>OU612058.1:156843484-159552203 GCA_914767635.1 Melanostoma mellinum | reverse complement strand
GGGGTTGTACGAAGGGGGAACACCAATTAGGACGCTTTAGACGATCCCATCAAAACATTCCTGAAATCTCCTTTTCCTGGGTGACTAAAATGTAAAATGCTCCATATCTCGAGAACGGAGCGAGATAGACGAAAAATAACGATTTTTTGGGGGTTGTTCGAAGGGGGAACACCAATTAGGACGCTTTAGACGATCCCATCAAAACATTCCTGAAATCTCCTTTTCCTGGGTGACTAAAATGTAAAATGCTCCATATCTCGAGAACGGAGCGAGATAGACGAAAAATAACGATTTTTTGGGGGTTGTACGAAAGGGGAACACCAATTAGGACGCTTAACACGATCCCATCAAAACATTCCTGAAATCTCCTTTTCCTGGGTGACTAAAATGTAAAATGCTCCATATCTCGAGAACGGAGCGAGATAGACGAAAAATAACGATTTTTTGGGGGTTGTTCGAAGGGGGAACACCAATTAGGACGCTTTAGACGATCCCATCAAAACATTCCTGAAATCTCCTTTTCCTGGGTGACTCAAATGTAAAATGCTCCATATCTCGAGAACGGAGCGAGATAGACGAAAAATAACGATTTTTTGGGGGTTGTTCGAAGGGGGAACACCAATTAAGACGCTTTAGACGATCCCATCAAAACATTCCTGAAATCTCCTTTTCCTGGGTGACTCAAATGTAAAATGCTCCATATCTCGAGAACGGAGCGAGATAGATGAAAAATAACGATTTTTTGGGGGTTGTTCGAAGGGGGAACACCAATTAGGACGCTTTAGACGATCCCATCAAAACGTTCCTGAAATCTCCTTTTCCTGGGCGACTCAAATGTAAAATGCTCCATATCTCGAGAACGGAGCGAGATAGATGAAAAATAACGATTTTTTGGGGGTTGTTCGAAGGGGGAACACCAATTAGGACGCTTTAGACGATCCCATCAAAACGTTCCTGAAATCTCCTTTTCCTGGGTGACTAAAATGTAAAATGCTCCATATCTCGAGAACGGAGCGAGATAGACGAAAAATAACGATTTTTTGGGGGTTGTTCGAAGGGGGAACACCAATTAGGACGCTTTAGACGATCCCATCAAAACATTCCTGAAATCTCCTTTTCCTGGGCGACTCAAATGTAAAATGCTCCATATCTCGAGAACGGAGCGAGATAGATGAAAAATAACGATTTTTTGGTGGTTGTTCGAAGGGGGAACACCAATTAGGACGCTTTAGACGATCCCATCAAAACGTTTCTGAAATCTCCTTTTCCTGGGTGACTAAAATGTAAAATGCTCCATATCTCGAGAACGGAGCGAGATAGACGAAAAATAACGATTTTTTGGGGGTTGTACGAAAGGGGAACACCAATTAGGACGCTTTAGACGATCCCATCAAAACGTTCCTGAAATCTCCTTTTCCTGGGCGACTCAAATGTAAAATGCTCCATATCTCGAGAACGGAGCGAGATAGATGAAAAATAACGATTTTTTGGGGGTTGTTCGAAGGGGGAACACCAATTAGGACGCTTTAGACGATCCCATCAAAACGTTTCTGAAATCTCCTTTTCCTGGGTGACTAAAATGTAAAATGCTCCATATCTCGAGAACGGAGCGAGATAGACGAAAAATAACGATTTTTTGGGGGTTGTACGAAAGGGGAACACCAATTAGGACGCTTTAGACGATCCCATCAAAACGTTCCTGAAATCTCCTTTTCCTGGGCGACTCAAATGTAAAATGCTCCATATCTCGAGAACGGAGCGAGATAGATGAAAAATAACGATTTTTTGGGGGTTGTTCGAAGGGGGAACACCAATTAGGACGCTTTAGACGATCCCATCAAAACGTTCCTGAAATCTCCTTTTCCTGGGTGACTAAAATGTAAAATGCTCCATATCTCGAGAACGGAGCGAGATAGATGAAAAATAACGATTTTTTGGGGGTTGTTCGAAGGGGGAACATCAATTAGGACGCTTAACACGATCCCATCAAAACATTCCTGAAATCTCCTTTTCCTGGGTGACTAAAATGTAAAATGCTCCATATCTCGAGAACGGAGCGAGATAGACGAAAAATAACGATTTTTTGGGGGTTGTTCGAAGGGGGAACACCAATTAGGACGCTTAACACGATCCCATCAAAACATTCCTGAAATCTCCTTTTCCTGGGTGACTAAAATGTAAAATGCTCCATATCTCGAGAACGGAGCGAGATAGACGAAAAATAACGATTTTTTGGGGGTTGTACGAAGGGGGAACACCAATTAGGACGCTTAACACGATCCCATCAAAACATTCCTGAAATCTCCTTTTCCTGGGTGACTAAAATGTAAAATGCTCCATATCTCGAGAACGGAGCGAGATAGATGAAAAATAACGATTTTTTGGGGGTTGTTCGAAGGGGGAACACCAATTAGGACGCTTTAGACGATCCCATCAAAACGTTCCTGAAATCTCCTTTTCCTGGGTGACTAAAATGTAAAATGCTCCATATCTCGAGAACGGAGCGAGATAGACGAAAAATAACGATTTTTTGGGGGTTGTTCGAAGGGGGAACACCAATTAGGACGCTTTAGACGATCCCATCAAAACATTCCTGAAATCTCCTTTTCCTGGGTGACTAAAATGTAAAATGCTCCATATCTCGAGAACGGAGCGAGATAGACGAAAAATAACGATTTTTTGGGGGTTGTTCGAAGGGGGAACACCAATTAGGACGCTTAACACGATCCCATCAAAACATTCCTGAAATCTCCTTTTCCTGGGTGACTAAAATGTAAAATGCTCCATATCTCGAGAACGGAGCGAGATAGACCAAAAATAACGATTTTTTTGGGGTTGTACCAAGGGGGAACACCAATTAGGACGCTTTAGACGATCCCATCAAAACATTCCTGAAATCTCCTTTTCCTGGGTGACTAAAATGTAAAATGCTCCATATCTCGAGAACGGAGCGAGATAGACGAAAAATAACGATTTTTTGGGGGTTGTACGAAGGGGGAACACCAATTAGGACGCTTAACACGATCCCATCAAAACATTCCTGAAATCTCCTTTTCCTGGGTGACTAAAATGTAAAATGCTCCATATCTCGAGAACGGAGCGAGATAGACGAAAAATAACGATTTTTTGGGGGTTGTACGAAGGGGGAACACCAATTAGGACGCTTTAGACGATCCCATCAAAACATTCCTGAAATCTCCTTTTCCTGGGTGACTAAAATGTAAAATGCTCCATATCTCGAGAACGGAGCGAGATAGACGAAAAATAACGATTTTTTGGGGGTTGTTCGAAGGGGGAACACCAATTAGGACGCTTTAGACGATCCCATCAAAACATTCCTGAAATCTCCTTTTCCTGGGTGACTAAAATGTAAAATGCTCCATATCTCGAGAACGGAGCGAGATAGACGAAAAATAACGATTTTTTGGGGGTTGTTCGAAGGGGGAACACCAATTAGGACGCTTTAGACGATCCCATCAAAACATTCCTGAAATCTCCTTTTCCTGGGTGACTAAAATGTAAAATGCTCCATATCTCGAGAACGGAGCGAGATAGACGAAAAATAACGATTTTTTGGGGGTTGTTCGAAGGGGGAACACCAATTAGGACGCTTTAGACGATCCCATCAAAACATTCCTGAAATCTCCTTTTCCTGGGTGACTAAAATGTAAAATGCTCCATATCTCGAGAACGGAGCGAGATAGACGAAAAATAACGATTTTTTGGGGGTTGTTCGAAGGGGGAACACCAATTAGGACGCTTTAGACGATCCCATCAAAACATTCCTGAAATCTCCTTTTCCTGGGTGACTAAAATGTAAAATGCTCCATATCTCGAGAACGGAGCGAGATAGACGAAAAATAACGATTTTTTGGGGGTTGTTCGAAGGGGGAACACCAATTAGGACGCTTAACACTATCCCATCAAAACATTCCTGAAATCTCCTTTTCCTGGGTGACTAAAATGTAAAATGCTCCATATCTCGAGAACGGAGCGAGATAGACGAAAAATAACGATTTTTTTGGGGTTGTACCAAGGGGGAACACCAATTAGGACGCTTTAGACGATCCCATCAAAACATTCCTGAAATCTCCTTTTCCTGGGTGACTAAAATGTAAAATGCTTCATATCTCGAGAACGGAGCGAGATAAACGAAAAATAACGATTTTTTGAGAGTTGTTCGAAATGGGAACACCAATCAGGATGTTTTAGACGATCCCATCAAAACATTCCTGAAATCTCCTTTTCCTGGGTGACTAAAATGTAAAATGCTCCATATCTCGAGAACGGAGCGAGATAGACGAAAAATAACGATTTTTTGGGGGTTGTACGAAGGGGGAACACCAATTAGGACGCTTAACACGATCCCATCAAAACATTCCTGAAATCTCCTTTTCCTGGGTGACTAAAATGTAAAATGCTCCATATCTCGAGAACGGAGCGAGATAGACGAAAAATAACGATTTTTTGGGGGTTGTACGAAGGGGGAACACCAATTAGGACGCTTTAGACGATCCCATCAAAACATTCCTGAAATCTCCTTTTCCTGGGTGACTAAAATGTAAAATGCTCCATATCTCGAGAACGGAGCGAGATAGACGAAAAATAACGATTTTTTGGGGTTTGTTCGAAGGGGGAACACCAATTAGGACGCTTTAGACGATCCCATCAAAACATTCCTGAAATCTCCTTTTCCTGGGTGACTAAAATGTAAAATGCTCCATATCTCGAGAACGGAGAGAGATAGACGAAAAATAACGATTTTTTGGGGGTTGTTCGAAGGGGGAACACCAATTAGGACGCTTTAGACGATCCCATCAAAACATTCCTGAAATCTCCTTTTCCTGGGTGACTAAAATGTAAAATGCTCCATATCTCGAGAACGGAGCGAGATAGACGAAAAATAACGATTTTTTGGGGGTTGTTCGAAGGGGGAACACCAATTAGGACGCTTTAGACGATCCCATCAAAACATTCCTGAAATCTCCTTTTCCTGGGTGACTAAAATGTAAAATGCTCCATATCTCGAGAACGGAGCGAGATAGACGAAAAATAACGATTTTTTGGGGGTTGTACGAAGGGGGAACACCAATTAGGACGCTTTAGACGATCCCATCAAAACATTCCTGAAATCTCCTTTTCCTGGGTGACTAAAATGTAAAATGCTCCATATCTCGAGAACGGAGAGAGATAGACGAAAAATAACGATTTTTTGGGGGTTGTTCGAAGGGGGAACACCAATTAGGACGCTTTAGACGATCCCATCAAAACATTCCTGAAATCTCCTTTTCCTGGGTGACTAAAATGTAAAATGCTCCATATCTCGAGAACGGAGCGAGATAGACGAAAAATAACGATTTTTTGGGGGTTGTTCGAAGGGGGAACACCAATTAGGACGCTTTAGACGATCCCATCAAAACATTCCTGAAATCTCCTTTTCCTGGGTGACTAAAATGTAAAATGCTCCATATCTCGAGAACGGAGAGAGATAGACGAAAAATAACGATTTTTTGGGGGTTGTTCGAAGGGGGAACACCAATTAGGACGCTTTAGACGATCCCATCAAAACATTCCTGAAATCTCCTTTTCCTGGGTGACTAAAATGTAAAATGCTCCATATCTCGAGAACGGAGAGAGATAGACGAAAAATAACGATTTTTTGGGGGTTGTTCGAAGGGGGAACACCAATTAGGACGCTTTAGACGATCCCATCAAAACATTCCTGAAATCTCCTTTTCCTGGGTGACTAAAATGTAAAATGCTCCATATCTCGAGAACGGAGCGAGATAGACGAAAAATAACGATTTTTTGGGGGTTGTTCGAAGGGGGAACACCAATTAGGACGCTTAACACGATCCCATCAAAACATTCCTGAAATCTCCTTTTCCTGGGTGACTAAAATGTAAAATGCTCCATATCTCGAGAACGGAGCGAGATAGATGAAAAATAACGATTTTTTGGGGGTTGTTCGAAGGGGGAACACCAATTAGGACGCTTTAGACGATCCCATCAAAACGTTCCTGAAATCTCCTTTTCCTGGGCGACTCAAATGTAAAATGCTCCATATCTCGAGAACGGAGCGAGATAGATGAAAAATAACGATTTTTTGGGGGTTGTTCGAAGGGGGAACACCAATTAGGACGCTTTAGACGATCCCATCAAAACGTTCCTGAAATCTCCTTTTCCTGGGTGACTAAAATGTAAAATGCTCCATATCTCGAGAACGGAGCGAGATAGACGAAAAATAACGATTTTTTGGGGGTTGTTCGAAGGGGGAACACCAATTAGGACGCTTTAGACGATCCCATCAAAACATTCCTGAAATCTCCTTTTCCTGGGTGACTAAAATGTAAAATGCTCCATATCTCGAGAACGGAGCGAGATAGACGAAAAATAACGATTTTTTGGGGGTTGTACGAAAGGGGAACACCAATAAGGACGCTTTAGACGATCCCATCAAAACGTTCCTGAAATCTCCTTTTCCTGGGCGACTCAAATGTAAAATGCTCCATATCTCGAGAACGGAGCGAGATAGATGAAAAATAACGATTTTTTGGGGGTTGTTCGAAGGGGGAACACCAATTAGGACGCTTTAGACGATCCCATCAAAACGTTCCTGAAATCTCCTTTTCCTGGGTGACTAAAATGTAAAATGCTCCATATCTCGAGAACGGAGCGAGATAGACGAAAAATAACGATTTTTTGGGGGTTGTTCGAAGGGGGAACACCAATTAGGACGCTTTAGACGATCCCATCAAAACATTCCTGAAATCTCCTTTTCCTGGGTGACTAAAATGTAAAATGCTCCATATCTCGAGAACGGAGCGAGATAGACGAAAAATAACGATTTTTTGGGGGTTGTTCGAAGGGGGAACACCAATTAGGACGCTTAACACGATCCCATCAAAACATTCCTGAAATCTCCTTTTCCTGGGTGACTAAAATGTAAAATGCTCCATATCTCGAGAACGGAGCGAGATAGACGAAAAATAACGATTTTTTGGGGGTTGTACCAAGGGGGAACACCAATTAGGACGCTTTAGACGATCCCATCAAAACATTCCTGAAATCTCCTTTTCCTGGGTGACTAAAATGTAAAATGCTCCATATCTCGAGAACGGAGCGAGATAGACGAAAAATAACGATTTTTTGGGGGTTGTACGAAGGGGGAACACCAATTAGGACGCTTAACACGATCCCATCAAAACATTCCTGAAATCTCCTTTTCCTGGGTGACTAAAATGTAAAATGCTCCATATCTCGAGAACGGAGCGAGATAGACGAAAAATAACGATTTTTTGGGGGTTGCACGAAGGGGGAACACCAATTAGGACGCTTTAGACGATCCCATCAAAACATTCCTGAAATCTCCTTTTCCTGGGTGACTAAAATGTAAAATGCTCCATATCTCGAGAACGGAGCGAGATAGACGAAAAATAACGATTTTTTGGGGGTTGTTCGAAGGGGGAACACCAATTAGGACGCTTTAGACGATCCCATCAAAACATTCCTGAAATCTCCTTTTCCTGGGTGACTAAAATGTAAAATGCTCCATATCTCGAGAACGGAGCGAGATAGACGAAAAATAACGATTTTTTGGGGGTTGTACCAAGGGGGAACACCAATTAGGACGCTTTAGACGATCCCATCAAAACATTCCTGAAATCTCCTTTTCCTGGGTGACTAAAATGTAAAATGCTCCATATCTCGAGAACGGAGCGAGATAGACGAAAAATAACGATTTTTTGGGGGTTGTACGAAGGGGGAACACCAATTAGGACGCTTTAGACGATCCCATCAAAACATTCCTGAAATCTCCTTTTCCTGGGTGACTAAAATGTAAAATGCTCCATATCTCGAGAACGGAGCGAGATAGACGAAAAATAACGATTTTTTGGGGGTTGTTCGAAGGGGGAACACCAATTAGGACGCTTTAGACGATCCCATCAAAACATTCCTGAAATCTCCTTTTCCTGGGTGACTAAAATGTAAAATGCTCCATATCTCGAGAACGGAGCGAGATAGACGAAAAATAACGATTTTTTGGGGGTTGTTCGAAGGGGGAACACCAATTAGGACGCTTTAGACGATCCCATCAAAACATTCCTGAAATCTCCTTTTCCTGGGTGACTAAAATGTAAAATGCTCCATATCTCGAGAACGGAGCGAGATAGACGAAAAATAACGATTTTTTGGGGGTTGTACGAAAGGGGAACACCAATTAGGACGTTTAGACGATCCCATCAAAACATTCCTGAAATCTCCTTTTCCTGGGTGACTAAAATGTAAAATGCTCCATATCTCGAGAACGGAGCGAGATAGACGAAAAATAACGATTTTTTGGGGGTTGTACGAAGGGGGAACACCAATTAGGACGCTTTACACGATCCCATCAAAACATTCCTGAAATCTCCTTTTCCTGGGTGACTAAAATGTAAAATGCTCCATATCTCGAGAACGGAGCGAGATAGACGAAAAATAACGATTTTTTGGGGGTTGTTCGAAGGGGGAACACCAATTAGGACGCTTTAGACGATCCCATCAAAACATTCCTGAAATCTCCTTTTCCTGGGTGACTAAAATGTAAAATGCTCCATATCTCGAGAACGGAGCGAGATAGACGAAAAATAACGATTTTTTGGGGGTTGTACGAAAGGGGAACACCAATTAGGACGTTTAGACGATCCCATCAAAACATTCCTGAAATCTCCTTTTCCTGGGTGACTAAAATGTAAAATGCTCCATATCTCGAGAACGGAGCGAGATAGATGAAAAATAACGATTTTTTGGGGGTTGTTCGAAGGGGGAACACCAATTAGAACGCTTTAGACGATCCCATCAAAACGTTCCTGAAATCTCCTTTTCCTGGGCGACTCAAATGTAAAATGCTCCATATCTCGAGAACGGAGCGAGATAGATGAAAAATAACGATTTTTTGGGGGTTGTTCGAAGGGGGAACACCAATTAGGACGCTTTAGACGATCCCATCAAAACGTTTCTGAAATCTCCTTTTCCTGGGTGACTAAAATGTAAAATGCTCCATATCTCGAGAACGGAGCGAGATAGACGAAAAATAACGATTTTTTGGGGGTTGTACGAAAGGGGAACACCAATTAGGACGCTTTAGACGATCCCATCAAAACGTTCCTGAAATCTCCTTTTCCTGGGCGACTCAAATGTAAAATGCTCCATATCTCGAGAACGGAGCGAGATAGATGAAAAATAACGATTTTTTGGGGGTTGTTCGAAGGGGGAACACCAATTAGGACGCTTTAGACGATCCCATCAAAACGTTCCTGAAATCTCCTTTTCCTGGGTGACTAAAATGTAAAATGCTCCATATCTCGAGAACGGAGCGAGATAGATGAAAAATAACGATTTTTTGGGGGTTGTTCGAAGGGGGAACATCAATTAGGACGCTTAACACGATCCCATCAAAACATTCCTGAAATCTCCTTTTCCTGGGTGACTAAAATGTAAAATGCTCCATATCTCGAGAACGGAGCGAGATAGACGAAAAATAACGATTTTTTTGGGGGTTGTTCGAAGGGGGAACACCAATTAGGACGCTTAACACGATCCCATCAAAACATTCCTGAAATCTCCTTTTCCTGGGTGACTAAAATGTAAAATGCTCCATATCTCGAGAACGGAGCGAGATAGACGAAAAATAACGATTTTTTGGGGGTTGTACGAAGGGGGAACACCAATTAGGACGCTTAACACGATCCCATCAAAACATTCCTGAAATCTCCTTTTCCTGGGTGACTAAAATGTAAAATGCTCCATATCTCGAGAACGGAGCGAGATAGATGAAAAATAACGATTTTTTGGGGGTTGTTCGAAGGGGGAACACCAATTAGGACGCTTTAGACGATCCCATCAAAACGTTCCTGAAATCTCCTTTTCCTGGGTGACTAAAATGTAAAATGCTCCATATCTCGAGAACGGAGCGAGATAGACGAAAAATAACGATTTTTTGGGGGTTGTTCGAAGGGGGAACACCAATTAGGACGCTTTAGACGATCCCATCAAAACATTCCTGAAATCTCCTTTTCCTGGGTGACTAAAATGTAAAATGCTCCATATCTCGAGAACGGAGCGAGATAGACGAAAAATAACGATTTTTTGGGGGTTGTTCGAAGGGGGAACACCAATTAGGACGCTTAACACGATCCATCAAAACATTCCTGAAATCTCCTTTTCCTGGGTGACTAAAATGTAAAATGCTTCATATCTCGAGAACGGAGCGAGATAGACCAAAAATAACGATTTTTTTGGGGTTGTACCAAGGGGGAACACCAATTAGGACGCTTTAAACGATCCCATCAAAACATTCCTGAAATCTCCTTTTCCTGGGTGACTAAAATGTAAAATGCTCCATATCTCGAGAACGGAGCGAGATAGACGAAAAATAACGATTTTTTGGGGGTTGTACGAAGGGGGAACACCAATTAGGACGCTTAACACGATCCCATCAAAACATTCCTGAAATCTCCTTTTCCTGGGTGACTAAAATGTAAAATGCTCCATATCTCGAGAACGGAGCGAGATAGACGAAAAATAACGATTTTTTGGGGGTTGTATGAAGGGGGAACACCAATTAGGACGCTTTAGACGATCCCATCAAAACATTCCTGAAATCTCCTTTTCCTGGGTGACTAAAATGTAAAATGCTCCATATCTCGAGAACGGAGCGAGATAGACGAAAAATAACGATTTTTTTGGGGGTTGTTCGAAGGGGGAACACCAATTAGGACGCTTTAGACGATCCCATCAAAACATTCCTGAAATCTCCTTTTCCTGGGTGACTAAAATGTAAAATGCTCCATATCTCGAGAACGGAGCGAGATAGACGAAAAATAACGATTTTTTGGGGGTTGTTCGAAGGGGGAACACCAATTAGGACGCTTTAGACGATCCCATCAAAACATTCCTGAAATCTCCTTTTCCTGGGTGACTAAAATGTAAAATGCTCCATATCTCGAGAACGGAGCGAGATAGACGAAAAATAACGATTTTTTTGGGGGTTGTACGAAGGGGGAACACCAATTAGGATGCTTTAGACGATCCCATCAAAACATTCCTGAAATCTCCTTTTCCTGGGTGACTAAAATGTAAAATGCTCCATATCTCGAGAACGGAGCGAGATAGACGAAAAATAACGATTTTTTGGGGGTTGTACGAAAGGGGAACACCAATTAGGACGCTTTAGACGATCCCATCAAAACATTCCTGAAATCTCCTTTTCCTGGGCGACTCAAATGTAAAATGCTCCATATCTCGAGAACGGAGCGAGATAGATGAAAAATAACGATTTTTTGGGGGTTGTTCGAAGGGGGAACACCAATTAGGACGCTTTAGACGATCCCATCAAAACGTTCCTGAAATCTCCTTTTCCTGGGTGACTAAAATGTAAAATGCTCCATATCTCGAGAACGGAGCGAGATAGACGAAAAATAACGATTTTTTGGGGGTTGTTCGAAGGGGGAACATCAATTAGGACGCTTAACACGATCCCATCAAAACATTCCTGAAATCTCCTTTTCCTGGGTGACTAAAATGTAAAATGCTCC
This sequence comes from Melanostoma mellinum, assembly GCA_914767635.1. Lineage (NCBI taxonomy): Eukaryota > Metazoa > Arthropoda > Insecta > Diptera > Syrphidae > Melanostoma > Melanostoma mellinum. Next base: position 159,540,627 of record OU612058.1, on the reverse strand, counting down.
ATATCTCGAGAACGGAGCGAGATAGACGAAAAATAACGATTTTTTGGGGGTTGTTCGAAGGGGGAACACCAATTAGGACGCTTAACACGATCCCATCAAAACATTCCTGAAATCTCCTTTTCCTGGGTGACTAAAATGTAAAATGCTCCATATCTCGAGAACGGAGCGAGATAGACGAAAAATAACGATTTTTTGGGGGTTGTACGAAGGGGGAACACCAATTAGGACGCTTAACACGATCCCATCAAAACATTCCTGAAATCTCCTTTTCCTGGGTGACTAAAATGTAAAATGCTCCATATCTCGAGAACGGAGCGAGATAGACGAAAAATAACGATTTTTTGGGGGTTGTTCGAAGGGGGAACACCAATTAGGACGCTTTAGACGATCCCATCAAAACGTTCCTGAAATCTCCTTTTCCTGGGTGACTAAAATGTAAAAATGCTCCATATCTCGAGAACGGAGCGAGATAGACGAAAAATAACGATTTTTTTGGGGGTTGTTCGAAGGGGGAACACCAATTAGGACGCTTTAGACGATCCCATCAAAACATTCCTGAAATCTCCTTTTCCTGGGTGACTAAAATGTAAAATGCTCCATATCTCGAGAACGGAGCGAGATAGACGAAAAATAACGATTTTTTGGGAGTTGTTCGAAGGGGGAACACCAATTAGGACGCTTAACACGATCCCATCAAAACATTCCTGAAATCTCCTTTTCCTGGGTGACTAAAATGTAAAATGCTCCATATCTCGAGAACGGAGCGAGATAGACCAAAAATAACGATTTTTTTTGTGGTTGTACCAAGGGGGAACACCAATTAGGACGCTTTAGACGATCCCATCAAAACATTCCTGAAATCTCCTTTTCCTGGGTGACTAAAATGTAAAATGCTCCATATCTCGAGAACGGAGCGAGATAGACGAAAAATAACGATTTTTTGGGGGTTGTACGAAGGGGGAACACCAATTAGGACGCTTAACACGATCCCATCAAAACATTCCTGAAATCTCCTTTTCCTGGGTGACTAAAATGTAAAATGCTCCATATCTCGAGAACGGAGCGAGATAGACGAAAAATAACGATTTTTTGGGGAATGTACGAAGGGGGAACACCAATTAGGACGCTTTAGACGATCCCATCAAAACATTCCTGAAATCTCCTTTTCCTGGGTGACTAAAATGTAAAATGCTCCATATCTCGAGAACGGAGCGAGATAGACGAAAAATAACGATTTTTTGGGGGTTGTTCGAAGGGGGAACACCAATTAGGACGCTTTAGACGATCCCATCAAAACATTCCTGAAATCTCCTTTTCCTGGGTGACTAAAATGTAAAATGCTCCATATCTCGAGAACGGAACGAGATAGACGAAAAATAACGATTTTTTGGGGGTTGTTCGAAGGGGGAACACCAATTAGGACGCTTTAGACGATCCATCAAAACATTCCTGAAATCTCCTTTTCCTGGGTGACTAAAATGTAAAATGCTCCATATCTCGAGAACGGAGCGAGATAGACGAAAAATAACGATTTTTTTGGGGGTTGTACGAAGGGGGAACACCAATTAGGATGCTTTAGACGATCCCATCAAAACATTCCTGAAATCTCCTTTTCCTGGGTGACTAAAATGTAAAATGCTCCATATCTCGAGAACGGAGCGAGATAGACGAAAAATAACGATTTTTTTGGGGGGTTGTACGAAAGGGGAACACTAATTAGGACGCTTTAGACGATCCCATCAAAACATTCCTGAAATCTCCTTTTCCTGGGTGACTAAAATGTAAAATGCTCCATATCTCGAGAACGGAGCGAGATAGACGAAAAATAACGATTTTTTGGGGGTTGTACCAAGGGGGAACACCAATTAGGACGCTTTAGACGATCCCATCAAAACATTCCTGAAATCTCCTTTTCCTGGGTGACTAAAATGTAAAATGCTCCATATCTCGAGAACGGAGCGAGATAGACGAAAAATAACGATTTTTTGGGGGTTGTACGAAAGGGGAACACCAATTAGGACGTTTAGACGATCCCATCAAAACATTCCTGAAATCTCCTTTTCCTGGGTGACTAAAATGTAAAATGCTCCATATCTCGAGAACGGAGCGAGATAGATGAAAAATAACGATTTTTTGGGGGTTGTTCGAAGGGGGAACACCAATTAGGACGCTTTAGACGATCCCATCAAAACGTTCCTGAAATCTCCTTTTCCTGGGCGACTCAAATGTAAAATGCTCCATATCTCGAGAACGGAGCGAGATAGATGAAAAATAACGATTTTTTGGGGGTTGTTCGAAGGGGGAACACCAATTAGGACGCTTTAGACGATCCCATCAAAACGTTCCTGAAATCTCCTTTTCCTGGGTGACTAAAATGTAAAATGCTCCATATCTCGAGAACGGAGCGAGATAGATGAAAAATAACGATTTTTTGGGGGGTTGTTCGAAGGGGGAACATCAATTAGGACGCTTAACACGATCCCATCAAAACATTCCTGAAATCTCCTTTTCCTGGGTGACTAAAATGTAAAATGCTCCATATCTCGAGAACGGAGCGAGATAGACGAAAAATAACGATTTTTTGGGGGTTGTTCGAAGGGGGAACACCAATTAGGACGCTTAACACGATCCCATCAAAACATTCCTGAAATCTCCTTTTCCTGGGTGACTAAAATGTAAAATGCTCCATATCTCGAGAACGGAGCGAGATAGACGAAAAATAACGATTTTTTGGGGGTTGTACAAAGGGGGAACACCAATTAGGACGCTTAACACGATCCCATCAAAACATTCCTGAAATCTCCTTTTCCTGGGTGACTAAAATGTAAAATGCTCCATATCTCGAGAACGGAGCGAGATAGATGAAAAATAACGATTTTTTGGGGGTTGTTCGAAGGGGGAACACCAATTAGGACGCTTTAGACGATCCCATCAAAACGTTCCTGAAATCTCCTTTTCCTGGGTGACTAAAATGTAAAATGCTCCATATCTCGAGAACGGAGCGAGATAGACGAAAAATAACGATTTTTTGGGGGTTGTTCGAAGGGGGAACACCAATTAGGACGCTTTAGACGATCCCATCAAAACATTCCTGAAATCTCCTTTTCCTGGGTGACTAAAATGTAAAATGCTCCATATCTCGAGAACGGAGCGAGATAGACGAAAAATAACGATTTTTTGGGGGTTGTTCGAAGGGGGAACACCAATTAGGACGCTTAACACGATCCCATCAAAACATTCCTGAAATCTCCTTTTCCTGGGTGACTAAAATGTAAAATGCTCCATATCTCGAGAACGGAGCGAGATAGACCAAAAATAACGATTTTTTTGGGGTTGTACCAAGGGGGAACACCAATTAGGACGCTTTAGACGATCCCATCAAAACATTCCTGAAATCTCCTTTTCCTGGGTGACTAAAATGTAAAATGCTCCATATCTCGAGAACGGAGCGAGATAGACGAAAAATAACGATTTTTTGGGGGTTGTACGAAGGGGGAACACCAATTAGGACGCTTAACACGATCCCATCAAAACATTCCTGAAATCTCCTTTTCCTGGGTGACTAAAATGTAAAATGCTCCATATCTCGAGAACGGAGCGAGATAGACGAAAAATAACGATTTTTTGGGGGTTGTACGAAGGGGGAACACCAATTAGGACGCTTTAGACGATCCCATCAAAACATTCCTGAAATCTCCTTTTCCTGGGTGACTAAAATGTAAAATGCTCCATATCTCGAGAACGGAGCGAGATAGACGAAAAATAACGATTTTTTGGGGGTTGTTCGAAGGGGGAACACCAATTAGGACGCTTTAGACGATCCCATCAAAACATTCCTGAAATCTCCTTTTCCTGGGTGACTAAAATGTAAAATGCTCCATATCTCGAGAACGGAGCGAGATAGACGAAAAATAACGATTTTTTGGGGGTTGTTCGAAGGGGGAACACCAATTAGGACGCTTTAGACGATCCCATCAAAACATTCCTGAAATCTCCTTTTCCTGGGTGACTAAAATGTAAAATGCTCCATATCTCGAGAACGGAGCGAGATAGACGAAAAATAACGATTTTTTTGGGGGTTGTACGAAGGGGGAACACCAATTAGGATGCTTTAGACGATCCATCAAAACATTCCTGAAATCTCCTTTTCCTGGGTGACTAAAATGTAAAATGCTCCATATCTCGAGAACGGAGCGAGATAGACGAAAAATAACGATTTTTTGGGGGTTGTACGAAAGGGGAACACCAATTAGGACGCTTTAGACGATCCCATCAAAACATTCCTGAAATCTCCTTTTCCTGGGTGACTAAAATGTAAAATGCTCCATATCTCGAGAACGGAGCGAGATAGACGAAAAATAACGATTTTTTGGGGGTTGTACCAAGGGGGAACACCAATTAGGACGCTTTAGACGATCCCATCAAAACATTCCTGAAATCTCCTTTTCCTGGGTGACTAAAATGTAAAATGCTCCATATCTCGAGAACGGAGCGAGATAGACGAAAAATAACGATTTTTTGGGGGTTGTACGAAAGGGGAACACCAATTAGGACGTTTAGACGATCCCATCAAAACATTCCTGAAATCTCCTTTTCCTGGGCGACTCAAATGTAAAATGCTCCATATCTCGAGAACGGAGCGAGATAGATGAAAAATAACAATTTTTTGGGGGTTGTTCGAAGGGGGAACACCAATTAGGACGCTTTAGACGATCCCATCAAAACGTTCCTGAAATCTCCTTTTCCTGGGTGACTAAAATGTAAAATGCTCCATATCTCGAGAACGGAGCGAGATAGATGAAAAATAACGATTTTTTGGGGGTTGTTCGAAGGGGGAACACCAATTAGGACGCTTAACACGATCCCATCAAAACATTCCTGAAATCTCCTTTCCTGGGTGACTAAAATGTAAAATGCTCCATATCTCGAGAACGGAGCGAGATAGATGAAAAATAACGATTTTTTGGGGGTTGTTCGAAGGGGGAACACCAATTAGGACGCTTTAGACGATCCCATCAAAACGTTCCTGAAATCTCCTTTTCCTGGGCGACTCAAATGTAAAATGCTCCATATCTCGAGAACGGAGCGAGATAGATGAAAAATAACAATTTTTTGGGGGTTGTTCGAAGGGGGAACACCAATTAGGACGCTTTAGACGATCCCATCAAAACGTTCCTGAAATCTCCTTTTCCTGGGTGACTAAAATGTAAAATGCTCCATATCTCGAGAACGGAGCGAGATAGATGAAAAATAACGATTTTTTGGGGTTGTTCGAAGGGGGAACACCAATTAGGACGCTTAACACGATCCCATCAAAACATTCCTGAAATCTCCTTTTCCTGGGTGACTAAAATGTAAAATGCTCCATATCTCGAGAACGGAGCGAGATAGACGAAAAATAACGATTTTTTGGGGGTTGTTCGAAGGGGGAACACCAATTAGGACGCTTAACACGATCCCATCAAAACATTCCTGAAATCTCCTTTTCCTGGGTGACTAAAATGTAAAATGCTCCATATCTCGAGAACGGAGCGAGATAGACGAAAAATAACGATTTTTTGGGGGTTGTACGAAGGGGGAACACCAATTAGGACGCTTAACACGATCCCATCAAAACATTCCTGAAATCTCCTTTTCCTGGGTGACTAAAATGTAAAATGCTCCATATCTCGAGAACGGAGCGAGATAGATGAAAAATAACGATTTTTTGGGGGTTGTTCGAAGGGGGAACACCAATTAGGACGCTTTAGACGATCCCATCAAAACGTTCCTGAAATCTCCTTTTCCTGGGTGACTAAAATGTAAAATGCTCCATATCTCGAGAACGGAGCGAGATAGACGAAAAATAACGATTTTTTGGGGGTTGTTCGAAGGGGGGAACACCAATTAGGACGCTTTAGACGATCCCATCAAAACATTCCTGAAATCTCCTTTTCCTGGGTGACTAAAATGTAAAATGCTCCATATCTCGAGAACGGAGCGAGATAGACGAAAAATAACGATTTTTTGGGGGTTGTTCGAAGGGGGAACACCAATTAGGACGCTTAACACGATCCCATCAAAACATTCCTGAAATCTCCTTTTCCTGGGTGACTAAAATGTAAAATGCTCCATATCTCGAGAACGGAGCGAGATAGACCAAAAATAACGATTTTTTTGGGGTTGTACCAAGGGGGAACACCAATTAGGACGCTTTAGACGATCCCATCAAAACATTCCTGAAATCTCCTTTTCCTGGGTGACTAAAATGTAAAATGCTCCATATCTCGAGAACGGAGCGAGATAGACGAAAAATAACGATTTTTTTGGGGGTTGTACGAAGGGGGAACACCAATTAGGACGCTTAACACGATCCCATCAAAACATTCCTGAAATCTCCTTTTCCTGGGTGACTAAAATGTAAAATGCTCCATATCTCGAGAACGGAGCGAGATAGACGAAAAATAACGATTTTTTGGGGTTGTTCGAAGGGGGAAACACCAATTAGGACGCTTTAGACGATCCCATCAAAACATTCCTGAAATCTCCTTTTCCTGGGTGACTAAAATGTAAAATGCTCCATATCTCGAGAACGGAGCGAGATAGACGAAAAATAACGATTTTTTTGGGGGTTGTACGAAGGGGGAACACCAATTAGGATGCTTTAGACGATCCCATCAAAACATTCCTGAAATCTCCTTTTCCTGGGTGACTAAAATGTAAAATGCTCCATATCTCGAGAACGGGCGAGATAGACGAAAAATAACGATTTTTTGGGGGTTGTTCGAAGGGGGAACACCAATTAGGACGCTTTAGACGATCCATCAAAACATTCCTGAAATCTCCTTTTCCTGGGTGACTAAAATGTAAAATGCTCCATATCTCGAGAACGGAGCGAGATAGACGAAAAATAACGATTTTTTTGGGGGTTGTACGAAGGGGGAACACCAATTAGGATGCTTTAGACGATCCCATCAAAACATTCCTGAAATCTCCTTTTCCTGGGTGACTAAAATGTAAAATGCTCCATATCTCGAGAACGGAGCGAGATAGACGAAAAATAACGATTTTTTGGGGGTTGTACGAAAGGGGAACACCAATTAGGACGCTTTAGACGATCCCATCAAAACATTCCTGAAATCTCCTTTTCCTGGGTGACTAAAATGTAAAATGCTCCATATCTCGAGAACGGAGCGAGATAGACGAAAAATAACGATTTTTTGGGGGTTGTACCAAGGGGGAACACCAATTAGGACGCTTTAGACGATCCCATCAAAACATTCCTGAAATCTCCTTTTCCTGGGTGACTAAAATGTAAAATGCTCCATATCTCGAGAACGGAGCGAGATAGACGAAAAATAACGATTTTTTGGGGGTGGTACGAAAGGGGAACACCAATTAGGGACGTTTAGACGATCCCATCAAAACATTCCTGAAATCTCCTTTTCCTGGGTGACTAAAATGTAAAATGCTCCATATCTCGAGAACGGAGCGAGATAGATGAAAAATAACGATTTTTTGGGGGTTGTTCGAAGGGGGAACACCAATTAGGACGCTTTAGGACGATCCCATCAAAACGTTCCTGAAATCTCCTTTTCCTGGGCGACTCAAATGTAAAATGCTCCATATCTCGAGAACGGAGCGAGATAGACGAAAAATAACGATTTTTTGGGGGTTGTTCGAAGGGGGAACACCAATTAGGACGCTTTAGACGATCCCATCAAAACGTTCCTGAAATCTCCTTTTCCTGGGTGACTAAAATGTAAAATGCTCCATATCTCGAGAACGGAGCGAGATAGATGAAAAATAACGATTTTTTGGGGTTGTTCGAAGGGGGAACATCAATTAGGACGCTTAACACGATCCCATCAAAACATTCCTGAAATCTCCTTTTCCTGGGTGACTAAAATGTAAAATGCTCCATATCTCGAGAACGGAGCGAGATAGACGAAAAATAACGATTTTTTGGGGGTTGTTCGAAGGGGGAACACCAATTAGGACGCTTAACACGATCCCATCAAAACATTCCTGAAATCTCCTTTTCCTGGGTGACTAAAATGTAAAATGCTCCATGTCTCGAGAACGGAGCGAGATAGATGAAAAATAACGATTTTTTTGGGGGTTGTTCGAAGGGGGAACACCAATTAGGACGCTTTAGACGATCCCATCAAAACGTTCCTGAAATCTCCTTTTCCTGGGTGACTAAAATGTAAAATGCTCCATATCTCGAGAACGGAGCGAGATAGACGAAAAATAACGATTTTTTGGGGGTTGTACGAAGGGGGAACACCAATTAGGACGCTTAACACGATCCCATCAAAACATTCCTGAAATCTCCTTTTCCTGGGTGACTAAAATGTAAAATGCTCCATATCTCGAGAACGGAGCGAGATAGATGAAAAATAACGATTTTTTGGGGGTTGTTCGAAGGGGGAACACCAATTAGGACGCTTTAGACGATCCCATCAAAACGTTCCTGAAATCTCCTTTTCCTGGGTGACTAAAATGTAAAATGCTCCATATCTCGAGAACGGAGCGAGATAGACGAAAAATAACGATTTTTTGGGGGTTGTTCGAAGGGGGAACACCAATTAGGACGCTTTAGACGATCCCATCAAAACATTCCTGAAATCTCCTTTTCCTGGGTGACTAAAATGTAAAATGCTCCATATCTCGAGAACGGAGCGAGATAGACGAAAAATAACGATTTTTTGGGGGTTGTTCGAAGGGGGAACACCAATTAGGACGCTTAACACGATCCCATCAAAACATTCCTGAAATCTCCTTTTCCCTGGGTGACTAAAATGTAAAATGCTCCATATCTCGAGAACGGAGCGAGATAGACCAAAAATAACGATTTTTTTGGGGTTGTACCAAGGGGGAACACCAATTAGGACGCTTTAGACGATCCCATCAAAACATTCCTGAAATCTCCTTTTCCTGGGTGACTAAATGTAAAATGCTCCATATCTCGAGAACGGAGCGAGATAGACGAAAAATAACGATTTTTTGGGGGTTGTACGAAGGGGGAACACCAATTAGGACGCTTAACACGATCCCATCAAAACATTCCTGAAATCTCCTTTTCCTGGGTGACTAAAATGTAAAATGCTCCATATCTCGAGAACGGAGCGTGATAGACGAAAAATAACGATTTTTTGGGGGTTGTACGAAGGGGGAACACCAATTAGGACGCTTTAGACGATCCCATCAAAACATTCCTGAAATCTCCTTTTCCTGGGTGACTAAAATGTAAAATGCTCCATATCTCGAGAACGGAGCGAGATAGACGAAAAATAACGATTTTTTGGGGGTTGTTCGAAGGGGGAACACCAATTAGGACGCTTAACACGATCCCATCAAAACATTCCTGAAATCTCCTTTTCCTGGGTGACTAAAATGTAAAATGCTCCATATCTCGAGAACGGAGCGAGATAGACGAAAAATAACGATTTTTTGGGGGTTGTACGAAGGGGGAACACCAATTAGGACGCTTTAGACGATCCCATCAAAACATTCCTGAAATCTCCTTTTCCTGGGTGACTAAAATGTAAAATGCTCCATATCTCGAGAACGGAGCGAGATAGACGAAAAATAACGATTTTTTTGGGGGTTGTACGAAGGGGGAACACCAATTAGGATGCTTTAGACGATCCCATCAAAACATTCCTGAAATCTCCTTTTCCTGGGTGACTAAAATGTAAAATGCTCCATATCTCGAGAACGGAGCGAGATAGACGAAAAATAACGATTTTTTGGGGGTTGTACGAAAGGGGAACACCAATTAGGACGCTTTAGACGATCCCATCAAAACATTCCTGAAATCTCCTTTTCCTGGGTGACTAAAATGTAAAATGCTCCATATCTCGAGAACGGAGCGAGATAGACGAAAAATAACGATTTTTTGGGGGTTGTACCAAGGGGGAACACCAATTAGGACGCTTTAGACGATCCCATCAAAACATTCCTGAAATCTCCTTTTCCTGGGTGACTAAAATGTAAAATGCTCCATATCTCGAGAACGGAGCGAGATAGACGAAAAATAACGATTTTTTGGGGGTTGTACGAAAGGGGAACACCAATTAGGACGTTTAGACGATCCCATCAAAACATTCCTGAAATCTCCTTTTCCTGGGTGACTAAAATGTAAAATGCTCCATATCTCGAGAACGGAGCGAGATAGATGAAAAATAACGATTTTTTGGGGGTTGTTCGAAGGGGGAACACCAATTAGGACGCTTTAGACGATCCCATCAAAACGTTCCTGAAATCTCCTTTTCCTGGGCGACTCAAATGTAAAATGCTCCATATCTCGAGAACGGAGCGAGATAGATGAAAAATAACGATTTTTTGGGGGTTGTTCGAAGGGGGAACACCAATTAGGACGCTTTAGACGATCCCATCAAAACATTCCTGAAATCTCCTTTTCCTGGGTGACTAAAATGTAAAATGCTCCATATCTCGAGAACGGAGCGAGATAGACGAAAAATAACGATTTTTTGGGGGTTGTTCGAAGGGGGAACACCAATTAGGACGCTTTAGACGATCCCATCAAAACATTCCTGAAATCTCCTTTTCCTGGGTGACTAAAATGTAAAATGCTCCATATCTCGAGAACGGAGCGAGATAGACGAAAAATAACGATTTTTTTGGGGGTTGTACGAAGGGGGAACACCAATTAGGATGCTTTAGACGATCCCATCAAAACATTCCTGAAATCTCCTTTTCCTGGGTGACTAAAATGTAAAATGCTCCATATCTCGAGAACGGAGCGAGATAGACGAAAAATAACGATTTTTTGGGGGTTGTACGAAGGGGGGAACACCAATTAGGACGCTTAACACGATCCCATCAAAACATTCCTGAAATCTCCTTTTCCTGGGTGACTAAAATGTAAAATGCTCCATATCTCGAGAACGGAGCGAGATAGACGAAAAATAACGATTTTTTGGGGGTTGTTCGAAGGGGGAACACCAATTAGGACGCTTTAGACGATCCCATCAAAACGTTCCTGAAATCTCCTTTTCCTGGGTGACTAAAATGTAAAATGCTCCATATCTCGAGAACGGAGCGAGATAGACGAAAAATAACGATTTTTTGGGGGTTGTTCGAAGGGGGAACACCAATTAGGACGCTTTAGACGATCCCATCAAAACATTCCTGAAATCTCCTTTTCCTGGGTGACTAAAATGTAAAATGCTCCATATCTCGAGAACGGAGCGAGATAGACGAAAAATAACGATTTTTTGGGGGTTGTTCGAAGGGGGAACACCAATTAGGACGCTTAACACGATCCCATCAAAACATTCCTGAAATCTCCTTTTCCTGGGTGACTAAAATGTAAAATGCTCCATATCTCGAGAACGGAGCGAGATAGACCAAAAATAACGATTTTTTTGGGGTTGTACCAAGGGGGAACACCAATTAGGACGCTTTAGACGATCCCATCAAAACATTCCTGAAATCTCCTTTTCCTGGGTGACTAAAATGTAAAATGCTCCATATCTCGAGAACGGAGCGAGATAGACGAAAAATAACGATTTTTTGGGGGTTGTACGAAGGGGGAACACCAATTAGGACGCTTAACACGATCCCATCAAAACATTCCTGAAATCTCCTTTTCCTGGGTGACTAAAATGTAAAAATGCTCCATATCTCGAGAACGGAGCGTGATAGACGAAAAATAACGATTTTTTGGGGGTTGTACGAAGGGGGAACACCAATTAGGACGCTTTAGACGATCCCATCAAAACATTCCTGAAATCTCCTTTTCCTGGGTGACTAAAATGTAAAATGCTCCATATCTCGAGAACGGAGCGAGATAGACGAAAAATAACGATTTTTTGGGGGTTGTTCGAAGGGGGAACACCAATTAGGACGCTTTAGACGATCCCATCAAAACATTCCTGAAATCTCCTTTTCCTGGGTGACTAAAATGTAAAATGCTCCATATCTCGAGAACGGAGCGAGATAGACGAAAAATAACGATTTTTTGGGGGTTGTTCGAAGGGGGAACACCAATTAGGACGCTTTAGACGATCCCATCAAAACATTCCTGAAATCTCCTTTTCCTGGGTGACTAAAATGTAAAATGCTCCATATCTCGAGAACGGAGCGAGATAGACGAAAAATAACGATTTTTTTGGGGGTTGTACGAAGGGGGAACACCAATTAGGATGCTTTAGACGATCCCATCAAAACATTCCTGAAATCTCCTTTTCCTGGGTGACTAAAATGTAAAATGCTCCATATCTCGAGAACGGAGCGAGATAGACGAAAAATAACGATTTTTTGGGGGTTGTACGAAAGGGGAACACCAATTAGGACGCTTTAGACGATCCCATCAAAACATTCCTGAAATCTCCTTTTCCTGGGTGACTAAAATGTAAAATGCTCCATATCTCGAGAACGGAGCGAGATAGACGAAAAATAACGATTTTTTTGGGGGTTGTACCAAGGGGGAACACCAATTAGGACGCTTTAGACGATCCCATCAAAACATTCCTGAAATCTCCTTTTCCTGGGTGACTAAAATGTAAAATGCTCCATATCTCGAGAACGGAGCGAGATAGACGAAAAATAACGATTTTTTGGGGGTTGTACGAAAGGGGAACACCAATTAGGACGTTTAGACGATCCCATCAAAACATTCCTGAAATCTCCTTTTCCTGGGTGACTAAAATGTAAAATGCTCCATATCTCGAGAACGGAGCGAGATAGATGAAAAATAACGATTTTTTGGGGGTTGTTCGAAGGGGGAACACCAATTAGGACGCTTTAGACGATCCCATCAAAACGTTCCTGAAATCTCCTTTTCCTGGGCGACTCAAATGTAAAATGCTCCATATCTCGAGAACGGAGCGAGATAGATGAAAAATAACGATTTTTTGGGGGTTGTTCGAAGGGGGAACACCAATTAGGACGCTTTAGACGATCCCATCAAAACATTCCTGAAATCTCCTTTTCCTGGGTGACTAAAATGTAAAATGCTCCATATCTCGAGAACGGAGCGAGATAGACGAAAAATAACGATTTTTTGGGGGTTGTTCGAAGGGGGAACACCAATTAGGACGCTTTAGACGATCCCATCAAAACATTCCTGAAATCTCCTTTTCCTGGGTGACTAAAATGTAAAATGCTCCATATCTCGAGAACGGAGCGAGATAGACGAAAAATAACGATTTTTTTGGGGGTTGTACGAAGGGGGAACACCAATTAGGATGCTTTAGACGATCCCATCAAAACATTCCTGAAATCTCCTTTTCCTGGGTGACTAAAATGTAAAATGCTCCATATCTCGAGAACGGAGCGAGATAGACGAAAAATAACGATTTTTTGGGGGTTGTACGAAAGGGGAACACCAATTAGGACGCTTTAGACGATCCCATCAAAACATTCCTGAAATCTCCTTTTCCTGGGTGACTAAAATGTAAAATGCTCCATATCTCGAGAACGGAGCGAGATAGACGAAAAATAACGATTTTTTGGGGGTTGTACGAAGGGGGAACACCAATTAGGACGCTTTAGACGATCCCATCAAAACATTCCTGAAATCTCCTTTTCCTGGGTGACTAAAATGTAAAATGCTCCATATCTCGAGAACGGAGCGAGATAGACGAAAAATAACGATTTTTTGGGGGTTGTACGAAAGGGGAACACCAATTAGGACGTTTAGACGATCCCATCAAAACATTCCTGAAATCTCCTTTTCCTGGGTGACTAAAATGTAAAATGCTCCATATCTCGAGAACGGAGCGAGATAGACGAAAAATAACGATTTTTTGGGGGTTGTTCGAAGGGGGAACACCAATTAGGACGCTTTAGACGATCGAAATCTCCTTTTCCTGGGCGACTCAAATGTAAAATGCTCCATATCTCGAGAACGGAGCGAGATAGACGAAAAATAACGATTTTTTGGGGGTTGTTCGAAGGGGGAACACCAATTATAACGCTTTAGACGATCCCATCAAAACATTCCTGAAATCTCCTTTTCCTGGGTGACTAAAATGTAAAATGCTCCATATCTCGAGAACGGAGCGAGATAGACGAAAAATAACGATTTTTTGGGGGTTGTTCGAAGGAGGAACACCAATTAGGACGCTTTAGACGATCCCATCAAAACATTCCTGAAATCTCCTTTTCCTGGGCGACTCAAATGTAAAATGCTCCATATCTCGAGAACGGAGCGAGATAGACGAAAAAATAACGATTTTTTGGGGGTTGTACGAAGGGGGAACACCAATTAGGACGCTTAACACGATCCCATCAAAACATTCCTGAAATCTCCTTTTCCTGGGTGACTAAAATGTAAAATGCTCCATATCTCGAGAACGGAGCGAGATAGACGAAAAATAACGATTTTTTGGGGGTTGTACGAAGGGGGAACACCAATTAGGACGCTTTAGACGATCCCATCAAAACATTCCTGAAATCTCCTTTTCCTGGGCGACTCAAATGTAAAATGCTCCATATCTCGAGAACGGAGCGAGATAGACGAAAAATAACGATTTTTTGGGAGTTGTACGAAGGGGGAACACCAATTAGGACGCTTAACACGATCCCATCAAACATTCCTGAAATCTCCTTTTCCTGGGTGACTAAAATGTAAAATGCTCCATATCTCGAGAACGGAGCGAGATAGACGAAAAATAACGATTTTTTGGGGGTTGTACGAAGGGGGAACACCAATTAGGACGCTTTAGACGATCCCATCAAAACATTCCTGAAATCTCCTTTTCCTGGGTGACTAAAATGTAAAATGCTCCATATCTCGAGAACGGAGCGAGATAGACGAAAAATAACGATTTTTTGGGGGTTGTACGAAGGGGGAACACCAATTAGGACGCTTTAGACGATCCCATCAAAACATTCCTGAAATCTCCTTTTCCTGGGTGACTAAAATGTAAAATGCTCCATATCTCGAGAACGGAGCGAGATAGACGAAAAATAACGATTTTTTGGGGGTTGTACGAAGGGGGAACACCAATTAGGACGCTTTAGACGATCCCATCAAAACATTCCTGAAATCTCCTTTCCTGGGTGACTAAAATGTAAAATGCTCCATATCTCGAGAACGGAGCGAGATAAACGAAAAATAACGATTTGTTGGGGGTTGTTCGAAGGGTGAACACCAATTAGGACGCTTTAGACGATCCCATCAAAACATTCCTGAAATCTCTTTTTCCTGGGTGACTAAAATGTAAAATGCTCCATATCTCGAGAACGGAGCGAGATAGACGAAAAATAACGATTTTTTTGGGGTTGTACGAAGGGGAACACCAATTAGGACGCTTTAGACAATCCCATCAAAACATTCCTGAAATCTCCTTTTCCTGGGTGACTAAAATGTAAAATGCTCCATATCTCGAGAACGGAGCGAGATAAACGAAAAATAACGATTTTTTGGGCCTTGTACGAAGGGGGAACACCAATTAGGACGCTTTAGACAATCCGATCAAAACACTCCTGAAATCTCCTTTTCCTGGGTGACTAAAATGTAAAATGCTCCATATCTCGAAAACGGAGCGAGATAGACGAAAAATAACGATTTGTTGGGGGTTGTTCGAAGGGTGAACACCAATTAGGACGCTTTAGACGATCCCATCAAAACATTCCTGAAATCTCCTTTTCCTGGGTGACTAACATGTAAAATGCTCCATATCTCGAGAACGGAGCGAGATAGACGAAAAATAACGATTTTTTTTTGGTTGTACGAAGGGGGAACACCAATTAGGACGCTTTAGACAATCCCATCAAAACATTCCTGAAATCTCCTTTTCCTGGGTGACTAAAATGTAAAATGCTCCATATCTCGAAATCGGAGCGAGATAGACGAAAAATAACGATTTTTTTGGGGGTTGTTCGAAGGGGGAACACCAATTAGGACGCTTTAGACGATCCCATCAAAACATTCCTGAAATCTCCTTTTCCTGGGTGACCAAAATGTAAAATGCTCCATATCTCGAGAACGGAGCGAGATAGAAAAATAACGATTTTTTGGGGGTTGTTCGAAGGGGGAACACCAATTAGGACGCTTTAGACGATCAGATCAAAACATTCCTGAAATCTCCTTTTCCTGGGTGACTAAAATGTAAAATGCTCCATATCTCGAGAACGGAGCGAGATAGACGAAAAATAACGATTTTTTGGGGGTTGTTCGAAGGAGGAACACCAATTAGGACGCTTTAGACGATCCCATCAAAACATTCCTGAAATCTCCTTTTCCTGGGCGACTAAAATGTAAAATGCTCCATATCTCGAGAACGGAGCGAGATAGACGAAAAATAACGATTTTTTGGGGGTTGTTCGAAGGGGGAACACCAATTAGGACGCTTAACACGATCCCATCAAAACATTCCTGAAATCTCCTTTTCCTGGGCGACTCAAATGTAAAATGCTCCATATCTCGAGAACGGAGCGAGATAGACGAAAAATAACGATTTTTTGGGGGTTGTTCGAAGGGGGAACACCAATTAGGACGCTTTAGACGATCCCATCAAAACATTCCTGAAATCTCCTTTCCTGGGTGACTAAAATGTAAAATGCTCCACATCTCGAGAACGGAGCGAGATAGACGAAAAATAACGATTTTTTGGGGGTTGTTCGAAGGGGGAACACCAATTAGGACGCTTTAGACGATCCCATCAAAACATTCCTGAAATCTCCTTTTCCTGGGTGACTAAAATGTAAAATGCTCCATATCTCGAGAACGGAGCGAGATAAACGAAAAAATAACGATTTGTTGGGGGTTGTTCGAAGGGTGAACACCAATTAGGACGCTTTAGACGATCCCATCAAAACATTCCTGAAATCTCCTTTTCCTGGGTGACTAAAATGTAAAATGCTCCATATCTCGAGAACGGAGCGAGATAGACGAAAATAACGATTTTTTTTGGGGTTGTACGAAGGGGGAACACCAATTAGGACGCTTTAGACAATCCCATCAAAACATTCCTGAAATCTCCTTTTCCTGGGTGACTAAAATGTAAAATGCTCCATATCTCGAGAACGGAGCGAGATAAACGAAAAATAACGATTTTTTGGGCCTTGTACGAAGGGGGAACACCAATTAGGACGCTTTAGACAATCCCATCAAAACATTCCTGAAATCTCCTTTTCCTGGGTGACTAAAATGTAAAATGCTCCATATCTCGAGAACGGAGCGAGATAGACGAAAAATAACGATTTTTTGGGGGTTGTTCGAAGGGGGAACACCAATCAGGACGCTTTAGACGATCCCATCAAAACATTCCTGAAATCTCCTTTTCCTGGGTGACTAAAATGTAAAATGCTCCATATCTCGAAAACGGAGCGAGATAGACGAAAAATAACGATTTTTTTGGGGGTTGTTCGAAGGGGGAACACCAATTAGGACGCTTTAGACGATCAGATCAAAACATTCCTGAAATCTCCTTTTCCTGGGTGACTAAAATGTAAAATGCTCCATATCTCGAGAACGGAGCGAGATAGACGAAAAATAACGATTTTTTGGGGGTTGTACGAAGGGGGAACACCAATTAGGACGCTTTAGACGATCCCATCAAAACATTCCTGAAATCTCCTTTTCCTGGGTGACTAAAATGTAAAATGCTCCATATCTCGAGAACGGAGCGAGATAGACGAAAAATAACGATTTTTTGGGGGTTGTACGAAGGGGGAACACCAATTAGGACGCTTTAGACGATCCCATCAAAACATTCCTGAAATCTCCTTTTCCTGGGTGACTAAAATGTAAAATGCTCCATATCTCGAGAACGGGGTTGTACGAAGGGGGAACACCAATTAGGACGCTTTAGACGATCCCATCAAAACATTCCTGAAATCTCCTTTTCCTGGGTGACTAAAATGTAAAATGCTCCATATCTCGAGAACGGAGCGAGATAGACGAAAAATAACGATTTTTTGGGGGTTGTACGAAGGGGGAACACCAATTAGGACGCTTAACACGATCCCATCAAAACATTCCTGAAATCTCCTTTTCCTGGGTGACTAAAATGTAAAATGCTCCATATCTCGAGAACGGAGCGAGATAGACGAAAAATAACGATTTTTTGGGGGTTGTACGAAGGGGGAACACCAATTAGGACGCTTTAGACGATCCCATCAAAACATTCCTGAAATCTCCTTTTCCTGGGTGACTAAAATGTAAAATGCTCCATATCTCGAGAACGGAGCGAGATAGACGAAAAATAACGATTTTTTGGGGGTTGTACGAAGGGGGAACACCAATTAGGACGCTTTAGACGATCCCATCAAAACATTCCTGAAATCTCCTTTTCCTGGGTGACTGAAATGTAAAATGCTCCATATCTCGAGAACGGAGCGAGATAGACGAAAAATAACGATTTTTTGGGGGTTGTTCGAAGGGGGAACACCAATTAGGACGCTTAACACGATCCCATCAAAACATTCCTGAAATCTCCTTTTCCTGGGCGACTCAAATGTAAAATGCTCCATATCTCGAGAACGGAGCGAGATAGACGAAAAATAACGATTTTTTGGGGGTTGTACGAAGGGGGAACACCAATTAGGACGCTTAACACGATCCCATCAAAACATTCCTGAAATCTCCTTTTCCTGGGTGACTAAAATGTAAAATGCTCCATATCTCGAGAACGGAGCGAGATAGACGAAAAATAACGATTTTTTGGGGGTTGTTCGAAGGGGGAACACCAATTAGGACGCTTTAGACGATCCCATCAAAACATTCCTGAAATCTCCTTTTCCTGGGTGACTAAAATGTAAAATGCTCCATATCTCGAGAACGGAGCGAGATAGACGAAAAATAACGATTTTTTGGGGGTTGTTCGAAGGGGGAACACCAATTAGGACGCTTTAGACGATCCCATCAAAACATTCCTGAAATCTCCTTTTCCTGGGTGACTAAAATGTAAAATGCTCCATATCTCGAGAACGGAGCGAGATAGACGAAAAATAACGATTTTTTGGGGGTTGTACGAAGGGGGAACACCAATTAGGACGCTTTAGACGATCCCATCAAAACATTCCTGAAATCTCCTTTTCCTGGGTGACTAAAATGTAAAATGCTCCATATCTCGAGAACGGAGCGAGATAGACGAAAAATAACGATTTTTTGGGGGTTGTACGAAGGGGGAACACCAATTAGGACGCTTTAGACGATCCCATCAAAACATTCCTGAAATCTCCTTTTCCTGGGTGACTAAAATGTAAAATGCTCCATATCTCGAGAACGGAGCGAGATAGACGAAAAATAACGATTTTTTTGGGGTTGTACGAAGGGGGAACACCAATTAGGACGCTTTAGACAATCCCATCAAAACATTCCTGAAATCTCCTTTTCCTGGGTGACTAAAATGTAAAATGCTCCATATCTCGAGAACGGAGCGAGATAAACGAAAAATAACGATTTTTTGGGCCTTGTACGAAGGGGGAACACCAATTAGGACGCTTTAGACAATCCCATCAAAACATTCCTGAAATCTCCTTTTCCTGGGTGACTAAAATGTAAAATGCTCCATATCTCGAGAACGGAGCGAGATAGACGAAAAATAACGATTTTTTGGGGGTTGTTCGAAGGGGGAACACCAATTAGGACGCTTTAGACGATCCCATCAAAACATTCCTGAAATCTCCTTTTCCTGGGTGACTAAAATGTAAAATGCTCCATATCTCGAAAACGGAGCGAGATAGACGAAAAATAACGATTTTTTTGGGGGTTGTTCGAAGGGGGAACACCAAATAGGACGCTTTAGACGATCCCATCAAAACATTCCTGAAATCTCCTTTTCCTGGGTGACTAAAATGTAAAATGCTCCATATCTCGAGAACGGAGCGAGATAGACGAAAAATAACGATTTTTTGGGGGTTGTTCGAAGGGGGAACACCAATTAGGACGCTTTAGACGATCCCATCAAAACATTCCTGAAATCTCCTTTTCCTGGGTGACTAAAATGTAAAATGCTCCATATCTCGAAAACGGAGCGAGATAGACGAAAAATAACGATTTTTTTGGGGGTTGTTCGAAGGGGGAACACCAAATAGGACGCTTTAGACGATCCCATCAAAACATTCCTGAAATCTCCTTTTCCTGGGTGACTAAAATGTAAAATGCTCCATATCTCGAGAACGGAGCGAGATAGACGAAAAATAACGATTTTTTGGGGTTGTACGAAGGGGGAACACCAATTAGGACGCTTTAGACGATCCCATCAAAACGTTCCTGAAATCTCCTTTTCCTGGGTGACTAAAATGTAAAATGCTCCATATCTCGAGAACGGAGCGAGATAGACGAAAAATAACGATTTTTTGGGGGTTGTACGAAGGGGGAACACCAATTAGGACGCTTTAGACGATCCCATCAAAACATTCCTGAAATCTCCTTTTCCTGGGTGACTCAAATGTAAAATGCTCCATATCTCGAGAACGGAGCGAGATAGACGAAAAATAACGATTTTTTGGGGTTGTACGAAGGGGGAACACCAATTAGGACGCTTTAGACGATCCCATCAAAACATTCCTGAAATCTCCTTTTCCTGGGTGACTGAAATGTAAAATGCTCCATATCTCGAGAACGGAGCGAAATAAACGAAAAATAACGATTTTTTGGGGGTTGTACGAAGGGGGAACACCAATTAGGACGCATTAGACGATCCCATCAAAACATTCCTGAAATCTCCTTTTCCTTTGTGACTAAAATGTAAAATGCTCCATATCTCGAGAACGGAGCGAGATAGACGAAAAATAACGATTTTTTTGGGGTTGTACGAAGGGGGAACACCAATTAGGACGCTTTAGACGATCCCATCAAAACATTCCTGAAATCTCCTTTTCCTGGGTGACTAAAATGTAAAATGCTCCATATCTCGAGAACGGAGCGAGATAGACGAAAAATAACGATTTTTTTGGGGTTGTACGAAGGGGGAACACCAATTAGGACGCTTTAGACAATCCCATCAAAACATTCCTGAAATCTCCTTTTCCTGGGTGACTAAAATGTAAAATGCTCCATATCTCGAGAACGGAGCGAGATAAACGAAAAATAACGATTTTTTGGGCCTTGTACGAAGGGGGAACACCAATTAGGACGCTTTAGACAATCCCATCAAAACATTCCTGAAATCTCCTTTTCCTGGGTGACTAAAATGTAAAATGCTCCATATCTCGAGAACGGAGCGAGATAGACGAAAAATAACGATTTTTTTGGGGGTTGTTCGAAGGGGGAACACCAAATAGGACGCTTTAGACGATCCCATCAAAACATTCCTGAAATCTCCTTTTCCTGGGTGACTAAAATGTAAAATGCTCCATATCTCGAGAACGGAGCGAGATAGACGAAAAATAACGATTTTTTGGGGGTTGTACGAAGGGGGAACGCCAATTAGGACGCTTTAGACGATCCCATCAAAACATTCCTGAAATCTCCTTTTCTTGGGTGACTAAAATGTAAAATGCTCCATATCTCGAGAACGGAGCGAGATAAACGAAAAATAACGATTTTTTGGGTGTTGTACGAAGGGGGAACATCAATTAGGACGCTTTAGACGATCCCATCAAAACATTCCTGAAATCTCCTTTTCCTGGGTGACTAAAATGTAAAATGCTCCATATCTCGAGACCGGAGCGAGATAAACGAAAAATAACGATTTTTTGGGGGTTGTACGAAGGGGGAACAACAATTAGGACGCTTTAAACGATCCCATCAAAACATTCCTGAAATCTCCTTTTCCTGGGTGACTCAAATGTAAAATGCTCCATATCTCGGGAACGGAGCGAGATAGACGAAAAATATCGATTTTTTGGGGGTTGTACGAAGGGGGAACACCAATTAGGACGCTTTAGACGATCCCATCAAAACATTCCTGAAATCTCCTTTTCCTGGGTGACTGAAATGTAAAATGCTCCATATCTCGAGAACGGAGCGAAATAAACGAAAAATAACGATTTTTTGGGGGTTGTACGAAGGGGGAACACCAATTAGGACGCATTAGACGATCCCATCAAAACATTCCTGAAATCTCCTTTTCCTTTGTGACTAAAATGTAAAATGCTCCATATCTCGAGAACGGAGCGAGATAGACGAAAAATAACGATTTTTTTGGGGTTGTACGAAGGGGGAACACCAATTAGGACGCTTTAGACGATCCCATCAAAACATTCCTGAAATCTCCTTTTCCTGGGTGACTAAAATGTAAAATGCTCCATATCTCGAGAACGGAGCGAGATAGACGAAAAATAACGATTTTTTTGGGGTTGTACGAAGGGGGAACACCAATTAGGACGCTTTAGACAATCCCATCAAAACATTCCTGAAATCTCCTTTTCCTGGGTGACTAAAATGTAAAATGCTCCATATCTCGAGAACGGAGCGAGATAAACGAAAAATAACGATTTTTTGGGCCTTGTACGAAGGGGGAACACCAATTAGGACGCTTTAGACAATCCCATCAAAACATTCCTGAAATCTCCTTTTCCTGGGTGACTAAAATGTAAAATGCTCCATATCTCGAGAACGGAGCGAGATAGACGAAAAATAACGATTTTTTTGGGGGTTGTTCGAAGGGATAACACCAAATAGGACGCTTTAGACGATCCCATCAAAACATTCCTGAAATCTCCTTTTCCTGGGTGACTAAAATGTAAAATGCTCCATATCTCGAGAACGGAGCGAGATAGACGAAAAATAACGATTTTTTGGGGGTTGTACGAAGGGGAACGCCAATTAGGACGCTTTAGACGATCCCATCAAAACATTCCTGAAATCTCCTTTTCTTGGGTGACTAAAATGTAAAATGCTCCATATCTCGAGAACGGAGCGAGATAAACGAAAAATAACGATTTTTTGGGTGTTGTACGAAGGGGGAACATCAATTAGGACGCTTTAGACGATCCCATCAAAACATTCCTGAAATCTCCTTTTCCTGGGTGACTAAAATGTAAAATGCTCCATATCTCGAGACCGGAGCGAGATAAACGAAAAATAACGATTTTTTGGGGGTTGTACGAAGGGGGAACAACAATTAGGACGCTTTAAACGATCCCATCAAAACATTCCTGAAATCTCCTTTTCCTGGGTGACTCAAATGTAAAATGCTCCATATCTCGAGAACGGAGCGAGATAGACGAAAAATAACGATTTTTTTTTGGTTGTACGAAGGGGGAACACCAATTAGGACGCTTTAGACAATCCCATCAAAACATTCCTGAAATCTCCTTTTCTTGGGTGACTAAAATGTAAAATGCTCCATATCTCGAGAACGGAGCGAGATAGACGAAAAATAACGATTTTTTGGGGGTTGTACGAAGGGGGAACACCAAATAGGACGCTTTAGACGATCCCATCAAAACATTCCTGAAATCTCCTTTTCCTGGGTGACTCAAATGTAAAATGCTCCATATCTCGAGACGGAGCGAGATAGACGAAAAATAACGATTTTTTTGGGGTTGTACGAAGGTGGAACACCAATTAGGACGCTTTAGACGATCCCATCAATGCTCCATATCTCGGGAACGGAGCGAGATAGACGAAAAATAACTATTTTTTGGGGGTTGTACGAAGGGGGAACACCAATTAGGACGCTTTAGACGATCCCATCAAAACATTCCTGAAATCTCCTTTTCCTGGGTGACTCAAATGTAAAATGCTCCATATCTCGAGAACGGAGCGAGATAGACGAAAAATAACGATTTTTTTGGGGTTCTACGAAGGGGGAACACCAATTAGGACGCTTTAGACGATCCCATCAAAACATTCCTGAAATCTCCTTTTCCTGGGTGACTCAAATGTAAAATGCTCCATATCTCGAGAACGGAGCGAGATTAACGAAAAATAACGATTTTCTGGGGTTGTACGAAGGGGGAACACCAATTAGGACGCTTTAGACGATCCCATCAAAACATTCCTGAATTCTCCTTTTCCTGGGTGACTCAAATGTAAAATGCTCCATATCTCGAGACCGGAGCGAGATAAACGAAAAATAACGATTTTTTGGGGGTTGTACGAAGGGGGAACACCAATTAGGACGCTTTAGACGATCCCATCAAAACGTTCCTGAAATCTCCTTTTCCTGGGTGACTCAAATGTAAAATGCTCCATATCTCGAGAACGGAGCGAGATAGACGAAAAATAACGATTTTTTTGGGGTTGTACGAAGGGGGAACACCAATTAGGACGCTTTAGACGATCCCATCAAAACATTCCTGAAATCTCCTTTTCCTGGGTGACTCAAATGTAAAATGCTCCATATCTCGAGAACGGAGCGAGATAAAAGAAAAATATCGATTTTTTGGGGGTTGTACGAAGGGGGAACACCAATTAGGACGCTTTAGACGATCCCATCAAAACATTCCCGAAATCTCCTTTTCCTGGGTGACTCAAATGTAAAATGCTCCATATCTCGAGAACGGAGCGAGATAAACGAAAAATATCGATTTTTTGGGGGTTGTTCGAAGGGGGAACACCAATTAAGACGCTTTAGACGATCCCATCAAAACATTCCTGAAATCTCCTTTTCCTGGGTGACTAAAATGTAAAATGCTCCATATCTCGAGAACGGAGCGAGATAAACGAAAAATAACGATTTTTTGGGGGTTGTACGAAGGGGGAACACCAATTAGGACGCTTTAGACGATCCCATCAAAACATTCCTGAAATCTCCTTTTCCTGGGTGACTAAAATGTAAAATGCTCCATATCTCGAGAACGGAGCGAGATAGACGAAAAATAACGATTTTTTGGGGGTTGTACGAAGGGGGAACACCACTTAGGACGCTTTAGACGATCCCATCAATGCTCCATATCTCGGGAACGGAGCGAGATAGACGAAAAATAACTATTTTTTGGGGGTTGTACGAAGGGGGAACACCAATTAGGACGCTTTAAAGTTTAGACGATCCCATCAAAACATTCCTGAAATCTCCTTTTCCTGGGTGACTAAAATGTAAAATGCTCCATATCTCGAGAACGGAGCGAGATAGACGAAAAATAACGATTTTTTGGGGGTTGTACGAAGGGGGAACACCAATTAGGACGCTTTAGACGATCCCATCAAAACATTCCTGAAATCTCCTTTTCCTGGGTGACTGAAATGTAAAATGCTCCATATCTCGAGAACGGAGCGAAATAAACGAAAAATAACGATTTTTTGGGGGTTGTACGAAGGGGGAACACCAATTAGGACGCTTTAGACGATCCCATCAAAACATTCCTGAAATCTCCTTTTCCTTTGTGACTAAAATGTAAAATGCTCCATATCTCGAGAACGGAGCGAGATAGACGAAAAATAACGATTTTTTGGGGGTTGTACGAAGGGGGAACACCAATTAGGACGCTTTAGACGATCCCATCAAAACATTCCTGAAATCTCCTTTTCCTGGGTGACTAAAATGTAAAATGCTCCATATCTCGAGAACGGAGCGAGATAGACGAAAAATAACGATTTTTTGGGGGTTGTTCGAAGGGGGAACACCAATTAGGACGCTTTAAAGTTTAGACGATCCCATCAAAACATTCCTGAAATCTCCTTTTCCTGGGTGACTAAAATGTAAAATGCTCCATATCTCGAGAACGGAGCGAGATAGACGAAAAATAACGATTTTTTGGGGGTTGTTCGAAGGGTGAACACCAATTAGGACGCTTTAGACGATCCCATCAAAACATTCCTGAAATCTCCTTTTCCTGGGTGACTAAAATGTAAAATGCTCCATATCTCGAGAACGGAGCGAGATAGACGAAAAATAACGATTTTTTGGGGGTTGTACGAAGGGGGAACACCAAATAGGACGCTTTAGACGATCCCATCAAAACATTCCTGAAATCTCCTTTTCCTGGGTGACTCAAATGTAAAATGCTCCATATCTCGAGAACGGAGCGAGATAGACGAAAAATAACGATTTTTTTGCGGTTGTACGAAGGGGGAACACCAATTAGGACGCTTTAGACAATCCCATCAAAACATTCCTGAAATCTCCTTTTCTTGGGTGACTAAAATGTAAAATGCTCCATATCTCGAGAACGGAGCGAGATAGACGAAAAATAACGATTTTTTGGGGGTTGTACGAAGGGGGAACACCAATTAGGACGCTTTAGACGATCCCATCAAAACATTCCTGAAATCTCCTTTTCCTGGGTGACTCAAATGTAAAATGCTCCATATCTCGAGAACGGAGCGAGATAGACGAAAAATAACGATTTTTTTGGGGTTGTACGAAGGGGGAACACCAATTAGGACGCTTTAGACGATCCCATCAAAACATTCCTGAAATCTCCTTTTCCTGGGTGACTCAAATGTAAAATGCTCCATATCTCGAGAACGGAGCGAGATAGACGAAAAATAACGATTTTTTTGGGGTTGTACGAAGGGGGAACACCAATTAGGACGCTTTAGACGATCCCATCAAAACATTCCTGAAATCTCCTTTTCCTGGGTGACTCAAATGTAAAATGCTCCATATCTCGAGAACGGAGCGAGATTAACGAAAAATAACGATTTTTTGGGGGTTGTTCGAAGGGGGAACACCAATTAGGACGCTTTAGACGATCCCATCAAAACATTCCTGAAATCTCCTTTTCCTGGGTGACTCAAATGTAAAATGCTCCATATCTCGAGAACGGAGCGAGATAAACGAAAAATATCGATTTTTTGGGGGTTGTACGAAGGGGGAACACCAATTAGGACGCTTTAGACGATCCCATCAAAACATTCCTGAAATCTCCTTTTCCTGGGTGACTAAAATGTAAAATGCTCCATATCTCGAGAACGGAGCGAGATAAACGAAAAATAACGATTTTTTGGGGGTTGTTCGAAGGGGGAACACCAATTAGGACGCTTTAGACGATCCCATCAAAACATTCCTGAAATCTCCTTTTCCTGGGTGACTAAAATATAAAATGCTCCATATCTCGAGAACGGAGCGAGATAAACGAAAAATAACGATTTTTTGGGGGTTGTACGAAGGGGGAACACCAATTAGGACGCTTTAGACGATCCCATCAAAACATTCCTGAAATCTCCTTTTCGACGATCCCATCAAAACATTCCTGAAATCTCCTTTTCCTGGGTGACTAAAATGTAAAATGCGCCATATCTCGAATTTTTGGGGGTTGTACGAAGGGGGATTACCAATTAGGACGCTTTAGACGATCCCATCAAAACATTCCTGAAATCTCCTTTTCCTGGGTGACTAAAATGTAAAATGCTCCATATCTCGAGAACGGAGCGAGATAGACGAAAAATAACGATTTTTTGGGGGTTGTACGAAGGGGGAACACCAATTAGGACGCTTTAGACGATCCCATCAAAACATTCCTGAAATCTCCTTTTCCTGGGTGACTAAAATGTAAAATGCTCCATATCTCGAGAACGGAGCGAGATAAACGAAAAATAACGATTTTTTGGGGGTTGTTCGAAGGGGGAACACCAATTAGGACGCTTTAGACAATCCCATCAAAACATTCCTGAAATCTCCTTTTCTTGGGTGACTAAAATGTAAAATGCTCCATATCTCGAGAACGGAGCGAGA
This sequence comes from Melanostoma mellinum, assembly GCA_914767635.1. Taxonomy (NCBI): domain Eukaryota; kingdom Metazoa; phylum Arthropoda; class Insecta; order Diptera; family Syrphidae; genus Melanostoma; species Melanostoma mellinum. The sequence goes on along the minus strand of OU612058.1, from coordinate 159,513,151 downwards.
TAGACGAAAAATAACGATTTTTTGGGGGTTGTACGAAGGGGGAACACCAATTAGGACGCTTTAGACGATCCCATCAAAACATTCCTGAAATCTCCTTTTCCTGGGTGACTAAAATGTAAAATGCGCCATATCTCGAATTTTTGGGGGTTGTACGAAGGGGGATTACCAATTAGGACGCTTTAGACGATCCCATCAAAACATTCCTGAAATCTCCTTTTCCTGGGTGACTAAAATGTAAAATGCTCCATATCTCGAGAACGGAGCGAGATAGACGAAAAATAACGATTTTTTGGGGGTTGTACGAAGGGGGAACACCAATTAGGACGCTTTAGACGATCCCATCAAAACATTCCTGAAATCTCCTTTTCCTGGGTGACTAAAATGTAAAATGCTCCATATCTCGAGAACGGAGCGAGATAAACGAAAAATAACGATTTTTTGGGGGTTGTTCGAAGGGGGAACACCAATTAGGACGCTTAACACGATCCCATCAAAACATTCCTGAAATCTCCTTTTCCTGGGTGACTAAAATGTAAAATGCTCCATATCTCCAGAACGGAGCGAGATAGACGAAAAATAACGATTTTTTGGGGGTTGTTCGAAGGGGGAACACCAATTAGGACGCTTTAGACGATCCCATCAAAACATTCCTGAAATCTCCTTTTCCTGGGTGACTAAAATGTAAAATGCTCCATATCTCGAGAACGGAGCGAGATAGACGAAAAATAACGATTTTTTGGGGGTTGTTCGAAGGGGGAACACCAATTAGGACGCTTTAGACGATCCCATCAAAACATTCCTGAAATCTCCTTTTCCTGGGTGACTAAAATGTAAAATGCTCCATATCTCGAGAACGGAGCGAGATAGACGAAAAATAACGATTTTTTGGGGGTTGTACGAAGGGGGAACACCAATTAGGACGCTTTAGACGATCCCATCAAAACATTCCTGAAATCTCCTTTTCCTGGGTGACTAAAATGTAAAATGCTCCATATCTCGAGAACGGAGCGAGATAAACGAAAAATAACGATTTTTTGGGGGTTGTTCGAAGGGGGAACACCAATTAGGACGCTTTAGACGATCCCATCAAAACATTCCTGAAATCTCCTTTTCCTGGGTGACTAAAATGTAAAATGCTCCATATCTCGAGAACGGAGCGAGATAAACGAAAAATAACGATTTTTTGGGGGTTGTACGAAGGGGGAACACCAATTAGGACGCTTTAGACGATCCCATCAAAACATTCCTGAAATCTCCTTTTCGACGATCCCATCAAAACATTCCTGAAATCTCCTTTTCCTGGGTGACTAAAATGTAAAATGCGCCATATCTCGAATTTTTGGGGGTTGTACGAAGGGGGAACACCAATTTGGACGCTTTAGACTATCCCATCAAAGCATTTCTGAAATCTCCTTTTCCTGGGTGACTAAAATGTAAAATGCTCCATATCTCGAGAACGGAGCGAGATAGACGAAAAATAACGATTTTTTGGGGGTTGTACGAAGGGGGAACACCAATTTGGACGCTTTAGACTATCCCATCAAAGCATTTCTGAAATCTCCTTTTCCTGGGTGACTAAAATGTAAAATGCTCCATATCTCGAGAACGGAGCGAGATAGACAAAAAATAACGATTTTTTGGGGGTTGTACGAAGGGGGAACATCAATTAGGACGCTTAAGACGATCCCATCAAAACATTCCTGAAATCTCCTTTTCCTGGGTGACTAAAATGTAAAATGCTCCATATCTCGAGAACGGAGCGAGATAGACGAAAAATAACGATTTTTTGGGGGTTGTACGAAGGGGGAACACCAATTAGGACGCCTTAGACGATCCCATCAAAACATTCCTGAAATCTCCTTTTCCTGGGTGACTAAAATGTAAAATGCTCCATAACTCGAGAACGGAGCGCGATAGACGAAAAATAACGATTTTTTGGGGGTTGTACGAAGGGGGAACACCAATCAAGACGCTTTAGACGATCCCATCAAAACATTCCTGAAATATCCTTTTCCTGGGTGACTCAAATGTAAAATGCTCCATATCTCGAGAACGGAGCGAGATTAACGAAAAATAACGATTTTTTGGGGGTTGTTCGAAGGGGTAACACCAATTAGGACGCTTTAGACGATCCCATCAAAACATTCCTGAAATCTCCTTTTCCTGGGTGACTCAAATGTAAAATGCTCCATATCTCGAGAACGGAGCGAGATAAACGAAAAATATCGATTTTTTGGGGGTTGTTCGAAGGGGGAACACCAATTAAGACGCTTTAGACGATCCCATCAAAACATTCCTGAAATCTCCTTTTCCTGGGTGACTAAAATGTAAAATGCTCCATATCTCGAGAACGGAGCGAGATAAACCGTCGCCTGGATAAAATATTGTCGTATGTGCAAAATGACGGTTTTGAGATTTAAATGCAGTTTTTTTATTTGATTTTTTCTCTTCAAATCTGTGAAATCCGTTTGTCGATATCTGTCTTCGTTTCCAAGATAATTACCTTGCATTTTGTCGTATGTGTATGTTAACTAACTTTTCAGTAGTTTTTTGTCTTATGTGCAACAAAAACCTGCACATACGACAAAATAAACACATACCACATTTTTTTCATACAAAATCTGTCCCTGCCTTCGTTCGGGAAACAATTGTCGTATGTTATTTTTTTACTGCACATACAACAATATTTTACCGAAATTTCGGTAATCATTTGTCGGATGTCCCATAAGGAAATACACAGACTACTGTAGTTTCAGTCGCAGTTAAGATGTCGTGCAGGTCGGATGAGTCCCCTGCGCCAAGCATATCGCAGGAACTTAATGCGTAATGATATTGTAATTGATAAAAACTCGAAACTTCGAATGTTTTATGAAGCTGCTCATGAAATTGTAATGTCCACTCCATCCACATCCACTAATGAACCCATGGAGCGTAATTTACCATCCGATTACAGTAGTTCCAGTAAGTTATTTGATTTTTAAGTTTGTGTTTTTTAATTATTTATTGTTTTTTTATAAATTTAAAAGGTTGTAGTACAACACCAACAATCACTAGGAAAAGAAAAAGAAACCCTTCGTTGTGGAAGCAAAATATAAGAAAAAATCTTCGGGAGCAGGGTCTTCCATTTGAAGCAAGAAATGGTGTTTTAAGGGCTGGAAGAACAATTGGTGAAGCTTGCATACAATCTTGTTTTTATGGTTGCACGCGTAGTATTACTGAAAGCGAGAGAAAAGATATTCATACGTATTTTTGGAGACTTACTTCCGAAGAAAAGAAGATTTTTTATGGAAATTTTATCAAAAAAGACGAAGTGAAACGTAGGCGAAAGGCAAACAAACATGAAGACCATCCAAAAAAGAAGGCAAGTTTTCATTTTTATTTTAAAATAAGAGATCGGACCATACAAGTTTGCAAAAAGTATTTTTTAAATACATTGAGCATATCTGAGAGAACAGTTTATTATTTTTTCGAAAAAAATTATGGCTCAAATGAGCAATCAAAGCCTCAGACTTCTAAACGCGGGAGAAAGCCTACAGAAGAGAGCCGCATAGCTGCCGTTAAGGATCACATTTCAAGCTTCGCAGTTGTGGACTCCCATTATTGCCGTTCCACGACATCAAGAAAGTATTTGGAAGCTCACTTGAATTTACAAAGGATGTACGATTTATACAAAACTAAAGTTGACAATCCAGTTTCTATTGACGTTTACCGTAACATATTCAACACATGTTTCAATCTTTCTTTCCATGCTCCAAAAAAGGACTTATGTGATAAATGCTCTCTTTATAAAGCCAATAAAGAAAGTTGCACAGAAGCTGAAACTAAACTTTATGAAAAGCATTTGGAGGAAAAAAGGTATACTAAGGCAGAACGAGAAAAGGATTTAAATAACATTGATAAGAATACTGCCATTTTATTTTACGATTTGGAAAACGTTTTTACTTTACCAAAAATGTATACTTCCAACTTTTACTATAAGAGAAAACTGTCTGTATATAATCTAACTGGAACGCTTATACTACCTGGCTTCAATAAAGTAACGTACTGTGCTATATGGAATGAGACTGTGAGTGGACGTTCTGGAAATGATATCGCCAGTGCACTCATAAAAATTTTAATCAAAGTTCTTGATGATCACCCAAATATAATAAATTTTATTTTGTGGAGTGATTCTTGTGTTCCACAAAACAGGAATAGAATCACATCAACTGCCATCCTCCAATTTATTTACGACCATCAGAATTCAGTTGAAGAAGTTACACAAAAATTTTGTGAGCCGGGGCATTCTTGTTTGCAGGAAGTTGACTGTGTACATAGTGTCATTGAAAAATACTTAAGAAATATCGAAATACCAAGCCAAGTAACTTTAATTCGGCTTTTAAAAAAAATGAATTTCCCAAACGTGACCTTAAAAATATTACAAATGAACCAAAAAGACTTTTAAAACTATGCGTTGAAATCAGAAAACCTAGTTTTCAAACAAATACAATATTTTAAAAGCAAATCTCTAATATACAATAAAAATGATATACATAGGATTGGCATAAAAACTTCATTCAAAGATTTATCTTTCACCTATTACGAGTTGTCCAGGCAAAATAGAGGACGCTATTCAAAGAACTTAACAAATCTATGCATTTGGAAGGACGAGCTTCGCCTAGCTCCAGCTAAGAACATCGATATCAATAAGAAAAACGATATAAAGACCATGATTCCTTATCTGGACAATGAAGACAGAAGTTTTTATCGTGCTGTTTTAAAACTTAATTAATAGTAAATTCAACTTTAATATTCGTTTTCTAATTAATTAATATAATATTTTTATATATCGAGACCTGAATTATAATAATTACTTAAAAATATCACTGTAATAATAATATATTATTTTTTTTAGTATTAAGACCAGAAAGTGGTTATCGCTGTGAAATAAACGTGATCTTGAGTTACTCGTAAGTTTTTTTTTTACACCGAAAAACGCATATTCTTATGAAATTAGAAAATAAGTATTTTTTAATTCTATGAAATGAAAGTTCCTTTTTTTTTTTTTTGAAAATTATCAATAAATTTAGTTTAAAAAATGTTTACTCTTTGTGTTTTTTGCATTCCTTTTGATTTCAGGATGTCGTATGCAGTACAATTTTTTCATGTTAAACTTGTATATTTTTTGTCGTATGTGTCATAATTTTGTCGTATGTGTTTGACTAACAAACAATTTTGGTGAAAACGCTACATACGACAACGGCATATTTGATAAAATTGACCATTTTTTGTTTCTAGATCTAAATATTGAAATGATTTTAACATGGCTGAATTGAGAAATGTTATCTGCACACATGATGTAATTTTTAAGAAAATCTACCGAAGGGTTCTCGTCAAAAAAATTTACAAACTTTGATTGCGTTTTCCCAAAAGTAGTAGAATGTAACATACGACAATATTTTATCCAGGCGACGAAACGAAAAATAACGATTTTTTGGGGGTTGTACGAAGGGGGAACACCAATTAGGACGCTTTAGACGATCCCATCAAAACATTCCTGAAATCTCCTTTTCCTGGGTGACTCAAATGTAAAATGCTCCATATCTCGAGAACGGAGCGAGATAAACGAAAAATAACGATTTTTTGGGGGTTGTTCGAAGGGGGAACACCAATTAAGACGCTTTAGACGATCCCATCAAAACATTCCTGAAATCTCCTTTTCCTGGGTGACTAAAATGTAAAATGCTCCATATCTCGAGAACGGAGCGAGATAAACGAAAAATAACGATTTTTTGCTGGTTGTACGAAGGGGGAACACCAATTAGGACGCTTTAGACGATCCCATCAAAACATTCCTGAAATCTCCTTTTCGACGATCCCATCAAAACATTCCTGAAATCTCCTTTTCCTGGGTGACTAAAATGTAAAATGCTCCATATCTCGAGAACGGAGCGAGATAGACGAAAAATAACGATTTTTTGGGGGTTGTACGAAGGGGGAACACCAATTAGGACGCCTTAGACGATCCCATCAAAACATTCCTGAAATCTCCTTTTCCTGGGTGACTAAAATGTAAAATGCTCCATATCTCGAGAACGGAGCGCGATAGACGAAAAATAACGATTTTTTGGGGGTTGTACGAAGGGGGAACACCAATCAAGACGCTTTAGACGATCCCATCAAAACATTCCTGAAATATCCTTTTCCTGGGTGACTCAAATGTAAAATGCTCCATATCTCGAGAACGGAGCGAGATAAACGAAAAATAACGATTTTTTGGAGGTTGTTCGAGGGGGGAACACCAATTAGGACGCTTTAGACGATCCCATCAAAACGTTCCTGAAATCTCCTTTTCCTGGGTGACTAAAATGTAAAATGCTCCATATCTCGAGAACGGAGCGAGATAGACGAAAAATAACGATAACGGGAACACTAATTAGGACGTTTTAGACGATCCCATCAAAACATTCCTGAAATCTCCTTTTCCTGGGTGACTAAAATGTAAAATGCTCCATATCTCGAGAACGGAGCGAGATAGACGAAAAATAACGATTTTTTGGGGGTTGTTCGAAGGGGGAACACCAATTAGGACGCTTTAGACGATCCCATCAAAACATTCCTGAAATCTCCTTTTCCTGGGTGACTAAAATGTAAAATGCTCCATATCTCGAGAACGGAGCGAGATAAACGAAAAATAACGATTTCTTGGGGGTTGCTCGAAGGGGGATCAAGTCAACTTTAAATTCAACTTTTAATTCAACGTTAAATTCAACTTTAAACTCAACTTTAAATTCAACTTTAAGTTTTACTTTAAATTTAACTTTAAATTTAACTTTAAATTCAACTCTAAATTCAACTTTAAATTTGAATTGCGACCCTGGCTTCAATGAACAAACTTTATATTTGTAACTCTGGTAACGGCGTACCCAAATGGTACCACTTTTTTTTTTTTATAAAATACCGAAACATCATTTCTAGGTTCGTATACAAAGTAGCGTCAGTGTATATGAGTTTAAAATAAAACAATTAACAATTTTCATATACAATTTTTATTGAATAATATCGTTTAGTATCAACAGAAATAAATATTACAAACATAATGTTAACATCAAATAAAAACATGATTTGTTTAACAAACAACTTTTGTGTGTGTACGTCAAGCTTTTGTATTTGCACATAGAAATAATAATCCTTAACTCCTAGTGGTAAATTAAATGTAATGTAAAAGTTTGTTTGTGTTTTATTGTTTATCCTAATAGCAGACTAGATTAAACTAAATTTTATATCGGTGTCTTACTTAAAATACCTTCTATAAATGAAAAATAAAAATATGCACTAAATAAAATCAAATCGTGTTTGAACTACACCAAATATCGAAAAAGGCGCGTGAATTGCAATAATACTGTCCAAGACATCTGCTTTGCATTGTATCGAAGTTGCACAGACGTGGGTGTGGGTGTGGGTGTTTATGTGAATGCGAATGCGGGTGTGGTTGTGGCTGGAGAGGTGAGGCAAGGCTATTGTCATATTTCGCACTCGAACTCTGATATCCTCTGGTTGAAATACACCATTCCGTGCTCCAAGTCTTCACTGAATCCACTAACATCCATATAATCGGAAGTTGCTGCATCCTCATCCAACCACTTGCAAACAGATCGAGAGATCTCTGAACGAGCTTCGCGAAATGTTGGACGAAGTTCAGGTACCTTATGCCAGCACTGTAACATTAAATCGTAGAATCCATGGCGGCCATCTTTAGGTAACTCTGGTCTCGTTCCTTGCAAGACATGACGAACAACTTCACGTCCTGATAGATTTGAATATGGAGTTGAACCTGTTCAAAAATAACAAAAAAATTAACATTTTTCCCTTCGTTTTCTATTCAGTTTTTAGTTGAATCAAACCTAAGGTAGCTATTTCCCATAGCACTATTCCAAAAGCCCAAACATCGGTTTTGATTGAAAACTCATTGTACTGCAGTGCTTCTGGTGCCATCCATCGAATGGGCAGGGCCGGTCTTCGACCTAAAGTGTCTTGGGGCTTCTTTGTGTTGTGGGTGTTGAAGCCATGGCTCCAATTGTTAATAAAACGCTCTCCAAAATCGAATTTGAATTTATCGAATTTTCTTGAGGTTGTCTGTGCGATCTCGGCATCGTACTTCTTTTCGCGGTTCTTGCAAACTACGTCTAAATCAATGGACATTCCGAAATCGCAGATTTTACATATTCCATTATGATCTATTAGCACATTCCGAGCAGCAAGGTCTCTATGAACGATCTTGAAACAAAAAGAAGAACAATTTAAATTAATTAAATTGAAATTTAAGTTTTTGGTTTAGTGATGTGATCAATATGATAAAAATTTTTTGTAAAAATTGAAAAAGTCTTTCAATTTTCGATCAGTTATTTGTTAAAAATTTGAATCCTAACTAGTAATATTATAAATGTGAAAGTCCCTCTGTCTGTCCGGCTTTCTATGTTACCATCTCCCGCCCAAACTACCAAACTGATTGATATGAAATTTTGTACAGAGATAGTCTAGAACCAGATTAAGGACATAGGCTATATATTTTATCCCTAAATTCCCACGGGAACGGGAACGTATACGGGAATTTAGAAACAACAACACCGATTTCAAAAATTTTTCCACCGATAGAATGCTTTACTATCCCAAAGTAACATAAACTTTAATTCATCCTTATATTCCTGCGGGAACGGGAGTCCTTACTAATATAATAAGTGCGAATGAAGCTCTGTCTGTCCGTCGTTCTATGTTACCATCTCCCGCCCAAACTAATAAACCGATTTAATTGAAATTTTGTACAAAGATTGGACTGAACTTAAGGACGGACATAGGCTTTATTTCATTCGAATATTCCTTCGGGAACCGGTCCTCATTATTATTTTAAATGCAAAAGTAGCTCTGTCTGATCACCTTTCTATGTTACCATCTCCCGCCCAAACTAATGAACCGATTTACATGAAATTTTGTACAAAGATTGCTCAGAACCTTAGGAAGAACATAGGCTATATATTTTATCCCTATATTCCCACGGGAACGGGAACGTATACGGGAACTTAGAAACTACAACACCGATTTCAAAAATTTTCCACCGTTAAAATGCTACAGTATCCCTGAGTAACATTAACTTTAATTCATCCACATATTCCTACGGGAACGGGAGTCCTTACTAATATAAGTGTGAAAGTAGCTCTGTCTGTCCGTCGTTTTATGTAACCATCTTCCGCTCGAACTAATAATCTGATTTAAATTAAATTTTTTACAAAGATTATTCAGAACCTGAGGAAGGACATACGCTATATATTTATTCCCTATATTCCCAGGGGAGCAGGAACGTATACGTTAACTTTGACACTATGGCACTGATTTCAAAAACTCTTCCACCGTTGGAATGCTCCTTAATCCCCGAGCAACATTAACTTTTATTCATCCCCATATCCCTCACGGGAACGGTCACCATGTTTCCACGGGAACGGGAGTCTTTACTAATATTATAAGTCCGAAGTTAAATCTGTCTGTCTATTTCTCTTTGTTACCATTAACTGCCCAAACTATTGAACCTATTTATATGAATTTTGGTACAGAGACAGTCAAGAACCTGAGGATGGACATATATGTTATGCAATATGTTTTATCCCTGTATTCCCTTCGGAACGGGAACTTGGAAAATACAGCACCCATTTCAAAAAATGTCTACCGTTAGAATACTGCACTATTCCCGAGTAATGTAAACTTCAAGTCATCCTCCGGAAACGCCCTCATGTTCCCACGGGAATGGAAGACTGTATTAACATTATAAATCCGAATTTAACTCTGTTTGTTTTTCTTTGTTTATATTTACCACCCAAACTATTGAACCGATTTATATGAATTTTTATACAGAGATAGTCTAGAACCCGAAGATGGACATCCTTACTAATATTACAAATCCAAAATTAACTCTGTCTGTTCGTGTTTCTTTGTTACCATCTCCCGCCCAGAAAACTGATCCGATTTAAATGGAATTTAATTAAGAGATAGCCTAGAGCCTGAGGAAAGACATAGGCTTAATAAATAATCCCTATATTTCTACGGGATCGACACCGTAAACGGGAACCTTAAGACTGCTGGGTCGATAAAAGTTCTTTCACTGCGGGGTGATTTCTGTCAAACTGTCGAAAATACATTAGACCTGAGAAGAAATGTCTATCTTGATCTTCAAATAATAATTGGCAATCGTGAATGGCTGTTTGAAAGGCGATTTCGGCGCCGACTAATGAGATAGTTAACCATTTAAACTAATAAAATATGTTTGACGTATTGGGGGACGTTGGCGAATGTCTATCAATAGACAATATTATGGACACTGAGCAAGTCACATCATACCCTATAGAGTTTCTCAATTTCTTAGGATTATAAGGAGTGGCAGCAAGTTGGTGTTCCAGTGCCAAAAATGAGTAATCCAGAATTGTACACAGCTACAAATTACACATCTGGGATGCGGCATTAATAATGACTGGAACGAAAAAAGGAGAAAACGTTTCGATTCCCCGTTTTCCTTTAATTCCCACTGATTGGACATTATAAATAAGGCTCAGACGCTTTAAGTTGCAGGTGTTCGTTTAGAAAAAAATCCCATGGCAATTTTATGTGGCAGAATCACGTATATCAATCCCACAAAACCTTTTTATTTCGCAAAAGATGGAAAAAATAAGAACGTCGTGTGCAAACATATACTAAAATAAAATAATATAACAATGGTTTACTAAAACGCATGAATGTGTCTTATTTGCAAAATAAGTAGCCTAAAAATTAAGAATGCTGCCGAAAGTCACTATTCCACGCGGACGAAGTCGCGGGCACAGCTAGTAAATATATATGTAGATGGGCATAACAATCTCGTTTGCTGTAATTTTTAAACTCATATTTAATTTTTTTTGATTCCGAACGGCTAAGTCAGAATGCTCTTTTATTGGCAGTAAAACTGTCACTGGCTATTTGCACGAAGGCAAACAAACCTGTCACCAGAGTATATCAACTATTCTTTGCTGACTATGAATCCATCGAATAGCCATAATGAGCTTGAGCGTTAGCAAAATTTTCACAACTTTTCAAGCTCTCTGTAGTTGACAAAAACTATTTCTTCTAAATTCAATCATACTTTTCGCGTGTTTATCGTGGCAGCAAAAACGGCCTCTCCAGTGAAAACTTAGCCTTAGCTGTGGATTTTCACCTTTTTTCTCAGCTTTTTCGAAACTTTCAAATCATTATCAGAAAAGACTGTGATTGCTCTAAACATTTCCTAAAGTGAACGAAACTCTTGGCGGCCGCTATTTAGATTATGTGCATCACAGAGCAGCCCTCTACCTGAAACGCTGTCAAATTATTTCTAATGTGAAATCAAAATTTGTGTTTTATTTGAATTAACAGTTATGTTCGGCTACAATTCAGTTTTATTATTTTCTCTTTCCTAGTATTCTTTTCATTGAAATTGTAAATAATAGGAGCGCTTTCGTAACTCAGCAATCCTGAAACCTGAAGGCTGTTTTTTTAAACTTGTGGTTTTTAATCTGGCAATACTTTTTTCGGATTTGGTCTTTTTGACACCTGCTTCTTTTTTATGGTCACTTTATTACTAAATGGTTCCATTTTATTGTGGAAGATTTGAAACCGCACTACAGTTGATTGGGCACTGCGATTGTTAGATAAATTTTTTCGAAACTAAATCGCTGATGACGACGATTTTAACATAATTTCCTCCAAGATCGGGCGATCTAACACCCCTGGCTGAGCTGATTTGGTCACTCAGTTGCGACAAAAACGCCAATAATACTTGTCGTGCATCTTCAAATGAAGTTTTCTATATTCTCGACTGCGACAAAACCCAAATATGTAAATCGAAAACACATTCACTTTTTCAAATTGATTTCAAACCAACTGACAGAAAAATGGCGAGCGAGGACTACTTCTCGATGGTTCTCGGTCAGTTGTTTACTGAATGGCACTACCTTGCTGCAGTTGACTCTCTGTATAATCTGCTATGTGGTAATGTTATAGTTTTGAAATTGGGCATCAGAAAACACCTTTGCCACTCGAAAGAAGAAATCATGAAGGTTTGAGTGGCGAGTGCTCTTGAAGAGATATCTAAACGAAAGTATTACTAGAAAAAAATTGCCATCTAGTGTCGAGCATTTAAGTAAAGGTTGCTTCCAAAATATTAAACAAAATACGTTAAAATTTGATTAAATGTAATTCTTATGCGATTAGTAATTAAAACTTTTTGCTTCCCATGGCTGACTGAAATGAAGCGTAATCTAGAAGTCTAATTTTCGACTACATTTTCGAGCAACTGTTGCCGTATATCGCATTAACAATTAGCTATAGTTGTTCTGAAGTAAGTCTATAATATTGTGACATGGAAAATGTAATAAGTACTGACTTTAAACATAATACCAATTGCCAAATTGACAACCAATACAAACAGTGTTGCCAACCTAAGAACCAAAAATATGAAAAAAAAACATCCTTTACAAATATTGCTCCTTTGATAGTGTGGTGTACAGCTAATGAACATTCCGAAAGGGGTTGTTTGTGAGTCAGCGTGTATACGCACGAGAAATATAACTAAGGATTATACCAGAAGAAGACAGTGTGTAATGTACGGCGAATAGGGGTTGTTAGTACAGATACAGGTACACACATGTAAAATTGGAATTTTCTAGAAAGTTCGATAATGGTTATATGCTTTTTTATGTAAAGTAATCATCATTCGAGAACCAAGCCGTGAAATCAGGACTCTTCCGCACTTTAGATAGGAACTTTCCTCATCCAAAGGAGCCTCACTCTAACCTATCAAACCTACCGAATACTTTTAAGTTATGAACCTGAATCAAATCTTAAAACCACTGTAAAAAAATTATAAGAGAACACTATTTAATATCGGAATTGAAACTAATTTCAATTAACTAAAGTTTTGCTGTCTCTTTAGAAGACCCTGGATCCATCTGAGACTACCTGAGACTTTGGCAAAAAGCATTCTCAAAAAAAGGAATAGTGGGAGGAGTAAAAAAGTAATGTAATTTAAGACCAGATTAGAAGTTGAAATCAAAGCTTTTTTCAGGGGCTCGGCTAGTTTCCCTTTTTCAAAAAAATGTTCGATAGGTAAACATCTCAAAAATGATGTCCTAAAATATTGGAATGATATCTTGGATATTTTTGAAATGGCCAGAGTATAGAAGAGAAGCATCTCGGGCGCTCGAACCACCATCCCAACGCGGAGGGGCTCCCGACAGCTGCCTCCTTCTCAATGTCCAACAATTCCTTGTATTGCCTGCGGCTTAAAATTTTGAATGCTCAAAGACATCTAGATCCTTTGTACTACCTTCCTGTTTGTTGAATCGAAAACTGCTCTGCTCTCCATATGTTTTTGCTTACAGCCATCTACAACTTTTACGAACGGATTAAAATTGTAGGTTTGGCAGCCAACGAAAGACGATTTTTTGACGAAATTTAGACCTCTTTTTTAAATTGCGGCCATTTTGTCAATTTTGTCAAAAGGCTCTACTTTAACGCCATTTTTTTATTTTCTTGTTACAGGTACCAGCAAAATTTAAAAAAAGGCGGCAAATTGACATTGTCCATATCTCTCTTGGATTTCAATATCTTAACTCGAAGTTTCCTGACAATTTACATGAATATACATATATATAATATATTTCTAAGATTACAGAATATTTGAAACTATAGTTTTTTATTCTCACGCTTTCAAAAAATCACCTCCATTTGAGCTCGAGGAACTAGCCAATCCCCTAAATCGGTTCCTAGAAAAGTATTGATTATATGCAGCATAAAAAAATTGTATCTTACTAAGGTTTTTAGTCTGTAAACAACAATTTCGTTTTACTGTAAATGAAAGGTCCTTTTGCTTTTACTAAACTACTAAAGCCCTCGGTTTCTGTGGTTTGAGTCCCACGTCTAAATGAATCTAGTCTGTAAAGTTCAGCTAGTGCGCTAGTCACGAGACCATTCGGCTGGGTATTGCTCAAGTCTCTTGAACTGAATCAACTGAGCAGTGAGATCCAAAATATTAACGGGTCCAGGACCCAGGAGTGAGGGTAAAAATTTCTCAGAAAGTGGCATACTGCGTGAAGTTAAGCAATAACTTTTGCAAGAAATTCACAGGAACGCTTCAAAAAAGTGTGGACAATTTATGTCCACAGGCATTTTGGTGGCAGAAATTCGCAGGATGGCGTTGAAATTATTTACTCTCTCACGAGCACTCTCTTCCTTCCTGAAACAGGATTTCACTAAGTTTAGGTGAATTTCGTTAAAGTTTAAAGCATTTAAACAACAGCTTTTAATGGTTCAATGAACGCACTCCTCAAGGAGAAGCGAGACTTCAAAATATGCGAGTGAGTTTCGTTTGATTCCGACAAACACCACACGCTTATCTTAAAATAGAACTTGAAAAGTAAAAAGTTTTTAAAAAAACTTTGAACCAAATACACGAAGTTCATATTTCTTTAAATTTTAGTTCAATCACTCAAGTTCAATATGAACTGATGAACTGAATCAATCGATCTAAAAACTGCCCATTGCATAATACGTTTTTGGTTTTGTTCAACTGAATGATTGGACATAATTGAGTAATGAACTGAGTAATTTAAGAAGAATGTGTTAAAGTATTACTGACATGCAACCATTAAAAAGATTTTGGAAACTCAAACTATTTTACAACTTTTGCTGAAAGGGGGAATCAGAATCCTTTCCATTTTTTGTAGTTATCAGTGAGTGAATGCTGATTAAAAATTTGCGTCATAAGAAGTCCTGGTGAAGTTTCTCACCAAAACTCACCACCAACACGGATGAAAATCCACTGAACCCGTTATTAGACTCTCCATTGAGACCCTGGCCAAACCCTAACCCAACAAAAATTGTTTACTTACCCTTTTGTCGGCTATGTATTCCATCCCAGCTGCTATATCAAGGGCGAAACCGGCCAAAGTCCTCGGGGACAATGGAGCCAGACTTTTTCCGCCTGGAACTGATGCTGGCAAGATACTTGTAGCACTTCTCGCAGCTCTCAAGAGCGACAAAAGCCTTCCTCGCATTGCAAACTCCATTATAAGCATGTGTGGCTCTGAAAGTTCCAAATTCTTATTAAACTTTGGGATTTTGAAATATATGCAATGTTTGACTCACCACTTTCAATACACGCCCCAAGAAGAGTGACTACATTCGAATGTGAGCCAAGCTTTCGCATGATAGTTGCTTCTTCTTTGAGACCGTCCTGAGAACTTCCTGATCTCACTGTCTTAACAGCCACAATTCGCGTAGCACCAATGTGACCACTTAAGTCGTCTGCCTCAGCCTTCCACACCTGACCAAAATTGCCCTCTCCAAGTAAACTCTTAAGCCTTAAGTTGGCTCTGTTAAACTCATCCATACTGCTGATAGAACACTGTTCATACTGTCCACTTTCTTCATCATCCCCATCTTCGTCATACTTCTCTATTTTCTTCACCGGACTAATTGGCTGTTGGTCGGTTATGCAAACATCGAAGTCCTCGTTGTGTTTTGAATATTCTTTCAAAATCAACGATTTAGCGAGATATACGATAACGACTATCACTGGGAGCATCCCTAGTCCAGCCAACACGTAGGTGGCTATTTTTAGGCGTGTCAAATCTTTTTCTTCTGGTAGCTTACTTCTTGTCTCATTATGGATTTCAACTGGGGTGCGCATTGTGTTTTCGACATTTTCATCTTCTGGTTTAGTTTGTTCGAGATTTTGGCCGTCAGATGAGCTATGTGGGGTTTCTATTGTAGTACTCGTACTGATAGTGTTTCTTGTGAAAACTGGGGGATGCACCGTTGATCGGACAGATGATAGAATGGTTGTCTTGACAAATGTTCCATTAGTACTTTCCTGAATAGAGGGCGGTGTAACATCACCTAAGCTTCTATTGACGAATATGATCAAATTAGTTTTGTCTTCAGAAAAATGTGGAGGAGCCTCTATTTTCGGAAGATCAGAACTGAACTCCACCTCACTTCCAGCGGGGGTTTCTGTGGGATTATCTATAGCTGGACTGAGGGTGGTTTCATCGTCCTCAACAACGTTTATAATGAGTGGAGTTGGTACTTCTGGTGGTGGTGATGAGCTGACTTCGGTTAGGCGTTGTTGTTTTTCGACAGGTAAGGTCGGTGTCGTATTCACAATTGGTAGAGTGACTTCTTTCGATACTGGGGCTTCTGTTTTTGTTGTGATCTCATCACTGGTGTGGTCTTGTTTCAAGGTTACCCCACCTTCCAACGCTGCAATTTCAACGGCAGGATTCTGAACAGCTGTCACAAATGCACTTGGTTTGCCGGCATTCAATTTGCGAGTCGATGAAGGACTTATGAGTCTTTCTCTGGGACTGAATTTGTTTATATTTTTTGGTCGCGATGGTTTCTGTGTCGGTGAAACTGACACTTCAAACACTTGTGGGTGTTCACCACTGACAGTGGAAATACTCAACAAAGATGGACGCAACGAAGGAATCTTTCTTCCAAAGTACAAATATGAATCTGAATCTTGCAACTGCACGGAAGGTTGGTTGGTTTTGTTTCTCGTCCTTGTTCTGACAGATGATATTCCTGGATCTTTTCTTAGCTCGGAAATGTGATTCATAGTGTCATTGGCATCTTTAGCAACAACGAAAAAGCCGTGTGACGATTCGTCAGTGAAAAGTATTTCATTGTTGTCTTTTTGTGACTTCTCCTCTTCCTCGCCGGAAGTGTTTTTGCTCGAATTGCTTGTTGTAGTGTTGGTGATGCGACGTTGAATGCTCGTACATTGTCGCATGCAACTTGCAGTTGTTCTCCTGGTGAAATTTTTCGTACAGTTGCGAACGCATACGGTGCGAGAGTCGGGCGGAGATTTTGATGTTGATTCCGTAGAGGGTTTTGTTCTTCCAGTCGTCACTGATGCTCTACTGTGGGTTCTAAATCTGTCTTGGTGCAGTGCACTTCTTCGGGCTGCTAGTAGATTCATCAACTTTGTATCCCTCTCCTGTGCAGAACTAGAAGAACTATTCAATCGGACTGAACGGTAAGTTGTTGAGGCTGCACCCAATGCAACTGAAAAATAAAACACACATAGAATTCAGTTTCAGAATTGAAATATTTTACAACAAACAAGAAAATTGGAGACAGTTGGCAGCAATATATGATTGAACTAAACTAACATTAGCGTCTTTCGTTTTTCTTTAACTTAAAGTACCGACCGTCAATTAGAAAAGAAAAGAAATTTCTTAGTTGTTTCTAATGTGACATGTGACTGTCAAATATGATTGAAGCACTTAAAAGAAGATTCAAAATTCCAGATTATCTCTTATACGGCTTAAAAAAGTTATCTCAAAGAACGAAAACCTATCTGCCGAATCACTGAAGGAATAATACAAAAAAAAAATCACAGCTGGAGCCGCACAGGGGTCTCTTATTGGACCAGACCTGTGAAACATCTCCTACGATGATACAATCTGTATGAAAATGCCCTAAAGCTGCTTTCTTGTTGGATACTCTGATGACATCGCTACGGTGATAATTGGAAGGGACACCGAAAGCGACCAAGTGATGTGATGCGAAGGACAAATTGCTGGATGAAGGAACATGGGCTGTCCCTGGCTACTGAGAAGACTGAAGCAGTACCTTCTTCTAGCAGATAAAAACGAATTCCCACATCGAAACCGAACTTATAAAAAGCGAAAATGTAGTAAAATACCTGGGAATAAAACTCGACAAGAAACTGAGCTTTTGGGATCAGATACGGATGGCTGCTGAAAGCGTATCCAAGGATACAAGTTGATGAAAAATGTGGGTGAACCATCCGCGAGCAAACGGAGACTTCTTCTGGCAACAAAACATTCAATTCTGCTATACGGAGTCGAGAATTGGGTTGAAGTACTAAAACAGAAAAAGAAGATACCGGAAACAACTAGCTTCGGTACAGAGGCGTGGTACCTTGCGAGTATCGAGCGCGTACTTCACAGTGCCTGAGCCAGCAGTTCTAGTAGTTGAAGTAGTCGTACCAATTGACCTTGCAAAACAAATAAAATGCATATATGTACATCAAAAGAAAGCAGAAATCGGCGTGGAATCGGCGAACACAGAAGTAAAGGCGATCACACTGCAGAGTGACAAGAACACTGTGAGTCAGAAAGCAGAGGGTGCTAAACTTTTAAGTCGCACAGTTCCTCACCGGACACGGGTATTTCCTGCACAAGGTTGGAGAAAGAAGAAGCCATTCCTGCCAATACAGAGATTCGCTGACAGACGACTCTTATCATACAGTATCTCTCCGTTGGGAAATAAACAGAATTATCGGAGAGCTCGGTTCAAATATTGATAAGAGACAAAGAGAGTTAGAGGCAAATAAGCATGTCTCTGACACAGATTCTGAAAACAAAAAAACAAGAAGAAGTAGTTGAAGAATTAGAACCCGCCACCTAGGCACGGATTCCTCCTCGAACAAATGAGCAAGTGGTTCCGACGAGGAGTGGAGCTTTGAGCCGAAGCGCTTAACTTAGTTCACCTTGGAGAGTCACACGGGGAAGTATGGAAACTTGCACCGTATGGAAAGCATTTCTCCAAATTAAATAATAAAAAAAAAAATTATATGTGAGATGTGCAAAGGAGAAATTTGCTAAAAGGAAACTGTCTGTAGACCTAATTTTTTGCCGTAAAATCGAATAAACAGATTATTATCAGAGAAATAAAATCCCCTGGGGTCTGTTACACAAAACTACAAATCTGCAAGTCTAGGGCCACTTTTAGGATTATGTTCTTTACACTAGTAAAGCAAACTTTTAGCTTTGTCTTACAGAAACTTCATACACTTGTCAGAATTCACTTGCATTACAATACTTGTGGGACTGTGTTACTGGTTCCTCGAGGAAATTGTATACGGTTTGATTAAATGCAGTTTTTAAGCCTCGAAAATTCAATGTAAAATTGTTACATAGACTTCAACAGAGCAGCAAAACTCAGGTTTTTATATTTCTTCCTTTTTTGAAGTTACGACCATAATGACCACGAAAGCATCACAGCTCTCCCACTCATCTGCTTGACACAAGTGATCCACTCGCGGGTGTACACCACATTGACTTTAAAGTTCGTACTCAAGCCTCCTGGTTTTCGATAGTTTCATGTGTGAGGCAAAACAAAGACAGATGTCGTTGCCTTTGACTGTACCGGAAATGTTATGGTCTGCCTTTCTATGGTTCTATGGTTCTCTTTTTCCAACTGATTGGCAGTGTTCAATTTTTCGAAGATGGTAGTTTTGACGTAAGCGCTTCCAAGGATTTTAAGTTTTCTAATACGATCAAGTTTTCCTAGTCCTGCCGTCATACGGAGCATCTTCATTTGAGTTGCTGTGAGCTTACTTTCATACTTTTTGAACATTATCAAACATTGTGAACTGAATGCGAGTTCTGGATGTACAACTGCTGTGTAGAGTCTTCCCATTCAGCTCATGAGCATTTTTCTATTTCCACAGAATATGGCAGAGTCTTACTGTCACTTTATCCACCCTACAATTACTCGACGATTGATGTCGTAATCACAAGTTAGTTCTCTTTTTATAATCGAGAATCACATTTCCATTCAAAATGCTTCTGGAATAGGCATATCTGGTTTGGAAAATGGGCAACACACACTGTAATCAAGAGCAAAGAAATCAAGAAGGCTCCTTGTGTACATGAACTTTGACTTGGAATGCTTCATTGGCTCCAGCTCGACATCTAACCTTCTTTACTGTTCCTTCATAAATATCCCCAATCATTCGCACAAAAGCCTCTGGAACTCCTCGTTGTCTGAAGGCCATCCATGTAGCTATTGTTGACTTGGTCGACACAAACGCGCCTTGGTTATCACATCAAATAGACTATTTTGCTGTTGCAACCCAATCAATGATCTTCAAAATGTGTGCCATCAGTTTGATCAAACGGTATACCGTTTATTCCAATTTTGTGTACGAAGAAGGTAACTTTGTCTCAAATAGACTTGAGATGATGAAAATCTTGAGCTAACTATGACTGACCGATGTCTCTCACTTTTTTCCAAAACTCAAAACTCATTTCACCTGGGCCATTACCTTTGAAATTTTTGGAGTTCTTTACCGTGGTGCCTGTGGCGTAATATTCAGCATGTCTGCTTGTTAACTGGGAGGTTCGGGGCTCAAATCGCAACAGAAGATAAGCAATGTTTTTTCACTGGTATCGACTTTCAAGACTAATTGACAAGTTCTCCGATAGTTACTTCATGAAAGTGCTTTCTCTACAAGCCGATCGAAATAAAAAAAAAAAAAAAAATGGAGATCCCTTCCATTCTCTCACAAGGCATGGTTGAGAGAAATACGAAAGGCTTATTTATCTGTGATGTCGGGTGTTTCGGTTAAGTTAGGTTCGCCTTCTGAAAGTGCTCTCCATAAAACTGTTCATTAACTACTAGGTCATCACAATACTGTCGCCACCTGGGCAACATTTTCGTTTCATCTAAAAGAAGCTGTCCTTGATCATCGCTAATGAACTTTTACGAATGAATTTCTTGTACATTTTTTTTTTCTTTGAGCGGCCATTTTGAAGATAGTTTAAAACTTATTAAAGTTCTTCTATCGGTTTCTGCCACAGCTTGATTTGCATCGGCAGCGTGGCGAAAACCTCTTACAGCTCCCGATACATGCTCTTCGTGGTCCTTGCTTGGAGTTGGGCGCGCTTCTTCTTGGCTTCATTCACGCATCCTCTGTATTCCATTTTGTGGCCGTTCTTTCCATCTCTATTAGTTATTGAAGAGCACTTTGACCATGCCATGAAATCCGCTTTCTTCTCACATTTCACTGTTTAAGCTTCATCATTCCACGACCTTGTTTCTTTGGCTTGTTGGTTATGTCTGTTTGAAGCCCCTAGCAATGATTTGGCGCTCTTCGAGTAAGTTTGCTACAAGCAATCTCACATGATTTTTGTCCCTGCATTTTGGACTGTGTAGATGGTGTTGCACTGACCACATATTATTATAAATACCTATAAAAATATTAGTTAATTTTAAAAAGAAAACTCCAGCCAGAGCAGAAACTTTACATTCCGGGAAAGTCAAACAGTCAAAGTAGAGCCATCTTGAGAAGGTATAGCAAGGATTGGTAATTAACTAAACATCATTTAAAAAAAAAATATTTTCATAACTTGAACCACACAAATGTAAAATGCTATTTGACAGCTTGAAAGCTCATACGAAAGCATAACCTTTTGATATTTCCATTTGCAAAGCTCCAATATAGGCACACCACACTCGTACAGTGTACAATTAGCATTCATAAATTAAGTGCAAAACAAGACAGAGAATAGCAACTCCCCGTCTGATTGACCCACAGGTATTCTACACCATACCAAAGTGTACATTTTCTTATAAAAGTTTCATGAAAATCGACGTGACGAGACAGCTTAATGGCTGGCAAGTGCTTGCGCTGACGCAAGCTGTGTAAAATTCATAAGAGTGTGTTTGTGTGTATATTTGTCTTGTACGAGCCTTGGCCTAAACTTAAGCCAACGAACCAACTTGTCTGTCTGTATATAATATATAGTAATGCCAATATACGTTGAATACAACGTTGAACTTAACTGTTTTAAATTCACATATTACTTTTGGAAAATGATTTATCAGTTATCAGTGGTAGTCTGCAGTTATTTTGTTTCTATAAGCGGCAAACAGTATGTCTATTGTGTTGGCACCTCGTTTTGTTTCGTGTTTAGCTAACATCACTTTAGCCAGCAGGCGCATAGTGGTCCACAATGACTTTTTTCAGCTGCAAAACAAAAAATTATCAACAAAAGCTTAGGTTGAGAATTAGGGCTCGAGGCAAAACTCCATAAAAAAACTATGGCTTTTGTATTTATTCTTTAGTCTCCGTTTCTTAGTTTTCTCAATGCCAAAGATGGCTTACGAGTTCTCTATCATGAGACACAGAAAGAAGGCAGATATCAATCCCTACAACTGTCAAGACCTGCAAATGTCCAGACCATCAACTAACGCACAGTTTTCCTTACATACTCCTACAATTAATAAGAATTCGTTAATGAAAATTGGTAATATCATCCAAACATGCGTTACAAAGATGCAATTAAACTGAGTAGAAACAATTTAAGATGTTCTTAACAGGACACTGCAGACTAAGAAAACACCTAAAAGTACTAGGCATAGAGAGCAACGACCAATGCAGATACTGCAACGAACAGGAAGAGTCTCCTGACCACCTCTTAGGTGACTACGAAGCTCTAGTACACCAAAGGAAGAAGTACCGAAGAACTAAAACTCCTAAGCGTAACCCAGATACTAAGTTTTATCTGAGGAACTAATCTGGATGAAGTACTTTAAAAATTGAGGAATACCACTTAAGAAGTATAGGGGGTACAATAGATCTCTAAGGTCGAGGTGCAATACAAACCCCAAATATTCATTCATTCATTCATTCTTACAAACAGGATACAGCTGGAATCCATCTATGTAACTATATTTTACTTTTGAATCCTTCGAAAGCTTACTTTGGTTCTACTTTTAATGCCATAATAAAATTGAAATTAGGAACGAGTCTTTACTCTTTCAACTGCTACCAAAGTCTCCTCAGTATGAGACATACGAATCTCATTAGCCTGAGAGGCATAGTGGAGATGGAGACGAACATGACAGTTGTACAAGGAAAGTAATGAGGTTGATGTTTTCGTGGAGTTCGAAGTTTATCCAAAACGAAATACAGGGCAAGAAAACTTGAGATAATGATTGTCGGGATATTGAATAGTTTGCAATATTTTGAATCATTTTACTTGAAAACGTCATACTTCGACATTTGGAAGAGTTTAAACTAAAACCGGTCTTAGAACACAACATAGCGTTGTTGTAAATCCTTCTCCACACAATGTCTTATACATACAGGACCAAAGATCATTCGAAGTCTTTTGCTTTCGAAACGGCCAAGGGTCTCCCAATCCGCTTTCGATAAAGCCCACGCTTCCGCGCCGTAGAGCAGGACTGGAACGATCTGGGTCTTATACAGGCTTACCTTCATTTTTCTGGAAAGGCTATTGTTTCCCAATTGCCTTCTCAACCCAAAGAAGCAACGGTTGCCAAGAGTTATTCCCCGTTTGATCTCCACACTGATGCTATTTTCTGTGTCTATAGACGAAGTCCTGTACTACCTCGAAGTTATGTCTGTCTATTGTGACGTTTTGTCCAATTCGTCGATTTTCGGTATCCCTGTTTGATGACAACATATACTTCGTTTTACCCTCATTAAACATCAAACCCATTTTTGCCGCTTCTATTTCAAGGCTCGCAAAAGCACCTATGACATCACGCATTTTTCTTCCCATTACGTCAATACCGTCTGCATAGGCGAGTAATTGTACAGACTTTTGAAAGATTGTTCCTCTGGTGGTAAGAAGTAGCACTAATGTATTTTTACTCCCTCATTACAGCAATCGTGATGTAACCACAATAAGATACCAGACCAGTGACAACATCTACTGGCTGGTATCAGCTTACCTCGGCCATGACCATCCTGGCCCTCCTCCATGCGACTTATTTAAAAGGATTGTCGCTGCAGCAGAACGGCAGAAGATCTGCCTCATCATTGGATGCGATGCTAATGCGCATCATACAGTATGGGGTAGTACTGACATAAATGAAAGGGGTGAGTCACTTTTTGATTTTATTTTAAGTACTAACCTTATAGTAAGTAATATTGGCAATGAACCTACATTCATTACCAAAAGCAGACAAGAAGTCCTAGATATCACTCTTGTCTCCGACTCGGTTCATCATAGGATTACAAACTGGAAAGTATCTACTGAACACTCCTTTGCTGATCATAGATACATTCAATTTGATCTAAATGAGGAACCTCTCAAGCAACCAGTCTTCCGAAACTATCGGAAAACTGATTGGCAAAAATATCGGGTAACACTGGAAAAATTCATTAAACCTGAATTTTTCCAAAACCCTACAAACAAACAGGATCTAGACAAAAAAGTCAATGATCTCACCACTGCTCTTAACCACTCACTTCACAAATCCTGTCCTCTTATAAAAATAAGAGGAAAACGGAAGCCACTGTGGTGGAACTCGGGGCTAGAACCGCTCAGGAAAGAATGCAGAAAACTTTTCAACCGAGCTAAACAATCCAAAATCTCAATAGACTGGGACTCCTACAAGGAATCTCTCAAAACATATAAATATCAACTGAGGAAAAGTAAAAGAACTTCCTGGAGAAACTTCTGTGGTGAAATAGAGGTTACTTCAGAAGCTTCTAGACTAAGGAAAATCCTCTCAAAGAGTCCGACCATGCCTAGCAGTTTGAAAACAGCTGACGGCTGGACAGAATCCTGCGAAGAAACGCTCAATTTGCTTCTTGACACTCACTTTCCAGGAAGCTCTAAGAACTTATGCAACTATGATTCTACAGAACCAGGTAGCATAATAACAAACAACCCCGATCTGATTACAAGGGAAAAATTAGTTTGGGCCATTAACAGCTTTGACCCATTCAAATCCCCTGGACCTGATGGTATAATTCCAGCCGAACTTCAAAAGGCCGCGGATATTATTATTAGTAGATGGTTCTATAGTGGAATTGATAAATCTAATGCTAAAAAGCAGAAGAATAAACTGTACTCTAGGAAACTTCTCTACAAAGAGATCTGTCAGTAGAGGAACACCGCAAGGCGGAGTCCTATCCCCTCTTCTATGGAATCTAGTCGTCAATGAACTTCTAGTTGACTTAGAAGCTGAGGGATTCAAAGTGATTGCATATGCAGATGACGTCTCCATTGCGGTGTCTGGAAAACATGCTCACGTTCTCACGGACCTGATGCAGACCGCTCTAAATAAACTTATAAAATGGGCGGGAAAATGTGATCTAGGGGTCAACCCTCAGAAAACTGAACTCGTTCTCTTCACCAGGAAATATAAAATTCCTCAACTAATAACTCCATCAATAAATGGAATCTCACTTGCACTTTCAAACGAAGCTAAATATCTAGGTATAATCTTAGACAGAAAGCTGAATTGGAAAGCTAATATACAGGAAAGAATCAGGAAATCCACGGTAGCATTATTTTCCTGTAAAAAAGCCATTGGTAATAAATGGGGTTTCTCCCCCCAAATCACACACTGGCTCTACACCGCGGTCATCAGACCAATACTCACATACGGAGTAGTGGTATGGTGGACCGCTCTTGATAAAAGGACCTACTGCGATAATTTAAGCAAGGTCCAACGAACAGCCTGTTTGTGTATAAGCGGAGCTCTGAGATCAACACCTTCAGCGGCCCTAAATACACTTCTTAACCTCACACCACTAGATATCTTCAGCAAACAAATGGCTTCCAGTGCAGCCATTCGTATGAGAGCTATCTCCCAATGGACCGACAACAACATCGGTCATGCTACAATCCTGAATTTATTCGGATCAATACCATGCCACTCCGACTACACCGTCCCCCAATTGGTTTTTGATAATAAGTTCCAAGTCTCAATCCCATCGAGAACAATCTGGGAAGACGAGGAATTTTTGAGAGATGATTCAATTCATTTCTATACAGATGGGTCAAAAACCGAGGAAGGGGTTGGCTGTGGGGTGTACTCAAAACGACTTAACGTAAGTCTCTCATTCCGCCTCCCAAACCATTGTAGCGTGTTCCAAGCGGAAATTCTGGCGATCAAAGAGGTCCTATCATGGCTAAGAGAAAACGTGATATCCTCAGTGAATATCCGGATTTTCTCAGATAGTCAAGCAGCCCTCAAATCACTCGGCGCTGTTTCTACGAACTCAGTAACCGCCCTCAACTGTCGCTTATCTCTTAAGGAGATGGCTGAACAGTTCAATATTCACCTTTTTTGGGTGCCGGGGCACAGAGATATCGCGGGTAACTGCAAAGCCGACGAACTCGCCAGAGAAGGAACCGTTCTACCGATCTCTACCAGCAGGTTGAATATTGGTATATCAATCGCTACATGTAAACTCATGCTAAAGCAAGAGGCGATGGACAGAACAAATCACAGGTGGAACAATATCACCACGTGCGTGGCAACAAAACGTATATGGCCAGGAATAGATCCAAAACGCACTAGACATTTGTAATCCATTACCAGATTGCAAGTTAGCTCCGTAATCAGTGTCATTACCGGACATTGTCTGATAGGAAGACACGCCATAAGACTTGGCGTTCCCTCTAATGACTTCTGCAGAAGCTGCTTAGATGAGGAGGAGGAGACAATCCCACACCTCCTCTGCTCATGTCCTGCACTCTCTTCTAAAAGAAAGAGGCATCTAAGGAAATATTTTCTCGATGATCCAAGTGATCTGGCGCACACAGATCCCCTGCATCTCCTTCGCTTTATTGAAAGCTCCAAATGGTTTTGTTAAGCGAGGTACTCCCTCGCATAATTCTATGGTATCACAATGGACCTAGTATTGGTCTAAGTGTGTCGGGTGTATTCCTGACAGCCATTGTAACCTAACCTAACCTAACCTCCTCTGGTGTTGACGTTTGAGTTTTGTACAATCTTTTCAAGTATGTGATGTTAAAGAAATCGCATGCGAGCTTATCGTCTTGACTAAAGCCTTTTTCGATCTAAGGTCTCGGTGAGTTCTTTACCGACCTTGACGGAACAGCGTGAATTCTCCAAAGTCATCCTGCATAGTCGTACGAGTTTTGCAGGGATGTCGAGCCGAACAGACATAGCTCTGTACAGCTCATCTCTGTAGATACTCTCGTACGCGGCCTTGAAATCGATAAAGAGATGGTGTATATCGATATAATATTCCCGGGCTTTTTCAAAGATCTGCCGTAATGTAAAAATTGAGTCTATTGTGGACTTCCTGGTCTAAAACCACATTGCAAAGGAAATATCAAGTTGTTGACGTGGGGCTTCAGACATTCACATATTACAGCAGACAAGATCTTATAAGCGACGTTAAGGAGGCTTATTCCTCTATAATTGGCGCAGTTGTGAGGGTCTCCCTTCTTTAGGATCGGGCATACGATACTGAGGTTCCATTCATCGGGCATGCTTTCTTCCAACCATATCATGCAGATCATGCATGCTCCTTTCCAACAGGTCTCCAGCTGTCTTGAAGAGTTTGGCATCAAGGCCATCTGCACCTGCAGTCTTATTTGATTTAAGTTTGCATATTGCAAGCTTAACTTCTTCTAGGTCGGGAGGACAGCATTTTTATTCATCGTTCAAGCCGAGTGGGGCATTCTGCCTGACAGCTGAATTTGTGTTTTCATCGCCCTTAAGCTGTCGGCAGATGTGATGTTTCCAGAGCCGCCAGCAGCGACGGCAAAGTTCGCTTTTCGAAAGTCAAAAATGTATGAAGAAAGAGTCACAGAGGCTTCTGCTTTCGTCAATCGCATTTCTAGGTCTACCCGTATTATTGCCAAAACTCGCTTCGTATTTCAGCAAAAATGTTCGAATTCCTCTTTTAGGAAACCAACAACTAATTAATGCCGTTCATTTGAAAGTTTGAACCATTTCTGTCAATCTGTTTGGCTCAAAGGGTGGGCATACTCGTATAAGCGCACAGATCGACAGCCTCCATAGCAAAAACGATTTTTGAGTTTCACCCAAGTGTTTTTTAATTTACTTAATTTTTTTTTTTTTTTTTGTAGTGACACGAAATCAATTTTTAAAATAAAGAGCATGTAAAAAACTTGACGTCTACATAGTTCGCACTTTGCACACAAGCACACTTATGCATTCGCACGCAATTGTGCAAAACTGTGTGGTTGTGCTGGACTTGCAACAAGTGTATCTTTTGAGGCATAAAGAAAAGCACAGCTTTTTATGAAAACTCCAGAAACTTCACTTCTACACCTGTTTATCCATCGAAGTGACGTAAGTCGTACCTAACCACTTTTCATGGAATGCCGTGTAATTAAAGCAAACTTATTTCAAGATGAACACTGTTCTGCCCTATACTTGGGTCGGTAGACTAATTAAAATAAAATTATTGCCATCATTCATTACTATGCACCTTTAAAATTGTCTATTAATTTATTCCTCTTGGGAGTTGGGAGGGGACACTCGAATAGAATACAAAAGAGTGACATGAAACATGACTTGAGAAATGAGATCCATTGGCGCTTCTCTTTATTGAAAAACGTGCTCTTAAGCTTGCCGATTTCTTTACTGTTGCCGTTTTATTTGTTTACCAGCTTCGTTTACCATTATGTTAAGCAAACAAGTGTTTTGTGTTTGTTTAAGCTTGACTTAACATAAAGCTCACACTCATATGCTTTGCTATAGCCGTAGGTCAAAGTGATGTTTTTACTTGCGATTATAGGTACTATAAGGCAAGTCTTGCAATCGTGCCGGAAAAAAATTTTGAGATAACAATTAAACATGACATTACGATCATAGAGAATACAAAAAAAGTGGGTCCTGCAATTCTGTCTGTCTGTCTGTCTGTCTGTGTGTCTGTGTGTCTGTCTGTCTGGATGTATATGATTCTACAGCCTGAACCGCTGGACCGATTTTCTTAAAATTTTGCAGTTAGGGTATGTGGGGTAGCCTACAGAGGGGTTTTTGGAATTGAGTTTCTAGGTCTTGAAATAACGGTACCTGGCATACAACCGATATGATAATACCTATTTTTCTCGAAAACGGCTCCAACGATTTCAATAAAATTTTGTGTGTAGAATTAATTTTAGATTGTATTTCTTACGATGTAAGAAAAAAATTTTGGAAAAGTTTAAAAACGGTACCTCCCATAGTACCGATTTTTTCAAAACCGCTTTTCTCGTTAATGGCTTGCACGATGTTTACGAAATTTTGTATTTTAGAAGTTTTAAGTTGTCTAAGGAAAACTGCATAACAAGATTTGAAAAATTTTAATTTTTGGAATTTTTAAAAAAAATTTAAAAAAATTTAGATTTTTTGAAATAACTTCAGAACCATAACTTAGATTTTTTTCAAATTTTTTGCCAAATTAACTTTTGCTAAGATCTTAAATTTTGCATACTTGAATTTTACAAAACTTTTTTTTAAAAAAAATTTAAAATAAAAAACCGTTATTTTTAAAACTGGTCCAACGATTTTGATAAAATTTTTAGCGTTTATATGTATTAGAAATTGCAAAAGAATGGCGTTTTTAGATTTTCGCTTGAGACCTTTGGAATATTTAATTGAATTTTTTTCAATATTTTTCGTGATTTAATAAAATTTTCCTAATTAATGTATAGCTGGCAACCCTGTACCACCAAATATATTATAAAGAGCGAACACCAATACCTTTTACTCAGCCCTAAGATTTTGATATCGTATTTAGAACACAATCGCAAGTTCGTGCGACCCAGTCGTGCCCATTTTTTTGATTGTATTCCTACCTACTCACAAGATTTTGATTTTTATTTTTATTTTCTATGGCTGGTCAGTGGTCAGTAGCCAAATATGTGAACCACGTCCAAATAATAAACCGGTTTTGGGAATGTAGGTACAATTTTATTGTTACATCATTTTGTTATGTACAGACAGACATGAAATGCGGTTAATATGGAATTAATTAGTGTTACACTCGGAAAAATTATATGCACAACTGCGTATAGAGTAAGTATAGGCATGGTACCTTATTTTGTATCTCATAAGTTTTGTTATGACCCACGTTGGGTTACCTACGCAACAATGAAATTATTATTATAGGTACGTGCGAAAGTCTCCAAGAGTAGGTACTTAATGTCTCAAAATATTATAGACATAAGTGGGTTATGATTGTGACTGCATTAGATATTTTTTAAATTATAGACTCGGCTAAAACAAAAATAGAAGGTGGAGAGGCCTAATGGGAAAGTTTTTCAAGCTTTGGGTCTAAGACAAGCAGTGCGCGCCTCCATCAAATCAATGAAGTAACAAGTTGCGAAAAGAACGATGAAGGCACCAACGTGCTTATGAATTTATTTCATAAATTGCTGAATTGCGTGATAAAAGAGAGCGTCATTAAGAAAATCTATTTCCTTAAAAAGATCTTGTTTTATTATATGGCAAAAACTATGATAAAAATTTTTGGAAAATATTGTTCTGAGGTAGGTAGTCTGACCCAAAGTACACAAAATCAGAGTAGTATATCAGTAGCGCTTTCAATTTTAGTACTAAAATGGTGGCATCTCGTGATCACATGTCATTTTTAATGACAGATCAGATTTTAAAAACCTTCGCAGTATATTATCTTCATTATACATAAATGTTCACTGAATCAGATCAGACCTACAGATGTAGTTTTGTGACTTGGTTCTAGACGAATTTTGTTGCATCTTCAAATGTGCCAAAGAAGGTAATTGGAAGATTTAAGGATTAAAGGGAGTAGTTAATGTCCCTGAATGGTATAGTTAACGCTGTTAAATTAAGATTCGTTATCAAATTGGAATAACTTGCTAAAAAAAGAAACACAGCACTTCAATACTTCAGGATAGCTGTGATTGGTTTCAACTATAGCTATACGTTAAATGCGTGCTTATACTATACCTCCTCGCGGTACTTGTCTCCTCTAGCCGGAAGTGTCTTTCCAAACTTGTGCGATTGTTGACAAAGAGACGAAGAAAAAATAGAACAACACTATAATGATCTGCGAGTAATGACTGACAGCCTAATTCTCAGTGATCTATTTTATGGTGCCCGTGGCGTGGTTCTGTTTATCTGAGCCCCGTTGTAAGGAACAACATTAGGATAGTTTTTTCTGTACTCTGACTCTGGTGTTCTCTGCAATCCAGACAGACACTGTCTCTAAAACACCCGAATCTTTTCCATCTGATACGCTGTAACATTGAACCACACAGGGCACCAATAGACAAATATTGGCCTTATGAGGGCCATGTTGTGCTGTGGAACAGCCAGAGCAAAAGTTCCTTTAGCCCTGGCCAGAGCCCCATCCATATGTTTGTTAAAATATAGTCACTGATCAAGCCAGATGCCGATCAAGGTCAAGGTTGTGTTTATACCAAAGGCTGGGAAATCATTCTACATAAACCCAAAATATCTCCGACCAATAAGTCTATCATCTTTCCTTCTTTAAACTTTAGAACGACTGATTGATATCCACCTGCGTATAGCTATATCTGCAAAGAGATCTGTCAGTAGGGGAACACCGCAAGGCGGAGTCCTATCCCCTCTTCTATGGAATCTAGTCGTCAATGAACTTCTAGTTAACTTAGAAGCTGAGGGATTCAAAGTGATTGCATGTGCAGATGACGTCTTCAATTGCGGTATCTGGTAAACATGCTCACGTCCTTACGGATCTGATGCAAAACGCTCTAAATAAAATAGTAAAATGTGATCTAGAGGTCAACCCTCAGAAAACTGAACTCGTTCTCTTCATCAGGAAATAGAAAATTCCTCAAATAACAACTCCATCAATAAATGGAATCCCACTTCAACTTTCCAACGAAGCCAAATATCTAGGTTTTTACCAAGTCACCCACTGGCTCTACACCGCAGTCATCAGACTAATACTCACATACGGAGTAGTGGTATGGTGGACTGCTCTTGATAAAAGGTCCTACTGCGATAATCTAGGCAAGGTCCAACGAACAGCTGGTGTATAAGTGGAGCACTGAGATCAACACCCTCAGCTGCCCTAAATACACTCCTTAACCTCACACCACTAGACATCTTCAGCAGGTTGAATATTGGTAAGAGGCAACACTACGTGTGTGGCAATAAAACAGATATGACCAAAACTAGATCCAAAAAGCACAAGACATTTGTTATCCATGACCAGATTGCACCAGCTCCGTAATCAATGTCATCACCGGAAATTGTTTGATAGGAAAATACGCCATAAAACTCGGCGTTTCCTCTAATGACTTCTGTAGAAGTTGTGAAAGTGAGATGAGAAGGAGGAGGAGACAATCCCACACCTCCTCTGCTCATGTCCTGCACTCTCCTTTAAAAGAAAACGGCATTTAGGAAAATATTTCCTTGATGATCTAAACCAGTGTTTCCCAAAGTGGTCCAAGTGGACCCCTAGGGGTCCACGGGAGACTTGCTGGGGGTCTACGTAGGCGTGAACAAAAAATGGGGGTCCATGAGATGTTAATGGGGGTCCACGAAAATGTATCTGCCTACATTGTTTTAAGTAGGTACCTAACTAATGAGATAATATTTCAATAAGGCAAGCGACTGTTACTTGTCCAAGCTTGCGTATTCGATATTACCTACAATTTCGTGTACAGACTTGCAAAGCGCTATCCGCTCGACAATGCTTGATGCTTGTTCTGACATGAACTTGATCACCACTATAAATACTTGATGCCAAAGGCGAACTCATTCATTTGCTTACGGAATTTCGAAAAAAAGGTGTGAGAAAATTTATATCATCAGTGTTTGCTAAAAAAAAGTAAATATCCTTTTTACTTGCGATTATAGGTACTATAAGGCAAGTCTTGCAATCGTGCAGAAAAAAAAAATTTGAGATAACAATTAAATACGACATTACGACGATAGAGAATACGAAAAAAGTGGGTCCTGCAATTCTGTCTGTCTGTCTGTATGTCTGTATGTCTGTATGTCTGTCTGTATATGGATCTACAGCCTGAACTAATAGACCGATTTTCTTCAAAATTTACAGTTAGGGTCTGTGGAGTAGTCTACAGAGGGGTTTTTGGAATTGAGTCCCTAGGTCTTGAAATAACGGTACCTGCCATACAACCGATATGATAATACTTATTTTTCTCGAAAACGGCTCCAACGATTTCGATAAAATTTTGTGTGAGAGATTAATTTTGGATTTTCTTTCTTATGATGTAAAAAAAAAATTTTGGAAAAAGCCTAAAAACAGTACCTCCCATAGTACCGTTTTTTTCAAAACCGACTTTCTCGGTAAAGGCTTACACGATCTTGACGAAACTTTGGATTTTGAAAAGTCGTAAACTGTAACAAAAAGACTGCATATCAATATCAAAAAAAATTTAGTTGTGGAAATTTTTAAAAATGTTTTTAAAATTTTTCGATATTTTGAAATAACTTCAAAACTATAACTTTGATTTTTTTCAAATTTTTTGTCAAAACAACTCTTATTAAGATCTAAAACTTTGCATACTCGACTTTTAAAAAACAGTTTTTAAAAAAAAGTGAAAAATAAAAAACCGTTTTTTGGAAAAACTGCTCCAACGATTTTGATTAAATTTTCATCATTCATATGTATAAGCTATTGCAAAAGAATGGCGTTTTTAGATTTTTGCTTGAAACCTTTGGAGTATTTAATTTAATTTTTTCATTATTTTACGTGATTTAATTAAATTTTCATAATTAATGTGTAGCTGGCAACCCTGTACAACAAAATATATTATGAAGAGCTAATACCAAAACCTTTAACTCAGCCTTTAGATTTTGATATCGTATTTAGAACACAATCGCAAGTTCGTGCGACCCAGTCGTGCCCATTTTTACTTGCGATTATAGGTACTATAAGGCAAGTCTTGCAATCGTGCAGAAAAAAAATTTTGAGATAACAATTAAATACGACATTACGACGATAGAGAATACGAGAAAAGTGGGTCCTGCAATTCTGTCTGTCTGTCTGTATGTCTGTATGTCTGTATGTCTGTATGTCTGTCTGTATATGGATCTACAGCCTGAACCACTTGACCGATTTTTTTCAAAATTTGCAGTTGGGGTCTATGGAGCAGTCTACAGAGGGGTTTTTGGAATTGGGTCTCTAGGTCTTGAAATAACGGTACCTGCCATACAACCGATATGATAATACTTACTTTTCTCGAAATCGGCTCCAACGATTTTGATAAAATTTTGTGTAGAGAATTAATTTTTGATTGTCTTTCTTATGATGTAAAGAAAAATTTTGGAAAAGGTATAAAAACGGTACCTCCCATAGTACCGTTTTTTTCAAAACCGACTTTCTCGTTAATGGCTTGCACGATGTTTACGAAATTTTGTATTTTAGAAGTTTTAAGTTGTTTAAGGAAAACTGCATAACAAGATTTGAAAAATTTTAATTTTTGAAATTTAAAAAAAAAATTTAAAAAAATTTAGATTTTTTGAAATAACTTCAAAACCATAACTTAGATTTTTCTCAAATTTTTTGTCAAAACAACTCTCATTAAGATTTAAAACTTTGCATACTCGACTTTTAAAAAACAGTTTTTAAAAAAAAAGTGAAAAATAAAAAACCGTTTTTTGGAAAAACTGCTCCAACGATTTTGATTAAATTTTCATCATTCTTATGTATTTGCGATTGCAAAAGAATGGCGTCTTTAGATTTTTACTTGAAACCTTTGGAATATTTAATTTAATTTTTTCATTATTTTACGTGATTTAATTCAATTTTCATAATTAATGTGTAGTTGGCAACCCTGTACCACAAAATATATTATGAAGAGCTAATACCAAAACCTTTAACTCAGCCTTTAGATTTTGATATCGTATTTAGAATACAATCGCAAGTTCGTGCGACCCAGTCGTGCCCATTTTTTTATATAGTAGTTAAGTATATTTTTTACGTGTACTTATCGTTTGATTACAACTGCTCGTAAAGAAAGGTAACTTAGTAACTTACAGATATTTTGATTATATTCTTTTGATTTGAAAACAAACACAGCACTTTTTATTCAATTGATTTTTTCACGAGAGAAGCACTGCCTCTCTAAAAAGGCCGAATAAGCAATATTTCAGAGCAATTAATTTTGTAATTTTTCTTGTAAATAACTACTAATTTTATAAATTTCACAATCATTTTAAATTGATTTTGAAGTAACTATTTTATCAGAACTATTCCTTTTCGGAAGAGCGGGGCTTGAGCTTCGATGCCAGTTTGTCACGTTTTAACAATGAAGTAACAGACAAAAAATACGCAAATACACGGAGCGCGTGAACTCTTTGATTTGATGAAATGTTAGCTATCGTTTTTATGGACAATTTGGGATTTCGACTTTTATTTTTTCCTACACAAATATGATCAGTATTCGATACTGAGTACATCAATTTGTCTTAGCGGTTTATTAGTTGGTTCCTTTACAAGCCGTAATTCTATTTCCGCGTGCTGACAAAGGCTGCGGTCTGATACCTATAATAATAGAATGTATTGATGAGGATAGCCATACCTACAGTCAACATTTAAGTGCCCTGCATGATGACTTCAAAACCAGGTTTGAAGATATGCTGACAATGGATATACCACCATGGATCACAAATACATTTGATGAAACGAAGCTGCTCGAGCTAAGCACCAATGAGGAGCTGAAGGTGAAATTTAGAAAAGGATACCAAACATTGTGGCTGCAAGCAGAAATACCCGAAAAATGTCCTGGACTGTGGGAAATCGCAAGGAAATTTTGAATAGCTTTTCCCTCGTCATACCTTGCGAAAAGAGTTTTAGTGCCGTTGAAAACCTCTTAACAAAAAAAAAAAGAAGCAAATTAAATATCACAGAGCGAGGGGATTTGCAGTTATTGCTCACAAAAATAAAGCCAAACATTGATCGTTTGCTGACACTCCATTAAATGACCTGAACCTATATTACCTCATTAATTTTTTTTTGTAATTCTATTCTTTTAATAAATTAAGTGTTATAAAATATACCATTTTTCGTTTTTATTTTACCTATGGGAATAAAGGGACAGATCTCAGAAGCGATACAATTTTTATTTTTTGGTGACTTTAAGAATGTGGTAGAAATGTAGCAGCAGGGGGTCCACCGAAACCAGTAAAATTTTGAAAGTGGTCCACGAGAAAAATAAGTTTGGGAAACACTGATCTAAACGATCTGGTGAACACAGATATCCTGCATCTCTTTAGCTTTGTCAAAAGCTCAAAATGGTTTTTTTGAGTGAGGTACTTCCTCGCTTAGTTCTTATAGTATCACAATGGACCTAATATTGGTCTAAGTGTGTCAGTTGTTTTCTTGGCAGCCATTTTCAACCTAACATAACCAGCCAGAGACCGAGGTACATGACTACCACTTTGCTTGGCAGTGGGTGGCCATGTATAGATCAACGATCACCAGCTTTCGCCAGTTCATTCTCGCATCCCTTGAAGCCCGAGGAACGAGGTTCTGAACAGAATTATTTCCGATTTCTGCAAGTTAATTTTCAACTTCCAGTCATCGCAATATTGCTGAATCTTATCGAAGTCACGCTGCAAGAGAATTCTAATGATTTCGATCTTTGGACCTGTTCTGTACGCAATAAGGTCGTCGTCGTACGCTATAGCATGGTGAAGGGTACCAATTAGATCCCCAGTAAAAATGCTAAACAAAATAGGTGAACTCACCGCTCCCTGTTGTAGACCGTTCTGTATTTTAAAAGTACTGGTAGAAGCTATACTAGCTGTGCTTTATTGGAAATTTAACAGTGAAATTCACTAAAGAGTCTCAATAAAACGCTGTACTCACTAACGCAACTTTATTCAATAAACTCCATTTACCAGCCATTCCTGTTTTTCATTTCTGAACACTGACTTATTTTTGCTGACTTTTCGTTTTTCACTAATCGTTATTGTTTTCCCATGTGCGATGTTTTGCGATGTTTTGCAAACGTGAGTATAGATTCCCAATTAAACACGGCTATACTATTACGCATGCCATACCTGATCAACTTATAGAAAAGATCGTCTAACCAAACGGTGTCGAATGCCTTCCCCAAGTCAAGCAGACATGCACCCGCCGTACACTACTTTTTGGCTTTGTTCCATTGAATTGCAGATTTAGACGCGGCATGTGTGGTATCACGACCCGCCTTTGGAATAATGTGTTTGTCCTCACCCCATGTGAACAGAACTCTATTTAGATCTTTCTCGAATACCTTACTGATACTCGGAAGAAGACTAATTGACCGGAGATTTACTGGATTGGAACCATCCTTCCCTTTTTTAAGGAGAGGGTGAACCACTGCTATCTTCCAACAGTCTACAGAGGGGTTTTTGGAATTGAGTCTCTAGGTCTTGAAATAACGGTACCTGCCATACAACCGATATGATAATACTTATTTTTCTCGAAAACGGCTCCAACGATTTCGATAAAATTTTGTGTTAGGGATTAATTTTGGATTTTGTTTCTTATGATGTAAAAAAAAAAATTGGAAAAAGCCTAAAAACGGTACCTCCCATAGTACCGTTTTTTTCAAAACCGACTTTCTCGTTAATGGCTTACACGATCTTGACGAAACTTTGGATTTAAAAAGTCGTAATTTGTTACAAAAAGACTGCACATCAATATTAAAAAAAATTTAGTTTTGGAAATTTTTAAAAATATTTTAAGAAAATTTTGATATTTTGAAATAACTTCAAAACTATAACTTTGATTTTTTTCAAATTTTTTGTCAAAACAACTCTTATTAAGATCTAAAACTTTGCATATTCGACTTTTAAAAAACAGTTTTTAAAAAAAAGTGAAAAATAAAAAACCGTTTTTTGGAAAACTGCTCCAACGATTTTGATTAAATTTTCATCATTCATATGTATTAGCGATTGCAAAAGAATGGCGTTTTTAGAATTTTGCTTGAAACCTTTGGAATATTTAATTTAATTTTTTCATTATTTTACGTGATTTAATTCAATTTTCATAATTTATGTGTAGCTGGCAACCCTCTACCACAAAATATATTATGAAGAGCTAATATCAAAACCTTTAACTCAGCCTTTAGATTTTGATATCGTATTTAGAACACAATCGCAAGTTCGTGCGACCCAGTCGTGCCCATTTTTACTTGCGATTATAGGTACTATAAGGCAAGTCTTGCAATCGTGCAGAAAAAAAAATTTGAGATAACAATTAAATATGACATTACGATGATAGAGAATACGAAAAAAGTGGGTCCTGCAATTCTGTCTGTCTGTCTGTCTGTCTGTCTGTCTGTCTGTCTGTCTGTCTGTCTGTCTGTATATGGATATACAGCCTGAACTGATAGACCGATTTTCTTCAAAATTTGTAGTTTGGGTCTGTGGAGCAGTCTACAGAGGGGTTTTTGGAATTGAGTCTCTAGGTCTTGAAATAACGGTACCTGCCATACAACCGATATGATAATACTTATTTTTCTCGAAAACGGCTCCAACGATTTCGATAAAATTTTGTGTGAGGGAATAATTTTGGATTTTGTTTCTTATGATGTAAAAAAAAATTTTGGAAAAAGCCTAAAAACGGTACCCCCCATAGTACCGTTTTTTTCAAAACCGACTTTCTCGTTAATGGCTTACACGATCTTGACGAAACTTTGGATTTAAAAAGTCGTAATTTGTTACAAAAAGACTGCATATCAATATTAAAAAAAATTTATTTTTGGAAATTTTTAAAAATATTTTTAGAAAATTTTGATATTTTGAAATAACCTTAAAAAAACCTTTAAAAAAACCTTTGGAATATTTAATTTAATTTTTTCATTATTTCTACCACAAAATATATTATGAAGAGCTAATATCAAAACCTTTAACTCAGCCTTTAGATTTTGATATCGTATTTAGAACACAATCGCAAGTTCGTGCGACCCAGTCGTGCCCATTTTTCTTTTTTATTTTGCATTACAGTGCCGGGCACTGATTCGCTGCAATTGCCTGCTGCAATTGAACAAAATCGCTTGCGCGTAACTGCAAAAGAGAAAGTTGCAACATGAACATGAATCTTGTTAACTTTCTTTTCCTCAACACATTCAAATACATACACCGTACCACAAACTAAGTCGTGTGGTGGGTTTTCTTATAAACTGAAGTATGTCTAGTCTCTATGTTGCATTCACCAAGTTTTGATTGCATTTTTTTATTTCTTTTTATTTTGCAGACAAGATAATTTGGCTCTATATGATCAGGGGATACAAATGAACCACATGTACAATGAGTCTTATAGTTGTAAAACCAACAAAACTTATTCTTTCAGGAAAACACAATGACCTAGTGTTTTTTTCTCCAAATATTGATAGGCATCTTTAACCAAATTTGCATATTTTTACAGATTAATTAATTAATTAATTAATTAACTAAGCCAAAAACATGCGTGTGAGCCAACTTATCTTGCATGTTTTTTTTTTACCTTCAAAGTGAAAATGAAAAAATTATGTAGATATACGTCAAGTTCATTTGCTAGACTTTTCAGTAGTATTTTGTTAAGAAGAGGCCAATAAAAATGAAATAAAATGATTTTCTAGGTCAAACTAAGCAATTTTCTAGAGGTTCAAAAGTAGGTAAGTTTTCCAAATGGAAACTTCTCATTATTTGCCAATTTCGTAACATTTTGCACAACTCCAGACAACAGGACTAGCTATATTGTCTGAAATTGCACTTGAGGCACAAATATTAGCTTATCGGTTTGGAAAAGTTGGATGGGAGGTGGAGTCGCAAGCGGCAGCACCTCACTCGGATCTCAAAGATCCATTGCGCTCCCGGGATAACGGATTGAAGAATGGCGAATTTTGATGATGGCCAAGGTTATTTTGGTTAGGGAACCCCATTCAACCATTTGGAGCCCTGAATAAACTTAAGGATGGTGTTCAGCTAGAGATGGCGCCCAATTCGTCAAGAAGTATTATACGAGGGGCTTTTTTTAGTTTGTGATAAGCTTGAACACTCACAGAGGAGGTACAGATCCTTAATCTTCCTCTTCATCATGAGATTCTGTACCTAAGTCAGATGTGATAATGCTTATTCTCATCATGTGGATACGCAGTGAGTTGTGACCCGTGAGGTTGCCAATCAACGGAGAAAGTGGTAGCCTGTCAAGCTAGAGTAGAAATTCTTCTTTTTTTTTTTTCTTGGAATGATATTAAAAGAAGAATTTAAAGAATTTTACTCTGAGCCTGGAGATACGCAAACAGAGAGTGACGCAACAGAGCGGTGAGCACCGGGGCCTATCGTACACAACCATGGCTTGCGAGGGAATGGAGGGGGGAGCTACAATTTTTTTTGGAACGGCTAATCGAGAAAACGCATTTCCTGGCAATGAACTTACTATCAGAAGACTTGGCAATTTCACGCGAAATGTGATACCCGTGGGAAAACATTTTTGGTTTCCCTTCGAACCACGAACCTCTCGCGTAAAAGGCAGACATGCTCAGCATTACAATACGGACACCACGAGTTTCATTAAATTAAATTAAAAAAATCTGGAAAAAGTTATGGAAGATCGAAAAAAGAAAAGGTGACGAGTTACTGGAACTAAGGATTACCACCTGTCACTGAAAGGTTTTCGAAAGATTTTTCATATGAATTCTGTTCTTTTCTTGCTCTAGTGACTTGAATACAGAGGTGTGTTGGTCTCGCAGGATTCGAATGACGACCCGGTTTCTATCCGCCATTTCGTTTAAGTGCCGGAACATAGATAAAAGTTACTGTGTTCATTGGTTCATTGCCCTGAGCAGTCTTAAATTACTGCAACAGCTACTAATTTCGATTTTGTGACTATTGATGAGATAGCTTTTATGACCGCCTGGCTGTCTATGTAGATGTCCATGTTTTTGTAGATCAATTTTTGTCAAGCATTTGGAGCCCTGAATAAATGTTTTGAATGATGTTTTGCGGTTTTGCAGACTGCAAGTACTTCTGCTTGGAAGATGCTGCAGAAATCAGGAAGATTAATTGATCTGTATTTATAGAAGGATAGTTTGAGAAGATACCTGACTCTACTTTGTCGTCCGTTTTGGAACCGTTTGTAAAAACGGAGAGATGGTATTATAATTTTATAACCCTGTTTTCCTCGCAGCATTCCCTTGTCGAAGTCTGTCAATCACGTTATTATAGTTCTGTGGGGTCATATTATTTCGAATTACTGAATTGTTTGAGTCGTCTCTTTAGTTACAAGGTCTACTGGAGCTAGCGATATAAAAGTTTCCAAAGGAAGAGTTCGTACCGTTCTTAAAACAGTGGCGGTGGCACGTTCTAATGAAGTGGCACTAATTTCATTGAGTTCTGTAGCCATCTTTGATCATGGCCACTATGATTGGTCTTGTTCTGAATGTATACAT
Source organism: Melanostoma mellinum (assembly GCA_914767635.1). Taxonomy (NCBI): domain Eukaryota; kingdom Metazoa; phylum Arthropoda; class Insecta; order Diptera; family Syrphidae; genus Melanostoma; species Melanostoma mellinum. The sequence goes on along the minus strand of OU612058.1, from coordinate 159,472,190 downwards.
CCCGTGAATGTTTTGAGACCAGGAATCAAATTACCGCATCAATGATCGAGTAAGTGACTATTATTTTAGTTTCAAGATTTGCTCTATGTTAAACAACATCAGTCTGCTGTTCATTTATTGGCTTCAATTCATTCACATACTGATGAAATAATGTCAAATAGTGATGTTAAAGTGCTCGATAACGTAAGAAGTAGTGCCAAAAACACATACATAATTCAGTCACTGATTACTAGTTCACGTGTGCGGTGTTTCGGCCCTAGGTCCTCATTTTTCCCCAAAAATTCTACTGCAAGAGTAGAAGTCGATTTGGGCTTTTCTTTCTCCTACTTTTGACTTTTTGTTTCAGTACGATAGAGATGAGTTATTTTGCAGTACCAGAGATGAGATATTTTGCAGTACCAGATATGTGAATTGGTATACCAATGAATTAAATCTGAAATATTGCGTTTTTCGTGAACAAAACAAGTTCTGTAGGATTGACTTTTAGTCTGCACCTCAGGACCTAGTTATAGAGCTGGTAAAGAGTTGACTGGAGGAGCTGACAAAGAGTTGTTGTGAATTTCCCTGAAGTCATGAGAACAATTTTATGTCGTTTGTATAGGCTACGACTTTAGGAATAAGGATCGGCTTTACAACCAGCAGCCACAGAATCGGAGATAAAACTCCACCTTGCATAATACCTCGACAAGTTTTGACTTTCGGGGTGCTTGCACCAACTTCTGCTTTTAATTTTCTTGTTTGAGACATGGAGTCGAACCAAGTTTTATAGAGTTTTGATGAAGCTTAATTGTTTTGACTCTATTTCTTAAGTTTTTTAAGTGAGTTTAGTCTTAAAGCAATCAAATCAATTTTCAAATTTCCTTTTTTGTTAGTTTCGATTTTGAAATTTATTTTCAAATTGGTTTGAAATTTGAAATTTATTTTCAAAACATAATTTCAAAGGATTATTAAACAACACAAACAAAGAATAATAATTTAACATTACAACGAGTTGTAACTTGTAAGACTGTAAGACATCAATGTACTTGCTTATGTTGATTGCGTGGAGAAAAGCTGCCAATTTTTAAAACCAAACAGAACAGACATCTTCTTTCTTTGTTCTCCTAACCTTGGAACTGAACAAACATTTGCAGTAAGTCAATATAAATATGAATTAAATAACGCCGGCTATGTGTGTATACTTGTATTTATTTATTTATTTTTCTCTTCTCCCTCCGCAAAAATTAGAATGTTTTCATTTTTTTCTTAAAAAAGATTTCAAAATCACGATAACAATGTACGCATCAAGGCAATTACCGAAACATCTGGTGTCACGCACATCCAACAACATCGGGGAACCTCAATTGGTAGTTTCAAAAACAATTGTGAACTTCTTAAGTATACCATAACAGATCGCTAAAAATTAGGTGTGTATGAAGCTATGTATATTTAAATAGACATAAACCAAATTAGTGATGAACACTGACAGAGGAGACATATTGACTGCCACCTGTTCTAATACGCGTCATAATATTGAATTTTTTTGGTAATGACAATTCAAAGACAATGGTGGGAAATGGGAATACCTTTTACGTTTTATAAATTATTCCACAGCTGTGTAACTGCGATTTTTTTTGGAGAAGCACTCGGTCCTTAGTCGATTTTTTAAATTACCTGAGACGTACCAGCAAAAAGCCTAAGTAGTATAGCTTTACATACTACTTTTTTTAATGAACTGGAATATCAAACAAAACAACATGAGACAGTTGAAAGGAGTTTGCTTTTAGAGTTCAAATCTAAGGTTTGTTATGGTTCTTTAGTTGGCAGAAAATGTATATGTTATGTTGACGCTTTCCTTTATAAGCAAAATAGAACCCCAGAGTACCAAATTGTTATTATTTTTAGAATAGTCAAGAGTTGCTAGTTTTTTTTTTTTTTTTTGACATCTATAGTTTTCAGTGGGTGATCACCACGATCAAAAATTAAAACACTCCACTAGCGCATTCGAATAATTTATCAGAAGGCAAACTCATAAAATACAAATTTTACATCATTTTGATTTCCTTAATCGCGTCTTGAGTGTTCTTCACAAGCTTCTTCTTCAAACTCTAACAATGTGCGACTGTCTCAAAAACTCTGAACTTTATCTTTCTAAGAAATATTCAAAAAAGTTGGCTTAAATTTAAATGCTTACCTTCAGTCTTTGGGATATTCGCCTCAACTGATTCCTTAATATCGTCATGTTCCAGGCTTGCTTCGCTATCACGAAATGCGGCCTGTTCCACAACAGAGAGAGTGTCATTTCTGCTACTTAATATCACATTTTCACTAATTACTACTAACAGCACCACAAATTGAACAAGATAAATCTTCATCATAGTGCTCTATAAAGCACATATGTGTGTATTTGTAAAAAATATAAAATTAGCTCCAGAGCTGATAGCGACTACATTATGAACAATAGCACAATTTATGTTTCAGATGTAGACGATTGGACTTTTCTTGTATTCTCACTTCATTCAAACATTTGTATGTATAATTTTTACACCTGAAAGTATATAAAAAGAAAGTATATTAGTAATAAAAAAGTGTTATGTCGTGTAATAGTAAGTCATGCATCATAAGAAAATCATTGTTCCATTTTGAGAAACCTTATTAAATTCACTTTATTCTGTTATCATCCCAACGCTGAAAAATTTGTTGCATGGGATCTCTTAAACGCTTCTGCAAAATAAAATCTTCATTTTTATTTACTTCAAAAAAACTTCCCTTATCATTTTTAATTGATTGTTCAGCAATTTCTTATACGAATTTGTATAGCTAATAAAACGCTTTAGGGAAGGCATTTTTGTCCTATTTCATAAAAATGATAGTTCATACTGTGCAACAAGTTAAACGGACTTTGGTGTGAATGTCTAATGTTGAACGATGGGAACTTTCAATAGACCGTAGGTCCGACATTGATAAAGCTTGTACACAAACTACACACACAACCATCCATGATCCATCAGACTAAAGTTGCCCAATGAACTTAGTCAAGTGATTAAAAACAATTTTCATGGTCGAGATTTGGAGAATTGATTTTTCATTATAATTTTTTCTGTAGCTTACTTTAAAGCAATTACTGTCCAATAGTAAGACATATTTTTGGTAAGAACTTGAACTTGAACGTTCGATAAAAAGGGTCTCTTGAAACGTATTCAAAATCGAATTGAAGACACTATTGTTATTATTTTTCAGACAACAGACAAGGATTTTTCACGCCAACACGATCATAAGAAAAGCATTTTTAAGTTCGTTTTGCACGTAGTTCTTACTTACTGTGGCGTATGCGCAACTTTTCGACAGTATTTTCACCGAAGAACTTATTTTTTCCATTACATTATTCATTGTTACATTAGGACGGTCCAAACTGTGCTGTTAGTCAGCCAAACTTTGGTTTGAAACAAATAGTGGATAATGGCGGAGTTCACTGTATTAGTTGAACAGACTTCGTTTGATGGATTTTGGATGGTCGGAGGAAGTTTGCCTTCAGACTTATTAAATTGGTCGTCCAACATTATGTCATATTCCTTCGCTCCGTCCAACTTAAAAATTTTCAAAAATATTTGAAAACCATCCAACAAGATGGATAAGCGGTCGTTTGAGCTCTGAGGGTTCACATTATCCAACATTGGTCTATCCACAACTGGTCGTTCATTCTGTCCTACTAATTGTACAGTATGAACTCCACTAATGGGATACCTCAAACAACCGGTTGTCCGACTTGTTATATGGTATTCAAATAGTGTAGACATTTTTGAAGTTTGACAGACAAATTTGAAAAATGAAAATGAAATGAAAGTGTTCAACTTGAAGAAAATTTAATTAAAAAATTTTTGAAGTAAATAAAACATGTAATTGCACTTTTAATTAACTAAAATGTTTAGTGATCCGGAAAGGGTATTAATTGTGGGTATAGCTCTTAGTAAAATTATAATTTCTGTTACCATAACGTAAGTCTGTGGTGAAAATTTATTGAAATATAAAAAAATAAATAGGGTGGCGCAACAGAGCGAGGAGCCCCTGGGCCTAGCGCATTTCTCACAACCATGCCTTGTGAGGGAATGGAGGGGACCTACAATTTTTCGCCCGTTCCGAACGCTTGATTGAGAATGCGCTTTTCATTATTGAAATATGGAACTGAAAGGGCTACATTCGCCAAAATAAGCCAAAATTAGAACCACAGAACAGAAAGACGACAATTTCAATGATAGTTTCTACGAGCTCTTCGAAGAAACATATATGAGCAGTGCCCTTGACACGACGTGAAAATCTTTTTTGGCGATTTTAACGTAAAACTAGGCAAGGAGGAAATCTTTGGAAACACAATCGGTAAGCATAGCCTCCATGACAAAACCTCCGAAAACGGACTGAGGCTGCGGGGCTAAATCTTGTTGTAAGTAGTACACGCTTCCCGCATCTCAAAATTCATAAAGGCACATGGCGATCCCCAGATCAATTAACCGTCAACCAAATTGACCATGTTGCGATCGACGCAAGGCACTCTTCCAGTGTGTTAGATGTCCGAACTTTCCGAGGGGCCAACTTTGACTCGGACCACTACCTTGTTGTAGCCAAGGTACGAATGAGGATATCTTGTTCACGACCAGCACGAACTAACGCTGTGAAGAGATATGACGTCGGAAAGCTACAATCGCAAGAGATTGCTAATGCCTTTTCCAATCGAGTGTCTCTTCAATTATCCTTGAATCCCATGCCGTCAGCATTAATCAATGAAGACCAGTGGCAGCAATGCCAAGAAGCCATCAGAACCGCTGCCTCTGAGGTTCTGGGCTTCACTGGAACCCCAAAACGAAACCCACGGTTCGACGAAGAATGCACAATGCAGGCAGGCAAATGCAGCCAAGCAAAAAGCACGACAAATGCTTTTGCAAACACGAACGAGGGCTGCTACGATCAGTATAACGAGATTTACAAAGAGAGAAGAAGGGAAGAACACCGACTTCTCAAAAAGAAAAAGAAGCAGCATGAGAAGCGCTCGTTTGAAGAAATTGAGAGGTGCCATGACAGGAACGAGATTCCGAAGTTTTACCAAAAGGTAAAAAGATCCTGCCAGGGTGGCAAACCCCGAACTCAAGCCTGTAAAGACCAGCAGGGAAACATAGTTATAGTTGCTACTGAGGATCTGTAAAGATCATTTCTGCAGACTGCTTAACGGCGATGAGGACACAAATTCCGCTGTCAGGCAGATTGCCCCATTCAGCTTGGACGATCATCAAGAATGCCGTCCTCCCGACCTAGAAGAAGTTAAGCTTGCTATATGCAAACTTAAATCAAATAAGACTGCAGGTGCAGATGGCCTTGATGCCGAACTTTTCAAGGCAGCTGGAGATCAGCTGGAAAGGAGCATGCACCAGCTGATCTGCATGATATGGTCGGAAGAAAGCATGCCCGATGAATGGAACCTCAGTATCCTATGCTCGATCCTAAAGAAAGGACAATTGCGCCAATTATAGAGGGATAAGCCCCCTTAACATCGCTTATATGATCTTGTCTGCTGTAATATGTGAACGTCTGAAACCCTACGTCAACAACTTGATAGGTCCTTATCAATGTGGGTTTAGACCGGAGAAGTCCACAATAGATCAAATTTTCACATTACGGCAGATCTTGGAAAAAACCCGTGAACATAATATCGATATTCACCATCTCTTTATCGATTTCAAGGCCGCGTATGACAGTATCTACAGAGACGAGCTGTACAGAGCCATGTCTAGTTTCGGCATCCCTGCAAAACTCGTACGACTAAGCAGGATGACTTTGGAGAATTCACGCTGCTCCGATAAGGTCGGTAAAGAACTCACAGAGACCTTTGATATCGAAAAAAAGTTTTAGTCAAGGCGACAAACTCGCATGCGATTTCTTCAACTTCATACTTGAAAAGATTGTAAGAAACTCAAACGTCAACACCAGAGGAACAATCTTTCAAAAGTCTGTACAATTACTCGCCTATGTAGACGATATTGACGTAATGGGAAGAAAAAGGCCTAATGTCCTTTTGCGAGCATTGAAACAGAATAGGCAAAAATGGGTTTGTTGTTTTATGAGGGTGAAACGAAGTATATGCTGTCATCAAACAAGGGCACAGAACATCGACGAATTGGACAAAACGTCACAGCAGACGGATATAACTTCGAGGTAGTACAGGACTTCGTCTACCCAGGATCCGCTATAGACACGGCACACAGAAAACAATATCAGTGTGGATACTTAGAGTGCAAAACTGGAGAGAGTTTGTCTGAATTCGAAGTCGTTATAGAAGGATGTTGGTTGAGAATAGAGATCTAGGTTTACCCCGAACTGTAATGCCCTCCTAAGTAAGTAAGTAAGTAAGGTATAACAGATCGGAGATTCCCGGCACCTAGCGCACTGTTCTCGACTATACCTTGGTGAGGAATGAAGGTGATCTAAAATTTATTTGCGATTCCGAACTATAAGTTCCTACGCTGTATGTGGAGTAATCGAGCGGAAAGCCCTGGGGTCTAGCGAATTTCTCTCAACCATGTGAGGAAACAGAAGTGGCCTCTAATTTTTTGACGATTCCAAACGGCTAATCGAGAAAACGCTTTTCATGGCATAAAACCACTATCGGATAAATTGGCGATATCTTTGCAAAACAATTTTTCCTTGATATTTTGAATCACAAACCTCTTACGTTACAGGCAGATACCCTAACCTTGACGCCAGAGACACCACAAACTCTGGATAAACTGAGGCGTTGTGCATTATTCTAAATTATAGGGCCTGCATTTTGATGTCGGTTCCAAACAGTGAGAAAAGACTATTTCTATTTTGGTTACTTCTAACGAAAGGTAATACTTGAGCAAATTATTTTGGATTTTTCTGGGACTCGAACCCCAAACAAAAAATTCACACTGGTCTGCAAAATTCCATGATTTTGAATGCCATACGCACTCTTCATGTTTTTGGCTTGCTGAATTCAAACCTGGCCTTAGAATTGCTTTGTTACATCATGTTTTCGAGATATAGCCAGAGCAAGATCAAGACATCTACGCTTTATTTTACGGAAACTTGCCATTGTAGCTCAATTCTCTGACTGGATTTGAATTCAGTACCTAAGGAACTTTTCGAGACTATGTGTTTTCTTCAAAATAATGCATGACCGTGTATTATGACTTTTGAAGCTAAATATCTTAGTAATTTGATGTTATAGAGCCATTTTGAAACCAAAATTGGATTCAGCGGATAGCAAATCATCGGAAAAGCAATGGTTTGTTTTTGGGTTAACATTTTTTTCATGTTAAAACATAGGCTCAAAAATAACAAAAACTGGATTTTTCCGATCTTGAATGCATATCTCTGGGCGGCTACATTATGGTCGACCAGTGTAATTGGCTCATGCTCTTACCACTTACCACATGGGTACCTGGTACCAATACATTGTTTAGAGAAACAAATTTGTATAACTTCGAATATAAGCATTAGTTTCACAGACAAAATTTTCTACAAGTAACTTCCCACTATTTAATTGACATGTTTGCATTCTCAAAAGAATTTTTCTTTCGAAAACAATACGTGGTCCTAAAGAAGTTGGCAATCACAGTAAAAATATAATCGCATCCAGAAAACCGACACAAAAAGCTGCTGACCTCAGCTTAATGGTTCGCTATGGGAAATCACCTGTTCAATATATCTGTACCCCTACAACACTCGATGGTATGTAGGAAGGTGTATCATTCTATAAATTAATATTCCGCAGCCACAAAAGAATTGAATGCAGTCTCAGTCGGCTATCCATGCATAAGTATATAAATTTAGTCGTTAAGACAGCCGCGCTGCCTATCTACTTCATTCCAAACATCTTTTCAAGACTTTTTTAAACAAGCATTGTTTTGCAATTATACACTACCATTGCAAATAGAAGGTTAGCTTGGCTTATAGTGCAGCTACCATTGCCAACCGAGCCGACACGGACGAAACTTCACATCAAGTTGGTGGTTGGTGAGCCATGTACACGTACAGGTAGAGGTACTAGCTAATGGCGCAGTACGGTTTTCTATTGTTCAGTAAGATTTTTTTTGAATTACTATGGGAACTATTGAGCTACTGATCCGGTCGAGTAGCTACTGCAAGTAACTTTGTTCAAATACAAAGGTAGGTTGGTTGGTATAAATACAAAAAGTGAGACAATGTATTGAATACATGACAACATAGACGATTTTTGCAATCGCCAGTAGTAAATAAAAGTCTAAAGTACCGAACCCCACAAATTGTTGTTTGTATCCCATGAATACCTTTGGAAATGCTAAACGGATAGGCGCACGTAAGCTCTCAAACAAAACTTACATTGACGTGATGGTTTTTGTTTTGCTTAAATGATTTTATACGAGAAGGCCGTTGCTGTACGAGTTTTAAATTTTTAAATTCGAGTCTTATTCGAAATAATGGAGCTTCCTGAATTCGCATTCACCCACCTTAAAAGTAATTAAGGTGGCGCAGGAGGGGAATGATAGCGGGTACACTTTAACTTGTTCCTCCAATCAATGATTTATCAGTTGTTACGTGGCTATTCATTACGAATAAGTGTTTGAGATAAACCCGCGAGTATACATAACTCGAGTTCGAAGAATTTTGAACAGGTGTCGAACACCTTTTGTTGTTATTTGTTGAAAGATCGTTTGCAAAAATCACTACCTCTCTACACCCCGCTGATATCTACAACTACAAGTATTTGTACCTACACGAGAAACACTTTGGCATGGGAACCTTAACTTGTTTCTGATATAAAAAAATTAATTTCAGTCGCCATTACATTCGCAAATTCTTCTATTATGTAAAAAAAACACACAAAAATCGGTTAAGGAGAGCTTTCATGGGTTAGATGCATACCAGCGAACAGTGTAATTATCCAACTAATTCCAATGTTGTTTGTGTGTATTTATCCATCAAATTGTTGGTAGGTAGGTATACTCGTACGATATCCAAAAAATTGTTATCCAAGACTGTGTTAATCACAAATACACATCAACGATATTCTTAATTGATCTTAACTTTTAATTCTCAAAAAAGAAAACAAATCACAAAACATTTTATTATTGAACACCGCTCGGTTAGAAAGATATTTTCAAACTTTTGTTGAACTTATTCAACGAGAGTTTGGTGATATTTTTTTGAATGAAATTTCGCTTTCACTTGTTTTCACGAACGATCATAACACAATTTTATTTGCACCAAGTTTATTTAATTTTAGATATGCACAATTTTCAGAGAAACCAAATACTGAATTAGCCGAATTCAACGCGTGAGCTCATGTGCTGCTTTCAACTTACTGAAACAGGTCTACCAAGGTAAAACGCGATTCGCGTGAAATCGACATTTCAGCTGGCTCGCTGGCTCGTTGGTCTAATGAGTAAAGCTTTATTTAACTGCCAATGCCAGTCAATTTAAGAGAGATTTGGTAAAATTGAGTGAGACTTAAGAGGAGGTAGTCTCTGTGGATCATCGTTTGAAGCTAACAATTTTCAAACGTGGTAGGCGGCATAGATAGAATCACAAAGCATGTGTTTTTTTTAAGTGTGTGTAGGTACTGGGTACTGGCCAAAATGTCTCCAGCAGAGTTACCACTTCGAATTCAATTGGATACGATCAATTGACGCATTTTGTTTTTAATGGATTGTTTTTCCTTTATTAGGTTCCGTTTTTGTCGGAACTCAGCAATCCTTTGATCAGCTCAGCAATACACTTTACCACTGAACGCAAAAAGAAATCAATGCTGAGCACGTTAACCTTAGTACAATTTGATGAAATCTAATGCTTTGCAGATTATGAAATTGCTGAGTTGCCATTCAAACGCACCTATTAATATCAACGATAAAGGATTGTTTTTCTGGCTCAACCGAGTGGAGAATCTCGGGGCCTATCGCATTTATCATAACCATGCCTTGTGATAGAGTGTTGCCTGGGGTCGTTTTAGGCGACCATCGACTGAGTTTTAGGCACTTAAAAAACGTTTTTACGACCCTGAAAAAGTTGCCGAAATTCGTAGGACGATAGTAAAATAGCTTTCCACCAACCAATGAAGGCAAGATTATATGAAACAATCTTCTGACGAAGCAATCTACGATAGCCGATTGAACGATAAATCGTTTGAAAAGTTACGGAATTTGGGCCCTGCAATTTTTTGCTGATTCCGAACGTCTATTCGAAAAAGTACTTTTCATGACAATGAATTCACTATCGGACTTGCCAATTCTTCGCAAAAGAGGATACCCGTAAAAAACCATATTTTTGTTTTTTTTTTTTGGTGGGATTCGAACCACGAACCTCCAGCGTAACAGGCAGACATGCTTACCATTAGGCCACTGGCACTGCATTTATCTGTAACTGTTCTCACTCATATTGCGACCCCCTAAGTAAAGGACATCAGATTTAACGCTTATCATCGTACATAGCTTCGTGCATCTAATTTCCCTTTTAACATTTATAGAAGGTGACTTCGCCTTCATATGCAGACTTCTTCATGGGAGCATTATAGTTCCAGGTGAAGCTGGATCTCAACCAACATCTTTCGCAATTAAGATTTTGGGCGAGCAGGCTCCAGTTTTGCACTCTGAATCGATTAAGGTCCTATTCCACTTGACTGCACCACCTCAAACGAGGTTTTATCCTATCGCTATTTTTTTGGGTCTGATTTCGTAGCTTTTTAGACGTCTGTAGTCTAAATTTAAGCCACTAAAATGTTTATAAAAAAACGTAACTAAAATTTTTAAGATAATAGTAAAATAGATATTTTTCCATCGCTGAAACAATCTTTTTGTGATTCAATCGACGCAACGTTAGACAATGGGACGATAATCGTCTAAAAAGTTCTGAAATCCATGCAATATGTGCTTTCGAAAACACGTCGAGGCGTTGGTGTCCATCTGCTCTACATGTCCTAGCCATCGTAGTCTCCAAATGCTTACTCATCTAGCTATGCTCATGTCGCGGTACTGCTCATACAGTTCGTTGTTGTATCTTCTCCTGGTCTTTTCTGCATTGTCATCATTGCATATGGGACCAAAGAGAATTTTTCTTTCGAAACGCACAATTGCTTCCTCATCCGTTTAAGATAAGGTTCATGCTTTCGCGTTGTAAAGCAGGACTAGGATGATAAGGGTCTTGTAAAAAGTTGACCTCGTTTTATTAGAGAGAGTTTATTTCTCAATTGCTTCGCAACCCAAAGAAGCAGCGATTGGCAAGGGTAATTCCCCGTTTATACGGAGATTAATGATGTGGTATTTGCGGTGTCTATAGAGTAAATCCTTGTTATACGAAGCCCTGAACTATATCGAAGCTATCTTCTGTCTATTGTGACGTTTTTTCCAATTTATCGATGTTCGCTGTCCTTGTTTGAACAATTTTTGCTCTCATTAACCATCAAACCCATTTATGCAGCTTCTGTTTCAATGCTCCCACGAATTACGCCCACTTCTCCCCATTACGTCATACATTGTAGGCGATCGATTGTACAAACTTTTGTTTAAAGATGCAGTTGAAGCTTGGGTTTTGTACAGTCCTTTGAAGTATACTGTAAGATACTCCAAGAAAACTAAATCACAAACTCACCATTTGACAGCTCTGTGTATAACCTGAACTTGCCCTGGAAAAAACCTAGAGGTTCTTCAGGGGGAGTTGAGGTCAAACCCAGGGTTAAAAAAACACTCAGTTTGACATTCATGGCAAGTTTAGGTTTTTCAATGAACCATTTGTGGCGACCACAGGCAACCCCAGGGCTTCAACGAACGAAACTTATGATGTTGATGATATCGCATGACAGCTTAATGCCTTGACTTTATCGACATCAAAGATCAAAGGAGTCGGCGAGTTGTTTATCGACCTTGACGGAGCAGCGTGAATTCCCCAGTCATACCGCAGAGGATAGTGGCTCGAACCCCAGCAGCGGCAAAAATGTTTTTCCACGGGTATCGTATTTCGCGAGGAATTGGCAAAATGTCCTTTAGTAATTTCTTTGGCCTTGAAAAGCGCTTTCTCGAATCTCGATTAGCCATTCGGAAAGTTGTAGGTCTCTTCCTTACCCTCACAAGAAAATGGTTGTCAGAAATGCGCTAGGTCCCGGGGCTCCTCGTTCTGTTGCGCTACCCTATTTATTTATTTATTTAACAGATGCTGAGGCTCCATTTCATACTTTCTTTCGACCATCTGATGTAGACCAACTGGTGCATGTTCTTTTTCAGCTGATCTGCTGCCTTTTAAAAGTTCGGCATCAAGCCTATCTGCACCTGCAATTTTATTTGATTTAAGTTTGCGTAACTTCGGGGATACAACTAAATTAAAATTTTTTTTACACATACATACTGTAACGTGCGCTTAGTTCGCAAAATAAAACTCTACTTTTCAATTTAATTCTACCACTTTATTCAGTATCTACTTTCGATATACACTTTATTTGAACTCAACTCGACTTTTGGACTATCACTTGTATTTACTCTTAACTTTATCACTCTATAAACAAGACTGCCCTCTGGTTGCCTCGGGCGGGCTATTTATATCGAATGACATGCCATCTAGAACTCTCCAGTAACTTCTACATTGTCTCCACATTTGCTGTCTACTCTCTGTCTGTCTGTCTCTCTATACACTCACACACACTGGCTTACAAGCAACGCCTGTCATTTATACCATTCCATTATAGTGTTGCCAGTTGTGTTTTCGGTTGAACGTTTTTCGATTAGGAAATTGGTATAAAATGTTGGGTTCACGTTACAATACAATAGATGTGTTCAATGGCTTTTTTTGAGATCAGAACAGCACAGCACAGCACAGAAGCAGTGAAAAACGTCAGGCAAGTTAGAACAAGCAAACTTGTCAAAAAAAGCAACAACAAAAACGAAAAAAAACAACCACCAATTTTTCTTTTTCAGTTATCAATTTAATTTAAAGTATTTTCGTCACGAACAAGTAATTTTATTTTCAGCACAAGGTTGGGTGTTATTTTCCTGATTCTTAAAAATTGTTTTGAACTTTTCACGGCAAATTAAAATTACAATGCGCTTAAGAAACTACGAGCAAAAAGTCAACAGCTGCTTTTGACAGTTTTCACCAAACTTGCACAAACGTGCAGAAAATGCTGTGCTAAACTGTTCTAGAACAGCTCATTGAACACAAAAAAGATCAGAAAAGATCAGAAAAGAACAGAAAATTTCTCATTGAACACCAAAAGCCTGATCTTTTCTGTCTGAAACTGTTCTAGAACAGGTCATTGAACACTCTGAATCAAATTTTCGAAGTTAAAAGTCAACTGTTATTGAATTTTCCAAGCCAGCTTGGAAGCAATTTGAATAGTCATTAAATTGACAGCTTCACCAAAACACCCTAAAAAATGAAAACGAATTGAAGAAAAGAAACAAAAACTGCTCTAAAAGTAAACAGAGTGTTAAAAAAAATTATTTCTATGGGCTTTGTTTGTGATGTGTTATTCGAAAATCAAAAATTGATTGAAAGCCAATTAATGGGCGCGTTCGGTGCAATTCAGATTTTCAGATTAACTAACTATTCTCGGCCTCTGATTGGCCAGACGTTAAGTTTTTCAGTTGACAACTCATCAGCTGTTAGTTTTTACCGATTCAGTTTTTCAGTCAAGAAAAGCAGGCTGAAAATCTAGATTTAGTTTATTAAGCTGTCAGATGCGATAAATAGCCTACATGACAATTGAACTTTACTTTGTATTTTTCGGTTAGCTTTTTGTGGAAACATTTTTGTAGTGAACTTTTTCATTAAACTGAACTCTAATTTATTTTTAGGCAATTTGTCGTATAATTAAAGATTATTAATGGAAACCCTTACAAAGGAAATAGATTTTGAAGAAAATTATTTGCTACATTTTCACTCGAAGTCTATTCAAATTGTAGTTACACGCATATTTCTAATCACAAATATTGAAGAGAAATGCTTTGGACTATAAGTTAATACTATTTTGAACCAACTACAAGAAATTATTTATTTCTTATCAAATCTTTCCTAGCAGAATTGAAAGGTGAATCCCAATACCATTCAAATCTGACAAAAAATTTAGAAGACCGTTCGACGCAAAACTGAATAAGTTTTTCAGTTAATCTTAAAATCTGAATTGCAACGAACGCGCCCATTGTCTGGCAAATTGTAGGGCGCGTACCTACGTCACATCCAAAACACGGACACGAATTTGGAAGATTATGTATGTGAGCCGATGGCTTTCCATTCGTTGATCGTGTAGCCGCAGGGTAAGGCAACAACATGGAAGTAGTTTGAGTCAAAGTTAGCCCTTTGAAAAGTTCTAAAGGCTATGGCCCAATGACTCCGTCAGACTTCAACTTCAACTTCAACTTCAACTTTAAAATATTTGAAAACTTTGGATGGCCCAATGAATCCGTCGCGTAATGCGCTTTTGTTACACAGAGCACCATGTGTGTGAGCATGTGTGTCTACCAACCAACAAAAAATACCAATAGCAAATGTCAAAGTCGTTAAGTGCGTTGATATTAAAAATGTTTTAATCTCAACGCCGCCACGGACGTCACGTACGTTGCTTATGGGCCATTCCCCATAAGAATACATGTGTTTTAATCGAGTTGTCAGTTGTGGCCGCTGAAGTCGAACGCGTGACGGAGTGATTGGGCCATAGCCTTAACTTCTGTAACATTGGAAGAGTCTATTGCGCAGATCACAAAATGGCCAATTTGTTTGAAGATTGATCGATCTAGGGATAGCTATATCAGAAATTTTTTGATTGCATTTCAACAGATAATTTTAACCCTTTCTTTCTGAAACAATAGGTTTCATTCAGACATCGCCCAGAGCTGAGCAAGCTCTACCCGTTCCCTTAATCTAACCCTTTCTTTCCAAAGTGAAGCTCAACATGCGCAGTAATAAATCAGAAACCATAGTCGAAACTTTCGTTAGTGATCCGAACAAACCTAGTTCAAACCGAATACCACTAAAGTAAGTTTTTCCATTGGTAAACAGAATCAATATTTTTCAATCCAACTACACTATTTGCGACCAATTGGCAAAAAATTGTTTATTTTTTAACAATTTTGAATTTATCTCTAATGTTGAATTGACATGCATCTGCTAGTACAGAAGAATTAATAAAGAAGACACAAAACAAAAAATGAACATGTTCATCTGCAGCCATAATTTTATTCGTTTAAGTGCAAGTAGTGTATTTATTGAATGTTTTTAAAATACCAAAAGCAGTAAGTAAAATTCTTAAAAGAGTGCAATAAAATAAATAAAAAACTGCTTTGATAAAAAATTATTTTATCTTCGAATCTAAAGCTGTCAACTAGTTTAACTGATGCAGTATAGAAACTTCACCTGCACCCATAATTTTATTTGTTCAAGTGCCAATATGTCTATTGAAATTATGAGAACAAAAAAATTAATTAGCAAAAAATAAGCAATAAAACAAAAAAAAAAAAATGAATTGACACGAAAATATTCCTGTTTCGTATTCAAAGTTGTCAACAAGTTATAACTGATTATAGCAACTTCGTAAAGCGTCATCGGATTTCTCTTTTTGACTTTTGTGCTAAACTATACTTTTGTACAAACTATATCCGTCCTGCTGAACATGACTGATGTTCGTTTCCTCTCTATCAGACAAGTATGATGCTGGGTTTACATGCATCTGCAACTGCGGAAGTGCAGAAAAGTAAAGCGAGACGGATGAAGATTACAAAGCACAAAAGTTAAAAAGAGAGACAAATAGGATTATGGTTGCAGATGAAAAATTATGGTTGCAGATGAACATCTTCATCTGCACCCATAATTTTTCATCTGCAACCATAACTAGGGAGTTCGTTCCCTCTCTATCAGACTAGTATGAATTTTACATCTTGTGTCTTTTTCCGATTTTCATCTGCACTTGCAGGTGCATGTAAATCCACCATAACACGGCACTTTGTCAACTCAGCAATCCGATAACCTCAGTAATTGATTTTTCCATTGAACAGGAAAATAAATGAACACTGAGTGCTTTTTGCTCAATATAGATATCTTACTGAGTAAAGTTGATTGCTGAGTATTGCTAAGTTGCGAAAAAAACGCACACAGAATTATGTAAAAAGTGTTTCAAAAAGTACAGAAAGAAGCATTGCCAAACATAAAAGCCACACCCTAGATATTTTGACATGGCTTCTAATGAGCTACTTTCCTCCGGCTAGCATGCAAACAGTAGCTCACTGAGCACATTGCTGCTCCTTTTGTTGTGTTGATCGAAAGTATAATTTATTAGTAAAAATGTTTAGCTCTGTAAAATAAACAAAAAAAGTCTATTAATAACCTCTGCTACCATTTCCTAATCAAACAGTTTGCATTGTGCAACTCAATTAAATGTTTTTGGTGCAATAATTAAGTTACTTTCCATGGGTCGATAGTGTGTGTGTGTGTTTCTTTTTTTTGATACCGGAATGTCAATAGATTAAAAAAGTTGCTTTGTGTCCTGTTTGTTTTTACAAAATAGAAATTTTAAAAGAAATTGCTTCCAATGCTTTTCTTGAGCTTTTTAATCATTCTTATTAGTATATGCTAGTTTTGTCGCATATGTGTTGTTAGCAAGAACAAAGGCTCTTTACAGACAGACATGTCGAACGAATTAGGATTGGAGCAGGAGCCCAATCACTGCGTGCTAAGCACTGAAAATAATATTTTACTGGAGACGCCATCTTCTTCGGCTGGTTATTCAGTTGAGGAATCAAATACCATTGGTCTTCCGTATCAGAATGAAAGTCTTACAGGAAATTCAATAATACAATCGTCTCCTCCGCATTATCGTCATTCCCGTGCCTACAGACATTTTAAGAATCCCCCACAACCCCACATGTGCATTCGAACAACAACTGAGCATGGCGAAGAACTTTTTATCAACGTTCTTAGTTGGACGAGGATTGTTATTCCTCAAGAAGCAAGTGATCCGATACCGCTCTATGGAGGCATGAGGGTACTTTCTCTTTGTTTGGGATTGTGGTTGGTGTAGTTTTGAAAGAGTTTTTATTTCCAGGTGCCTCCTGGTAGTCCACGTAGTCCTCCAGTTGTGTTTGCTGTGATGGCTAATCCTGAAGTGCTTAAAGATTCCGGGAGACACAGTAAAGATCCAGAAGAAAGGCAGGCTATGGTTGAACTTATGTGTGACTTTGTAGAAGCAATGAATCCGGGCGTTAAGTTGATACGGTAAGTTGTAATTATTTTTGAAGTTTAATTTGAGAATAGAACTTAATCCAAAATTAGAAGAAAAAAAGGGGAAGGGCATCCTTATTCTTAGTTAGGTATATTTTTGTAATCTAGATGTTAAAAAAGCAATTTTCTGCCGCAACATTCTTACTGGATCCAGTTGTAACTAGTCCATGAATAGTTCTAGTTGGAATACTTCGACTTAATCATTTGAATGATTTACGATCGTTATTTGAAGATTAGCATAATTTGATTTGATAATTTGTGTAAATTTACCAATTGGTTAAAGAAATGTCAAATTTTGTATGAGAAATACTTAAGCTCAATTGAATAACGCTTGATAGTGCCTCTTAAAATTTCGGAAACCTCTTTTTTCTCCTTTTAGCCAAATATCTATGCAATAGTGTTGGCGAACAATCCTTATTAGGTATTCTTGGAAAGCAACATGAAAACACTCTTTGATCAGTATGTCTCAAAAAGGAGCAGGTCGCAAATTTTCAATTCACCTCCTTGGTTTTGAGTCAGTTCATTTAAATTAAATTTGCTTATGTTTATTTATACGAAAATGAATAAAACTAACGTAAACATTAACTTAACTAACTTATTGACTCTAAAGGGTATTCTTAACTGCTCTATAACTCAATACTAATGGCGCTTTCCATTGGTTTCACTCGGGGAAGCACTCATTCTAAAAACCAATGGAACACCTAAAATTTTTTTTGCTCAACTTAACGTGTTGGCTTTGTGTGAGTGAAACACCAATAGCACATAAAAAATATTTCCTGTGGAAAATTTTCTTTTTGAAATTTGAGTAACATCTGTTAGTGCTTCTTGAGTCGATTCTCACTTCAAATCGAGAAGCGGCTGTCATTCCTCAGAATCAAGAGAAGCGATCTTTTTGCACCAATGGAAAGATTTGAGAATGCTTCTGGACGCTCCTGGACGGTTCTTTTCGTCCAATGGAAAGTGACATAACATGCCAGTTCACACTGACAAATGGTTGGACAGGTTAGGTTAGGTAGGTTAAAGTGGCTGTTAGCTTGGCTACTAAACTTGCGCCCGTTGGGCCCATTGTAATACCACGATGAATCTAATGTATCCTTATTCTAATGGAACCATTCTGATCTTACAATGAAGCGGGAGAGACACAGTTCGTCGATATGAGTAAGATCACTAGGGTCGTCAAAGAAATACGAACCTATGTGTATCCTACGTTTGTGAGCTAAAACTGGGCATGAACAAAAAAGTTGGGAAATAGTTTCTTCCTCCTCCTCATTCATACAACTTCTGCAAGGAATTTGATGCCAGGGATTTGATGGCCGCCGGACTGTCTGAAAAATTTTATTGTATATATCCTTTTTGCATATTATGTTTTCTCTGAGCCAAAACAGAGCTTCGCAAATTGCTATCACCTCCGCTTGGAACACGTTACAATGATCTGGAAGACGAAGCGAGATGTTTAATTTCATTTCGTCTGAATAGACACCACAACCTACTCCTTCATTTGTTTTTGACCCGTCTGTATAAAATTGGAAGGATTGGTCCTCCCAGTGTGTTCTGGATGGAATGGTCGCCTAGAAATTTGTGTCAAATTCGAGTTTGGATGTGGTGTAATCTGTTTTTAATTTGGGGACTCCGAATTCGTTCAGAATGTCTGCATGATCAATGTTGTTGTTGATTCATTGTGTGGCTTCTTGTAATCGAATAGCCGAACTCGCAGTATGTATTTGTTTACTGTAGATGTCAAGTGGGACTAGGTGAAACAGGATGTCCAGTGCCGCTGAAGGAGTGGTACATAAGGCTTCGCTCATACAAATACATGCTGATCGTTGGACTTTTATGAGACTATCATGATTAATTGCTTTAGCTAGTGCAGTCCACCATACTGTATATTTGGCTTCCAACTCAGCTTTCTATCTAAAACTAGTCCCAAGAATTTAACCTCATTGGAGAAAGTTAGTTGTATGCCGTAAATGAAAGGTATGTCTTTGTGCGAAATATTGTATTTCCTAGAGAAGAGTGCCAGTTCAGTCTTGTGAGGATTTATTCCAAGTCCACACTTACTGGTCCGTTTTGAAGAAGTTATTTTAATGTTCTAAGATGCTTTCCCGTGACTGTAATGGCAACATCGTCTACATAAACAATAACGCTGCAGAAATCCCGCCTCCCGGTTTATGAGTAGTTAATTTACCACCAAAATTCCAGAGAAGAGGAGCGAGGACTTCACCTTGCGGAGTGCCTCTACTTACACTTCTTTTGATAGAAGCCTCTCCCAGTGTTGAGTTTATGACTCACCGAGCTGGTTTAAGGGCTTTGATCTGGACTAAACATGGGTAACGCAGCAAAAAATCGTGCGCTGATACACTAACTCAAGCGCAGTATACTGTATCAACGCAATGCGTTAACGCAATTGCGCTAGGTTAGGTTAGGTTAGGTTGAATGGGGGGTGCAGCCACAAGTGGCAACACCTCACTCGGATCTCGAGGATCCATTGTGCTCCCCGGGAAATCATAGGATGAGGAAATGGGAGGATTGGAGAGGTGGATGGTTATTGTGGTAGGGAACTCCCACTGAACCATTTGGAGCCCTGAGTAAATTTCAGGACGTTGCTCAGTGGGAGGTTAGAGATGTCGCCCAGTTCGTCGAAGAAGTATTCTCCGAGGGTTTTTTTCCGGGTGTGGGCTAAGCTAGGACACTCACAGAGGAAGTGAAAAGATCCCTCCTCTGCCTCCTCATCTTGGCATCCTCTACATAAGTCGGATGTGCTAATGCCCATTCTCATCATGTGGGTACCCAACGAGTTGTGACCCGTGAGAATGCCAATCAACAGAGAGAGCCGAGGTCTGCTTAGCTGGAGTAGAAATTCTGTTTTTTTCTTGGAAATATCTGGCCAAAGGTTTCTAGAGACTCGGCATGTTTCTAAAGATGACCACCTGTCATTGGCGATTTTTAGAAAATTGTGTTTGATTCTGCTTTTTTCTTGCTCTAGTGGCTTTAGAACTGAAGTGTTCGCTTCGCTGGATTCGAGTGCTGACCCGATTTTTGCCAGCTTATCCGCCATTTCATTACCGATAATGTCACGATGTCCAGGAACCCAGGTTAAACTAACTGTGTTTGTCTCATTGAGCAGTCTAAGGTTACTGCGACAGCTGTCTACTAGCCTGGATTTTGTGATAATGGATGAGATAGCTTTAATGGCCGCCTGGCTGTCTATGAAGAAGTCAATATTTTTGTTGATCAAGTTTTGCGTAGCAAGGTGCTTCGCGGCTTCGCACACTGCGAGTACTTCTGCTTGAAAGACACTGCAGAAGTCGGGAAGCTTTATTGATCTATTCATGTTAGGGTAGTCTGAAAAGATACCTGATCCTACCCCTTCGTCCGTTTTGGAACCATCTGTGAAGACGGAAATGTGATTTTCTTTTATAACCCTGTTTTCCTCCCAGCTTTCTCTAGTCGGAAAGACTGTTAGGGCCACTGGATTGAAATCAATATGCGGGGGGGTATAGTCTGTTTGGATGTCTATATCTGTATGGTTCATGATGGTTCTATGGCCTGATATGCCTATTTTCCAATTGTTGCATTGTTTGAGTCGCAGTGCGCTTTTGGCCGCCATCTCCTTAGTAAAGAGATCTAGGGGGGCTAGCGATAGGAAGGTTTCCAGAGCTGCAGTTGGTGTTGTTCTCATGGCACTAGTTGAACCAATGCATGCAAGCCTTTGGATTTTGGTCATGGTCTTAAGGTTTGAAGCCTTCTCTAATGATGGCCACCAGACTAGACAGGCATATGTGAGGATTGGTCTTATTATGGATGTATACATCCAGTGAATGGTTTTGGGACCAGGTCCCCATTTTTTACCAAAAATTCTACTACAAGTGTAGAAAGCGATTTGAGCTTTCCTTTCTCTTTCTTTTAAATTTTCTTCCAGTTAAGTTTAGTTTCACCTTGCGGAGTGCCTCTACTTACACTTCTTTTGATAGAAGCCTCTCCCAGTGTTGAGTTTATGACTCACCGAGCTGGTTTAAGGGCTTTGATCTGGACTAAACATGGGTAACGCAGCAAAAAATCGTGCGCTGATACACTAACTCAAGCGCAGTATACTGTATCAACGCAATGCGTTAACGCAATTGCGCTATGGCGCAATTTTTCTGGACTGAATATATCCAGTGGAAAATTGCAGCAACAGATAAAATCACTCTTTTATCCTTTCGGGACAAGAACTATACACATTACACAATAACGCAACACAACAAGTATTAACAAACTTCAAGTTTCAACACATACTTACTATGCTTACAAATTCAATCGTAATATAGGTACATCTTATAAAGCGTTCCTTTTCATAACGATTTTTTCATTGCACCCTTTCTTGGTAGCTTATTAGAGAAATAACAACCAAGAGGGTAAACCTCAAACACACCACACACAACTGCATCCGCCGCCCGCCGCCCAACGCCCATACAATTGACTTTAAAAACACCACTTTATATTCAGCTACATACGTTTATTAAAGATATATCTAGTTGTACAAAAACAACAATGTAAACAAATAAAATTAAGAGATTTTTCTGCGATACAACATACAAGATACAAGCATCCATTTCCATCAGCCAACCAACAGACCAACACCACTATTTTCAGTTCTCATTATTCTTATCAAAAAAATATCTTGATTTCTCTTCTCTAAAGAAGAGAATATAGATAAGAGTAAAGAGTCTCAATTGCGCTGTGGTATCACAAATCACAATCACTGCGCCATAAGTGTATCATTGCGCTATTGAGTTACAGCTGCGCTAGTGTATCATTGCGCTATTGAGTTACAACTGCGCTAGTGTATCATTGCGCCATTGAGTTACAACTGCGCTAGTGTATCATTGCGCCATTGAGTTACAACTGCGCTGTGTGTATCATTGCGCTATTGACTCTTCTATAGCGCAAAGACACACTGGCGCAGTTGTAACTCAAATGCGCCTTTGGTTCTGTTCTCTTAATGCTGTGCTATCGAGTACACTACTGTAGTATTGTGTGTGAGCTAAGGGATGATTTTTGCCTGTAACTTGTGTGTGATGCTGTTGGAGTGTTGGCTATGGCTCTTGGTTCTGTGCTGTGCTGGGGCTGAGTATGTATGAAAGCGCTTGAAGTTCAATTTGCAATGCTTTTGGGTAAATTTTATGTTGTATATCGCATCTGGTTGTTGTGTTGCTATTGAGTTGCAATTGCGCCACTGAGTTATTGGCGCAGGCAAAAGTGTATCAGCGCACATAGCGCAGTTAGTGCGTCAACGCATTGCGCTAGCGCAGCGCTGAGTTACCCATGTTTAATCTGGACTTCCAATGTTGGAAAATGTGAACTTGAATGGTTTTCTATAGTTTACAGTCCAACTTGAACCAAATTAAATGTAAACCATTAAAAAATATGAAATCGGTGACCAATAAACAAAGAATTTTTTTTTGCCAATTGTAATTTTTTAGTTTCCTGATGCAAATTCATATTTCGTGTCAGCTGATTGGAATTTCAGCCAAAATGGAATAAATCATTCCAATTATTTGGATTCCATTTTCCATGTATTCAACTGACAGAATCACAGGTCACAGCGGATTTTTTTTGTGTGTGCATTGAATAAGCAAAACCACTTATTAGTATGTGGCTGCAAAGACGTGAGAACCAGGTGAGATCCTGGCAACAGACATATTTTTCCTGTTCGCTATAAATGCTCATCAGGAAAAAATACCTGATTCCACTTGTCCTAACTTTTCCTGCTGGTTTTTCGTAATCGCTATAAGTGGCCCCTAAAATAAAATAAAGTAAAATGTCTTCTGAACCAGTAAGGATTTTTATTGCGGGTATAATTGTAGTTGGACAACAAACCTCCCTACTGAACCAAATAAGCTATTCAACTTACCGTCTACTGTGATGTCTCGGTTATAAAAGAGCCGCCGCTCCACGAACTTACAGCAGATATGGTAAATAAGCGGTACTCCCAAACTGTACTGGACTAGCCCTTCATGCCATTGATCAAGATCATTGCTCTTATAGTGTGACAGCGAATCTGTTTGGTAATGAAATTATAGATTCTCAGAGTTTTAAGTGCTAGTGAACTTTGCAATCCAAGACAGCAACGAGGAAACTCGAAAACACCCGATTTTTTCCATTTGGGACGCTGCAACATTGAACTACACACGACACCCACTTCCACTCTATTGTCAAGTTGTATACTGTAAAACAGCAAAAACTCCTCTAGCTGTGACCGGAACCGCATATGTTTCTTAAAATATAGACACGCCGACTATCACTTTGTTTGACACTGGGTGGGGCTATATACTCAATAGCTTTTGCCAGTTCTTTCTCGTATCCCTTGTGAGCCGAGCAAATGTTCTAAATGGTTTCCGATTTCTGGAAGTTTGTTTTCAGCTTCCAGTAATTGCAATATTTCTAAATCTTATCGAAGTTATGCTGCAAGAGTTCTGATGACTTCAATCTTTGAAAACTTGTCTGCATTAAGATCATCTGCGTACGCTGTAGCATAATAAAGAGAGCCAATTAGACCGCCGAGTAAATGCTAAAAAAAAACAAGCGAGTTCACGTCTTTACGTTGCAGCAAGTTTTTGTAGAAGAAATATGGCCACATTTGACAACAAACGTTCTAACTTCTTTAATTCTGAAACACGGTCTGGGAAAACTATGTGGTAAAAGTGTGAAATGGTAAATTGATATCGACTGTAATGACTGAAATTCTCAATTTGCATCAGTGGTAGTTAGGTATATGGAACGATTGAAAACAGTTCACGAATTTGCCAAGTGATTGATTTTGGCAACATGAATTTTTATTTAAGGCTAACCCAAATCGAAACGATTTTGCAGTTTATGAACGTTACTTTTATACATTTGCAGTTGTTCTGTCTGCGTTTTTACAACTGCCGCAACTGCAAAATCGGGTTAGCTCTGATTACATGCCAATCGCAATTTCGATCCATTCTGTCAAAGGCATTTGAAAAATGAATCAAATGCAAGTCCACAGAAACAACAATAATCTGTTGAGTTCTGCTTAGTCTGGTTTCCTTGCGAAGACTTGTTGCAAGACTCATACTTGTTGTCGGTGAAATTCGCAAAGATATTGGCTCAAACTGTTCTCGTTCCTGCATTTAAAACTTTTCACAGTATATCACATTCACACTCTCTCCTCCTCTTCTTAGAAACTCACACATTTTGGACTTTGGAACTCATTAGCTATTGCACTTAAGGAACCACAAACACATACACCTTAAAATAAATCTTTTTAAACACTTGGCCAGAGATACAAATGCAAAGATTTAAACAAACCAACTTAAAAACTACTAAAAAATTACACTTTGCACAAAGTTGCTGCATCGTGATCTTAACTGCATCAGAGCTTTCCCCACTTTTTTGCTTCAAAGTTTCATCTACTGAGCCTGAGCCCCCGTGGGTTACATGTGCAAGCTTACTCTTAGCGTGCCATATGCGAATATTCAAATTAATTAAAATCTGAAAGTTTAAACTAAGTAACAGAAAGTAACCCACTTACTTACTGCAGCTTAGCAAAGAAAAAACAGCAAAGCGTTTCATTATTTCAACAAAAAATTAAGCTTCCTCAATTTTTCGACCATCTCCCAATTGATTTAAATGGACTAATATTTGTCTTTGTTTATTTTAGCAATGCTGTGATTCTTAAAGACAGGGATATATCGGGTGAGTTGAAAGATGTATGGAATGCCGTTCAAGCTCAACGAGACCGAGAGAGAGAGGAGCAAATAATTCAACAACGCCAACAGCAGCATTATCACAATACTACAACCCAGCAATTGTTCCCGAAAGTATTAAATTTGTCTTTGGACGAGTCACAGAGCGATCCGCAACCCAATGCCAACAACTTGAACAACGGCCCGGAAAATACAACTGTTTACATGGAAGTTGGAAACGATTCATCAATACGCGATCAAACGAACGATCCACCACCAATCAAAGATGAAACAGACGAATCGAATGTTAAATCTGCGTCAGTGGAAAGTGCAATTAATCGCGAAGAAGAAATCGACAACAGTCACAATTCGTCAAATAAAGTTTCAGAAATAACTTCATCTAAAGACCAACTTCCAAGCGATGTTTCGAATCGTTCAGAACTTGAACCCGCACTCATCCAAGTTAACAATATTCACAATTCAAAATTGTGTTCAATATCCCAGACTGACGATATAACCAAGCCCATCAGCTTAACAAATGGTGGTAAAAAGACTGTTGCAGCCGATGCCATACCAAGTTCGACAACGACCAACAAAACTCCGGCAGCTGCTCCGCCTAAAAAAGAAAAATTGGGTGGCTTTCTTCCAAACGGATGCATTTTTCCTCGATTTAAGAACAACAAGCACAAAGACAAGGACAAAGATAATTCAAAATCTACCTCAAAGGACAGAGAAAAAAACTTATTGCATGTCCTCAAAAAGAATAAGGACAAACAAGAGGAACCCGCTAAGACTCAATATGAAAAAAACTGCATTAATCTCGAAAACGAAGTTGAGAAACTCGATCTCAATAAATTAGACACTGCCCCAAGTAATGACAATATGTTTATGAAGCTTAAAGTTGCCACATCAGCTGCCAAATGAGAAGCAGCATGCTTTGCTTGCTCATGTACATCTTCCTGTCAATTTGCGAACTCCTGAAGCTTGGGAGTCTTCATTTCATAATCTCATTCATTCATTAAACATTTTTGACACAAGTTTGTTTATTTGCAAAAAATATTATTACTCGTGTAGGAAAAAGCGCAAATGGATTGTAATAAACCAATCTACACATTACATTCAAACACAAACACATTATTTACAATTTCATAAATCATAAGCCTTGCGAAATGCCTTTGCAAACGTAACAAAGCAAAACTTATGTGCCATAACTGAGATTGCATTTATACACTGAATTTTTTATTCAAAGCACCAACAAACAATGATAAAAAAAAGAAAAAACAAAACACGCACAAATTGGGTTGTTTTTAAAAGCAAATATTATTTTTTAAGTCTATCGCGGTGTACGTAGAATAGTGAACGGTAAATAAGCAAAGTTTGGTATTGAAGTTTAAAGAAATTCGGTTGTAGACATTTTAATACTCTTTTTTGATTCTCCAAACTTTATTTGCATTGATTGTCGAAATTTGATAAGATGAGTCTCACGAGGTTGAGGGATTTCAGAATTTATATAACTATGCAGAATGGTCTGTTTTCAACAATTGAAACAGAAGTTCTATCACCAGTGAAACTGTTTAGTTATCAACTTTCCACAGAAACAACAAATAGGAGAGCTTTTTAAGACCTTTTTGATTTAGAGAAAAAGTTTGAAGCCTTTACTTTCCAGGGAGTGTCTCAAATATAAAATTATAAGTTAAATAATTTTGTTTTAGGTTTCATGTAGCGTCGTTTTTGTTAGTTTAAGATCATTAAAATAAACTTTGATTCTTACACATTTGTGATTCCCAGTATGAAATTTGATAGAAAAGTTTGATGGAATGGTTCAAAAAGAGAAATGGTAGAAGATGATAAGATGTCTAAATGAGAACTAATTTTTTGTTTTTTTTGGGAACACAGTTATTAAAAGAATCGATCAAGTAGGTACATAATGTCTCTATCGTGATATGTCAGAACTAACACCATTTGAACTCGACACAAAAACCGCAGCTTAAATCCGAAACTGTCGCAGTGTACTACAAAAAGGTACATATCAAAAAATCAAACATCGAATCCAAATTCTCACATGTTATTTTATATTACAGCTCCTAATTAAGTGCAGGCAAAACGGTTTAACAATTCGAGGCATACAAAAAAGAAAACCTAATTTTATAAACTACATAACAATTCATAATTAGTGTAGTTCAAATCAACAAACATCAAAGTCAAAACTGCATAGTTCAAATGCACAGAAAAAATTTAATGTAAGTGCTTTCCTATTGCTTTCGTATATAGTAGTTTAGACATGACGTTATGAATATAATTAGTATTACAAGGAAAAGTCAGCTGGTGCTTTATGGAAGGTTTTCTCAAAAGTGTCGTTATATTAATACGGGAACAAAAAACGATTGAGTACCCTTGGATTCTCAAATTAAAAGTTCGAAAGTCCGAGGAATTAGCAAGTCCTCCCATAAGACGCTTTCTCTATTAGTCGTTCTGAATCGGCAGAAAATCGTATGTTTTACACCATTCGCCCCGAGCCTCACCCTATTAATTTTTGGTTTTTTTATGACGATACTGAGGTTCCATTTATCGGACATACTTTGCTCCAGCTGGTGTATGCTCATTTCCAGCTGACCTATAGCTACCTTAAGAAGAGTGGCGTCAAGGCCATCTGCACCTGAAATTTTATTTGATTAAAGTTTGCATCTGGCAGTCTTAACTTCTCCTAGGTTGGGAAGAAGACATTCTTGATCATCTTCCAATTTGAATAGGGCATTCTGCCTGAAACGTTTGCTTGGGTCATAAATGTTAAAATTATTACTGCCATCCGAGGCTGGTGATTGTTTCGATACCATGGTTTTTTTTTGGGCAGTTAACCTCTCGCAGAACCCTCAACCTGAAGGGCAAGTTCATTTTGGGGTCCACTAAAGTGCCGGGGCTAGAGAGAGCTGCCGTTGACTCGCCTGTCATAGTATTGCAAGGCCCTGCAAAACCTTTAAACCAAATATGTGGAAGGAGTTCATTTAGAGTTTTCTGCTGTTTTCACTGTTAGTCCACCGTTGATTCTTTGAGTCAAATTCATTCGCTTTGACATTCCCAATAGGCTTTGGAAGACCACTGGGATTCGGTCAGTGAGTCATAACTCGCAGACCATTATGGTGTTGTTCTATTTTTCCTTCGTCCCTTGCCAGTTTAGCAAGTCACCTCCGATTGGAGGAGACCGGTACCGCCTGGAGATAAAGTAAAACGTGTACCGTTGCAACATCTAAGCGGCGCACAGTGGTCGGATTCGACAATCTAGCGGGACAAAACTATCTTGAAAAGGAAAGACATGTTTCAACTTATATTTTATATTATGAGTGCAATTGACTAAATTGTACAATTTTTACAAAAATAATGTTTTGTTTTTTCAAAAAGGACACTCAAAAATTATGGAAATTATATAAAAATAAGAAAAGGGCTTTTCTTTAACAATTTGATAAAATCAATTTTTCGTCTATGTCTAATTTTTTTCTGAAGCAAATAAGATGTCTTCATTAATAACAATCATCTTCACTAGTTAAAATTTCTTCATCGAGATCGTCGATGGATAACAAAGAGAAAACTTCTTTTGCTCTCTAAACTATCTCATCTTTATTCCTAGCCTCTTGCTTCTCTTCCGAGAGTTGCTCTATAAAAAGAATATAAGACGATAAGATGTCTTTTCCATGAAAGAGCACTTTATGAACCCTCACTGGCATCATGTACTAAGGACATTCCCTTTAATACAGATCTCTTGTTGCTTTCGTATAGTTTTAAAATGCACTTTCAATTATAGCATATCCGCTTCCCAAAGGCTCTAAAATTATATGAAACCGTTCTATGAGTTTTTGATAAACACTGGTTATTTCTGAACTATTTTCAGCAGCTCGAAAAAAAGTCTGGCAATATTGCCATCATTTGTATTGCCTGCTTGCTGTGTTGACATATCTGCAAACAAATTTAGCTAGCTTCGGTCTTAATTTTTTTTTTTTTTTTGCTTCAGCTACTTTAGCTTTCTTTTCAGTTCTTCGTTCTTAAGTTCCTAGAACTTTAATACCCTATGTAGTATACACTCCATGAACCGTATCCATGAATGAAGTGGTGATTTCACTTGGCTTTGCTCCGCATATGAAACATGTTTGTGATGAGGATGTTATTGATGATAGATAGTGTAGTGCAAATTTGAAGTTGTTGATATTGAGTACCTTTACTTGATAAAGCTCCTTCACAAAGGTTGCTGAGTCCGTTTGCTCATTTGCGGAGCAAAACTTCACTTGTTTTAATGATTTCTTTGGAGCTTGTCGAATTGATCAAATTTTGAACTCTGCGTTGTTTAGATTTTTCGCAGCACTCTTCAAAACTTTTTTTGTCCTTCCCGATTTTTTTTGTATGCCCCTTGCTTTCAATATCAGACAATGAATATGTTTCCTGCAACCATCTCGAGTTTGAGGACAAAAATCATCTCAAATACCTACGACTTTTCACCCACTTTACACCAAATTTATAAAAGCCAGTTCTTAACTAATTTATTTAATTTACTTTGAGCATTTGGAGATAGTTCACTAAGAGCATTGATAACAAAAGCGCTTACCACTTCAAGCCTTTGGTCTTTCTAAGTTTTTCGCCAAATCTCAAAAATTTCTTGGCACGATATCAGGGATTCTGAAAATTTAAGAAAATTGTATGGGCGTCGCGCAATGGACTTTTTTTACCTAATAGCTAACACTCAACAGAATTATTTTTTATAAAGTTAGGCGGAACTTTATACTTTTGCTCCAATTGAAAATTCAATAAAAAAAATTCTGTTGAATTTTTCACGTTGAACTTAAAATGCTATTTAATGAATCGATTCGGGAATGGTTTTTTTTACTACTCACAATCAATTCTATTTATGAAAAAAAATTAAGCACTTTTTATCGCTGATCCTTTTATTTTCTGTCGTTATATGGTTTTCAGAAACTACTTACTTCAAAGCTTAATACTCTTTCTTAACAGTGCAAAAGATCAAAAAACAAAATATGAACTACATTTACCTAGTGTATTGACAAGTAAGCTACTTCGTTTTGAAACGGTTTTGTATTTTGTCTCACTAAATTGTTAAATTCGACCACTGTGCGCCGTCAAGTTGAGACCGATCAGAGATTTCTCGAATAGCACATGACCATCACCAGGCACAGGGATATGCGGGGTTTATTTTTACAAACGCATTAAAAACAACTATAGAAGCCGAACAGTTTTCAAAAAATGTCGTTCTTTTGTTTCCCTGCTTTGTTTAATCTTAAATTTCATCATGTTTTCTCACTGTTTGTCACAAACTGCCATTTACCACGTACCATCTTCATATCTTAGTTAGGAAACTAGTTGTTCTTGTTATAAAAATCTCTCGAATATTCAAAAAGAAAATTAAATGTTTAATAACTTTTGAAACTGAAGAAGATAATAATAGTTTTAATAGAACAAACTATTGTGCTACACAAACTTTCATATTATGTTATTAATTTTAGTCATCAGTTATGAGTCCTTTTTGCTGTTTTACAGAAATTATATTTAGAAATCTGAACTTAAACCTAATTTAAATGAACTGGAGAATTTCCTAAGATATCCTGAAACCTATAAATACTTACTTTGTAAAGCACTGTGCTCGTTAAAACCAATTTATTATTACTATTTATTACCATGAAACTGCCAGTGTTTATTTGTTTAGATTGTTACACTTAAGTAAGATCTCAAAATGGTATTAGAGAATGTGAGTATTAATTGCTTGAATGTCCAAAAGACTGCAAATATAATTTTTAGTACACATAGCTATACATTTGTAAACATCAAAATTTGTTTAGTAAATGTACGAGTATTACAAAAAGTATTCCTTGTTTTAAAATTAATGGTTTCCGTCGTCTATTGGGACACTGACTCGTTTAACTTTCAATTCCTATTTTCGTCTAAAATTGTATGAATTCGAATAAAAAAAATTCTCTCTTGAAGTAAAGAAATCTTCTTTTGTTTATATATAATCCTAAATGTCCAGAAAAAGTGAATGCAGTTTTAAGACTTAAACTATTATTTTTAAAGTTTGATATTAATTTAGTTATTGTTGTTTTGAAATTACATAACCATGACTATATTTTTGTGATAAAACAGAAATGTTTTATACTTCGCTAACTGTAACGCAATGCAAATGTTTTTTCCATCTCATTGTGAATATGTTTTTGTTGCTTTGTCTCATTAATACTAAGAAGACTTTATTAACGTTTTTGTTATTTTCAATTTTTCCTTTAATCAATTTGTGTAACTTCTAAATCGAATAGAGTAAGCGCAATGATGTGCAGCCATACCGATTACTGTTGTGAATTAGCATCCCATCTCTAGCATTAGTTAAAACAACATTGTCAAATCAAATTGATAATCATACTGCATACTTTTTATGCGAACATTTGTTTCTGATTCAATTTTATGAACCTTCTACTTAATTAAATTGTTCGTGTTAATCTTTCGGAATACAGGTCTTGTTTATAAAAAAATAGAAACTATCCTTCTGTATGGATTTATACAATCAACGTTATTTAAACTTATTGTGATGCTAAAGCAGTAACATGAAATCAATCAATTGTCACTGCACACGCGTGTACGACACCGAAGCATAGTTAAAAAAATGGTCTTTAATTTATTAAAGTTAAACATAACACACATAAAGCGCACATTCTTTTTAACACACACAAAAATAAACACATTCAATAGTTGAGTACAATTTTACACGCAAAATATTATTCCGTTTGAACAGAAAACTATATTAATAAAAAAATAAATAATAAAACATATAAAGAAGTAATATGTAGAGTTGCACGTTAGGCAACTGTTCTTTTTATATATATATAGACGAAAAAATATTTGATACGATAGGATAAAGAAAATTCTGATAATATATATATATTAAAATATTTATAAGTCATAGAAAAAATAAAAGTATATATATATACACAAATATATGTATGTATTGGAAATAAAACGGAAACAACAGACAGGCGACTGCTATTTGTAAACATTTGTATTCTAATTATGTATTTTATTCAAAATTATACAGTTTTTATATTATATATAAAAATAAACTTCATACAGTATTTTGGGGGCCTTCAGTTTTTTAGGTGAAGTGTAAGTGGTGTCAGTAGTTCGTGTTACTTGATATGGCAAATGAGCTGTTTTTTTTTGCAGTGATAAAAAAGAATTTGTTTTGATAACTTGAAAAGGAAATTAAACTTGATGTCTATGTTAACACTGAACCGTTTTATGCGATCCGTCACCCAATCTACAGCTCTAGAAAACTAAACGTTCACATCTTCAATTTATTTCTTTATTTGTTTTTTAAACAAACAAGTGCTCTGTTTTCTCTTATGAGTGCTGTGTTTCCACCTGAAGATAAACTAGTTTTCGTTCCAGGATGGTTTTAGTTTACTTGTTTAGTGTTCTGAAAGTAGAAGTTTTGAGTTGATGTTTTTTTTGATAACTTTTGAAGGTATTTAAAATCGGCTACAAAGCATTTCAGAAATTGTTCGTTAAATTTATGCATTCACTGTTATCAATTTTACTTTAATGTTAGTTCTGCAATTTTCTGCAGGATATTGACAGACATTTTCAACTCAAACACAAAAAACTGCAAAAAACTGTATTTTGTTTTTCTTATTTGTTTAAAATATTAGCTTTTTTCTTTGACAAAATTTTAATTTTCCTACCTTATGGAATAATGAGACATTTAAGAAAACTAAAATCTTTCATTCAATATTTCATAAATACGAAAAAGCAAAGAAAGATTTTGAAATTCATTTTGGTTTTTGAATTCCAATTCCCGTTCCTGTGGGAATATAGGGATGAAATTATATCGATAATACTTACTCGTTCATTCAGCCCTATCACAGATTCCATCGTTGAAAACTTCCAAACGAAAAGCTAAGTTACGAACTACGATCACTAAATACCGCCATGCTGGTTTTTGAAATCAGCTGTTTTACGCCAAATCTGCAAGATCATTCACATTTTTCTGCAAACACAACTTCTTTCGTATATTAAGATAGACGAATTACATTCCACTCGGATTTGATGATACCAAATCTACGAATTTCGAAATTCGGTCCACTCCGAATGGATTATGTGATAGTTACTAGTTACTTACTTACTTAAGGTGGCGCTACAATCCGGGTCGGACTAGGGCCTCAACTAACATACTTCTCCAGCCAGCTCGGTCCCTAGCTAGCTGCATTCAGTTTTGCACGCCAAGTTGGTTGAAGTCCTCTCCTACTTGCGTGCGCCACCTGAGTCGCGGTCTTCCTCTACTGCGCCGTCCCTCAGGATTGGATTCGAAAACTTTCCGGGCCGGAGCGTTGGTGTCCATTCGCTCTACATGACCCAGCCATCTAAGCCGCTGGATCTTGACTCGTTTGACAAGGTCAGTGTCGCTGTACACCCCGTACATTTCGTCGTTAAATCTTCTTCTCCACTCTTCATCTATGCAGACGGGACCAAAAATCAACCGAAGAATTTTTCTCTCGAAGCATCCTAAAATCTAAAGCGTTCTCGTCTGCCTTTGACAAGGTCCAGGCCTCTGCGCCATATCTAAGAAACGGGATGATAAGTGTCTTGTACAGGGACACTTTAGTTGCTCGAAAGAGGACTTTACTACTCAATTGCCTTCTTAGTCCGAAGAAACAGCGATTGGCAAGAGTTATTCTTCGTTTGATTTCAGCGCTGGTGTCGTTGTCTGAATTAATAGCGGCGCCTAGGTAGACAAAGTCCTTAACTACCTCAAAGTTATAGAGCTGTCAATCGTGACGTTCTGTCCAAGACGTCAGTGTTGGGTGTCCTTTCTTGATGACAGCATATACTTGGTCTTGCCCTCATTTACCACTAAACTCATCTTCTTCGCTTCCGTCTCAATGCTCATAAACGCGCCATTGACATCACCCTGCGTTCTTCCAATTATGTCAATATCGTCGGCATATCCGAGCAATTGAACGGATCTTTGAAAGATTGTGCCTCTTGTATTACTTGTGACTTGGGAGTTTTGTACTATTCTTTCAAGAACGATGTTGAAGAAGTCGCATGACAGTGCATCGCCTTGCCTAAAACCTAGTTAGTTACCAGTTACTTACTCGAAAACTTATAGCGTTGTTCATTGAAATCCGAAAGAACTACTCTCAAATGCAGAACTACTCTTTTCAATGAAACATTTTTCAACAGTTTTGTCGTAGTATTGGTGACAATTGTCATGAATAGCATTGGGTGCATTCACTTCTGTAGTACTATGTAGTCAAAATTCAAATAGTTTTGTGAATGCAAAATTGAACTACAAACGCAATAAATCCTTTTTTGTTTGTAATCTTTCGTATTTTTTTCCAAACAGCCGATTGTAAAACGTCGAAATGATTCTAAATTAATTTCATATCTGAAATTTTTACATTACGTGGGGTGAAAAATGTTCAACTCATTTCACAGTTGTTTCTAATGACTAGATTCCGTAGTTACTAGAGCAGTGAATGCGCCCACTTGCATCTTTTCAATTTTTTTTACACTAGGGCTTAAGTCACTTTGGGAGGCTGTCCGGTACCTTGTAATTAGGCCTGTTTTTTTGGGAGGCTGTCCGGTACCTTGTATTGTAAATACATGTAAACCAACAACAACAAAAGATACAGGGGATAAAAGGATGAGTAAAACTTACAAGGGATAGATTATTCGAGTTCGAATGAGTTTTTCGATGTTTCATTTTTAAATGTTGGTGCGACTAGAGACTTTCATGTATCTCGAACACACAGAGTAGAACCAGAGAGTCCACTTCAGCAAGGTAGTGCGTTTTGCCTACAAGCTAAATCAAACCGGAAAACCGCACCCGGAAAACCGCACTGGCCTTCACTTCCCACAGATCAAAGTCAGTTGAGTTTGAAAATTAAAAAAAAATTTTTTGGTTGCAAAAAAAAATCGATAATTTTTAATTTCATACAGCCTAGAATTTAGAAAAATGAATTTAAGTTGCAGAAATTAACTTTTTTTTTCATTCTGACCAGTATTTCACTGAAAAAGACAAAAATTAGTAAAAAATTTCATACCGATGCAGGCGTTTAGTTAAGTTTTTACAGTTCATACTAGTGAGCACAGAGCCTCAAACTCAGAAATAGGACGCCATATTGAAAAATTTTTTGCGGGTGTTTTGGGTTGAAGGGGTGGAAGCACAGAGTAGATTACAGAGTATCCACTTCCACCCCTTCAACCCGAAACACCCGCAAAAAATTTTTCAATATGGCGTCCTATTTCTGAGTTTGAGGCTCTGTGCTCACTAGTATGAACTGTAAAAACTTAACTAAACGCCTGCATCGGTATGAAATTTTTTACTAATTTTTGTCTTTTTCAGTGAAATACTGGTCAGAATGAAAAAAAAGTTAATTTCTGAGTTTTTACCTCTGCTAAATTTCTTATCTTTTCTAATTTCTTATATTGGGAGTGAATTTTGGAAAACGACAATAATTATTGGGTACATTCTTAAATGAGTCTAAAGATATGAAGGAAACGATAAGTTTTTGGAATAAGCCACCATTGAATGCTCTGCTTGGCTAAATTTATACCGTGATAAATAGAGCTACCTATTCCCCTATCATATGAATGTTCAGGAATCAGAAGTCAACCCATTCAAAAAAAAAAAAAAAAAAAAAACCGGATGACTGCGCTAATAGCTCAAAACGTACACAAAGCACAAAGTTGGTTCGTTGAACTTTACTCAAGGTTGAACCAGATTTCCCTGACAACCCTGTCAACAAAAAAACTTGATTTTCGGTTCTCAAAAAACTCTAAACTGCAAAATCATTACATCTACGTTATTTGTTTGAAAATTTATGAAATGTGACGTGGTGGCCGTGGTGCGTGGTGTAACAGCCATCTTAGTCATAGCTAAGTCAACCAAATACCAAATGCCCATTAAAGGCGAGTTGAAGGCAAAGCCAGTGCTCATAAAACACTAGAGTTTGACATTTCGGACGACTTGGGTCTAAAAAAAAGTCAGGCAACCGCAGACATACCCAGGACTTCAAGAAACAATTGAGCAAACCTTAAATCATGTTTTAGAAGGCCATCATCAACTCTAAAAAAAAATTCTGAACATAAGAAATGAAAGTATACCTATTCTGATTAAAGTTGAAGCTGCAGACATCCTGTCAACAAAATCAGAAATCGAATAGTAATTCGCCGCAGAAATTGAGTCATAGTTTGTTTTTTAATAAGTAATAAATATTTTTTGAATATTCAAAACCTCACGAGCAAGACACGTGTTTACGATTTAACAACCAAATGAAAAACATCCTTTTTGCTAAATGACTCAAGCCAAATTTGATTATTTCATGATAACAATAAATGACGAATAAATCGATATTTTTTGGCGAGAGAAGTGTTGCATACTGATTGTTATTCAAATGTCTATATTTTATTCAAACTCTGAATCATTAATTTTTAATTTATTCTTTTCTCTTTCATTCATGGATTTGAGACACTGAAACCGATATAACTTCTTCTACGCGTTTGTTAATTGATCTATGTTCTAGGTATATATTTTTAAACTCTGGTTTTATGCAAATCAAAATACAAAACTTCTACACATGTCTCCGATAATCGACTGTAGAGACAGGCTAATTTATATCAATTAACACCAAAAAATCAAGATAAACATGACTTTTTTGACACATATTCAAAATGTAGATGTGTACAGATTAGACGAAAAGT
The DNA here is from genome assembly GCA_914767635.1 of Melanostoma mellinum. NCBI lineage: Eukaryota > Metazoa > Arthropoda > Insecta > Diptera > Syrphidae > Melanostoma > Melanostoma mellinum. The sequence goes on along the minus strand of OU612058.1, from coordinate 159,435,534 downwards.
TATGACGGAGAAAAGTCGACAGTCAATCAAATTATCATCGTTCTAAGATAATTCTTACGTCAGAGTTAGAGGACCCCACAACAAGTTAAATGGATCAGTAAAAAAAAATCAAATGAATAAATTGAGAAGAAATCAAAAACAAAATATTGTTTCTTTCTTTTTTCATACAACCTAATGCGAAATTTGTTAATGGACTCATCCGGGATATTATTTACTATCGTTTGCCTATGGTACATATTATTGTGAGAACCTGATGGTAGCCTGACTTGACGAGCTGGTGGTTTTTCTCGGAAACTTGATATGAGATTTTGTTTGAAAGTCTTTGTTATCTATCTGTCTTGAGTACCAAATTTATTGTTCCTGTTTACATTCATGTGTTGTTGGGCCTTGCCATGACGATGATTTAGCGATTGTCGAATTAGCAAAAATACTCAACACTTCTTACCCGTACTTTTATTAAAAACAAAAACCTTCCATACCTTGTGTTGGAATGGAGGAGACCTACAATTTTCTGCCGGTTCCGAACGGCTAATCGAGAAAGTGCTTTTCATCGCCATGAATTTACGATCAGAGGACTTTCCAATACATCGCGAAAGTTCATACTCGTGAAAAAACATTTTTGGTTTAATTTGGGATTCGAACCACAAACCTCCCGCGTAACAGGCAGGCATGCTAGCAATCACGCCACTAGCACAATATTGTTATTTTGTGATACTGAATATCAACTTATACCTCATCCGATGACTTTTTACATATGTAGGTCATTGAATGTGTCATGTAATGAACCATTGAATGCCTGATGGAATATAATTGAATGGCTTTGAATGAAGTAGTCGAATTTAATTTCTCATCGAATGACATATTGATCTCAATAAATGGGGTTGTTCTGTATTGCCGATGGGTGTCCATCTCACATGATGAACTAGTATGTTTCCTTGTTCCTTGAATGACTCGAAAAAGTAGGGTGTTTTGTGTCGCCAGCATCAAGCATCGAACTGACAACGAGCCTTCAGATCGGTAGCATCCGAAGATCTGGATTTCACTTGGCCACCAAATCGAAACCCATGCTTATGAGACAGCCTTACGAAGATCATTCCACGTTCTGGTATAAAGATGAAGCACGGCAGCTGGGGAATTTCGTAGAAGAAATAGAAGCAAACACATCGTATTTTTTTTTTTACAAAAAAAAAGAGGTATAAGGGCCGCTCGTTTGAGGAAGTTGAAGGTTAATATAATAAGAATGAGATTCAAATGCAAAATATAATAGCAGTGTCGTAGTCGTTACTGAGAATCTGCAAAGAACAATGTTGTAGACAGCTTGCAAGCTCGGTCTTTGACGCCGAGCTTTTAAAGGAAACTGGAGATCAGTTGAAAGGAGCATGCACCAGATGTTTGCATGATATAAACCTTCATAATAAAAATCTTCACATTATGGCAGATTTTGTTAAAAAGGGGGAGAAATCAATACTCTTTCTACAGGCAGTATTTACAGAGCCATATCTTGTCTTGGCATCCTACAATGATAGACTTCGTTAGATGTCTGTAATACCTTGCTCCTTTGAAGACATCAAAAAACTCACCGAAATCTTTGATGTTAAAAATACTTTTGACAATGCAGTACATTTTTTTAACATCGTACTTGAAAAAATCTTACTAAGTTCAAACGTTATTGCCAGCTACTTTGAACTACTCAGATAGGTAGCAAAGTAGTTTAAACAAAAATTACAAGAAGTCTTTTTTGTCTAATGTAGGTCTTTTGAATACTAATTGGAACACTCAGGCCAAAGAATCGATCTATTCTATTACAAGGTGATTCGTTTACTGCTTTCAAAAATTTCAGTAAATGCCCGAAGACGTTGCTATCAGCCTAAGTTGCCTCCTTTTACGAGGTCTAAATTGCTCTTAATTTCTTCTCCGTAGTTTTTAAGTTAGCAGGAGTAAATGGAAAACCTAAACAAAACTCGAAAGTTTTTGTGGAAAAAATGGCATTTAAAAGTTGTATCAAAAGTAGCTTTCAAATGATTTGATAACAGAATAGAGTTTCATAGTTGGGCCCCTGTCTCAGATCCTTGTTTAGTAATTTCATTGGCGATTTGATTTACAGTGATACTGAACATTATTTCGTTTCGAAAGTTGATTGGTTAACTTAGCGATCGAATCTCAAAATAAGCATGACTCTGACGATGACGCCTGGGACCCATAATAACTCAATAAACTTAAACATTCAGATGAGTCTTGAACTTTTAGATCGGCCTCGAAGGAGGTAAAGAATAGATTGGCCTGGAAGTTCTTATCCCTCGATGCGACAAGTATAGCATACGTCTCCGCATGGAAAACGAACGCATAAGTGCCTAACGAGTTCTAACGACTATTATGTCGACACTGTCCACGAAGGCACCACCATCAGCTGCTTGTGAGCTCAATGTTCAAGTGCAAGCTCTTTCAGATATTATTTCTTTTTACAAGAAAATAAACTTAAGAATGCATCTTATGATTTAAGTATCAAGTAGAGGAGGAATCAGCTGTTCGTCGAGAGCATAATTTTGTGTTCAACAAAGCCAAGACATATGTAGGTGTTATTACTTGAAATTTTTCAAATAGAAAAATTATTTTAGTGAGAACTTCTTACACCAATACAACTGGTAATGATTGGTTTTATCATAATCTTATACCTTATGCGATACTCAAGGTCACACTGCTTTTGGCGGTCTTTTTGTTGTGATATTTCCATGAATCCACTCACGTATGTCGTGGCTATCGTTGTTTTGGGTTTCTTTTTTCTGCTTCGCGTTTCGTAATTGATAATACGAGTGTAAGAGACTGACAGTGCCTTGGCAGTTTTTGACAGGACATGCTTGGTCCAAAGGAGCTCGCTAACTTGGGTGCCGCCAAGATGCTTGAATTCAATCGAGAAAGGAACGATGACGCCTATAAGTGCCACTTGGGCCAATCCGGTCAGTTTTCAGAGTTTGATGAGGAGAACAACCCCCTGTTTTGAGAGAATTGACGGAGAGCCCATTTTTTAATACACAAATGGTCAAGCCAGAAAAGCAAAGATGCTGATTCCAACAGAAAGGACCTGCAAGGTCATGGGCCTTTGCTTGGATGTGGACATTAGATTCGTTGGGAGCCGAGAGTCAACCACCATGCTGCTAGAGAGAGGTGATAGAAAACCTAAACCACCTTGCGGGTAGCCTATATCCAATTCACTTCTGTTATAACATAATGTCTACAATCTATATCAGCAATCAAGGTTCTCTTCATAGACATTGCTTGAAACCAATGTTTGCCTAAATACCTAAATAAATAAATAGGGTATAGGGAGCCATTAGCCCCCAGGCCTAGCGCATTTCTCTCAACCAAACCTGGTAATAAATCTCCTCTTTGTTTTTATTTTTAATTCTGAACGGCTAATTGAGAAATATCTTTTCGTTGCAGTGAAATCATTATCTGAGGAACTGCTGATTCCTCACGAAAGGTGATATCCGTTTAAAATCAGTTAAACTTTTCTGGGATTCGAATATCGAACTTCCACGTAAGAGGCCGATTTTTTTTAGAACCCCAATTTTTCACCTCTGAAGATAAAACATTCCGGTGCCGGTGGTGTAACTTACAAAAGTAAAAACCTGGGGATCTAAAATCCCAAAGTCCTTTTACTTTGTGTTGTTCAAAAATCTGAGTGTGAAATAGAACATTACAGAATATTGGGTCAGTAAAAAATTTGATCAAAATATTTCGCTAACGAGTGCTTCTCCAAATTGTTGTCACCTCAAAACGGAAATACAAATCTTCAACTAAAGGACAATTTATTTTTGTTGATGAGCTTGCTTGATAAGTTTTGGAAGCCCACATAATAACCATATAATTCAAACATATAGAAATTCCAGTTTTCAAACAAGTCCTGAACTGGCATTTGAGAAACAAGTTCAAGAACTGAATCACACTCCTAAATTATTAATTTTATTGCAGCTCAGGTTATAAGTACCAACAGTTAAGTGAGATAATTATGACCTACATAAATCGATTAAGATGATAGCCGGAGCTAAGACATTTTGATAAGAAATGGGTATTGCTTTATCAATACTTCCATATCCTGCTACTCCAGTTGATATCTTTATCCAAAAAACCACCATGAAGCAGCAATCGAAACGAACATACGCAGTAATTTTTATTTTCCAGAGAAAGAAGAAAAAAGTCTAGGCGAGGTGCTATGTATTTAAATTTGATCGATGATACATTTGAATATAAACGTTGAAAATAAGCTATTATCTAATATTTATGATCTGCCTAATGATCATCCCATACAAACCTAATTCTAAAGTTCTTAACCAAACGATGAAAATGTGCAAAACAGCGCGGTCGAAAGAGTGAGTAATAAACAAGATTCTCAATTGTATAGCACGAGTCGAGAACATCTCCAGAGCCTTAAGGTTGTTAACAAAATAATATTAGTTAAGATATCTACTATATAAGAAGATGTTCATTCTAACCGGAACAGTATAACCAAACAGAGAGTCGTGCTAAGCTATCGCGCCCCATCTTTGAATCAATTGATCGAAACGAAAGTTGTTAAGTGTTAATCGCATACTAAAAGTGTAAATTAAAATAATTAATTGAAGATGCAGTCTGTTGTGATTGCAGTGTTATTTCTGGTAAATTTAAATTTTTCAAACTTGCATTTTTAGTTCCTTTTGCTTTTAATGAAAATTAATTGCATGAAAATTGGAAAAAAATCAAACACAAATATAAAAATCAGTTGAAAGACTCTATTAATAAAAGTGATGCTGTCGTGAACAAGATAATAGTATGCAACCGAAACGTGCCAAAATCAATTCAAATGCTTAGTGTCTATAGAAGTAGCTCTTATCGAGCCTACTACAAATAACTGCTTATTAATCGCAGAGTTTGTTCTTGAGACTTTTGTTTAGCTTTTGACTGTGATGGCGGTGACATAAATTAAAAAAATTATCTTCAATTGCATTTAGAAATCCATTTAAATGAATTTGCATAACAAGTTTTTGGCTCTGCTTCTCTTGAAGTCAAAGAAAACGAATACAGTCTTTTGGCTCATTTGCGCTCATTTGTGTTTTCTAAAAAAACCAGTTATACCGACTCAGAAGCTCAGTAATTTATATTTAAATTTTCCCTTTTCAGGTTGTTCCAATCATCAATTGTGAGAACATTTTCCGTATCAACATCACTCCCGAAGAAGCCCAGCAGTTTTTGAAGTCGTCAAACCTCAACATCAACTATGCCCCCAAGACCGGAGAGAATCCATTGCCCGTAGTTCAAAATGAAAAGGGTGAATTCATTTATCAAGGTCGCAAAATCGATAATCCATCTGAGTGGGTGGAAGAACACTACGACGCTCACCAATATCATGGACAAGACGGTTTAGGTCAATATGTCTATGGCTACAAAGACTGGAACCAAGGCAAAGCTGAAGAGAAAACCGAAGATGGTGTTGTGAAAGGAACATATCAATACGTAAACCCAAGAGGACGTGACTTCATTGCTCATTACTATGCTGACAAGTCAGGTTTCCATCATGAAGATAACCGCCCAGAAAAAGAGAAGAGTCCAGCTACTGAAACTCCAGCTGTGAAAGCAGCCAAGGAAGAACATTTCCGTCTTTGGGCTGAACTTGCCGCTGCTAATGGACAAAACCCAGATCCATTCAGCAGTGACTACCAGAAGGAAGGACAATACAATCCAGATGAATCTCAAAATGAATATGTGCACATCGAACCGAAATATATTCCATCAGATGAAGAAAAGGGTGAACCACGTGGCTTCTTTTATAGCTTCGATTATAATGTTCCACTTGGTCGTAAGATTGCCGAAAGGGAAGAACTAGAAAAATTGAGAGCAGAAAACAATCATGACTAAGTGTCTTGTGCAGTTGGTTAGAATGTGCGAGTGTCTGTTTAAAATGAATGTTTGTATCTTATACGAGTATGATTGTGTATCGTAGCGTATATTTATTTAAAAGTATAATTGTGAATTTAAAAAAAAATATATGATAATTTTTTGATTGAAATAAAAGTGATATAAAATAATCTGTTGGCTTTTGTTTTGGTAATCACTTATATTACAAGATACAACAAGTTTGGACATGAATGCCGAAAAGAAAGCATCATAGACGCCCTCGTAGTGAATGTTTTACTACAAAATTTATCACTGTTGATAAGTTTATTAGAAAGCTCTTTTTTGCAAATCATTCATAAAAACGTTGTTTTAAGTCCTTTTTATTTGGCATTCGCAGTCCGAAATTGTTACGTTGGACCTTGCGATGGAGGTGAATATTTCAGTCGACTAGCTATTGGTTTCGGCTTCCAAGTGTTATCGCATCAAAAAAAAAAAAAAAAAAGAGGTTCGAAGTTCAACTCTTTTGTTTTCTTTCTATTTGTTGATTAAAATGAAAATTAGATTGAAGCTTTAGACTTCAAGTTTGATGTTTGTTTGGAGCATTGCCTTTAATCTACAAAAGCGGCGCAATCTTATAAAAAATCAAGGCAAAAAAACTATTTAGGTTTGTTCCTTTTACTTTTTCTGACATTTAAGTGACAGCCTGAGTTTTTTCTCGTTGATTTAATTTTTAGTCAAAAATATTCGTTGAATTCAAATCTGCTGTTGAAATAAATAAGAAGTGGAATTTAATCTCCCTTTTGTCTTTTGCTAGACAAAAGGTGGTAGGTTTACATTGCTGTGAGCTCGTTTTGACACGTTAAAAAAGGAAATTATTATTTGTTTAATCTTTCGTCTCTCGTGGTGCTCGTAGGGTAGTGGGTAGCATGTCTGTACGTTGCGAGGTAGCTTCAAGAATTGGTAAGACCTCAGAGAATAATAAGATTAAGCAATATCAAATGAATTGTAGGTCACCTCCTTTCCTCGCCAAGGTATAATTGGGAGAACTGCGGTAGGATCCAGAGCTCCCCAAGCTCTGATGTAATACTTTCATTGGTATATGTCGTTTTCCAAAACTTTTTCACTCCTTCACTCCTTTTCGTTGACTTTTGGAATTCGTTTTTGCGAAAATTGACAAATTTGCTGTGATAGATTTCTTCTCTCCTATTATACGCTTAAAGTAAGACTAGAAATCGTTCACTTGAATGTTAAAAATTATTTTGTGATCTTCTAAAAAAATATATTAACTATCAGTGGGCTTTTGGAGCTGACGAAAATTAAACAGAGACTGAGGTTTGCTTTGACAAGCAGTCAGATGAAAGTTTGTTTATGTAGTTATATATATTGGTGTTCACTCCTTTGCCCCAAAATCCCAAACTTCACTCCGAATCGACATTTGGAAAACGTTTTGGAGTGAATTGAAGAGTTTATCTGTCAAATTCTTCACTCCAACGCTCCAATTTACTCCGGATTTTATTTTTGTAGGACGACATGCCATCCTAAAAAGCGAAATGAAGATGTTGATGGGATCTTAAACTAAAACTTTCAGGTCGATTTGAAAAATTCTTTAGCCATTACAGTGCATTATCTCTAAGGAACATAGACAAATTTCCCTATTCCCATAGCAATAGAGCTAAAGTTTCCAACTTAATGTATGTAAACGAAATTGTGATAACTACAGTTCGATCAATTTCCCACACGTTGAGAATCGTTGAGTAGGTATTGGATAGCCAACTGCGAAAAATTGCAAAGCAATCTGATAACCAATGAAGGTTTTTCACGGGTAAGTCAACAACAGATGTAATCCAAAGTATAAGGATCCAACAGATGTAATCCAAAGTATAAGGATCCTAATACATACTTGACTTCAAAAAGAAGTCGATCGAAAAGAACAAAATCTCTAGACAATGAGGAGTTGCAGATGCTGATTAAGGATTTGCATGAAGGAACAGTGACGAAGATTAGATGGCCAGCTAGAGTCACCGAACCATTCCAAATCACAGTAGGTGTTCACCAAGAAAACGGCTTGAGACCTCAACTAAACTTTCCTGCCGATGAAAGTTATCGTAAGTGAGGATCCTGTTGCAGTGGAATAAGCCCCAAATGGAAATAAAGATCATGGGCTTTGTTTCCACTTGAAGAGGCAATAAGACCCACCAAATAAAAGAATTAAGGCCCATGGATTTTGCTGCGTTTTTGAAGTAGCATTTATAAGAGTTTGATGAACTTATTTCAGCTTTCCATGGACATGAATTCAAAGCTCACGATGAGCTTTGAAACTCAGTGAACTTTCTTATGTGCAATACTACTTTGTTAATGTTTTTTTGGCTCTTAGGTACTTTATCCTGGCCAGTTCGTGTGAATTTTTTATTTTCAATCACTAGTATGAGCAGTTAAGTGTGAGAGTGTGATTGCTTTTACAGATGAAGAGTTGTGTCATACGGCATGATATAGCTGTTTATTGTTTTGTTTTAAAGAAGTAGGTATGACTTCTAACGTGCGTAAATAAGCATACACTCAAATTTTTTTCGCTAATATCAAATACTGTAGCAGATAATATATGACAACTTTCATCTTCAAACCAAAAAAAAAAAAAAATGTACGTTACTCATGCAAATAAAATTAAAACTGGACTAGAAAACCCAATTCATCATATCCAAGCATCTCCAGCGAAAAGGCTTATTTTAGAGTGACGAAGTCCTACAAGTGACAATACAAGCTCCCACAGAATTTCACAGTTTGATGTGGATATTGGATTTGAGTGGCACTGCAGATCCTATGTCTTAGCACATTTCTCTCAAGTAAATCATATGAGGAATGAAGGGATCTTCTAAAGACGATTTTGCCTGTTCTTCGCAAATCGTCAGCTCTTACTCTTTCCAAAAAACGAGAATGGTCTTAACAGATGGCACCTTTCTTCTAATGTCAAAATGAGCATTTTCAGTTCAAACCGAATGATTTGATAGCATGATTATCTCACTCGGAAAGTTGCTGGACATTCTGTGTTAATGTGCTGCGACGTTTGTTCATTTTCGAGGCATAGTTTGCAGATGAGGTCTGCTACCAACCTCATTTGGTGAAGATGTTTCTTTAGAGAACAGTGACCGGTTAATAGTCTGGAGCAAGTTTTGAGCGTTCTCCTTTTGAGGTTCTGTAGGAATTTTGATGTTTTTTTTTTTTCAGTACAAATACTGCTTCAGTATTTGGCCAGGAATCTCATTAAGCTGCTGTAAAACGTTAATTTAAAATAAGCACAATTTCGTCAAAACGTGACAGTTATTCCAACAGTGTTGTAGTCTATCCACAATGACATTAACAGCCACATAAATTGATTTTTGATGTCTGAAACACAATTTTTTTGTTAGCGTCTTACCGTCCCTATTAGGAGATCCTTTATAACTGAACAGAAAAAAACAATGGCCTCTAAATTTAAAAACAAACAACAAGAGTCGAATAAAACAATGATTTTTGTAGCTTTTAACATTTATTGAACAAATATATTGTATCTCCTCATAGTACTTCATTTTGATTAGTTTCTGTTTCTAAATCAAAATCATTTTCACCAGATTCTCCCACAGATATGAACTCATTTTCATCTCCAATAGAAATCAATTCATTGTACTCCTGGTCTTCGTTTGTTTCCTGAGTTGAGTTTGATTCTTTAATAATAATAATGCTGGCCAAAGTAGTTGTGGCTGTTGTTTTATTTGTGTTCTCATTACTAATACTGGGAATGACTGTAACTGGCGCTGTTAATGGTTGTTGATAAACAGAAAAAAAGGATTGAATTCTCTGTACGAACATTTCCAAGATTGGGGGAAATTTCGACTCAATTCCTTCTCCGTAAATTTTTAAAATGATACTAGGGGATTTACTTGTACTATTTAAACTATTTTCAATGTTACTTTTGTTTGAAACGTCTTCATTCACAAAACAATACACTGGACACATATTATGACAGCACAAATTATAAACAAGCGAACTAACAATTAATTGTGTTAACCAATCGATGGACATTATGAAACAAAAAAATTTCTTATGAATAAAATGCAGATAATTTGACTTGCTACTGTCGTATAATTGGTAAGACACTGCTCGCCTACACGGTAGTGTTTTCAATTTGCACCTCTTTTCGCAAATTCGCCTAGCATAAAAGCATGTGGGTATAAGTGGGGTAATGCGAAGAGTGAAGACATTGCATCTTTATTACTGGTCTAGTGAAAGTTGGCTATTTGATATCAGGGGCGTAGTAAAATGTGAATATGTTGAGGGGCTTTTGTAGTTTTTATATTGAAAGCAATTTCACGATTAAACGTGATTTGTTTGAGGGTCTTAAAGCCTGAAGACTTTCATTCGAAGTTTTTAATCTTATGTAGTTTTCTTCAAATTGTGCTGTATGGTGCTTCTTTTAGTAATTTTTATCACCAATGCCCAGATTAAAGCGATAAGCGGCTATACGTGGATTTAGAAAAATAATTGCTTAGTTCTTTCACGAAGCAGTTTAGATTAAATTTCAAACCATGAGCCTAAAAGGGCAGTTTCTTCCACAGAGTTTTATGAATTTTATTCTTCTTGCTATGTGGCCTAAGCTTCATTTTAGTGAGAAGTTTGAATTGGGTTGAAGAAAACCTTACTCTACTTAGTAACACAGTCCATGAATTTTGAAGTACTGCTTTGGTAGTCGAGTCATTTGTTAAAAGAAGTATTTTCGAGAGGTTTAATTTCTTCTTGCTGTTGGTATCTATAGAACTGTATTGTCAAACAAAAGCAGATATTAATTGGAGCGTGAAAAACTTTCAACTTGGACGCGGATCGACGAACTTTTTTGTAAGTAAATTTGAACGACATTGGATGAAGGTTTGAAAAAAATCATTACATTAGGGAACTAATGTGGTTACCCCGCAAAACCAGTAGTAGTGATTTTGCTACAAAAATTTCTCTTTCTCACTCTTTTCCTCCCTCTCTCTATCTTTTTTTTTCTCTCTCGGGCTCTAGTTATAAATCCGAGATAAATCACAACTTTCAGTTTCCAATAACATTTATACAAGATATGCATTATTATTTTTTAAATCTTAGGTGTCGCAAAACTTGTGATGGGACTTGGCTTTCAGAGAATGTCGCTTAGTCATTACTCATTACTAATCGTCATAAAGTTAAACAGATAAAACTCCAAAAGTGACGGGTCGTATCTACTACGATATTAATATCAATGATAAACAAAACAAACAGCAATGGACTCATGACGCAGCCTTGTGGGACACCTCTTTGTGCATTGAATAGCTTAGAGACGTTTTTCATCATTAGACACCAGTGCAGACATATTTATTAGCAGTTGTCAAATAGACTCAAATGAATTTGCTTGATAAATGTGAGCTCTTAAAATGATCTGCTAGTTACGGTAGCAAAAACTGATTTGAATTCTACAAAAAATGGGATACGAGTATTTTTTTTTTTGTCTGCCCTCAAGCAGTTAATCGTATTTTAGTTTTCAAACGAACTCTCCAGCCCCTTATGTTGGAGGTGTCTTTATAACCTTTTTGATTAGTGCAACAGATAAGCTCTTCAAACTTAACTATAGATACCCTCTTATTACTCTCTGAGAATTTGACAATTTCTATAGATTGGACAGACTGAAACGCATACAAGGAATTTCTCAAAATATACAAATACCAAACTGAAAAAAGTAAAAGAGACCCCAGGAGAAACTTCAGTGGAAAAACAAAAGCTACGTCAGAGGCTCCTGAATAAAGAAAAAAGATCTCAATGCCCATTTCCATTAAAGCAGCTACACGCCGATGGATCCAATTCTGTTAAAAAAAACGCTCAACTGCTACTGCTATCTCACAAAGCACCTGTGACCAATTAAGTTGAGCAACATAACAGTTTACAAACTCGGTCTGATTCCGTGGTAAAAACTAAAATAGGCTATTAAACGATTCGACCCACTCAAATCCGTTGGCCTTGATTTCATATTACCAGCCGACCTTGAAGTGGTCCAGAACATCATCATCCCGATCCTTGAAGTGAAGCCTTATAAGAAGTCAAAGGCTTGTTGATACCCAAACCTGGCAAATGTCATCAGACCAAAAGATATCAGACTGTAAAATCTATTATCATTCCTTCATAAGACGCTCAAAGGATTGATTGATATCAGCTGTAGTTTCATGGGTATCGCTTTTCTTGAGGAATTGACAAGTCTTTCGAAAGAAATAACACATTTTTGAAAAGTGTTTTCTCACTAAACAGTTTAGAATCAGCAGAAAATGTATAGATCTTTTTCATTAATTCTTCCTGCATTGAGAGAAATGCGCTTTGCCTCTCCGAGTTTGTTGCGTCCATCTATTTATTTCACAACTTTCCAAATTCATTCCTAATAAATCTTGTTTTGCTGCATTTTAAGTCTTTTGTATGCTTTGTAGATAGACTGCATGAACAGTTTTAGATGTAACTGACTGTTTTCTGGGATTGAATTTCGTAACTTTTGAGACAATTATCGTCTATCGTCAAAAGATTATTTCGTTTTACTTAACTTTCAACGGTTGAAGGATAGCTGTTTTAATATTGCCTCACAAATTATGGTAACTTTTACAGGTTTTCAAACCCGTTGTTATAGAACTTAGACAATAGCCGTCTTAAAAGTTACAGACCATGCACTCTTCGTCATATTAGTTTGAGTTTCAATATGGAATGATTAGTGGAAATCTTTCAAAAGCTAATTGTTTTATCAGTTTATTGAGTCAAGTGAATTGGCTCTAGTTCATTAATTTCAAAAAACCCATTTTATTTTCAGTTCAATTCGTTGCGTGTCCGTTTCATTTAGGGTGCTACGAATATTGTGATCTCGAAAAAATCAGCCCTTCCACATAGAGGAGGGTTTCGGAAGTCCAAATCGACTCAAACGCATTTACTCCAAATACTTTATACTGGGGTTATAAGGCCAAAATTACGCACCACTGGTCGAAATCACCGCTCTTACAGTGTAACCGCTGATGATGAACTTGATAGTGAAAATATGTATATACTCGGTTTAAATGAGCTCCATTATAAAAGATGACCTCATTAGGATAATAAAAGGTTCGTTTGTTAAACTTTCCCCAGGGTTAACCCAGGTCTCCTTGAGAACCCCAAGATTTGTCAAAAAAAAAAACCTACGCTAAATTACGAAATCACTAATGTCATTTAAACAAAAAAAAAATATGCCATTTGACAGCCATGTCCATTACCTAAACTCACCCCAGCAAAAACCTAGAGCGAGTTGAGGGAAACCCAAGGACAAACCCAGGGCTAAAAAAACACTAAAATTGACATTCAGGGCGAGTTTAGATTTTTCAAAAAACGCTCCAGGACGACTCCAGGGCTTGAACGAACAAATCTTATGTTTGCGCTACGATTCTGGTGTTCTGTTCAATTAACGACAGGTATACACGGCACAGGCTCTCCAAAATATTTTTCATTTGAGATAACGTTAAACACAAAACATACCGATAGGCCATTAATTTTATTGGGGCCATGCAGTGAAGCTGTCTGCTATAAAAAAGACTTCAATTACTTGCTCACTTTAAGCACCCTCTTTTTTCCAGCAGTTTTTGGCGGTTGTAAACTTGCTATAGGAACCTGACCTACATAATCTTTTCGGAAAATTAAAAACAAAAAATTTTAGTTTTTTTGTGGTGCATTCTCAAGGCGGTCATTTTCTCAGGTGCCGTGAAATAAGGTCGAAGGCAATAAGGCCGAATCGACCTTATTGCCCAAAAATTGGGAAATAAGGTCGAATTCACCTTTCGACCTTATTAGCAACTTTGGGAAATAAGGGCGAAAATCATTTTGGCACTAAATTTGCCGAAAATAGCGTTCGACTTTATTTCTCAGTTGAATTCGACTTTAATTCCATGTTTAATATTTTGCAATCATTGTTTACAAAGACTTTAACTTTTGGTAGAAAAAGAAATGTTCTGAGGAACATTGGATTTAAGGAGTTGAACTTTCGTCGGTGGGGGGGGGGCGGCCGGGTGCGACGCGGGCCGAAGAGGCGCGCCTCCTCCAAAAGTTAAAGTCTTTATAAACAATGATTGCGCGCGGGGTCGACGCGGGCCGACGACGCTCAGTAATTCCACAAAAACTTTCTACATATTATATGCATGCACTTGAAATGAAAAACAAACTAAACGTATTCTTTAAAGAAGTTGCTATTCTAAAGAACAGTTGCAAACAAGTCAACCTGCGAAGCATCAATAGTACTTACATAAAAAACAGATTACTTTGCGATAAACCTCACCACATATTTTTTTTTAAGTACAGTTGTTCCGGTAACACACAACGACACAACACATGACATTGCCAATGATTTCTTTCTTCTTTACCCAACAGAAATTAAATTCGATTTTATTACTCAACGGGTTTCGACTTTATTTCTCAACTTTGGGCATTCCTATTTTTGTCAAATATTTTCGTTTTTTCTTTTCGGCATTATTACCTTTTCAATGGGAAATAAGGTAGAAAAATATTGTTGTTGTTGTTTTCGACCTTATTTCCCAAAAAAGGTAATAAAGTCGATTCGACCTTATTGCCTTCGACTTTATTTCACGGCACCATTTTCTCAGAATTGCGTAAATTGACAAATTCGACAATTCACAGTTGACAAAATTTACTCTTTTTTTAAATAAATATATGTACCGGAAATTGATGTTTTTTTTATATATAATTAACGCGCACATCAAGGTTTTATGACTACCCTTATAAAGTTATAGAACAAAGTGCGAGCATTTGGGGAAAAAAGAGAGAATTTGAAAGGAAACACCGATGAACATAGCTTTTGAATTTTTGTGAATCGTATTGAAGGGGAAAAACAGGACCAGGTAGAGCATTCCACATTCGGGTGGTGAGATTAAAATATGAATCCCTCTACTTGACTGTACGTCCGAAGTTGAGCTCAAGGTAAAACTGATGAGCATTCCTAGCGAGGCGGGTCTTGCGGCTAGATTGTTTCAGGAGCGGAATGCAGCTGCCTACTTCATTAGAGCACAGGCATCGTTTCGATTTTGTTCAAGAGAATTAATCTATTCTGCGATTGAACTATCACCTTTCAATATTAACGCTCTGTTTTGTACCCTCTCAAGTAGGCCCAAAGATGTTTGGGGAGCATCGCCTTAAGAAACCTAAGCATTCAGCAGCATTTATAGCGACTTCAAATATGTGGTCGTTCCAACGAAGATCGTCGTTTACACACATACCAAGTACTGACTAACTTTGGAGACTCCTTTGTCTTTGGAGCATTTTATTCGAAATCGTCTTCGGTCGATGAACCTACCCCGTTTGTTCACAACATTTTTGACTCTACAATAGTAGACTAAGTTGCTTGAGACCCAAGAGTCCACAAATTTGATGTTCTTCGATGAAGCAATGGAAGTGGCGAACGATATTATTAATGGTGGATCCTTCAAAACTGTTAGAAGAACAGAACAATGGTATTTAATAATAATAAAATGGAAATAAAATTATTATCTAGATCTGTGTTGCCAACCTTTATTTAATGTCCCTTTTCAGCTTAGCTTGTTTCAGTAAGTTTACTTCCATTTTCATTTTACTTTTTTATACGAGTACATGTCTCATTTAAAAATGTGATCTTTAAATTCTCTATAAATCACTCTCTCCGCATGTTTTTATAGCATTTTCCTTTATTTTCATTCTTAAAATAAAAATTCCTTAATTGCTCCACAACATCTCTTTGAAACGCCTTGAAAATTTGAAATAAAAAAACGAAACATATTTTTCAGATTGGTCTTTTTTTATTTTTAATGTGCGCATGAATGTTTTTTGTTTGTTTGTTTTAATGTTGATGATGATAATGATGATATGTGTGAGACAAAAAGATTTGCCCGTGGTGTTAGTGTGAAATTTTGAAGAATTGTTATTTTTAAGACAAAAGAATGAGTTCGTTTTAATTCGTTTCAGTTCGTCCATTAAGAAGACATTGAGCTCTTTTCGATATCACTGGATCCTGCAATAGCTGTTCCGGATGGTGCTGTGTATGCAATGCCATCTTTGCCAGCAATAGCCGAAGCAATGGGTTGTGCTTGTGCCAAACCGCCTTCTCCACTTATAGCAAGTCCTGCTGGAATTGCTTCAGCAATGTTGGGCATATCGCTACCTGCTTCTTCTTTGATGTCAGCAATTTTGGCTACCGTGAAGAAGAAGTGAGCGTATGACAAAGTTGGCTTAGAGAGAGGCAAAACTAACTTCTACAAATTATTTACCTTCTTTTTTATTTAAAGGAATTGGGATTGCTCCACTGTTGTCCAAAGATCCCAGGAATTTACCAAATTGTGAGTTTTCGACTGGAACTGATGCACTTTCCTTTTGTACTTTAAGGCTCTTGTCCTCTGGAATCTCTTCAAGTGGCTGAGCGATGGGTGCTTCTGGGCTTTCGACATTCCTTGCTTGGTTTTCTAGAAATAGAAAATCATAACACACGACTACTATAATTTGAAAATTTGATCTCACCATTCTCTTGGCTTTTGAGCTGAGCTTCTTGTTGGACACCCTCGGCTCCTTGTTTTGCCAAATTCAAACTTTCGACTAGTGGTTGTGGAGCATTGAGAACAACTTTGTCTTCTGGATGTACTACACTTCTGGCACGAATAGCTTGGAGCGGTTGAATGGTGAATAGTGGATTCAAAGGTGCGTGAATGACTTCAAAGTTGCTGTAGAACTGAGGGATTGCAGCAGGTACACTATAAAAACGACCAGCCTCTTGTCGTGGTGCTTCAACAAGGTGAACAGCAGCTGGGGCCGATTTGAGTGCTTCAGCGCCCGCGGCAATTTCCATTTTCTGTTGTCCTGGCTGAATGATATTCTCAAGTCCTTGTGATAGTTGCTGTTGCAAGGCTTGAAGTTCTGCTTGCACAGTCTGTCCAGCAGTTACAAATTGATTGACTACATTGGTTATGTTTGATGTTTCCAACTGTTTGCCTTGTTGGACAGCCTTAGGCAAGAGATTTTCATTTGGCAAGTAAACAACAGTTTGTTCAATTGGGCTAGCGATTGGAGCTAAATTTTGCAACAAGGGCTGGGCATACTTAAGTGTAGGGTCAAGTTGAACTTGAGCCTGTGGGGTGAGTATTAAAATATGATTTGGTGCATGAATCGCTGTGAGCGGAGCCGCAGGAGTTAAGAGCTGCTGTGCTGGCAGAGCGCTTGTAATCACAAGGAATCCGAGGAAGGTTATCAAAAACATCTAAAAATAGAATGGAACAAAGAAACAGAGGTCAGACATCTTTCTTTCTTTGAACGTTTAAAATCATCCTTTCGCTCTATCACAAAAACACTAAACCAAAAGTAAGAGTTGATTATTCTTAACAACCATTTCTTGTTGCACTAAAACTCAGAACAAAAATGCGATACAAGAACCGGTCAAATTCAACGCTTTGTAGGTATCTACACATTTAATTCTGGATCAATGGCATCTCACTGGCAGATGCAACGAACTGGTTTCGCAAACTGATGTGTATTGGAGAGGTCAAGATCTTGCACCCGGACAATACTTTTTTGTAGCCAACCTAAAGCCAAATAAATTCATTTTCTTGTTCTCATTCTGATTCTGATGTGCAGGAATAAAACCCAGATAATTTTTGCAATACAAAACACTTTGAAACATTAACTAAACTTAACTAAACGTAGCCAAATATTTGTTTTTAGATTTCACATAAAAAAGTTAACAACGCTTTGCCCATGGCCAAAGCAATCTTACCTTTGTTGCTTAAAAAATATGAAAATGTTTGTTCTTAACTAGTTTTAGTTTAATCTTAACTGTGCACCACTAGATCTTAAAGGAAAATGATACAAGGAGCAAAGTCCAAAGCCCTTTTATAAGATTGCAATGAGCCTGAGTTGTATTTGGTATGTTGTCACGCGAAGATGCGCTGCAAATAGTTATACTGTCTCTTCTTAGTAGAATGCGAATATGTATAGCAAGAAACTTGTTATAGTGTCGACTGCAACAGAAAAAATGGCTGAAATGATAACGCGACGCTCGACGCATCTTGTCGAACGCTTTTTTATATGTAGAAGGTTCTATACATAGAAGAGGAATTGCGAGTATCCATGTTTGATTCCCTAGGCTGCTGGCTGCCTATTTATAAAAGATGCTTGCACTATTAATGGCAGTTATTTTTTGTGGCTTTCGATTTATTAATCCGAACTTGTTTCTTATTCGTTTGGTGGAGACAACCTGTCCATGCCTAGAGCATCTAAAAATAAATTTGTATTGAAATGCTTGGCTTGTGTCTTTTATATAAATCGGGTACCGACTAATGTTGCTTTTAAAGGTACACAAGGATTTTTCATAATTGTTCAAATTGTATTTTTGGTATAAATGAATTGGTAGTTCATAAAACTGCACATATTAATTGCACAGGCAGCAAGTAGGTACTTAAGCATATCCATTATATTTATTTGTTCTAATGAAATCAAAGCAAACTAAGCTGGGTTTTTATTACTTACTATACTTTCTTAGAGCTTCTGAAACTGTGGCTTGTTTAACGGTTTGAACTTGGATTATTTTGAGAGGAACTATATCAGCCTAGGTATAGGCTTTGTGAAAAGCTAAGTTTTTTCTTTGCATACAAGAAGGCTTCTGATACAGTTCATCATTCTTTAAATTCTCATTTGTTTGGTGCAAATTTGTAAGTTTTGCTAAAGCTTCCTATTGGAGGACAAATCACATGTAAAAATTTCAAAAAAAAAAAAAAAATTAATTGTTCTCCTCGGCATGTGGGTTCTTCCTGATTTAAAAAAAAGAACAATTGGTGAGAGGTAAATAAAGGGTCCCCCATCTAACGATTTTTTTTTTCAACTAGTGCTTATTTCGTGAATGGTAACACTTAACTCATATGTCTGATTTGACAGGTAATTAGTTTAATCCTTCCGCTGAACGAACATGGTTGTGTATATACGCTTGAACAATGCTGAATATTGCGACATTGCTTTGAAAATCCGATGCCGATTTTGATCTTGGCGGTTATTAAACAAGCAAAAAACATTTGGGGCACAGTAAACCCGCACGCATACATTGAAAAGCCGATACACCCAAAACGAATCACTGTTTGGTGCGGATTTTGGTTCTGAGGAATTCTTCGAAAATGAGCAAGGAATGGCCGTTACAGTCAATGACGATCGTTATCGTGCCATGTTGGACACATTTTTGTTCACAAAAATTTAAGAGGAGGACATTGGCAACATTTGGTTTCAACAGAACAGCGCTACGTGTCACACTGCCGAAGCTACACTCGATGCTTTACACCCTGTTTTAAAAAAAAAAGTTATTTGGCGGGCCTTTTATAATAAACAAGTGCTTTTACTCAATCATTGTCCATCATTTTCTGGGATCCCAGTTATCGCCTTTGGCAAGTTCTCCTAGAGTAATTACGCTGCCATAAAAAGCGATTTAGCAATTTGCCACTTAAACGTCCGAACTCGGCAAAAAAATGTACATAGATCCCTGGAATGTGTTCGGCCATGAGCCTCTCTGAACTTTGTTGCGACACCCTATTTAATTTTACTTCGCTATTGTATTGGCGGCTACTTTAGAGTGCGTGTATCTGATTTTCAAAAATTATTAATTTTGCTTGATTTTTCAGTTTACGTTTAATTTTTTTAATTTCTCACAAACTAGAAAACGTTCGGTTTTCTGTGTTCAAAAAATTGTAGAGTAAGAAGTATGTAATAAGAACTAGTGAGACAAAATTTGTAAAAATTTCATTTGAAGAAAAAAGAAATTGATTTTGTCCCAAAATTTTGACTTTAAGACTTGATTACTCAAAAACTATTCAGTAAATTAGCTTCAACTAAGCTGAGTTGATTTCTAATAATTTTTTTAAATGAAAGATAAGTAAATTTTTTTAACAATTAAAACACTTATCTTCTGACGCACATTTTGATTTATAAATCTCACTGACGATGGAAATATTGCTTCCGAAATGTGCATATAAGAAAATATATAAAAAGTGTTTTTAGTTGTTAAAAATCTACTAATCTTCTATTTGTTAGATAAAAAAACACGTGAAAAATCTGAATTATAAAACTTATCAATAATTTTTTTTTAGAAAATCAAGTCAACCGTTTATAAAGCTACCCTCTCACCTAAACGGAGAGAGATTATACGATTCATTTCTTGTCTTGGCCCAACCTATCCTATTTGTCCTAAAATTTTGTCGCATACTATTCAAAGCACCCTGTACATTGAACTTTTCTTAATTCCTGATGAATTTCGTTTTTCGTGTCAAATAAATAAATAGATTGGGTGGTGCAGCTGAGTAGGGAATCTCGAAGCCTTGTGCATTTCTCTCAACCATATGGCTTGTGAGGGGATGAGAGGGACCTACAATTGTTTGCCGATTCCAAACGGAATTCCAATCGAAAGCGCTTTCCTCAGCATGAAATTACTATCCAATGTCGATTCCTCGCAAAATGCGATATCTGGGGATAAACTTTTTTTCTTTAATTTTTTTTCTTTTAATTTCGAACCTCTCACGTTACAGCCGATACAAAATGGGTGTGTTCAAGAACCTATCCTGTGGACTACCTTGGATACCTGCTCCTCTGCTCTCTAATTATCGCATCGATAACATCAATTGAGAAACTATGAAGACCGGAACGAAATCCTACTAAATTTGCGGAATTTCATTTCAGTTTCCGCCGTCTATTAACGATTTTTATGTACTCTGTATCTAAGATGCCTTTTTGAAAGAAACGGATATCATTTTCAAGATTCCTGTCGACAACAATCACAAAATATGAAATTGCATCTACTAAAATCAGAAAGATATGCAAGTCTTCTTCTTTTTCATTTTCGGCGTTACGAGTAGTGATCTTGAAGCGATCACAACTCTCCCACTTTTCTGCATCACACTATTGATCCGCCTGTGGGGTACGCCGCGTTGACCTCAGAAATCGTCGGCAAGCCTCCCGGTTTGGATTGTTCCATGTCTGAGGCCAACCAAATGCTGCTGTTTTTGCATTTGCTTGTACCAGGAGTTTTTTGGCCTGCCTTTTTTTTTTCGTCGCGAATTTGTTGAAACGTTGTACGATACTGCCTTTTGAACGGGGTTCTGCGGATCTCTCCTTTGAACATGACAATACCAACTGAGCCGGTCGTGCTGAATTTTGTCCAAGATGGTACTTTTGATATGAAGGCTTCCACGGATCTTAGTACTTCTAATTCGATCAAGCTTTGTTACTCCTGCTGTCATCCGAAGCATCTTCATTTCGGCTGCCGTCAATTTGCTCTCATACTTTTTGTACATTGTCCAACATTGTGAACCGTATGTCAGAGCTGGACGGACAACTGCTGTGTAGAGTCTTCCCTTCAACTTAGGGTGCATTTTTCGATCACAGAAGTTAGCGGAGCTTTCTCGCCACTTCATCCACCCTACGCTTACTCGATGATTGATGTCGTCATCACAAGATGCTTCACTATTGATCATAGATCCCAGATATTTAAACTTTTCACACTTGGGAAGCACATTTCCATTCAAATAAATGTCTGGAATAGGCTTGTCTGGATCAGAAAAAGGGCAGCACAGGTATTCAGTCTTTTTAGCGCTAATACGGTACCCATTTCCTTCCAGAACATCAATCCAAACGTCAAGTGCTCGTTGCAGGGATGTAGGATCCTCGCTTATGATGGCTCCATCGTCAGCAAAGAATAATTGTTGTACTTTATTGTCCGTTACTTTTCCTTCGAGCAAATAATCCAGAACAGCAATAAAGAGCAGTGGACTCAAGACACTTCCCTGATGTACACCTACTGTTATTTGGAATTCTTCGGTGACTCCAGCTGGGCATCTCACTTTTGTAACTGCTCCTTCGTACATGTCCATAATTATTCGCACATAGGCTTCAGGAACTCCTCGGTGTCTGAGGGCCACCCATATCAGATCTCGTGGTTGTCGATCGAATGCTTTTTCGAAGTCAACCAACACAATATGCAAATCCTCTAAGGCATCTCGGTGTTTTTCCATAATGATCCTTATGCTTTGGATTGCGTCTGTAGTTGACTTACCCGCGACAAACCAGCATTGGTCATCAGACAGCCTTATTATTTTCCGCAGTCGGCTATCTAAAACCCGCTCAACGATCTTCATAGTGTGGGACATCAACTTGATCGAACGATAGTTGTCACAGCTTCTGGTATCTCCCCTTCCCTTGTACATTGGAAGAAGAAAACTTTCCCTCCATTGATTAGGCAAACTGTCACCTCTTATAAGTTTGGAGAAGATATGCAAATAATCGTTGCTAAGCGATTTCAATTTTTTTTAAACTGATTCTAATACTAAAATAAATGCACTTCGAAATAAAAAAAGGAAGTAGATTTATCTTCAAGTTGATCGCTTTAATAGAAAGGTTTACCAAAAATTGTTGGATGCCTTAATACTATGTTTCCATATGAAATTAACTTTGGCTTCATTTCAGGAAGTTTGACCCTTCTGGAAAACGTACTAATTTTTTAATTCTCAAGAACTGATAAAGATAAGAGCATTTATTGTTTTAAAAAAAGTTAATTTTGACTTTGATTTTGATTACTGATAAACTATTCACTTAATTAACTTGAACTAAAATTTTAGTTAAAGACCAAAGTAATAACTTTCTAAAACACCTATGTGATAGTAAGTGACTCAGTTGTTCTTTAAAATTTGTTTTAGAAAATTAAGTAAAATTTTTATAAAGCTGCTTCTCCCGTTTAAATGAAGAGAGATAGACACCACTCCCATACATTTTTTTCACCTAACGTATCCGTCCTGATCCTGAGCTTTTGTAACTTGCAGCATTTGCTTGAAAGCTTTTTTAAACCATAGTTCCGTGGGGAACTTCAAATAGTATAGTGGCTTTGGTCTTAAGGATCTGGAAGGAGTGTTTATGCTATGAGTCTTATAACACTACTAGAGAAGGTATAAGGATATAATAAATGTGTCTGAGTAATGAGTTTGCTTTTGAAGTAACAGTAACAGTTTATGTGAAGTTCAAATGAAATCTTCTCATTCAATAAGACACTAAAAGCAATTTGAAGTGGAAGTCTGTTTAAGAAATAGAAGGGTTTTAAATTAAAAATGGATCGGTTATAAAACAGAAAACAACATTTTTGGGGATTAAGCTGAAGATCATTTAAAAACTCGTCTAACATTGTGAAGGTAGTACCCGAGGCATGTCGGCCTGTTAACCGGGAGGTTCGTGGTTTGAATCCCAACATAAACCAAAAATGTTTTTCCTTAGGTATCCCCTTTCGCAGCAATTGACAATTCCTCCGATGGTAATTTCATTGTCATAAGAAGTGCTTTCTCGATAAGTCGTTCAGAATCGGCCAAAAATTGCAGGGTCCCCACCATTCACCAGCAAGACAATGTTTGTCAAAAATACGCTAGTACGCGGGGCTCCTAGATTTCTTGTGCCACCCTATTTATTTTTTTGCTTAAAAATGCATTAAGATCATTTTGATATAAGAAACGATTAGCTTCATAAGTTGCTACCGCAAAAAACTCGAGTGTCTTCAGAAGAATCTTTATGTTAACTCTACTAAAGGCTTTACGAAAGTAAGCATAAATTACATGACCTTGCTTTCTCTTATCAAGAGAAACGTCAAATTTGAACCTATTCTAGTCTGCTTCGCAGGTCAACCAATCTTAACCCATTTTATTCACCACGCTAGTGTCAAAGTTTAACCAAGGTGGAAAATTTAGACAATATTTTAACGAAATTCGCACACGGCCCAAAATGATCCTGGAATGAAATGGTATAGCTTATGCATTTTATTGATAGGTGCACATGAAAAATGGAACCCATATAATGGAACGCATTGTTCCATTCCTTTTGGCTGAGTTTTGAATCATCTGACACATAAAATGTGGAAGACCCCGACGCGTCTCGAGCTTGGTGTACTTTTAAACTGTTTTTTTTTTCTATCATAAAACGATTTTTTTTGCCTCGCTTTTTACTTTATTTTTGTTGAGGATGAGTAATATGAGGTAAGATAGGCCTACAAGAACGGGGTACAATCAAATTTTATACTTCTGTCATCTAAAAGTTGGATATAATTTCATTATATGGACATTAAGTAGCGCCCTTGCTACTTAAACTTGACCGCAAATTTCGTCAAATGCTACTGCTCAACTGTTGCAAGTTGGCTGAAACTAGTTATTTATTTGTTCAAAACTACTGGAAAGCTCTCGATGTGATAAGCTTTCCTATATAAAAAGGCCGCTGTTGCAACCAGAGTGATAAGTTTTTATTGTAAAGTGAAAACTTTCCATCGTAAGCGGCCATATTTGAAAAAAGTTATAACCCAGTTACCAATTTCACTTTTGTGACAACTGTGCAGTCTTTAAAAAATTCCCCTTACAAGACTTAAATTATACAACTGCGAACTTTTTCTCCAATCAAAATTTAGAAATTTCAAATAAAATTTGGTATCAATGCAGCAATGATGTGTTACAAACAATAAAACACCGTTAGTATAGTTTGTGCGAAATTATTAATTTATTTTTAAAAACTATTACTTTTTCGATTATTTATTAATTTTTGTTAAAAGTATAAGGAATCACCATGGGACGGTTAATTAAAGCCATGCTATATGTTGATTGCATATCGTCGACCTTCGAGTTGAACTGATCGAATTTCAAGCTTTTTGGTTGTTCAATATTGTCACTAGACTTTGTAAGCTGCTGCCTTCCGTTAATATTTGAAACCCTTGGTTGGATCAATAAAAAGCTTAAGTTGTCATCATTCACTAGCCCAGATCTTCTTTGTTGATATTCATTTTCTGAACGAATGTCTTTCACTAATGGAAGTCTGTCATCTTCCACTATGTCATCGGAAGTGTTTTCTCTTTGCTGTTGCAACCTTTGAGCTTTGATAAGAACTTCATTTTTAGAAGGAACATTTATACTATAAGCTGCAGCCTCTTCAGGTGACACTCCGGCGATTGCTGTTGCTTTTGGTGATGCTACCGCTAGGCCTTCACGTCCTGCAATGGCAACAGCATTAGGCTTCGATGATGCTACGCCCCCTTCACCAGCAATTGAAAGTCCTGTTAAATAAATTTGAAGATTAATTAAAGGAAGGGTGATCAATTTTTCGAAAAATATTTCTACAAAAATTCAAGAAAAAAAGGCCCTATTCGTTTGACTCAAGCATTTGAATAGTGAAACATTTCATTTTGAAAACTCGGAACTGGGTGAAAGCAATGAGCCGCAGCCGAGAGATTCATTGTCTCACTTTATTAGGTCTTGGAAATACAAGGATCGATGCAAGTCACAGCCGAGCGGCTCATTGGGCTCACCCATTTCAAGACTCCTATAAAGAAAATCATTGAATCAAAAATATGTTTTAAATCTTACCAACTGGCTTAGCCTCAGCTACTGACGCATCCTTTCTGGGGGCATTTATCAAAACACTGTCTCCAAAGTCTTCATCATAGGGCTCATTTTGATTAGGGGGTACGTCTCCACTATCAACTGGTTCTCCACTTACTGGAACTTCATCAGCAGGTTCGGGCTTTCTTTGTGTATTGCTGCCTTGAAGAAGCTTGCTAAAATCCTTAATTTCACCATTTTGTTGCAACTGAGCTAGACTCTGTGCAGCTAGACCCAACTGAAACAGACTATCGGCATAAGATTTGTTGTCCTCTTCGCTGAAGCTTCCCTTCCTTTTTGCCATATCTTGAATTGCCACCAAACGAGCTGCTGTTTCTTGGATTTTGTTGAAGTGACTATCAGAGGTTCCACGTCCTTCAGCGTATGTTGGGTTCAACACCACCACCGATTTCACTTTTCCATCTTTACCCACATTAAGTGCATGGCCTTTGAGGCCTCCATAATATGGAAACGAAACAATGTCACCTTGGTTGTTCCCTAGTCTCACCTTTTTGCTATGATTATAGATTTCATTTAGTTCACAACTTTGTGCATTGGAAAGAGAAAGCCTTGAAAGATTGAAGAACCCGTAAATCTAGGCTGATTTGCGATAGGAAAAGGATGCTTTTGTTTCAATTTTTCATCTTTATTTACATAAAAAAATAACAGAAGACTAGCTTATAGTGAGGATAAATAAAACAGTTTGCGTAGAAAAGCTTAAGGAAATAGAAAGGCAGCATTTGAAATACCATCACTCCATAACATCTATTATCAAGTCTGCCTGAGCGTGCGCTCTACCACCAGCTCCTGCAATCGCCACCGATTCGGGAGCAAAGTAAACGTTTGTGGGCACTCCTTTTTTAAGGATAGCTCGTGACATCGGAGCGGATATTGCAGTTCCGCCATTGCCAACTACGGCCTTCGAACTTGGTTGTAGAATTAGAGAAGCTACTTTTTGGTCGTCGGTTCTTGCGCCTGAATTGTATGGCAAGAAATATGATCCAAATGAAATGTTGGGTATACTCTCTCCCGCTGACGTTCTCCCTGTAGCCTCCACTTTAATATCATCTGAGCCTTGAGTTGAAGACTTAGTGGTTGTTTTTTTCGCCTTTGGCTTATTTGTCTGAGGAAACTTTTCCACAGATGCAATCTGATAAAAACGTGTTCCTGGAATCGGAATAATGTCCTCAATTTCAAATTTTGGGTTTACTCTTTGAACAGCCGATATTAAACGACTGTCTGCTTTTAAGCCTCCTGCTGAGCTGTTTTTGGACAGCTTGTCATTTTTGGCAGGAGTTGGCTTTGCTTTTGGCTCAGTGACTTTTCGTACGGGTTCAAGTGTTGTTTTTATAGGTTTTATTTGAGTTTCTTGGTATCCATTAGTGGCTGATGGCAATGAACTTGGACTGTAAAGGTAGGAGTTTGGATATGGATTCATAATCATGCCCGGATAAGCTGTCCAGGGATACGGTTGGGTAAGCAATGCGTTCATAGGATTGTAACTGGGGTTAAGTAGCTGTGGGTAACTCTTGCTGATAGGGGGCATATTGTAAAACTCAGTTGATGGAAAGTAGAAAGGCCAGGCGTTAAAGCTTGCACGCTGCCATCTAGACAATTGAAGGCATAGTTAAATAAGCATAATGTTTTTAGAGCATGAGGAAGAAGAAATGGAGTGAGGTGAAGTTGTAATGAAATTGTTAAGTACATTGAAATTATGATCAGTGTGTGTGTGTGTGTTTGAAAAACAATTTATTTATTTCTTAAATCAACTTAAACATTTGTTCTCATCAAACCCAAAAACAACTTAAATTCTTGATCTACTTAAACGACTACGCCTAATGCCTAGAGACACGGAATTGTACTAAGTAAATGTCAATCAAAGCTCTAAAACTGACTATTGTTGTCTGGTGAGTAATAAATGACAGGACCAGTTGCTACAACCTCTCCTACATCGGCATAACTTCGCCCGGAATTCGTTCGTTGAATGAGGTCTTTCAAGTCTGTGGATTCTGGAACGGCAATGACTTTGGCACCTGGCCCAGCTATGGTAAGACTTCTTGGGTGAGTTAAGGCATAACCACCAGGCCCAACAATTGCAGTTCCACCACTGCCTGCAGTAGCGACACCACCTGGACCAGCTATTGCTATACCACCTTTTCGAACTTTTAATCGCTGAATAATGATTCCACTCTCCTTGAGTGCTTCCTTCTGTACTTCAGCCATTTGCATTTCCTTTCGTTTTGCTGAGAAAATGTGTTTCTCATAGTCCTGGGGGTAGTCGTTTTCTTCGGAAGAATCCATGTCCCATTTGTAGTCATCGCTGGAGATAGCGTCGGGCCTGAACTGCTGCTGTTGCTGCTGATTGTACTGTGGGGACGCCAATGGAACAGACTGCAGAACGGGTTTGGGCTCTACTTTTTGGACTTTTTGAGCAATAACATGACCCGGTCGGTTGAAGAATAAGCCTAATGGTGTTTTGAAAGCAGCCACTGGAGGTGCTTCAGTCGTGGTGGTCGTTGTGGTTGTCGTGGTAGGAGCTGTAACATATTTTTGAATCTTCGAATTGACTTTATGTTTATCGGAGGTTGTTTTCGAAAAAGGTCTTATTGTTGGCAACTTTTCAATCTTAATCAACTTTTCATTCTTGAGGTAGTCCATTGATTTTTCGTTGACTTTCAACTCTCGTGGAACGAAGTACAAACGTAGTTTGGGTTCAGTGAGTTTTTGCGTTTTACTATCCTGTGCATCTTGAAAGTCTCCAACTACTTTGTAATCAATTAGTTTCAATGTTCGGGGATTGTTTTTAATAGTTTCGTATTCGTCCTTCGTCGAAGGAGCCGCCTCGATTGGTAACTCGTTAGTTGATTGTTGATTCTCAGGCTGATAGTAGTAGAAGTATAATTTAGGTTTAGGAGATGACTTGGAGTTTTGGTAAGGAAATCGATTTGAATAAGGACTTAAACTACGGATGGAGGGTTGGAGAATACCTCCATCGGACGACTGAGAATGAAATGGATGATAGGCGGGCTTGGGAAAGAGAAACTGATTGGAGTCAAGAATTGATGGTAAACTTGGATCTTGTCTTTTTACATAGCCAAGTGCAACGTTAATTTTATCAATTTCTTCTAAAATTCGTTTGGCTTCGACGGTTTTTTGTTCGTTCTCTTGAATTCGAGAAGCTTCTTCTGGAAATTTAACCAGCCTTTGTTTTTCAATTCTGAAAACAGATGATTTGTATGTTTTGTATTACATATGAGAAACAGCAAGTTTACATCTTGAAGAAGTTTACATTTTTTTGTTTTATTTACAAAAGTTGGATTAGTTGAACATTATTCAGTCGACCCAACAAAAATATTCTTGGAAATCCTATTTTAGGTTTCTATTTACATTTTATTAATCATTTATCGGTTTTGAGTATTTTATATTAAGGCGTGAAAATTTAAAATTATTATGTTCTTGTATCTTAGGATTTTAAGAAATTATCAAAATTTATGAAAGTAAAGAAGGTGAACTGCGCTCAAAGAATGAATTGTGATGACAAACTGTGCTCTTTATAATGTGTGTGTGTGGGTGTTTCGTATTACATAATAAACCACCGGAAAATATTTTTGAAAGAACGACTGTAGTTTTTTAGTGACATAGCTACTCATTTAGTTGGAAACACGCACCAAAAAAGCAAGCGAATTGATAGAGTTGGAAGACATAATTATACTGATTTAAGAAATTTTTTGTACTTACTCAACAAAATCATCTGCTGGACGTGCTTGAGTACAGGCAAGCTGCACTGCTATCAAAACTGCCTGAAATAATT
Organism: Melanostoma mellinum; assembly: GCA_914767635.1. Taxonomy (NCBI): domain Eukaryota; kingdom Metazoa; phylum Arthropoda; class Insecta; order Diptera; family Syrphidae; genus Melanostoma; species Melanostoma mellinum. The sequence continues at coordinate 159,406,416 of OU612058.1, read as the reverse complement.
TAAGTTAATCATTAACGATGATATTTTGTATGAAAATTGTGTTTTTTATGGAAAATGAGTCAAGGTGTAGCAACTTTTGGAATTTTTCTTTCCAAGTTGAGAAGTATACGAGTAAAACACAAAAAGAATAGCGCATTTGCCTGAATTTCTTCAGGATCAGAAGATGAACAGTATAACTTAAAACCTGATCTATTTAATCTTACTTCTCACCCCCGTAAGTAAAAAGTGAGCTTAGAATTTCATCTATTCTATGCGAATTGGACTTCTATTGTGACTTATCGCTGGACTTTACCTACACCATCGTAAGGAAATAAAAAAGTTCGTAAGAGAATTTTTTGAGGCTATTCGAGAAAGCTAGTTTGGGAGGATTGAGTAATTTCTTTCGAAGTGTAAATAACAATTTTTTCTATGAGGGTCATGTAGTATAAGCTGACATGATATAAAAACTAGATTTTGACGGCGTAGTAGTTCTCCTTCTTTCCAACATTTTGAACCGTATGCAAGTGGCGGACGCACAGTAGCAGTGCATTTTGGTGGCTTTTTTCAGTCACAAAAATATGGCGGAGTTTTCTCGTTACTTTATGCACCCAATGCTTAATCATGATTGATGTCAGTCTTAGTACAATTCCGTTTACGGAACAGATTTTCGAAGTATTTTTCGTACTCCTCATGAGATCTTTCAATTCAAACAGAGGAAAAGACATCAAAGCAATTTGCAAACCAAACAGGAATTAGTTTTTAAATAAAGCATTTTATTATTCAATGTAAACTAAAATGCATTCGGTTGCACTTTAAATGCATGTAAGAAGTAGAAAAGAACGGGTTAAAAAAAAAATTACACGCGATAAATCAAATATTCCTTTAATGTGTGCCAGAATGTGAGTCAAAGTATCGAAGATTTAAATCTCTTTTTAACTAGTGTTTGTTTTTATGTTTAAAGTCCCAAAAATTGTTAGAAGTGTCCTTGGTGTCTGAGATGTTCAAACGTCCCTTGGCCAAATAAAGATGAGCACACATGTACTACAACATCTTTTCAAACTGCTGTGCGAATATTTTTTCCTAATTATTATTTTCTGTGTCCTGTGATAGAATTTTCCTTTTTATTTATTTATGAATTGAACTGAACATGGACAATTTGATAATTCACTACACAATATTTTGACTGGTTGAAAAATGTGTCCCCTCAACACAACCATTGTTTTTACAGTGAGTGATTGAAATTCGTTAGCTACTTTATTATCGAAAGAAATTTTTCATTTTCGAATGTGCGAAACATCCGTTTTCAGCTTTGATATTGATATGATAGTGTAGTAGATTCGAATCCGCTTTTAAAAATAGAGACTACAAAATATTCGTCTTCGGAAATTTTTGCTTTTGAAACGAAATGCAAAGTAGGGCTTCTGGATTAGAAAACCGCCACCGAGTATTTGTTTTTTTCGGACTAACCCACTTGCCTCTCAAAGGGGAATACAATAACGATATACCTTTATCGATTTCAAGGCCAGCCGTTTTTGTACTGAGCCATGTCGTCTAGTTTTGGCATCGCTACAAGATTCGTAAACCGTCAATGTCGGTAATGAACTCATCGAAACTTTTTGTATTGAAAAAGACTTTCGTCAAGGCGATAAGCTGTCAAGCGATTTTTTAACATCATATTTGAAAGGATTGTACAAAACTCAAACGTCAGATAAATAGTCTTTAAAAAGTCTGTACAGTTACTAGCTTACTAAGACGATATTGACTTAATGGTTAGAAGCAAGCTTGTGGTACTCGTGGCGTAATGGTAAGCATGTCTGCATGTTAACCCAGAGGATCGTTGTTCGAATCCCAACAGAGGCAGAAAGGTTTTTCCACGGGTATTGCCTTTCGCTAGGAATTGACAAGTACTCCGTTAGTAAACTCATTGCCACGAAAAGCGCTTTCTCGATTAGCTGTTTAGAACATGCAGCAGGAAAAAGTGTAGGTCCCCTCCATTTCCTCACAAGGAATGGTTGTGAGAAATGCGCTAGGCCCTGGGGCTCCTCGCTCTGTTGCGCCACCCTATTTATTTATTTATGTCATAAAAGCGTTGAAACTGGAACCAGAAATGGGTTAAATGGTTAATGAGAGCAAATCAAAGTAATTAAGCAAATTGGCCAAAGCGTCACAATAGACAGATAGACAAACAAACATTCGACGTAGTACAGGATTTCGTCTACCTAGGATCTGCTATATACAGAAAACAACACCAGTGCCGAGATCAAACGGAAAATAACTGTTGCCAGCCGCTACTACTCATACTTTGGGTTAAGAAGGCAACTGAGAAATAAAGGCGCCTTTATAGAAACCAAGGTAGCCTTGTATAAGACCTTGATCATCTCAGTCCTGCTGTACAATGCTGAAATGGCTTAGTTGTGGCCCTTTAGGTAAAGAAAAAAAGACCAAGTCTGAAGAAGAAAATTTAAAAACGAACTGTATGAGCTGCACCGCGACATGAGCATTACCAAACGAGCACGCATCGCGAGTAAAGATTAGGTAAAGACCCCTTCGTCTTATGCAATCAAATGGAAGGTAGAAGCCAACCGCCTTAGAGTGCAAAACTGTAGTGCGCTCGCCCGTTATCGAAATTGTTATCGAAGATATTGGTTGGGCCCAGGTTTTTTCCACCCTAAGTTATAATGCCCATATAAGTAAATAGGTGAAAGCAAAATGGTACATGTGTGTATGAAAAGGTTTACAATCCAAAGGGTCCGCCAAATAACTTCTTTTTTTTTAATGGGGGCAAAACATCGAATGTAGCTTCGGCTGTAGCGCCGCGCCGTCCTGTTGAAACCAAATGTTGCCAATATCTTCCTCTTCAATTTTTGTGAACGAAAATTCGTTCAACATGGCACGATAACGATCGCCATGGACATTGGACAGTAACGGCCACTCCTTGCTCATTTTCGAAGAATGCTTCTGGACCAAAATCCGCACCAAACAGTGACTCGTTTTGGGTGTATCGGCTTTTCAATGTATGCGTGCGGATTTTCGAATGCGACAATTTTGTTCGATTACATACCCGCCAAGATCAAAAGAAACTTCATCTGAAGAGATGATTTTTTTTTTTTTTTTGCAAAATCGGCATCTTCTCTAAGTTGATCGCAGGCCCACTTAGCGAAGTGAGAACGCAACATATTCGTTCAGCGGAAGGATAAAACTAATTATCTGTCAAATCAGACATGAGCTAATCTAATTCACGAAATAAGCACTAGTTTAAAAAAGAAAATGTTAGATGGCGGACCCGTTACATACATGCGGTTATTGGAAGAGACTAAATTACACGAACAACATCTACTGACTAAGCTCCATGGTATGATATATGCTTCATGCAGACACATCAAATACTTATACAACAATATTGAGAACATGAATTATTGAAGCACAATTCAGAAAAGAGTTTTGCCCAAGCTCATTGGCATCAAGCTTAACGTCAGGGATTCTATGTTCACAGAATCCTTTAAGATTTTAATTTCTTTTGTTTGTGTTAATAATATACAATATGTTTGCGCTTTAAAGGATTCCCATTTGGTTTTGTACCATTGTACAGCAACCAATATCTTATGTTGGGAAATTTTACCTCTTCTATCTTCTTTTTCGTAAACTTTGTGTGTGTGTCTATAATGGGATTTTCTTTTTGCTTTCTCAGCAATAGACTTTTTCTAGTTTTTTCAATTCAGTTTTTGTTTTGTTGCATTTTTTGGAATAATTCTTTAATCTTGAATTAGCTAGAAATGATTGTTTTTTTTTGTTTTTTTTTTTTTTTTTATTAAAAAAGAGGAGTCTTATATGCTAATCTGGAGAACTCAGACCTAATTACCAGTTCATTGTACTACCAGGGTAGCAGCCTTCCCTTTTTTCTGTGTTGCAGTAGTTGGAAATAAGGTGTTACAGTTATTTCACATATAACCTCAAGGGCGGCGTCCATACGAAACTGGGAGGAAGAAAAGTAGATGCCCAGAGCGGGATTCGAACCCACGCGTCCGGCCTATCTACTGAACACTCTACCACTGCACCACGGCCGCCCCCAATGTTACTGGTTACTGTTCCCTTTGATTCGGATTATTGATTGAGTTGGGATGATGACAGGACTACTGAACTATAAATAGTATTAGTTAAAATCGTAATAATTGAGAACTGGCGAAAATTTGAAGGCCCTCATTCATTCCCTCCGAAATTATTGAGAAAGCCTGTGGCACCCAAATACTTTTTTTTTTTTTTAAATGAGCGAGCAGAGTTAATTTCACACATTTAAGTTTTCTCGTCATAAAAAAATTATAACTAATAAGAATTCTCAAAATCTAATAAAAAGCGCTGTGTGTGTTCCGCCAATCGTTTGCTTTCTTTGGTCATTGATTGAGCCTACAACTATAATAATTGTGGTCAAGTTCAACCCGAAATGCAGTCAACACATACACGAAAATGTAAAGAAACTTGATCTTAACTTGTGTCGATTAAGAAAATGCCTTTAAGACTTACACATTTTTTTATACTTACTTTTCTTTAGCTAAACTTGTTGCCTATACGAAGGAAATCTCTCTCTACACTAATCAGTTTTCTTTTTTACATATTTGATATATTTTACGGACCAATTTTTAGTGGTTGAATAAACTTTTCATTCCGCTTTTCTTGGTCGCAATCGTTGTGGTAATTAAATAACTAAGCTACAATACTTTTTTCTGACAGTGGTTTGTTACATATTCTAGGTAATAAAATTATGGTAGGTACTAACTTTCAGATACCATTAAGCAAAACATCAACACAGAACAAAGAGATAAAAGATGTTGCCTTAAGACATTAACGGTAATTGCTACATGTTCTCTTTTTGCTTACATGATGTTAAATATACCGTAAAGTTCTATATTGTTGTCCAACTAATTATCGACCGACCATTTCACACCACACTGAATGCTCAGTCTCGATACCTTTGACACAGCTCATTGTGCTGTCATAACATCTTTCTTTCACACAAAAGAACAAGATAATCGCATTATACTTCAACAAAGCATAGTTCGTTACGCATCAATTTTTTTTTTTTTTTAATTTGTAACAAACAAATCGAATATCATCACTTCAATCTCAATAGGTATAATCTTGATGAGAGCCTCGATCAAGTGAATGAAGAATCTCCCTGAACTTGAGAGCCAATCGTTAAGATATAAAATGTATTCACTCTGTCATTCTTCATATGTCATTGAACTTAAGAATCAATTCTTTCACGTCCCTAAGTAGTTGCTGAAGTGGTTTGCTTTTCTTTTCTCAAGTTTCAAGTAAAATGCGTCGCGTGAGTGTGTGTGCTCATTTGCATTCATATAAAATTGAAATTCACTTGCTATAGGCATCACTGAATTAGGTTAATATGGCATTCAACTTCGCATCAATCTCACCTCATCTGTTCTCGTCGTCATGTTACAATGTTCCAGAAAAGAATTGTTATTAAAACGTGTTTGGCACAATGGCTCTCTTGTTAGTATAAGGAGGAGGCTGTGTGGGCATTTTTGGTCCCAATAATTTAAGACCATTTCTTGCGTCCGAAGACCCCAGTAAATAGTAATTTTTGGAATAAGACAACATTTCGAACTTGGGAAAAAAGAAATAAGAAATCCATATAACCACTTAAAACAAACACAGCGTCGTACAAAAACTCAAACACTTAACACCACTTCTATTTGTCTGTCCATTTAGGCATATCAAAATGGGTGTTGATAAAACTATTAACGATAATTACTTTTTGTTAGAGTTATGCCCATAATTTGGCGCTCGGTTTGGTCAAATAAAACTCGTCTCCCAATTGGTATTCAGCAAGAGTACAAATGATACAATTCCCAATAAAAAATACGTTGCGATATCCAGCACATTGTTATTCAGTACGTTGGGCGCGCGCGTTTGTCCTTCGTCTCACCCTAAATGATTTGATGACGAATTAACCAAATTTTCTATCCAAATTTTAAAGCCTAATCAATATTTTGGATGCTTGAGATTCCATTTGTACTTTTATACCCAAACGGGGATGGAACACTTGAGAATGTGAGAATTAAAAATTATAACATAAAGAAAAACACACTTACAAATATCCAATTCATGTTTGCACACACTTTACTGCACTTGAATTTATATCGCACACAAGAGTCCTCAAAATCCGCACTTTGTAGTTGATTTAGCACTGCGTGTTGACTTGGTACCAACTTGTCAACAGCTTATAATAGACTGTGGCATTGGCTTACGCTGTGGTCAGTTTATAGCATTCGATTGCCTGATTGTTCACTCAGTTTGTGTACACAATGAAGAGATTTTTTCACCTGTGTCTTCATTTGGCCTCTTGATGATTCTTCGCTTTGCGTCGTCTCTACAAAGTTCTGAAAGCAAAGGCTACGAAGCCGACGAAACAGAAAAAAAAATCCATGCGTCGTTATATGACCGGGAATAGTTTTCCCTACGTGCATGAAATTGTTTTGGCGTGTTGTGTAGAACATGTTGGAATCACTTGTTATTACTCTAGGCGGTTTCTTCGTGTCTGTAGTAACATCCTGAAGTACAAGTCTGATGATAATTAACGGGAAGTGGATAATGGAAATTTATTGTTCTTCTTGAGGTTGGAATGAGGAATAAACAAAAGAGCTGACTAGCGAACCCTAAAACGTCCTTCAGATTTACACGTAGGTACAATTATTGTAACATATGAATTTAGTCCAATTAAATTGGATTGAGAAATTACTAGAAAAAAATAAATAAAAAATAGACTTACATGTAACAGTTTTGAAACAGTTTCCCGTACTAAGAGAAATATTTTGACAGACAGTACTACAGGGTCGAGTATATTCGTTATCTGCTCCCGTCAGAACTTCAATCACAAAAACATTTAATATGCCTCCTTAAAGTCTTTTTGAAAACCTTTCTATTTTTATGTCTGAAAGCCAAGACTACTACTATCAATGAGGTTTTCGATTAAATCCTTACACTCCGTCAGACTTTGAAGAAAACCCAAGAGTGTTTGAACAAAGTTCACCACCTTTTGAAAAATTTAAAAATTACTTACGCCGAGAAAAGCGAAGTAAAAAAAAGCAAAGTTTATTTTTGACATCCCTGCTTTATTTATTTGGCTGTGAAATATGATTGGGATATTAAAGTGGTAGACAGACACGTTAAGCATTTCTTAAAGTAATTATGCTGACTAACATTATCGAGAGAGCAAATCGAGCTCTAGATAGGTAAAGAAGTGGAATCGCTGGAAATGGAAACGAAGTACGATATATTGTCGCTTATCGGGATGACGCAATGGTGACTCACTTCAAAAGAATCAACACTTTAGTATGCTTCTCAGAACGGTATCAGTGCAGGGTCGATCGCTATTTCTTTGGGAAAAGGCATCTTTGTAGATATGTCCTCTCTCAAAGATCGACTGACCGAAAAATGAGTTTTTAAGGAATTATCTCAGTTTGAACACCCGAAAAATCACTGATTTTCGCAAGTTTTTTTCATGGTTAGGATATATTTTAATCGGTTTAAGGTTTTTTGGTGTTTTTTAGTTTTTATTATTGTTATCAAAATGTTGTTAGAAAAAGAGTATTCATCGGTGTCCACTTTTCCGGGCTCAAGTTTGATTTGAAACAAAAATTTCAAAAACATTATCAATCTGTAGAAAAGCCACTATCGTCCTATGAAGGCCTTTTTTAATTTTTATTTTTTTTTTGACAAGATGGCGGCGATTTGTACAAAATAGTGAATTTGGCTTTTTTCGAAAGTTTTTCGAGAAAAAATAGGAAGTTTTAAAAAAAAAATTTCCACAGGATGATAGAGAATGACAAGAAGAATGTTCTATAAAACTTTGAAATCGATAGCTTGAAAACTTTTCTCTCGGCAGCGGACATTCTATGAAACACACTATTCCGAGTTTTTTTGGTGTTTTTTTTCGAAGGACAATGCATATAGTGAATGCCGAAAATAAACTGAAATGCTTGGCCTCTCAATGCTTGGCCTTTCACTTTCCCTAAGAAATGCTGTAGTGACGAAAATAATTCGAATTTCGATTTGAAAATTCAACAGCATGTTTGTAACCATGTATACTATCCAATAATCAAAAAATTTAAAAAAAAACCGTTTTTGAAAATTTTCCTTTAATATGTGAATAATGGTTTATTCAATGAGAAACAATTGTGACCTGAGTGAACTGTAAAAATGCGGTAATAAATTACGTTCTTCGAGGTTTCATGAGATATTAAAAAAGTTGGTATATTATGAGCTTCAAATAGGGGTTTATGTACACATAGCACCTCCATTAGCATGATGCCTTGTTTTAGCACACCTGCAAAACTATGCATGACTTTGGATGATTTTGGAGAATTCGTACTACTCCGTCAAGGTTGGTAAAGAAATCACCGAGGCCTTTGTATCGGCCTGTTATCCTTTTTTTTTAATCATCATCTGCTTAAAAGCGCTGAAGAATAGACCTTATTTTTAGCGGATGTAGAAAACCTTGGTCGTCTCGAAGGAAAAATACTCCGAGTGATCTTCGGTCGCTTATGTAAAGAGAGAACAAGATTCAACAACGAATTGCATGATCTGTATCGCGACATGAGACTACGATAATGCTGTTGTTTGACGGGTTTTTGAAAGCATATTGCAGGAAATCGCGTGTGAAAGAGGACCTAGGGTAGAGATCAACTATTAGAAGAATATGCTGAGACAGAAAATAAAGATTGTATGTGGGTTATTTTTTCCTTATGTGAATTTTAATCCTTCCGTTTCTTAGTATTTTGTATACGAAAACTTAAATATTTCTAAATTTTTTGTATGACAGATCGCTGGGCAGTGCTATGGAAAGAGTGAAGTGTCCTCAGTCACTTCTTCGTATCCGCATCCTTTATGCAAGTCTTAGTCTTAGCTTTACTTTTACTTCTTTGGTCGTCCAATATGCTGTATCCTGTAGTGATGCTCACGGAAGAGTAAAGATTTTTTTTCTTTGCTATCTGTTTTAGGTAAGTCGAAGCGTGGGCACGTGTTTTTATTTTCTCTTTTTATTCTCTTCTGACTTTTTACCAATGTCTTGTTTGAGCTTGGACTATCTGCTTGAATAGAATTTACTCGGAATTTCTTGCTAATAAAAAGATCAAGATCAAAAGGTTTGATTTCAATACTTTTATTGCCGCTTGCCAAACTAATATGAGAGTATGGTTTTACCAGCATTGCAACTTGCTAAGATGCTTTTTCGCTGACAAAATTTCGCCTTAAAAGACAATGCCATAGCCAAAAGTTTTTTGCTGGACCCGTTATTCAAAGATATTCTGAGAAAAATCTTTCACCAACACCGTTAAACATTTTGGTTTGTTTCTTTGCCATTCTTATTTCACACTAATATTTTAACAACTTTTTTTGTAGCATTGTGAAAACCTGGGCCCAGATTCCGTAACTTTTCAGATGACTATCGTTCAATCGTCTATTGTAGATTGCGTCGTCAAAAGATTTTTTCATATAATGTTGTGGTTGGTGGAAAGTTATTTTAATTTCGTCTTACAAATTTTGAGAACTTTTCCAGGGTTTTAAACAAGTTTTTTCACTGCCTTAAATTCAGACGGTAGTCGTCTAAAACCTTACAGAATCTGGCCCTTGGGCTTTTGAATTGATTGATGATAGGGATCGATTCTGATCCAAGCCACAGATCTTTGCCGACTATGAACATGATATAGCTAAGAGTTGACTTAAGTCTTCATGCTGCTAGATGTACTGAGCAATCAGCATATACTACCAGTTTGACTCTACTATTCTAATGTTAAGTGTTTCATTAACAGCTTTTAACTCTGAGTTTATCTGTCTAGTTCTAAAAAGGACTTAAGCCACCTGATAATAGTGGTGCCTACATTAATTTCTATCAGTACTGTTATTACTGCAGCTCTTTGGACCTTGTTGAATGCTTCTACTATATCATAGAAGAAGACAACAGAGGACAGAATACTCTTTGTTCTTTGGTGTTTCTCCTTTACTTTTGTCTTTGATATAATTTCAGAGTTCTTTCTACTACTAGTAGTAGTATAGGTGGTTTTCCGAAACCTTTTCCGTAATTTCTTTTTAAATGTAACGTTTTGAGTCTGCCATAATTAAATATTGTTTTTGTATTTATAAGAAGAAATTATTTTTGCTAAAACCCCTTGCTTTACAGTATGAGACGTATTGAATTAAATTATTTGATTTGAATTACAGAATTAAATCCTAAATTTGAGTCAGAGTTTCTCTAAATTGGGTATAAACACTACAAGCTTCCCTCTTCATAAAATTAAAAGCTTGTTACGTGCTTCACGAAGAAAAGTTAACAAAGCACAAATGTTTCCCATTAAGTCTGACAATGAACATCCTAACATCCTGACTCGTCGCTGGATAAAGTGTGTCCTAGTAATAATTTGTAAAGGCCGTTTCGAAGTTGGAATGCTTCAGCAGTTAAATACTCTTTAATTTCTTGTTTCTTTTTTTCAACTCAGAAAAGTAAAACAAAAACAAATTGGTATACTTATACTCATTCAATACTATAGTCTGACCGAATGTAAAACTTGACACTTTTCGAATCGTTTAAATGTTTATAGTTCTTGAAAGATAACGAGGTTTGAAGTATGTAGTTGCAAAGTATTTCGTTAATTAATGAATTTTATTATGAGAAAAGAAGGTACCAAGGTACTTATATTAACTAGTTAACGCCAGTTTTAATCTACGATCTTTAACAGTCTCACATTCACGTATTTTAAAAAGCTATAGGTTGTAAGTAATAAAGAATGCATCGCATGTCTAGGCACATCTCGCAAATGTATAGAATACTTTTCATCTGATGAACCATTAACTGTACATAATAAAACCAAGTCAGGCAATAAAAAAATCACATTTCTTTATGTCCGCGTGTGCTTCAGCCGACATGCTAGTGCGCCTACTGAATTCTTTGGTGCCAGATAGAAAGGGGTTAAGTCAGAAACAGTAGTTTTCCACAAAATGACTTTCAAGATTTAAAGAAATAAGATGACTTAAGCCCTTAGGACCAACTTAATTATTTCAAAATAAAAAAAAAACCAATAAATACAAAAGAGTTAAGTACTAAAGAAATAAGATGACTTAAGCCCTTAGGACCAACTTAATTATTTCAAAATAAAAAAAACGAATAAATACAAAAGAGTTAAGTCCACTTACACCCATAATACCAAACAATTTAAAAAAATGTCTGACTTATACCCTCTGTACATAATAATTTATTAAAGGAAGGAGTAATGCTAGACTTATGCCAATAGGACCAAACGAAAAAATAAAAAAAAGTTACTTAAGTCCAATAAAAACCCCAAAACGGATTTTTTTGACTTAACCCCTTTTTACCTGGCACCAAAGAATTAAGTTGCACGACGTCACACTACTAACCTGCTTTGGTTGATCAAAAGAAAAGAACAAAACATAGTACAACTCATGCATATAAGTAGAGGTTATAGTCCTATAATTTTCTATAAAAAGAGAAGACCATCAAGGTCTTCAGGGATCAAGCAACCAATTTATATGACGCGTAAGACTTCTTCTTCTTTGTGGATAAAGTATGTTGAAAGAGATTGGGTTGTACAACGGCATTTGCTTATAGAGTGTCTGTGATATTTTTGTATCTTAAACTACTCTTAAAAGGATACACGCTTTATTCATGTTCATTCTACTTATGATTATTATTTTTTACCTTGGATATTTCATGGTTTTGGACATTTTTTGACGATTGATTGCGGATGTTACTGGGGACGAAACCGGAAAAAAAGACGTTGAATTTCTGCCAATTACGATAGAGGAACAAACTGTTAAGACACTGAAGTCAGAGATATCGCTAACTAATTTATTAGAAAATGAACTAAGAAAAACTTGGACTGCATTGTACAAATTGAAGAATTCATATCCATCTGCGGTTTTAGCCGCTCTTTTTCAAAAATTTAAAATTTAAATTAACATTTAGTGCCGTTGGAATTCTATATATCTAAGAATATCTAACTCTATCTATCTGATACTGGCAAAATGTAAGAACTGGAAGACTTTGGGCTCTTATCATTTTGATATGTATCGGTTTAAAATTTACGATATGGACAAATATCGGAGTTTCCAATATAAGCTTTTTTTATATTTAATACACAAACCATTTGAGATATTTCAAAAACTTTACTATCTGCTTAAAGTACATACAATCAAAACATTTGTAAATGGAACTCGACTTCGTTCATATGATTGTTGAACTGTAGGACCGATCGAATTTCTTGAACATCCTCCCCCGAAACAATTTAGCCGCATCGCCCGCTTCGTTAGGAATGCTCATCAGTCGACCTCGGTCGTACAGTCACTTCCACTATGTGGAGTGCTATACCTGACTTGATTTTTTTCCGGTATTACGATTAACAAAAATTTAAAACCAATGTACATGGGTGTACTTAATGCTCTCCTATTTCCCTAAAAAAACACACACACATTTCGTTATTTCGCGTTCGATATTGGCTCTGAACTAAAAAATCAAGAAAAATAGTCTAGAGGCGTTGAATCACACGGCTCATCGACTGGTCCGTTAATTGAGTTAACAAGCTCATCACATTTGTTCTTCAATAAATTGATTGTAACGAGCGCTGTGTGGCTTGTAGCAGGGTCCTGTTGAAAGCACATGTCGTCCAAGTATATACATATCTTCCAATGTGACTCCTGAACTCCTGGGCCCAGATTCCGTAACTTTTCAGACGATTATCTTTAAATCGTCTATCGCAGATTGCATCGTCAAAAGAGTGTTTCATATAATCTTGCTTTCAGTGGGGTTTGGTGGAAAGCTATTTTACTATCGTAATACAAATTTTGGCATTTTTTCAGGGTCGTAAGCATGTTTTTTAGTGCCTAAATTCAGACGATAGTTGTTTAAATCGTTACAGAATCCAGCAACGCTGAGCACCTAAACGGCAGCGATATGTTTCACTGTCACCGACTTCGAATTTCGATTTAAAATTTTTAAAATTTACAGAATTTGTCCGTTCGTGTACTTTACCATGATGAAAATGTTAATTTATTTTCCAATCAAATAGATGTGCTTTTGTGAAAATACGAAGTCTTATAAGATACTTTTTTTTTTATAAAAAGAGGAAGCTTGTATGCTAATCTGGGAACTCAGACCTAATTACCGGTCCATTGTACTACCAGGGTAGCAGCCTTCCCTTTTTTCTGTGCTGCAGTAGTTGGAAATAAGGTGTAAGTTATTTCACATATAACCTCAAGGGCGGCGTCCATACGAAACTGGGTGACTGAAAGAAAAGTAGATGCCTAGAGCGGGATTTGAACCCACGCGTCTGGCCTATCTACTGAACACTCTACCACTGCACCACGGCCGCCCTTGGAAGATACTACTGAGTTACTATCATCATTACTTTTTGTCCCTTGCAATGTGCAATGGGAAATTTCTTTTGCTGTTTTCCTTTTGGTAACAATAGCTTGGACAGCTAACCCACGTTTCGTGTTTTCTGTCACTGTCGAACATCTTTAGTTTGTGTATAGAAAATTTTTTTTCATTTACTGAGGCGTTTTTTTTTTTTTACTATTTTCAGCTTTAGTGGTGCCCGTAGCGTAATAGTTAGCGTGTCTGCCTGTTACGAGGAAGGCTAGTTGGTTCGAATCCCAACTGAAAACAAATAATGTATATCCACGGGTATCACCTGGAAAGTCCACCTTTCCTTCCCTCACGCTCACAGGACATATAGTTGTGACACTCCTGGCCCTGTTCTGTCACCTTGTTCATTTATTTTTATTTTTATCACTAGATTTCGCACCAAATTTATGTTTTCGTTTTACGAACCCTTCCATCCCCTCACAAGGCATGGTTGTGAGAAATGCGCTAGGCCCAGGGGCTCCTCGCTCTGTTGCGCCACCCTATTTATTTTTTATTTCCCCACTACGCTACGTGACAAATTTTGTGGGAGAATCTAGATGTGATCCACGAATTGAAGTCGAACGAACTTGTGAATGGGCTCTTGGAAAGTTGGAAAAATTGTGTTTAATGACAAAACTCATTTCAGGTTGAATGGATTTCTTCCCAGATGACCCAAATCGTAAAGTTACTGTGAATAGTGAGCGCGTTTAAAAGCTTTGTTTGCTCAAAATTGAAAAACTTGCCTTGCATGACATGTGGTTTTAATAAGATAGTGGCACATGTCACACAGCACGCTTAACAATGTAACAATTGGTAGGCGAGTTTGGTCAACAGTTTATTTCACCTTGGGGGCCGGATAATTGCTCACCTAGATCGTGCGATTAAACGTTTCATTGCCTTTTTTGGGGGGCTATTTTGAGTATATCGAAAAGCTTGCTTCGATTGGCGCTCTGAAAGCCAATATGCGATTGTTCGTGAAATACCGGCAAAAATGAATGCAAGAAATGCAAAAATCTTTAAACGTTAAATTGTATCTACCGTACTTTCGATTCAAGTAAAAGATTCATTCATTTTTCTGCATTTTATGTCCTTTTTTAGTTTCCGATATCTCTTAAAAAATCAGTCTTTATATGAAGAATGTAATTGTAAATTTGGAAACCCGAAACATAATTCTATTTAGCTATTGCGCATATGTGCCTAAAATTTTAGTTTTTATAAACTTTTTGTACGAGATAACAGAGCAAGCATCCCGCTGTCTTCCGAAAATCTGTGTTGATCGCTTGGTCAAAATACTAAAAACGAAAATTGTCCGTGGCAATGCAAATAAGTCTTCTGGAGTTATTTAAAGTATGGGGTACGAAATGCTCCAATTTATAAACACACTGATGCATAATCTACTTATTTCCTAAGAAGGCGTTTCATATACTTTTTTCCAACTCTCGACATACCAAGATCTAGCGCTTATTCAGCTCTCGGGAAAGATGACGGAAATCCTCGCCTTCTTACAAGTGCCACAATGAACGAGTTCGTCGACGGAAGAAAATAGAAATACATTTTTTTTTGTTCTGTTAATTCTTACATTTCGAGGCTCTTAAACCAAAATCTACAGTGTTTACATTAAATTTCATTATAAGGGCATCTTAAACCTGCACAAGTCAAGAGTTCACTTCGCTGCCGCCTTTCGGACATTTGTTTACATATTATGCTAGTCACGTGTGTCAAGTTTTCCTATTTGCATATATGAATGGCTTAACCATTTTCTTATACTTTGCTTACTAATTTGTGCATACTTGACATTGTATTCAGAATGCTCTGAATCCGTTTAAGTATTTAAATAAAATTGGATCAAATTTTTAAATTGTACTCCCATTTTACACCATAAAACAATTGGGGTTTTGTAATTTTGGTAATCTAAACATACATGAGTGTAGTTATGTAATGTTTTGATATGCCACTCGTTTATGTTGTTGCTGTGATTCAAATTTACATCCTCGGCACGATCGCTGAGAGAGTTACTCAAGTGCAAATACCGCAGTAGGGCGAGTTGTGGTCATGTCTTGTGTCTTGCAAGTAAGTACTGTTCCATTTAGTTGGATATTTTTTGTTTTTTGATACCAAATATAAAAGTGAGACACATTCTTTTGAGGACATAATTTTGTTTTATATTTGCACTAAGCTATGAAATCAAAGATACTGGCGACTATAGTTTGTAGAGATTAAGAAAGCCTAAGAATTATCGTCCAGAAATCAATCTTAAAATGAGGTACGCATAGTTAAGAAAATATATTTTTGGGACACTTTCCTGTAAGTGTGACTCATAAAAAAAGTTTTACCAAAATGCATTGTGACAATTTTGCTTTTATATATTTATTGTTAAAATTAAAAATGTGGTTTAACATCTGACAGTTCTGAGAGCTCGTCTCTTCGAAGAGCTTCTGATGGCGATAGTGTTCTTCCTCCTATTGGCAAAATGTCAATATTTTGTACATGTGCCCTCACACTTTGTCCTGGCGGTAAGCCAATATACCACTTGCCAACATTTTTTATTATTGTCGAATCTCTATTGCGACTATTCCAGTCCTTTTCTCTTCCTATTTCTAAGATTCTTCGATTGCTTGTGATAAGCGGTGGTATTGAACTAAGGTCGTCGTCAAAGTTCACGTTATTTGAACTATCTTTGGGTTTTTTGTTGTAGCGATTTGGAGTTTTCTTCGAATCTTGGCTATTGGACTGGCTGCCAAGGTTGTTGTCAATGTTTTCGTCTTCTTCTGTGTATTCCTCATCGTCGACTATCGAATCCCTATTGCCTTTGGAGTTGTTAGCTTTGTTGCCACTTCGGTTGGATTGACGGTTGCCGCTTTGTGGTGAAGCTTTCGTTGCCTTTTGCTTTCGATCGTTTTTCAAATTAGGGTTCCTCTCACTGTTTGAATCAGCATCTGACGATTTTTCATCATCCTTGGGTCGCAATCTACCGGAACTGGATGTTTGCAAATATTCTTTGGTTAAGCTACTGCGTCCTTGTAAACTGGGGTCAAGTGTGTTAACGTGTGAACCACGACCGATGCTATTTTTGATTATTCTGTAACCTATACCGGCACCAGCTTCATACTCCACTGTTCTTTGAACGCCTTTGTCATCAAGATAAGAATATGCGCCTCTAACTATTCCATCTGGACCACTCACTTCTGACCTTCTGTGATCCGGGCCCGTTGCGATAAACTTATACATACCACTTGAACCTCTTTGAACGGACACCTTTCCTCGTGCTTTTGGTGTTGATTTATAAAGCGGTGCAGTGTAGGCTATCGTTGATTGACTATCAGGAACACTGTTTAAAACCTTAAAACCTGTACCAGCACCTGCTGCGTAACGAACTGTGTGTTTTTCTCCAATATCATCAAAGTAAGAATACAATCCTGAAAGGAAGTGTTTTAAGTTTATGACATTTAAAATTGATGCTTTTAAAGTGGGCTTAAAATGAACCGAATTTTAGACTTACCTCTTATACCTCCGTTACTATCTGCATTCTCATCACGGCTATACTCAGGGGTCTTAAAGCTGAAGCTATAATTGGGATCGTCGTAGGGATCGGCGAGTGGGTCTTCAGCGTTTCCGATAGGCCCTCTGGGTATTTGTGACAAATCCATGTGCCGATGAATTTGTGGACCATTTACCCGAAATCTGTAATTTTGATAAAAAATTGTCTAGGCAAATGAAGTATATTATTTTACAAAACATTCAGGAATTACTCTTAATGGAAAGGGGCTATTACTTGAAAAATAACACATCCATATACAAGTATTTGGTTTTCTAAATAGTGGACTGGACGCAGAAGAAAAAGTTTTTTTTACCGGTAAATCGAACCACATATTGTTTCTTTGTTCAGAACAAAGAAACACTGACAATGCCAAGGATACACATGAGAGAGAGATTGATTTTATACTCATTACATAAATTGTGCTTCGTACTATGGTATTTCAGGACATTTTTCTGTGTATAAAAATTTTAATTTGTTTTGAAAATTGTAACCCGTGCGTGGTGTGATGGATAGCATGTCCGCCTGTTAATCCAGAGGTTCGAGTTTGAATCCCAACAGAGGCACAAATGTTTTTCCACGGGTATCGCCTTTCGCGAGGAATGGGCAAATCCTCCTATAGTATTCATTGCCATGAAAAGCGCTTTCTCGATTAGCCGTTCGAAACCGGCAGAAAATTTTAGGTGCTGGCAAAACCACTGCGTAAACTTTCCATCTTTCCTATTCTGCTGGGATTTTTCCGAGCAGATGGAAAACTGCATTTGTGCAGCCGGTCCCTAAAAAAGGCGAATCTTCCTCCCCTTCCAATTACCGTCTAATTGCACTAACGTCTCTTCTTTCCAAGGTCATGGAAACGTTGATAAACCGTCAACTTATGAAATATCTTGAAGAACGAAAGCTTCTTAATGACCGTCAGTACGGCTTTCGTAGCAAACGGTCCACTGGTGATTTCATGGCTTATCTCACCGAAAAGTGGAACCAATCTTAACATTGTTTTGGATAAAGTAAGATTATTCCGCTTGATATTTCTAAGGCATTTGATAGAGTTTGGCATCAGGCTCTTTTATCGGAAACGAGTGCTTTTGGTACCAATGAGTCACTTCTTCGTTGGATTAGAAATTACCTTTCCGACCGTTCAATACAAGTTGTATTGGATAGTTTCAAGTCTGATACCCACTTCATAAATGCTGGTGTGCCCCAGGGCTCTGTTTAGTCTCCGACTTTCTTCTTCATTTTCATTAATGATCTCTTGTCTAAAACTTCTAATCCGCTTAACTGTTTTGTTGACGACTCGACCCTCAGCTTTTCATATTCGTTTCCAAATTCACGTCCCTGCTCTTCGGATGTGGAACTGGAACGGTTGCGTATGATAAGCTCATTGAATTCTAACCTTGACAGCATTGTTACATGGGGTCATAAGCACCGAGTAGAATTCAGTGCTTCAAAAACTCAATGCTGTCTCTTGTCGTTGAAGCTTAACATTCCCCCCATTGCCATTATCCGTGAATGGTACCTGCATCCATGAAACCGAAAAGCTGTCAGTACTTGGTGTGTGTGTAAAAGATGATCTTCGTTGCAATGACCACATATTCGAAGTCGCCAAAAACGCTGCTAAATGCTTAGGCTTCTTGAGACGATGCAGGAAATTCTTCACCCCTTCTGAGCTGGCTACAATTTGTAAAGCCTTCATCCCATATCTGGTCAGGTACTCCTCAAACATATCTGCGCATACTTGATAGGGTACAAAATAGAGCGTTAAAATTGATAGGTGATTGTTCAATCGTAGAATCGTAGAATCGATTGTTTTTCTTGAACATCGTCGAAATGTTACCGGTCTCACTCTCTTTTATCGCTTTTTTTACAATCAGTGCCCTAGCGAAATAGCCAGTTGCATTACTCCCCTGAAACAATTTAGCCGCAACTCCCGCCTCGCTAGGAATGCTCATCAGTTCTACCTTGAGCCCAACTTCGGGCGTACAGTCAAGTATAAAGATTCTTATTTTTGTCGCACCACCCGAATGTGGAATGCTTTATCTGGCTCTGTATTTCTTGTATCTTCTCCTGTTTTCCCTGCTCGCACTGTTCTATAACATTATAAGGACCCCCTTAACTATAAAAGAAAATGATTGCCATTGAAAAATAAATGCTTAGCACAGCAGAACTCCAAATTTTTGACAATTCCGAACTAGTAAGTGGTAAAACCCTTTTCATGGCAGTATAATTTTTTTCGGAGTGAAATTACTGATTCCTATCGAAGGGCGGTACAATTGGATATTTCACGTAACAGGCATACATGTTAACTTTTACCCCATGGGCACAAAGATAACTTCTACGGAAGTATAAAATACGTTATACTTTGACTTTTCTGGTCAAAATATATTAAGACATCAAGTGAAGTGGTATTACCTTACTGGTGCCGACACCTGGTATACAGCAACGGTGAACATGAAATTTACATTTCGTACCCAAATTGATGGAGTTGGGAAATACTGAAAAAGGATGCTAGGAGACGCTATCTTCCAGCTCCACCGTCTTCTGCTGATAGAATTTTTTATGGAGGCAGTGAAGGTTAGATTATGTTAAGTTTGGTTTGGCAACTTTTCGCTCGATCTAAAAATAAATAAATAGGGTGGCACAACAGAGCGAGGAACCCCTGGGCCTAGCGCAGTTCTCACAACCATACCTTGTGAGGGAATGATCTTCGCTCGATCTGAAAGGATCCATTGTACTCTGCGGGATAAAGTGTGAATTAGGGGTGAGGGGGCAACTACTGGTGGGTAGATTATTACAGTTGCAACCCAGATGAATTTTGTTATGTTGCTCTGTGGATCGAGCCGATCAGGGGTTTTTTCTCTGTGTGGGTCAAGCTTGTGCACTTGCATAAGAAGTGCAATGACCCATCCTCTGTCTGCTTACAGTGACTCTACCTCTACTGGATTTTCTAATGCCCATTCTCATAATATGGGTATACTGAATGGATTGTGACTGTGAGAAAGCCACCCAATAGAGAGAGCCAAAGCCTGTTAAGCTGGAGTAAATAGCCTGTTTTCATCTTGGAAATCTCTGATCATTAGCTCCCAGAAACCCGGAATATTTCTAAAGAAACCCACTGATTGGCACTTTTTAGAAAGTACAGGTGAACTTTATTCTTTTCTTGCTCTAGTCGCCTGCATATAGAGTTATTAATCTCATTGGATTAACGTAAAAGTTCGGCCAATTTATCATTTCCAATTATGTCATGATGTCCTGGAACCTAAGGAAACCAAACAAACAAGAGCTACTGTGAGAATCAAGTGACATTATTATGGGCATGGAAAACAATACAACAGCAAACAATTAATTTCAAAAGTGTAGAACTATCTGCGTATTTTTCTTTAAAGGAACAGAACATATTGGAATTTTTCTTAAAATAAACACACTAGATAAAGTGTGGAAACATTTTGAAGGACACGGCCACGTTAACTGAGCGGCAAAGCGGCAACATTAGAGCAAAATTGAAAGCTGAGCGGCAGAGCTGTGTCGCTTAGTTTTGAATGTAGTTCTACGTGGTGGTGTGCTCACGGACTCAAACATTTCACAACAAGTTTGAGAAGCTTGATATCGGAAATTGGCTAGAACAATGACAAGTAAGAAGACAGTTGGTCTCAAAGAATGTTCCCCAGAGCCCCTCAATTAGTTGGGATGAAGAGATTTCCTCATAACGGAAGCTTTACTGAAACTGCAAACAAGAAATGAAGAAGCAGTGCGCCCAACTCGAAGCAAAGATCACGGAGGCGTGTCACTGGCTCGGACTTAGTCACGAAGAGTGAGGTGATATTTAAAGCTTATTGAAGCTGATGTCCTACAATTTGAAGATCGTTGAGCACGAATTAAATAGCAAAGATGTCTGCAGTCGTATGTCGTTGTTCTCCACAAAGACACCAGCACCAGAACCCTCGACGGTTTTCGAGTCATCTGTGACGATACGATAACAGTTCTATCCAGGATCAGATTCTTGAGCGGAACGCTTCCATTTTAGTCGTTTTAGTAAAGAAGAGTGAGAATCTTACACTTTACCGGTGCTAGACTCCAACGTTTATGAATAGTCTTCAAAGATGGAGTGAAATTATACTTTATGAGCTCTGCAGTATTGTGATCATTAGTTACAAAGTTACTTCATTCTCTTTCAGCTGAGAATACCTCTTCAGTACATATCTCAAATTTGTTGTTCCGAATATGCAAATTTTTTTTATTATTATTGGTTTTTCGCGCAACTGAAGTGTGTTCATTCTACTAAAGTAGTTCTGGCAACAAATCTTTTCTGTTGAAAACAGAGACCGGAGACACACTGCATTGCTCTCAAATTGCATTCTAATATGAAACCACATGTACTCTGGTACATGGAACCATTCAACGTAAGATCTTAGATTAGCTACTGCTACAGATCTCTACGATAATTATTCATCTCGAAGTTTTTCTTCAAATTTTGTTCTTGTCTCGCTAGTGTTTGCAAAACAATTTTTTCCCCCCCTTCTCTCTCTTCACAAAAATAATTCGATTGCTCTAGAACAAATGGTCGACTTGGTATAGAGAAGAAAATGAAAAAAAGCTATGATACATTACACACCTACGAAAACGATATTTTACCATCTTCACTCATTGTTCTCTTTTCTTGCAATTTTAATTGATATTTTCTTATACCTTACCCACGTGGTCCGGCTGTGTAGACGGTTTCTTCTACTCTTCCATTAGACGGGTTCCTCGAACCGTAACGGCCTCTAATGATGTTGTCTGGATTTCCAGCCGCACTATGATAGAAACTTCCAATGTCATCGTTGGAGTGTCTGAGAGGAAGAAAATTTTGAATAAAGTATTGTTTAGGAAATGTAATTTGTTTTAAAAAGCATCCCACTCTCTTAGAAATATTAAATAAGAAAGAAAAGTTGCACCTATTGATTAAGAAAGGAGTTAAATGAAGTATCAGGATATGATCATATTTTCTGAAAACAAAAGCTAACTACAACTGTAACCTCTTTAAAAATAAATTTATTTGGAGCCAATCTTTCAGTCAATAGAGAAATCTTTTCTTTGTAGTCAATCAGCATGAAGGATTTTGTGCTTTTTTATGCTAAAATCGTCTTCGTAATGAATACTTCCCCAGAGATATTAGGACTCGTTAATAATTTCATGTGGTGCCCGTGGTGTGATGGATAGCATGTCCGCCTGTTAATCCAGAGGTTCGAGGTTCGAATCCCAACAGAGGCAAAAATGTTTTTTCCACGGGTATCGCCTTTCGCGAGGAATTGGCAAGTCCTCCGTTAGTATTCATTGCCATGAAAAGCGTTTTCTCGATTAGCCGTTCGGAACCGGCAGAAAATTGTTGGTCCCTTCCATTCCCTCACAAGGATTGGTTGTGAGAAATGCGCTAGGCCCAGGGGCTCCTCGCTCTGTTGCGCCACCCTATTTATTTTATTTATAATAATTTCATCAATATTGACAAACTTTGTTTTAAAACATTTACTACGGGGTAAGGAAGCATCATAACTTCCTTCCCCATTAGTAAATTAGTTTCGTAGACCGAAGTTTTTAAAACAGCCCTGGTTATGAAGACCAATACCTCGAGCTCTGATTCTGACTAGTGTTTCTTAGCTAGGTAAATGTTAACAACTACCAACTTCACATAAGACATAAATAACTATCATAAATTTATGTGAATATGCTTTGAATTTATTTATTTTTTTCTAAATGGTTTTACTTAGCTTGGCCTCTTTGATCTGGGTCAAATCTAGAAATTGGTTTCGGTCCGCTTCCTATTGGCGGAATGATATGAAATTCTGTAGCATCTGTTCTTACGATGAGAGTAGGTTTTAATACATTCAGTTTCATGATACAACTAAAGAAGATAGTGCATTGCGCACACTCGCTGGTATTATAATTGCCAACAACTTTGTGTCCGATAACGTAGCGTTGTGAGCAGAGCAAAAGATAAAAGAAAACGCGACAGTGCAATAGAAATGTGTGCCTCTATGACGTACAACATACCCACACCAAGAAAAATGAAATTGCGATGGCGTTATCATAATTAGCTATATCATGATTCGGTATCTTTGTACATCCAATATGGCCTCAACTAAAAAATGGCGGGCTACATAGTTTTTAACTGCTTTCTAAATATGAGTATGAAATGAAAGAGCGGAATAAGCGGAATAAAGCTCTCTATTGAAATTAAATGAAAATCCAATATGGTCGGAACAGAAACTATCGTTGGGCGTGCGAAATTTCAATTCAGTCAATTGAGGTATCACAATGAATGCTATTTACATATTTACACAGGTTACTCGCGTGCAACCAATTTATTTTTTTATGGGATTAATCCTATATAAGCTGACAATGGTACTTTGGACTTAGCTTTGAGTGCGTTCTCTACAACATTTCAATCTTTATTTTTAATAAAACCGTTCAACCATTAAATTTTATCACTCTTTTTTATGTTTTTAGAGCAATGGTAAGCATATCTGTCTATTGGAAGTTCGAGTTCGTTCCTGCCAGTAAAAATACTTGCTCTCTTATCGTAAGGATAAGGGGAACTGATCAGATCTGAATGGATTCCAAAGTTTGTGCTGGGTGACACTGATTCCTGCTTACGACAATTTGGCTTCTTTAGGCACGGCTACGCTTACTGAGCCCCAATCTGAATTTAGTTCTATTTTTACCGAAGTGCGTGGCCGTTTCTTTACAGAGGATTAAAACAAGTATTTTGTGGAGTATATGTACATAAGAAATCTATTCTCCTTCGTCTAAGCAACCGAAGAAGTATTTGTATAATTCTTTGGGAACGAAGAGTTTTGTCTTTTTTTTAATTTGTTAATTTCTTACACTTTTTAAGGAAAATTAAAATTAATTATTTTTAAGGACATCCCAAACGAAAGCGTTCTTGCAGTCGCGGCAGCGGCAATATGAGAATATCCACACCGGCGCAGCAAAAAAAAAAACTCAGCGTGTTTATATGTTTGTACCTTCGCGTCGGAAAAAATGATTACAACAGCATTTCTGCTAATGCAGCTACTGCAAAATCGATTTGGTTTGGGAGAACTCTTAAACTATAGGAACGAACTAGAAATATTATACCATTTCATGCTCAAACGCGAGAGCATTGATAAGCGCAGTGAAAAGTTAAAGTAACATTCAATTTTAACTGATAGTGAGTTTTTTTTTAAACAACCGATAGACGAAGCTTGAAGTGGAACAAACCAAAAAGAATAGAAAAGACCTCGTCGTCTAATATAGAATATATTTGTTTTGAATTCTTCTTCAAAAATTTGTCAAATTGTGGCGCCTATTCATCTAGAGGGTTATTCACATGAGCGCGACAAACATACTTCGAATAAATCATGAAAAGTTATTTCAACCTCGTTTCCAATTTAAGCTCTCAACTAACTCTGAGGAAACTAATGTTTATATACACTTCGCACAAAAATTAAATGAGCAGAATTAGACGAAAGTTTCTAGCCAATTGAAAAAAAAATTTTCAAAAATTTTTAATTTTTTTTTTTTTTTATTCGAAATTCTTGCCCTTTTTTTTAAATTTGATGAATAGGGAGAAAAAACGGTTGGCTGGATTAAATTGAAACTTCGTAGGGTTTTTGTGGGTATATTGAACAGTAAAAGGCACATTTAACTCTAGTGGTTTCCGAAATATTTTTGATTAGGTGCTTGATTTTTCAAAAAACCACAAAAAGCCCTTTTGATGTTGCTTTTTCAAATTCATGTAATGATTAAAAAATATTTTTTTAAATTTGATTGCCAATTCTCAATTCAAGTTTTTGAAACCAATCTCAAAATTTCTGTGCGATCATTAGTTGCTGAGATATTGGTAATCAAAGACAAAATGATCTTTTTCCATTCAAATACCGATATCTCAGCGAGAAATGCTCCTATCGAGATTTTTAAGAAACCAAATTATGGCTGAATAAACAAGCTATCCGGTCCATATGGAAGTTAAGTCGAGATTTTTCCATGTCCGTAGACTAAAAAAAAACCAAAAAAATTTCGAAAATTTTTTTGTCGGTGGTTTCAAAAAATATTAAAAAAAAAATTCAAACTCAGATTAGAAAACTAGACACTTAGAGCAACAATTTGCTTTTTTTTCTGTACGACCATTTTTGTATAAGTTACAACCTGTTGAAAATCCCCCAAAAAATTTGGATTTTTTTCTGCTCCCTTAACTTTTGTGCGAAGTGTAGTTTATGTTGAAGTTCAGGTTCATAAACTTGCTTTTAAATGCTAAAATTATATTAATTTAAGAAAACAAATTGTTCGTCACATTCTATTTGCTTTCTGCAATTTATTAAATTTAAGGAATGAAGTTTTTTGCATCTCCAACACAAACTAAATTTCAAGCACTTTCATTTGAGCGTGTGAAGAAACTTCGCTCAAAAAAAACTTAAAATCATTTTTCTTGATTTATTCGTCGTCGTTGGTCGTCCTCATGTGAATAGTCCTTTAAAATCATATCGATTTCAAAGAAATTGACACTCAAATAAAATTTTATTAGCAACTACACAGTTTTCCGCCAACTTATGCAAGTAGCAATATGTTTAATATTAATTTCAGTACAATCAATTGTTTTTTAGTTTTATACTCGTATAAGGATGCAACCTTTGTACATTTCTAATTTATGACTTCTGAAAGCCTTACACTTTGTCATTGATCCATGTCTTATTAGAAAACAGGAATCATTTCTGGGATTATAGCAAGAGCAATGAGTTATTAAATGAATTTTATTTATAAATTTCGCTGACGATGGAAGCATTGCTTCCGAAATGTGCATTTGATAAAATATATAAAAGTGTTTTTCAATGTATTTGTTAGTAAATATAAAATCTGTCAAAATGTGAGTTCTTGCTTGCTTTCACATTTCATTATTTCATTATTTTCTCTTTTTTTGTGGTCTACCACCGTAGTATACGT
This sequence comes from Melanostoma mellinum, assembly GCA_914767635.1. Lineage (NCBI taxonomy): Eukaryota > Metazoa > Arthropoda > Insecta > Diptera > Syrphidae > Melanostoma > Melanostoma mellinum. The sequence continues at coordinate 159,380,524 of OU612058.1, read as the reverse complement.
GCTTTTCTAAATCTTTTTTATTGACAGTTTCTTTCGAAGTGGATTGCTTAATAGTATTTCAACGGATAGTTTGTGCAAAAAAAACTGTTCTAATACTAAAAGCAAAAGTTCTTTTTCTTCCTTTTTCAACTGAACTGGTCGTGCTCTATTTTTTCCAAGATGGTTTTTTTTAACTTGAAGGCTTCCACAGAACTGGGAACTTCTAATATTATCAAACTTTGTTTCTTTTGCTGCCATACGGAGCATCTTCATCTCAGTTTCTGTCAACCTACTCTCAATAAAATTATGGATTTGCACAACCAGCTCGGTAGGAGTGGGAGCCTAGTACATTTCAATTTACCATAACTTGTGAGAAAGTAGAGGAAGCCCACAATTTGTTGGTGATTCTAAACAGCGAGAAGTGACAGTAATGCACTGCAACTTTTCTTGGAAGATTGGCAATTCAATGTGAAAACCGGTTCTAGTAAAACCAACAGTGGGATCTTTAAATATATTTTATACATTCTATTTTTATTCATCTTCTGAATGAATGCATAATGTCACAAGAATATTGTGTCAAAATTTCAAGTTAAACGGAGCAAAACTGACGATATTATGAGTTTTTAAAAACTACTTACTACCCAAACCAAAGCGTTTTTGCATTCGCGGCAGTGGAAGTTGCAGTTAAAATTAGATTGCCCAGCGAAATATGACACTACTCACCTCACACCACCACGAAGCGTTTTCATACATTTGTATTGTCGCGACGGCAAAAATTATGACAGCAGCGTTTCTGAAGCTACAACAACTGCAAAAGAGTTTGGTCTAAGAGAACCTTAACCTGACAGCTTTAATGCATTTTCATAAATCACGTTTCCAAAGTCGATTCCCCTCATAACTTTAGAACTACTGCACCGATAATTTTGAAAATTCGAAAACTATTTCTGTAAATGATTTACAAGGTATCGATGGAAGGGCATTTTAGGATTTGTTAATATTTTTCTTCTTTTTTTACAATAACAAATGCGCCGAATTTTTGTCAAAAAATCGCGTTTTTCAATCACATGATTCCCAAAAAGTGAAAAATATAAATTTAGAAATCCTTTGAAACGAACTAACTCTAATTTTGTGATTCGAATGATCCGGATGATCAAGTACCGAGTTTTGAAAGGCACCGAATCTTTAATTTTTTTCGACGAGACGTTTCACCATTACCGTATTTTTTGATATTTCTTTATGGAATTTTCACACAGTGTTCTTTAAATATTTTATTTTAATATCGCATCGACTTTTATAAATAGATGTTAGCTGTGTCAAAAAATTTACTAATTTTTAGAATAAATTAACCCCTCCCCCTTCACACAAATTTGATATAAAAAACCAAAACGCACTATAGACGCTAGATTTGCTTTTCGTTTTTTATAATCACAAACTTTCTATAGTTGCAGCCTATATGACAGCTGAATAACAAAACTTAGCCGTATTTTAATAACTATTCCTGCATTAAATTTAAATTTTTAACCTTATGACATTTTTTTAACGTTAACAAAAACGTCGATCGAAAGACAGTAAAAGTTGGAATTTCTACTGTTAAATGAAAAAAGAAATATAATTTCTGTTACTCTTTCAAAGTTGAATTAAAGAAAATAGAAAATAAATAGGGTGGCGCAACAGGGCAAGGAGCCCCTGGGCCTAGCGCATTTCTCACAACCATACCTTGTGAGGAGGAGAGAAGGGACCTACAATTTTCTGCCTGTTCCGAACGGCTAATCGAGAAAACGCTTTTCATGGCAATGAGTACTAACGGAGGACTTGCCAATTCCTCGCGTAATTCGATACCCGTGGAAAAAACATTTTTGCATCTGTTGGGATTCAACATGCTATCCATCACACCACGGATACCACTTTCAAGGTTGGTTCAACCCAAATGAAACATTTCAGAACCCTAACTTAAAAACGATTCTTAATTGTGTCATATTTACATTTACTTGTTAAACAATAAATTAAAAATAAGCTTTTATACAAAAAGGACAGTACTATGAAATTAGATTTTTTCTGATATTTGAACTACAATTGTTGGATCTGATTTTCGGGACAAAACACCTTGTTCTATGTTGTATGGAATTTACTGTCTCTTCAAAAATTTAAAATTAAGTTTCTCAGACTTCTTGGTTAGAGTTCTCACTTCGATTTCCTGACTCACAGATAAGAGATCCTTGAAAGCAATTTCTGTTCAAACCGACAGACAACACGAAAAATAGGGGACCCAATCATTTCGAAGTTACCAATACTGTTGCCTCATTTTTAATCCATTAATTGATATAGATAATAGTTCCTACTCATTGTCCATAAAAAAAATTATGGATTGTTTTTCAGATACTAGATAATCTCTATTGAGTCCTTTCTTTTCGACAAAAAAAATTTGACATTTTTTTAAAAACGCAATTTCTTATCCAATGAATGATTTAATTGTAAAGGTAAAGTTACTTTATCCGAACGTTATATTTAATTAATTATTTTACCGAAAAGAGAAGGATCCGTCAGGGTTAACATTATTGTACTCAATTTCACATAATCCACTTTTTACTATCAACACATGAATGAATATTGACTTCACAATGCTCATTGCACTAAACGAGGGATGCACCATTTTGATGAAGCACTAAGTTAAGTATCCTGAGAATAATTTGGATATTCTATTCTATAACCGACTGATTGCACTGCTGAAACCGAGAAACGAACTGACAAAATCAAACAATTGACAATGACTGGTTTATTAACAACTTGGAGTTTTACTTAAATATTGTTTCGCCTGACCTATCCACTCTTAATGCATTGGTGAATCTTTGGAGTTATTCTAAGCAGCCTGGGGTGGCCCTTCTCTTCTTCTATCTATCGAGTTGGTCGGTATGAATTTCCACTTTTTGAAGTTCTCGCAGTCGTATCATGTGCAAAAGAGTTTCTTAGAATACCAACAACTTACCAATCAGATACAACTACGGGAAGTGGTTTTTCTCACTCATTCCAAGAGTAGTCGTGAGCATTCATGCATCCCGATGGCGTTAAAGAACAACAAACAAAACAGTATACGTAGTTTGTTTGGGCCAGTAATTATTTTACTTATATGTTAAATGTTTCAATTAAAAATGCCTTCAAGTATTAGTGACGTGAAATGATTCATGGACTGTTTAATGACCGAAAGAGAATTACTGCTCTATGACGATACTACAGATATTGTAAGTGGGTGGTCATATGTATCCATCACAAGTTAAAGCAGTTAAAAAGTGCGATGTGCAAAAAGCAAGAAGTCGGAAGCTTTAATAGTTCGTGGTTTAAGAACCATGACAAAACTGAAGATACTAATGTTTTATATATGCATATGTTTGCTTATGGTATCTAGAACATTTCCGTGTTATATCATTCTCCTTTTGTTCTTTTTCTTATAGTCAAGTATTGTTCATCAATCATAAAAATTTGTAGGACTATAAATCTTGTTTTAACTATTAAAGAAGAACTAAAATAAATATCAACGCAACTTAATTCAGTTTTCCTTTTTTTTAAGTAAATTTACTGCGCTAGGAAAAGGAAACATTAATCAGTTGGTATTCTTCAGGTAGTCAACATAATTAAATAAAAATTATTTTTATTCCTATGCAAAGGAAGGCTTCACTCTTTACAAAAACAAGCAAAGTTTTGAGATTGAAAAGGTTAAGAGGAGCGATAAGAATATGAGAAGCAAACAAATCGAAGGTATACAAAAATATTTTTCGGTGCGAAGTCGGCACGTGTTGCCGTCATCGTAGCAAAGTGAAATGTGGAACGCAGGTAAGGCAGGGAGTTTTTTACGAAATGAGAGGGTATGCGTTTCCATATCTTGGCTTGTATGTTAAGAACGGGTACCACAGTGACACTTTTGTCATACTAGTACTCTCTACGTGTCTGATACTGAACATACAAACTAAGATATGGAAATGCATACCCTCTAATTTCGTAAAAAACTCCCTGCCCTACTTGTATTCCCAATTTCGCTTTGCTACGATGACGGCAACCCGTGTCGACTTCGCACCGAAAAATATTTTTGTGCCTTTGTCGGTAAATGGCAACTTACCACATTTCGAACGGAGACCATAGTGGTTTCTGACAGTTTAAGGTTTTCCTTAAACCAGTAACTCAGTTTTTTAGTAATAACTACTGTTTTCAAATGAAAAAGAATCAATAAAGCATCTAGTCAAAAAAGCCTTTAAAATAAGGGACACTCTAATTGTAAGTATCTTGAAAAAATAAGTATGCCTTTTGTCTCTAGGGTTTTACATGTCATGTTACAAGGTTTAACAAAAGTGTTTTGAGACGACATCATTGAGTTGGATGATTTCAATCTTTTGTCCCTTTTCATTGCACGAAAAGATCCGTCCAAAGGCGTCCCGGAATATTCTCAAACCGTTCCATTGATGCAAAAAGATCGCTTCTCATGATTTTCGGAGTGACAGTCACTTATCGATTTGGAGTCGATTTTATCTATTGGCGACTTTTAAGAAGGGAAGGCACAAAGTCTGTCCAAAAATATGCTTTTCTGAACGCATTGAAGAAATTATGAGTTTGATTGAAAAAAGAAATGTTCGATTTCTTATGCTTGCTTATTCTTTTTGATCATATTTAAAGGCGACACGAATGTGCTTATCTGGAAGAGATTGGTACTCAGGATACACTGCGTTGACCCAAGAAAAATTTGGCTGAGTCTCTTGGTTTGGAAATATTCCATGCCTGCGAGTCCAACTTTTTGAAAAAGTAATCACTTTCGCGGATAGACACAGAAAATAAATAATGTTGAAAAATCACCTTTTCCTTTTTACATAAAAACTCATATTTATAAATGAACAAAATGACGAAACTCGATGAAATAGCATTTTCCCTACTTCTGGAAAATCATCCGTTTCCTTCCTTTTATTTATTTTTTTTCCGCGAGTAACCACAGTTTTTTTTAACGGGGCAGTACCAAGTGAGTTGGTCGTGCTTTATTTTTCGCTAGATGATATTTTTGGCATGAAGACTTCAACGGATTTTGGTAGCTCTAATTCTATGTAGTTTTGTCACTTCTCTTGTTTAACGAGGTATTTTTATCTCAGCTGCTCACACTTTTTCTTACTCTCTTATTTTTTATACATTATCCAACATTATGAACAGTATGCGAGAACTGGAGAGAGTGGAAATATTCCGAGGTTGTCTAAACCTCACCTTTATTCCAACTAGTTGGAGAGAAGTTAAAGTCATATTTATTCCCAAAGCCGGTAAGCCCTCTCACACTGAACCCAAAGATTTCAGACCAATAAGCCTATCCTCCTTTCTACTTAAGACTCTAGAAAGAATTATAGAAACGCATATCCGAACAAAACTGAATAACAATGTGATCTCTACAGCCCAACATGCATATATAAAGGGCAAATCAGTTGAGACTGCACTTCATGAAGTAGTCGGAACCATTGAACAGTCAATCCAATATAAAGAGTACACGTTGGCTGCATTCCTCGATATTGAAGGGGCCTTCAACAACGTTGAATACAATGCTATTCGCATGGCATTAAGTTCCATAAATATCGAGCCAACGCTATCAAATTGGATCGACTCCATGCTCCAAACGAGAATAGTAAAAGCAGAAATGGGTGAAAGTACCCTAAAAGTAAAAACTTGTACAGGTACACCTCAAGGAGGAGTGTTATCCCCGCTACTCTGGCTCCTAGTAGTTAACCAAATCCTGGTTAAACTCGACAGGAGCGGAATAAAAGCAGTAGCCTATGCCGATGACATCGTCATCATGACTTCGGGAAAATTCACAACCACCCTTTGTGAACTTCTTCAGACAGCTCTAAACAAGCTCACCAGCTGGGCGAAAAACTGTGGGCTAAACGTCAACCCTACAAAAACAGAACTTGTTCTGTTTACGAGAAAACGTAACATTCCAGATATACCTCCTCCCTCCATTAATGGAATACCTATTTTAAGCGAAGTGAGAAGGAACGCGTTGGGATCAAATTTTTTGACCGAGATCGAAGTTATATCCTTGCTAAACAAAATTGAAGTAAAAAAACTTTACCAGTACTGTAATTTGGCTCTTACCTATAGGGATCGTATAGTTAATGAAAGTTTTTAAAATTACAATTGTCATTTTCAAGTTATGTACTCCCTTTTTTTTTATAAACTAATTATTGCAATTATATTAAGAGAATTAAATTTTCAAATCATTATAAACGTTTAAAAAAAATGTTTTGTCAACTAGGCAGACGGCAAAAATGCCAAGCTTTTCTGATTTTTGTTTTTATTTTAAATAATAATAAATAATAATGGAATACCAATAAACTTATCTGGTACGGCAAAATATCTCGGAATAGTCCTTGATCGTAAACTTAACTGGAAAGACAATTTAAAAGAAAGAGAAAGGAAAGCTCAAATCGCTTTCTACACTTGTAGTAGAATTTTTGGTAAAAAATGGGGACCTGGTCCCAAAACCATTCACTGGATGTTTACATCCATAATAAGACCAATCCTCACATATGCCTGTCTAGTCTGGTGGCCATCATTAGAGAAGGCTTCAAACCTTAAGACCATGACCAAAATCCAAAGGCTTGCATGCATTGGTTCAACCAGTGCCATGAGAACAACACCAACTGCAGCTCTGGAAACCTTCCTATCGCTAGCCCCCCTAGATCTCTTTACTAAGGAGATGGCGGCCAAAAGCGCACTGCGACTCAAACAATGCAACAATTGGAAAACAGGCATATCAGGCCATAGAACCATCATGAACCATACAGATATAGACATCCAAACAGACTATACCCCCCCGCATATTGATTTCAATCCAGTGGCCCTAACAGTCTTTCCGACTAGAGAAAGCTGGGAGGAAAACAGGGTTATAAAAGAAAATCACATTTCCGTCTTCACAGATGGTTCCAAAACGGACGAAGAGGTAGGATCAGGTATCTTTTCAGACTATTCTAACACGAATAGATCAATAAAGCTTCCCGACTTCTGCAGTGTCTTTCAAGCAGAAGTACTCGCAGTGTGCGAAGCCGCGAAGCACCTTGCTACGCAAAACTTGATCAACAAAAATATTGACTTCTTCATAGACAGCCAGGCGGCCATTAAAGCTATCTCATCCATTATCACAAAATCCAGGCTAGTAGACAGCTGTCGCAGTAACCTTAGACTGCTCAATGAGACAAACACAGTTAGTTTAACCTGGGTTCCTGGACATCGTGACATTATCGGTAATGAAATGGCGGATAAGCTGGCAAAAATCGGGTCAGCACTCGAACCCAGCGAAGCGAACACTTCAGTTCTAAAGCCACTAGAGCAAGAAAAAAGCAGAATCAAACACAATTTTCTAAAAATCGCCAATGACAGGTGGTCATCTTTAGAAACATGCCGAGTCTCTAGAAACCTTTGGCCAGATATTTCCAAGAAAAAAACAGAATTTCTACTCCAGCTAAGCAGACCTCGGCTCTCTCTGTTGATTGGCATTCTCACGGGTCACAACTCGTTGGGTACCCACATGATGAGAATGGGCATTAGCACATCCGACTTATGTAGAGGATGCCAAGATGAGGAGGCAGAGGAGGGATCTTTCCACTTCCTCTGTGAGTGTCCTAGCTTAGCCCACACTCGGAAAAAAACCCTCGGAGAATACTTCTTCGACGAACTGGGCGACATCTCTAACCTCCCACTGAGCAACGTCCTGAAATTTACTCAGGGCTCCAAATGGTTCAGTGGGAGTTCCCTACCACAATAACCATCCACCTCTCCAATCCTCCCATTTCCTCATCCTATGATTTCCCGGGGAGCACAATGGATCCTCGAGATCCGAGTGAGGTGTTGCCACTTGTGGCTGCACCCCCTATTCAACCTAACCTAACCTAACCTATGCGAGAACTGGAGGCACAAATGCGGTGTAAGGTGCTTCCTCTAACTGAGGGTGCAGTTTTCTATCACAGAAGTTGGTTGAGTTTTCTCTCCACTTCATCCACCCTAAATTTATCAGGAAATTGCTGTTGTCGTCATATTGTGTTAATCCCAGATATTTAAGCTTTCAAACTAGGGAAGCACATTTCCATTCAAACAAATGTCTGGAATAGGTTTTATTATTTATATATTTCTGTTCTATAAGTTTAACCCATACGTCAAGTACTCGTTGGAGAGGGACGTTGGATCATCACTTTTGGCTTCACCGTCAGCAAACAATAGTTGGTGTACTTTGGTGTTCCGTACTTCACCTTACAGCAGGTATTCAAAGACTGTAATAAACAACAAAGGTCGCAAAACTCTTCGTTGGTATATCAAATGTGACTTGGAAAACTTGAGTGACTCCAACTGCACAAAAGCACCTTTATGCATTGGATATCCCTGACCATTTGGGCATAAACCTCTGAAACTCCCCGTTGTGTAAAAGCATCCATATCACAACAACCATCACAATATTTAAATCTTCTAATTCTTCTAGTTTTTTTTCCACTAGGATCCTTATACTTTGGGTTTGATCAGTTGTTGACCTACCCACGACAAACCCGAATATGTTATCGGATAGCATTATTAATTGCCGTATTCAGCTACCCAATCAGCTTGATCGAATAAGCTTAGAGATGAAAATAGTGTACAATCTAAGCCCGATATCTCCTCTCAAAAAGCTCACATTGTATCTCGTCAGGGTCTCCTTTATTTCTGGAGTTCTTAACCGCCTCACTAACTTCTTCCTTTGTGATTTTGAGTTTTTCAGCTTAGCTTGGTTCTGCTTTAGCTTTGTCATTCCACCACCATGTTTCTTTGGCTTTTTAGTAGTGCTCCTTTTAAACCTCTAGCAATGCTTGGGCTCTCTTTGGAACTTCTTTGTACTATGCTCCCTGCCAGTAGCGTAGCTAGCATGGTTGACACCTGACACCCGGGGCGGTAATTATGGTGTCACCCCCAGAATGTAAAACAGTAAAATAAATGAAATTCCGCTAATCCATATATTGGGATTTCTTTATTTGAATTCAAATAAAAAATTAAAAAAAGGAAAACAAAAATTAATGTATCTACATATTCACATTGTATAAAAAAAAAAACAAAACAAACATTAATAAAACGTCTTCTAAAGCAGAAAATTCGCTGATAGCGTCGTCAAAACTTATTTGCTGGGTCGCCTTATGTTCAATTGTTAAAATTCCCAGATTGTTGAGCCTCCTTTCCGTCATTGTTGCCCGCAAGTAGTTTTTAATTAAATTAAGCTTACTAAAACTCCTTTCACATGACGGAACTGACACACATATTATCATAAACATTTTTAATGCGGCAATAAGATTCGGAAGAGATTCTGCAAAGTCCCATTCAAGAATGAATTTCATAACCAATTAGATGTTGTCACTTTAGCCGCTTTCAAATGACTTCTCAACCTTGGTATCTCTGAGAGAAGTTCCGATTTTGATACCTCATCATAAGCACTAACAAATTTTGAAAATGCTATTTTCAAATCATTAATGTTTGCTAAAAGTAAAGTAATTGCCTGTACAACTTCAAACAATGAAGCCACTCCTTAATAGACTCTGTTCTTGTTTGAAGTTCAGTGATGAATCGATCAAAGCAGTCGAACATGTCTTTCCGTAGTTCAGCGCTCAGAGAAAGTCCTGCATCAGTTGCCAACTCACCAGTCATTCGCTTTTTACGACGAATTCTTCTTTCTGTTGGAATGTCGTATTTCTCCTATGTTTTTATACCAAGGTTAATTGCGTCTTCTACGATCTTTGTTCGATTTTCTTCCACGTAAATGCGAAGGGCTTCTATTTGTTTTGCCAAGTGATCAACAATTTATTTCTTTAAGGACATTATTTTAAAAGAAGAGAAAAGAAAAATATGCGAAATCAAACATTGCAGATTTTAGGTTCTGTGCAGCACCTCTGGTTTCTACATTTTCTCTTGCATCACACAACTCTTTAGCTGCAGCTAGGATCTCATCGATTTGCTGTGATTGAGAAGCACTTCCCAGCGAAAAACAGAAAAAAAAGTAAAAGTTGTCTCTACTGTAAAAAATCATACACAAGATATATTTTGAGCAAATGAAAGTTTGCGATCTTTAACGCCATAGTAGGTATATATATTCCTTGGTAGCTTTTGGGTGTCACCCCCAAATGGGTGACACCCGGGGCGGTCCGCCACACATTCATACTCTGCTGGGAAGTTTTCTTCCTTTTCTCTTTCAGTTTTGTTACTCTATCCGTGAGTTTACACGCCAAATAACTTCTTTTTTTTAAACAGGGCGCAAAACATCGAATATAGCGTCGGCTGTGTGGCACGTAGCGCCGTCCGGTCCTGTTGAAATCAAATGTTGCCAATAATTCTCCTCTTCAATTTTTGTGAACAAAAATTTGTCCAACATGGCCCGATAACGATCGCCATGGACAGTAACGGCCACTCCTTGCTCATTTTCGAAGAATGACTCTGGACCAAAATCTGCACTAAACAGTGATTCGTTTTGGATGTATCGGCTTTTCAATGTGTGCGTGCGGGTTTTTTGTGTCCCAAATGCGACAATTTTGCTTGTTAGCATACCCGCCATGATCAAAATGAGCTTCATCTAGATGATTTTTTGGCAAAATCGGCATCGGATTTTCAAAGTAATGCCGCAATAATTCTCAGTGTTGTTCAAGCGTATACACATTACACAACCATATCTGTCAAATCAGACATGAGCTAAGTGTTAGCATTCACGAAATAAGCACTAATTGAAAAAGAAAACATTAGATGGACATAGTGGTATTCTATCCCTGTACGGAAAAGGATATCTTAAGTTCTTAGAATAGCCTATAGGGGTAGGGTATTCAGGATCCAGTGTAACTAATCTTGTATCGTTGGAGAAGTATAACAACAAATATTAGTAGGTATAGTAACATTTTTCTATGCTGTTAAGTATCGCACAACCCAGTGCGGCCTGCGATCGCAACCTGTGGAACGTAGGTATTCTTATTTGTATTTACCACAGGCCGCGTAGGTGTGTGCGAATATAAGGTTCCGTTTTGACAGCAATCGCATCGCACGCAATAACCGCTCTGGTTTGCGCAGGGCTTTACCCTTCTACAACATCCTTACCCTATTGTTAGAAAAAACTACAATGATATTTTTTTTTTTTTTTTTTTTTTTTTTTTTATTAATCATTATTTCTAAACAATCTTTGAATTAATACATAAAAAGCAAACAATAAAGTTATTGTTGTTTGAAATAGTAAAAGATTCACTCAGTTGTAATTTAACAAGTGGCGAATGAATCTATCGGATACTAATTTAAGTAGGAAACAGATGGGGAAAAACTTCAAAGCGTATAAGTAAAAGAAGAAAAAAAAAATAAAAAATTTAAATTTTAAATTTAAAGAGGAGAGAAACAATAAAAATTTAATATGAACAGAGGAGAGAAAAAATAACAAAAATAAAAATATTTAAATAATTAACAAGCAGATGATCCAAGCACATATATATTTATGACAAGGCAGTAAAAAGTGATTCTAAAGAAGAATAGCTATTGGAGAAAAGCCACCATTTTACGTTGCGCAAAAAAACTTGTTTCACTCTTTCGCATCTTAGGATATCTGGAAGACAATTAAACAGGCGGGGAGCAGTGACTGAATAAAACCGTGAAAAGTGCGTTTTATTGATTTTAGGAAGCGTGACAAAATTTCTGTTGTTGACACGAAGATTGTGATTTAAATCTACTCTAACTGCATAAAACCCAGAGTTTTCAAAAAATATTTTTAGGACCTTGTAACAGTAAAGGTGCCTTAATGGTAGAATTTCCAGGGACTTGAACAATTCAAAACTTGGAGTACGACGATTTGCTTTACACAAAATGCGAACTGCATGCTTTTGCTTTATTAACAGTGGATTAATATTTATAGAATAGGAACCTCCCCAACAAGATAGCCCATACTGAAGTTTAGAGTCAAGTAAACCATAGTAAACTAGTTTCAAAATTGAAGCGCTACAATAAAGACTGAGGTGATACAGCTGTTTGACTACTCTGTTTAAATACTGTTTTAGATTGGAAGTGTGATCCTTCCAACTAAGCTTGGAATCCAAAGTTATGCCTAGATATTTGAAGCTTTTGACATGTTCAATTTCAAAGCAAGCATCACTACAACTTTCAAAAACCTTAAATGTTATAGGAGAATGACGACAACTTGCCAAATAAAATCTTGAACAGCATGGGGAGTGGTAAAATAATGGAAACTCTCCGCAGGTTGAGCCTTTAATGTTGAATAACATAAATTTTGTTTTCGTACTGATTACAAGTCTATGCTGATTGAACCAATTTCGCAATACCACTAAATCATGATTTACATCCAAAAAAAGATTGAAACTATTTTCACTACCATACGAAAGTGCAGTGTCATCAGCGAAGGCAGTAAGGTTACCTTTAAATGTTTGGATAAAGAGTGAATTTATATAAATTAAAAACAGAACTGGTCCCAAAACAGACCCCTGCGGAACGCCCAAATTAATAAGTTTTCGCGAGCTATAATTGTTCTTGATTTTTACCATTTGATTCCTGTTTTTCAAAAACGAAGCGAACCACTCATAAACAAATCCCCTAAAACCTGCGTGGTACAATTTACCTAAAAGAATGGTGTGGTCAACCATATCGAAAGCTTTGGTTATGTCTATGAATAGTGCAGCTGAAACTTTAGAATCATTCACCCCATTATAAACTTCACTAGTGAGTTTTAGTAAAGCACTCTCAGTCGATCTGTTTTTTCTAAAACCGAACTGACAATCACTGAAAAAATGCGTCCTCTCCAAAAATGAAAGCATTCTGGACTTCATACCTCTTTCGAAGATTTTTGAAAATACAGACAAGAGTGAAATAGGACGATAATTGTTTAAGGATGTAGGACAACCTTTTTTATGAAGTGGCAATACAACTGCTGATTTTAGGGCTTCAGGAAAAATTCCTTGCTTAACACATAAATTGAAAATAAAACTTAAAACATCAGCTACGTGAAATGATACTTTTTTCAGGACAAAGCTGGATATTTGGTCAAAAGAAGACGAATGAGATGTTTTGAGAGACATAATGATTTTATGGACCTCGAATGCGGAAAATTCTTCAAAGAAAAAAGTTTGAGATTGAAGACATGCTTGTTTTACACCGGAATCACATTGACAAGATGAACCAACATCGTTAGGAAAAACGAAAGACGAGCTTAAATTTGAAAAAAAGTCATTAAACAAGTTGGCGACCTGTGCAGGCTCGGATACAAGTGTACTATCGCGATTTATAACTATATCATTATATCCCTCCGATCTATTTAAAATTTCATTCACTACACCCCATTCCTTTTTGGTGTTGCCAATATTTTCAGCCAACTTGTTTCTAAAATAGTCATCTCTGCAAAGCGGTATGATTTTTTTTAATTCAAGGCATAACTTGTTGTAATAATTTTTGAGTCTGGCATTGTTAGGGTACTTCTTGACTTGAGAGTACATTTTATTTTTTTTTCTTATTTTATTCAGCAGTGGGAGAGTCATCCACTGCTTAAGACACTTAGACTTGTTATTATTATTAATCACGTTCTGACTGCAGTTCGAAATTATAATTTGTAACCTGCCAAGAAACGCATCAAAAGCTATAGATGGATCTTGAGAAGCGTAAACGTCATCCCAAAATTCAAAATTTAAATAATTTTTCAGTAAAGCAAAATCAATTTTTTTGAAATTCTTACTGCAGGCCTGTTTAGACCTTGGTACGTTGCAATCAAGTTGAATACAAGTCAGCCTATGGTCAGTTATTTGCAAATCATAGGCATCTACTTTATGAATGATACTATTATTTCTGTGTACTCTTACGAAAATATGATCTAAGCAGGCCAAAGATCGGGTAGGCTTATTCAAAAGAGAATCAAAACCAAATGCAGACAAAAGCGATAAAAAATGGTCAACATCGGCTGAGTCAGACAAAATATCGATGTTAAAATCACCTAATAAAATCATATTCATACAAGATTGATTTTCCAGGAACCCCAGAAACTCATTCAAAAACACATTTACTGTACACTTGTGAAGTCTATAGACACAAATAAAGCAGTATCGAACACCAGAGATTACACACGATACCTCAATAACATCCGCACTTTCCATTTTGCAATTTTTAATTTCACATACATTTAAATCACTTCTATAAAAGACAGCAACACCACCGGCTGAGTAAGTTTCGTTACAATTAGCAAAAAATGTATAATTTGGTACATTAAAATCAGAAATCTCGTCTGGGAATATCCAAATTTCAGACAGAAAAATAATGTCAGGCAAATGATCCAAAGATGCTAGGTGAGCGGAAAAAGAATCAAAGTTTGCTCTCATACTGCGAATGTTCTGATGAACAACCGAGAAACCAGAAAAAAGTGCATTGCTTGGATGATCTATACAAAGGCAATTTAAGTAATTTACTATTGAAGAGGAAGAACTTGAATTGACATGTGGATTAAAGATTAATGAATTTGTGTTTGATATACTAGACATGTTGATAAAATAAATTAAAAGGAAATTTAAATTTTATCTAATTTTAAAAAATCTTCAAAACTACAGATTTTAAGTACTTTACCCCCTTCAATTTTCCTAATTAGAACAGTTGAGTTCCTAACCCACACAAATTTGCATTTGTTTTCGTTCCTAAGTTCATTCGCCTTGTTCAATAAAGACCTTGAAAAGGTAGTTAGGCTGTCATTGATATAGATCTTGCTGTTGCTGCTACTGCTGTTGTTATTGTTGATGTTGTTGTTGTTGTTGTTGTTGATGTTGTTGCTGCTGTTGTTACTGCCGCCGACACCATTTGAGACACCATAAACATTGGCCGAAAAAATATTTTTTTTCTCACGCATCTTCTTCATCACAGTTCTTTTGGGAGAAAGAGATGAGAATTTTACGCACACGATGTTAGATGATGGTTGTGCGGTTCTATTTTTTTTGTTGGTAGCATTCGCTCTTACTTTTTTCACAAAGCACGATTCAATTTGGTTCTCAATAACTTGCTCTCCAATGATAGCTGATAACAGTGTTTTCACTTTCTCCTCAGCATTTGCATCACACACATCGGGTATGCCAAGAATGTCAACGGAACATTGCATTTCTCTTTGCTCAATGGAATTTAGTTTAAACTCCAAGAAGTCAACCCTTTTGCTAAGAGATGCATTCGAGTCTTCAAGTGCACTGATTTTAGCGAGCGCTTCTGTGTTGACATGACTAAGTTTAATTATTTCATTACTTAGATTATTGATTTCAGTGTACAGAACTTGAAGTGTTATTGTTGATGGGACATTCGTAGCTTTATTGTTGTCACCATTGCACGATAGCGGAGCTGCCGACGCCGTATTAAGAGTTGCAGATGATGGAGTGGGAGTGCAGGATGCACTTTTGGAAGAGATAATGTTAGCCGATGGATTTATGGGTGTATCGGAATCGGAAAGAATTGATTTTCTCCTCTGAGTGACACAACTACCGCATTTGTACCCTTTTCCATTTCTCTCGAGAAATTCAATTTCTCTTTTGTCAATTTTTGCACACTTAGCATGGTGGTATTCTTTGCAAATAAAACACTGTATTTTTAGATCGATTCTGTCGACTTTTAAATTACATAAACTGCACTTCATTATGAACACTTTCAACCTTAATTTCTCTAAACAGAGTTCAAAACTGAATGACAATAGAGCCGAGGCAAATTTAAATTTTAAATACTTATTTTAATTAATATATGATTTGTCTGTTGTCACTAACAGTTTGTAGCTGCCATCAAAGAGAAATTTGTACAACAGTGTAGCTATAATTCGAAAAGGAGTGTTCAGGATTTAAATAAAAAAGAACAAATTTGCAATCTTACACCTTTTTTCTATACCGGATCGGCAATACACACAATATGTTGTTCACGGCCTTATTTTTTCTTCACAGTAAAAGTATTAGTCTTCATAGCTAAATTAGGTATCACTTCTTGACATTCTGTTAAATATCACATGTGGGTTTACTTAAATGAAAACCAAATCAAGAACAATAACTACGTATATTATAATAATAAATACAGATTCAGTATTGACATGGCAAGTAGGAAAATATATAAATAACTACAAACTAAACAAATTTTTTTCCATCACTGCGTTCAAATCACAGCTAACTCAGTGAAAAATGGCTTCTATTTGTGTCATCTTTATGCTTGACGGAAGTGATCCAAGCAGTAGCCAGTGATTTGATCTGAAATGCAATCGAAGACATCAAAAGCCAAATCGCAGCTTTCACCCTTTTCCGGTAATTTTCGTCGATTCACTCGGTATTTGACGGTTACCACGTTCAGGCATAAATTGACTGCTCGCAGTGTTGCCATAAAGAATCCATGTTCGTTGACACCTTCTGAGTAGAAGTCGACAAGGCCATCCAGAGTTGGCCATCCCATTTGATCAATAGCATTGTTTTTTGCATACACGCAATGCAAGAGACACTAGAAGAAGATTTTTTTTATATTGCATTGTTTTGACTAACCATTATAGTATGTGGGAAATTCAAAACAACTTCATAAATGATCAATTTTGTACAAATGATAAATAAGAGCCATGACTTTCTGTGTGCATTTAACCTTGAACATTTCTTTTCGGTACGTAACAAAGACCAAGACCGAGACGCCAACCAACAAGATAATCCTAACAATTGGGTTAATTATATTTCATTCACACGTTAGTTGATGTTTCACCTAAGCAAATGGTAGTGTGTATCTTAAAACACTCTGTGAAATGTACATACCCCTGCGATTCGTTTGTCTTCATATGGAACTAGTGTCGGGTGGTATATGGTGCTGTAGCTTCTTCTGTTTGCTGATGGTAAAAGTCTGTCATGAGTGTCAGTGTAATCGTATTGATATGAACTGAAGCTTTCCTCATAGTCTTCAGTCAACTCCTCTTTTGCCTCGTCCTTCAAAATTTGATACGCTTCTAAAGTTTAAGACAATTAGTTAATAGCTTTGCGAAAGAGAGTTAAGATGGGAGTACCTTTGACAAGCTTGTTTTTAACCTCCTCTTGGCATTCTTTTATATACAATTCGACTCTTTTTGCGGTTCTTGGGGGATTCAGACATTTTGTTTTCTGTAACGACAAAAGGAACACTTCACTTGTTATTGAAGATGAACGACACTTAAAAATTGCAAATCTTTAGACCTTAGAGAGATGAGTCTGGGATGTTTGGAGAACTAAGCCAAGTGTTAAAGCAAATAGACAGGAACGCATTTTAAGACACTTGAAAAGAAAATGTTGTAACCGCTTAGAGGACTTGGTATCAAATGAAATCGAAATGAGCAGCGATGATAAAACTAACTTTCTTCTCTGCAACTTTCATTCATAGATTCTGGTTAGTAAAAATACTAGTTGTGGTGCACTCTTTGTGAGGGGAGTCACATCTTCACAGGAACCAGTCTTCCATTTGGTAATGGAGTCAGTGTAATTGCAATCATTGGGTGATCGACTTGATGTTATCCATTTTAGGAATTCGTATCAACATTTTTCCTCCTTCTATGGTTTGTGCATTGCAATTGAAAGCATTGACTTTGATTTTATTAAACACAAGATTACATAAAATAGTGAGTAATGCCGTGTGTGACTCTTGGTTTGGTGCAATCAGCGTTTAAGTTTACACCTTTCTGCTTGTGTGGTGACATAAAGTGATAGTGAATCAAAACATGGATCCAACTTCAACAAACAGTGTCAGTTGTTTTTTCTCTTGTGAATCGCAAGCCAGCTTGGTACATATTTTTATTCAAGATTCAAGTTTGTTATATTCTTTTTTTGGACATTAGGTTCGTTCATAGAAGTTTAACTGATAACGCGTATCCGTAATGTACTACGATTCAAGGTTTATATGTCGAGAAATTTGTGAGAAAAATAAAAATATAAAAATATTTCAACAAAGTAATTGGTAACCTAAAATCACAAAGAGGAGTGCAGAAGGTTTGAATAGGTTTAGGGTGATGTCGGGAAAGGGACCGACTGAAGAATTTGATTACTATTTCAAATTTTTCAGCTTTCTTAAAGCGATTCTGGCACAATAAGTTTCATTTAGACACCGACGCCGACGTGCCAAAAGCTGCAGTTTCAAGTAGTTTCCACGTATCGATCACGCCAATGTCTATTCCCTTGGGTGATATTCATATGGAAGTTACTTTCCTTGGCTTTGCAGTTAACGGGAATGACTTTGTACCCTGGCACCCAGAAATGGTAATGTTAAAGGGGGTGTTTATGTTTATATTTATTTACTAGCAAACCCGGCGAACTCCGTTTCGCCACCAGATGGCTTCGTTTTTTGTAACATTTCGTTTAGGGATTGAAAGATGAAGAAACATGTTTTTTTTTTTTGTTTTATATTTGAAAAGGAAAAATTTTATTTCATTTTACAACAGTAATGTCTTCATTTCGTTAACAAAAATGAATTGTAATTTAGTTGAACTTCTCTAAGTAAAAAATGTAAGTGAAAAAAAATAAAGCGTTATACGTGTCCGCAAATTATCCGTTTCATTGAAGTGCTTTATGGTAAATCACATTTTTTGTTTTTTGGATGTTAACACAAACAAAGCGGATGGCTTCCCAACTCGTGACCACGGAAAGTGTAGCTGCCCATGTGAAAAACAATGATTTTCTAAATTTATCCCACAAACACTAAGCGATTGGCCTTGCAAGGCGAATCGGAAATTGCAATCGTTTGAAGTCAAACGGAAGATCAGTCGGAATCATTGGTATTCGAGGAATACATACATTTTCACCTGCGTACTTTCCGTTATTAATGGTTGCCTCAATCAAATTCGGCATAAGTCTTTTCACCGCAAGTGGAGTACCGTTGCAAAGTCGCGGTGGATTCAAATTACGCAATATCATATATCATTTATTCACCAACTGAACCAACTTTAAGTTGTAAACTCCAGAGAGTTCAAAAACCCCGTTGGATAATTTACTACATCATCGGGATTTGTTATGGAATCAACGGATTTGTATGCCA
The DNA here is from genome assembly GCA_914767635.1 of Melanostoma mellinum. NCBI lineage: Eukaryota > Metazoa > Arthropoda > Insecta > Diptera > Syrphidae > Melanostoma > Melanostoma mellinum. The sequence continues at coordinate 159,361,519 of OU612058.1, read as the reverse complement.
CCAAATCGCCATCGATTTTTGATTGAATGGTGAAATTCAGTGCATTTACATCATTATTGTTTGCAGCGAGAATTGCTTGTTGACTTAACCAAGCATAATTCTGATAGTTCTCACTAATGTTAGGGAAAACATTTTCAATAAGAGCTAATTGAGAGTCTACGAATCCGCAAAAGTCGTTGGTAAGAGTAATTAATCCAGTTGTCGCATCAACTGGAACTTTTCCATTTCCAAAATTGTGCAGCACTTTGTGTGAAGTTAAGTGCTTCAAGTGATTTCTTAAATGCCATTGTGCACTCATCCCAAACAATGAGCTTGCGTTGCATCAACAATTTTCCCATTGCACTGGATCGGGATTGCATGTTGGAGTATCAATTGTGTTTAAAATGAAGCGCAGAATGTGCAGTATGACCATATATAGAAGAGTCTCTGCAATATGTGGCTAAAATCAATGAGGTGACAAATGTTTTCCCTGTTCCTCCAGGTGCGTCCAGGAAGAATAGACCACCAGTATTATTGTTCCAATTTCTAAATTGCCATCATCACTGTAGTTCGCAGTGGGATCCTATTGTAATGCTAAGCGATTGTATGATGCCAATGATCTTCGTGTGCTCAAGCGTTGTCTCAATCTGGCATTTTCTCTTATTATATTTTGTTGTTCTTCGCTTAAGTTCTGTGAATACACTTCTTGCTGGCTTGCATGTCTTGTGCGGCGGCCGATGTTCGCACGTCAATTTTCTTTGCTATAAACCTCATGGAGCCTGAGACCTTTCCAACGAATGCAAAATCGTGGAAATCGGTTCGTGCGTTCTGGAGTTATAGCGTCAGGAAGGAAAACCCGACTTATTTTTATATATATAATAAATAAATAAACAAGGTTTTAATTTGTTAAAAAAAAAAGTAATAAATTCGTTTCGGAATTTATCTCTGGAAAAGGACAGATCAATATGACCACAAATCTCAATAAACTCTCTAATTGATCTTGAAATTGGTTCACTCATGCCTTAGTTAGTTCTGTGCCTTGCTTGAAAAGAAGATTTCTATCCCTCAACGGTCCCTCTGGAGCATAAATATAAATTAAGGACAACAAGGAGGGGCACGAGTCGAAATCCAGGTAATTTACTTCTAAATCAGAAATATAAGATTATGTGTTCTGATTTAAAGGCAGATATCTCTAAAGAGAAAATTATTTTACTAATAAATTTAACGCAGCTAAAGGAAATTAAAGACTCGAATGGCAGTTTGTTAATTCTTAAACAAACAAAAACTGCTAAAAGACCTTCAGTTATAGTTTCAAACGGTTCCCCAATTACTGAGAAGTCAGGTATAGCTCATGCTTTTATTTAGTACTTCTCCACGGTAACAAACAAAGGTTTGTCGAACTTCTCTTTACTCCACTTGCACCGAGTGTAGCCCTATACTAAGCTTTGGTGATCTTTCACAGAGACAAACTTTCGTATTCGAGCCTATAACAGGGTTAGAACTTTTAAGAATAATAGGTGGTCTAAAAAATTCTTGTTCTTTTGGGTTCGATGGTTTGTCAAATCAGGTACTTAAAAACATTGGATGTTAATAGCGCCCTACAAACGATCAATGTTACTTGACAATATTACTTGAAGGAGCTTCTGTTCAAGTAAAATTGATCGTTTGTAGGCTCTTCAATGTTACTGTCAAATAAAATTGAAGCATTGACGAAAATCTAATCTGATTTGGTTTTCATCAAGTTTCACTGTCACTCGTGTCGTTGTGTAGTGCAATTAGGAAACTACAGAAGGAAAAAATTGTCAATTTTCATTGAACGTGTGGTGGCGATTGTTCATCAATAATACTTGTCAAGTAAAATTGATCGTCTGTATGACGTTTATTAGTTGACATTCTGTCGCATCTTTCTAACAAAAGTATTTTTGACGGAGTTTTTCCTGATGCTTTGAAATGTGCCGATATTCTGCCGTTACTTAAAAAAGGTTCTATTAATTAATTATGTAACTATAGACCTATCTCCCTCTTACCTTCAATAAGTAAGATTTTTGAGAAAGTGGTAAAAAACAGAGAAGTGAGTTTTTTAAGTCGAGGCTACGATGGTTGGGCCATGTTGAGCGGATGGACCCAAACGCTCCGGCTCGTCGGGTGTTCGAAAGCACATTGCAGGGAAATCACGGAAGGGGAAGACCTCGTCTTAGGTGGCGCAATCAAGTGGATGAAGACCTCAACCGACTTGGAGTGCGAAACTGGAGAGAGCTCGCCCGAAATCGAAGTCGTTATAGAAGGATGTTGGTTGAGGCCCAGGTTCACCCCGAACTGTAATGCCCACCTAAGTAAGTAAGTAAGAGTTTTTTAAGTAAGACTAATTATTTCAGTTCAATAAAATTCGGGTTTCAAAAAAATAAATCTACAGTGGAGTAGTTTAGGTCTTACTTAACCAATAAGTCTCAAAGAGTAAAGATTGACGACAGTAGAAACGAAGTAAAGTTCCTTAATATTGGATTACCTCAGGGCTCATTGTTGCGTCATATACTCTTTCTGATTTACATAGATTCGCTGTTCAGAATGCCCTTCAAGGGAATGCAAAAACTAAACCCGTGTTTACCTTCAGTGTGTTCACTTGATAATAAATAAACTAAAATTGGTTTTGTAACTTTCAACCACGACGAAGTTGGTTTTATTATTTTCATTCTTATCAGTTTGGTTGTCTTTAAGTATAAAACATAAAATTTGTATTTCTTGCAACCACAGCTACTTCTGCGAAAACCATTGCGCGCGAATTCGCGTCTCTCTGATTGCACGTATGGACGAGTATGGGTACTCCAGGTGCCTTGTCGATGTGCTTGTTAAGAGTAGGATCAGTATACCTTGCAATACCATACCCTGCAAGAACTCGGTATTCTTGCTTGTTAGCGAGTCAGGTTGGTTGTTCTTCCTGAAAATTTGGCTTCCACGCTGTGAGGGCCGAATGATTTTGCTCAGGAGCAAATGTTTTAGAACAACTCTGTTGAAGTTCTTCGACGCTGAAGAATTGGTGCTGCAAACAAAGAAATAGTTTTCAACTAATAATTTAATAAAAAAAAAGGTAATGAGCAAAGCAACTCACCTCTTCACATATATTTTTTTAATTCAAAAATGTCTTTCATTTTGTGTTTTGACACAATTCTTGGTTATTCCTTCTCTAATCCACCTTCGTCGGTAGAATAACTTAGTAGACGTCATTTAACAAAAAATTTCCTTTATTAATAGCAATTTCCACTTAGTCCATGGAATAAGACTTAACCCTTCGCTTCTCCACGTTTATTAATACGGCTGTTATGGTTTATTTACATGCATCTGGAAATGAAGAAAAGTGAAGTCGGACGGATGAAGATCCTAAAGCATAAAAGACGAAAAGAGAAAACCGACATCCTTTTTGGAATTTACCATAATCGGGTTTTAGCAATTTTGGTCATCAAAACGAAATGTTTCTGTGTCAAAACATTTTTTGTTATACACTGCCAATCATCAGGTGTACTACCCCACATGAGCTGAAAACAATTTATTATTTTGTTATTTCGATAAAAGTTGACCCATCGTTTTGTAATGTATTTTTCTTCTCACTGTATGCTCTTTCACTGAGCAAATGAGTAATGAGTTTTCAGTGGAATGATGATATGTCCGCACCTGAGAGTTAAACTTGTTTAACTCAAAACAATCCTATAGTCCCCTATTACATGATGTCTCACGAGCCCAGTCTCACAGAGTGCGAAAAAGAAAGGAGATGTGAGGAAATGAGATGCACAAAAAAATTCTCGATGAGTACCGTGCCGATTTTTAGCAGTCTCATATTGACGTTTCTCTTTTCCCATATTCGTTTTTGCTGTGTTGCTTTAATGTATTTTTTGTGTTGGTCAAATGAGCGTCATCTGAATGTTTTTTCATTTTCGTTGTGGTCTTGTTTTTTTATTTTTCAAATCAAAAGTTGTAAAACCAATTTGTTATTTTTGTAATTTTATCAAGCAACTTACTTTATTTAGAGAAAAATAAAACTTTGAAATTTATTAAGTGACAACAAGAAAAGGATTGAAAGAGAAATGAAGAATTGTCCATTTTGAGACGTGAGCCTTCAAAATTGAACATGTAATAGTGATTGTCTCACGGGATGGAAATTTAAAAGGAACGTCAAAAATGAGACATGTCTCGTGAGACATCGTATAATAGGGGTCATACCAACATGATAACCAAGTGGTTGCCATACAAAATGAAATATGAAACCTTTTTAGTCACTGGGTTTCGTGATTACCTACTCGAAACCAAGTGCGCTGAATGCACTATTTCCAACATTCCATTGAATTTGACATTTAAGAGAGTGAAACTGAGTGGAGAGAGAATGAATTCTCTCATACGTCGTTGACCGTTGACGTTCTGCTCACACTTTATGTCTGTCTCTTTTTAACTTAAGACAAAAAGATAAACTCAAAACTTTTTTGCATATGCGAAATGCGGACACTACTTGGTTAACTCAAACCATCCTGGAACGAAACCCATCAGGTTAACTTCAGGTGCGGACATAGCTTTAAATTACTAACCCAAAGAGGGAAAACCATTACTTCTCTAGCCCTGCAACTTCCATTTGATTTGAGATACACGTATTCAGCTGAATATAAAGTTGGGTCAGTGAATTTACTAGCACCACTTTACTTTGCGGTGGTACCCTTGGTGTGATGGATAGCATGTCCGCCTGTTAATCCAGAGGTTCGAGTTCGAATCCCAACAGAGGCACAAATGTTTTTCCACGGGTATCGCCTTTCGCGAGGAATTGGCAAATCCTCCATTAGTATTCATTGCCATGAAAAGCGCTTTCTCGATTAGCCGTTCGGAACCGGCAGAAAATTGTAGGTCCCTTCCATTCCCTCACAAGGCATGGTTGTGAGAAATTATTATTTTTTTTATCCGAAAATAAAGTGGGGTTTGTAAAGTCAGTGTGAGGACAGATGCAGTTGTGTGTGTGAGGCTTGCCCTCTTGTTCTTTATTCCTCTATGAACAGAGTTTAGTTTAATTTTCAATTGCATATTCTTAGGCTATAAAGCAATATACCAACTGTCACATTCCACCTGCTCGAACTGCCACCAACTTCAGTATAGTGTATAGCCAACACAACAAAACGAAACAAAAATCATTTTACTTTTTACGTCCACACAAATCAAGAAGGCTTCGTTTTTCGGCTCTCTCAATAAATTCGTATATTTCTTATCTAAGACGGCATTAAAATAAATTCTCCTCATAATTTAAATAACCCAGTTTAATCTGAATGCAGTTTAACTTACTTTGGACATAAATAACCTCCCAAAACAACAAATTAAGTGCAAATTTCAAGTAACGACAACGAAAGGTAAAAACTTCTTTTTTCTTCTAAAACAAATTGGATAAACGACTTGGGTCTTTGAATGACATGACTCGCGCTCTAAATTTGTTTTATCATTTTCTTAATTGATAATTCTGTCTCAATGTCAAATTTTTCCTATTGCGATTGTCCGGTCCGCTGATCTGCTATCTGTGATTTCGCAACTAATATTTGTATTGCCAAAATGCCTCTAGTGTCAAACTATACTAGTGGTTCAATCAGGAACACGTTGTGTAAGTGTTGGCGCTGATAAAGGAAGTATCTTGAATTCCGGGAGCCTTCAAAAACACCCGCTTACGTCTTATTGGTCGAGCGAGCACGCCCTCATATTCCTTCGAGTACCTACATGTGTGTTAAGCGGTCATGTGAAACAAATCAATGGTTTAATCATGGGGGCTCGTTAGATTAAGCAAACACACGTAAGCAATAGAAAGTGATTCTCGAAGAAAGTCTTTGTCTTGCAGAAAGAACTTTTATTTTGTCTAATGCGGCAACGTAAACAACAATAGAAGTCAAGTCTTTTGATTTTTCAGCAAAGTTCTTCAATTGTATTTTTGTTTGCCCTCACGAACTTAAGATTCTCGATCAAGAAAAATCTAAAGTGCCCAAAAAGTGATTACGTATGTCGCAGTCGTATGTATTTGCCTCCTTGTTGATTCTGACATCGACATGACAATCCGATAATATCGAAGCTTTGCTGAAAAGTATGGGCTGCAAGTTGTTTTTGGTTCTCAGTCAGTGCTGAACGTTTCCCTCGACCAGAAGGGGAATCGAAAAAGCTTGTCGCGGTAGTTTTCTTATGCACTTTGTTACAAATTGTGCATTTGAAAAGTAACTATTTTAACAAATAAAATCGAAACTAAAAATCCATCTCCAATCACACCTGGTTAGTAACGATTAATCCGAAAGTATTAACAAAAAATAATTTTACGAAACCCCGTGACCTAATTGCGAGCCATACCTTCTTTTATTTTCGATGGGCCTTTTTATCATACCAAATTAAAAATATTACTCGTTTAATTTTGATAAAAAAAACAAACGCATCTCATTTAAAGAGTCGAGGAGGTTGTGTTTTTGCAAAAGAAATCAATATTTGGGTGGAAAAATAAAGAAAAAAGTGTTATGTAATCAGTGATTGTTCGCAGTATTCTTTGAATCGCATATACTAAGTTTATTTTGTTCTGATCTTAAAAATACTTCTCATATTTATGTAACTAGCTTGCTACTTGATTTCGTAAAAAGTTTTTGCTGTCGAGGCAACGACAATCGACGACTCGTGATTACTTGTCTCACAAATTCCATAAAAATGGTGACAGGCTGTGCCCGTTCCTGCAAACTGCAAGGCCAAGGCCAACAGTCTGCACTTCAAAATCAATATTTAGTCTGTTGTTTTTATTTTTTAATTTTTTACTTCACTTAATGACTCCGTAGCTGTGATAGTAACTTATCTGTGATTTGCTAATGGTTGTGCTCTGATTTAGAATCGCAAATCCAAATGCAAAGACCATGTGAGATGTGACAGTGAAAAAGATGAATTGTATTTAATCTTCGTTAATTGTGTAGAGAAACACAACAAGAATGACATAATCAAGAAGGTTGGGTTGTTTGGTAAAATTGTTAATTTTGGAATTTCGTTTCCTTTTTTCCGTTAGGTATCTGCAAAGCTTGTAGGTATATACAAATAAAATAAATAAAAGTAAATACAAATGTGTTTTACCTGAAATTGATATTTTAAAAAGCTTTTCGCAACTTAATAGTTTGTAGTTTAGTGCTCGCATTTGCATTTTATTGATTGAAAGTTCATTGAAAACACTGGCTTAGCCCAGATATAAGCCAGCAGACAACAATCACGTGCTTTCTATTCAGCCGACATTGTTTACAAGGCTGCCTGCAAAAAGTGAAACTGAATGACTAATTATTATGTTTATATATTTTGTCTATTAGTTTTGATGAGGTGTGCACAATTTGTTTCTATAGGCGATAATTAGGGATGTGCGTATTGCATGGAAGGGTAGCAGCTATTATCAGTGGTTTTTTACGTCATCCATTGAAACGTTGTAATGAATCACTTTGATAGTACTTTCAACAGGTTTGGTTCGCGGAACCACACCTTTCCGAAAATCAATACTTTATTATTATGGGTATTGCGATCTCGAAGGGCGGCCGTTGGTTACCATGGTTGTTTTTAACGTGGGAGGGGGTTGATGTTAGAGGTTCTTCGCTTTGCGAGTCCTCTGAGAATAAATTTTACTCCCATGGAAAGTTCAATATCACTCAGCCATTCGGAATCGGGAAATGTCTTTAGGAGCAGAGGCTTCCTGCACTTTGTTGTACCAACTTATTTTTTTGTTTATTTCACTTTACTCTTAAGGAAGGCTCGAGAATCTGTTAAAGCTTTCTGAAACACCTCTTAAGCACGGGCCACACACGGCAGGTAGCCAGCAGCGAGTCGAGTAGCCACTACTACCAACCGGCGAGTATTTTACAGCGGCTGGCAAAATTGAACATGTTTCAATCTTTGGGTACCAGTAAAGGCTACTAAAACAAAAAATACTGATACGCGTACAATTTTGTTTTGTTTTTTTTTTTTTTTTTTCAAAATCGGTTGTTAATGTTTTTAATAGTTCAAAAGCCAATTTTTCCGGTTTTTGATATTTGTTTGCTGATAGAAGCTGGCGATTAGCAGCCGATGGAGTGACCAAGCTGGCAGCTGCTGTTTGCTTCTGCTATTGCCAGTCACTGGTAGGAAACGGTTCCGCTGGTAAGAAGCGGCTGCCAAGCAGCACTTTGTGACCCCTGATTTTAGCAATCGGTTTATTCACAGTCTAAACGCTCATACTAACATACATTTTATTTTTTTTTATTTTTCTCTTTTATAATCTGGACTGGGATGATCAGGATCTTATTAAAGCTAACCTTGGTTTTTGTTGAAAGTTTTTTATCTCTTATTTGAATTGAATCAATTTTTGTTATTTGAAATAGGTAATTAGTGCATTTTCTGTTGTTTTGCGTCCACCACCAAATTTCAAACCTAACTTTTTAACATGTTGTGGGACCTCTAGAGTTACAGGTGGTGGAATTAAAGTTAAACTAGACCAAAGCGATGCCACACTACTTCACTTTAACACAGCACCTTGCCTAGTTAGTCCCCGCACTAAGCTAGCTTAGTAGTACCTTGTGTGAATAAATTGACCGTCAACGTAAAGAATGCCTGTTCGTCCTCGATTTTTTGTTCCGATGGCGGAAGTGGTCATGTACTCCATTCAAAATCTGATTATTAAAAATATTAGGTGTTATTGTTATAAAGAATGGAAGTGAGGTTCAAATAACTATTCACTTTGTTAACTATCTTGTATGTAAGGCAGTCGGCCCCATCGAGCTTCTTGTGCCCGCCCATTTATTTTATAAAATTAAAAATAGCTGAACAACCCGTCGCACAGTGGTCGGATTCGACAATCTAGCGGGACAAATCTACTTGGGGAAAAAAACATGTTTCAACTTAATTATATTTTATTTTATGAGTTCAATTGATTAAATTTTTTTTACAAAAAATATATTTTTTTTTTCAATTTTGATAAAGTCAATTTTTCGCTTTACCTTCTTTTATTATTCATTAATAATTATCATCTTCAACAGCTAAAACTTCTTCATTAAGATCGTCGATTGTTGGAAAATAGAAAACTTCTTTTGCTATCGTCCCACTTGAACGTTTTCGTTTTGGTACATGTCGTAAACTAGCAATATATAGACCTGATGATATCAACAACCGATTCATCAGATCTGTAGCTGTGTTAATTCTTGAGTTTTTTCTTGTGAACATCTCTCTAAACTTCCTAGTATCTTTATCCCTAGCCTCTTGCGCCTCTTCCGAGTTGCTCTATAGGAAGAACAAAAGACAATATATGATGTCTTTTCCATGAAAAAGCACGTTATGAACACTCACTAGCATAGTGTGCCAAAAATATTCCCTTAAATACAGATCTCTTGGTGCTTTTGTATAGTTTTAAAATGCACTTTCACTTATAGCATATGTCACTTCCAAAAGTTTCTAAAATGATATAAAACCGTTCTATAAGCTCTTGATTAACCCCGGTTATTTCTGAACTCTTTTCAGCAGCTCGAAAAAAACGTCTGGCAGTACTGCCGTCATTTGTATTGCATATAGTATCTATAGTAATTGCTCTAACCATCAAGCTTTTTTGTTTTATCCATTTGTCGCCAAATTTCAAAAATTTTGTTTCGCGATATTATGGAGGCCATCCTAAAAATTAGGCGTGTTTTTTCACAAGGATGTTATGTACATACCATGATATCAAAAGAAAAAACGTTTCGTTTTTTTATTTGTGGGTTGGTGTTCTTAATCAGTTTTTTGCAAAAAAAAAAGGATTTTTTTTACCTAAAAGCTAACAGTCCACAGAACTATTTTTTAAAAAGTTCGAGGTGAAACTCGGCGGAACTCTATACTTTTGCTCCAATTGAAAATTCAGTAAAAAAAAAATCCAGTTAAATTTTTCACGTCGAACTTAAGATGCTATAAAAAATTATTTAATGAACCAATTAACTTTTTTTTACTACTCACCATCAATTCTATACAAGTGACTTTCATAAACAAGTTACTTCAAAACTTAATATTTTGTTTACAATGCAAAAGATAATAATAACAAACAATATGAACTACAGTTACTTAGTGTACAAACTAGCTACTTCATTTTGAAACGGTTCGCTTGACTCTGATTATTGTATTTTGTCTCGCTAGATTGTTGAATCCGACCACTGTGCAGCGTTGCGAGAGTTTGACTTAATCAAAGCGTTGACCATAAAAAAATGCCAAAAAGCCAGCTGAGCTTAACTAAGATTTTCATTTCCCTTTACTGTTGACAGTGGGATTATAAAGATGAAATATAGTTTTTGTTCCTGGGGACAATGTAGCATTGTAGTTTCAAAGTTTCCGTTTTCGTTCGTGTGGAAAAGTTGATATGAAGGTATTCTAACGGTGAAAATTTTTGAAATTCGTCCTGTAGTTTTTTGGTTTCCGTTTACATTCCCGTGTGAATATAGTTTATAGCCTTTGTCTCTATACAAAATTTCATCTAAATCGGTTAAATTTTTAAGGCGTGAAAGCGTAATAAACAGACTCACATTCACATTTATAATATTAAGTGTCTGTCCAGAATCATTTTTAATACCGAAGTAAAATAAAAGTTTCTAGTTCGACTCTGACGCAAAAGCTGCAAAATAAGTCAGTACATTTATGTATGTATGTATATGATCACCAAGGGTCAAGAATAGAATTAATGTCTTGTAAATACTGTCTTAATCGTTTGAGTGGCAAATAGTAATGCACAGTTATCATATCGTAAAGTTTAATTTTTATTACAATTTTCAGTCATTTGTTTGGCAGCGCTTTAAGAACATTAAGCAAACCAATTATTAAACACCCCAATAAAAATTAAGTTCCAATTGACCGTCGGCTTTGTTTTTTTTTTTTTTTTTTGAAGAAAGGAAACAAATATTTTTACTTTAAGCGAGTATATAAAATTAAATTTTTATCGTAACTGTTAAGGTACAGTTACTTTCTGGCAGAAATTATTACTTTTTCAATTCGAATTTTAGATAGTGCTATGAGAAGGAATCAGATCTGTCCGGCCGACTTGTCTTTTTCACATTCGCTTATGTCGGGTACGTTAATTAATTTTTTTCGTGTTGAATTGTTTTATGGTATTGCCATTTCTATGAGATTCTCCGAAATTTTTATAACTGAGTCGGTCGTGCTCTTTTTTTCTGTAAGATGGTATTTTTGATTCAAAGGCTTCGCAAGGATCTTAGTACTCCTACATCGTAACTATCAAGCTTCGTTACTCCTGCTATCATATGTAGCAACTTTTGCTGCTAGTAAACTTACAACACCATACTTAGTTTACTTTCAAACCATTAAAGTATTGTCATAAATAGCAGAGGTAACGAGAAGCTTCTTTGGTGTACACCTAACCTAACGGAACTTAATAAAGTTTATGTCCTCGATCAACATAGTTTTTCAAAACACTTCGTTGTCCAGAGCTGTTTTTTTTTTTTTATTTATATAAAAAGAAGGAAGCTTATACTAAACTGATTCACACAGACCAATTACCGGTCCATCGTACTAACAGGGCAGACTATTACCTCTTATATAAGCTTGAAGATAAATCGCTTCGCCGAACACTTTTGCCTCTTTTGCGTTTCTTAACCTCCTCACTAAGTTCTTTAGCTATGGTGTCAAGTATTTCCATTGAGTCAGGTTCATCTTCTGGAAATTACTTTTCAGGAAACTGTCACGGTGATGCTAGGTGACAGCTTCTGCCAGTCTCATTTTGTAGTCTTTTAACTACGAATTCATGGATTTTGTAATTAATTTGAAGTGGTACTTTCGATTTTAGTATTTTATGTGTATTAGGTTTGTTCGTTGAGGCCATAGGTTCGCCACAAAGCGTTTTTTATTTAGAAACCCAAAGTCGCCCTGAATATCAAAATGAGTGTTTTTTGAGCCCTATGGTTGACCTAGGTTTTCCCTCAACTCGCCATAGGTTTTTGCTGTGGCCAGTTGAGTGCTGTCAAATGGCATACACTTTTTTTAATGACAGTGATGTGTGGTTATTTGTGGTTAGCGTTTTTTTATTGATGTCTAATTTGGTCGCCTTAGGGTTTTAGATTGATGTTGGATTTGCTAGGTCATATTTGAATTTATTTTATTTTACCAAGAAGCAATGAGCATATTATAAGAGGCTTTGGAAAGTGCCTGTCTTACTCCGACGTCGATTTTAAACCAATCTGATATCGCAAACCATTTCAATATTGCTGATTCATTAAAAATTAAATAAAAAAACAAACTGGCCTATCAAAGCTGTAGCAAACTCGGGGCCTAACGCATTTCCCGGACCTACAATTTTATTTGTAAGTGCAGTTTAAATACTCTCGGAGGACTTGCCAATTCCCCGTAAGGGGTTATACCCGTGGTAAAACAATTTTATGTTTCTCGAATTTGAAACCTTAAACTCCCACTTAAAAGGCTAACCATTACTCCAATTTTGATTGATTGGTGCAGTGTAAGCTTTTGAGAATATTCATTAACCTTGTTGTTACTTTCTTGTTCCACCTTTGAATCGACCTTTATAGGGTCTTAAAAACGATGTGATGGTAACATACATCTGATTGTACTTCGTTAACAAAATGCTTCGCAACCCGAATCGGTTTGGTTTAATCTTTTTGTTCCAAAAATAGTGTCCATTTGTATAAATATTGTTTTAATTGGATTAAATATAAAAACACTTTTTTTGCCGAACAACTGCTTGTGCTTGTAGAGAATGAATTTCAAAATATTGGAACTGGCTACGTTCAATGTTTGAATTTTTTTTGGCTGTCTGCCTTGACTACCCATTGGATCTAATTTAAAAACAAAATACCCATAAAACATCTTGCAATTTCTTCAGTTGAATGTTGCTTATTAAATATTTTATCAGCAATTATTAAAAAACAAAACTTGATTCTATACAAGTTCTTAACTCTGCAGTTGGTTCATTGTTGTTAGTTCAGTCTTTCCTACTAAAATGCGATTTAGAAGTTCAACTATTTTTACTATCTTACTGTGCTTGTTTTGTCGAGAAAAATTATAAATAAATTCTAGGTGAACCATGAACTGAACATACATCAAGCCACAAGCAGTGCTATTAAAAAAATTAAATGTACATACCAACCTATAAACACATGTTGTTTTTGGCAAAATAATCTTTTGTAGGTATCCAGAAATTAGTTGGGTCGAGCTTTTCTTCTTTATCTTAGATTGTTTAGCACTGTACTAACCAAAATCTGAAAAAAACTAGTTAATCTAATAAAACTAAAAAAATGTTTCCCTTTTAAGATAAAACATAATGCATCGGGCGAGCTCAGCGTTTAGTTTGGCTTTAGCGCCAACAGGACATCAACACTTTGCAGCATGGCTCCTTCGCGGGTCAAACAAAAGCAAAGTGAGTTTTCGTGATATTGAATGAGTGAGAAAAAATACCCAAAAACATTTAACTTATTTAGATCGTCAGAGATATCCTCCCTGCTGCATCAGTAAAACTGTACAGTTCTTCTGCTGCAACTGAACCGTTTATGAACGGCACAACATCCAGCTATGTTGAAGATATGTATAACGCATGGTTGCGTGATCCAGCATCAGTTCATATCGTAAGTAAAAGTAACATATTTGCGCAGACAATGAAAAATGAGAATTTTTATATTATTGTAGTCTTGGGATGCTTACTTCAGAAATAATACCTATTCTGCCCCACCAAACCATGCTCCAATGGAAAGGAATACAGTGCCATTATCAGCAATACAGTCATCCGATGGACGACCGGATGCTAAAATGATTGACGACCATTTGGCCGTTCAAGCTATCATAAGAAGCTACCAGGTATGAAATACAAATTTTTGTTTAACAAACAAACCGTTTTACATAGTTGCAAATGAGATCTTTATGCCTTTTATTCCCAATAAAATAAATGTATGCCCCCAGTTTGATAGCACTATTCTCAACATAATGTTTTATCGCCATGACGCAATGTGTATGTTGAATACATTTTTCCTAATGTCATTTGTTATTTATTTTCAAACATACACAGATGCATGCTATGAAAACACAACGAAAAAATAATAATAATAAATTGAATAGTCAAAAGTTCTTTGGTGTCCGAAATCACCTTGCATATCGGTTTCAAATAATTACAAAAAATTCATTAAACATCATCAACATAGTTTGAATTGTGGCAAAACTAGAAAGCGAAGACACTTGACTTTTGTATATTTTTCACATCGTTCGTTCGTATGCTGTAAAGGTCTTATCATGATTATTTTATAACTTATTTGACGGTTGCTTCATACATATTTTATTTGAACTCTCTTATGTACTCTCGAGCATCTTTTACTTATACTTTATAATGAAATTGAATAAATTACTAGTCACGTGGGCATTTGGCTTCGGATCTGGACCCACTGGGAATCCTTAATCAAGAAATGTCCGTTAGTAAGGATGGTGTAAGACGTCGTGCTAACGAAAACGTTCTAAGGCAACATAATTGGTTCATGACTGGTAATTTTCCAAACAGTATAATTATTTCAAAAAAAAAAATTAAGTCAAATTTGTATTATTCAATACAAGTTTGACTCAATAAGAAAGAAGTTGAAATTCGGAGTTTAAAGAAAAAAAGATACAAATTTAAATTAAACTTTTCCAAAAACATTATATGTATGTGCTATTCTTTACTATTAAAGTAATGTAAAAACTGCTAATCTTCAGCATTTGTCCATAACACAAACATCCTAATGGGATATGTCTAGTCGTACACTCACACCAATACTTTTATTATTATTATTGTAAACCCTTTTCTTAACCTTGTTGTTTCATTTTGCTGTTGTATAAACACACCACTCATTCGAGCATGTAGTATCATGTAGTATCGTTCATTTATGTCCATCGAAACTCATTAATCAATAATATGAACTGGCAAATATACAAGGAATGAAACACTTAAATGCCATGCCTTTGAATGTTATTAATCAAATACCTATCTTTTAGTGCTATCTCAAATTAATAATTTTTTCCTCTAAATTAATTTTCTGCTTTTGTAATTCATTTGATCGTCCGTTAACATAATATAGATTCGAGGACATAACATTGCTCGCCTCGATCCGCTCGAAATAAATATCGCTGAATTGCCGGATAATTCGACGACCCGGGCTATTTATGCCAATTTCAGTTTCGGTAAGTAAAAGTATTAAAAAGCCTGTTGGATGGTCACTTTAAAAAATTCTTTTGACCTCGATAGTAGTATAGAAATAGATTGTTAAAAGGGATTCATGTATATGCATGGCTTGACTAACCAAATCTAATTTGTTATCGTTTTTTTGTGCATAAGTGTAGTGTTTTGATTTCAGTTGTTCAATGGACTCACATTCACAAACATAAAAAGCTTTTGATAGAGTATTTGTTGTGCTCATCAAAGTAAGCTCGACGGCATTAGGCGCGAAATAGGTGCGTTTAGGTTTCGCATCAAACATAACAAACGCTGTACCCTTCAATTTCTCAGCATACAATTCGGGTTCGAATATTTGGGAAGTAAATTCACAACCAATATTTTCCTGTAGTGCCTTATACATTGTCAGACAAAATAAAGTGCAATTGCACTTGACTTCGATTCAAAAATGCAGAGAATAAAGAGTGAGAAAGATTTATTACTCTATTTCATGTTCCTACGTAATATGTTATCATTTTCATCAAACCGTCAAAAACGCTGCGTTATTTTTGTTCTCTTTTGAACAAGAACCGCACTACTTTTCCAGCAAAATGATATTGAGCTGTGTCAGAATAAAGTGCAATTGTTTAATTTCTGCGCAAAGTGTAGCTAATAAATAAAAATAAAAAAATAAACCAAAACAATCAACGAGTGAGTTATCTTATATATACCTGTTCGCAAACATTTTGTATCGATTTCTAGTTTCGAACCCTCGGCTTCGACGTGGGTTGACTTTCGTAAACTAGGAGCAAAATATGGTCTGTCTAGAGCCAAGAACTTCATTGGACGGGGATCTGCTATCAGTCAAAGAAAAAGGAAAACAACAGCAGCTGATGATCGCAGAAGCAAAATAGAATCCAGAAAAAACCATTGCCCTCAGCTAGAAACATTTAAGAAAACCTATAATAAGACCTAACACCAAGGACAGTCCAAAAGCGGCTTAATGAAAGTGGGCTACGAATCTATTTGGCAAAGAAAATAACCTTTGCTTAGGTGCCAGTTATAGCGATCAGGAAAACGAATCAGGAAAAAATTTTCAAATGGAATAGTAACTATGTTTTTGTTGCAATTGAATAACAAATGTTATACCAATCAAAAGTAAACAGCCCAGAGAATTTTTTTTTGTCAAGGAAATGTTCAATTGAACAAATACTTTGCAGTAAAATTGTATTTTTCTATTTTCCTGATGGAATTGGAACAGGAAAATAGAAAAATACAAATTAAACACAAAATATTTGTTCTATTATATCTTTTCTGGGCACAAAAAATTCTTTGAGTGATTTGCCATCGATTGGTATAACATTTGTTATTCAATTGCAACGAAAACAAAGTTATTATTCCATTTGAAAATTTTTCCTGATTCTTTTTCCTGATCGCTATAACTGGCCCCTAAGCCAAATAAATATAAAAAAGTATTTGACAAAATCACAATCGTTTTGGGAGAGCATACTTTGGTCCGATGAGACTAAATTTCAGTTAAAAAATTCCAAATCAAGGAAATGAGTTTGGTGCAAGCCCACAGAAAGACGCGATCAAAGATGCATTAAAAAAACCGTCAAACATGGTGGTGGGTCTATTATGTTTTGGGTGGCGTTGGGAATATTGTCAAATTGATACCAATATGACGGGTTCTCACTACGTCAACATTACTTAGCTTAGAAAACTTAACTTAAAAATTTAGCTTCTTCGGCATAAAAAATATCAATATCAGCAAGATAATGATCCGAAGCATACTTACAAAGTGGAAACGCATTTTTTTCTCAAAACAATGTGGAATGTGGATGCATTGGAATGGCCACCTCAATTCCCAGACCTTATTCCTATAGAGCAGGGGTTCCCAAACTTTTTTTGTACCACGCCCCCCTCTGGTTATTTGGAGACCCCCACGCCCCCCCACACATACCAGCTTTCCATTTTGCAATACCCTATTTCCACGGTGCCGTACATACCAACTCCTACTTGTACAAGTATGTGCCTACTTGATACGGTGAGAAGGTAGATTTTTCGATCACTGTTAAATGCGTTACCACGCAGAATGAAAAGATTCAATAATTGTACGTATGGTGAAAATTAAAACAAGTATTACATGAAAAACGAATATAACTACTGATACAAAATTGAACATTGTAACACAGATACATTTTCAATTTAAGGAAGGTGAAACAATAGGCCGCCTACCTACTTACAAGAACAAAACATAAAATGTAATTTAGTGAGATGGGTGCGCTTGCATGTTCTGGATAAGTTGACAGATCCTGCGTTACTTTCGACATCAAGTTTGTTGCGGTACCTGGTTTTGATCGCCACAAGAGTTGAAAACGCTTTTTCGCACATGTATCTTGTTAAAAATGGCAGATACATCCGAACAGCTTTCTCCGAAACACTGGGGTAAACTTTTAAGTACTTTAACCAAAATGAGGGCTTGTCCATTTTTTCAAAATCGTATCTTGCAGCAGAGTCATTTTGTATTTCTATTCCCTCCACTTGCAACTCCTCTGGTAGCAACTGGATAGCAAAAAACGGAGATTTTTTATTGCATCAACCACCTGGTTTTTAATGTCCTCGGCCATATCATCAATGCGGCGTTTTACGGTGTTGTCTGAGAGTGGTATTTGTAATAGCTTTTGTCTACTATCAGTTCCAAGGACAACATCGGCTGGTTTTAAAAGGCACGGTTTAACAAGCGTTTTACCAATGCTTAATACCTCATAACAAATAACGCACTGAGGGTGATCAACATTATCTTTAAGCAAGGAAACAAACCCATATTGAATATAATCGTCAATATACTTGTGTTTCTTTGCTGTGTTCATCTTCTCTGATTCAGCTTCACACAGAACTAACACAACACAAAAACAATGGCCGGGTTCAAGACAAATTTCGAAAGTTCGAAGAGATCTGTCAGTCCATGAACTACTATCTTAACTTTTTTTTTGTCTTATAGTAGAAGTATGATTCACCTCTCGATTCTACATAGTTAGAAGTAAAATTTATTGTAAAACACAAATTTTTTCAGTTTTAAATTCAACAATTTGACTTCCAACTGTTTCCAAGTTGAGCAGTTTTAAAATTACATTCATTTTACTTAATTTTGATAAAAAAATGACAATCGTGTGCCTTCAAAAATTTATTTTCTTTGTTGATAAACTCACTATTAAAATTTATTTACAAAACAGAATATCCAAACACCAATAATTATCAATTTCAATTCAACAAATACGCAAAAACTTGTTGAATAAAAAAATAACCCAAGAATACCGAGTAAAGTTCGATTGTCATATATGTTGTTTTCCTTGATTTGACAAGTAAAATCTGAAGTTCAGATTTTCAGCCAAGATTTTTCATCTGAAAATCTATGTTCAAAAATCTGAAAATCTAAATGTCATCTGAATTGTCATCTGAAAATCTGATACTTTTTACAAGGAAAAGTGACAGAATCTTAAGTCAAGATTTTCGAACATAGGTGCCAGGAACGCAGCCAATTACTCCAATTCAAATGTCGCAGCAATTACAGAACAATACAGCAAACACGTTGACTGTTAATTCACGGAAAGCACTGTTGGCACAACGGACTGGTTACATACAACGCAAGCACTGAACAAATTGCTTGGTTATTGACATTGGATTGAAGATGCCGGAGGTAACGGTACACACACCCGTTGCGTCTGTCAGTAACTGCTATGGAGAGGACGGACTCTTGTGTGTTTTGATCTGTTTTATTTTAAACGATGCATCGTGCCATCGCGATGGCTTTAATTTTTTAAAAACACTTGACCATTATATCAAGTGAATATTCTTTATGTGGAAGCGTGGAAATTGGTTAAATAAAACGTGGAAATTGAAACATTACAAAAACAATTATTAAAACTTAGAAAGACTTATTTTAAAAAATCTGAGGAAATTATTTTTGTACTTTTTTTTATTTATTTCATTTGGGTGGCACGCCCCCTGGATTTTCTTCACGCCCCCCCCCCCCCCCCCAGGGGGGCGCGCCCCCTAATTTGGGAACCATTGCTATAGAGCATCTTTGGTCCATATTAGATGACAGAATTCCTTTAAACGGTCTTCGAAATATACCATCTTTTTAGGAAGGCCTCCAATTTGAATGGGAGAAGATCCCTTCCGAAGTTTTGAGAAATTTGATTCGCATCATACCAAAACTGTTATTTAAAATGAAGAGGAAGTCACTAGTTAATGATTTCCTATGAAAATATACAGTCCGTAACAATTGAATAGCCTCACGCATAAGTTTTTCTTAAACTCACTGTTTTTGCATATATATTTTTTTGATCTATGGCTATATGAAATTTTGGGTTGGTTTGAAAGTTAGAACTGAGTCTGTTCATAACAAGAAAACTTTCAAATAGTTTCGAGAAGTTAACGAAATTATCTAAAATTATTCGTTTGGATACACTAAAAAGCTGTTTTTTTTTTTTTTTTGTAACATTAGAATAGCATCACCTTCTTTATTGGATTTAAAATGAAAACTAGATCATTTTTTTTAAGAAAAGTTTTTTTTAATTTATTTTTTACTGCTTTCAAAATTATCCACCTTCAAACACTTTTCGTGTCAACCAACCCCATACATTTTCGATGATGTTCAAATCTGGCGAGTAGGGTAGCAAGGAAAGTTGCTCTATATTTTGACTTTGTAGCCAAGTTTGAATTATTCCAGCTGTGTGCATTGTTCTGCTGGAAAAATTATCCGCAGTGGTCCAAAAATATCCTGGAACTGTGGTAGAGCCATTTCCAGTATAGTTTTGTAATACGGTGCTGTCATTCTAAAGTTTACAAAAACCAAATCGATTGTGCCATAATATGATATGGTATTGGCACCCCATACCATGACGCCTCCTTCACGGCTGTGGTGACGGTCCAAAACCATTTTTTTTTTTTTTTTTTAATCATGGTAGTAATAGTTGGATCCGTCAGGCCCATGCAGACCCAATGCACTTTTTCTTGGCAACACATCAAAGAGCACTCAAAAAAAAAAACACAGTTTAAGAAATCTTGTCTATACAATTGTTACGGACTGTATGTCTTTTTTTTTTTGATATTTTGAATTTACACTTTTCTCTTTTTTTCATGATTGTATTTTTAGTTATTTCAATTTTGTTTATGGAATACTGATATAAAAATTTAATAAATTAAAGAAAATCATAGTATCATAACTCCGGTTTGCATTTTATTATGTCTGGCAGTGTATATCAGCAACTCGCTGACATCAATTACGAACTAAAATATGCTTACTGTTGATTTGTTATTGTTTCGGTGGTGAGATTTTGCTGAGTGCAAATGACACACAATCGCACTTGCATATCGAATTTTAAGTTTCGTTTCAATTGGACAACTTTTTAACGTGAAATCTTTAGTCCCAATGAATCCAACTTGAATTAGCAAAGACGTTTAAAACAAATTCGAGGCTTAGGTTAGTCGCTAATTTAGACAAAGCTATAACTCATATATCAAATGGTTGTTCGAGTAATGAAACTCAGGAATCTGTCTCCCTCTTTCTCTCGTTCTTTCTTTCTCTCTCTCTATTTTCATCTATCTCTGTCTGTATATTAGCCTTTCTGGTTGTTTCTTCTCTCGATATTACTCTATTTCGATACCTCTACCACCCTCTTTCATTCTTTCATTAATTCTCTCTCTTTCCTGTGAATATTCTCTCTCCTTGTCTTTCTCTTTTTTCTGGGTAACGATTTCCCCTCCATCACTGCGTTCCTATTTCCGTTCGTGTGAACGGAAGGGTTCTATATTTCTGGAATTGTATTTAGGTCCAAAACAAGGCTTCCGGAATGAACACTAATCAACTAAGTCACTCCCTGATCTCCTTTCTCGCTGACTGTAGTTTTTAATAATTTATAAAATTGTTATTTTGAGCGTCAACCCTTCAATGCTTTGAAATTGAATGTTTTAAATTTTCTGTATCAGATTGGCCTAGTGCTACAACCAATATTACACTGTGCTGTGCTTGCTTGTTGGAATATTTGACTTATTCCAGTCTTAACTCATTTTTCCTTTTCACATTTATGGACTACACGTCAAAATATTCTAATTTTTTATGATAGAGAGGGTCCCGTTTTTAAAAATCAAAAACAAACAGAAATGAAAACAAAAAGTAAGATACACGCCTATAGAGCGTTCCTCAGGTTTGTACAGCTAAATTTAAAAGCCAGTTTTTTTACTAGTTCCACATGCATGTTTGTATGGCTTATATACATAATTTTATAAATGTTATGAAATCTTTCAGCAACATCTAGGTCTCGAACTTATTTGAAATTTTGCACAATTGTTTAGATCGGATGATCATACAACACAATAGAATAATGTTTTGACCTGATGTTATCACAAAAATAATGAATTGATCTGTCTGCAAAATACGCACTCTATTTATATTCCCAAAAAACGAATACCTAATGATAAGAAATTAAAGACAACTATTATCAAGCACGCACCACGCTTAAGCTTTACGTAAAAGTTGGAAGCTATTATTTAATCAACGACTTTGTTCTTTTTATTTTGAGCTCAAAGAATTTAATTACACTTTGTTGTGGGGACATCCTATCGCTCAGCATAATATTAGTAAATATTCAAAAATGTGTTTATGTTTTATTAGCTGATACCGTTACGGAAACGAGTTGCTTTCTTTTGTTTAATTTTTTTTATTGTTTTGTGGTCATTCAAGTTGGTTACTTCTTTATCAGCAATTGAAGACGCAGCCAATCACAACATTTGTTATGCTATCTTAAGTGGTGATACCAACCTAGTGATTCGAAAAAATATACGTACAAACAAAAATATAGTTTTTCTATTTTTATGTGTGTATTGGTTTTACAAATTATTTTTAAAAAAGAATATGAAAAAAATGAATGTGAAGTAGGAGTATTCCTTGTTGATGTTGCATACAATATTTTTAGATCTAATCAACTGATTCTTTTTCAAATTTAGAATATTTTTATATATTTATATATTTGAAATAAGCTTAGCAATGCACTCTGAAACTTGAACACAAAAAAAATACTGTACTCAATACTGTTTGGATTGTTTTCAGTAAAGTGCTGAGTTGCGACTAAAACGTGTCTTATATTGTATATCAGCTGAAGAAGAAAACAAAAATGGAGTAGTTTTCGTTAGAAACATCAGCTTTGAGATGAAAATCTTATAATCTTTTTCATGTTTTCTTTTTGTTTGTAAAATAAATAAAAAAAAGCTGGGGCATCAGAGCGCGAAGCCCCAGGGCCTAGCTCATTTCCTGCTGTAATCCCTTCGACATAAAGATTATGGTTTCTCGTAACGCTGAAAAAGGAGAAAAAGAAGAATTGAAACCTACAAGTAAGCATTGAATTCAAAATAGGGTCTTAGTTTTAATGTTTAAAAAGCCGAAAAGGCTAATGAAAAAAATGTATTTGGATCTTGGAAGCTAGTATCAACGAAACAACCAAATTGAAAAAAACTGATCCATCAATCTCATTTAAAAAGCCAATCACGTGGTTTAAGCTTTTATTTAAAAAAAAGTTCAAAAAATTAGGTCAACATTTTTGTTATAATATGTGGCTGAATGTTCGTACCTTTAATTAGTATTTATGTCATGTCCCTTGCTATGTATAACAGCAGTACAACGACGTTTATTAGAGTTTATCAAGTTCTCACATGTTATAAGTTGATTTGCATCTAGAAACATTATATTTATTTTCATCGATGGGATTAAGGTCCGGAGACTGTGCGGCCACTCCATCAAATCTACTCTACTTTCCCGGAACAAGTGCTTCGCAAGTTTACTAGTATGCTTTGGGCTCATGTCTTGCTAAAAGACCCATTTCAGTGGCATTTCTTCTTCAGCATACGGAAGCATTACTTCCTGCATTATCCTAACATAGAGATGCTGATCCATAATACCTTCAATCCGGTGTATGTGTCCAGCTCCGTAGAAGGAGAAACATGCCGATATCATTATGCTGGTAAAGCGTGGATTATATTCGTTGTTTGGGGGTCTTCTTACATATTGACGGGATCCTTTTCCACCATATAAAACAATCAAAGTGTAATTGTTTTTCACTATCAAGGCAGTACAAAGTGAAAAAAAAAACAATCTATGCAATGCTTTTGCTTACACTACTATTACTTTGACCGCAACTGTATTTCATTTCTGCCAGCCTGCTTTTTTTCTTTAATCTAAAAGCAGCATTGATTTTGTGCATTCATTCAACTTGAGTGCTTCTAAATTTGATGGAAACCAACATGAAAATTTATGAAAGGAAGCAAAACCGGACTATGAAGCTTCTTTTTTATATTTCAGAAATACTGTTTAGTAAGTAAGAAAGTTTCTGAAAACATCCTGAGGGGTGGGTATGGAGAAAAAAACGTTTCGCCCGACTTAGTATTGTAATTTTCGCTTCCTGCATTATGAATTATGAATTTATTATTTGGCATATTGTTGATTTTAGTAATAAACAACTTCACATATAAGTTTTGTTTGTTTGAAGAACAATATAAGCAAACCAAACTTATAAACTCTTTGCAAACAAATTTGTTTAGTTTCTGTACTATTGCATATATAAGAAAATTGCGCCAGAAACAATTTAAATGATAAACGCAATGGCCTTTAATTTTCTAATATCTGGTACTCCTCTCATTTTTCTTAAAATGTGTTTGATATTGTTTCTTTATTTTCAATATATATTAAAAGAGGTTTTCAATTTTTATCATAAGTACTGTGAAACGATCTTTCACTAAGTAAACACTTGACCAAATCAAAAACAGCGAACAAATCAGCAATTTGCCAAATGATATTTGTGAAGTAATGAAAACTAAACAAAATAATCGAATACCGAATGTTATTTACTAAATATGATTCGCCATACAAACAAAAGTCCAAACGATGAAAGTCAAAGAAGAAAAAGACAACAAAATTTTGCCAAAGCAAAGGAAACCCCTTAATAGATTTGTATCCCATGGCAAAGTTGTTAATCAAATTAAGTTGATCTACATATGTAGCTTAAATTTGATCAATTATTTCATTTTGAATTAAGTGGTTGCTTTAGTGCTTTTTACTCAAATTTATGGTAATAAAATAAGAGGTTTTGAAAGCGTTAGACTTTGAAATCTTTTCAGGAGCAGAATAAATTGAACGCAAACAGTTTTGATCTGTACAACTAGCTACCTTCAGAGGTCAGACCAAGTTATACTTAAAAAAATTTATGTCGTTAGTGCTTTTACTTTTTCGGATTCAATTACAACATTGATATTTTTTCGAGATGTGTATTCAAAATTTCACACTTTAACACAAGCTGGTACATATGTTCTTGTTCTCGTTCTTGAGTTATCCAAGAATCTGTGAATCAAATTTGCTTAAGTAAACATGTTTTTTTTTTTCGAATTTACGTGATATTTTTGGATATGTACCAATAAACCTAAATTTTGATTTTTAACATTTCGCTAAAATCCGAGAAAAAATAGCTGCTTGTTAGCACATTTTGCACTCATGCTAAGGAAATTAGACTCATTAAATAAAGAGGCGAATGAAAACATTTTTCTCATGTTTTCGGTGTGTTTGATTTATGAATTTTTCATTGTTTTGAGACGAATAGTTAATATACTTTACATGATGAAACTACGGACCACTTAAGGTTTTTCAAAATGATTTTTTGTAAAAGTTGTCAAATAACGTAAAAAAACGACCCATACCCGTGGTGTGATGGTTGCCTGTTAACCGGGAGGTTCGTGAAATCAAAAATGTTTTTCACCGATATCGCCTTTCGTGAGGAATTGGTATGTCTTCCAATAGCAAATTCATTGCCATAAAATGCGCTTTCTCTATTAAGCCGTTCGGAGTTCCCTCACAAAGGCATTGGTTGTGAGACATGCGCTAAGCCGCGGGGCTCCTCGCTCTGTTGTGCCACTATATTTATTTGTTTTAACTAGTTATTACTGGCAATTCATTATCTGCACATCTTAAGGTTACATATCTTATCTGAGAACGACGCGTCTTTTAAGTGGCGACGTTATCTTCCAATTAATAAGAATGTTTGCTTTTATCAACACAAAGTTACTGTACAAAGGAATAGGTTTTATTTTGTTCGTTTAATGTATAATTGCAAACAGAAAAATATGCGTTATTGGACGGATTAAACCCTAAGCCTTACATGTGTCGCAATGGTTAGCATGTCTACATGTCACTTTGGAGTGAAGGTTCAAATTCTTATGACATCCAATTTTTTTTTCATGGGGATCGCCACTCAAAAGAATTTAGAAAGTCCAGCGAGAGCAAACAACCTGCCATGAGAAGAGCTTCGGACTCGGTAAAAATTTGTTGGTCCGTTTAAATCCTTGCCTAGGTATGGTTGAAAGAATGCGCTAAGTCCCGGTGCTCCTCGAGCTCTGCTGTGCCACCCCATTTTCTTTATTTATTTGAAAACCCTGACTTGATTCAATTCTTTCGAGACGCAATCCAGAACTTTTGCATTTTGGGAAAATAAAAAACGAGCTTTTGAATAGTATCAACCAATAAAAAAAAAACTTTCAAATTCTAAGGATGTTTGAACTCTTGCTGGTAGACATGTGTTATTGTACCAATCGTCCCGAAAAGATAAAGTAATATCGTTTCATCCACAAAAAAAGAATGTTTTGTCTAGTGTCCACTCTTTTGTTCATTGATGACAGCGACTGTCTCTAAACAGTCGTTGGAGATCATTGAAGAGACATTTTGCAAAGTTAATTGTTCGGTCGATTCAGTTGAATAAGCATTAATGATATGTTGTCGCAGCCACCAGTCAAACAGCAGGTTTTACAATCGCTTTATTAAAAACTTCGTTTGATAAACGTCTTATATCGAGTTATGTTTCTGTCGGTTGGTCACCTAGATCATGTCATGTAAAGGTGCGAACGACATCATTCGGCAGTCGGCACACGCCGATCAGCAATTCTGCATTAGAATTGATATCTCGATTGGCTCTCCTTTTTATCAAAAACCGAACCGACTTTGAAGCGAATAAAAAGGATTCAATTGTCACCTGGCATTGTGTGGACGCACTATATTTTCTTAACACTTCTTGCATTTTTATATGGTAATGTTAAATCAGTGGCTTATGTTAGCAAGCCAACTTCGGTAGACGATACGAATACCAAACTACAAGGAGCTTGTAGTGTACAAATGACCAACCTCGTGTTCCATACACAATTTATTTAAATGCAATTCAAATCGATATGAGATGTTCAAGATTATCTCAAATGGTATATAAAGGGTTTTTTTTATTTCGAATCGAAATAAAACACAAGAAAATCGTTCCATTAATTAGGCTTTATTGAAAGGATAATTTTATGCCATTAATGTTTGTTGACGTAGACGAGCGACTTAACATATTCCCAAAGAAAATAATCCAATGGCGTCAAATTACACGATCTTTGTGACCAATTAAGAGGTCCATTCCACGAAAAATAACCGCTCATCGAATGTTTCCTCCAATAAATCGATTGTGACGTGCGTTGTGTGGCATGTAGCGCCGTCTTGTTGAAATCTCATCTCATCCACATTCATGCCATCCAATTCGGGAACAAAATAGTCGGTAATCATGGTTCTATACCGGTCTCCATTAATGGTAACTGGCTCGCCAGCATCATTTCCGAAGAAGTATGGCCCAATGACTCCAACAGCCCATAGAGCACACCAAACAGTCAGTTTTTGTGGATGTAATGGAGTTTCAAGGTACTCATGTGGATTCCCTTTACTCCAAATGCGGCACTTTTGCTTGTTGACTTGACGTAACCATTCAACTAAGAATGAGCCTCATCACTGAACAAAATTTTTCGATGAAAATCAGCGTCGAGATCAATCTCGTTTTCGGTCCATACACCAAAATCACTACGCATTACATGGTCTCGCAACTTTAATTCTTGCACAAGCTGGCTCATCTTAAGTCGTAACTTGTAAGTCAAGATCTTTGCCCAAAATCTTCCATAAAGTTGATGGACAAAGCTCCAATTGCTGTGCACGGTGGCGAATCGATTCATTCGGGTCCTCTTCAACATTTTGGTCTACAGCGGCAATTGTTCTGATGGACGATTATGTCGACCACTGGACCATTATTTTCGAATTAAATTTCACATTTTGCAAGCGTTGTTCTTTTGTCAACATGTGTGATGAAATGGCAAACCAAAGTGAACATAAATGACATAACAGACGTTTTATCCATATTCGAAAAACGAACCTTTAAAAAACACCCGATATTTAACCTATTTTTTACACATTTTTCAACATCGCATCAATAAAAAATATAAAAATCAATAAAATGCCTTGAAAAATTTAATTTAAAAGCTGT
Organism: Melanostoma mellinum; assembly: GCA_914767635.1. Lineage (NCBI taxonomy): Eukaryota > Metazoa > Arthropoda > Insecta > Diptera > Syrphidae > Melanostoma > Melanostoma mellinum. Next base: position 159,334,027 of record OU612058.1, on the reverse strand, counting down.
AAATGACCAAATATAGTGCAAATAGACTTGGTTCCAGTTCTATGTTCGGGTTGATCTTCCTCATCTGCAAGATAGTTTGAGTAACAAATTAAAAAAAATTGAGTCTCACAAAAATCAAACTAATTTGTATCCAATATCTTGGAGACTACGTAGTTTTATCATAGTGAGTTTCAATGAGTGCGGATTTTATTCTACGATTACTCGGAGAAGGCATAATTAAGTTTTAATCTACATTTAAATGACTTGACTGTTGCTGTTGCTTAAGGCCCTCTTTTTTGTTAGCTTGATTGACTGCAAAACTTCGTCTAACCCAGTTGGCATAGACCATGTCAGAGTGTTTCCCGAGCCTTTTATTTAGTTTAATAACATCTTTAAGGTTTATTCGCATATCGAATATAATAAACATAATTGCAGTTTAATTAAGCACTAGCAGCGCACTTTAGCAATACCGTTTAACTCCTATAAAGCTTCTAAATTTTCCCTGCAATGCTCTATTAAACTTCAAAACACATACATTGCATTTTCATCAATTGTTTGATTGTTTTTTTTTTTCTGTTTAGTTTTATGGATGAATGGGTACTATAATTTTAATGAAAAAAATGTGTAGATAATTTTATGTAAAATTGTTTAGTTGGATTTGTTCCAAATATATGTTTTGACCTTGCATGATCCGTCCTCCGAATTTCAAAGCTAAGTGTTTTTGTTTCGATTTGTTCCTATGGATCTATGTAGACACTAATTAAAATAAACTTACTTAAATTATGAAGGTCAAAATGACATGGATAGAAAATTCAAGCTACCAAGTACAACTTTCATTGGTGGTGACGAGACTTCTTTGTCGTTGAGGTATGTTCCTTTAACTCGATCGTATTAAGTGAGTCAATTAATATTGAATCTAAATTATTTCAGAGAGATTTTGAGCAGACTGGAAAACGTGTATTGCAACAAAATTGGTGTGGAGTTTATGTTCATCAACTCATTGGAGCAATGTAATTGGATTCGAAAGAGATTTGAAACACCTGGTGTGTTGAACTTCTCTCCTGAGCAAAAACGTTTGATTCTCGCTCGTCTTACTAGAGCTACTGGGTAAATTAGCCGATGCACTTTTCTTTGTATGGTTTTTAATAAATTTCATTGCTTTCAGTTTTGAAGAGTTTTTGGCCAAGAAATACTCCTCAGAAAAACGATTCGGTCTTGAAGGTTGTGAAATGATGATCCCAGCACTGAAAGAAATCATCGACGCATCAACTGAACTTGGTGTTGAATCAGTTATTATGGGTATGCCTCATAGAGGTCGTTTGAATACCCTCGCCAATGTTTGCCGCAAACCCTTGCATCAAATATTTACGCAGTTCGCTGGTCTCGAAGCTGCTGACGATGTAAGTTTCCTTTTCTTAATCACTCACAACTACAAAATGATTTAAATTTGAATTCTTTTGTTGTAGGGCTCTGGAGATGTAAAATACCATTTGGGAACCTATATTGAACGTTTGAATAGAGTAACAAACAAGAATATTCGTTTGGCGGTCGTTGCCAATCCATCTCATTTAGAAGCTGTCGATCCTGTGGTACAAGGAAAAACTCGCGCAGAACAATTTTATCGCGGTGATAGTGAGGGCAAGAAAGTAATGTCTGTTCTCATTCATGGTGATGCTGCATTCTGCGGCCAAGGCGTTGTGTATGAGACAATGCACTTGTCTGATCTGCCAGACTATACAACACATGGTACCATCCATGTTGTAGCTAACAATCAAATTGGTTTTACTACAGATCCTCGTTACTCGCGTTCATCGCCTTATTGTACTGACGTTGCTCGTGTGGTAAACGCCCCAATCTTCCACGTTAATGCCGATGATCCAGAAGCTGTGATGCACGTTTGCAAAGTTGCAGCCGAATGGCGTTCGACCTTCCACAAGGATTGCGTTATTGATTTAGTGGGCTATAGACGTAATGGTCACAATGAAATTGATGAACCCATGTTTACCCAACCCTTGATGTACCAAAAGATTCGCAAATATAAGAACTGTAAGTTAAACATTGCCTTCCTTTCAACTGACTTGCTTAACGGAAGTTCTTGATTTGATTTGTGATAGGCTTGAATTTGTATGCTGATAAATTGATTGCCGAAGGAACATGCACAGCCGAAGACGTCAAATCTGTGCACGATAAATATGAAAAAATTTGCGAAGAAGCTTTCGAGTTGGCCAAAAAAGAAACCCATGTTAAGGTAGATATACTTGTGCTTGTGCTTTTTTGTACCATGATTCAATTCTATATTAGTTTTTTATACCAGAGATTGTTTCTAGATTTTCAAACCCCTGATATAAAGGAAACTTACAGCCAGATTCTGTCGATAATCACTGATGTCTCACAAGTCACAACTGAGTCAGAACTTTCCACTCAACTAACAAATTGTGATGTGGTTCACAACGTTGTGACTTGTGACTTTTGGGCAGGATCGGGATGTTAGAAAAAAGATCTAAACCTATTTTAAAATTGAAACAAAAAACTAACAATCAATGGGTTTTAAGCAAATGAAAATTATTTATTTTCAGTACAAGGATTGGATTGACTCGCCATGGTCTGGCTTTTTCGAAGGCAAGGATCCTCTCACATTGATCCCAACTGGAGTAAAGGAAGAGACATTAATTCATATCGGTAACCGATTCTCAAGCCCTCCCCCAAATGCAGCAGAATTCGTGATCCACAAGTATGATGGTGGATGCAAGTCCAAAATAAGATAAATAATTGTAAATTAATTTTTATTTCCAGGGGTTTGTTGAGAGTTTTGGCAGCCCGTAAAGATATGGTAGACAAACGCACTGTTGATTGGGCACTTGGAGAAGCTATGGCTTTCGGATCACTCCTTAAGGAGGGAATCCATGTCCGTCTCTCTGGTCAAGATGTTGAGCGCGGTACGTTCTCCCATCGTCATCATGTTCTGCACCACCAGCTGGTTGATAAAGCAACTTACACATCGTTGTGCCATCTGTATCCCGATCAAGCTCCTTACTCAGTATCTAACAGTTCGCTTTCTGAATACGCTGTACTTGGTTTTGAACACGGTTATTCTATGACAAATCCAAACGCCCTAGTTCTGTGGGAAGCTCAGTTCGGTGACTTCAACAACACAGCCCAGTGTATTATTGATCAGTTTATCGCAAGTGGACAAGCGAAATGGGTTCGTCAATCGGGATTGGTTATGTTGCTTCCTCATGGCATGGAGGGCATGGGCCCCGAACACTCTTCAGCTAGATTAGAACGTTTCCTTCAATCTTCTTCTGACGACGCAGACTACTTCCCCCCAGAATCTGATGAATTTGCTATTAGACAATTGCACGACATAAATTGGATCGTAGCTAATTGCACAACTCCTGCAAACTATTTCCATATTCTGAGAAGGCAAATCTCTTTGCCATTCCGTAAACCTCTGATACTCATGACCCCCAAATCATTGCTAAGACATCCAGAAGCCAGAAGCTCATTCGATGACATGGGCCAAGGAACCGAGTTCAAACGAATTATCCCCGACGAAGGACCAGCCAGTCAAAACCCAGCAGGTGTCAAAAAGGTTGTTTTCTGTTCGGGAAGAGTATACTACGATCTGACCAAAGCACGTGCTGATTCGAAACTAGAGAGCGAAATCGCTATTGTGCGTGTTGAGCAGGTTAGTTAGTGTTGGATTTGAAAAAAACGAGTACCTAATCACTTTTTGCCTTCAGATTTCACCCTTCCCATTCGATTTAGTGAAGGAAGAAGCAACTAAGTACAAAGATGCTGAACTAGTTTGGGCCCAAGAAGAACACAAAAACCAAGGCGCTTGGACATACGTGCAACCTCGTTTCTTGACAGCACTCAACCACTGTCGGGACATCAGGTAATTGTTTAAATTCCCTCATCATGTTTACCTTCGTTTTTTTTTTCCTTTACTTGAATCGATCTAGAGCTCTTTAATAAACTGCAAAACTGCAAATTATTTCAAATCTATTGCGCCACGTGAACATTTAACTTACGAGTAGAATTTTCTTTCAATTTTTTTTTATAATATCTTTGGCGTATTTTCCTCCCCTTTTATCTCTTCTGTTAGTATGCAATCAATAACTGCTGCACAATCATTGGTGGCATGGCTTTTTTTTGTACTCAAGGATTATTTTTTGTTTTGTCATATTTTGTTTTAACTGATTACGAATGAACAATTGATAACCCGTAAAGAGTTTTTTTTTTTGCTGAACTACTAAATAAGTATAAAAATACGTACTGAAAAAATGTGTTGTTTTTCCAAATCTAAAAATTTGTTTTTATTTTGTTGTGAGCCCACTATGACATGTACTTGAAAATTATTGTGTTCCAGCCCAAATGGTCAAGATGTTTCCCCATCCATTACAACCTCTAGCAATCATAATAATCCTAGTGCTAACAGTGGAACATGGTTGAGTCGTATGTTCGTCCAAAACCAAACATCTACACATAACACCGACAGTTCACATAGTGCCAAACACTTCGATTTGAAATTTGATTCACGCAAAGATTTTAATAATCCCTCAGATGGAAATGCTGCAAAGAAGCGTATCACAAAAATTGGAAGAAAAATTAGGTGAGGGACGGGACTACAAAAAGCAAAAAATTGGATGTTTTTTTTTAAATATTCAAATGAAAATACGATATCACCAGCGTATTTCATTTGGCTTCTTTAAAAAGAAAAAATATTAACGCATTTTAACCCCCTTACGTCTTTTTTCGTTTCTTTCATTTCAACAACTATTAGATTTTAGAATTTTTCATTTCAATTTTGTGTGGTAGTATCGTACATTATTATTCATATTCCTCTGTAATTTTTTTTTTAAATGCATTCAAAATTAGAAAACAAAATAATTGGAAATAATTCTCACAGATAATGTGGCGCTGTTTTGTAATAACTTTATATAAATTTGATTTATGTAACAAATTCAAAAAACAATTTCCATGTGATAAGCTTTGATGTTTGAAACTAACAATGTTACTCGATTTTAGTTTAAGCTTTGTTTAAAATATTTTTTTTTTGTACAGTCTCTTTTGAAACAAAGTAGTCTTATGATTTAAAAACTTTAATTGTTTGTCAGTCCGTTGTTCTAAAAATCTTTTGATGATCTTGTTTGAATTGTGAAAAACCAACGGATATCCCAGTTTGATTGCATTGTTGACCCACACATATTCACTCGCTATTTCAGTTGAAATAATACGGCTTGCTGTAGACTTTCTACATTTTCATTAAAAGTTTGGTTGTGGTTGGTGAGTTGTTGCACGCGGCTTTTTCATTAATGTATTCGACTCTTCATAAACGAGTAAAAATGCAAACTTTCATGAATATACGTTTGACAATGCCATGGCTTTTTTAATTTCCATTCGAATACCAAACCCTCTGTTTTTTTAATATTCACTTGCTTTTCAGAATTCCGAATTTGTTTTTGATAGCGGAATGGAATAAACTTTTTTATTATTTTTTGTTACATGAGCTATAAATAATCAGTTGTTTTAGTGCTTAAAAGTAAGATTTCCAATAAACATGAAAATGTAACGTTCTTATCATGTTAAGTTAGCTATGAATGCGTTCAGGCACCAGGGCTCTGTTTTTTGTCGGACTCTTTTCCTTATTTTCATAAACGATCTCTTGTCTGAAACTCCTCAACCTTTTAACTGTTTTGCTGACGACTCAACCTTCAGCTTCTCATATTCGTTGCCAAATTCACGTCCGGATGTGGAACTGAACAGTTACGTATGATAAGCATTCTGACCTTGATAGCATTGTTACATGAGGTAGTAAAATCCGGGTAGAATTCAATGCTTCGAAAACACAATGTTGTCATCGTCAAAGTACTAATGCCATGGTTCATGAATGTTACCTGCGTCCAAGAAATCGAAAAGCTGTCAGTACTTATTATGTGTGTAAACGATGATCTTCGTTAGGATCACACCTAAGAAGTGGGCAAAAATGCTGCTAAATACTTAGGTTTCTGATCTGACATGAATTTATAAAACCTATATCCGTCCAAAACTAGAGTATAGCTCCCATATTTGGACAGCTGTTTCTTAAACATCCTTGCGCCTGCTTGATAGGCTACAACACAGAGCGTTAAAACTAATAGGTGATAGTTAAATTATTGTAGGATCGATGGATTTTCTTGAACATCGTCGATACGTTATCTGTCTCACTCGCTTTATCACTATTTTCTCAAACAGTGTTCTTGTGCTTTAGTGGAATAGCCAGTTGCATTCCTTCCCTTAAACAATTTAGCAGCACCACCCGTCTCGCCATTAACGCGCAGCAATTTTACCTTGAGGCCAACAATCAAGCAGCAAAATCCGTCTCACCATGCAATTTTACCTTGAGCCCAACTTCGGACGTACAATAAAGTTGAGAGACTCATATTTTAGTCGCACTACTCGAATGGGGAATGCTTTGCCAGACTCTGTTTTTCCAGTATATTACGACTCACGAAAGTTTAAATGCAATTTGCATCGGTGTTCCCTACTTAATCCTAGGAAAGTAGCCTAAATGCTCGCACTGTGTTTTATAAAAATATATAAAAAATTCTCAAATAACCAATGGTTGTCAGGAACACATGCTAGGCTAAACTGAAGATTACCTGCAAGTTTCATAAAAAGCGGTGTAAATGTTTTAAGAGTCCATACGGAAAATATACTCATTGCAATGTATGAACGAATACTTGGATGACATCGTTTCACGGAAAATTTTCATTGATTATAGATGATCCACCCGGTACCGGCGTTGCTCGGGTCTAACTTTGTAAATACAAGTTTTCCAAGGGGCTTAAAAGAATATTTGCTGACTACACTACAAATTTCAGATTGCCTACAAGGCTCAACTGAACATTATCTGAAAATTTTCTAAATATTTTAAGGTGTTTTTGAGTCATACGAAACATAAAAACATATTTTGAAGAATCATCATACGGCAAATATCATAAAAATAAGCCCATTGTACCTGGTCGAAACGAAAATTTCATTTTTCAAAGATTAAGGTTGATGAAAGTAAGACTGCGATAAAGAGAGTGGTACCCGTGGCGTAATGTCTGCCTGTTTACCCCGTGTTTCAAATCCCAACAAAGGCAAAAATGTTTTTCCACGGGTATCGCCTTTCGCGAGGAATTGCCATGAAAAGCGCTTTCTCGAAAGACGTTCAGAGCCGGCAGAAAATCTCAGATCCCCTCCATTCCCACACAAGGCATGGTTGTGAGAAATGCGCTAGGCCCTGGGACTCCTCACTCTGTTAGTCCACCCTTTTTATTTATTTTGTTTAAAAGTACGAACTTACAAAGAGTTTTACTAATGATGGTCGTTTCATTCGTTTCTATTTTCATACGACGAGGAATTTAGAAAGCAAATGACGAAAAAAGAATTTTTTTCTTCACAAGAAGGAAGCATCTTTCAAATTACTGCTACTTTTTTTTTACTTTTTTCGGTAGATAACGAGATATGTTGTGGGTTTTATAGTAAGGTAGCGTTTTAATTATTTCTCTTCACATTGAAGTTGAATGTGTACACCTTACACGAACTTACATTGTTGCTTCAGTGATTAAAGCATCGTAATTTTCATAAGCAATAACGTGTGACTCGTGTTGTTTCGTTTAACACGAAGTCATTCATTCCACTAGAAACAGATTGTAGTATTTCAAGCTCTGGTTTATAACAATCTTCTGTGTTCTAAAGCCAAATGTGTTGCTCATACTGGTTCTTGTGACACGAATTCATTTTGATTGTTTGCCGGAAAAATGCTTTTACTAGTAAGGCCTTGACCATCTAGTGGTACAAAGTTAAACTGATTTAAATTTTAAGCAAATATTAAGTAGATTTTAGGGTGGGTTAAGCTTGTGCAGCTCTGTGTCCTATGGTGTCTAGATGAAACCTACTGTTCCAAAATATGGAGTATTCTATATGCGTATGCGGATGCGTTGCAACCTTCTATTGTGATGGATGTAATCTTTTTAAATGCTCGAAAGCGTAAGCACTACACCTCAACAACTAATTGTGCTATATGCGATTGTTTCATCACAAAGTTTGGTAAGATGCAAGAATCCTTCATTCTTTCTTTTAAGAATTTTTGTTTTGCTCCGATCGGATATACGATAATGAAAGATTGTATCGTCTTCGTTTATATTTTAAACCATCTGGCTGGTACTTTTTGTTAGGAAGAGATCACCAACTTCACTTTTGAATCATCACACTAATTCGGTATTGCCGATTGCCGTTCGGCACTGTGTGGACGCAACTGAATTAATTTCACTAAAAAATAGATTTGATCTTTTTTCTTTAATAAATCATTTTTATGTTTACATTTCATCTTTTACAAGTTATAGTTCTGTTTTATTCTTTTTACTCCATTATTTCCAACTTAATTTAATTCAGTTCTTATTTTTTACATGCACTGTCATGAAAAGAGTTTTCTCACTTAGCCTTTCGGAATCGGAATTAGAATGTAGGTCTCCCCTCACAAGTTTTGGTTGAGAGGAACTTTCTGTGTCCCTCTCTTATTTCTATTATTTCAAAATGGGTTTTTTTGGGATTCGAACATCGAACTCTCACGTACCATTTAGTGTAGGCACTACGCCACCAACGTAACACAGGGTTCTAAATAAAACCGTTTGATTGTAAAACAATTTTGTATCGTATTCGTTATAGAGCCATTTTCCAGAACATATCTTAATTGAGAAAAGAAAGGTCGTGTATCGTGAAGTGAAAATCGAACATGTCTACTCTAAATATGTAAAATGTTTTGTCAGTTTGCATGGTCACCCCAGATTTGGTAAACAAAACGTTTTTGTATGTGTCTTTTTATATGCAATGTGCGTTCGTTTTCTTTTTTTTACAACTTTATTTTAATATTGGTTTCGTTCTGCAGTTTTATTTGTGTGGAACGCTTTTCTGTTGTTATGTGTCGTTCGTCAATGCGCTGTCCACTAACGCGCACATGAACTAACTTGTGTACTATGTTTAATATTTGTAACTAAAGCGTCCAATCATCGGTGGATTTTCTAAACAAATAGATTTTGCGGTATTGTGATATTCGCTAATGGTCTGCACTAAAAATAAGATTTTTTGCTTAAAATTAAAGGAAAACATTAGCCTCATTGTGAGTTTTGTATGTCTGGTAAAGTTTTTTGTCTGTCCGAAATTTCAGAAGTATAGTATAACTCTTTTTTTAACTCACTGAGGCGTTTTCCAAATGAGAGTTCTTGAAACTTTCACCACCTTCTCCCAAAAAGCGGAATGCCAGTTGATTTGGTTGGAATGTATTTTGGGGCGAAACACACAAAAAGCCGTATTTGACACACAATTTTATTACCTCAGTAACTGTTTCTAATCAAAATGGGTCTCTTTAACATTATTTTTCTAATTTCGTATTAATTCTGTTTGGTTTTTTTGTTTATTCTTCTATTTCGTCCTTTGAATTGAAAATAAAATTTTTTTCTTCTATAAAATAATGTGTGCACGCTTTTCATTGTGAACTTGCATGTTTGTTTTCTTTTTCTTTGTTGAAAATAAAATGCGCCAAGAAAGACAAATAAAATAGGTTAAATGAAGAATTGGCAATTAAAATTACAAATAATTTTACACAATACATATTCTTGGCTGTTTTACGATCTATAGCAATCCAAACTCATTTGCTGTACTCATTATTCACATTTATTTCATTACATACAATTTTTATCCAGCAACAAAAAAAAAATACCTAAAACGTAAATCTGTTTATTTCTTCTTCTTTTTTTTAACAAAAACTATCGTTTAAACATCATTTCGTGCCATCTCGGATGACATCACAACAGCTATGTAGGGCGTCCTACTGGAGCTTCAACAGCCACTGGATCAAAGGCTATGCACAACCGCGAATTGAAAGCTTTGCTCGCTGATGCTATGGCAGTCTAGATTATATAAATGATAAGAAGATGTGAACTAAATAAAAAACGTGTTAGCAAAAGCAGACACAAAAAAGTTAAAAAAAAGCATAAGACCGCGTAATAATTTTGGTTCTATATCTAAACAAAGAAACTTTTGTTTTTACTATTTATTAATTTATTATTTCAGTTAAGGTAAGATTGTTGATTTTTCGATATTTCCATCAGTTCACAAAGAATCGATTAAGAGTTATAGAAGTTTATATTTTTTATTATTTTGTTTTAATTACCGAGAGCTTAAAAATTACTAGAGTTTTATTTAAAATCATAGTTTTGCGTTAACAATTAAAAGTTAAGGTAGCAAAAGAATTGAATGTAAAAGAGTAGATGCTCTTAAAACTAAAATATTTTTTGATAAATTAAATTTTTTAATCCTTTCGGACCTGCGCTTAATTTAAAAAATCGATTATTTAGCTTCTTTGTGTTAGTAATGTAAGAGATCCGAATGAAGAAAATATATATTTATGCAAATAAGAACTGGCGATCTAATTTATGAGAAAACTAAAAAAAAAAAAACAGAATAAAAATAAAAAAGAAAAAAGCAAGTTGCGCCTTGGTTTGTAATCAAAAACACACAACTAAAACGTGATAAAGAGCGATATTGATTTTTTAATGTAATGATTGTTATTTATTCTTAGAAATTAACATAAAGCACTTACTATTATACCATCTTACTTTTTATTTCTATTGAAATAATAAATAGACGAACTAGTACATACCAATCAATTCTACACTTGCACCAAAACAATAAAATAAAATCAATACAAATCAATTTCGTCGATTCTTTGCTGATTTTTTGAGAAGTATAAACGTTTGTATAGTCTTGGCTTGACCAAACAAACAATCTGCTTTTAGTCGCTATTCTTTGTATTATCCAAGGGATTTTGACCAACGTTCTTAAGTGCATGTTATGGGATGAAGATTTTCGGTCATTTAATATTTGGTGATGCTGTTGTTCGTTAGTAATATCTTTATATCTGGTGCCACATAAGCTCCTTTGATTTTTTCCAGAACATTTTCAAAGATAGAAACATAGGAGGTACTTTTGTGTACTGATTTCTTGCATAAGCGTTGAGGAACTATTTCATCACTCATGGCTTTTCTGTCCTCCCTGACTCTGAATAAGTGCGAGTTGGCGTTTCTCATTCGGTTTGTAATCTTGTTGTTTTAGAAAGGATATTTAATATGTCCTCGGTTAACGCAACTCTCGATTTCCGCAACAAAAAACTGCTGAATTTACATCTTTGTTGATGAGGTAATCGCAATCTTTCTTATTGCAAAAACCTCGGACACTGCAACTACTCTTTTTTTTTTTTTTAATTAGGTGCGATAGTCGAGGATGCACTGTACGTGTACATACTGGATTAAGAGCGTGTATTAACTACACGTCTATTTTCAAAACGTATACAGGTATACCAAAAGCTTTTGACACGTGTAAAAGTTTACCAAAGTACTATTTACAGTTGGTGGCGTGCAATTTTGTACAAAGGTAATTACAAAAGTTCTGTTTTTGTTTTAATAACTGACCAGGTTGTCATTTGGTAATTACAAAAGTTCTGTTTTTGTTTTAATAACTGACCAGGTTGTCATTTGACCTTAGGTCACTTGTTTCTTTTAATTGTTGAAAATGTTACGAAAATTCGAAATCATGCATTTGGGGTCAATATGGTTTTAAAGAATTTGAATTAAAAAAATGAAAATGATCAATATGTTGACTGTTAGTTTAAAGCCTGGCTGCCAGAAGGCAGGGTTGGAGAAAAAGCGTTGACGGAGATGAACAACTGTATAATTATGATTGAGTGATAATTTTTAACTATAGATATTAATTTCTAATGATGTTGATGTGATTTCAATGGCGAGTATGATAGTAACTATACAGTCAATTTTTCTCGGTATACTGTAACGTTGGTTTTTTTAACATCTACTTGAAAAAATAGTACAAAGCTCGAACGAACTCAAAAGTTGTACAGTTACTTGCTTGCACAGACGATATTGAAGTTATAGGTTGAAGCCAGAGCGATGTCATAGATGTGTGTGAATTGAGACAAATGTGGCAAGAATGGATTTAATGACTAATGACGACAAAACGAAGTATACGCTGTTATCAAAAAAGTGACAGAGAACCTTGACGAAATAAATAAATGGCTAGAATCTGCTGTAACCACGGAGATTTACATAAGTGTGGAGATCAAACAAAGAATTACTCTTGCACAACAATTTTTTATGCTTGAACCCTCCGCACTCCGCTAAGAAACGAAGAGTAGGAGCGACCAGCGATCTTCAGAATAGGAGTCAATGAGCATGAGCTTCTATTTTGAGGTTTAAAATGCCCCTTTGTTCCATCTAAAATATAGCAAAAGCAAAACTCTTCTTTTGAAAGTCGAAATAATTTTACAAACGTATAGAACATATTTTTGAAGTAATAAATAAACAAAAATGGTTCAAGTTTACATCGAGTGGAGAAGAGTCACTTCTGATTAGCCTTCTTTGAATTCGCTGAAACAGCTGATACCTAAGGAAAATTTGGAATTCTTATTGGAAAAACTTGGAAATAGATGACATTTGCGTGGATGGATAAGACTTCCAAATGGAAATATTGGAAGTTTAATTTCCAACCATGTTTGCTTTTCAGAATAACTAACTGAGAAGCGCTTCGCAATTGAGTTATCGCTTTAAATACGATCTGCCGCGCTTTCTGGAATAGCCCTAAAGGTAATCCCTTATAAGACCCTGGTCATTCTACTCCTGTTGTACGGCGCAGGAGCATGGACCTTGTCTAAAACGGATGAGGTAGGTAACCCTTGGTCATTTCGGATGAAAAATGCTCCGAGTCTTCTTTGGTCCTGTTAAACTAGATGAGTGGAGAAGAAGATTTAATAAAGAACTTAATATAATGAACATGAGCGTACACATCGCAATACTACGATGACTAGGAAATAAAGAGTTGATGGACACCAACTTGCCGAAAGCACGCTGCATGGAAGTCACGGAAAGAGAGTCCTCTAAAGGAAGAGGTTCTAAACCGACTTAGAGTGCAGAAATCATTTGCTTTTTATAATTTTTAAAGAGACCTACTCGGTTTTTTAAGATTTTGTGCAAAGACTAAAAATTAAAAAACCGTAAAAAAACCTGGCGCTTTTTGTCACTCCGAATTTGCAAGACTTTGTTTGTGGTAGATCACGGGTTACTCTGGATGATATTAGTCTTAAGTGGTTGTATCATTTTCGGATTGTTGGTACATTAAATCGGTTTCCCACAAATAAAAGTCCAAAGCGGTCAAATCACAGCACCCAGGCCGCCATTGATATTTTAATCACAATTTGGCAAAAGTACAACTACACAGCACTTACTTTGGAAAAAAGTAAGTGCTGTGTTACTCCAAATGTGCAAGATCATTCACATTTTTCTGCAAAACACAACTTCTTTCGTATATAAAGACGATGATTTTACATTCCACTTGGATTTGGTGATACCGAATCTACGAATTTCCAAATTCGTTCCACTCCGAATGGATTATGTGATAGTTACATCGGGAAACTTATGTCGATTTCCTTTCACCAATTTGCAGTCGACTGCAGTCGCTACTAAATTCGATTCTTTTTTTGGGTATTTAGGAAATTAAAAAAGTAGCGATTCTTTTTTTTATGAATGTGTGTGTGTCCAACTGACTAATGACGTAAAACAAGCACCACGGAACAAAACAATTATATTCATATTGTTAAGCACACAATTTTTATATTTTTTTTCACCAAATGTTTTCCAAATTCACAACTAAATACAAAACAATTCTGCTTCCTTTAATTTTTTTCATGTGCCGATGTTTTTGTTTGCCATTTTCGATCTGTCAAAATTGTTGTGTATGTGAAAATTTGTGTGCAAATCCGTCTCAAAAAAGAGATCGACGGCAAGTCGATTTTTTTCCTCCTAAATGAATTCCTTTCAAAAAAAAATTGACTGCAATCGACTGCAGTTTTCGATTTACGATGGCATCTGTGATAGGGCTCACTGTGTTTTGCATACGACGGATAGGTCTGGTCAAGACAAGACAAAAATCTTCTCCCTCCGTTTTGGCGGGAGAGGCAATTTAAAATATTGACTTAATTTTTTTTTAATATTAAAAATCAACTAAGCAATCTACTTCACATGCTACAGTGTTTTTGAAAGTTAATATAAGATCAAAACTTTATTCAGCATTTTAGTTCAAGTTAATTCAGAAAATAGTTTTTGAGTAGATAATTAAGTCTCAATGTGAAAATTTTGACAAAAAATCAATTTTTTTCCTTAAGTTAAATTTTTACAAAGTTTTGACTCGGGTCATTTCTTCTTTAAATGATCAACGCTCTTGTTAGTTTAGAGCCAAACACAGAAAACCGAACCAAAAAAAACGAAAAGACTTTGTCCCGGAAGCCCCTTTTTTGCTGAGATTATAAAGTCCAATCAGCGGAAAACCCACAAAATTTGATTTTCTGGAGTAAAGTAGCTTTCATTTCATTTTAGTTTCTCAAAAACTGAGAAAGATTTTCTATTTCGGTTCTCAGTTTTTTTTTTTAACTAAACGGAGGGTGATAGCCCCCATCCCATTCGATTTTTTTCTTGTCTTGACCCAACCTATTCGTCCTGAGCTTTTATCGCACTGTATGCAAAACACCGCGCACAGCATAACTTTAACAGCGTAACCCGTCTGGCCGGGCACTAAAGGTATCCGAGAATTTTTGAAATTTCTTTCTATTCAAGTGATCAGCTGATAGAAAATTTGTTTTTGTTTCTTTTCATGTTGGTTTCTTATTTTCTTTTACAAACATTTCAGTATCTTATTTATTTTAGTTGCAAGGAAAAGGAAAATCGAAAACAGTAGATTCCAATGGTTTAGCAAGATTTTGAATGTTTCTCTATTTTCAAAAGTTGATTTTTATATTTCACAGCTTTTGCCGACAGCACTCTGGAAAAAGCTATCTGAATTGTTTAAAAAATTATCAAAGGCCCTTATTGCGAGTGTCGCCTAACATTCGATACGACAAGAGTCGGAATGAATGAATGAATAGGGTGGCGCAACAGAGCGAGGAGCCCCTGGGTCTACGCATTTCTCACAACCATGCCTTGTGAGGGAATGGAGCGGACCTACAATTTTCTGCCGGTTCCGAACAGCTAATCCAGAAATCGCTTTTCATGACAATGAATTTACTAACGGAGGACTTTCGAGGCGATACCCGTGGAAAAACATTTTTGCGTCTGCTGGGACTCGAACCTCGAACCTCTGGATTAGCAGGTGGATATGCTAACCATCACGCCAAGGGTACCACAAGAGTCGGAAGCTTCGATTATTTTCCTTTTGGTATTGCGTATCTCTATCAACAAGGATTTCTTTTACTGTGAATAGTGAAAGTAGCCATTGTGAATAAATCCTAAAATTTGACATTTGAGTTAGTTTCAGTGATAGTCGAACGCAAAAATACAGACGATAACGACCGAATTCAAAATTGAAAGAATCGAGCAATAAGAATAGGCAATACCAAATTTCATTTTCGATGTTCTAGTCGAACAACCTCCCAATAAGGGCCTAAGATATAAGTATCCTGGATAGCGTATCCGATAGATTTTTGAACTTGCTGATAAATGTTATTAACAAAAACAACAGTGCAATAGTTTAGCAACGTTATCTTGAATGCTTTTCTGTTTTCAAAAGTAAAATTTTTATATTTCACAGCTGTTGTAGGAAGCAATCTAGGAAAAGATATCTGAATCGTTCAGGAAGGTATCATAGGGTATCTGGGATAGCATATCCAATAGGTTCTCGAACGTTCCCCATAAAACAAACAGCAACTGCCGGCCTAGAGAAGTTAAGGCTTGACGCTCCTCCTTTAAAGCAAGGAATGATAAATAATCTAAGCCTTTGCTATTACACTGTGCATTACCAAAGCTCGGAATTGGAATGTTCATTGTGTATATAAGTATTTTGCATGAACCTAGTTCTATATGCCAGAGATCAGGCATGAAAGGGCTAGTCTTACTTCTAATAATAATTTTTTCTCTAAAAATTTGCTCGATATTCGATGTGCGGTAATTTGGCGCCAGGTGGGTAAAATTCAGCGAATAAAAGGTCTGTTCGTTGAACTTTCCCCAGGGTTGACCCAGGTTTTCTTGACAACCCTGTGAATTATCAAAAAAACCTGGGGTTTCCAGTCCTCAAAAAACGCTATAGCACAAAACAACCACACATCCCTGTCATTAAAAAAAAAATACATGCCATTTGACAGCCCTCAAATCGCCACAGCAAAAAGCTAGGGCGAGTTGGGGGAAAACCTATGGCAAACCTATGGCTCAAAAAACACTCAATTTGACATTCAGGGTGAATTTAGGTTTCTCAAAAAACGCTTTGTGGCGACCCTAGGGCGACCCCAGGGCTTCAACGAACAGACCTAAAGCTAGTCGGCCCTATCGAGGTAACCGTCGGAGCGTAGTTTTCTCCGCAACGCATCTTTTTTTATGAGATTCGATTTTGCTTCGAAGTAGTTTTCGTCGTAAGAAATTTTTCACAAATGCGGCAATGCATTGCATTCTCAGAGAACGTCGGATCGTCCGATCGGAGAACTACCATGAAGCAAAATGTCCCCGATCGGAGAGAGTTCGGCTCCGACGCGACGGTTACCTCGATAGGGCCGAATGGGTTGGTTGGTTGAGGAACTGAGTTTACCCTTCGGGTGCCACAAATCGATTTTAATAATTCTCCACTCGCTCGGAGCTTCAATCTAAGTTTTTGAGCCGTAGATTTGAACTGAACTCGCGCTTAAGTGACACTAGGATTTTGTGGTAGCGAACACAGGTCTGCTAAGCGGCAGTGTCGAAAAACCCGGCTGATGTAGCTCACAAGGAAAGCTCGGTCAATCCACGGAAAGGTTAATGAAAGGAGCAATATAAGTTTACAGGACAAACGTAAACTTATAAATCACCAAAAACAAGTTGGACTCTTGTGCTCTAAATTGTTCAATGTGTTTCGAAAGATATTAAAAGGTCATTAAAGTTTTGCAATTGCAATTATTTTCAGTTTTCACAGTGACTTTTATTTGCAGTTCATTTTATTGCAATGAATTCAATGCTGGGATTGTTTATGTCGGTTGGGGCCTAATTTATTTCGGGATCTTTAGCGGTTACTTAAATTGGCAAACTTAGCCTATATGGCATTTTTGTGTTACTACATCCAAATGTTGTGTATGATGATTTTACTTGGCTTCAAAGCAATGGCGTCTAAAACACACACAAGGCTATCCGTTTTTACTTTGAATGATTTTAAATGACTACGTCTTACTCATCAAAAGCCCTACAGCACACACGTTGGCTTTCGAAGGAAAATTGAAGGTTGTATTCAATGGCTAGCGAAATAATTCTAATTATGTATCACTCATTAGCGCAACTAGATCACCAAACAAACAGTGAGCAGGGTTAATGTCAAGAGTTAATGTTTGCCAAACGACATTGAACTTTGAATTGAGCAACTTTTTATTGGCAGAGAAATGTTTCTTGCAACGCGTTTCATCAATACAACTCTGTATTCAATTTACGTTAGTCGTGAGACAATTCAATTTAATTAGAACAGACTGATTTGGTTTTGTTTATTTTATTGTGGGGCTTGAAATCTTGGCATTGTTTTTATGCAATGAACTCTTTTATTTTTACTTTTTTAAATGCGCAAAGGTTTTGTATATTTATGTTGCAAATTTCGCAATGTAGATATGGTTTCGCGTTTCAGAAACTCCGCTGCATTTAGTTATTCCTCGTGTTATTGTTTCTTCATTTAAAATTTTTATAATTTCAGTTATTTGTTCCGTCTCATCGTATGTCTACTTGTTTGCATTTACTGCATTCACTGCTTTTCACTTGCTATATCCACCAATGGAGTACACCCGCTGATTTGAAAAACCTGCCGATTTTTGATTATTCCATGTCTAAACCAACCAAATGTAGATTTCGTTCTCTGGATCTTTCTTTTGAACATGACAATACCAACTGAGCCGGTTATGCTACAATTTTTTCCATTTTTGACATTTTTGGTACTTCTAATACGATCAATTTTTGGTACTCCTGTTGTAATAGAGCATTTTCATAAAATTCCCTCTGAAAGTCAATCTGAGTATGTCTTTTGAGCCCTGGGGCTAACCTGGGTATGCCCTCAACTCGCCCTAAGTTTTTGCTGGGGCGAGTTGAGGGCTTTCAAATGGCATGTATTATTATTCAAATGACAGGGATGTGTGGTGATTTTGTGGTTTGAGGACTGGAACTGGACACGCTTAATTTTAGCTACTGTGAATGCTTCGGTGGAACCAACCGGACATCTTAACTTGGTCACTACTCCCACAGAGTAGATAATACAGAAAATCAACTTGCACCCCCTTAGCCTGAAACAAATTGAAAATGGCATCCTATTTCCAGACAAAAAAATAGAATAGGGGTATGAGTCTAAACGTCAATAGGAAATTAAAAAACAAAAACATGGAAAAATGAAATATAATTTATAATTGCTACAACTTATGTAAATGGATTTGTTCTAACCTGTATGAAAATTTAAAATTATCGATTTTCTTGCAACCAAAAAAAAATTTTTTTACTATTCAAACTCAACTGGTTTTATTCTCTGACAAAACAATGGCGGTTGTGGTAAACGCGGGTTCCCGGTCTAGTTTAGCTTGTAGGCAAATGATACATATCCTCAATCATTCGCATAGAAGGATTCGTTTTTTGGGGGCCACCCACATAAGATCTCGTGGCTGTCGATCACACCTTATACAAAACCCTCTGATTAATTACATGTTTGTCCATTTGGTAATCTCAGTGGAAAAACACCCTTAACTTTGGATTGCATCTATTGTTGACTTGCCCGCGACAAACACGCATTGATTATCAGATAAGCTTTGTTATTTTCCGCAGGCGGCCACCCAATAACCGCTCAACACTCTTCATGGTTTGGACATCACAATGAGTTTCTAGCTCAACAATCTGCAAGGTTTAGGCATCAGCAGACCCCTCTTTACCACTGGGCCCACTGGGCCCACTGGGCCCACTTAGGTTCAAAAAAAGTTGTAAAAAGTCTTTCTCAAACAAGATGGTCAGCGTGAGCTGATGACAAAAAGCGCCAGACAAAAAAAAAACCCGATTCCGATTATAAGAACCTTTCTGAAAGGACTAGGTGTAGAACAGACTTTTTTTGACGGCGCTGAACCCTCATTCATTTTGACTGGGAAAGAAAGGTTCGAAATTGAGACCTTTCTTTCCATTGTTGAAACTCTAAGCGTTGATTTGAAACATCGACTAGGTTCATATATGAATATTGGCCAAAGTTTTGTTTTTTTTCAATTAAAAAACCTGAATTCAGAAGACTTAAAGAAAACTGCAAATCTTTTGCTAAATTTTACACTAAAGATGAAAAAGGAGATGAACTGCATGCTGAATTGAAAAGAATACTGGAAAACTATTCTACACGAAAATGAAAAAACTGGCAATATTCTAGAATTTTATAATTTCAAATACAGTTGATGATGAACCTCCAAGTGCACTTAGAATTTTCTTTAAAATGATAATGACCAACTGCCAGTGGTGAACGTTCCTTCTCTAAGTTAAAATGAATAAAAAACAAACTCAGAAGTACAAAGGTTCAGGAAAGATGTCAATCGAAAGCGACATCCTCAGAGGTATTGATTTTGTAGTGTAGATATAATCAATGATTTTGCTAATCTTAAATCAAGAAAAAACTCCTTCAATAAACATTCCTCTTTCCATCTTTTTGCATATCAATATTTTATTCCTTACTCTACATTCCTTCAACTATTTCTGAATTTGATTTTCTGTTATTTAAATTTTGTTTATTTTTGAGTTCTTATATGAAATAATTATTATTTTGTTTTTATTTTTACATAATTTATGTTTATGTTAACGCTTATGTTAAAACATAAACATCCTGCAATAATTATTTACTTTTACAATGATTTATAATGATTGATGAAATATTGATTCAAAGTTATGTGTTTTTTTCTGTATACTTTTACTACACAACATAACATTTTTATAGAATCATACAGGGGCCCTGATAAAAATGTTTTAGACGAAACCACTCAAGAAAAAACACGACTGCTTTCATTTAATGTTAGATAGGTAATAATTTATTTGTTCACATAGTAACGAGAGCCACTGTGTAGACCATTGCTCCTACAACTTGCCAGACGCAATATGAAACTTACGTATTTTTGTTGGCACGTTTTGTTTAGTTTGCGATTCTCACGTATTGACGGGAACTTATAATCAACATGGTTCACACAGTAGCTTTCCCAAAATATTTTCTGTAACAGTAGCTAGTTAAGAATAAAATTATGAAATTTGAACTGAAATACTAAATGAAACTTAAACAGGCCCCATTTTCAAAAAGTGCCCAGGGCCCCCAAAAGGTTAAAGACGGCCTTGGGCATCAGTTTGATCGAAGATTAGTTATTGCAGTTTTGTGAATCTCTTCTCCTTTTGTACATCGGTAGAGGACAACTTCCCCTCCATTGCTTTAGCAGACTATGACCATGTTCTCCTATAAGATTGCAGATAAGAATCATGAGCCATCTAAACCCGATATCCTCATCTTCTTGTAAAACTCATATGATATCTCGTCTGGCCCAGCAGCTTTACCATTTCTTGGAGTTAACAATACTGTTGCCATCTTTGCACAACTTTGTCGTCCTTAAAAAGAATCTCCTGCACATTTCTCCTTCTTTTGACAAATAGGCTACAATAAAGAGAAACACAAAAGAAAACATCGAAGTTCATTCACCAATACTCTTAAAATTTTTGGTAGATCTGTTCCTTGCGTTTTTTTTCCAACAAGCCTCAAAAATTAAAGTAAAAAGATCGCGCACCAAATCTAGATTGACATTCACCAATAAGAAACCTAAATAATTAAAAGGTATCTTTTTTTAATCTTGCTTTTCAAAAACTACTGATCCAACTGCATCACTAAAGAAGAAAAATTAAAGTCAACAAACTTAGGGCCAGTTGCTCAATCGAATTATAAATTTAAGTTCTACATAAAGTTTTCATTTTTGTATGAGACGTTCCGGAATTCTTAAGTTCTACATAAAATCCCCATACTAAAGTAGAACTTTATGTAGAACTTAAATTTATGATTCGATTGAGCAACTGGCCCTTAGACCCTTATTGTGAGTGTAGCCTAACGTTCGATGCGACAAGGGTAGAAAGCTTTCCTTTTGGTATTACGTATCTCTATCGACAAGGATTTCTGTTACTGCGAATAATGTTAGTAGCCATTGTGAATATATCCTATGATTTGACATTTGAGTTGGTTTCAGTGATAATCGAACACAAAAATACAGACGATAACGAGCGAATTCAAAATTGAAAGTATCGAACAGTAAGAATACGCAAACCAAATTTCATTTTCGATGTTCGACTATGGACAACCGTCGCGTCGCATATCAAAAGCCAAACGATACTCGCAATAAGGGCCCTAGTCTTAGGAAGTAGAACATAAAAGCTAGCTCCGACATTCCAAAGTATTCCTGGCGCGAAATTCTTCACATTTTATATGAGTGCTTAATGGGATCTTCCAGTTGCTCAAACCGAAAATATGGTAGAGAACATAACATGTATAGAAAATTGTGCCAAAGAATTTTCTTATATTCGAATTGGCTCACGAGTTACGGCCCTGGAACGAAGCAGGTATTCGGAGCAGTAATACGGATCAAACACACACATGCGTGAACTTCCAATCGCGTTTTTCACGAAACGCCAATTTTTGAAAACAGTCAGCCCTAACGAGGTATCCGTCCGCAACGTCGCGTCGTACGCTATCAAAAAAAACAATTACATTATAAGCCTCTCAGAAATTTCAAAAATAAAGTATACTTGATTGCACTTCAGCGCAGCTCGCCGGGACTGTTAAAATAATGTCGCAGAAAGATTACGATCAGCTGTTCGGAAGAATACCTCGAAGCAAAAACCTCCGAATCGTAAAAAATCGAAGAATTTTCCTCTCCGAACGCATACCTCGATAGCGCCGATTGACCAAGATATTTCAGAAACTAATGCACCGATCTTGATCAAACTTATACTGCATTTTTAGTATTATAAGCCAGCGCCAGCGATTAAACTATAGGAATACCATTATCGTTTGAACAAATTTTTTTATTCCCCTAGAAAAAATTAATAAAAAATAGAATATATTTTTTTAAATTGTATAAAAAAGTCAATTTTTGTAATTATGAATACAATTGCTAGTCTTAAATATAAAGATTAAAATGCTATTTAGTTATTTGATTTAAGACAAGCAGAACAGCCTCCAAACCATCGTCGGTCAAGCATTCTTTTACTTGATGTCTTCCTTTCGGAGCAACACAACCTTTATTCTATTACATATTTTGTCTTAAAAAATTCGTAAAGTTTATTTAAATGTTATTTAAGGTTATGCAAAAACAATGAGATAGATTATTTCGATGGTTTATCCGTAAGAAACAATTGAAAAAGCCGTAAAAAAATCAGTCAAGAAACTAGAGGACCGCCTTAACACAAAAACATCAGACAACACAGTGTTGCAAATGAGCCTCATTTTCATTTAATATTTTATGTGCAGCGTTTATTTTTGAAAAGCCCACGTTGTTTACTACATAATAAATACTAACCAAAACTTCTTTTCGCACAAAAGCATGTCCAATGCTCATCAAATCGCACAGCCAAAAATAATACTTCGAGTTGATTTTGAGGAGCATCTACTTACTCAACTCAACAGCAGATTTGTAAGAGAAACCAACTTGTTTCACTCGGATTATTTGTTACTTTTAGCATAACTCATTAAAAAAAATTATATTAACAATAATCTTGCCTCTCTATTAATGCAAAATCATTATTTTAATTTCTATATTTAGCTGACACATATAAGTTTATTATGTACTTACGCTTTACTATTATACGCCTCTGTGGCAATAAAACAGAAAAATGCCTTTGACATTGTATTGTTTTGTGGAAATAAAACAGAGAAATGTCTTTGACATACGCCTTGGCTTTCGCCACCAACAACATATTCGCTCAAATAAATTTTCCTCTTCTTCAGGGCTGATATCTATAGCGAAATTCCGATTTTGAGATTGCTTTAAATATTTCCAAAATTATTTTTAGACTCATCTGACCAACACAATAAAGGCCACGGATTGTAATGATATAAATATTACTCTCGGTTTATAAATTCAATTATCAAATCGTATATCAAACATTAGTCACATCGATGCGCATTAGCACTATGCGATGATGAAATCAGATAAAACAATACAAACACGTCAAATTTTATTAAAAAGATTATGTTTTTTATTGGGATAACTAAAGCTACTGATTTTATGTTAAGGCAAATTCGAATTTACAACCTCTCGATAAAATAAATATTAACTATAAGTAAAATTTATTTGTTATGTACAAAGATATTACAAAAAAAAGAAAAGAAAGAAAAAATTAACTTTTGTAAACCCACAGACTTTCCATATGCAGTTTCGAGTTTAGCACTTTTCTTTTGAGCATGGTCGGCTATAAAACTATGAAGTTTATACTAAATTCCATATGCTATAGTTTCGCTCCTTTTCTTCATCTTCCTCGATCTGTGCGTAGTCTATTTCCAGGTACTCCTTTCCTCCGAAATTAACCTTTCTGTCTGTGAACTTTTTAATGTAGCTTATATGAGCTGGGCGTTCTTCACCGTTGATATCCAATTTGTAGGATATGCTTGTAATTCTTTCCACAACTGTGGCTTTTTTCCATCGCACTTGAGTTTTTTTGTAGTGTTCGGCGTACATTACTACATCGCCAATTTCATATGCCCGCACTTTGAGGCATGATTTTGGCTTTACTGGAACTACCTCTGCTTCGCCTTCGTCTTCTTCGCTTTCTTTTTCCTGGATTTCCTTCTCACATATTTCCAATTCAGCTGCACCTTCTTGCACTTGCAGAAAAGAATGGTCTATCGATAATTTTCTCTTAATACGACGAATGACGACCTTTCGTTTAGCTTTCTTCTTTTTCTTTAGAGGTGGCGGTGGTGGTGCTGAAGCTTCAGATATTGTTGGAGACTGGTTTCCATCATCGTTTTCATTCTGTTCTAGACGATGAAGTTCTTCCACACTCTCCTGACCGGGCAAATTGAGTTTTACTGCAATTGCGTCTTTGGGAACATTCAAAGGTTTGGGGACGTCTGTCTCGATGGAGAGTTTGCGGGAGTCACTAGAGGATGGTTGAGTCTCTTTAGTCACTTTCTTCTGAGAAGAACTTTTAACGGTAGTAGAAGTTACTTCTGCTTTTTTAGACTTTTCAGCTGTTGAAGCTTTTGAATGGGCTTTTGAAACATTGGATTTAATTGGTTTAGCTTGCTCCTGAGATGTTTTTATCAGCTTCGTAAAAACAGCTCTTAATCTTGGTTTTTCAATAATTGGATTTTGTGAAGCAGTTGATTGAATTGGATGAGGTGGTTTTTTCACTTGCTTCAGAGATGTACTTGTAACGCTGATGAGACTGTCTTTAGGTTCTTGAAGCTTCTCAGCTATTGAAACGTTGGATTGAATAGACTCAACTGGCCTTGTTTTTGATGAATCATCTTGTTTCTCGGAAGTTTTTGTTGCATCGGTTACATTTGTAGGCTTTTCAACGGTGAAAGTTTTTGAATCAACTTTATTTGACTGAATTAATTGAGCTTCTTTCATTTCAAATGAATCTGCTTCCGAAGGCTTTAACTCTGAATCTACTTTAGTTTGAGGTTCTGATGCGCTTGTTTCCAAGCTTTGGTCGGATTGTGTCGGAACAGTTGATGAAGTAGAGCTAATAACTTCCTCTACCGCTGTTGCACTTCCCAACTCAGACTGAGTATCTGGTTTTTGCACCAAATCTGTGGATTTAGCATCTGATGTTGTATTTTCAGGCAAATCAGCAGTTGCTGAATCAATAGTTTGGGGTTCTTTATTAATTTGACTGCTGATAACTAATTGAGATGAATCATCGGGCGGGCTGAGTGGTGGAACACTTGATTGTTTTGGTAATGATGCTGTATTTTTATTGGCGGTTTCAGGAGGTGTATCAACGATTATTGGTTCTGGTTTTATTGTGTTTTCAACTGTTGCAGCCTGTGGAAGATTTGCTTCTGTTTTCTCCGGCTCTTGTTGTGTTGGCGCTGATGAGTCTTTGGGTGGATCTTCTTTGGCTGGGGTTTCGACAGTAGCTATAGGTTTGGGTACATCTGATGTGATGTTGATAGAAGTATCAGCAGGTGAAGCTTCAGTTGGAACAGGAATCTGGTGAATGACGCTAGGTAAATTTTCAACAGCAATGCGTTCGGGTTGATTTCCGGAAGAAGAGGCCAAAATTTCTTTGTTAGGACTCGATTCACTGCTCTCATTTGCTGTCTGGTCTAATTGTTGGGGTTGTGAAACATTCTGCTGCGCGGCTGGTGATGATTCTTCTGTTTTGGTAACAGTTCCAGTTTTTCTCTTTCGCAGAGATTTTGGTTTATCGTTTGTCTTAACTTGAGTTGGTTCCTTCACCACAGTGCCTGAATCTGATGGTCGACGTCGGGTTTTCAATTCTAATTTTGGCAAAGACAGTTCGTTTGTAGCTTTATTTGTTTCAACAGCAGCTATGGATGCTCGTCTTTCCTTTTTCACCACCTTTTTAATTTTCACAGTTTTTGATTTGCCTGATGAGATTAACGAACCCTCTGTTGGCTTCTTTTCGTCGGAAATTTTACTTGAACTGGTTTCAGTCTCGTTAGAAACTGTTGGCAAAGAGGTATCAGCTGGCACTGTCTGAAGAAGTGTTTCTTTTTTATCTTGGTCCTGAGGTATTTGTTGTATTGGCAAATCATTGGCTGATTCTTGATTTACTTTCTCAACAATGGGTGCAACGGGGGTTTCAACCGACAACGTTTTTGGTATTTCCGTTTCATCGTCTTCACTAAACGCACTTCTTCTTCGGATTTTACGAACAAATCGAAATCGTACTGGGCCATCATCTGCGGTTTTTGATGAAGTAGATTCGTTTTCGCCGTCGACACTTTGGTCTGTGCTGTATTGTTTCAAAACGCCCTTAACTTCACTAAGGGCACTCGAAATACTCGCGCGGAGTTTATTCAAACGTTCACTCGGATCTTCGGGCTTATCGTCTTCGCGCTCATTAACATTTTCGGATCTGATTAGTTTCCGATTCTTACGAGTTGCCCCGGATTTATTATTTGCAACACTGGTATTTAATTTAGACTTGTTATCACTTTTATCACTTATGATTTTCTTTTCAATTTCTGAATCGCTTATTTTACTGTTAATTTTTTCAGAACTGGTTATTATATCGCGAATATTTTCGCTACTATTTTGATGCGTTATCACGGTCATGATGCGATTACTTTTATCATTCGAAACACTATTTGTATTCAATAAGTTGGTACTACTTGGTGTTTCCGCCGTCAAAACCTTTCCCGTTGCCAGACAGTCGGCATCTACTACTGTGCAATTTGTGTCGATCACCAAATCTTCAGTGCTGTTTTGGTTCTCACATCGATTACTATTTACATGGCCGACATTGAATTCTTGCAAACTGTTTACGCCATTACTAACAAAAGTATTTTTAGAATTTTGAAGATCGTCACTGACTTGATCACTTGTAGAATGATTATTACTTTTCGGTTGATGGCCATTATCCAAACATTGATCTTGCGTCATTATAGACACGTTTGTTGTATTGAGAGTTTCCGCTTGTTCTATAGCCAGTGCAGTGATGTTGGTGTTTCTGAGTTCCGGCGTATTTGTCTCCGTCTCCGTCGCCGCCGCCACCGTCGTCGTTGTCGCAATCGCGGGCTTTCCCAAAAATTGACCTATATCGCACGATTAATTAATTATTCACAAGGACACACGGTCGAAATAACGATCTTTTGCGCGCTGCCGTTCAAGTATCGTTAAGAGGATCTGTAAGAGATGTCTTTTCAATTGTTTTTAATTTCGCGACTAAACTTATTTTAATCATTGATAGATATCTGGGCTGACGATTCGTATACAACAGGATTTTTTTGTCTTTGTTTTTCTAATACAATGGCTTGTCTATTTGCTCCGTTTTCGTTTGGCAATTGATTCGGAAAAATACTCTTTCTGCGATCATAGCATTTTAAGAGTAAAAGTTTTTGTTTAAATTTTATTTTTACATGAAAATCAAAAAAGAAAATCAATTTGAAAGCTCTTCGATTCGAATTCGCGTCGAAAAATAGAACACTATTCGGTCGGTGTATCAACTTGTTCGCGCGATTGTTAAATCCGTTTTGGCGTTTGTTTGATGACGGCTAGGAGTATATTTTCAAAAAGCTTTTCTAATAGTCAATGAATGTACTTCCAGCGAGCGTTAAGATGTCGATGATTGAAGTCAATTTCTTGAGTAATTTTCTCAAACAATGTCCTAAGTGTTTTCAAATTCTAATTTCAATTCGATATGAACGATGTGTCAAAATCAAGAACACACATAATTACATTCTTGCTTGAACCATTTGGCAAAATATCAAATGAAACGGAAAATTATAAGGAAAATGTAATTCATAAATTCGCAAAGGAAAAAAAATAACGCTCTGTAGTAGTTTTTTTCTCTGTACAAGAATCAGAATGAAAAAGGCAGAAAGAACATGCACACAACCCAGAGCGGTTATTCAACACTTCGCGAGAGGAAAAGCGTTACGTAAATTGACTTTTCTTCCTTGGCATAATGGCATATCACATTCATTCGGTCCTTTGTAAGCCAACTTGGTTTTCGATTTAAAATCGTACATAATTTGTACAATGCAATGAGATTAAAATGGTGGTGAGCGATAGATTCTCAATTATGTTATTTGCTAAAAATCTTTTTACATTCACAACACAAATAATGAAATTCTTATCCCTTTGTGGTTTGCGCCGGTAAAGAATTTTGCAAATTTGGCATGATGGGCACGCGCATAGTGCGCAAATTAATTTTTAAATAATTTTCAATGTGATGGCAATGAATATCTTAGCATACATATATTTACCGACATTGGTTGGCGTCGGGCGTTGGGCGTCGAGCGTCGGGTGCTATCATTATGTCTAAAAATATTTTCGTTTTCGTTCCTTCTAAAATATAGACGCGTTCTCGTATATGCAAAGGAAATACCTAAACATCAGCGAAAAGCGTTTGTCTCGATTTATATTAAGTATTTGAAATTTTTCTTCTTCTTCTAATAATAAAAGAAAAATTTGCTGTCTATCAAATAAACAATTGGCGCATGTTTGCATATGTGTGAGTATACCTATATTTTTATTTTTACAGCTATTGCGGAAGATGCCCGTCGGCTGTTGCATCAACCGGAAATAAGGTTCGACATGTGGAAGAATATGTTCAACTTTTAAAAGATGTGTTTGGAGAATTGAATCTTCCTGAGTCTGATCAATCAAATGAAAAAGATCAAGACATATGAAACCTGTGAATGGATAGATAGACTCTGATTGAAGTTAGTAGAACAGTGGAGAAGCATTTGAAAAATTTTGAGTCAAGACGAGTCTTGCAGTGTATTTTCCAAAAACTCTGATTGAGACTGAAGCAATATATTTATATTTTTATATGAAAATTTAATAACAATCGATGTTAGAAGTCTTTTCGGTCACTTAACTAAAAATATGTATGGGTTTAGCCAGCTTAAAGCGTTTGGCGTCGCGAAGGAGAGGAATTCGGGTTGGGTATGAATCAGGAAGTGAGCAATGACCGGAAGTATGAATGAAAGATCAGGAAAGGATTTTTCACCGGAAACAGAGAGAAACCGAATCGACTAATAAT
This sequence comes from Melanostoma mellinum, assembly GCA_914767635.1. Classification (NCBI taxonomy): domain Eukaryota; kingdom Metazoa; phylum Arthropoda; class Insecta; order Diptera; family Syrphidae; genus Melanostoma; species Melanostoma mellinum. The sequence goes on along the minus strand of OU612058.1, from coordinate 159,305,243 downwards.
AAAATACTAAAAAAAAACAGATAGGTTACGCGAAGTGGAACGACTCGGGATCTTAGAAAGTTTTTTTTCTGTTGGTGGTTTTTAAAATACCAGCTGGAGCACTCTAACCTAAATACAGGTCCATTGTACTACCAGATAGTAACCTTCTTTTTGTTATGGCTTTCCGGGACGCTGCCATGATAAAGAGCCTAAGTCACCAGCTCTCACCATGTCTGCGCCGAGTATCTGTAACCTCGTGCGAGAAAAAAGCAGGATATTTACAGAGGAAGTGGTCCGGGTTGTTCTCATCTTCTCTACAAGATTCAGAGTGTGTGGCATCGCCTAAGCTTAACAAGTTTAAGTGTTTTACAAAAGAGAAGTACCCCGTTGCAACGCCAATAAGCTTTCTCAGTCTTTTCTGCTACTGAATAGCAAACAAGTTGCAGTCTTCTTATCAGCGTTGGGGAGCATACGTTTGGTCTGCCTGCATCCAATGGGGGCATGCCATCAACGGTTGTGCTCTTGACACATCCAATCGTTCATTAAAGCCCTCTTTGCGGACCCTGGCAGACCCTGTGATATTTCAGATCCTGAAAAAACTGTCTGAGATCCTTGCCTCGCAAGTTCATCGTATGCCATCGTTCTCCACAATGGCACCAGCGCCAGATCCATCATCCGTATCTTAGGAAGTACAGGATGGGGAATGTTAGTACTTTACCGTGCAGAAAGGATAAATATATAGGGTGGCGCAGCAAAAATTATAAACCTCTGGGCCTAACGCATTTCCTACCGGCTAATTAAGAAGGCGTTTGTCATGGCAGTATGTAATTTCTTTCGGAAGACTTGCCAATTCCTCGCAAAACCCGATAGAAGTGAAAAACTTTTTTTACGTTTTTGGGAATTGAAACTCTCGCGTAATAGAGGGAAATAATAACTAGCGAGGCCTGACTCGCTAGCAAAGCATAGCCATTGTGTTTATAAACTATAAGGCGATTTAACAATCTTATGAACCGTAGGACACCGGTGACGTAGGAACCGCTTTTATATATACAAAGGTGAAACCAACAGCAGTTGCAATGGAGTTGAACCGGAGAGAATAGGTTCCCCACCAGTCCAAGAGGCTACACAATCCAACTTTAGTTTGTATATTTATACAATAGGTGCGTTTTATTGAGAATCTTATAGCTTGTGCAGTAACGAGTCTCAATAAAACGCTGTACTCACTAATGCAACTATAAACCAAAAACACCATTTACCTGCCATCCCTGTTGCTCACTTATGAACACTGACTTTTTTCTGTTCACTAATCGTTATTATTTTCCCATGTACGATGTTTTGCAATCTTTTGCAAACCTGCGTATATTTCCAATAAAACACGGCTAATGGCTCAGCTTAGCTTGCTGAATGTGAAGGGTGATGTCTTCAACATACTGCACCTTTTAAAGCAATTCAAAAGAAGGAAAAAAGTCGTGTTATTTTGTTTTGTTTTGTTTTGTTTAAAACTAACCCATTCGCTTCTAATAAAAAGGTTTCTAAAATAAGCTCATTGTAGTTGTATGAGTTGAAAACCTCTCTTTGAATAATTTATTATCTCCTCACTACGAACGGCAGACATTTTACATTGTGTGATTTTGGTATCCTTCTCATAGTTGCTGGTGGGGCTCCTTCCTCCTTGTCTAAAACTAAATATCTTCTTAATTGGTTTACTGCCAACTTATCCCTCAGATGTTTATTATTCGGTTTCAAATTCAAGTGCCTGTCTTCGGAAGTGAAACTGGGATGGTTGGATCTTGAAACCATTGTCACATGGTTGAATAAAAATGAGTAGAATGCAATTCAAAGTGTTTAAGGTTTATTAAAACGTTGAAGGATATTTTGCACTCCTTCTGATTTTTCTAGAATTTATAAAAACTACTTAGGTGCACATCCCTACTAGACACTAGAGTACAATCCCATTTTTGGTTAGTTGCGCGCTTCTCAAATATTCTTGGGCCTACTTGTTAGGTTACTTAACAGAGTCTCAATGAGTGATTGTTCACTTGTAGCTTGTAGTTTCGATTGACTCTTTTCAACATCGTCTTTATAATATCTGTCTCACAATTTTTCAACAATTTTTCTAAGCTGGAATTGGCGGTGGCTGCATTGCGAAAATAGAAAAAAACGGTTATATACTGGCTTTTTCACAAAAACACACAATTTCTTACCTTAATTACTCTTCAGAACCTTTGTATTGTATACATATACATCATAGAAAACAATTCAGTGGATACAAACGTAAATAAATGAAAGAGAATGCTGGACGCTAATTCAGAACCGGATATCGATGTTTTTCTCGATTACGGGTAAGTGCAAAGAATTTTTTTTATGTATATAAAATTCTCGTGTCACAGTGATTTTTTTACCATACTCCTCCGAAACAGCTTGACCAATTTTTATAAAATTTTATATTCATGTTCAGTAGGTCTGAGCTGACTCTGCTCTAAGTTGCCTGACATTTTTCATGTTTCTTGCTCTGCTCTGAGCTGCGCTGCTCTGCCTTTTTTTCATTAAACACACTTTTTAATAGTTATTTTAGTTTTTTCATCCCGCTCGATAATTGTGATTTTTTTGACATTATACAATATCATTACATTACATAGTATAAAACAAAGTCGCTTTAGTTGTCTGTTCGCTTATATCAGTAAATAAATGAGACACTATCAATTTTAAAACAATTATTTATTGCAATATTAAATTGAGGCGAACACTATAAATTAATAGGTAGCGGCTTCGAAAAGTAGAGCTGGCCGTAGACTAACAAGAAGTGACTTCTGTCGATGCACACAGCTAATCATCAAGTGTGTTAAATGTCCTGCTCTAGATCGATCTAGAGCAGAAAAAAGCAGCTTTTTGGTGTTTAATGACAATTTTTCTACTCCGAGCAAGAACTTTTTGTGTTTAATGACCTGCAAAAAGAGCTTTTAGAGCAGCATTTTCTGCACTTACTTTTGAGTAAGAGTAGAGTGGAGCAAAAGTGTCAAAATCAGCTGTTGACATTTGATTCAAATATTTTTGTTTATATTTTGCGTTTTGGAATCTATTTGAAATCGAATTTAACTTAAAATCAATTGAATTAACATCGCATGTTAGTTTAGTTTTGATTCTAATATTTCCGAATATAGATTTTTATTATACATAATAGGATACCAAACATAATTTTGCAAACTAGCTAAGGTCACAAAATGTTTGTTGCTTTCTTATCAGCTGTTTTTTGGCATCAGCTGACTCTGCTCTAAGTTGCCTGACATTTTACATGTTTCTTGCTCTGCTCTGAGCTACGCTGCTCTACTCTGTTTTTCATTAAACACACTAATCAACTACTTGTTTTTTGTGCCAACGACTTGAGAGCGTAAATCTTCTTCACTTCGAACGGTAATTTTTTGTATTCGATTATAGAGAGCTTAACTCTTGCCCATCGTGAACGGTAGCTTGTTTTTCACATTTTGGTTGTTGACGAGAACTAATCCACAACGGTGTGTTGTTTACCAAATTGTATACATTTGTTGAATCAAAGTTTTTTGTGAATCTCGCAGCATAAGTACAGGGTGTTAACTTATCTTTATGGATTTTGATGCGATGTTTTTTAAAAGATGCGGAGTTATCCAAGAGGAAGGCTTATAAAAGTATATTTTATCCCCATGTTCTCACGGGAACGGGAACGGAAATATACACGGGAACATATATGAGAACTTATTAACTTCTCCACTGGAACGGGAACGGGAATTCAAAAACCACTGAAACGATTTCAAATTTTTGTTGCTATTACAATAGCAAACGAGCTTAAACTATATTTCATCCCCGTATTCCCACGAGAACATGACGGGAACAAGAACATAAGTAGGAATTTGGAAAGTACTGAACCGATTCTTAAAATTCTTTCACTATTAGAGTGCTTCATTGTCCTTAAGTAATATAGAATAGAATCACCACTTTCCCACAGGAATGGGAACGGGAATTCAAAAACCACTGTGTCGATTTCAATACGGTTTTCACTGTTACAATACGTTGTTATCCCCAAGTTACATAGACTTTATTTCATCCCCATATCCCTATGGGAACGGAACGCGAACTGGAACATAGTCCAGTGCCCCTTTGTATATTAAAATATAAAACTATATGGTGGAGATTATCCACATGAGCTTATGAATTTCCATACCGAATGAATTCATAATAGGCGGATTAGTAATTTTAGTAACACCGTAAAAAAACCTATTAAAAACATCCATTATTAACATTAATTCAAATTCTCATTCTTTCACGCAAAACCACCCTCTTCGGTGTAAAATTTAAGAGCAAACATATCAGTTAAAAGAAATATTTAAGTAGTAGCATTTTCGAGATCTCGACTTGGTTTGGTGAACGCAATAAGATTTGGAGCTTTCACGTTTATTGATTTTGCTGATCGTATTTTAGACAAAAGGGTAATGATTTGACTCTGTGTATTACCTACTCTGCAGTTCAGACCCCAATATTCAAGACTGAAAATCTTATGAGCTCTATGCAGCAAGACATATAAGGTGCGTTTTTATAGTGCTCAGTATTGATTCGTTTTTGTGTTCTGCGGTTTAAATTCATTGCTGAGCTGATTACAGGACCGCTGAGTTGCAACAAAATCGCATTTAAGGCAACTGTGTCATAACACGGAAGTGCCATTTGGTTACAAGCTAAAGTCAACCGAAGGTCACCATGGTCACCATTCTTTGTCGGTTGGTTTGAAATCCTTTTAGAAAAGTGAACGAGTTTTCACTATTTCTGGTTTGCGATCCATTTTAAGTTTCATTCTTTTTCGCTCTCGGCTGCAGTGATTAAAAAATAAACACCTGTGGTGGTGGTGAATCAGTGCCAGTGTATACATACATCGAATTGAAATAGGATTATCCGATCCGATACAGCTTTTGTAGCTGGATCGATTCAAAAGAGTGTTTTATACCTAGATTACTCGATTCAGTGGGTAAGTAGATACCTGTGCCCTGTTCTGTGACTATCGCCTTGGCGATAAACGGTGGAAAATGGAACGAAATTCTATGAATTTAGTAGGATTTCGTTCCATTTTCCACCGTTTATCGCCTGCTTTTATCGAGGCGATAGTTACAGAACAGGGGCACTGCATCGAAGTCTGAATCATAATCCGATTCGATTACCCGATTCTAAGTGGAAACGAGGTAACTGAATTTACTTTACTAGTTTTCACTTAGTGTGTGTTTCGCCTAAGGAAATCTATTACAATCCATGCCAAGTTTCAATGCTCTACCACCCTTAATGAACGCTTGTCAAAAAAAATCGAGCTGTCATTTATAAAATCAACCTAAAACAAAAATTTCGGATTGTTCTAGATGAATTACTTTAAAAGACTGCTTTTTTAATTTTGCATAAAACACAACAAATAAAATAAAATGTTTGGCTTGATTATATCTGGAAGACTGGTAAAATATAATAGTTTCTTAATGCTCATTCATAAATTAATTATTACCTTCATATAGCCGCAGACAGACTTTGTTAGAGTTGACGAAAACAAATTGTTGATCAATGTTCCTGAAGTCGATAAGGTCAATTACATCGTTATATTCCTCACAGGATCCACCCCATTGCCTGAGGGCATGTCAGCTGCAGTATATTTCAGCTGGCCAGACGACAGTTCAGCACCAGCTTGGCAATATTTAGGACACATATCCAACACAAAGCCATCTGCAATTTTTAAAATTTCTCAGCTGAAGAAAGGCCACGAGATAGAACAGAACTCAATGGTGTTTGGTAGCCAAGCTATATCACATATAGCACAAATTGGCATATCTGTAGAACCAGATATAACAGTGTGTCAGCTTACATCAGCGATAGTAAGTACATGCCTCACATCGAGTACATCTTACAATAATTTTCTTTATCCTTACAACACAGTCAAACTCTAACAACAGCCTTCAATTCGGACAGAAAATGCTGGAGAACTTTTTTAACTTTGCTTCAAGTTTTTGCATAACACCTGCGCAAATTCCACACACTGTTAGTGAATCGACGGCACTTGTTCCGCTCTCAACACTGCAGACTTGGTACACAAACTTTCAAAGGAGACTTGAGCAGAACCCAAATTTTTGGAAATACTAATTTTATTCAGGTTTCGAAAAAAAAAAAAATGCCAGTGTGGTATCATTTTTCCATGCTTTTGTCTCTGGCAGTACAAAATTTCGAAATTTATTATTTCGTAAAGATTTGGCACTGGCCTGACACAGTGATGGTTGAAAGTAATGCTAAGTATTAATGTACTGACTACGTCACTCAATAAAAGTTCAGGAAAATAGATAGGTATTTGCATAGTTTATTTCGCCGATAAGACTCAATATTGAAGAACTATCCACAACCGATGTCAGGAAGTTGATTCAGAGCATCTGAAGACTTTGGTTTGCTTACACGATCTTAATAAAGAGAAATAAGCTTGAGTACATAGGGTACATCTGGAACCAACAACCTTCTATAGTCTTTTCGGCTCTTGAGCATTTGTTTGCTTCAATTTGATTTGATTTGAAATAACTATGGGATGCAAATAAAAAAGAAACTCCTGACATCAAAACTCTCAATTTTGTTTCTCTGTACTCTTTAGCTGTCTACGAATTTGTAGGGAAAAGGAAGTGTGACGAAGGGACCTGGCACGCTGGCGATGCGCTCGCCGGATTAGGGGGATCTTGCCCCTTCGCCCGACGGAAACCACATTACAAAAACATATATCGTGCCAAAAAAAACCACCACCACAAAAACCTTACCACACTTCAGGCACTGTGAGGTGAAATTGCAGTAAGGCCTGTAGCCCACCGAACCATGGAACTCGGTCGGCCATATTATCGAGTTCCCCGATGACGATCACTGCTGCCAGGAGAAACCAATTACCACCGATGCATCGCCAACCTCCTCATCCCTCTTAAATCGTGCTTAGCACGCCATCATCATCGTCGATCCAAGAAAAAACCTCTATTTCAACCTATCGGCGTGATAAACATTTTATTAAGAAAACTAACAACAAAAACAAAACATAGGCTCAAAAAAGGTAAAGGTTTGTCTTTTAATTAATTCCTCCTCTTTTGTGTACTTTTTGGGGCATAAATTTGTGTTCTTTGTTGTTTCACGTTCCCCGGAAAGTGGCAGCACTGAATTTCAGTGCCCGTGCTCTTTGACAGGTGACACATGACACTTGGCCATCCATACGTAAAAAAAAGTGAGTTGAAGAAAAAAATATGGCAAGAGTAGTTCATCTTGGGAAGTTCTGCAGCCAAAATAAGTTTATATTTGCAAATAAATTTAAAACAAGTGCAAAAGTTGATATATCGAATAGATACCTTAAACTCTTCACATGCTCCCCTAGGATACATTACTCGGTACGTCCAATTTAATCTATAACTCGAAAGTGCCCTCTCCTCACATGTTTTGAAACATCATTCTAAAAAACAAAATCTTGCATTCATTACAGTTCCGCACGCGTATATAGATCACCAAAACAGAAACAGGAGGAGAGAGCACTTTTGAATCTTGTTACGTAAAAGTTCCCATAAGAAAAAAAAAGAACCTACGCAACCACCATGGGTAGAACTAAGAGATTACGACTGAGAAAACGGAATGACATGATTTCTGATAAATGTGCGTCTGGCACCTGTTTGTTTAATTACATGAGTCAGTTTAGTTGGAAGAACGAAAAGAAGCTATTATGTCGTAGTTTTCCGGACACAGGCAGGGGACTTTGCTCTAAAATCAACATACCCACCGAGGACGTGCTTATAGAGCTACCCCTAAAATCAATGATATCACTTGCAACATTAGAAAATGATACAGAGTTCAGAGAAGTAACAAGCGAGCTGTCGAGTTTGACAGAGACAGTTCCCTTTCAGAGCTTACTGGCACTGTATTTAGTGTTTCAGAATCACCTGAAAGAAAAATCTAAATACAGGCTGTACCTGGAATCCCTTCCAAAAGCATTTTCAATGCCATACTTTTGCAACAGTGAGGAATTATACTTTCTTCCTGACGTTGTTTTAAAACAAACTGTTGACCAAAACAAGAAAATTCGCAGTTCCTACAAACATTTTCAAGATATGTTTGGTAAAAGGACTTGTTCATGTTGTGATCAGTCGTTTGTAGACAATATACTCACGCTGGAAGAATTTAAGTGGGCATATTTTGCTGTAAACTCGCGCAGTGTATTCCTCAATACACACGAGGTTGAGAAACTATTTGAAGGTAGTTCAATGTACAAAAAGTTTCTGTGTGACAGAGCAGATATGGCCCTTGCTCCATTCTTGGATATGTTTAATCACTCGGACTCCGCTAGCACGATATCAGAAACGAATACGAACAGCAACACATTACACTATCGACTTATCACTAACAACTCTTTTAAACGTTATGAGCAAGTGTTCATCAGTTATGGGAACTTATCAAATCTAAAACTTCTAACTGAATATGGATTTTCTCTGAAAGGCAACACTCATGACTACTTCGCAGTGTTCTTAGCTGATATTGAGAATTTGATTGCAACCGATCGGAAATTTAAGGGAATTGTTTTTCACAGTAACAAATTCAAATTCATTCGAGATCACAATTTAGATGATCAAATGTTTATCAATGCACAAGAAGGAGTCTCCCACAATTTGCAAGTTGTACTTTTCTTGATATTCAAGGAACAATCGCACTATCCCAATGTCCTTAATCAAACAGCTTTTGGGTCGAGTGTTGTTACTGAAGAATCGGTTTCGGAAGAAGCACAACTGTTGTCTTTGTTCAAAATAAATGAGTATCAGAATTATGTTAATGGCTTGTTGAAACAAAAAGAGCTTTCGATAAGTGGACAAGTTGTGGTAGAGTTTTTGGAACATAGCATTTCCTACCTGAAGGAATATCTCGACAAATGTTAGTAAATATTTTAAAGTTTTTTTTATAAAATTTTGTGTTTATATTTTTTATAATAAAGAACGAACATTTTTTTACGAAAAATACGTGTAATTACTCGTAATTAAGGTGATTTTACAATCACCATCATGTTGGTTTTTATTTCTATTTTTTTAATGCGCCTTGTAATTAATGAACCGTGTTATTAGACTCGAGTCTAATGGATATCAAAAGTCACCAACAAATTTGCTTTAGAAATAAATTGATGTGGAATAAATTGATCCACCTAACAACCAACTTTCGAATTTCTTGAATAATTATGATCGTTTTTTTAAGTTTTGGGGTGTCATTATGGTCGCCAGAAATCGATTTTGGAAAACCTCAACTAGAACTGATTGTTGAATTGTATGTTTTATACAGTGGGCCTTTCCTGACCTTACCCTAAAGTAGCCCTAAGTTTTTATTGGGGCCAGTTCAGGTAACGAGCATGACTGTTAAAATGAATTTTCTCTAAGTGATAAGTATGTGATGTGTTGGTGGTTCAGCAATTTTTGAGAGTTGAGAATCACAGATTTTTTTGGCAAACAGGGGTTAACAATGCTAATCTGCTAGAAAGTCCTCCGTTTTATTACGATTTGGAGGAATACTGCTTTGAATTGTTCTTGTTCCGACAGTTTGTGGCGCATATGGGGAAACTGATTGCATTGCAATGATAATTTTTAATTTTGATATTTTTTGAATTTATTTACAAGAACAATGGGCCGTTGCAATTCTTCTTACTTGCTTAGGTGGGATTTACAGTTAGGGGTGAACCTGAGCCTCAACCAACATCCTTCTATAACGGCGAGCTCTCTCCAGTTTTGCACTCTAAGTCGGTTGAGGCCTTCTTCCACTTGATTGCGCCACCTAAGACGAGACCTTCCCCTTCCGCGATTTCCCCACAATGTGCTTCATCCGCTCTACATGTCCCAGCCACCGTAGTCTCGCGATGCGTACTCTTCTAGCTTTGCCAATGTTTTGGTACAGCTCATACATCTCGTTGTTGTTTATCTTCTCCACACATTGTATTCGCATACTAAGGGTTTTCTCATTCGATTTCGTTAAGGTCCATGCTTGCGCGCCATAAAGCAGGACTGGGATGATCAAGGTCTTTCTGGAGAGGGTCTTCCTTCTTCACTTCACTTGCCTTCTTAACACAAAGAAGCAACGGTTGGCAAGAGTTATTCTCCGTTTGATTCCGCACTGATATTGTCCGTGTCTACAGCGGATCCTAGGTAGACGAAGTCCTGTACTACATCGAAGTTATGTCGGTCTATTGCGAGGTTTTGTCCAATTTATCGATGTTATGTGTCCTTGTTTGATGACAGCATATACTTCGTTTTGCCCTCATTAACCATCAAACCCATTTTTGCCGCTTCTGTTTCAATACTCGCAAAAGCACCTATGACATCACGCTTATTTCTTCCCATTACGTCAATATCGTCTCCAAAGAGGAGTTATTGTACAGACTTTTGAAAGATTGTTCTCTGGTGTTAACGTTTGAGTTTTGTACAATTTTTTCATGTATGATGTTGAGGAAATCGCATGACAGTTTGTCGCCTTGTCTTTCTTCGACATCAAAGGTCTCACCTTGATGGAGCAGCATGAATTCTCCATTATTATATTCTCAGGTTTTTTCCAAGTTCTGTTGAAATGTGAAAAATTGGTCTATTGTGGGCTTTTCTGGGCTAAAACCACATTGCCGTTGCATTTCTGCATTAATATATTCCGATGACAGATAACTTAAACCCATCTTGAACCTTGTAGGAAGTACGTTTTGCTTGAAACTGTCCGATCCGACTTATACCTCGCTAGGGCTGGATATCTTTCAAAAAGGGCTTAAACTTCATCTACGAAGGCCGTGATTCGCTCTTTAGTAAGTGGCTTTTATAGCTCTAATCTTACTTTGTAGTCATAAATCAATATATGATTATGTTATATGCTCGTTGCATGGAAGTTGTATCTTTGCTTATGATTGCTCCATCGTCAGCAAGGGTGGCCGGTCTCAAAGATAGTCAATCAATTTAACAAAAATTAGAGGACTTAAGACGCATCCAGCTATCTTGCTCCTTCGTGCATATCCTCGATCATCTATAAAAAGGTCTTTAGAACTCTTAAGGGGGAAGTAGGGTTTTTAAATTTTTTTTGAAGCAGTTACTCTATCTTTTACGATTTCGATGCCATGTACTATGTTCAACCTTACAAATTGCTTTTGTGGAAACTGAGGCCATCATCACGATACTGTCACCGCCAGTGCAAAATTTTGTCATCATCCACAGGAAGCACTCTTTTAGCATCGTGAATTAACTTCGGCGAATGAATCTCCTGAGCTTTTTTCTACGAGTTTTTTTCTTGAAAAGTTTGGTTGGCATTAGCAGCAAAAAAATTTCCCCGCGTATATCGCCTTTCGCGAGGAACTGGCAAGTCCTCTGATAATAAATTCATTGCTTTGAAGCACACTTCTTCTTCGTTTATTCCTTCCAGGTTCTATCTTCGAAGTGAGCCTCTTTATTTCTTTTTTTTTAATATCACTTCGACCAGACATCCTTTTCTTTTGGAAGTGTCTCTTTGAAACCCCTAGCAAAAGTACGCCATTACCCCTCATGTTTTTTTTTTTTTTTATATATATATATATATAGGTATTACGTTTCAAGATTGTAACTTCTCTTCTCTAGTCTTTATCTACAAGTGCCGCTGGAATACCTCAAGATGATAAACACAAACCCAAATCAAATTCACCTATTAGCGGAAGACATGTGGTGGACGGGGTATTTGATAAGAAACGTCCTAAAGCAGGTAAAAAAATAATTCTATGGTTTTATGTTCGTAATTTTAAATTTTACAGAATTCACAAAGTGGTAGTGCAAAGGGAGTAAGTTACAAAACAGACTTGTTGTTTACATTCAACAGTTCATTGTTTCACCGAATGTAAACTAACACCCCATTTAATTTCAGTAGATATTTATTTCCTTATTTTGTTTTATTTTTTGTTGAATTGAATTAACCTCTGTTCTTTTGCTAGTTATTTTTTTCTTTGCTTGTTGCGTGGTCCCGTAGGGATATTACTTTCAACTAGTAAATCCCCACAGGTCCTTGGCAGCATATACGATATTGTTTCCACGTAGGAGTATCCGCTGTAGGACAAGAGTCTTTGGGAAAAATCGATGCTCCACCAGTCACCTCCACCGATATGCTAAAGGCAATGATGGCATACATCTGGCCAAAAGACGATGCTCTCGTTAGAAAAAGGTTAGCTTCTGACTTCTTGTCTGTCGCTTTTTTTAATTTGACGTTTATTTATTTTTAGAGTAGCTATCTCTTTAGGGCTATTAGCTGGCTCAAAAATTCTAAACGTTAGCGTACCATTTTTCTTCAAAGGTGCCGTTGATGCCTTAGGAGTTCTTAACATGAACTCTGCTCCTGAAACTATTTTGTCAGTAAGCACGGCGATGCTCATTGGATGTAAACAGCGTATGATTAGTTCGTCGTATTGTCTGACTGTTTTAATTTAATTTTAGACGGAGCTGCAAGAGCTGGAGCAGCTGGTTTTAACGAATTACGAAATGCTGTATTCGCGAAAGTGGCTCATCATTCAATACGAAAAATAGCAACTAACGTGTTTCTTCATCTTCACAATCTGGATTTAGCTTTTCACTTGAGCAAGCAGACTGGAGCTCTTTCGAAAGTAAGAAATGAAATATTTTAGTTGAAAGAGGGGGATAGCTACCAAGTTAAGTTTTCTAAACTTCACAGACAATCGATCGTGGATCCAGGGGCATTAACTTTGTTCTGACGGCCATGGTGTTCAATGTTGTCCCTACTATATTCGAGTTAGCCCTTGTTTCGAGTATCCTGGGATTTAAGGTGATATTTGTTCTAGACCAAGTTATGTTTGACATGACCTCAGAATGGACTTCCTTTTTTAGTGCGGAGCAGCATTTGCAGGTATATCTATGGGCTGTGTAGGAGTTTATGCTGCATATACATTAGCAGTAACGCAATGGAGAACCCAGTTTCGTGTTTATATGAACCAAGCCGAAAACGAGGCTGGCAACAAAGCAGTTGATTCACTAATCAACTTTGAATCGGTGAAATATTTCAATAACGAGGAATACGAGGCAAAACGTTATGATAGTGTTTTAAAGAAATACGAAACAGCCAGTCTGAAAACAAGTTCTAGCTTAGCTGTCTTGAATTTTGGACAGAATGCAATTTTCAGTACTGCCCTGACAGCTATTATGGTTTTAGCTGCGAATGAAATTGCCCACGGCAACATGACAGTGGGTGACTTGGTAATGGTGAACGGACTGTTATTCCAACTTTCGATTCCATTAGGATTTTTGGGAAGTGTTTACCGTGAAGTCAGACAAGCCTTGCTTGACATGCAGTCTATGTTTACTTTGATGAACGTTGATAGTACAATAACCACCAAGCCTAATGCCCCAAATCTGCTAGTTGATCGAAATAACGCCTCAATTGAATTTAAAAATGTTAACTTCGAATATGAGTCGGGGAAGCCGATTTTTAGGAATCTTTCGTTTGTAATTCCTGCTGGTAAGAAAATAGCAATAGTTGGTGGCTCTGGCTCTGGAAAATCTTCGATGGTGCGGCTGCTGTACCGGTTTTTTGAGCCGAATTCAGGAGAAGTGCTTATTGGTGGTCAGAAAATAAATGATGTGGATATTAACAGTTTGAGACAAAATATTGCAGTTGTACCACAGGTAATTCTAGCAACACTGTGCTACAAAAAACAATTGAAGCACTTTTCAAATGACTTAGTTTACGTTGCGGATTTGGTAAAGTGAATCATAAGACAATGAACTAATGTTTGACTTTTTGTTGAACTGGGTAATATGAAAAGTGCAAAACTACTGTTAGCACAGTGAAAGAAGCGCTTTTATTTGTTCAATGTAACTTACAAAATAATTTCGTAGGACTCGGTTCTTTTTCACGATACGATTTTGTACAATATCAACTATGGAGACCTTGCAAAAACCAAAGAAGATGTAGAAAATGCTGCAAGAATGGCAGACTTACACGATTCGATTCTCGGATGGCCCAATAAGTACAATACACAAGTTGGTGAAAGAGGCTTGAAGCTCTCTGGTGGTGAAAAACAACGAGTTGCCATTGCGAGAGCAATAATGAAAAATTCCCCGATACTAGTTTTTGATGAAGCAACTAGTAGTTTAGATTCCATTACTGAATATGTAAATATGACAATTACCAGGACATTTTTTTTAACTCAATTTTATTCCATCAATTAGAACATACTTAAGGCCTTGGCGAGGGCTACTGAAGGTAGAACGAGCATCTGTATTGCGCATCGTTTGTCCACTGTTATGGATTCAGATGAGATACTGGTTTTAGAACATGGTCAAGTGTGCGAACGTGGAACCCATTCAGAACTTTTGCAGAAAAACGGACTCTATGCAAAACTCTGGGAGACCCAAACACAACAACATACTTAATTTTATTATAAAGTCGAAAAGTGTACACATTATGTAAAAGAGTAAATATATATATTTCGTAGGTATGTGTAATAAATATGTAAATAAATGTAATCCACCAATTTTGTTGGGAAACCACTAAAGCCTTTCGTCTATATGTTATTTTATATTTTATTTTTTGTAACTGTCACGGTGGGGTCATTGTTGTGAAGTGAATGCATTCTTTACTACTCATGTTAAAAGAATGTTTCATGAAAATTTTTCACATATGCCTATTAAAGTTGAGTGAAAATTTGACCACAAAATGTAATTCTCTTATGTCGCCTTTCAAATGTACGAAGAGACACGTCCAGGAGCCCCGGGAGGCATCCTCAAAACGTTCCATTGGCCCAAAAAGATCAGTTTCTTTTAAGCGAGAAGTCTCCTTCGTTCTTGAAGTCACAGATGCAACTTAATGTTCAAAGATCCTTATGGGAAAACGCTATTATTTCCAACCACGAGGTCTGCTGCTATGATCAGTGTTAAAAGCATCAAAGTTCATCGACTACTTTTTCAGTAATAACAACTCTTTACGTGAATGAATTTACTGGCAGGAGCTGCATGGATGAGGACTAGGAGGAAACTAATAAGCTTAAGCTCCGAAACGTAGGATACACCTAGATTCGTACTTCTTTGATGACAATAGTGATCTTCATCAAATTTACGCCTGCGTCTCTCTCGCTGCATTGTAAGCTCGAATTGGTTCCATCAGGATGAGAATATATTAGATCCATTGTGGTATCACAATGGGCCCAACGCGCCTATGTGTGTTTGCCAAGCTAACATCTACTGTAACCTAACCTAACCTAATCTACTGGCAGCTGAGATGAAAGCGTCTGGTATGACAACAGGAGTAATTAAAATGCATTCAAAGAATGGGTAGATACTTATCCTTAGAAAGAATTTTTGTTTCAAATTCTGATATCTGAACCGCTAATTTCTATTTAAACTGATTTGTTATGGCCTATATTTGATAAAATATTGTATAAGCTTTTCGTTTAGATGTTTTTTTTTTATTTATTATTTAGTGTGATCTTAAAGGAATCACAGCTCTCCAATTTCGCTACTTTACACACTAGTAATCCATAGCTGGCGCTGTTGTGGGGTATGCTTGTATGCCGCTAGTTTTAAGAAATTTTGGGAAATTATTTTTATTTTGTGGACGGTGTTACGTGTGTCTTTATACTCATTTTGATATTAAATGTCTAGTTGTGATTACTTTGGGTCCTAAAATTAGAATCTTCAAGTCCCGGGGCTACACGAGCAAGATATTGTAAGTCTTTTTTGCATTCACAATTAATTTATGAAATTGAAAGCCAAATACAACTGCTATAGAATTTTCCAAATCAGCCCAGAAGCAGTTTTGAGTAGTTATGACAAATTCTTCAAATCTTGAAAATGAAATACCAAAAGAAAACAGAAACTGCTCTAACGACAAAATTAACAGTAAAAAAAATTTCATATGTTTTTTTTTGCTACCGTCGTCATCTTGAAAATAAATAACAAATTGATTGAAAACTAGTTGTTGCCTGGGAAATTGCAAGTCACCTATGCACGTCAAATTTGAAAGAGCGTAAATGGAGGACAATGGTTTGCCATATTTTGATCGTGTGACCGCAGAACTACCTATCTCTAAAGTCATTGAAAGCCTTCAATATTGCTTGTGCAATAGTCAACTGTAATTTTTACTTCCTCTCTCATATTTCCTGATAGCAAGACGTGTTCCATTTAGTAATATTTTCTTTTCAAGATCAATTCGACAGTAACTAAGCTGAACGACTTAACGCCAATGGCCAGTGGTGCAATGGTTGAACGGGTTGCAGTAGCATCTTTTGTGAAAAATTGAGATTCCGTGTGAAAATGCTATGAGTTTCACGTGAACAGCCTTTCCCCCGGAACATTTTTATTCGTCCGGAATTTTAAAAGCTATTAAGAGTTTCCCCTGAAGAAAATTACAGACTTACATTTTTTCCGCTTTTGTTGTTCACTTGTTCGCCTCACAAAAATAAATAAATTGCTCTCAACGTTTTCACATTTCACGGAGAAAAACAGCTCATAATAAGGGAAATATTTCGAACATGGAAAAATTTTCCTCCGAAATTTATAATGAGGGAAACGTGAAATGCGATCTTTTCAAGGGGAATGCTGTTCACGTGAAACTCATAATAAAGCTGAATACAAGGCTAGTCTTTAATGCCTCAGAAATCGTGCTGGAGCCGAAAGGAACACCATTTAATAGTCCTTGACTCCCGTGCGTATAGCTGTTGAGTGAACATATCATCCTTTTTTTTACGAAATCTAGCTTTTTTTAGCTGATAAATGCTTATGATGTAGCTTCCCACATTGGGCGCCACATATCCTTTTACACTCTCCTTATGGAGATATGGCTATACATTTAAACATCATTCTTTATACTCTAAATCTTGAAGGAAAATACATTTCCAAACCGTGAGCAACAAAAATAGATCAAGTCAATAGCTCAGCTAACACCCACCGAAATGGAAAATGTAGATTAAAATAATGGCTTGTTAATATTGTTTTGAAGTTCTAACAAGAAAAATTAAGTCGTCAACAAACTCATCGCAACTCATGCCACACTTTTGCTAGGCTTTGGTAAGCTTAACGACTTTTTGTTGCAGAAGTGCTTGCACTGAAATTGTTTGTTCTTTTGATGAGCTTTTTTTTAATTAGGTATCATGTTTTTTTTATAAAATGAGGATGAATTCTTTTGTTCAAATAGAATATTTAATTTTTTTTTATTGAAAATAATTTCGTTAAAAACGCCACATGGGCGGTCACCTACAATAGTGCAATCTGGGTCTGGGGCATCTCTGATAGACTACGTGATGAAAACTGATGAAATAAGATCCAAACAGTTAAACCATTCAGAAAACAAAAATTTAAGATTCTTATTTCAATGATCTACAAGGATGGGCCCTGCAACACAAAGTCTTTTGCTTTTTTGAACATTTTGAAAGCATTCTTTAAAGTAGTATTTTCTTGAATTAATTTTGATACTTCAACAACAATAATCTTCTTAGTTCTTTGATTTTTTTTTTGTTTCTGCAAATTCTTCTCCACTAGCTCGAAGCTCACAAAATAAAAATTAAAAATTCTCAAATCTGGTCAGAATGTTGAAGAAAAACTAACTTAAGAAACTGCTTTACTTTTTGGGATGAGCAAACATTCGAAAGAAATATCCAACATCTTATGTTAATGAATCTGATTGTGAGTTTAATGTACTTATTTTCAATTTTTTGTTTTTGTTTTGAAGACTTTTTCTTATTATTACATCTTATCTTTTTGTAAAAAAATCTTCATTCTAATGTTTTTATATTTTTTAATAGTAAACATATTTTTTACAATCGCATGTTGTGACGCCGCCATGCTGATCATTCTTGAATTGGCAGCTTTGTTAATTTTTCGTTATGGTAAGAGGCGATATCGTATCTGATTGTGATTGGGTTCTATCGAAATGTGATTATTTGTTGAATCAAGGAAATTCTAAGTCTATGGTCATTTTCGTCCTTAAATTTAAATAATTTTGCCGTTTAATGTGAGTTTGCAATTAATTGGCGCCCAACGTGGGGTGATTGCCACTGACCTTCTTTTAGAGTTAGTGTCTTGCATAATCACTATTGAGAAGTGTGTTTCGATGAAGACTGTGTAAATTACTTAGTCGTTGACTTCATATTTATCTTTTTAAAACAAGTTTCTTGTTTAGGTCTGACATCGCCACTTTACTTTCAACGATTGAAAATTCTGTCACAAAATCGAAAATTTTTTATATTGTCAGTCAGTAAGCTGTCACTTATACCCAAACGAGGAGTGATAGAAGCCCACTGTTATGACTTTTCACTTGCCTGACCCAAACCTATTCACAAAACCGTTTTGTTGCAAATAACTTTGTATATTTTGTGTATAAAAAAAAAACAGGAACAAATTAATTTTATTAACAGAACAATTAACTGTTTAAACATACACTTTGTAAACTAAGTTTTTGATGTAAATAAACATTAAAACTATCAAATTTCCCTTATCAAAATAGGCATAGGTACTTTGTAGGCAATAAACATAATCGAGTTGAAAATGTGATACACAAATAATTTATAGTTATCAATTCTTTGTAAAAACTCTTTCCACAAAGAAGGAAAGTCTCCATCACTCAAAGAATTTCCATCGTCGATAGACTCTTGAAGACTTTCCATAGTTTTGTTTACATACGTATACAAATAACAAGATGGGCGTGTACTCGTCGTTGTAACATGATGCGTCTCTCCTGCTGTAAGTGGTAAACTCTGGCCGGCACTCAAACATTTTTCGAAACTGTCATTCTTAAAAGTTATACCACCGTCAATAACTGTTAGTGTAACATTTCCCAAATCTGGTGACAAATAATTTTCCAATGTAAGTCCGGGAAAATCGGCAACAAATATAACATCCGTATAGTTACTCCAAGAAAGAACGTCATCCGAAATGGCTTTCAATTTTGGTCGCATGTAGTTGAGTTCGTTAAGAAGAGGAAGTGACCATGAAGTCTTGGCGAACGGTGACCATTGAGCTTTTAAAATGTCGATTGTTGGATCGAAAACTCTCTGCTGGAAACGTCCATTCATAGAACACCAAATATCGAAGTGTATTGAAATATTTGGTGAAGATATCAGACTGTTCTTTGGGTTCCTTAGCATTTCTCTTGCAATATTTCTATCAATGCATTTTGCATATTGCTTTGCCATGTCAGCTGATTTAGTCCATCGGTCATAATGAGTGAATGCAAATGGTTCCAAAAAGTGAATATTTCCGTTCTTGTTGTCGACAATCTTAACGGCAGTTAACACGGTATCGTAAGAGTGAACCATCATATCCCATGAATAACCATAAAGTCCATTGGTCCAATTGTTGTACCCTTTAGTTATGAAGTGAGAGTATGGTAGGAAGAGTTGAACACAACAGTACATCATTATAAGAACTGTACGAAGTTTATCTTTCCACGACACTTGAGACAGTGCTTCTGATTTGGCCTCTCTGGTATTTTCTTCATTTATGACTGCAACTTTTTTGTTTGAATCTGAGTTGGACTTCCGAAAACTACAAATCTCATTCAGTACTCGAACGGGCCAATCGAAATCGAAAAACAGCGGAACTTCAGCCAAACAAACCCACGGAAACATTCCTAAAATTAAAGGCGATCCGTTATATTTCTTATTTCAATCTTAAAATTTCAAATTACCAATCGAGAACAACCTTGAATTCATGAAGTGAAAACACAACATAAAAGGTGTGGCGAATTTTCGAGTCCTATGGAATGTCATCAAAAATGGAATTGAAAAATCGAAAATTGCAGTAAACCAATGGACTACAAGTAAATCCGTCATCTCTACTGACAGAAAAGTTCTAAAAGGCGTAAACACCCAATGCCTTCCCAAGTTCGACATGGCATATCCGGACAACCATTCAGCTGAAAATTTTTTAATCCCAGCATAAGCGTAGAGAATGAAGAATTGGAATTTGATGAGGAAGTAATTCCAGTATGGAATAAGAGTTTTACTCCCCCTTTCGTAAGGGTGGTCTAAGGAACTATTGAAGAAAAATAAATTAATAAATCTGATCTGTTGACTTGGTTTACATTTTAAACTCACCAAAACCGATTGGCGCTTGTGGTAGTTAGGAGCACAGCACAAAGACCAAAAAGGTAACTATGATTGTTCCAAGCTGGCTTATTTAGGAGAAAAATATACCAGTAGGGGACAGTAAAAGCCAGACAGTTCAATTTGAAATTATATCCTAGAGCTATTCCCAGCGCACCAAGCCACATAAGAAAGTATACCATTCCCATATATGGAAGCCTTAAGGGTTGGATAGAATCGAACAAGGGAAAATGGCATGTTTTTTCATCACCGAACTGCAAGTCGAGTTGACTTCCACCGCGTTCTTCTGCAATGTCGACAAGCATAGCTAAACCTAAATGAGAGTTTTAAGTTAACTTATTTAAGTTTTTTTGGTAAAATTGTTCTTTACCAAAAAGAATGCGAAAGGCTCCAAGTGCTGCTCCGTCTACTGGTCTGTGCAACCATTCTGTAAATTTACTCACCGATTTGAAATTACTTAAGTCATACCCGGTTAAATATTTAAATCTTCTTTCGAACGATGGGACTATTTGTTCCTCTTCGTCGGTTTTCTTCATTTCCTGCAAATAAATGAAAAGAGTTATTATAGTTTCATTCTCAAGCCTGTAGCATCCACATACAACTATCGCGACTTCAAAAATATTGAATACACCCAACTTGAATCAGATACCAGAAATATAGCCTGGGATAATATTTTCTACCTACCTTCATCCTCTATGCAGGTACGTCTTCTAAGTGATAACGTAGCCCAACTATTTAACAGACATGTTCCCTTAATAACTAAGCAAAATAAATTAGATAATCCCAATTGGTTCACGAATGAAATACGCGTTTTAATGCTGCAACGTGATGAAGCTTACAACGCATGGAAACGCTTTCGTCTACCTGAGCTTAGACGAATTTACCAGTCGATTCGCAACCGTGTTGTGATGAAAATTCGCTCTGCTAAGGTTCGTATGTTTTCTGCCAAACTGAATACATCCCTTAACGGCCGCCAGTTGTGGAATACTTTGCGTAGTATTGGCCTTAGTAAGCCCATAAAAAATCCAATCTATAATGCTGACGGAAATCATTTAAATAGGAAATTCGTCTCAACTCCCCCATTGGATTCTCCCTTCAACCCTTTGACCCCAATTAACCTCTCTCCAGCCTCATTTGAAAATATTAACCCTAGTTTTGCGTTCACTAGAGTTAACAGTACTGAAGTGGTTGAAAGTATACTTTCAGTAAGGTCAAATGCCATAGGTCTCGATCAAATGCACCCTTCTTTCTTAAAAATAATTCTTCCAATTGTACTGCCTTATATCACTCACATTTTCAACACCATTTTGACAACCGGGGAATTTCCAACCGACTGGAAACTAGCAAAGGTCTTACCCATACCCAAGAATGCTAAGTGCACTGAATTTAGGCCCATTTCAATCCTGGCATTTCTTTCAAAAGTTTTTGAAAAGATCCTAAAAAAGCAAATCACTGATTTTATTAAGGCTCATAATCTTTTGACTACCAGACAGAGTGGCTTTCGGGAAAAGCATAGCTGTGTGACTGCCCTACTAAATGTAATTGAGGACCTTCGACAAGCATTGGATGAAGATAAAGTAAATTTTTTAGTTCTTCTAGACTTCTCCAAAGCATTTGACACAGTGGTTCACAGTAAACTTGAAGATAAACTTCGCCAGCAGTTTAACTTCTCATCTGAGGCTATAAAGCTAATTTCTTCCTATTTAACCGGCAGAATGCAAGCAGTTGAAATAGGTAATAGTTTATCTGACTTTCTTCCTGTAGCTAGCGGAGTGCCACAGGGATCAATCCTAGGTCCGTTGCTTTTTTCA
Organism: Melanostoma mellinum; assembly: GCA_914767635.1. Taxonomy (NCBI): domain Eukaryota; kingdom Metazoa; phylum Arthropoda; class Insecta; order Diptera; family Syrphidae; genus Melanostoma; species Melanostoma mellinum. Next base: position 159,283,373 of record OU612058.1, on the reverse strand, counting down.
ATTTATGTAAACGATATTCCCTCTGTCATTCATAACAGCTCATTACAAATGTATGCCGACGATGTTCAGCTGTACCTCAGCTGCGATCTTGGTCTCATTGAAGACGGTGCTTACCGAGTGAACCAGGACCTTGAAAAACTTTCGCACTGGGCTCAGATCAATGGACTGAACTTAAATCCTAGAAAATCCAAGTGTTTGGTGGTATCTAAAAAGATTCTTGACTTGTCACACTTCCCTAGAATAATCTTGAATAACTCCACTGTTGACTATGTGGATTCTGCTCAGAATCTTGGAATAATCTTCACGCGCAATCTGACTTGGGACAAGCATATTAACAGCACAATTGGCAAGGTATATGGAGTGTTACGAAAACTCTGGGTATCTCAGACATACACGCCCATTAAAACACGTACAATGCTTGTAAAAAGTTTAGTTCTTCCCATTTTGACCTATGGTTGCGAAATCTTTTCGAGTTGTAACTATGCGTGCAAGAGAAAACTTGATGTTGTTTTTAACAACACTATTAGATACATCTTTGGCCTGCGAAGATATCATAGAATATCGCATCTCGCAAATGTTCTACTCAATATGCCACTCGAGAGCTACTTTAAGTTTCGCACTTTATCCCTGCTCTCAGACATTCTGTTCACACATCAACCACCCTATCTGTTTGAAAGAATTACAAGGGCCTCTTCTGCGAGGTCTCACCAGCTAATCCACCCACGATACGCCTCCTTGATATCTGAACGTCAATTTTTCATCAATGCTACACGTCAGTGGAATTCGTTACCTCTTACAATCAGGGAAATAAGTAGCAATAAATGCTTTAAAACAAAATTGCGAAAGTTTCTATCAGTATCTTGAAAATTTCTTTCCATTTCCACTTTTCATCATATTATATACATTTTTTTTTCTCTTCCTTTTTTTAATTTTTTTTTATTTTTTATTTTTCTTTTCTTCTTACTTTTTTTACTTTTCAATATCACTTCATTTCTATCTTCTTTATTTTTCTCATCCAATAGCTCTCATTGCTATAATTTAATAGGTTAACACTAGTTTATAAGATATTTTATCTTAATGTGTATGGCCTTATCGAAATAAAATAAATACTAAAATACTAAATTATGAATTAGATGCTTTTGAATATTAAAAAAAAAATATTAAAAGTGTTTTAACTGTTGAAAAATAAATAAATTATAAGATTCCGTAGAAAGATTTGAGAGTAGTCTTTGGGAGTAGCTAAATACACCATAGCTAGGGGTACGTAAATTTCGCAAATATAAAAAACGTAATTTCGCATAAAAAAAAACCCAAAATAGAAGATTTCACATTTATTTCGCAAAAATAAAAATACATTGTTGAAAAGTCAATTAAAGGCTAGCATTGTTGCAATTTTTACATTTTCATCTCTCATTGTTTGCTGGTGATCAGTTACGACAATGTTGTAGACAAAGCTGACAATGTTGTTGTAAAGCACCTCTCGGCATCAACCCTATTGACAGGGCAATTGAGACATTGGGTGATATGCATAAAACGGCAGTATTTACTGAAAGTAAATGCTAAAAGTATGTACTTTTATTTTAAGTAAAAGGTTGATTTTACAGTATTTACTTCATTTCGTATGCATAAAAAAAAGTTCCTACTTATAGCATATACTTTCAGTATTTACTAAATTCATCCAAGTAATTACTAGAATTCAACTAAAATTGATAGTAAATACTTTTATTTTCTTGTTTCTTTCATAATTCTTTTGAATGAAATTGTTGGCTTTTTGATCTATTACTTTTGTATGCAATTAATAAATTAATCCATTTCTAAAACTTTATCCCTGATTTATTCGAAATTTGACGCAACACTGATATTTTTTCGCTTCCCACCTACCTAATATATGGTTTGAATCAAAAAAGTATGTACTATGAAATTTCCAACTTGCTATTTAGCAAACTTAAAAAAACAAAGTATTTGCTACAGAAAAATAGTACTTACTAGTTCTTATGCATACGGATTGAAGTATGTACTAAAAAAGTTCATCCAAAAAAGTAAAAACTATTCTCGAAAGCAAATACTTAATTTTCAGCATTTGCCGCATTTTTATGCATACCAAAAATAGTATATACTTAGAAATTCTCAAGTAAAAGCATTTACTATGTTTTATGCATACCACCCATTGAATAGCTGCCACTAAAACTTGCATTACACCTACAGGAGCTTCTTGGCCGACCAATCGAAGTAATTTTCTGTGAAAATATCTGTCAATTAGTTCTTCTTGTGGTACACTTTTGAAAAACGGAATTTTTGAGAGGCTTTCCACTATAGAATTTGAATTGACAGCAGAAGAGGGCATATTTGCTGCTTCTGATGGACAAAATAATCTGCCAATGTGCAGAAAACTACAGGTTGATCCTTTGGTTTTTGTTTCACTTCATCTTTCTCCGATGCACCGCACTGTGGTACGTACTTACGTCTCAAATTATCTCCAGAAGGCAAGTTACCCGAGGCGGGCACATATTTTTTCATGTAACTGCGAACAGATGGATGATCTAGATTATTCAACGGAATGTTCGCTTTCAAACACATTTTTACAGTGTCAAGTACAAATTCCTGTTTTCCCGTTTTGGCACGCTTTTGCACTTCTTGCCTTTTTACTCTAGAGGACATTAGTGGAGATCAGGACTGGATTTATTTCTCATGAGTAACAGAAGTCGTATGCTTCTTCAAAGTATCTAACTTATCTCCTTCCAAACGCATGTTACAGTAATTCCACATTACGATGTTATCGCTTAAATACAAGCCATTCTCTTGTTTGTAATAAAATCAAAACTATTAGCGCGTCTGGTCAACATTTGAAAGCGCGTAACGTAACAAGTGCGAAAGTATTTAATTTTCAAATTTCGCTTTCATCGCAAATAAAATGCAGATTTCACTATTATCGCATCTATTTCAAACGAAATTTACGTACCCCTAACAATAGCCAATTCAATCGCGGGCCCCGTGACCTAGCGCATTTCTCACAATTACTCCCTCTGTGGGAGAATGGAAAAGACCTAAAATTTTCTACCGGTTCCGAAGGGCAAATTGAGAAAGCTTTTTTTATGGCAATACATTTACTAACGGATATTTCTTTTATTTTCGGTCATGTGACCTGTAAAATGACTCACGGCAGCTGATTCCCTTTATAATTTATTATTAAGATTACCTGGATATCTGTCGAATTCAGAGTAGATTTTTGAAAACAACTATTTAATAAATCACTTGAAATTATTTGGTAATTTTTTTTTGACTTTTAACTGATTTTATTTGAAAAAAACTAAGGAGCACTTTTATATGACTTCTATCTACTTGCAAAACAGTGTTGCCAAAAAAAAAGTCTATGAAGACTACACTCGTAACGCATTGATTGAAGAAGCACGGCAATCTGAAAGCAGAATTATATATTCACAATTAAATTATCACCTCTGCAGTAACAACTACTTTCAGGATAACCTTAGCTACGAAGAAATATCGCTGCTGTTTAAATCGAGATGCGAACTCATGTACCTTAACGGCAGTCCATACAATGGTGCATCCGACCAATTTTGCACTCTGTGCAACATGAAGGCCAAAGAAGACAACTTTCATTTTATAAGCATTTGTCCAATCTTCAAACACCTAAGGCTTGCATATCAAGGAAAGGAACGTTTTACAATGATGGAAACATTAGAAATTTTAAACGGAAGAAACTGGAAAGAATTGTGTAATTTTCTTAAATCTATTATTAAATACAGAAATTTGTTAATAACTGAGTATATTTGAAGTTAAATTTTCCTTTTTATTATGTTTATATAACTTTTAATTACAATTATAATATATTGCCATTCAAGCTGACGGCTAAGCCAAAGCTATCTCAAATTCATAACCATTATACTTAACCATTTACTAACGGAGGATTTGCCAATTCCTCGCGGCAATAACCGTTGAAAATTTTTACTTGCAATTATAGGTACTATAAGGCAAGCCTTGAAATCGTGCAAAAAAAAATTTTGAGATAACAATTAAATACGACATTACGATGATAGAGAATACGAAAAAAGTGGGTCCTGCAATTCTGTCTGTCTGTCTGTATGTCTGTATGTCTGTATGTCTGTCTGTATATGGATCTGCAGCCTGAACCACTTGACCGATTTTTTTCAAAATTTGCAGTTTGGGTCTATGGAGCAGTCTACAGAGGGGTTTTTGGAATTGGGTCTCTAGGTCTTGAAATAACGGTACCTTCCATACAACCGATATGACAATACTTACTTTTCTCGAAAGCGGCTCCAACGATTTTTTGATAAGGCTTAAAACGGTACCTCCAATAGTACCGTTTTTTCACAACCGACTTTCTCGTTAATGGCTGACACGATCTTGACGAAATTTTGGATTTAAGAAGTCGTAAACTGTTTAAGAAAGACTGTATATCAATATTAAAAAAAATTGCTTTTGGAAATTTTTATAAATTTTTTAAAAAAATTTTGATTTTTAGAAATAACTTCAAAAGTGTAACTTTGATTTTTTTTAAAATTTCTTGTCAAAATAACTTCTATCAAGATCTAAATCTTTGCATGCTCGATTTTAAAAAAAACAGTTTTTAAAAAACAGTGAAAAATAAAAAACCGTTTTTTGAAAAACTGGTCCAACGATTTTGATTAAATTTTCATCATTCATTTGTATTAGCGATTGAAAAAGAATGGCGTCTTTAGATTTTGGCTTGAAACCTTTGGAATATTTAATTTAATTTTTTTATTATTTTGCGTGATTTAATTCAATTTTCATAATTAATGTGTAGTTGGCAACCCTGTACCACAAAATATATTATGAAGAGTTAACACCAAAACCTTTTACTCAGCCCTAAGATTTTGATATCGTATTTAGAACACAATCGCAAGTTCGTGCGACCCAGTCGTGCCCATTTTTTTTACCTCTATTGGGATATTCAAACCATAAACCTCTCAGTTAACAGGCAGACATGCTAGCCATCACGCCACGGGTACCAATTTAAAGTAGACACGCATATAACTGAATCCTAAAAGAAACTGCTGAAAACCCAAACGTGACCTTGTGATTTTGTGCTAAGTACAGTAAAATCTTAAGGCTTAGTACAAAGTTAAGTATTCTTTCTTCATAAAAGGTAAAAGCTCTTAAGTCGACTTAAGTGTTTCTAGCTTTTTTTCATTTTCTCAAATACTGTTAACAAAACCTATGTTTTTATCTTCCTCATAACGACTTATCTTTAGGAACAAGAAATTTATGACCATATTTAAAATAGCCTAAACTAAAATTTTAAATAGAGGTTGAAAGTAAAGAATTCGTTTTCTGATAAACTTTAAAAATTGGACTTAAGAGCAATTGCCTTTTCAGCACTTATATTGGGGGTCACCTATATATTTTGGTAGAAGACGTTAGCCATTTCTTTGTTTCGCCGTGGTCATTTCGACTTTTTTTGTTTTGCAAACCTTGTTTGGCAAATAACACTTTGCATTCTTTCATTTTGTCTTCTTATTATTACGCAATTATTGTTTGGCATTTCATTCATTCGGCTCAGTTTGAAATGATTTTGGGACAATACGCAAACATCATTCGGCAAATTGTTGAATGACCTTCATTTACTTCGCTTTAAGTTACTTGGTCAAGTGTTTATTTCGCAAATCATCGTTTCGCCGTTTCTATGTTCCGCGAATCGATTGCTTCGCCCTACCTATGCATGAACTTGCTATCATCAAAAAGTACATTCTGAAATCTGTTTTCAGTTATTTCATTAAAATAAATAAAACCATATGTGGAGTTGCTACTTTCGAAATTTGTTTTTCTACATTCATTGGGTATGGTTTATTTATTTATCGAAAAAACATTTAATATCCTCAGAGAGTTCTAGAAAAATACTTTTCTTACATAAAATAAGGCATCTTATCTAACAAAAATTGTTAAATAAAATTGCAAAACAATTATTTGACCAAACAATGAAATGCAAAACGTACTCTGCTGAAATGTAAAATGCTAATTGACAATATGCCAAATAATGATTTGCAAAACAAAAATTGCGAAATGATACACCGCGAAACGATTTTTGTCAAAACACTTTTGACGTAGCATACCCTTATATTGGTTGTCAACTTCACATAAGATAATGAAAAAGCACATAAGGTATTGGATAAAAATTAAAACAAATATTGCAAAGATTTTTAATGAAAAAGTAAAAACGCCATTTCTTGCAGCTGCTAATACATAAACTCTGACATTTAATCATAATCGTTGGAGCAGTTTTTTTTTTTTTTAAATCGTGTTTTTGGTTTTTAATTAAAAAAAAACAGGTTTTGTGAAAAGCAAGTACTCAAATATTAATATCTTACTAAAAACAGTTTTGACAAGAATCAAGAAAAAAGAAAATGTAAAATCAACGATACCATTTTGAAATTATTTCAAAAAATCAAAAACGTTTTTTATAAAATTTTCGAACATAAGAATTATTTAAATGCTGTTATGCAATCTTTCTTAAGCAACCTACGACTTCTTAAATACAAACTTTCATCAAAATCGTGTAAACTATTAACGAAACAGTCGGTTTTGAAAACGCTTCCATTCGGAGGTACAGTTTTTAGATTTTTTTTAAATTCTTTTACATCATTGGAAGGATAACTCAAAATCATTCCTTCACACAAAATTTAATCGAAATCGCAATACCGATTCGAGAAAGTAAGTATCATCTTATAGGTTGTATCTCATCTAGCAGGTACCGTAATTTTAACACATAGAGACCCAATTCCAAAAAACCCTCTTTAGGCTACCCCACAGACCCTAACTGGAAATTTTGAAGAAAATCGGTAGAGCATTTCAGGCTGTTGATCCATGCACAGATAGCCAGACAAACAGAAATACAGAATTGCATGACCCACCATTTCATGTTCACTATCATCGTAAAATCATTTTTTATATCTCTAAAATTTTTTATCTCACAAATTTTGTCTGCATGATTGCAAAACTTACCTCATAGTAGCACCTATAACCGCAAGTATGAACCAATCGAGTAGTAAAACATTCAAGCAATAAAAAAAACTAACTGACTTTTAAATGAAGTGAACATAAAATATTCCACACTCGTATAGTAAATGTTAAAGTTTGTTTCTGTGACTATCCCTAAACCAAGCAAGAACTACAAAAAAACTAAAGAGAAAATGATGCTTTTTAAAGTTATAGCTTATTCACTAGAAGAAGACATTCAACCCCATTGATATACAACACAATTGGCAGATAAAATTCACATCAGTAACCGTAACTGTCTGATTAAGTAATATAAACATTGGGATGTTGAGGAGGCATCATAAGCACAAGTTACACCAAACAAGCAACCCATTTCGAGTAAATTTATTACAGGTTCTTACAATCACCTTACTCGTCACGTATGTAGTCCATTATTGGCACACAAGACAACCCTTTTGAGCTTTAGAAGTACACTTTTGTTTTTAAATCGAGCAGGTTATTGTTATCACTACATTAAATTTAGAGTTTTACATAACATTAAGCACATAATAAAATAAACAGTTTTTGGGCGCATTTCAACGGGGGTTCAAACGTAAAAATTGGGATAAATTGCTTATAGATAAAAAAGAGACCGATTGAACTGTTAACAGCGGGTTCGTTAATAGTTCCTGGGAAGCAACAAATAGACACTAAGTAATAAAAGTTAAACATTACATAACTTTTGTTATAAAAACTACAAAAGTCTTCACATAAAAAACTTAAATTAATAATGAAAGACATAATATGTAACTGAAAAGGATTAAAAATATTATATAAGAATGTCCTCTAAGAAAATAGAATGTAACTTTCATCAACAAAACCTTCATAATCATTTCTACACTTTAAAGTCGCAAGTCAAAAGCCTATCAAAGCCTTAAAGGCAAATAAATAAAAGAACAATGAACACTTGCAAAACTTTTTTTTGTAAACAAAAATCTCTGATTATGCAAAAGTAAAATCAAGCTAGATGTACCCACTACCCACCTGCACTTTTTCAGACATTTTCAGGAAACATTAAATGCAGGATTCTATTTATCAAATGCGAGGTATTATTCCACAAAAAGGCTTCTTAAATGTTGTTATAGAGAAATCACCGACGGCGTTAATAATCGCATCAATTATCACATAATCTTGGGCGTAATTTAAATAGGTATTTAATGGATACTTTTATTACTTAAACGTCACTAACCGCCTCCGGGTGTTAAAAAGAACTGAGTGCTTATCACCGGCGTTGCTTTATTTATGCTCTGTGCTGGGCAAATATTTTGCATTATTTCTCTCTTTCCCAAGAATCATTGCGCATTATCATCTTCCAAAATCGACATTCACTACACACCCGCACATACACTTGTATTGGACCACAAGTTCTAGTTACATGGTAGCAAAAGTCCCGGAGATATTTTTAAGGGAGGAAGTTACTTCATAATTGCTATTGTTGGAGTTTCTAGTAAGCAGACTTTTATTCTGTGCATTGAATATTTTATTTTGAAAACAATTTAATAGAAATTTAAACTTAATTCTAATAATTTTACTTATAACTACCCCCATTACGATTGTCGTATTACTTAAACGACAGTGGAAAGAAATACTCGGTTCTAAAGCGATAATCGTTGATATAGAAATGATTATGTTTTAAATGATAAAAAAATCAAATCAAATCGCGGAATAAATGCTCATCTTTTTATTGAATTTTTATTAAAACACTACTTTTGTCATTAGGAGCAATCATGTTTTAGTGTCACTTTGGTAAAACGACTACCGGAATAGAGGAGAATATAGGAGAAAATAATGCGATTGAAAATTCGTTCGTAACAAAATAACTTCCGACTCAAGAAAGCCTCAAGTAAACAAAGTTTAATGTTTTCGATCAAATTTGTGATTAAAAACATAAAATGAATACTTCAAATGTTTCGATTGCCAGAGTTCATTTTATTTCTCATTATAGACATTTAATATAAATATAGTTTCTAGCAAAATGGTTGTTGGCTCTTTGACTATTTATTACAAAAGCTATTTCTTGGGGCTTTTACATCGAACTTGGGTCAAAATATGTTCAAGTTGCTTAGTGTCCCTCTTCTGCAAAAACATGATACCTGTCATACGTTTACACTTTGTGTCTGACACAAACCAAGTTTGACAAGGCCAACGGAATTACAATAATAACTCTTTAATGTTGCATAGCATTATCCATGAATATAGTAAATTTATTCCTCCATTGATAAGTGGGTTTTAAAGGTATGTGAAATATGTGGAAGATGGCGACTAAATGGGTGGGTATGTCAAGTGTTAAGATATGAAAGAGTGCCTAGTGTTTAATAAGAAGGAAACTGGATTAGAAGAAAACAACCCAAATTACAATGACATGGGTATTCACTTGAAAGGGCACTTGAGTAATGTAAATAGTATGTGAAAATGAATTAATTTATGAACTATGTTAAAGTGATTCCTTCAACATTTTACCCAATTTTTTTGAATGGGTTGGTTGCCAGGGCCGAGTTAATGGAAGCTGGCGAGTGTTAGTCGTTTTTTATTTAAACACACCCCAAGCAAACAAATAGTTTACGAAAAAACGTCTTTCTTTGTTTTGTTTGGTGTGCTTGAAATAAAGCTGTAATGTAAAAAAAAGATAAGATAAATATAGTGGACTCAAAATTTTGTTTGCATAAAACAAAAGGTCAGTTACCGGCTAAAAAACATGTTTTCCTGTTTTGCTTTGGTTTTTATGCTTATCATGCATTTCGTTTCATTTTGTGTTTATTGCACTATAAGTGTTGCTGACATACAATGGCGTGTATTTTGTACAACTGCGAACGAAACACTTCGTTGTTCTTTTTTGTGTAAGAAACAATGTTGTCTCGTTTCCTGAAGCGTGAAGAAGCGAAAAACCACATTTTACCTTTTCCGGTTTTTCGTCCTAAAAGGTGTCTTTTTTGGTTTAAAGAAGTCGAGTATCTGGAAGATGTTCAAATGTTCATTTTCGATGACATGTGATGACAATCCATTTTGCTGGATTGTTGTTTTTTATGTCCTTTGAGATACTTTGGCGTAAAAGTTGTTTAGCAGTGCCAATGCATTATAAGAGTTACATGTTTCGTCCTTTCTTTCAGTCGATCTTACAGATTTGGACTTGAAGCTAGGCTTTATTGATGAAGAACCATACTCATCGAGTAAAAAGTTCATCGCGAAATTCGCATTTATCATTGAAAAAGGGTTTTGCATTGGCATTCTCAAAATTTATGTAAACATTTAAGTAGATGCCTTTTTTAATTGTAAGTATACAATTTTTTTCTTTTAGGCAAACATCAATCAAGTGCTCCTGGTTATTAGTTGACAAAAAAGTTAAGTCGCCTTAGGGATTGTGGAAGTCGGGTTTGAATTGCTTTTTTATAGCCTTCCTTAGAGGTAGTTCTTTTTAAGCACAACACCACGAAAAGTTAAATAGGTTTTTGGTCGGCATCTGAAGTCCGATTATTGAATTTGAGGCGAGTTGTGAATCCGATATCCTCTTCTCCACTCGCCTCGATTTTCCCAATTTTTAAATTCGACTCGAATCAAAAATAATTTCCCCCATATCTTTTACCAAAAATTCTTTTTCAACTGAAAACACTTTTTTCTCTTTTTTTCTTTGGTTTGATTAAATTTTAGGTTTATTTGTTGAACTCTGGGTAAAGCGAGGGTTGACCCAAGTTTTCTTGACAATCTTGAACTGTAAATTTTGAGATGGGGTTTCGGTTTTTATAAAATCTAAAGTCATGAAATCACACATCTCTGACAGTTTATCCACTTGAAAGTATTCGACTGTCGAAAAATGCAATTGTCTAGAGTAAAAAGTCAACTCTCCCCTACCTTTAGGGATGTGTTAACTTGAAAGTTTGCTCTAGAGACTGGCCGCAGAGAAACCGTTATGAGGTTATGACTTATGAGTAACCCTTAAGACGATTGAATCGGCCAGGTATTCGAAGTAAAGTAATGTTCATTCAAAATTTGAAATGTAAGTGATGTTAAGCAGTGAACTGCCAAAACATATGCAAAGGAATTGTATCGAACTTTGCGGTTCTTTCTTTTTGATTTGTCCCGACAAGAAACCTAAAGTGCAAAATCATTCGAAAAGTGAAGAAGTATGAACATTTGGAAAATCTATAAAATACACTTTTTGAAATCTGAAAAATGAGTGCTCAAGAAATCATAGAGAAAAGCAAGTAATTTCTTTTTTTAGTTTCAATGTCTTATTTTTAGCAAAATGAAAAAACCAAACCATATTCAAATATTTTTACAAATTGGTAAGTAATCGGCCTTATCGAGGTAACCGTCGGAGCGGAATTCTCTCCGATCGGAGGCATTTTGCTTCGTGGTAGTTCTCCGTTCGGATGATCCGACGTTCTCAGACAGGTTTTTGTTGCGGAGATTTTAGTCTTGGGAATGCAATGCATTGCCGCAGTTGCTTACGACGACAACTACTTCGAAGTAAAATTGAATCTCCGAAAAAAAAGATGCGTTGCGGAGAAAACTCCGCTCCGATGGTTAACTCGATAGGGCCGAATAAATGAGTTTAAATGAGCGTTCGATGTGAATTTTTCTTCCCCGTTTTGGTTACTATGAAAACAGTTAATAATCCGATCTTAAATTTTCTCTGATCCGAAATTTTTCAAAATGTCTATCTATGATTGGACCGTATTTTTGCTTATGCTTTGATTTTGTTATGTAAACATGTAAACTTTCGAATCATTCTAGTTTCAAAATACGCTGCTTTTGAATCCGAATAACTTTCTATCGAAAGAGAATGTCAACATAAGCATGAGTACTTTTCATGTCAAAAACTCGTCGTATCATTTTCATTTTTTTATTATCAAAAAGTCCTAAATACATATCTATTCATAACGAAGTTGTTTTTAGTTTCATTCTTTTTGGCATTCGTAGTCTGAAATTGTTGCAACAGGCTTTGTGATAAGGGTGATTGTTTTACTACCGAAAGAATGGTCAATTCCTCAAAAAAGGTGATACCCGTGAAAAAAAACAATTTTACATTTATGATGGTATTCGAACCCCAAACCTTCAAAGTAACTGTCATTTGACAGCTCTCAACTCGCCACAGCAAAAAGCTAGGGCGAGTTTATGGAAAACCTAGGTCAACCCTAGAGCTCAAAAAACACTAAATTTGACATTCAGGGTGACTTTGGATTTCTCAAAAAACACTTTATGGTGACTCCAAGGTGACCCTAAGGCTTCAACGAATAAACCCTAGTTTTGATGGTTGTTAGCTACGTTAATGAAATGTTCTAGATTATGTTTTATTAAGTACCCCAAATCATAGTACCTATATGGCCTTTATTTCCTTGGGTTTACGTAGTAAACTCGATACTACTATTGATTGTCGAATGCCCGTAATGCCAACTATTTTTTAACAAATGTTCGATTTTCGACGATCTTCGAGCTGTTTGACAAATCTCATTCTCAAAATAAGAAACAAAAATACTCGTAATAATTACAAAAATGGACAGCGTTGCGATTTGGTTTGATTTATATCAAATTCAGGAACGAAAGGAGCTAATTCAAGAAAAAAAATTAGAGACAGATATAGGTCCCTATTATGAGAAGCGATTCGAACATTCGACTGCAAGCGAATGTTTTAGAGAAACTCATTTATTGGATTGTTATCATTAAACTTCGTCCATACTCTTGTCTGACATACCTTAAACGTAGATTAAAAAAGTTTAACACAAGTTGTTTCTACAACCTATAATGCCGCTATAAAAGAAGCTCGCAAAAGCATTCGCTTCCAATCGAACGTTCGATTCGCTACTCATAATAAGGACCATAATATTCTCGGATATGAGTATTCGCAGAAAGCTCTCGGCAATAGGAGGACCCGATGAATAGTCATGTAATTGACCAGCATTTCAAATTGTGATGGCATGGTTACATAAAAAGTATAAAAAGTAAAGTTAGTCGTTGAGTAATTAATTTAGGGCCAGTTTCTCAATCGAATTATTATAAATTTAAGTTGTACATAAAGTTTTCATTTTTGTATGAGACGTTCCGGAATTCTTAAGTTCTACATAAAATCCCCATACTAAAGTAGAACTTTATGTAGAACTTAAATTTATGATTCGATTGAGCAACTGGCCCTTAATGCAATCAGTCAATATTTCTATTTGCCTATATTTTTGAAGTAGACAAAACTTTTAAGCTCTATTCGCAAAAACACATTTGATATCGAATAGTTCAATTCGATTAGTCTTCTTTTTTCGAGATTGGAGTTCACCGAATATCCGAAAGTTTTACAAAAATATGTATGTAGTTGGTATTCAGCCCTATTATCGTAACAGATCGGAACGGAATTCATTCCGATTTGTACGAAATGTAAGATATTTGTATTATGGTAACGTTTCCGATTGCTTAATGGGACATATCTCCGAAAAGAACGAAACAATGCGATGAAAATGTCAAACTCACCGCAACGCGTCTAGAATTCATGCGATGCATAGCGATTAAATGTGAAAATGGTGGGAACGCAATCGGAATTCATGCGATGCATGCCGATTTCTTAGTTTTCTGTTCTATCCGATGTCTCCGACAGCAAAGTAGTGGCGGAAGGGTTGTTTTATGTCACATATATGCGTCAGTGTTTCCTTTACGAAACGGATACCATAAACAAAATAAATGTTACGATCATATGTTTCTCCGATCTGTTACGATGATAGGGCTGATTACTTGTACTGAATTCTTATAGAATTATGTACATAGTTCGAATCATTCGAATTCGAACATTTTTATTATAAAATCGAATTACAATCGAAATATCCCAATCTAAAATATCTATCGATGGTATATTTCTGACTAGGGAGCGAATATTGGTTCAACACTCCATTTAGATTGAAAACTCATACGAAAAAGGAACAATGTCTTCATAAAAATGGCATCTCTAGAGCAATCCAAAATAAATGCATGGTATACGCCATGTGTTTTTAATTTTGAATGTTTCTTATTTGCGCTCTAGATCGTGTTAGACTTTCAACTTACATTATTCTCGTATGTATGTTTTTCTATGAACGATAACTCCTAGATGAATACCTACATATTTAAAGACTTTATTTTGTCACACCAATTTGATTAAAGGTGAATTTAAACATTTGTTCGATGCAAGGGATATATCGTGCTTTAACCGAATACCTAGAATATTTGTAAGTAAGAATATTAAAACACTGCTTGCAACATATTTTATTTTTGTTTTCATGGCATACACTACAACAATAACAGTGATAAGACAACTTTGTTTAAAACAAACAAAGGCCTGATTCAGTAAGAGATCAGCATACCAATTTTTTTTTTTAATTCGCAACAAAACTAAGCGAACAAACAGAAATGTTATAATTTATTATCAATATTTTATAGTATTTAATTAAATTCTTAAAATTATTAGTTTATCTTGTTATTCTTTCTACTACATACTAATTATTGTCTCTTTTCGGAAGGAAACCCATCATAATATATGCCAACCTATGTGTGTGGTGTGTGTTAATTGACAATTTTTTTGTTAGATAATATATTCGCCCATTCTTTAGCTAAATAAATATGAACTCGATTAAGAAACATCACAACAATCATTTTTTTTTAAAGGTCATAATGCGAACAAAACAAGGTTTCTTGGTAAAGCCTCTGAAATCAACAAAGCGTAAGTTATTATGTTAACGAAAATGTTTATTGCTACATCTACGGTAAATTAACATTTTCATGGTTTGATTACGGTTGATTGAGATAGTATAAGAGAGGAGATTTTTAGAGTATCCTTGTTGATTCGATTACTCCTCCTGGACCTGGCAAAGCACTGGGACGGCCTATCAAATAAGAGTCTACTTGTCGTGCTGCTTGTCTGCCTTCTGAAATCGCCCAAACAACCAACGATTGTCCTCTTCGGCAATCTAAAATTAAAAATATGTACATTTCAATATATTTGTATATTTAGTTTTTTTTGTAATTTCGGGCTTACCTCCAGCAGCGAATATTTTTGGGTTGCTGGTTCCATATGCTCCATTGACTGCTTTAATATTCCCTCGTGGATCTTGTTCTAGACCGAGTTCAGCGGGAATAGTTTTTTCAGGACCAAGGAAACCCATGGCAAGGAGAATCAGATCAGCTGGATATACTTTTTCTGATCCCTTTACATCCTCCATTTGCCACTGCCCTGTGGGAGATTTTTTCCATTCGACTTGGACTGTATTGACTGCCTTAATGTGGCCATCTTCGCCTTTGAATTCCTTTGTTGTTGTCGAATATTGACGTGGATCATTGCCAAATTTGACTCGCACTTCCTCATGGCCATAGTCAACTCTACAAAAATAGGGGATTTTATGTTAACCAAAAGTTCCTGATATTGTCTGACCTTAAACTTACCTGAATACTTTTGGCCATTGTGGCCATGGGTTGTCGTTGGCACGAGATTTTGGAGGTTCAGGTAGAATTTCGAATGTTGTAATGCTTTTGGCGCCTTGTCGCAAAGAAGTGGCTATGCAATCGCAGCCTGTATCACCACCACCAATGATTATGACGTCTTTTCCTTCAGCCGATATGATATTCTTGGGTCCACCTAACTGTTTCTTTTGCTGGCCTTCCAAGAACTCCATTGCAAAATGAATGCCCTTCAGGTCTCGGTTGGGTAGAGGTAAATCGCGTGGCCAAGTTGCACCGGTTGTTATGAGCACTGCATCGTACCTTTAAATAGAAGTGCACTTGTCAGTACTAAACTATGAACTTGTATGTAAATTTTAGAGGTTTTGAGATTCTGGTCTAAAATCTACTGGTAAGTGAAGCTCACTTAGAAAATTGGTCATCTCATAGAGAGAAACACAGAAAGAAACTAGTAACTGATCATTTGAAAGTCATTTAAAGCCTGCGTAAGAGGTTCAAAAATGATTTTGTGCACTTTCTCTCGACAGTACCTTTACAGCAAAATTTAGTTCATCTAAATATATGTATAGCGTTTGAAGAACGTAAAAGGGTTTCAACCGCTTTTACATCGAGCTATTTTTGATATATGCACGTATAAAATGATGAAAAACAATACTTAGGTTGGGTTCAAACTTCGTTGAGCTGTCAATATACAAAACTCGAGGCAACTTACTCGTTTAACAAGGATTCCGCCTTAATATCCTTTCCAACATGGACACCTGTTTTGAATACTATGCCTTCTGCAATCATAAGATCCACACGGCGTTTGACGACGTCTTTTGAGAGTTTCATCGTTGGAATACCATACTGTAGAAGTCCTCCGACTCGATCGTTTCGCTCAAAAACAGTTACTAGATGACCAGCTCTGTTCAACTGTTGTGCAGCTGCTAAACCAGAAGGTCCTGATCCTACTACAGCGACTCGTTTTCCACTACGCTTGGCTGGAATTTCGGGTTGAATCCATCCATTTTCAAATGCATGATCAATAATAGCACATTCAATGTTCTTTATTGTTACTGGAGGCTCGGAGATTCCTAAAACACAAGCCCCCTCACAAGGAGCTGGACAAACACGACCAGTAAACTCTGGGAAATTGTTGGTTTGCAGTAATTGTCTGAGAGCTTCTTTCCATTCTCCATGGAAGATGAGATCATTCCACTTGGGAATGATATTTCCCAGTGGACAACCGTGACTATTCGATTGACAAAATGGTACACCACATTCCATGCAACGAGCAGCTTGAACTTTTAAATTTTTACGAACATGAGGGAAGTTATAAACTTCGTTCCAATCTTTTTGTCGTTCTGTAGCATCTCGATAAATGTCTGTTTCACGTTTGTACTTCACAAAGCCTCTTGTTTTATCCAAGATTCTATCGGCTCGCTTCTGTTCCAATGCAATGTCTTGGATAGCCTCCTCTATGTCTTTGATTGATGGTTCATTTTTGATGCTGGATCCATTTTCGATAGCTTTCATCTCTTTGTGGGTTTCTTCAGATAATTTCTCTTCTTCCAAAGCCTTAAGAGCTCTTTGATACTCGTATGGGAAAACTTTAACAAATTTGCCTTGATAAGCTGGCCAGTTTGCAAGAATCTCCTGTGCAACCAAA
Source organism: Melanostoma mellinum (assembly GCA_914767635.1). Classification (NCBI taxonomy): domain Eukaryota; kingdom Metazoa; phylum Arthropoda; class Insecta; order Diptera; family Syrphidae; genus Melanostoma; species Melanostoma mellinum. The sequence continues at coordinate 159,266,287 of OU612058.1, read as the reverse complement.
GAACCAGTCTTCTGGATAAATTCTTTCAGAAGCTGTTTCACAAGTATAACATCCTTTTCCAACTCCAACGGGAGAAGGTCAACCGACTCAGCGTTAACCTTCGGCTTGAATGAACCATCAATATCGTAAACATATGCAATTCCACCTGACATGCCGGCAGCGAAGTTGCGACCAGTAAGACCGAGAATAAGAACTGTTCCACCAGTCATATATTCACATCCATGATCTCCTACGCCCTGTAAATAAATTGCAAGATTGTACATTCGAGACTTTCAAGCATTTAAGATCGTATTTTACCTCAACAACAGCAGTGACACCAGAATTACGCACACAAAAACGTTCAGCTGCTATTCCACGGAAGAAAGCCTTGCCATCGGTTGCACCATAAAGGCAAACATTTCCAACAATCACATTCAGATGTGATTCAAATGGAACGTTTTCTGGTGGTCGAATGGTAATAGTACCACCGCAGAGACCTTTTCCAACATAATCATTGGAATCTCCGATCAAACTCACATTCACACCTCTTGCAAGGAACGCACAAAAACTCTGTCCAGCAGAGCCCTCGAGTTTTATGTTAATACTGCGACCTTCAGGAAGTCCTGCTTCCCCATATTTGCTAAAAATACATCAAATTGTTTACGATTAGTTGTGGAAATAATTAAAATAAAGTCAGTGTATTACCATGCGATTTCGTAGCTCAAGGTTGAACCAAATGCTCGTTCTTCGTTGTGTATGCTCGCAACGAATTCTATCGAATCTTCATTACCATCTAAGACTCCTTGGGCTTTTGCGATAACTTTGTTATCTAAGCGATTTTCTAGACCAAAATCTTGAGCAACTGACCCTCCGATGATGCTTACACCTGGTCTCAATTTGGTTGCGTCTTGTAACAAAGTAGATAGATCCAAAGTTGATGCTTTGAGAGTTAGTTGTTTATTGACTCTTAACAAATCTGTGCGTCCAATAAGATCTTGGAATTTACGGATGCCAAGGTTTGCCATTATTCGACGAATCTTTAAAACATGAGTAGGTTAGTAAAATGGTTTCACAGGGAAGTTTTAGGTAAGACTTACATCTTCAGCCAGCATAAAGAAGAAGTTGATGACGTGCTCAGGTTTACCAGTAAACTTCTTTCTTAAGACAGGATCTTGAGTAGCAATTCCAACCGGGCAAGTGTTTAAGTGGCACTTCCTCATCATTGTGCAACCTTTTGAGATAAATTAAAATTTTCATAGAGTTATACTACTTTAAGCTTTCTAACAAAGATACATATATAAATAAAACGAAGTTCACTGCAGAAGGCCTGCGGGATGGACTAGGTTAGGTTAGTTTAGATGTGGCTATCAGTATATACGGAGACCGACACACTTAGACCACAGAGGGTCCATCGTGATACCACTGAGACCAGAAGGTTGATCAACCTCTCGTCCCTGTCTAAGGAAATAGAGAGTTGAAACAAACTCTTATTGAACCTGGACTATCGAGTTGATCACCAGTTATTCAAACCATTCGGAACTGCGTAAGAAAAGGGAACTTCTCCGTCTGTTAGTTAGCGCGGGGCATGAACAGAGGAGATGTTGGATTGTCTCCTCTTCCTCCTCGTCCATGCAGCTTCTACAAAAGTCATTTGAGTAGACATAGACACCAAATCTTTTATCGTGTTTACTTATTAGGCAGTGTCCTGTAAGGATAAGGACACCTATGTATGGTGGAGTTAATATGCAGACGATTTAGATTCAATAAGCTTTTTGAACGTTTCGAGTCCACAAACGGCCAGATTTATTTTGTCATAAGAAATGTACTACTCTACGTCCATCTAGTGCTCATCGTAATGCTTAAGCGAAAGTTTACATGTAGCGACAGGTATACCTACGAGAAGTTCCTTCTTTGGCGAGTTTGTTATGAAAGGTGAATGTTGAACCACTCTGACATCTTCTTTAGAGACGTGCGACAGTTTCAGAGCGTAATAGATTTTGTAGAGACAGAGACAAGAGCTTGGAGAACAGCCTGACTGTTCGAATACTACTCCTACTCAAATATAGAATAATTTTTTTTTTAATTGTTTGATGATATTTTTGGCAAGAATGTTTTAAAAAATTTCGATAATGACAGTGCAAGAAAGTATTATTTTTTTTTTTTTCGACGGATGTAGATTGAAGCCAGATTCGAAGGTATGAACAATTTCCTGCATCGTCTTAAGAAACCTGAGCATTTAGCAGCATTTTTGGCGACTTCAAATATGTCATTTTAATGAAGGCCATCGATTACACACGTAGCAGGTAGACATTTCTCAAAGCCCCTTTATCGGCTGCTAAATTCGACGACAAATTATGCTATCTATGTTAAATCAGGCTTAGCGCCGTTACATGTTCAACATTTAAAATCTAACGCATATTATATCGTAAGGGTGATGAAAAATTACGACAGCTGTCTTAATAAAGCCATTATAAAACATGACCTTCAAGGTATAATGTCTCTCCTTTTAAAGAGCGGAATCAAATTGCACGGGATCACATTGGTGATTTCTCACTATCAATGAGATCATTTAGATGAATGGCATTTTAAATTTGCAGATCTCATTTCCCAAGTCGACCACGGCTTTTACTTCGAAAATTTCGCAAAGCCACTTCATCTAGGACTAGAAATGTATTCAAGCTCTTGAACATGCAGCTGGTCTCAGATCTTTGTTATTTCCGCAATGAGTTTTCGGTTGAGGTTATGAGCATAGTTTTCAGAGCTAGGTTATCCTTTACGCTTAACCTAAGCTGCATACCTTACGTGGAATGTGCAATAGAAAAGAAACTGAAAATATTTTTCACTTTTTGGCCATATGTCTGTCCTAAAACACAGGAAATAAGTCGTCTATATTTTCAAAAAAGCTCTATGCCGTTGCAGACGACTTACGAAATTTTGTGTGGAGCTAATATTATCAACATGCACCAAAACAGTTTCCCTTAATCATCTGAGCTAAAGCAGTTCAAAAAAAGTTTAAAACTTATAAATTTGCTAACCATCTTAGGTAATACAGTTAATAAAATGCCGTCACTTTAAATAAGACTAGCTATTTTATATTTAATTAACATTTTGTGTTTCAAGTCACGTAATTTAAATTGATAATTTTAATATTTATAATTTATGTACATATGTATATAGTAAAATTGATTTTGTATATATTCTTATTTTTCAAAGCACTGCAAATTTGTATGCTTTGTACTTAATAAGTTTTCAAATATTGAAATATCAGGTTTGTTCGTTGAAGCCCTGGGGCTGCCATAGGGTCGCCACAAAGCGTTTTTTGAGAAACCTAAATTCGCCCTGAATGTCAAATTGAGTGTTTTTTGAGCCATAGGTTTGCCATAGGTTTTCCCCCAACTCGCCCTAGCTTTTTGCTGTGGCGATTTGAGGGCTGTCAAATGGCATGTATTTTTTTTTAATGACAGGGATGTGTGGTGATTTGTGGTTTAGCGTTTTTTGAGGAGTGGAAAACCCAGGTTTTTTTGACAACTCATAGGATTGTCAAGAAAACCTGGGTCAACCCTGGGGAAAGTTCAACGAACAGACCTATCATATCAAGCAGATGGCACGATTGCCATGTCTTTTTTCTTTAAAAATTATATGTTTCGGAAGACTTTGAGAAAGAAACAAAGAATTTATTTATCTATCTACTAAAGGGTTTAACTTAAATTGCCTCTTCTATAAGGAGTAGGAATTATTCGTAACTTTGGTCCGCTTTCGTGCGAAATGAAACAAGTGATATTGTGTTTGTGGCTCGGAGAATGAAATCAAAAATTTACTTTCTGCATTCCAAAAATATAGGAAGGCGCAACAAAGCAATGGAAACCTCGGGGCATAACACATTTCAAGGGCGTACTCTTTTACTCCACCTCCAAACGACTAAATGAAAAGCGGTCTTCCTTCTGATGGTTGGGTTTTCGATTAACAGGTATTGACTAAATCCTTTTCATTTGTGAAAATTGAACTCTCTTTAACACAAAAACGTTTGTCTATAATTTTAAAGGACCAATAGTTTCGGTTGTTGAACTTTACAGAGGGTTGACCAAAGTTTCTTTGAAAGCGCTATGAATTGTAAAAATCCCAGGGGTTTTGCAGCTCTCAAAAAACGTTCACCAATAAACCACCAAATATTTTTGTCATTTGAAATAAAAATACGTTCTATTTAACAGCCCTGTCCATTACCTGAGGTCACCTCAGCATAAAACTTACCTCAGTCATTTAAGGCGAGTTCAAGGTTTCTTAAAAATGAAGATTGAACTTTGATTGAATGACAAAGCGGTCAGTTATTAAATGGAATCTTTTTTGTTATACCTACACCATGTGTAAATTTTATTTACACGTATGTTAAAAGGCTACGTCTACACGTGTAATAAATTCGTGGGTCAGGAGTCATTAAAACACTCATGCACTTAATAGAAAGCTCTGCAATCGATTGCTTTGTGGAGCCCTGAGCACATAATAAGTTTGTTCGTTGAAGACCTAGGGTCGCCCTGGAGTCGCCACAAAGCATTTTTTGAGAAACCCAAAGTCGCATTGAATGTCAAATTGAGTGTTTTTTGAGCCCTAGGGTTGACCTAGGTTTTCCATCAACTCACCCCAGGTTTTTGCTGTGGCGAGTTGAGGGCTGTCAAATGACATTTGTTTTTAATCAAATGACAGGGATTTGTGACTGGATGTAACTGGAAAACCATAGGGTTTTCAAGAAAACCTGAGTCAACCCTGGGGAAAGTTCAACGAACGGACCTAATTTCGTAGCGCATATGTAAATAGCTGAACAGATTTTTTTTTTTTTAATTGAAAAGGGCGAAGGCGAAACACTCTTTACTAGCACTTCGACCTGAAAGACCTTTTGTGCTGTTCCCTTAGGTTTAAACACGTAAAGTGTGGAGCTGTTCATTCGAAATTGAGGTCATGTAAGAACCTAAGAATGTTCGGAGGAAGGGTGTTTCTTATATCAAGAGGACTAGTGAATCCTTTATTGAATATCTTTAGCCTGGACCTGGCTATGGCAGGGCATTCACATAAAATGTGTTCAGCCGTTTCTGTGTCTTGGAGACAGAGACGGCAGGGTTCATCCTGGCTGATGCTTATGTTTTTAAGACGATATCTGAGAGAGCACTGTCCATAGTGAGGAAGTACGTAAGTAACTTTGCGTCACGTTTGCTCAAGTCAAGAAACTCTTTCATACGTCTTTGAGACAAGTCTATTAATAGTTTTGACTGCCGGTGGACATTAGAGTTGTGAATCATGTTCTGCCGTTCCCAAGTAACCCGTTCGCGTAATGCTGATTGGGAGAGCACAGTATAACTCCGGTCCTTTGAATTGGGATTGAGAGCCAAGTCTACCTAGCTTCTTCGTTACCCTGTAAACCTTCATGTCCAGGCACCCAGGAAAGAGTTATTTTATTGTGGGTGGCTAATTTGGATAGAGAGAGAATGTCAGGTAGTTCCAAACTAGTTTGGATTCAATTTTGGTTGAGAACAATGCTCTCAGGGCTGTCTGCCTGTCAGAGCAAATTAGGATGCGCGATCTTCAAATGCATTCCCAAACACAGAATTCTACAGCTATTATCTCTGCTTGAAAGATAGTTGTTGTGCTACCAAGGGATATTAATAGATGATTTGAAGTTGGGACCGAAAATCCCTGCAACTACACTGCTGTTAGTTTTTGAACCGTTAGTGTGCCAAATGAATCAACGGCGATTCGTTAATATTTTTATTATTAATATTCCTTAAAATCCCATTTTATATTTGTGATTTTGGTGTGACTATTGAATATTTTGTGTGATACTACTGCGGGATATCGAACATCGTTTGAAAAAATACTATAAAATACATTTTCTTACCCATAACAATCAACGGGGCGGTACTGAAGCCAAATTCATCAGCGCCCAACAGAGCTGCAACGACCACGTCAAATCCAGTTCTCAGCTGTCCGTCGGCTTGAACAACAACCCTAAATAAAAGAACGTATTTTAATATAAACCCATCCTGTTGGTCAGTATGAATTAAAACATAAATTACTAATGAAACACCGCGTCGGAACGGGCGAGCGTAAACAAAGACGAGCGCTTAACACAACAGAAACGAGCAACGATCATTTGACCTATATGCGCAGTCTGTTTTAAACCTCTTGCGACCTCACAGTCTTGTCTCGAAAGCACTGTGGTTTCGATCGATTGGTACCTTTTATCTGCTTAACTCTGACTAACTCTGAGGGAAGATGATTAAGTTCGACAAAGTTTTGTTTTTTTGTTTTGTTTTGTATGACTCAAAAACTGGGTTTAACATTTGATAAGGAAAAAGAAAACAAAAATCACATCTCACCGTAAGATTGTGATTGAATTAAAATTTTACTGCAGAAGAGATCTGCACTTATAAATGGCTGTCATTCATGTTTCACGATCTGGATAACCAGGTTTCAATATTCGTATAGTGAGTATAGGGAATTTCTCAAAACAATTTACCTTGATCGAAGATTATTTAGAACAAGGACTTGATGTGTTTCAGCAATACCCAACTCCCATGGCAAGCCAGCGTTTTTAATTCCTGTCCATGAACTTGCACCGGTGCCTCCATCGTGTCCGGAAATAACAACGTGCTCAGCTTTTCCCTGGAATAAGTTAGTTTTGGTGTCAATGCATTTTTATATCAATGGTAGACCTACCTTTGCTACACCAGCAGCGACGACTCCAACTCCGACTTCAGATACAAGTTTTACACTTATTCTAGCCTTGGGGTTGGAGCACTTGAGATCGTAGATAAGTTCTGCCAAGTCCTCGATGGAATAAATGTCGTGATGTGGTGGTGGAGAAATAAGTCCAACACCTGGCACTGACTTACGAGTGTAAGCAATGTCCTTGGTGACTTTGTATCCAGGCAATTCTCCTCCTTCGCCAGGTTTTGCACCCTGTGCCATTTTGATTTGCAGGTCATCAGCATTGGCTAAGTAAGAGGCTGTTACTCCGAAGCGTCCTGATGCAACTTGCTTAATAGCTGAACGTCTGTTGTGATCGGCATCTTGGTCTGTTAAATGAAAAATAAATTTAGAAAACCCAAACAGATGAACATACAGAGGGACATACTCAAGTAACGGTCTGCGTCTTCACCACCTTCACCGGTGTTACTCTTGCCTCCAATTCGATTCATTGTTACTGCAAGTGTCTGATGAGCCTCAAGGGAAATACTGCCAAAGCTCATGGCACCAGTAGCGAATCTATTAATGTGAACAATAAATAAGTTGGCAAACTAACAATCATTCAAGCCTTACCTCTTGACAATCTCACTAGCTGGTTCAACTTCCGATATATCAATACTCTTCTGTTCCGTGCAAAACTCCAACTGACCTCTGAGTGTACACTTCTTGACACTGTTTAGAGTCGAGTCTCTGAAAGCCTCAAATGCGTTTTGATTCTTGTTTATTGTAGCTTCTTGCAAACTAGCAATTGATGCGGGCTCATTTATGTGACTCTCACCACCATGTCGCCAATGGTATTGTCCAGGGTTGCGCAGAATACGAGTATCTGGCGAAACTTTGCAGTAGGTCATTTGGAAACGATCCAACCCTTCAGTTGCGAGTATCTCCAAAGTAACACCACCAATGCGACTATGTGTTCCACGGAAGCACCGATCAATCAAATCGGTTCCCAGTCCAACAGCTTCAAATATCTGGGCACTTTTGTAAGACTGTAAAGTGCTAATTCCCATCTTGGCCATGACTTTAGCAATTCCAGTGTCGATGGCTTGGGCGTAGGCGGCATAGATTTGTTTATCAGAAACATCGGGACTGATCACGCCATCATTGCGCAGTGACAATGCCAACTCAAATGCAAGATACGGGCATATAGCATCAGCACCGTATCCCAATAGAACGCAAATATGGTGAACTTCTCTTGCCTCAGCAGTCTCCACAATAATACCAACCTTCATTCTTTGCAGAGTCTCAATAAGATGATGGTGCAGAGCACCCAAAGCAAGAAGCGCTGATATAGGTGCCCTTCCTTTTCCCACATTTCTATCTGAGATTACCAAAATCTGATATCCTTTTTCAGCGGCAATGCGACCCTCACGGCAAATGCGATCAATACAATTGATATAACCTTCGATACCTTCTTCAAATTGGAATGTGATATCCAAAACTTTCGTTTTCCAACCACGATGAGTGTTTCTTTTCAGCAAGTTGGTATCTGGAATGCTTAATATTGGGTTTTGTAGCCAAATGCGATGGACCTGTTGTGCTGATGGTTTCAAAAGATTGCCCTCTGGGCCCACTGGGCATTGCATCGACATGACCACTTTCTCGCGGAATGGGTCGATGGGGGGATTAGTTACTTGAGCGAAAAGTTGCTTGAAGTAATCGTATGGAAGGGGTTGGAATTCAGAAAGGCATGCCAAGGGAGCGTCATTGCCCATAGAACCAAGGGCCTCTTTCCTAAAAAGTTTAGTTGGTTAGAAACAAAATAGAAGGCAATTGATTGGATGATTAAGACTTACTTGTTATTGAACATGGGGACGAGTAACATGTTTACTGTTTCAGTGGTGTAGCCAAATAGTCCGAGTCTAGGATCGAAAAGGCCTTTCATGGTTTCATCAACGCCATTCGAATGTCCGTTTGCGGTTGCTTGCTTGAGTTTATCAGCATCTCGAATTTCCTCAATTGTGATCTAAAATACACCATCACATTTTTAAGCATGGAAATATTTTCTATAAAATTTACTTTAGCAGAAATGATATTTGAATTCCATGCACTTTATTTGGAAAATTTAAATATTTAAAATAGTAAATAATGAAAATAAGCTTTGGAAGAACAAATAATTTCAAAAATTCATAATTTGTAAAATAAAAATAGATAATGTAGACACGTAGATACATTCAACAGACTGACTAAAGCTGGGTCTGATGAGAGAAAAAGAAATCTGCAACCAGTATAGGAAGTAGCTTTTGGATTTTTTTTTTTTTTTAATTTGGTCTTGCTGTGAATGGAATACTAAGACAAGTTATCTATAGCTTTCGCGAAGTCAGTCAGAGAATGGAGACGATCCGTACTATCGTAAAACTCTACCACTCAACCTCGTTAGCGCCCTTGTCCTTGCAAAACAGGACATCAATAGTAGGGGATTGAGCTCATCGAAAAACGTTTGAGATGATGCGAGACATTAACTTTTATTGGAAGGTTAAAAGGCCAATATTGAAAAAGAGGATATCTTTGGAAGGATGACCCAAAATATACATCCTGCACGACACCACTTCCGGCAACGAAATCTGGCTCATCCATCTTGCAGTGGAACAAAAATGATAGTAAGGAGCAAGTTATTTCCTGGTCTTCGCATCCGCAACGACAAGTAGTGGTCGCCAGATGCAGCATTGATCAATTTTGGGTTGACAAAAGTCAATACTGAAAGTGCCAATTTCAAGGACAAATCGTAGCGATGCTAACAAGCCACAAGAAATGCTAGCATAACTACCTTCTGGGAAAACTCATGGGTCGACTGCAAAAGTACTCAGAGAAATAAAATGAGTTTTAGAGGCTCAAAAAGAAAACTAAAGTGTCTTGAAAGCTAGAGGATGTGAAGGGCTATATCAGGCTACCTCAGGAGAAAGAAAAAGATCGAACAATCAAAAGATGTTTCAGAAAGTCTAAACATTGTTTGGAAGAGTAAAACAACCAACATCAAGATGGGCAACCCACACGAACCTTGCTTAAATGATAACGAACCACTTTGAAAATTGTAATAGACATGCAGTTGTAAGCAATGAATGATGATGACAGACAATTGCCATCAGACTCAATACTCAAATGAACAAAGCAGCAAGAGCCACCAGCTACAGTCGGAACTTTTTGAATGTGCTGCTAATGTCCTAAGTAGAGACCAATGCGAACTAATTTTTTTAAATACGGTCGCGGGAAAGTATATCCAACAACCGACATCTCGGCACCATCTGCCCCAACCGTAAAGAACAACAAAATAAAGATCGACTACGCGCAACAACTATAGGCTTTATCTGTTATGCGAAAAACGATTAGCATAGCTACTTCAAATACGATTATAGCTACAAGAGGATAGCGAAAGTCGTGTTAAACTGATTGACACATACAAAACGTACGGCATAAACATTCTTTGAGTGGAATGAGTCGAGTATTTGCACATCGACTTTGAATTTCGTAGGTCGATGTCGTGTGTTGCTGTGCTAATAGAGATGTTCAATAAACGTATCTGGATATCTTTTTATTGACCTTTACGTGTGAAACATTTAGCATTAGCAGAGGCACAAATGAATTTAACATAAAAGTTAACTAAAGGCTATATGAGAATTTGGGTATACCTTTCTATATGTATGATCGATCAACTATTAAAAAATTTGGTTTTGTTTCTTTCAAGGTTTGATCCAATTCTGTAGCAACAAGTTGTTGAATTTTCATGTTTCATAGCTGTTGTTGGCAGCAGTCTAAAAGAGATATCTGAATCGTTCAAAAATGCATCTAAGATACGGGTACGCGAAAAAGCCTATCCGATATGTTCTTGGTACCTGTGTCGTGATGGATAGCATGTTTTCCCATTACGTTGTAAGTTCGTGGTTCGAGTCCCAACAAAAGCCAAAAATGTTTTTGCACGGGTATCGCCTTTCTTGAGGAATTGGCAAGTCTTCTGAACATCGTCAAAACGTTACCTGTCTCACTCTGTTTTATCGCTTTTTTCACAAGCAGTGCTCTAGCGAAATAGCCAGTTGCATTCCTCCCCTAAAACAATTTAGCCGCAACACTCGCCTCGCTAAGAATGCTCATCAGTTCTACCTTGTGCCCAATTTTGGGCGAACAGTCAATTATGGAGATTCTTATTTTAGTCGCACCACCCGAATGTGGAATGCTTTACCTGGCTCTGTATTTCCCCTGCATTACGATTCGCAAAGGTTCAAAAGCAATGTGCATCGGTATCTCCTATTAAATCCTCTCCTATTTTCCTAAATGCTCGCCCTGTGTTCTATAACATTATAAGGGTATTCAAATTCATAACCCCTTGATGTGCGCGACAATTATAAAAAAAAGGCATGTTTGTGAGATATGCGCTAGGAGTTTGGGGTCCTCGCTCTGTTGCACCACCCTATTTATTTATTTAATTTGATTGGTTCTTGAACGCACCCAATGTAGTTCAAACCATTAAAAACGAGTGGTTTGAAGAAGTGCAAATTACCTGTTGAAGTTGGTAGACTTCTACAGGGATCCTGAAAAAAACCCAGAATCGGTGTTCGTCAAAATTGAAAAAGACGCACTACTGAAACTTTCGACCCCCAGAAGCTTTAGACAATCTGACACAATGTATTTTAGTGTTTCAATATCTTACTTAAAAGGGTAATATACAATACATTACATACGCAAGTAAATTTTTAAAAAATCGATACTTTTACTTGAATTTGCTCAAGTTGAGTTTGCTCAAAGCGTTAAAGTGGTAGAAAGCGTGAGACCTCACTGCCATAAATCAGAAAACTGTTCTTCTTATAACTATTTAACAGTGTTACAAGTATTGTAATCTTTAAAGGATAACAATTTTCCTACTTTTGGGTTTCACACTACTTGTTATCCGAATACGGCTTACGGTGTCGAAAACCTACCATAGAAAAACAAGCTTATTTCGATAAAAAATTAGTAGAATTCGAAAGAAGTGCATTTTAAAATTCGAACGATTCGAAAGTTATCACGTAAACTTTCGAAATGCACTTTTTTCAAATTCAACTAACTTTCTATTAAAATAGAACTTCAAAACAAGCATATGAAGAGGTCATGGTTTGATTCAGGTTACAGAATATAAGGCTACAAGGATCAAATATGTAAGTTTCAAGAGCCAATCTTTCCGGGTAGTAAGTTAAGATAAGCTACAATTGCATGAAACAACCTTATTCGCAAACTTGGAACATCAGTGGCCTTTTTCAGCTAAACAAAAGTTACAAGCACACATTTATTCTTGTAATTTATAATTACAAACTCTTAATCCGGTTTTTATTTCACCAACTTACAAGTTCCGAATTCACATAGCGCACAAAAATGTAGAAAGAAAATATTTTCGATCACAAGTGAAGAAAATTCATCAGGCACTGGGATCAAGAATGACTTGTAATTTACAACTTTTTTTTAGCAATATTTTTGAGTGTTGTGTTGAAAAAATCAAAATGAACAAGCAAAAGATTGCTGAAACCTTTTAGACCTCGTCTTGAATGCTTGTCAGCTCATTGTAAAAAGGGTAATTTTTTGTAGAACAGTTCGCTTTGAATATTCAATGATTTCAAAAGTGTTTGCGACACCTCATGTAATTTGAAGAAGAAAGAGGACCATTCTCTAATACTCTTTAGCACTCGATTGTAAAGATCTCAAATTTAAAAGGTTCTCAATGTACACGATTTCGCTGGCCCGGCCCGCATAATACCCGGATAAGCACTGAACAAGCACTTCCATCTTGTAACTCAAAGGTACAAGTCTACAAGTCAAGAGCCATGCATTATGTGCATAACACTTGTAGAAGACCAAGCAAATTTACACTTTTGTGCTGCAGAAACTTTTAAACTTGTCATGATCCACTTGTATTACAAGTATTTGAAGGTTTGTGTTAAATGCCCCTATTCTACTCTTTCCGCGTGGATGGAAAACAATGTTTGACAAACCTGTTCCAGAAAAGTAAAGAATTTTCATAATGAGAGGCGGTTTATTTTTGGTGGAAGGTCAATTGGTCATCTAACATGGTATATTTCACGGAACTTTTCGCTTATTTTTAATACGCGAAAAACACACACTCTTGTCTAACTTTGAACGCGGTATCACTTTTGATAGCCCCACCACACGAATGTGGAATGCGCACGACTTTCTCTTTCCTTCACATTGTCATATTCTTTGAAACCACTTTGAATCGGTACCCCTATATAAAAACAAACAATTTTAGTGAGCGTTAGCAATAAAATAAGCTATAGTAATAATCAAAAATCAAAACGAAAAATGCTTTGAAATAATATTCTATAAAAACTAAAATTCAATTGAAGGACGTAGGAGTAAATCAAAATTTGTTCTTGGCTTGAAAATAGTACAATACGTGTTAGTTCTTTGCTTAGACTTACCATCTATGTCCAACATAAGTTTGTTTAGCATTGGACAAGGATAAATGTGTTAAGTGTTAAGATTAAAGTCATAATTGTTCATAAAATTAAAAAATATTTACCTTTTCCTGGAGCCATTCAGAGTGTGGCCTGGATTTAGCGATTTTTGTTTTCAGTTCAACGTCTTGGATGAATGTCTTTTCTTGAGTATCAACCAGCAGCATGCGCCCTGGCTTGAGACGACTCTTAAGTATCACTTGTGATGGATCAACATCGTAAACACCAACTTCAGATGCCATGACAAGTATATTATCTTTGGTAATGTAGAACCGGGATGGACGCAAGCCGTTCCTATCAAGAACCGCTCCAATGTAACGCCCATCGGTGAATGAAATTAGAGCTGGGCCATCCCAAGGTTCCATAACGCATGCTGCCCATTGGTAAAAATCGCGTTTTTCTTGTGGCATAGTTTTATCATTTTGCCAAGCTTCAGGTACCATGGTCATTACAGCTTCCGGCAAAGACCGCTCTCCGGCCATTGTTAAAAACTCCAACACACAATCGAATGATCCCGAATCTGAAAGATTTGGCTCAACAACAGGGAAGAGTTTTTTGATATCCTCCCCGAACATTTGGCTCTCCATTACACCTTCGCGAGCTTTCATCAAGTTCACATTACCCCGCAAGGTGTTGATCTCTCCATTGTGGGCGAGCACACGAAGTGGATGTGCTCGTTCCCAAGATGGGAACGTGTTTGTACTAAAACGAGTGTGAACCAAAGCCAGATATGTTTCAAATTCGGGATTTTTAAGATCGGTGTAGTAGTCCCAGAGTTGATCGGACGTAAACAATCCCTTGTACACAATGGTCCTTGTGGACAAAGAACAAATATAAAATCTTCGGCCAGGCTTTGCCAACAGGTGACTAGCTTGCTTCCGCAGGAAAAACACTTGACGTGCCAGTCTATCTTCATCCAAATCAGTACAGGTCACAAATACTTGACGTGAAATTGGCTCGCTCTTACGAGCAACATTTCCAATTGCCGTTTGATTGGTTGGAACTGTCCGCCATGCCAACATTTTAAGCCCAAGTCCCTCTGCAAGATCATTGAACTCCTTTTCAGCAGCCGCTTGTGTCTCTTTATCCAAATAAAATATTCCAGTAGCATACTTTCCAAATGGAGGTAGTGTTACCCCCTGCGATTCTCTAAAATCAGCAAAGAAAAACAAATAATGATTAGATTCCACGTGTTAATCATATCAGAGCAGTCTATAAATAACGACATTCATGTACGCACAATCCGAGCACTCTTACGGAGAATGTTTTGAGACCGATAAGAGTCGCAAACTACGCCAGCAGATAACACTGTGGCGAAGTGATCCTGGCAAAATTCATGACCTATATGGTGCCAATAAAATGTGACGTGTTTACAAATTAATCAAAGTCTAGAGTGCAAAAAATAAAATAACCAAAAAAAGCTCTGGTAAAGCTTTTCAAGCCATGATGTTTATGAATCACAAGTCGTTCGTTAAGCGTTCCTTGAACTTGACATTCGTTTATGGGTTATGGTTCTGCGGCAACTAGAAGTAGGTATTTATGGAACATTTTAATCAGTGTGACAGGTTTGAGTGTTTAGTTCAACTTTATTATTCGTTTCCTTTTACACTTGAAGATCGTTGATTATACGAAGATAAACAGAATTAATTCACAAACTAAGATTTGAATGGTTTTTTTTTCATTTTGATCTTAACTCAGAGGAGATAACTTTTATTAAGGCTTCCTTCTGATTGACGCTATCGATCGAAGAGCGTAGGTCGTTGTACCGGATTATGGAACTTCAATAAAATGTCATGAAGTGTACTATTCGGGGCTAGAATTCGATCACGTGATTAGAGACACATGTTTGTTCATTTATATTTGCTTCTTTGAATTGAAAAACAAAATTTCTCTAAGTACATATTTGATTGGGACTTTTTGGCAACTAACTAAGTAGCAGCTGTCAAAATATAGAATAAATGTGTATTCACAGTTACTCATCGGTGTTATTTGCATTGTGTTCAGCCAGTAATGCTACCATATTTTTTGGGTTTTGGGGTTTCGGTTTATTTAAGCTACTTTAAGCCAAAATCTATAGAATTACTGTCTAGACAAGGCTTTATCTTAAAAAAAAACCTCCTGACATTCAAACCGTCAGATTTTTGTCAGGAATGATGTAAACAAGTTGTGTTTTGAATGAGTCTGGTGTTGATTATTTGCCTCTGACGTGAGAGTTCGAGGTTCAAATCCTAGAAACACGAAATTTTTTTCCATCGGGTCAGCTTAAATCCAATTACTGTCTGTCTTTTAATCGGCCCTACCGAGGTAACCGTCGGAGAGGACTTCTCTCCGATCGGAGACATTTTCCTAGGTGGTAGTTCTCCGATCGGACGATCCGACGTTCTCCGATAAGTTTTTGTTGCGCAGATTTTTTTTTGGGAATGCAATGCATTACCGCATTTGTGAAACATTTCTTACGACGGCGGCGGCAACTACTTCGAAGCAAAATTGAATCTCCGCTCCGACGGTTACCTCGGTAGGGTCTTATATCAAATATTATAACTCTTGGCTTGGAACCGTGAACAAGTTGAGGTCTATCTGAATAAGCCTGAAACGGTATTTTATGACGAAGAAGTTCGGAATTTCAATTCCAGAAATCCAACTATTTATCCACGGATTTGTTTTTTTTATGAAGTTGTCAAGTCTCAAGTGATCTGGTAAGAACTTTCTCGCTAAACCGTTCCAAATCAAAAAATAAAGGATTTTTTACTGCTTTTCAAGTTACGAATGAGAGAATTAGGGCCCAAAATCTCCTCGTGCTATCTAAATTGATAAATAAATTGGAGGCACAACCGAGCTTGGAGAGCCCTGGACTCCAGGACATTTCTTTAAACCGCTCCTTGAGAGGAATGGAGAAGACCTTTAAACTTGAAACCGATTCCAAAAGGCTAAGTGAGAAGGATTCTTTCATGGCAGTGCAAAGGCTTGTGCCGGCTTCTTTTTTTATAACTTGTGAACCCCCCATATTTCTGTATTTCTTAAACTTGTATTTATTAAAATTAAATTAGTGAGGCAGCTAAGAACTCCAAAATGGGCAAAGGAACTAGGAGACGAGATACCATATAAGCTTTGGTGGCTTACGATTCTTAACTACAAATTTATAGGAGATGATAATCTGCATAATGAATGGAGGGAAAGCTACTCAGCTCTATCACAGATTCTATCGTAAGAAACTTCCACACGGAAAGCAAAATTACGAACCACGAAAATTTTTGTTCACAAAATTCGAATGGAATCGAAGAAAGCATTTCCAGTAGCCCCACTCAATTCCGCCATGATGGTTTTCGAAATCAGCTGTTTTACGCCAAATGTCAAGATCATTCACATTTTTCTGTAAACTTTTTTCGTATATTTTAATATATAAAATTCTCGTGTCACGGTGTTCGAACTTGAACTCCCCCGAAACGGCTTAACCGATTTTTACCAAATTTTATATGCGTATTCAGTAAGTCTGAGAATCGGCTACTATCTATTTTTCATACCCGTAAGTGATAAGGGCCTTCTACCCTTAACATTGCTTTTTTAATTTACACTGTGACACGAGATTTTTTTTTTTTTTTTCATACATAGCTTTCTGTGGGAACAACGCTTTGAATAAGTTTGACCCGAGCAACGCCGGGCGGGTCAGCTAGTATTATATATTATTTTTCATTCCAATCGGATTTGGTGATACGAAATCTACGAATTTCGAAATTCGTTCCACTCCGAATGGATTGTGTGATGGTAGGTCTGTTGTTGAACTTTCCCCAGGGTTGACCCAGGTTTTCTTGACAACCCTATGAGTTGTCAAAAAAAGCTGGGTTTTCCAGTCCTCAAAAACGCCAAACCAAAAAATCATCACACATCCCTGTCATTAAAAAAATACATGCAATTTAACCCCCCCTCCCTCAACTCGCCACAGCAAAAATTTATGGCGAGTTGAGTGAAAACCTAGGTCAACCCTAGGGCTCAAAAAGCACTCAATTTGACATTCAGGGCGACTTTAGGTTTCTCAAAAAACTCTTTGTGGCGACCCTATGGTGACCCTAGGGCTCCAACGAACAAACCTAGTGACATCGCATCGGAAAACTTGAGTTTTTTCGATTACGATGGAATCTGTGATAGGGCTGACTAATAAACAAAGGAAATAGAGATACACGAAGTTGCAACAAAATGGATCTTCTCATCTCCCAAAATTTTAAGATCTATACGGCGGGTATAGAGTAGCTGAATGCGAAAAATAGCAAAAATTTCTGATAACCAACGTGAGTTTGCCGCGGGTAGGTCAACAACATATGCAATCCAAAGTATGATGATCCTGTTGGAAAATGTTTTTTATAAAATGTGGATGTTGGTATGGATGACTTAGAAAAAGCATTCGGTTTTCAACCAGAAATTAAAAATTTTCGTAAGAATATAGAGATGATATGTAGTCTATAGTCTTCCCTAGGCTCTAAACTATCCTTTTATCAGATTTCATTTAAATTTGTTTAGTAGTTTAACTGTAAAAGCAAACTCACTTTCACTTTTATAACATTAGTTACGCTTGGGATGAGAAGCAGCGGATTCTTCGTATGACAGTAAGGGCCGGTCTGTTCAAGTGTGGTTAAATCTGTGGTTTGGTTACCAGAGATTTTGCTTAACCCGTGGTTATGGATCTATGGTTAAGGAATTGCGTCTTTTCACTATATTTTCGGCCTTGGTTAACAAACCGTAGGTTATCGAGAAATTCCAATATTTTTCCAGTCTATCTGTCAAATTAATCACTAACCCCAATCAATGGTTATCTTTTTTGGTAACATGTGTTTATTGTCGGCAGTTCATAGTGAGTTATTTTATAATTATTCATGTTTTTTTCCATGTTATTCTTAATTTTTGTTATTTTTGAAGAAAATGTCACAATCAAAGCAACGATCTGCGAATTTCTACAAAAGTGAAGAAGAAAAACTTGTAGCTTTGGTGTTAGAAAAAAAGAACATTTTCGAAAACAAGAAAACTGACTGAATAATTCCTCGTCATCACTAACGCCACTACCATCAGAACTCCACAAATCCCAAACACAATTTCCACGTGAACTAAATTTGTAAATGAAACAGTATTTTATAAAAAAGAACTATAACAAGAATAATATTGGAGATAAATATAATGAAAAATTAAAAACAAACGCACTCCTTCACACTGAATTGTTGTATAGCCAAATGATGAGTCAAAAATAATGCGTGAAGACAGATTAACCAAACGTGAAAAGACGAAATTCCAGTAAATCGATGG
The DNA here is from genome assembly GCA_914767635.1 of Melanostoma mellinum. Lineage (NCBI taxonomy): Eukaryota > Metazoa > Arthropoda > Insecta > Diptera > Syrphidae > Melanostoma > Melanostoma mellinum. Next base: position 159,247,847 of record OU612058.1, on the reverse strand, counting down.
TTAAATAGCGTTAACCGACCAAAATCGACTGGTTAACAATTTCTCTGGTTAGTTAACCAAACCATTCATTTCTTAACCAAACCAAGGTTGAAAAGACGCATTCTATGGTAACCACTGGAAATAACCACGGGTTAAAATTAACCAAACTTGAACAGACCGGCCCTAAGTGTAACAAAGCTCGATTGCATTTGAAGTACCAACTGGCAAAATCTGTGAGAACTTTCACGTCGAAAATATTGTCTTTTCTTTTAAAAATAGAGCAGGCTCAGGCTCAGTCCTCAGTCGGTATTCAAAGGTAAGTTCCAGAGTTCCTTCGAACGACGATCTCGAAGGAACGAAAGGCAGATAAAATGCATTTAACGAGCTCTGACATGGATCAAAACAATTGAAAACTGAAACTAAACACGCCTTTGAAAGGTGCATCCACACTAGTATGTCGAACGGTCCATTTCTTTCGGTATGAATTCGGGTCGGCTTGCCATAAGTTAGAAGGTCAATTGGGACGTTCGTTCACACTTATTCGGTATTGCCGATTGGTGCTAATCGGTATGGTATGTGAACGCACCTTAAATCACTATGTCATTTGCGTACACATATGTTTGATGCAGACCTAAAGTTTAGCACCTGCAATTTCAGCAAAGCCAATCTAGTTATATGCATATATCTATTTTTTGGGCTGTTCATATTAAACACTGCTAGGCTTTAGTGTCTGTCAGGAAAACAACTGACATTTCAAAAAAAAAAAAAAAATTTCTTTTCATTATCATACCTTTAAAGTTTAAACTACATGTCAGCTGAGTTCAAAAGATGTTTCACTTTCAAAGTATTAAGAAAGCCAGTCTACATTTGTTCATTGAATTCTTCTGATCTTCATTAACATTTTCATCTTCAAGCAAAAACCTTTCAGTTTCATTAAATAGAATGAGTTATTCGATATCTGCGTCGTGCAACTACAGTGCAAAGTGCTAAAGAAAACAAAACTAAACTATTAAATATCTCATACCATACAAAATTAACGACAGTTGAATTATCCATATTTGAAGCTGTAAAATATTAATTATTTATAAGTTTATGACTTAGCTGGTAATTGTGTCAATACTGGAGACAAATAAAAAATAAGCTGTAAGCGGGTCTGTTAAGATTTCTATAAAGATCGATAGTATGAGGCATTGAATTTAACTGGCATTGGAATTTGGAATGAATTTATTGGTCCACAAATTTGAAAACAATTTCCAAACACACATATGGCAATGTATGTCGAAATTCACAACATTCTTATTCGTTTTAAGTTCTGTGTTTTGAGACAAAGTTGAAGATTGATTTTAAAAAAATGTTGGGAAACTTTGTCCATGAGAATACCTAAGCTCCCAATAATGTCGACAAATGCACGTAGGTGGGGTTAGGAGAGACAGTAATTTTGCACTGATAAGCTTACAAAATAAAGAACGAAGCAACAAAAAAAAAAAAATAATAACAAGGTTCTTTTACTTTTGTATAAATTATACAACTTCGTCTCGCCTGATATCTAACAATTAGAAAAGTAAATAAATGATAAACGTTTGTTTGTCAAGGCTTAATAAAGGCCATATTCTGAAGACCATCAACAATTATAACTGAATTTCTCTACGTTTATGACCAAATTCTGATTTTATTTGAGCACGTTATTAAAAAAAGCTTTATGTGTTTAGAGTTTAAATGTTTAAATAAGGCCATAAATCAAAAATCTTGGGACCAACAGTTTTTGTTCTGGCTTCACACAACTAAAGAAAAAAAAACTACACATGCTTATTTTTTACTGAAATTATTAATATAAATATATATGTCTTGTTCTTCTAGAGCACATTCTTCTCAAACAGTTTCACGTCAACTTCGCTCAGGCTTTAAATTTTATCGCTTTTATAGCTAAAAAACCTCCTTTGCTTAGTAATTTCATCCAACTAATCCAACCATAAAACCATTTTTATCACAGCCAGCGTTCAAAACTTCAATTCGTTCAATAAAATCTAATGTTAATCGTTGGTAAACATTCAACAAATTAACATACGCAGTACTTTATATTCTCTTTAAATATTCTGTTATTCTTAGACTTCTATGTTAGAGAGGTGATGTATGCTAATTCAAAAAAAAAGCTATCAACAGAGTATACTAAAGGTTTTAATCTTGCGTTCTTTATCTTGCATAACAAGCAGCCCAAATTATGGTAAACATTTCTAACGAACGAAGTACTTACAATGCTTTAACATATAATCCGTGAGGAATCGAAGCCATAACGCCAGCGCCATCACCAGTATCATTGTCACAGGCGCAAGCACCACGATGCTTCATCCGTTCTGACAAGGTCTGGGCATCACGAAGAATCTAAAATAGAAAAAAAAATATATTTTTACTAAGCTCATTTTTAATGGTGAATAATATTTTGTAAACAATTTTTTCTATCTATAGCTTTACCAAATGCTAATTGAAATGTTATGAAACAATTGCGATAAGCACCGGCTTATTGTAATGAAGCAGTCAAAAGAAACGAATTATTTCTTCAGAGAATATAAATTAAAATAGCTCATTTAACCAGTCATAAAACGCTACGATAATTGAAAATATGAACAAAAGTTGGTCCTACAGGCTGAACCTCTCGACGGATTTTTTGGAAATTTTGCAGGTCTGTTAGGCAGCCCACACCATTCTTTTTGGAATTGAGCTTCTAAATTTTTGAATAACTGTTCCTGCTATACAACCGATACGACAATACTTATTTTCCTGGAAAACGCCTCCAACGTGGCGTAACAGATTTTCACAACCATGCCTTGTGAAGGAATGGAGGGACCTATAATTTTTTCCGATTCCGAAACGTTAATCGAGAAAGCGCTTTTCATGGCGTGTACTTACTATTGGAGAACTTTCCAATTCCTCGAGACACCTTTCGAAAAACATTTTCTAGGATTCGAATTTCACACGCAACAGGGAGACAAGCTAACCATAACGCAACGGGCTCGGATAGTGTATAAAAAAATTGGATATCAAATTTTTGGCAAATTTTAATTTTCCCAAATTTTTAAACACATTTTTGTTTTTTTTTTTTAATACTTTAAGAACGAATTTTGATGATTTTGGTACAATACATTTTTTTCGAAACATTTTCTAGCAAGATTTTAAAACATGCATCTTGATCTGAAAAGACTCACTATTTAAAAAAAAAATCGATTTGATCTCCGCACTGACGTTACTTCCGTGTCTATTACAGATTCTATGTAGACGCAGTCTTGTAGTGCCTCGAAGTTTTGTTTGTTTTTTAAGACGTTTTGACCAATTCGTCAATCACGACCTTCTCCAAAGTCATCCTGATGCATAGTCGTACGAACTTTGCAGGGATTCCGAATCTAGACGTGTCTGCGTACATCTTGTTTCTTGAAATACTGTCATACGCGGCCTTGACATCGATAAAAAGATGTTGATTTTTTTATTCCTAGGTTTTTCGAAGACCTGGTGTAATAATAAAATTTGGTCGACTCTGAACTTTCCTGGTCAAAAACCACATTGATAAGGAATTAAGGACCTTTCAAACTACTGATGTGGAGTTTAAGACGTTCACATATTACAGCTGACATGATTTTATATGCGACGACGCGACGACGCGACGGTTAGAATTTTCTTTTAGTCGTTGGAAGTGGTCTTTCCAGATCCTAAGTTGCGAATGTAATTTTATGTTTCGCTTCTGGTCTTTACCTTTTTATCCTTTGTTAGAACTTCCGAACCTCATTTCTATCATGGCGTCTCTCAACTTCCTCAAACGAGCACTTCTCATGCTACTTTTTTTTCATTTTGAGAGTTAGGTGTTCTTCTCTTCTTTTCTTCCCCTAAGTCGTATCTTTGTACTGGTCCATCATTAAATAAAGTTTTTTAAATTCTGTCTACACGGTGAACATAATTGAGGGGTGCCAAACCATAACGTTGCAAGTGTCAGAAAGTGAAATTTTAAGGAGATACAAAAACAAATAAACCGGCACATACAACATTTTACTGCAATAAAACGTATTTTATTTTGTGTGACACTGAAAACGTTATGGTTTGTCACCCCTCAATTATGCGAAAAAACATTTGCATTTGCTTACATAGATTTTTGCAGTTCAATATCGACCACACACTTTAAGAGTGTACACTGCAAAAGTAGGTACAGCTTCTCAATACATTCTATACTTTCAACAAAACTTGTTGAGAAGGAGTTTCTAACCCTACAATAAGTTATTCCTCATTTCTAACAGCAAATATGTACATATTATGTTTTCAACAATCGTTTCAACACAGGAATAGTACCTTCTTGTCAAACCTAATTAGAATTTATTTCTTTTTTAATTTATTTTATTCAGAGAAAGAGACTTTGAACTTGAAAATAAATGTTTAATCATAACAAAGAACAGGTTTACTGGGGATTACCTTGCACTTGTGGTTTACTTGATAAGATACATGTAATAGAACCTGAGATTTAAAAAAAAAACTAGGTTTTTGTAAGCTGGTAATGAGTGTATTTTGCACCATCATCTCGATGATATGACTAATCTTTGCTGTCAATTTCGTGCTATTCCTTTTTAAAAATAAGAAATCCTTAACAGAAGTTTTAGGAAAACAGTTAACAGAAAACAACGGTTAAGTTCTTAGCGTGAAGCGTGTCACACTACGACGTCGGAGGTATGGAGGCTTGATCTCCAGTAACACATTCAAAATGCTCTCTGCACGTAAAAACTTTCGGAAAGAATTGGAAAGTCTGCGAAATTACCGCATGAAAACTAGTAATCGGAATCGCCACAAAATTGTAGATCCCCTCCAATCTTCCTAGTAATGGTTGAGAGCAATGAACTAGGATTTTGGCTCACCCTGAGCTGTTGTACTTAAATATTTATATTGATTTAGTCTAAAGATTGAATAATTAGAAAATTAAAACGCTGAACACCAAAACTTCTCCAAATCTAATGCACATTTTCCAATTTTTTTTTTTGATGCTGCCGCACTTCCTTGAAGTGCTGACTGCACTTTAAAAGAACAAGACATAATTTGTTGATTTTTTAACTTGCTCTGATTCTATGTAGAAAAGCATACTGTTGTTTAAATATAATTTAGCCGTTGTGTGTACTATAAGGCGATCAGAGCTCCCACTTTAATCCAATTGAATACAAATAAATTCGGTTCTTACATTGCTTTGCGTGGGATAAATGCATGATGTTTTTCTTTTATAACTTATTACATAAAATTCAGAAAATCGCAAAGAAAAATATATAATACCCATACAAAACATTTCCGTGAAAGTGATTATCAGACTTCGAATGTATACTTTTAAAAATGTATTTGCTCAGTTAAAACTGCGCCGAAGTTTTCTAACGCGATAAGTGCAGTTAAAAAGTTGAGTCATTGATAAGTAGATAGTTTTTTTTTTCAAAAAGTTCCACTCCCTGAAATGATTTGAAATCATTTATCACAATTCAACTCAAGTAACGAGACTTCAGCAATTGTAATTGCGTTTACCCTTTAATCGCAATAATACGCGACCGACGCGACGCCGACGCCGCTCCCGAGCGTTGCCGTAGACGAAGTGCATTAGCTAATCAAATCTTTTCTCCTTAACTGCCCTTGAAATGTGTTATTCAGTGCAGCGGATAAATGTACTAGCGTATCATCATAACAAAACATTTTACTAAACGCACATTATTTAAATTAATATTCGACCTATTTTCGCCCAACAGCATTTTGTGTAAAAGTAAATAGGTGTCAATTGAGTGCAAAATTCGTTTATTAAGCTAGCCTTAGTGTAAATTTTATTTTTACAAGTGTACAGAAGCTCATTGTTTTTGTTTATACTCGTGTTGTAGTTACATCATTGCGGGTTCATTTGGCTCATTTATTCAATGAAGTGTGGCGTAGATGTCGGATTGTTTATGATCAAAAAACGACGCGATTCAATGCTTATAAGTTATAACAATTTTCAACACTATTAACGTTGTACGAAAAGTTCGCAATGGACGACACTCAGGGTTCCCATTTTCGTACGGTGTACACAGACATGACTGCCTTAGCAGAGTGTGAAAGTCTCGATCCACGAGTATAGATAACAAGTAACAACTCGATCTGAAAAGCTCAACAGGAGAATTTTGCACAAAAATTTCGGATTATTCGCTTACAAGGCCGTGTTGAGTCAGCAATGAAAACTGCACGACCATACGCTTCGTAATAGCTTCACTTTATTTAAAAGTAAATTTAAGTGGTTTTTACGACACTTATTTTGAACTTAGTTACTCACTTATTAATTGATTTACTTTTTTTTTATAATTTAAACTGATGTATTGATTTACTTAAATTAAGTTTTGCAATAATTAAGTAAATTAATTTCAGTTTTCAATTATTCTTAGTAAAATATTTTCAAGAGAGGAAATGTGGGCCCCAGAGAAAAAACTATGGGTGCCATATTGACACGTCACTTAAGCTTTTGCGGAGCTTTATTCTTTCTAAACAAACCAAAACATTTTGTTTTTTTTTTCATCGCATTTAGAAGCGCTTCAAACATTTTCATTTAAAGATTTAAAGTGTGACACCCAAAATTTGCCTTCTTTATAAAAAAAATTGCCAAGAATTAAATTATTTACTTGTTTATTTACAAATACGTAAGCTCTTAATTGTAGGTAGAATCGCAGCACAAAATGACACGATGTTTTCAAAAATGCAACCAATTTGGGCCCATCATCAGTCAAATCGCAAGGGTATATTGAATGTGGTATTTTGTGGCATATTGCTCAGAGATGAGAACGAAACATTTATAAAGTTTTATAATATTGGAAAAATACGATTACAATACCTTGTGCTGAAAATGATAAATGCATAGCCTATACTTGAAGCTAATGCTAAAGATCTCAAAATGCCATTGTTTTCAGTTTATTTAAATAAATATTTTTGTGCCACAAATTTTTGTAATATTTTGTAAAGAACTAAGTACCTTAAGTACCGCACCTATCCAACTGGAAGATCACTAGCGCTTATATACTAGTGAGAGAACTGCTGATCCCTCCTATATGAAAATATTCATACCTTCCTCAAAGAAAATGAACTAACATCATATAAAAACCAGTAAACACGCCGCCGCCGTGAACAAGTAAACAGTTGCCGCATTCATCAAAATTCATTTCGGCATACCTCAGCTCCATAGCCCATTCGATCTGTCCCATTTTTCACAAATTTTTCCAGAAGGTTTGCACATATGGCATCAATGGTGGCTTGAAAATTGGCCTCCAAAACTTCAAGAGTTTTTGATCTGTCGGCATAAACCACAGCCCCATAAAAAGTAATAGAGTTAAGGGCCAGTTGCTCAATCGAATCATAAATTTAAGTTCTACATAAAGTTTTCATTTTTGTATGAGACGTTCCGGAATTCTTAAGTTCTACATAAAATCCCCATACTAAAGTAGAACTCTGTGTAGAACTTATATTTATGATTCGATTGAGCAACTGGCCCTAAGTCTCATGAACGATGAGGCCAGTTTTGCGTTGATAGGACTGCTTCTGAAAATAAAGTTGCCACCAACAACACCATTGCAATAAATTAATGGCTTGACGCGTACCATGACAAGTTGCGCGGTCTTATTGTAACCAAGTATTGTCAATTTTTGCACAAAAAAATTCAGTCAGTATGACCCGATAGCGCTCACAAGTCACTGTAACGGCGGCTTTTTCTTCATTTCGAAAGAAATAAAAGGACCGAAGATTCTGCCAGAACGTAAACCGCACCAAACCAGTCAATTCTTTGTTTTGTTGATGGTTTTGAATTGAAAAAAATAAAATTTGTGCGAAAAAGATCAATAGTTGGACGAATTGTTTGCTCATTAGGTTGTTTATGTTGACCTTAAAATGGACGAAGTGCGCTCTATCAAATTCGAAAACAGATATTTTTAAAGTAAATTTTCAGAATTTCTTTTTTGTTGTTCTGGCATTAAACGGTTCATAGTAAATTGTCAATCCTTACGGAACAGCAATGTCAACACAGTATGACAACCTCAACTATAAAACCATAGACAAAAATCTTCGATACTTCTCTGGCTTTTTAAAAAATAAAAAAGCATGATCAGATTTTTAACCATTAATGAAAAGGGCCCGCCGTGCTGAAATGAAATGAGTATCATTAACGGAATTAGTTAAGAATCAACATTTGCTATTTTCCCAACTACATCTCTGAAGTACTGCCACGACTTTTCCAATAATCATCTCATATTTATTTATTTATTTTATAATTATTCTTTCTGTAGATGGTGACCATTCCATACACAATATAAACTTCCTATTTCAATTATTATGAAATCCAGATACATAACTTTATTGTATGTATATTCCTATAACAACCTCAACACAAAACGTAAACAAAGCTTTTATTTGTTTTCACATTCATTTTTTGCGCAGGCCACAATTCATGACTCCAATACGATGAATATCTGTGTTTCGTAATATATTTTCTTTGGTATATCGGAGCGGTCGGTGTGGCGAATGATTGTGATAATTGAATTACGATTCAATGTTATTCATATTACATTTGTATGTTAGAAACATCACTGAAGTGATAAAAATTCTTTTCTGAGATTCATTAGTCAAAAAACTTTTTATATTTCTTTTCTTCTATTTTACTTGTCCGAATCAATTATCAATTATTATTTTTTTTTAAGAAAAGACCAGAAAATACTAATTAGCTAAGAAAAATATCCATCTGTTGCTTTAGTCTTAAGAGCCACTTAATTTTTATTTTATAAAAATAAGACTCAACAAAAAATTAAGAAAATAATTCAATTTTTGTTGAGACTTAAAAACGCAGTTGTTCGAATTTTTCAACTCATTAATATTTGAAGAAGATTTGATTCTTTGGGACAGCACAGACACATTTAAAAAAAATTAATTAACACAACGTAAAACTTTTTTTAAAAAAATCGAATGTTTTTCGAATTCAACGTTTCCTTGATTTTTTGAACACTTGCTAGGCACACTTAAAATAATTCCACTTATCAGAAAAACAAAAGAAAAAACAAAAACTCACCTTGTGAGAACGCTGCCCGTCAATGGCGACAATGAAACCAACTCCACAAGCCTCATGCTCATTCCTGGGATCGTACAATCCCTGAGCCTTTGGTCCTTCCCATGGCATTTGTTTGTTTTCAGCATCCGAATATAATTCATTCTCTTGCTGTTGATTAGATTTTTCAAAATCAATTTTACTTTGATCTAAACTTTCACGATTTTCACAATTGTTGCTACTCTCAAGAAATTCATATCCTGATTTAGAATTGTCAATAATTGTAGGGGCCATCATACGTTAACAACCCTTATGCGCGCCAATTTTGTTTTTTGTTAATTTTCTTCGCAACAGTATTTTGTATTTATTAATAAAAATAATATTTAACTTTAACACTAAGATATAAGAGTTTAACACTAAATAAATGCAACGTAAATAGGTATAACGGTTATAAATTAAATTGTTTTTTGCTTCAAATATTTTCAATTAGAATTATATTTTATTCCACTGGTAAATATCACTATCTTCTCTTGAATTTAATGACGGTTTTTTTTAAATCTGAAAATACAGAAAAAAAGAGAGAATAATCATTAATTCTTTATATTTTTCAATTTGCAGGAATAAGTGCGTAGTAGAGATAACGAGAAACACACGGGGTTAGTGCATGTGTTCCATAACCATAAAATAAATCGAAAAACAAATATGCACAAAACCATGAAAACTTCTAAAGATACCTTTTGCACTAAAACTTGCACGTTTATGAAATTCTAATGCACTGTCGATTGAGTTTGTGACTGCCGGTCGCAGTCAATCTATTTTCTGATTTTCTTTGGAACTATTATCGCGATGTGGATCCCACAAGAGCTTTCACGAGAATGAACACAGCTTTCTCGAATTTATTTCATTCACGTTTATTATTAAGGAACACAGACGAAACAGCTGCGAGTTGCGACGCTATGCGAGCAGGCGCGTATAAAAAAGTTCTCAACTATTCAGAGGCAGACGTAGACGTAGGTGTAGCTACAGCCGGCCGGCGCGGCGCGGCGGGAGGCGTATGTACGTACACACCTTAGAAATAAGTATCCAGTAAATACCTAGCGTTATCAATAATATGTACCTATTATGTATCATCGTTTATTTGCGTTACATTTATAGGAATATTTTATCCAGCCTCAGTTTACCTACTTATCATTATCACAATATGCAATTACTCAGTTATAAATAGTCAAAGTATTAAATGTTAAATGTCGACAGTCTGTTGACAACTCAACCGATGAGACATCCAAGCAAATGTTGCGTAACGACAAATTTTGTTAAATGTATTTTAAGAAAAATAATAATCAATGGATCACTCGCAGAGCGAAATAAAATTGATATATTGGATTTCCGTTTTGTGAAATCAAAACAGCGGCCGACCGGGGCGAGCGGCGCCCGCCGTCGACCACAAAACGTCGTTCATAAAAACAGAAAAATAAAAACAAATGGTTTTGTTTATTCTTAGAATAAACGACTCTAGAAACATGTCAAATGTGTTATTTGTAATTTCTGGCCATTTAAAATCTAATGCGCTATTATTGGCGCTTACAATACAACATGTGTGACAAAATAGTGTTTTGATATTGTTATTGCTCACTTGTAAGTTTTATAGTTTTATGAAATAAGCTCGCATATCGCCTGAAAGCTTCATTTTCTCGAAAGCGCCTTCTTTTAAAACTAAAAAACGTATGTGTAAACACCCAAGGTAAAACAATGCGCAAAAAGAAATGATAAAATCAAATTCATAACTTTAGTTTTGACCCAGATCAGTTATTTGCGCATTTAAAAAAAAAAAAATTGAGAGTGTATATTTTGATGATGTATTCGTTCGTTCAACTCACAAAACAGAAAACACATAGATTTACAAAATTAGATAAAAGAATTTCTATTTTTAGATTCAATAAATGATTTTACAGCAAAATGCAAAAGCGTACTTCTTTTAAAATATTTTGAAAAAATATTTTGGTGATGATCGACGCACGCCTTTAAACATGGAAAGTTCCATGGGGTGAGCCTGAGCGCAGTGAAGTGAATGACGACATATGGTCGATTTTAATCAGTAATTTCATAAAAAAAATGTGCTCAAAATATTTGCAAACACTTTAAAGTACAAACATTCAGATTATTATGCTTTAATAGTACCGTCTGTTGATTTGTTTTTATTTTACTGCGTTTTTGTGAAGTTGCTTCTTAATCAAAGTCATTGAAGTTAGATAAATTGCAGGATTCTTTCAATTGCGTTGTACAATAAAGAAGAAATAAAAAGTTAAATTAAAGTTTACAGTTTGCACCTCTATTCAGCTAAATCTCGTGTTAACGTTTGAGTTCTTATCTCCATTATGAAAAACCATTTTTCTAAAGTAAAGGTGTTTTTTACAGGTTTTGGATTTTAAATTGGCAGCACTGTTTCTAGTGAATGCCAATTTGACAACTGGTGGTGATTTGTAAATTGTTAGCGCCAGTTCTGGAATCGTTAAGCGACTTTTTGAATTTGTTTAAATTAAAGTCATCTAACTGCTATTGCCGATATGCGGCCCCAGTTACCAGATAAAGTCGTCCGAAATTGAAGTTTCCGATTCTGCAACATTCGAACCAGGCATGGGTTTCATTTGCTAATAATCGATTTTAAGAAAAACCATCTTTTATTTAAAACCAGTACCGTGATAATGAAACTCATAAAAACAAGTCTAATTTTAGCGACGAAAAAACAATTTTCTGAACCTCTTCAACAAGTTCAAAAATGCCTAAGCCTAATAATAGGTTTGTTCTTTGAAGCCCAGGGGTTGCCCTGCGGTCGCCACAAACTGTTTTTTTTGAGAAACCTAAACTCGCCTTGAATGTTAAAGTGAGTGGTTTTTAGGTTTTTGCTGGGGCGAGTTTAGGTAATGAACAGGGCTGTCAAATGGCATGTATTTTTGTTCAAATACCAGGGATGAGTGGTGATTTTGTGATCTAGCGTTTTTTGAGAAATGGAAAACCCAGGTTTTCTTTGACATCTTAGGGTTGTCCTGTGGAGACCTGTGCCCCAGTTCTGTAACTATCGCATTGATAACATCGATCGAAAAACACTGAGAACCGGAACGAGGTCCTACAGGAGTCATAGAATTTCGTTCCATTTTCCACCGTTTATCGCCGGTTTATATCGAGACGATAGTTACAGAACAGGGGCACTGTAACGTGAGCTCGTATTGCACTTTACCACTAAAATGAAATACAAAGTCAACTGATCTAAAAATGCTCAGTTCTTGAATTGTTTTTGCGTTCAATGGTAAAATCCATTGCTGAGTTGATTATAGAATTGCTAGATTGTGACAAAAAAGCACTCCTTAAACGCCTTTCTCTAACCAAAATAAGCTTTGAAATGGTATGAATCTTAAACATTTCAATGTCTTCAATGTTACCAATATCAGCGAACTTTAATTCATTTGACCACATTACATTTTAAAATTTAAAACTCCAAATCACATGATGGGAAGCAACCTTATCGCATAAGAATAATTAATTGGGTATTGGTGGAATCATTAGATATATTTTCTAAATGTATGTATATAAAAAGAAGAATCAATTTAAAAATAATTCATCATTCAGGTGTCTGGATTTAGCTCTTGTTTTGTAATTATTGCGCATATAAAATGTTAAGTAACAAACTACATACACAAACGTAAAATGTACAATTAATGAAAGATACACGTGCTGCCTCGTGATTGATAATTGACAGTCAATTTTTATAGAATAACGCAAATACAAACAAAACAAAAAGTAGCAATAGAATCATATTTTAAAAAGGGTGTGAGATTGTAATTTTGATCTTAAATAAATTGTGGTTTGTGCATATTAAAAAGACTAATTAAACGATTGTCGAAGGAACAAAAAGAAAGGAAGACCAATGCACTCCTGGTTGGCCTCAGACATGGAACAGTCCAAAATCGGAAGATTTGCTGATGCATTTTGAAGTGAACGCAGCTTACCATAAGAGCGGATCACTATAGTGTGTTAGCATGTTAGTGCGGGAGATTTGTGATTTGAGATCACGATACTCGATACTCGTAACGACGCGACGCGCCACCGCCGTAAAAAAAAGAAGAAGAAGAAGAACTAAAAAAAAAAACGAAGAAGAAGAACTAAGCCAGTGTTTTATTCAGATCTAACAATTAAATCGTAAAGCTTAAATTGATTTTTTGGTTAGTGACTAGAAAAAAAAAATTCTTTTTTTACGAATTTTACAACAGTGGCAATAATGTCCAGTCCAGTCAGGAAACAGAAGCACCCGAGATTTCAATTGAACTTTGTTTCAAAATGAGTAAAGTGCATTTTTAATTATCAATAGTACCTTATAGCCCCACAGTAAATTATAGAAAAAATTCATTCTTAAATTCTAATCTAATGCCTGCTATCGTAAATCACAAGGTGATTGATATCGTTGGAAACATACGAGTATGCGTCACAATCTGTAATCACAATGTGTATGTGCCTATCTTGAAACATTTTTTTGTAATGTTTTATTTTTTTCATTGCTTTCGCAGAAAAATTTTTGAGGAAGTGAAGAAATTGAAAGATATGGGGTTATGGGATTTTCTATTTGTTAAAATGATAAACTTACATGCGGAAATCAGATAATTAAAAAAACTAAAGCGTTTATTTGCTTTCATGCATCGCCTTGCGTCAAGGCATCAGACGAATTCAAGATTAGAAACAGATACATGATTGGAATCGATAAAATTTTAGCTTTAGCACAAATATTTGAGGATTGTCAAGTGCACTTTTTTAAATGCAAATAAGAAATAACATTAAAGTTATCCTGTAGTTAGGTTGACTAAATGACGTCAGAACCGCGAACACTTGTTGATTTTTTATGCAATCTGCACGTAGCTTTAAAGTCGTCTATACAAAATTGAAAATGTGATATTGATTTGCTTTCAAACTTCAAATATTAAAAATAGTTTTTTTTTTGCTGTACAAGAAAGTGGGCGGACGTTTTTTTTTATTCGAAGCCAGTTAAGCTATGTATTTATACAAAAAGGGATGTATGATTGTTTGTTTAGTTTTAGAATGGTTCTTGTCAAGGTTTGATCCCGACATTCCCAGGGCAACGGGATTGGAAACGGAGACATAGAAACTACCACACAGATTTAAAAAAACACAATTTTTCAGCATTAGGATGCAACATTATCTCAGTAACTTGAACGATATTTCAACCCCCTATTCCAACGGGAACGAAAGAACGAGAACGGGAACATTAAAACTACAGACCCGAGCAATGCCGGGCGGCTCAGGTAGTAGGTAAATAAAAACTGCCTTGCTTTTATGCCACTTATAAAAATTACTGTTTTTTGTGGTCTGTTTTACCAACTTACAAATTTTTAGTTACCAAAGATAATTTTAACAAAGTGGATACCGAGTTGATATCGAAATCCGATCTTAATCTGTTTCTATATCCTGATCCTTGTAGGCACGGGATTCTTGTCATTTAATAATAGTTCCCTCCTGTTTTTTTTCGGGTGATCCATTGCTGAGCTATAGTAATCATCAATATTCGTAAACCGATTTTACCGTGAACCACTTTTTTTAAATGGCCTGTATCCCACGCAAGTAATAAACAATTTAAAATATTTTCTTAAATTAGTGTCTTATTTGTGTTGTACAGTGTTTGTTATTATTTGTTTTATTATGTGACCAAAATAAACACCCTATATAAAAGCTATTTTGGAAATCTCATTTAGGTTACTAATTGAAAACTCTTTATTCACTCTCATCTGAAGGCCAACCCTAAACGGAGTGTGATAGACTGACTACCTGATATAACTTTTGCTCTAGGCACGTCTCAATGTCATGTTCTACAAACCAGAAACTAGTTTTGTTTTGGTATATTGCTACTCCAATTTTTAATCGTTTAAGACCTGAAAATAAAATGACAACAAAGAACAGGCGTTATCAGTACTTCAGTATTACCTACTGTAAAAAAAAATTATTGAAAGAGTTCAACCAGTGGCGTTAGGAAATACGTAAAATGCTGATAACAATTAATGATTAATATGATGCTTACACGAAAAGGTTTCCACTTGTAGATTTGTCTTATCTGTAAGCTGCACTGTCTTGAATCATCAACACTCAAGATCTCACACAGATAACCGATGTTCAAACCTCCCGCTAAAACAACACGATTATACTCAATAAGCTTTTTAATAAATACGTAGTACTTTTTTACGTATTCATTTTTAAGTAAAAAATCAAATAGCAAAATAGATTGCTGACGTTTTACCAAACGTCGCATCGCATCGCGTCGAAAATTGAATAGTTCATCATCAAGCCTTGTTGCTATTTCTTTTGTCTGCTAAATTACTTTATAATCGGTGATAATAGAGGTTACAGAAAGGATCAAAGTGACAAATATTTTTGAAAGTCTCAAAAACAAACCAAATGATAGCAAAGGCCACAAAAAGTTCACATGTCAAATGACTGAAGAAAAAATGTGGTTGAAGTGTCATTGAGTTGGAAGCAATAATTGGTGGAAACACATGTTTTTTAAACATGGAATTTTTTCTTTCATATATAAATTTACCATCTGGATTTATAGTTTTTGTTGACCTTGGCTCAGATTCCGTAACTTTTTAAATGATTATCGTTAGATCATCTATTGTCGATTGTATTGTCAAAAGTTTGTTGAGGGGGGGCTAACAAAAAAAAAGTTCTACAAAATCAGTGGTTTTTTTAATTGTGATATTGTACTGAAATGCAACTTCGTATGTTTAAGTTCCTAACCAAATAATAGGATCTCACACAATTCACAATTCACAGAATCGTTTTCTGGACTTCTTCGAAATCAAAACAGATCTGATTTCTTCCACCTATTTGAGATTTTGTTTTACTTCACTTTGGTGCAAAATTGAATATTCGTACCACTGAAAATTCCATCGAAAACTCATTAAAGCTTAACATTATCAAAGTGGAATATTTTAAAACATATAATAAAAGCCGCATCAACAAAGCACAACGATGACAAAAAGGCTTCCAAGTAGGTACCCATCGAGCGAAGATATCAAGATAACCACGCAATGGTTGACAATCGAGACCAATTTTGTGCCTATTTTTAACCAACCATTGCATAGCAAATGCCTTGGATCAATCATTGGGGGCGAAAGATTAAAAATAAACCTCCAACCGTCATGCTATAGATTTTTTTTTTATTCATTTTCCAAAATATTAGGTAATGCATTGGTTGAAACTAAAAAAAGAAAATGTTCTCCTTTGTCATCGGCTGGCAATGTTTTTAAAGACACATAAAAAAAATATTATTAATGGATTCTTGCATGTCTCGAGCTGGCACTGAAACTTTGTTATTATGGATGTTGTAGTTCTGCTTCTGTCTTCCCAAGGTAATGTTATTTTAATGAAACAGTGGCCTTCAAATTTAATAAGGCGAGGAAAATTCTTTCATGTCTAGTTGTTGAAAATTGAGTAATGATTGTATGCGAAAAAGGAGAACGTAAGGACTTAACAAGGCGTTTTTATAAATTTCAAGTAAAAGGAACATCTATAAACTAATGGGAAAACTCGGCTGCCTTTAATGTGAACTTTTTCGAAGAATAACGGTAATTAAATACTTCAACTACGAACAACACGCAGTCTGGGTTCCAGATTCAATTCCCTTCCTGAATGACTTGTAAAAGCTCAGTAGGACTGAATTTTTTGTTTAAAATATCTTCTTGGCACCGACAACGCTGATAATATGAAAAGTACCAGTTTCAATCGGTCGATGTACCTATGTGATCGATATTCAAAAGTATGTAAAGTAAGGTAAGGAGAGCGTTTGCACCACTCCAATGGCTTTCGAAGGAAAAATAGGGTGGCACAAAAGAGCCTGGGCCCTAGTGTATTTCTCTTAAACATACCTTGGTCAGGAATTGAGGAGACCTACAAATTTTTAGCCGACGCCGACACGTTGAGTGAGAAAGCACTTTTCATGGCAGTGTAATTATAAATAATTCTCGGACAGCTTGCCAATTCTTCGCGACAAGATTAGAAAAACTTTTGGTTGTTTCTATAACAGGTAGACATGCTACACTACACCACGGAATTGTCGAATTGTCCCAAAGGAAGTTGTGTAAGTGATTTACTCTACACCTGCCGGAGAAATAATACCGCCCAAGCTATTGTTTCAAGAAGTTAGCATAGATTCAGCTGATTTATAAAACAAAAATGTCAGGAATCCGTAGGCCACCGAAAGGGCCTCTTTTTAACGTCTTCATTCTTGGAAATTAGTTCAGAAACTGTTTTATAGCATGTCTGCCTGTTTCTTGGGAGGTTTGAGTCCTAGCAGAAAACAAGGTGTATAGTGATAGTATACAAAAAATGTTTTTCTGCACGGAGGTCGCCTTTTGCGGCGAGTTGGCAAGTCCTCCGATAGTAATTTCATTGCCACAAAAAGCGCTTTCTCGATTGGCAGTTTGCCATCGGCAAAAAAACTGTAGGTCCCCTTCATTCCTCACGAGGTATGGTCTTGAGGCACTAAGTTCCAGGGCTTTTCTTGTGTTTGTACTTCGCATTTTCAGTTGCTGTTAGTACTTTCTCTTATTATCTTTAATAGGACTAGCAAATGAATATCATGCTTTTTCACTCAAAACCACTTAATGGAATTATTTACTATTTTACTTTCTGTAGGTGGGTCATATAAAAGGTTCAGGAAAAATAAAGAAAAAGCTAAAGAATATTTCCTGTGATTTGTTTCTACGTTGAAGAAAAGTCTTTTATTTCCAAGTTCTATTTCAACTTTCGATAACTAATTACTCTCAGGCGGCTGTCCAAAAAGTCGCAATTTAGAACATGTTTAAATTTATGTAAACAGAAACACATCATAGCCTAACAAAAGTTTCGACTTTCTGTTACTGGTTGAACACGACATTTTTATGTTATATAATACTTAACACAAAAACTTAAAAAGAAAGGCATTAATGACAATACAAACCAAACAAAAGTTTCCATCTTGTTTTTCAATTTAGATATATGTATGTGTGTAAAGAATTCGCCCAGCTGGACTTCAATTTTTTTGACTTAGATAAATTTTTGTAATAAATTATTTTCTTTCATCTTTGGACATAGCAGAAAAATGTCTTATTTTTTCAACAGTTAACAACAGCAACATCAACATCAGAACAAACCAGGCAGACGCTTTGTTTGAAAAGAAATTCTAATTCGACACATGATTTACAGATACAAAAGTTTAAACAGTAAGTCGTATAAGCCGTGAAACATCCACTGTGAAACAACGTTATTTGAATGTTGAATGATCTGAAAAACGTCACCAAAAAAGGTGATAGGATTTTACGATTCCGACTTTAGTCGAGTCCACAGCACAGAGTAGAACCAGAGAGTCAAGTGCGACAAGGTAATGCAATTTCGCCAATTTTTTTTTTTTTTAAAGTGAAATCGATTTGAAATAAAAAGTGAATGATTTTTGCCGGAATTTTTGGGTCGAGAATGTTGAAAACTTTAATCAGAATAGCCGCAATAAACATTATTTGCAATCAAAGTGAAAACTACAATAAAAAAGTGGACCTAGTGAAACTTAACGGAAACCGGATGTAGATGTCAATTCAAGTACAAGTTAATTTGTATTACCTGCTCTGTGGGCCACAGAACAAAGCCAGAGAGGAAACTGCAGCAATAGTAGTGTGATTTTGACCACAAG
Source organism: Melanostoma mellinum (assembly GCA_914767635.1). Classification (NCBI taxonomy): domain Eukaryota; kingdom Metazoa; phylum Arthropoda; class Insecta; order Diptera; family Syrphidae; genus Melanostoma; species Melanostoma mellinum. The sequence continues at coordinate 159,229,098 of OU612058.1, read as the reverse complement.
CAAAATTCGACTGTTTATCCTCAGCCATTGAATATGAAATCGATTTAAAAAGTGAATGTATCTTTCTATATTTTTTTAGTTTTTAACATCAGTGAACAACATAATGTTCGTTTAAAGCTGCCGTTACAAACATTTTTTGCCATTCGATTGACAATGGCATTAAAAATGAAAAAATAATGAATAAAAATTAATAGCCGTAAATTCAAACAGGACGCAAACTTTGATTATACCTCAGAAAAAATTTGTTGACTAGCTGAAGTAGCCGTTCTAAGAAAAGCAACAAGCTCTAGGGTTCATATGTGTACCATTTGCATATACTCCGCCGAGGAGGACGCATTTAAAATTTGGGCATCAGCCAATGTTTTGACAGATTTGGAGAACATATTGCTACAAGTATATACACTTAAATTAATATTAAATTAGTTGGAAATGCACTGCAAAGTTCGTTATCTTGATTGTGCAGGCGCAGGCTAAATGGTTGAAGAACAGAAATACGAGTTTTTGGAGCTATATAAAGAATACCCAGCTCTTTGACAAGTAAAGAGTCCGGGTAACATTAATAGAAAAAAAAAAAAAATTCAATGATGAGTTCGTATGTTGCCAAGACTATGTGTCCAATTTTTTGCGGAGAAATATCTGTAAAGAACTTTTAGTCTTCGTAGCTTTTTTCGCTAGCCAAAAACCTCAATGTAAGTGATAAGCGATGATAGGCGGGTATTGCTTATCTCGTTAAAGTATCTTCATTTTCAATTAAGAGTACCACTTTAGACAAAAGATCTTCAAAAACACTGCTCTTTATGCGCCACGTATTTTTCAAAATCAATTCTGTTTATAATTCTGTTTAGCCTAAATACGTACATATTTTTAGACTACATACGTTTTCTTTTTTTGCACATTTTATGTTTTTCTCTTTTTAATGCAATAACAAGTTGTATATTACGATTTTTTTAAAGACATTTTTACTGACAGAAAACTTTTTTAAACTAAGAACTGTCCAGTTCACTTATATCGTAAAAATTTAATTTGCGCAGTTCTTTTGCGTCGTTAATTGCCGGTCTTTTTACTTTAGTTTTGAAAAAATGGTCACATGTTAAGCTTGTTTTTTAAAAAAATATTCAGAAAAGCTGAAATTTTCCCTATCAAAAATATACGGAAATATCGCGGACTACCTACGTGCATATATTCACATTTTCTGTTGGAAACTGAGACTAAATAAAAATATTTCGAACGCAAAAAGCTTTGTGGGTGGGTGTGTCAACGTTTTTTTTTTATTTTTTATTAACTTGTTGAGTCTTTTATTTGATTTTTTGAAAAGAGAATCTCTGTTTATTAGAAATTTTCGTCCTTGAATTGGAATTTTTTAATTTTCTCTTTTGTTTTCGATAGGCGTAAACAACGCCGACAAGCCCCTGATCCCATGACTTGGACTTCAAGTCTATAGAATAACATGCGATTTTTCTTTAGATGTCGTAATAGCTGATAGCTCCCTCAGTGACGCCTGCAATTGCGTCAAAATGAAAGCATTTTGTATTTAAACGGACTTTGTACATAAATGGACTTTGACATTAAACATTTTTGCTTTGTTTCGAAAAATTGAACTGAAGCTAATAAATTGATGAACTATAACACGTTGGACAGCGTCGCGTGCTAAAAGTTTCCGTTATCACCAACCATCAATCCTAAAACAAATATATGAGTTGCTAATTATTTTTTGCGCGTCCCATCATACAAACTTAGTTTCTTAACTTGAGGCGATTTAAGACGATCGACTATCAGTTCAGTTATCAATTGAATTGAAATGTGATGCGCATCCCGTTCAGTTCGGTTTCTTTTAAACTGCAAAGTCAGTTTTTACTCCAGCTGATAACTAAACCTGACCAGATACTGAAATGTTCGCCTAAGTGTGGCTAAAGAAGCATAAAACAGGCAATATGCGCTGCCAGCATAAACATTCCCTTGTGTAAACAATAACCGATAGTAATGTGCTTCACTAAAGTGGGCTACTAAAGTTGGAATTTATTAAGCTCCAAGTGTAATTAGATCTATAATTCATCGCATTATTGCTATTCACGTTCTCTTTTTGGTTTTCTGATTAGGGATCATAAACTTCCTGCGAAATGGCATCTTTTCTATCCTCTCTGTGATGCCATTTAGTAAATATCGCTTCCTACACCTAAAACCAAGAGTTAATTTGAAGCGCAAATAGTTCGCAAAATAGGCCCATAATTGGAGTCCTCTTCAGAATCAATATTTGTCTTGAATCCAATGCCAACAAATATAAAGCACTCTTGCAACAGCCACTTAATTGTTGCTTAAGTGTATCGAGTTCTGTTTGTCCACCATTTGATTTTTATTTATATTCGAATACCTAACCAAAACACTCCAGAATATAAGTTTATTATTTGCGGAGATAAAATATCAGCTTAATTCCTCCCATTCTACTCGATTGCATAAATCGATTGCGCATATACCTAAGTAAATGTTAATCAATACATACAAAAGTCTATGGCTCAAATGGAGCTTCACATTTTTGTATAATTTTTATTGCATAATAATTAGTCTAAATTACATCGTAGGTACAAGATTAGCAAGCAGTGAAACGTAAATAGGAAATGCTCTCCTTGCGACTGCGACGACGACGACGATGACGATGATGGCGGACGGAAACGGGAGCGGGAGCGGGAGACGTTGCAACGAATTGACCTCTCTCAAGGGTAGTCTATTGCGATGCAAATTAAGCTGTAACACATTCTGAGAATGAACAATCAATAGACTTGCTTGTAAAAATCCAGTTCAATTGTTGGAGAAGATAGTTTTACACTTGGATCGCAGCGAGGGGTAAGTCCGCATCTATCATCATTCAAACCATTCATGTGAGTTGTGGTTGTAGCGCGGTCGAAATTCGATATTCCACCTAACCACGTAAATAGATTCTATTGAATTCAACCCAATAATTAATTGTTTGCTATTGCTACGAATATAAGTGCTGTATCAGTTTTCAAAGATAACAAAGCTCGCTCTTCGCATGTCTACTAAGTCGTCTCTCTGCGTAATCAAATAAATTGCAAATATCGTCGTCACTGACGAAATACGAACGAAAATTAAATTCCAACGTAGGTGTATGCTTTCCTATAAGGTGATTTCGATTATGATAAGATAGACAACACAGGTCTAGATCAACTTAATGGGGCTTAGGTGCAGTAGTTTTATTAATTGATATTAGGTACTTTGTTATGTAAGGAAAGTAAGACGATGTCGCGGTTAGCGTTTAGTCATTGGCATGTGAGCACGATGTGAAAGCATGCATGTGCAATAAGTGCAGCACAGTTTTGAAATAAACGATAAAATATTGAATGCATCAGGAAGTACTGGAATTTCAAGGTTGCCGAAGGCAACTTTTGATGGTGAATATAAAATTAATTGAAAATATGTTGCGGTTAAACACACTTTTTTAAAACTGAGAGGGAGAGATTTCAATTTGTTTTTGATAGAGTAGTTCGGAATATCATTTGACTTTTTTAGGAAACTTTTTACTTTGTGTTTTTGATGTAGTCCAGGCTTTAGTTTAAATCTAGAGTCAAAATGTAAATTAAACAAATTTAGTGAGTTAAAGTGAAGTTAACTCGAGATTAGTTTTGATGTGGGATTTTTTTTTTTTTTTTTAACAAACGCAATGTCTCAGTAGCTAAATTTTAAATTTTTGAAGTAAATTATTTAAAATAAAGTCTCATAAAAATGCATTTATCAAAAAAGGAGAATATTTCTATTTATTTATCCTCATGCTTACGCCGCGCCGCCCGGTTTTGCGAGGACCGCAGTTGTAGTTGGCTACATCTTCAATGGCGTTCCCTGTTCCCCGTATTAACTAGATATCTTTACACTATTATAAGGAGGAAAGATTCTTTTGTTTGTTTGTATTGTATGGGCTCCAAAACTACTGAGCCAATTTTAATGAAATTTGTAATAGAGACGGTCTAGAGCTTTAAAAGTAACACAGGCCATATTTCATCCCGATTTTCTTTCGAAAATGGAAACGGGAACGTAAACGAGAAGTAGAGTTTGTATTGAAAAGCCTTCAAAACTACTGAATCGAATTATATTTGGAGCTGAATCTGAGAAATGATAAAGGCGATATTTCATCCTCATATTCCAAAAAAAAAGAGACGGAAACGGCAACATTAGTGGGATATTGGAAAATAGTTTCGACTCAAATGAGTTGTAACACTGCCAGAAAGCTCATTTTCGTTTAGTTTACCTACATAAAAATTTTTGTACGTACGCAAATAGCGACGCTTACGTAATCCACAATTGTATGTATATCAGACGCAATACAAAATTCTATCTTGCCCACTTCACAGCTCTCCAACAAGTAACGGGTGATTTTTTAGCTGGTTTGGTTTTGGCAACACTGATTTTGACAGCTGACGTGTGTTTAGTACCTTGTGTCACTGTCAAACAGCTTCAGTTTGGTTTGCAATTTAACCATGGATCGTCTTACAAATGAACAACGCTTGCAAATTATTTAATTTTACTATCAAAATTCGTGCTCGGTTCGAAATGTTCATCGCGCGCTGCTTCCATTTTATGGTCGGCATTTTCGACCTTCTGAGCAGTCTATTCGGAAGATTGTGACCACATTTCGCACCAAATTTACTTTGTTGGGATTAAACCACCAACACGTTTACGTACTGTGCGTAGTGAAGAAAATATTGCGGCCGTATCAGCTAGTGTGACAGAAGACCGCGAAATGTCGATTCGGCGCGTTACTGTCAATGGTGAACGCTACCGAGCGATGATAACAAACTTTTTTTTGCCCGAAATGGAAGTTCTTGACTTGCATGATATGTGGTTTCAACAAGACGGTGCCACATGCCACACAGCACGCGAAACAATGGCGCAATTGCGAGGCGAGTTTGGTGAATAGTTAATTTCACGTTTCGGGCCGGTCAATTGGCCGCCTAGATCGTGCGATTTGACACCATTAGACTATTTTTTGTGGGGGTATGTCAAGGCTAATGTCTATAGGGACAAGCCCGGTTCGATTGATGCACTGGAAGCCAACATCCATGCATTCATTCGTGAGATACCGGCCGATATGTGTGAAAGAGTATGCCAAAATTGGACTCAGCGGATGGGCTACCTGAGACGCAGCCGCGGTCAACATTTGCATCAAATTATCTTTAAACATTAAATTGCAAGGTTCAAACTATCGATTCAAATAAATATTCCATTCATTTTTTCGAATTTTTTGTGTTTTTTTTTTAAAAAAAGTTCTAAACCTCTTAAAAAATCACCCGTTACAAATTGCAACTCATGAACTATCGTCGGTGAAAGTAATCGTTCATTAGTTTCTTATTCCACCCGAAAAGTTTCCATTTAAATGGTCCAGGGGAGAAGTCACCGAAGCAATAATGCACTTAAGCCAAATGTATACACTTTTGTGCCAAGTTTGACGAGTTGCGAAAACAACCTCACTTTACGAGCAAAACTAAGTATTCTGAAGCAACCGGTGCACAGTATAAAATGCATATACTTTTTCAACTGCGTCCTGCGCAGCCGCCGTCGTGTCATTTCGACTTTCATACAGTTTGCCCATAAGTAAAAGATATTTTTTACATGAATCTTATGCATTTTTTCTGACCAGTGCGGTGGGTCCATTTTTTTGAAAAAAGCTATGAAAACATAAAACAAAATAGGGGAGCCTGAAAACCCAGCACATTCCTCTGAATAAAGCTTTTTTTGAGGAATGGAAGGACCCAGATACAAGTTTTTGCCGATTCCGAACAACTAAGTAAAAAAGCGCTTTTCATGGCAGTGTAATTATTCTCGGAAGACTTGTCAAAGGCGATACCCGTGGAGAAACCATAGGATGTTTCTGCGACTCGAACCTCGCACTCTCTCGTAATAAGCCATTACACCGTGGGCTGTATTCACTCAAAAATCTATCGATTAGTTAATCTGGATGGGATTCTAGTCGAAAGTAGACAGTATTAAAATATTTTCTTTAAAAAATAAGTATACATATGTATTATACACAGAGCAATGTCTATATTATTTCATCGTTGGTAGTCAAACGGTGGCAAAGTCAATTAATAAATTCAATTTATATGAAATAACTTTCATTCAGTAAGAGTAAAAATAATAATGGCATCATTTAAATAGATTGTTCACACACTTTTTAGATTTCACACAAATGTTACGGTATTGTAGGTAATTCAATAATTATTAAATTAATGTTAACTTTTGTTGCTAAAGAATAATTAGAATTCTCAATAAAGAAAAGTTCATTTACTATTAAAATTGGCTGAAGGTAATTACGGTTTGAGCTCAGTGTAGCAAAAATGATAAGCAATTAAAATTTTGAAATTGAGTTCATCGCTAACAGTTTTTGTGTATTGTACACACAAAATTCATAAATGTGAAGCTATATCTGAGCAAATTAAATTGAGTAGTTATTTCATAAAAGGAAGATAATTGAGATTAATGTAATTATTTAAACACTGTCACCGAATATCCAATGTGATTATACCTGCACTCGTTAAATAAAAACATTAAAGAAGATAAATTGAGTGCTCAGTGAATGTGAATGTTACAACTTAATTTATGTGAATAAACCTATTTCATCGTAAATTTAAAAAAAAAAATCGTCAGGGTACGTATGGGTCGGAGACATCTCTATTGAAAGGGACATTTTTCCAACCAGAAGTATGAAAAACATTTCTGGGTCGATTAGACATAATTGTGTGGGACATGAAAATTCTTCATCTTGATCGGATAACTTTTAACAAACCTTCAACTAAGTCACTTGTGACTTAACGTTGAAGCTTGAAGGCCTTAATGTGAGATAAGAAGAGTATACCTTTATCAAATGAAGCGCTTGGAAGATGAAGGTGATAAGTGACATTTAGTTTTCCTTTATTTCAAATGTTTATTTATTGTATCTATTATTTAGTTTCTTTTGGTTATTGTAAAAATTGTACTAAGGTAAACATATCATTGAAAAAAAAAAATTCAAATTGGATTCCTTTAAATGTATATGCTATATTTTTTATGTTGTTTTCAAATTAGAAGCAAAATAACCACAAATATGTAATAAAATCAATTTTAATTTAACAAGTAAACAAAAATTGCAAACAAAAACTAACCCAATAATTTCAGGGTAAAGTTTGCTTCTCGTATCCTTGTCAAAAATAACATTTTTATCTTGGTTTTTCAGAATATAAATCTTACTCCGAAAATATTAATGTCTGTAATCTTAAAATCTTACCCCCGTATTAATAAAACGCGGAATAGCTGCGTTCCATGGATTAAGTGAAAAATGGTATAATGGTAGCTTTAATTAAATGGGAAATGGTATAATGGAAACTTAATCCATGGAATAAGGCTATTCCGCGTTTATTAATATGGGGGTTAGAGACTGTTTTTTTAGAGATTTGCTTTTCAAATTGGAAACACTATTTGTAGTGATCGCCAATTTGACAATTGGCGGTATATTCGTGGTCATAACATTTGCCATTTCACAATGAATAGACTTGCTTTATAAAATCGCTTTCAAATTTTTCCAATTTAAAAAAAGAGCAAATTTGAGCACACTTATAGTCATTATAATTCGCCTTAAAATGGACCTTAGTGCCACATTAGCTCAAAATTACACTTGAATCAATTTATAATTGATTTTAACTTCACCTTTTTTTTAGAGTCACTCTAATTTTAGATCAGACTCTTCCTCTAAGGTACTGAGGTTTCTCATTTGCTTGACATTTTCCGTAACTTATTTTCGAACTAATATTTGTTCTGAATCAAGTATTTCTAGACAAAAACTAAATTTTCATTCCCAATTGTTGTTGGCAATCAAAATTTGAGTTATTTTTTACCAGAGTTTTTTTTTTTTTGCTTTTACTTCTGTTACTTCACTTCATTTGCCGGAACTGTCAAAATTTTGGTTCTGTTCACATTCATTTTAACCAAGTCCATTTTAAAGTTGTCATGGTTAGTGTGGTTTTAATAAATCGTTCACCTCATTTTAAAGTAAGAGTTTTTTTTTAATAAAAAGATGAGGCTTATACTCCTTATAACTCGAGCACTCAGATCTAATTTCCGGTCCATCCAGGGTAGCAGCCTTCCCTTTTTGTTGTGGTTTAGTAGATGGAAATAATGTGCTAGTCATTTCACATATAATTTTACAGGGCGGAGTTCAAGTGAAACTAAGAGGCTGAAAGAAAAGTAGATGCCCAGAGCGGGTTTTGAACCCAAGTGCCGGCCTATCAACTGAACACATTACCACTGCACCACTCTTAAAGTTAGAGTGATGTTAACAAGAGCCGGCACTTTCTCTTACTATAAGTTTTCGCTATTGTTTAGTTTCACGGAAACTCCCAAATAAGATTGCAAAAAGGTTTTTGAATTGGCATCACTGTTGGGAGTTTATTTGCAGCCATATCACAATGAACAAACTTACTTCAAAATAACGCTGGCAAATTGATATTGACGATATACTGCCCCAATTGCTAAAAAAGGGTTTGAAAATAAGACTCCGCTGCATTCGAGGTAACCGTGGGACCCATATTCAAGATATGTATCATTTGTATAAGAGCCAATGGCTAATTAAGAATATGTTTTATTTAAAAATTTAAAGCTTAGTAGACTTATTTTATTTTATTTTGGATATGCTATCTTGAAAAAACCCTGGATGCTCATGATTTTTAAATTTCGACCCTAATCGTTGATGGTCGTATCTGATTTACGATGTGATTATATTTTGAAACTGGAGAGTTCCTAATGAATCCGAACCAAGAAAAATGTCAAAATGTCTTTCAAATACAATGAATTTTTTTTCATAGTGAAATATTTGGTACACTTCCTTTGCAATATCTTTTTCAAACATGTAACAATTAAATGAAGTTCCATTGAACATCATTTACACGCCTAATTTTATTTGCTACACCAATCTGTATTGCTCATAAATGCTGTCATCTGCTGTTTTCGGTATTCTGTGACCTCTACAAATTTTGATATTTAGGTAATTGAGAGCTCAAACAAAATATTAGAGAACAAAGGGACAATTTGTTAAAAAGGTTATTATTTATTTTTCAACCCTCAGTATTTTGGTAAACATCAAACGCTGATACTTCATTCAAACCTTATTTACTTGTTTGACCATATGTTTAAATATTTGACAAATACTATTGTCTTAAAATCTCTATTAGTTCTCGGAATATCCCAAAGATATTCTTCTACCCTTGAGTGGAATATCGAAAGCGGGAGCAAATATTCAAAATATTTTGAGGCTAATAACAGGTGAAGGCATACACTTTAATAAGTTGTTTAATACCGTATTATTTCCGTGTATTAATTCTTACTTAATAAAATGGTATTTTGGACTGTTTTTCAACAAAAAACCAAAATTTACCATTGTTTTCGACTGACGAGATTGAACCCTAACATCATAGTGTGTTGACGGCACTAGAGCTACTCGGCGGAAGAATTAAGATTGAGAGATTAATGCCGCTTTCCATTGGACGAAATGCACCGCCCAGGATAGAAGCGTCTAGAACAATTCTAAAACCGTTCCATTAAGTGTTTCACTCATACAAAGACAATTCGTTAAACTGAAATAGAAATAGTTCTAGGCACTCCATTAGTTTTTCTAGGTATTCCATTGTAGTGCTTCCCCGAGCAAAACCAATAGAAAGCGAAATATGTACGATACCAATAATTACAGCGTCTGGAGCACTGTCGTTCTTCTAGCTGAGCACAATGGGGTCGCGTGACTCTGACTGCTTCTTCGTACGACATAACATATACCTTCCATATACAGAAACAGTATCAGGTTCGACATCCTTTGTGTTCAGCTGTGCTACTGTCTGCGACGTCATTGTGTTATAATTACAATGATTACGGAATTTTCGTTTTTTTTATCAATTACTATCGTTTATGAAACAATAATTTTTACTGCCTATTCAACGACAGATAAGTACTTGCGACATTCAAGCAACAAGTTCACATGGCAAAAGATGATCGTACAAATACCTAAATGGCTTGCATAATTTTACGACAGCTGTAATGAGAGTAATTATTATGAGTATTCATACTCGACTTACAAATTATGAGTTTGTTTCAAATGTTGACAAATTTTAGTCGATCACGGTCGAAAACGATCATTATCAAGGTAGAAATATTTTTTTCTAACAGACGCCATTTATTCAATATTTATTCGATTAAATACCGTTAACTTATGAAGCATACCAATTGAAAACCACAGATTTTTATCTTATAGACTTTTCCCTCAACAATCAAATGTAAAACGAATTTGATTGTTTTCTTGTGGGTCATTTGACAGCCGGTTTGTAAAGGTTGCAACAGTAAAATATTTGGACGAATGAGTTTTGTTTCTTTGGAACCAATTCATGGAAATTGTGATCGGAATGGGAATCGTCAAATTATTCCAAATAATGCAAATATGTAATATTGATCTTGTCAATAAAATGAAGTTTTGGTATTGTGTGAAGTTTGTGCTATTGAGCTTTAACTTTAGCTAGGTAGTAGCTAAATTCCTCATCAAACAGAGATCGTTTCCAAGTCGTGTCTTACTCGACGCTGGTTTTTGAAGCCGCGTTGTTTTATACAGAAATACACATTTTCGTTTTTCACAGTGGGCTTTTTCACGGCGCATTAAATTGGTTGCGTTCGGATTTTTACCTAAGACGAACTAGATTCCTTTCGTGACATTTGTTGTTAGTGTAATCCCATGTTAAAAAGCAGCTGACTGCAAAACATCTTTTGAGGGGAAAGCGATCCAAAGGTACCTTAAAAATCATGGTATAGCAAGCTACCCAATTTGAAATTTGAGAACAGCTGACTTGGATTCATTTTTGTTTTGCTTTCTGTCATAGTGCTTTGTTGCAAAATTGTTTTTTGTAAACATAAAATTTAAAATATGGTGCTCCTAATTAATCTAAACGACATTGTTTACGAAGTAAACGATTGTGAAGAAGTTTGCAATCGAATAATAAGTGGTTCGTGTTGTTTGCAATTTTCAAAACATATTTGGTTTGGTTTGTTTTCACTTCGATTTATCAGCTGTTTCTGATTTGACAGATACCTAATCTTAGTCGTTCGAAAACTTACCCGGATACAAAGGTATCCTAGTTATGCTACCCATTTTTTCTCGAACGCACCCATTAACAACGGTTGGCTATGAAATGCTGCGTTGCGATATATTAACGATTATTTGTTTTTTATTTAGAACTGACAACTGACTCATATGAGAATACTTTACATGGTTTTATGTGATAAAACCGAAAAATCAGTTGAATACGAGTGACATTGAACGGTTTTGTGTAATAAAATCGAAAAACTGCACCAAGAATTTCTAAATTGACTTAAAAATTCTTCATGCTTATAGATTTTCATATTGCTGAAGCCGGCTTTCTATTTTGTAAGACACCTTCTACATAGGTGTAGTATTGAAACATTGCGCTATTGCACAATGATTGAACATAATGCGGCCCTTGTGGCACTTTCCATTGGACGAAAAGAACCTTCCAGGAGCGTCCAGAAGCATTCTCAAACCGTTCCATTGGTACAAAAAGATCGCTTCTCGTGATTCTGAGGACTGACAGCCGCTTCTCGATTTGAAATGAGAATCGACTCAGAAGCACTAACACATGTTACTCAAATGTCAAAATGAAAAGTTTCTTCAAGGAATATTTTTTGAGAGCCATAAAGCCTTGCCCAAATCAACGCGGTGAGCGCGTGCGATGCGATTGCGATAAGTCAAATCCATATGTAATCTTATGGACGTTTGTAATCTTATGGACGTTTGACGTAATGCATAGGGATTTGACTTATCGCAATCGCATCGCACGCACTCACCGCGTTGGTTTGGCCAAGGCCTAAGTGTTTCACTCACACAAAGAAAATTACGTTAAACTGAGTAGAAACAATTTTGGGTGTTCCATTGGTTTTTAAAATGAGTGCTTCCCCGAGTGAAACCAATGGAAAGCGCCATTACACTATGTACGCAATATTATTGCGCAGTAATCGGTATTGCGCAATAATATTGACCGTGTAAGGGATTTATTGAGTAATATTTTTAGTTTGCAATATATAGTGGAATGTAAAAAGTGGAATGTAGGAAGTTCTTCAATATATTGCGCTTTCACACAGCATGTTTTCTTTTAGCTACGAATGATACGGAATAAATAACAAGGAAGAAATAGTATTTTGCAATAATAAATGCATCGTGTAAAATATTGCGGGCATATGCGACCTTCAGCATATGCACGCAATATTTTTCGTCCATATTTTGCACAGTAATATTGAGTGGTGTAAGAGCCGCATAAATTTAAGCAACTTTAAGTTTTATTGTGCTTTTTTTCTTACACCGTCTAGTAACTATTAATATTGTGCAATATTTTTTAGTTCATTGTTTAAATAGATTTAATTTAATTTAATTTATAAATCTCACTAACAATGGAAGTTTTAACTTCTGAGCATAACGATGAGTGGAAAAAGATAACATTTGTCTCATGAAAACAGTAAACAAAATACATGTAGAATGCTCTAAACATAATCAAAAGCTATGTGAAAAAAAGGACATAAATATTCGTAGTTTTGATTTTTTTCGACACAAGTAGGTATTGCATTTGAGTAATTTTGGACTTCCAACAACCTGAATTCATTCCAAATTGGTTACGATGTATCTTCGACAATCTTCGTCATGATGTGTCTTCGTCACTCTTTGTCATGATGTATTTTCAAGAGTTCTTAAATAAAATCCTAGTTTTGGAAATATGAGAAATTGAGAGCTGTTTTTTTTTTCAATACATCTTCAAATTTTTTAATTTTTGGAAGTTAAATAATCTCAAAAACAAATAAACAATACAAATCGACACTTAACAAAAAAAATATTTTTCATACTGGGCCCAGATTCTGTACTTGTAAATGGCAAACTTTTTTTTTCTTATGCTTAAACAAATTTTGGTTACTTTTTCAGGGTATTAAGCCCGTTTTTTAGTACCTCAAATTAAGATTGGTAGCTATCTAAAATGTTACGGACTTCAGGACCTGAATTTCTGATAATTTTCCGACAGTGACTTCATAGGCTTGTTCGTTGAGACCATGGTTTTGCATTTGAAGCCCTAAACTCAGTTCATATCAAACTGATTGTTTTTGAGCCCTGTGATTATTCAAGTAACATATGGCTTTTATCGAATTAAGTTCACGTAACGAAAAGGAATGTCAAATGGCATGTGTTTTATTTTTCGAATGACAGGGATAAGTGTGATTTCGTGCTGTGGCGTTTTTTAAGAACCGAAAATCCTATTTTTTTTTTTTTTTGAGAACTCATAGTGTTGTCAAAAAAACCTGGGTCAATCCTACACAAAGTTCAACGAACCAATTTTATATAGAAAAGAGGCGTCAAAAGGTTAGCACTGTATAATAAGCTGATCAAGTTTGGTCTTACGGATATTGAGAACCTGTCCGATTGCGTTGAGAATTTAGACTTGTCGTCAGACCAGTTCTAAAACTTGGAGACTCGAAACAGTAGGAAGTGTACAGTTGGCACCCTCCGACTACATGGAATCTCAGGCAGATCATATTTAGTGTGTGTATATGAAATCTTAAAATTCTGCAAAAACTATGAAGATGCATACCTATTCGAAGTTAAGATATATCAAGAATTTCAGTAGTTTGATTTTGTTGTAGTTTTCAGAGAAGTTTTTTGTGTTTGCATCTTCTGTTTCTTTTTTCTTTTTTTTTAAATTTTTAGTATTTTTTATTTATTCTATAATTTTTTATTTGAAACTTCTTTTGTTTTGAAAAAAAAAAAAAAAAATGGAAATACACCCAGCGGCGCACCTCCTATAATGGAAGCTACCTGATGTTACTCCTTTTTTTTATAAAATGTATAAATTTTCAAAAACTATAAAAATTGTAAGTGTCTTATAAAACAAAAAAAAGTATAAGCCCCTTTTTGGACAGACTAGCTAGCTAAGTGGAATCGCACTACTAACCACGATAGAGGATCTTATGTGGCGATAGTTTAAATAAAAACTTTTTGAGTAAAGTCTCAAAAGTAACCCACTTTCGGAAGTGTCCCGTATTGGACCACATTCGGCACATTATTCAAACTTTTTTTTTAATAACTTAAAATAAATAAAAGACATTTTTTTAACACCTAAACTTCTTCAATCTCACCGGAGCTATAAACATTTTACCTATTCTTAAAGTGTCGGAAGTGCACACTGTTTTTTTTTTTTTTTTTTTTTCAATTTCACCGGCACATTCGAAGTGCGCACAGGTGACACAACCAGTGTCAAGTCAACACACTAGGATAACAAACGAAACATTAAAAAGCTAGACATCTTCAAATGATGTGTCGGAAACGTTGCTAGTTCTCAAACTAATGGTTGAGAATTCATTGATTTCGTTACGTATAAGGCTTTGAAAAAATTACATCTCTGTACCTTAATGAAAATAATGTAAACTTAATTATCAACTTTAAAACAAATGAAAAAACTTGAAAACTTGAAAACAAAGTAGGTATTTGATGTTCTCTCATTGTAAAGTTCATCTTGGCCCAGCATTTCTTATTGATGAAACCTTTTTCAAATCTTTTTTCAATAGCTTAAAGTCAACTTTAAAGTAGTGAAGGTTAAGCAGGTACAGCAAAAGTTCCCTTTCTTTATATATATTATGTATATGTATATTATTTCTTTAAACCCACCTACATAATTTACAGAATTTAAATATATATGTACTAGGTACGTACTACCTTCTGCCAAAGCTCATATCTATAAAAAATCTTCATTTAATCATTTGCAGATTGTGCTTATCTATTCTCATTAATTGGGTTTTATCTTCCCACACAATATGTTTATAAAAACTGGAAATTTTTCATAAGGACGCAAAAACGAAACCTTGCAATCGAATAAATGTATTGTCCAAGTCCCTTTTGCGCAAACTCCATTTTTTTTTCTTCTATCGGTGGGATTTTTTTTTATTCAACGTTTAAAAACTGCTGCTGGGTGGCCTATGTAGTGTATCCGATACATTTTCGACGCACTTGATTTTGGCATGGCTTTGCAATACACAATTATGAACTTCGAGCAAAACCAATTCAATAATTTCCTTCGTGAAGTAGCAGACATTTTGCTACCCGACTGGTATCTATGTACATATATTTAGAACTCACAGGGATTCAAAGAACAACAACAAAAAGGGAGGAACATTCCCGAACAATTTTTTTCCATTCCTTTTTTTTCTACATCAGAAGGATAATTTATTCGACATGGACTGTGCAGTTGTTATGTAAATCCTCCATGGCATTGAAACTCAAAGGAAATATGTCTGTACACTTTAACATTTTTATTGCCTTCCTATTTGACCTTAACGTGCACTGAAAATACTTATTATTTCACCCGCACACCATCATTCATTTTATCTTCCATATTCTTTACTTTTCACATAACTATGATTTAATTTCTTTCATGTGCAAAGACAAAATGCCTCTTCATTTGCAAAATCACTCAGTTCTTTTTTAAAATAAACGAAATACATAAAAGCAAAACTAGGTAGGTATTTTCTAAAACAAAAAATAAGTGAGAATTAGGAAAAGAAAAGAATTTTTACTTGTTTCACTCTGCTTTTGGTTAAAGTAGCTGGAATCCGTATACGTTAAGCAAGCGCCTTATGATTACCGAAGACCGAATGAAACTGAACGCAGGCGAATGAATTTTTCTCTTAGAACCTCCTAAGTTTGCATAACAGCTCGCTAGAGAAGCATTGATATAAAAGCAGAACTCAAACTGCCACCGGAAAAAAAGCATCACTTCGGGGATCGGAAATCAAGTTGAATGAAAAGCACCGGGACTTGTTTTTCTTTTTTTTTCTTTTTTTTTTGGTTCTTCAGGGCGCAGACGGCATGAGTAGAATAAGTTAAAGCTGCTGGCGCGACAGCATGAGTGCGAAGACCTAGAGGAATACCTATTCGAATGTAATCATCATAATTCAACCATTGGCAAAAAAGTCTTTAAAAGAATTTGCGATTCGCAAAGCACATGGTTGATGGTTCTGTGCCAGAGACAAATCGGTATTCGGGTATTCGCTATTCAGTATCAGACTCCACCACACCAACAATAGAGACATGCGTGAACTTCAGGATTTAAGGGTTGCCGTTTTTTACTTTAATTAAATTTAAAGAGGAAGAAATGTATGTATATCTACCTATGTAGTATGAATATGATTCGTGTCAGTAGTATAGTAGGTATTGGTAAAAAAAAGAAAGTAAAATTTTTTTTGTTTCCATTACTTTTCAATTAAAGTGTTGAATTTAAAAACTAATAATGAAATTTAAATAAAAAAAGATTTGAATAAAAACTTAAAAATTTTAAAAATAAATAATACGAGTAGTTCCATTTTCCGCACAATTTGGATAGTAAAATGTAGTGTAATTTGTTTTTCAAGTAAAATGGTCTACTATCACCAACTCGTTTTTCCTTTACCTTCGCGATTACTGCAGGGCTAATAATTGCTTGTTAACAGATTAGGACCTGAATAAAAAGGATTTTTATTTTACCTATTACAAAATTTTGATTTTCAATTCGATTTTCCAATGAATTTAAACGTTCAGTTACTTAAGATGCATAGTCTACGGCCTGCGGGAAAGGTTTGCGTTCGAATATTTTTGTCTAGGTATTTATAAGTACACCGTCGGGTCCCTCTTAGAATGAACCTATTGTAACGTGAACCCAACATTTTATACCAATTTCCTAATCGAAAAACGTTCAACCGAAAACACAACTGGCAACACTTTAATGGAATGGTATAAATGACAGGCGTTGCTTGTAAGCCAGTGTGTGTGAGTGTAGAGAGACAGACAGACAGAGAGTAGACAGCAAATGTGGCGACAATGTAGAAGTTACTGGAGAGTTCTAGATGGCGTGTCATTCGATATAAATAGCCCGCCCGAGGCAACCAGAAGTCAGTTTTGTTTATAGAGTGATAAAGTTAAGAGTAAACACTAGGTCGGCCAGTCGGATCTTAAGACACACTTCTCCATATACTCTTGCTGTTTCTCCCGTTGCGGTTCTTAGACGGTAGCTATTGGTGTTATGAAGCCACGTCGTCTTTACCAGGTCTCGACGTACTATGGAGGCTGTGGCACCGGTGTCGATGGTAGCCACATGTTTGTTCCCGTTAATAGTAGTCTCCACAGTCAGACTTTTGTTGTCTCGTTTGGTCTGAGAGACCTGGATGGTGGTTCTGGGGCCATCGATACAAGAAACCAGCCTCTGCCCCTCGAAGTTGGTTCTTACTCGTTTCCCTGATGGGAAACGGGCTGATAGGCAACGCTGGTGTTGTTGTTACCTTGCTCTGGGTTGGATCTCTTGCTTCCACAATGTTGACAACCTGCTTTGTTTGGTGGTAGTCGGCATTGACGCTGTAAGTGCCCGGTCTTGTTGCAGTTCCAACATCTTGCTAGTCCGCTCCGGTTCTTTTGTATTTCAGCTCTTTGGCACGAGCATTCTTCGACTATGGCCTCTCTAAGTCGATGTACTCCCTGAGAAGCCTGTTCTGCTGCTTCAATTGTCAATGCGAATGCTAAAGTTTCAGAAAGAGTGCGTGTTCTAGCAGTTCGCACAGACCTCTGAAGATGTATGTCGGAAATAGCACGAACGAAGGACTCAACAGCAAGCTGGTTGATGATTTCTTCTCCAGCATCCGGGTATGCCAGGTGAACCAGTCTTTCGACGTCTGCTTGGAGCTGCTGTAGACTTTCACCCCTTTTCTGGACTCTGTTATTGAGTTGGACTCGGAAGACTTCTTTCAAGTGGCTATCTCCAAAGCGTTTATCTATAGCTGCCACGAGAGAACTGAAATCGCCGCTCTTGCCAGTTGGAACTGTTTGAAGTAATTCAGCTGCTGGTCCTCTAAGAGCAAGAGTCAGTGCAATGTACTTGTCTTCGTCATCCCAGCCATTTGTTGTCGCGGCTGCCTCAAATTGTCTCTTGTAGACTGGCCAAGAAGACTGTCCATCAAATGTTGGGGGTTTCATCTCCTTCTTCCTTGCAAACTCTCCAGCAGATTCTCGAATTTTTATTTTCCGGATCTGGTCCAATTCCTTGGTGAGAACATCACATCGACTTTCTACGCCTTCGAAACGATTCTCTACAACAGAAAGCTGTTTTTCCACACCTTCAACTCGTTCGTCAAGGGCACATACATTTTTCTCAATATTACCCAATTTTCCTTCTAGAATGTTTTTCTGACTTTCCAAAACATTCTGTTGCGCCTCAAGTCTTTCGAGAATATTCTGTTGTTCTTTCTTTTGTTCGTTTCGTTGCTCTTCCAGATTCTTTTGTTGTACTTCGAGTCTTTCGAGAACATTCTGCTGTTCCTTCTTTTGTTCGTTTCGTTGTTCTTCAATCAGCTTCTTTTGTTCGTTTCGTTGTGCTTCAAGTTGTTCGAGAACATTCTGCTGTTCCTTCTTTTGATCGTTTCGTTGCTCTTCCAGACGTCCGAGAATATTCTGCTGTTGCTCTTCAATCAGCTTCTTTTGTTGTACTTCGAGTCTTTCGAGAACATTCTGCTGTTCCTTCTTTTGCTCGTTTCGCTGTTCTAACAAAAGTTTCATCATGCTAGAAAAATCTATACTTTCACTTACTTCCTCTTCTTCCACTTCTGTTTCAAAAACAAAAGTGTTTACGTCTTCCCCTTGCTGTTCCAAATAGTTACGCAAGCGCAGGACGAGCTCATTTTTCGATCCCGCTCTAGAAAGATTTCGCTTACCTAACTCACTTTTAAGCTCAATGCAAGTGAGCTCTTCTAACAACTTACCCATTTTCACTGTATATAATTATTATTTTCTTTTTACTTTTTTTTTTTTTTTTTTTACACTTTACTAGTCAAATAAGTTTTATTTACACTTCTGACACCAATGGCTACCGTCTAAGAACCGCAACGGGAGAAACAGCAAGAGTATATGGAGAAGTGTGTCTTAAGATCCGACTGGCCGACCTAGTGTTTACTCATCAATTCCTGGTGGCAGATATATGTGACGAGTGCATCATTGGAATCGACTTTATGAAACAGCACGGAGTTATTTTGGACATCGGTAATCAGGTTTTGAAGTACCAAAATAAGGAACTTCCAATGACTTATTCGAACGAAAGTACGTCGACACTGAGAACTGTCATCAGGGAAGATCTTATTCTGCCTCCTTCTTCTGAAGTGTTCGTTTGGACAAAACTGGAAGGTGAGTTTGGAAGCCTTCGATACCTCATGGTGGAACCAGACCCAGAGTGTTCCTCCCAAAGCGTCATCATTGGGAAAACACTGGTAGCACCGAAGAACAAAATGGTCCCCGTACGATTACTAAACACCAGACCGTACGATGTAAGGTTGAAGAAAGGAGAAGTCGTTGGACGTTGCGAATCGGTTGCAGCAATTACGAAGATCACAGACGAAGCTCCGAGAAAACCTATAACTCCGGAGGAGCTCGAAACCATCAGAGCAAAAATACTGAATTCATCCAACCTTGATCACCAACAAACAAGGATGGCTGAAAGTCTCCTACAAGAGTACACTGATATCTTCGCATCGCAAAAGGGGCAATATGGTAGGACACAGTTGGTGCAGCATCGCATCAACACAGGAGATGCAAGACCGATTCGTCAACCTGCAAGACGTCTTCCACTGGCCAAACAAGGTGAGGTTGAGGAAATGATAACAGCAATGAAAAAGGAAGGTCTTATCGAAAATTCCAAAAGTCCTTGGGCGTCACCAGTGGTGCTAGTGAAAAAGAAAGACGGAAGCACTCGTTTTTGTGTGGACTACCGAAGGCTGAATGATGTAACTAAGAAGGACAGCTATCCCCTGCCCAGAATCAGTGATACCCTGGATGCCATGGAGGGAGCGCAGTGGTTCTCGACGCTGGACTTGAAGAGCGGATATTGGCAAGTTGACATCCACCCTGATGATCGGGAAAAGACGGCGTTTTCTACAGGTAATGGGCTCTGGCAGTTTAAAGTTATGCCGTTTGGGTTATGTAACGCTCCGGCAACATTCGAGCGTTTGATGGAGTGCGTTCTTCAAGGACTGACGTGGAAAGCTTGCCTAGTCTACTTGGACGATGTCATTGTTTACGGGAAAACATTTGACCAACATTGTAAGAACCTTAAGGCCGTGTTTCAGAGACTTCGAGAGGCTAACCTTAAACTGAATCCAGAAAAATGTGCACTTTTCAAAACCGAAGTCAAGTATTTGGGACACATCATCTCATCCCAAGGAGTAAAGACTGATCCTGAAAAAGTTGACTCCGTCAAAAATTGGCCAACACCACAGGACAAACATCAACTCCGAAGCTTTCTGGGACTTGCCACATATTACCGACGTTTCGTTAAGAACTTCGCTGGAGTTGCAAAGAGTTTGCATCAGCTCACCGAAAAGGGGAAGCAGTTTAAATGGTCAGGTGAGTGTGAGAAATCTTTCCAGGAACTCAAATACCGCCTCTGTAACGCTCCAGTGCTGGCACATCCAACACCTGGCAAAACATTCATCGTCGACGCAGATGCAAGCAACGTTGGAATCGGGGCGGTACTATCCCAAGTGCATGATGGCGAAGAGAAAGTGGTGGCATACTACAGCAAGGTCCTATCGAAACCCGAAAGGAACTACTGCGTGACCAGAAGGGAGCTGCTAGCTCTTATCTTGGCAACAAAGCACTTCCATAAGTACATCTATGGACAGAAATTCCTTCTGCGGACAGACCACGGTGCTCTGAGCTGGCTGTTGAACTTCAAAAATCCAGAAGGTCAAGTCGCAAGGTGGATAGAAAGATTGCAGACCTATGACTACCAGATCCAACACCGCAGAGGAAAGCTGCACTCAAACGCCGATGCATTATCACGAAGACCTTGCAAAATGGATTGCAAGCATTGCAAGCGGCAAGAAGACAAAGAAATCATTACCGCTCAGCGACTAAGAGCTGACCCCATAAGCGGATGGAGCAATGAGGAAGTGAGGACTGCTCAACAGGAAGATCCAGATATCGAACCCATTCTCGCATGGAAAGAAAATGAAGAGAAACCGGAATGGGGAGACATTTCTGACAGGAGTCCAGTTCTCAAAGCCTATTGGGCACAGTGGGACTCACTATATGTGCAAGAAGGTGTCCTCAGGCGAAGATGGGAATCCGCTGACGGTAAGTCATATGTGATGCAGCTGATCGTACCGCAATCGAAAGTCAGTGAAGTTCTTCAGGAGATGCACGACGGACCTTCTGGAGGCCACCTGGGGGTAAACAAAACACTGGAGAAGGTGCGACATCGGTTCTACTGGTTACATGCTAGAGATGACGTGGAGAAGTGGTGCCGAACATGTGACAAGTGTGCTGCAACCAAAGGACCTGGAAGGAAGATTCAAGGTAAGATGCATCAGTACAACGTTGGATCGCCTTTTGAGAGGATTGCAGTAGATGTGGCTGGGCCTTTTCCAGAGACCAACGCTGGAAACAAATACATTCTGGTTGTAATGGACTATTTTAGCAAGTGGCCTGAGGCGTATGCCATCCCAAATCAAGAAGCCAAAACGGTGGTCGACCAGATTGTGTTTAACTGGGTTAGTAGGTTTGGCGTGCCTATGGAACTCCATTCCGACCAAGGGAGGAACTTTGAGTCAAACATCTTCCAAGGAGTGTGCGGACTACTTGGCATTAAGAAGACGAGAACCACACCACTTCATCCACAATCTGATGGGATGGTTGAAAGATTCAACCGGACCTTGAAAGAACACCTCACCAAGGTCGTAGGCGACTACCAAAGAGACTGGGATAGGCACGTACCGCTATTCCTGATGGCCTATAGAAGTGCAGTACATAGCTCGACAGGACAAACACCATCTGACATCCTGTTCGGGAAAACCATGCGGCTGCCCAGCGAACTTAAATTTGGATGCCCCACAGAGGAGCCACAGGACACAAACGAGTATGTGGACGACCTCAAGGAGAGACTCGCTGACATCCATAAAAGAACAAGGGAACGGATGAAAGCCTACAGCGACCGGATGAAGACACGGTACGACACAAAAGCGACAACGTCAGGATTCCAAGCAGGAGATCGTGTGTGGCTTTATAATCCTCATCGTCAAAAGGGATTGTCACCGAAACTTCAGCAAAACTGGGAAGGTCCTTATACTGTAGTCACGAGGATTAACGACGTGGTTTACCGCATCCAAAGAGGACTAAGAGGCAAGTTAAAAGTAGTTCATTGTGACAGGCTGCATCGATATAGTGGCGAGGCTGTAGATGGAATTATTCGGGACGAACAATCCTAAGGAGGGGGCAGTGTAACGTGAACCCAACATTTTATACCAATTTCCTAATCGAAAAACGTTCAACCGAAAACACAACTGGCAACACTTTAATGGAATGGTATAAATGACAGGCGTTGCTTGTAAGCCAGTGTGTGTGAGTGTAGAGAGACAGACAGACAGAGAGTAGACAGCAAATGTGGCGACAATGTAGAAGTTACTGGAGAGTTCTAGATGGCGTGTCATTCGATATAAATAGCCCGCCCGAGGCAACCAGAAGTCAGTTTTGTTTATAGAGTGATAAAGTTAAGAGTAAATACAAGTGATAGTCCAAAAGTCGAGTTGAGTTCGAATAAAGTGTATATCGAAAGTAGATACTGAATAAAGTGGTAGAATTAAATTGAAAAGTAGAGTTTTAATTTTGCGAACTAAGCGCACGTTACACTATACTGTTCTTAGAACTGGCTCAGGTGTAGGGTAGAATCAAAAGCCAGATTTTTATAACATACCTACCTGCGCAGGTGCATCTGTGCGTATGAACATGACAAATGAACTATTCAAAAAGTTTAAGACTTATGATCTTTTCTGTTAAAAGAGAAGACAAAAGCCGAAGCTAATTTGATAAGGGGAAAAAAAGAAAGCAAAAGGAAATCAGTCAAAAAACAAATAACTTTAAATAACAATGCAACAAAATATAATTGCCACCAATAGGAATCGCAACCTCAACGAACTCCATCTCAGTATAAGCAGCAGTGAGCCAGTGACCAGTGACCTTGTCCATATAACACAGCTGGAATGGGATTAGTTGAGAATATCAATCGAAACGTTTCAACTCTCTCACGATGTCGATTATACAGGGTATTTTGCATAAGATGCGACAAAACCACAGAACAGATAGTTTGGTACGAGACAAGAAAAAAAGATCGTAGGTAATAAAAGGCGGGTCTACATCCTTCGTTTAGACGGAAGTTGCGGTTTTATAAAAAAAAATTTAAATAGCGGTATTCACGTTTGTAATACTTAAAATTCATTTCTGATTTCAGATCCTTCCCCCCTCATGTAACGGTAAATTAACTTAACTTTTTAATAGTTTTATCAATTTACAACTTTAGTTTTAGTGAATGGTTTTTGAGCACTCAAAGTTAAAGTTCTGAGTACTAAAATCAAATTTTAACTCAGTTTCACAATACTGAGGCTGCAGAATTCTTCGTCACCGTCGCGTCGGCGTCGCACGAAAAGGAAAAAAACAATAACATTAAGCTGTTGGAAATTTCACAAGCAAAGCACTTGGTCGTACCTACTTCAACGCTGTCTTCCGGGTGTATTCAAAATTATGTCGGAGAAAATTTCAAAACAGTTTTCCGAAAGAATTAAAAAAAAAAAAAAAAAAAGGCACGACTGGGTGGCACGAACTTGCGATCGTGTGTTAAGTATAATACCAAAATCTTAAGGCTGAGTAAAAGGTTTTAGTGTTCGCTCTTAATATATTTGGTGGTACGATGTTGCCAACTACACATAAAATATGAAAATTAAATGAAATTGCGCAAAATATTGAAAAAAATTTAATTAATTATTCCAAAGGTTTCAAGCGAAAATCTAAAAACGCCATGTTTATGCAATTGCTGATGCATATAAGCCCTATAAATAAAAAAAAAAATTTAATCAAAATCGTTAGAACCATTTTTTAAAAAAATCCGTTTTTATTTTTATTTTTTTTTAAGAAATGAAGTTTTAAAAATTAAATTACACAAATCTTAAGATCTTGCTGAAATTTGTATTGACAAAAAAATTGAAATAAACCAAAAGTACAGTTTTTAAAATATTCGAAAAAAAAAACAATTTTTTTTTTAAATTAATGAAAACTCGAAAAAAATAAAACTTCTAAAATATGAAATTTCCTTAAAATCGTATCAGCCATTAGTGAGAAAGTCGGTTTTGAAAAATAATTTCCCAAAAAGAATTTTACATCATAAAAACAGCTACACAAAAATAATACTTCACGTAAAACTTTATCAAAATCGTTAGAGCCGTTTTCGAGAAAAATAAGTATAATCATATCGGTTGTATGGCAGGTACCGTTATTCAAAGACCAGAAACCCAATTCTGAAAACTCCTCTGTAGGCTGTCCCACAGACACTAACTACAAATTTTGAAGAAAATCGGTCAAACTACAGACAGACTGAACTGCAGGACCCACTTTTTTCGTATTCTCTATCATCATCAAAAATTTTTTTCTGAACGATTGCAAGACTTGCCTTATAAATATTACCTATAATCGCAAGTAAAAATATCACAACCATATGCCTTGTGATGGAATGGAGGGAGCCTACAATTTTCTGCTCATTCCGAACTGCTAATCGAGAAAGCGCTTTCCATGTCAATGGATTTACTGTTCGTGGGCTTGCCAATTCTCGTAAGGATCGTAATTGCAAACCTTTTACAAAAGCAATTAACTCTAAAACTTTTCCATCTACTCATCGCTGGTGTGTAGTTTGGAATGAAGAAACCATACTTGTATCGGATGTTGTTTCTTGATCATAAAGTTTTTACCAATAGCTTTAGGACTTTCAAAAAACGTTAACGCCGTTGTTGCGGGAATAAATGCTGCTATTTTGATCATGATCTCAGAAAAGCATAGAGCAACATATTTTCTTCTTTTCCGAAAAAATATCAAAAGATTTGTTTTAATGTCAAAGATTCATATAAGCACACGGAAGATCTGGATAAATTTTGAAAATTCCGCAATTTGCAAGTCCGTAGCAGGGGGGCATGAAAAGAGGTAAGGCCATTAGTTCTTTTGCCACGCAACTTCCATTTGTTTACCTTGTTACGAAATAAACTATGGCCTGTAAAATTGTTTGGAAAATCTCTTCTGGAGTGAGGGAATGCCATTTTGCTTTCCACTTATTAAAATATTGGTCGTTTTTATCGATATTGAAGAAGAAATGCTATACCAACCGATAGCAAATAACTCAGAGTTAGTTTTTACAAAGAAATTAAGTGGAACTTTTATTTTCTGTAAAAATTATATTTTCCTAGTTTCCTGATACAATCTCATTTAATGGACAGTTATAGCGACCAGGAAAACGAATCAGGGAAAATTTGGAAATGAAATAATAACTATAGTTTCGTTTGAATTTAACAACAAATGTTATACCCATTGATGACAAATAGCCTAGACATTTTTTTTTTTTGCCAAGAATATGTTGAATGAACTACAGTTTTCTGTTTACTTTTTTCTAGTTTCCTGATACAAACTCATTTTTCGTTTCAGTTGATTGGAATTTCAGCCTGAATGGAATAAATCGGTCCAAATATTTGGATTCCATTTTCCAAATATTCCACTGACAAACTCGCAGCGGATTTTTTTTCGTGTGGATTGCATAATATAATTGCTGGTGTGTGGCTATGAAGAGTTGAGAGCCTTACAACTGACATATTTTTCCTGTTCGTTTAAAACGCTCATCAGGAAAAATTCATGTTTCAATTTGTCTCAACTCTTCTTGATGGTTTTTCTTTATCGTTGTAATTGGCCCCTTACTGTGTCAGCTGATTGAAACTTTCAACGAAAATAGAACAAATCGTTCCAAATATTGAATTCCATTTTGAATGTGTTCCACTGACAGACTGACAACGGACTTTTTTGTGTGCTTTGCAAAAGGAAAGCCAGTTGGTAGTCTACGGCCTAGAAAAGTTAAGAGCCTGGGAACCCACTCATTTCTTGTTAGCTATAACGCTTATCAAAAAAAAATCATGTTTTAATTAACCTTAGCTTTTCCCGCTCTCTATGATTGGACCCTTACTTAAGAAACCACGGTTACTAAAAAACGTAAGTGGAATGCACCAGTCTTAGAATACTTTCTTACTCTGCAGTTTAAGTCTTTTGCAATTGAAAGCAATAAAATCTTCAAAAACAAAGTAGTTAATAGTTAATTTGGCTTAAAAAGTATGAACAGCTGAAATTGAAAAATCAGAAGCGTAATCATGACTACTTGCATATGAAGCTTCAATTCTATTTCCTCCTAGGTGCCGCTAGCTTCATTAAATAGAGAACGTTCGAGATAAACTGAATTTAATGTGAACACTCCTAAAATAAAAATAGCACAAGTGACATTTCACATTTGACAGGTTGCTTCACCGACGAAAGGAACTGTTTTGTTGTTAAGGAAACAACACGTTTTTCTGATTTGCAATTTGCAAGTTGCTTTATTAAATTTAGTAGCACAAGAATTAAAATATAACGTGAAAATTAAAATATCATAATGGCAGAAGAATCCCAATACGATCCTGTTCTTTTAGCCATGGCAGAAAAGCACCGCGAAGGAGTGGGCGAGGTTCTTTAGTTAATACTTTAAAAAGAAATCCTTTTTTTAACACATATTTTTATAGTTTTTAGAAACAATCGCAAGCTTCTTGGCCAGAAAAACTGATTTTTTTACGGGTGCCACACAAGGCGAATGGGAGAAGGTAATGGTATTTACAGAAACCACCGAATTTTCATTACTCATACGCTTTGTTTCATAAGTAGCTGCTTCTATCAACTTTCCGAAAGGCCGGTGAGAAGGCTATCGAAATAGAAGAACAAAGGTTCAAAGAACGAGAAGAGTCTGAGAGGAAGCGTAAGGAAATTTTACGTAAAAAGCAAGAAGCTGAACAAAAACAAAGAGAAAACGAGTCATCGCAAATTAGTGAAATCACAGATGAAGAAGCTGCCCAAATCATAAAAGAAGAACAAGAAAAGTATTTGGCCACAACATTCATTAATTTGCTAGGAAATTAAAATATTTAATTTTTTATTATTAGGAAGCAAATAAAGTCTGCAGTTGATGTCTCAAAACCAGTTGAAGAGGTTGCAGCGGATGTTGAAGAAACTGAAAAGGGAAAACTGATGCCCAATGCCGGCAATGGTTGCAATCTACCAAACTATTCCTGGACTCAAACATTACAGGAAGTTGAGGTAAGTTTGTATACTTTTTTTTGCTACCAACATAATGGCATTTTACCATGGAAACTCCACAGACACGGGCAGAAATAGGCTAAAAGAGAGTAAAAGAAACAAAAAGCAAATTTTATGAATCCGTTGCCAAGCATCGATTTTTTCTTTAACGAATTTTTTTTATGATGCAATGTTGACGACTTTCGATGCGGAAGTTAGGGCTGCCAATCTAATTTTCCTTATTGTGCTCGCCTAAGTATTTTTTGTTTCCTAATATTAATGTTGCTTGTCATTTGTTTCACTCCGAGGTTTCAAAACCAATTGAACACCTAAATTGTTTGTACATACTCATTTTAATTTGTCTATTTATGAGTGAAACACTACTTCAATCGAGAAGTTTTTGCATCTGTGGAACGGTTCCAGAATGTTCCCAAACGCGCTAAAATAGTCCATAAATCTATAAAACAGAAAATATTTCCATGCTTTCTTACTTAATAATTTGAGGTCCTTCTAACCAGAGCAGACGAACAACATCTTGATGCGTTGAACTACATTTTGAAAAATAATAGTTGAAAGAATCTAAGTTTAGTCTATTCAATGCTCGCTTACATCATTTCCACTGCCTAAACAACGCCCCTCCATAGGATACACCGGTATTTAGGAGTGAGTGATTTAGGGCCAGTTGCTCAATCGAATTATAAATTTAAGTTCTACATAAAGTTTTCATTTTTGTATGAGACGTTCCGGAATTCTTAAGTTCTACATAAAATCCCCATACTAAAGTAGAACTTTATGAAGAACTTAAATTTATGATTCGATTGAGCAACTGGCCCTTAGGGCCAGTTGCTCAATCGAATTATAAATTTAAGTTCTACATAAAGTTTTCATTTTTGTATGAGACGTTCCGGAATTCTTAAGTTCTACATAAGAATTCCGGAACGTCTCATAAAAAAATGAAAACTTTATGTAGAACTTAAATTTATGACTCGAATCAGCAAACGGGCCTTAGTAACATTACTTAGGGCATTACGTTTCAGAATGAACCAGGGGTTCAAGGTTCAACTAACGTATGTCCACAAAAATTTCGATATTTCCGGTCTTGCACTCTAAGTTGGTTAAGGCCTACATCCACTTGATTGCGCCACCTGAGAATGAGGTCTTCCTTTTCCGCAACTTCCGTGTTGTCATAGTTGCACATTCTAGCTATGCTAATGTCACTGTACAGGTCAGCTTATACAACTTGTTGCTGTATCTTCTCCATTGGGATTTCTTTTCTTATAAAAAAGGCCAAGGATTTCGTCATGCCTTTTAGATAAGATACATGCTTCCGTGCCTTAAAGCGGGACTGGGACTATCATGGTCTTATAAAGTTTTTCTAGAAAGGGTTTTCTTTTTTAACTGCTCTTTTAATCGAAAGGTGCAGCGGTTGATCTACGCACTGATCTCATTCTATCGGATCCTATGTAGACGAAGTCCTATACTACCTCGCAGAGCTGTAAAAAAAATGTATTCATTTGGTAATGCATTGCAAAAAGTCTCATTCATTTGAATGAATATTCGGAATGCATTCACATTCCTTATCGCAGTACTTCAACTTACAAAAATAAGTCCCAGCTCATTTTGAAGTCTTTAGTAAACCAATCGTCGAGAGCAGTCAAAAGACTTGACTTCAAGCAGTTAAAAGACTCCAAGCAGTTGTATATTGTTTGCCAAACTTTCGATGCTCTCTATTCTTGTTTGATGACAGCATATATTTTGTTTTATTTTCATTAACCTTTAAACCCGCCTATGTTTCAATATTCGAAAGGCACCCACAACATCAGGCTACTTCGCATGACTTCAATATCGTCTGCGTAGGCGGGTAATTGTACAGACTTTTGAAACATTATGCCTGTAGTGTTGACGTTTGACTTTGAACAATTAGAAACATAACATTGTTGCCTGGTCGAGACTTCTTCGACGTCAAAGATCTCGGTTAGTTCCTTACCGGCCTTGAAGGATCAGCTTGAGCCATCCAAAGTCTTTCTGAATAGTCGTACAAGTTTTGCAGGCCTGTCGAAACTAGAAATGCTCTATACAGCTCGTCTTTGTAAATACTGTAGTATGCAGCCTTGGTGTTCATCAAGATTATATTGCATCACATTCAACATATACAGATAAGATCTTACACTCTACGTTGAGGAGTGCGCTTCTACCATTTTGTTGCTCTGCTGGTCTTTACAGGTTTGAGTTCGCTGTTTGCCACCCAGGCATGATCTTTTTACTTTTTCGCAAAACTTTCGGATTTTATTGATTCGAAGTTTATAGTTTTTAAAGCTGCGAGCTTAGAAGGGGTCTGCTTCATTATGTTGGGCTCATAAAGCTAACATTATTTGTTTCTTAAATAAATATATTATGCTCCAGCCGGCTTGAGCAGAGCTAACAGTCAATGGCTGGATAGATGATGAACGCGTTTGTTAGTTGGTCTGGAGTCTTCAATCCCTGTTGTGCTGCATTTCTGAAGCACCGATTAATTGGAAGTTGTTTTTCTTGAGTTGGTGGTTTGAACTCATTGTTGGTGGGATGGTCATTTGGTGTCTTGGACCTCTGGTTTGCTGTGTTCCTCTTTCGCTGCAACGTAGAGGTCTTCGAAGGTTTTAGTCGATATTCTAAATGATGGGTCCATCATGGATAGCATCTAGTTATATCGGTCGTCGCGGGGTCGCAAGTGCTCATTAGAACACGAATGTTTCGATGTTGTTAAAAGCGCCTTAATGTTTAAAAGAAATAAGAAAAAAAAAGAAAACTACTTAAACCATAGAATAAAAAATAAATAAATAAATAGTGTGACGCAACAGAGCGAGGAAACTCGGGCCTAGCGCATTTTACACAACCACTGTCTTTGTGAGGGAATAGAGAGACCTACAATTTTCTTTCAAAAGCGAACGGCTAATTGAGAAAGCGCTTTTCATGGCAATGAATACTAACGGAGGACTTGCCAATTCCTCGCGAAGGGCGATACTCGTGGAAAAAAAATTTTGCCTCTTCACCATCACGGCACTGGCACCCCCTTATCCGTAAGCAGTGCTCATATTCTACGGACTTAAGTTGATAGTGCAGTTTCTTCTGATTTTATTTTTGAAATAAGCTTTGTGAGCTTGAAAAAGAATTATTTCATAAGTAACTACTTCTAAAGTGATCCAGGAATGCAAGACTTCTTTGAATCTGGCTCAGGTTTGAGTCCCTCACGGCATAACTGGAAACGAGACAGCCAATAAACTTGGGCAGCTAAATTCTGAGACAACTTTTTTGCTAGCTTGGCCAGCGCTTGGCATGGGGTGCGGGGTCCTTCTTTCAACGACTGGATCTATCGGAGCACAAACGTAGGTGACATTCCTCCGATGAATGCACACGGACTAAGCGTATGCTCCTCAACGTTGATCAGAAAGATGCAACATTTTTACTCTTTCGTAGCGGAAAAGACTGTAGTAAACTTGTTGGCATTGTTACCTGGCTTTTTACCAAGTATTTAAACGTGCTTAGGTAATAGTTCTGTGGAGGAATTACTACACCGCGAAGCGGTAAAGTTAATTCGGCCGAAAAAGGAATATTTTTAAGATTTTTTTTTTTGCGTAAGCGGTAGTGCTCGTTTATTGAAAAATTTACATATAATAATGTTAGATTTGAACAAAAAAGACCTAAATTTGCATTGCAAAATATTCAAAACTGAGCGAGTGGAAAAAGAAATTGGTTCGCGGTGAAACATCTCCAGGTGATAACGGGAGGATGTAATGCTCTTTATCACACCATAATATCATTTAGAAACGATTCAATACTTAAAAAAACGAAGCTAAATAGCTAATATTTGACTCGTTTAATAAACATACCAGAAACTGATAATTCTCTAACTGCCTGGGGAAGCATATTAAAAAGACGGTAAGAAAATATAGAAGAAGAATTACGAAAAGCAGTGGTGCGGAAATTAGGTATCGATTCTGAGAATTTCCACGAAGGCTGTAATTTGAGATTAACCTAAAGTTCAGATTTCCTGACCTCATGAAAAATGTCTTCAGAACCTTGAAGCAATACAAATGCCTAAAAGGAAGAATTTGTAAACTGCGAAATAGTTCAAAGCTGTGGTGTCGACGATTTCTTCTACTAATTATTCTGACTATACACTTCTGGAGAATGAGCAGTGGTTGAATCTTATTTCTGTAAGCTCCCCAACGTTCGATTCCGTAATGTAACTTGGAATGAAAGATGCCTTAGTAAATTGTAGTAAGAAGCTTAGAAGAACAAACGTTTCGTAAATAAAAGAAATTCCTGACAGTCCAATTAAAATATTCGAGAAGTTCATTCGCGAGTCAATCCAAAGACCCAAATATTTAAATTCACTTACATTGTCTATCTTAAAACATTTGCTGTGGCAGCTTGAATCGTTACAAAAGGTAGAAGCTAAGCATAGAGATGAACAACTGCAATTAGTTAACTTAAAACGCTTGCACTCAGGTGCATGGTAGAAGATATCAGTTGTACATAAATTTGATGATGAATAACTGAAGAACATTATTTTAGTTTTAGGGCTTATATCCAATTTATGTTCTGCAAACGAATTTCTCAGTAATTCAAGATCCCAGTTTATGTGAGCAACAAGATCTAAGACACTATTAGTGCCGTAAGTACACCCAAGACCCAATATCATCAGCAAAAGCAGTAAGACTGCTTTTAAAATTCAAACCAAGCAATGAATTTATGTTTATCAAAAACAGAATCGGTCCTAGAACAGGTATAAAACCCGGCATGAAGCAACAGACGCTCAAGTACTCATAACTTGTCAATTTTACTCCGATCGACTTGAAATTTTAACACAATATTCCTGAGATATGCATTCAAAAATAGTTTAAATGCTTTGCTTTATCATTTCTTATTCAACTTACCTAGTCCAGTATATGCAAATTGCATTTGTTCTGTGAACAGATTACCCGTGCAAAACTCTTGAACACCAGCACTCCCAGTTTTTCGTAGAACTTTATAGTAAAAATCAAAACATTTTATTTAAATTTCAATTGGTCTTTTTGTTTTTTTATTTGTATCACAGGACTTAAACTATAAATTTGAGGTGATAGCATTTGTTTAAAAGTTTTAAATGACTGAATTCATAAAAATCAAATGCATGTACTCTTTTGTGTTTGAAATATTTTTCTGTTTCTAAGTCAAAATAATCAACCGCGACTTATTATTTACTCAAAGCTTAACAACGATGCTCATATTTATTGTTTTCTGCATTTTCCGACTATGATACAAAAGCTACGAAATGCTATGACGAATGAAATGACACTTACTCCTAAAAAAATCAAATCAAATCATAAAAACTAAAAATGTAATGGTACAATAAATTAATTAAAATATATCAGAAAAAAGAATAATTTATACAAACAACATTTTACTAGGTTAAGTGTTTTGTTTTAAAATTTTGCAGGCCATTTTGTGAAGGTGTTGTTTTGTTCGCATGTTCTCTATTCAATCAATTTTCGTATCACAAAACGAAGAAAAAATTATAAATACTTTCATGTATTGCTCTTATTTACTTTCAAATTCAACTCATTAACATTTGAACACTGGAGATTGGCAATCAGTTTGCTAGCTTTTTGGCATTTCTCGTGCTCGCACTGAAAGAAAAGAGGAAAAAAAATGTTAACTGCCATTCAAGAGGAAATAGTAAATGATTGCTTACATTCAAGAGCATAGACCATGCCAATGATAACAAAGAGGAAGAACAAACTCATCGTTGTGATTAGAACAGTGACTTGTTTTCCCCTGCTGCAAATGCCGCCTGTCGTGTTCCTCGATGGCCCGCCTTCGCCATTAACCATCGTAAAATGTGTCGAACTGGCCATTGAAACTGTATCCAAATCTTTGGTTTTAACAAAATCTAAATTCTGATCAATTGCTATGACGGCGTCCTTTCTTATGTTCGACGATTGCATTGAAGCCAGCATTAAATTGGCGTTGTAATTGGAATTTGAAAACTCATGTCTGCCGTCTACTTGAGATTTGTTTTGTTTTCTGTGAATCTCGGCAAATCGTTCCAAATTGGCTGCTGTCAAAAGTAAAGATCCCGACGAAGTACTCTTGAAATGCAAAAGAAAGAAATTTAATTAAATCAGTGAAATTTTTGTTTTATAAGAGAAACTGCATCGTTTAAAAAGAAATATGTAAATAATTTGTTTTGTTTTGTTTTCTTTACCTGTGAACTGTTATTGCTATCACTAGATCCTTGCGATGAACGCGATCCTCTTTTGGAGTGTGGATTACTATTGTTGCGACTCGATTCGGCCCTTCGTCCATCCATGCGATTGATGCTATGCAAAATAGTTTCTCTTCCAGCAATTCGGTGACGATTGTTGTTCAGATTGTTACTTGAAGTCATCTTGAAATTCTTTGAAACTGTAGACGGATTTGAATTTGACTTATTGCTACTGTTTGAAGATCCGGCCAATGAAGCGCGAGGTATATGCCATGAATCATTCATCTGCAAAACAAATTTAGCGAATGTTAAATTTACTTTCTATCGCCCTTTTCTTTTGTTGAATTGAAGCAATGAACAAATATGCACTGGTTCTTTATGTGTAGCAAAACTTGTTTGAACGGCTTTGTTATGGCCGAAGGAAAATGCTAATATACATAGCGAACGGTTAAACTTTACTCTTGCAGCTTATGGGAATATGTACATGAATTTTATCACTCCCAAGTCCCAACGACGAACAATGTCGAAGATAGTAAAGCACAAATTCGCAAGGGAAATATTTATTAAGTTCTTTTGTGTTACTCGAACTGATTCTTTGGTTGGATAAAACAATTTCTGCACACGTACATCGTAGAAAATTACTTACATTTTGTGTTTTTTTTATTTTATTTTATAAAATGCACGCACACTGCAACTGATTCGATTTGAACACTTGGGTAATTAGGAGGATCTATCGTATATATCGATCAACCTTTTAAAAGCACCCAGACATTTGCCGATAACTTTGATTTTATAACCCAAGAACAGATTTCATATGTGCTATGTGCAATTGGCAAGAATAAATTCTTGTGTTGCAAAAATCGATTTCAATTTTCAACAAATGTAAAACAATTCGTTTGAGAGAACCGATCTATCCAACAACAAGAATCAAACTGAATCAAGGTGACTAGCAACACCTCCGTTTCACTTTGCTTTTCGGATTCTAAAGTAAAACAGCAGCTTATTTGCCGGATATTTGCTAGTCTGGTATGTTGTGTATCTGTGTAACAACTCTGTGAATATGTGTGCGCTCGGCATAGTGATATTAAAATAAAGAATAGGAAACCTGATGCCTTCTCAGACACAACGATAAACGATCAGCTGAACCAGACTCGCAGCATCTTCAATAGGTATGTTTTTTTTAGCTTGTGGATATAATTCAAACTTCAACGATGACGGGCGATGAGAAGTGCGACAAAAGTAGCCACCAAGTTAGAGGTTACCGAGAAGAGATAAAAATTCATTTATGTGCTGCACGGAAACTTAGCGGTCAAAATCTATTAAACAAAGCTTATGAATGACGATGACAGTGAACATAGTTGGGGAAACCCCATAAGGTATGCATTGTTTCAAATTTTTAGATGACAATATGGAATTGTCGTCAATTTGTTGACAGGTTTTTTTTTATTTTGTTTGTCTTTGTTTTGTTGTGAAGTTCAGAGAACTACCCATGGAGAGGGTCGTCCATCATTAATTCATGTTTGGCTTTTGGGATGAATTTTAGATGATTTATTTCCTTTAGTTTTAATCTTATTATCAATCAAGACGGTAGTCTTATGTAACGTTACTTTTTGGATCAATGATAGCAGGCAACGCACAAACGTGAGCCTCATTGTAATCGTGACCTTCATTAGAATTGAAATTTCGGCAGAATGTTCTTATTTTGATGAGATCAATTTGATAGTTTGTTCATGCCTTACTTAAAGGGGTTTGTAAGATGATAATAGAGTCATTTGGAAAAAATTGTTACACGACATCGAAAGCACCGAATAAACCAACAGTTTGTGTTACATTAGGATTGGATTGGGGATTCATGTGGAAAACCGTTTATAGTTTGGGAAGTACACCTACGATTGGCCAGTGTCATAGGAAAGACGATGACGATAAAGATTTCTGTTGACGAATCATGACCTTGCGGTATTAAAATTCATGTGAGAGAACTTGGAATCATATGATTTTCTTTACAGTTAAGTAGAAAAAAGCTCGAAACTTATAAACATTTCACATATTTTCTAAGTGAAGTGATAGAATAGCTAGGAGCAACTAAAAATGGCATAAAGTTAAAGGATGAGTAACTTTATTAAAATAACTTTTACATTTTTCTACGAATTACGAATATCATTTGTTTGGTTCAATACTTCCTAAAAATAGGTTCCTTTGTTGAAGTTCCGAGTTTGTCATGGGGTCTCAACAAAGCGTTTAAATTTTAAAACTTAACTCGTTCTGAATGTCAAACTAAGTGCTTTTTGAAACCTGGGTTCGCCCTATATAGTTGCACTAGCTGTGTGTACTTCTCAAGTCAGTGATTTTTGGTTGAACGTTTTTTCAGAACTGAAAATCCAGTTTTTGAAGTGAAACTTATATCGACGTTGTGATTTGAAACTCGATGAAGCGAAAATGCGACAAACAAACAAAAAAATAGAACCAAAATAAGGTTTTCAGGGAATTCTTGGTCAATATTGGGTAAAGTTCAACGAAAGAATCTTATACTTAGAAATACTGCAACGGTTATCTTCGATGAGTTGAATAATTTGACTCAGCTTATTGATGAGCTCGCTTGGGTTCCAAATTGAAGATAATAGGGACTTTTTGTAACGTCTCATCCCTAATCTTCTTCTTTTTCGGCGTTTCGACTATCGTGGTCTCGAAGTGATCACAGCACTCCTACTTATCTTTTTCAAAGTAAGAGCCGCCCGTGTGGTGTATGCTGCGTTTACTTCGGAATGCATCGGCAATCCTCAAGGTTTGTGTGTGCAACAAATGTTTTGCCTGCCTTTCTTTTTGTTTCTTTGCGCGATCGGATCTCAAAGTTGCGTGATATTTTTTGATGGAGTTCTCTGGATCTTTGCTTTGAACATGACAACACTAACTAAACCTGTCGTCCATTTTTTTAAGATAGTATTTTTGATGTGGAGGCTCTTGCGAATCTTCGTACATCTAATACGATTCAGTTTTGTTACTCCTGTTTTCATATGGAAGCATTTTCATCTCAGTTGCTTTCAACTTACTCTCAAGCTTTCTTTTTAAATCGTTCAACGTTGTGAACAACCGCGCTGTGCAGAGTCTTCCATTCAGCTTAGTTGACATTTCTCTATCACAGATGATAGCAGAGTTATCTCGCCACATCATTCGCCATACCCTTTCACAAGAATTGAGGGGTGCCATACCATAACGTTTCAAGTGCCAGAAATCCTTCAACTCATAATTGCAAGTAAACGCGCGCCGGCACATACAAAATTTTACTGCAATATAACATATTTCAGTACGTGTGGCGCTTAAAACGTTATGGTTTGGCACCTCTCAATTAATATCGTCGTTAGCTGCTTTTCTTTTGATCACTGATCCGGGAAGTTTAAGCTTTTCTTCCTTGGGAAGCACATTTCCATTCAAATAGATCTCTGGACTCGAAAACGGGCAACAGCCAGTTTTATTAAGACTAAAATGGTACCCACTATTTTGTAAAACTTTTACCCACACATTAAGTGCTTCTTGCAGAGATGTAAATAGAAATCTCATTTATGATGGCTCCGTCGCGTCGTCGTCAGCAAAGATGTACCTACTTTGGTGTTCGGTACTTAACTTTCGAGCGAGGCTGCATTAAGAGTGTAGAGCACTCAACACACTTCTTTGATGTCCACCTGTTGCGACTTGGAATTTGTCGATGGCTCCTTCATGCATTTTCTCAATCACGCTCATATACGCCTCTGGAACTCTTCGTTGTCTCAAGCCGCTGGGCTGATAAATCGGATACTTGTTGAAAGTCGACCAGCACAACAGGCAAATCCTCTAACGAGTCACGATATCTTTCAATTAGGATCTGGAGACTGCTGACTGCTGACTGCTCTGTTGTTGTTGAGCTACCCGCGACAAACCCGCATTGGCTACAGGCAACAGGCAACCTTATTATTTTTCGCTCGGTTATCCTCGGTTACCCC
Source organism: Melanostoma mellinum (assembly GCA_914767635.1). Taxonomy (NCBI): domain Eukaryota; kingdom Metazoa; phylum Arthropoda; class Insecta; order Diptera; family Syrphidae; genus Melanostoma; species Melanostoma mellinum. Next base: position 159,191,648 of record OU612058.1, on the reverse strand, counting down.
ATTCGACCTTCAAATTGTGGGATATAAGCTTGATCAAACGAGAATTATCACAGCATCGTGTATCTCCCACTTCATTGTATATTACCAGAAGCTTCGAGATGAGGATCGTGTGCCGTCTAGACCCGATGTCTCCCATCTTTTTTCCAAAACATACATGGTATCTCTGTCCCAGTACCTATGCTTTTTTTCTAAGTTTTTAAATACCAAAATACTTCCTCGTCTGTGATGCCCTCAGGCCAGGTTCAAATTTTCGATTGCTCTTCCGATCCAAATGCTTTTTTAATAGACCATCACAGTGCACTTTTGTCATCATCCAAAAGAAGCAGTGCGTAAGCATCGTTGATGAACTTCGGCAAAAGAATCTCATGAGATCTCTCTTACTTTGAGTTTCTATTTCGAAGTTTGTTCGGTCCTTTATTTGAATTGTTTTGTCATATTTCTTGAATACCTTGTTTTACTTTCAGCTCCCAATCAATGCCTTCGTGCTTCTTGTTTAGAGTTACTGTTCAAACACACTGAAAGCCGCAAAACGCAACAGGTTTTGAGAGAGCTGTCACAATTTACGTTCGTGATTTTTCAAAACTGTTCACAATGTAGCTGGACGTTTTTTTCTTCTCTCAAATGCTTTGTCTTTGACATTTTTTTGTTTCTGTTGCATAGATTCTACAAATCGTCCTTTTCTGTCTCGTCAATAGTCTAATAAAAGACAATTGACAGGCTACGTCTTGCGGTTCCCAATATGATTGCGACGATTTAGACAATTGCGGCTGCGGGTTTTTGTGTTCACCCAGGCGGGCGCACATCTGCTTCCCTTCTTTTTAGCTGCTCCTGTATTCCATATTCTATATTAATTGAGACACACTTAAACTTATAATGCTCTTTGATTATGCTTTGAAAGGCACTTTCTTCTGACTTATCACTATTTTAGCTCCAGCTTTCCACCAAGAGGCTTTTTTGGCTTTCTGGTAGTGTCCTATAGAAACACATAGCGATGGTGTATTTCTGTTTAAACAATTTGACTGTAAGCAATCCCACATACATACTTCGTTGTCTGTTCCCTGCATTTTGAACTTTGATGATGGAGTTACAAATATCTTGGCGAATTTCTAAACGCGCAAGTCTTGCACAAATTATGCAAAGCAAGCAGTTCCTAAATGCCAACAAAAAATCCCTTCAAAGCAGCAGAATTTTCCAAAAAGTAATAGATTGGTTTTTCCGCAATTGTAAGCGAATTTTTTCAACTGCCAAAAAACACTTTTAGGTTCGTTCGTTGAACTTTACCCAGGGTTTTCCTTGACAACCCTATGAGTTGGCAAAAACCTGGATACCACAATATCAAAAGTGAATTGCTCGTATTTTTCTTTGGATAAATTACACCAATTCAACTAGCACTTGTTTGTTTGATTTCCTTTACCGAATCCAAAAAAAAAAATTCTGTCACTATAAAGACAGCAACACCGGACGCCGCGTCGCCGGTTAGTCATACACCATACAGAAATCTGAAGATTATAGAAACATAAAAGTTGGTGATAGAAGACATTGCTTCAGATTTGACAAAAGGCTTGGACCAGAATAAATTTTGATCCTCAGTAACAACATGGCACTTAAACATATCTAAACAATGAATCTGGGAACGTTTATGTGTCACAATAAAAGAATTGAGCACGTTGAACTCTTTAAACTTTGATGTTCAGCAGGTTAAAGGTCTCGTAATAAATAATTTTTGTTTTTTCGTTGAATCCGATCGGACAATGCGATATCTTTCCACGATTTCCAGTTATTCGTTGTCTGTCATCGTTGGTCTAGAACAGAACTTCTTTAATAGGTTTGTGGTTTTTATTTTAAGATAACACGTCAACAAAAGATTTTGATTAGAAAATACATGTTGTGGGTTGCGTCAAGTGCGTCTAACAACCAGGTGTGTATGCTAAGTTTTGTCGCCTGCGCCCTGCGCGTGCAATTTTAATTTAATAAAAGTTGTTTTGACACAATTTTTTGAATTTCTTGAAATACTCGTCAACTTATTGTTTTCATTTGAAAATACTGGAATAACGAGTAATAATATTTCAAAATTCATACGCGATGCAGAAAAACAAACAAACACTTTTCGCTAAATTAACCTTGTGCCATTGAATGAATGGCTTATATTAATTTTGTTCCAAGAAGTTCCATAAGATATTCAAATACTATTCAAAAGACGTATTACACTGAAACTAGTTTACCCAAATAAATTAAATGGCTATTCAGATCTCTTTGATATCCAATCGAATTGAAAACAGCGATAGAAAACACAAAGTTTCCATGCAAAAAAATTAAAGCATGTGAGAATCAATTAAAAAAGAATGGCTAGGTGATGTCTTGGTATTCGTACCAGGGTACGACGTCTTTTTGTATAATTCAAACTCATTATGTTAATAATAAGAAGAAAAAAGAACACACAAAAACGGTAGGCATCAGCATCAAAATTAATCAACACTTATACCATGCCGTACCAACCATACGATCGAGTTGTGGATGGCCCAGGTGTACATCTTATTTTTTTGTAACAAATTAGATATGTTTATTAGGACAAAACCCCCAGCTGTGATTTTGCTCGATCAGTTTCGATAAAATCAAATAAATCACCTCCAATTTGGAATAATTAATAATAAAAAAAAAATCACAACGAAGAAAACAAAATAAAATAAAATATTAAGTTTATGGATTTTTGATTTTGAGGTTCGATACATGCAAAGTTTATTTTAGTGACATTTGACAGTGTGTTTTGTTGATCATTTGAGAGTCTAGTGACACTTAAATGTCTCATTTATTGGTGATGTCGGGGAAAGGTATGGAATATTTGGTTCGTTCGTTGAAGCCCTGGAATCGCCCTGTGGTCGTCACAAATCAATTTTTTTTTTTTTGTTGAGAGACCTAAACTCGATCTGAATGTCAAACTGAGTATTTTTAAGCACTAGGTTTGCCCTCAACTCGCCTTGAAGTATTGTATTTGTATTTATTGTATTTTAAAACAATGCGTCTTTTAAACAATCACCCGTCACCCCTATCATGAGACCCGTCGGCGTCGTAGCGATATCGGACTACGAATGTCAAATAGAAATGACTACAAACTTCTTCGTAATGAACGCTTGGCTACAGATATTTATAACTTGTCAGTAACTTTATTAATAGAAACAAATTTTGTGGCAAAACATTCACTACAAGGGCGTCTGTGATGCTTCCATTCCATTCCGACGCGACGGGCCTCATAATAGGGGTGAATATTTAGAAACATAGTGGTAAGATTTAAGATTCATTAAGAAAAAAAAAGAAGTTTTTAATAACAAGTAACGAGCTTTAAATATCTTATAGTTGTCTAGTCCCCTCAGGTTGCTAGGCAGGAAGTTCCAAAGACCAGCCAGTGGCATGAACGTCTTCTTTTATGCTGCTGCTGTTTAGAAATTCTATATTTAATAAGAATGTGGCTTCTTTGTAAACTGAGAAAATGAATTCTTGAGGCATACCTGTGTGGATAGGACGAAAATTGGAAAGCTTTGAGTTGGCAACACTCCCTGACTTCTATGGCTCATGCGGTTTGCAATTAGCGGTAATGCTGACGGTTGAAAATGGAAAAAAGTTTAAACAAAAGTATTCTATTTCAAACTGTACCGAATGTTTTTGAAAAATCTAGCAAAACCAGCGTTGTAGCATGACCTTCATCTATTTGCTGTAGTATGTCATCGATTACTTTAAGAAGCGCTGTTGTACAGCTGTGTTTTGCTCTGAAACCAAATTGGGACGGAGTAATCAGTTGAAATGTTTCTAAATAAGCCGTGATTTGTTGATTTATGAGCTTTTCAAATGTTTTTGACACAAATGGAAGAGTAGATACTTGATATTGGTCTGTATTCTTTTTGTATACCTAGATTTCTTATGGATTGGAATAGATTTTTTCATAATTTCATAATAATAATTTTTTCATAATTTCATATAATATAAGTATGTATTAAAAATGTGTATCAGGAATGAAGATATTAAACACAGAATTAATTAAGTAATTAGGATACAATGTTGTCTAGCCCAATATCTTCCGTTTTGATATTTTGAACAGATTTGTAAACTTGCACTTCAAAAACTTTTGATTTTATGTTTTTCCACAATTTTTTGAATGACACGTTGTGAAATTGGAAGTGAAAAAGTATCACTAGGTTTTTGCTTTGTCGAGTTCAGAGATAATGAGCAGGGCTGTCAAATGGCATGTATTTTTCTCAGGGATGTCTAGTGCCTCTGTGGTTTTTTGAAAGTTGAAAAACCAGTTTTTTTGACAAGTCAACCCTGGGTAAAGTTTCACGAACGAAGCTATTCGACCTAATCGAGGTAACCGTCGTCGGAGCGGAATTCTTTCGATTTCCTACGATTCGGCGACATTTGTCTTCGTAGTATTTCTCCGATCGGCCGATCCGACGTCCTTCAATGAGTTTAGCTGCGGATAATTTTAGTTTTGGGATTGGAATGCGTTGCCGAATTTGTGAAAAATTTCTTTTTCGATAGGGCCGATTGTCAGTGAATATGCTCCCGAAACTGGGAGTGACCAGGTGGAAAAGATGTATTTTGGCTGTATTGGTACAATCTGCTTAAAAATATCACAAAAGAAGAGTTTTTGTTTGTTGGCGGAGATTTGAACGGACATGTTGGAAAGACAAACTAGGATTAAAAGGAATGCCATGGAGGTATGCAGTACCGCACCAGAAACACACCTGTTGAAGATATCCTTGTTCCTAACCATGTGCAAGTCACATGGTCTTATCGAATTAAATGCCAAACGGCACCGACACCTTGTTACTAACAGCAGTGGTGGAAATGAAACCCAAATTGACTTACCATATGGTAGCCAAATTTATGAGGGTAAACAACTGCAAAGTGATAATGGGTGAAGCTTTTAAAGAGCAACATGGTCTTCTTTGTTGAGGTAGGCGGCGAAGGAAATCAAACAAACAAGAGCTACGAAGAGAATAAAGTGGTGTAATCTGGACAATGGAAAGGGCAACCAATTCATTTTGAATAATCAAAGATTTCTTTGCAATACAAAGTACATATATGAGATTGCCTACCGCAATCTTGTTCAAAGAAAAAGACCATGTTTCTTTGGCTTGTTGGCAGTGTCTGTTTTAAGCCCCTAACAATGAGTTTACTGTTATGGAATGATGAAGCTTAAACAGTAATAAGTAAGAAGAAAGCGGCTTTCAAAGCATGTTCAAATCCCTTCCTTAATAACGATGAAAAAACTAGCAGAGAATACAGAAGCTGTAAGAAAAAAAACGAAAATGAAGTGCGTCAAACTCCATGCAAAGAGAACGACGGGAATGCATCGGGAGCTGGAAGAGGTTTCTGCTCCGGTTGCTAATTTAAACCAATAAGTTTAAGCCATACGACAAACCAATTTTTATAAGGTTGGTTAAATGGTATTCGAACCAACCAGAGCTATACAACACTGAGAGTTTTGAAAAATCTGTTACGTTCAACGGTTCAGACTCAACAAAAACTCTTGGAATTTGTTGGCATCCAAAAGAAGAAATGTTCAGCTTTTTTTCGATCTTTTTGGTTTGTTATGCATGCCACATAGTAACCAGATCAAAAATCTTATTGCTAGAGCTTTGGATTAATGGAGAATGGATAAAAACATATCCAATTTCTCTCACAACGTTTTTGCAAATAGAGTGTCAGATATCAAAGAGTGGACACACGAAGTATCATTGAAACATTTCCCAACAAAGCAAAATCCAGCCGATATTGTATCAAGAAACTGTGATGTCAATGAACTTAATGAATCAATGTTGCTTACTGGACCTCAGTTTTTATTAGCAAACAAGTCACTGTGGCCAACAAACGAGCATTTTAAGTTATCTCCAGAGCATCAAGTTTTAGAAAAAAGAAAAACAAAAATGGTTTTAATAGCAGTAGAGAAACTGCAAAGTAAACTTCTAGAATATATATAAAAAGAATATTTATATCCCGACTTAGCAATGTAGTTGCTTAGTCAAGATATAAAGATATATGTTATGCGTTTTTTTCAAAAAACTCAAAAACAAAACAGAAAGTTTCGAAGAATCACCAACGGCAAATGAACTACATTTAGCGTTTCTCAAAGTAGATCGTTCAATACAACGAGTTTTTCGAAAAGAAACACTATTGTAATTGAATGGTTATTTAAAAGTTTTAAAGAAAACAAGTCCTTATTCAATGGATGTGAAAATACAGAATAATTATTTATTTGAATCTAGAAAAAATGAAAACTGATTCATTGACTAAAGACTATTAAGTTTTCAATAGAACAAGTAGTAATAATATTTAAAACTCAACACTCCCACTTTCTATTGAAAACTCCGATCATCTTTTTTGTGTTTACTCGAACATTTTCGAGATGACTCTGCAGATGAAGAGCGCTTATCTTTTTTGTGTTTGCTTTTCTTACGCCGTTTCTTATTACTCTGCGGAGTCCTACTGGACGATGAAGACGCTGCTTCGCTAGGCGTTGGCGATGCTCTTCGCTGATGGTTTTTCGGCGTAGATTCTGACCGGTTTTCTTTGACAATTTCTTCAGTTTTAGGCTTTCTTTCCTCATGATGGTGCTGCGAACGGCCGTGCGAGTCTTTCTTTCTACTAAAGTGTCTACTAATTCCAAATTGTTCGTTTCTCGAAGACGGTGAACAATTTGGAAATATTTGTGAATTATATTCACTGTTGCGGTCATTTTCAACTTTAATATCTTCACTGTTCGGAATAGAAAAGTCAAAGTTATCCCATTTGCCAGCATAATTCTCCGGTGTGGTGTCAACAAACGATGTAGGCGTGTTCACTTCGAAACCATTGTTATCAGCCATTTGCTTGCACCTATCCGTTTTGTATACGATGGGAGACTTTTCCGTTCTAAATGGGTTGTGAATTACCTCAATTACTCTGTTTTCGCCTCCGCCTTCTATCGGCAATTCGTTATCGATGTGCTCGTCATCCTGATTGCGGTCCATATGGATGTCAGGTGTAAAGGTCTCAGTTCTATCGTCCACTGAATCATCGTTGGAGCCTTTGGAGATATCTTTCTTACTCGAGTGACTTTTACTTTCATCCCCATCTTTCGCATTTGTAGTCGAATCCGTATCCCTACGAGTTTTTTTATGTTCTGTATGCTTTTTCGGCTCATCCCTATGACGTTCTCGCTTTCTTTTCTCCTTTTTCTCCTTTTTGGACTTCTTATCTTCTTTTTCTTTCTCTTTTTCCTTTTCTTTTTCCTTTTCTTTTTTCTTCTTTTTGTCCTTGCTTCTTTTCTCGGTTTCTTGTTTCAAAGGCGGCTCTTCATCCGATGGCTGCTGCACACTATATCTTTCCTCGTGATTATCGCGGCTTCTTTTTTTATTTCTTGGACCTTCATCTATTCATAGAAGCTTTGTTCCTTCTTTCGTGGTGGAAATCTTGAGGTACTTCTCTATTTTCCGGAATAATATCAGACTCAAAAAACATTTTTCGGGAACTGCTGTGAGGATAATTGTCAAACATTTGATTATTGCCATTTTCCCGCGTCTTAGAATTGTGCCTTCGGTTTTCTTTTGGACCCATTTCAGAGAGACTTCTTGTTTCACTAAAACGACCAGAAGGCTTTTTATTGTAGCGCATCATGTCCCTTTCATAATCCATTCGATGACTTTGCTGCTTCAAGACATGCTTGTGAGGCCTGTTATCATGATGAAGTGACTCCATTTCCCGCGAATGAGACCTTGGAGGAGACCTGCTTCTAGAACGTCTTCTTATCGGGGACTTGGAATATCTTCTCAAAGGAGGTGAGTTTGACCGAGAGAAAGACCTGGATCCCCCAAATGAATTTTCTTCTATCGGTCCACATATGTCTGCATGCATTATTTCACCACAATGCAAAGATTTTTCTTGTCTACACTTGAAGCTCAACCGATGTTGCTTGCCATATGCACATCCATCACAATCGAATTCTTCATCAGCAAAAGAAATATTGTGCTTCCTTAAAAAACTTCTTACGTGTGTTAAATTTTGATGACCCAGACGTTCATGCCAGATTTTTATAGAGTCCTTTTTCATAGTTAACATCGAATTTTCGAAAATTGGTTCAATTACTTTAAAAAGCATTTGGAACATGCTTCCTTTTCGTGCTCCCACTGCAACAACATTTTCGCCATCCAATAGCTTGAAACAATTCTTATCCGAAAAGCTTGTATGGCCGTGATCCATTGCTTTTGTTGATGAAAACAAATTTGCAAATAAATTTGGAGCAAACAAAACGTCTTTAATCGTTTTTTCTTTCCAATTGATCCCATTAAAAGATAGAATTTTTAAGTCACCTTGTCCAATAGCATGCATTATTTTTCCATCGCTAAGCATAATTTCGATCGGTTTATCCAAGTTGGTAAATGTTGTAAACCAATCACGTCGTCTACAAATGTGATTTGTAGCACCTGAATCTAAGTACCAAACATCACAGGTTTCCAAGTGTTCAATTATATTGCTGAAGAAAACTTTGTCGCCATCTTTAGGTTCCTTAACCCTACACTCTCGTTTCCAGTGTCCAGATAAACCACACTTGAAACATTTACCAGGTCGCTTCGTCCTGTCCATCTTTTGAAAATTTGATTTTCTTATTGCTCCAGTGTTTCGCTTTGCCAACAAAGCTTCATTTGCCCGACTCTCACTTAAACATATATTGTCAACTCCAAGTCGACTTTCTTCAACTAAAAGCCTGTTCGTCAAATTAATAATCGTCTGATTTTCCTTAGCTGTAGAGTCCCACGCTGTATAAAAATGTCTATATTCTGGTGGCAGCGTCATTAATATTTTTGTGATCAACATACTGTTGTCTATAGTGACACCCGCAATTTTCAATTTTTCAGCGATATTTTCTATAGTTGATATATGTGTTGCAATATCGTGCTCTGGATTTTTTTGATACAGATAATATTGCTCTTCCAGAAGATGTTTCGCTGAGTCATTGTTTTGCTCATAAATCGAATGTAACTTATTCCACATATCTTTTGAAGTGGAATAGTTACATAAATGAATCAGAATTTTTTGCCCACACGAATTCACAATTAGTTTCTGTGCCATAGCGTCCTTTTTATACCATTCTGTCATAGCTGGTTCTTCATTTGGTATTGACTTTGTTCCGTCTACATATCCATAGAGTTGCATCGCTTTTAGGTTTACTGTAACTTGGAACTTCCACATCATCCATTGTGAAGGGTTTGTAAATTTTTCAATTGTTGAAATACTTCCTTCCATCTTGACTTTTGCAATAATATTCTTTGCTCTTTATCGATCCCTGCGTCTTCGGTAATTTTAAAATATTGCCTATTATTCTTAAAAACTTTTAATATTTGCCTGGGCCCATAACCTATTGTAATTGAATGGTTATTTAAAAGTTTTAAAGAAAACAAGTCCTTATTCAATGGATGTGAAAATACAGAATAATTATTTATTTGAATCTAGAAAAAATGAAAACTGATTCATTGACTAAAGACTATTAAGTTTTCAATAGAACAAGTAGTAATAATATTTAAAACTCAACAAACACAAACTTCAAAAGAAGGCAGCATTGCCGAACCACGTTCAAAAACTCACTCGCTTTATTCACGAATTTTACAAATACAGTTTCTCATTTTCAGTGATTCGTGTAGGTGATCGTCTATTAAACGCCCCGATTGAGTACGATGCAAAATTTCCCTTGGTACTGACTAAAAATTCCAATTTCACAAAAACATACTCAAGATATTTACACAGAAAAAATTATCATTCTGAGCCTCAAGCTATGGAACCATTGCTTCGTGAAAAGATTTTGCTTACAAACGTCAAAGAATCATGTCAAAGAGTTGTGCGGCAATGCACAAACTGTTTCAAATACAGACCAAAACCGCTTACTCAAAAAATGGGTTATCTCCCAGCGGATCGATTGCAAGCGCAACGACCGTTTCTAGTCTGTGGTGTAGATTTCTGTGGCCCAGTTCATACCACTCTTAAAACACGTCGCCGACCACTGAACAAAACTTATATTGTCATTTTTGTTTGTTTCGTCCCGAAAGCCGTACATTTTGAATTGGCAACTAATCTGACTTCTGATTGTTTTATTCTCGCCCTTAAAAGGTTTATCTCTCGGCGAAAAGATCCGCAGACGATAGACTGCGACAACAGAACGAACTTCGTAAGAGCTCTGAAGGAGGTACAGGAGCAGTTCGAGAGATGCAGAGAGGCAGTTCACCGATACGCGGCCGAGGAAGAGATAAAAAAAGAGGTCGTAGAGGTCGAGGCAATCATCAATTCAAGGCCAATCGCTCCATTAAGCGCCAACCCAAACGAAGGCGAGGCCCTCACAACAGAAAAAAATCCGGAACGGCAGATGGCCTGGTTGAAAAGATGGCAGCTTCAATGCTGGCTCAAGCAGCAGTTTTGGCAGTATCTGCATCAAATGTCATCCAAATGGGTGCAGGATCAGCCCATTGGGATTGGGAAGCTGGTACTAATTCACAAGCACAACGTCCCACCTCAACTGTGGACCATGGACCGAGTCGCAGAGGTCGTAAATGTCCAGGACGGAAAGTTCAAAAACAAAAAAAAAAAAAAAACGAACCGAAGTTCTGAGACGACCAACTGTGTAGCAAACCGTGCTTCCTGATGAGCAATGTTGAAGCCTTTTAGCCATTCAACGTGGCCGGTGTTTTGACGAGTCAATTTGTCACTAAATTTGAAACTGGAGTAACGACTAGCGAATATAATTTTTGTGAACTAAGCATATTTGTTCTAAAATATAAATTTCGCCCCCTTCCGGCCATATTTTCTTTAAAATTAAGAACTAGTAAAAAGAAAAAGGAAAATTGAAATAAAAAAATGGCATAAGGCATTCCATTGTGAAACCGCACTTAAGAAAGAAAGACGTTATTTTTGTTGTTTCGACAAGTAATTTGTTCCACCACGTTTTCTTTTTTTTTCGAATTTCTCCCTGTTTTTTTTTTTTTCAAACAATTTTGAAATTAAATTTTCATTATTTGTGAAAAAGATCTCAAAAATTCAACAGTTCTTACAAACGGCAAAACTACTTCCTGTTATGAAATTCCTCAAAATTAAGTTCCATTGTTTCCACCCAAAGAAAGTAAATAAATAATGATCTTCATTCATTCAATGAAAATATTTAAGCTCATCAAGATTTTTGTTTTTTGTTCCAACCTGCCACTTCGATGATTAATTATTCCAATTAGATGGCTTCATGCTTTTGTCTGCCTTGAACAATGTGTTTGCATGTCAACATTTACAGCTCGAACGACCAGCCAGATTATATGTTCTATGGTGGGCCGGCCTACCATTTTATAGAATGTAAAAAAAAATGCCTCAACCTGATTCTTTCGTATTGTAATAATACATCTGCATAGCACCTTAAACGCATCCCAAACAAGAACAAAAAGAAGAAAAACATACATAATAGCAGACCAATTAAAAAAAATTATAATTTCTGTCGTAAACGAACTCAGTTAACACTGAAAATAACAACACTCGAAATACCTTTTAGTCAAGGACGCTGAGAACCCCGTCAGTCTTTGCTTTGCTACGCTTTAAAACGTTTAATGATCATTTAATCCACTCATACTGGCGGCGGCTGAACACCTCATTGCTCACATGTATGACAAATGAGTAGTTAAGTACACTGAGTTGTAAGAAATAAATAAACATCAGTTGAATGCGGATATCGTTGCTGAGATACAAACGAACGCTAATCTGATAATTTCGTTTTTGGTAATTTGAACATTTAATTAATTGGACTATTCAATTTTTTCTTCGTTAATGTCTTAAGCTAACCAGTATCAAAATTCTTTAAATTAAATTAGATAGTCTCAGTCGTTATTTATGGTTAGGTCGTTGGTAAATAATAGATGCAACAAAAGGCCATAATCAAACCTGTTCTGCAGTAAATCGGATCATACTTAAGCCTCTAACAAAAGTTTTTAGTTGTTGGTTTTTGGTTTTATGGTTCTTCAATCTTCGTTTGTCAGTCAAAATTGCTTAAGGGCCAACTCAAAATCTCTAATTAGACCGACTAAGGCAATTAACAAACATGTGGTTTTCAAGGACTTACCTTAGACAATTTTACTGCACAGACTAGTTAAAGTGTAGTGTCACTTCCGTTTCAGTTAGTCTGCTTGTTTAGGACTCAAAACTACTCCTACAATGCATCAGCACACTTTTATGAGTAATACTTGCGATGATCACTGATCAGCCATTTTAGTAATTGATTTTTTCTTCTTTCTTTCTATTTCAAGGTTAAAATTCCATTCAACGTTAATTTTTCATTACGATCCCGAGATGTTCAAGTGGTCATTGCTAAGAAATCTCTCAAAGTTGGACTTAAAGGCCAGGAGCCCATCATCTCAGGTGAATTGTTTAGTGAAATCAAGTTAGAAGATTCTGTTTGGGTATTGCAAGACACCAAGACTGTTGTTATTACTTTGGAAAAGGTTAGTTACCTGAGGAAATCTCAAATGCTTGTGCTTGAACAACACCAGTCATTATGAAAATTACTTTTTATTATAGATTCATCAAATGTCATGGTGGGATCGATTAATTTCAACAGATCCACCGATTTCTACCAAGAAGATTAACCCGGAACCATCGAAATTGTCTGACTTGGATGGCGAGACTAGAAGTATGGTGGAGAAAATGATGTATGACCAGAAGCAGAAGGAATTAGGTTTACCCACTAGCGATGAAAAGAAGAAACAGGATGTTCTTCAAGCGTAAGTTTTTCTAGCTTTTGTTTAAAAACACAAATTGGTAAAGCTTTCAAATTGTTTATTTATTGCAGGTTTATGAAACAACACCCCGAAATGGACTTTTCTAAATGCAAATTTAATTAACATGTACAATTAGCTAAGATATGACTTTCGTGTTTAATAAAATTATTATTTCCAGTGGAATTATGCAAATAAAAATAATTTCTTAATTTACGTTTGGCGTTTGTCTGAACAATTTACTAAAATTGAGTTTGTTAAACACAAGTATTTTGTTTTGGCTGAGTCTAGCTTTTGACTGCCGATCAAATTTCTATGATATGCCGGTGTTCAATGTTCACCTTGGTTGGGTGCCAACATAACGAAAAGCAGAGGAACGATTATTATTCTTATCTAAGTGAAAAGTCTTTGGCGGAAAAATTGAGATTTGGTATTATTGTTTTCGCTTTCGTTTTCAATTTTCCTAGTTATCGAATTCAATGGCGAATTTAAATTTTTATTCTGTGTGTATGTAATATTCCACTGGTATTTTTTGACGGATTATATTTTCGTAGGCGAGAAGGTATTCGGTCCTAGAGAGTTATCGGTTCGGAGAGGAAAATTCTCTAATTCTGTAAGGTCCAAACGGCTATTCAGACATTCAGACTTATTATGAGTTTCACGTGAACAGCTTTTCGCCCGGAACATTTTTGTTCGCCCGGAATTTTAAAAGCTATTATGAGTTTCACCTGAAAAAAATTTCCGCATTTGTTGTTCACTTGTTCGCCTCACAAAAATAAGTCAAATAAATTGCTTTCAACGTTTTAACATTTCAAGGGGAAAAATAGCTCATAATAAGGGAAATTTTTCGAACATGGCAAATTTTTCCCCCGAAACTCATAATAAGGGAAAAGTGAAATGGGATCTTTTTCGAGGGAAATGATTTCACGTGAAACTCATAATAAGGCTGATTATTTTGACAAATCCGGCGAACTGCTTTTAAGTGCGACCAAGAGCTTTTTTGTGAAATTTTTGACAGCTTTCCGATTTTGTCCGACGTTCCGGATAATTCTACGCTCCGAACGGATATCTCGGCAGGGCCGATTTTATTACTTTAATTCATCTGAAACTTTGTAAGTTTAATTATTTGGTTTGTTCGTTGATGCACTGGGCTTACCATATCGCCACGAAGCTTTTTTTTGAAAACCCTAACACAGGGCGAGTTGAGGCAAACCCAGGGCTCAGAAAACATTCAGTTAGGCATTCAGGGCGAGTTTAGGTTTTTTAAAATACGCTTTGTAACAACCATTGGGCAACCGAAGGGTCTTAAAGAACACAACTAGTAGATGTTACTGCCCCAAATGAAAAGAAAAAAGAAGCTGGATCTCATTTTTGATCATGGTGTTTACAATGGTACCCGTCGCGTGATGGTAAATATGTCTGCTGTTAGCCCAGAGGTTCGTGGTTTGAATCCCAGCTGAGGCGAAAATGTTTTTCCACGGGTATCGCCTTTTGCAAGAAATTGGCAAGCTCTCCGTTAGTAAATTCATTGCCATGACAGGCGCTTTGTCGATTAGCCGTTCGGAACCGATAGGAAATTGTTAGTCCCCTCCATTCCCTGAGGTATGGTTGTGAGAGTTTGTTTGTTGAACTTTACCCAGGGTTGACCCAGGTTCCCTTGTCCTGTTCATTACCTGAATTCGCCCGAACCAAAACCTAGTGCTACTTCAGGGCTATTGGAGATAAACCCTGGGCTCAAAAAACACTCAGCACTAGGTTTTCATTCGGGTGAGTTCAGGTAATGAACAGGGCAAGAGAACCTGGGTCAACCCTGGGTAAAGTTCAACAAACAAACTGAGTACATACTGTTATCTCGATGGAATCGAGTGCTTTTTTAAATTCAACTAGGACAACATGCAAATTTTTCAAGGAATCACGATGTTTGTTCATAAATAAGTGATTATGTCCATAAGTTGATCAAATATTTCCGAACGGCTAAGTGAGAAAGTTCTTTTCATGGCAGTCTTATTACGCTCGATATCCGCAACGGGCAGACATGCTGTAGTTTACCATAACACCATACGAGTTTTATATTTTGAATTGCATCTATTGTTGAGTAAATCGCGAGTCGCGATCCACCGGGTACCCAATTAATTTTAACACCTCCTTTTCCTTTGATTAATATAATCCTAACAACTTCCTAATCTGTAGCCTAAGAGATTAAAACAGTTGAGATCTCGCTTTGCAGAGATACTCAACTGTTTTTCCACAAGTATCGAATTTTTCAAGGAACTGGCAGTCTTTGGTGAATAATTAACTCTTCTGCGTCTTTGATGTTGCATGTTGGTAACTTCCGCTAAGCTGATACTAGATTCAGCTGTCGGAAAGTGCTTTGGAAGAAACTGTTAGTTCAAAAGATCACAACAGTATCAACACCCGTGCAGAATTTTGTCGTCATGCACAAGAAGAGGCTGTCCGGTACAACAATCTGTGGCAACAATTATGGCTGGATGAATTCAGAGCAACTGAGCTATATCGTCAGTTAAAATGGAGAACCTAGTAAGTATTTTAAGCATGTTTTGCAGAAATCTCAAAAAATCAAAAAAACGCAGCACATGAAATTTTCACAACGACATAAGTACACTGAAAATGCTAATAGTTTGTAGATTCGATTGAGCCTCTTCCGATAAATCTCAGATCTCTACCAAAATATGAATATGAACATTGGACACCCAATGCAACTCATAAGCGATCAACAAAAAAGCAGAGTAACTTTAACGTTGGCCGTCTACAATCGGAAAGGAGCACTTCAGCCAACTCCAACCGCATATCCGTTGACCTAGCGAGGAGTTTCTCGACTGTTCATATGAAAGCAGAGAACCAATGGCACTGACACTACCAGTCAGTGACTCAGGCATACAAATCCAGAACAAATACCCAAGGGCTAAGTAAAGGAAAAAGGAGAAGATCAGGACTACCTACCAACAATAATGCAAATGTTTCAGTATTGAAAATGTAGTAGGTATAGCGCCCACATTAGCATATCTCGCAGTTTCTATAAGGTTCCCTGACAACATTCGGATGAGCTTGGGAATAGTCTTACTGTCTTATTTTTTTTTTTTTTTTTTTGAATAAGTAATATTTTTGTTGAGTTTTTTGACTTACGAGGGCCTACATTTAAACTGACGATATATTGAATTTCCGGCGAAACCCTATTTCCATACATTTGCTACTGCCGCTACTACAGAAATCCTGCGTTTCGTTTTTATAGATTTCATTCAAGAAAGCACTCATTTTAATAGCTAACAAAACATCCAAAATTGATTCTGCTCATTAATTAATAACCAAAATGATATAAAAACAAAAAACAATCATATAGGTATCTTCCATGGCTTTACAATACCTGTTACTCACTTGTTTTTTATGCAGATTTACAAAAAGATAGTTTGAGTCAGAAGAATTCTTTTGAATTAAAGACGCCATCTAAAATAACCTTTTTTTCATTTTCACTTTCGAGCTTGTAAACACCGATACAGCATTGAGTCATCTTAACCTTTCTGTAACTAAGTAGCTAGATACCTAAACCAAATCTATACTCAATTTTCATTTAATCGAAGATCATCGAACTTAGGTATAAGCTGAGGTGAAGGTCATTCAGTGGTTCCATCAAATCAACATAGGGAATTGACTTTCGATTTTGTACGTGCTTGTTTCAATAATAACACATTCTTTGAAATCAATATACTCGTACGTACTCAACTCACCAACTTGAATCTCAATGTAGAAAAATCATCTTTACCTACCAACAACTATGTTAATTTGCTTCCTACAGCAAAGAGCTACACGTAGGTAGGTATATATGCACACCTCGTTCAAGGTCAATAATATTAAACTGATTAACTACATTATATGGAGTACAAAGCAAATACTCAAAAACCGCAATCCAATTAAATCGTGTATACCTACATTGTTTTTTATTTGCGCCACTGCTTTTCTGTAACTTATAATAAAAGAGCAGCTCCCTTATCCGTGCCATGAGATTTCTCATGGAGGAATAAAAAATCTTCAATTACTTTGGTTTTTGAGTTCTGAGTATACCTTCATTAAAAAGAAGAAGAACTGAATCAAAGAAATCGCAAAGAAACAAAACAAAGCAGGAGATCCGGGTTCTTTTTCCACAGACTAATGATACCTCACGGAACAGACGCACTTGTCGTTGTGCATTCTGGCGAATTGTATCCGCGATCCGAGCTTAACTGAATATTGTTGAATCTATATTTAGATCCAACCAACACGAGAGTACAAACACCTAGTAGGCCAATGGGAATTCCAAGTTGTAACAGTATGTAGAGTTTTGGACGGACGTGTCTGGCATCTCAAAGCACATTAACCATGACTCAGTAACTTCTATGCGGTGTTGTATAATTTCTTAAATAACAACAAACGACACCACTCTCCTGTGCTAGGGTAGGCAAATCAATAAATCGTGAATGTAATTGGAAACAGTTCAGAACGTTTTATGCAAATTGAATGCTTACTTTGTATTTGTACGATATTGTCAAACGTTATGTGTTATGTCTGTCTTATCAGCTGGAGTGAACAGGAGTTTACACTTTGCGTTAACCTTACATTTAAGTTTAATATTAACTTGCTCTCTTAACAGCTTAGTTAAGTAAATCATCTTCAAACACGAATAATTAAACAACGCCAACGACAAGAAAGTAACGAATTTCATATCGGATGACATTTGTTTATTTTATTTGTCTTTCTTGACTTCTGGAATTGATACTTTGTAAGCTGAAACCGTGACTCAGATTCATTGGCACGAAATGCATTAAGATTAATTCTTTGAATTGAAAACACATTAAATTTGACCACTTCGAAAAAATTCGTCATTAATATCAGCACGTTGTATCCAAGGCGAAGTAGGTATTTGTTTCTGAATCATAATCCGACATCTGCTGAACCTTATAATAGTTCGTAGCTTATCCATTTTTATGATATCAAGCCAGGTTGACATTGTGTGTGTATGCGTGTATGCCATAAACTCACGAATGGCTGATCCGATTCCAATGTTGTTTTTTCTGTTTTAAATGTATTGTTTTACTAATAAAAAAAAACGAATCAAAAGGATTAAATCATGCATCCATACGAAAGTTTTCTGCTTCTACTCCTCGAATTACTTTTTTTTTACAGTCGTTCGTAAGGCCATGCTTATGAACACAGAGGTTTCGAGATAGCAAAACCCATTTCAATGTTAACAATACGATCATCGCAGTGTTGCCGATGAACGGGTACTATTTTGCTTTCCATATTTGCTCTATAAAGATATAGCACAACATCAGTTTGAGAATGTCAAATTGCGATACTAGTGATCGATAACATGAGAAGTAATGCCAAAAACAAATTAATTCAGTCACGTATTACTCGATCACGTGTGCGGTAATTCGGCCCCAGTTTTATATTTATCAAAGATTTATTTGACGCATTTAGCAAAAGGAACCTTACAAACGCTAAAGCAGGTTTAGACTTTCGTTCCATTCTTAAGTGGTTAGGCCACTCTAAAATTTTCGAGAAATAGATTTTTTTAATCTCAAATGGTTTCTTAGGACCTCAAAAATGATGTCCCAGGAGATTACGACCGGTAAAAACCTTTAGGTACTCGGTTTTTGAATTTTAGTACAAGGCCGTCTGGCCCGCAGCGAACTCCTTTTGTGAGCGTAAGGGGAAGGTATGTTAGGGGAGTAAAGCATGTATACGGCCTGACTAGTCTAGACTAGAGTTAGAGTTGTCGAACGTCAGGCATCGCAGATTAAAGGTATCGTAAAACTATTCATGGTTTTCTAATAATCAAAACTTTCAACACGTTTATCTCAATACTGTATTTTTCAAGTTGGCCAGACTCGTAACTCAAGCAATTTTCAACCGATTAACTTGAAGTTTTAAACATGTCTTGAAATATACATTGGGGCATATGCATAAAAGAGAAGTACTTACTCCTAGTATATTGGTTATAGTATATACTAGTACTACCAGTAAAAGCTCAAACTTGGAGTATTTACTTCATTTGGTATGCATAAAATTTAGTTAATACTTGTAAGACTATACTTGTAGTACATACTGTGTTCATCCAAGTAAATACTACCAATTCATCGGAAATTGGCAGTAGGTACTAGGTAAGTATATAATTTATTGATAATTAAATTTGCTACATGATGCACAGTTCTACAAACAGTACTCTGATGGAAAACTGTGTCTTCTCCAACCCAAGCTTGAAATCCTGGATCTCTAACATATCTCAAAAAGAATCGCATATTTTCATCAGAAGAAGTAGATCCTAATCTTTTTTCAGTTTTTCCATATATAAATTCACCTTTTTTATTTGGGTCTCTAGGTCTTGATATAACGGTACTTGCCATACAATCGATATGATAATACTTATTTTTCTCAAAAACGAAAAAAAAGGAAGATTGCATATCTACATTTGAAAAATTTAGTCCTAATCGAATTTTCATTAATTTAAAAAAAACTTGTTTTTTCGAATATTTTCAAAACGGATCTCCGATTTAATTAAATTTTTTTGTCAATACAAATTTCAGCAAGATTTTAAGATTTGGGTACTTAAATTTTTAAAACTTCATTTAAAAAAAAAAATTTTAAATGAAAAACCGATTTTTTTAAAAATGGTTGTAATGGTTTCGATTACATTTGTAGAGCTTACATGTATTAGCAATTGCAAAAAATAGCGTTTTTAGACTTTCGCTGGAAACCTTTGGAATATTTACTTTTTTTTTGTATGTTGCGAAATTTAAATAATTTTCATAATTAATGAGTAATTTGCAACCCAGTACCACCAAATATAATAAGAGCGGATACTTAAACCCTTTACTCATCCTAAAGATTTTGGTATTATACTTAGCACACGATAGCAAGGATTTTGTACGACCCAGTTGTGCCCAATTTTCTGATCACCTTATATCTACTTACCTGCTAATAAAAATTTATAAAATAAGCTTATGTAATAGCTTAATCATCTTATTAACCCTAATCGGGTGCTCTAAATTAAACAATATCTTAGTGCTAATCAGCCCTATCACAGATTCTATCGTAGAAAACTTCCACACGGAATGCTAAGTTACGAACTACGAAAATTTGTGATCACAAAATCCGAATGGAATCGAAGAAAGCATTTCCAGTTGCCACACTAAATACCGCCATGCTGGTTATCGAAATCAGCTGTTTTACGCCAAATATGCAAGATCATTCACATTTTTCTGCAAAACACAACTTCTTTCGTATATAAAGACGACGATTTTACATTCCACTTGGATTTGGTGATACCGAATCTACGCATTTCGAAATTTCTTCCACTCCGAATGGATTATGTGATAGTTACATCGAGAAACTTAGACTTTTTTCGATTACGATGGAATCTGTGATAGGGCTGAATGGCTTTCGGCCTTATATTAACAATGTAGAGCAAAAGTTTTAACTCTCTTTTTTTCAGTTGGTGTATCTAAATGTTTATATTAGTATTATTATTGTTACTATTAATATTATAACTTTTTTATTACAAATAAATTAGTTATTTCTTGCTTCCATTAAATTTTAAATAGGCCTCAACGTTTTCCTTTTCAAAACAGGAAAGCATTTTGAAATTGTTATTTCCGGGATCTCTTCGCTCCTTATAATTTTTTTCTGCGATTACACGTAAAAAACGGGCCATTTAAAATAAATAAAGTCAACCAAATGCTTCGATTTAAAACTGCCGACTAAAATGAACATTTTACCGAAAAAAGTATTTACTAGCAAATGTTTAAGTTGGTTTTTAAAAGCTTGAAAAAATGCAGTATATACTTGAACAAAATATTTTTTATGCATATCGATTAAAGTATTTACTGGTTTAATTCATCTGAAACCAGTAAGTACTTTATTACCTAGTAGATACTTTTTTCCTAGTATTTACTATGGTTTTATGCATACGAGAATTAGTATATACCTACTATAGAAATTTGCCAGTAAAAGCATTTACTAGCCTTTATGCATATGGCCCATTGTCTACGTAGGATTTTTTTTATATTGCGTAGTTCATTTGTTATTAACAATTTTCTGACAATTTTTTAGTCAAATTTTGCACTTTTCACTTTAGAAGGGCGCCATTTGGCCAAAAATCAATATATCGCTATAAGACCCTACGTACCTATAGCAGTTAGTAAATATAATCGAAAAAATTCATTTGCTCATTATTATTAAAAGACGTCGACGCAAGAATGCTGCACAGCCGCCGGCGCGGTTTTGTAATAAATCGCTTCAAAAAAATTATTGTAAGCAGTCATTGGTATAAATAGTAAAATCACGTTTCTGTTATCTCGATTTATTTTGTAGTATTTTTGAAAAAAAAAAATCCACAAAAAGCCTATTTTTTCAGCCTCTAGGATGGCCTAGCCCCTTAAATTACAGCAAAATAATTTAAAATTAACAAAAAAAAAAATTTTAAAGATACGATCTCATATCTCTCTTCTCAAAAAGTGTATGTAATTTGTTCTTTGACAATTTATTGCGATACAAGACTTTAATTTTGCTTTTCAATGTTATTCTAACACATCAGCCTTGCTACCTGTTCGAAAAAATTCACAGATCCTCATCTAACAGATCGGAACAATGCTATACGCCTGTGGAATTCCTTATCGAGGCAAATAAGAAGTTTACGTGACATAGTTCTTTTCCGTAAAGAACTCTTCAAACATTACCAACTTCATCCTGGCTAGCTATTTCTCTCTCTCACGCTCTCTCTGCATTTATTATTATTTCTCTCTCTTTCTTTCTCTCTCTCTCTATTTGTAACTTTTCATTAAAATTTTAAATTAATTAAAAAAATTTCAATTGATTAAAAATAAATAAAAAACTAGATCTAATAAAATAAAATTTGTGATTGAATTATATTTGGTTTCAACTTAATTTTATTTACATAATTGACTTTTTTCTATTTTAAGCTTGCCACTTGTTTATAAGATATTCTTTCTTAATGTGTGTAATCAGTCAATGAACGAATAAATATCTAAAAATCGTGATTTTCATTTAACTATAAAAGAGCTTTAGCCTAACAACCATTTATAATAAAAATATCAAATTCTTATCTAATCAGTCTTTTGGTTGACGTAGCTGAGGTAAAATAAGAAATCAGTTTTCATTAAAATCACAATTCATTTTGCACATGATGCATTGTATTAATTCCTCGCTTGAATTTTGGTAAGGTTCCCCACAATCGAAACAAAACTAGACTAGACTGTAGATTCCAAATCAGAATCTAAAACTTCTTTTTTTAATTTCTAGCCCTTGTTTTTTGGGTATAGCCTTGTACGAGGAATTGGCAAGCCCTCCGTTAGCAAATTTCATTACCATGAAAAGCGCTTTTTCGATTAGCCGTTCGGATCCGGCAGAAAATTGTAGGTCTCCTCCATTCCCTCACATAACGCATGGTTGAGAGAAATGCGATAGGCCCAGGGGCTCCTCGCTCTGTTGCGCGACTCTATTTTATTTATTATTTTATTTATATGCCACCGTTTCAGTTTTGGTGAGGTTTTAAATTTCAACCTTCGATTTCTATAGACTTTCTTTAATAAGTACTCTATAACTTGCTTCTTTTCTTGTCCCACTATTTGTTCTGGTTTGTTTGATACACTCCCTGGAACATTTTTTTTGTTCTTTTTAAAACTTTTTATAGAAATTCTGCACGCATAAAATAATCAGAAACACCAAAAAGACTTAGAAAAAAAATCTGAATAATCTAATAAAATCTCACAGAACAGTGCTTCTAATTTTATACTGCCACATTTGTGGCGAAATTGTATTAGATGAGTAAACTGACACACCTCCAAGTGACACATTTTGAATGAATTTTCTGTCACTCAAAGGTGAGTTAGTCTATTCACCCTGTACGTTTTATTTGTTAACAAAGCTGATAATCTGGGATTGTTTGTGAAAGAAAGTATTTTAAATTTTAAGAAGAAACATATAAAAACCGTTAAAAATGATTTATTGTAACGCTGTACAAAAAACTCTAACAACATCTTGTTAGAAGTCAGGAATACATTTTTATTTTATTCGTCGCTTGAGACGGTTCGGCGGCAGCGTTACAATCACGTTCCTATTAAAAACGAAGACTGCTTGATTTACATCACTAGATCTTTCAGGTTCACTCACCTTTTGAATTCATTGTCTTTCCGAACACGTCTGAACTCAGAAGAAGATGCTACCAATTACCTTGTCGATCAGCGACATCCCTCATTCGCGGTATAATAAAGTATTTTATTGCCCAAAAATTATTGTTTGTTCTCTTTTTCCCTTCCGTAAATACTTCTTTTTTATGTAAATATAAAAGATTAAATTGTTTACTAATCCCGGTTTTGTAACACCCTGTACAAATCTACCTTTCCACACTCATTATGAATATACATACAAAGTTGCATTCATTTATTCAAATATTCCATTACAATAATACGAGTAAACGACTACGTATACTTGCTTAAGATTGCAAGTGTAGGAGAGTTTCAACAAATAGATACATACCTACCTTACCTACATTATTACTTACTTGATGTACGAAGTTCAGTTACGCAGTCATGAAGCTTAAAAACTATGTCAAGGTCAAAATTGTGTAGTTGTTGTTGTAGATCTTATATGATAATAATTCGATTCAGGTGAATGCACTCACGCCCGTAGTGTTTCAAAAGAATTTCCCATACATTAACATTTAATTACTTCACTCTATAGTCTATAGCATTGTTGAATGCAATTATAAGCGCGTTCTTATGCTTGTTAATAAAATTCAAAATGATCACATTGCGGCATTGTTATATTAATTCTGTGAGAGATTTTCTAATTAAGTGCCCGTGTAGTGTATAATAAAATCAATGAAAATGCCAGCAATCATGCAGGAAGTAGAATCAGTCAAACATTAAAATGCCGAAGAAAAAGGAAGTAATTTTGAGAAGCAACTGATTAATGCTTTTATACAAATTATGAGACGTTGACAGTGAACAAAATGTTGAAAATGTTGAAAATGGTGGAACTTGAAAAATAATTCAATGCAGCAATTAAGATAATTTATACTACCTGACTTGTCACTGGTACTGGTATCCTTTGCTTCGCTCTAGCGTCCATAATGGCATAGAGTTAAATAAACACTTATGTATGCATACAATTGGTTAAACACATTCACAATTAGCTTTTAATACACGACAGTTTGCAGTAGATATTTGAGTGGCACTAAAGCACAATTCCACGATCATCTGATGGTTTTGAAAAAAAACTCAAGAGATTTGAAATTTTATTACAAAATTTTCGTTATTTTTTAAAATTTCGTTGAATAATAAAGTGTCGCTGTTCGTGTGCACACTCCAATGAGGCTGTGCTTATACTAACTCAAACAAAAGATCATTGTCGGCTGAATTTATTAACATTGCTCCCGAACAGCAGCGAATGTGCGTTAGGTCAGGCACTGTTTAGGCTGGCTATGCTCGTTGAACAATGAATTTTAATGAATGCAAATACATTGCCGTATCTGAGTACGATGTTGGATGATGATAGGATCAATAAACCTCCATGATTATCCATTTAATTTGTTTACAAATAATAATTAAGTATTGCGATTAAATAAGGGACTTGGATGTATTTTAAGCTTTTGATTTGGCTGGGCTTTGAATGAAAAATGTGGTCAAGATTTGATGTTTTGAGAAGAACGCTTTAACAAAGTTGCATTTATAACGAACGATTCGTTCTTGTGTGGGAAAGGTCGGATATAATGGTTTGAGTCTTAATATACACTCTTATTAAAAACGAAAAAAATTCAAGGCAATATGATTGTACAAATGCCATAATGATTGAATTATTTTGAGTCGATGACCGAAGTTTTACTTGACATTGGATTTGAACTTGCTTCAAGATAATTATTATGTTTGTACTGCAAACGGATGTTGACCCATAATCTTAAACAAAACTGAAGAGGTTATGATAAAGAAATAGAGGTTTATTGATGTCTTTAGGCCGAAGTGATCGGTTATATGAAGAGATCAAGTCAAATATGGAGAAATGGCCAGAGTCACACCCTGCGGTTCCGATTAATACGAAAATGCTGACCTACAAAAGTTTGCAAATTGTTTTGCCCAAAAATTAGGTATAAGAGAAATGGAAAATACTATTTCTGATTTGCCCCAGAGAAAAACACAATTAAAAATTTGGAATTCATCGTCTTTAGAGAAATTAAAGCTACTTTCGATGAAAGTATTTAACAAACTATTCTTCCGATACTTCAAAGAGTTGAAAAGTGCCTATGGATCGGAGAAAATGAGTTAAATTTACTCCGAATCTCGTTAGAGTGTGACCCAGAATTTTATCAATATACCAATGACGATCCAGAAACAAAGTCTTAAGTCTTGATTTCATTGTATAATTCTACAGTGATAGTTAGAGCTCACCTAAATTCAATAAATGCTTAAATTAATATAAAAAACTAAATAAAAAGAAGAACAGCACAAATTGTTTTTTTTTTTTTTTAATTTAAGATTTATAGAAAGGAAATAGAATTATGAATAGGAGAATTACAAAAGACATAGAGAAAATCGGACACAATTTAGAAACTGTGTGTTTTTTTTTATTTTTTGAAGAAAAAGATGGAATGTGGACCTGATCCCTTAGTTCAACACAATTAGTGCGACACATAAGCAAACTTTAGTCAAATACGACGGCAGGTGCAGATGGCCTTGATGCCGAACTTTTTTAAGCTGGGAGATCAGTTGGAGAGGAGCATGCACCAGCTGATCTGCATGATATGGTCGGAGGACAGCATGTCCGACGGAATAGTACCTTGGTCTCGTATGCCCGAGTCCGATCCTAAAAAGGAACACCCTCATGAATCAATTAACGTTTAATACACTACAGCTATAATATGTGAAAGTGTGAAATGCGGTTTTAGACCAAAAAATACACAGTGGACCAAATTTTCACATAACGACAGATCTTGGAAAAATTCCGAAAATATAATATCGATGTACTACAACATCTTTTTACCGATTTCAAGGCCGCGTATGATGTATTTATAAGGCAACAATTTAATTTGTTCCAGGGTTCGAATTACCGCACACGTGATCGAGTAATACGTGACTCAATTATGTACTTTTAGTATTACTTCTCACGTTATCGAGCAATTTATCTTTTATCAGTATTTGAACGAAATGAAGTCGATAAATGAACAGCAGACTGATGTTGTAAAATATGGCGTGAAGTTTGAAAGAAAAATGGTTGGTACTCACTCACTTGATCACGGATGCAGTAGTTCGGCCCCAGGACATGTAAGGAAGGTAATGAGCAGGCACTTCAACTAGCAAAGGCAGAAGCCGGATCACCTCTCATAGGGCTGGAACACTTTTGTGGAATAACGAAAAGCATCATCAAGAACGAAATCAAAAAGTCGGAGGAAGATAGCTGACCAATGCAGATAAAGTATTTAACAGGAAGAATCACCGGACAACCTTTTAGGAGACTGCAAAGCTCTCATGCATCAAAGAAAGAAGTATCTAAAATCGTATTACATGGAAGGGAGGGAACTTAAACTTCTAAAAGTAACAAAGGTACTTAGTTTCATCAAAGAAACTTACTTGGATGAAGTACTTTAATTAATACCACTTTAGAATGGGAAACAATAGATCTATTAGGTCGAAGTGCAATACAAAACCCCCAAACCATTCATTCATTCATGACAGTAGAGAGAGAGACTAACTGTACAGACATGTCTGGTTTTGGCATCTGTGCAAAACTCGTAAGACTATACAGGATGATTTCGGAGAATTTGCGATGCTCTGTCAAGATCGTTGAATAAATCTGCAAGACCTTTGATGTCGAAAAATGCTTTCTGTACAATTACAGAAAGAAGGTTCAACAACGAACTGTATGAGATATACGTTGACATGGGCAAAGCTTGGAAAAGTACGCATCGCGAGACTTCGATGACTGGGATATGTAAGGTGGATGGACACCAAAGCTCCGACTCAACGGATTTTCGAAGGAACATTGCAGGCAAATCGTAGAAGGAGAAGACCTCGTCTTAAGTGGCACAATAAAGTCGAATAAGACCTCAAAACTGGAGAAGGCTCGGCTGAAATTGTTACGGAAAGTTTTTGGTTGAAGTCCAGATTCACCCAGGATTGTAATGCTCACCTATTCGGACGTGAGACGTAACACGTAACCCACTGGTGATCTCTTCGAGATTACCAGAAGAAAACGGATATAATTTCTGGTTTAAGATGAATAGTCCATTAACTGGTGCATATCAATGCTGCCATTAGGTTTTTTTTTTATTTTAAATCTAAGCCATTTACTCTTTTATGGATCAAGAAACTAACGTAAAAGTTAGCTTATTTAATTTTTATATTTATAGTCTGATAATAATTTGTCCGTGCTTGTATACTTTGGGGTTCAAAACAGCTGATTAAATGAAATTTTCAGGCAATCTTCACGCTAGCCCAGCAGATGCTCGTTAAAAGATTGGTGATGATCGGATCCACAAACACCATAGGAACTAATGGCAACACAGGTCTGTGGAGCCCTATTTCATAAATACTAGAAGTTTCAGAGAAAAAAAAATATAATGTCATCATTGTCGTGCCAGGAGGGAAGGGAAAAGAAGATTCCACTTTTGAGTTCATGGCAATTGAGTTAATGAAAATAAGGTAAGAAAGTGACAGGTTTTGAAAAGCAATTTCTTAAACTCTATTTTCCAAAAACAAGTATCTAGAAGGTTAAGTAGCAGGACATCAACTTGCTGTAACTATGAAAATTTTCGAAATATAAGCAAAATCCTCACAATTGGAGCTTTATTCTCCCCTTACAATCAATCAAACACATCCTAAATATTACCTAGAGCTTTTAGTACGTTCATGCCCTTATAAACACTGAAGAATACCCTGAGGAACAACTTTGGTCTCTTCTGACTGAACTAGGCTATCAACGCCATGAGCACATTAGCTGCTCTGAATATATGTTAATTATTAATTTTGTGTCGTATGGAGTGAAAATAGAATGCAAAGTTTACTTTCGGTTTTGGAATTATTTCTGAAATCATTAATTTAAAATTCATACTAAAATTTAAGCTATAAATTTTATGTGTTTCCGCATATCGCAGCGGCAAATAAATTTTAATTGAGTAATAAATCGAGAAATAGAGTTTCTATTATTAGGGGTGCTTTCATAATTGCATGTTTGCTTTGTTTAAACATTTTCGTTTGAAAACGCAATCAGTGATGCAAAAAGACCTACTATTGTGCAGAATACTGGGCTTTCCTTTATGTACAAAAGTACCTTAATTGCATTTTCAGTATAATTCGGTTTATGTTAATTTTTGTGGAGATCGTAAGAGTATTTGAGCAGAAATACATGTTATCTTCAAACGTTACTTTGGGACTGACTTCGCAAGTCAGTCAAACGTGCTGAGACGCTAGCGGCTAGCCCGACATTTTGAGGCTCCGGCTCAAAATGACATTTTATTTAAATAACTTCACTTTGACGTACAAGGTCTTAGTTGAAATTATAGAATACTGAGACATATCACAATTATCAGGTTGAATTGAGAGGTTCACTTTTCTTTGTTAATCGCCAACCGATTGTATCATAAACGATTTTAGACTATTTAAAAAATTAGATTTGATGATTTTTTAAGTTAGTGAGTTAGAAGAGAAAAAAACTCTATATAGACCGCTTTTGGGATACTGATGACTTTTTTGATGGATTATTTCATATTGAAGAGTTCTATATACATAAACACATATATGAATTTCATTTTCTTGAAAGCAATTCGTTTTTCCGTTTTCGGAAAATATTTTTTTAAATTGTATAAGACTATTTGCAAAACAAATAATGGTAATTATAGAATTTGCAGTTGCTTTATCCTGTGGATTCCATCCGTTCCACAAGCCACAACGCATCCGTTCCGTATTAAGTTTAATGTTAAAGTTCAGCAATCCGCAAAACCACTTTAATTTTTTCCGTGATTGCCCTTCGGTTTGGTTTTGTACTTGAAATTTAAGCACGGCTTTCACGAATGAATGACCCAACTTATTAATGAACCCATTCGGGTTCAAGATATTGAATGCCATGCGGCCAACACTCTTGACCCTTTTCCCATTTCTCAACCAAAAAATTCTAAGTATCATCTCCTCTTGGCTAATTGAATCATTGTGTCATATCGGTAGGTTTTACATATTCCGTAACACTAAAGAAAGATTAAGCCCCTAAACAAACGGCGTGAAAAGCCAATGGAGACGGCCTGAACAATTTCTTCGAAATTTCAGTGGTCATTGTGAGTTCTCGACGTACACGTTGAAGCATCAGGTGATTTATGATATCTAACGTAAATCCCAATAGCATATGAGCAACTTTTTTCCTCACCGAACAAAAAGTATAGTCCCCAAAAAGAATTCGTGTTTTTCGCGATTAGGCAATTAAAAAAATAAGTTTTTGAATGTTTTGTTCAAACTAATTCAAAAAATAATGTTTTGTCCAAAAGGAAGCAAAAACTTTTGGTTTTTTGTTTATAACTTCTAAAACTTCACAAAATGCGTCTTTTACGAATGTCCTTATGACATTTTCGCGACATAATTTCATTTCCAAAACTTATTTGCTGGAAGTTCAGTTTGCTGCTAAAGCTTACTTAATGGTAGCATATTGGCCCCATCTGAGCTTACTTACTTACTTACTTAAGGTGGCGCTACAGTCCGGGTCGGACTAGGGCCTCAACCAACATGCTTCTCCAGCCAACTCGGTCCCTAGCTAGCTGCCTCCAGTTTTGCACGCCAAGTTGGTTGAGGTCCTCTCCTACTTGCGTGCGCCACCTGAGTCGCGGTCTTCCTCTACTGCACCGTCCCTCGGGATTGGATTCGAAGACTTTCCGGGCCGGAGCGTTGGTGTCCATTCGCTCTACATGACCCAGCCATCTAAGCCGCTGGACCTTGACTCGTTTGACAAGGTCAGTGTCGCTGTACAGCCCGTACAATTCGTCGTTGAATCTTCTTCTCCATTCTCCATCTATGCAGACGGGACCAAATATCACCCGAAGAATTTTTCTCTCGAAGCATCCTAAAGCGTTCTCGTCTGCCTTTGACAAGGTCCATGCCTCTGCGCCATATATAAGAACCGGGATGATAAGTGTCTTATACAGGGACACTTTAGTTGCTCGAGAAAGGACTTTACTACTCAATTGCCTTCTTAGTCCGAAGAAACAGCGATTGGCAAGAGTTATTCTTCGTTTGATTTCAGCGCTGGTGTCGTTGTCTGAATTAATAGCGGCGCCTAGGTAGACAAAGTCCTTAACTACCTCAAAGTTATAGCTGTCAATCGTGACGTTCTGTCCAAGACGTCGGTGTTGGGTGTCCTTTCTTGATGACAGCATATACTTGGTCTTGCCCTCATTTACCACTAAACCCATCTTCTTCGCTTCCGTCTCAATGCTCATAAACGCGCCATTGACATCACGCTGCGTTCTTCCAATCATGTCAATATCGTCGGCATATCCGAGCAATTGAACGGACCTTTGAAAGATTGTGCCTCTTGTGTTGACGTAGGAGTTTTGCACTATTCTTTCAAGAACGATGTTGAAGAAGTCGCATGACAGTGCATCGCCTTGCCTAAAACCTTTTTTGACATCGAATGTATCGGTGAGATCTTTTCCGACCCTGATGGAGCAGCGTGCGTTCTCCATCGTCATCCTACACAATCGGACAAGTTTGGTATGGATGCCAAAACTAGACATGGCTCTATATAACTCCTCTCTATAGATGCTGTCATAAAATCGATAAAAAGGTGGTGGGTATCGATTTGAAGCTCCTGGGTTTTTTCCAAGATCTGCCGTAGTGTGAAGATTTGGTCTATGGTGGACTTTCCTGGTCTAAAGCCGCACTGATAAGGACCTATCAGGTTGTTGACGAATGGCTTCAGACGCTCACACAATACGGCAGAGAGGATCTTGTACGCGATGTTAAGAAGACTGATACCTCTGTAGTTGGCGCAGTTCAGAGGGTCTCCTTTCTTGAGGACCGGGGAAACAATGCTGAGGTTCCATTCATCGGGCATGCTTTCTTCCGACCATATTTTGCAAATGAGCTGGTGCATACTCCTGACCAGGTCATCGCCGGCCGATTTAAACAATTCGGCAGTGAGGCCATCAGCTCCAGCAGCTTTGTTGGACTTTAGCTTGGACACTGCTGTCTTCACTTCGTTCAGGTCGAGTTGGCGGAATTCTTGGTCTACGTCGCCTAAATCAAATGGTTCTATCTCTCTAACAGCGGAATTGGGTCCATCATCGCCGTTATAGAGCTTGGAAAAGTGGTCTTTCCATATCCTCAGCATAGACTGCGGTTCCACCACGATGTTACCTTGATCGTCTTTGCAGGCTTCGGCTCGGGGCTTGTAGCCCGAGGCTGTTGTTTTTACCTTCTGGTAAAACTTCCGAACCTCATTCCTGCTGTGGCACCCTTCTATCTCCTCGATCGCGCGCTTCTCATGCTCTCTCTTTTTCCGTCTGAGAAGCCGGTGTTCGTCTCTCCTCTTCTGCTTGTAGAGCTCATAAGCAGTTCTAGTCTTTTTGTGCAGCGCCGCTTTGTATGCTTCCTGTTTAGCTGCATGTGCTTGCCGGCATTCGTCGTCAAACCAGGGGTTTCGTTGTGGTGGCCGTGTGAAACCCAGCATTTCAGAGGCGGCATCTCTGATGGCTGATTGGCAGTGCTTCCACTGGTTCTCTATACTTGATGCTGGCGGCATAAGACTCCTTGAGAGGTTGTAAGAGACTAGATCGGAAAAAGACTTGGCGATCTCTTGCGATTGTAGTCGTCCAACGTCGAATTGTCTCACATTATTTCCTTGTGTTGGCTTGGATCGGGATATCCGCAGTCGTACCTTGGCTACAACAAGGTAGTGGTCCGAGTCAATGTTGGCCCCTCGGAATGTTCGGACATCCTCTATACTGGAGAAGTGCCGTGCGTCGATCGCAATGTGGTCAATCTGGTTGACGGTTGATTGATCAGGAGATTTCCATGTCCCTTTGTGGATATTGAGGTGCTGGAACCGCGTACTAGCTACCAGAACATCTCGCCCCGCAGCGAAATCGATCAGCCTGAATCCGTTATCGGAGGTGTTGTCGTGCAGGCTGTATCTTCCGATTATTCCACCAAAGATATCCTCTCTTCCTAGCTTTGCATTAAAATCTCCTAGAACAATCTTAATGTCATAGCCAGAGCACTGCTCATATGTTTTGTCCAGGAGCTCGTAGAATACGTCTTTGGTGTCTTCATCCTTTTCCTCTGTGGGGGCGTGTGCGCAAATGAGGCTTATGTTGACGAATTTAGCCTTGATGCGGATTGTTGCTATGCGCTCGTTCACATAGTTGAAACTCAAGACTTTTTGCCTAAGTCTAGTTCCAACAACGAATCCACATCCAAACAGTCGCTGCTTCTGTTCCCGGTAGCAATCGCCGTAGTAGATATCGCAGTCTTTTAGTCTGCGTCTACCTGGCCCATCCCATCGCATTTCTTGGATAGCGGTAATATCTGCTTTGTAGCAGTTTAGGGCTTCCGCTAATTGTTCGGCTGCACGTGGTCTATTAAGGGACCTAACATTCCACGTACAGATCCGAAGCTCGTTGTCCGTTTTTCGTTTGCTAGGTTCGTCATCAGTAAATCCGTCCGTATCCGAGGCTTGTTGGTGCTTCGCAACTAACAATTGCTTTACGTGGCCGGGAAGTCACCCCGACAGCACGACCCCCAACCTGGAGGACCAGATCCTTGTATAGCTCCAAGGATGGGAAGCCGGATAAACCGCTCCTTATAGGCCTGGGCTCCAAATATGCTGTAGTAGCCCTATAAGGTGTTCACTAAGTAGTTCAACCTGACTGGAACTGTAGACGCCACCGTTGATTCCATCTAGGGAATTCCTCCGCTGCGGTCTGGATGAAAGAAGAGGTGCCTTAGTGGGAACACCTCTCCCCCCCCTCTCTCGTTTGCTGCCACCAACAACCTTCCACTAGGGTTGAGACCCAATCTCTAGTTGAGGTACTAGGCACCCGATGTTCACCACGTGGAGGTGAGAGTAGGAGTTGATAGACAGAGGTGGGTTTTAAGAAAAACCTATGAACGCTAGGGTCCTCTTGGGTGCACGTGTCTACCATTTAAACATCCCCATCTGAGCTAGAGTCTGTAAATTCTACGATGAAGCAGATATGCGTTAAGACCATAGAATAGACTTATGACTACAAATTACAAGCAATTTTGACAATAACGATCATTTTAAATATACACATTCTATTGAACTTTTTTCACTTCTTTTTGCAACAATTTTGATGCTTATTAACAAAAATGATAAAACTCGTTCGGGTTGCTTCCGTAGCCTGTT
Organism: Melanostoma mellinum; assembly: GCA_914767635.1. NCBI lineage: Eukaryota > Metazoa > Arthropoda > Insecta > Diptera > Syrphidae > Melanostoma > Melanostoma mellinum. The sequence continues at coordinate 159,158,469 of OU612058.1, read as the reverse complement.
AGGGGAAATTTGAAGCGCGTTGAATACTTCAAATTTTCGACGTTGTTTTACTATCATCACCTCACAGTAAAGGCTCTTGCATACAGTTAAGATTTTTTAGTTGCCGCAGGTGGAATTTTTAGCAGTTAAATTGTAAGTATGTACCTAAAATAGCATATAGCAAAATATCGGAGTGCCAACACTCAAGCAACTAAAACGCTTTACCACATATATATAATTGTCACGACGCGACTAAGTAATTGAAGGAAGTGCTAGGAAGGTGCAGGTTATAAGTGACATTTTTCAGAATTTAAAAAATTGTAAAATGCGTTCAAATTTTTGGTTTAAGAAAATCCTAATGTCGATATCCATAAAAGTACAAAATTCCAGTTTTCATTCAAATAAAGCACCGTGTAAGCAAGCTCATATTTGCAAAAACCTAGTGCTACTTAAAGGCGAGTTGAGAGCAAACCAAGGGCTCAAAAAACTTTTAGTTTGACATTCAAGGCAAGAGCAACTCCAGAGCTTCAACGAACAAACATAATTTTGGTCGCCGCACAGAGGAACAAAAACAGAAAGGTAAGCTTCACACATACATGGGTAGCTGATTTTACAAATATCAATTATTTTTGATGGCATATTTTTTCTTCACAAAACGTTTGATTTTTAATAATTTGCATTAAATTTTTCTATAGTGTAACAAACTTTCATTCACATTATCAGATTTGTCTTTCCGACTTCTAAATTGTCAAAAATATTTGAAAACCATCCCACAAGCGGTCGGTTGACGGTTCACATTATTCACATCATCCAACATTGGTCATTCAAAAAATTATATCCAGCTAAAAGTATCTACAGTTTGGCAGCCAGATACGCTCTGATGGAGTCAATTTATAAAGGCTGCTTCTGACAATTCAGAAAACAAATAATTAAGTCAACTTAATGGAGGTATACTCTGTTTATACTTTTGGCTATTAATGTAATGTTATGTGATCATTTTTGAAGTATTTAATTGATGCACAAGAACATAAACTTGTCATTCAAAATCATTTAGCTGTCCCTGTCATCAATATCTTGGATATGAATTATGAAGGCTACTCACTGTAATTCAAGACTCAACTGACCAACGACCATATTCTGATTTTTTACCATTTAACAGATGTGGTGAAATTAAACCACCAGATGTTGTAAAATATGAATAATAATTGTGGTTGCCTTCATTCCTTCTTTTTTGCACAGTAACATAAATACCTACCTTACGTTGTGTATAATCGTTTATAATTTCCATTAATGATAAATAGATTGTTGAATCTAATTAACGTAGGTACAATTACGGTCAAATAACTCGTGGGTATGAAACACGCTTAATAAAAAGTTGCACCTCGGATTATTATTTCATGCATAAGGTTGTTTTATTCTGTAAACCTTTACGTAACGCAACAGGTGGGCAATCGAGAGCTATTAACACTTTTATAGATCAAAGAACCAGACACTCGATTAATAAATTCATCATCACTGCATAAGTCCTTAGCTTAGCAAGTTGTGTGAATATTTTATAATTACTTTTATTTTTAGAACAATTTGCTTAGCGATTAAGATTATTAATTTCACTTTTACTAAACTTTGTTTAACATGGGAAACTTCTTGTCGTTTGAATGCTACACTTCCGTTTTATCAACCGTACACCGTTCTCGATTGTTAACTAAACGCTTTTGCCAAACAGATAACTTTTAGATCAACCAAAAAATTAAGGAACACTATTACCAGAGTGACCATTCAATTGATGTACATCAGGGGTGGCCAACAGGTGGATCGCGATCGACCGGTCGATCGCAACTGTTAGTCAAGTCGATCGTGGCAAGGCAAAAAATATAAATACGTAGACCAGACATAGTCGTAAATAGTTCCAATAAAAACATATACCATTGTGGTCACAGGATTTGAACAATTAATTCTAGAAAAACTGTCTACTTTGCGTTTTTTACTAGAAAACCTTGCTTACAAACATATACATACGCCCGTTTCTTCGAAACAAATCCGCCACAAATTGTGTTCATACTTATGCATATGTACATGTACATATCTTCGTCAGTGTGCCTTATGATATCTGTTTTCTTAATGTGCCTACTAGCACAACGCATGTTCGCATAGTTGAGGCAAGTTTTTACAAAGATTTCGAGATCCATTGGACGAAATAATAAAATTTCTTGACGAAAGGGGTGATAATTATCAGCAATTGTGTGATTTAGACTCGCAATGTGATTTAGCTTTTTGGCAGATTTTACTAGAAAACTGAGTACATTGTTTCTGAATCTACAAGGCAAGAATAAAACATTAACAGAAATGATGAGTCTTATTGCAGCGTTTCAATGTCAAACAGCGTCTATGATAGTTCACATAGAGAAGAAAAAATTTGAACAATTTGTTAACATCAGGGATCATATGGAAAAACATCCTAACTACAATTTCATTTCTAAGAAATATAAGAAACTAGGGCAGGGGTAGCAGACTTCGAAATTCAATTTAGTGATTTTAGAAAAATTGAGAGCTTGGTTAAATTTATCAGTTATCCGTTCAATGATTCCATTGATCAAAGTGATATCTATGAATTGGCTAAAAAATTTGCAGATACATTTCAAATGGAGCACATGATGTTACAAAACGAAATGATTAATCTGCGCTGCGACATATTTCCTAAAAAAGGTCATCCTCTGGTCAAGATTTCTGGGCATTGGTTTCCAACGAAAAATATCCAAATTTGAAGAAATGCGTTGAACAACTTAATTCGTGTTTTGGCTCAACATATTTATGTGAGTCAGCATTGTCCTACTTAAAGCAAACAAAAAGTAAACACCGCTTGACAGACGCTCATACATTGGATTCTTTAAGAATGGCAATCTCCAACTACAAACCAGGTTATGCTAAATTAGTGGAAGATACTCGGACGCAATGCTCACACTAATATACATAGGTAGGTAAATAAGTAGTTAAGTAGTAAGTACTTAGTACAATTTTCACAATTATTTTTCTTCTCTTAGTAAAATAAAAAATGCTACATGATTGTGTACTGAGCCATGCTGTTTCATTTAAGATTTATAGAAGTATGTAATTGGTAGATCGCACAGGGTCTCGTTAGTGAACAAGAGATTATGGGTCCAATCAAGTTGGCCACCCCTGATGTACATGAATTAAAATTCAACAGGTGTATTACTTTGCCCAACTAAATATATGTGGTGGATGCTATGCACAAAAATGTATAAAGCACGTAAATACAAACTGTTGACAATCGAAGGAGGTGTGTATGGCATTAATTTGAGAATAATGCCTATGGTTTATATTTAAACTGTAAGGTTCAATGAGTTTGAGTTGTAGTTTAAGTAAAGTGATGCATCACCCGTGGACTAGCATATCAATTAGAAAATTCCTATCCAATATGTTTAAGTAGGTAGGTAGCTACCCTCAACTGGAAATTCCAATAGAAGATGTTTCCGATCTGAATAAGTATAATTGTTTTACCTTGAATACTGTTAAATTAGCAGAGGAAATCAATTGCACGATCCATAAAACTATATGTGCCTTAAGGTTGTCACTTTTTTCATTTCATAGAACAGAAGGTTGATAAAAATTTATTCGAAACTACTCATAAAATGGTGTAATCTATTTTCATGGTTTTTTAATAGAGCAAACCAATGATATATTTTATATTTATGTTTATGTTTTCTATATTTCTTTTGGAAAATTCCGGATTCTAATGAGATACTCATAATAAATCAACCAATTTGAACAAATTACTTTTAATGATAATTACTTTCCAATGATAAATTCGTTCGAGGAAGCCCTCAGTTTTCCATGTTCTCTCCACAAATCGTTTTTTGAAAGGCCTTAACTTGCCTTAAATGTGAAAGGGAGTGCTTTTTGAGACCTTATTTTGGCCTCAACTCGCCCGGAAGTAGTATTAGGTTTTTGCTGGGCAAAACCAGATGTTGCAATAATTTTTCTTCAAGTAGCAATATTATTTCGTAGGTGAGCGTTACTTGAGAACGGGATAACCTAGGTTTTTCGATAACTCATGAAGCTGTCAAAGAAACATGATATTGATTACATTTTGATCTTTGAGATTATTTGTGAGTGTCAGAAAAAACTCCTTTTGGTTTTGAAGTTGAGTCTGTGTTATAACGAAACCTACAAAATAAAGTCACAAATATCAAAAATTTTCAATTTAGCATTCAGAACGTACTTTATCTAAATTTTTGGAATGTTAATGTTTGTAATGCTTACAGATAGAAAAGACTAATATTTTGCATATTATGTTTTTTCAAATGTAATCAAAAATTGTTAATCATTTATAACTCCACCACGAAATCGGTTCCAAAGCTAGTCTACAATAAATCTCCGCATTTCAGTTATGCTTGTAAAGCTTCCTGCTGGCCTTTTCCGAGTTTAAAAGTGTAAGTTTTTCGTTCTAGTAATAAGAATAAAGGTCTAATTAGGTTTGTTCGTTGAAGCCCTAGCGTCGCCCTGGGGTCGCCACAAAGCGTTTTCTGAGAAACCTAAAGTCGCTCTGAAGGTTTTGAGGTTGTCCTATGTTGGCATATACTTTTTTTCAATGACAAGGATGTGGGGTGATTTGTGGCTTAGCGTTTTTAGGACAGGAAAACCCAGGTTTTTTTTGACAACTCATAGGGTTGTCAAGAAAGTCTGGGTCAACCCTGGGGAAAGTTCAACGAACGAGCCTGTTATGCACACAACTATACAAAGCTGCTATTCCAGCAATGCGTTCTTTTTTGATTTCGATGTTACGCGATGCAAAAGTGAAAAAATCATATTTGTAGTTGTGTAAGCTTGCCTTTGTTAAAAAAACAATGATTTCATTTGAGTACATACAACTGAGTGTTAAACTTTGTTGGTCTCCCAAAAATAAGAATGAAATATTTAATGAATAAGATTGAAAATCAATAGCATGTGTACCTGTTACGCGGCAGCTACGTCGTTCTAATCCCAATGGAAACCAAAAAATGTTTTTCCACGAGTATCGCGTCTTTCGAGGTCAATTGGCAAGTCCTCTTATAGTAAATTCATTGCCGTGAAAAACACTCTTTCTCGATTAATCATTCGGAATCGGCAGAAAGTGGTAGGCCCCTCCATTCCTAAAAATGGTAGGGTTGTGGGAAATGGTCATGTAGTCTTAGAAAAACTGTTAACCTGGTAAATATCTCTTAGAAAGAAAGCTTCCTAACAACCTACAGAATAGATTTTGTAGCAACAAAATAACTAGTGGTCTAATGTCGCATCTCAGTGAAAACTTGAACTTTCCTTTACATTGCGTCAAAAATATTATTCCATTTGGTACTTTTCAAGGATAATACAAATTTGAAATCCAATATTATTATTACTATTATGTATTAATTAAAAGTGTTTGATGTTATTGTTGAAATAAAGTTAAAAAACTAAAATTTCACTATAGCGGCGTGCGCCAGGCGTATGTCCTTGAGAGTTTTGTTGAATGGGATCACCCGAAACCCCAAAGTGTCATTAAAGTTTGATTTACCTCCATCGCCGTAGTCAATGAAAATTATCTGCATTATAATGAAGTCAAAAGTATGTCGTTACTGTGGTTTTTGATTTAAAGACTATCATTGAACACTTATTTTAAGTCCAAGCTCTAAGAACGCTGCCAAGCGTTTTTGTTTTTTAAAACGACATGCACCTGCCTACATGTAAGCCTGCATTAAAACTCTCATGTTTGGTCAGGCACTTTTCCAATATATCTGCCCTTAATACTCGATAATGCTCAAAGCACAGCTTTAAAGCTATAGTTATAAGTGCTAGTTTAATTACAGTTGAATCTCTTGACCACGTTAAGTAGCCTGTCCAGCACTCTTTTATCTTTTTTGAAACAATACAATTTCTAGTTCTGCTTTCTACCAAACTTCGGAGGCTTAGTCAAGTAGAGTAGTTTATATTTTAGCAGCTTAACACGAATATTTTTTTAGAACAGCTTTTCTTTCAATCTCTTTTCGTCGAAATGAAATTCTGCACTCACAAGGCAATGTTGGCATTTGCTTGAAGTAAAAATCCGCTACTAGACTGTGCGTTGCAGTCAAAACACTTGGTTGATGTCTCTCTTCAAGCTTACGTTTAGCATATAAATAACGTATAACTTCTTATTTCTCAGTTTCTCAATAAAGTATACTGTGGCGTATGAGTACTTTTTTTGCCAAACTAGTGGTAAAAATTTTCAACACCACGTTAACAAATGGGTTGAACCTGAATTGCTTTTGGTGAACTGTTTTACTAAATGCGTCAGTGTCCTTTCGATTGTCTAATAAAGAATAAGTTTTGTTTTAGAGTTTTCCAATAATTTTATTAACAAAACTGCCCACTGAGACAGTGATCCAAGTCAACTATTCAAACTTCAAAAGTCATACTTTACATGCAAAATATATTACTTCACTTTTCGTGTTTGCAAGGGAACTTACTTTAGTTCGTTCGTTGCATTTTACCCAAAGTTGACCCAGGTTTCCTTGACAAGACGGCGAGTTGTCAAAAAACATGTGTTTTCAATTCTCAAAAAGCGCTAAATCGCAAGATCACAACACATCACTGTCATTTGGAAAAAAAATACGTGTTATTTCACAGCCCTGCTTATAATGAACTCGCCCCAACAAACTGCTTCAGAGAGAGTTTGACATTCATTTTGACATTTATTGCTTGTTTAAGTTTTTCAAAAAATACTTTGTGGTGACCACAGAGCAACTCCAGAGCATCAACGAACAAACATTAAAATACAAAATGTAAGCTTACGCCTAAGTATGAATATCTGAAAAGTATGTTTGTCGTGTGTCAGCAATTTATTATGTGGTTTTACTTTCTCAAGAGTTTCTTTTATTTCGTCACTTTAAATTCTCTAAAACTTTCATTCAAATCTTCTTCTTTCTTTCTAAAGTAGTAGCAGTCACAAAGTCATTTTAATATTTCTTTGCTTTTTCAATTGTATGGTTTCCTTTTTCACTTTATGCAGCTTTTTTTGGTGGATTGATTATTTTTGAGGCCGCGTTTGAAATAGCTAGATGGCAATACTGCTGCCACTCTATTTTCACAACTTATCTACCGACCGCTAGCGGCACTAGTTTCGTTAGGCAGTTCCCACGTAAACAAACTTTGACATTTCACCTTTCATCAAATCATCACATCTGTCGATTTTTTGTTATTTGTAAATTTTTAACCAATTTAAAAGTGACATTTTGCTGCCTTAAATATCCAATTAAATAAAACTCATCTTTCGTCACAATGCGTACAATAATCTTGAGTAAAAAACGTGAGAGTTATCTTCGAAAAGCGGCCGAAGATCTAAAAGCTGCTTTCGGTATAATCATAGGTCAAGTAAGTTCTTATCGCAATATTTATGACATCAGACTAATTTTTAATTTATCCAAAAGGAAACATCGGATGAAAAATATAATGTTATTCATTTGGCAAAACTTTTGGAAGATGAAGAATCATCTGTTAGCTCTAATCAAGACACAACACAATCAGTTGAAAATGTTGATGTTCAATCGCTTGCTGACCAATGGATAAGTGCATCGAAAATGACTCCAGGATCTTTCAGTGTAATTGGTGCGTAATTGTTATGAATAGAAAAGTAATTTGGTTATCTTGCGTTCTACTACACATTAAGGAATCATGTCTTAGAAGTTTGCTTATGTATGTAAGGTCATTTTATTCTGCCGGCTTCTTACAAAGTGAAACCTTTGTATATAGAAACTATAGTATTTTTATATAGACTTTTAGACTAGTGGTGAGCCTATTTTCTCCGGTCCAACTTAGCAGTCTCCGTTCCAAGCTATTGGTTTCACCATTGTGTGTAGAAAAGCGAATGCTGCACCACCGCGTTCCACCGGTCCATAACGTTGTTAAATCGAATTTTGAACTTACTATAGTTTCTATATACAATGGTGAAACATAACTTTTCATTGGAGTATTTAGTATTACTTCGGAGTGTCTGTAACTTTCTCACTAGAGTTGATAGTCAAGCTTTCCCCTGACTCGCTTTCAATAGAAATGTTGAAAGAAAAAATATTCAATCAAACCCTTCATCCACTTTAAGAAAAAGTAGCTTCTGAATTGTTCAAAAGGAAGTAGAAATTGAGAACCCTTCTTGAACCATTTTATCCCTGAAAGAACTTTAGAACGCTGTTCGTAGAAGAAGTATTCTCCGAGGACTTTTCCCTAGTAAGGGCCAAGCTTAAGTGCGCGGTTCAGAGGAAGTGAAACTATCCTTTTTCTGCCTCTTCGTATTAGCATCATCTACACAAGTCGGATGTGCTTATGCCCATTCTCATTATGTGAGTGTCCAATGAGTTTTGACCGGTGAAAAAGCCAATCAACGGAGAGAACGGAGTCCTGCTAAGCTGGAGTAAAAATTTGTTTTTTTTTTCTCCAGGAACCTATGGTTTCTCGGCAAGTTTCTAAAGATGACCACCTGTCATTGGCTCTTTTTACAAAATTTCATTTGATGTTGCTTTTTCTTGCTCAAGGATCTTAAGTACAGAGGTATTCGTCTCGCTGGATTTGAGTGATGATCCGATTGTGACCAGCTTATCCCCATTTCGTAACAAGTTATGTCGCGGTTCTCTGGAACCCAAACTAAAGTTACGCTGTTTGTTAATCTGAGCAGTCTTAATTTACTTCAACAGCTTTCTACTTATTTGGATTTTGTGATAATGAATGAGATAGCTTTTATGGCCACCTGGCTGTCTAGGAACCTTTATTGGTTAGTTTTTGTGAAGCTTTTTTGTGTTTTGCGGCTTCACAGATGGCAGAAAACTTATGCTTTGAAGCCACTGAAAAAGTGAGGGGCTTTGCTGATATATCAACGGAAGGATATTTTAAGAAGATGACTGAGTCTACTCCTCGTTGGTTTTAGAACCATCTGTGAAGACAAAGACATGATTTGCCTTTACAGTCCTGTTTTCCTCTGAGCATTCCCTTCTAGGTATGTTCGGTAGTTTCTCTGGTTTGAGATCAGTATGCGGAGGGATGAAGTGCGTTTGGATACAGGCCTGTTTTCCAATTATTGCGTTGTTTGATACACAGTGCGCTTTTGGTTGCCATTACTTAATGAAGAGGTCTATAGGTGGTACCAAAAGAAAAGTTTCCAGAGCTGCAGTTAGTGTCGTTCTCACGGCACTGGTTGAGCCAATGAATGCAAACAACATACCAAACAATAATTCGGAATTTTTTGAAATGTATGGTGTGCCATTTATGGTAACTGAAGGTCGAGGAAGCTTGATAAAGTTCAGTGAACGAACCCAGAACCTTTCTTCTTTAGAACATTTTGTTGTTACTGTTCGTACGATAACTACTTTCGTTACCTTTTGTTTCTTATGTGCAGGAGTATTTATGTCAACCCAAGAAAGGGAACAAAACGATGACAAACACACAAAAAACGTTAAAAAATTCCTGGGAGACCTTAGCAAGTGAGTAGTTTGCCCTTCTTTTTGTGATTCCAAAATTAAAAACAATTTTCATTTCCACAGACTCATCACAAATAACATGTCGACACTTGGCTATGCGGAACACTCGAAAGACTTGGAAATCCTTTTCCTAACACATTCAATATCTTCTCAGAGCACGAGCTGTAAGATCTTTTCAAACTCGTCCAAGTAATATTTTTAAAGATTTTCGTAGCGACCATAAATAAGAAATATGTAATTTCCCCCTAGTGGTGGCAGTCTGATGCCAGTTGACTGTAAACTCGTAGAAAAGCTGCCGCAATGGTATCTTTTCGAGTCCAACTATGAGATAGAAGATGTTTTCCCGATAACAGACAACAAAGACCAAGTCAATATAGAGAATCAATTTAATGCTGTCCTCCAAGCCGTGAAAATGAACATTGAAAATAGCGAGATATTTATCCAGCAACAGAACGTCGAAGACAATCTAACTCTCGAAACGTACATAAAAGAAAATAGCAAAAAGAACGACATGTCTGTGTTCAGAGCGTCAATATTCCTCACGGCGAATGTTTCGAATGAATTTCTAATCAAAATTAGACCATTCAATGGGACGGTAAGATTTTCTGGAATTGTTTCGTCAAGAGTTTGGTGCCATGGAAAGAATACGTTCAAAGAAATAAGGGATAGCATAAGGAGAGATGTTCTTCGTTCACTGGCTGCCAGAATTCAGATTTATTGTGATGGTCTCACTGATATTCATTCCAACAACGTTGGTATTGTTGTTAATGAACCTCCAAGGAGAGTTTATTTTTGTTATTCAAAGAGCCAAGGCATTCAGTTTTCGGAATACATTTTTAGGGGAGAAACTCCTTTGGTGGCAGTTGCACAAGCGAAACGAATACTCGATATGGATATAAACGCAGATTGCATTTTTGATGACTTGGAAGGACTGCCCGATGACGAGGTCAGTTCTTTAGGCGAAGACTCGGTTGATTCGCTTATGCCAAAAGCGCATTCTGGTCCTGAAATAAGTCGATCAATGTACATGATTGGTATAGCTGCAGCTTTGCTGGTTCTTCTGCTGTCAGTACTGTTCCATTATCTATTTGCATAATTTTTGGTAAGAAACCATCACATTCTCAATAGGAAAATATGTTACAATGTTTTTACCGAGTTAAGATTGAATATACATAATTGTTTTAAACTATCGAATTTGTATTTATTTTTAGGAAGCAAGCTCTCAAGTTGATAAGTTTTTATGTTCATCGGAAAGTTGAGAATTGGTTTAGTTGACTGGACCTGGACTTCGATAGAGATTCCAATCGTTTATCGGCGGTTGTATCGTTAAAAAGTTGTTTCATGTAGCCTCACTTTCAGCGATTTAAGGAAAGCTACTTTATTTTCACCACTTTTTTTAGTACATAGAATCTAGACGATATTCTTTTTTAATGTTACTGAATTCAGCCTGTTTTCACCTACCAGTTGATATCAAAATACCCAACTTGCAATTTTGAAAATTTCTCGAACATTATGAAATGTGTACCGTTGTTTTAAGGTCGCTATTATGAGTAACGAATCGAACGTTCGATTGGGAGCGAATGTTTTTGCGAGCTTCTTTTATAGCGGTATTATAGGTTGTAAAAACAAAAACTTAGTAGAAAACCTTTTTTTTCGACGTTTAAGGTATGTCAGATAAGAGAATGGACGAAGTTTAATGATAATAATCCAATAAATGAGTTTCTTTAAAACATTCGCTTCGAGTCGAACGTTCGATTCGCTACTCATAATAGGAACCTAAATTTCCAATCAAAAGTTCATATGTATATCGGCAAACGGGAGCAAAAAAAAAAAAAAATAGACAAATATAAGCAATCCACAAAAATGGTAAAATACCAGCTGAAGAGAATTGGCAGCAATCTGCTAGATAAATAAATGAAGATTGAAAAAATTTGTTTTTCAAAGTTCATCGCCCTTCGCAAGGAATTTGCGATTTCTCCGACAGTAACTTCATGTCGTGGAGACAGTTTTCTTGGTTAGCCTTTTAGAATCGCCAAAAATTTGTTGGTACCTTTCATTCCCTTACAAAGTATAGTTCAGAGAAATGAGCTAGACCCCGGGGCTCACCGCTTTTTTTTAACCGAACCAGTGCAAGTGCAAAAAATGACGGTTCTTCTGCTAGTTCGGTTTCTGGTCTTCCAGCGGTAGCAGACGATAGCGAACATAATATTGCCAACAAGTCGGCACTGCAATCGCTTTACAGCAAGTCCCTTGACCTGCCGTTCAGATGCAAAAATTCCTTTGGATGAATTGATTACCGAAGACGTCACTTTTTGCATGAACACGGAAGATGTTTAAGTGGACACCTAAGTCACTGATTTTGATAACTTAGATGATACGGTGCATGAACGCTCAAGCGGCTTCTGATTGAAAACGCTTTCTATATTTGCTTTCACAAGGCATGGTTTTGAGAAATGCGCTAAGTCCGGGTGCTCCCCGCGCTATTACTTTATTCTGTTTTTTTATTTTGACCAAAGGTCCAGTTAGTGATCGGAATTGTGGTCACCAAGTTCGATCACTTTGACAAAATTAAAGGAGCCCATAAACCCATTGCTCAAATTTGTAAGCGAAAATTTTGAATGGAAAGTTCAAAAGTATATTTGAATCTTTTGTTTATAGAAAAAGCAGCAACATCCAATCAAATGAGCGTACAACTTGTAGATTCTAGAGTGCGAAAAAGATCAATATGAGTTTGAAGATGATAAAGCTTCCTCAGATCTGAAACGAGCAAATATTGAGTGCGATGGCCGAACTTGAACTTGGCATTGCATTGAAGCTAGCAAAACTTCAACTAGAATTCGATAAGAAGTTGCACTCACTTCGTTTGGTTTCTTTAAGATCTGGAACCTATCATACACAAAAATCATTCTCTTCAGCTCCAACCTGACTGCCTTGGACTTGTGAAGAAACTTAACGATCCCTATTCCAAATTTATTAACTGGCCTTCAGTCTGAGTCTGGAGTATGTTATAATATGAAAAGCGAAATAACAGTGAAGTTCTTTGATCAATCCTTTCAAATTCAAATTAAAAAAATTATTTTATTTTAGTGGTTTTTAAATCTCGTGCGATCTGCACTTTGCGATTCAATCCTTCGTTATATCGTTGAATCGATTATTAAACTGATCAACATTTTTTTAATTTGTAGCTTTTTCTTTCAAATTTAGTTTACTTTACAGGAAGTGAACTATAAGTATTATGGTAGGTTCTGGAGTCGTTATAATTCAATTTCTTTTGAAAGAACTTATCACAATTACAAGAAACTTTGAAAAGAGCAGTAAAAGTTTCTTATGCCGCTTTCCTATGGTTTCACTTGGAGAAGCACTCATTAAAACCAGCGGATATGGAACACCCAGCACCTTTCTGCTCAATTTAACGTATTCGGGGCGTTCAATTATCGTATCAGGACAGCTTTTTGCTTTTGTTGGTGTGCTAAACATTTATTATAAACTAGCTGAGCCGCCTGGCGTTGCTCGGGTCTGTAGTTTTAAGGTTGCCGTTCTCGTTCTTCGCTTCCGTGGGAATATGGGGATTAAATGTAACCTTTTTTACTGACTATGAGACATCCCAACCGAAAGAATTTTTGAAATCTGTTCAGTAGTTACTAAGTTTCCATTTGCGACACCGTTCCTATGGGAATCTTCCGTTCCCGTGAAAATATGTGAATAAAATATATGTCTACGGCACTGAGTGATAATGTAACATCCTTGAGTAGAAAGAATTTTTGAAATCTCTGTTCAGCGTTAAAAACAATAAATAAGCAAATTTTTAAATTTGTTAAGTTTTTTTTATTAGAAAAATAATCTAACCACCAAACGCATACCGTTGCACAGTTTTGGTTGGTTTATGTTTCGAAGCATTATTACTACGGAGCCAACCTTTAGGTACAAATTGTGCGGTCGTAAGCCAGGCACATCCAAGGAGTTTAAAAATTCAATTAGATAGTCGGTGGCTTTATCTTCATTTGTGACACAGTCAATAGATTTGAATGAATGCATTGTTCCAATGATCTTATTTTGAATTATGTAGTTCAGGTCATCTACATCTTTATTCTTAGCCGCTAAAATTGCTCGCACACTGAACCATTCATTATTTTTGTAGTTTCAAATAATGTTTGGAAATACATTGTTGATAAGTTCGTCTTTTGATGAGACAAAACTAAAGAAATTATTTGGAAATGATATCAATCCGCTTCATTCATCGACAGCTACTTAATCATCATTAATCGTCATTGCGTAAATCTTTCATGTGCTTCAAATGCACGCTTATGCGCGTTGTGCATTCGTCCCAAATGATGATTTCTGATGCCGATAAAACTTTGGCCAGTGCTGAGTGTTTTGCAATATTACACATTTGTTCTTCAATAGTTTGAAGATTGAAGTACGGCATCCTTCTAACAATGTGGCTGCTATTTCAGAAGAAGCGACTGCAACCGCTATGTTGTACCTCGCACGAACAGTGGCTAAAATTACTGACATAAGGAATATCTTACCAGTTCCACCAGGTGCATCGAGGAAATATAAACCACCATTTTCATCATCGATTGCCTTCTTTAAAATATCAAAAACTTCCTTTTGTTGGGAAATAAACAGGGGTACATTCGTTTGAACTACTAAATCTACCTCGATTAAATGCGTCATTCATTTCACGATTTGGTGCTGGCATTCCTAACCTGATTAATAAACTACCGCACATGAGTAAACACATATCTTCTATCAAGAGTAAAGCACGATTTCCTCATGCATCTGAATGTCGTAATTTCTGCAACTGACTCGAATTTGGTGTAAAATATCTTCTGACATATTATCCTTGTATTTGTGCCACAGGTTACATGGGTTGATGGAAAGCATGTCGAAATTATTGAAAGCGAATAATGTGCGTATCTGACTTGGAGATGCAGAGATAATGGCTTCAGCGATTGTCGTATCCCAATGGGTATCGTTTTCTAATAAGTTTAGTTCTTCACATGCAGCACGATATGTTGCGAATATTACACCATTAACAGTCCGTTGTGTCTCAAATGACGTTGACCCACTCACATTTACCAGCAACAACAGCAAATAAAAACATTCATGATTCTTTGGATGAACTGTATACAAACGACCAAGACCATCAGTATAAAGCACACCCAAATACCCAGGGACCGCATCGCATTGGTTCCGTCTTTGAAAATTTTTCGATGAGGCATTCCAAATATAATAAGATGGCATCTCCGAGTAAAGTAAAGTTCGTCCAAATGGATCGCTTTGGCAGATCGCAAAGAAATTTGTCAATGTAGTTGCTGGAGATGTTTCAGAACGTTGCATAGCATTCGAAGCCGTAAATATACTCGTTGACCATTCTCCAGACGCACCGCCAAATGCACTTCACTTTATTAAATATTATTAAGTAGGCAGCAGTTTTATTTAATAGATTATATCATATGTATTTAATATTGATTTCATACAACAATCAAACTTATTTCTCACGATAAGTCAATTTGATTTTTTTTTAAAGAACAGTGTTTTGCATAGAACGAAAGCTAACGCATTGTATTAATGAAATTCCCATAGGAAAATAGAGATAAAAAGTATCCTATGTCCGTCTCCTGGTCCTAAGCTCCCTCCCTACCAATTTTCAGACAAATCGGTTTAGCCGTTCTTGAGTTATGAATAGTGTAACTAACACGACTTTCTTTTATATATATATATAGATATAGATTTCGGTATCAGTTATTTTATTTTAATATCGGTAACGATATTTCGAATGTTTTTTCGTTTTAGAAAGTTTGATTTTTATATTTCATATATGTTGCCGACATTAACCTGGAAAACAATATCTAGTAAATGGGTTTCCGAGATAACCTATCCAAAATATTATTGAATGCGACTATTGTCTTATATCTCTATAGGTATAGGTACTCTGTTCAATTTTATTATTCATTCAGAACAGCGAAGGTAAAAATTTTGTCTTTCATCCTGACTATGATGGACTCCAATAAACTTTTTCCATTTAAAATTCTTGTTGCTGTAGTGAGTATTATCTATTCATCAATCGACATCTTTGGGTCTTATGCTATAAGATGAGAACGTTCTCAGATTCAGAGTTGAACTCGCATGTGAAATAGATCTAACAGACTCAGACTCGGACTCGGACTCAGTTTCATATGCAAAAATCGAGTTAACTCTACAGTTCTGACTCAGTCACATGAGAACGATCTCAAAGCTCTTTGTATGCACTTGCACTAGTGAAAAATTTAGTTTCGGTGCGGTCAATCGAGTCAAGAAGGAAAATGAAATGAAGTTTTACTGAAGAAGTTGCAGTTTTTAAGCCAAGAAAAAGAGATGCTATAATAATCATAGAAGCGTTTAAAAACAAATTTGGCAAGGTCATAAGTGAAAAAAAATTAAATTTTTAAAAAAAGTGTCAAATATGAAATTCAGCTTAAAAAGCAAAATAGATTTAAAAAAAAACTGGTAATAAGTTTCCAAGGGCTGGGAAAAAAATTGCTTATTTTGATTGAGTCTGGAACTACTCCAACGCTTAATAAAATGCCAAGTATCACGTACACATAATTAAATTTAAATTTACAAGCGCTTTTGATTATAATTGAAATAATCATTTTATGTGTCTCGTTTCACTCGAACTTTATATTGTAAGAAAAATAGAAAGATGTTTCAGACAGACATCTCTCCTTTGTTATAACATCGTTAAACTTACGCCCGGTATCGTTACTCTTGTTTGTTTAAATTGTGTCATTAACCGAGGCGTTATGCCACACCCAGTAATATTACTGAAGAATTATTATTATCATTCATTATATGATTAAGGAACTATTTTTCAAAATACGGAAGTCGTGGACCAGTAAACTTTAAAGCTTGTAAATTTTCCACGTCGAAAAAGGCTTTAGGCAAGGCGACAAACTGTCATGCGATTTCTTCAACATCATACTTGAACAGATTGTAAGAAACTCAAACGTCAACACCAGAGGAACAATCTTTCAAAAGTCTGTACAATTACTCGCCTATGCAGACGATATTGACGTAATGGGAAGAAAACAGCATGATGTCATAGGTGCTTTTGCGAGTATTGAAACAGAAGCGGCAAAAATTGGTTTTGTTGGTTAATGAGGGCAAAACGAAGTATATGCTGTCATCAAACAGGGACACAGAACATCGACGAATTGGAAAAATCGTCACAATAGACAGACATAACTTCGAGGTAGTACAGGACTTCGTCTACCTAGGATCCGCTGTAGACACGGACGACAACATCAGTGCGGAGATCAAACGGAGAATAACTCTTGCCAACCGTTGCTTCTTTGGGTTAAGAAGGCAATTGAGAAACAAAACCCTCTTTAGAAAAACCAAGGTGTCCTTGTATAAGACCTTGATCATCCCAGTCCTGCTTAACGGCGCTGAAGCATGGACCTTATCGAAAGCGGATGAGGAAACCCTTGGTCGTTTCGAAAGAAAATTTCTCCGAATGATCTTTGGTCCCGTATGCGAAGAAAATGTGTGGAGAAGAAGATACAACAACGAGCTGTATGAGCTGTACCGCGACATGGGCATAGCCAGAAGAGTACGCATAGCGAGGCTACGATGGTTGGGCCATGTAGAACGGATGGACCCAAACGCTCCGGCTCGTCGGGTGTTCGAAAGCACATTGCAGGGAAATCGCGGAAGGGGAAGACCTCTTCTTAGGTGGCGCAATCAAGTGGATGATGACCTCAACCGACTTGGAGTGCAAAACTGGAGAGAGCTCGCCCGAAATCGAAGCCGTTATAGAAGGATGTTGGTTGAGGCCCAGGTTCACCCCGAACTGTAATGCCCACCTAAGTAAGTAAGTAAGTAAATTTTCCACGTTGCACGTAGGCTGTACATCTATTGAATAGTATCCTTATCCTTTGCGGTTGACGTACACCTCGTGGTGATAGAGTGATTTCCTTATACGCACATGTGTACAGTCCGGACCACCAATGCAGAAGGAAACTCATACTTACTGCTCCATAACCTTTGCGCTTCTTCTATTTCTGCAGAAGTGTGTAGGATCATGATCCAATCAGTTTACACGACTTGCTGTATCTTTCTAGACATCGTTTGATTGATTGCCACCAATGTCTTCACCAACACCGCTTTGAAATCCACGATCTCCTACATAATGAAGAAAAATCATCATTTTTCTTGATGACTCAAAGCACCACCGCGTGTTTCCAAGGTTGGGCCCAAAAACTCATTTCTCAATAATTGCAAACCTCTTTAACTATAAGTCTATACAATTTTCGAAAATCTTCATCAATTGGATTTTTATGAACACGATTTGTAACAAAATTATTGAGAAACTTGGTTATTTTGATCATTGTCTATCAACCGAATAAGAGAAAACCCATTTCCAATAATTATATCGTTTTTCATTGACAAAAAGAGTTACTCCTTTTGTGAAAAGATTTATTCCTTTTCCATTTTCCATGTTTCATTGAAAAAAGGAGTTAATCCGGAGTTACTCTAAACGCCAAAGATCTACTCCCATTTGGTTGTGAGATCTACCTTGTATTCACGGACCCGGAATAGAAAATTATTTGATTATTTGAAACTTGTTGTGCCAGCGTAAGGTAAAAAAATTGCTATAAATTATGAGCGTACACAATGAAAAAGTGTCAATGAAATCCGAGCAGAATTCAATGCCTAAAAAGTCACAGCTTACACAGCCATTATCTATGAATTTACCTGCATCCAGGAAACCCCAAAGATGTTTGTACTTTGTGTGTATGTAAACGATGACTCGCGTTCGAATGACCACGTATTTGAAATCGCAAAAAATACTGCAAACTTTTTAGACAATGCCGGAAATTTGTTACCCCTTCTGATCCGACTGCATCCAGAACTAGAGTGTAATTTCAATATCTGGTCAGGTACTCTTAAAACATCTCTGGGCCTTATTGATAGAGTATAAAATAGAGGATTAAAATAAAATTAATGGGAATTCAATTGTTGAATCGATTGATTCCCTCGAACATCGTTAAATCGTCGCTTTTTCACAAATTTCAAAATAGCCTGTTGCATTTCTTCCCTGAAACAATTTGGCAGCAACATCCGATTTGCTTTTATGCACATATTTTGATCACACAACCCGTATGCGGAATGCTTTACCAGACTCTGTATTTAATCTGCCTTACGATTCACAAAGTTTCAAAAGCAATTTGCATGGATGTCTCCTATTTTCCTTAACGCTTGTTTTCTGTTCAGTACCATTGCATAACCCCACGGGTATCACTTTTTGCTAGGAGTTGAGAAGTCCTCCGATAGCAATTTCATTTCTATGAAAAGTGCTTTCTCGATAAGTCTCGTAATCGGCAAAAATTCTAGGTCCCCTCCATTCCACACATGCCATGTGTGAGAGAAATGCGCTGCTGCGCCACTTAATATGCTGTACATATTAAGCAGTACAGTGCGCTGTGACGGTAATTACTCCGATAACTGAAAAAATAAGCCACTGCTCACTGTTTATCAAAAATGTTGCAATGATAACTACGGCTCAACTCCAAAAGCTTAAGGGAGTCTTAAGTATAGATCATCATTATTATTTCATTATTACTTCAAATGCAGTGTTTCGAGCTTTGCGACAGTACGCACAAGTTTTTATATTGCTCTTTAATTGATTTACCATCACACCACTCAACCCTATGAAGGTCAGACCCAAATTGTCCATTATTCTCTAATATTTATTTAAACTGTTATTGTTTGTATGTAACCTTCCGAGAAAGAAAAATATCAACATCATTCATTTTGCCGGCGGCGGCAGCGGCCGGCGGTGGCCACAATATGTCAACAATAAAAAAGAACTTTGAGGAATTGTTTAAAAATAAACTCCATCATGAAACTCACTTTGTCTATGTCTAATTTTGGAGACACTTCAGACGGCGAACCGACACATTTTCGTTCGTTTATCGTTGCCCAACTCAAACCTGAAAGATGCCACATATGCACGAGTATGTTTGCCTCCGTGGGCTGATCTTCCACACTCAAGTGTCGTTTGTTTTATGCGCTGTTGCATATGTGATCCGATTCTAAGATTAGTTTTCTTTTATGCCATAATGCATTTCCTCAGAACTGCATACACCATACGCACATATAAATAAAACACTTTAAAAAATATTTGTCATCTTTCGGTTTATTTACATTGTGCAATAAATTAATCATTTACAGTTATTGTTAAGGATTAGTCTTAAAATAGGTGAGTTTTACTTAAACTTAAACAAACTGTTTTGCTATAGTAGAACTAAATTTAGTAGGTACGTTATTTACAGATGTTTAGAGTCACTTTAGTTTTGATATAATAAATAAAACCTTTTTGAAAAATATGCAGACTTAAGTCAAACGGTAAAATGCTACTATACGAACGAGTGTTAAATAAAATTACTATTTGATTGTTCGAAAGGTGTTTCAGTTTCATACATAACTTCACAGCTTCCCCTTTACGGGTTTGTTTCCTTTTTTAAGTACGATTTCGTTTTCAATTCGTGTCGGTTTTTTTTTAGTTAACAATTATGATCCAAGAAGCTAAACAAAAATACTAAAATCGATTTGGAGTTTGTGGCTTGCAGTTGCCATTACAATTTACCACTGACCATATCCAATCAACGTAATTGGGAACTTTGGCATAGATTCCGAATTTATTGCGCTTGGCGCACCCATCACCGAAACTGGTAATACCGAATATTGTCCATGGGTGATTGGGTTTAGTACTGTCTCTGCAGAGTAAAGGACCACCGGAATCGCCGGCACATGTGTCTATGCGGCCTCTTTTGTGTCCAGCACAGAACATATTTTTTGTGATCGTGTAATCGTGGTACACTGATCGACAATTCTCCATCGGAATAATAGGTACTTCGGCCTGGTGCAGGACGCTTGTGCCCGATTGATCACGATTTCTTCGTTTGCCCCATCCAATGACAGTGCAGTCCATGTTCTTTGGCAAAGGCTGAAAAGGACGAGGGAGGCATGAGAAGCCCATCCATGTTGTTGCGTTTACTGGTTTCGGCAACCTGCGAAAAAATAAAAAGAAAACCAAATTGTTTGAGTAGTGCCTACTTGAGAGTTCTGACTTTGGATTTACAAGCTCAAAAATTATTTTCGTATTGTGTATCTACTGATTTAATGAATATCTATACGTAACTTTAAATTTTATCTTATTATTATTATGAATAAATATACCATGAAACAAACTTGTTGCCCGTGAGGTAATGGTAAGCATGATTGCCTATTACGTGAAGATTCGACAAACATCAAATGAGAAAATCATTACATCACCTTTCGATAGAAATTATCAAGTCCTACGATAGTAATTTCATTACCATAAAAAGCACTTTCTCGATCAAACGTTCGGAATCGCCAAAAAATTGTCGGTCCTCTTTATTACCTTTTGAGGACTAGGTAAAGTTGTGAGAAATGCTCTGAAAAACCCTCATATAAGGTAAGATCAACTTATTGGTAAGATCTCATAATGGTATCCTCTCATTTCATTTAACTGTCCTTTTCTTTTGTCTCTTATAGATTTTTATATGCTTCTTTTCGGTTGCTAAGGAATCCTTTTATTATTCCTTAAAGTAAGCATAGGGTATATTATGCCATTATTTGACCTTTAAGCTTGCATTGTATAGGAGATTAATGTCGTTTTCTAAATATAAATGAAAATGAATTGGAAAGTTGGAGTAACAGATTTGACAGACAAAGTGTCCAATTCACCCCGAAACGTTTTCCAAAATGCGGCTTGGAGTGAATTTTGGGAGAGATTTTTTCACTCTCGTTTCTGTTTAGGTGCAAGGGAGTGAGTCCCCCAATACATAAACAAACTATCATCAAACAGCCGCAGTTTCTATTTAATTTTTTTTTTTTTTTTGTGTTCAATACAAAATCCAATATAATTCGTATAGCCTGGCCAATTCTAAGTCGGCAATTTTATCCCATAAATTGTTCTAGTTCATAATAATTTAGTGCTAGCTGTAAGAAAGAGAAAAATGTATTAAAGAAATCTCAATAAAATTCTACTACTACTACTACTACTACTTCTATTTAATTTTTTCCAGCTCCAAAAGACCACGATAGTTGGTAAATTTTCTTTAGAAGACCATTAAATAATTTTAAAAACTCAAGAAAAAATTTAGCAAGTTTACCACTACCAATGCAATCACTCCAAATCTGTCACTTCGCTTAAAACGAATTCCAAAATAAACGAAAAAGGAGTAAACGAAAAATAGTTTTGGAAAACGACATATGGCTTTTATCATGAACATTCGGCTGGGAGCGAATCTCATTTCTTGCATTATTATCACTAACCTTCTTCCATTTTCTTCAAGTGCATTTCTCTCACCCATACCTTGTAAGAGAATGGAAGGGACCTACTATTTTTTTCGATTCTGAACGCCTAATCGAGTAAGTTCTTTTCATGGCATGAATTTTTGCCAATTCCTCACAACAGACGATTGGTGTGGAAATTTTTTTACTTTTTCATTTTTTTGGGACTCACTCAATCCTCCAACCATCTACGTGGCAGACACGTTTACCACTAACGCACGGGTACCACAAATTTTACAGTTGCAAAATAAGATTTAAAATACCGATTTTTTTCAAGTGAAATAAGCCTTTTTTTTTGTATTAAAACACACAAGCCCCTAAGCACTCAAGCATTTTGTTGCATTTTAAAGGTTCTCAAAACAGTCAAACATGGTGTAATCGACATTAGTATATAAGTACACTGTTCGATTATAATGAGTTCCAACAAGTAAAAGTTTGATCTAAACAGAATCAGAATTGTTTTAATATTTATTGATGTTCGATTTTCGGTGGTATGCATTTTGAAAAAAAAAACTCAAGTTGCCCTAAATTTCAAACTGAGTGTTTTTTTTAACAGTGGCCTTTCCCTCAATCCGTCCTAAAGTAGCCCTAGGTTTTTGCTGGAGCGAGTCTAATGGACTGTAAAATGGCACGTATTTTTCTTCAAATGACAGGAATTTGTGGTGATTTCGTTACTTAGCGTTATTTGAGAACCGAAAACCAAGGGTTTTTTTGGCAACTGATACTTTGCAAACCTTGGGTGAAGTACAACGAACGCGATCTATTGCTAACGTAGCAATTCATAGTGCACTTATTAAAACTATTTCTTTGTTTATTTAATAAAGGGTGTTTTTTTAAACGTATTGTTTTCAAGAAGAAATAAAACGAATATTTTTTAATGTCACTGCTAAGAATTAGGCTTTAGTATAAAGATAAGATTATTTTTTAAAAATGAGCGGGCAAGTGACCGCCGAAACTGGCTCGAATAAATTCCAACTGAGAGGCCCAATTTTTGACCACTTTTTGCAGCAATAACCCGCCGAATATTCTCTTCTAAAGTGTCAATCGCCTCGGGTTTATCTGCGTAGACAAACTCAACATAACCCTACAAAAAATATTTCAGTGGTGTTGAATCGCCCGATCTTGGAGGTTTAAAACATGAATTTATGTAAAAATGGGGTTCAGCAGAGATTTTGTTTAGCTATACATTTTACCGAATATACGCAGTGCTCA
This sequence comes from Melanostoma mellinum, assembly GCA_914767635.1. Classification (NCBI taxonomy): domain Eukaryota; kingdom Metazoa; phylum Arthropoda; class Insecta; order Diptera; family Syrphidae; genus Melanostoma; species Melanostoma mellinum. The sequence continues at coordinate 159,135,433 of OU612058.1, read as the reverse complement.
GTCGTCAATTCTTCAACTCTTCCACAATGAAATGACCGAATTAAAATAAATCAAGTGGCTCAGCTGTCAAAAACACCAAGTCCGAAGAAAGTATCGCCAGTTTGAAAACCACACCACACGTCTAAAATAACACCCTTTACTATCTGAGTCTCCTTGGGTTCCTCTGGTTCAAATAAAATACAATAAATAAGGTGGCGCAACAGAGCGAGGAGCCCCTGGATTTCTCACAACCGTGCCTTGTGAGGGATTGGAAGGGACTTACAATTTTCTGCCGGTTCCAAACGGCTAATCGAGAAAGCGCTTTTCATGGCAATGAATATTAACGGAGGACTTGCCAATTCCTCGCGAAAGGCGATACCCGTAGGAAAAAACATTTTTGCCTCTGTTGGCATTCGAACCACGAACCTCTGGATTAACAGTCGGACATGCTCTCCATCACACAACGGGTACCTCAATTTCTCCTCTGGTTCAACTTACTCATAAAAAAAAAAAAAATTAGTAAATTGGTTTCAAAATTCATAGGAAACATACACAGATACACACACAGGGTGAATTGCAAAAGATGAACCAAAAGGCGAGTAGGTTTGGTCGACACAAGAAAAATAATTTTATAGGATGTGGGCCTCTTTCTCCCATTGATATCTTATAGATCGTTGATAAGCTAAAACTCTTTTCTGTTTGTGAAATGAGGAGCCAATAACGTCTATTTTTGACAACTTACACTAACACTTTTAAATTTTTAATTTCTAAAGTCGGACAATGAAGAATTCTTAAGTTGTGAAGGTCACATACTAATATAACTCCCCTTGCACTTTTCATAACTTAAAATATGGCCACCACATAAAAAAAAATTGGCACGAATGAGTCGCAAGTGGTTAGTAAAATATCAAAGTCTTGAGGCTGAGTACAAGGTTTTAGTATTTCTCTTTATAATATATTTAGTGATACAGGGTTGCCAACAACACATTAATTATGGAAATTGAATAAAATCACAGACTATTAAAAATAAAATAAAAATAAAAACATACACCGAAGGTTCTTAGCGAAAACTCAAAAATGTTAATACATAAGAGTTAAAAATTCAATCAATTAGACTAGTTTTTTGATTTTCAATTTTTAAAAACGTGTTTTTTTTAAATCAACTTTGCATTTCTTAAGATCTTGCCAGAAGATGTTTTAACTAAAAAATTGATAAAAAATTAAAGACATCATTTTGAAAATATACAAAAAACAAAATACAATTTTTTTTAAAAAATAAATAAAATTGGAAATTTTTCAAATCTTGTTACGCAATCTTTCTTAAACAATGAACGACTTCCAAAATATACAATTTCATCAAGATCTTGTCAGCCATTACTGAGAAAGCTGGTTTTGAAAAAACAGTAGTTTTTTCGATTTTTTTTACATCATAAGAAAGACAGTAAGTTAATCGTTTTTGAGAAAAACAAGTAATACCATAATGGTTGCCTCCAAGTACCGTTATTATGACCTATATACCTTATTCCAAACGTTTCTGTGCAAATTTTGAAGAAAATCGGTCAAGCAGTTCAGGCTTTGGATACAGACAGACAGATACAATAGTTCCTACAATCGTAATTAAAAATTAACGGAGGACTATTAACGAGAGATCAATAGCCCCATTTTCCGCGAAATCACTGATATCTCCAAAATCACAACGCTTAAGTCAAATCACTAGATACTTTCCATTCAACACTCAAATTTGATATGTGGTTCTAAGCAGCTCACAACGTAGTGAATTTTAACTTTTGGGCAAAATCGTGTGTGAAACAAAATGTTTGGTATTGCAACCACCTTTAAAGCAGAGACAAAAGAACTTCTCCTGTTGGCAAAAAACTGATTTTTAAATAAAAAAAATACTCTTAAGAACGTAGACTTTGGAAATCTGAAATAATAAACCTGAACAGTTTTGAATGAAAATCGTATGAATATACCTTAAAAGTGCAATGTCGCTGTCCACAGTCTTTTTATCAAAATTCGGATGCTTAATGGTCTTGCCAACTCTGAATTGTAGTTCTGATCCATCATCGTAATCGAGATTATGTTCACCAAGCCGCACATATAACACCTTTCGCACACAATGGGCCGCAGTAAGTATCCACTGTGGTGCAATTAGAGTTCCCCCACAAAATGCCTCCTAGATAAATTATTGTGTTGGTTAATTTGAATTAGTCGATGTTTTGGATTGAATTCGAATTTGAATGTGACACACCTTACCTTAAATCTGTTGAAAATTGCAGCTTGCCAAGGCCATTCTCCTTTTCTAGCGGCTTTGCCGCCTATTATCTTCAGCATGCTGTATATGTTTCGCTTGTGGCTTTTAATGGGTGCTATTCCACATTTGAGCTTCATTGGGGTATATTCTGGTCCGCGATAGCCTTTGCTGCTCATTATAAAATCACTTACTATCGAATTTGAAGTCTCCAGAGAATCTTTTCTTCGTGAGGCCACTGGCCGAATTTCATATGGCTGAGACTTCTGGAGTTGGGCTTGAAGCCATTGCTGGCAGAAGCTGCCCTCCGTGTAGCAGTAAGCTATTTCGCGTAGAACCTCTCGTCCACACTGTTCCCTGATTCTACATTTTCTGAAAAGAAAAAAAGATGCGTATATCAAGCTCAGCTTCACTTGTTGTTAAGTATCTATACTCACTTGTATCTGCGAGTTGTGCACTTGGGAGTGCATTTTGTCCACTTACTCCATTTGGAATAGACTCTTCGATGGCGTGGAACAGGGTCAAGCACTGTTTTTTCCTTAGCAGACAGCAGTGTATAGTTTTGGCTATCATAGTCATCTCCGTCGGCGTATTCCGCGTCATAGTCCTCGGTTCCAGCGCTACTCTGATCGTCAATTTCCGGTGTGTCGTATTCAAAAGAACTCGAATGAGGTTCAAGATTTCGTGTTCGGTGGCCACGTTGGCTATGGCTTCTTTGTTTGAATTTTACAGCTCCGATGTAGCTTTCCTCGTCCTCATCCTCATACTCATCTTCGTTTTCTAAGTCCTCGTAATCGTCGACGTCTATTAGAATTGGCCTTCGTTTCTTCCTTATCCTTCTGTGTTGTCTGCCATTTTTTAAAACATGGAAATCATCAGTGAGTGTAGATTTAAAATCCTTGTGGTTTCTTATTTCTTGGAACACAGGTAAACGTATTTGGCTGAGGCTTACCGCCGTGCTATCAGGCAACTGTCCTTTACTTTTAGTTTGAGGGACTTCAGATTGCTGGAACGACCGCGCGCATCTTATAAAGATTTTTATTTAAATATGCAAAGAATTGTCAGAAAAAATAAAAAAATATCTTTTACAGGATGGAAAATGGTATTCCTACCTCCAGCATCGGTTTTCCTCCACATGTTTGGTGTAACCACATTTTCGTTTCACTTTACAGTACCTTTCTCTTCGTTTGTTACATAAACTATCGCATTGTGACCAAGGCGTCCAGGCGGAGAAATAGACCTCTGATCTTTTTCGAGACCGCCATCTGTTGCTATGTTTGTGGACCCTGTTAACATCATGAGCAAAGTTATTGCTGAGAACTTCTCCTTCTATTCGTAGCTTGGCATTCTGAACGTGACCATTCTGAAATGATTGTTCAATAGTTTCAAGTTAGTGGGAAGTCACTTGGCAAGGTACTATTTTTTAAATTTCTTAAAATGAGAACTAGATTTCCCCATCATCATCACGTCAATGTCTTTGTTTTGAAATAAGCAACTCGATATGTCTCCGACTTGCGGTCACAACAATCGTATTTTAATATTGTCTGAGGTACAACGGCAGTGCAAATGTTCAATAACTTCAAACCATTGTGGTTCTCTCGGCTGTGCAATGTAGGTTCATGGTATACCTTCATCGTTGCACATGAAACGTTTGCAATTACCTACTTCAGTATAGCAGTCTACAAATATCACATTGCAAAGAGTCAAGAATGATTGCATTCATCAGAAGTTAGATGGATTCTTTGAATCTCCCAATGGTAACGTTGACTTTTTGAATAAATCTAAAACATTGACTTTATGTTTAAGCATAAGAAATTAGTTTTAGATTCAATACATTCGTACATGGTTGTGTTCTTCCTGAACTGCAGACAAGTTCAAATAAAATATCGAATACTAGTTAGGTCTCTAGCTTCTTGCAGAGGTGGGATAAAATATTACTGCAGAGCGATCGCATCTCCGCTTGTCATAAAAGGCGTTAAGTAATAAATCTCAGCCAAACAATTCAAATTATGAGGACTGCCATGGATATAGAATGCGGTATAAGGCACCATGGTGAATATAATCTTTAATATGTGTAAGTCACATGGTCTGATGATGTAAAAAAAAAACCTAAAATCAAACAAGTCCAACCGAAAAAAAATAAGCGGCTCCTGAAGCATGGTCAAAGTGTGCATAAATAATAAAGATGAAGAAGCTTGCCTAGAAAGGAAATACACAGGCTCCAAGAAAGAATCAAAGAAGAAGTTCACCGCACTTCCAGTAAAAAGCACAGAAGGAACGAATGAGAAGCTGGAATAGGTGTCTGCCTCTGCTGCTGAAGAAGAACACTATTAAAGAAGTACGCCAAAACAACTTGAATAAGGGGGAACCATATTCAAAATAGGCGCTCAAAGAAGACGAACTGCTCATGAAATTGGTTAAAGGACTACTCAGGATTTGTTTTTGTGCGGATGGCGAAAAAATCCATATATGGCGACAGTCTTATGATGGTGAAGCAGTAAAGTATTCCAAAAAAGGCAGATGTTCTGGATGAGGAGAGATATTACACGAGCTTTAAGAAAAGATGGTAGGCATTAGGCTTAGACGGCTCACGATTCTCATCTCCAATATGAAGTTGCCATAAATACCGTTTGATCAAGTTGACGTCTCAACTTTTAAAGATAGCTGAGTGGGTTTTGTTGGGGTTTGCGAAAAATAAAAAAGCTATCTCATAAAAACACGGACAATGCATAACAACAGATGCAATCCAAAAAACTAGGATCCAAATGGAAATACATCGTGATTCCTTAGAGGACTTACATGTTGTGTAGATTGACTTAAAAAGGCATCTGTTCCACAAACTAACTAAATAAATAAATAAACAGGGCGGTAAAACAGAGTTGAGAGACCTGTGGCCTAGCACATTTTTCTCAACCATACCTTGTAAAAACTCTAACCAAAGTACAATTAACAGCCTGCATTTGCGTCACTGGAGCAATGAGAACTACACCAACAGCGAGCTTGGAAGTAGTCATCAATCTCACACTTCTTCATCTCTATGTTCAAGAATCGGCAGGAAACAGCGCACTTAGGTAACAGGACATGCACAAATCTTATCAGGATGCAACAATATCTACAGGGATTACATAACTCCATACCTGGACTTAAAAAAATTCTTTTCAACCAGCTTCCCCAATAGACAGGATTGGGAGAATGAAACACCTCATATGAACGAGACATCTATATGATCAATTTACACCGACGTCGACGGCTCGAAAATGGAAGTTTGAAGAGGTACAGGCTTTTTTCAGAAAGCCTCAATCTAGCCAGTTCCTTCCAAACTTCCAGATCACAGCAGTGTTATTCTAATCCAAATCTTGGCACTCAAAAACGCTGCCAAACAGGTGTCCATGGTGGCGCTATCATATGCTGATATAACTCTTTTCATTGATAGATAAGCTGGAATAAAAGCTATTTCTGCCACTCTTGTCAAATCAAATCTTGTTCCTTTCTGTCGCGAAGAGCTAGTGGTTCTTGGCACCCAGCATGACGTTAGACTCTGCTATAGCTTTCCGGTCACAGTGGCGTACCGGGAAACTAAAAAGCGGACGATACGAAAACCAAAGATGGAAATGCCTAGATTCCTGTGTCACTTCCAGGAAACTATGGCCAAAATACGATAAGAACGGATCTGAAAGGCTACTAAGGGTCATTGCCACATCAGTAAAAAGTTTTTACGCAGTAACTTCTTCGAAGAACTAGAAGAATTAACAGACACTCCAAGAAAAAGCCAGTTGAACTTCATTATGGCTACAAAATGGTTAAAAATTGACCAACCATAAACTCATAGGTTCTTAGGACGTGACAATTCTCCGGGGTATCACAATGGGTCTACATTAATCTAAGTGTGGCGGAAATAAGATCAACCGTCAGCCCATTCTACCTTACCTAAGACCTAACCAATATCTTCTAAAGGTTGGAAAGGAACAACAATTTTTTGACGATTCCAAACGGCTACCTAATCGAAAAAGCGGAATGTGAAACCTGAGATTTTTTCTATTTTGATTGGACCATGCAAGGCAGACATGCTAATCTTTACGCCACGAGCACCACAAGATCTAATATGTGTGGCCTTCAGACAATGGGGATTTCCAGAGGCCTATGCGGCTAAATAAATAAATAAATAAATTTTATTTCAATTCAAAAAATCCGTGCTCATGGAGTTGGTTTCTTGATGTAACTCACGGATTGCTATGATGATATTGTCCTCAAGTGCTTGAACCGATTCCGAATGTTGAATTGGGTGTTTTTTTTTTAGAAGATGGTTTTTCGAATAGGGATAAAACTGACATCTTTTGGTCAAATTGGCCAACTCTAATGCCGTTTATGTTTAGTTTGTTTTACCATCATGCCACCATGAACAGTTTGACAAAAGAACAACACTTGCAACACCTTCAAATTTATTTCGATATAATGGTTCAGTTTGCGAAGTTTGCCTCAAGCTCCGTTCATTTTGTAGTCGACATAATCGTCCATTAAAGCAATTAATTCGATTAACCATGGATCGTTTTCGCACTACGTTTACTTTATGTTATAATTCGCATCCGCAGATACGTCGAACTGTAGAGCAAAGTGTTGAAAAGGACCCAAATGAATCGATCTGCCACCGCGCGTAGCAATTGGAGCTTTGTCCATCAACTTTATGGAAGATTTTTCGCAAAGATCCAGCTTGTGCAAGAATTAAAACCGCGAGGCCATGCAATGCGACGTGATTTTAGCGTATGGGACAAAAATGAGATTGATCTCGATGCTGATTTTCATCGCAAAATTTTGTTTAGTGATGAGGCTCATTTTTGGTTGAATGGTTACGTCAACAAGCACAATTGCCGCATTTGGAGTGAAAAGAATCCACATGAGTACCAGTAAGTAAGTAAGTAAGTAATTCATTTATTTCCATTCATACAATGCAATTTCAGATAACATTTTGAATTTGAGAGCTATGGCTATGCCGTCAGCCAGATTGACAATAATTGTTTTTTTTTTTTTTTTTTTTGGTTTTTGTTTTTAAATATACATTTTGGTTTGATTTTAACATTTTTAATACACAAAGACAATTGTATTTACAAAAGATATTTAAATCAACATTTTTGTTAATTTAGTGGTAGGTATTCTGTTATTAATAATAATCTGTACTTGTAAATATTATTCAAAAAATTGCTTAATGTTTTCCAAATATATTCGTTTAAGATGTTTATAGTCTCTTGTAATGTAAGGGTATTTTTCCCGAAAAAAAACGTTTTTCAGATTTGAATATTGGGCATATACTGATGAAGGTTAGACAATCTTCCTTTGATTTTAAATTACACAGTGTACAAAATTGATTGAAACTGCCGTTGTAAGGATTTCCGTTTAAGTTCAGAACCTCGCATCGTGCTTTAAATATTAATGATATTTCTGCATAACTTAGTGAATCGTGAAAATAGTTTCTGGTACCGAGATTGTAGTTTAGTTGACTGTATATTATTCTACTGGACGACTCTTTAGCTTTTTCTATAAAGGAACACCTCATTAAATCCTCATTTTTCTTTATGATGCTGTACAGTTGTTCTTTAAGATGGTTTATGTTGCTGAAATTTTCATCAAATCTCACTCCACATTCATTGGCAATAGTCTGCCATCTTGCAAGCCACCAGTCCTTGTTTCTCAGCTCATATAAAAGCAGTTTTTTAGAAAGCCTGGTCTCCTGATAGCTGCTGCAGATTTTGATCAAATAATCAGCTTGAGACTTCAGCGTACTTGTCAGAAGTTTTGGTAACCCAGTTTCTAAATATATGGCGTAGTTAGGTGTAGGTTGAAAAGTTTCTTTATGAAATTTCTATAAAATGATTCAATTTCATCGTATTCTTCTGATCCCCAAACCTGTGCAGCATATAAGAGTGACGATTTCACGATTTTGTATTTAGTGGATAGAATAACTCTTTTGTTGGAAAATATATTTTTCCATGTTAGATTTAACAAGCTTTGTGAGCTGTTGGCTTTCGCTGATAGATGAATTTTATAGTTCAATGTTGGGTTCAGTTTTAAGCCTAGATATTTAATCTCTTTCACTACCTCCAGCTGTGTATCATTATATATCCATCTTCTTTCATTGTAGGCTCTTAGTGTGGGTCCAAATACCATTATTTTGGCTTTTTCTGTGTTTATGGTTAGTCCCCATGTGTTGCAGTAGCTAGATAGCCGATTAATCATCAGTTGTAAACTTTCTGGTGATTCTGACAGTATGACGAGGTCATCAGCGTATAGCAGTACATTGACAGTGCAGCCAGCTATTCTTATTCCTCCAGGAAGTTCATCAGCGACATCATTTATAAATAACGAGAACAAAAGTGCGCTAAGCGGGCATCCTTGTTTTACTCCTGTGTTAGTGCTAAACCATCTCGAAAAGCTCACTCCATCCCAAACAGCTGCTTTCGTGTCTGTGTACATCTGTCTAACTAATTTTAGAAACTTTGTAGATATACCCAACTGTGACATCTTATAAATGAGTGCATTCCTATTGACTAGGTCAAAAGCGGCTTTGAAGTCAACGAAAAATGAAAACACCCCTTTGTTTCTTGCTTGAAATGCTTTGACTATAGACGATAAAGTGAAAATATGATCGATTGTTGAAAAGTTTTTTCTGAAACCGGCCTGTAGATCAGATAAAATGTTATTCTGTTCGACCCATTTTTCAAGCCTCCCAACCAGTATACTGCAGAATATTTTTGCTATTACATTCATGAATGAAATGCCTCTGTAGTTTTCCGCGCATTCTAGTGAACCTTTTTTGTGTATAGGGAAAATGACCGTTTTTTTAAATGATGACGGTATGTCAGCGTTTATAAAGATTTTATTGAAGAGAACTTTTAGATGATTTAGAAAAGTGGGGGCTGCATTTTTGAAAAATTCATAAGGAATCCCATCTTCACCTGGTGCCTTTTTATTTTTTGCTTTGTTTAGCACATCTTGAATTTCATCGATTTCTATCTCTACATCCAATATTTGGTCGGTAATCAAAGGATCCGCAGTGTTAAATAAAAGACAAGAATCACTGGTTAGAAGATGACTAAAGTGAGTGGCAAGGGCTTCGGTGGAAATTTCAGTACCTATTTTATAGATGGTTCCATTAATTTCCTTCGCAATTTTCCAAAAAAAATTTTCCTTAGTGTTTTTAGTATGGTGAGTTGAAGTGCTTTTTGATTGTCATATACGTCTTTCTTTTGCATACATAACTTTTTATAATTTGCGTTTGCCTCAAGGTACCAATTTCTCAATTGCGGATTATTTGATGAACGCAGTGCTTTCAAAAGTGCGAATGACTTTTTCCTTGCTTTATGACAGTCTTGGTCAAACCATTTTTGATTGCGTTTAAAGTTGGGTGTGGGTGTTTTGCTAGGTGTTGAATCTCGTATATATTTGGTTAGTTTATTACTCATTGATTCAGGCAATTCAGTTGAAGTGTCACTGTTTAAAAGAAGAGTGTCCAAGGAACGTTGATATGAATCAGACGATTCATTTCTCCAACAAAGTCGCGGTAGTAGGTAGAGAGTTGCTCCTCTCGTTGGTGAAATGCTGGCTATTTCTACTTCAATAGGCATATGATCGGAATATGGCTTGCACTGAACTTTGAAATGTTGAATCCGATCAATCCAGTCATTGTTGGCAGTGCAGATATCAATGACAGATCTACCTTGACCTCCAGTGAATGTGTAATGCCCTTCCATATCACCTTCCGTGCAACCATTAAGGATAAATGAGTCGTACAATTGTAGCAGTTGTAACAGATCGCGGCCATTCTTATTGCAAATATTGTCTTTTGACTTGAGTATGAGTACCATGAGACATTGCATCCACAAAAACTGACTGCTTGGTGTGCCCTATGGGCTGGTGTAGTCATTGATCCATACTTCAAATGATGCTGGCGAGCCAGTAACCGTTAATGGAGACCGGTATAAACCGACTATTTTGTTCCCGAATTGGATGGCATGTGTATGAGATGTGGTTCCAGCAAGACGGCGCGGCGCGGCGCTACATGTTACATAGCTGAGCGTTTAATTTCGCGGAATGGACCTGTCAATTGGCCACCAAGATGTGATTTGACACCATTGAATTATTTTCTTTGGGGATATGTGAAGTCGCTCGTCTACGTCAACAAACCAGAAACGTTAGGGGGCTTTGAAGCCAACATTCGTGTTGTTATTGCCGACATATGCCGTAAAATGCACGAAAAAGTGAAAGTTTAACTTCTAGACATGGCTTGTTCGAAATCATATTTAAACATTCTTCTTTTCATTTTCGGCGTTACGAGTAGTGATCTTGAAGCGATCACAACTCTCCCACATTTCTGCTTCACACTAGTGATTCCGCCTGTGGGGTACGCCGCGTTGACCTCAGAAATCGTCGGCAAGCCTCCCGGTTTTGGATTGTTCCATCTCTGAGGCCAACCAAATGCTGCTGTTTTAGCATTTGCTTGTACCAGGAGTGTTTTGGCCTGCCTTTTCTTTTTCGTCGCGAATTTGTTGAAACGTTGTACGATATTGCCTTTTTGACGGGGTTCTGCGGATCTCTCCTTTGAACATGACAATACCAACTGAGCCGGTCGTGCTGAATTTTGTCCAAGATGGTACTTTTGACATGAAGGCTTCCACGGATCATATTTAAACATTAATGGCATAAAATTCGAATAAAGCCAAATTGATGGACATTCAAATGATTTTCTAGTGTTTCATTTTAATTCGAAGTTCTGTACCTCCAAAAAAAAACACTCCTTATAATACCAACTTTCTTTCAAGAGTTCGATAGAGAAACAGCTGTTTGTGTCAAAATAACCTATGATTCAAAAATAGACCACTAGTTGACCCACCCTTTATATAGAATAAAGTTTCCAGCCATAAAAATTCAACAGATTCTCTGCTACCCAAATTATTTCCCCAATTGATTTTGCGACCGAAAAATCTTTATCGCTAATGGGGAGTGCGTCTTCAGGCAATAAATTTTTATTGTTTTACATATATTTAGTTTGAAATATCTTTCTTACCGTTAAGGGTTGGTTGCAGTCAACTGCCTTAAATGTCACTTTTCGTCGGTATAAATGACACTTTAAAAAAATGTTGCTGCGACAATACTGCACCATAAGTACATTAGATTCAAATTAGTAAACGATTATTATCATATGTTATTATTCCGAAAACATAGGATTTTGACCTTCGTTTCCATGTTGATACCTAGGTACTTTTTACTGGACTCGTGCCTATTTTACAAAATGCTTCAATACCTACTTCAGTTTTCTTGGTAGGTTCTCAATTGGATATTGTTGGTTGCACCAGTTTTGAGTGGATTTTAATAGGCTCCTTATAAAAAATTATCTATTCTCACTACCTACTCCAGATGAAGGAGCTTCGATTTCAAAACGATAATAAAACATACCTACCTAAATGTTAAAATCTTTTATCAAGGGCGAGCTCTGAAAAACGCATTAAATTTTTATTGATTGTCTTTCGATTAATTCTGCTTCATGCCTGCATGCATTGGATTGCTTATCACAGCCCCCATAACTACCTATGTACATTGCCTTGCATAATCAAAAAGTAAAGTACTCGTTTGCTTACCAAAATACGTGAATCATGAAACGTTTGTTTTTTTGTTCCCCTTAATTGCTTTCAACAATTGATTGAGTAAGCATTTAGTTTAATGATTTCTGCGCGCTTATAAAACTGTAATTATCCTAACAGCTTCTTTGGAACATTCTAATGTTCTTTCGAGACTCACTAGTCAGAGTGTGATGCTGATTGCATTGAGTTTCTGAAAGACAATTCCATTCCAAACAAACGATAACAATAACACACATGTTGAAGAAACGTACTCGTACACTGGGAACTGCGAAGCCATATGTCACTGATTTCACTTTGGTTTTTCGTAAGCTGAAATGTGTGAACGTGGATATGTGGGGTGGCAACTGGCAACTGGCAACTGGGAAGGCATGCAACGCGTGCTGGCATACGATCAAGAGAATTGCCCAAACGAACAGATGTAGGTATTGCACTGGATTGGCAATGGCCAGGCCACTGCGACTGCAGCAATCGTAATGAATGGCAGATGAATGCGTTTTGCTTAAACGAACAAAAATAGCATAGGTTTAAATTAATGCAGCATACGAGTGCTTGGATTTCTAACGCACAAGGCACAACACAAGCCACACCACACCAACATCACAGAGTTCCCTTTAACGCAAATTGCTACCAGACGCCGAGCCGAGTCGAGCCGGCCTATGCGACGAGTTCACCGCCACGCATTAAATTAAAAATAAATTTATACCTCCTCGTCTTCATCCTCGGCATGAAAGAAATGTGATGTTGTCGAACGTTGATTGTGAGCTCATATTTGTTTTGTTTTTTCTATTGATGCATTAAGATTATAATTGCTCTAAAATTGTTTGGAGTGAGCAATGAGCAACGTTTAAATAAGCTAAAATGCCAATCCACTGATGCTATACGCGCTCAATTATCTAACCGTTCGTATCATGATATATTTACATCATGTAGGTTATAAAATGACGAGTATGACTGATCGAGCTTTTACTTTTTTCAATTTAAATGCAAACGAAACGAACACAATGGGAAACCTTACCCTCGAATTCGATGACAACCGGGCATTTGACAATTTGTTATAAATTAACATTTTCATTAACAAACAGTCTCATTGTCAAATCGTCACAATTAGCACAAATAATGATCAAATGTTGTACACAATGAACGAATAGTACAAACGATCAAGGTCAGTCTGTTTAAGGAATTAAACGATGGGAACGAGCGGGCACTAAAAAAGCTGTTTGAAACAAAAGTGATTTATATGTAAAAATTTATTTCAAAGAACAAAATGTTTCGACCGGAAGTTATTTTAAAGAGAAGGGAAATATGACTCACCTGAACTAATGACACTTCGTGTAGAAGTGTGAGTATTTCTAAAACTACAATGGCGCCTTCCAAGTTCATACTTCGTTTTTAGAATTTGCAAATGAAAAAATCACTCGAAGCAAATGTTTAACGCCAGCTTGCACAGGGAATAAAGAAATTCCCATAGTATGACCTGAAAAATAAAAACGAAAACATTTTGCTTTACACACAAATACATAGTAAAATAAAAAATTTTAAAAATTATCAGAGTCAACTGCAAGGCTGAAGATTTAACGAAGCGTACACATTTTTTCTGCTTTTATAATTTCCATGATTTGTCATGAACTAGCGTTTATTAAAGTCGGACAGAATTTAATAGGAGATGATATAGCACACTGGGGTTGAATGTCTGTAAATCACAATAAAAAGAAACAGTTGTGTACAGGTAGAGCATGTCACATTCGTACTGTGCGGTTGCATAACAAGTCACAGTACGCTCGAAATAGGACTCCTTGCGAAGCCGGTATCACAGTTAAACTGATTTAGTAGAGGAACACTGGAACACTTCTTCCATAAATAGCAATAAAACTTTAAAACGCATGCTCCATCAGGGTCAGTAAAACTTTAGAAAAAGGTTTTCGACAGAGCAATGAACTGTCATGCGATTTCTTTAACATCATACTTGAAATTGAAAAGATTGTACAAAACTCCGTATTTGTGGCTGATGGTTAGCATGTCCACCTGCTAACCCAGAGGTCCCAGCAGAGGCTGGGTATCGCTTTGCGCGAGGAATTGGCAGGACCTCCAATAGTAAATTCATTGCCATGAAAAGCACTTTCTCAAAAAGCCGTTCGGAACCGGAAGAAAATTGTAGGCCCCTCCATTCTTTCTCATGGCATGGTTGTGAGAAATACGCTAGGCCCAGGGGCTCCTCGCTCTGTTGCGCCACCCTATTTATTTATTTTATTTATTGTATAAAACTCAAGCGTCATCAAAAGAGAAACAATCTTTCAAAACCGTACAACTACTCGCCTACGCAGACGGTATTGACCTGATGGAAAGAAGCAAGCGTGATGTCATAGGTGATTTTGTGATTATTAAAACAGAAGCGTTTGATGGTTAATGAAGGCAAAACTAAGTACTATAAGCTGGCCTCAAAAAAGGACAGAGAACATCCACGAAGTGGACAAAACGTCACAATAGACAGACATAACTTCGAGGTACAGGACTTCGTCTACGAAACGTCTTCGATCCGAAGACACGGAAAACAACATCAGTGCGGAGATCAAACGGAGAATAATAATTGCCAAAACGTTCATAAATGCATAGAACCCGTGCTCACTGAAAGCTTGCATCAAATAATGCCGATCAGACCGATCGATCTGATTCGGTGTTGGCGATCGGCAAAGATATTTCTTTTAACAGCTTATTAAGACTCATGCACTTTGCGGTATTTTAAGTGATGTTTATTACATGTGAACATGTTCGCTCTGCAGATGGTGAATTGTAACACACACTAGTTCCGCTCATGGATGGGTTTTGGTAACGGTTGTGTGTTTAACTTTAAAGACCAGGGGGCAGCCTTGAGTTTAGAAGCAATAAATTTGACACGGTTATATTTTTTCGCATTGAACCATGCTGTTAAGGTTACAAGTTAATGAGGTTGTCATAAATTGTCGTTGCAGTTTAACAGCAAAAGGACAGGGTTGTAAATCTTGAATATGAAATGATGAGCCTACTGTCATAAGCGCAATAGTTGAATGCATTAAAAGTCTTTTCTCTTTCACCCATATTGCATAGTTCGCACATCAAAGGTAACTCTTCGCTATAAATAAAGTAAATAGGGTAGCGCAACAGAGCGAGGAGCCCCTTGGAGGACTTGCCAATTCCTCGCGAAAGGCGATACCCGTGGAAAAAACATTTTTGTCTCTGTTGGGATTCGAACTCGAACCTCTGGATTAACAGGCGGACATGCTACCCATCACACCACGGGTACCACAACTCTTCTCAATGGGGAATGAAATTTAGATTGAGTAGTTCTCTTCTAAGTCTAAATATCATAGATATTTAATCCGTTGTTAGGTCATCTCTTCTATTCCCTCACAAAGGCATGATTGTGAGAAATACGCTAGGCCCAGGGGCTCCTCGCTCTGTTGCCCCACCCTATTTATTTATTTATTTATTTGTAAGGTCATCTCTGAAGTAATTCTTTTGGTTAAGATTGTAGTCCAGCTTGCTGTACGACATTCTATAGATGGATTCTTTTGCTTCGGATGTCCACCTCAGTTTATATCGATGTCTACTGCAGCAATCAATTGGAACATAAGGGGTTTCCACGCAAGATAGTCTTCAGGTGCCAGATTTATACCTTCTTCTTCAGCTAGCTCTAGCCACTCTCTGAACCAACCTTATTTGCTCTGTATCACCTGTAGTGCTGCTATTTTCGGGAGACGCTCATCTGACATCTGCAGGACCTTACATTTATGTAGTCAACATTCAACTTCAGTGCTTTTATAAACAATGGAGAGATTCCCGTTTCAAGTATTAACATGTAGTTCGGTCTTCGGTGCGTTCGGTGGTAATCGAAATATCCTGGGGCTGCATACATTAATGTTGACTCCGCTATCGATTCAAATACTTTGTATTTACTGCTGTGAGCTATATTCTTATTCCTGAAGATGTTTATCGCCATGCGATATTAATTGTAGTTTTCGATTTTTGCAATTTATCTGCGAGATGTTTCTCAATGCGGTTTTTATTGGTTATATTGATACCAAGATATTTATATTCTTTAACCACCTCTTTTCTTTCATTATTGTAAGTCCACCGTTCATGATTACTTACTCTTCTCCCACCTTTTCGAAAAACCATTACCTTCGACTTCTCAAGACTAACCACTAATCTCCAAGTTTTAAAATAGATGCCTAGTTTATTAATCATGAGTTGTAGCGATTCTGGTGAGTACGCAAACAACACTAAGTCATCCGCAAAAAAAAACCTTGATGAGCATACCAGCATATTCTACTCCTCCTGGAAGACAATCCGTTATATCGTCAATAAAAAGTGCAAATAAGCTTGAACTCAGCATACAACCTTGCCTTACTCCGTCTTCGTGTCAAACAATGTCGAAATGTTTTCTCCATCCCATACTGCAGCCTTGGTTTCCAGATAAAGATTCTGTACTACCCGTCCGAACTTGTATGTCATCCCTAATCCAAACATCTTTTACATCAATGCATTACGCTCAATCGTATCGAAAGCTGCCTTGAAATCGACAAAGAAAACATACAGCTTTTTGTTTCTATCCAAATAGAAATCTGCGATACTTCGTAGTACAAAGATGTTATCAATGGTGGAAAATCCTTGTCTGAAGCCAGCTTGAAATTCTTTCAATAACATGTGTTCGTCTATCCACATTGTAAGTCTACTTTGCAAAATTGATGTAATATTTATTTATGGGATGTATTTAAGAAAGAAATTCCTCTATAGTTTGCCGGGTCCATTGTATCACCTTTTTTGTGGATGGGAAAAATAAGTGCTTTTTTGAACTCCTACGGTATAAGGCCTGTATCCATGATGTTATTGAAGATTACCGTTAATTTGTTTACCATATTTTCTGTTCCATATTTATAGAATTCTGAAGGTATTCTATCTGATCCAGCCACCTTGCCATCCTTGAGTCCATTAAGAGCTGTACATATTTCCTCCTTCTGTATTATTCCTTCTAAGATTACTAAAAGTTGGCTGCGCAAATTGCATCATATCATTGGTGGTAGGAAAATGATAAATGATGGTAAAATAAAGTTATTGGTGCAGTCAATGAAGAGAAAAATAGGGCCTTACCTCCGAATTTTTTTACTGTGAACCGATTTGCATGAAATTTTGGAATTAGGCTCATCTTACCCTTAACTTCAAAAGTGAAAATGATTTGAACACCGCCACCACCCTGGGGGTGGTTGCCACCCCTTTTAGGGGGCGAATTTTTTTTCTTCAAAATATCATCGGATATCGATAAAAGGTCTAATTTTAAGCAAAAAATCAAATACAAAGTTTTTCATTAAGTCCAATACTTTTCGAGTTATTGGCAATTGAAAATTCGCAATTTTTTCACGTTTTTCATCTATTTATTGCAAATATCTCCAAAACTATACGTTTTATCGAAAATTTTATAAAAAACAAAATTGTAGCAGGTAAAACAATGAACAGTTTGGTCTTTTATAAAGTATTCTAAGATCAATATTAAGATAGATATAAAAGATCAAAGCCATTTTTTATTTTGTCTGAAATTTAATCGTTGTGGTCAATGCCATTTAGCGGCGATCAGATGCATTTTATGCATTCTAATGCAAGAGGATGTTTTTTAGTGCTTGAAATAAACTTTAAAATGAGCACTATTAAAAGTCTTTTGCACGTAAAATAAGTGAGCTGTAGTGCAAATAAGAAGAGCATCTAATGTTTTTTTCTTTTAAATCAATGGGTTTCATAAGAGCCATTTCCACCAAAATTAAATTTAATCGTATTCCGCCTAAAATTTAGTTTGTTATGAAGAGTTTGTTAGATAGTATCAGTTTGGATGCTTCAGGACACATATTTTTCAAAAAAGTTCCGATTAAAGCAAAAAACAACAAATTTTAAAATGTTTAAAAAACCCACTTTTTCATAATATCTCAAAAATGACGACAGGTACGTATAAAAGTGTAAGAATGAAAAATTTAGGTATTTTTCTGACAAACAATTTGGTTTTTTAGTTTTATCTGTCAGACAAAAATTAATGGAGATATGATTGTTTAAAGAGCGCGTGGCAGCGCAATCGCAGCCTTTTTTAAGCCCTTTAACCCTTCACCGTTTTAGCAAAAGGTTGTTTACTACATGTTGCAATAAAACATGTTGTAGCTCTCTTAATTACCTTTACAATGGTTTTTTATAAGTTGTGATAGCATGAAAATTGAAGGAGTTATGGTCCAAAAACTCATTGATTTAAAAGAAAAAAACATTAGATGCTCTTCTTATTAGCACTACAGCTCACTTATTTTACGTGCAAAAGACTTTTTATAGTGCTCATTTTAAAGTTTATTTCAAGCACTACAAAACATCCTCTTGCATTAGAATGCATAAAATGCATCTGCTCGCCGCTAAATGGCATTGACCACAACGATTAAATTTCAGACAAAATAAAAAATGGCTTTGATCTTTTATATCTATCTTAATATTGATCTTAGAATACTTTATAAAAGACCAAACTGTTCATTGTTTTACCTGCTACAATTTTGTTTTTTATAAAATTTTCGATAAAACGTATAGTTTTGGAGATATTTGCAATAAATAGATGAAAAACGTGAAAAAATTGCGAATTTTCAATTGCCAATAACTCGAAAAGTATTGGACTTAATGAAAAACTTTGTATTTGATTTTTTGCTTAAAATTAGACCTTTTATCGATATCCGATGATATTTTGAAGAAAAAAAATTCGCCCCCTAAAAGGGGTGGCAACCACCCCCAGGGTGGTGGCGGTGTTCAAATCATTTTCACTTTTGAAGTTAAGGGTAAGATGAGCCTAATTCCAAAATTTCATGCAAATCGGTTCACAGTAAAAAAATTCGGACCTAAAATGCTTCATTGACTGCACTATATGCATGTCAGAAACAAATGAATCAGAAGATGATGTTTTCATCAAATATTAACATGAGTATTGGCAACTCCATTAGGGCTAAAATTGATGCTCTAGTGGAGCATCTAATACCTACTATAAACCATACAGAAACACAGACTGCTTTTTTTCCTTTAGACAAGAAAACGATGTAAAATCCAACGTAAGCAGATATCTCTATTCGTTTAGAAGCACTCGGAAAGTATTTTCACCAGGAAAGGTTAGACGAATTTTAGTCCGTTCATACAAGAGACTCCAAAATTTAAGATCAAAATTGAAAATCTAATCAAAAAAGGTTACTCAACCTCCTTTGCTGAATTCAACTCTTCTTCTTTTCAAATAACCTCGATAACATCTAAATAAAAGAATAAAATTCAAAAAAGGAAAAGAAACATTGAAGTGGTTGTTGCAGTATAAAAATACAAAGCAGAAGATCAAGCTCATGCGAAATCTCCATATATGAAGACCCAACCACATTGTTTACGTACAAAATTGGAAACGATCAAAGAATGCTGCCAATCGGCAATGTCCAGAACTTTACCCGAGCAGTTTGCCTGCCCTATAGACAAGGGCATGTATGTTATTGCGATGGTATAAGAAGCAACTTGTACGTTTAAGGAGTTTAAGATAAACTTGTCTGTTAATTGGAATACAAGCGCATATAATCAGAAAAAAGATCAAACGGTTTGCTAAATTATTATTGTTCAATATCAAATTTTGCTGCATGTGCTGTGCATTTAGTATGTCGGTCAGAGCATCGGCTGAAGGAGGATAATTCAATGAAGAAACTCAATTAATGAAAAATCGTTTTAAGAGGAAAATTCAATAAAAAATTTTCGCTAAACTATCTCAACTTGAGTAATGACAAAGCCTACTCGCCTCTGACGTATGGTGTATGACTTATGTAGGTACTTTTTAATATGCCATTTTTTTCTGATGAAAAATTTGAACACCAACCACAATGCGGGATTCTTCTTATGTTCGTTTTATTTTATTATTTTCTGGTTTGATGAACAATAATTTAAATTTTCCAATTGTTTGGTGATCTGTACAATTAAAGCATGTTGCCATGTATGTAGGCATATCATGATCATCTGTTTTTCATTGTACACATATTTCTGAATCAGACATAATTGCTGGTTGGTTATTTTTGGGTCATATCACATCTCACATGGTGTACTTATTTGAAGAAGAAATCTTTCAGCGTTTCAGCAATTAAGTTTGCTCGGGTCATTATTCTGACCATATTTTAATTATTATTAATCTATGAACATGATTTTTCTGAAATGATTTTGGAAGAAAAGTTCACATGGAAAAAGTCAGCGCAGATTGAAAATGTCAAGTGTTAAAAGATAAAAATGAGATTCTTGAATTAAGATCTATTTGATTTACAGCAGATGAGGTATATTAAGGTCAGTCTATCTTGCGCAACTCATTTATTGTAAAAGCAGAGCAAGAATCTACATGCACGTTGTTTTCTGTAATATTGATTTGATAAACAATTCAATAAGCGTATAATTTGATAAAGTCCCTTTCGTTGAGTCCAATGGTGGGTGAGCTTATGCAGAATTGGGCACTGTGGTATCCAAGTGAAACCTATTGTGCCAAGCCAACATATAAGAAATTTTATAGGCGTTCTTTTGTTTCTGAACTGATTACAACTAATTATCGTCTTTGGTTGGGTGAGTCCGAGTATGTTGAGGGGACTGATCTGATACTAAAATACAAGCTTCCTGAGGCGGCCGGGGCACATTAGTTTCATTGTAAATGGAAAAATTTTTCAATAAAAACTAAACGAGTTGATCAATTCCTTTGAATTTTGGTACGTATGTAAATTGAAACAAAAATCTTGTCTACATTTACAAATTTTGGATCTAGCTCAAAAAGCAGGCCATCTAACTGAGAACTTTTACTGCAAAACTTCTACTATTTAACTGTCATCGTTTTGAAGTTATTATTTAAAACTAATCATTAATAAAAAAAATGTTGTTTAACAGTTAAACATTTTTTATATATTTCCCTCTGATAAAAAGCACGTGACTTATCTCAACTATAAAACAACTATTTTCAGAACAATAATACTTAAAATTTATTCCAAGCAATGCTTCTTGAGTGTTTTTTTCGAATTATAAGAGGAAGAAAAAAGCGTCTAGAAAAAAAAAATAAGCTACATCACACAAACTAAACGATTTCATCAAAACCTAAGTTTTCATAAATTAAGTTGAATAAAACAAAGAACAAGAAAAAGACAGAGAATTTATAAAAATTCATTGAGGATACCCATGATTTGTATATATACATAATAAAATATGTACCAATCTGTAAAAGTAACAATGAAGCATGATTACTCAAAAACCCAAATCAAATACCAGAAACCAGAAATAAGTTTTGCACGGTTTCTGAGCAAAAGGCTTTGTAGACAAGTATCACAAACAAACCAATCTCGTGAGCAAAGGGTCTAAAAGTGACCTTAGTTTAAACTTAATAGATAGTACAAAATATGCTAGCTTATAAAATAAGTTTCATGAGTTAGCAAAGTTAAGCTCTTTGGATTTTCGTTAAAGAATAAAGGAATAATTTTGGTTTTGAGTTGACTTCAAAATAGTAACAGGATCCTTATGCCAGGTAATATTTTTAAAATCTAAAATACTTTTTGTTTGAATGTAAAAGATTTTAAAACAAAGAAACTAAAAATAAAAACAAGAAAGCTTTTCCATTAATGATTAGATATCTGAGTACCAGCCTGGAAAACTTAAAATTTTTACTTTTCATAAGGTACCTGTGCGGTATTTGTGATAAGAAAAATGGGAACGACTAGGTCGCACGAACTTGCGATTATGTGCTAAGTACAATATCAAAGTCTTGAGGCTGAGTATAAGTTCTCATGCTCTTCATAATACATTTGATATTACACATTAATTACATATGCAAATTGATTAAAACCGCAAATATTCCAGAGTTTTCTAGCGAAAATCTAAAAACACAATTTTTAGTACATTTTTATTTTTTATGGCAGGTACCGTTATTGCAATACTTAGGGTGGTATTCACCAAGAAATCTTAAACTAAGTGCCTCATAAACCTATTCACCGACCACCAGGGTTAGAACCTGAGTAGTAGAATTTCGGAGCAGATTTGTAAAAAAAGTGGAGTAAATTGAAAATTTCCGGAGTAGATTTGAAAACGAAAGAAAAACTCAGATTTTCAATAACTGTATTTAACAAAAGTTTATTTGAACTAAAGTATGTAAATAATTGTTTACAAAGCTTGTTAAATGGGAAATCGAGTTTACTATTATGAATATACTGTGCCAATATGTTAAAAGAGCTAAAGTCAATTTTTATAAATTTTCAGTACGATCAAATGAAGTTTTGTGAACTAGTTTCGAAAGACGTTTTTAGTGATTGCATTAAAACTGTAGGTACTAGACTTACGATTTTTTTTTTTCAGGACATATGCTCAAATTAAATATTTTTTCGTTGTTAAAAACAACCACACATCTACTAATAAAAAAAGGTTTTTTGAACTTAACTTTAGGCTTATGTCGACATAGGTTATCAAATGATCCGATTTACTTACGTTCAAAACAACTTATGTCTACATAAGCTATAATTTCTTCTGATTTCTAAATGTAATAAGCGCTTATATCATGGCTTGATCCGTTTAAAAAAAAAATATATATTTTCTTATTGTTTTGATCAATTTGTACTCAAGACAAGCATTTTTTGTCTATTTAAACATAAGTTGCTTTGATTTTTTTTAATTTAGCGTCTATTTTTTGTCGTATAGTAACGGAGCCCAGATTAATTGAAAGGTAAACAAAAAGGAAAATATGTGATATTGAAAACACGATTTTCACTTACGTCGACTTTAGCTCCTTTAACTTATTAACATAGTTATACATTGCCAATGAGAACGAAATGATCGAGAAACGAAGAAAAAAATAAATGGGATCATTTAGAACAGTATAAAACTATAGATACAGTACAGCTTCAGATTCAGGGTTGGTTGCAAAATTGAATAACACAGGATTGTAGTTTACTTTCATGAGACTCGGTTGAAAGATTTTAAAATTTTTCAGAGTGAAAAAAGGAGTAGATCTCAAAAAATCGGAGTGGTGGAGTAAATTAATTTTTTTTCTCAAAACTGGAGTAGATTTACTCCGATTGGAGCAAGGTTCTAACCCTGCCGACCACTATTAGTGCAGATTTATGAGCGCTCATAACACTTAAGAGTGGTCGCTACCACTCTTAAGTTATGAGCGGTTGTTGTTTGAAATAACTTCGAAAATTCGAAATTTACTGACAGCGTTTACCCGTGCAGTGTCGGGTTAGAATAGCACTGCAGCGCCTCCCAGCTTGTCGTAAAAGGCGACTAAAGGAACAATCATATCTAGACGACTAACATCAAAGTGAGTCTAGCGACACACATACCACCTAAAAACTCTCCCCAAGTATGCATGCAGATCCCGGGGTTTACACGACTGGAGATCACCGGTGTAGTAAAAGGGAAATCAAACTCATTAAACGGAGCATGCATGTGTCGAAAAGGATGAAAGGAAAATTTTTGAAAAATTTTGAGCATTATGGAAGTACTTGCGAACATAAGAAGCACTACCCCGCCAGGCAGTTCCATTGCTATGCATGGAGCTGATCCTGGACCGAGCAGCAATGTTCGGGTCAGAGCTATACGGATTCCGGGGGCTAGCAAAGTAATGCGACGAGTTGGACGAAAATTTAGAGTCGCGAGTTGGAACGTTGGAAGTATGACTGGTAGAAGTCTCGAACTCGAAGAGATGATGAGAAGGAGGCGAGTGGACATCTTGTGTGTTCAGGAAACGAAATGGCGAAACACAGCAAACAAAGCCCGTTTCTTGGATGCAAAGACCAAGGCTTACAAGATGTTCTACTATGGAACGGAACGAGGTAGGAACGGAGTCGGTATCATCCTTGACCAAAGTTTATGTAACAGCGTGTTGACCATTTTGAAGTCCAGTGACCGTTTGATGTCTCTTAAATTGGTGATGGAAGGAAAGGTCTGGAATATAATCAGTGCATATGCTCCCCAAATAGGGTGTGAGCAGGAGGAAAAAGATGCATTCTGGCTTGATTTCCATAACCTACTTAAAAACATCCCAAAAGAAGAGTATTTGTTTGTTGGAGGAGATTTGAATGGACATGTCGGGAAGACAAACGAGGATTATGAAGACTGCCATGGAGGTTTGGGATTCGGCACCAGGAACACTCCTGGTGAAGATATTCTAAGTATGTGCAAGTCATACGATCTAATCGTACTAAATACCATGTTCATCAAACAAGACCGACACCTTATCACTTACAGCAGTGGAGGAAATGAAACCCAGATTGATTACCATTTGGTAACCAATTACATGAAATCTCGGGTGAAAGACTGCAAAGTGATACTAGGAGAAGCTGCCGCTCAACAACACCGTCTTCTTTTAACAGAATTTTTTACGGATGCGGTGAAGGAAGTCAAACAAACAAAGGCTCCTGGGAGAATCAAGTGGTACAATCTAGAGAAAACCAAAGGACAGCAATTCATTTCGTATATGCAAAGTCAGCTGTGTAATACCATCGACGCAGTTTCAAATGCAATCACGGCACAAAATATGTGGGATCGCCTACAACGAACCTGCTTAGAGAGAGCCAAATCACTGTTAGGAGTCTCAAAAGGACACCACCAACAAGCTAAAGAAACCTGGTGGTGGGATGATGAAGCTAAAGCAGTGATTAGAAAGAAGAAAGCAGCTTTCCAAGCTTGGTCGAAGTGCCCCTCAAGAAATACAAATGAAAAAGCGCGTTTCAAAATGGAATACAAGAGCTGCAGAAAAGAAGCGAAGAAGAAGTGCGCCCAACTTCAAGCAAAAAGCACGGAGGGCCTGTATCGAGAGCTGGAAGAGATTTCTGATCCAGCTGCTGAAGCAAATCAGGCAATCCAAGAGCTAAGACAAAGCCACTTGAATAAGGGAGCAAGCATTTTCAAAATAGCCGCTCAGAGAAGGAGAAATGCGCAGGAGATTCGTTCGCCGAAGTTCATCAATGATGCTCAAGGAGTGCTACTTGTGGATGACGACAAAATTCTTCACAGGTGGCGACAGTATTGTGATGATCTTTTGAATGAACAGTTTCCTCGGCGCCACTTTCCAACAGCTGCACCTAACTTTACGGAAGTATCCGACATCACAGTCGAAGAAGTTAGAGAGGCAGTTAAGAACTCCAAAAAAGGAAAAGCGATTGGGCCAGACGAGGTACCATATGAGTTTTGGAAAAATATGGGAGACATCGGGTTAAGATGGCTCACGATTCTCATCTCCAAACTTATAAGAGGTGACAGTTTGCCTAATCAATGGAGGGAAAGTTTTCTTCTTCCAATGTACAAGGGAAAGGGAGATACCAGAAGCTGTGACAACTATCGTTCGATCAAGTTGATGTCCCACACTATGAAGATCGTTGAGCGGGTTTTAGATAGCCGACTGCGGAAAATAATAAGGCTGTCTGATGACCAATGCGGGTTTGTCGCGGGTAAGTCAACTACAGACGCAATCCAAAGCATAAGGATCATTATGGAAAAACACCGAGATGCCTTAGAGGATTTGCATATTGTGTTGGTTGACTTCGAAAAGGCATTCGATCGACAACCACGAGATCTGATATGGGTGGCCCTCAGACACCGAGGAGTTCCTGAAGCCTATGTGCGAATAATTATGGACATGTACGAAGGAGCAGTTACAAAAGTGAGATGCCCAGCTGGAGTCACCGAAGAATTCCAAATAACAGTAGGTGTACATCAGGGAAGTGTCTTGAGTCCACTGCTCTTTATTGCTGTTCTAGATTATTTGCTCGAAGGAAAAGTAACGGACAATAAAGTACAACAATTATTCTTTGCTGACGATGGAGCCATCATAAGCGAGGATCCTACATCCCTGCAACGAGCACTTGACGTTTGGATTGATGTTCTGGAAGGAAATGGGTACCGTATTAGCGCTTAAAAGACTGAATACCTGTGCTGCCCTTTTTCTGATCCAGAAAAGCCTATTCCAGACATTTATTTGAATGGAAATGTGCTTCCCAAGTGTGAAAAGTTTAAATATCTGGGATCTATGATCAATAGTGAAGCATCTTGTGATGACGACATCAATCATCGAGTAAGCGTTGGGTGGATGAAGTGGCGAGAAAACTCCGCTATCTTCTGTGATCGAAAAATGCCCCCAAAGCTGAAGGGAAGACTCTACACAGCAGTTGTCCGTCCAGCTCTGACATACGGTTCACAATGTTGGACAATGTACAAGAAGTATGAGAGCAAATTGACGGCAGCCGAAATGAAGATGCTTCGGATGACAGCAGGAGTAACAAAGCTTGATCGAATTAGAAGTACTAAGATCCGTGGAAGCCTTCATGTCAAAAGTACCATCTTGGACAAAATTCAGCACGACCGGCTCAGTTGGTATTGTCATGTTCAAAGGAGAGATCCGCAGAACCCCGTCAAAAAGGCAATATCGTACAACGTTTCAACAAATTCGCGACGAAAAAGAAAAGGCAGGCCAAAACACTCCTGGTACAAGCAAATGCAAAAACAGCAGCATTTGGTTGGCCTCAGACATGGAACAATCCAAAACCGGGAGGCTTGCCGACGATTTCTGAGGTCAACGCGGCGTACCCCACACGCGGATCACTAGTGTGAAGCAGAAAAGTGGGAGAGTTGTGATCGCTTCAAGATCACTACTCGTAACGCCGAAAATGAAAAAGAAGAAGAAAGAAGACTGACAGCGTCATTTGTGGTTGTTATTCAAAAATCAAAATGTACATTGAGCCAAAGTGTGGGTTTTTTAAATAACTGTTGAAAAAAATAAGAAATTCGAATTATGGTTTGCAATACAGAGAATGAATTAATTTTACGTTCTACCTTTTCTTAAATTTGCGAAAATTTTTTCTGTTTTTGGTTTGCTTATCAGCTGATTTTGACAATTGACACTGAAATTTTCGAAGTAGTTCGAAAAGTGTGCGTTCACAGGCTCAACACCCTTATTTTTCGAATATTCGAATTAGCTTAGGCTAGACTCTATTATTGCTTGGTGAATAGCACATCCAAATTTAAAACTAAGAGCCTCTTAGCTTTAAGAGCGCTCTTAAGATTGTTTGGTGAATACCACCCTTAGAGACTCAATTCCAAAAACCCCTCTGTAAGCTGCCCCGCTAATAACTAAAAAATTTGAGGAAAATCGTTCTAGTGGTTCAGGCTGTAGATCCATATACGGACAGACAGACAGACAGACAGAATTGCAGGACCCATTTCTTTCGTATTCTCTATCATCGTAATGTCACATTTAATTGTTATCTCAATTTTTTTTTCCTGCACGATTGCAAAACTTTCCTATTGCATTCATATCCGCAAATAAGTTTTTTTATGATTTCAACTGCACTTTATTAGTCAAGCGGTCAAAGCTGACTAGTTCAGTTCGAAATTTGCAATTTGGAAAAGGTGTAAAAAGTAGTTCCTACTGTTTTTTAAATATCTTTGTTATTTATTGTGCGATTAAAAAAAATGTCCGGGAACGGCAAAGATTTGTAAACTTTATTTCTATTATTTTTTTTTTTTTTAGATAAAAAAAATTTATTATCAAAGTTGAAATGCGTTGTTCCGCAGCAAAAGTTGAGCAGAGCAAAAATTTAGCTATTTTCTTTCAAGAGAGTGAGTGAGTTGAGTTACTGCTGAAATGCTGAGTGAGTAATCTGACAGCCAATTGCACTAACTCACTCACTGAATTCCTTTGGCTAAATCGACTTTGAATGGAAAGTGATTCACTTTGCTCACTCTCGCGAAAGAGAAATAAGTTAAATCTCGGCACAGATCTGTTAATTTATCATAGTTAAGACATATTTCCTACATTATAAATGGGAAATCAGAATTGGTAACCTTTTGCCGGAAATAATTTTTGTCTTAATAAATTGTTTTGGGGATATGCGTTTTATAAGTTATGCCAAAGTAAAACGATAATCTTAAATTAAATTTTTCGATATCTCGCTTCGTTTTCGAAATATCGATTCTTGAAGTCAAAAAATTTTTTTTTCTTTTTTTGGAAGACCTCTGGTTTATGCAAAGTGGCGCGCAATGCTACTTATGCGACAGTCGATTGTCGATCTTTTATACACCAAATTTCCAAACTGTGTTTTTAGCCGTCATGACGATGTCAATTGGACAGCGCGAAGTTGCAATTTGATTCATTTGGACTTTTTTGTAGAGAAATTAGGGGGCCCGATGTTAAGCCAACAGCTCGGAAATAATAATTCAAGCATAATATCATTCCAGTAAACTTTGAACTACATCCCAGAACCATTAACAAGGCATTGGAAATTCGGAGAGACAAAGTGCGGTACTGCGAAACCAACAGAGGCAAACAAATGGGAATGTTTGTTTTAATTTGGTTCATTTTATAAATAAAATATAAATAAATAGGGTGGCGCAATAGAGCGATTAGCCCCTGGGCCTAGCGCATTTCTCACACCCATGCCTTGTGAGAGAATGGAAGGGACTTACAATTTTCTGCCGGTTCCGAACGGCTAATCGAGAAAGTGCTTTTCATGGCAATGAATACTAACGGAGGACTTCCCAATTCCTCGCGAAAGGCGATACCCGTGGAAAAAATATTTTTGCCTCTGTTGGGATTCGAACTCGAACCTCTGGATTAACAGGCGGACATGCTATCCATCAACCCACCGGGTACCATTGGTTTTGGTTCATTTTATTGCACTTCTTAAAAAGAGAACCTTTTTTATCTGGTCCACACTTTAATTCAAATTAACATATTTTGTCATTTAATTTCCCCAGAAAATTTTTAAATTCTAACCTTAACCCTAATTTTCTCTAATAAACCCTGAAAAACAAAATTTTGCGTTTGACAAAACAAACTTTTTTACTTGTGAATGGAGATGAAACTCCCAACGACCACAGAGTAGGGGTCTAGAACCAAATTCCTTTTTTAATGAGGCCTAATTTATTAAGAACTAGCATCTTATAACGAAAATAATATTTTGTCGTCCATGAAACACAAAACACAGTATACCTCCGCAACATTTTTTGAAGTTAAAGACTTTTCAAGTGCTCCCTCAACATTTCCAAAATTATTGAAAAAAAAAACTTTTTTGTTTGCATTTCAGAGATTAAGTATAATTTTTTACTGGAGCACTCGTGTATAGCAAAAAATTTTAATTAGATTTATTTAAGTTGAAATCGTTCTATGGGAAGGGCAGTGGATTAAAACTAAGAAGGTGGTATGATCCGCCTTGGAAGTTTAATTTTGCACAAGAAAGATACTAAAGTGCATCGATATGTCCGGTAATGAGCTGGTAAAAAAAAACACCAGATCGGTAATGCTGCTGTGTTCTTTTAAGAGAAAGTTAGTCTTTGGTATTTGCTGTAGTTCCGGTTCAGCCAATTCTTATAACACCAACCTGAAAAATGATTAATATCGATTTGGAGATCAGCGATCCAGCAATCTCTTTAAAAATATTATCAGCACTGAAGGAAATATAAGAAGCAGCATCATTGGTAGCAAGAATAAATAGAAGAGATCCTAAATGATTTCCCTGAGGTACACCTGAGCTAGCATCAAATGGATTGGTATGATCTTATCGTCAGATATGAAAGCACTCAATCGGTGAACACAGGTGAGTGGATTTTAGTTTGAACAGAATTATATTGTGAAAAAGTTGGTCGAAAGCTTTATGGGTGGTGATGCAATCGATCTAATTACCATTTTCTAGTGCTAGAGAACATTTTTGAAGAAAGCATAGCAGGCTTATGACAGTTTTTTTTTTTTTTTTTTGACAAAACCATGTTAAAGTAACATTTTAACACTGAAAGCCAATTGACAACAGATTAATTTTTCAAAGAGTTAAATTAAGGAATGATAGAAAGTTTGGAAATTGGTCTATAGCTCTCTATATCACATTTATCCTCCTTTTTAAAAATGGAGAAAATGATCTTTTCCGAAGTTAAGTAGATTAACAAAAATAAAAAAAAATTTAACGCTAAGCCTAAGCACGACCTTCACTTTTTAGTTCAATAGAAGTTATGCCATCAGGCATTAGGCCCAGAAGGAAAATCGCTGTTTAAAGATTCAAGATTCCGAATCAGTTTATCAACTTGAATTACGATGTTAGTAAAACATACTTGATTTCAGTTTTGGTCCCCGACAGGAAATTTAAGAAGACCTGATCTTCTGAAATAATTCATCTCCACCCAATTGGCACAGCAAAAAGCTGAAATTTCACTATATCAAACTTTGCCGAGGTATTAACGCAATTGGCACGCAGCCTCACAGGGCCGGATTTAGATTTGTGCCGCCCTGGGGCACTGATGAAAATGCCGCCCTATGACTAGTTTTGATATCTTATTTTTTAAGAATAAGAATTACTAATTGATTGCAGGTAATTTATTTTGTATTATATATCATTTATTATACATATTTACTTATATTATATTATTTATTATATAGGTACTATAGTAATATAAAAAATATTTGTATTTTTCCTAGAATCAAGAACGTTTTTTATTAGTATTGCGTTATTTTTTTGACAGGCAAACTCGCCTAACTGCAAAATGGTCGATTAAATCTTCACAATCTAAACGTTGAAGCACATCTGATTCTATGCATAGGATACCTAAGCTATTGAGTCTATTTGCACCCATTGTAGAACGTAAAAAAATTTTAACGTTCTGCGCTACACTTTCTTACGGCTAAAGTTAAAAATATACGATAAGCGATTTCTACGTTTGGAAACTCAGTGTAAAGATCGTTTGAATGCAGAAGTTTCAGAAGATCAGAAGGTGAATTTTTTTCCATTTTTTTTTTCGGAGCAATGAGCGTTGAAGTGCACAAATTTGTCTTCTAGTGAGAACTCAAGATCTGAACAATTCATTTTTCTTTAATGTTTAGCTCGTTTACGAGTTTCCCTATTATCTAAATCACCAAATTCAATGATAACCGAGAATTTTTCTTGAATCCTTTCATACACTGTACATATTTTACGCAATTCAGATCCCAGATTGTCAAGAATGAGATGAAAAATATTAACTCGGGAAACTGTTATTTTATAATCTTGAATTTCTGAAATTTTTATAACATTTTTTTCATAGATTTCAAATTCATTTCGCGTATCAGCAACGACTTTGACCAAAGTATGATAATCATCAATTACATCAGCGATGCTACAGTCAATTTTTTGCTGGCTTACCGCATTAAATCTTGAGAGGTAAGAAATGCCAAAGTATCTGCATAAATGCTGTTTTGAGTCGCTCCAACTGAATTCGAATACCTTTAGCTTCTTGCCGTGTAATTGTATTTTCTACAAAATCTTCTTCAAGAACAATCAAAGTTTCAATTATTTCAACAAAGTGTTGATTAAGTGCTTGAACCGCTTCATAACGAGCTGAATATTTGGTTGCAGATAAAGATTTTAACGCAATTCTTTTTTCAGTATGAGACTGTAAGACTTTCCAGCTAGCGTCGATGCAGTAAAGAAGTTGTATAAAGTTTGTATTGTATTAAAGATTAGCGCAGTTTCTGGGGCGCATTCTACTGCTTGAATTAGTTAGGTAATTATATAGAAATTTTTTTAAATTTTGCCGCCCTAGAAAATTTGCCGCCCTGGGCACTAGCCCCGACTGCCCCTAGTGTAAATCCACCACTGAGCCTCATACAAAGTTATCACATTCAAGAAGCACTTTTTTAACAGTGGAATGCTTTGCAAACTGCAAAAAAACCTACTTACGTCACCTTCCTAAATAATTTTCAGCACATACCATTCTGAATAATTATATATCTAGGTACGTGCATCTTAGTCTAATGATTTTTTTCTTGAGACCATTAGGTGCAGGTTAAACTGTCGCGTCCGTTAAGAATGATATCAGCAGAAAAAGAACGTGACCAGAAATTTTGCCAAAACATTTCTAACGCCATGACGTTCAATGGAGGTAAACATAACCGATGAGGGTTTAACCAATAAAGCAAAGAGTCACCCGATCAATAAAAACACATTTCATCTTTGGGAAGAGAAAAATATTTTTCAAACTTATATTTCAATCACAAAAGAAGTTGCATTTTTTTGAATGGTTTTCCACCTCAAACTAATATCAAACAGAATTCATATCAAAAAAAGCACGAGCTCATAACAAAAACAATAACATTAAATAAATGAAGTTATGAGCGTTTTCAAACATTTTTCTCGTTTATTTTGGAATACACCGCGCTTATTAATAGCTCCCCACAGTCTACCTGAAAACAACCGCACATAAATCTTAACAGAAGCTGTGCCTCTGCCTAGGAAGGCTGTAGTAGCCATATTCATTTGAATGATTTATAACATTTGAATATGTAACACATGTAAGTCAGAACGGAAGGAATGCCTCGTCATCTTACCTGATGTTCTCAGACCTTCAATTCATCATTTCCATGATCCAGCGAGTCGAGTGAGGTAGCGAACGTTTGCAACGATGTAAATTACTCCATTCAATGATCACGATCAGATTAAACATCAAACTGATTGCGTGTAGGTGATGTAGTCTGAAATGGTCGGGCACATGATAGATGGCCAGAAATTCGAATAAACATAAATTGTCACAGTGTAAAAAGCAGCGAACAGCAAATAATAATATCGCAGGTTGTTAAATAAATTTTTTCAACGCACACTAACCGCAAGGCATCACACCTTTAGAATTTTGGAACATTCTTTAGTTTATTTTTAATTTTAATTAGGTATGGGGTTTTATTGAACAAATTGACATTCCACGGCCTGTCTTACTTTTTCAAATTGCGAGTATCGTTGGTAGTAGATTTGAAAAATAAGCAAAAAAAAAATTCACACGAATGAATCAATTCATTTTACGCTTACAGAACTGAATTTTATGAATGAAATGGTGTAACGTCTCCCGTTTCCGTTGGTCGTTAGCGTTGAAAATGGTCACTCAACTACCGGCTTTTTATATTAAAAAATTTTGATTAGTACAAAGAGAATTCGTTTTTTAATACATCATTAGTTTATTTAATTTTATTAATTAGAAGTGTTTTACTGTGCACGCACTATAAACTGTAGATCACGCGACGAGGCAAAACTAGCAGCAGCTACTTCATTCAAAGAGGATTGGCGACAGACTGAATTTGGTTGAAATTGAAAGCATTTTTGTTGAATTATGAGTGAATGTTCCTCAACAAAATGGGAAATTTTCGTTTTGTTGCGGCAAAAAGGGAAAATGTTTATAAGGAATGTGCATCATATGAGAAGACTCTGCTGTTATATCTGTTGCTTAAAAAAGTAGTAGAATTTTCTGTTCGTTGAAGCCAAGAATTTAAATAACAATTTGAATGTCGATATTGGATCATATGCGAAAACAATTAAACTCTTCTATTTATAAAGTTGCTTAGTATTTGATTATTTCAATGTTTGTAAAGCAAATGTTAATAAGCGAGTATTTGGTAATGGAAGCAGTTTTTTTTTGCTTCGGGTGAAATTTGGAAGCAAATAGTTTTTATGCTGTACCATAAAAATATGTAAAAACAATCGATTTCTGGTATCGAATTTTTCTGGTTAGGAAAAAGCAGCTTGAGCAACTCGGTGTACCTCTCGAGCAATTACTACTCTGAGGCAGTTAAGTGGAAGAGCTGTGATATCTTTGAGATAAAGCCGAAAAAAAGAGCAGAAGAAAAAGAAGAAAAATGTAAATCGAGCATTTGCCTGTTTCTCAACTAAACGGTTTTGTTTAGTTTCGGCACCAGATGTTTTTTACATGTTTGGTTGGTTAACCCTACGCACAACGACAAACCTATAAGGTAAGGCCCTTTTGGAATTCCTTTGGACATAGGTGGCTGTAAAATCTGGTATTAGTACATTGCTGTAAGGGCTTCAGAGCGGTCTCACCAGGAGCTCATCAGCCACTATTACTCTGTCTTAATGTTGAAAGACCCTGAAGAATTTTTAATCAAAAAATGTCGTATGTATCTCATTCATCGTTGATTCTGTAAGGCTCTTCTTCCACGACGTTCCATAAGCTCTGGGTAAGCCATAAAGATTCGGGCAGCTGGTACTTACTAAAAATCAATACTAATAATGCTTAGCACTAGAAAGTATAGTAAGCACAATTAAGGTGTAGTATAAATTGCTAAATCTAAGCACTGTCAAGTTGGGGCGGAGCCTTCCCAAAGGTAGCACCTACGCATAAGCTGTTTTATGTATTAGCTTGCTAGTATGGAAAGCAGTTGTTAAGATTTTTTCAAAAGTCAAAAATGTATAGTTCCTAACATTTTTCTCGAGTCGAGCAGCACAGGGTCTTGACTAGTAACTCGTGTAACTCGTTCTGCGATGACTTAATAAAACTCACGCTACTCCGACGAGGTCGGTAAAGAACTGATCAAGACTTTGGATGTTGATAAAATAAATGCTTTTGAAAAAGAGACAATCTGTTATTTAACTATTTTAGCATCATACTTCCAAAGATTCAAAACTTAAACCTCGACACCAAAGCTATAATTGTTTTTAAGAACTGTGTAATTACTTGCTTATGTAGGCGGTAGGTACTTCCATAATGGAAAGAACCAAGCGTGATACCATAGGTGCGGGCAATGAAACAGATGCGGCAAATGTGGGTTTGTCAATTCGGGCAAAAGCAACTATAAGCTGTCATCACACAAGAACAGATAATGTCGACGACCGTCAAAGCAGATAGACATTACTTTGAGGAAGTACAGGACTTCGTTTAACAAGCGCCGCTCTAGAAATAGAAAATAACATCTGTGCTTAGATCAAATATGTAATCGGGAATTCGAATTACTCTTGCCAATCGCTGGTTAAGAAAAAAATAGAGAGAAGTTTTCAAAAAACCAAGCGTACCCTTTATAAGACCCCAATCACTAGTCCTGCAATACATAGCAGAAATAATATGGGCATTATAAAAAGCGGACGAGAACACTCCTAGTCGTTTTGAAAGAAAAGAACGCCTTGTGATCTTAAGACTTGTTCTTGAGGAAGATGTTTGGTGAGAAAAATTCAGCTAAGAATTGTATGAGCTGTAGCCCGACATTAGCATAGTCGGAAGAGTTCAAGAGAATACTCGTATAATGGCTGAGATGTGCAGGACAGATGACTACCAGCTACCCATCTCGACAAATTTTCAAAACACATTGCAAGAAATCGCGGAAGGGGAAGGAACACCGCATCTAAGGTGGTACAATAAAGTATCAAGGAATACCTGGATATAAATTTCACTCTAAGTTTAACATAAATATCGCATAAGATTCGTAAATTTGTAAAAACCTCAAATGTTTTATAAGAGAGTGCCACAACAAAATATTTTTAATAGAGATGATATATTGACCAATTTTTTGGATATATGTAGTTTTCCGTCGGCTTTTTTGGTCACTATGTAATTTTTCTAATGAAACAAGAAAGTTAAAAGGAAAACAAGGAAAGTTAATGTAACTTCATTGTTTCATTATTCATTACAAAAATTACAATGACCAAAAAAGCCGACGGAATACCAGATTTCCACTTAAACTTATACAAAATATTTTTATTCAACTTTTTCCTGTTGTTACTGTAAAGTAATAAGATATCTAGTGTAAGCCATCGACACACGCATTAGATGCGGAATGTGTGTGGCTTACAACTATTGGTGGTACTCGAAATTGAGAACTTTTAGTCCGCGATCTTACTGCACTGCTCGAAATATGAAAATTGTTGATTCTGCACTTATTTTGAGTACTTATGTAGGTTTACACGTTGAAAGTCATACTTTGGCATAACAGAACAAAAGGACCTCAAGATATTTGTATGCTACTAATGAGTTATGCAGCATTCTTAATTTTAAGTATTAATGAAATTGGTTCAGTTGTTTTTGAATTCCCATTCGCGCTCCCGTCTAATGAATAAAGCAATGAAATAAAGTCTATGTTAGGTACTCAAGAATAAAGAAGCATTCTAGCGGTGAAAGAATTTTTTGGATTGGTTTAGTTGTTTCAAAGTTGTCGTTTATGTTCCTGTTCCTTTGGAAATATTGGGATGAAAAAAGGTCAGCGTTACTGTCAAATATTGTAGCCTAGTCTACAGATTTTTTGGAATCGGCCCAGTTAATTCTAAGTTCCAATTGATTTTTCCGTTAATGTCCCCTTCCTTGGGAATACGGGGATGAGATACAGCCTATATTACTCGAGGATAACTTCATCTATATTTGGAAAATGGTTTAAATCGGTTCAGAGTTTTGGGGTCTTTAGATTACGAACAAACAAAATTATATTTCTTCATTATAATTTGGTATAGATAAGCTTTTCACCATAACTTCACTTTCTTTCATCCGCATAGTTCCCGATCACATGCGAATATGGGAAAAAAATAGTAGTGTAGTTTGATAAAACCTATAGTACATACTTTTTGAACCTTGTAGTGGTCCGCCTGTGAACTTGGCTGTGAAGCCGTATTTGTAAATTGGGATAATTTTCCGATCACGAACAGTGAACATTTTAGAGTGTATGGTAGACGGAAACTCTTGTATTCCTGAGATGAAGCTTTGGCAGTTCATTTAAGCCGATAACAACAAAATGGTATTGTAACGTGCGCTTAGTTTGCAATAATAAAACTTTACCTTTCAATTTATTTCTACCACTTTTATTCGATATCTACTTTACTGAATTTAACTCTACCAATAAATAATCACATGAACTCACTCTTAACATTATCACTCTATAATCAAAACTGACTCTGGTTGCGTCAGCGGCCTATTTATACAGATCAACAATACATCTAGATTCTAGAGCGTTCCAGTTTGTTCCACATGGTCTCCACATTTGCTGTCAACCATTTTCCCTACTGTTATATTTCTACGCTCACACACACTGACTTACAACGCCTGTCATTAGATGTACCTTATAGAATTGCCGCTTGAGTTTTCGGTTGAACGTTTTCGATTAGGAAATTGGTATTAAATGTTGGGTGTGCATTACAGTATTTTTAAATGGATTTTAAGCCATTTATAACAGTCCTATTGCTACCATTAAGAAGGCTTTTAACACAAACCTTATCCTAAGAAAACTTCGTTTGGAATTTTTATTGTTTCGAAGAACATAAGTATGGGATATATTTGCTGGTTGACCATTTTCTCATGAGTGGATTAGATTTTTCTTATAAGCTTCCTTAATGCCACATCCGCCGATTAGTGAAGACACTTATTGAAGAGAGGGCGAGGAGTGTTTTGGATTCAATGCAAAGTGCTCGTTCTTAAAATGTTTTGGTTGATAACGATAAATGCCTAAAAGTTACACCCTTGTTTTTCTGGAAAAGTATAAAGTCAAAAAGTCAGTTCGGACGGTTTTGCGATATGGATACAGTAACATTACATTTGTATAATTTTAAAGCAGTTGGCAATCATGTAAAGCAAGGAAGCATTTTTAAAATTTTACCCATCCCTAAATTGTAAATGGCTTACCACGCTCTTTTGCAAAATCATAATTTCAACGCTAATACGGGAACCTTAGCCGCCTTATACATTTTAAAACACTTTTGGTTTCATTTTTAAAGAAACCGTTACAAAAAATCAACAGATTCGCTTGAACTTAGTTCCCATCATAGCAATTCATAGCAATTGTCTCAGCAAACAGGAATTCAAGTTTCTTTAAAAAAAATATATTTTCATTTAATTTATCATAGAACAGGAATATAAACCATAAATAAATTAATCATTATTGAAAATTATGCCACATTGGAATTTTTTCGTTTTTCGTCCTTTCCACCTTCTGCCAATGTTCCGAGCCTGAACCTAATTCAGATGGGCCAACTAGCACTGTTCCCAGCACAATTTTTTTCCCCATTTTATTTTTCGTGGCTAGTGTCGTTCTGATGAGTATGTTGTTAAGATCATCAAGCTGTTTCAAACTGATCGTCACTGTAGATTCTTTGGTATCCCATTTGGTTGAAAGGGACGGAAAGAACACCGTAGATTTCCAGGAGTCGGAGTATATGTTGTGCTCAAACACTGTAGTTTTTAAGTAAACGCTTCCAGCTGAATTCTCAAGGTCGTCCTTGACTTTGTTAGAGCATCTCATCCGTGAAGTGGTCACTTTTAGTAGAAGTCCCTTTTCTGTTTTCACATTGTTTTTCCCAATGCGTCGCTTAACTTCGGCCCAAGTGCTTTTGCTTACATTGGTTGGACTCTTTGGAGAATTTTGATCACCAGATTCAGCACGAAATTCTGGCTCTTTTAGTTCGTCGTTTGTTAAGTCTTGAACTTCAAGAACTATTTCTATAACTCCTTTCGTTGACTGTGCAAGCTAAAACAGTAAAAAAAAGTACTGAATTTATCAGATAAATATTCCTACGTCAAATTATGATGTGATGAGTTAATTATGAATATTTGA
Source organism: Melanostoma mellinum (assembly GCA_914767635.1). Lineage (NCBI taxonomy): Eukaryota > Metazoa > Arthropoda > Insecta > Diptera > Syrphidae > Melanostoma > Melanostoma mellinum. The sequence goes on along the minus strand of OU612058.1, from coordinate 159,097,230 downwards.
AAGCGCATGCTAATTAACTTCCGCTGTGCTTAGAGTATGGACGTAACACACCCAGACAAATTACATAAAAATCGTAGTTGCACAACCATGAACAATTGAGGAAAACAACTAGATATACCTAATTCTGTTTATAGCTATGTCGGTAAAAGAGTGCAATTGTTTTAAAAATGACTATACCCGTTTAGGGAAAGCTTCTATGATGAGCCTTTGTTTTTGTTGTTCATTTAATTAATTTTTAGTGTTGGTTTTCTTTTTTTAATAAAGACCAAAGTCATGGAGCTTGTCTTTATTATAACACCAAAAACACAACCACAAGATAAACATTAAACAGCGACTACAGTGCGGCTGCTATTAAACAATTTTGATTATCAAAAAAATTGCTCGTCTACAACCTACACTGTCGTTGTTATTAAGGCAATCTGGATCACAGATTCTTGTGTAGTCCACAAGCTTAAAAATATATAATTTTTGTTATTTTATCTCGAGATCAATTCATTCAGATGAATCTTTGTGCAGAATTCTCTGCAGGTTGAAATGTTGAGGTGTTGAGATCAATGGCATTTTGATGTTAGTGGATCTAGTAGTACACGCCTGTGCATACTGTACGAAGGCGAGGACCAAGGCCAGTCGCAAGAACAATTTTGCACACACATGCGTAAAGCACATGCGGCGGGAGTGCTTCATTTCGGTCGAAACTTCTTTTCAAACAGCACTGTTTAGGGTTTTTTTTTCTGTTGAATGTTTTTGAAATACCAGATGGAGCACTCAGACCTAAATACCGGTCCATTGTACTACCAGATAGCAACCTTCTGTTTGTTATAGCTTTCCAGATGTTCGGAGAAAAGCCAAAAGACGCTGCCATGATAAGGAACCAGGTTACAAGCTCTCACCATGTCTGCGCCGAGTATCTGTAACCTCATGCGAGAAAAAGCAGGGCATTCACAGAAGCAGTGCTCTGCGGTGTCCTCATCTTCTCCACAAGATTCACAGAGTGTGGTATCACTTAAGCCTAACACATTTAAATGCTTGGCAAAAGAGAAGTGCCCGCTGGCAACGCCAATAAGCTTTCTACAGTCTTTTCTGCTACGAGCTAGCAAAAATATAGCAGTTTTCTTACTTACGTTGGGGAGCATACATTTGGTATGTCTGCATCCAATGGATTCATGCCATATCTGCGGTTGTGCTCTTCACAGATCCAATTGTTGATTGAAGCTCTCACTGAGGGCGCCGGCAGACCTAGCGACGGTTCAGGTCCTGAGAAAGCTGTCTAAGATCCCTGCCTAGCAAGTTCATCGGCGATCTCATTTCCAGTTATGCCGTGATGGCCTGAAACCCAAATGAGACTCAAGGAATTTAATCTCCCGATCGCATTTAGTCTTGCATTCCAGGATCAATTTCGAAGTGGATAGAGGGTTGAGAAGGGCCTTAAGAACAGCTTGGCTGTCGCTGCAAACAAAGATACTTCTCCCCGTCCATCCATTGTTCTTAACGTGGCTCAAGGCCATTAGGATAGCATAAGCATCCGCTTGGAAAATGGATGCGTATGATCCCAAAGATGTGTGAAACTGTGAAGTCGTATGTCGTCGTTTTCAACAAAGGCGCCAGAACCCTCGTCGGTTTTGGAGCCATCTGTGAAAATACGATAACAGTTCTTTCTAGGCTCATATTCTGGAGTGAACCAGTCCTGAACCGAAGGAAAGGTGACTGAGTAATTTTGACGCAGTTTGAGCCTTGGGATCATCGTGTCAGACGGCATATCCATTAGACGAGAGTCAAAAGATATGCTGCTAGCGAGTTCTTCAAAGCTCCAGTGCGAATTGCGCCAGAGACCACATCGCTTTAAAAGAGAAATGGTCTTGAGAGTACACCCCATGATGTAGGTATCAAGGAGAGGAAGATTCAGCAGTGCGTCGAGAGCAGCTCCCGGTGAGCTGGGGAAGGCCCCCGTAACACCAAGACAAATTGTGCTTTGAAGTTTATCAAACGAGGCAAAAACGTATTTACTCGAGAGCTTATTCCACCAAACAACTGACACATAGGAGATGATTGGTTTTATATATCGTAGATCATAGCCGTAAAGATCCAAAGGACTCTTTTCGGTGAAAGACCCCATGTCTTGCCAAAGGCTCCTTTACATTGCCAGAAAATTGACAGTCCTAAACGGATAACTCTGTCTCATAGCGAACAGTACAGTACAGAGTAAAGAACACAGAGTACAGAGTACAGCGTACAGATCACCAAGTAAAGATCGCAGAGTACAGAATACAGAGCGCTAAGAACAGAGTGCATTTGGTAATTTGGTAATTACATCATACGAAGCTCTTACAATTTTAGGACGTGAAAATCGCAGAAATATGTCAAAAACATATTGTATTGCACACAAAAGTTTCAGTTAATATTCATAATTAACTGAAACTTTTGTAACAAAGTTCAATTTCTTAGTAGAAATCAAGTTTATCAAATCCATTGCACGGGTAATGAGTTTTTCCCTCTGAGACGTCAATTAGAAAGCAAAACAAATTGAACGAAAGCTATAATATGCGAGTCAGTTTACTTACATTATTGGGGTCCTTTAATACTGTCGTGTTTATATCTTTAATTGGCAGCCATAGTTCATCGGTACAAAACTGTCCAGTTCTAGGATTTCTTCTAAATATTTTTGGTTCCAAATAACAAGTCACAGACCCTTAAATTGTGGAAAAGAAATTTTGATAATTTAAAGAAGTTTTGAATGGCGTTTTCTATGTCAATAAAAAACTTTAGAAAATGAAGAATGTACTGTACATACACTGTGTACTGTACTGTACATAAACTGGATGAAAATATTTAGATAATTAGTTAGAAATTCCAACATGCAGTCATGCAATAAGGGTTCGACAAGACATTAATCCTTCTTTACTATCATTTCACTATACCGATTGTTAGCTATTTACCAATATTCCTTTTTGATTCACTGCTGGTAAGCTGAGGTATTTCCGGCGCTTTAGAGTTACCGGCCTTAGGATTCTTGGAAAAGGCATTGTCATCTTTTGGCTTAGCACTTGAATCCACAACTTTCTGGACAAGAGAAGAGCTTCGTTCTCTTAGAGATCTGTATGTTTTGTTGAATCTGTTAAAACTCTGAAAGAAAAAAATCGCAAATCCTTAACATTTATTTTGCTCTTATAATTAAATAAATAAAATTATGTAAATAGCTTCTATTCTACAGGTCTGAATTTATTCATGCCTTAATTCCTACTTTATGTTATTTGATTGGGATATTAATATGTAATTTCTAACTGATCGAGCTCTGCAAATGGGGCCAGGAAAATTGAAAGTAAAATTTGAATATTAAGAAAATAATAAATTAGTATTCAAACTCGAAAAAAATATCCTAAACACCTGCCAGTTCAAAAAGAAAGGTTTCTGATATCCCAAAATGTAGTACCTAAATATAGAAAGGGATAAGGTTACGTGTTTAGTCACGGTCAGCCGGAAAGAAATTATGAAATAAGTCTATGCAAATAAAAGGTGTTGCTAAGCGCACAACTCAAGAATGTGACGCTCAATTCGTCAAATTTTTCTTTGAAATCTGAGAAATATTTATACATTTTGGAAAGTCATAAGAACTGACTTGACCAATCGGGCTAGTGAATATCCCAAAACTCTATCACTTGAACTAATCTTTTCTTCTCAGATACTTTTTGCTTCTACGATATAAACTTTGACCGGAGTTCTTACTAATTGAGTAATGAAGGAAAGTTATGATTGTGGAGGCTAAGTAACCTGTAGATTTATTAACTTATTTATCATCTAACTTAACAATACTTATACTATTACCGTTGTAAACATAGGTAGCAAAGGAAAGACGAAAAAAAGGAACAGGCAAGTCCCATTCAGCAATTTTTAAAACATAAAATATCAACATGAATATTGGTATACATGTCAAAATGGTTAAAATGTCTGCCTATTACGTGGGAATTAGAGGTTCGAAAATTGTTTTTCCACCGAAAGTAACTATAATTTACTACTATGAAAATGGTGTCTCACTTAACCGTTAGAGATCGACAGAAAATGGTTGGTCACTGAATTGTGTTAGATCCCGAGGGTATCCAAACTTTCTTCTTCTTCCCTATTTATTTATTTATGTATAAAAGTACATATCAACTGTAAATGGCCAATATAGGCAAAAGCGACGTTATTATATACAATTTTCTGATTGACAGTATTTGTCTATGCTTTTGGTCTCTTGGATATTGAATCAATTGCTTACACGTTCCAACGAAAAAATTCTGCTCTTCATTCACAAAGACAAATCTAGTGTTAATTCTGCACTGTACAACGTGAAGCATTTTTAAAACCAGATCCTTTTACAAACTTGCTGTTTGCGATGCACTAATCTTAAACACAAATTTTAGTCGGGTGGTTTCAAGTTGACTGAGTGGTATCTTCTGTGTCTCCATGTGACAAATAGCAGGCAGCAGAGCAGCTGTCTAACGCTCAGATTCCAGTTCTTCCTGCTTTCACATACACACACACATAGGATGTGGCAACACAGTGGTGAGCCCCGGGGCCTAACGCATGTCTAACAACCATACCATGTGAGGGAACAGAGGGGACCTACAATTTTCCGCTGGTTACAAAAGGGTAATCAAGAAAGCGCTTTTCATGGCAATGAATTTATTAGCGGAGGACTTGTCAGTTCCAAAGACAAAGGCGATACTCGTGAAAAAACATTTTGCTTCTTTTGGGATTCGAACCAAAAACTTCGGGAGTAACAGGCAGACATGCTAACCTCTACTCCATGGACAGGAAGATCAAAATTTTGGCTTTTAAAAACATTATAGTTTGTGCAAGTACGCGGCTTGTTGGTTTACATAAAATCCGGAGTCCGGAGCCTTTTTCGCACTAATTACAGAACACCCCCTTTATTCTAAGATTTAAGTTTACTGATAAAAAAAAAGGCCTTACTCCTGGTCTTCACATACTTTAAGTCTATGGTATGCTTCAAAGCCGCTCCTGCACATAGCTGAATCTGAATCTGAATCTAAACTATATGTATGACATACTCGTATCGCTGATTCAGGTGTTTTAAATGACGAATTGCCGAACCGAACACAACTGACCTGAATGTAGTTTTTCTACCATTTTAGGATTTGAATATTGTGTTTGGTAAACATTTAAAAAATATGCTTTGTAATAACTACGTGGAATCAAAAGCAAATGGAAACCGTATGTAAGAAATTTGTTTAAGACCGACAGCGAATTTTATGCACACTTACCGCTGGTGGAAGTTCCAAAAGCGCATACACTGTAAAAACGACAAAATGCCCGGTAAATAAATCTTCTGGTAAAAACTCCGAAACTGTTTTGCCTTTAGTGTAGCTTTTTATCGATGGCCTATTTAAAAAAGCAAACAAGTTAAAAAAGAATAAAAATAAACAAATAGCACACTCCAAACTTACTTTTTATCGGGAGCGAGAGGAAATTTAAAATTTTCATTAAATTTTGGCCAAGAGTTTGTCTGGATGCTACTGTCCATCCTTTTAGTTCCAGGAAAAAGTTTTACCTTAGCGTAAGAAAAAAATAAATAAATAAACAAGTTTTACTTGCTACTTTTCTTTTTGTTTAAAATTGTGCCACTTACGAAGCTGTACCTTAATATTATATCCTTGCACCAATTTGAAGCCAAACAGTGTAGGCAGATGGCGCGCAGAAATAAGCAGAACATTTAGTTCAGGCATCATCCTTCGAGCTCCATCAGGTGCTTCCGTTGAGATAGGTGTCGATTCTATTGAAATTTGAAATCCTATTTCCGGTTCCAGGCTAATGGAATGCCGCTGTTTCGTTCCGTTCGTTGTCGAAGAACTCTGTCCCGGGAGGATGGATCGCAGTTTGTTGAACGAGAACGCCATTGCATTTCGATTTGTATTGGAAATTCTCTCAAGCCAATAAACACTCACTTACTTGAGGAATATCAAATCCTAATGTGCGGTTACAATGCACTGTTACGAGCAAAATAAATTTCTTGAACGTCTCGTCTCGGGAAATATCTAACGAGCTAAGCAACAGTCTAACCCGCAACAACGTATCGAATTAACTATATAAATATGGAACATTAAAAAACCCCACACCCCACATTCATTTTCTGCTTCGAAAGCGAAAATAGACAAACGTATCGGTATTTGTTCAATTAATTTTACTTAAGTCACAGCTCGCACGTTGTTGTTGTATATCTGTGCTTTTCAAATGTCACACACAGAAGCTCTCGCTCGCGCTCACTTAAAATGTCTCTGACTTGGCTCTCGGTCATGGGTATTCTCGGGGTGTTTGGGTTGGGTTTGCTGCCCGACAGTTTATGGAATAAATGTTGTTCTTAATTATTGCATTTTCTTCACTTTTATGCTTTTTATTTACGTCTGCTTTTCAGAGAGAGAAAAAGCCGCAGCAAGAAAGTGGGAAAGCAACAACTCGTAGAGTGAAAATATATTTGTATGGGTAATCCAACGAATTCTTCACAAATCAATTCAATTTGAAAACAATAAAGTAAGTGTCTGTCTTACTTGGAACTTTGAAGTCGTGTTAGCACCACAACCACAATCGAATCGTTTTCGTGAATCACTAGTGCACAATGACAAAGGTGCAAATTCTTTTTTTTTTAATACTAATTGACAATTTCAATTCACAGGTATTCTGCGATTCTTTCGGAAACTCACAGTAGTTTATGGCAAATAATAATCAAACTATTTCTGAACACTTGACGAAACACTTGTTTGCCTAATTACTTCTATTTTATTGGGAGAGGTTCTAAGAGAACTCAGACAGCCGGGTAAGCTCTGTCTTCAGTTGAATAAGATCAGTGTACGAATGATCTGCAAGACTTGATGTTGACTTTAATATCCACTACACTCAACAATTTATAAGAACACAAATTAACATTCGTCTGCGACCGGCAAGCTTGTTTAAATATTCGTGACTTACAAATTAAAAAAAAAAATGAATTGTGACCCAGTTACGACGCGGCGCGGTGCGGCGTATACGACGAACAGAGAGAAACTTCGCAAGGGTAGATCGATAGCAGCACTATGAATAGAGCAAAACGCCGCTCTGAATGGAACTACCTCAAAATAAGATTGCTTCTCGCTTTAACTCATCGAGTTTAGGTTTTTGTCTTATCAAAAACCAACGCTCAAAGATAACGCTTATCAAATTTGTGTAGTTGATCTTGTTTGTGTCTTTCCAATCAACGTCTATGAGCTCATGTTGGGAAAATTAAGAGAACAATTTTTAATTCTTGAGAATATTTTCTATACTCGTTGGTGAACTCATAGATTTTGTTGTTGTTTATAGTTTAAATGAGGAATTTCTTTTACAAAATAATCGTGTAGTACACCTCTTCTTATTATGTGGTTTAATTTTAATCCACGTTTTTACCCATGGGGCGGCGAACATGAGGAGGTGATTCATTTTTTGCTTAAGTTTGTGTTAAGGGTTTGAATAACTTTTAAGAGAATAGTTATTTATCATCTTGAATTGAGCTATCTCGCCAATATACACGTGGATAGTAAACAATGAACAAAATATCAAGGGGTTGGAGAGAGATGACGAATGATAGATGACAGATGACAGATGACAGATGACAGATGACAGATGACAGATGACAGATGACGGATGACATATGACAGATGACAGATGACAGATGACAGATGACAGATGACAGATGACAAATGACAGATGACAGATGACAGATGACAAATGACTGATGACGAATGGCAGACGACATGTGACCTATGATAGACGACAGACGACAAATGGCAGATTAAAGATGACAGATGGCAGATGGCAGATCATAGATCACTGGAAACTGGATTAAATCTAAAGCTTAAGCCAGCAACATGCCAAAATCTTTTAAAATTCATAAAATAAAATCCAAACAAATTCCCAGCTGGCTGGAACATCTAAGTTGGATGGATACCAACGAGGCCACTCGAAGGGTTTCCGCAAGAACATTGCAGGGAATTCGTCGAAGGAGAAGACCTCGTCTTAGGTGGCACAATCCAGTGTAAGATGACCTCAACAGTGTGCTAAGCTAGTGAGATCTGGCCCAAAATAAAAATTATTGGGAATAGTATTCATTGAAGTCCAAATTCAACCATGAAATTGTATTTGTAACCAGGGGCGTAGCGAAGGGAGTTGTGATGGGGTATAGTTACATTCCAGGTTAAGCACATCGTATGAACATTTTCGTTGAAACAGCATGCAATTCAAGCATGCACACCAAAGAGTTTTTTAATTCTTTGGAAGCATTGGTTGTTTTTTTCTATGGTAGCACAAAATGTTTTCAATGTATTCAAGAGAAATTCAAAAACATTGAAAACTCCTTATTGCAATTGAAAAACCTGTCAAAAACTCTATGGACTGCTAGAGTTGAAACAATAAAGGTTGTGTGGAGATAACGCATCGGTTACCAAAGTGGTTTGATGAAAATTCGGAAACTGCTTTTGTATTTCATCTAGAAACATTTTATAGAAATGAGTTCAAAATCGTTCTTCAAACTTTTATTTCGAACGTTAAAGATAATTTAACAGATAATTTTACCATTTTTTAAGTTTCTTAAAAATTTTTTAAATACCCGTTTTTAGAGCAAATGCAACCATGGAATTAGTCAAGTCTATCATAGAATTAGATCGGTTTTTTTTTTTTTTTTTAAGGAATCGGAACTGCAAATTCTTCTTTACTTGTGAGAAATGCTCAAATTTCGACGATATTGTCAAAGATGTATTCAAATTAAGAGATGTGCTTTCGTAAGCCTTTAAATTATTTTGCTACATGTTAACTGCTCCTGTGTCGTCGGTTTCTTGTGAACGGTCATTTAGTAAATTTTTAAAAGTTCTCCATTATTTACGTACGGCCATGGGTAGTTAAATTCATTAATGCTACTTTATACCTCAAAGTATAATATTGTTGATAATAGCCAAATAAGTAAGGTGGTCGAACAATGGGCATTATTAAAGCACTCCAGGGTTGGACTATAAATTCAAATTTATGAACTACTAGTTGAGCCGCCCGGCGTTGCACTGGTCCGTACTTTTAGGGATCCCGGTATCGTCCTTCTTTTCCCATAGTTTTTATATGAATCTGTGAAATGAATACTTTTTTTAATTACTTTTAGTTTTATTTATTAAGTTTTTTCGATGCAGTCGGCAATTCTTAAGACTAGTCGGCATTTCACTTAAAGTTCACTCCTTCATGGCTTGGACCCTCGCCCCTGTTTGTACTATCTAAATGTTTTACCAGAAAAAAAAAGTGGTAGCTCCATGTACTTTTATTGAAAAAAAAAGTTTTTTTAAATCATAAAACTTATATAGAAGTAATTTTTTTCAGAATCGTGGTAAGAGATTTCCTAAGAAACCGTGTTGTGTTGCAAAGCCGTGGAAAGTGTCAAATTGTCCCTTCATTAGTTTTTTAGTTATGTTGAACTGGGCGGAAAAATACCTTTCGAAAAATGCCAGGGCCATACAGTAGGTAAGTCGTCTATTACCATGAAATGCTCATTTTCAACATTTTTCTTTTTTGGACCCAAGACTTAACGTTAATTTGAAGCCTATCAGTTTCAGGACTATTAAGGTACTTTCAAGATAGTTTTCCCCAATTAAATAGCAATTGACTTGCAAGTTTTCTAAAAGTAATTCTGTATCTTAAAATATTTTCTTGACTAACTGTTTGGAACTGTTAAATTTTAATAAAGGTCTTAGTCTTTCTTAAAATACTTGTTTAATTCCAAAAAAATGCACTTCGTTTTTTCCAATAGAATATTAGTAACCAACGGGAGATTTTACCAAAGCCTTTTTTGATGTAGGTTTTGGTTGGTGATTGTCACCAAAAAGATATCCTTCTGTTGTGAAAAGATGAAGTTTATCTGATACCTGCATATCACTTTTGTTATCATTATTGCATAGAAATGAATGCTACCTTCCTGGTCCGAAAAATAAATGAAAAAAAAAATCGAATATCTATGTGCACAGCAATGTAACTTTTTTATTTATTAATCAACGTTAATGAAAATTGTTCATAAACATATTTTTCGTTTTTCGAATGCTAAGACTCGGCAATAAAGAGGCTCGGTCTGGTAGTTGTTGATATTTTTGATGGTTTTTCTGAAGTTGTCGTATAAATGTGTTTCAAATATTTGTTGAAGTAATCAGTGTAGTTCATTGGCGTTAAAATGCGATGTTTTCGGATTGGCAAGCGTGGCGATAACGCCAACATACTAGCCCACTGTCCATCACAAAGATCGTCATAATGAAGATCACCAACTTCTCTGCCACCCAAATCACCAGGTCCTCTGCATTTTGGCTGTCCATCCCAGAGCTTCGGACCAGAATCACGAATCCAACGTGCGAGATAAAGAGCTCGACAGTCACAATGCCATGGATTTTTGTCCAGCTTAACAGCTATTAGCTTATGAAGTCTGTCTAACGCTCCATGTGGTAGGAACTGTAATTTATTTGAATCAATGCGCCTGTTTTGTTCAAAACAAAATCAATTATCAAGGTTTTCAAATTAAATGCTTCAATTACTTACAACTTTTCTAGATTCACAAGAGGATGAAAGACTGTAGGCTTAAAGCTTTTCAATATGTTGTTATTCAACATCAGATTAACTAAACTTGTAAGCCCCTGGAAATCGCTCTCTTCAAGTACTGTGAGATTATTTGAAAACAAAGTTAAACGTGTTAGAGACACTGTGTAAAGGAATAATTGATCTGGAATATTTGATAGTGAGTTTTGTCCCAAAAACAGCTCCCGCAAGTTCACAAGTTCAGTAAATGCTGCTGGATCAATCTGATGGAAAGAATATGTATCAAATATTAGTTTCTAGTAACTATATATGAATTAAATTTTAAACAACTAAGCACTTTTTATATTTCCTCAAATGTACAATAAGAAGCATGAAGCAATCCTCTCATCTTCAGTGACATACATTTAAATATAAAATTGAATAAAAACAAATTAAATTATTTTCCAAATAAATCAATAAAAAATTGTGTGTCAAAAGACGTAATAGGAATGCTGCCTTTATATACTGGTAGTTCCATTTTATAAAATTTCTTTAAGTTTTATTTTGATCTTAAATATTATGTCTTGGTGGGATAAAAAATTTTTCTTAGCATCTGACACTGAAAAATTAGTTTGAAGACAATTTGTCTCCAAATAAAAAACCATTAACTTTCCACTCTTTGTCAGTGCATTTTCAAATTATATTTTTTTTTTTCATTACTTCATCGTACAGACATTTTTTTTAAAACTTTTCTGTAGCAAACTAAACGCTGACCAAAAAAGATGTCTTACAATTTTTGATAAAATTCATCGTTTTGCTGATATTGAAGGCCAGAGTTTTGAAGAAACTCACCATTTTTGCTTGTTATAATTCTTAGATAAACAAATATTATTAATGCGCAACACTTATTTTAAAATATTTTAGAAAATAATCGAATTCTAATTAAGACAAAATGGAAAGCTGAGTAAAAAAAAACCTTCTTTTAAAATTAACCCTAGTTTACAAACTGGACCCCAGAGCACGTTTGAACACTCATAACTTTTTTGTTTTTCATTTTTTTTAAATGGGATTTTTACTCAGTGAACAAAATTCAATTTTTTATTCATTCCTTAAGTTGAAACGATTATCAGATGTTTACAGATTTTTCTGCGATTTTTTTGTGAAAACAACCCGTCCACCCGAACTGGGGTCCATTTGGACCATTTGGACCCCAGTACTGAAATTCTATGAAAAATCATATTTTTTCTAATAAATAATTATTTTATTTTAAAAGCAGCCTAGTTTATGTTTAGAAGAATTTAACTTGAAGTTGTGGGCAGTATCGGGAGACATTTAACACATAAGGTTCTAGTGTGGCAAGGGCAACAACATCTGCCACATCCATCGCAGGTGGTTCTGGTTTTCTTGTCCTCTGCTCTTGGGCAAAGGTGACATCTGCTTCTTATACAAGAGAGCCTTTCGGGGACTGTTGGTAATTTTTCCTGAACTCTCCCCAAAATACAGAGAGCATACATTGCAGATTTTCCAATGCCAGATTGTGTTGCCTGTTGAGAACGGTTATTCAATTCTGACTCAACCAGTTCCTCCGCTAGTTCGATGAGTTTATCACTTCTGTACAATTTTTTGTTTCTTCTAGGATTAATTGGATTGAAGTGTCGAAAAATGATAACAGTTGCTAGGGCTGCTATGTCCAGTAAGTTGTAGAATACAACCATCGGCCAGCGATTTGTTTTGTGTGTACATGAATAAACTGAGACCATTTGGTCGAATACATCGACTCCACCTTTGGTGCTGTTATAATCCAGTATCATTGCAGGCTTACTTTGATGACCGGAAGTGGCTTTCTCACAGTTATGTTGTGTTGATAGCAATACCACTTGTTTGTTTGGCTTCGGAACATAACTCACCAACGCCATTTTTCCAGAAAATCCAAAAATGGATGAGTGGACTGGACGATACTGCTTTTTGTTATTGACCTTTACAGGCTCATTCTGCTCATCAAGAACCTCCTTCGCTACAAAAGGTTTAGGCAAATCTGTTTTGTTTTTCCGAATCGTGCCAAGAATAGTGATCTTCTTATCCAGCAACTTCAATGCCAAATCCACCGACGTAAGGAAATTATCAATAGTGAGGTTGCGTCCAGAATTGAAATATGATGGCATCAACGACATCACCACATCATATCCACGACCAAGTCCTGTACTTTGGTCAGAGCTACCAGTGTAGAAAGAAAACTTCAGTGGATAGCCCGTTGAGCTTTCATGCATCCACCTAAAGTTCAAGCCATTTTTCGCAGGCTTGCTTGGCATGTATTGGGGAAATTCAATCATTTTTACCTGAAAAAAGTGAAATAATGACTTTTTTTTTCTTTTGATAGGCGGACCTGGCAAGAACATTGATATGCATCAATATTACAATCAGTAAATACGTAAAACAGACATATCGAAAGGGATAAGCGGGAATCCCAGATTTGCAAAATTAGGCAATTTCCATCGTTTTTGAAATTGAAAAATTTTATTGCTGACCTCCTACGTACCTGCATAATGACATCTCTGCTTAAATTTCTTTATCCCTGCTATATATAATACTTAGAAACAATTCATACAATAGCCAGAAGAACTATAACTGAACAATATAAGTCAGAAATCAAAAAAAATTCGAAGAAAAAATCGTGGCCCAGTTCGGGTGGACACGACTTTTGCCGGTTTGTAAACGAGGGTTAAAAGAATAAATTATAATAACTTTGGAGGAAGCTTTTTAAGGTTCTTAGTATCTAATTTTCTAGTGTCGGAAGCAGAAAAAAATCAATTTTTTGCTCTCCCTAGCCTCATTTTGTTTGGGATTTATTCCGTCTAAATTTCATTTGGTTTGTAGATAATCCGCTTTTTGGTAAGATTACATTTCTTCATTTCGACTTCGCTTGGTAATATCGTTTCATGTTGGTCAATCTCAATCGAGCTCATTGAAGTTTGAGTTGAAAACCATATTGTTCAACAAGTATTCAACTCAAACGACTACGGTAATATCATTCTAGAATAGCCATTAGAAAATCTTTTTCATTAGAAATTATTGACCGATTCCGTTAAAAACGAACCCACACGAGTTACACGATGTATTTTTCCCCTCAGTCGACTCGTTTGAAGTTAGCTACACACTTTTACACGACCAATACCGTGGCTGCATATAGACACTTTCTATCTATCATCATTTTCAAATGTCGATTCAAGGCCAAAAAATAATATCCAATTTCAAAAAAATTTAGCTTGTAAAAGGAGCAGAAAGTTGCTCTTAAAAATAAACAAAAATCTATAATCGTTGGTCTTTGGAAGCCATCATTATTCGAATTCAATACTGCAACTAAATGTGAAGTGATCTAATATCTGAACATAGTTTCTAATGAATACAAAGAAAACGTTTAGCGTGAAATTAATTCCATGCACTTCTAACGAAAACGAAGAAGCGAAATAAGTCCAAAACAAGGCTAGAATTTCTGTTATCATCGTATTTGTGGAACAGAATATTGGACAATTAAAATATATTTTGGGAAATAAACAAAACCTATAGCGACGAAGACGTAATAACAGTAAGGAAAACGAGTAACGAAAGATTAGGTACCCCAAGAAAATACTTACCACACTTATACGGTTCATGGTAAGATCCAATGTCAGTAACTCCGGTAAATGTTCAAATGTTTGTCTGGAAATGTGACTCAAACGGTTACTGTGCAAAATCAAAGTCCTCAGGTTTTTGACACCAATGAAAAAGTCGTCAGATATATTGGCTGAGGATAAGTTAACCGGAAGAAATAATAAGTTAAATAATTATGTTTATTATCATGATATTCAATTAACATTTGGAATTGAAAAGGTAGAAAATATTAGAGCATTCTTTTCCCTTTGGCTTTTGTTTAGATTTCGATTGATTTCATTTTCTGTCGTTCAATTGTACTGTTGTTGCTTTAAAAGAATTCGGTAAGTACTTTTACAGATTCTTTTTTCACTATCAGAGCAGCTTATTTCAAGCAAACAAGCTTATTTCAGTGAAACAATGTATCTTTTCTTCTAGAGTTTTTTCACCCTTAAGAACTCAGAAATATGTGTCACTGTCATCATTTAGCGAGGTGTTAGTTGTTAGTAAGCAAAAATTAAGTCTAACACACTCAGGACAACAGAACTAAAAAACATTACAAAATTATTGATAAACACATACAAAACAAATAAGATAGCTACATATTATGTACATACGTAAAATTAAATAATAAATATGACAATTATAAAGATATAAGAAACATACAAAAAAAATAGTCAAGAGAGTGGAGCTCTGGTTCGAATCAAGGACTTTAACGTAGTTTTACTAATGTGAAAATCTATATTTGAGTTTAGGGTCAAAACTTTTATCATACGAGTAAGAGGTTCATTCATACCATAATTAGTTCTATGATGGGGAGAGTGAAGTAACTCCAAGTTGCGCAGTTGGTATGAGCCTCCCCGGTAGTTAAAACTTATGCATGAGAGCAAGTCAGGAGCATCAATTTGTCCTGTTATAAGCTGGTGAATAAAGACTAAATCATTATTTATTCGCCGATGCGAAAACAGTTGCATCTGCAAAAGTTGAATACGATGCTCATACGGCGGAAGGTCATAAGGATCAGTCCATGGAAGTCCCTTGAGAGCAAATCTAATAAATCTTCGCTGTATACTTTCTATCCTTGAATTGTGGACTGCATAATAAGGAGACCATATTTGAGAAGCATATTCTAGATGAGGTCAAACATGACAGTTAAAGCCAAGCATTGAATTTCCTTTACTAACAATATACAGTCAAACCTGGATAAGTGAGAACTGGATACCTAAGTGAGAAAACTCTATAAGTGAGAGTAATAGCCAGGACCCGACATTTTAAGCACCCAAAACCTCTATAAGCGAGACACAGAAACCTCTGTAAGAGAGAGTGGTTTTTCCATCATTGACCTCCGCAAGTGAGACTGCTACTTAACTATACCTCTCTTAGCGACAGTTGAGCAAACAAATTTTACATCTGCTATTTTATGACTCGTTCTTAACTTTCGTGGAACTTTCTACCATTGTTTTTGTATTGTTTTCTCGTCTATATTGTACCCATTCTATTTCGTGGAACTAAAAAAATTTTGTTATTTTATCGTATTCTTTTCGAATGGACACGTGTCCCTGTGTTTATGTAATTTTATCATTATTACATATTAACTACATTCGATCTTGCTGTCACTTGTTATTGCTGCGTACCTCTATAAGTGAGAAACGCTACCCATGTACCTTAATTAGCGAGAAACTCGGGTTAGTGAGAAACCTCTATAAGCGAGAATGAGATTGTGCTCCCTTGAACTCTCGCTTATCCAGGTTTGACTGTAATTGATATGAGATGTAAATGCTAAATTGGAACTAAAGTAAACAAAGAGGTCCTTAATACTGGACACCTTGCATAATATTTGATTAGAAATCGAGTAATTATAAAAAGCCGGTGTACGTTTTTTCGAAAAAGCTTTACTTTGGCATTTGCTTGGATTGAGAATCAGTCCATTTTTATCGCACCATGTGGCAAAATTTTCAACATCAGATTGTAAAGTAAGACGATCGGCTGCGCAGTCTATTTTTTATTTTTTAATATCGAAAGTTAAGCTTTCACAAACAAGCTGTTGAAATAATTTGGGGATACACTAAAGCTTAGATATGGGTCTGTAGTTAAGGATATCCGATTTAATACCTTTTTTAAATACAGCTGTAATAAAAGACTTTGTCCACAGTAAAGGGAATCGAGCAGAATCTAAGGACAATGAAAATTAATAATGAAGGGGAAATGCAATTTGGGACATACACAGCATTGGAGATGCTCTGAATCCGATCCAGAGCCCGTTTTCCCCCAAATTGGTCAGGAATTTCGTTTGAATTGTTAAATACACTACAATACACAGAAAATCGAGAATAGTTGGAATATTCCTTTACTCTAAAATCTTGTCCGATAGAACAACACGGAGGCAGATCTAGGATATCGAAAAAAATATTAAAATGTTAATCTAGTCGAAGGTAGTGAAAATTTTGATGTTTCTCTTTTAAGCGCGCCGCTGTAGTTATTGATATGGGGATGGAATGGATTTTGTTAAAATTAAGTTGAATATATGATTTTCAATAGTCAACACAATTATCAGAGCTACCGAAAAAACTGGTTGGATTTGGGCTTAATTTAGGATGATTTTATAGAACAACTTCAACCTGGCAGCACTGTTTTCATTGACAGCTTGTTGAGTAAACTTCATATGAAATACTAGGCGCGATCATTGAACTTTATGCAGGATTTATACAGTTTTACTTGACATCGCTATAAGTTGTCAAAATAAACCTGATTCTTCGGTTCTCAAAAAATGCTAAACCACTAAATCACCAGAAATTCCTGTCATTTGAAGAAAAACAGCCCAAGCTACTAATTTTATTGCAGGCCATCCCCTGAGCAAGGAAGAAGTAAGAAACGAAGCCAAGAAAACAAAACCTTTAATTTAAATATGAAATAGTTTCGCCATTTTTAAAATAACTACAACCTAGATAGCTTATGACTTTGCTTATTTCTTCTAAATAATAAACGAAATGAAATTTAAAAAAATACTTACCAATTATATTCCACGACAAATCAAGTATCTTTAGTTTCTCCAAAACCCGCAGACTGCCCGATTTTAAGACTGATATTTCATTCTTTGACATATCCAATTCTTCCAAGACAATTTGATCTTTTAACAAACCCACAGGGAAGTTCTTTATTCTGTTGTCCGATAAATTTATGACCGTTAATCGCTGCATATGATTCAACAAATTTTCTGGAATATCTGTCAAAACATTTTTGCTCATGTCTAGTAAATTCAAATTGCGAAGTTTCCAAAATGTCCTCTGATCCAATTCCTCAAGTTGATTGCTTTGCAATCGCCTAGAATACACTCATTCCTAAAGCAAACTAAAAATAATATCAAATCGTTCAACTCACAGTTGAATTAAACTATCTAAATCCTGGAATAAATCGTAGGGTATGAAATCGAGGAAATTATTAGATATGTCAAGCTCTTCTAGCAGTGTTAGGCCTCTGAAAGTGTCTTTGTGTAGAGTTGAAAGTGAATTCCGTGATAAATCTCTAAAACAATAACAAAAATAGTTTCCTTAAATCAATGAACGTAGGTAATGTATGAGAAAATACACATTTTAAGTTAAGAACATTTCAGACTTATGAATCATTTTTATTTCTTAATCTGTATCTAATTCCACCCTCAGACGATATAGGGCAAACACACAATGAGTATGGAGAATAGAAGGTGATACTGTGTTGGAAGGGTTTAGCATAGAGTAGAACCAGACAGTCAACTGCGGCAAGGTAGTGCCATTTAGTCCCCAATGCTAAATTAGACCGGGAACCTTAGTCGCCATTGTCGGTTGGTTTCATTTTCATTTGAAAATGTTTCAGGTAAAAAAAGTATGAGTTGACTCTCTGTATTATGTACTCTGTGAGGTTTAAGGCCCCTTAGAGTATGCAAATGGAGGTTAAACCAAGTCAACGGGGTTTGACTTGTTTTGACTTCTGTTCCTGCTTGGTTCAGCCGCTTACGAATTTGGCGCTTTTCTTAGCCCTTAGCTTCCTGAGCCCCTGTTCTGTAACCATCGTATCGATTACATAGATCGAGAAACTTCCATAGTTTTCGGAACGAAATCCTGCTAAATTCGCAGAATTTAGAATCAGTTTCCTCCGTTTATCGCTGGATTTTAAAGAGGTGGTAGTTGCAGAACATGGGTCCTGAACACAAATATGCTTTCTTGACGTAAATAGAGAAGTGCAATTGAATAGCCACCTTCTATCCACTATGAGAATCCGAATATTAATTTCGTTTGAGTTAACTAATTTACAAAACCACCGCCATCTGAACGACAATATAAAATTTCTACTTACATAAAAACCATATTCATTGGAATAACTTGAGTAGCTGGCACAGATTTCAGGTTTGTATTCCAGCATGCAAAACTTTTCGTATCAGGATTGCAGCGGCATACACCAGACGTACAATGATTCCATTCGATTCTACTGCCCGGGGTTAGTCTCCAAATTGGTTGCTCAACCGAACGTAGTCGGCTTTCAATTTGTCTAATTCGTTTCTGCAAACCACTTTCCAAATTAAAAGCCCCCATATCTGGCACATTCGATTCTTTCTTTTCGACTGAGTCCTTAACACTATTGGCCTGTTTACTAATCACAAAAAGTTGAGCTATAATTTTCAATGCTTCACACGCTGTAATGTTGCAACTATCCGATCCAGATACCATAGCCGGTAAAAAATGTCGCTTCCAAAAAGTGTCAAACTGATCACTAAATCCACTTGGCAGTACAATGACTGTTATCAAAACAGCCGTTAAAACTGTAACGCGCATTTTTCAAAACGAACTGTGTTCTGTTCAATAGATTTTTTCATACTAAGGTATTCGTATTATGCACGCAATATGCAACTGATGTGGAAAATTCGAATGCGCGCCACTTGAAAAATCTCCCATTGAGTACACTAATTTAATGTCAAGTGAAAAAGATTCATTTGAATACATAAGTAGTGCTAGTTGTAAATGTAGGTGAATATCTTAAAGTCTTTGAGAAACTTAATATGATTAGGTAGGTAGGGTACTTGAACCTGGCAATTTAAATCAATCCAAGCATGACTTTGACAAATGCCACAAACTCGCAGCTAAAGCAATGAAAAGTGGGTCTGATGTAATTAATTTGAATTTGAACTCACAACTATTTCCAGGGTAAAACAGTTGAAGGGATACATTTTGGAAATGAAATTCTTCATCATCGGTGATACCTGTGGAGTAATGGTTGTCAATTGTCATGTCAGCCTATTAAATGAGAGTTTGAGCTTTGAGTCCCAGAAAACATCAATTTTTTTTTCTCGCATATCGATTTTTGCGAGGACTTCGTAGACCCTCAAAGAGTAATTACATGGCAATGAAAAGCGCTTCCTTACTTGACCTTTCGGAATGTTCAAAAAATTGTCGGCCCGCCTTCATTATGCACAAGGAACGTTTGAGACAAATCGGCTGCTCTGCAACTCTTTTGGTGCTGTTTTAATGATTATTCATTTTAAAGGCCCGGTGAGTCGATAATTCAACTCGAATTAGAGATTAGTGAGGTTTCCATTTAATTTTTAATTTTTAAACTAAAATTTTAAAAAATAAATTGTTTCAGGGGAAAAATGTAGCTGGCTATTTGACTAGAGCACTGTTTGTAAAAAAAAGCGATAAAAGAGAGAGAGACAGGTGACGTCTCGACGATGTTCTAGACTAGAGAATCAATCGATTTTACGATTGAACTATACCAAGTACTGACAGCTTTTCGGTTTCTTGGATGCAGGTACCATTCATGGATACTGGCAATGGGGGAATGTTAAGCTTTAACGACAAGAGACAGCATTGGGTTTTCGAAGCATTGAACTCTATTCGGCTGTTATGGCCCCCCATGCAACAATGTTGTCAAGGTCAAAATTCAATGAGCTTATCATACGCAACCGTTTCAGTTCCACATCCGAAGAGCAGGGACGTGAATTTGGAAACGAATATGAAAAGCTGAGGGTCGAATCGTCAGCAAAACGGTTAAGCGGATTAGAAGTTTCAGACAAGAGATCATTAATGAAAATGAGGAAGAGAGTCGGAGACAAAACGGAGCCCTGGGGCACACCAGCATTTATGAAGTGGGTATCAGACTTGAAGCCATCCAACACAACTTGTATTGAACGGTCGGAAAGGTAATTTCTAATCCATCGAAGAAGAGACTCATCGATACCAAAAGCACGCATTCTCGATAAAAGAGCCTGATGACAAACTCTATCAAATGCTTTAGAAATATCAAGCGCAATAATCTTACTTTCTCCAAAACAATGTAAAGATTGGTTCCACTTTTCGGTGATATATGCCATCAAATCACTAGTGGGCCGTTTGCTACGAAAGCCGTACTGACGGTCATTAAGAAGCTTTCGTTCTTCAAGATTTTTCATAAGGTGATGGTTTATCAACGTTTCCATGACATTGGAAAGAAGGGACGTAAGTGCAATTGGACGGTAATTGGAAGGGGAGGAAGATTCGCTTTTCTTAGGGACCGGCTGGACAAAAACAGTTTTTTATCTACTCGGGAGAGCCCAGCAGAATAGGAAAGATGGAAAGGTTTACGCATTGGTTTCGCCAGCGTTGAAAAACACCTCTTCAGAATAACGACGGAGATATCATCTGGACCAGCGGATTTAGGTATATTGAGATCTGTTAGGAACCTCGCTACCGAGTGAGTTCGAAAAAATATCTGCTTCATCACAAAATCTGCAGACTCGAGCTCAGTCCAAGTTGAGCTGCAAGCAAATTAGCTTTATCGATGGAGTTGACATATGGACAATCATTGAAAACGAGCATTTGGACCGATGACGTGGTCGAGTTCTTAATGTTCTTGACAAAAGACCAGAAGTTTTTACTTCCTTTTGGACACAACAGTATTTTTTGCCCTACTTTAAGCAAAAACTTGGCCTTTCGTATGTTACAGATATTTCTAGCCCGTTTGAACAATTTTCGATTTTCTACAGTTGGGTTGTCTTTTAATTTTCTAAAACTTCTTTCTCTAACCCTAATCACCTCTTTACAGCTTAAATCAAAGCACGAATTCTCTTTGGGGATGATACTTTTTGTTCTGTGAGGAACAAAGTTTCTCATGCCTGTCGTTGAGAATCACGTTAGATATCATATCAGCTGATGCGTCAACGTTTCCGTCGAGAAATGACAGTGACCAATTAAAATTTCGAAAGAAACTATTCACGCCGTCCCAATTGGCTTTCTCGTATTTCCACACAGGACTTTATCTTTTTTTACCGCGACGGAAAACGACAAATCAATCAATATTACACAATGGTCCGATTTGCTTAGAGGAGATAATACTATTTATAACCCTGTATTTTTCTGGATGAGAAGTGAGAAATAGGACAAGAATAGGCTCATCAACAAGTTGAGTTAAATGATTAAACTTAGCGAATGTAGTGGTTTAGGTAAACAACAACCTGTAATAAGTTGTAACAAAATCCAAGGACAGGTGCATTGAAACATAATTGTAGGGTTTTTACCATACCAAGTTGGAACTTGAAATTGGTTGCACTGTTTTTAAGACATCGCAATAAAACAACTTTAAAATATTAGAGCGAGAACTTTATGTAAAGAACCAACTTCAGATTAAGTTTTCCTCAGGATATACCATTATACGAATGAAGAAATCCCCTAAATAGGTTGCAACAAAGTTTAATACAAAAAGAACGATAGAGAGGCAATAACTGTCGCAAAATGTGCATCCGTGTACTGCACTGACCTACCCTAATATTACTAAAAAAACTCGTGCCTACCTCACTAGCTGACAAACGAAATGCCAAAAAAGTCTTTAAAAAAAGTTGCATTAGTTCCTCTGCCATTCCAAAACGCAACCAACTTCCTTAATTTTTCTTCAATTGAAACATTGCACATTTTTCTATTTTCTGTATGATGTGAGAACCTAGTTATACTTCAAATTGTGACAAGAACAAAATAAAATCTACAAGACGTTTTTGAAAGCATGAAAGCCATAAGCGACTTTCACTCAAAACATAAATTTATATTTACAGTGAAAAACTTGGTTGATATTAGATTCCGGCAGTCAAGTTGAGTCACATCTCAGGTACCATTTTGTCCCATTGCATCACTTGCTGAAGAGAAAACTTCAAATTGGTTTTGACAGCTAATGTCATCGCTGTCCATGTCGTTCCATTTCATCCGCTGCTTATGGATAACCTCTCATAAGAATTTGTGTATTTAATAGAGCTACCATTTTTGCCCATCAGCAAACGGACGCAACTTATTCTTTGGGTCAGCCCTTAATTCACTCATTCTCAAGAAGAATGCTGTAATCGAAATGCAAATTTTACTTTTGTTGCTATGACTTGATTTTCTTCTTCATTCTTGTTTATTTTTAACACATTGTGTGCAATCCTTCATACCCACCCACCTTTAGAAGTTTCTATCCAAACAAAAAGTAATAAAAAGTCATTTTCTTGAATTTTCCTTTTCGAATACATGTAATTGATTTAGGGAACGTTTATTTGTTTCAAAACAGGACCAAAAAAAATAAATAGCAAATGTGATATAAGTCACCAAAACTTAATGATGCAACAGAGGTTTTCTTAAAAAGTCTTATTTTATCAAAAACAGTAAAACATTGTTAAAGACAAAAATTATTTAAATGTAAAACTACCCTTAGCTTAGTTAAAATACAAATTAATACAATTAAAACCTAAAACTCATTTTAAAATCAATTCTAAAATCATCATATTTTGCCTTTGTTGGTTTTAGTCAACTTCGAGCTTTCTAAAACTTCCAACAACCCCGGAATCAATGTCGCCAATATCATTTCCAGCAAAATTAACTGCCTCCTTTGAAACTTGAATTTGCATATCATCCAAGGCCAAAATTGCCGCTCGTCGTTGCAATAGTTTTTCTTTGAACTGTTTAATCATATCAGAAAGTGGAACAGTGCCTCCATATTCCAGAGGTAGTATAGCTGGATTGATTTTATTTTTCAGTGCGTCGACGGATTTGTGGACCTGTAAATTAAAATGATAAATCAATCAAATAATCATACTTTTAAAACACAAACAAATTTAATTAAGCTTACGAAAAAGAGAGTAGGAAATTAGCATAAAAAAGAGGAACTATTTTTGGTTTGGGTTCTTTCATTGGGTACAATTCCACAGTTTCAGTTTACGTTTATGGTTTACAAGAATTCAGATGGTACGCTGGAACTTGTACAACAATCCTAACAATTTTGGCAGAGTGGTTTCTTAAGTGAGGTAAGTATAGCACTAGTCCGAACTCTTTTTGGATTGATCTTGCACAAACTGTGAAGTATTAGATTTTAAAATTAGAACCGACCGAATAATGCCACCAACTAATTTCTTCAGTATGCAAAGTCGAGCTAATAATTTTTGTATGGTAATGATGTACGACGATTTTCTAACACTTTTATAAGGATTCGGATTCGGTTTCAGGAACCTAGAATGCTTCGCATGTCTTAGACGTAAAAGTCATCCAAAATCATTTTTCATTCAAAAGAGGGACATTAAATATTTTGAGACCCTCAAAAGAGGATTAAATTTTTACCATGAATAGGATGTTGCCAGGGAAATACGACGAAGAAAAAAAGATTTTGGTTGAAGATAGTGCAGTGGACGTATGAATGAGAAGAAATGGAAGCAGTAAAGGGATCACTGAACCCTATTTTTAGAATGGCTGATTGAAACGTGTAATTTAGGTTCCTTTTGATGTTTGAGTACATTTTTTTTGGATCAATGTACAAAATGAATTGCGGAGTCGTTGTAAGACACTCCTTATTCAAATTTTGAATGTTCTTTTACCAATTGGTAAACTATCATAGTTTACTTGACGTAACGGAGATTCATTCCGTTGCGTTGTAATGTAACCTAGCATGTACAGGGTGTTTTGCATTCGGAGCGACAAAAGCTCAAGATGGATAGGTTGGGTCAAGCCAAGAAAAAAATTTGGTAGTAAGTGGCTTGGAAAGCTTGTAAATTGTTTTAAGAAATTAAGTCACTTCTTTATAATGTTGCCACTCCCACCTAAACGGTGGGAAGTATACCCCACACCGATTCTGGACTTTTGTTGCAATTAGAAAGCGCTTTTCATTGCAGTACTAAATCTCGGAGGATTTACTAATTCATCGCGAATAGCGATATCCTTGGAAAAACAATTTCATGTTTGGAACTGCTACAAAACAGGCAGGCATGCCTCCACTATCACCTATCATACTGTACATAAAATCAGCAAAACGTCCGGAAAATTAGGGAATAACAGGATTTTCAATTACATTTACATGAAACCTACTCCACACACAAATCTGCGGGGTAGGGGGGTTGCAGCCGAGCGACAAAGACCATTTGGCTGATACACCACAAGACTAACTACACAAATACTACATAGAACAAATAACACATGACAACACCACGCAGTAGTACAACAGGATGGTCCCTCATCTTGTTACTAACAGTCCTCATTCAGCCTTCTTATTGTTCTATCAAGGCACTGTCAAAAATCGTCATCTAGACGATCGTGATGTTCGGCGGGGCCAGGGGTTCCTAAATAGTTTTTCAATATTTCCTTCAAAAAAAGTGCTAAGAACTTTTTCAATTAGTGCTCTGGTACTTTGTTAAAAAAAAATATGGTGGCGCAATAGAGCGAAGAGCCCAAGGGCCTAACGCATTTCTCACAATCATTGCTTGTGAGGGAATGCAGGGGACTTACAATTCACTAGCGGAGCACTTGCCAAATCATCGCGAAAGGCGATATCCGTGAAAAGAAAATGTTTGCCTCTGTTGGGATTCGAACCACGAGCCTCTGGGTTAACAACAGTCGTGCTAACCAGAGCTTTCTTTTCTTTACAAAATGTACTCTGAACTATACAAAAAATGAGCATACAAAAAGTGTGTTTCCATGAGTATCCATCCTTTCGATAGAAATTGGCAAGTCTTTAGAAAGTAATTTCATTGCCATGAAAAGCACTTTCTTGATTAGCCGTTCCGAATCAAAAAATTGTAGGTCTCCTCCATTCCCTGACAAGGCATGATTCTCCCCGCTCTGTTTTTTGCCAACCTATGTATGACTGCTTGTATTAGCTAGAATTGATCCAGTGATATATCTGCACAGGTTAAAGATTCTTTTGTCTTATGTTTGTTAAGTTTATCGTTTACCCTTGTTGCGCTTTCTATTGTCCTATAAAAATTGAACCATTTGAGTTGTCAATCTAATGGAAAAAAACAAACTGGGTTAAGATTACTTGGGTCGTACTAAGGCAGTGGCTCGATAGGACACTCACGTGAAATTTCTTTCAGATGCGTGAAGCATAGCTACAAGCAATCAAAGCGTTTTACTTTGAATATCCAGAATTACCGATGGAGAAAGTAGTGCATCAAACCTCCAGAGACCGTAATTAAAAGTCTTACGACTTATGACCGGTTGCAAAAAATCACAGAATACAGTAATACAGAAAATCTGCTCTTCTGCTCTTACCCCCATTTGCCACAAAAGTCTACTTTAGTGAAATCAAAAGTTTCGTTTAAGTGTAGTTTTGCTTCGTTGAAAAATAATGTTTACTACGATGCCTTTTTGAATAAAGGACCTCCCAAACTAAAGCGTTTTTGCGGTTGCGGCAGCGGCAATTGCAGTTGTCAAAATTAAGTTATACAGCGATATTTGAGAACATGCACACCGACACACCAAAAAAACAGCGTTTCATTCATTTGTTTTGTCGCTACTGAAACTGCAAAAACGCTTTGATTTGAGAGAACCTTAAAGCCTTGGCCAAACCAACGCGGTGAGATCGTACGATGCGATTGCGATAAGTCAAATCCCTATGCTTTAAGTCAAACGTCCATAAACGTTTGACTTAATGTATAGGGATTTGACTTATCGCAATCTCATCGTACGATCTCACCGCATTGGTTTGGGCAAGCCTTAATGCTTTCTACATTCTAAATTAAAACCCGAAAATATCGAAAAAAAATGTTTTTCTAAATTGATTTCAATCGAACTGAAGGTTGTCGGTCGAGTCCAGCTTGTGGGCACAATGACACTACCTGCCGCACCTTTTGGTTCAACTCTGTGCATTATAATATTTCCTATTGCTATTTTTATGGGTAAAGAAATTGACTTCGTCAATTTGTTAGACTCTTTCGTGTATTAACTAGATTAAGTTAGACCCGAACTTGTTACTGCTAAGGTTAAGAAAGAATAACTACAACGATATTGAAGGATAGTATACTACAGCATTTTGTAAGGTCCTTTGACGATGCGTTACTCACCATTATTCTTTTCTTCAATTTATCACTGAGCATTGATACGGCTATTTCAATTATTCGGTTAGCGTAATGTGGAATGTTTATGAAATGCGTTTCCTTGTGCCTCATTGGTGTTGAGTTCTAAAATAAGAAAAAAAACGTTTTTGAAAAACGTCATTGCTCAATCCAAAAAATTTAATCCTTGCCTGTATGCACTTGATGATACTCCTGAGGTCTGTTAGCGACCAGAGACTTACAAATCCCATATTCATTCCAGACTCGTCATTTATGTAAACATATCCAGCCACCTGAGATTCTTCATCATCCAATAAGGCCTCACAGATTAGGGAATGTATGCGCGCCATTTGCACCGACGTATACTTGTAAGGATCAAATTTGCCACCAATGGAGAAAATAACTTGACGCCCAAACTCATCACGTTCCGGCAGAGGTACCAGATATCCATTTTCGAAAATCTCATTCAATGCCGGGTCATCGATGTCTAATTTAGTGAACCATTGTGGGAAAAGCTGTCGAATTGTCAAATAGCGTTCTAGCATCTCGCATGCTGCAGGAACAGAGAATTTCTTGGTTCGCAAAAATCTCAGCAAAAAAATTGAATCTGTTCGGCATTTCTTTATGTTGGGGTGTTTGGAGATCCATTCACGGAATTGGGCGAGAGCTTGTTTCCTAATGTTGTCGTCCTCGTGAAGTTCTTCTTTAGCAACTGCTCGCAGTTCAGGACTCAGCTTGCAAACATAAGGATCATAATCATCTGGCGTGGTTGATAGGTTTGTCGTGTGGATGACCTGAGTTTCAAGCACTGAAAATGTTAAACAAATATTTTTAATAAATATTGCACCGCATTGGATTAAAAATATAAAAAATTATCTTTTGTTTCATTTTTTATGTAGTGCAAAATAGAGATAGAGATAGGGATAGAGATAGAGATAGAGATAGATAGAGAGAGAGAGAGAGAGAGAGAGAGAGAGAGAGAGAGAGAGAGAGAGAGAGAGAGAGAGAGAGAGAGAGAGAAGCACTTGAAGGCTTATCTCAGAAGTTGTGATTTTTTTTCTAGGCAGTAGAATCAAAAGGAGACATCATTCATCATCTATAACTTAACGATGATCATGAAAGGATGTATCAGCTACGCCTATACTACCAAGGCCTGGAGAGAAGCTAGGGTCATCTTTATACCTAAAGCCGGCAAAAGCTTCCATGTAAATCCAAAAGATTTAAGACCTATTAGTCTATCATCCTTCCTCTTTAAAACACTAGAAAGAATGATTGACATACCTAGTCTGATCTCAACGGCGCAACCTGCCTATACAAAAGGTAAATCAGTGGAAACTGCACTCCACTCTCTGGTTTGCACCATTGAAAAATCCCTGCACTACAAAGAATACTCTCTCGTCGCATTCCTAGACATAGAGGGTGTATTTAACAATACAGCAATCACTAATACTCTTGATGGGCTGTTCATAGAAGAACACATCAAGAAAATGATAACAACAATGCTCAGCAGCAGAATCATTAGTTCCGAATTGGGAAACTACAAAACAAGCAGAATGGCCAATAGAGGTTCCCCGCAGGGAGGAGTTTTATCTCCGCTACTGTGGAACCTGGTCGTTAACAAATTGTAAATCGATCTAGAGGACAAAGGTTTCAAAACCATAGCCTATGCCGATGATGTAGCAATTGCCGTAGCTGAGCTGCTACAAACAGCACTTAACAAGCTTAACAATTGGGCTGTAGATTGTGGTCTGAACAATCAATCCACACAAAACGGAATTAGTTCTGTTTACGAGGAAATACAAAATTCCGGAGTTCAGAATCCCAACTATTTGACTCTCACACTGTCAAATTAGGCTAAGAATCTAGGTCTCATTTTTGACAAAAAACTGACCAGGAAAACCAATATTGAGGAAAGAGTAAATAAAGCCAACGTAGCACTCTTCTCCTGTAAAAAAAAGCCATTGGCGGGAAATGTGGTTTCTCCCCCCAAATCACCCATTGGCTGTTTTCCTCGGTAATTAGACCTATACTCACATACGGGGTGATAGTCTGGTGGACAGCACTAGACAAGATGATCAACTACAACAAGCTGGCCAAAGTTCAAAGAACGGCTAGTCTGTGTATTCGTGGCGCACTGAGGACAACCCCATCGGACGCCCTCAATGTACTACTAGATCTCACACCTCTGGATATCTTCAGTAAACAAGTCGCAGCTAGCTCAGCTACTCGACTCAGAGCTATATCACAGTGGACCAATAATCAAATCGGCCACACTACCATTCTAGATAACTTTAAATTCTTACCGAATCGATCCGACTACACCACCCCCAAGTTAGTGTTTGACAATAATTTCCAAGTAACCATACCTTCAAGAGAAGCTTGGGAAAATGGCGCTCTTTTGGAAAATGAAGCAATACACTTCTACACCGATGGCTCAAAAACCAGCGAAGGTGTGGGAAGTGGAATCTACTCAGAAAAACTGAATCTCAGTCTTTTCTTCCGCCTACCCGATCATTGTAGTGTGTTCCAAGCGGAAATTCTGGCGATTAAGGAGGTGCTGTCTTTGCTCAAAGAAAACGTCATATCCTCCACGGGTATTCGGATCTTCTCAGACAGCCAAGCTGCCCTTAAATCTCTTGCCTCTGTCTCTACAAAATCCATCACGGTCCAAAATTGTCAGATGTCTCTGAGGGAGATGTCAAATCAGTTTAACATTCACCTTTCATGGGTGCCAGGGCACAGGGACCTACCAGGCAACTGTATGGCGGACGAACTAGCCAAAATGGGCACGACCACTTCCCTACGCTCAGAATGGAACAACATAGGTGTACCTATCGCTACATATAAACTCCTACTTAGACAAAACGCTTCAAGGATAACAAACACTAGATGAACTGAGAGTAACAACTGCCTTGCAACCAAAAAAGTTTGGCCTTGTGTAGACTCAAAACGCTCAAAGAGTTTGTTAGCCCTGAACCGCCTGTATCTAGGTTCTACCATAGGTGTTCTTACGGGACACCGTCTATTAGGACGACACGCCAAAAGACTTGATGCGTTTTCCAATGGTTTCT
The DNA here is from genome assembly GCA_914767635.1 of Melanostoma mellinum. Lineage (NCBI taxonomy): Eukaryota > Metazoa > Arthropoda > Insecta > Diptera > Syrphidae > Melanostoma > Melanostoma mellinum. Next base: position 159,067,707 of record OU612058.1, on the reverse strand, counting down.
GTAGGAGCTGCATGGACGAAGAGGAGGAGGAAACCGTTCAACACCTTCTTTGCTCATGCCCTGCACTTAGGAGGAAAACTCATATCGGTGAATTCTTCTTCGGTATAATCGAATATAGCGACTTAGCTTACATAGACCGACCCTACAATTCTTTCGAAATACATTAAATAAATTTAATTAAAAGTTCCGCGTGGTTCGACTAGCAGCTGACTAACCGGTTGTCCCGTAATGGAAGATTAATAAGTGATCAACTCGTTAATCTTACATCGAGTTTCTGAGATCAGTAGGTGATTTACTAGCTGATCTCTGTGGTATCACAATGGGCCCTTGCGACCTAAGCTCATAGACTGACAGCCACTTCCACCTTACCTAACCAGAATCAAAAGGAACAGGAGGTCGACTAGCTTGAGATGCAAAACTGGAAACTGTTTGTCAGAAATCGTACTCATTGCCGTGACATGTTGGTGGAGGCCTATCCGTGCCCAGAACTGAAGTATTCACTTAATAGTTTTCCAAGACAACGCCGTATATTTTTGCCTTTTTGTGATGATTTGTCTTGGACTGGATTTGGCTCGAAGGACCAAACGAAAATTCTGTTTGTCTTTGTGATGAATCAAAATTTACTATTTATTGCAACGTTAATTTTCATTTTCCATAAATCTAACGAATCATTCTCATTCCGTTTTAGCTCTCTTCAAAAATTTTTTTTCAGTCTATGCACGCACATGTACATTTTAAATAAAATAAATAGGGTGGCGCAACAGAGCGAGGAGCCCCAGAGCCTAGCATACCACATACCTTGTGAGGGAATGGAGGGGACCTACAATTTCCTGCCGGTTCCGAACGGCTAATCGAGAAACTGCTTTTCATGGCAATGAATTTGCTAACGGAGGACTTGCCAATTCATGAGATAGAATATACCTACCTAAATTAAAAGTTATGTGGTTGAGTGTCAACAATGGGCTTATTTTCGATTAAAAAAAGTTCACAAAGAACAGATTTCGAACTTCAGTCTCCCCAGGCTTTCAATCAAACTCTATTATTAAGATTTTTTCCCAATAAAAGAAAAAATAAACCCGAACTAAACACATTCTCTATGAAAATCGTGGCTTTTATTCTAAGTTGACCCTTCTCGATGGAGAACTGCTGTCAGTTTATAAACATCTTTGCTTTCACTCTGTCAAAATCACAAATATCACAGCCGCCTTCCATGCAACAAAAAAGTATCTTAATTATAACTTACTCGATAATTGATCTTCTAATAATTAATAAGATTGATTCTTCTCCCATGGGATTTGTTGATCGAAAAAGCTGTATAATTTGTAGCTAACAACTTTACAACACACCGCTTGCCAACCACATAACTCAGTTAAACCTTGTTTTATTTATTGCGCAATAAATACTCATCGTTTGTGCATACAAAATTGAAAATTTCCCAACCCAAAGACCTTTGCTTTTGGCTGAAAACCCAACAAACTATTACCGCCTTAAGCTGTCTCCCTCCATGACAGCCACCAAAAAAAAAAAAACAAACAAAACGAACGTGACGTTAATTAGCACACATTAATGTAGCTGCAATGTCCGATTAAAATATTTAAATCATATTCACTCTTTCACACTGAGTGGGAACACTTTAACGAAAACAAATAATATTAAAACTGAAACCTATATAATAACTTACTATAGTTGTAGGCCATTTAAAGGTATACAATTAAAAAAAGATGTTGTAATAGTTGAAAGATGTCCAATGGGTTGTCGAAGCGCATGGCATTCACCAAATCAGTTCAAGGTCAGTATTAACACCAACGATTTGTTAGTAAAAAATGAATCTACAAATTATATACTCTGGTAAGAAAGTATATGGCTCTCGGCATCCATCGCATAATCAAATCGTTAATGAAATTTGTTTATTTGTCTCTATGACAAAACCGCGAGTCAATATTGAAAACCAGTTTCATAAATATTTCGTAAACAAATAAATACATCCACTCTACTATACCTACAGTGAAGTTGGAAAGAAAAGTTCAGTTATAAGAAAAAGTAAGCGCAATGAGGGTAAGGAGGATGTTTGATTCCAAATCAGAAAAACCCTAAGAAAACATTCGCACTGAAAGTGGTTTTTCAAATGAAAGAGAAATCATTTTTGGCTTTGGGTTTATGTTTACAAAACAGCAATGATCGACCAGAGTTTTTGTGGCGCTCTTTTGCAAAAAAAAAACAGCAAATTGTGTTGCCAAAAGTTGACGGGTTATTCAGACTCTGGAAGGTCGATATTCATACCATTGGCAGAAATACGTGTACTTATGTGTAGATACATACCCAAAGTAAGTAAAATGCATACCCGATTGATATTCAGTGATCGTATGCAACCTTGAAGATATACCCAACTCTTTAGACAGTTTAAGTACTTTTTGGAGGCAAAAAAAATAATTAAGACCACTTTAGGTTAGGTTAGGTTGAATGGGGGGTGCAGCCACAAGTGGCAACACCTCACTCGGATCTCGAGGATCCATTGTGCTCCCCGGGAAATCATAGGATGATTAAATGGGAGGATTGGAGAGGTGGATGGTTATTGTGGTAGGGAATTCCCACTGAACCATTTGGAGCCCTGAGTAAATTTCAGGACGTTGCTCAATGGGAGGTTAGAGATGTCGCCCAGTTCGTCGAAGAAGTATTTTCCGAGGGTTTTTTTCCGAGTGTGGGCTAAGCTAGGACACTCACAGAGGAAGTGGAAAGATCCCTCCTCTGCCTCCTCATCTTGGCATCCTCTACATAAGTCGGATGTGCTAATGCCCATTCTCATCATGTGGGTACCCAACGAGTTGTGACCCGTGAGAATGCCAATCAACAGAGAGAGCCGAGGTCTGCTTAGCTGGAGTAGAAATTCTGTTTTTTTTCTTGGAAATATCTGGCCAAAGGTTTCTAGAGACTCGGCATGTTTCTAAAGATGACCACCTGTCATTGGCGATTTTTAGAAAATTGTGTTTGATTCTGCTTTTTTCTTGCTCTAGTGGCTTTAGAACTGAAGTGTTCGCTTCGCTGGATTCGAGTGCTGACCCGATTTTTGCCAGCTTATCCGCCATTTCATTACCGATAATGTCACGATGTCCAGGAACCCAGGTTAAACTAACTGTGTTTGTCTCACTGAGCAGTCTAAGGTTACTGCGACAGCTGTCTACTAGCCTGGATTTTGTGATAATGGATGAGATAGCTTTAATGGCCGCCTGGCTGTCTATGAAGAAGTCAATATTTTTGTTGATCAAGTTTTGCGTAGCAAGGTGCTTCGCGGCTTCGCACACTGCGAGTACTTCTGCTTGAAAGACACTGCAGAAGTCGGGAAGCTTTATTGATCTATTCATGTTAGAGTAGTCTGAAAAGATACCTGATCCTACCCATTCGTCCGTTTAGGAACCATCTGTGAAGACGGAAATGTGATTTTCTTTTATAACCCTGTTTTCCTCCCAGCTTTCTCTAGTCGGAAAGACTGTTAGGGCCACTGGATCATCATGGAAATCAATATGCGGGGGGGTATAGTCTGTTTGGATGTCTATATCTGTATGATTCATGATGGTTCTATGGCCTGATATGCCTGTTTTCCAATTGTTGTATTGTTTGAGTCGCAGTGCGCTTTTGGCCGCCATCTCCTTAGTAAAGAGATCTAGGGGGGCTAGCGATAGGAAGGTTTCCAGAGCTGCAGTTGGTGTTGTTCTCATGGCACTGGTTGAACCAATGCATGCAAGCCTTTGGATTTTGGTCATGGTCTTTAGGTTTGAAGCCTTCTCTAATGATGGCCACCAGACTAGACAGGCATATGTGAGGATTGGTCTTATTATGGATGTATACATCCAGTGAATGGTTTTGGGACCAGGTCCCCATTTTTTACCAAAAATTCTACTACAAGTGTAGAAAGCGATTTGAGCTTTCCTTTCTCTTTCTTTTAAATTTTCTTTCCAGTTAAGTTTACGATCAAGGACTATTCCGAGATATTTTGCCGTACCAGATAAGTTTATTGGTATTCCATTAATGGAGGGAGGAAGTATATCTGGAATGTTACGTTTTCTCGTAAACAGAACAAGTTCTGTTTTTGTAGGGTTGACGTTTAGCCCACAGTTTTTCGCCCAGCTGGTGAGCTTGTTTAGAGCTGTCTGAAGAAGTTCACAAAGGGTGGTTGTGAATTTTCCCGAAGTCATGATGACGATGTCATCGGCATAGGCTACTGCTTTTATTATAAGACCACTTTAGTTTTGTTTTTAAGTCCAGGGTGTCACATTCAACAGGTGTAATCTATTGTAGCCCCTCGAAGTGCGTTATACCTTCTTTTTGGGGCATAACCCTTTGCAACATCTCATCTCATCCCTATAGTCAACTCGTTTTTAGGTGTCGGCTCCATTCAATGCAACTCTAACTTTAAAACGGGGTTACTAAATACCATAGATTTATAAGCACTTTACTAACTAGTGACAACTTTGAAATGAACTTGGTTAAAATAAATGTAAACATTACCAAAATTACAGGCAAAAGTACAGACCTAAAAAAGTAACGTAGAGTAAAAGAAGTAGTTAACTCAGTTCAGTAGTGAAAACAGCGTAAATTTTACTTGAAAACTAAAATTTTGAATAAAAATCAAGATTTGTTTTCTAGAAACACTTGAATACAGATTTTTGATTCCAAGATAAATAACTCATTGGCCAACCAACATAAAAAAGTGAATATTTCATAAAGTCATTTGTCAAATTGCCTTATAATTGTTGTTGATCTGTTAATAGAACATCTTTCTCAATTAAATGTTTAAAAAAATAATTCATTAAAAGTATAATTAGTAGTGTTGTTGTGTGGATTTTTTTTTTGAAGGTGTGGTGAAAATGAGAGTGCACGGAACAAATCAGTGTGTCAGTTTGGTCTTTTAAAAATTTCATATGTGCATTTTCTCTTTCATTTAAACTGTTCTCCCCTCTTTTATGTGCTGGCAGGGATGGCTGCTGACCGACCAGACGATGATGGTCCTTGAAAATGCTCGATTCAGAACTTGGGCATCTTCATTATAACTGCATAATTTTTCCTGCAGAAATGCTTCTCCAATTCTTTATGTTGCATTTATATTTGAAGGCGCAACTACAGGAGGTCCTTGTGTATTCATTTTTCATTAGAAGATACAGCCAAATGGATTTACTGCATGTTAAAGGCTAAATAAGTAGTCAACTGCCTGTTCTAAAGGCAACAAAGACAGTGGGGTATATTGTTCCACTCCAATAGCTACAATCACTTTTTTGTTTGCTGAAATTTTTTTTTTAAGTTTCAATTTGAAATCCAACCAAAACTAGAAACCTATAATCAAACCTTATGCCATTTTTTCTCTCAAGAAAAGGGTGAGTTGAGGTCGATTGCAAAACAATTGTTCAATTGCCTTGCGAACTGACTGCTGTTTGTCCTTAATGAATCGAAAGAAATAAGCATCTTGTTTTTAATAGTAAATAAAAATATAAGTACAAAAGAAACTTTGCTTTATCACCAATAACTGTCGTTCGACCGACTTTGACGCGCTGGGCGAATACAATATCGAACATCGAACGTCCGCTACTCATAATCGATAATGCGCGATCATCAAAACTCCAGTTCGAATTGTACCAGAGATCGGCTGGATTGTTTCTTGACCTTACCAAAGCATTCGACCTGGGTGAACCATGAAATCTTGTGTTGCGTAAGCTTTATAGATTTGGTAGAAGTAATGTGCTCAGTTGGTTTTCCTCGTACCTTCTGAATGGGAACCAATATGTTTCCAAAAATGTGATGCTAAGTGAGAGATTAATATGCTCAGCTGCTGGCGTTCCCCAAGGGTCAGTACTTGGGCCATTATTATGGTCGATAACTTTTTGACATTTGAAGCGAACTTCAGCGAGTCGCTACTCATAATACGAAATTATCGAAATCACTTGGATTTTTGTTCGATTCGCTTTCCATAATGAGGACCATAATGTCAAGCAATTGCGACAAATGTTAGATGAGTCAAAGCAGGGTTTTAAGTATTCAGAATTGGGTTTGACTTACCTTAAACTTAAAGAGTGACTCTAAGAAAGTGTGAACTTAAAATCAGTTGTCAATTTATTCAAGAGTTATTTTAAGCTAGTACGGTACTGTGGGTCATTTTAATCCGATCATATAAATGACTATAAATTTGGGCAAATAACTTCAAGAAGCTTTTATAGCTTCATACGTAAACGATCATATATTTTCGAAATGAAATTCAAAAGATGTTGAAAATTGTGTGCAATTTCTTGCAGCCACTGGATAGCAATTGCTCGCTGAACTGAAACTTTATTTCGATCACTTTAAGCCGTGTTTTATTGGGAATCTATTCGCAGGTTTGCTAAAGATCACAAAACATCGCACATGGAAAAGTAACAATGATTGGTGAACAAAAAATAAATCAGTGTTCAGAATTGAACAACAGGAATGGCGGGTAAATCACACTTTTGGAACATAGGGGTTGGCAGACTTTAAGATGTGTTCGCTATTATTTCTGAGTATCGACAACAGAATTCCAAGAGTATTCGGGGTTGATGGGAAGAAATTTGACAGAGAATATTTTACTACAGGTCAAAAATAGTGTTAAAAGTTAAATGGATGGACCACAAACATTGATTTGCATGTTTGTCTGCACTGCTTGACGATAAATCAATGAACCAAAGTACATATAAGAACTAATAGAAAATAAATTATTGAAATAATTTTTTATTTTAACTCTTTTCACTTCGTTTTCCATTTTACGTGATTGAATTTTAGTAAGATTTGACATTAGAATTTTGGCATTTAATTGCAAGGGTGCCAACTTTGAAAATAAAATTGAAATTGGTTACCCTGCAGCTACACTACCAAGATATTGTAAGCCATCAGCCAACATATACACTATGTCAAATTCCTTCTTGTTTCGGCTGTGACGTAGGCAACTTACAATTCGCCAGGCAAATGGCTTTCAATCGACATGTCATTATATATTTTCAAAATGGCACCCACAAGAAATTTGAAATTCAAAGTTTTTTTCCAGGCACTCTTTTCTCTTTTTGAGGGTATTTGACGAAGCTGTCAATTTCATGGCTACTGAAACTGCTTTTCGGGTGGCTTTCAATATTCCATACCAGTTGGGTCTCAATTTCCAAAAGTTTGGTTGTGTTTGTAGGAAAGTTTGAATGTATTGTAAATGGCTTACCATTATCTTGATCGTGTAGTGATTATAGCGTTTCATTGAGGCTTTTTCCGATTCCAAATGGCTAAGTTAAAAAGTAATTTTTATATGTCAGACTTGCTTCTTCGCGAAAGGCGATACTCGTAAAAACCCATAAAATTTTTATATTTCGCAAATTTTGTAAATAAGAGCTGCACAACACATGATTAACTTAAATTGTGCTTAAACTACACTCGTTAACACAAGTAGTTAAAAAAAAAAATATCAAATTAGCCTTTCATCTTGAGGTTGCAGTTCTGGCACAATAAGTTTCTTTCAGACACCGCAGTACCCAGAGCTGAGCAAGCTCTACCCGTCCCCTTAATCTAATCTGGGGTTGCAGGCTTTACAGTTTATCAGAGACAAAATCTATGAGAGCTTATGAATTACATATGAAAAATAGTTTTCGAAAAGTATCTTTGTCATTAACTAAGCCATGATTTGCACCTATAAAAATCAAAAATTTAAGATGGTTGCTGTTTACTTTTACCAATCTTCGTCTAACTTTCCGTCTTACTAAAAACAAAGGGTATAGGAGTGCTAACTACTGCCTTCAGTCTTAACCGCTTTGCATTGAAAACGTCGTGTTATACGTACCAACTTTCAGGTTTTACCAATAGAAATATCCAAAGAAAATCGTTCGACACAACTAAGCAAAACAATTTGAACGACAAATAGACAAAAGAAAATGAGTTGACCTGATTACACTATTTACAGTGATATCGTCCGGAAGTGCACTAAATTTCGTATTCAAGACACACTGTTATGTTATGAACTTGATTGTTGCCGTCAAGACATTACAAGCATCGTAAACAGAAAATGCAAATGAGTAAAGCACAGTAATAGTAAGTCTTGCTAAATCAATAAAACACTCATACCGCTTTATAAATTTGTTAATTTGTTAGGGAATGTTAGCTATTTAAGGTTGACGCAGTGTGGCACATATGTGTCTAGTATTTGGTAACTTTTATTTTCCTTGACAATTTTTTTTAGATGTGTATGTATTGTGACAATACTGACAATTAAGAAACAATGCTTTACCACACTTACCGAGAAAACCTTTCTCTCTGAGTTTATGTACATCCAAACAACTGAAACTGAATTGTTTTGCGAAATTAGTACACAAACAGAAAAACAGCAAATGAAAGACAATTGTTTTAATTGAAATATTGAAATATTTTTCATGAGAGTGTGCAAACAAACGAGCGGATTAATTCATTCCTTTTTGACGTATTATTATGAGGAAATAAAAATATTTTTAAATCTTCATCGATAACAACTTTTTTACTGTTGTACGTGATTGAATTATGTGAAATAAATTTTTTAAGGGTGCAGTTTCATTCACAGATTTTGAATTGTTTGAATTGTTAAAAGCCTTGCTTGTAAGTGGAGTGGAGTGGCATGAGTCTTTGGACTTAATTTAGATTAGGACTTAATTTACTAAAAACAAACAAATTAACAAAAGCAGGTACACACCAACAGATGCTTTTTTCCTACCCAGCTTTTTGGGACCGCCATCTGAACTGGAATGAAGTTGGGTTTCCCTAAAATCGTATCAACAGTGACATTCCTTTTTGAAGTTATTATTATTTGTTCGCTGATAAAAATTAAAAAAAAAAAAACTACTGCAAAATTTTGCCAACCCGAAACAAAACCTAAATACGTACACTTTTCATACTAAAAATAACTGCAGTAAGAAATACAATAAATGAATCGTAAATTTATCTCTTCAACACCGAAAACTTATTTTCCATTATTTATTACTAGTGGTACCCGTGGCGTGATGGCTATCGGGTCCACCTGCTAACCCAGAGGTTCGAATCCCAGCAGAGGCAAAAAAGTGTTTCCACGGGTATCGCCTTTCACGAGAAATTGGCAAGTCCGTTAGTAAATTCATTGCCATGAAAAGCGCTTTCTCAATTGGCCGTTTGGAACCGGCAGAAAATTGTAGGTCTCCTCCGCTCCCTCACAAGGCATGATTGTGAGAAATGCGCTAGGCCCAGTGCGCCACCCTGTTTATTTATTTTTATTACTAGTTTCGTTGTTATATTTTAACAATGGGATCTTAGGACCAATACCATGCCACCCTAACGTAAAGTAGTTCCAAAGAATGTCACGTCGAAGAGGAGCGTCTAAGTCGCAGAGTTAAATAAATAGCAAATGAAGCAGTTTTGAGTGAAGACAAGGCAAAGAAGTTGGCCAACAATAGTGAAAAAAAACTTCACTTCGTTCACCATCAGAATTTTTCCTTTGCCAATGTCACAGAGCAGTTATGCAGTGAGTCAAATCGTACCTCATTCACACAGAGTAGATAATACAGTGGGGCCAACTTGTACCATCTTTGGCTAAAATACGCTCAGTCTTATTCTGTGGTGAAATAAAAAAAATCGCCTTATTTGAAATAACGGCTATATTCCGTTGTCGGTCTAATTTACGAGTAGTTTGTGGACCAAATGACACTACCTTGCCGCAGTTGACTCTCTGGTTCTTCTTTGTACACATTCGCCTGAAACACTCTTAAATTTTTTCTGAGGTGAAATCAAAGACAGCGTTTGAGTGTTTTATTCGAATGAACAGCTTTAATCATTATTTTCACTTTTTTTACTGTTTTCTTTTTGATGTCAAGTAATGTTTAATATGGTGGATGAATGAAGCTTTCTACGTTCTCCAAAACTCAGAAATATCGGGAACTCGTTCACTGTTTTAAATTTCACTGACTGGCGAAATGGGGATCCCGGTCGGAGGTTGTCTATCTAACTATGCTTGTTGGAAAAATGGCACTACTTTACCGCAGTTTAAAATCTGGTTCTACTATGTGGCCGACATTCAATATCTCTGACTTCTCACTTCACTTTTTATTTATCTCACCTATGAATCTGCCAATGACCAGTTTGTCACGGGGCTCTATCCTATTCTACTCTATGAACACAGCTTTTGAGGTTAATTTTTTTTCGAAACATATGCGTCGAAATCATGGCTGAAGATGACTTGCAATCACAAGATGCTCATGTACAATCACAATCGAAGAAGACACTCCTCGTGTGAATAAAAACTTCAAAATTATTTGAATTTTTGAGTGCGCACTCTGACAGCAGTGTTCATGAGGGTTTTTTAACCAAAACAAAAGTGTTGTTCGTCAGAGATCGTAGATGCCTAAGGCTAGGAAAATTAATAAAATAATATACGTGAATATAGTTCCTGAGTAAATTTGATCTTTAAAGTCAATAACTTAAGCTGGGCATCCTCGATCACTTTTGAACAGCACTCCTAAATTGAGCTAATAGGTTCATGAAGTACAGGAGATGAGCAAAGCTTACAAGGTGCGCATTTATTAGTTAAGGAATTAAAAAAATCTCGAATTTTTTCATCATTACGGCTCGGCTTTACGCTCCACACCTACAACTCTTGTCTAGGTCGTTGAGATTTTAAAGCTTTATCAATCGTTCTCCGTCGAAGCTTATACAATCACAGAGCCACTTATAGAGATTCAAATAAAAAGCAATTCCACATTTCACGTTGTTTCCATGATTAGTCTTTTTCTTTCCCATACACTAAGGGGCTCCTTTCAACCAAATCAAATTCAATTAAAAATATTGTGCTGTAGTAATTTGATCTTTTGTATGTTACAAAACGTAATCAGGTACTTAGCCCAAGGTAAAATTATTAAAGTTCGATCTGAGACTGTAGCTTGAAATTAAGTTAAGTGGAACACGTTATAAAGCAGAGATAAGTGAGTTGAAGCAATTATTTACAATTTTCGTAAATAAAATAAAAAAAATAATTAATAATAATTCTAGAGATGCAGAATATCAACAGTAAAACGAATATTAAATCAAATGCCGAATTCCTCATCAACATCACAAGTCACAATGATATGACTTGAAAAACACATCACACTTCTAGAAGATATTGAAAGAAAAAACATAGGTTTACTGTTCATTTATGGACTTCAACTCGCTCAAACGCTGATGAAAGAATATCGAACTGTGGTATTTAAGTGCTCGACAACGCGGGAAGAAATACCAAGAACAAATAATTCAGTTACGTATTACTCGATCATGTGTGCGGTAATTCGGCTCCAGATTACTGGTTATCTTTTCGGGCTCTTGCCTAAGCGATGGTTGAATACGGATACCGGGGAGGACTAAAAGGCCTGCTGCGTTTTATTTCAAGTATCTAATGCGACTGTATATAGGTGCCCTTGGGAAGGTGATAATGGACCATCGACTTCCTCTCAGCGTGCATATCTACTGGTCCTAATGGATGATGCCTCTCATAGCCCATCCTGTAAGGTAGTTTAGAGAGTTACGTTAGCGTCCACTTCTGCGTACCGCACTATGATAGATCACTAGTGTAAAGAAAATAAGTGTGAGGCTTATGATCCCTTTGAGATCACGATACTTATGGAACCGTTAAGGAAGAAGAAGAACCCTATACCCATCATTAATGGTACACTATTTTATATTTTACGCTAAAATGACTTGGGTTGCTATTTAATCGCAAATTCAATTAGAAAGAAAATTTAAAAAAAGGTAGAAAGGTCTATAACTTTTTATACCTGCACAGAATCATTCCTGCCAAAATAGGGGGATCTGGACCTAAAGCGACCTATTGGATATATAGAACCTTTATATGACCAGTCCCTTAAAACGCTTGTTTGGTCTATTGCTATCATAACAGAAGAACAATTCCCAAAAGCATGACGGTTATTCTAAGACTTGAATGCATTGATTCAATCAGACCCAAAAGAAGCACAGCTCTGGGGGCTCTCGTGTCGCACACTTTCCTCGATCTTTTCAAGAAATTGATGGTTAAATTTAACTGCTGCTGAAATAGTGCAATTAATGGCAAGATAACCTATCAGGTCAGAAAATCAACCACACTCCGCACCGATATTCAAGTAAATTATGCGTTACCATATAATGACTGCAACACTGTTGGCGCATTTTAACAGACATACTGTCGAGGGAATGACGTTAGGAGGGAGGCTGGACTGTAAGAATTTATGACAATCCCAAATGTATCCATCGCGCACTTTCTCAGATAACCCTTCCTTTAAATTGATCAAAAAAGCCTCCAGATTTTGCAGCGTTTTACCCACAGCTGAAGTATCTATTCTTGCAGAAACTGCAAAACAGCTCTCTACTTCGTCATTCATAAACAGCCAGGTGGATAGAAAAGCCACATCGTCCATAGTCAAGAAATTTTAATTGATGGATTGGTGTCTTAGTAATTCAAGATGTTCAAAAAAATAAACACTGTCGCCCTTTTATGGGTCACAGGACACCAGGATGTGAAATGTAACGATAAGGCTGATGAATTGACAAAAAATCGAGTTCAGCCTGACTTCATTTCGATAGCTATCTGCAATTAGTGCACACTGGAGAAAATAATATTTTCTGACAGCTCTATCCCGATTTACAAATAAAAGAGAAAAAAAAATTTGATTTGTGTTTGTCTTATGTTGAAATAAAAGTTTGCAATATTTTTCACAGAAAGGCTCTTCTTCTAATATTCGAAAAAGGGCTTACCGGTCTTAACATGTTTAAGAAACGCACTTTCCGAAACCACCAACCAACCTTCCATCTTGCCATTTTTTATTCTAATCGGTTACAATCATAAAAATTTAACGATATTTTTTGATCAAGAAAAAAAACACACCGACTTGGTTAATAAAAATTATACTGACTGTTGATTGCAAAACGTCACGTTCCTTAAAATCTTTAGATGATTATCATAAGCTTCCCTAATATATGCCAACTGCTTTAATTTTAATAATTTGAATTTATCAAACTTGTTATCGAATTTAGTTCAAATTGCACAATTTGAATAATAGGCTTATTTTAATAGGGTATTGAAAACTAGTTTGTGGCTGGTTATTGATTTCTTATGCGTGTGACTAATCAGCGGCTATTTGTGGTGTATTGTGTTGGAAGGGTTTTTTACATTCACTAAAATTAATCCAAATCAAAATGTAAACAAATCAATAAAACGAGCTGTGAACTTATGAGCTACACATGTCTCTCATATTTATGGGGGTTTCCATCCCGGTTGGCAGATTTTGATCTCAGTTTTCTAGTGTGCCATGGAAAGCGCAAAACTAGATTATTTTATGTACGCTGCAGTATGACAGTACTATGGCTTATTATAGTCATAACAACAAAACTACTCAAGAGCAAGTCTTCGATTCTTGTGATCCATCAACAGAAAGAAATCTTCGGAGATGAAGATGACGAATCAGAAGGTGAAGAAATAAAAAATAATATCGATAGAAAACTGGATTGACATCCATTATGTGTTGAATTACATGTATTTTAAATTCTGTCAATAGTTAGGATTCAATGATTCAAATAAGATTATCTGAGATGAAAAAGGAGCTGATCGTTTTGCCAACGAAGATCTCGTTTGAACAAAACTGATCTCAAGAAAAGGTTTTTCTTCTCAATGGAAAGTGACATTAATTTGTAAAAACGCCGACCCTCATGCTCTTGTTCGAACCAACATGCTGTATACGTTGTTTGGCCCAAATGAAGCTGTGCCAGTAGTTTTTAAATTATATTCATTATTGGAGCGCATGCGTATCGGATAATTAATCGAATCATAAAAGGTGTCTGAACTTATCTAATGAACATTGAACAGTCGACAAACAACTTATTTCATTGTAAAGGCAATTTGCCTGTTTGCAATCAATCAATAAGTTTAAGTAATGAAGTCCTGCAACTCAGTGGTCTGTTTAGCCACCATACTCAGACTTAGGGGATTTGCATGTTGTGCTGTTTAACTTAAAAAGGGCATTTGAAATGAATGAGAGGCCCTCAGATAACGAGGTGTCCCGAAGGCCTCATGAAGATTTATGTTCAAAGGAGTAAATATGCAAATATAGTCGTAGAAATCTTCCAAGGCTTAAACCACTGAGGAAGAGTTAATTGTACTTTTTTGTTATATTTGATTAATATTTTCTCATCTGTGGTCCAAACGTGCACTGAGAAAGCGCTTTGAGTCATCTACACTTTACTAAAGTACCTGACACAAATATACATCAGCTGTTTTTTGCTGACCAACCTAAATATGGTATGAAAATTGTAAAAAATGCGAATCCTGCAGACTTTTAAATGTTTGAGAATAGAATTACAAAGTACAAATCATAAAAATTTCAAATGTACAAAAATTATTATTTAATTCAAATCAGTACCCAACTTAAAGTCTAAAGACGGAAACAAATGAAATAAATAAGTTTCGGGGCTTAGCGCATTTCGTAAATATCTGAGAAATGGAGGGTATCTACAATAATTGTATGCCGATTCCGAACGGCTAATCGAGAAATCGCTTTTCACGGCAATGAAATCACTATCGGAGGACTGACTTACTAAATCCTCGTGAAAGTGATACCAGTGGAAAACATTTTTTGTTTTCTGTTGGGAACCTCGAAATTCGAATGGTAAATTTAAGACACGGTGATTGTGAGTTGGGACTCCAATAGCTGGCTTATTTAGAAAAGTCTTGGAAGTAAACTTAATTTTTGAACGATTGAATAAAATACCTGCAAGCCTATATGATTTTGAAAAAAAGAATTGTTAGCAAAAGCTATAATTTCGAAGAAGAAGCACTCCTCCATAAAAAAAACTTGAGAAATATCTAACTGTCTCACTCTCAAGTACGCGAACCCTACTAGCGGAGTTCACACTGTACAATTAGTTGGACAGACTTTGGTTTGAGCGACCAAATAATTTTTAAAAATTTGTAGTTGGACGGAACGGAAGAATATGTGACACAATGTTGGACGACAAATCTGATAAGTCTGAACTCAAACTACATCCGACCATTCAACGTCCATAAAACGAAGTCTGTCCAACTAATTGTACGGTGTGAACTCAGCTTTTCATAAAAGCCTTGACCGTTGAAATATTTGACTTGGATTGGATTTTTTCGCATTAGATAAAACATGTGTAAGGGTAGGTGTCCCTACTACTACTATCTTTTTCAGGAATGCAATGCTCATACTGAAAAGTCGAAAGTACTTCCCAGCAAGTTTTTTTTAGTCAGCGTGTTCGTCTGAGTTCATCTGCTATATTACAAAGTCAGTAGATCAAAACTTCTTTTGAATAATCGAAACAGATATTAATTTAACAGAGTCCTTAAGTTCATTAAGTATACAATGGCTTTGCGATAGTACTAAGAATGGTAAGTAAGGCATTCTACGCAAATGAGTGATGAACCCATGAAATAAGACTTTCCAGTTTTATTCACTTTTCACACCTTTTTGGTGCGTACGTAAAGTGCGAATGATTTTTCATCTTTCGGGCGGTGTGATACAAAAGTGTTAAGCAATTAGATCAAGTGTATTTTGGGTGGCTTGCCCGCTCAATGTGTTGCTTTTCGCTAGAAAGTGATAATAGCTTACAATTGACTACGATTTTTGTTGTTGGATATGTCTAAGTGAAGTATTCTTAAACAGAATAACCCGAATATAGGACTCCTTGCCCTCTCGGTGAAACAACGTTATTTTAAAGGGGAATAGCAGCAACACTACCTTACCCTAATTTAAAATTCTTTTTGATTCATTTGTGGAACAGCGACAAGTTAAATTAATGTAGTTCACCACATTACCTGTATTAAGAGCTTCACATAAAATTGATTGGCATCAAATGAATGAACCAGTTGTGAAAGAATTTTAAATAGTCGGTTGTGTCAATGGTTTCCCCCAAGAGTTTTTTTTTTTACTTTGATTCTTTCTGGTTTTAACTATAAATCCATACAAGCAGCAAAATAAAAACAAATAATTGAGTAGGGTGGCGCAACAAAGCTATAGAAACTTAGAGGACTAACGCATTTCAAGGACCAAAAATTGTATGCCAATTCCGAAATGCATAGTTCGAAATAGGTTTTCATGGCAGTAATTGCTCTCGAAGGACTGGCAAATTCGTCGCTAAAGGCGATACCCGCAGAAATACCTTTTTTTGTATTCTGTTGGGAAGCAAACATCGATCGTAACACACAGCAATGTTTACCATTTCGCCATTGTCACCACCACAACAACCGGAAAATGTTAGCGTTCAAAAAGTGCTACTATAAATCTCCAATCGGAAAGCAAATTCTCTAGCGTGTAGAAAGAGTCAAGTAAATCAATTTCTTTTATTTGTCTTCTAACAAGGCCTTCGAGGTTAATCCAACCAAAACTACATCCAATTCTCGATAAATCTATCCGTATTTGAATCCGCCTTTTATTTGCAACCGGATCTTGCATTTTTGGTACGAATGAAATCCGATTAGGCTATGGATGCAAAAAAAAAAACTAAAATGACTAAAATGTTGTTGTCAAAAGTCCGTGTGAGTTCAGTTTTTACAACTTAAACAAACAACACAAAAAAAAAGACAAAAAAAAGCACACTATGATTGACAAGAAAGCCCTCTGCTTTCTTTTAGAGTGGTCTTTCTTATGGATGGATTTTGTACAAAGCTTAATTTTTCGGCTTCGTTATGAAACATTACGCTTGGAATATAAGAAGCTCCAAAAGTGGGGACCTTGTACATTATATGCTGAAATTTCTGGCCTTTTTACCGATTTTTAGTTTCAATAAAGGAGAAATTAGTTTTGAAAAGCCTCGCCGTTCTTTTATATTTTCAAAAAAGGCATCCTACTTTGTCGATAAAGTAGTATTTTATTTTCATCTCTGTACTATGTAACCGCTATTGCAATGATTTGTTGTGGAACTGACGATGGAAGCATTGCTTCTGAAATGTACATCTGAGGAAATATTAAAAGTGTTTTAATTGTTAAAAACTTTACTAATCTTTTCATTTATTAGTGGAACTACTGTCAAAACGCTTTGCACATTCAATCTTTAATCTCCGACAATTGAATGGTTTTGTATAAAGGTTCGATATTTGGAGAATTCCCCTCTTTTTAAACCCGTCGTTCTTTTATATTTTCGAAAGAAAAAGACACTTGATCTTGGTGGTGCTTTGGATTAAATTCGACGACTAACCAGATTAAATTGATTTTACTATAAACTAACAAACCGTCATTTCAAAGGAATTGAAAAAGAAAATTTTCACACAATTACTACACACAAAACAGTGCCAAATAAAATAAATTCAAGTTCAAATTACTCGTCATAGTGAAATATAATAGGAAGCACATCCATTTGCATTATTTATTATTACATCACACAGTAAGACAGTGAACTTCTTGTAACAACTGTACGCAACGAAAAACGATCTCTTCCGAAAAGTAGTTTGGTTTCTGCAAAACCGAGTTCAAATAGAAAGCGAAAGTTGTCTTGACCGACGTAACTACTGGCGGGTTGAATTCGAATAGGTACTCTGTACATTATTTTTTTTCTTTTCTTTTGTCTGTACATAACTTCGCCTGGACGGACGGTTAAAGAAAATTCAATCTCACAACAACTCCGCGATCAGATTCGGTAATTATGTTAATAATACATAATTTTTCCTGTTGCAAGCATTCACTAATTTATTAACTTTTTTTTGTTCTTTATGTAATCCATTATGAAAACAAAACAAGAAACAAGTACAAGACTATAATGAAAGTATGACAGCGTTTCTCAAATCATCATTTTCATCTCTTTTCGGTTTTAAATAAGGAGGACAAATGAAACTCCCAATGAGAGAGTTACTTATTCTCGAAAAGAAAAGTCATTTCTCCTTCTTTTTTTAGCATAAATATAACATCATATAATGAGTCTTTATCACCAACCATATATTATATTTTTTTTTTTATTATCACAACTCACTTTTGTCGAAACTTCGCTGCACTTACGAAACAAAAAGTAAATTTACTATTTCGTAATCAATTGATCGAAAGAAAAAATACACCGGAGCGTAAATCCCAACGCGTTGTTAATGATGAGAAGAACCACGACGGACTGAAGTTTTTAAAGTTGTTGAAATTTTATTTAAAAATGCTTCCCACCACTGAGCCAGGCTTATACACGTAGAAACGCGCAACCAATGTTTATATACGAAAGTGTAATACCAAATGATGCGATCGCTCATTCGTGTATCGTCGTATACAGCAAGGTGATTCCAGATTCAACTAAAACGTCTCTTTGGTCTCTTAGTCTGCAGTACTTTTTTTTTGACAAACTTTTAATGGGTTTCTGTGCGTCACCTGTGTTAATCTTTCATAATGAAAATTTTGGCAATCGCTTTGGAAGCGCTGGGCCAATACCATTGCCTATAAAAGCTGCACTTAAGTTGGTATGAGTGTAGCTTCATCATCGAATGAAAATTCACATAATTTCACTCGATACGGACAGACTTTGAAGCATGAAGGAATTAAGAGTTAAGCTAAGCATGTAAACATCATGGTGAACTCATCAAATCATCAGTCGGAGATTCTATATACCAACTATCTGACTGCACAAGCACCCATCAGCTGGGAAATTAGTATATATTTTATTTTTTCATTTCTGTTGTTTCCAGATCTGATAAAAATTGGAAAATATTTTGGTAATGTTTTGGTCTGTTTAATTACATTTCTGTAAATTGGTCTCCTCTTATATAAAAAAGAACAACAATAATTAAAGCAATCATTTCAACTACTGAACGGAGAAAAAGATTAGCGATACATTAAACCGATTTGGTTCGTAGGACAATTAAAATAAAGTTCCATTCGATTAGCGTTCGTCTGACGTAGATAAATTTGTTACCATATTTAAATGGGTTTAAGGATGTGAGGAGGTGAGTACTACGTTGTAATTTTATATTTATTCAATCAAGTTGTCTAAGATCTCTTCCGTCATACTAATTCTGGTTCAAAGGTGTGGAACAATCAACATCGAATTAACTTCGGTTGTAAAAGCAGACATATTTGCGTATGGTTATCAAAATAGTCAATTAAAAAATAAGTACCTAGGCTACCTATTAAAATTGGACAAATGCTTTGAATTTATATGAGTTACCGCTTCGGTTTCTTAATACCTATAGAGCCTCATGTTTGCTTCACAATGAACCGTCAAAACATCAGCTGAATGTGATAAGTGGAGCATCTAATACTCAATGACTTGACAATAATTGATGCAATACACAATGATGCGTTCATCGCCTTGCACATCAATAAGCATTTGCATATGTGTAAATATCGACTGTTTGAAAGCCACCTAGTCCGTTTTTATATTGTCCTTAGAGGCCATAGAGATGAGAATATTAAACAAAACCTGGATAGTGGTATCCGTGGCGTGATGGCATGTCTGCTGCTAACCCAGAGGTTTATGGTTCGTGTCCCAACAGAGGTTAAAAATATTTTTCTGCGGCTATTGACTTTCGCGAGAAATTGGCTATCGTTAATAAATTCGTGCCATGAAAAGCGCTTTCTAGATAAGCTGTTCTGAACTTGCAGAAAATTGTAGGCCCCTCGATTCCCTCACAAGGCATGGTTGTGAGAAGTGCTGGGCCCTGGGGATTCTCGCTCTATTGGGCAACCCTGTTTATTTATTTGTAAAAACAACCTGAGGCACTTCAACAAAAATAGTAAGGGATTTTTATAAGAGTTTTTCCCAAGACGGTGAACATCTCTGTCAGAACTGATGTACTTGATTGCTAAGCTTATACTTACTAAATTTATACCTGGCACTTATACTAGTTAAACTCAAAACTACCCCAGCAAGCTGTCTGTTCCAGAGCACCATGGTGCGCTAAATCTTATTGACACTTGGTTTGCCAGGAACGGTCTCCCCGTCAATCCTCTTAAAGCCGAGGTTGTCCTCTTCACGAGATGCAGAAAACTGAATAGTCCCAACTCACACTTAAAAGATTCAACATCCGCTTTTCAAACGAGTTAAAACATCTAGCAGTAATTTTAGATAGCAACCTTCTTTGGTCTAAACATGTCGAGTTAAAACTGCTAAAGCACTGTCAGTCTTCTGGCAATGTAAGGGAGCCTTTGGGAAAATATGGGGTCTTTCACCGAATAGGGTCCATTGGATCTATACGGCTATGATAACACCAATCGTCTCCTATGCGGCAGTTGTTTGGTGGAACAAGCTCTCGCGTAAATACGTGATTGCCTCGTTCGCCAAACTTCAAAAACAATATGTCTTGGCTTTACCTCAAACTTGAAAACTAAAAAAAAAAAAAAACCGAAGCCACCTATTTTCAATAATCCAGTGAATTTGACGCTTAAAAATGTGGGAGGGAGCGGAGAGAAAGAGGAATCTTTCATATATGTATGTGGATGACGTTCTACCTACATTTTATGTAAGTCTCTAACTAAAGACAAAAGCATCAACTCATAATTCGTTTTTTTAAAACGGAAACACAACAATTTTAACTTAAACTATCCCAAAATAAAACCTAGTTTAACTTAAGGTGGAGACATAGCATAGGGTACTGGCCTTTTACCAACCCTTTTCATCAACAATTTCGATTTCAAGCGAGCTCCTATTTCAGCTTCACACTTTAAGGGCACAAGGACACCTTGAACGTCGAAAATTTTGTGAATTTTTTGTAGGAAAAGTGGATTTAAACGAAATTTTGCACACATGATGATGTAAATTTAAACAATATTTTGTTATTTTCCCCACATCAAAATATTCATTATTTTTCAGGTAAGTAATCGTTGGGTTTTCAAAAATCCGTAGGATTATTGTTTTTTTTTTTTTTAATTACCAAGGCTTTCCTCATTCGCTTAAGATGATGTCCGCGCTATATAGCAGGACTTGGATGATTTTAAGAGATTCCTTGATTTTTCGATAGAGGGTTTTGTTTCTGAATTGGCTCCTTAACTCAAAGAATTTGCATCACTTGATGTTATTTTCCGTGCTTATAACAGAGCCTAGAGAGACGAAGTCCTAGACAACCTATCTGCCTTTTGGGGAGCTGAATACGGTTCTTGGTCTTTTTTAGATGATAGCATAGTCAGTAACGCCTACTTTAGTGAGTACGTAATTATAAAGACGCTATAAATATATTAGGTCTCTGGCTATTATTTGAGTTTTATAAGTATGCTGTTACAAAAATCGTGTGACAGTAAATCGATTTGTTGAAGGTCTTTAATGACATCAAAGGCCTGGACGAGTTCTTTGCTGACTTTGACGAAGCGAGTTGGGTAAAGTCATTCTGCATAGTCGTCTGGGTTTTTCAGGTATTGCAAAGCTATACATGAGTGTGCACAGGTCATTCCTGTAAGTATGAACGTACGCGGCTTTGAAACCGATAAAAAGGTGGCTCACATCATATTGTCGGATTTTTTCCAAAATCTGTCGTACTGCGAGGATTTAATCAATTGTTTTTTTTTTTTCCTTTTGCTTTATTTAATCCGACCAAGTCATGGTGATCAGCTGGTGCATGCTACTGTTGTGCAAATATCTTGTGGTTGAGTTTGTGCTACATATCTGAATATACTCTGGTTGGTGTCAACTTGGCGAAGGGGGCCGATCACATCGTCAAAAAGTTCTTTCATGTACCTTAACTTTCAAAAAATGGATTTAAAGCTGTTCTACTTTCTTTCTTTTTCTTTTTTCTTTCAATATATCTTTCAAACAATGTCACTAATAGGGTGAAAACAATTGTCAAAATTTTAAACAAACAATCAAATGGTATTCATATTTGCCATATTAACGCGCAGAGCCTACTTCCTAAAATTGACGAGTTTTGGGATCTTTTTAAAGAATCAGAAGTTGAAATTGTTTGTGTATCTGAGACTTGGTTTACAGAAAGTTTTTGTAATGAAATGTGTAAGTTGAACGGATTTAAAGCTTATCGCTTCGATAGGGTTGGTCGTTTTGGAGGAGGTGTTGCTTTGTATGTAAGAGATGGTGTGAACTGTAGACTACGTTATCAATCTGAAGCAGCTTCTGAAATTGAATTCGTTTTCGTAGAGGTATAGTCAATAATGATGGAGAAAAACTTCTTGTGGGTACCGTTTACCGACCGAACAGGAATATACGCTTATTGTCTTTTCTAACAAGCCTTGAGCAAATTTCTGTTGCATATCCAAATGTTATCTTGTGCGGTGATTTTAATTGTAATATACTGCTCGAAAATAGATTTATCGATGATTTAATAGCCATGAATTTGCATTCGGTACATACCACTGAACCCACCCATTTCTCCGACCATTCTGCAACGCTACTTGATCTATTCCTATTTCCTAGTCAGCGATAAGGAGAAGATACTTTTCTATGATAAACTTTCGGTGCCAGCTTTTTCAAAGCACGACCTGATTTGCTTAACATTTGACTTTAATGTTCATATACTCCCCAAAATCTTCGAATATCGAAATTTCAAAGGCATCAATGCTCCGTTATTAGAGTATGATGTCCGTAGTATAAACTGGGACAACTTGTATTACATGCAATCTTCTCAATCACAAGTAGATTTCCTGAATGCAAATATAACTGATCTGTGTAATAAACATGCACCCCTTAAATCTCAAGCATATACTCCTAAAAATAATACCTGGTAACCGTATTCGTGAACTCATACTTCAACGAGATCAAGCTTATAGTTTTTGGAAGCGCTTCCGTTTGGTAGAACTTCGTCAGATATACTGTTCGCTTCGTAATAAGGTCGTGATGGAAATACGTCGTGTAAAAAAAGCTAGATTCCAATATTTTCAATCCTTCCTCTAGTGGAAAAACGCCATGGAGGAACCTGCGTTCAATTGGACTTGGTAAAGTCAATGCCAATATGTTAGAAACTGTTGACTTAAATCAGCTTAATAAAAAATTCATTTCTTATCAAACGTCTTATGCTGTGAACGATACTGAAAATCGGTCTTCCAATTATCCAGCTACAGCATCTGCAGTAAGCTTCGGTTTTACAGCAGTAGATTGTGCTGATGTGCTGGAAATAATCCTCTCAGTAAAATCTAACGCTGTTGGACTAGATGACCTTCATCCAATATTTATAAAAATTATACTTCCTGTCATATTGCCATATATCACACATACTTTCAATACCATTTTAATGACTGGCGTGTTTCCTTCTCAGTGGAAATATGCTAAGGTCATACCTGTTCCTAAAAATTCAAAGGGTGATGATTTTCGCCCTATCTCTATTCTTCCTTTTCTATCCAAAGTTTTCGAAAAACTTCTTCAGAGACAAATATACCGATACCTTGATGTAAATTATTTTCTGACTACTTTCCAATCTGGTTTTCGGTCAAAGCATAGTTGCATCACAGCGCTGCTTAATGTTACAGAAGATATACGGTATTCAGTAGATAGTAACGAAGTAACATTTCTGGTATTGATCTCGAAAGCATTCGATATGGTCAATCACTCTATTCTATGTAAAAAGCTATCAGAATCATATAAGTTCACATATTCTGCTGTCAAACTGATATCATCATATCTGACTGGTAGATATCAAGCTGTGGCGTCTAATAAAGACCTTTCTGACTTTTTGCCTATTGCATGTGGCGTCCACAGGGGTCTGTTTTGGGACCTTTGTTGTTTTCATTATACATTAATGAACTGCCATCGATTATACGCCATAGTAACATACATTTGTACGCTGACGATGTACAGCTTTACAAAAGTTTCCCATTAGGATTAATTGATCATGCTACAAGTTGTGTAAAAGAAGACCTTTCTTCAATAACCACATGGTCACGTGAAAATAGTCTTCTGTTAAACCCTTTGAAGTCAAAATGTCTTGTCATCTCGAAAAAATCGCTAGATTTATCCTACTTCCCAAGTATTTACCTTGATGACGCCCAAATCGAATTTGTTGAGTCAGCTAGAAATCTTGGCGTTACCTTCAATAGGAATCTAACCTGGGATAACCATATCAATTGTGTTGTTGGTAAATCTTACGGTTTACTTCGTGTACTCTGGACCACACAATTGTTCGTACCATTAAATGTACGAATTCTATTAGCAAAAACCTTAATTCTACCAGTGCTGACGTATGGCTGTGAGATTTATTCAAAATGCTGCTATGATAGCAAACGTAAGCTAAATGTTTAATCACATAGTTCGCTATACTTTTGGGTTAAGGAGGTATGACAGAATCGGAAATTTCTCTTCTCTTCTGCTTAACATGTCTTTTGACAAGTTTCTACAGTTTCGTACTCTCAGTCTTTTTTCAGATATTCTATACTTACTCGTAAACCAATGTACCTTTACCAAAGCATTCAAACTCCTTCTTCAAGCAGGTCTGGGCAGTTGATTTATCCACGTCACACATCATTGGTTTCTGAAAGACAATTTTTTTTAAACTCTATTCGACTTTGGAATACTTTGCCCCGTTGGATAAAAAGAATTGAAAACGTTGCACAGTTCAAAAAAGAATTAAATAAACTTTTTTCTTTGTAAATACAAATATAATTTTTTACTCTCTATATCATGAAGTTGTAACACATTTAATAATTAACTTTCACTTCACATTTCACATTTGAAATAAATAAAATAATATAAATATATGTATTCGCCTTAAGCTCTCATATTGAACCAAACTAAACTAAACTTAGCAATAATTTATAAGACAACATGTCTTACATTGTATAAGAATTCAATGAAATAAATAAACTAAACTAAACTAAACTACTATCGCCTCTTAAATGAAGTTAACTTTGTCGGGTTTTTAAACACGTTTTTCAGTGCCCTAGTCCCAACTTCTTCGTGGTTCAGTATTTGTCCAAACAGACTTGCCAAATCTATTAGTGCGAGTGTTGACATTTTAGAGTCAACGGCGAACACCATCTGTCAAAAATCTGAAACCTTTGAATGAACAACGAAAACAACTCCGACATGTTTGGTTTTAAGTTCTCCAAGCCCTTTTAATTCTAGGACAGTGTTTTAGAATAGAGCTGGTGTTGGAATAGTTTCTGGCGAGCCCGCGGTGGCTTTTGTTATCACCGAAGTATATGGCCTCTATGTCCAAGTGCACTCTAAAAGGGCTTAGTCCTTCAGGTAGGATCGGGCGAGAGGTTTAACTACCCAACGACGTTAAAAGCATTTAGTATATGATGATTTTTTTCTCAAGGTAGACGCGCATATTCTTCAATAGCTGGTCTGCTTAATATCCGAAGCGCAGAATGTTCAAGTGTTAAGCTCACTTTTGAATCCTGGCGAGTGCTGTGTATATTGAAGTTATGCACATGAAAACAGAGTTACCTTTACCAGGGAGCCCGAATTTAAAAGCCTTCCTCCATAGCGCAAGTAAGCTTTGGCTGTTTATCTCTGGCTTAATTGTCATAACCTAACTCCATATTTAAACTGAGCTCAACCCTCTTTTCTTGCAACTACTAAATGGACCGAGAAGTAAAGGATATTTCTTCATCAAATACTTACTACTAATTTACTTGATGACCCTTTTAACCTATTTTTTACTTGTATAAGCTTTAGCCACATTTCTTACAAAGGTCGAAGTGATTACGTTTCCGTAACCAGCTTTTTAATTGTGCTCGTAACTCTGATTTATTTCATTTTAACCTTTCAGAAGTAACTTGATATTCAAATTATGAACCGATAGTTGCTGTACAAACGAAATAGATTTGCGTTCCAGCTTCCGTGATCGAAAAGTGCCGTACGAGTTTCCCAATGTCCAACATGACAATAGGTTTCATAAATCGAAAAGTCGTTTAATTTTTGTGACGATCCTAACATCGATCCTCTATCAATGATTATCGTAAAGTTTATAATCGTAGTAGAATTTTTAAAAATACGAAGTTTGAAGGGCGCACATGGCAGAATAGAGTTAAGTCTTGTTTACCATTTGCAAGGCCACACAAGAAACTTGCCGCGAAAACTTTAAAATGAACTTTGGTGTCAAAATTTCCGGGAGCATCAATATACTGACCGAGAGCTCTGAATAACTAATTTGTATGCAAAATTATATAAACTCTGAATACTATTTTCAGTTCGTTGTTCTTTATTCCGATTTGCATTGCCATTTTCGTCATCGTTATAAGTCAAGTTAGTCTATTTTGGACGGCGTTCTTCATAAACAAATTGAACATATTCAAATGTGTTATGAACAATCGAGAAAAATGCTATAAACGAATCAATTTATGTAAAATATTTCAAAAATTTTTGTTTACGAGCATCTAAGTAGCTATAAAGGTCAACTCAAGCCAAGCCTAAGGTTGGTAAGAATACTGAAATGAAATTTTTTTAAACAAATAAAAGTTCCTTTATTGACCACAACAACAAGTAAGAATACGTTGTGTGTCATCAAGCTATATGTACGTATGCAGATTATGGAGTGCAAAATTTCAAATTCGTATCACTTTCGCTTCAGCAAATATTTTCCAAATAAGACAAATTGTGTTTTGTGTTGGATGTTGCAAGAAATGCGAGTTCATAAATACATATACACTCGGAAATCTATAAATAATGATTTTGAGTAGGTATACCCGTTAAGGGTCGATAGTTTATTTAAATTATTTGTTTCACACATTTTCAATAGCATGTAAAATAAAAATTAACTTTATTACATTAAATACGTCTATAAATGAAGTTATATGCCCAACTGAACCTCTCAATAAGATTGAGAAGTAAAATATCCGACTGTGTCTTACTTACATTCAATTGATGTCAATTTCAAAAATACATATGAATATAAGTTAAAATTATTTTTGGAATCGAGTGTTTGAATATTAAAAGTTTTCCTAGATAATCTATTGAGTCCCATTCCAAAACACTTTCAGGTTTATTTCAGCAGCTTTTTAAGATGAATTGTTTGCTTAGTTTTGTTTAACTTTTATGTTTTTTTTTTGTGGGGGGGGGGGCGGAGTGTCAAATTGATTTGTTTAATGAATTCCTAAGCAAGGACCAAAAGGCTCCTAATATAAAATTTTTAAAAGTTAACAGAATGCTGCGCATTACAGGGTGATCAGATGATGTGAAAATGTACAACAATAAAAGTAAAAATCTCAATCAATTCTTTTATAGACAAGCTGCGAGTAACTCACTATTTAATGCCTCTTCCAACATTAATCTGATTGCAGATCATTGGATTTCACGAACTCGTACTAGGGGTACTGCTCACGTAAAATCCACTGTATCTCAATGATCAATCATTATATATACTGACTGATCAGTCATTGAATACAGATGACAAAATTGTATACTTTATAAGTAATTCGAAGCTGGAAAGAGTAAATTATTTTGTTGATTTGGGAGTTATATTTGATCCGAAACTTGACTTCAGAATGCATATCGATTCCATAACTGCAAAAGCTTCTATTCGGCTGGGAATGATTAAACGTTGGTCTAAAGAGTTCAGTGACCAGATGTCACAAAAATCTTATTCATTGGGCTGGTTCGTTCGGTCTTGGAATATGGATGTCAAGTGTGGTGCCCGTATTATGCATGTCACATTGCTCGAATTGAATCCGTTCAAAAACAGTTTCTCATATTTGCTCTGCGTCATCTTAACTGGGATAATCGTCTTCATCTTCCTCCATATCGCTCGAGACTTATGCTGATTGGTCTTAATGCCCTTGACGGCAGGAGGTCATCACTTGACGCCACCTTTATATTCAAACTTTTGAAGGGTGAAATAAGTTCACCTCATCTGCTTTCGTTACTAAAAATAAATGTGCCACTTCGGCAAAGTCGAAATTTTAAGATTTTGCGAACTAGTAAATCAACATTAAATTATTTGAATAATGAACCTTTTTCTCAATTATGTAAACAATTTAATACTTATACTTCTTTTGTGGACTTTAATCTCAGTTCTTATAAATTCAAAAAGGAATTATTACTTTATAATCGCCTTAGGCATTAATTATAATCTTTTAATTATTATTATGCAAAATAACTGTGAACAATTGTGTATCTGTAGTTATAGTTAAATAAATAAATAAAAAAAAATAGTGCGTGGAGTCCCTCCGCGCGGTAGAAGTGAAACTTCCCAATGTGGAAATGAAAATAGGAAGAGGTAGAAATTGATTTTTAGTGAACTCATATTGTTTCTTTAAAAGAAAAAGAAAAGAAATGGATCGGAGTTAACTTTCACGGGATAGGTACTTAACACCATTTCATAGAACAATTTTTTTATTTTTTGGTGGAGATTAGAAGGACTTTGAAGATGTATGTATGTATCATGTATGGTATTGTATCCATAATTATGATACAATACCAGGAACCTTTCTGAAACCGTTGATTGGCTAGTGTAAGTGGAAGCTGACTGACAGACTAATGAAGACCGCAGTCTTAACACCTAAGTCGAAGATGGAGAACACTTACATACATGTTTAGACATGATCAAACATGTTTAGACATGATCAAACACGTTTAGACATGATCAAACACGTTTAGACATGACCAAACATGTTTAGACATGACCAAACATGTTTAGACATTAACAAACATGTTTGGACAATTGGAAATTGCTTATATATACATGATTATGCCTCCACTAACTACTATGTACATATATGTATACTCACTAATATCTTAAAATTCGAATAACATCTTACATCTTATCACCAAAAGCTCTGATTTGTGTATTGTCTTCCAAATAAAATTACGCAGTCAACACATTCGAGGAGAAGCTTCACAAATTATTTTTTGTTAGAATAATTTAACTTAATCGATTAACACATTTAGTAAGCACTTATCTACGTACATCATACATACATACATATATCAAACAAATTAAAAGAAACTGTAGTAAATATTTTCTATCATTTCATTGGAGAAGAAAAGAAAACACAACACTGATCGATTATTCACTGAGCAATTGAAATAATTTTCGCACGCACAGACATGATTTTCTTCAAAAAATTCCCACCAAAAAACACAATTTACTACAATGAAATCGTTGGGATGAATGGCGCGGAATGATGACAGCAACTTATTAGCAGTGCCAAAGTGCTTAAGTGTAACGCGGAAGTGTAACGCTTAAGTGTAACGCGGAAGTGTAACGCTTTCATGTTTGCAAGTCGCATAAGAAGTTTCACTTCAAAAAGTATGCAATCAAACACGGAAGTGTAACGCTTAAGTGTAACGCGGAAGTGTAACGCTTAAGTGTAACGCGGAAGTGTAACGCTTTCATGTTTGCAAGTCGCATAAGAAGTTTCACTTCAATAAATAAATAAATAAAATAGTCTTCAGAGCAGCTTGTCTGCTGTGTTACCAGTTACATTGGTGGTAGGAAATGTTCGTATAACTGTTGTTATCAGAGAATTTTCTAGTTGTCCTTACATTGGTGTTTCCCAGAGATCAGTGCTAAAACCGTTTTTTTTCTTATATAATAAATCAGCTAAAATTTTCAATTGAAATTAAAAAGCAAACTAATAGCCTACGGAGACGGTCTAACATTGTCATACAATTATTCCTCCTAAGAAGATTTCATTTGATTTATAAATAGAAGAAAACTTGGGTTTAATAGCTTTTTGTTGGCTGGCTTATCTTTCAAAGAATAAGTCTTAGTAAAAAGTCAGAGTTTGTCAATTGACCGTGTATAAGTTTCGTTCATTGAACTTTGCTCAGAGTAGACGATGGTTTCTTTGACCACCTTATGACTTATCAAAAAAAGTTTTGACACAGAATCATTGCACATACCTGGCATTTTAAGAAAAAACCCTTTCACTTGAAATCCCTGTTTGCCACCTGAACTCACCTAAACAAAAACCCAGGTCTGGTTTGCAGCGAGTTGAGGGCACACCCAAGCCCGCAGAGTAGATGATAGAGAAAGTCGATAGGGGGTAATTTGGCCTGAAAATATGGTAAAATCAAAGAGATCGTCTTATTTGAACTAACAGCTATGTACGTCCAACGATTTCTTTAACATCATAATTAAAAAGATTCTACAAAACTCAAACGTCAACACCAGAGGAAAAATCTTTCAAAAATACAATTACTCGCCTACGCAGACGATATTGACGTAATGAGAAGAAAAAAGCGTGATGTCATAGGTGCTTTTGCGAGTATTGAAACAGAAGCGGCAAAAATGGGTTTGATGGTTAATGAGGGCAAAACGATGTATATGTTGCCATCAAATAAGGATATCGACAAATTGGACAAAACGTCACAATAGACAGACAAAACTTCGAGGTAATACAGGACCGCGTCTACCTATGTTCCTCTATAGACACGGAAAACAACATCAGTGCGGAGATCAAACGGAGAATAACTCTTGCTGACCGTTGCATCTTTGGGTTAAGAAGGCAATTGAGAAACAAAACCCTCTCCAGAAAAACCAAGGTAACCTTATATAAGACCTTAATCATCCCAGTCCTGCCTTACGGCGGGCGCGGAAGCATGGACCTTATCGAAAGCGGATGAGGAAACCCTTGGTCGTTTCGAAAGAAAAATTCTCCGAATGATCTTTGGTCCCGTATGCGAAGACAATGTGTGGAGAAGAAGGTACAACAACGAGCTGTATGAGCTATACCGCGACATGGGCATAGCCAGAAGAGTACGCATCGCGAGGTACGATGGTTGGGCCATGTAGAGCGGATGGACCCAAACGCTCCGGCTCGTCGGGTGTTCGAAAGCACATTGCAGGGAGATCGTGGAATGGGAAGACCTCGTCTTAGGTATCGCCATCCAGCGGAAGGAGACCTCAACCGACTTAGAGTGCAAAACTGATGAGAGCGAAATTGTTTGTGTAAAATGTTTGTTAAGGCTAAGGTTCACCCCGAACTGTAATGCCGATATAAGTACGTATGGTACATCCGGCTCCAATAGAGTTTCATTATCTCCGCTTATTTTAATGTAGTTTTCTCTATGTTGGCAAATTATGTTTATTTCGTCTGTTTTGACAGTAACTTTCAACATTCTCAACTGTTACAAACCCAAAAACGATTGATAAAAGGAACACTTTTTTAAATTGATTTCAAACCAACCGGCAAAAAAATGGCGACGAGGTTTCCCATCTAATTTAGCTTGTAGACAAAATGACACTACCTTTCCACAGTTAAAGCTGAGCCATGGAGGAATAAAGAACCAGAGGGAAAGCAGTTGCTTCTCTTGCCTCGCAACTTCCAACAATAGTAAAAATAAATTTAAAAATTCGAACATATTTTCGTTATTTTTGGGCTTGCAACATTTTAGAATTTTGAAAGCTTCATTCAAAACATTATTTATTATCAAAGTGAAAACTACATTAAAAAAAAGTTCAAATAATGAAACTCAATTGCAAGCGGATATAGCCGTTAGTTCAAATGAGAATCTATCTTTGATTTCACCTCAGAACAAATTTGATGAAGTTTCAAACAATTATGGTCTACGAGCTAACTCTCTATTATATCTACTTTGTGGGTTCTACTCCGTTCTC
The DNA here is from genome assembly GCA_914767635.1 of Melanostoma mellinum. Taxonomy (NCBI): domain Eukaryota; kingdom Metazoa; phylum Arthropoda; class Insecta; order Diptera; family Syrphidae; genus Melanostoma; species Melanostoma mellinum. Next base: position 159,036,290 of record OU612058.1, on the reverse strand, counting down.
AAGGCCACAGACTAGAATTACCGAGTCAACTTCGACAGAGAATCAATTTAAATAAAAAAATATATTTGAAATCATTTCAAAAAGTGAGCTTGTTTTCGACATTTTTGAGTTTGTATCAGTGGAGAATGTTAAAAGCTTCATTCAAAATTACCGCAATAAACATTATTTGCCATAAAAGTGAAAACTACTTTAAAAAAGGGAAAATAAGGAAACTGAATGCAGCGAATATAACTTTAAAAATTTGAGGATGTTTCTGGGAAAATGGTTACGAGTGCCCAGCTCAAAAAAACGATCAGTTTGACATTGAAGGTGAGTTGGGGTTAAAAAAAATGCTTCGTGGCGACTAGGTAGAACGAACGAACTTAAATAAAATTGCACATCATGAATTTGCAATAGCTTTTGCATTTATCACTAACGACAGACTAAACTGCAAACCCCAAATTAGGTCATAATTATTGTTGGTTTCTTTTTACTTTGCGTTACAATTTTCTTGTCTTGAATATGAGGTAGGAGGCTGTGGATGTGCACCAAAACTAGTATTCAGTTTCTGGTAATCGTGCAGAAATCTTGATCAATCTTCCGATTTTAAAATTTGCGCAAATACTTTTGTGTTTGAAAAGCATAGTTGAAATGATTTGATTTTTTGAAATCACCCAATTGCAAAAAATCATCCAAAAGTCTACAATTTAAAAACAGAGTTCAAAGCCTAGTTTGAGTGAACATAAGCAAACCAAATTCGAATTATAAGTTTTAAGTGAAAACTAAAAATCTTTATAAACAATTCAAAACATGAAGAGGAGTTTCCTTTTTATGACTCAGGCCCACTTTGTCGCAGTTTCATATGAAAATTAAAAAACTTTAATATTTTTTATAGTATTAAAGTTAAAGAAAGGTGTTTCATAACTCCGGCATATTGAAATTTGTCAGTAAAAATATCTGCTTATGCTATGTCGGGGAGATCAAAAGAAAGTAAACCCGGAAACCGAGCTATAGCGGTGTTTTCTTTTAACAATCAAAGAAATTCCATTCCTCATCTGTCACTACTTTTCCTAAAGAACGTGCCATCCCAATCGTATCGATCAATAAACATACTCGTAGATGCACTAAAAAATAAACAACTCAACTAAAGCGTTTTCCATTTTTGTTTTCAGTTAAAACTTGATTTATATCAACTTGTTAAGGTAACAAAAGAAACCATGTTGTTTTATACATCGAAGCAAATATGCTATCTTAGAACTCGATATTAAATGGATAATACTTATGATTACATGCTTTGATAAGCAAGAAAGGCACCAAACGATTCCCGGTGTTGAAGGAATCCATCACAGCAATGTCATCCGATGACAATTTAAAATCGAACACGTTCAAATTCTCACTTATCCGATCTTTGTTTGCAGATTTTGGTATCGGAATAGCGCCAATTTCAATCTAGAAACACAATTGAGTTCAATCAATGACTTTGTATTTAGTTTAAACTATTTTTAAAAAAAGTAACTACCATGTAACGAAGAATAATTTGTGCCGGGGTCTTTTTGTACTTATCGGCAAGGGCCTTCGTTTTTTCAGAATAGTAAAAGTCTGGTGTTTTTTGTTCTGGATTTGGCCGACCAAGTGGACAGTAAGCTGTCAAAGTGATATCACGTTGTTTACAAAATTCGATGAGTTTCTTCTGATTCAATCCAGGGTGGGCTTCAACCTATGCAAACAAATTTTACTTTATTCATTTCTTTTTCAATCTTAAAGTTTTTCACTTACTTGGTTTGTAACCGGTTTAATCTCACAATTATCTAGCAAACGTTGTAACTGTTCGCTGTTAAAGTTCGAGACACCAATGCTTCGAACTAAACCCTTTTTTACAAGTTGTTCCATTGCTTTGTAAGTATCCAAGTAATCGACGTCGCTGTTAGATTGTTCAGTTTGATTAACATAAAAAATTATAAGCCGAGTCATTGTTTATCATAAACTCACGATAGAAGCAATTTATCATCTTTATCTCTAGGCAAAAGATTTTCTTCATCGATATAAACATAACCAACTGGCATGTGCATTAAATACAAATCGATGTACCCCAATCCAAGCTTCTGTAATTGCTTCTGACATGCGGGCTCCACTTTTTCAGGGGAATGGTAAACATTCCACAGCTAATTTTGGAACTTTGATGTAAATTTTTTTATCGTATTAAAGAATTTGTAACGTACCTTGGTGACAAGGAAAATGTCTTCCCTTTTAACGACACCTTCCGCAATTTTATCATTTATAGCTTTGCCTACTTCCTCTTCGTTTAGATAAAAGAACGCAGTGTCAAAGTGGCGGTAACCAATGTCAATAGCGTGTTTAACCGCTACTTCACCCTCATTTTCCGTGGACTGAAAGAGAAAACATTTTATGGTAAATAAAAAGGCGTTTTATATGTTTTAGATTTACCAGCAAAAGTTTAAAAAATAATTGCTGAAGGGTTATTAAGTCTTTAGATTCTGTTCATAGATTCTGATACAGATTTTCTGCAGTTTAAAAATCTTACGTCTCGTAAATACGTAAATTTTTCCAAATTTTGTGTCTTTTTCTTTCTCCTTTTTTTTTAATTTGAACACAATATAAGACCTCAAACAAAAACACTAGCACAGTCACGATTGGTGACAACCCTGAAAAATAATAGGTGGTGAATAGAATGATAAAATGGTATTAATTAAATACCAAGGATCCTAATTCCCAGCACTCACCAATGTCCCAGCCCGACTAGGGGTTATTACTTGCAATTGTTTTTCTCGATTACATTGGAAAGTCTTACAAAAATAAAAATTCAATGTAAAGTCGTTTCTCTGTTAATAGTTTTTTGATGGCGGAATGTTTTCGGTTCATTTATTTTCGCATAGGAATTGTTGAAGGAAATAATCTAGACCCTAGCCCATTTCGAGATTGTTGTGAAAAATGGTTATTTATTTGCAAGGTGTGTTTTTAAAGTATGTAGCTAAGTGCAGTTCTCGAGTTGTGAGAGGGTGCAAGTGTTTGCGCCTCACATAAGTAGTCACCAGAAACAAGAAAGTCATTCAAAATAAAATATAGACTTTCCCTTGTTGGAGAACAAACTTCTTTCACTCTGTTCCGTCGAAAATAGATGGAAATGGAAAAGAAAAAGTTGGATGAGGTATTTCGCTGGAATGACTTTATATTAGTGTAACTGAATATATAGAGAGCAGAATACGGATGTTGAAATGTTTGAGAATGTGACACAGTAAAGTGCTATTGATCGAAAACATTTAGTATTTACCAAAAAAAAAATAGAATATAAACTAAAAAAAAGTGCTCATACGCCAGAGTAGTTACGATTCAATTAAATATACACTTTTCTCATTTTTTTTCTTCCTTTTTAACGTTACGAGCATCGTGATTTCGAAGCAATGAAAGGTCTACCACTCAACAGCTTCACACATACACAAGTGATCCGCTCATGGGCTGTCAAATGAAAATCGTCAAACAGTTTTCCAAATAGAAAACACTCTCAAATACATATACATAAATAAATTAGACCGTCAAACTCTTTTACTATTTTTTTTATATAATTATGTTATAATCTTATGAGCTAGATCTCAACTTGATGATGAGATAAATAAATATTTAAATTGAAATCCTGCGTATGTAATGAACTTAAAAAACTAAGTTTCAAGCAGTGGTATTTAGACTTAATTCTTCAGAAAGTACGTATCCGGATAGATTCGAATTGACTTTATTTCGTGTTAAAAATAAATATCCGGATAACCTTCAATAATATTAGTCAAAAGCAAATTTTGAAAATATGACCCTTTCTTTCAGGTTCGAGTGTTTTGGAAAAAAATTTACAACAAATCTGTTTTTAAAATGATTTTCCCTCAATAAAACCTATATTTTCGAAATGCTTCCACTTTCGCCTTGCCTAGATCAATTGGGAACTTTAATTTTCTCAGAATTGATTTATTTTTGTGTTCAGTGGAAATGTGCATGGCTGAGCTAATTTAAGAATTACTAAGAAACTACAAAATCGCCACTAATATCAATTTTACAGGTGGTGGCTCATTGAGATTTTTTTGTTTTCCATAAAAATAACATGGGAAGGAATGCATCACTAGATGTTTTTGCCTACATCTCATTCAAAAACGACTTTTTTGGTTTTTATTTGAATGAGCATTAAGTTTTAGTTTTACAAAGGAAGTACATTTGATTTTTTTTTTTTTTTTTGTAAAGTTGTACACTGAGGAATAACTGATTCTGAGACTTTTCAATGAAGCCCTGAACATATTGATTAGCCTTGGAAGTTTAAGGTGTGCTCTTTTGAATCAAATTGGTTCCATTGCAAACAAAAGCTTCAAGTGATCAATTTTTACTTGCGATTATAGGTACTATAAGGCAAGTCTTGCAATCGTGCAGAAAAAAAATTTTGAGATAACTATTAAATACCACATTACGACTATAGAGAATACGAAAAAATGGGCACGACTGGGTCGCACGAACTTGCGATTGTATTCTAAATACGATATCAAAATCTAAAGGCTGAGTTAAAGGTTTTGGTATTAGCTCTTCATAATATATTTTGTGGTACAGGGCTGCCAACTACACATTAATTATGAAAATTGAATTAAATCACGTAAAATAATGAAAAAATTAAATTAAATATTCCAAAGGTTTCAAGCAAAAAACTAAAGACGCCATTCTTTTGCAAGCGCTAATACATATGAATGATGAAAATTTAATCAAAATCGTTGGAGCAGTTTTTCCAAAAAACGGTTTTTTATTTTTCACTTTTTTTTAAAAACTGTTTTTTAAAAGTCGAGTATGCAAAGTCTTAGATCTTAATAATAGTTGCTTTGAAAAAAAATTTGAAAAAAATCAAAGTTATAGTTATGAAGTTATTTCAAAATATCAAAATTTTTTAAAAATATTTTTAAAAATTTCCACAACTAAATTTTTTTTTTAATATTGATATGCAGACTTTTTGTTACAGCTTACGACTTTTTAAATCCAAAGTTTCGTCAAGATCGTGTAAGCCTTTACCGAGAAAGTCGGTTTTGAAAAAAACGGTACTATGGGAGGTACCGTTTTTAGGCTTTTTCCAAAATTTTTTTTACATCATTAGAAAGAAAATCCAAAATTAATCCCTCACACAAAATTTTATCGAAATCGTTGGAGCCGTTTTCGATAAAAATAAGTATTATCATATCGGTTGTATGGCAGGTACCGTTATTTCAAGACCTAGAGACTCAATTCCAAAAACCCCTCTGTAGACTGCTCCACAGACCCTAACTGCAAATTTTGAAGAAAATCGGTCTATTAGTTCAGGCTGTAGATCCATATACTGACAGACATACAGACATACAGACATACAGACAGACAGACAGAATTGCAGGACCCACTTTTTTCGTGTTCTCTATCGTCATAATGTCGTATTTAATTGTTATCTCAAAATTTTTTTTCTGCACGATTGCAAGACTTGCCTTATAGTACCTATAATCGCAAGTAAAAAGTGGGTCCTGGAATTCTGTCTGTCTGTATGTCTGTATGTCTGTCTGTATATGGATCTACAGCCTGAACCACTTGACCGATTTTTTTTCAAAATTTGCAGTTAGGGTCTATGGAGCAGTCTACAGAGGGGTTTTTGGAATTGGGTCTCTAGGTCTTGAAATAACGGTACCTGCCATACAAACGATATGATAATACTTACTTTTCTCGAAAGCGGCTCTAACGATTTTGATAAAATTTTGTGGGAAGAATTAATTTTTGATTGTCTTTATTATGATGTAAATAAAAATTTTGGAAAAAGTATAAAAACGGTACCTCCCATAGTACCGTTTTTTTCAAAACCGACTTTCTCGTTAATGGCTTGCACGATGTTCACGAAATTTTGTATTTTAGAAGTTTTAAGTTGTTTAAGAAAAACTGCATAACAAGATTTGAAAAATTTTAATTTTTGAAAATTTAAAAAAAAAATTTAAAAAATCTAGATTTTTTGAAATAACTTCAAAACCATAACTTAGATTTCTCTCAAATTTTTTGTCAAATTAATTTTTGCTAAGATCTTAAATTTTGCATACTTGAATTTTACAAAACTTTTTTTTAAAAAAAATGTAAAATAAAAAACCGTTATTTTTAAAACTGGTCCAACGATTTTGATAAAATTTTTAGCGTTTATATGTATTAGAAATTGCAAAAGAATGGCGTTTTTAGATTTTCGCTTGAGACCTTTGGAATATTTAATTGAATTTTTTTCAATATTTTTCGTGATTTAATAAAATTTTCCTAATTAATGTATAGTTGGCAACCCTGTACCACCAAATATATTATAAAGAGCGAACACCAAAACCTTTAACTCAGCCCTAAGATTTTGATATCGTATTTAGAACACTATCGCAAGTTCGTGCGACCCAGTCGTGCCCATTTTTTTTTTTTTTTTTCATGTAAATAGAAACAAACAAGTTCGTTCAGCCACAACTAAATTTTAATATTGTGAGCTGTCCTAATAAAATTTTATTGTGTTTGAAACAGATAAAAATGGACACGACTGGATCACACGAACTTGCCATTCTGTGTTAAGTACAAAAACCAAAATCTTGAGGCTGAGTAAAAGGACTTAGAACTCGCTCTTTATAATATATATTGTGGTCTAAGGCTGCCAACTACACATTAATTATGATAATTAAAAAAAAACCATAAAATATTGAAAAAAAATTAAATGAAATATCCCAAAAGTTTTTAGCGCAAACATATTGCAGTTGCTTATACATATAAACGCTGAAAATTTAATCAAAATCGTTGAACCAGTTTTTATAAAAAAATTTATTTCTTATTTTTCACTTTTTTAAAACGAGTTTTTTAGTAATCAAGTATGCAAAGTTGAAGATCTTCTAAGAATTTGTTTGACAAAAAAAAATTAAAAAAAATATCAATACATACATTTTTTAAGTTATCTCAAAAAATCAAAATTTTTCAAGTCTATAGAGACTTCAAAAATTTAAATTTTTCAAATGTTGATATGCAATCTTTCTCAAATTATCTTGGACCTGTTAAATATAATTTTTCGTCAAAATCCCGTAAGCAATGAATGTGAAAGTCGATATTAAAAAAAACCTTAGGTACTATGAGATGTAACATTTTTAGACTTTTTAGGAAAATGCACATCATAAGAAAGACAATCTGAAACTTATCCTTCACACAAAATTTAGTCGAAATCGCTGGAGTCGTTTTCAAGTAAAAAAAAGTATTATCATATAATTCGTATGGTAGGTTCCGTTATTTCAAGACCTAGTGACCCAGTTCCAGTTTTGAAAACTCCGCTGTATGCTGCCCCACAAACTCTAACTGCAAATTTTGAAGAAAATCCGTCTAACGGTTCAGGCTGTAGATCCATATACGGAAATCATTTTGCATGGCAGATTCCTTTTCTTTCCGAACGGCGTTATCCGTGGAAAAACAACTAAATGTTTTTATGTTTCTTGGATACAAAACTCGAAAAAGAACCTAAATCAAAGAATAGCGAAGTTCACATTGTACAATTAGTTGGACCGACTTCGTTTGATGGATGTTGGATGGTTACATGTAGTTTGCGTTCAGACTTATTAGACTTGTCGTCCAACATTATGTCATATACATAATCCTCCACTCCGTACAACTTCAAAATTTTTAACAAGATTTGAAATCATCCAACAAGTTGCAGTTGGACAAGCGGTCGTCTGACGGTTCAATTTATCCAACATTGGTCGTTCAAACCAAAGTCTGTCCTACTAATTGTATAGGATGACCTCAGCTGGTAATAAAGCACCTGTCTGTAGATGTGACATGTTCTACATTAAAGTTTTTTAATCTAATCACCCTTAACCAATGGTTTATCAATAATTGTGTATCAATTTACTCTCACGAATTTCAATCAATATCAAAAAAAAAAAAAATCCGGATTTTTCAATGAAAATTTCGCGAATTGGACAAACATCATAATTCCACCTTATACTTTCACAAATAGCAGAATTTGATTAAAAGCTTTTTCGTTCAGTTTGACGTTTAGGTTCGATGGTTGATATGAATATGTAGGTATCTTTGACCATGCAGCTGTTCAAAAGCTCTCGATTGAAATTAAAGCGGCAATGTGAATAAATAAAATGATAATTATGGCAACTCATTCGAAAATAAATAAACTGCATTTCTACATTAATTTATTCTTTTATTAATGCACTTACTTTATATGTTCCCAGCCCGATTACTGGCATCTCCATTCCATTGTTCAGTTTGACTTTTGGCACAGCAGACATTTTATGCAATAATCTAATCGTTTGGCAGCAATAATTACTCACTCTAGAAATCAATAGCATGAACAGGAAAATTAATTTTTCTTTGTTTTGCACTTGAGATTGACTTGAGTTTTTCTTAGATGTTTAGCGATTAGCGGAGACTAATCTGAAAGGCTTGTGTTATCACGAGAAGTTGGAGAGCGAAATCTAAAGCGACTATCGCCAAGTTGACGAAAAAGAAAACTAAAAATATTTCCATGTGATTTCGATGAAGTTCTCTCGAATAGTTTTCTTGTTTTATGCGCGAGTGCGGTGTTTACATATTTGCCGTAATGCACTAGAAATAGAAGCTCAAATCAAAGAAGGAAACCTAACAAGACAAAAACAAGTAGAGAATAAGAACTGTCGTAGTTTGACAAGTCATTCTAAAAAGTTTATTCTACTTCGTTTGAGTCATGGAACTGTTGTTTGCTATTACGAACTGCGATAACTGCCCTGAATACAACAATATACAGTGGTATAGCTCACAGAAGAGATACTCTGTGGGTATAGCTGCTGTAGTAAGAAGTACGTAAAAGCTGTCAAATTAACTTCAATTTTATTTATTTTATTTTATTTTTTTATTTTATTGTTTTATTGTTAAGTTTGCATTTTAAGATACAATATCTTATGATCTAATACAAACATTGATTTGAAAATTAATCATAGACTGCAATTGAAATTTGAAATTTGTGCAGAGCTATTATTATTTGAAGTTAAAAATTTTAATTATATAATTATTCATTCATTTTAATTTTACAATTAAGTTCACGAAATAGCTAAAGAGAAAATTCAATATTATTTTTCATTGATTTAACATTTACAATTCAATTGGCTTTAATAAATATATATTTACAGTGATTTTAGAGTAAATTTAAAAGCATTTAAAGGCATTTAAAGGCATTTATATTCTGCAAGTGTTATTGTAATGAAAGGTGTCTCTTTAGATCATTTTTAAATGAATTCATTGTTCTAGCAACCCTTATATTACGCGGAAGATTATTCCATAGCCGTATTGCATGGACGAAGAATTGTCGTTCGGACGTTAAGCAAGTAAAACGAAAAGGTAAGATTTGTTGGGATCGGATTGATGAGAACATTTGTATCTTGGAAAATATATAAGAAGGCAGATGAGTGAGCATAGTCCGAAACAGTAAAATTAGTGTTCTATACCGAATTAAGTTATCGAACGTCATATCATATATAGATTTGGCGAACGAAGAAACATGATCGAATCTTTTGAGACCATATATGTATCTTGCAATACTATTAAAGGCCACATTGAGTTTTCTTCGTGTTGCTTGGTCGGGATTGCAGAAAATTTCACATCCATACAAAAGTATAGGTACCATCATGGATTTAGCTAACATTAGCCTTGTTTTGAGTGGTGTATAGTAGTGTGTTGGCCACAGTCTGCGGAGTACTCCATATACTTTTCCAACAGCTATATTTACGTGCGTCTCCCATGTAAGTAACCGATTGAACATAACTCCTAAATTTTTTGCGGTCTAGACATACTCTATTGTAGCACCATCTAATTTCAATTGTGGAAGTTGTGAAGAGTCAAGAGGCTTCTTTGAGATAACAAGACACTTTGACTTGGCTGGGTTCAGAAAAAGACCGTTGTACTTGGCGAAATTTTAAATGTTTTGTAGGTCACAGTTAATATCGATGATACAGCTGTTAACTTGTCCAGCGGAACAGCTTTTATACATTTGGACGTCATCAGCATACATGTGAACAGTTGACACGGAAGTAGTTTGGGGAAGTTCGTTAATATACAGGGAAAATAAAAGAGGACCAAGAATGGCGCCCTGTGGAACACCTCTTGTTGTGGGGAGAAAATCAGATTGGTGGTTCCCAAGCATAACGGCTTGTTTTCTACCAATTAAGTAAGAATTGAGTAATTTAACTGCTGAGTTGGAAAAATTATACAGGCTAACATGCCACAAAGATTGAAATGGTCAACCGTGTCGAAGGCCTTAGAAAAATCTAAAAGTACCAAGAAAGTTATATTTCTGCTGTCTAAAGCTAGTCTGACGTTTTCAATAACGTTAATGAGAGCTGTAGCGCAACTATGCTTTTCTCTAAAGCCAGACTGTTTTGGCGATAAAAGGTTTTTCCTGCGAAGATACAAATTTATTTGTTTTTGAATGATTTTTTCAAAAACCTTAGACAAAAAAGGAAGTCTTGAAATCGGTCTAAATTCTTTACTACCTTGACCTTTTTCAACAGGTATTATTTATGCTAACTTCCATTGAACAGGAGAAACTCCAGTTGTGAGAATAGTGTTGAAAATATGCGTAATATACGGTAAAAGTATTGGCAGTATTGCTTTAATAAAAACTGGATGCATTTCATCAATACCCACAGCTTTCGACTTGATCGCCAGAAAACTTTCTACAACATCTGTACTATCAACCCTTATAAAATTGAACGCATTTAGATTATTGTTATGGGTATATTGGGATGAAGTTGTTCGAAGAGAAGGAAATGGCAGATCAATAAATTTTTTATTTAATTCATCCACATTTAGATCTTCAGGGAAAGTAGATTTTTTCTTATTTCCTAAACCAAGCTCGCGAAGATTTTTCCAAACTTCCCGGCTTCCCAGAGATGAACTTAGCTTCCCAGAAAGAATTGATGTTTTTAAACATCGGATTTTACTTACGACAGTGTTTCGTAACGTTCGATAATTTTGTCGAAAAATATCCAATCTATATTTTTTCCAATTATTGTATTTGATTTGAATTTCATGAGTAAACCAAGGCCTATGCTCATGTTTACGTGTACATATACGAACAGGATCGTGGGCATTAAATAATGATAGAGTTTGGGCATTAATAAAGTCAATTTGATCGTTAGGGCAGGGCAAATAATAAATTTGGTTCCAATCAATGGAATAATTTTAGTTTAGGAAGTATCCTCCAGTTGAAATCATCGTAGCTTGTGTTAACCATAAGATATACATTTGGTACATTTGTTGTTCAATATTTAAAACATGGACGTGTCTATATATGCACCTACGGTGTAGTTGGTGTTACACCGCATTTTCAGTTGAAAAATTCCTGGCGTTGCCAGAGTTCGCGCGATTTTGATTGGAATATGTTTAGTGATAAAAAAAAAATTTGGAATCAAGTAAAAAAAGTTTTTCTATTTCTTTCCCTTAACCGGACAGTTCCTATAACCGGTCAAAATTAAGGCCTTGATTAAAACTGTTCTCCAAACTAACTTGCTAATTGAAAAGCAAAGTATTTCCTTTCAAAAACACTATAGTATGTGGTAGTAAGTGGCTTTGTTTGTTTTGGTAATTTTCTGGGGTTAGAGCCTTATCCATTTCACGGGGTGTTGCTCTCAGAACATTTGTGATTGTTCCTCGCCTTGATACCTACTTCGTGCGATGTACTCTCAAGACCATTTTCAGTTGGGAAAGAAATCTTTGGCACAGTTCGCATTGGAACTTTGAGTTTCTCCAAAATAGCACACATTTTGAATTTTGTACATTTAATGGATTAGGATATTTACCGACTTAAGCTTTATCATACATTCACGGTCAGTTTTAAGCTCATTTCAAGTAATGAACATTCAAGAACGTTTCAACAAGCGTTGCGTTGGTTCTTCACTGCGCCGTATGGTCCATAAGGCCAACTTTGACCAAGAAGGCATGTCGGGAGCAAGCATGCACATACAAAATGTAAGAAATAATGTAAGGTATTATTGACAGGGCAAAATTAAATCAGGGTATACAGTCAAACCTGAATAAGTGAGAAGTGGATACCTTAGTGAGAAAACTCTATAAGTGAGAGTAATAGCCAGGACCCGACATTTTAAGCTCTCAAAACCTCTATAAGCGAGAAACAGAAACCTCTGTAAGAGAGAGTGGTTTTTCCCTCATTGACCTCCGCAAGTGAGCCTGCTACTTAACTATACCTCTCTAAGCGACAGTTGAGCAAACAAATTTAACATCTGCTATTTTATGACTCGTTCTTAACTTTCATGGAACTTTCTACCATTGTTTTTGTATTGTTTTCTCGTCAATATTGTACTAATTCTATTTCGTGAAACTAAAATTTTTTTGTTATTTTATCACATTCTTTTCGAATGGACACGTGCCCCTGTGTTTATGTAATTTTATCATTTTTACATATTAACTAAATTGCTGTCACCTGTTATTGCTGCGTACCTCTATAAGTGCGAAACGCCACCCATGTACCCTAATTAGCGAGAAACTCGGGTTAGTGAGAAACCTCTATAAGCGAGAATGAGATTGTGCTCCCTTGAACTCTCGCTTATCCAGGTTTGACTGTATTATTAACACCCCACATTATTACAACAGTCTCCAGAAAGCCTTCACAGTCTATTGTAGATGATGAAACTCAGCCGTCAAAAGTGATTCACGAGACCAGATGTCCATTAAAGTATTTGGAAAAAAAGAAAACGTCGTAATGGCCGTATTTTGGGCTATCATATTCGAGCGAATCAATGGCGTCAGTTTATCGCTTCAAAAGTCATCTGGCTGAACTTCGGACAGCAGTTGATCTTTTGAAATCTCTTTTAGACTTCTAAGTTGCCCAACGAGAATTATTTGAGATGAAAGCAATTGAAAAAGCTGACTTCCAATATATGTAGTGAAGAAAGTCAGCGTGTCCGAAGAAGAAATGGTTCATAGAAGTTGAGAGGAACTCAAAATTGAAAACGAGCTGGCCTAAGGGCCCCAAGATGGTTAATCCGCCCCTGGCCCTTCATAAAAATTTATGATTCAAGACATCAATAGGCACATACTCGTCTGTCTTCCAAGTAAATACTTCTAATAGCTATAAGTTACAGGCTACGTTACGAAGAATCGGTCACACTATCGGCTCCTATCAGGCACTTTCTATCAGCAAACAACCACAGGAACCATGAAAAAATTTGCTTTTAAGCCAATTGATGTTCTATTTATTTATTTTTTTTTTTTATTGCAGCTACTAGCAGTCAAAAGTTGAACTTTGCTTGTTGCTTAAATACTCGCCAGCTGGTGGTGAATATGGTCAATTTCGTGCTCACGTCAAGCAGACCATTGGCTTGTAATTGCGGCTAATCGATTCGACGTCCTTAGTGAACCGTGCTAAAGGCTCGACGCAACCGTTTAACTGCTTCTTAAATGACGTAGAACTTCTATGCAAACTCTAAATATTTTAATACTATGGAATCGAGATCTTTGATAAGTAAGGACATTTCTCCGTTGGATGCAGACAGACTAAGCTTACGTTTCATTTCATTTTTTTTTTTTTTTTCATTTATTCAAGTATATATCTACTGTACAGTAAGAACTTACTCTTTAAGAAGCACAGGTTATGTACATAATTTACTTAATTTAAAGAATTTAAAAGAGAATTTAAGTAAAAAAAAAAAAAATTACAAGAGTGGAAAAAAAACACTAAAAAAAGAGAAAAAAGAATATATTTATACGTATATAACAATTTAGAGATATAAATGAACGAGACATATCAATTTTCATTCTGCAAATGTTTAAACAATATTAAATTAAAATCTTTCTGTTCAGACTTACGTCTTATTGCGAGTGGAAGGTCGTTCCATAAACTAACAACATGTACGAAGAATTGTCTACGAGAAGTGAGGCAAGAATACATAGGAGGCCTTATAGTTAAGTTACGAGTTGATTGAGAAAAGTGAAGTTTGTTATATAAATACACTGGTTTCTTGGATCGTACTATTTTAATTAGAAGAACGAGCGTTCTGTAATTCAAGAAAGTTTTGAGACTGCATCCTAAAACTTAATTGGAGTGTTCGGATACATGATCGAATCTCCGCAAATTAAAGGTATATCGAGTGGCTGAGTTAAAAGCAACATTTAGCCTTCGGAAAGAGTCACATTCAGAATTGGCAAAGATTTCACAGCCACATAATATTAAGGGTAGGATAAGAGCCTTCACTAACCTTAGCTTAACCTCTGTAGGCAAATAGTTTCTGGTTAAAGATAGACCCCTTAACGACCCGTAAATCTTGGAAACAATTTGGTTTATGTGTAAGTTCCATTTTAGACTACTGTCAAACGAAACGAGTTTTTTATGCTTTCTACCATTTCTATCCTAGTGCCATTTAGGATAATAGGTGGAAAGATGGTAGGGTCAAGGACACGTTTATATATGGCAATCGCCTTTGACTTGTCTGGGTTGATCTGAATTTGATTAAGTCTAAACCAGTTGGAAAGAGCGGATAGGTCTCGATTTATCTTTTCAAATGCATCATTAACTAGGCCACTGGGAAAATTAAGGTATAGCTGTACATCGTCCGCATATAAGTGAAATTGACAATAAGATAAACAAAGAAGAAGGTCATTAATAAACATTGAGAACAAAAGCGGACCAAGTATAGAGCCTTGAGGTACGCCCCGGCGGATAGGAAGAAACGAGGATAGTCGGTTTTTACATGACACTGCTTGGACACGGTCACAGAGATACGAGAAGATAAGTTTAATTGAAGAGTTACTAAAGTTGAAGTTATTACATAGTTTATTGCAAAGAATAATAGGGTCAATAGAGTCAAATGTTTTCGAGAAGTCTAGTAGAGCCAATAGTGTGATCTTATCATCATCGATTGCTGTTCGGATATCATCTGAAACTTTTAAAAGAGCTGTTATGCAACTATGTTCTGATCTTAAACCTGATTGAAAGAGTGTTATAAGGTAAGCATTTTCAACTTAGTGCCTTATTTGAGCTGAGACAATAGTTTCGAAAGCTTTAGACAGAAAGGGCAAAATAGCGATTGGTCTAAAGTCTGAGGTTCCGCCTTTTTTGGGAATTGGTATCACATGCACGTACTTCCAGAGGTTTGGGTAAACAGAGGTTGTTAAAATCGTATTGAACAAATGGGTAACATAAGAACATAAATATGAAGAAGTATTTTCA
Organism: Melanostoma mellinum; assembly: GCA_914767635.1. Lineage (NCBI taxonomy): Eukaryota > Metazoa > Arthropoda > Insecta > Diptera > Syrphidae > Melanostoma > Melanostoma mellinum. Next base: position 159,021,091 of record OU612058.1, on the reverse strand, counting down.
CGAAAACAGGGTGAATGTTGTCTACACCTATACACTTAGATTTAACAGAGAAAATTGCCGAACATGTTCTATAAACATCAATATTCGACAATGAAAAAGCATCTTCGCGAATAGACTGTAATTCTAGTTGCGAAGAGCTATTGGTCCTCACAGGAACCGAATTTATAAATTTTTCGTTAATCTCCTCAATATTTGCAGTTTCGCATGAAGAGGGAGACGATTTTACCAGACCTATTTTACGGATCTCATCCCATAGATGCTTGGAAGAGCGGTTATAGTCGAATTTATTAGAGAAATAGGCAAGCTTTGCTTTTCTAATTAACATTGTTACTCGGTTCCGATTGAGTTTGTACTGGGCGAGCATGTCTTCACAGCCAAATCGTTTCCAACGACGCGACGGTATAGACTATTTCTTACTGTTATGGCTTGAAGAATATTTCTGGACATCCATGGACAGTTGACATTTCTTACAACGTTAACAAGAAAAAGTTGTAAAATTTTTAATTTCCCTTAGAAAAAACTACTGCAGCAAATCTAATGGCGTTCCCACAAGGCACTTTTACTGAAACTACCGGCATTTTTTTTAACTCGAAATTACCTTAATAAAAGCAAAGAAAAGCCACTACAACGTCTATAATAAAAGAGAGCATTTGTTAACAAAATATCCGAGCAACATTTTTGACGTTTGGTTTCTTTTTTTTTAACCCCAAAATCCGTCAACAGTTTGGCTTATTGGTTTCAAATACAAGAGGAACAGTGGGGATAGCTGCTTTATACGATTGGCTATATTTTTAACTAGGACATGAAAACTACAATTTCTGGGCTCGAATCCCAGCCGGGAATGGGCAATTCCTACGACAGTAAAACACTGCCATGAAAAAACTCTCCAGCTTAGCCGTTCGTACTCGGTATAAAATTGCAGGTCTTTGAAATGCGTTAGGCCTCAACGTATTCATAGCTTTGTTGGGTCACCCTATTAATTTATTTGCATAAGGATTAAACTGGTGAGCCCCCGAAAAACATTAGCTATACTATTAAAACGTTCGATGAAATTGTTTACTTTGCAACAAATTGAAAATGCAACGTTCAAGATAAATGGCGATGGCAATGATAAAATAGCAAGAAAAATAAATAGTAGCCAACTTTAACGGGAAATTTTCCAAAGCTTTATTAATTTTTATTAGAAAATATATTTTTTGCAATCATTATTATGTTACAGTTTTTAATAACACTAAGTTTTTAATTATAGGCAAAAACCTAAGCCATTGATGACAATTCCTGGTTAAACTAGTTGGTTAGTTAAAAGTTATAATTGTTTTATTAATTTTACAAAAAACATTTGAATTTTTTCTATAAAACCAATTTAGAACTCCAAATGAAACGGATAGTGACTACTTTTAACAGCATGATCCATTGGTATGAGCCGTTCACCAGTGTTAAATCCTTCCATGACTTTGTGGTCATCAGCAGTCAGCTTAAAGTCGAAAACATCAATATTTTCGATCAGTCGAGTTTTGGTTACTGTCTTGGGGATTGGCACTGTTCCTATTTCGATCTTTAAGGAAAACAAAAATTAAATTCGCTATGACCATGACTGTGTTAAACTTTATTGTCTTATCATACCAAATATCTCAAAACCACTTGCGCAGGGGTTTTCTTATGCTTTCCCGCAATTGCTTTCACCTCGTCCCCAAATATGTACGAAGGTGTTTTCTTTGCAACATCAGGTCTGCCTAGTGGACAGTATGCAGTAACAACTATGTCAAGTTCTTTGCAAAGAGCAATAAGCTTCTTTTGGTTCAAAGCTGGATGACATTCAATCTAAACAAGCAACATGTAAATGAGAAATCTTATTTAGGTTAGCAAATGCATTTCTTCTTTACCTGGTTATGAATTGGCTTAATGGTGCAGTTGGCAAGTAACCGTTTCAATTGTTCTGAATTGAAGTTCGACACTCCGATACTTTTGGTTAGTCCCAAGCCGACAAGTTTTTCCATGGCCTTCCAAGTGTCCAGATAATCGACATCACTATTCAAAGGCAAAAAGTGAATGCAAACGATTTTACTTGTTAACCAATGTTCGAAACATACCCCAATTCAACTTCACCACTGGCATTTGTAGGCATGAGTTCATTGTCCCCCCTGTGGACATAACTATATGGCCAGTGCATTAAATACACATCCACATAATCCAATCCAAAGTTTTCAAGAGATTTTCGACAAGCGTACTCAACTTTTTCCGGTTCATGAAAGTGACACCATAACTAAAATTCAGAAATTGAAAACATATGAGCTTGAACCTGGTTAACAGCATCAAAATTTTTAAAATTACCTTTGTAGCAATGAACATGTCTTCTCTTTTTACAACGCCTTCGGCGATTTTATCACGAACAGCTTTTCCTACCTCCGCTTCATTTTCGTAAAAGAAAGCGGTGTCGATGTGACGATATCCTGCATCAATAGCATCTCGCACAGATCGTTCGCAATCGCCACTGAGAGACTGTTAAAATAATAAGTTTATATAAATATCGAAATTTTATGTTATGTTCTATATGAACTGTTAGTTTTGGTCGTTGAAGCTCTGGGTCTTCCCAGTGGTCACCATACATCGACTTTTGAAAAGTCTAAAGTTGCCCTGAGTGCTAATCTGAATGTTTTTTAGCCCTGGGTTTGCTCTCAACTCACTCTAGGTTTTTAGCTGGGCAGAACTGGTAGAGCTGTCAAATGGCGTATGTTTTTGTTCAAATGACAGGGATGTGTAATAATTTTTTGGTTTGAGAATCGAAAATCTAGTTTTTTTCGACACTTCTTGGGGTTGTCAAGAAAACCGTGTTCAGCCCTGGGTAAAGTTCAACGAACGAACTGAATATACCAGCAAACCGAAAGCGATTCAAACACTGAAGCCCGATATCATCCAAGCAATGCGTGAATTTCAGTGTGATACCATCAACAAAGCCTTGCTAAGTAACAGTGACAGAATCTGTACTGTGAGCGAAACCGTTCAGGGCAGCCATTTAAAAATGACTTTTTACATTTTTTTATGGCAAAATAAATGTAAAAAAATAATATTGCTCAATTCCGTTCGCGTTCAACCTATCGGATAGGCTATATCAGATGAGAGATCAGTTTAATGAATTTAAAGGCGATTTTGCGCCACTCTTTTTATGAGATTGCTTTAGATTTCACATATAAGATTATTAGAAAATAACATACGCTCTAAACAGCATGTAACTTTATGGTAATTTTAAAGATGTCTGATTTTATATAGTCATTTGTAAAGAAAAGCCTGAAATTTTATATTGACCCTACAGTCTACTATGGGTAAGCCATTTATCTGCCAGATCGGAACGGAACGTTTTGCTATGGGTTTTGACACTAGCGTAAGGTTGCCTCCACGTACCACATTTAGCTCAATAGTTAAACAAATCATTATATCCGTACAACTGCATGTTTAATGGCGCTTTCCATTGATTTCACTCCTTTGTGTAAGTGAAACACCTATGGCTTTTAAAAAATATTCCTTGACGAATTTTTTCATATTGACATTTGAGTAACATGTGTTAGTGCTTCTGAGTCGATTCTCACTACAAATCGAGAAGGGGCTGTCAATCCTCAGAATCATGAGCAGCCATCTTTTTGCACCAATGGAACGGTTTGAGAATGCTTCTGGACGCTCCTGGACGGTTCTTTTCGTCCAATGGAAAGTGACATATTACTACTATTAACGAAACCTCGACAGGCAGTATTTGAGGCAATAAATTCATTATTTCATTGCAATTTTTTCAAAATGGTTCTAATTACTGTTCTTTAGAAGGGGCTCAAAAAATTCAATCATGATCTGAATTAACCATTTCAAGTTGTTTTAGGAAGCCTAAAAATTCTCTAGATAGTCCTGAAACTGAAAGGGTTCATTTGTAATGCAGTAAATAAATACGTGCGCGCCGTTTACGTACGTACGTCTTAAGCGCAAAAATGTTCTAGTTTATTTGGGACACTTTCCACAAGTATGTGGCTTGTGAGTCCAAGTAAGCATAAATTACTTTAAATTGTACTTTTCGCAAACGACAACTTTTTGCCATGCAACCTAACTCAAAGCCTAATGAAGTGATTAGCTTGAAATTTTCGACGAGTATTTCCGAAAGTACACTCCTTGCAAAAGAAACAATTTGATTTTCAAAAGGCTGTATTTCAGTCAAGAATGGTCGTACAGGAAATAACAAAACAAAACTTTTAAAGTTTAAAAATTTTAGATTGCAGGCTGAAATGCCTCTGTTGGGATTCGAACTTGAACCTCTGGATTAACAGGCGGACATGCTATCCATCACACCACGGGTACCACAAACTTAGATAAACCACGAAGAAAAAATTTCGACCTAGACCTATGCATAGGTCGCATAGCCGAAAACCTGTTTATTCTCTCAATTTGCTTTTAGCGAGACGTGGATACGCCATTTTTGTCTTCGGGGTAACGAATTTTGAACCGATATTTTTGCAACTACTAGTCGCTTAGTATGCGGACATTCGGACAGAAAACTCCCAGTAAAAATCGTGTCATTGTAAGTTCGAAAAAAATGTCTTTCTACTTCTAACGTAAACGGGGAAAAATTGTGGGGGAAAGCTTGAGTCATTGGAAAAAATTTTAAACTAATGTATGCCCAACGAACCCTCAAATTTTTAGATCGATTGGTTCTGCGGATTTTCTCGACTGATCGATTGAAATATCGAAATAATTAATGGAGCAAGGTTTGTTTCAAACTTAACTTATTCTTTTCAAAATTCGATAATTTCATTTTTTTTTTACATTTTACTTTGTTCAACAAAATTAAATCCAAAAGTTTTTTCTTCGTAGGTATTCTATATATAAGGATTGCATTGCTACCAGTGCTCTGAAAATTTTTTAACTTAAAAGCTTTGTCTCTTTTTTTATTTCCTGTACGATAATTTTTTTTTTTTTTTTTAATAATAAAAGTTTACAGATTATTTTCCGGACATGGACATTGCAGGGCGCCCGCCACGAAAACTTGAGGCGTCATCTTTCAAGGGCTGCAGAGTCTCCTTTTTTTGTAGTTATAACTTATAATGTCTATAAAAAGATGTACTTTCCTAATTTCAATAAATGCTTCCAATTTTCTAAAAAAAAAGATATTAAAAAACAGTTTTCTACACTGTTTCCTAAATAGTAAATTTGTTTCTCACTTCTGAGTCAAATTCTACTGTCTTCTCTTCTTTTTTTCTCATAAGTTTTTTTTTTTTTTTTTTAAGTTTCTAATAGCGGAGCTCACACTGTACATTGTACAATTAGTTGGACAGACTTTGGTTTGAACGACCAAAGTTGGGTAATGTAAAACGCTTTCAGACGACCGCTTTTGTTCAACTTGTTTGTAAGATGGTTTTCAAATATTTTTGAAAATTTTCATGTTGGAACATATGTTATTAAGTTGGACGACAAGTCTGATAACTCTGAACGATAACTACATCCGACCTTCCAACATCCATTAAACGAAGTCTGTCCAACTAATTGTACTGCGTGAGCTCCGCTAATAGTAATTTTGAAGTAATTTGGAAAGAAATTATGTACATATTTATATATTTATATAATAAATAAGTTAATAATTATAACAAATTGAACAGCCACACTACTCGTAACACCACTACGTGACGACTTTTTTAAACTTACGTTTTACGCCGCCGCCGGTAGACAACGCAAAAAGATGCAAACTGCAAGTCGTGGGTGGCTTACAAATTAGATTGCTACTATTGCTATTCCATATTCAAATAGGCATTTCTTTTTGACCTTCACGAACAACGAGTATTTTAATTTCAAGACTTCTTATAACCAAATAATGTTCTTATCACTCCAAATGATAGAATCGCTTTATACGAGTATTATCAGAATACGTGTAGGTACTCACAGTGTATGTTCCTAAGCCAATAGCCGGTATTTTCGTACCATCATTTTGTGTTATTAGCGGCACATTAGGCATATTTAGATTGGGATTTATTAACTTGTAGGAATGTACTTTATTTGTGAAGAAAAACAAACAACGTTAGTGCCAAGCGTGCGAACCACTCCCGCAGGAAAACTAAAATGAACTAATAAAAAACGATAAGACATTTCTATTAAATACTCTTTTTGTTTTTCGTACTTCGTATTCGTCTGCGTTTGTACTTTATAAAATCAGTGGAGCAGATACAGTGCTGACACTTTTTTATCGGAATTTTTTTTTCTTACCTTTTCCAATGGATTGAAACTTAAGCGTTTAAAGTTTTGGATGCTAAATGAATGTGATACAATGACATGAAAGTAAGTAGGGTCAAGGGGGGAAATTATAAACGATTTGAGATTTTATGTTTTCTTTTCTAATTCTTATATTTTTTCCAGCGAAGCTATGTGAAATTGAGAACTGATTTTGATTGAACTTAAGTTTGGAGTGTTTGGCCTTTTAGAAAATAATATTGTCAAATCTGTAAGTTTATTTGTTTTTGTAAATTTTCGTGTTTACTTTTACCCCATTTTTTTTAAAGACCAAAATGGGGTAAATGAAAACGAGGCACTCACACTTTTGAGTAAACATGACCTAAACCAAAACGAAAACATTTGATGAAGAAAATAAATCAAAATAACGATGAAGCATTTTTCCTACCACCGATTCTTTTAAAAATAACTGCCTTTGGAACCCCGTACGTCTCTTCCGCTCATCGGTATGTTTTATTTTTGTTCCTCACGTCTTCTGCTGCTCGTGAGATATCTTCTGACGTATAAGATGGAGGTGCCGTTTTTTGATTATAAGAACGTGGCATCTTAGTGAATTAAAATCACAATAGATCAACGCTGAGTTAATTAGCAATGCATGTTTACAATTACCCCATTTTGTTGTTCACATTTACCCCATGATCTAAAAAACGTGGGGTGATTGTAAACAGCTAATAGCTTTAATAGTTTGTTATGAAGAACAAAAAAAAAAACACAATACATGCGTTATTCTACATGTCTAGAAATAAAAAGTCACTTACTTTGATAATTTAAAATAAGGTTGCAATCAATTTTAGTTAACCCGTAAAAAATTTAAAATACAAAAAAATGAATCGGCCAGGTCAAAGATCAAAACGCAACAAACTAAATTACAGATTGTAGCTGACACGTGTCTGCATATCGGGAATATACCGCATTTTCGAATTATGTCATGTCATGACATATGTACCTTGAGGGAAAAGTAGTTTTTGAAAAATTAAGTGTGTTTACAATTACTCCTGTTCAAAATTACCTCCCTTGGCCCCCTGACACGTTTAAGAACTCTAAAAAGGGTAAACAAATCTGAACAAGACGAGATCATACGGTAAAACTCTGCAAAAAGGTGGAAATATTGTGACAAGAATAGCTCAAGCTTTTCATCTCAAAGTTTAATACAAGCAATAGCCTTTTTGCGAAAAATAATAAGTCTCTCTCATGACCAAATGTGGATTAGTTACGGGTGAGCCAACAGTGGATTCAATTCAGTCTATGAATATATATGATCCTTATGACAAAATATCCTGATCCCTTTTCATCAATTTTTTGCTCTCTACGAACCTTCATGAGCAAAGATCCTCCAATCAAGCAACGGACACTTGACATAAAGATAAACTTTTTAGGAGTTAAATAAAGTAGGCAGTTTTTTGCAATTATGAAAAAATTATCAACGAAATCGCAACTAGAACAAAATAGTCGCAATTACGACAAAATTTCAGTTATTACAACAATCATGTCAATCTCAACAGTCTTGCTACAACCGCGAAGGAACTCGTAACCGCTCCACTGTTATCGTAATTATTACAGAATTTCTGTAATCTGGAAGAATCTGTAATAATCGCGACCAAGCTATACCTCAATCTTAACTAAACTCCGGCTATAGTAAAAACGCTGCCACAATCACGATAAGCTGTCATTATAGCATCAACTATCGTAGTTGTGTCAAATTACTGTCGATATCTTGACAGTGAAGTGTCGCGATGACGACAATTCTGCCTACGCGATATAGATATCAGTTTCGCAATTGTAACAATGCGTCTTGGAGAGGCGTGATAATATGAACTCACTTTTCTCTAAGTCAAAAAGCCAGCAGAGTTTATCAATTGAATTACAATCAAAAGTTTCATTTAAAACTAATTTTTCATGTATAAGGGTGTTTCTCTGCTATTTGGAAATTCGTCCACACAGAGGTGTCCTAAGCAAATTTTATGAAATATTGAAAATATTTGTTAATTAAATGAAGGGCAATAGCATACTAAATATATATCTTTAAAAAGCCCACACATTTTCCTCTTTGTTTTTTAGTTATGGACGATTTTATGCAAAACCCTGACAGGGGACTGTTGTAACTATTTAGTGGAATGTTTTAGGGACAAAAACGAGTATTTTGGTTTATTAAAGTAGGTAATCAAAGCCTTTATTTAAAAAAAAAAAAGATTAAAGCCCTGGATTTCCTTAAGGTTAGTCAAAAGAATTAAAGCTAAGAACAAACTAAGGATAAAGTGCAACAGGCACAAGCAAAAAAGAAAACTAAAGAAGAAATACCAAAGACTCTGCTGTGAACTTAAAAAGGAGATTAAATTATGTAAAGATTCTTATTATAAAATTCAATTTAGTTGTGCGAAAGGTAATTCCAGGCGTGAATGGCAAGTTAAAAATATATAAATAGGGTGGCGCAACAGAGCGAGGAGCCCCTGGGCCTAGCGCATTTCTCACAACCATGCCTTGTGAGGGAATGGAGGGGACCTACATTTTTTTCGCCGGTTCCGCACGGCTAATTGAGAATGCGCTTTTCATGGCAATGAATTTACTAACGGAGGACTTGCCAATTCCTCGCGAAAGGCGATACCCGTGGAAAAACATTTTTGCATTTTGCCTCTGCTGGGATTCGAACCTCGAACCTCTGGGTTAGCAGGTGGACATGCTAACCATTACGCCACGGGTACCGGGTACCATGGCAAGTTGTTAATAGTATTATTAACAAAACGTCTTCATTAAACAACCCTATCGAACTGTGTATCAACAAAACTGTTTATAAGAGTGAAAACGAAATAGCTGATAAGTTTAATAACTATTTTGTTAACTTAGCTGATTATACGGTTCCAAATGTTAGAACACATAATTTTGTCAGACTTGCAATCGGAGTGTTTACAATAGAAACAGTGATAGTTTTTTCTTTGAACCTTTAACAGCAATAGAAGTGTGGGAACGATGATATTTCTAACTTTTTGTTAAAAAAGATATGGAATGTTATTGACATCTTAGCACATATATTCAATAATAGCGTGACAACTGGTATTTTTCCCGATGCAATGAAGTGTGCTGATGTAGTACCACTTTTCAAAAAAGGTGATAAGGATAAAGTTTTTAACTATAGACCCATCTCGCTGCTCCCATCTATTAGTAAAATTTTTGAAAAACTTATCAAAAACAGGATCGTGAAATTCCTCGATAAAAAAAATTTCTTTGCTTCTCCTCAGTATGGGTTTCGCGAAAAGCAATCAACAGAAGATGCACTCTTGAATTTTTGTTCTAGGGTTTTCAAAAGCTTAGATGACAAAAAATTTACAGCAGGCTTATTTGTAGATATAACAAAGGCATTTGATATGGGCAACCACAAAATTTTAGCAGAAAAGCTGGAGTATGCAGGTTTTAGGGGTTCAAGTTGTTGACGTGGGGTTTCAGACTTTCACATATTACAGCAGACAAGATCTTATAAGCGACGTTAAGGAGGCTTATCCCTCTGTAATTTGCGCAATTGTGAGGGTCACCCTTCTTTAGGATCGGGCATACGATACTGAGGTTCCATTCATCGGGCATGCTTTCTTCCGACCATATCATGCAGATCAGCTGGTGCATGCTCCTTTCCAACTGATCTCCAGCTGCCTTGAAAAGTTAAGCATCAAGGCCATCCGCACCTACAGTCTTATTTGATTTAAGTTTGCATATGGCAAGCCTAACCTCTTCTAGGTCGGGAGGACGGCATTCTTGATCATCATTCAAGCTGAATGGGGCAATCTGCCTGACAGCGGAATTTGTGTCCTCATCGCCGTTAAGCAGTCTGCAGAAATGATCTTTCCAGATCCTCAGTAGCGACTGTGACTCTATAACTATGTTTCCCTGCTGGTCTTTACAGGCTTCAGTTCGGGGCTTGCCACCCTGGCACGATCTTTTTACCTTTTGGTAAAACTTCCGAATCTCGTTCCTGTCATGGCACCTCTCTATTTCCTCAAACGAGCGCTTCTCATACTGCTTCTTTTTCTTTTTCGGTGTTCTTCCCTTCTTTTCTCCTTGTAAATCTCGTTATACTGATCGTAAGCAGCCCTCGTTCGTGTTTGCATAAGCATTTGTCGTGCTTTTTGCTTGGCTGCATTTACCTGCCTGCATTCTTCATCGTTTTGGTATACTCTTATGGCTCACGTCTTATCTTGAGAATCGATCTCAAAAGGTTAAAATTAATAGGACTAGAAGCAGTAAGGAATATACGAATGTGGGCGTGCCACAAGCATCTGTCATGGGACCTCTACTGTTTTTAATTTATATTAATTCTGTGTTCGAGCTGCCTTTCAAGGGTGCGTTAACAGCATTAGCAGATGACATAGGTTTCGCATACGGGACAAAGAGCCTATTAGACTTGACAACTGAAATTAACTGGGACCTTAGCATTCTTAGAGTCTGGTTTGCTAGCCACAATCTAGTGATTAGCTCTAAAACAAAATTAATGTTATTTAGTTTGTCTAACGCTAATTGCCCTTTAGTTGGCGTGTTGTACCACTCTCCCGATTGTCAGCGTTTTAAATTAGAACACTGTAAGTGTGAATCTCTATCCGAAGAGAATACTTTTGATAACAGTTCACGGTGCAATATGAATTGCTTTCAAATAGAAAATGTAGATGAATTCAAATATTTAGGCTTACATCTGAACTCGAAAATGAACTTCTCTACCCATACGGAAAAGTTGAGGCAATACTTTCGTTCCGTTCTCAGGCATTTTTTTATCTACGTTCTGTGTGTAAGGACGAACTCTTAAAAAATATATATATCGGAATTTTCCATTCTAAGATGTAATATGCAATAACCTGCTGGGGTGGAACCTACTCCAACAAAATTCAATCACTTTTTATACTACAAGAAATCATGATAAGAAAAATATTAAAAAAGTCGCGTTGGGATCATAGTTTTCCATTATTTCAGAGTTTGAGGGTTCTTCCTTTACGCCACCTTTATTACTTTAAGGTATTAAAAATATTCTTTATGAGATCTGGTCATCGCAATCTAAGATTTCTTAGAAACCATAATATACGTGGAAACCATTCATTTTTGGTAAACATTCCTCACTCACGCACCACCGTCTGTCGTAGATTCTTTAGTGTGGCATCTTGTAGACTTTTTAATGAATTGCCACTATATCTTAGATCAGAAACTTCAACGTCTAAATTTTTAAAAAACTTGAAATTTTGGTTGTTCACCTTAGATCATACATTCAATGCATGTAATTTGTGATTAACTTAAATAAAATTGAAGTTATGTACTTTTTATTTTCTCATATGTTTTTTCAATCTAAAATTCTTGTAGCTTTTTGAAGGGTCACCCCACCCATAATATTTTGTTATATATATTTTTTCATGAATTCGAAGGGGCATTTAAAACAATTTTTTTTTTAATTACAAATGCTTCTGATTTATTTCTCTTTTTTAATTTATTTGTATATTTTAACACATATCAGAAAAATTGTTAAGGAAATAAATAGTAAATATACTATACTATACTATACTATACTTAACAAAATCAAATTCTTAGTTCACCGGTTTTTTAAAACTAATTGTGTGACACTAAAGTCAGTCTTTATAAAACTAGAAAACTAAAATATAAAAAAAATAAAAATTACTACAATCGTTTATCACAACCATGCTATGAAATGACAGGGGACTGTGGGCCAGGGGACTGTAAGTTTTTCATAAATATTTAATAAAACAAAATCATTTAAACGTATCAGATTATCGAAACAGATGTGGCTCCATACTAGATAATTAATTATTTTAAACAAGTTGTCGTTATTAAAACTGTTAAAAAAGTAAAAAAAAAGTCTTACCAGGGGACTGTTTCCTCTAACGGCCGAGACGCGTGGATCACTAGCAGATGCAGTCGTCACACTAAAAAAAAATGGCGGTTGCTCGCTTAGCTCCACAACCAAACAAACTTCACACCGATTGCGTTTCTTTTCACGATCTAAATGTTTCGCGTCAAAACAAAATTTGACTTCAGCGCGGTTTTCAAATTTTAACAGGGGACTGTTTCAAAAATTTGAGGACAACATTCGCGCATAGATATTTTGAATAAATTATATTGTAAAAAATATAATTGTGAAGTATAAAGATACTTAATGTTATTTTTATGAATTGGGATATTTTTTATTCAGTTATCAACGACAAAAAAATTAATATTGGTAACAACACTTGTGATTTTGGAAACGGGACGTAGCAGGGGACTGTTTTTTTGGGGTGTTTTGGGTTTAAGTATTCAAATATAACATTATTAAATTTCCAAATAAGCTGTGGCGTGCCAAGAATGCATAATACTATGTCATTATTGATACAAAAAGCTGAGAATAATTAAAATTTATTACATAGAATTTGCTTGGGACAGCGATTTTCCATTTAGTGGAGAAATACCCATAATTATTCTTGTCTTTTTTCATTTCCAAAAACAAAATCTCTGCAAAATACGGGGGAAAGTCTTTAGACCTTATTAATTTATAATTGTTTTTTTCTTTTTCTGTTGGTCTGAAGAAGGAGAAATGTCAAAATATTACTATCTTCGATTTCATTTCAAAATTCCATGTGGTAACCCTCTTTTCAACATAAATCCAACTGGCGCTTCCTTGCCATCTTTGAACCTCGGATTTGAAATCACGTTGCCGAAAGAGAAAAATATTCACATCAACACCATTAAAAAATCATATTATACTGCATTTGTGTATCCAAGCCGCAAACATCTCCGACTTTAAGAATACTCCTCAGAAGCTCGCTAAATCTCAGCGGACGTAGATCAGAGTGTGTCGGTTAAACTTGGCTTGTGAACAGAATAATTTTCTTAGCAATTTATGCTTAGAAGTTTTAAGATATCAATTTTCATTTGGGTCACGTCCTATCAGTGGAATAAAATGTGAAATAGTTATAAAAACGCTACACACGTCTTTTTTTTATTAATAGAGATTTCGGCGGTTGGTAGCTACACCGATTGGATTGAATTTAATTCATTATTGGGATTGGCTTATGGTGGTATAAATTAAATTTGGTTATAAATATCCCCGGCACTGTCTGCTGGACTTTAAAAGCCGATCATTCAGAAATGTGTTCTCGATAAAGGATTTTTCGGCTTCAAATGGAAGATCGTTTGCTTTGTGGTTTCTTTTTTTTTATCAAAATTCAAATCAAAACCGGAAGCGACTGTGTGAGTGATAATTGTGCAGATACAGACAGCCTATAAGAAAGTCAATGTTTCGGGATACTTCGGTGGAAGAGTTTTAAGATCACAGTGTGGTGAATAAATAAAGAATAAACATAAAAGAAACCAAAGTAAAAAAGATATAAAAGCAAGAAATGAGAAATTTGTGTGCAACCTTAGGGCTGCTTGTGCTGGCTGTTTTATTTTGTGGAATAGCTGCTCAAAATGAGTGTCCTGAACGTTGTACGTGTTTGGAGAAAACAGTGCGATGTATTCGCTCACAGCTGCAAGAAATTCCGAAGTTTCCCATCGACACTACAATCATGTGAGTAAAAGAACAAATCATTAGGTTCATAGCAAAAAATAACAATGAAAGGTTAGCTCACCCATAACTCGCATAATTTATCCGTACAATGTTCTGCATCGAAACTTAAAAGATAAACTTTATTCGTGATTCTCGGAAGGAGGCTTCGTTCAAAAATTTAAATTGCTTTTTTTTGTTGCATCCCATGATATGGATGTCTTATACAAAACGTTACCAACGCCCTTTGGACCCGAGGAACTCATTAATATTTGAAAGGAAACTTCTAGTAAATTTTAAGATAAGAAGTATGTTGTATACTCGTTTGACAGTGAAAATGATGAGCAAAAAAAGGGTACTCAACATTGCAGAAGTTGTTGAATTGCCAGTAAGACAAACAGAAAATGATTTGATAAATCTAATAATAAATTTAAACAGTGTTTTACTTACTTATTCACTCAGTTGTGTATTTCTAAAGTCTGAGTAAATATTTGTATTGAAGTGGTTCCTTAAGATTGGTCGGTTTAGTTCCTTTACTTGTCGAATTGTGTGTTTTTTTTTTATCTGGCTAAATGATTGAGAACTTATTGGTATTTGCTGATTCCGTGGATTATTGTTGTTTCAATTAATAAAACAATATAACACAAAAGGTACACAAAGGCTTGGATGAGAAAAGTAACTTCGATATGTTTGGAAACATCATATTTCAATTTTTGTTTTTGTTTCTTTAATTAGCAGAACATTCTTTTTATACACATATCTTAAAGATACTTCACCTAAGCACTTGCATTGAAGATTAAACAGAATGACATCACAAAAGTGGAATAGCATCATCAATTAAATAATTGCATTGGGTTGTAGAAACACTAAAAGCATTTTAAATGACACTTTAGGAAAGTGTGAAGATCTCAGATTTTTACAACAAATGTGTTTACGCAACATTGAGGAGTAAATACTTTGACAGCATAGCAACAATAATGAACAAAAACAAAAAAGTGCATCGCAATGGGTGCTTTTAATTATATTCAAGGAAAACAATTTGCCACAGCTCTACGTAATTTTCATTATAATTTGTTTTACATATGCAGCACTTTTTAAAACGGTTTTGAATACCCTTAATATCTTTAAACACACTACGAGCGTTTAGAAGGATAGGATAAGAGATGAAATGAGATGTTGATGCTAATTGATTTTCAATTCCTGAGTAATGCCGATACGAAAACCTGAGCTCGTTAAAGTGTTCCATATTCGTGTTGTTCGACTTAAAAAAGAATCTTTATGCTTGATAGCACTTCCAGAGGGTAAACTGATGGGCATTCCTGGATGAGAGAGTATTACGGTTGAATCGTTAGAAAAGAGAGGAATGTGACTGGCTGTTGCATTGGTATAAAAGTATCGATAACAGCTGAAAGGGTCGACAGGAGATGTTTCCACGGTACTCAAGTGAAACACAAACTTTTTCATTATGGTCCTTCCTCCAATCATTTTTACTGCTCTACTTTGAGTTTTGTAGAAGCAAGTGGTTAATAGGTGATCCAGTGCAGATATAAGTATGATTTTTTTTAATATAGGCATCAGTTTTAATAGGTGATAAGAAAAAATTTTTAACATCGGCGGAGGAAATGTGCACTTTGCTGCATTTTTCCGACGTTGAATATGTGATCATTCTACGACAGGTGAATTGAGATACACATACCGAGAACAGAAAGCTGTCAGTTTGGGTAATAGTTAGTGGGGGGGGGTTCATGGAGAGAGGAGAATGAGCCTAAGCGATTGCCGACAGCATTGAACTTTCGGAGCATCAAATCTTACACGGTTTATAATTGTCCATTGAACAATGCTGTCAAGGTCAGAATTCAATTTGTTTATCATATGCTACCGTTCCAGTTCCACAAGCAAAAAACAGGGATGTGAAAACGAATATGAAAAATGTGAGTGCTGTGCATAACATTTGAGTGGATTTGGATTAATAGTTTTAGAGAAGAATTCATTAACAATTATAAGAAATAGGATCGGATGCAAAACGGAGCCCTTGGCCTACACCAGTAATTGTTTTGCAATTTTCAGACTTGAAACCGCCCTCGGTTGAATAGTTTGAATTGAATAGTTTGAAAAAAAGGTACTCAAATCTAACGAGGAAGAGTTTAATCAATACCGAAAGTATTCATTTTCAATAACAGAGTCTGTGGCAATAAACGGTAGAAAATGGAACAAAATCCTATTAAATTCAAAGAATTTCGTTCGATTTTCCAGCGTTTTTCGCCGAGGCAATAGTTATAGAATATTAAATGCCTTTGAAATATCAAGTGCAATAACCTCACTTTCTTCACTTCAAATCACAAGTGACCCTTTTGCTGCAAAAGTCGTATTGCCGGTAATTTAAAAGCTTTCGATCTTCAAGATATTTATTTAGCTGATAATAAGTCAACATTTCCATGACTTTGGAAACAATTGACGTAAGTGCAATCAGTCGATAGTTTGAGGGTGATAACGATTCGCCTTTTTAGGGACAGTTTGGACAAAAGCTGTTTGTCGTTCACTCGGAAAGAGACTTAAAAAATAGGACAGATATAATAGCCTACGCAGTTTGAAAGAACACGTCTTCACAACTACAGCAGCGATACTATGTGGCCCAGCGGATTTTTGCTGTAAAGAACTTTGAATTTGTAGCATGATTCGCGAGTAAAGTAGGCAGGACGAGTTAAACTCTTGACGGAAGCCTTAAGTTAGCAGTGAACTTCGAATTTGGTTTTTCCTGAGGGCTTACCACGGGAGTGTCATTGGATACAAGCTTAGGCCGCGTTTCCATTTGCAAGAAAACTTCTGCAAGAAATGTCTGACAGTCTGTCCGACAGTGACTTGCAAGTGGAAACTGAGAAGCAAGTTCGATCGCGACAGTTCTTCTATAAGTTCTTGCGAGTATTTGCGAGTGCAATAAATTGCAGGTTGAAACTGGTTTGCACTGACTCGCGACAGTTCTTGCAGCTTACCGAAACAGCTTCGTATATCTCGCACTCGCGGCTAGTTGGTCGAAAGAGAGTATATGAATTTTCTCGCAATTGAACGTTACGAGTGTAATCCGTATTTATGTATTGTTTATGGATGTTAAAAATCTCAGGATCAAGAGGAGTCTATCCTTCGTTGATATTCATACACGGAATCGAGTATCCTACTTTTTTAAAATAGGGCCCACTTTAAATAACAAAACTTCCAAATCGACTGGTGTCATCCAAGTGAGATTGAAATATTGTTGAGCGTCAGTTTGTTTAGTAAATTATAGAAGGCACCAGCTTCCCGTCTTCTTAAAATCCAATCGCGCACCCAAGTTTATCGCTTTTTCTTTTTTATCCATAAAATTGTAATTGCAGTTCCTAAACGTTAACATCCACAATTTCAAATAAATTACCAAAATTCTTGCGACATTAATGACTCTCCAGTGGAGACACCTCTGCAATAAATTGCGACAGTATGATGCGCGAGCTTCTTGCAAGACATTTATTGCAGAAGAAATTACAAGAATTCATATAGCAGTGTAAACCCCACTGCAAGAAACTTCTGCAAGACTTCCGCGAGTTAGCTTGCAAATGGAAACGCGGCCTTAGACATTGGCCGTGGAATTATGTATACGTTCTTTACAAATGACTAAAACGTTTACTATACTTTTGGGATACTGTAGAATTTTTTGCCGTATTTTTTGTTTGTGTTAGAATTTGTTCCGTCCAATGTGGACATTCGACTCAATCCGGTTTTCCTCAGATGGGTTGTGTTTGTTACAGCATAAATAGCTTTTGTTTTGATCTGTTCATCATTTAAAATTTTGCAATAAATGTTTTGCATTTTATTCTTTTACCAAGTAATAAACTTCTCAGTAATTGGTTTGCCTATGGCAGTAATTGCAGTATGTCTGCCTGTTACGTGAGTATTCGACGATCTTATCCCAGTACATTCAACGTATTTCAACATAGCTTTTCGCGAGGAAATAGCAAGTACGATAGAAATTGCATTTACATGAAAAGCGCTCAAAAAAAAAAAAGCAGTTCGGATTTGGTAAAAAAAAAGTATGTAGTTGGTCCCTCTTTTCTTTTTCCTTTTCCCAAAAGGAAAAGAGACAGGTTCCAAACTGTGCTGCGCCATGAAAATTATTTATTTTATTTGCAAATGATTTTTGAAGCATTTTTTGTGGTACTCCTGTGTTAATCGATGAAAATTTCTTTACGTTTTTACGAGGGATCCTCGGCAGCTCTGTCCATCTTCAAAAACTATAGGCTTAAAACAAAGTGAATTACAATCTCTAGACACTGAGCATAAAAGCAAGCAGCTATAGACTACGTAGCCTTGGTTGGATGGCAAAAAAGTGCACTCATCTCCGCAGTCATAAACTAGTATAGGAGACACTCATGTCACTCTCTGAATTTACATGCGAAATCTGTGTTATGCAGTAGAGGTTAACACGGCAGCAAGAAGGCTGACGTTTTTAAAATTAGCTGTTCTGTATATTTTTGGAGGAAATCTTAATAGGAAACCCCTCAAACCCGGCTGATTTAAAGGACGAACATGTTAACCGAACGACTTCGTTTTGAAAATGATTGGGTTATTTTATTCACTCTAAAAAAATATCACAAAAAAACGTGTTTTTTACGCTCCTAAAGTGGTTTACCCCTTTCATCAATATCCGGCCCGTATGAGACTAGCGTCAGATCTTTTCTGTAGGCGCTGGCTGCATTCAAAATGAAGAAAAGTCGCTGCTCGCTTAAGCTGGACTTTCGTCTACTTCAAATGACGAAATTTTAAAGTAGGGTCGTCTGAAAGGTTAAAGAAATGCCCAGGGCTACTCTACCATAAAAAGTGGTCACTTGATAATCAGATTATGCCAATACATATATTTAAACTTATCCACCCACTTTAATTTCTAGCCCAATTCAAGAGCAAAAAAAATATTCTACTTCTACCATTTTACTACTAGGTCCTTAAATATTGCGGAAGAGCAAATTAATGGCATTCTAACACTTTTATTGTGGAATCGAGACCCCCAAGCAAATATTTTTATCTAAAATTTTGGGAAATACGGGACATTGGCATCAACACAGCTGATGTTCAAAATATTCAATGCAAGAAAATTTTGTATCAACGTCCAACGACTTGGTGGCACCATATTTTTAAATATCTCATCAAATCCTTCTACTCTGTTTTGTTCCACTATTTTCTGTCAATATTTAAACTTCTCTTCTTTTCTTAGAGACCTTAGATATAATCAACTACAGGGAGTTCCATCTAACGCTTTTAAGGGCTTGAATCGAGTTCACACAATTTTCCTAAGTGATAATGAAATTGGATACATCAAAGAAACTTCCTTCTCCGGATTGGTGGCTTTGAAATATTTGTATCTCAACAACAATCGGATTAGTGAGATAGCTAAAGGATCGTTTGAAGGACTGAATTATCTTGAAGGACTGTAAGTGCCCATATTCAACAAATTTGATTCCAGAGTGACTAATTTACTTTAAGATTCCTGGAAAACAATGATATTTGGCAAATAGAACCAATGACATTTGCGGGTCTAAGGAGACTCAACAGACTGTAAGTTTTCTTATAAACCTAAAACGTGATTATCTTGAGTAAAACCTTAAATCCAATTAGATTTCTCTATGGAAACAAAATAACATCCTTGCCTGTGGGATTGTTCGATGATTTGGAAAGATTGCGACGCTTACGTCTTGAAAATAACCCCATTAATTGTGATTGTGGCATCAAATCGTTGCTGAGTCTTCAAAGAAAAAATGAAAGAGAACATATTGCGATATCACTTATTTGTTTTGCACCACAAAGTCTACACAAAAAGTCATTCTCACAGTTGGTTGAGCAGGACTTCCACTGCAGTAAGTTTACCTTTCCATGTACGAAATCCTGTCATTTATTTTCTTATCAATTCTAGAAAAACCCCAAATGGTTGAAGCACCACACGATATGCAGACATCGGCTGGACAAACCGTTGAACTGCCTTGCACAATTGTAGGTGATCCGGAACCAGAAGTCCTTTGGATGCACAACACTAACGAGATTTCCGATGGCTACTCACCAAAAATGCAAATACTCCCTTCAGGAAATTTGCGTATATCATCCATAGACAGTAATGAAATTGGTATATACGAATGCATAGGTCGAAATGACGTAGGCGAAGCTAAGTCTAAACCAATTAGGGTGGTTGTGAGCGAAAATGCTACACAACCTCAGCCACCACAATTCATCAGTCAACCGAAGGATATGGTGGTTGGTCTTGACGATTTTGCTGTTCTCGACTGCTTAGCTTCCGGTTCGCCAGAACCTGAAATACAATGGTACTTTAACGGACGTTTAGTGTCTCAGTCGACACAAACAACAAGAGTTCTTTCGAATGGAAGCCTGGAAATAACGGGAGCGACTTTACTAGCTGCTGGAACATACAAATGTGAAGTCAGTAACTCCTTAGGAAGTATACAGGCTAAGGCAAAGGTCGAAGTGAAAGGTAAGAGATAAACAACCTACGTGAAGCGTTTTCTGTATTTTTTGTTTTGAAGAATTACCCGTCTTTATATTGGCGCCTCGGAGTCAAACAGTGAAAAAAGGACAAACAATTGAGTTAGAGTGTGATGCTGAAGGCAATCCACTGCCAGCTATTACTTGGTATTTGAACGATGAAACGATTGTTTCTGATGATCGAATCACGTTGGACAACGAAAATACTGAGTTGATTATTAAAGATGCCGAGGTCTCTGACTCAGGTAAGTCATTGTATTTTTTAAAGCTTTTCGTTTTCAAATATCTTTCGTTTTAGGTGTTTACACATGTATTGCCAAAAACGAGAATGGAGAATCTGAAGCGCAGGCTACAATTTCAGTGGAGAGTGATCATAGTCCGCCAACTTTATTGATCAGTCCATATGACTTGGAAGCCATTTCTGGTACAACGATTGAGCTGCCGTGTAAAGGGGATGATGATTCTGTACAGGTTTGGCGAAGAAATGTTCTTTTAGACACAAACTCAAATTGAAGTCACTATTTTTGTGTAGATTAAATGGCAGAAGGATGGGCGTTCTATAGTCAACAATGAACGTTTTCAAATTAGCAGTTCCGGAAGTTTGTATGTTAAGAATGCCAAGCTTTCCGATACAGGTCGATACGAGTGTTCTATTAAGAACGAGCATGGTCGGGCAACTGCTTCAGGATTGGTTACAATCAGGTACTTTATTATGTTCCCTCTTTTTTAGGTTTTAAACTTCTTAATGAATACTTTCCGACAACTATATATACATCAAGTTTTGACGTCTTACATCTTTCCACTCGCTTCCCTGCAGTATGTGGAAGCAATTTCGTGGGATCGAAGTGAAGGACGGAAATGACGAGAGTACGCACTCTGCGCCGAATACAAATTTCTTGTTGAAAATGCAATTAGATGAACAAAATTAATTTTTTTTTGTGTATAGAGGCTTATGTAGGTGCAAACATTCCCACTGATTATGGAACATTGAGTTGCCGTCGCTTCGTCGTTGATCGTCGGCATTACAAGACCGTTGATGGTTTTGGGTTGTTTTTCACCACTCCCCCAAAAAATTCCAAGCCGCTCAAATCACACCTCCGACATCGCTAAGACGCAAAAGATCGATTGTGGTATGGTCTGTTTGGCATGTCGTGCCATTCTGCATTAAGCAGATGTCCAATGTATTCAAATTAAAAAAACATGGCACTGTTGACCGAAACCTTGCTCCCATTCTCATTTTAGAAGAAAAATCGTCCAATGACACTTTTACTTCACAATCCCCAACAAAATGTCACTCTCTGTGATGAAATTAGCTCCTCGACAATACCGTGCGAGTTTCCAATTTTTATTTTTAAACACACAGTCTGAGCTACACAGCAAACAATTTCGAAAGTTCTCAATATTTTCCAACGTTGTTAAAGTATATAGCGACGAGACAAGATACTGGCTTTTTGTCAAAATTTCGAGCGGGACTTACGTTACATTGATTCGGTTGCACCCGGGGAAGTACTCATTTTAAAAACCCATGGATCACTCAGAATTGTTTCTTTTTTGTATAGGTAAATGTTTTTGTGTTTTAATCATACCTTGCAACCTGTGCGTCCAATTTTTTCCGTATACCAATCGGCTGCGCTAAAAATTTCATCAGAACTGTCAGATTTTGCGGCCGGAATTGGTTGCATTGACGATCAAAATAAAAATTAATAGGGTGGTGCAACAGAGCGGAGAATCCCGGGACCTAACGCATTCCTCTCAACCAAACCTTGTGATGGAATGGAAGGGACTTACAATTTTTCGCCGATTCCGAACGACTAAACGAAAAAGCGCTTTTCATGGCATGAAATTACTATCGGAGAAATTGGCCAGTTCATCGCGAAGGACGATACCCTGGGAAAAACGTTTTTTTGTCCCTTGATGTTTCTTTGATTTGAACCTTGAACCTCCCAAGCTACAGGCAGACACAATAACCATTACATTACGGACACACATGCTGAGAATCAGCTTAAAAAAATTTTTAATGTCCAGTTTAAATTTGTCGGATTTTAAAGAATCGAATGAGCTTCCGGGCATATTGAAAGCTCTGATGTATAGAAGCGTTTAGGGGATTGCAAAAGGTGGAATGATTGGTAGTGATTGGGGTATTAAGATAAAGCACCTCCCTGAACCATCTGATGGAGCTCTGAATGAATTTCAGCATGTTTTTCGTTGTCGTTGTTTTGATAAATGTTGCCCAATTCGTTAAAAAATATACTCCGAGAGTTTCTTTTCTGCAATGACCCTTCTTTATCTCGAATGAGTATCAGATGTTTAAAATTCAGTTTTATTTGTTGAAGTGTCCGATTATGTGTTCTTAAGGGGCGTTCAGACTAAATAATTAGTTGTATAGACTTTGGTTTGAACGACCAATGTTTGATAATAGAGGTTTTTCTTTTTTGGTTCGGAACAGTGAACTGAACTGAGAACGAACAGCGTGAACGTGTTCTGAACTGAGCGTGTTCAGTGAGCTGCGCTCAGTCTCTTGCTCTAGATACCCCGTCATTTTATTTCGAGCACGTAGAGCGCGCTCGCGTAGTGTTCTGAAGAAAAAAGAAAAGCATTTTGAGCGTTCAGATGTTGCCGAATTCAAAAAGAAATACTCTTATGTTTTTGACGTTTCACTTATCTGTTCGGAATTAAAAAAGAAAAACCCCAAATGTGAACCCTCAGACGAACGCTTTTTCTGAAAAATTTTGAAATGGACGAAGCGGAGGAATATTTGACATAAGGTTGGACATAATTGTTATAAAGTTGGACGACAAGTTTTATAAGTCTGAACGCAAACTACATTTGACCGTCCAACATTCATCAAACGAAGTCTTGTACAGTGTGAACTCCGCTTTAGAAAATCAGCGAATTTCTTTGGGAAGTGGTGAACTCTGCTCTTTTCCTTTGCTCTAGTGGCATACGTATTGAAGTATTTGGCTTGCAGGGGACGAATAGTAACCCGACTTCGGCTTGCTAACTCACCTTTCACTCCCATTTAAATCACGGTGTCCTGAAATCCATATCAGAATGATGCGTTTGCTTGTATTGCAGCAGTTATATATAATATTGCGACAGTATTTAACCAATTTTAATTTTTTTCAATGGGATCAATCACTGATGGTTCCAGGCACAAATAGTCCGTTTTGATTCATCATAAATCATAGACATGATTTACTTTTATAACCCTGTCCTCCTCCCAAAACAACCTTGAAGATATGTCTAACTTACTTAATTAAATTGGAATTAAAGATCCACACAAAAATGGCTCTCAACCAACGTTTATCGATAACAATATGGATTCCGTGAGAGGTCTCCCCAGTTTTCACTTCAAGTCAACTGAGGTCTCCATTTTCCACTTGATTATGCCACCTGAGGTTTTTGATCTTCCGCTGATTTCCCAGCATTGTATCTTCGAAAACTCTTCGAGTCGGAATGTTGGTGTCTCTCCGCTCTGCGGGTCCCAGCCATAGTATTCTCTCTATAATTACTTCTCCGATTATGCTTGCTTTGCGATACAGCTATTGCAGATCGTTCGTTCTCACGAACGTGACCAAAGATCACTGGATGGGAAACGTCAGAGGGTATACTGATCCTCTTAAGATAAGATCCATGGACTGGAGTAGGGCTTGGTTTTTCGAGAGTTTACTTTATTTCTCAGATGTTTTCTAAGGCCAAAGTAGCAGGCATTGACAAGTGTCAAGTGTAACTCTCCATCTAGTTTCTAGTCTGTTTCAGTCTCTTAAGCGGTCTTATTCATTATTCGTTGGCCTGATAGGTCTCTTTTCCAGTTATTGCATTTTTTGAGCCGCAATGCTCTCGTGCATTGCACGAGTCATGAAAAAGTCTAGAAGAGCTAGCCACAGAAAAGCTTCCAGAGCATCGAATAGCGTGGTTTTCAAGGCGCTGTCGCTGGTTGAGTCAATTTGAAAAAAAAGTCGAAGCAAACATGTGCAATGTTTGTTGCCTTTTGAGCAACGAAAGAAATTCTGCTGTTACATTCTCTGTTCGTCTTAAAAGGCTTGAGTTCGGGTTTTGTAGTAATCGCTCATCGATCAAATTTCCTTAACTATAATTTTTACAATCCCTTTTCTCAATTAATTAGTCTCGAGTCTCGACGCACCTCTTTATTCATGTTTTATTAAAAACGCCAACTTTTTATTTTATTTTTATTAGGAGTAACGATGCCTTGGCCCCAGGCGATAGATATGTACAAGTTTCATTTGCCGAAGCTGCCAGGGAGATCGATGTGGCCATCAACAATACAATCGAGACATTGTTTACTGATCGCAAAGCAACTAATCCCCTGCATCACGGCGATCTTCTCAGACTTTTCCGATTTCCCAAAGGCGAGGCAAGACAATTGGCTCGTGCTGCTGAAATTTATGAAAGGACTTTAGTAAACATCAGAAGGCATGTACAAGAAAATCATAATCTATCGATCGACAGTAGCCAATATGAGTTCAAAGATCTGCTATCTCGTGAACATCTACGACTTGTGGCCGAACTTTCCGGCTGCATGGAACATCGTGAAATGCCAAATTGCACAGATATGTGCTATCACTCGAAATATCGAAGTGTCGACGGTACATGCAACAACCTCAATAACCCCACGTGGGGAGCTTCATTGACGGCATTCAGGCGCATCGAAAAGCCAATATACGAAAACGGATTCAGCATGCCAATTGGGTGGACAAAAGGGAAATTATATTCCGGTTTTCCGAAACCCAGCGCCCGTTTAGTATCGACAACTTTGATATCAACAAAGGAGATAACTCCAGATGAGTACATCACACACATGGTTATGCAGTGGGGACAATTCTTGGATCATGATTTGGATCATGCTATACCATCGGTAAGTTCTGAGAGCTGGGATGGAGTTGATTGTAAGAAAACTTGCGAGTTTTCCCCTCCTTGCTATCCCATGGAAGTTCCACCTAATGATCCACGCATCAAGAATAGGAGATGCATTGACTTAATTAGATCAAGTGCCATATGTGGTTCCGGAATGACTTCAGTCTTCTTTGATGCTATTCAGCCCAGAGAACAAATCAACCAGTTGACTTCTTACATCGATGCATCCCAAGTATATGGCTTCACATTTGAATTCTCTCAAGAGCTTAGAAACCTGACCAGCGACAACGGTTTGCTTAGAACTGGTGTTCATTTTCCACGTCAAAAGGACATGTTGCCATTTGCAGCACCACAAGACGGAATCGATTGCAGGAGGAACCTAAACGAGAACAACATGAATTGTTTCGTGGCCGGTGATATTCGTGCCAATGAACAGACAGGTCTACTAGCAATGCATACAATTTGGATGAGGGAGCACAATAGAATCGCACTCAAACTCAAGGAAATAAACCCTCACTGGGACGGTGACACTTTGTATCAGGAAGCTCGAAAAATTGTTGGAGCCCAGATGCAGCACATAACTTTCAAGCATTGGCTGCCAATAGTTGTCGGTCCCAGTGGAATGGAGAAGTTAGGATACTATAAGGGTTATAATCCATCCGTTAATCCATCGATCGCTAATGAATTTGCTACATCAGCGTTCCGTTTCGGTCACACGCTAATAAATCCTATACTACACAGACTCAACGAAACTTATCAGCCAATACCACAAGGCCATTTGCCATTGCATAAAGCATTTTTCGCACCATGGCGACTTGCTTATGAAGGTGGTGTAGATCCTTTGATGCGTGGCTTCTTCACAATACCTGCCAAGCTAAAGAAACCCGATCAAAATCTAAACACAGAGCTTACCGAGAAACTTTTCATTACACAACATGCGGTTGCACTTGATTTAGCAGCCATGAACATACAGCGAGGAAGGGAGCATGGAATACCCGGATACAATGTTTACCGAAAGTTCTGCAATATGACAGTGGCAACAACATTTGACGATTTATCAAAAGAAATAAGTGATGAAGGTGTTAGAATGAAGCTAAAAGAACTCTACGGGCATCCAGATAACATTGATATATTTGTTGGAGGTATTCTTGAAGATCCTGTTAGTTGGGGGAAGGTTGGCCCGCTTTTCCAATGCATCATAGTCGACCAGTTCAGAAGACTTCGTGATGGTGATCGATTTTACTATGAAAATCCCTCAGTTTTTCTTCCCGAACAACTTCGGGAAATCCAACAAACTAACTTGGCACGTGTTTTATGCGATAACGGTGACAACATTAATGAAATCACTGATGATGTGTTTACACTTCCAAAAGAACAAGGAGGCTACAAGGACTGTATCGATATTCCTGGCATAAATTTATATTTTTGGCAAGACTGTGGTAACTGTGAATCACTTCCAGCTTTAATAAAATCCTATGTACCGCAGACATACCCGAGACGCGAAAAACGCTCATTAACATCACCAGACGTAGAAAACAGGGACGATGATTATTGGGAGACGAACGATGAAAGAATTGGGGGTCTTGAAGAAGTTATAAGTAGTTTCGAAGCTGAACTGAAACACTTGCGAAAGAAAATGGAAATTGTCGAACAAACTTGTAATTCAAATATGAAAAAGGAAAAACTCTTATCATAGGACGACGGTGCAAGGAGTTCAGAAATTTATGTTCGTGCATGGAATTAAGATGTCCGTACAGTGAGTGTAATGTTAACTTTTACCTAACCAACCCTCAGCGAAACAACCATTGAATTAAAATTAAGTGATTAATATTTTGTTAGAATATATCCGTTATGCTCATATAGTGCATGTTGCAACGCTATTTTATTTCAAATAAAAACTGAATAAATAAAAATTTTAGCCAAGGATGTTACTTTTTCGAAGTTTTTCCTTTTTTTCTAAAAGAATATCTAGGCAACAGACTTTTCGCGATGGTAAGGGAAATGAATATTTTTGGACCCTGTTCAAATCATATGTAACCTTATGGAGTGGCACACATATCTACGCGGCGTATCCGGTTCGTAAAATTAAGAATACGTTCCACAAATCACAATTTTACGCTGCCGCCGGCCGCTCTAGTTTGCGCAGTGCTTTAGAATTTCAAGGAAGTAAGGACCCTCCCAAACAAAGAGATTTTGTAGTTCAAGCGCTGTTGTGGTTCAAAGACAAAAACGATGACTATGGCAAACGATGACACTAGCTGGTGGTTATGAGGCCAAATGCAGTTTCGTTAGTTAAGTTTTAGAATAGCTATAAAAACAAAAGGTTGTAAAAAGAGGGTCAGTTAAGATCGAGACAAACTGAGCTAAGTGTTCTCAAGTGACTGACGAAATACAATAAAAATAAAAATCTTTATATCACGTATAAAGAAGATTTCGTTTTATTAATACAAGAAGAACCAGAATTATTCTCCGAGTAAGTATGAAAAACAAATCGGCCTTTTAAGGGCCTTACATTTTAGCCTCCCAGTGGGCTAAGTAAAATACGCTGGACAACCCCTATTCATCTCCCATCCCTTTTTGATCATCATAGCAGGCAAATTCTTGTAACAAAGGTAAGAAAAGAAGTGTTAGACGTTACACTTTCCACCAACTCTGTGTGAGGATGCTTTTTGTCAAAGGCTGAGGTAGGCTCAGCGGATCCAAGGTCTTCTAAAGAAGCAGCCAAAACTTTAGTTTAATGAAGTTAGTTTTATTTCCGATATTTAAAATTGTAACTTTCTAATAATATTTTGTACAATGGTTTTAAGCTTTAATAATTTCAGTTCATGTTTTAATTCAGGTTTCTATTCGCAATCGTTATGGGTAGATTCCAAGTAGGCCTCTTCGGATGAGGGGAGTTTCACTTGGGGTTCGGTTGGGTGTGGTCTAGTCCGGTAGTTACGACCAGGTTCTCGTATGGGTCTTCAGGCCAATCGAATGATGGTCTCCTGTCCTGGATTATGGGAGGATTGGTCTTCGGGACACTCGGTGTACTGTTTCCTGTCCTGGGCTTCCAGTTCCTGGGCTCGGATTTGAGGTCACGCTGGGTACTTGGTAAAGATCTGAACCTCTCCTAGATGACCGCTCACTTGCCACGGTCGGCGCAGTCTCATTTTTCATCACTTCGGTTGGTTGTCTTATACACCTTTCGGTGACATGTGGGTGTGAGTTGTAAAAAATGAACGAACTCCAACATGCCAAATTCCATTCACCGCGTTGAAACTCACGTGAATGTATTGTTGTTGTGTTGCGGTATGTATTGGGCATCGTATGATTAAGTTGTTTTCGTTGTGTCGTATAGTTGATATGGGGTGAATTTGTAATGGTTCATTACATCTGGTACGCTAGTAACCAGTAATTGGAGGGTCTCCAACAACGTAACCTTCTCTGACCATAGAATGATAACCTTCGAAATAGAACACAAATCTGAAAACTGTATCCCTTGTAGAAACCCTAGGAAAACTGACTGGGGTCTCTATAACCAAAAACTGGCCCTAACTCTCAGCCAGAACAACAATCAGCCTTTGCTTAACTGCTCAGCCATAGAGACACAGGTAAACAAGCTTACGTCAGACATAATCAATGCCTACGAAAGCTCATGCCCGCTATCCAAAGGTCAAGCGAACTATCGACCCTTAGAAGGAACTCTAGGAGGCTTCTTCAATAGAGCAAAATTTAGCAACCTTTCGGCTGACTGGGACTTATACAAGATCAGTAAAAATGAATACAAAAATAGAACTACCTACGCAAAAAGAGCAGCCTGGCGCAACTTTTGCTCAGATATTGAGTGCACAAATGACGCAGCAAGGCTAAGAAAAGTCATGTCCAAGGTCCAAAATACCCCTAGTTTTCTTAGAAGACCTGATATCACATGGACTGACTCATGCTCTGAAACTCTAGAGTCACTCATGAACACCCACTTTCCAGGGTGTTCTCAAATGACATCCCCAGAACGCGGAAACCCTAGCGCTAACGCTAGATCCAACATAGGAAATCTATTAGTAGATAATAGGAAGGTAATGTGGGCCATTGACTCATTCTCAGCATACAAATCTGCGGGTCCGGACGGTATCATTCCAATGATGCTCCAAAGTCCCAAAGACTTGATTGTGCCGATACTAGTGGAAATATTCAGAGGTTGTCTAAACCTCACCTTTATTCCAACTAGTTGGAGAGAAGTTAAAGTCATATTTATTCCCAAAGCCGGTAAGCCCTCACACACTGAACCCAAAGATTTCAGACCAATAAGCCTATCCTCCTTTCTACTTAAGACTCTAGAAAGAATTATAGAAACGCATATCCGAACAAAACTGAATAACAATGTGATCTCTACAGCCCAACATGCATATATAAAGGGCAAATCAGTTGAGACTGGACTTCATGAAGTAGTCGGAACCATTGAACAGGCAATCCAATATAAAGAGTACACGTTGGCTGCATTCCTGGATATAGAATGGGCCTTCAACAACGTTGAATACAATGCTATTCGCATGGCATTAAGTTCCATAAATATCGAGCCAACGCTATCAAACTGGATCGACTCCATGCTCCAAACGAGAATAGTAAAAGCAGAAATGGGTGAAAGTACCCTAAAAGTCAAAACTTGTAGAGGTACACCTCAAGGAGGAGTGTTATCCCCGCTACTCTGGCTCCTAGTAGTTAACCAAATCCTGGTTAAACTCGACAGGAGCGGAATAAAAGCAGTAGCCTATGCCGATGACATCGTCATCATGACTTCGGGAAAATTCACAACCACCCTTTGTGAACTTCTTCAGACAGCTCTAAACAAGCTCACCAGCTGGGCGAAAAACTGTGGGCTAAACGTCAACCCTACAAAAACAGAACTTGTTCTGTTTACGAGAAAACGTAACATTCCAGATATACTTCCTCCCTCCATTAATGGAATACCAATAAACTTATCTGGTACGGAAAAATATCTCGGAATTGTCCTTGATCGTAAACTTAACTGGAAAGAAAATTTAAAAGAAAGAGAAAGGAAAGCTCAAATCGCTTTCTACACTTGTAGTAGAATTTTTGGTAAAAAATGGGGACCTGGTCACCAACCAATCCTCACATATGCCTGTCTAGTCTGGTGGCCATCATTAGAGAAGGCTTCAAACCTTAAGACCATGACCAAAATCCAAAGGCTTGCATGCATTGGTTCAACTAGTGCCATGAGAACAACACCAACTGCAGCTCTGGAAACCTTCCTATCGCTAGCCCCCCTAGATCTCTTTACTAAGGAGATGGCGGCCAAAAGCGCACTGCGACTCAAACAATGCAACAATTGGAAAACAGGCATATCAGGCCATAGAACCATCATGAATCATACAGATATAGACATCCAAACAGACTATACCCCCCCGCATATTGATTTCAATCCAGTGGCCCCAACAGTCTCCGACTAGAGAAAGCTGGGAGGAAAACAGGGTTATAAAAGAAAATCACATTTCCGTCTTCACAGATGGTTCCAAAACGGACGAAGGGGTAGGATCAGGTATCTTCTCAGACTACCCTAACAATAATAATGAATAGATCAATAAAGCTTCCCGACTTCTGCAGTGTCTTTCAAGCAGACGTACTCGCAGTGTGCGAAGCCGCGAAGCACCTTGCTACGCAAATCTTGATCAACAAAAATATTGACTTTTTTGTAGACAGTCAGGCGGCCATTAAAGCTATCTCATCCATTATCACAAAATCCAGGCTAGTACACAGTTGTCGCAGTAACCTTAGACTGCTCAGTGAGACAAACACAGTTAGTTTAACCTGGGTTCCTGGACATTGTGACATTATCGGTAATGAAATGGCGGATAAGCTGGCAAAAATCGGGTCAGCACTCGAATCCAGCGAAGCGAACACTTCAGTTCTAAAGCCACTAGAGCAAGAAAAAAGCAGAATCAAACACAATTTTCTAAAAATCGCCAATGACAGGTGGTCATCTTTAGAAACATGCCGAGTCTCTAGAAACCAGGCGCGGATTCAAGGGGGGGCCCAGGGGTCATGACCCCCCAAAACAGCCCGCATTTCAAACTGAAAATCAAAAAAAAAAAATAACCGAACAAAATCTAATTTTTGTAAACTTGAAAAACGGAAACTAACTAAGCGACCAAAATCAACTTACTTTATTGCACTATGGAAAATTTGCAATCAAAAAATGGCTGACTCAACATGACTGACTAAAAATTGAATAAATTTCTCACACAATACTGACTTTTGTATCAATTTCTCTATATTTGGATAGTAGCTTTACTTAATATCTTAACATCTGATTACAAGTTTTAAGTAAAAACAACAAACACAAAATCCAATCTTCTATTTTGTTTCGCAAATCTGTTGATGATCGCATCGATGTCCAATTCAATGTCGCGATGAATGTGTAGCAATGCAAGACCGGTGAGTCTGTCTTCTGCCATAGTCGATCTCAGCCAAGTTTTGAGGCGACGGAGAGTTGAAAAGCTCCTTTCTGCAGTGCCTGCAGTAACAGGAAGCGTCACCAAAATCCAAAGCAGGGTATGAATAGCCGGATACATTACTCTATCACACGCATCAAGGGCGGCAGAAACCGAATCAGGAAGTTCGCCGCCTTTTTCAAGAATTCAGTTCCATTTTGCTAACCACAACTAGGGTGTCCATCTTATCTCTTTAAAAGAGAACATGTTCTCTTTTTTAGGTCCGATCTATTTTACACTATCTTTTCTCGTTAGGTTCTTTTTTTATTCGCTTTTTTTTTTTATATATTACTTTTTTTTATTCGAATTAATTTCATAAATTTTTTAACAGCTCAGTTAAATGTAAACGTGGTGTAAAGAATTATTGCTGTTCTTTCGAATACATTGGCGTGATGAAATATATTTCTTCTTACTAAAAAAAAACCTAAGATTCAGCTTTTCTTAAAGACGTCAGTTTAACTACACTACTTCGAAATCATTCATCTCATTTTCTCGCGCTATATTTCCTGTAAGCTAGGAAGAGAAGCAACAAAGACTTATGCAGAAAAAGCCCATTGCTACCACAAACTACATAAATACTCATGGTATGTAAAGTGAAAGCCGGTGGTCGTTGTTCAATAAAAAAGATCACTGTCTCTATTCCTCTTAAATTGTGCGTTGTGCGAACTGCGGCGACATTTTCAAAATATGTAAGTTATTATTTAACAAGAAACCAGAGTTAAATATTCTTTTGAAAATGAATTAATGTATTCATGTACCTAAAAATTTTCGATTTCATAGAAAACAAATGCGATGATCACAAAAAGGAAAAGCACTTTTCCGACGAAATGCAAAAACACTATACCTATCAAAAAATATTTCCTTATTTTCTCTTCTGTTCTCTTTTTGTTCTCTTTAGTATTTTTCGAATGTCTCTTTTTTTTTGGATTCTAGAGCAAAATGTTCTCTTTTTAGACAGACCTCAGATGGACACCCTAACCACAACTCAAATTCTGCAATATCGCTTGCAGGAGGAGTGTTCAGAAGCTTCTATTAGGACTGCTACGAGAATAACTTCTTCAATGTCCTCCTCTGTATAAGAAGTCCGAGGCAGAAAAACTCTCAACCCAAAAAGCTTCATTACGTCTGGAGAAAGCCTTTCGTTGAGGGCCGTCAAATGAATCCTTGTTTTATATTTTTTACTTTTGTTGTTTATTTTCTGGTTTTTGTTCTGTTTCCTTCTTTGTTTATCGCAAAACACAATGAAAACTATCCTGATTTCATTGACACTGAAATCAACAATGGACTGTTATGCTTTCAATGTTTTGATTGCAAACACATGAGGAAACGTTTCAGAAAAAAATTGATTGGCTAAGAACTTTCTTACTTTCAAAAGTACATTTTTTATATAAACAATTTATAATTTAATATAAACAACAGTTTATTTTTGTTATATTTGATTTTTTTTTTACCCCGTGACCCCCTCCGGAAAAAAATTCTAGATCCGCGCCTGCTAGAAACCTTTGGCCAGATATTTCCAAGAAAAAAACAGAATCTCTACTCCAGCTAAGCAGACCTCGGCTCTCTCTGTTGATTGGCATTCTCACGGGTCACA
Organism: Melanostoma mellinum; assembly: GCA_914767635.1. Lineage (NCBI taxonomy): Eukaryota > Metazoa > Arthropoda > Insecta > Diptera > Syrphidae > Melanostoma > Melanostoma mellinum. The sequence continues at coordinate 158,987,865 of OU612058.1, read as the reverse complement.
ACTCGTTGGGTACCCACATGATGAGAATGGGCATTAGCACATCCGACTTATGTAGAGGATGCCAAGATGAGGAGGCAGAGGAGGGATCTTTCCACTTCCTCTGTGAGTGTCCTAGCTTAGCCCACACTCGGAAAAAAACCCTCGGAGAATACTTCTTCGACGAACTGGGCGACATCTCTAACCTCCCACTGAGCAACGTCCTGAAATTTACTCAGGGCTCCAAATGGTGGGAGTGGGAGTTCCCTACCACAATAACCATCCACCTCTCCAATCCTCCCATTTCCTCATCCTCTGATTTCCCGGGGAGCACAATGGATCCTCGAGATCCGAGTGAGGTGTTGCCACTTGTGGCTGCACCCCCCATTCAACCTAACCTTACCTAACCTAAATTCTAATAAAGTTCGTTACTTTCAGTATGAGCACCGAATCAACAATTGAATTGAATCCCTCAGACGCCAACTTCCAATTTGCCGAAGCCATCAGACAGAATCCCGGAGCTAGGCCAAAACAGATCTCCCTGATGGATGAGTACCGCCGACGTCAGATCAAAAACGTTGTCAAACACATACAACCTCAAGTTACACCAGTGCCCCGAAAGCACAGAAGTGGACACCAAGTAAGGGTTAGGCGTGCTCTAGGGGAAGTCCACCGGTTGGCAACCGACAAGAACAAAAAGTTTTGCTGGCCAAGGCCCGGGAGATTTGCCATTCGAGGTCTGCAGGCGCCGGGAGACGGCTTATGAAAAAGTGAATCGTCAGGCGAACCGACCTAATAATGTTGAAATTATAATAAATAAAATTTAGTAGAAATAACGATTACATAATTGTTTTGCTGTTTGAAGCTCGTGGGTTCTGTCCCAAGGTTTGTTTCAGTAAAGATAATGGTTGTGGGTTCTGATTGTAAGATGATTGTTGGGAAAATACAACAAGGTGACCTAAAAAATTTTGAAGAATCCGAACGGCTAATCGGGAAATAGCTTTTCGTTGGAATAAAATTTATATTTTTTGTTTTCTGTTGGGATTCGAGTCTCAAACCTCGCGTGTAACAGGCAGCCATGCCAACCATTACGCTGACGGAATTTGTAGTTGCGGTAAATTAAAAAAATTCTTTGGCTTCGGAGACCCTTAAAGGTAACACATTCTAGTATTTTGGGTTCAAGTCTGAACTATATATTAAACGCGATATAGCTATCTACCTAATGGAGAAGTATCTATAGTTATCACGCTTGTTGATAAAAATTGTCTTAAATTTATTTTTTTTCTTTAATAATAGACGTTTGTTCGTTCAACATTACCCCGGATTGACCCAGGTTTTCTTAACAACAATGACGAAGTTCACATTGGTCGATTTGCTGAAGCTTCGTGCGAATAAATGCGATTGTTTTCTTTTCTCCTTCTCTGTTACACCAATTTGTCGGTATTGATTTGCGGTCGATTCGTTGAAAGACTTTGGTCGATTTGTTGCTTTAACAAATCGACCGGTATGAACATCGCCAATGTGAGTTGTCAAAAAAACTTGGGCTTTCCAGTTCTCAAAAAACGCTAAGCCACAAAATCACCACACATACCTGTCATTTGAATAAAAATACATGCCATTTGACAACCCTCGACTCGCCCCAACAAAAACCTAGGGCGAGTTGAGGGCAACCCAGGTCAATCCCAGAGCTCAAAAAATACTCAGTTTGACATTCAGCGCGACTCAAGGCTTTTCAAAATAACGCTTTGTGGCGACCCCAAGGCGGGTGACTCCAGGGCTTCAACAAACAAGCCTTTTGACAGCACAGTAATGTGTCGAAAACAATTTGGGTTTCGGTTCTCAAAAAACATCTACTTACGAAATATATTCCTGCCATTTAAAAAAAAAGTACATGGTATTCTACATCAGTCGTGCTCGCTACCTGAACTCTTAAGGGCTGATTGAGGGCAAACCCAAGGCTCAAAGAATGACAAAACTTCAGCTAGGTTGTAAAACGCACTTGAAAGTGCACATGAGTTTACAAAAAAAGAGCTTAACGAATATCTTAAGCAACGCGGACTTTACGTATAAAGACTACAACGGCGAAACAAAATACATATCTCCGAAGCCCATATTTCTCTGTTCTATTTCATCTTTTACTGCCGGCGCGCGGCCGGCCGGCGGCGCGGCAGGGCGGCACAAGCATCGCGATCATGAAGGAATCACAACTCTTCCACTTACTTTGTGCACAAAAAAATGCAAACAATCATTTTTGACAAATTTACCAGCTTGAGAATTTTATTAAAGCACCCGTGGTTTAGTTATCACATAGCCGTTATTTACTATAGGGTTCTGCCTTTCAGAACCCAACAAATTTTGTTTGCGATCCTTTCGCTATTATTGAACCATCCTTTTTATGCCGCAATTCACACTCAACGTAAGCTAATGTTTTTCCTGTTTTTACAGTGTTTGCATCTACTATCACTTCATCGCCCTCTTTTGCAGCTTTTAGATAACTAACATGTAAATCAACCGAAACACCAGGATGGCTGTCTTTTGACATAAGAGCGTATGTTGTTACATTATCGACAAGTGTTGCAGTAAAACCTCCATGAAGTCCACCACCCCTATTGAGATGTTCTTCAGCTACAGTGAATTCTGCCGTACATTTTCCTTCGCCACCACTCGTCACCACAACCTGGAATAAAACATAAATATAATCAAATATTAAGAGATAATAGTATATTTTGAGTTTAGAAGATTTTCAAAAAAAAAAAATTTAATAGACTATGTTCTTTTGTTAACCTTTGTCCATCAGGGTTGACCAAGGTTTGCTCGACGTAACTTTTTCGGCTATCAAAAAAAACCTAGGTTTTCATTTCTCTCTCTTGACCCCGACCATCGCCACACATCAATGCCATACCTAAAGTAAACCCAGTAAAGATCTAGAGCTACTTTAGGGCGAAGAGAGATTATTATTTTTTAACACCAATTTTAAACAAATTCTGAAATGAATGAAAGTTTTAGTCACCCAGAATATGGAAATAGAAGTTTAAAATTCTTAACCAAATATGCGCCAGTTTTTTTTTATAAGAAAAGTTAAGGAAAAGGAAACCAGCTTTCTATAACGGTTTCAACGTTGGCAACCTTAGCAAAGGGTGTTTTTTTTTAAAACATGCGGACTTCAATTTCGAATACTTTTTTCGAGGTGGGTCTTTTTGACAAATGTCACTTGATTTATGATCAGTTTAATTTGCCTTTTAATCGTGGAAGACTTGATGCCGCACGATAACTGGGCACTATGTACGTTTGTCAAATTATTGCGTGGTGCAATATTTCAAATCACTTTTCTACGCAGATATGCTAATAGTTCTGTTCGTTGAACTTTCCCCAGGGTTGACCCAGGTTTTCTTGACAACCCTATGAGTTGTCAAAAAAACCTGGGTTTTCCAGTCCTCAAAAAACGCTAAACCACAAATCACTACACATCCCTGTCATTAAAAAAAAAATACATCCCATTTGACAGCCCTCAAATCGCCACAGCAAAAAGCTAGGGCGAGTTTGGGGAAAACCTATGGCAAACCTATGCCTCAAAAAACACTCAATTTGACATTTAGGGCGAATTTAATGGCGCTTTCCATTGGTTTCACTCGGGGAAGCACTCATTTTAAAAACCAATGGAACACCCAAAATTGTTTCTACTCAGTTTAACGTAATTTCCTTTGTGTGAGTGAAACACTTATGGCTCTTAAAAAATATTCCTTGAAGAAACTTTTCATTTTGACATTTGAGTAACATGTGTTAGTGCTTCTGAGTCGATTCTCATAAGCGGCTGTCACTCCTCAGAATCATGAGAAGCGATCTTTTTGCACCAATGGAACGGTTTGAGAATGCTTCTGGACGCTCCTGGACGGTTCTTTTCGTCCAATGGAAACTGACATAAGTTTCTCAAAAAACGTTTTATGGTGACCCTAAGGGAACCCCAGGGCTTCAACGAACAAACCTAATGTCACTTTCCATTGGACGAAAAGAACAGTCCAGGAGCGTCCAGAAGCATTCTCAAACCATAACATTATTGGTACAAAAAGATCGCTTCTCATGATTCGGAGGAGTGACAGCCGCTTCTCGATTTGAAGTGAGAATCGACTCAAGAAGCACTAATACATCTTATTCAAATGTCAAAAAGAAAAGTTTCCACAGAAAATATTTTTTGTGTGCTATTGGTGTTTCACTCACACAAAGCCAAAACGTTTAAGTTGAACAAAAATAATTTTAGGCGTTCCATTGGTTTTTAAAATGAGTGCTTCCCAGAGTGAAACCAATGGAAAGCAGAACGACAGCGGGAGATTTGATTGATTGATTTGAACATTGGTTTCGGATGTTTTTAAGGACCAATGGCTCAATCGAATTATAAATTTAAGTTCTACATAAAGTTTTCATTTTTGTATGAGACGTTCCGGAATTCTTAAGTTCTACATAAAATCCCCATACTAAAGTAGAACTTTATGTAGAACTTAAATTTAGGATTCGATTGAGCAACTGGCCCTAAAAGTAATAAAACATTTATGTCTGCGACGAAACTAGAAGTACCTATACTAATGTTAAAAAATTCCAGAAGGTTATAGCCGACGAAATAAATTGGCCAGACAACTTCTGTAGAGCAAATAAAAATCACGTGTATATCTACATAAAATAAAATTAATTCTGATTAAAAATGAACTGATAAAATATTTCTTTTTGTTTTTTAGTCTTCCCAAGAGGGTGGTGAAGTCTACCGGTTTTTATTATCATTTGGCAAAAATCACTTGCATGTTGATTAAATTAAAAAGAATATAATCTTAAAAAGATAAATCTATCTGTAAACTTGCGTATGCAACATGCGACGCTTTCCATTGGACGAAAAGAACCGTTCAGGAGCGTCGAGGAGCATCTTCAATCCGTTCCATTGGCGCAAAAAGATCGCTTCCATGATTCTGAGAAGTTACAGCAACTTCTCGATTTGAAGTGAGAATCCACTCAAAAGCACTAATACATGTTACATAAATGTCAAAAAGAAAAGTTTCTCCAGGGAATATTTTTTATGTGTTATTGGCATTGGTGTTTCACTCATACAAAGAAAACACGTTATATTGAGAGACACAACTTTAGGTGTGCCATTAGTTTTCAAAATGAGTGCTTCGCCGAGTGAAACAAATTATTAAGCGATATTAGATGTATACAAAATTTTTTCTGAGCGATTTAAAAAAAACTGGCTCGTGTTCCGCCTATCCCTGCGTATTTTTATTTTAGTAAAATAAATTATTTTAATACTAAAATAAAATGTAGTTATTTTTAGCTGACTCTTGGCACCAGATGTTTCTTGTTCATCTCTAAGCTGGTTTGCTCTCCAGTTTTTTGGCATTAATCATTAAATGCAACATTTAAAATCCAAACTAAAGTATTTTTGCAGTTGTGGCAGCCGCAGAAACGCTGTTGTCAGGATTTTTGCCGCCGAGACAGTTGCAAATGTTTGATAATGCTGCATATTTTTTTTTTTTTTATTTTGAAAACAAAATTTGCAGCTGCCGCGACTGCAAAGCATAATATGAAAAATATTCAATATTCGTTATGCATAATTTCTCTTTTGTAAAAATATTTGTATACTTGTATTTTCCAATCATTTGATGAAACCAAAATTTGACGCTGATATTTAATAAAAAAAATAAAAAAACAGAAACACCCTGCTATAACCCGACTGAAACTATTGTGAACTACCAATCTTTCACGTTGTTTTGCATAACTCGTTTGTAGGTATATACAACTTAAGTGACTTTTAAAACTGTTCAGACTTACCTTTTTCATGACACTGTCATATCCTTTGGATTTTACCATAAAATCGGCAACAGTTTTTAAGAAATCTACACCTTTCTTTCCAGACATTGCACTATTATTTTTAATTGAATATTAAATTTTATTACGGAGCAGTACGAAGACCCGCGATTGAAAATATTTTCTGTTTATGCTTCTGAGTTCTGACTTTTAATTTGACGTTCACTTTTTAAATTCACAATCATAAGGTTCGTTTATTTAGTTGTAAGTTTCTGTGCTTCGGAGTAAAGCAAGGTACTTATGGGACAAGTTGTGTAGGTATGGGTAGCATATAAGTAACGTAGCATTCAGAAGACAAATACACTGCAGGGAGATGAACTTTGGGCTTTCACTCATCGTCATCGTTGGAAGAAACCCCAATGAAAAATGAAAAAACAATAATTTTATTAAGGATATGCTGTTTTATCTGAAACATTCTATCTTTCTGAATGTTTTCTATGGTTGAAAGAACAGATGATAAGAGAATATCCGTTGACTTTTAAACAATTTCTTGAAAATTTAGGTATACAGAAGTGAATTTCGTAACAAGTAAACAAACCAAAAAAGGGTGCTTCACATTACAAGTTACTCTGGTATTTTGAATACCATGAAACACTATTGTGAACTTGCCGATTATTCCGATTACAGCTGACAGACTGCAGCTGTCAAATTTGTGTACAAATTTTAACAAACTTGTTGTTTTATTTAAAAAGAAAACAAAAACTTAATTAATTAATTTACTACAGATGAAGCAGTATAACTTGCTTGGTTTTTGATAAGATGTAATGTAAACCTTCATAAGAACACTCAAATCAAAGATCTAAGTCTTTTTTGTTCAACTATAAAGGACAACAACCGGCAAACTTTTGTTGCAACCGGCTTTTGGTAAAAACTTTTTTAATTTAATCCTCGTTTGTCATTCGCACTCAAAATTAAAATTTTCTGTTTTTCAGATGACAAACTCAACGCAATGGAATTCAAAGAGCTGACTAATTGCGAATTCAAGCAAAATTCTATTCATGCATTCGACTTAACATCATCAGACTTGAATGTTGCGCTGTTGGGGTCTACATCCGAAGCAGTAGTTCTTGAAATGAAGCACTCCGCATTGGGAACTCATACATTCCCATATGCTGTAGAAACTATTAGACTTCCCAGAATACGCCCGACCACTGAGATAGTTCGTAAATTTAACTTGGCAGAAATTTACTCCCAAACATCAATTCTAAATCGTCAGTATTTTGCCCTAGATCCTACATATGTTTCTGAAATATCAGAGGAACTTTTAAAAATCCAGCCTGTCACAATATCTTGGGCGCCAAAGCATATATTTGGAGTAAGTACTCTAGCGATAGTGTCTAACGATGGTAATTGTGAGCTGCGACACAGGGAGGCAATAAGTCGAGAGTGGAATGAACTTGTTTGTAATTTCACCCAACTCTATAATGAAATATTTCCACAAGACTTTAAAAACACATTCGATGAACTTAAAGAAGCGGTTGAAAATATGTGTACAACTTACTTTTCATGGAACCTGGACCCTACCTATACACAGCCCATCTTCGTGACCACAAACGCCGTTGGTTGGATTCTTCTATTTGGAATTACAGAAAACGCTCTTGTTAACTGTTATACCAAACACAGAACATCTCTGGGTAGAATCTCCTACGTTTGTTTTATGAGAAACTTTATACTAGCCTGTTCTGTGAACGGGATAATACAAATATTTAAAATAAACAACAACAATCAAATAGAAGAGTGTGATACGTTGTGGCCAAAAGCAGACAGAGTTCCTTGCAAAAAAATTCACATGTCTTTCTGTACCAAAATAAAGAAATGGATTGTTGTGACCTCCAAAGGCTCCCATGTGATTGTATTTTTCTTATCAGTCAAAGGCAAGGTCCTGCTCAAGCAAACAAAGTATTTGGGAAATATTCAAATAACAGGTAATTTCAAATCCTTTTGAAAACGTTTCTCTGTTAATTGTTCTCTTGCAGGGTTTGACATGCTCTCCACAATGGAATATATCTTCGCTACTATAACTGGATGTGTTAAATTGGTAAAAATAAAAATTGACGACGAAAATGTTGAACTCCACGAGGAGAGAATAAAATATGAATTCGATCACGCCAACTATCAAATTTTAGGCTTGGTAGCATCGCCAAACAGAGTCGTTTGGACATTCATAATGTTCCACAATAAGCCGTACACCCAAACTGCAATGTACTCGGCTAAAGATGCTATCTTGTCTGTATGTCGTTTGAATACAAAAGATTCATTTGAAATGCTGCTACAAGACACTGGCCCTGATTACTTTTTTCTTGATTGCGCTGAAGTGATACGAATGGAAATCCTGAAAGACAACATTTCAGCCAAGTTCGAAAACATTTGTATTCAAGATGTTAAAATCGACAAGCAATTCTTAAGAAAACTTCAGTTGAAGTTATTGGTATTGAACGCGGCAATGGGATACCAACGGTAAGTCAATTTTTGTTTTTCATCGTAATGCTTGACAATTGAACTGGCCTTTCAGAATGAAATTCAACCACGTAAAGAAAGTATTGGCAAATGAAATCAAATCTTTGATTAAAATTATTGAATACATATACATCAACTTGAGACTGACGCATCTTCGGGCTCTTAAAAGCCATACTCCGTTTCAATTACTTTCTGGAAAATGTATGAAGTATAGACTTGAGTTGCTCCATGCCGAACTAATACCCGAAGAAGATGTTTACAGAAACGTTCGAGAAAATCTCAATACACTAAGCGACTGTCATTTGATGGATTTGCGATCAATTTTTGATGAAGGTGAAGAGAATTGTAGTTATTGCGAGTCACCGGTTGACTTTTCAACTTTGATGTGTGCGAGTTCACATGCTGTTCCCAGATGTTCTATATCGTATCTTCAGGTAGTTTTTTTTAAATCTAAATCGTTAAGATATTTGTTTTAAAATTCTGTTTTTTAGGTACCTTTACTTACCAAAAAATCCTGTCCTAGCTGTTTTAGGCTTTTAATAGACGACGTAGCGCTGTTAAGAAGTCTTTTCGTAGAAACTGAAAAATTAAAGTGTACTTTTTGCGGAACGTTGATTGACAATTAACAGACTTTATACTAACAATAAAGATTTTGTTAAATTTACTTTACCATAAGTTTCTTTTTCTTCCTTTTCCAATGTAACGAGCATTTAGTGATCTCGAAACTATCGCAGATCTCCCACTTAACTGCTTCACAGAAGTAATCTGCTCATGGGCTAAGCCGTGTTGACCTTAGAGTGCTTCGTCAATCCTCCCGGGTTCGAATTGTTCTTTGCCTGAGGCCAGCCAAATGCATATCTCGTTGAATTGTTCCAGAAGTGTTTTGGTCTGCCTTTCTTCTTTCTCCTTTGCGGGCGTGTTTGAACGTTTTATGAAATTGCCTTTTTGAGGGGGCTCTCTGAATCTCTCCTTTGAACATCACAATGCCAACTGACCCTTTCGTGCTCTATTTTTTCCAAGATAGTTTTTTTGACATGAAAAAAAAGAGCTTCAGAAGATTTGAAACCATGAAACTATCTTCGATCGTTAGTTAAATGCAACACTTTTTTTTATAACTCAAAGTATTTGAGTCCCATTTCTTGTAGTTCTCTCAAATTGTTGATTAAATGATTAAGGTACGCCGGAGAGTTGAGATCTGAAAAACTTAGAAGAAAATTCAATGTCAGGAGACAAGCTTTTTCATGCGTGCTCTACAACAAACAAAATGGGCTGGAGCCCAAACTTTACCCAGAAAGTAAAGAAACAGGCCTATTGTACGAAGAAAATAAAGTCAAACGCTTAAACAACTTTTTGTTTTTGTTTTTAAAATTACTACATACATATGTGTGTACATAATTCATTTAACTTTTGTTTTGTACACATCAGTGTTGTCATAAACAACAGCTGAACTACAACTTTTACATAAAAAAAAAACCATAGAATCAACTCCACTGCAACGACTTGTTTGATCAATATAAAAAAACAAATTCGAAAAATTTCATTATTCTGTAAGCCATGTCCCTAGTGTACATAACTTTTCACAACGAAAATATAAATGATATAGAAAAAGAAGTGTCTGGAGATAGAAATTATAAATTTCCAAAATATGTGTCCATCCACCGAAAAGCTGTTAAAGATGCACCAGTCAATGAAGTTGGCCTAGAAGGAAAAAAGGTAATATCCGCTTCGAAGAAATATTCGCATAAGACTTTTGGTTATGCTGAAACTCCTCTGGACGACCCCTCTAAGTATCTGAAGAAAGATGGTGGCATCAAATGGCGTCGAGTGAATGATCATGTCTGTCCTCCAAATAAAAACCTTCCGCCAGTACCGAAATGCGAAATAACAAGACACGAGTGTTGCAACAATGTGAACTTCATTAAAAGGAATATTAGGCGTATAAAGACAGCGCAGCCACAACGTGCCCCTTGCAAATATGTGGATACTGTTATTGGAGAGAAACACAATTTAGATGGTACTGGTCTGGTTCCGAAGTACGTTTTCTCAAAAAAATTCGGAAAGACTCCAGCTTATTTGAACTCCATGAGAGAGACACTTAAATCAAGCAAGTGCTACAAGAACAACGAAGAACGGGATACCTCTCGAGGAGTAACTGTACTTGGCAATTCGGAACGAAATACAATTTTGATGGTAAGAAGCGTAAAAAATTAATATTTTGTTCAACTTCAATATATGGCTTGCTTTTTTTATTTTTTAGGGCTTGCGAGAAAATTATGCAGAATTGGAAAGAACATATCAACTTTTGCCTATTTTTACTGACACAAATTCAAAGAAACAAAGAAAAACCAAACTTGAAAAGGAGTTGAAGCGCTTGGAGCAGGATATACTCTTGATGGAGTCTAATCCAGTTATTTTAGTTTGCGAGGATTGAAAAATTTTACCTTTTTATAGACACTTTTTCATGTATACATACTATTGGGATTGATTTTATATTAAATTAAATAAATGGATGGAAACCGTTTTATTAATTTACTAACGACATTTTTGAGCTTGAAAATAACTGCCATCTACTTCTACATACTAAAAATTGATGGTAAATGTTATGTCGCTTTCGTTTAAACGAAAAGAAATATCCAGGAGCGTCCACAAAAGATTGCTGCTCATAATTCTAAGAAGTGAGAATCCACGGGGAGATTACGGTATCCGTGGTCCCGAGATATTATATTATTTCCATGCGGAAAGCTGTTGCTTACGGAAAACAATTGCTATTTCCATATTTAGCATGAGCAGCTTAACCCTGCGGAAAAAGGGTTTAAATAATGAGCCCCGCGAAGCGGGCCATGCGGAAATCTGTTGCATACGGAAATTATTTGCTATTTTCATATTTAGCATGAGCAGCCTAACCCTGCGGAAACAGGTTTCAAATAATGTGCCCCGCGAAGCGGGCCATGCGGAAAGCTGTTGCATACGGAAATTATTTGCTATTTTCATATTTAGCATGAGCAGCCTAACCCTGCGGAAACAGGGTTCAAATAATGAGCCCCGCGAAGCGGGCCATGCGGAAAGCTGTTGCATACGGAAATTATTTGCTATTTTCATATTTTTTTTTTTTATATTATTTTTTTTTCCCCAAAATTAAATTCTTGAAGATTTTATCTATCATTTCCAACCATTCCCATGCGATTTGAGCGTCTAGAACGCTTACAATAGCGGGACCACGGATACCGTAATCGTGCCGAATCCACTGACTCGAAAGGCAACTATAGCTTATTGATTGTATCCCAAAAAAGAGGACATAAAGGAACTCAAAATTATTTTCATTGTACGAATCAATCGACGGGCTATTAAAAAAAAAACTAATGTCGATTTCCTTTCAACCACTTGCCGGCGATACTAATTTCGATTCGTTTTTGGGTGAAAGGAATATAAAAACGTAGCGATTTTTTTTTGTAAATGTGTGCGTGCGTACCATCTGTCAATTCAACAGTATTTCATTTTCAGTAGTCTGGTGTCGGGTCTTTCGTCTAATGAAACAAAATAAATGAAAATGGAAGCTCATATCAATTTATGTGATTACGATGTTGTCCTGAAATGATGGAAGCCTGGAATTCATGTTCTGCAACAAATTTTCATTAATAAAACGATTTTACGTTTCCATATTTTGATAAAGTCAACACAAACCATTTATACACTGTTTTATTATAATATTAAATAATAAATTTTGAATTTATCAAATAATTGGGCGCGCTAGATTATTGTTTCGCAAAAGTTTCACAATAAATAATAACTTTATTTGACATATCCAAACTGTCAAGCTAGTTGTGTGTGTGATAATCTGTGTGAGAATCGGTGTAGATTCGTCTCAAAAAAAGAATCGCCGCCGAATCGATATTTCTCCAAAGGAACATTTTTAAGCAAAAAATATCGCCGCCGAATCGATGGCGAATCGATACTTTTGGTGAAAGGAATTCAACATAAGAGTGCCATTAAATTACAGGTTACACATTGGATATAAGGGTGGAAAACGACCCTAATAAGTATTTTTAATTTATCTCCCAAACGCTAAATTTCAATACATTCCGATATTTTTTGCACATAAAACAATTTTCTACCTACATTCAACCATTTAAAAAACGATAAATAAATAAAAACAAAATTTGTCTCGTACAAAAAAAAAATGCTGCATCAAAGAACTTTTTACTTAAAAAAAAATAGCAACAAAACGTTTGATGATAAATAAAATAAATAAATAGGGTGGCGCAACAGAGCGAGGAGTCCAAGGTTCCCATGGCCTAGCTCATTTATCACAACCATTCCTTGAGAGAGCGCTTTTCATGGTAATGAATTTACTAACGGAGGACTTGCCAATTCCTCGCGGAAAGCGTTACTAGTGAAAAAACATTTTTGCCTCTGTTGGGATTCAATACTACAAACTTCTGGGTTAACAGGCAGACATGCTAAACATCACTCCACGGGTATCACGGCTCACGGGTACATTATTGATTAAACCTATATCCCTTCACTTCAAGCACATTATGGTTTTTTAAGTATTGAATGATATTTACTTTGCAATAAATAAGTGTTCTAATATAAAGTGAGGGAACAGGATATTGCCTTTTTATGATTTTTGATGCAGTCCGAAATTACTACTTTAGGTCCTAGTTGGTTGATAGTAAAATTTATTTTCATTTAATATGGTTTTTAGAGAAGTTAGTATATATATAAAAAAGAATTAGTATTTGTATTTATGAGTTGTAATCATTTCGATGTTAGCGGTGTTTTTTGGGAATTTATATTCACTTTTACAAAACATCGCAAATCATCGCACATGGGAAAACAACATCGATTAGTGAACAAAAATAAGTCACTAGCCAAGTTTCATTGGGATTTGTATTCACTTTAGCAAACCATCGCAGATGGGAAAACAAAACGTAAGTGGACAAAAATAAGTCACTTACAGAAGTTAACAACAGGGATGGCTGGGTTTATGGAATAAAGTTGTATAAGTGAGTACAGCGCTTTATTGAGCCCCCAATAAAACTCGGCTTTTGTTGCAACTCAGCAATCGTATAATCAACTCAGCAATGAACTTTACCACAGAACGGAAAAACAAATCATACTGAGCTAAACATATCCAATATTAATTTGTTTTTGTGTTCAGTGGTGAAATCCATTGCTGAGCTGATTATAGGTGAGCTGAGTTTCAACAAAAATGCATCTCATTTAAAACATTCACGTGTCTGAACATGTCTGTTCTGTAACTATCGCCTCGATAAAAGCAGGTTATAAACGGTGGAAAATGGAACGAAATCCTACTAAATTCATAGAATTTTGTTCCATTTTTAACCGTTTTTCGCCGAGGCGATAGTTACAGAACAGGGGCACTGAACACATTTTCTTCTCCCACCCCTGCCGAGTCACTGAATGCTGTACTTATTTTATTTGACTGAATGCGAATTTTAATTACACGTAGGTGGTTGGTGCCACTGTATAGTTGTGGCTAGTTCACAAGGCAATAGTTGAATACTGAAAACTGAATGTAAAATTGTGAATAGTGCAATAGTGAAATAAATGTGACGTGAAGTGGAGAAGCTATACAAAATTTTGCTCCGGTTGCAACCAAATTTTCAGTGTTCTAATTTATTTTTGCTAATCAATTAAACGACATTTTACAAATAAAGTATTTCTATCGAAAGAGATTAATTTAGATCATTTAATTGGTGAATTCAGAAACTGAAAATTGTAGATTAAAAAAAAAAAATAAAGACCGAAAATAGTTTTTTGAATAAAAAATGGCGTCCCAAGTTGCAAACAAAGCTGGAACAGGTTGGCCCCGACGGAGCAGCCAGGGGCAAATTGAAGGATCCAAAAATAATCTAAATCAGTCGTTGACGATTAATCGAACAATTAATTTGTAAGTAAATAATTCAGGAATTTGTATTTTCATTTCATTCGTTATTAGCTCTATTGTTAACCACACTTTCTTTGAGTACGACCCGGCTTCTATTTATTTGATCCCCTATGACCAATGACCTTCGAAAGTGTTTGGTTCATTTTTTTTTTTTTTTATTTCTAAGATCAAAGTTTATTCATAACCTCGTGAAGGGGAGCCAAAAACCGCAGAATTTCGTACTTAGAACTCAATAATTACGAGCCGTCTGCTGATTCTCTTACTCCTTTAGCTGCCTTCAATTAATTTGTTGTTCTTTTTTTTCTAAATACCTAATTATTCTTTTGTATTTTGGAAAGAAATGCTCACTTCTATCACAATTTCGAACTACAAATGCATCCCTTGCAAAGTAAACAAACATAATTTCAATTTTTTAATTATTTGTCCCCAAAAACACTTGATACAAACAAATGCATCGGAAGTATCAATTTGTTACAATTAAACATGGTGTAGTTCAAAAGACTTGCACTGACGCTTTCAGAGAAACCCCCACCGGCGTATCACTTGTGTGGATGTTAAAGGACCCAAGTGGGAGAGTTGTCTTGAAGTTGCTGAAAAGAAGAAGCAAAGAATTCCACAATTTAACACTTCAATTAAAATGCGTACACATTTCACTACATATTTTGAAGTTAAGAAAAAAAAACATTTGCAGAGAGTTAAGATGCTTGCCTGATGACCTGGTATGACTTGACCTTGCGGAGAGAGAGTTAAGGCAATGAACGGCCGCATAGTAAGCTTGTACGCCTACCTGACAACTTGATTTAAGCTAAATTAAAATTTTTGGGCTCAAATGAAAAAAGTGAGGTTAAAAGCGGTCAAAACTAAATAGAAAAACATGTTTGTACTTTTTGACGAGCGTTTTTAAAGCTGTTCTTTTGAACTGCTATCTACTACTAAAAAAGCCTTATAAGGGTTATCTAAAATCTTCAAAAGAATCACCCTTAGCGCAATAGGTATTTTAATAAAGCGCCAGTAAAATGAGATTGTAACTAAAATATAGGTGCGACAACCGACAATAGACAGTACTACAACAAAAAGGAAATTGACTGTCACTTACTTTTAAAACAAAGAAATTTGATTATATATGCGAAGTTATGTTTAAACGTTCCGTAAGCGAAACTTCTCCTGATCAACCAATGGATGTAACACAAAAAAGGGATAAAAAAGGCTCAGCTGACCTTGTTTCCCAAATGACCATCCATGATTTAAAAAGAATTTTTGATGAGAAGCAACAACATCTGGCTACGAAAATGGATGTTGAAGAAGTTCGTTTGGATATACTTTCTCTTAAGCAAGAAAATGAAACTCTTAAGACTCATGTTTACGAACTGCAATCCAAAGTGGAGTATCTAGAGCAACAAATAACGAACATACAAAAAGTAAATCACGAAAAAAATCTGATAATAAGAGTAGAATCAAAGCACGAAGTTGACCAAATACAAGAAGTGGTGGATACATGCAAACAGCTGTCAAATGGAGTAAGCCAATTAACCCCGGGAGAAATCTTTGAAATAAAAACATGGAATCCAAAATTTAAAAATTTTATTGCTAAGTTCAAAACCAAAGACAATCTTTACGCGGTTTTAAACAATGCTTATAAGCTAAAAAACACAAAAGTATCCATTCAGAGGGATTATCCACCAATGATAAGAAGACGAAGAGCACAACTTTTACACATCCGAAAGATTATCAAACGCGATAGAAAAAACACGAAAGCTGTAGTAAAAGGAGAGAAATTAATCGTCGACGGTGTGGAATTTCTATGGAACGATTCAAAAGGATTAAGACACGGCGCAATGTGTGGTTTTGAGAAATTAACCGAGATGTTAAAATTGTCTGCAAACTTCTTTCAAAGTTGTTTACATTCGTTAGCAGGTGGTAGCAGAGGTGACAACGACAGAACACTGACAGAAGCTACTGTGGATCGTGGAAGCCATGTGGATGCTATTAGGGCACGCACAAATGCTGCTCGGTCAGAATAGCTCAGGGAGGGCATACGCAACAAAAAAAGTCAAACACATAAAAAACAAAACAAAAAAATACATAGCTTAATTAATGTTTCGATCGTTGCATATAATATTGCGGGATTGAGCAATAAAATAATTTTTTCTGATTTCTTTAATGAATTGTGCAAAGCTGAAATCATACTTTTGTCAGAGACGCATGTTCTTAAAGATAATTGTTCAAGCTTTGAAAAATATTTTCCAAAATACAAATGCTTTTGGATTCCTGCTATAAAGGTAGCAGCTAGGGGTAGAGCAAGTGGAGGAATGATGGCTGCTATCAATGAAAATGTAGTTAACTTTTCAACTGTAAAAATTAATGAAGAAATAATGAGTATTGAACTTAAAGTTTATGATAAAAAATTTTTCATCATACCAGTTTACTTGAACTGTAATAAGTGGCAAACCGATTTTGAAACACTGTATGATACTCTGTGTGAATTGAAAACTGAAGATTTAATGGTAATTGGTGATCTCAATGCTAGAACAGCAGATAAAGAATCAGCATTTAAACTGGAGTTAAGAGATCGCAACTCTAAGGATAAAGTACTAAATGCAGAAGGAAAAAAAGTTTTAGATTTTTGCAACGATTTTGGCTTGAGTATTTTAAATGGAACTATGGAAGGAGACAAAAATGGTGAATTCACTTTCATTGGTAAACAGGGCTGCTCAACAATAGATCTTTGTCTTATCAGTGGAAACTGGCTTTCTATTGTGAAAGATTTTAAGGTGGAAAACATTGCCTATTCGGATCATCTTCCAATTAAAGTCCAAATTGAAATTGACAGTATCCAAGGCAGTAACACAAATCATAAAACATTAGATGTGCAAAAATTGAAATGGGTGCCTCGCTGCAAAGGCAACTATACATCAAATTTAAATAACTTGTTGGAAGGAAAGATATGCTGTAGTAAAATCAACTATCTACCCTTAATAGAACTTGAAACAATAATTAAAGAAGCAGCTGAGGTGATGCAGAAAAACAAAAAATTGCAACGAAAAGAGGATTGGTACGACTACGAATGTGAAAAACTAAGAAAACAATCACTGAGTTTGTTAAACTCACTAAGGAAAGTCAATTTAGTCTCAACACGGACAAAATATGTGGAAAAAACTAAGCAATACAAGCGATTATGCCATGAAAAAAGAAAAATTCATCAAGAAAACTTAGCAAAAAAATTAAGCCAAAGCAAGGACTCTGCAGAATTTTGGAAAATAACAAAGAAAATCAATGGAAAAGAAGCAGCTCCGAAATCATCAGAGATAGAAATTTCAGTTTTAAGAGAACACTTTGCGTCGTTACTGAACTCACAAAATGATCAGCATTTTTGGAGCTATGCAAAACCTGTAATTGTCGATAACATTTTAGACGAAGAAATCACAATGTCAGAAGTAGAAAAAATTCTGGACACACTTAAAGATGGCAAAATGGCTGGCTCTAACGGTATACCTACGGAATTTTTCAAATATTCTTCGACGTTACTGAAAGAAAAGCTTACTCAAGCACTTAATGTTATTTTTGATTTCGCTGTTTATCCGGATCACTTTGAAGAAGCTCTCATTTGGCCAATTCACAAAAAAGGTAACCCAAGTGACCCCAAAAACTATAGAGGAATCTCTTTTTTAAACGCAAGTTTGAAAATATATACAACGCTCCTTAATAATAGGCTTAATAATTGGGTAAATGTAAATAATAAACTGAGTGAATTCCAGTCCGGCTTTAGAAAGGGCTATTCGACAGTGGATAATATTTTTGTGCTAGGATGTTTAGTCCGTTCAAAGCTAAACCAAAACAAAAAACTGTATGCTTTTTTCGTGGATTTTAAAGCTGCATTTGATAAAGTGGACAGAAGAGCACTTTTTTATAAACTTTATAATCTTGGTATTTCCACTAAATTCGGTAAAGCTTTGGAAAAAATGTATCAACGAACATTTGGACGCGTATTTAATGGAGCAGAAACATCGAATGCCATTACAATAAATTCCGGAGTTCGACAGGGTTGTTCTCTTAGTCCGTTGTTATTTGCCCTTTTTCTGGATGACATTCAAGAATGCCTTCCTTGTGGAGTTGAATATGGAAATATGAAAATCAAAGTTATTATGTATGCAGATGATATTTTGATATTGGCAGAATCTCCTTCTTCGCTTCAACTGAATGTGAACAGACTTTTTGAGTACTGCAAAATATGGTGTTTAGAAGTAAACACAGAAAAGTCCAAAGTGATGGTATTCCAGAATGGTGCAGGAAGACTTTCTAGAGAGGAACACTGGAGATATGGTGAGGTCATGTTAGAAGTGGTGAAAGAATACACTTACCTGGGAATGACGATTACTTATAATTTAAATATGGAAAAACATTTGGAAACTAAAGCTAACGTAGCCAGGACCGCCATCTGTGCAAATTGGAAAAAAATATTCAACAGCAAACTCGTTTCAACAAATTCGAAATTCAAAGTTTTTAATGCAACCGCTAAATCTATTCTTTTTTATGGAGCTCAAACCTGGGGTATTAGAAAATTTGAAACGGTAGAGACATTGCTGCGTTTTTTCTTGAGAAAAATCTTTCTTTTACCGATGAATACGCCAAAATACATGTATCACTTGGAAACAGGACTACCAACGCTTTTCGTTTCAACTCTAAAGTTAAATGCAGATTACTTGATCCGAATAAAAACGATGGAAGACAGTCGATTGCCGAAACGGGTGCTTATGCATGCAGTACGTAGAAAATCGTTGTTCTACAAAGATTGGATTGACCATGCAGCTAACTGTGGATGGAGTCTAGACTTAGCCGATGCAAATGCACAGCAATGGAAAATGGCTCTTTATGAAATAATACAATGTATCGACGAAAACGAGAGATATACATTCATAGAACAAGCAAGATCATCAATAGCAAGAACAACATATGCTAAGCTTAACTACAATTTAAATGAAAGAAACTACTTCAATGACAATAACCCAAGAAAAGTTGTGAGTTGCATTTTTAAAGTAAGGGGGGAACTCTTAAAACTCAACTATAGACCGCACAGGAACGATTTAGAAGGTATCTGCTCTCTTTGCAATATGCGTGTTGTGGAGAACATTTACCACTTTATTGCAATATGCCCAATGCTGATGGAACTTAGGAGAGTTTTTTATGAGAAGAACTACCTGGAAGAAGAAGACTTAAAACTTATTCTAAATGGAGAAGACTGGGTTCGGCTATTCAAATTCACCACTGAAGCGATGTCTTACAGAAGCAGAATTATGTATGAAAACTTTTAAACTCAAAATAAAGGGCTTTGCTCTCAGAATCGAAAATAGAATTACCAAAAAAAATAAGTAAAAAAAAAATTATTTGTTTCGTTTTAGCTAAACTAAAAGTCATTCATTAAACTATAAGCTGTAATCATAAAGCTCTTTGTAATTCCTTTTTATTGTGTACCCAAAATACACGTATTTGTTCTGTTTTAACTAAACTAAAAGTCAAAAAAAAAAAAAAAAATATTTCGTTTTAACTAAACTAAAAGTCATTATAAAAATCAAATAAATTTTATTTAAACTAAAATATGTAAAAATACTGGATTTAAAATTAAATATTTCCACAAATTTTAGTATGTATAAACCAACAATTATTATGAATTATCAGGAAAGAAAACACTGTAATAAATCAAAAAATTAGAGAACAGTCACTCGGGCAGACGGCAGTAATGCCATGCTCTAAGTTATTCAATTTTATAAAGCGCTAATGTAAATGTAACTTTTTTTAAGGAATGAATAAAACAATCTATCTATCTATCTAAATCTCAGTACTACTATTGTAATAAAGGGACTGCTTTTTCAGACTGTTTCGCATAGTCAAGTAATTGAACAAAATATAAGATACAAACTTGATGGCAAATAACTTTGTCCAAGTCGCGTAATGATTAGCATGTCTGCAAGTTACGTGGGAGTTGAGGTTCCAATCTCAGAAGCATCAAAATTTTTTTTTCACGCCTGTTGCGAGAAGTTGTCAAGTTTACACTGCATTTAATTACGGCCAAAACTTGTATGTTTTCTCACATGAGAAGAAGGGTGCTGGGCACTAAGGTCCTCACATTTTGTTTATGCACTCTTCTTTCTTTTCGTCATTACGACGCTCTTGATTACAGTTCTTTTATTTTCTGCTTGACGCTAGTGGTTTAACAGTGTCATACGGCAGCGGGCCACAGAAAGCGTCAGTAAGCGCTCCTGTTTTTTTTCTATTTCTGAGGCAGATGTTTTTGCATTTGTGGTGTGTTTTGGTCTACCTTTTGTGTTATTTTCTCTTTGACGTAATTCTCTGAGTCTCTATCTCTCTTTTAGATTGACAATACGAACTGTGTCGCTCGTTTTCAATTTTGTGGACGTTAGTATTTTTGAAGTGAAGTGTCCGAAATCCGAGAGACTTAAAACCTTCACAGGACCAAAAAAAGGGCAACAACTGCTCAGTCTTTTTTGGACTAATCCATTGTTATACCTTATTAATTTCTTTTTAAATCACTAATAAAAGACTTTTTATTTTTCTTAATTATTTTTTGATCGAATTTTTGAAAACACTCTCGGTAATAATCGGTACCGACATTTTCCAAACCAAAATCGAGTTAATTTTAGAGTTGGAGTGAAGGAGTTGACATTTAAACTCGATTTTACATTCAGTTTTCAGTCGAGTGAATTTTGGGAGTGATTTCTTCACTCCAGTTTATATTTCGGACCAAAGAAGTGAACACCAATACATAAACAAACTTTTATCTGCTTGCTTGTCAATGCAAACCGTAGTACCTATTTAATTTTGTCAGCTCTAAAAGTTCGTTAATAAATTTTCTTTAGCTGATTTTCAAAGTGAACGATTTTTAGTGTTGCTTAAAGCATTCAATGAAAAGATGAAACTTAGCAATCTTACCAATACAAACGCAATCACCCCAAATTTGTAAATTTCGCTCAACGAATTCCAAAAGTCCACGAAAAAAGAGTGAAGAATTGAAATTGTTTTTGGGAAACGATAATAGATTACATGGGTCAAAGTTTATACATAGTTAGAATATCTTCCCATTGCTTTTAGACCATCAGTTCATGAAGCTTGGTTGCTGCAAGCAAGTGCCTTTTGCCAAACCGCTTTAAACCAATGCGCTTGGTTAGTCGTGAAATGTTTATTTCTAAAACCTAACTGGTGGTTTAAAATTAGTTTTCTTTCTTTTATTATTTTGCTTAGTAATTTCCTAAGCAGTTTTTTGAATACTTGATTGGTGGGGGCGATATTGAACTGTAACATGGTACTTCTGTTTGTTTTTTTTTTTTATATATGTATATAATAAACGAGCACATCTATACGAATACCCTTATATGTATATTTAGAACACAGTGCGAGCCTTTAGGAGAATAAGAGAGAATTTGAATGATTTGATTTGAGACACCGATGTACTTTGCTTTTGAATTATGAATCGTAATGTAGGAAAAAAACAGAGTCAGGTAGAGCATTCCACATTCGGGTGGTGCGACTAAAGTATGAATCTTTATACTTGACGCCCGAAGTTGGGTTCGAGGTAAAACTGATGAGCATTCCTAGCGAGGCGGGTTTTGCGGCATAATACTTTAAGGGGAGGAATGCAACTGACTATTTCACTAGAGCACTGTGCCCCTGTTCTGTAACTATCGCCTCGATAGAAGCAGGCGATAAACGGTGGAAAATGGAACGAAATCCTACTAAATTCATAGAATTTCGTTCCATTTTCCACCGTTTATCGCCAAGGCGATAGTTACAAAACAGGGGCACTGGTTGTAAAAAAAAGCAATAGAAGAGAGAGAACACTTCGCCCATGTTCAAAAGAATCAATCGATTCTACGATTGAACTATCAATTTTAACACTCTATTTTCTACCTTATCAAGTAGGCGCAAAGATGTTTATGGAGCACCAGACCAGATGTGGGAATTGTACTCTAATTTTGGGCGGATGAACGCCTTTTAAATTGTAGCCAAATCAGAAGGGGTGAACCACTTCCTGCATTGTCTTAAGAAACCTAAGCATTTAGCAGCATTTTTGGCATTTTTGTGGTCGTTCCAACGAAGATCGTCGTTTATACACATTCCAAGAACAGACAGCTTTTCGGTTTCTTGGATGCAGGTACTATTCATTGATAATGTCAATGGGGGAATGTTAAGCATTAACGACAAGAGATACCATTGTGTTTTCGAAGCATTAAATTCTACTCGGTTTTCATTACCCCATGTTACCATTCTGTCAAGGTCAGAATTCAATAAGCTTATCATACGCAACCGTTTCAGCTCCACATGCGAAGAGCAGGGACGTGAATTTGGAAACGAATATGAAAAGCTGAGGGTTGAGTCGTCAGCAAAACAGTTGAGTGGCTTACCTTGTTTAGGTATAACAATGACTTCTGCAAATTTGCATTGATGTGGTTCCTATTTTAGTTTTAGGCTGCATTTCTTTCAAAACTTGAGCAGTAAGATTGACTGAGGACGGAAGGGAGATACATATAAGTTAATGAGGATAGAAAGAGGGAGAAAAAGATAGAGAGTTACGTTTATTATATTACTGTAAGGGAAACAGAGAAAGAGGAGCCTGAATCTGCTTAGTGAATCATTTTTGGAACTCACAACACAGATTTTGTTGGGGTAATTTTCTCGTAGCCTGTTACACTGAAAAAAGGGATATCGCTTTTTCACTAAACTTTTCGAAATGACCGAAAATTTCAAGTACGTAAATACCTCCATTCCTCATGAGTTTTATGGTTGAGAGAAATGCGTTATGTTCCGGATCTAATCAAATTTGTTGTGCTAACCTCTTTATGTATTTATTTCGTTTGAAAATACGTTTTCATTCTAAATGTGTGACAAGACTCTTTGTTTATAAATGAAATTTAGGAGAAGAAGTAAAATGCATATACATAATTTAATGTAATCGCCAAGAATTCAACTTAATTATAAGGATAAGGCTTTGTCATTCTCATTATGCTTTAAAAATAATTTCCGACAAGTGGCCAAGATGGTTGGCTCGATTAAATTCCAGCCGAGAAGCACAATTTCCGATCACTTTTTGCAGCATTTTAAGTTGTTGTCAGCAATAACCCACCGAATATTCTCTTGCAAAGCGTCAATCGCCTCGGTTATGTTTAAGTAGACAATCGTTATCACGTTATCTCACAAAAAATAATCCAGCGGAACTATGTCGACCGATCTTGGGGGTAACTCACACGTTGAAAACACGTAACTATTCAAAAATCGGCGTCAATAGAGATTTCGTTTCGAGACAATTTACAGAACTTAGTTCGTAAGTTGCATAGTAGTTGTACGGCTTTAATTATTCTACAAAAAAATGGCAAACCAAACTGATCATAAATCAAGTGAGAGCTGTCCAAACGACCAATTCCTAAAAAAGTATTGCCAGATAGAAAACCACAGGTCTAAAAAACACCCTTTAGTTATTCAAAGAGCATGAAATATATTTTTGAAAAAATAATAATTATGTACTTGAACGTTGTATAATAAATTTTACGAATCGTAGATATCCTTTGACAAACTACACATTCGGCACAAAGGAACCACTGTTTGAAAAGGACCCATCCGTGCCCGCTCGGTTCCAGAGAATGCGAGATGAATTCGACAGAATAGGAATGCGCCGATCGGTAGAAGGCGTTCTCTTGGTTCACGAACACGGTCTGCCCCATGTTTTGCTTCTGCAATTAGGCACAACGTTTTTCAAACTTCCTGGAGGTGAACTAAATGCTGGCGAAGATGAAGTGGAAGGTCTGAAAAGACTTTTAACAGAGGTAAGTGCACCAAAGAAACACGCTACTTTGTATTAAAAGAAAAAAAAGGAAGCTATTTTGTTTGTTCGAGACTGTTACGAACACCAAGATACACTGTCATTTGTTAATGAGGACAACAAACAAACAAACAAACAAAAAAGAATGTGTAAATGAATAAATTGTTTTATATTTAAGTGCAGATGCGTGTGCAGATAAAATGCAAATATTTGTTAATGATTAACATGCTACAAAATAGATGTGATGAAATGTGTAAAAGCGTTGAAATTTGTAATTTATGTTAGATTGTATATGATTGTATGATTTATTTAGACATTAGGCAGACAAGATGGCGTAAAGCAAGAATGGATTGTCGAGGACACCATAGGAAATTGGTGGCGACCGAACTTTGAACCACCCCAATACCCGTACATCCCACCGCATATCACCAAACCGAAGGAACACAAACGATTGTTTTTGGTACAACTTCACGAAAAGGGTAATGTTTCATAATAATGACAAATTGTAATTTATTTTATAAATACATATGAGAGTAAATATTTGGAGATTATTAACAAATATGTTTGTTAGCTCTAGAAATTGTAAAAGCAAAACAACTAATATTATTGATTTATTATTTTCTCTCAGCATTTTCATTTTTGTTAAACCTTTCTGCTCGTTATGAATCGACAACGTACCTCTTTGAATTGTTACTCTTATTCTAAGTCGCGCGTTTAAATTTATTTGCTCTCCAAACAAAGTGTAAATCTTATTTGGTTAAACTATGCTACACATAGAGATATGTTTGCCACTATACGAATTCTTTTTGCCTCCAATCTGTTGTTGTTGAATAAAGAAACTAAAATGTTTTTGTATATAAATTTGTAAAAGAATTTGCTATAGATTTATGTATGGCCAAACATTTTTAAGTTATTTTAAAACAGATGATTTTTAGAGACTGTAAATGACAAAGATAGAAAAAAAGGAACAATAGTCCTGTGTTCAATGTTCAATATTTAAACGCACTTATTAAATTTCTGTAACAACAACCACTACTATCTACTACCTATGGGACTTTAGTCGATTGAGTTTTGTAACAACTTTTTGATAGGAAATAAAAATTCTATTCATTTAACTACTACTCTTTATTAAAACATGTATGTACTGTAAATTTGAGAACTGCTGTTGTGAAAAGTGTCGCAGCAGCCATTTTATACCTACTACAGCTAATTAGTTAAATTATACTGAGAGACATTGTTGGTCACTTTACACAAACAGTATTGATTTTTTTGTATAAAATACATAAGACATTATTTTTTTCTTTTTGTTTTCGTTTTAATTTTTGATATTTAAAAAAAGTAGATGATCTGTGAAATCATTAGATGTTTAATGATAAGAAACCCCTTGAAAATGATATCATTGTCTGTTTACTAAACGAGAAAATTATTGGTTTTTAGCATTGTTTGCCGTGCCGAAGAACTACAAGCTAGTGGCTGCGCCACTTTTTGAGCTGTATGACAACTCACAGGGGTATGGTCCTATTATCTCTTCGTTACCACAAGCGCTCTGCAGGTAATTTATTTAAACTTATATGATGATAAAGAAAATTCATACGAAAAACCATGCAATTAGAAAAACATTTGAATTTCAGGTTTAACTTTATATATATGTAAAGTTTAAAGTGATGGAAGAAGATGAATGAAAGTAATGGAGCGCAAGGGAGAAGACAAGCAAAACAAAGTTCAACACATTAAAGGAGAGAATTTTACTTAATGCTCACCAGGAAATCATTTTAAATCTATAAATTGACATACCAGATTAATTTGGAGAACACATTAAACATCAAGACCAATTGCCTTGATTGATCACGTTAATGTGGATTTAATTATTTCAACAAATAAACATACTATAGTGTAAAATATTAATTTAAAATAAAAGTAGCAATACCACTTAAGAACATGTGTGTAGAAATAAAACTTTATTATGATTTCTATGTAGCTAGCTACAAAGTCATGTTAGTTGAGGCTCAGGTTCACCCCAAACTGTGATACCCACCTAAGTAAGATACAGAATGCACCAAATAAGATTTACCAGTGGTAAACATCGCGCAGTTGTTTCATATTTTGTTGGAACCATCTCAACGCTTGGTCCAAAAAGCTGTGGATTATTGCTATAGGTTTCAGCCTATAATATATATGTATATTACATATTTCAGTAGCAGTGGCCACGTTCAAGAGCCTATTGTATATGTTATGCCGGGTACCGTATCTTAGATACCTTCTTGAACGTTTCATATATATTTATCCAGATTGTTGCGCACAACGGCTGTGAAATGTAAAAATTCAACTTTTGAAAACAGAAAAACATTGAAGATATCGCTGATATTGGAATTCGTTTTTTGTCGAGTTCTCATGGAACTTGAGTGATTCTGAAATTAACGCATATCAAAATAAAAACCCTTAATAAAATAAATGTAAATTTTCTATCAGCTGATCACTTGGACAAAAAGGTATACCGAAAATTCTCGAATACCTTTAAATAGCTATATGATAGAAATGGGTTTGTGCCTCTGCTAAATGCTTAACACGTAAACAACAAAAATCTATCCGGATACGATTGTTGAGCGCCGACAGTCACTTAAGTTGCACGGAAAATAAAAAAAATCTTTGCCAGTTTAAATTTTTATCACTCGCTGCTGTTGTTTGCAGCAATGCGTAAAAAATATATCTAAACCGTTCAAAAAGGTTCCTGAAAGTACACACTAGCAAAACCACTTTAGTGTTAATGAGCTACGACATAAGTAGACAAAAACTACAACAGCGATTGCAAAATTTAACTTATGTATGGTCCCTATTATGAGTAGCGAATCGAACGTTCGATTGGAAGCGAATGTTTTTGCGAACTTGTTTTATAGCGGTATTATAGGTTGTAGAAACAAAAACTTTGTAGAAAACTTTTTTTTCCGACGTTTAAGGCATGTCAGTTAAGAGAATGGACGAAGTTTAATGATAATAATCCAATAAAGTAGTTTCTCTAAAACATTCGCTTCCAGTCGAAAGTTCGATTCGCTACTCATAAAAGGGACCTAAATGTGAATACAGAAATTTTTATTTGCTCACCTTTAAATAAGCGAACTCTAAGAAAATAAATAAAATTCCCTTGAAGAACAAAAATTTTTTAATGTTCAAAAATATCCTGGTAAAAGCAAGATACTCAGCCTTATTATGAGTTGCACGTGAACAGCTTTTCGCCCGGAACATTTTTGTTCCGTGTTTTGAGTTTCGCCTGAACAAATGTCCAGACTTACAATTTTTCGACTTTTGTTGTTCACTTGTTCGCCTCACAAAAATAAGTGAAATAAATTGCTCTCAACGTTTTCACATTTCACGGGGAAAATAGATCATAAGAAGAGAATTTTTGCGAATATGGAAAATTTTTCCCCCGAAACTCATAAATGGGAAATGGGATCTTTTTCAAGGGGAATGCTGTTCACGTGAAACTCATAATAAGGCTGACTTTATGTTAGGAGTTCAAAGTAGGTCAAAGACTGATCAACACTGAAAACTTTAAGCTCAGAACAGATCTGCTTTGTACTCGGAAACCCTTTAAGGGGCCAGCTAAGGCGTGCGCAAAACAGCGCGGCTTGTTATTGTGATCTGTTAAAAGATATCTTGTCTGGATGTACCACAGACTGCGTAGATGTGTACCAATCCACGCTTAATAGACATCGTTTGAGAAGACTATCGTCTAAATTTAAGTTAAGAACGTGTTACCCTGAAAAATTAAGCAAAATTTATAAGATGATAGAAGAATATCTTTTGATGATACAATCGGGATAGACGACTGAACGATAATCGTGTAAAAAGTTGCGGAATCTGTGCCCCTGTTCTGTAACTATCGCATCGATAAACATCTATCGAGAAACAGTGAAAACTGGAACGAAATACTACTACATTCATAGAATTTCGTTCTATTTTCCACCGTTTATCGCCGATATTCACAAGAGGCACAGGTTTTTTCTTGATGAACGAATATGGAGAACAGAAAAAATACAATAAAATATACGGTACAAATTTATGAACATTTTTTTTTGTCGGTGTAGGTATTCTCGTAAGTTGCTGTATAACTTAACTTTGACAAATGCAATGTTGGATTTAGATGCATCTGAATTGGAAAATGAAATGTTTTCGTGTGAAAGCAATCACCATAAGATTAAAATAATTTCAAAATTTCGTAACGAATTATTGTCGTTTTCCAAAAACCAAATGGGAGTGATTATCTGTCAGATCTGACAGATAATCACTCCCAAACATATTCCAAAATGCGGTTTGAAGACACTTTTTGGAGTGATTTTTTCACTCCCGTTTCAGTTTAGGTGCAAGGGAGTGAACACCAACACATAAACAAACTGTCATCTGACTGCTTGTCAAAGCAAGCCGTAGTTTCTATTTATTTTTTTTTAGCTCACAAAGCACGCGATAGTTTAATAAATTATCTTCAGAAGACCATTAAATAATTTTTAAAATTAAAGTGAACGATTTTTAGTTTTGTTTTCTGCTTTAACATGAAAGAAAAAATCTAGCAAGCTAACCACTACCAATGCAATCACTCCAAATCTGTCACTTCGGTTAAAACATGTTCCAAAATAAAACGAAAAAGGACTGAAAGAGTGAATTTGTTTTTGGAAAACGACATATAAAAAATGGTCACATCACCAGCGGCCGAGTTCGTAGCTCTACTACCATACCGACTCAGCAACTATTACATTATTTTCACAACTGATGCCCATCCCTAAATAGCATCTTGACAGAAGCTGAAAACAATTTTTCATGGAAAATAGATCGTGAGTGAAATCATAAGTTAAATATTTTTTTTCCTTTATCAATGGGTGCATATTATTTAATTTGTTTAATTTTAAAGTGAGCTTTAAGTGTCGTCAAATTATTTTATGTAAAAATCCGGCAAATAATCGCAAGTTGTGATTGAATTTGGCTGCCGTTGGCGCTGATGAAGTTGCAATGAACAAAGAGGTACATTACGAAGGCTGGTTGATAAAATCACCACCAACCAAAAGGATATGGAGAGCTGTGAGTCATTTTGTTTTGCTAGACTTAAAAATAATTAAATCAAATCATATCAAATTACTCCGAGCTACTCGGGGAAAAAGTTCCACTGCACAAAATCTCAAAACTAATTGATTATGAGCATCGAGTAGAATAATTTTTGTACATAAGGGCTAAGGGTGTAGCCTTTGATTTGCATCATACCGACTATCATTGTTCCCCAAAAACTCTTCAGTTTGTTGTTTGTTGCCTTTAGATTTGCTTCAGTTGCAATAAATTCAAACCAAATTCTTAGCGTACTTCGGAACTTTCACAATCGCATCGAGTGAACTGTGGTATGAATCATAGACATTCTAATTCGTATGCTTCTCAATCTCAAATTCCATTCAAATCAATGTCTGTGCTTGTGTAACTTCAACCATAAGCAATGCATTTTACTTACATTGTTTGTTAATTTTTAGCGCTGGAGACGTCGTTGGTTTACTTTGAAGCAAGGTGAAATTCCAGAGCAGTTCTGTCTCGAATATTACACCGACAGAAATTGTCGAAAGCTAAAAGGTGTCATAGATCTAGACCAGTGCGAGCAAGTTGACTGTGGACTGCGATTGGAAAACAGAAAGCAAAAATTCCAGTATATGTTTGACATAAAAACTCCGAGAAGAACTTATTATCTGGCTGCTGATACAGAAGCAGATATGCGTGATTGGGTAAATTGCATTTGCCAAGTATGCCATTTGCACGATACAAAACAATCGAACGATTTACAAGGTAAACTTCTTTGTGTGACACAATTGCACGTGCAATAATCTTTGATTGTTACAGATGAAAAAATACATATCAATAAAAATTTTACGGAACAGTTAGTTCCATCGGCTGAGACGACAAGTACCACGGTAAATACTTCCGGCTCTCAACACGAAACATCTTTGACTAGACAATCATCATTAAGTTCTGATTGCCTGAGGCAATCGTCATCTGGCAACACTCATCCCGGCGGCAATGATTGCTCATATGTAAACACAGACTACACCAATAGGGAAACTATGGTGTGCGACAATAGATCACCATACTCTACAAAATCTCAACCAGAGGCACGAAGCTCAAAACCATCGAACGTTAAAAATTCGGATTCATCTCGGTTGGCTGTCAGTTCTCAAGGTGTGGTACGAAAGATTCCCGAAAATTTAGTATTGAGTGCTACAAATTTAGTTGAAGGGAGCATTGAACCTTCACCAGCATTAAGCACATCTTCTGGGCCTTACATCCCGATAAGTGAATGCTTTTCAGGCAGTCCAAAGTTCATGGTAAGTTATGAGTACTTCCTATACACAACAAATGTTTTTCTAAATTTTGCTAATTTCAGGTGGACGGAAACCCTACCACTCCATTAAATAATCTCGATCCAAAATTTTATGACACTCCACGAAGTCATAACAACATAGGCCTTAATTTGACAAATGATCAGTCGTACTCGCCTAAGATAACAAACTGTGGATTGGTAAGATTGCGTTGTATAAAAGCTTTGTAAGCATTTAAGGTTTTTGTTTTGTGTTTTTGTTTGCAGCAAACGAGTACCAAGACACGAAGTGGGCGCTCCAGTCCAACTGACTCGGAAAGTGTCTTCACAGACGATGACGAATGGACGCACCCTTTACCACTTCGAGAAAACGTTGGTAAGTTGATTTTAGTCAAATTGCAGAGTTTATAAAATGAGTATAGTTCATGTTATGATGGTCATGATGTCATGTCTACGTTGTTATTATTGATTGCTCCAAGTTTTCCATTTTGTGTTGTCAGAATGTGGCAAAAAGAGCGTCGAGTGGTTTTCTCCCTCACTTCGTTGTCCCATGAAACGACCGATATATCGGCATGAACATATCACGCCTGGGCAAGCACCATTGCAACAAAAAGCATTTAAATTAGTGTGTTTAAAATAGTGTCTATTATGATGCCCTTCATTTTTTGTATTGATTTGAAATAACAAAAAACTTCGTTGATGTTCTTCCGCTTTCCATGGCCCAGCTATTGTAGCCTCGCGATTTGTACTCCTCTAGCTACATATGCCCAAGTCGCGGAGCAGCTCATACAGCTTCTTATATCCACACATCGTCTTCGCATAAGGAACCAAAGATCATTCGGAGTATTTTTTTTTTTTTTTTTGAAACGACCAAGGGTTACCTCATCCGCTTTAGATAAGGTCCATAGCAGGACTGGGATTGGTTTTTCTAGAGAAGGTTTTATTTCTCCATTGCCTTGTTTTAACAAAGTAGCACTGATTGGAAGTTTGTGTATTTGTATTTGTATTGTGTTTTTTTGAATTTTTGTCTAAAATTCGTTAATGTTCTCTGTCCTTGTTCGATGACAGCATATACTTCGTTTTTCCCTCGTTAACCACCAAATACTTTTTGCCGCTTCTGTTTCAATGCTAGCAAAAGCGCACGTAACATCAAGATTGCTTCTTCCCATTGCGTCAATATTGAGATTGATTGTACAGATTTTTGAAAAAGATTATTCCTCTGAAATAAACGCGATCCTGATCACCATATCGCATATGTACCTTGCCATTTGAGTTTTTAAATGTTGTAATTAGCACATAGGAACTAGTTCCCACTGTTGTCTAGCCTGGAAACTCACCACCAACCCAACGTTTAGTTGGCGTAGTATGTGCGGTAACAGCCCAACCCGACCAAACTATCGGCCGATAGAAAGTTTGTGGCTTGCGGAGACACTAAAGGAATTCGATATCATCATTCGACTCGCATCGATTTGCCGAACTATCAGATTCAAGGCGAATCGAAAATAATAAATATTTCTATTTTTCCGGTCACTTGAGAGTTAATTTTCCGGAAATATTTTTTTCTTGTTTGAAAACATCTCATGTCTTGTTCAATGTTCATTCATTAAGTCCCATGCTTTGCCTGCTTACTCCGCAGCAGTTGGAATTAAGGGCTGGGCCTTTAATCTCGATGTAAGTTATCTCTACAGCTGGGAAGGTGTGTTTGAAAGTTACGGAATTTTCCTTTCATCATGTCTATCTACACCAAAACTTAATTCACAATTGATCACAGATCCCACACGTTTTAACTTCTAACCAATGTGCAGCTTTTCCAATCAAACGGATGTCTGGAAAAGACATGTCTCTTTCAGAAAGCGATCACACAAATGATTGATTTTTTGTATTGATAGAGAAACTTCTTCCTTCAAGAACATCTACCTACACCTCAAGTGATCGTTGGAACAATGTAGGGTTCTCTCTTATGATGGCTCTATCCAGAGTATAAAAAAGATGATTTACTTTTGTTTTCTGTACTTTATCTTCCAGTAGATAGTCAAGGTCTGTAAAAGCAGAAGATCTCGACGCTTCTTTGGTGTACACCTACTGTGTCTTCCAATTCTTCGTTGACTCCAGCTGCACATCTCGCTTTTGCCATTACAGTTCCTTCATAATTATTCTCGATTATTCTCACATAATCTTTTGGGACTACTCGTCGTGTGAGGGTGACCCATATCAGATCTTGTTGTTGTCGATCCAATTCCTCTTCAAATAAAACCGACACAACATGCAAATTGAATGGTAGTAATTGCAACTAAGTGTATCTCTCTTTCTTTCTTTTCTACATTAGACGAAAGTAAATTGCCCTCCCTTGCTAAAGCAGACTTTTCACCTTCGAGCTTGGAGATGAAAATCGTGCGCATTTTGCATCGAACAACAGAACTTGGGAAGAACCGGGCCTACCGTACCTTGGTATATATACGTATATGTAAAGGGTGTTTTTTATTAGAGGTATAGAACTTCGAATTGAAATAAAACACAGGACAATCAATGTCCATCAACTTGGCTTTATGATACTATTAATGTTTAACTATGATTTCGGGCATGTGTTCGCCGCGGCTGGCTCGAATAAACCCAAGTCTAGAGGTCCAACTTTCAATCACTTTTCGAGCATTTCAGGACGTATGTCGGCAATAACACCACGAATGTTGACTTCCAAGCCCCCTAACGTTTCTGGTTTATTGACGTAGACGAGTGACTTCACATATCCCCAAAGAAAATAATCCATTGGTGTCAAATCACACGATCTTGGTGGCCAATTGTAATGGCCATTCTGCGAAATTAAGCGCTCATCGAATGTTTCCTTCAATAAATTAATTGTGACGTGCGCTGTGTGGCGTGTAGCGCCGTATTGTTGGAACTACATCTCATCCACATTCATGCCATCTAATTCGGGAACGAAATAGTTGGTTATCATGGCTCTAGGCTCTCCATTAACGGTAACTGGCTGGCCAGCATCATTTCGGAAGAAGTATGATCTAATAACTCCACCAAGCTGTAAGTTTTTGTGGATGTAATGACGTCTCAAGGTACTCATGTGGATTCACTTCACTCCAAATCAAATCAACGAAAAATAAGCCCCATCACTGAACAAAATTTTGCGATGAAAATCAGTGTCGAGACCAATCTTATTTTCGGCCCATACACTAACATCACGACGCATTGCATTGCGGCTTTAATTCTTGCAGAAGCTGGATCTTGTAATGTCGTAGACCAAGATCTTTGCGAAAAATCTTCCATAAAGTTGATGGACAAAGCTCCAATCACTGTGCACGGTGGCGAATCGATTCATTCGGATCCTCTTCAACACTTTGCTCTACAGCAGCAATTGTTTATTCGGTGCGCACTGTTCAACGTCTTTACGGATGCGTATTATTGCATCAAGTAAAAGTAGTGCGAAAACTATCCAAAGTTAAAATTAATTTGCACGATTTGCAAGCTGGGTTCTTTTGTCAACCTGTTGTGTGATGAAATGACATACCAAACTGAACATAAATGGCATTAGAGTTGACCGATTTGACCACAAGTTGTCAGTTTTATCTCTATTCGAAAAACCTACCTCTAAAAAAAAACACCCGATAGATGAATAGGACCTACATGTTTTTGATTTTTCATTTCTGTTATTTGGAAGAAATTTCGACCACATTTAGACCTGATTTTACTTAAATATCACTTCATCTTCTTCATTGCGTCACCAGTTTTCTTTGACTTGCTGGTAGAGTTCCTTTGAAACCCCTTAAAGTTATTTGGAACTCTAATTTCATATAGATATTATAAAATTTTTGATTGGACATAAAAGTATATTGTCCATATTTAAGCATATTCGATGGCTTTATCCCAATGACTTATTCACAATAATCTCCTATTCTTTTATTAACTTTTGTTGAAAAGCAAATCGAAAACATTCCTTGAAATAATGTTTTCGATTTGCTTTTCAGCATAAAACTCAATTATCACTTCTAATTTCACCATTTACGTGATTGAAAGTTGATAATATGTTATTTCGAGCATAAAAACAACTTATGCCATGCATGAGCGGTTTATGTAACTCAAAGCTTTGGTTATTCCATTTGAAACTTAATAAAAACATTTTAAACCAAAAATTTAAAGCCGCTGCTACGATTTATCTTTACCTTATCGTTGTTTGTTTGAATATTTTTTTTTTTGTTGTGTGTTGTTTAAAACAAAGTAACTTTTTTTGCTTCATTTTTTGCTGTTGCTTTGTCGTTTTTACAATAGGCACGTGCATAGATAAGTACGTAATATGAGCTTCCTCTAAGCTAAACAAAACACACATTGAAAATTATTGAGATTGTCAATTGAGCGATTTATTACACAAACTACCAAATTACACTAATTTACAATTTACAAAAGGTCAAATGTAGAATAGAAACATCATCTCGGAAGGTGCATACATTTTTATTCAGCATCCAATAAGTTGTTTCGTTTCAGCTTTCAAATCATCTCGATGCGAAAAGCTCACAAAAATCAAAGAATAAAGAATAAGAGTGAACTGTTAGCGGCGAACCCCACAGTCAAATCAGTAGTGTGAAGCAGAAGACAAGAAAAGTTGTGAAGTCATAATGCTCCTGAAATTGTCAGTTTTTTAGCAACACTAATTGAGTATATCTACTTTAAAAAACCAACATTTTCACTTCACAAGTCAAACAACACTCAATGTTTTTCTAAAATTTTATATATAAACGTTCGGCTCAAGTATTTTTTTGTAAATTTGTTTTAGATCGAAACACTCGTCCATCAGATAGTTCGGTCGAAAATGAGTCCTTCGTTTTTACCTACTCACAAAGATTTTCAAAATTCCCTGGTGACAATAAAGACGAGGAAAGCTTAGAACATGCAGTCGAAAATTTATCAAAAGTCGTTAAACGAAAGAAAACCTTATCATTGGATATAACAAACGAACACGAAAAGTAAGTTTTGCAAACACAAATAAAAAAAACCCATACAATAAAAAAGTTTCTCTTTTTTAGAGTTTTGAGAGAACTGCCTCAGTTTTCGGATACTGAGAATACTTCACCTGCTATTGGGCCACGAGATGCATCATCGGTATTGAATATAATAAAAATATTAAATCTCAATTCACAAAATTTTTTCAGTGCGTGGAAGAGAGTTACGATATTCCTCGTTCTCACAATTTGCCTTATTACAATATGAGTCAATTATTTGATAAAGTAAGTAGCCCGGAGAACCCTGTTGCGGCATCAACGCCCAATCTTCTGCTCGAAGCAGAGCCATTGTCAGCAACAAGTTCGAATCGAACATTGCCACGACCGCATTGTTATACCAATGCAGCTGCTACTAAAATGGAGGGAAATGTGTTTCGCTATGATTTTGTGGACCAGGTAAGAAATGTCTGAATGTAGAAAGTTAACAATTTTTTTTCACAAATATTTTTAGAGTGCTCTGCCTCCAGTAAATAGAAAACTAAAACCAAAAGTAAGTTTGGAAGATAAACCCCCAGAGGAGCTCGCTGCAAAACCGCCATTGCAAAACAGTCCCTTACAAGGAACAATGACGAAGCTAACAAAAAAACTTATGACAACCACCATGCAAAGCGGTGGAGAAAATCCAGTTCTGAATCCGCCATCGGTTGACAGAAATTCAAAGCCAAATGCTTTTAAAGTGGGTTGGAATCATTAAGTCAATATAGTACCAATTAATCAATCAATCAATATTACAGATACACGCATTTTCTTCTTCTGGTTGTACAACTCGAAGATCGGGCATTCCCACGTCAATGGTTCTACAAAATGAAAGCGACACTTACGACATGGGAACACGAACATTACCACGCCAGCCACGAGGACATATGTCAAGTGTTTATAGTAATACAGTAAACCGGGCTATGTCACTTAGCAAAGCAATCCCACAACCGCAGAAAAACGAACACAAACTGCAGTATTTCGATTTGGATGTCTCGAATCCCCCAGCAATCAACCGTGCCAGCATGAGTACTAGCAATTTGACGGCGACAGGTTCAAAACTTGGTTTATCTGCCGATCCTTCTGCAAGAATTCCGGTCAAAAGTAGTGTAGTTTACAACTCGGTGGATTTTGTTAAAACTGATGCATTTAAAAAAATAAGAGAAGAACGAAAAATGGGCATAAACAACAAATAAAAGCTATTCTGTTTTTTATAAGATCCTTAAACAAATTTATAACATTAAAGAATATTAGATAAATTTCCAAAATGGAACACTTTATGAAGATTTTCCTGCACATTTTTGTATAAAATTAAATAAGCATTATATTGCTCATCATTAA
Source organism: Melanostoma mellinum (assembly GCA_914767635.1). Lineage (NCBI taxonomy): Eukaryota > Metazoa > Arthropoda > Insecta > Diptera > Syrphidae > Melanostoma > Melanostoma mellinum. The sequence goes on along the minus strand of OU612058.1, from coordinate 158,951,188 downwards.
CACACCCCGTGTATACACGATTTTGTAATTAACAAGTACAAAATGATCGAAAAAAAATAAATAAATTCATATCATATTTGGAAGCGCATTGCATTTAACGATCTAAATGTGTTTTAATTTTTTGGAATTATTTGGGGTTTTTCTTTAAATAAGAACAGCGAAGGCACCAATTTTCTTTGAAAATTGGTGGTTATTGGTCTTGAAACTCTCTGAGATTAGATATGAGCTGAAAATGGCCCAAAATCGTTTATTTAACTATGTATTAAAGCTGGAAGTAATGGATGAAATTTTACAAAAACATGTTCGTTTTGAGATATCTGATCTAGAAGTTGGTGCTTGAAACGTGCCGTGTTTATTTATAAAAGGGCCCGTAAATACATCGCTTCTGACACATTTTTTTAAGAAAAAGTCTTGGACGATACACTAGGAATGCAAGCTGATAGATAGGCCATTATAGTTCATGTTCTCCCTTTGAATCTTCACGCAATCAAATGTACTTTCTTAGTTCAATGATCAAGAGATTATCCAGAGTAAGAAGGCTGTGGTGCCCAGTATACTTCTTGGTTATGTGAAGGTTTATTACCCCATCCGTATGGGTCTTTGCACGAAGTAAAACCAGAGAGTCAGCTAAATGTGTATAAAGTAATTTCATTTTGCCAACAAGCTCATTTCGACAGGAATATCTCGATGGCCATTTTAATGTCAGTTGGTTTTAAATCAGGTCCTTGAAAACATCCTTTGTTGCGATTTTTATCAATGAAAGAGTAGTGGTGAATGGTGATGGTATTGGGACCAAATTAATAGTTTCCGATTGTGCAAGTGTGAGCTAGTCAGTTTGGAGACATCTTTTTTTGTGATATTTAGAGATGCATTTGGTTGTTGTTATTCTAAGCAGTTATTTTGGCTTCTCGGTCCGCATGTACATTGCCCTTTACCTCCGGTCTGACCTGGCACTCAAAAATCTTAAGTCGGTCTCCAATTGTGATGACGTTGCCTCTGATTTTACTGATCGGTTGTTAATATTTTCGAGTTGAAAGACTGTAAATGCATATCACTGAATTTTTCTCAGATTTATACGGTATTTACGTAAGGCTTCGGCAGAGAATATTGAGAAAAATGATGGTAGTTTTTTCGCTGAGAGGAGAATGTTGTTTTGAGTCAACGATAGTGAAAGAAGTACCTTCCTCGCACTTAGAGCCGTTAGTGAATAGGATAGTCCAATTGTTTTCAATGAAGGGGCTGAGTAATTCTTGAAAGTGTTAACGATATACCACACTAGGAGTTGAACCTTTTTTGAATCAAGCTTGGTCCGTATTGAAAGATTCCTTTAAGACTAGCCCAGTTAAGTTTTCGATTGTTTGATGGAAATGAGAGTCCTAATAAAAACAAATGTTTTAAAATAATTTCCAAGACGGATAAACAGCTAAGGGTTGAGTACATTAGCTAAGCACCATATCTTCCATTTTTAGAAAAATTTATAGCCGCCTCAACCATAATCTTTTTGATGCAAAATTATCCGCTCGATAACGAAATTTTTCATCTTCAAAATGAGAGGAGAAACTGATACGACTTCACTTCAGACCAAAAAGAGAGGATTTACCCAATAAAGGTTATTTTTCTTTGAAATAGGCTTTACTTCATAGTTTTAACAAAAACATTTTTTAAACCAAATAAAAAAATAAAAAAAATAATTAAAAAATAGAGCAACTTAAAAAAATGTTTCATTATTCGGTTTTTGTACATAATACTGTTAATTGTTTCGTTAATCTGTTTTACCATTTCATTGAATATCTTGCCGTATACACTTTATTGGATAAAACTACGTCCAGTAGCTGGGGTATAATTTGTGTTGTTTTAACTTCATTCTTCTCGTCGCTGTGTCTTCAGTGCATTTATTGATGAAACGGGGTTTTCACGATCTCAACCACCCAATTCAACCCACAAATTCTCGATTAGGTTCAGGTCCGGAGATTTTGGAGTGCTTTGGATGACCTTAAGTTAGTTATAGAGTAGCCATCTTGGACAACATGTGCCTTGTGCTTTGGGTCGTTGTCCTGATAATATTTAAAACTCCTTAAAATACCCACTCTCTGAGAGTTTTGTTTTCTCTTACAATCTTTAAATAGTATTCCTTACTCATTATACCGTCAATATGCATCGAAATTTCCATGCTTCTTTCCGATATTCACCCCAAACCATTATATGCCCACCACTATGCTTAACGTTTTAAATCGTTTAACTTTGTGAAGTGAAGTGATGGGACTTTATTTTTTTTTAATGAAAAAAGTGGAAAATAAAATATTTATTTATAAAGTAACCAAATAATAAGCCCAGGTCTAACTTTTGATTCGTAAAATACTCAAAAAGGATATTTAATGACAAACTCCGCATATAAATGGCACTCACTTAGAAAATTTTTTTATGAGTAGTAATTAGGTCAGGTTTTTTTAATCACCAACGCACGGGAAACATCTTCAATGAACTCAAATTTATATTTGACATAGAACGAAAAAGAGGAAAGTATAACCTCTGCTTGTTGTATTGATTGCTAAACAAAAAATAGTAAATATAAATATTATAATATTCACGATTTTAAAACAAAATTGTTTTTATGTTTATATTTCTCAGTACAGATAGTAATGGTAAATGTTACAAAGCCGGAAACATTACAAAAAGCGTTACTTTACTTTTTATTTCTGGATACAAATTACAAAAACACCAAAAAGCTCGAGCACGATCTTTTTTCCAAACAGATATGTTGTTATGCTTCTGTTTTTTCAATTCAAATGTTTTCTACCTTATTAATTTTCTTTTAATCTGAAGCCTTGGATAGTATTACTTACTTTTTTTTTGTCAGGAGGAAATCTTCAAAAGATACTTGGCAGTATTCGACACCAAGTAGTGTGGGATTCTTACCTCACTAAAAACTCCTCGTAATCAGAACCAATCCATGAACAATCGACAACAGATTTTTCTTTCTCAATAATATAATCGCTTTAAGAGAAGCATGCTTCCCATGACTTTTAGACCATTAGCTCGTGTGGCTTGGTTCTTCTTAATCTCCGAACATTGCCTCTCGTATTTAATACGGACTCCATTTCAGAGTTGATATGACTATGCAGTAGCTGATTGTGTGATACAGCATGTTTTCTTTTCTTATAACTTCTGTAACCATTTCTATTTGTAGGCCACGATGTAAATCGGTGTTTGTTATATACCATGGTGCATTTACTATTCCACGAAGGATTTTGTTTTGGAACTTTTGGATGGTTTCAGTGTTTGTTTTCTTTGTACAGCTCCATAATTAGATTCCATACGTACAAACAGGTCTTAGTACTTGTTTATAAAGCATTATTTTATTTTCGACAGATAAGTCAGAATGTCTACCGAGTGACCAGAACATTTTTCTATATTTCAAGTTGAGCTCTTCCCTTTTCTTTTTGATATGCTCTTTCCTTTTAACTTTGCATCCAAGTTCATCCCAAGGTATTTGGCCGTTTTGGCGTAAGGTACAGCTTGATTATTGATGAATATTTGTACGTAGCTTAACTTTTTAATTGTAAAGTTTATATGTGCAGATTTAGCTTCATTGAGCTTGACACGCCATTTTTTGGTCCAATCATTAACGGTGTCGACAGCATTTTGCAATTTCTCAGCAGTTCTCAGACGACGCACTTACTGGATGCCAAAATTGCAGTATCATCTGCAAAAGTAGCCATAATGGTGGTGTTATCCACGGGAATATCCCTTGTATATAGCAAATATAGGGTAGGTCCTAGGACGGTTCCTTGGGAACACCGGATTGTATTTTACTTAGCTTTGAATATTCTTAATCATACTGTACTCTGAAGAGCCAGTTTTTGCCAAAGCAATTGACACACCCACCATAAATTGGACAGAATGTGTGACAATTAACAGAGTAATTTCCTCGACATTCAAACTTCCTGAAAATTGAAACGAGAAATCTTATTTTAGATTTTAAAGCCTCTCAAAAAAGGAAAATATTAGTCACAACATTTTATACAACAAAAACTCTATTCCGTTTTCTATGTTATTATTTATACTACTCTTCCGTAGATTATGTAGGAACTGCACCAATTCTTTTATTAAAAAAAAAATTAAAAATAAAACTCTTCAGCTGTTTGATAAATTTATTTATTTGCTTTAGCGAAAAAAAACTTCACCGCTTTTTCGTACATGTTTCTTCATAAAATAATAAATATTCTTCTTAGCAAACTACGAATATCTTTTTGTGAAATTTGTTTTTGTATCAAATGTAATATGGGTTCTTATAAAATTTGGTAAGATTGACAAAAATCTATGTTTCTTCGTTTGGATCGAATTTTGAATTTCAAATTCTTTGCCTTGTCTACAATAAATTGATAATTTTAACATAAATGCCTACTAAAATCCTGGTTTTTTAATGCTTAAATGCTTGATAAAGATTTATTAATTTAGGCATGCATTTATAATATAGAATTTGTTTTTTGGAAGTTTCCTTGAAGGGGAAGTGTTACGTCACACACATTTTGTATTTCAATTTAGGATTTTATTTGGTCTTCTATAAAGATACATTTACATACACATTACTAAAATTTAAATTGCTCTTAAAATGTTAAATATATTGTTTGTGAGTATGATAAATGAAGCTTCATTTCCGCTAAGATGCTGTGTTCGTTTATTGTGAATATAATTATATGTCCTATAGCATTAAGTTTTGGTAATATTTATTAACCGAGGAGCTGTAAAATAACAAGTGAACTTATTTGATCTGTTAACTTTTAACTAAATTATCTAAATCAGTGCGTGTGCGCAGTTTGTAACAAATTGCAAATAAAAAACTTCATTAAAATATATAAACAACAAAGAGAAAACCAAATAAATTACGCTACATACATATTTACACATATGTATTCATGTTTTAAATATTGCCAGTAGGTTATCTACGTTCGGGCTAAATGCATTATTTTGTTAAACTAGAATAATTAAAAATTTTTGACAATCGAGCATTGGAATGTTATGAATTACCAAAGCTTATTATGGTAAAACTTTAAATCATAATAGCCTTGATCGGTGAAGCCTTCTCCGGATGAAACTGTCGACATGGCATCTGTGTTGTCTGGTGGCGGTGGAGAGACTAATTTACCCGGGGGACGATTTATTTTAACGATTCCAAATTCGTTAGTTTGTTCCTGATCGAATTCCATTTTGTTTGTTGGTGTTACTGCCATACCAACGTTGAAGGATATATTCTTCAAACCTGTATGCTGCTTGCTCAATTGGAATGAAGATGGCTTTTTGGGTTGAGAAAAATTGTCAGAAACGCCATCTGGGTCGACTCTATCTTCGTCATTGACTAAACTCAGTGGCAAATCAAGGATTTTTTCTTTTCGGATCTCCAACTCTGGTTGAACAATAGATTCCAGACTATGTTCTTGAACAATATTTTCTTCTTGTGGACAAGTCTGTAAGGATTGGAAATCCTCACACACTGAATCTACTGTAATTTCCTCTCTTATATCTTCAACATCACTTAGTTTGCTGTAAAATATTTGTGGTACGATAGTTTTTTTGCTTTTTAAATATATCTTGAGAAAGGAAAGAAAAAAAACAATAGCACGAAATGGGAAATAAAAGACAAAAAGCTTTGAACTTTAAACCATAACAAAACACAAATGTCGAGTTATAATGAATGTGTCTAAAAATGAAAATTTGAAAAGACCTCTTGTAATGGGAAACCTTTTAACTTTTCATATACAGGGTGAGTTGCTTAAGATGCACCAAGAGGAGAACAGAAAATTGTGTAGAAGGAGTCTATGTTCACAGTTTCTACAGAAAAGGCTGCATTGAAATGAAAAATAAAAATTCAAAACTAACAAAACATTGATGCTTTAGAGCTAGTTGTAAAGATCAACTCTGTGGTGCCCGTTGTGCAATGGTTTGCCTGTTAAAAAATACAAAGATTAACTTTTTTGAGTATCAACTCAATAGTAGCGCTTAAAAGTCTATTCTTCAGTTCCATCTAAAATAGAAATGACCACTGCATTACATTACACGAACTAAAGCCTTATTTTTCAAGGAAGAAAATAAGCACATAATTATCCTCCAATATACCTCCAAAAAATAACATCCCTCTCCATTCCCTGACAAGGATTGGTTGTGAAAAATGCGCTACGTCCAGGGGCTCCTCGTTCTTTTGCGCCACCCTATTTCTTTTATTTTATTTGACATCTCTTTAATGACACCTCAGTCGTTAGACTTTACAACCCGACGATTTCTGTTAAATCATTTCTTAAAAGTGATCTTTTCCAGTCACTGAGAATAGAAGAAACCCTTAAATTTTACTAGGAACTTCCAAACTCTACTGACGACTCAAAAACTGACAACGGATTAGGCCCAGGGATTCTTGGTCCCCAATTCAAACCTCCTATATTTCTTGGTGCCCGTACGCAAACCAATTTCCTGACATTCAGACAGCTCAGAAATACATGCAACGAGAATCGAAACTAGTATGGAACTTTGGAACTGCTTGAGGAGTCTGGTACAATTAACCACAAACAATGATATCACCTTTACATGGATTAATGGACAAGAAGATGTACAATTCATGACGGGACTGACTGACTAGCTAGACTAGGATCTTAATCCTAACTCGAAGGCTCTGAAGCCAAATGCGGTATCCCCATTAGTAACATTAAAAATAAACTGACTATGTAGGTGGGAACAGAATAATATGAACGATACCTTGGACCGACTTTGTTGCGACGCCGCAAGCTATCGCCAAAACTTGTTTATCGACGTATGTATCATAAAAGCGCTAGAAATTCTTAAACTGAACAAACGTGACACTAAGTTGTTCACCAACTTCTTCAAGGGCAAAAGCCTAACGTGTCGACGTGCTCTCATAGATAAATTGAGCTACCTAGTTCTCTTCTCTGAAGATAGAAGATCGACTCCATTTTCGTTTTTTCTTGTCTCGACGTTTTGGTGCATCTTATGCTATTCATCCTCTAGAAACAAAAATGTCGAAAATGAAGAAAATAATAATTGGAAGTTTTTCTTCAACAAAACTTTTTACCCTCGCAAAGAACATGTGAACTGGAAGCTTGAATAAAATGAATAATAAATTCTAAACTTAATAATTAAGTTTTCCTTTTATTGCCATAATAAACATTTTTAGGTGAAATGGTTTAAGTGCTCCAAGTTTAAACATCAAGATTTTGTTGGTGGGATTACTATTGAGAAATTTTTCGTTGAAAATTATTCAAAATATTAAAATGAAATAAAAGTATTTGCAAACGACAGACCTGACTTTTAGCGAGTAATAACAGAATTCAATGCACTTTCCGAATTCAAAAATTAAACTAAAGAGGGGGTTTAGAAAAAAAAAAAACGAAAGATAAGTTAGGATAAATGTCTTTTTAATGTTCGTAAAAAAAATTTTAACGTGGACGTAACAAAAAATTTAACACTACAAACAAATTTATGAGTGAGTTTTTAAATAAGCAGCACATTTTTGTAAAATAAAAATAATTAGTTGTTGTATCAACAATTTTCACATGATAAACTCCTATCTGTAATGGTGATGAAAATCAAATTTACAATACACAATGAACTAAATGAATCCAATCACAAAATCATGTTGACCATTACGATATTCTGAAATAAAAAATAAAACAATAAAGTAAAACACAAAACTTTGAAAAAAGCTGAATTGAAAATTAAAAACATGAAAGCTATGAGGTGATAAGCTTTATGTACATAGAATCTTCTTATTTACCTGCCGGCTTCTCCTGTGCTGCTTGGTTTTGTACTGCTATGAATTATCTGCAAAGAAACAATCATAAAAGTCATTCTTAAAATTATTCTATCTAACGAGTTATTTGCAGATTTATACAGGTAAGTATTACTAGCACCATGGGTAAAATAAAGATTTTAGATTTTTTATTTCAACAACTTTTCAAGGCGAACATTTTTAAGGTGAAATATTTTTCGAGTGAAACTTACAATGAGACTGAATGTCCATTAAATGTAAATGAATGTCCATTAAAAGTAAATGTGCTAGGCCCCGCGGGGCTCCCCGCTCTTTTGCCCCACACTATGTATGTATGTATTCAAAAGAACATGTCATTAGGTTTGTCGTTGGAACTCTGGGGTCGCCACAAAGCGTCTTTGAGAAACTTTAGTAACCCTGAATGTCAAACTGAGTGTTTTTTGAGCCCTAGGGTTAACCAGGGTTTGCCCTCAACTCGCTATATGTTTTTGCTGGGGGAGTTGGGTGATTAGCGTTTTTTGAAGACTGGAAAACCCAGGTTTTTTTGTCAGCTCGGGTTGTCAAGAAAACCTGGGTCAAACCTGGTTAAAGTTCAACGAACAAGCCTATTGAAAGTGCTTTTTTTGTTTTGTGCTAAAAAAAAATAATAAAGGATAATTTTTTCAGGTTGACTACATTGGTTGGTATAATGGCGTCCAAAAGTCATCTGTCAAAGTGAAAAGTTTTCTGTATACTCTGCCTTCTGCCTTTTATGGAAAGACTTACAAAGAGCAACGATTGCAAATTGTTAGAACCAACAGTTCGTGAAGCTATCGCCAAATTTCGCACCAAATTATCTTTCCTGGACATTAAATCATCAACTCGTACATATAATATGAGTACATTGTGTCTTGAAGAGAATATTGTAATCGGGCATGTGATACTCAGCCTCTGGGAACATTTTAATTGTCGATTTGCGTTTAAAAGTCTATAAAATTCAACTTCTGCAAGAATTGAAGTCGAATGACCTTCTACAACGTCTAATTTTCCAGTTCCATGAAAATCCGCTGTTTTATCGAAAAATGAGCCTCATCATTTCTGGCTCAACGAATACGAAAATAACCAAAACATGCATCCCAAAAAACGACAGTTGTGTGCATCATCGGTCCATTTTTCTTCAAAAACGACCGTGGAAGAAACGTTACCGACCTTTTCTTATGGGATTACGTAAAGTCGTTAGTCTATGTGGACAAACCAAACACAATTGAGGCCTTACAAGATAACGTAGGACGCGTAATTCGTTGAATACAGGCCGCAATGCTCAAAAAAGTGACGCAGAATTGGACGCGAAATTAGAGTTTAAGTAGTTCTAAAGCTTTTTTTTTTGTAGACAAGTCAATTAAGACCTTTATTGCTGCAATCGTAAAATTTAAGAGCCTCTTTTTTCCCAATCTTTCCTACTAAAAACATTTTTTATATGCTAAACAGCTAATCTGTTACAGTTAACTATAAAAAAACAATGATTTATTTTCGGAGGGTAAATCAAATTCACAGATGTATGTGGCACAATTGGTTTTATTTCGTGACGTGTTAGCTTTTTATGACACCTCATACGACTGATTGGGTATGTACCGCTCAAGTTAAAGACGTTTTCTACATATGACTATCAAAAGTCTGACACACGAACCGAGATTGCCGACAAAACTATCGATTTTCGTATTTTATATAGTTTTACTCTTAAGTACCTACGTCATAGTTCTATTATGTGATAGCTAACACGACAAGGCTCAAATCTACAACATGAGTGAGATGTCACGTGACGAGTTTTGCCGGCAAGCTTCACCACTCTGCAGACTTCGAACTTTTTTTCTTATTTTTTTATTTGATTATACTACCTCAGTGCGGCCTCTTAGAAAAACATGACTCGACTCTGTATGTGCGTGAGATGTCGATCGATGATTTTTTTTTTGGCTAGCTCTACACTGCTGTTAGGAAGCAATTACTGAAAATAATCAACACAACTTAAACATTTGCTCTTTTGCACTCGCATTGGGTCAAAAGAAACTTAATCAAGTGCAATTTTGGACTGTCTGGAGTGGTTAAAAAGAAAGTAAGAAGTCAATCAGAATACATTCAAAGTAAATGAAAACATTAAATTAGTTTATAGTAAATTGCCTAATTCGATGGTGTGCCGGCCGGCGTTAGTGGGGTTCATTTCAAGTCGTGGCGTGGCTTCAGCATAAAAACTTTGACCGAGGCGTCGACAGCAATATTTGAGAGATATGCCCTCATCGGTGTAGTCGATTTATTTTAATTTGTTATAGTAGTTATTAAAACGAAAGGAGGTTTTCGAGCTTATCACGAAAAAAAAAACAGTAATATAAACTACCACACTTTATGTATCAAACTTCCTGGGTGAAAACATATCAAGATATCGATTTCAAGCCTTGTTGGGCTTTTTATTGCCAGTGATTGAAATGTATACCTGAATTCCAATTATTTAATATTTTGTCAAGTGGAACCAACTTTAAACTGGGTCTCTACCGAATTGAGGTTCTTGAAAAATGACACCCTTCGGTATAAAAAGCTCTTTCACTCCATGAAACCGAGTGACGGGGTAATACTCATCAGACATCAAACATTTAAAACGAGTTTTAACAACCCCTTCTCGAGTTTGGAAAAATTTATAAAAAATCTAGATAACCTATAAACACACCATCCAGATCAAACTGGAGTAGTCATATAAATACTTCTGACAAAGATATCCATCTAGCAAGCGTGTGTCAACGCAACGGTTCAAAATCCAAAGCCTGATTATATTTATTTTCGTGAATTGGTTAAACGCAGAAAGACCATGTCTGGTGATAAGCGTATAAATGATGATTTGATCACTTCAAATGCAAGCTATGTACCTACACGATAAAAACAGAATTTAAATTTGGTCAAAAAATATATATGAAATTGTTTCATTAAAATGTATATCAAGATTAGTTTTTTTCTATCCCTCTTATGTAACGTGGCAATCAATTACAAAGAACTATCAAAAAACTTAATTTTAGAAGCTTAATGTGAGAAATAGATTAACGGCGGCGGTAAATCCCACAACCGAGTCACTAGTGTGTGGCAGTTAAGTGGGAGAGCTGTGATCTCTTCTTCAATCTTATTCAACAAAATCCTAAGCCACAAATAGTTATACTATAGGAATGAGCGCTGACAACGCACAGTCTTTATTTCATATCCGAACAAAATGCCCTCAAAGGGACCATACATTTTCAAATTTTGACCACGATGAATTTGTGCGAGCATAAAATTTCCAAAATGGCAGCACAAAATGTTCTCTTTAGAAAACAAACAATTTCAACAGATGTTTCATAGAATCATTCATTCTTTGTTAGTAATTGATAAATCTATCAATTCACACATGTCTCTTGCCTGCGCTTTGAAAAGGAGACGAAACTTGACTGCATGCCTTATTAGGAGTATAAGCATCCGTCTTGCAAACGGAGACGTGTGCTATCTAAATGGGTATAACCTTCGTTATGAAGAATGGCTGGATGCGAGAAAGATTTGTACCTGCATCTACAGCCAAGCTATGCTGAAGGCTCTGAACAACCATTAAACCACATCGAAAGTGATCCAGGAATGCAAGATCCCTCTGAACGTGCGGAACACTAAACTGTTTGAGTCTCGTTGGGGTTCTGGGTGCAAGAGAGCGAGAAGCTCCGGGACCTAGCACATTTCTAACAACCATGCCTTGTGAGGGAGCCGAGGGGACGTACAATTTTCTGCCGGTTCCGAACGGCTAATAGAGAAAACGCTTTTAAATAAAATAAATAAATAGAGTGGCGCAACAGAGCGATGAGCCCCTGGGCCTAGCGCATTTCTCACAACCATGCCTTGTGAGGGAATGGAAGGCACCATCAATTTTCTGCCGGTTCCGAACGGCTAATCGAGAAAACGCTTTTCACGGCAATGAATTTACGAACGGAGGACTTGCCGATTCCTTGCGAAAGGCGATACCCGTGGAAAAACATTTTGCCTCTGTTGGAATTCGAACCACGAATCTATTGGTTAAGAGGCAGACATGAACCAGTGGATGGTCGTACGGCTTCAGTCAATGATTGGGTATGTTCTATTGTAGATGACTTATATGCGCTACAACGTTAAATTGCAACTTTTTTGCTATCTCGAATCAGAAAAGACTATAAGTAAGCTTGCTGGCGTTCTTACGGAGCACTTCTCTTTTGACAACCATTTAAACGTGTTAAGCTTAAATAATACCACACTGTGAATTTAGTTGGAGAAGATGACGAAACCGCGGAGTAACAAAAAAGAAGGTTGCTATCTGGTGGTACAATGGACCGGAAGTTCTGAGTCCTCACCTTAGTATTCTAAAAATCTTCGGTAGAAAGAAAAAAATTATATTTAAACGTGCTTTAAGTCGCTTACATTTTAAAAAGTTGATAGAGCAGTTAGCATTCATCGGGACAAATAAACATGATGGCGTACGCTGCTGATAGAGCATTTACACACTTTAACATGCTGCGCAATGAACCACTTAAGGGGTTTGGAAAAAAATCGGGAAACATTTCCAAATAGAATGGTATTTATGTTTTCTTTAGAATTGAGGAACAAATGGTACACCAATCGAAGGCAAAGAACTCAAAAAAGAGGTTTTTAGGGATAGAGAAAGAAGTTTTCGAATATTCAAAGACAACCCTACTGTAGAAAACCGAATTTTGTTCAAAGGGGCTAGAAATATCTGTAATGCTCACATACAAAGGCCAAGGTTTTTGCATGACCGTTAAGTAAGGCAAACAATTCGTTTTGTCTAAAAGGAAGCAACAACTTTTCGTCTTTTGTTAAGAACATTAAAAACTCTACCATGTCATCGGTCCAAACGCTCGTTTTCAATGGCTCCCCATATGTCAGCTCCATCGAGCATCGACAAAGCCAATATGCTGGCAGCTCAATTTCCTGCTAACTCGACACTTTCTGATAACTTGACTCTTTCTGATAACATGTTGGTTTACCTCAACTTGAGCCTATAAATTCTGTGATGAAGCAAATATTTTTTCGAACTCGCTCTGTTGTGAGAGTCTTAAAAGATCTCAATAAGACAAATGCGCTAGTCCAGATGGTATCACCGTCGTTATTCTGAAGAGATGTTTTTTTACGCTGCCACAACCACTGCGTAAGCTTTTCTATAGATCTAATTCTTTTGGACTTTTCCCGAGCAGATGGAAAACTCCTTATCCCTAAAAAAGGTGAATCTTCCCCGCCTTTCAATTACATATTTGGTCATGGTGCTCCTCAAACATCCTATTGTTTAATTTTTTTTCCCCCCAGAAAACATTTCACTTCAAATTTTTCCAGTTTTCTTTAATTTTGATAGACTTTGGTTTATATTATCAAATTTGTCTTACCAACTTCAAAACGAGGGCGGTTCAAGAGTGATGCATTTCTCTCAGCCATACCTTGAGAGGAAATGGAAGTGACGTACAATTTTTTGGGATCCGGAACGTCTGACCGAGAAAGAACTTTTCATTACATGAATTACTAACGAAGTATTGCCAATTCTTCGTGAAAAGCTTTGCTGGTGGAACTTCCAATCTAACAGGCTTTGCGTAGAGACTTATCTATCAAAAATATGCAAGACTCATTCAGGATTCACATTACCTATTGCTGGTCGTAAACATGTTGCATAATGTGAACCACCCTATTGAGAGTTCGTTTGGGTTTAGCATTCCACCAAAGGCAGGCTATAAGCCTGACACACCAATCGCTGCTGTTGGTTGTAATACTGAGAAATAGTTCGGAGACAATTTGCCAAACAAAATTTTTTGTTTGCCTGCCACTACTCTACCAGTCGCCAGATTCCAGAGTGTCCTTCTTTTGACGGATTATTGGATCAGTGGATTACACAAAATTATTGTCCTCTGGAATAGGTAAAATGTACGTGAACGGAAGTTATACATGCATACAAAGTCTTCTGAACTCTTTTTTGCTATTCCCTATCTCATATCCTTTATCTTAACCACTTTACAACCGGAAATGACCTATCATTGACCCAAAATCGTAAATTTAAAAACATGCTACCTTAACACTTTCAGCACTCCTTGTTTGTTGGTAATCTTTATTTGCACTTTTAACGACAATTTCACAGCGAATTTTTACGGACATTGTACAATGAACTTTTACTTTTCTTTTGGTATTGAGCACAAACGACCGACGACGGGGAAAGTTTACTGGCACTCGGCCAACTGTGTGGCACTGGCAATACTGCATTGCCATTACAATCTTTCTCTTGCGAGGACTTTTTCTAAGGTATGGGTAGCAAATAAAAGTTAAAGTGACAATCTATCGTTGCAGATTTATTTTTCGTAGAAAAGGTGTATAATTTTTATGTTTTTCTAGTAAGTTCAAACAATGTTGATGCATTGAAGGGCCAAAATAAAGTGACATAATAAACTTAGAATTTTTTGAAAGTTTTAGATTCTGTCAATGTGCGCTTTACCTCCTTTTGATATTCTTTTGAGCTGCGATTGTTTTTTGTCAGAGTCTTTCATTTAGGCATCGCCCTGTAATCTGTTTTCGAATTCTGGTACCAGTAGAATTTTCACAGAGCAGTTTGGGCAAAACGTACAAGCTCCGTTCTCATATTTATTGGTTACTTCCTGTCGTTGATTAATTAAATTTATTTATAAATAGCTAAGAACCAATATGAGTTTAAGATTACATTGGGTGTGTTTGAAACTACTCCAAAATGTGGCTCAGACGGAGGAACCTAAAATAATTTTTTTTATATAAAATAAGTTTATAGACTCTTGCAACTTTCGCTCATTTATACCTTGGACTCATTTTCGACTTGTCCTTTTACTGCAGAATTCTAATTTAAGAGAAAAGCTTAAATATATTCGTTCAACTCTCTAAAATGGATATTTACAATACCGAAATTTGGTTTTCATTTGAACGCCCACCTTGAACGAAGTTTGAGTTGTGCAAATTCTGTTCCATTGAAAGAATGTCCTTTAATTTTTTGAAAAATAAAGAAAGTTACAAGGAGTCAAACGCTACTTTTAACAAATTTAGTACCAAATTTCTTTGAGGAATTGAAGACAAGTGAGGCAAACTTTGTTCGGTTACTTCTTGGAGGCCCTAGATGGGAAAAGAAATTGTTGACGTAAAATTGTATGAAATTACAACGAAACACAAAATACCGATCGTTTCTCAACAAGGTCTTTCATCTTGGGAGGTTTTGTAATTGCATCTAATGGGTTTTTATACTGACAAAAAGTTTTGTTTTATTGGAAGGCAAACAAACACATAAAATCATCTTACCACTTTAGATTTATCACGTTTTGAGACTTGGGTAGGAGTGAGACTTATTTCACTTTCCCTTGCCTTGCAATTGTGGGTAAGTAAAAAAAAAGTAAAAAAATTGATGAGAATTACAATTACTTCAAATGCAAACCTTACGTTCATTATGCGAAAAAGACTTCCTCTGCAGTTGCCTGTATTTTATTGAATTGAGAGCTTGGCACTTGTAACGAAGTTAAAAAATATGTATTATGTACATATATTTGTTACAAAATGTTTGCAGACAAAAATCTCAACGGACGTAAGATTATTTCGATAAAATTTTTACAACTTGGCAAAGTATAGAAACGTTTCTAAAAGGGCGTTCACACTGTAGAACTTGTCGGACAGACTTGGATTGAAAGATGTCGATTGATCGGATGTTGTTGACGTTCACGGCAACAACGCGCCAAATATTCTCTTCCAAGGGGTCATTCGTCTAGGGCTTATCTGAGTAGACAATTGATTTCACATAACCCCACACAAAAAATAGTCCAGCGGTGTTAAATCGACCGATCTTGAGAGTACCTCACTTTAATCTCGAAATTATGAAAAAACTGGCGTCAACAGCGATTTTGTTTCGAGACAATTTACCAAACGTACGCAGTGCCCTGTGCCCAGTAGTCGCTTCAATTCTTCCACGTTGAAATGGCAAACCAAACTTAGCATAAATCACGTGATAGCTGTCAACTACCGAATCCAAAAAAAATATTGTCAGACTGAAAACCACCTTCGGAACAGGAGCTGGTAGCCCCGATGCCTAGCGCATTTCTCACAACCTTGCCTTGTGAGAGAATGGAGGTGGCCTACCATTTTGTGACGGTTTCGCACGGCTAATCGAAAAATCGTTTTCATGGCAATGAATTTATCATCGGAGGACTTTTTAAAGACGATACCCATGGAAAAACATTTTTTTAGTTCCTGTTGGGACAAAGACGGATCTTTTCTGACTATGAACAGATCTCTGTTCACAAACCGACAGAGGACATAGAACTTTATCATTTAATCAACTGGATTCCAAGGGTGTGTTCTAGAATTTGCTCGTAGTGACCTAAATATACCATTATCAATACTTCAAATTTATTGATATGCATTCTAATTTCACCAGGGCTAGATAAGCTCCTATTTTGATAAGACCACTGTTTTGTTGAATCCAATTCGATAACAAAGCGTTAATAGATTTGACTAATAAGGCCAGAGTCATATGTGCTCCAAGTTTCCCAATTGGCATTTAAAAAATGAGCGACTCTTAAAAATGCATTTACAAATACATACCAAGAAATTAAATTGTTAGGCCATGCTTCCAACATTTCTTGGTTATAGGAGTGCTTGAGAGAACTTGGACGAAGTCCTGGCGAAAACATGATTGTTTCAAGCTCTTTTTACGGAGGAATCAGACGTGCATTGTTTAAAATTCGTCTACGTTCGAAATTCTTAACTTTTCTGATGTAAATTCTCTTAGGTCTTTGAATTGGCAGAGTTTTTTACTTAACTTGGCTTGTAAAACAGAAATAAATCAAATCCCTTACGTCAGGATATTGAGAATTTAGGCGAAGTGAGTAAAAATAAATTGACGATGGAATCGCAATTTGAATTATGCATGCCTTGATATGCCTGCGGTGTAATGGTAAGTACGTCTGTGTGTTACGTGGAAGGTTCGTGTTTCCAATCACAGAAACATCATCAAAAAGAAATATTTTCACTGGGATCACCTTTCCCAAGGAATTGATATGTCCTTGAAATTGTAGTTTCACAAAATGCGTTAGGCCTCGAGATTTTTATAGCTTTGTTGCGCTACCCTATTTATTTATTTATGCCTTCACACCGTTCAAAAAATTGTATTTAAAGTGTTTCTCGGTAGCGAATTGTCTGTCATTGAATAGCAAACAGCAAAACATTTTTGGCGCAGCCTTTTGTATTTGCAAAATTAAGGTTTTAAAAAAAAACACTCATACGCCACAGTGTCAAACTTTTTTTCGCACTACTTAAACGTAAATGGAGCTAACGAGTGCTTACAAAAATGAGAAAATAGCGTGATGGTTTCGAATACGAGAATGGATATAAATCTTTAATAAATGAATTCGGAGACTAATAGGGAAGATAAGATTACGATACACCTTGCCTGATCTTCTCTGATCGAGGAACGGGATAATTTAGACGATACCAATCGTATAACAAAGCTAACAGAGTACGAGTATTGAAAGACAGTTTCGTGTCAAATGACATTCCCATGAAAACAAAGCCAGAACCCAAAAGACAGACACATTATGCATTTTATTTTTAAAATTAGAAATCAATGTAGTTTCAAAAAGTTAGTAGCAGCAACTTTTTAATGTAATTCATATTAAGAAGATTTTTGAAATCTTCTTAAGTGACGAAGCCCCTTTTTCCTAGGGAGGCTACTTTAAGAAATCAGAATTATCGCATTTGGGGCTCTGAAACCCCAAAGATTTTCTCTGTTTAATTAGATTTTTGGACTGGCAAACTCCGCTGGCATTTTAGAATATGATACTGAAGTAACTTTTATGGTGAATGGAATGCAATATCGAGCGATGATTTTGTATGGCCGTAAATTGAATCTGAGAAGATAGGTGAAGCAACGTTTATTATCAACAAGACGGCGCGTGCTACGTGTCACACAAGTAACGATGCCATCACTCTTTTGCTTTGACAATTTTCCTGCCCGTGGATTAATCAAAGAGGCGACCAAAATTGGCCACTGCAATCTTGTGTTTTTGACTTCTTTATTTGTACCTACACGAAAGATAATGCTTATACCAATGGCCTACAATCGATCCAAGACCTCAAGTATGGGATTCGTGATCTTATCGATAAGCGAATTCTGATTGAAAATTACATGAAAAGCATATGAACCTGCAAGCGTAGACACGGCGGTAATTTTTCTTATATTTAACAATCGTTACTATTGCCATTCAGAAAACATCAAAGCAAAGACGTTCGTGGAGTAATAAATGCCTCTTGGTATGTAAGAAATAGCAATCTACATCTTGACCCTTAAATTGAAATGGGAACAAAAGAAGTTGATCCCACGATAAATAAATGAAAAATTATGGTGGTGCAACAGAGCGAGGAGCTCCGGAAACTAGCTAATTTCTTACAACCATACCTTGTGAAAGAATGCAGGGGGCCAACAATTTTGTGGCGATTAATCAAGAAAGCACTTTTCATGGAAATTAATTTATCATCGAAGGATTTGCCAACACCTCGCAAAAGGCGATACCCCCAAAAAAAATTTTTGTCTTTCTGTTAGGATTCGAACCATGAACCTCCCTCGTAACGGGCAGATATGCTAACCATCACGCCACGAAACAATGTACTTCGTGTATTATCCTTTGGGGTGTGATTCTCGGTCATATTCTAAGAAAAAAATTGTTCTACAGTAAAGCTCATTTCTCAACTTTGACATCACTTTTTGACAATTTAAGAAAAGGCTAACTTTGGTGTACCCTGACCTGTGTTAAATTCAATATCTCTGTCTATACAGATGATAAAGACCTAATCTTTGACTTAATTTTTTGTAGAAATAACAACCTTTAAGACTGTATCTAAGCTGAGCTTCCATAAGCTTAGAGTTACCAGATTTTCAATTTTAAGTGGTGTTCAAATTTTCTTCCCCAAACAAAGTTTTGATTTTGAGGTCACTTTTTTTCAGAAAATGTCTGATAAACATAGAGTTTCCTTATTTTTTACAGATGAACAAAACAATAATAAAGAAAAAACTTGGTATTAAGTTTACTCAAAAACCCATACTTTTTATGATACTTGAAAAAATCCAAAATGGGTAAAATTTAAAAATAAATAAAAAAAAATGTTTACCTATGAGGTTTGTTTGAATATGGGCACTTTTAGTAGTATTTTTATGTATTTTGTACAAATACAATTATAACAAGTGCTCAAAGAGCGCTCCTTCGTTTTGAATGCATGCCAGAGTCCGTTTTTGGATTGATTTCACTGTGGATGTATATTAAGAAAAAAGAATCATTTTTCGATCTTTCATGGATTGGTCCTGATAATTCGGCGGTTATAAAGCGGTTTAGTGAATGCCGGGCACGGTACCGATTCCCAACAATCGTCTTTTGAAGATTTCCATCGGATAATTGACGAAAATGAAAAAATAGGATCGTTCGTTGAACTACCCAGGGCTGACTCAGGTTTCCTTGACAACTTTATGAGATGTCAAAAATACTTGTGTTTTCCAGTCCTCAAAAAACCTTAAACCACAATATCACCACACATACCTGTCATTTAAATAAAAATGCATGCAATTTGACAGCCCTCAATTCGCCCCAGCAAAAACCTATGGCAAGTTGAGAGTAAACTCAAGTCAGCTCCAGGGCTCAAGCAATACTCACTTTGACGAGTTCAGGATCTTCAAAAACGCTTTGTGGCGACCACAGGGCAACCCCAGGCTTCAACCAAATAATCTAATGCCTCCTTAAAATGAAATAAACATCTGATAATTTCCTTTGAAAAATAGTCGTTTTATTAAAATATCGAAAGAAACCTTTTATTGAAAGACGCTCTACAGGACTTTTGAAAAACCGGGTTCACATTAACGCATATATTTGACAAATTGTTTCGATGAACTCAAACTTAAAAATGTGAACGCTCCATCAATCGGTTTGTTAAACATGCTTGATGAATATCAAAAATGTTTGATATTTCGGTGGTTCGAAAAGCTGGAATTTGAACAAGTTCTTGTCAAACTAAAAGGAAAATTTGTTCAAAAAAGTGCGCATTAAGAGAAGAGCAAAAAAAAAAAAACAAACAGAATGGCAAACCACTTTTCTTAAGAGACCGAATGTTTGACGACAAGTTTAACGAATATGGACACAATGGCTTCAAGCCATCAAATAAATACCCGTTAAGCAAGTTTGTCAAACATATTTGGTAGTGTGAACCCCTCTAATGAATAGTATTTCAAATTTCTTTGTCATTAGGACTGTAAATAATTTGTAAATTAGGACAGTAGATAAGTGGAAACAATTCACTACTTAATATTACCACGCCTGTACATACATGAGTGTGATTCTAGCAAATCGGCGAAATTTTCTTTGTTTGTGGGATTTTCTGTACGACTATTACCTAGTGGTTGTTTTCTGATAACAATTTTTATCTTTTTTGGTAAGTGTCATTCATAGAATGTACATATGTCCAAATATAGGCTCCTGATAACATTTTACGGAAGTTGTTCTTGTTGACCAAATATTTAGAAATACATATATAATATTTAAGAATACTTAGTGGTTTATTGACTTTTTTGACCATAGTGCTCGTTTGCTTATTTGTGGAACTCCATTGTGGTCCAGTAATGCATCGCACATTGTTCCTTTTAATTTTGAACTCAAACTTTGTACCAACACTGCATTTGAAAGTGCTGTTAGCCTTAACCTTCTTTGTTAAATTTTTTATTGTCATTCCAAATTCATCTAATCACTGTTTGAAAACTTTGATATTTCATCCCCTTCATTAAGGCGTACGTATTTTTTGGTCACATTTAATGAAATGGGACTTTCTATGTATTTTCCTTCTTTTTTTATTACAATTATTTTCACTTGCACGACACAATTCCAATTTGTGTTGCGCTAGATGTCCTACGTTGCTTTCCATTATTCGACCTGTAGCCTCTTGAATGCTTCTAACACTGATTCATTTGCATCAAACGACAGTTCCTCTCCTTCATAGAGGAAAAATTTGCTTATGGATTTTATGATTCACAATTCAGAGCGAACATGGGTCAGCTATCTTTAATTATTTCACTGCACGCGACCAAAAGGGTGTGTTTTCTTGATGCATTAGAACCCCAGATTGGAGTGTTCTTCCCGATTACACAAAGAAAAAGGACATTAGTAAACACGATATCTAAAAGTTTTGACCAACATTACGATAAGACAAAAAGTGAAACAGATTTTTCCAAACCGTTTTAAAATTACAAAGGACAATTAAAAATTTTCTTAGATTTATAAAATGGTAAAACATGATATGGCTATGATATAAATGCCGGTATTTGGTTGGATACTTCTCATGTTTCTACACCCACAACCAGGTTTTAGGCCTAGAGTAATAAGGTTAGTTTTTTCGTCCTATGTAATGAGTCATAACTACATACATATTACGTTATGAGTTATGAAATGTATGTACAAACATAAGTAAGAAAGCATTTTTTGAAAATAAATGTGTACCTCTGCCATGCTGCAAGTTGGGCGCGGTGCCGCATAACGCCCAACTGGAGATATTTGTGTAACTTGAGCGTTGGGTGAAGTAGTATCCAGTTGCCTCATTCTCTTTTTGTTAGCATCCCCAATGAAATGTGGTCCAAATAATGCGGTGTTAGGGCTGTTTATGAATATTATTAATAATAATTTTTAAAGAAAGTTAATTACAGTTTAAGGTTAAGTTAAATATTAAGGCAAATTAGGTAAACTTTTATAAATGTTTTAGTTTTTTTTTTTTTTTGTTCATGTAAAGTGATTTTCCCGTCAAAACAAAAGGAAATGAGATGTGTCGCGTGTGGTAAGCAAATTTAGTGGTGTGTTTATTATAACATATTGCGTGCAATTTGAATTTCCTAATTATGCTGATTTATTTTTATTTCTAACTTACCTGTCGGTTATGTGTAAACCGTTTGCATGTTGTTGATTATTATTCTCAGTGCTTGGGGCGCCGAAAAAACCTTCATACAGAACAAAGTTATTAGACTGGGGTATGGTTTTTTCCAAGCCATAGTGTTTCTTTAAGAAACCGAGAAGTTTCTCTGATGGTCGATCGATAGAAAGCTTAATGGGAGACCACTTCTCCTCAGCTAGCATGGCTTCAAACAAATCCTTGCCCAAGCCGGCCCTTTGACGCGATTCATGAATATAGAAATCAAGTATGCATGGGGCATCATCGACTTTTTTTGTTTCTCCGGATTCGTCAAATAAATAAAGCGATTTCGTGCCTACCTTAAGGAGTCCAATTACAGCACCACTACAAACAATTTATAAATAAATAAAGAAATTTTGACACGTTTAATAGTTTTATCAAAAGCCATAAATTGTTGGTGATATAAAAAAAGAATTAAGAGTATCTATTCAACCTTTGAAGGTTAATAATGTTTCTCAAAATAAACTAAAGTAATCAAGACGCAATTAATATTCCAAAAGTGAATTCAAATCTGTTGAAAGTTGGAACAATAATAACTTAAAACACTGCAAAGTGAGGATTAATAACTAAAAAAAGTAAAAACTTTTGTTAACTTTAAAGTTAGAATTTGGTAAAAAATATTTTTTTGAAATTCTTGTTTTTTTATAAAAATAAAATGTACAAAATCGCAGCCTTAACAGAAAACGTATTTTCAAATTGCTTTCCTTTAAAAATAAAATAAATCAATATGTGCAGGACTAGCTTCTTACATAAATATTCTAAGTAACAAATATTATGATAATGCATTGTTACTTACTTGTGGCCCGCTTCAGTGTCAGCTAATAAATAGATTTTTTGGTTATCAGACATGCGAAGCCTTTGAGATGTAGTTACTGCTTTCGATAATTTTTGTGATGTGGCTGATAACTCGCCAAGTCTATCAATAATTTCCGACATTTTAGAGGTTGTATCGCTGAAATTAGAAACACCACCAATATATTAATTGAATTGAAAAAAAAAAAACATTTTAAAATAAAAACTTACAGCGCCATGCGTCGATCACCTCGGAATGTGTTTGGCAGCAGGTTGGAAGTTATCTTCACAATTGGCTGAGGAAATAAGGGCTTTATATCAAATCTGAATTCCACCATATTGATGATGTTTAGTAAGTACTCGGAAGATGTGGCACCAAAAAGTTGATTGTGATCTGAAAATGAAAAGTCATGTTATTGTTATTTGTCTAAGAAAAAAAAAGTATTTATTGAGAAAAACTGTAAGATTAAATATCTTTGAAATTTATTTGTAATAGCAGAAATAGTTAAGTAAAATTATAAAACGGTATTTTCCTACGTTAACAACTGAGAATGAAATAATAATTTATTAAATATACACAAAGTTAAAACAAAGTTAAATGAATATGTTTCAAAAATAAATACTGCGGTAGATATCAAATGCCAAGCGCATTTTAAGGACAACAATTTTATGTCGATTCCAAACGGACTAAATAAAAAGCGCTCTTCATGGCAGATATCAGTGTTCGAAACCTTAAAAGGATAGACTTATAGGCCTAAAAATTAGTCTTTTCACGAAAATGCATTATTAATACAGTAAATTACTAAATTTTATATTAGTTCTTCGCAAAATAAACAATGGATATGGATACGACTGTGTCTTCTTCTGGGTATGCTAAAATCTTTAGGCTAAGTACAAAGGTTCACGTATTCGCTCTTCATAATATATTTGCCTTGATAGGAAATACCCACGGAAAAACAATTGGATATTTCTGAATTTCGAACCTTGAACTCATACAGGAGCATGGAGTTTAAGGTTCAAATCGCAGAAACATCCAATTGTTTTTCCGCGTGTATTTTCTGTCACTAGACATTGGCTTCCTCGACTATGCATATTGGAATCGGCAAAAAGTTGTAGGTTCCTTCCATTCCTCACCATATCCGCCCTTTTTTCCCACCTTATTTTACTATAAAAATTTCACGCAGTTGTTGTTAGTTAACTTTTAGACAGCTAATATTAAAAAGTAAATAATTAGGGGGGCGCTTTTCTCACAACCATGCCTTGTGAGGGAATGGAGGGAACCTACAATTTTCTGCCGGTTCCGAACGGCTAATAGAGAAAGTGCTTTTCATGGCAATGAATTTACTAACGAAGGACTTGCCAATTCCTCGCGAAAGGCGATACCCGTGGAAAAACATTTTTGACTCAGCTGGTATTCGAACCACGAATCTCTTGGTTAACAGGCAGACATGATAACCATCACGACACAGGTACCTCTGATATATCTATTGATGCACTTTAATTTTGAAAGCTAATTTCTTATTTCAAAATATCTCTTGAGTCTGTAATCAATTTAAGTTGATCCGATTAATATAGTTTTGGAGATACAGTCCTGAAAAGTCACACAAAGTGTGCAACTATGAGAAGGATTTTTTTCTATTACAATTTTTACAGAAAAAAATTAAAAGATATTTTCATAATTTTCTGTTTTTTTTCCCTTCACCTAGGTTCTAGTTTAAGGTCTTAAATAAAACGCTTTTTATATTCAATTCAAATGATCCGGTAAAAACTTCTGCTGTCAACGCGGACAACTGAGGTGTCGCAAGAGACGACATCACAGTAGCGGAAATGTTTTATTTAACCAATTAATTGGGTTCTAATACAGTAGATGTAAAAGTAGAAATGTAAAGTAAAAGTAAAAAATACTTTTTATTACTGACTTTTGATCAACGATTGTCATTAGAATAAATGAAACTGCAGGTGTAGATGACCTTAACACCGAGCTTTTAGAGGCAGCTAGAGATCAGTTCGAAAGGAGCATGCACCAGCTGACCTAAATGATATGGTCATAAAAAAGTATTCCAGATGAATAGAATCTCGCGTACCGTTTGTCCGATCCGATATTGTCTGCTGTAATATGAGAATGTCTGAAACCTAACGTCAAAAATTTGATAGGTCCTTGTAAATGCAGCAAATGCAAATGTAAGTAACAAAAGTCCATGATCTGTAGTATTCCCACATTACCGCTCATTTTGGAAAAAAAAATGGGAACACAGCATCTTTTTATTGATTTCAAGGCGGCGCCGAGTCGCGGTGTATTTGCAGACAAGCTGTACAGAGTCATACCTATTTGTGGCATAACTGCAAAGTTCATACCACAATGCAGGATGATTTTGAAGAGAATAGAGAAGAATATTTCAAAAGTCTGTAGAATAAATTGCTTACGCAGACGATACTGGAATAACTAAGAATATGGTGTCATAAGTGCTTTTGTGAGCATTGAAACAGAAGGCAAATCTGGGTCATGCCGTCATCAAACAAGGACATAGAACATCGACGAATAGAGCAAAACGTCGCAATATAGTTCACCCCTATTAAAAATCTTACTTATTCGTTGGTTATTGTGCTGCTTGCTTGTCGACAGATTGACGACTTTTTAAGATTATAACGAATATATAGTAGGAAACTGCTTTTGATATTAAGTGTGTTCGTTGAACTTTCCCCAGGGATGACCCAGGTTTTCCACAGAATCCCTACACATCCCTATCATTAAAAAAAATACCTGCCATTTGACAACCCTCAACTCGCCACAGCAAAAACCTAGGGCGACTTCAGGGAAAACCTAGGTCAACCCTAGGGCTCAAAAAACACTTAGTTTGACATTCAGGGCGACTTTCTCAAAAAACGCTTTGTGGCGACCCCAGGGCTTCAATAAACAAACTTATTAACAACCGAAGTTCGAAAATCAACTATGCCGAATTATCCTATAAATTTTTTTTGATCGCAGTTGTTTTTCAATCGAACGCTTCTTCTCAGTGACTGGGAGTTTGCGAGTGGCAAAATAATATTGTTATTTCATATATAACTATACAATCTTATACTGTAGCCAATAGAAATGCAAAATAAAAGTCTCCACATGATTTCGTGTTTGTGAATGTTTCAGCGGCATCGATCATCGAAATAGCGATTAGATACGGATCAATGTACCTTGCTTGCAAAAAAGAAAACAACTTACAAAAATACAAAACGGAAATTGAATTAATATTGAGGTTGCTTCACCTTTTGACATACGAACAGCTCGGGGGCGTTAAAGTTTCACGTAATGCTTAGGAGCGGCGGCCGGCGGTCCGCTGTCTCGGAAATTACAATTTTTTCGTATGCAATCAACAAAATAATAAAAATGATTTCAGCACAGAGAAATTTGAAGCAAACAAGTAAATTGTTTATTTGCAACACACTTTCACTTAAGTTATCTTGACAACAACTCACTTGAAACTCGAAAACAGTGTTCCACGTGCGGGTCAGTGATTACGATCTTGCGTGGTTTAATTGACAATAATTTCGTATGAATCACAAAGAACCCCCATGAATAGAAGTTTTTTTTAAGTGCCTTGCAATTTCTTGATTACGCAAATAAAATGATATGAAAAATATGATGATTTTAATAGGAAAAAACAAAAAAGGGGTTTGAACTCTACACGACGCAAGGGAAGGTGTGGAATATTCAGGAAAAAAAGCATTTCGGTAAGATTTTGAGAAGCTTCTTAATGCTATCCAAAAAGAAGAGAATTTGTTTGTTGGTGGAGATTTCAACAGAAGTTTCGGGGAGAAAAACCAGGATAACTGCCATGGAGGTCACCAGGACCCCATCGTAAGTCACATGATCTTATCGTATTGGATACGATGTTATCATCAAACAGGACCGACACCTTGTCACTCATAGTGGTGGAATTGAAACCTTATTGACTACCATTTGGTATTCAAATTTTCATAGTCTGAGGTTAAAGTGATGCACAGTGATACTCGGTGAAGCTGTAGTCCAGCAACACTAAATGATGACAGTGACATATTTTTCTAAGTAATTAAGGGTGAAAAAACTCTTGAAGAAAAGTGCATTGTTCCACAAGCTTGAAATAAGCTGTCCAACACAATCTACTGCAGACACGATTTTTCGGAGACGGTGAAGAATATCAAACAGATAAGGCTTGGGTATGTAAGTTTAAAATGGTTGTAGGGAATAAGACTATTGATAGGTCAATTATAATTCTTTCTATAAATGGACAACTAATATGTGCGTCTATGTTTCTAAGGTCACTTGAATCGTTAGAAAAGAACAGGGTATGTGCAGAGAGAAAATATTGAACGGTATCCTCTTCCGCTTCATTCATGCAGCTTCTGAAGAAGAAAGAATGCCTAAACACGAGGCAGTGTCCGGTTTAACACTGATTACGGAGCAAACGTGCATTCGGCTTATACAGACAACAAACGTATGGAACGTTTTGGATCCAGATTTGGCCAGATTTTTTGGTAACCAAATAAATAATGATGTTTCCCCCCCTAGTGTTTGTCAATTTCAGAGTACCTGGTTCATCCTGTTATGTGACATTGCCATGGAAGATCCTTTTCTGACGAGTTCAATAGCGGCACTTCCATGTTTCCTGGATAATTGCGGGCGGTTACAGATTTCATGATTACA
Source organism: Melanostoma mellinum (assembly GCA_914767635.1). Lineage (NCBI taxonomy): Eukaryota > Metazoa > Arthropoda > Insecta > Diptera > Syrphidae > Melanostoma > Melanostoma mellinum. Next base: position 158,923,943 of record OU612058.1, on the reverse strand, counting down.
TGATTACAATTCGTAAAGAAAAGCGATACCCGTGGAAAAACATTTAAAAGTTGCTGGGATTTAAACCCCGAACTCCCAAATAACAGCATGTAGACATAATGATCGTTACGCCACGGACACCACCAAGAGTTATCTGTCCAACAAAATCAACACAGTCCCAAATGCGAGATACACAGCACAAAGTATGTGCAATTGCCTACAAATAGCTTAAAAAAAGACACGGTTTCAAAGAGACACGACTAACAAGCCAAAGAAACATGATGACGAAATGATAAAGCTAAAGCAATGATAACCAATAAAAAAATTGATTTTAAAGTACAATTAAAGTGCCCCTAAAAAAAGACGAAAACGCTTGCCTCGAAAGGGAATGCAAACGCTGCAAGAAATAGCGGACAAGAAGTGCGTCCAACTCCAGGCAAAAATCACAAAGAACACGTATCGGGAGCTGGAAGAAATTTCTGCATCGGAGCGGCGCGGCGGTTGATACAAGCCAAAACTATTCAATAAATACAAAACAACTTGTATAAGGGGCCAACCATCAAGAAAGAGAAACGCTCTGAAGATTCGTTTCGCGAAGTCCATTACCTACGCTCAAGAATAGCTTCTTGTGGATGACGACGCAAGTCGCGAAAATAATGAAAAAAAACTTTTGGACAAACAGTTTCTTACAAATGTTCGACAGTCGAAGAAGTTAGTGAGCCAGATAAGAACTCTAAGAAAGTCAAGGGGCTGGGTCCGACAAGACATCATATATGTTTTGGAAAAAGATGGGGAACATTCGGTCTAAATGGCTCACGATTCTCATTTCTGAGGGGAGATACCTTCTTCTACGTATCAAGCGCATCAGTTGTACGGGAGAGTCGTTCTATTCATTATTACAATATGCCGAATATAAGATCTTTTATAAATATATATAAATTTGCTGTACGTATGTCACTGAATTATGGTACCCGTGGTGCGATGTATAGCATGTCTGCCTGTTAATCCAGAGGTTCGAGTTTCGAATCCCAACAGAGGCAAAAACGTTTTATCCACAGGTATCACCTTTCGCGAGGAATTGGCAAGTCCTCCGATAGTATTCATTGCCATGAAAAGCGCTTTCTCGATTAGCCACTCGGAACCGGCAGAAAATTGTAGGTCCCTTCCATTCCCTCACAAAGCATGGTTGTGAGAAATGCGCTAGGCCTAGGGGATCCTCGCTCTGTTGCGCCACCCTATTTGTTTATTTTTTTTTTATGTCACTGAATTCCTCTTAAACGGCTGAAACGATTTGAATTAACTTCTTGTAAGAATTTGGTGGCGCACTGGATGGTTCAGATTCACAAATCAGGTCGATAGATGGCAACTAGGTTATGTATCTAAACTGCAACTAAGCGGCTGGATCGACTTGATCGATTGAAATAACGCTATTTAATTTAAATTTAATGTTTAATGCTATAAAAAAAATTCTTATGTTTGTCTTGTTTTATGGCTTGGTACTCAAGTACCAAGGGCGGCCGTGGTGCAGTGGTAGAGTGTTCAGTAGGTAGGCCGGATGCGTGGGTTCGAATCCCGCTCTGGGCATCTACTTTTCTTTCAGCCTCCTAGTTTCGCCGCCCTTGAGGTTATATGTGAAATAACTAACACCTTATTTCCACTACTGCAACACAGAAAAAAGGGAAGGCTGCTACCCTGGTAGTACAATGGACCGGTAATTAAGTCTGAGTTCTCCAGGTTAGCATAAGCCTCTTCTTTTTTTATTAAAAAAAAAAAAAAAAAAAAAACTCAAGTTTTACAATTAGACTTACTATTTTTTGATACTCTCCCCGTTGTTTTTTCTAGTCGCACATTGATAACAATTTCAGTTTTCCCCACTTTTCACGATACTTACTACTTGTTTTCGTGATTCTGCTGCCCAGTTAATTGCAATATGTTTTTTCTCGGACAAAGAAAAAGCTTATGCGCAGTTTCCGTAAGTAAAAATTTTATATCTTTGTTTACCAATTGTTTCACTGACAATTTTCAAAACATCTAAAGCCTTAAATCGAAGTGTTATAAAATAAGATTCTTTTGCTATTAACAACTATCTGATTATACATTTGCAAAGTAACTCCGATTGCTGTCAACTAAGTTTCACCTTATTATTCTCACTTCAATAAGTTGGGATTAATATTTTCACAGCTTCAACTCTATTTTTTCAGTCTTGTTGTTGTTTAGATTGAAGAAGGTAATCAAACATAGATTATTGATAGTGCGTGTCGTGTGTTTAATTCGACCTTAGACATCACGGTTGCACGCATTCAACCTATTTTTTATTTTTTATATACTCAAAGAAGATAAACAATAACAATAATAACATCATTGAAAGGGGATATACATTATTTTATATCTCCCCTCCAACTCTGTTGTTGTTGTCGATTCTAGTGGGGGGGACTTCTTTTTATTTATGTGAAATACGAATAAACAAATTGAGGCACCTTTCGTAACAAAGAAAATAACTATGTGAGTAGCGAATTATCAAAAATATTGTTTGTTTATTCACTGTGAAATTAGAATATCTTTCCGTTTTCTTTATGCGACCAGCAGAGCATAAAGTTAAATTATTTCTTTCTATGTTTGTACATTAAAATCACATTTGGAACATTTGAATTACAACCAACCAAGATGTAGATGTAGAAACAATTGAGCAAATGATTTCAAGGTTCAGAAAACACAAAACAATAAACATGTCTGTCACATGGTTTTACAGGAACAATTTGCAGTACATTAGGATAGGCACTTACATTTTCTTACAAAAAGTTCACAAGAGGTTATTGTTCCCCATTCAATATAAAAAAATCAATAAAAAGGAATTTTCTTCGTTGAGGCTCTGCGTGCAACTCGCCCTGAATGTCGAACTCTCTGTTTTTGGAGCCCATGGCTTTCCCTGGTGTCACCCTAGGTTTTTGGTTGGGGCGAGTTTGGACAGAAGAACAGGGCTGTGAAACGGCATGTATTTTTCTTCGGTTTTTTGAGAACATAAAGTTTTTACAGCTCATAGGGCTGTCGAGGAAACCTGGGTCAACTCCTCGTAAAGTTCAACGAACGAGCTTATTATGACTGACGTTTTATGCCGTTTTCGTTTGGCAAAAAAGAGTACCCTTAGGGTACTCTTTTTGCTGTCAGAGTGACTTTGTGTTCGCTTGGCTGCTCTCAGGGTAGTCTGAAATTACCCTCAGAGCAAGTTTTGCTACTCTAGAAATTTTTTCAGAGTAAACTCACACCAACATAAATGACATTTCTTGTTTGTCATTCTTGGCATCTCATTTCGAATTTTGCGTTCAACGGGCGAGCTTATGTTATTATTTTGTGGTAACGATATCAACGCGGGCGTTCACAAACCTATCGGTTTTGTTTTGCATAACTTGTCCATGCTGTTTTTCTTGTAATCCGAGCTCAGAAAATTTCTTATTGCTTAAAATTACCTTTGAATACAAACAATCTGGGCATTTATGAAGTTTATTACGTATCTTTTTTAGTTATAAGTTCTTTTCGTCAGTTTTTACTCCATACAAAAAATGTTTAATTAATTGCTCATGAAATACGCAGAGATATGTTTCTGAACGTAGTCAATTGCATTGAAAGCAAACTATATGTCAAACGCACACATTCATTGACAAAAACGGAGTACTCTGATTTCATGTTCGTTTGAGTTGTCAAAAATCAGGGTACTCTAAAAAAAGAAGGGTACTCTAGTTTTACCAAACGAAAACGGCATTAGTTTTAAGACATTGGACGATTTTGAACATGGTGTTTTCTATTGGTATAGAGCTTTGAATTGACAGCACTGTTTTCATTGGCAGCCATTTTGTCATTTGCTATGTGATTTATCTTTATCAGTGAATGGGCCTAAAACGACATTGCTGTTGATCTCGATTTTCACATAGTTTCGATTTTAAGACCTGTGAGTAAGCCCTAAGATCGTGCGATTTACACCACTAGACTATATTCTGTTTGGGTATGTAAAATCGCTAGCATACACCGATAAAACAGAGGATTAACAACTTGGAAGACAACATTCCCCGCGTTATTGCCGATATACGACCCCAAACAAAATTAAAAAAGCCTTTTTTCGATACTTACTTAGTTAGTTGGTGGGTCATTCCATCGTGTAACACCCGAAACACACACTTTTCGACTCATAAAATTATTAATCCTTATGCTAAAATCTACAAATTATACAATTAACATAAAACAACTAAAAACGTAGAGAATAACTCATTTTAATCGCTAAAATATTATTTCAAAATACATTAAAATTTTGACTTTATGTGAACACAAATGTAACACCCGAAACGATGTAATGGAATTGGTACTGACAATTCTGGAGAAACTCGGTATCAACCAACATTTTTCATCTAAGACTCAGATTTCTTGCGAGCTCTTTACAGTTAGCTTGTCTGCTTACTACGTTGGATTTCGAGATTCAAATCACAAGAAACATTATCCAAATTTTTTCCACGGGTATCGGCTTCGCGAGGATTTGACAAGAGTCATTTCACTACTACACTACTACGTTTTCCTACTGATCTTAACAAGCATGTGATCAGGCTCGGCCAACCTTTCGAATCTCATTCCTAACATAGCATCTCTCTCAAACGAGTGCTTCTCATGCTATTTCTTTTTCAGTTTGATATTACGATGTCCTGTCCAACTAATGTTTCTTTCACATCAACTTTTTTTGTGCTTTTTGCTTGGCTGCAATTTGTTTGTTTGCTTTTGGGACCGAGTGAACTTCAGAGGCTGCGCTTCTGATGGCTCTGGTCTGTAATCATTAACGTTGGTTTCATAGATTTCAAGCATAGTTAAAGTTACAGTGCTTGGAAAATGCCCTGAAAATGACCTGTTGCGATTGTAGATTTCCGATGTCATCCCGTAAATGAAAAGTTCGGTAGGGGTTGTGATCAAGATATCATTATTTGTATGTCGGTTTCAAGTCCCACCAGGCTTCTAGAAAAATTTAGACATCCATATCTATCACTGGATGATTTTTTGCGTCGATCGCAAAATGGTCAATTTGGTTGACTGGAGTTCGTTAAATATAATTAACAACTAAATATTAAACAACCAATAAAATAAACTAGTTTGAGCTCGTTTCCGGATGTTTTTTCGCGCTGGCCTATAGATCTACCCGCGTGGCTTAGTGCTCAGATAGCTTCGGCAAGCAATCCCGTTTTGGATTGGTTCGTGTCCGAGGCCAACCAAAGGCAGATGACGTACCAGGACCCAAGTTTTGACTCTTGGCTACTCCAGCTGTGATACCGAGCATCTTCATCTCATTTGTTGTCAACCTTCTCTCATACTTTTTGTTCAGTGTAAAATATTGTGAACCGTTTTAATCTAGATGCACAAACACTAAGGGGACATTTTTCATGCTACTACACCTACCGCTTTTATAAAGTTGCTTTTTTAATGATATTTCAATTTTATTAAACTTTAAACTAAAGGTTTTGAAACAAGTACAGTTGGCAATTAAGTTCTTTCAAATGAAAAACCATATTTCAATTGATTCATTATGTTAAAGAAAGCATAAATATTTGAGATGTATGAGATTTGGACTTGCCATCGCGTTACATATCGATATCGTTGCCATAAATCAATAGACGATTTAAAAAAGTTCTCAAATCGATATTTTTTCAATAAAAAACTCCAATTTCGATCACCAGCATGGTACTGGCAACTACAGAAACAAATGAGAGCAATGAATCATATTTCAATAACAAACATAATTTATGAATAAAGACTGGTGTAGGCGGCCAGTGTGTCAATGCATTGGTTATTGCTGATAACTTATCAGAAACTTGGACAATTAGATTTTTTAAGAACCAGTTTGAACCAGACATCTTTAAAAATAAATGTCTAGCTAGGCCAAACCTTATCGTTTCCTGCTCCATTGTCTGAAAATTGATGACCCTTAAATAACTAATAAAAACTGACTTCTTTGTTGAGTTATGTTGTTGTTTTTATGTTATTATGTTGTTTTCGACCACAAACCATAAACATTTGGCACGATATTTTTGCATGAGTTTGTCTTCGGTAAATCCTCAGCTGATAAATCAAAACTGGAACTAAACTAGTTTAAGGGCAAATGATTACAAAAAAAGGAAACATATTTCATACATCTATGAAAAATATAATTTAAAAGGAGAAGATTTGTTAATTATTGAAACACGTTTTTGAAGTTTGGAAAAAAAGAATTAAAATAGGAATCTTTGTGCACATGGTTGTTATATGTTTTTCTGTTTGAGGTTGAACAAGATAAGTTAGAATCATCCGTTGAGTCTGGCTGACTTTGTGCTGCAATACTGCATCGCAAAGTCAAGCGTTCCCTAGTTCAACGTTTTTGAAGTGATGCAATGCACAAAGTTTCTTAACACATTTGTTTACAAAAGCAACTTTTGAATAGCAAATGGTGCTGATGCAATAATTTTGCTGTCATCAGCTGTCTCAATCACTTCTCAGTGACAACAATTTGAATATATGTACAAAATAAACAAACAGATTAAAATTTTTTTTTTTTTGCAATGGGATTTTATTTCATTAAAACAACAGCGGAAGATGAAAAGGAGTAGATGGTGGTTCAAAATGTTAAAATTTTCAAAGCAACATTGACGCACTGTGGTAAAATAATATTTCACTATGCTAGAAAAAGAATCATAGAAAAGTGTTAAGCATTTTTCAGACTTAGAAATGTTCATCGGATATTGGACTTTGATCAGATAAAATATCATTTTATACTAATTTCATTTTTTTTTTTTTTTTGTTTTTTAACATTTTACACTTATAGAAACTCAAACTGCAAGTATACACGGCTCGTCTTACTCTTGTTTGTTTGATGGTCCGATTTAAAACAAATCGGACGATATTTGCTCGAGGTGTTCTTCCGAATAATTCTTTGGAACATTATTTTGACATTTTTGTGTAATTTTAAAATTTAAGCGTCCGGAGTATGCGTTGCCTAGAAAATTCCGATGGATATTTAAGGTTGAGTAATAAATGCAATTTTTTTTTAACAGCTCGTTGATTATTCATCCCATAGTAGACAGTAGACTCTATTTCTCTTTGCTGATTACGTTCACTTCCTTTATTGTTATGATAATCCTTCAAATAATAGCTTACCAAGAGTTTCCACCATTATCAATACACGTCTTATAGTAACCGTTACTTGTATCTGCTCTTTCCTTCTTTTCATAAATGTCTAATTTCATAGAAAATAGATTTGATTTACGAACTTTACGAACTGATGTTATACAGACTGTTGTTTATAGTATGTGCTAGTAAATTTAGAAAGTATTAAAAAAAATCAAGAAAACAAATTTCAATTAAGAGAACCCCAAAAATGGATTGTCTGGACACAAATATGCGGTGCCGTGCAACAAAGTCGTGCGAAATAAGGCCCCAACGACCTTATTACCACTCCTATGTGGCAATAATGTCGAGTTGCACCTCTTACAAGGGTCGGCACTATTTCCTTAGCGAAGTGGCAATAACCCCGAAAAAGAGGAAATAAAGTCGAATTGGGAAAAATCACAAACCAGGGGGTCGATTCTGTAGCTGTGAAGCTGTGAAGTATAAAAATTATTTCATTTTAGTCTTCACAGAGCTTTTTCATTTTATCACTTCACAAAAAAATTTGATGCGATTCCCGAACTCATAATGATAAATCACTCTGACAGTATGTACTAAAAAGTACTAATTGATATAATATGTTGTCATTTTTGCGTCAATTTTAATTTTTATTTGTAAAAAAAATATTTCAAAACATGTTTGGCATAATTATTCAGTTGGTATTTAACAATAGAGGCCATAGTGAACAAAGGTTATTTCATTACGAAAATGTCTTTGCTTAGAAGAAGCTATTGTTTATATACTATACATGTAATTATTTGCCCCAGGAAGAAAATGTGGATATTGCGGTGGTCACTCCGAAATGGACGAAATCCATTTGAAAATACAAGAGAGGAGCACTTCATTCAACTCTATCGTTTCTGTTCTCGCCCGTCTGTTTCTGTGATGTCTGATGTCTTTAATTTTTTTCTTCGTGGTGGTGTCGCGACTTTAAACACTTAACTTCATGTTTACCACAATGTTTTTACTTCTAAGACTTACACAAGATCTTTCCAATACTTCCTCCATTTCGGTCCCTCTTTTAAGGTTCCTCCTAAGCTGTTCAACTGAACACTTAGTTCCGTCCACTCGTTTGAACGAAAATGTTACCGTCAACACTTATAGGTCTGCAAATGGAATATTGCATCGTAGATAAGGATTATTTTAAATTATCTTAAATTATGTACTTTTACTTGTTATTTGCCAATTCTTGCCTTTGCTCCAAAAAATCAACTAAAAACTGTTTTTGGACTATTGAAGCCCTTTGCCCTCTTTTCTGAATTTCCATTTTCAAATTTAAACTTCACTGACAAATTCTTTTGTGATAAATAATTTATCATGTGAAGACATTTTGACGTTTGTTTTCATTTTTTCACAGAACGGGAATCGGATTCGCTGTGAAGCTGTGATATTTTTTATCACTTCACAGCTTCACAGATACAGAATCGACCCCCAGATAGAAATCGGAAGGTAATAAAGTCGAAATTGAACAAAAATTCTACAAAGAAGCACAGCACCCATATGGCATGTAGAATAGTTTTGAAAAAAAAAAATTGTACAGGGCATATTATATGCAGAAATGCGGCGAAAGAGAAAAAAATTTGTTTTTATGAAGGGAATAGCTGTAATTCTCTCAAGAATTTGCAATGAAAAGTAAGCATTACATCATGTCATAAGATCTTTATCTGAGATGAGTTGTATTGTCAAAAGTTATTTATTAAGCAGCTGAGCGCAATGCAGAGGGGGGGCCATGGCGGCGCGGACGCAACACCGCGCCCGCGGGCCCACGCGCCGGCGAGGGCGCGCGGGGCGGCGCGGGCGCGTGGGCCCGCAGGCGCGGTTTTGCGTCCGCGCCGCCACGGCCCCCCCTCCGCACTGCGCTCAGCTGCTTAATAAATAACTTTTCACAATACAACTCATCTCAGATAAAGATCTTATGACATGATGTAATGCTTACTTTTCATTGCAAAAGTATACCTTTCTTGTTTGTTTTCACAGGAATAAAATTTTGTTTGTTACTTCAATATACAATACATGTGGTGTTTTACATTGGGTAATAACGCCTACCACTTAAATATCCCCAATCCAGAAATCGACATTATTTCCACTTATTACAATTTTTTTGCGAAATAAGGTCGAATTAGGAAATTGTTACAATTCGACGTTACTTCCGATTTTAAGTGGAAATAAAGCCCCTTCGGCCTTATTTCGCACGGCTTTGTTGCGCGGCACCCAAATATGCTTCATTAGCTGACCCGCCCGCCGCGCCGTCATGGCTCGGCGTGGTTTGGGCCCTAGGACGATCAAATACGAATAAAGTAGTATCCAAGTTTCAATTCTACTAGGAAAATGGGAATGAAATTGATTCTATGTTACTCATGTGCAATGAAGCACTCTCACGGTGAAAGAAATTTTGGAATCGGTCCATAAAGCATATGTGAAGGAGACATTTATTCATTTTTTAGGTTCAAGACTATTTTTGTTCAAAATTTCATTCAAATCGACTCAGTAGTTTTCAATACAAACACAAAGTGGTTATGGTTTTTGTGGGAATAAAGAACTGAATAGCACTGTAGCGAATGAACAATTTTGAAATCGGTCAAGCAGTTTCTAAGTTCGTGTATTCTCCTGTTCGCGTTACCGTTCCTTTCATGTTTCCTTGGGAATACGGTGATTAAATAACATATAAATCTTTCTCTTGGATCACTCTATCTATAAAAAATAAAAATAAAAAACGCTTCAAAATCCATTCCGTAGTTTTGAAAATCTAAGAATACAGACAGACAGCAGGAAGAGACTTTGTTTTACACTATGTAAGGACAGGGATTTGTTTCTTTCCACATTTTTCACTACTCAGAACAAACAAAAGTATACTTATATTTTTTACGTATATTTTTTTTTAAATTTTATTCAAAAGGAAAAAAAATCGATTCCTTCTAAACTTTTATCTATAGACCTTATTTCTCAAAAACCACTCACTGAAACAACTTAAATTCAAAAATTGGTTAAAGAACAAAGCATTACCTTGAAAAATCACTATAGAACGTGGTGGTATTATAATTTTACGTTAATTTGTTATAAAATTGGCTCTCTCGTTTAAACGGACGCAAGCAGACCTTAGTTAAAACAACAGAGGGTTAGTCTCTAGCGTATTTCCCACAACCATGTCATTTGAAGGGAATGGAGGGGACCAATAATTTTCTGCCAATTCCGAACGGCTACTGGAGAAAGCTCTATTCATGGCAAAGAATTACCATCGGAGGACTTATCAATTCCTCGCCAAAATTCCTCGTGGAAAAACATTTTTGATTTTTTTTTTCTTCACAATTCTTCACAAATTTATCGTGTTTGCAGAAAACTTGAAACTGTATCGAATCATTTAAAATTCTAATACTTACTGCCTTAAATGAAGTTTTAAAAAAAAATCTAGTCACTTGGTGGAATCAAAACTCTTTACACTGGTCATTTCGAACTGTGGAGTAATAACTCCCACTTAACTGCTAAACGCTTGTGTTCAGATTGTAGAGTACGTCGCACTGACCACAGAGTGCGTCGCCAAAAATCCCGGTTTCGAATTTGTCCATATCGGATGCAAATCAAATGCAGATTTCGTTGTATTTGTCTCTTATGGGAGTCTTTTAGTCTGCCTATCTTTTTCTTTCTTCGCCATCGTGGTCTTGAGTTTATGATGGGGTTCTCATGATATCACTTTGTACACGACAATACAAACTTAGCCGGGCGTGATCTATTTTTTTAGTTTTCCGAAATAGTGTTTCTGACGATAAGTTTCTCACGGGTTTTGGTATTTCTTATACGATCAAGCTTTGTTACTCCTGCTGTCATACCGAGCATCTTCATCTCAGATGCTGTCAACTAATTTAATGTATTTTTCCATCACAGACGATGACGATGATAACGTTGGCTTGGATTTTAAATAAAAACTACTGAACTGACACGGGAACGGGAACTCTAAAATTAGAAACATTTAGCTGTGCGCCGATTGGAAAAACTGGCAAAATGTCACAGGGTGAAGTGGACTGGGATTTTAAATTAAATTAAAATTCTAAAAAAAATAGGTGCATTAGAGCGAGGAGCCTCGCTTTATTTTATGTTTTTGTGTTAGCTCAAATCAATGTGGTGAATAGTTTTTGAGTAATAAAGCCTCAAAGTCAAAATTAAAAAAAATATCAATTGTTTTTCTATAAATTAAAAATTGTGACTCAAAATTAATAAGAGCATTGATTATGTAAAGAAAAAGTGACCTTCAGTAAGCAAAATTGTGTAAAAAAAAAAATTGCAAGGAAAAATATCTCTTTTTTTCAAAAATTTGACTTTTGATTCAACTTGAACTTTAATTTTAGTTGAAGAAAAAGGTATAAGTTTTAAACACTATAGTATGTGATAGTAAGTGGCTTCGTTGATTTTTGTAACATTTTTTAAAACTGCCCCAACCTATCGAATTCAAGGTTTTGTCGCACCATATGCAAAACACCCTGTATATGATTGTTTAAAAGAATTCAAATTCATAACCATAATATATTATGTATCTTGAAACAAGTGGAGTTTATTGACGTCACATTGAGAAAGAGATAAAATAACAATATGCCAATTGTATTATGTATGCATATCTGGGATAGCTCCTTCTATCCCTGATATACAAGGAGGAGTTTTGTATTTAAGTGATTTAAATACGAATCCGTGGCAGGGGCTGCTTTTTCAAACGTGTCCTAGAATAATGCAGAACAACAGGTCAGAAAACCTTATAAATAAACTGCCTTTAAAAATTTCTGTTATTTTTAGTCTACTTAAAAATGTATTGTTTTGATGATTCACCTTTATCTGTTTGAACAAAAACCTTCTTTTCAAAATTATCAATTGAAGACAATGAAGCAATTCTTTTGTTTTTGGCAAACGAATGTGCCGTTAAATCGACATAAATATATTGAAGAGATCAACAGTCGATTAAAGGGTATTTTTCTCTGTTGTTATACGTCTTACTTTTGTTGACAGGTAATTTCGGAAGCGATCGCTAATAGCTCTAAGTACCCCTACTACGTTTCACAAATTTTTAAAAATATGCAATTTTATTCTTTGATCGAACCCAGTACCTTTTCAATATTCAATCAAACAAATCTTTTTTTAAAAAACTTAAAATTTACACATTAAAACTTAAAAAAAAAAATACACATTCCTTTCAAAGTTGATTGCATGCGCTTCCAATTCCAATTTTTATGGCCACATTTTTCATGAGCTTTCAAAAAGTACATCTAGCAACGCGAAAAGTATAATTTTGTTGTTTTCTCTTATGAGCTTGCAAATTTATTTTCCATTGATTAAAACATATACCGACTGGCTTACGCAATTCAAAGCAAGATTTCCATTTGATGAATGTCAGGCGTCGTCAACAGCAGATACGAGTAGTAAAACGAAACAAACAAAAACATACCCCCCTGGTAGCAAGTGCAAATAAATATAGCTTTCTTTTCCATTTTTGTTTTGAACAAAATGACGTGGTCGTTTACGTCAGTTTGTATATAATTTTAAAAATATAATAAATGCGCGCAACGGTTTTGCCCTCAATAACAAAAACATTTTTATCGTTTTCTTTGTCCCACAAGCATGGCAACAAATTAAAAGAGTTGAGAGAACCTTTCTTGAAAACAAACTAATTGACCATGAAACTGAAGTAAACACCTGTTCGATTAGTTCTCACGTTTATGCGAAGGCATATTTGATGACTCCTTCTTTCATGAATACTACAAAAAAAAAATTGGAAAAAACAAATGAAAAAAATAAGAAACAACGCCCTCGAATTTCTGACAAGTTTCCGTGTCGGTTGTCGGTTCTTTGAATACTACCTATATGAAGGCATTAGCACTAGAAGATAAGATTAGCAAGGGCATTAAGGGTAAGGCAGGTAGGTAGGTGTTTTGTTTGTACCAATAATGCAATAGCCTTCAGATAACAAAATAAGGTCATAGTTTGTTTTTCTAAGGTTTTTCCATTCTATGGAAAGATAAGAACTATTTCCGTTCAAAAAGATTTAGTTTTCGTTCAGTAACTCGACCATCTTTATTGTTTAACAAAAATGAGCAGACCAAAATTAAATTCTCTAGAAATTACCAGCTGAACAGAACAGTGTCGCTACTGGAACTACATCAGAATATTGCATACACTTAAATTTAGAACTAACAACAGAAAGCAACGTACGACATTGCTGCAATAGTCGGTCAAATGTAAGCTCTGGCGTTGTTTTACGACTTTACTGACAAAATTACCCAACAAAAATGTACCCAAGATACCAAACTCAAAAGATGTGAACCCAAATAAAGTCCAGAAAGTATAATTTGGCAATTTTATAGCAGACAAAATAGGAGATAGAGATGCACATTGATATGTCCCATAACATCATTTACATTGCATTCAGTCAGTTATGCTTAAAGTATAAATTTAAGTACAAACTTAACAGAAACACTGTTTTAAATTACTTTATTTGAGCGATGTGAACGCAAAGCGGAACAATTATAAATTTTGTTATTGTTAAGGTCCGGTCATAGGAGTGCTACTTCCTAGTTGATGAGCATTCCCAGCGAGGCGGTTGTTGCGGTTAAAGTATTGAGATGCAACTGGCTAAAACACTGTTTGTGAAAAAATCGATAAAAGAGAGTCAGTTAAGTAACGTTTCCAAGATGCTCAAGGTAGACAATCGATTTTAAAATTGAACTATCACCAACAGTCTTACCGCTCTGTTTCGAACTATCAACTATCAAGCAGGTGCAGCGATGTTTGGGAAGCACCTAACCAAATATGGTTCTAGTTTTGGCCAGATGTAGGCTTTAAACATTGAAGCTGGAAGATTTCCAACATCGACTTAAAAACCATAAGCTTTTTCCCGCATTTTTGACAAATTCAAATACGTGGCCATTCAAACGAAGATCGTGGTTAACAAACATACCAAGTACTGACAGCTTTTCCGTTTCGTTGATGAAGGTATACCATTCTTGAACAACAGGAAAAAGAAATATTAAGCTTCATCGACAAAAGACATCATTGAGTATTCACAGTACTGAATTGTATACTCGTTTTATATTACACCAATTATTATCAACGTTATCAAAGCCTAGTTGTACGTTCCAGTTCCACATCTTCCATGAAAAGCCGAGAGTTGAGTCATCAGCAAAACAATTTAGAGGATTAGAAGTTTCAGGTAAGAGATCATTAATAAAGATAAGTAACAGAGTCTGAACGGTCTCAATGGTTTTACCAGCGCAGCGGCAGCGTAGGAGAACACCTCTTCAGAACAACAGCGGGTATACCATTATCATCTGGACCAGCGGATTTGTGTATATTGAGGTCTTTGAGACTCTCGCAACAGAGCGAGTATGAAAAAAAATCCTTTGCTGCAAAATCTATATCTCAAATTCGGGACAGGCTTAAATATTCGTATGGAAGTGTCGAGTTAGCAACAATCTGGGCTACCACTAAATTAGCCTTACAAATATTCCTGGCTGTTTAAATATATTTAGCTTTTCTGCTGTGGGGTCTTTAAGTTATTTACGAAAACAGGCTTTTCTATCCCTAATCATCTCCTTGCGAACCAAAACCAAACCACGAATTTTCTTTTAAGATGCTGCTTATAGTTCTGTGGGACTTTAAGGATTACGTTAGCTATCATATCAGCCGAAGCGTCAACTTTACCATCGACAAAGCACAGTCCCATGAACCGATTAGCTTTTCCATATTGCCACCAGCGTTGCCATCGTTAATTACCTAATGTAGTTATACGGAAAAAAATTGGTTCTAATCAGCTTCACTTTTAAATAAAAGACATTCTTAAATGGTCTAAATACGTTAAAATGTAATCTATATATTCAAAAACATGTTTAATTTTTGTTTTAATCAACAAATTAAAAAGTTGAAAATATTTTGGCAGATGAGTAGAGAATTTCAACTGGCTGCTTTTCTGAAGAATGATCTAGATTATAAGAAATTAATAAGGCGAGTATTTTCGTACGAGGAACTAGTGTTACATAAAAGAAGCAGAATCAACAAGTGCCATATTTAGTGTTGGGTCATTCCACGGTAACACCCGAAACGAACACTTTTCGACTCATAAAATTGTTTATGCTTTTGCTAAAATCTATAAATCTTACAATTGAGATAAAGCAACTAAAAAACGTAGAAAATAAAAAAAAAAATTAAAATGCTAAAATATCAGCATAAGGATTAAAAATTTTATGAGTCGAAAAGTGTTCGTTTCGGGTGTTATCGTGCAATGACCCTGTTCGGGCGCCATAATACCACTAAAAAGAAAAGTAGCCCAAAGTGCAGCATGGCACCAAATCGGCAACACTGATTGCCACATATTGGGAAAACTTAGTGAGGCATCGCGTTTTACATGTGTGTTAATCCCTTCGTGGTATTATCCGTGGCCTGATATTTAGCGTGCCTGTCTGTTACGAGGAAGATTCGAGATTTTATAGGGCGGGCGTAGTCCTTTGGTAGAGTGTTCAATACATAGGCCGGACGCGTGGGTTCGAATTCCGCTCTATGTAATTACTTTAATTTCAGCCTTTCAGTTTCATCTGGAAGTCCCTCTTGTGTTTATATTTAAAGTTACAACCACCTTATTTCCATGTACTGCACCACAAAAAAAGGGAAGACTGCTACACTGGTAGTTCAATGAACTGCTTATTAGGTCAGAGTGGTTCAGATTGGCATAAGCCTCCTCTTTTTAAAATAAAAAAAGAAATAAGAAAATGGCTCGAGATTCGGACTCCAACAGAAAAAAAAAAACTGTTTTTTTTTTTTCACGGGTATCGCCTTTTGCAAAGAATGGCAAGTCCTGCAATATTAATTTTGTTGCCATGAAAAGCGCTCTCTCGATTTCCGTTTTCGGATTCGGCAAAAGCCGAGCCCCTTTAAATTCCTTCACAAGTTATAAATAAGAGAAGCGCGTTAAGCCACAGGGTTCCCCGCTTTCCTGTTTATATTTTTACAATAACAGAGGTTACATTTAATTTTAAAAAACTTCTTTTTATTATCAGTTTTATGATTTAACTAAATTTCATTTCAAATGAATTTTTCTCTGAAAAACCTACAAAAAAACAAGTTCAATAAAAATGGTCTGTTTTCTTGAGTGTAAAAATCAGAATTCAATTACCTATTTCACAATTTTACATTGATGTGTTCCGAAATAGAAAGAAGGGAAACCCACACACTTGTAAATGATAAGTGAGCTATGAACTTCTTTCACCATTTTTTTTTTTTTTATAGAAACTAGTTCAACAACATTACCTAATCACTCCAGAGTCCAATACTACGCTAAGTTGGCCCTTCGAACCAAAATCAAAACAAAGTCACATGATTTCCTAACAAATTTAGGTTACCTACCAAAAGAATGCCCACAAAGAGTACTTTGCCATCTACTCATCAGCTTTGCAGTTTTGTTGAAATGTTTTGAAGTTGAAATGTGCTCTCTGTTTTTCAGCTTAATATGTGCGCTTAGAATAGAACTGGAGGAGGTATGATTAAACTAATTCAATGCTGTTGCCTGACAACGACCGCACGTGAATACAATGAGTGCTGCACACAAAATAAAAAATGCCTACCAACACTTGAATGGAACATTTTTCATTTTGTATACATATACGATATACCTACCTAGCTCAATTTTATTTACTCTCGCCAGCGCTTCTATAGACATGTTTCCAAGTCAGCTCACTCCTCTTACATTACATAACAATTAGTGTTTCTTTGTTTGATGCTCTCTTGTGTGGGATAAATGAAACATGCAAAATAATTCCCAAATATCCCCAAACAAGTAAAAAAAAAGTGGAATTTTTTGAAGTAGAAAACCGATGCCAGTGTGACAACAAGAACAAACGGCAAACACATTCTTATCACACATGTCAACGTCATCGTCACCAACAGGAACCCGACCGCTGCCGCCGACCATAATCGATCGCACGAAAAATAACTTTCTTTACAATCGTCCAACAGACTATAAATTCAGTCTCTCAACAGAACTCGATTCAAGAGGATCGTTTTATTCTCATATACATTGTGTTTTAACAAAGACATTTTAAATTAAAGTCTGTCTCGTTTAATCAAACAAGATTGTGTTGTGTTCTCTCCTCGTTGTTGTTTAAATAGCAAATTAAAAAAATAAATAAAAATGAATCGCTCACCAGTGGCAGTTGTGCGAAATACGCCAAACGGTTGTGCTATGAACGGTGCAACGCTTTTACATGCCAAAGATTCATTTGGTATTAACAAACTCTCCTGCTCCATAATGAATAGCAACAACAATGTGAAAAGGCCAGAAATGGCAGCAAAAATAATTAGGGATTCGAATATAGTGTGTTTCGATGTGGATTCAACAGTGATAAAGGAGGAGGGTATCGACGAATTGGCCGACTTCTGCGGAAAAGGATCTGAAGTTTCACGTGTTACAAAAGAAGCCATGGGAGGTTCAATGACATTCCAGGATGCCCTCAAAATCAGATTAAATATCATAAGACCCAGTATGACTCAAGTAGCGGATTTCATCAAACTTCGGCCTAGCGTACTGACTTATGGAGTGAAACAATTCATAGGCCACCTCAGGGCAGAGGGAAAACAAGTTTACTTGATTTCTGGTGGATTTGATTGCCTTATTGAACCTGTTGCTACTGAACTAGGCATCCCAATGTCCAATGTCTTTGCAAACAAGTTGTTATTCGATCAAAACGGAGACTATGCCGATTTCGATACCACCCAGCCCACATCCAGAACAGGAGGTAAGAGCGAAGCTGTTTCCATAGTCAAACGGATCAACACTCCTTCATCTATCGTTACGATGATTGGAGACGGAGCGACTGATTTAGAAGCTGTACCACCAGCTGATTACTTTATCGGCTTCGGAGGCAATGTTGTGCGCAATGAAGTCTTCAACAGAGCGCAGTATTATGTTACGAATTTTGATCAGCTTTGGTTCGACTAGATTGGAGCCGAGGAACATGTGATGCACAATTAGACTAAGTTATATGTTTGTAATGAGTGCTACTACCAGTATACAAGAAAATGTATTATGTTTAAATGAAACTGAAGATAGAAATTCAATCAAACGCGATAGATTTGATATTGTAGTATTGATAATAATGTAAGTAAAAGCGCGCAGTTGTTTGTAAAGAAAAAATAAAATAAAAAAAAAAAAACATTGTCAAGGGAAACAAAGAAAAATTAATTATTAGAATAAAAACAAAAATTAACTCGTAAGTTAGCAAGCCTTCCAACGCACAACCTTTTGTTTATGTATGCGATTGAAATCCATTGTTCAAAGTAAACAACAATCAAGTTTAATTTAAATTTCAATCAACCTCAGAGAACGAGGCCATTTGTCTTAAATGCAGAGTCAACTGACCCAATTGAAGTGAAATACTGTGTTGAAACACCGAAAGGGAAAAAAGTAAAACAATATGCATTTAAAAACCACACTTTGTACCTGTAATACACAGAATTGTTTTTAAGTTCCGGAAGACATTGTTTGTAATTAAGATTTCTGATATGATCTAGGAACTAAATTCTCACAGTAAACAACAAGACGAAAGCCGCAACATTTATGTTTGTATGCAAATAATAATAACCTGTTCTCTGATTGTCGCAGAGTGGAAGGCTTTGTATGAAAGTTGTGTAGTAGTATGGTTTGAATAAGTTTGTAATATTACATATCTAAATATTAATAAAAATGAAAACATAAAAAGAAAACTTTTGATGATTTATGAGTTTATTTTTGATGGCATCTTTAAGCTTTTGTCAGCATTTATTGCCCTATGCTGGAGGTTTTTGAACTTACATTCTATGGAGAGACTTCTTTTGTTTGTTTAAGAACTTTTTATACGGTTAAAAGTATGCCTTGGCCAAAAAAGAAAACTAATTTAAGGTTGACAAAACAAAATAAAGGTAAGCGTTGTTATCTTAACCTACATTTTTTTTCTATTTTAACTGTTTATGTTTTTATTTGTATTCAAATCTTTTTATAGCATTCCTCGTGAAGTCACTTAAAAATTCCAAACAGCTGTTAAATGCTTTTCTTTGAGTGTGTGTGTTCGATTTTTTTTTTTTGGTTTTTTGTTGAACAATCTGAAAGGGCCGAATTATTTGAATTTATTTTTAGCTTCCTTGACTCTTAACACTTTTTTTTTGTCAAAATAACTTGCACAGTTCTACTTTTTTTCTGTTTCCTGTTGAAATAACTTTCCTCTTCAAATAATAGTACGTTTTCACATTAAAGAATACATAAGTACCTATAGTAAAAAAAAATTAAGACAATCGGCCAATCTTCCACCTTCAGAACATCCAGATTATAAGGTTTTAAGAAAAATTCTTGGAATAAACGAATCTCAAAACATACTAGCACTTTGGTTGTTTCAGCGATTAAGATGTATACATTCTTTCTTGTATACATACACTAAAAATCCAAGAGCGAAGCAAGAAAATGTAGTTGGAATGTTATTCGCTTTCCAGAAGTTTCTCTGGGTACCCCACGAGCGGAGCACTAGCATGAGACATTTAAGTGGGAGTGCAGTAGTCCCTCTATGATCACGATCCTCGTAACGCCGGAAAAAAGGAGGAAGAAGAAGAAGTAGTTTGTAAAAAAAAGTCTACTTTAAGACCAACAGCTCTATTTTGATACCTACGTTCCGTCCAGTCACAATCTCAATGCTAAAATTCTTATTTACTTCTCCGCAGGTCACAACCAAAAGCTTATGTCTTAAGATTATGTGTTTTGGGCAGAAACGGGCTGTACTGTAAATCGCTAATAGGTACTGATGGTACTTTTAAAAAAATTGTTCCATTCCTTTAACTTATACTTACTATTATCACTGACTCACTGAATGAGAGAAGGTTTGCAAGTTTAGTTAGTTAGTTAGTTTAGCATAACTTTTATAGCTGATTTCGAAACGCTGCACTGTGTGTCTGGCAAATTGCAGTTCCTTAATTTTGCATACTTTTAGGGGCAAGCAATCCTCAAAATAATAACTGACAATTGAGGCGTTCAAGAACTAACTAGTGCAGTAGCGAATGATCAATCAAAATTTGAATTCAACTTGTTATTAAAGTTAACATTTTTTTTTTTTCAAAGTATAGTAAAATTTCTCTTGGGAAACAATAAATAAGCATTTTGCTGCCGTAATTTATCATAATAAATAAATAAATATATAAAAATTTTAAAATTACTATATTTTGAAACTGAACCAATTTTTTAAATTCTTTATACATTAGGATGTAAGATGTAACATTATACCTGAGTAACATAAGCTTTATTTCGTCTCCAGATTATCAAGGGAAAGGAAACAAATCTTTCAAAAACACTTCAGATTAGCACAGCGGACGTTTCTGACAGTTTTTGGTTTTCTGTTTATTTTGTGTGAACAACGCTAACTTGAATAAGCTAGAACCAAGCAACGCCGGATAAAGAAGCTAGTTAATAATAAAAAATAAAAAATAAGAATAGCGCAAATTTATAGTCAGCGGATTTTTAAGAGAAAATGTTGGCTCTAGTAAACATCACTCTAACTTTGAATGAAGTATCTGTACGCATCTCCCACGCCGTAGGTGCATACAGACACTTCATTGCTAGGTTGTGTAACACAATCTTATTTGAGTTGTCTCTGGTGAAAAGGTTTACTATTGGGCAATCTAAAATGAAATTAAAACCTCACGTTATTTATGGTGTGGAAGAAAAAAATTTTATTCATTTAAAATGTGGTTTGCCTGATTTTAAATTTATAGTGACTCTAGAAAGTGTGAAGTTAAAACTTTTAATTGACTCAAGAGTCATTTCAAACTAGGGCGGTACTAAAACTCATTTTATGACAGTTATGACTATAAATTTGCGCTAATATATGTCAATTAGTCTCGACTAAAGCAGGAACACATTATTTTCACTGAAATATTCCATTACCAATTCGCCTATTTTCCTCGATAACTTTCAAAACTTCATATCGACAAGAGATCGCGGGCCATTGGCATATTATCTTATCTTTCATGCGAGACAGTTCAATAACATTATTTTCTGCTTAAAAAAAAAACTATCAAAAACTGAAAAGCCAAAATTTCAATTGAAATTTATCAGTTTTTGTTTCCTTGGTAAACCCAAAAAACGATCTTTAGCTCTTCTAGAAATATTTAATGTTGTTTTTACAAAACCAAGTTTAAACACGATCAGGTTGCTCGTAAAGCTAAAAAAAAAAATGAAGAAGAAGAAAGATATTTTAAATTAATATAAGTATAGTCCTAAGACCACAGAGACAAATTTGGATTGGGATACTTTCTTCCCTAAGTAGACTTCTTAGCCCATAAAAATGGTATACGATTGGAGGCCCGATAAAGAACCCAACCCTTTTAAGAAACACCTGACAACGCCCACCGCGAGCCGGTTGATAAGATTCCGATATGATACTTATTTTAAGAACTCAAGCCAGAACTTAATTTGACTTGAATACCTTAACTTGACTTGACAGTTTTATTCTTTTGAGTGCGTATTTTTGAATACATTTAGATTTTTAATCCGAATGAACTCCATGTTGGTGGAAAAGTGTAATTTCTCATTCAAAAAACTCAAGTGTCAGACATGATTTACTGATATCTCTTTATGGCCTAATTTATGGAAGAAAAAAAATTGGTAGAGAAATGCTAATAAAAATTAAATAGCGTAGCGCAACAGAGCGAGGAGCCACAGGGCCTGAAGCATTTCTCACAACAATGCCTTGTGAGGGAATGGAGGGGACCTACCATTTTATGCAATAACTGCAACTATTAAGTTATATTGCATATTTTTAGGCAGTTAAACAACATTACACAATATCTCTTACTTTGAAAGAGTACTAAAATGTGAAAAATGCATCAGTTGATCGCTTCAACAAACACTAAGCGTCAAAAATGTTGCTTTTTAAATTAATTTTTAGATTGAGTAAAGAGTACTTTCTTTTATTTGAAAAGAGTAATGTCACTTTTATTAAATGTAAAGGATGTCGCTTTAATTGGACGAAAAGGACCGCCCAGGAGTGTTCAAGAGCATTCCCAAACCGTTCCATTAGTGCAAAAAGATGAGAATCCACTCAATAAGCACTAATACATGTTACTAAAATGTCAAAATGAACATTCTTTCTATTGGTTTTAAAAATTAATGCTTTCCAAGTGAAACCAATGGAAAGCGACATAAGTGAAATTCCTCTCAAGAAGGACTAATATATGTATCTATAAACTTTTCGTTGATATATAATTGTACTGTTTATTATGTTACGTAACCAATGCACAGTTATATCATGGTTGATTATATTTGCTTTAAATTTTTTTTTTTTTATTTTGCCTTGGGAAAAATATAGAAAAATATTGTCATGTGCAAAGAAGAGAACGAAAAAATAATATCATAAAATCAAACAGAAAAAATTATCACAAAACTATTCTTTGCCTTTTTATATTTCTTCTATAAGGGGTAACACCAATGTAACAGCCTATAAAAAAACTTGTTTTTTTTATTTTGACGTACCTTTTTGGGTAGTATCTAAGTAATAAAGTTATAATATTGGAAGAAGTTGTTTAGCGTATATTTTCGTTATATATATTATTATAAAAATTTTTTCAAAAACGACAGCACCACAGCCATTTTCGCGAGGCACGTACAATTTAAGGAACTCTGTATATAAAAAAACACACTTTTTGTACATAATTTGCATGATTGTACGGGATTTTAAAAATATGTATTGATTTTTGTGTTATTGGCGAGTAATTGAAGTACCTTAATCGTTAAATTTTCAACAGAAAAAAGAAAATCATTCTCTTCAAAATCTTATTTTCCAGATATGATGAGAAATGCTTCTATAATGATATCTATTAGTTTATTTGAGAAGATATAAATTAAAATGTAAAAATGTAAACTGACGCAAGTGTCGTCTCGGAGCAGTCCGAAGAGCTCAAAATTACAAGAAAAAAAAAAAAACTTTAAGGTGTGAAATATTTTTCCCCATATTCTAAGAGGTTTAAAGTATTTTTTAAAGCCTAATTTGTGTTATCACAATCGACGGATGAGGTCTTTTGTTCTTTTTTGTTGAGTGAGAGGTAAATTAAGAGTGTCAGTCGTAACATGTGTAATGGTTAATATACATGATGGTCATTAAAATAGAAACGGCACCCATATAGTAATATAAGTATGCATAACTTTCTTAAAAGACATTTCTTCAGGTTGAAAAGAGGTTTAATTTGTAGCCCATGAATAAGAGTACACATTAAAATATTAATACAAGAAAAAAGCTAGACAATATCAAATACAAAAAAATAAAAATGTATTTAATTCAAATTTTGTGTGGCCATAAAATTAGAAACAGAACATATAAAATGGTATTTCATTAAAAATCTTCAGCTGAACATAGAGTAAATATTAATATTTTGTAGGGAATCCATTTCTTTGTACAAAAACAGCCAATCTTCTTTCCATAATTTCAACCAAAGCGCGGCATCTTGATGGTGCTATACCGTCCTAGACTTCCTTGATGTTTTTGAAAAGCTCGTCCGAATTTTTAGATTTTTTGGACTTTAATGTTCTCTCGACGTCTGCCCATAAGTTCTCAATCGGATTCAGGTCCGGACTTTACGTGGGTCAATCCAAAACACTGGTTTTTGTATCCGCAAACCACAGCTTTACAAGTATGCAGTATGTTTTGGGTCGCTGTCCTGCTGAAAAACATAACTGAGGGGCATGTGTGGGAATGAGAAAGGCTCTATGACATTCTCCAGTATGCCTTTATAAACGTGTTGATCCATTCCACCGTTTATCCTTACTACCCAACACCAACCAAAACCAACACCACTCCAAGAAAATGCACCCCAAACCATTATGTTTCCTCCTCCATGTTTCAAGGTCTTCAGCGTGTATTTTGGGTTTAATTCTTTTTTCTGAGGACGTCTAACGTACACTTTAACGCCTGACCCAAACAAATTGAATTTAGATTCATCACTCCATACATAATGGTTTGGGGTGCATTTTCTTGGAGTGGTGTTGGTTGTGGTTGGTGTTGGGTAGTAAGGATAAACGGTGGAATGGATCAACACGTTTATAAAGGCATACTGGAGAATGTCATAGAGCCTTTCTCATTCCCACACATGCCCCTCAGTTATGTTTTTCAGCAGGACAGCGACCCAAAACATACTGCATACTTGTAAAGCTGTGGTTTGCGGATACAAAAACCAGTGTTTTGGATTGACCCACGTAAAGTCCGGACCTGAATCCGATTGAGAACTTATGGGCAGACGTCGAGAGAACATTAAAGTCCAAAAAATCTAAAAATTCGGACGAGCTTTTCAAAAACATCAAGGAAGTCTAGGACGGTATAGCACCATCAAGATGCCGCGCTTTGGTTGAAATTATGGAAAGAAGATTGGCTGTTTTTGTACAAAGAAATGGATTCCCTACAAAATATTAATATTTACTCTATGTTCAGCTGAAGATTTTTAATGAAATACCATTTTATATGTTCTGTTTCTAATTTTATGGCCACACAAAATTTGAATTAAATACATTTTTATTTTTTTGTATTTGATATTGTCTAGCTTTTTTCTTGTATTAATATTTTAATGTGTACTCTTATTCATGGGCTACAAATTAAACCTCTTTTCAACCTGAAGAAATGTCTTTTAAGAAAGTTATGCATACTTATATTACTATATGGGTGCCGTTTCTATTTTAATGACCATCACTGTATCTGCCTGACCCGGGAGGTTTGTGGTTCGAATCCTAACGGAACTCAAAAATGTTTTTACACGGGTATTGCCTTTCTCTAGGAATCGGCAAGAGAATTGTAGGTCCCCTCCTGATATCTGATAATGAAGCTTATTGGTACAAAAAATAACATGTTCTACTTTTAGTGAATTGTGACTTCAAATTCAAAAGTTTATTTGTGTTCTCAAAAGCCAGCTCCCGGAAGCTTATATTTTGCCAATGCTACGTGCCATAAAACTCAGTACAGGGAGTACTGACAGCTAAAAGAATTTTTACTAAGCACATTGCAGAGAAATCGCGGAAAGGGAAAAAATTGTCTAAGGTGTTAGCGAAAGAACTCTAATACCCATTTAAGTAAGTTTATATTTGTTTTCCAAATGAAAAAATCTTAATTGACTGATTTATTTGAATTCGGGACTCTATTCTGGGCCTGCTTTCCTTAAATTTTAGATGGTTAACGCCAATCGTCTATCGTCGATTGTATCAGCAAAAGATTGTTTAATGTTACTTATAGCGTTTTTCATTGACGAAAAAAGTCACTCCTTTTGTGAAAAGATTTACTCCTTTCCATTTTACATGTTTGATTGAAAAAACGAGTAAATCCGGAGTTACTCTAAACGCTACTACTTTCCCATTTGGTTGGGAGATCTACTCTGAATTCACGCACATTCAAAAGCATGTTTCATTGAAAGAAAAGAAGTAGTTCTCGGTTTGAAATTAAATCTTTCGAATTTAAATGAAAAACGCTATTAGCTTACAGCGATTGAAGGATATCTTTTCTTCTATTGTCTTTTGGTAGCTTTCAGGTTCTTAAACAGAAATTAGTAGGTACCTAGAATTAAAACGATAGTTGTTTTAAAAATTGCGGAAGCCCATCAAAACCCTAAATCTAGTTTAAGACTAGTTCAGGTGGCAAACACTGAGCTTGAAAATCAGTAGAAGTTGAGGTTTTTTAAAAAAAGCCTTGGCGATTTTAGTACAAACTTAAGACGAACACATCACATAGGAAAAATATAGGTACAAGTGTTTTAGATTGATTGATTTCCTGTACACAAGTTTTGTGCCCAATCAGAAAATATTGGTGTCTAATAAGAAAGCAAAAGAAAATAAGAAAGAAATGAAACAGCCCGAATACCTATATCGATATCGAGTAGAATAAAACTCTCTACTCAGACCCGATTTTTCATTACTAACTAACTGAAAATGAATAAAAATTCGGAAAGTTAAATTTATTTTACTGTAAAATAAATGAGGACAACACATAATATCTACACATGTACCTATCTGCATTGTACACTGACATCTTTGTTTGCACACAAATATTTTTAAATACCAAAAAGGTGGAAAACTATAGCAGCAAATTAAATTCAAGAAGCCGGGTTGAGTGGTATCGTCTTTTCACATGAAATTTGAAATTTAAATACCTACAATTTGAGTCAGACCAACAAGGACAAATCCTATCCGTGTACCGCTATTTCGAGTTTTTAAAAAGAATTTATTGTTATGTAAATGTAAAGGGTGATGGAAGGTAGTTCGGCAAAGGAAATTACTTCTCAAAGCTCATTTTGTTTTCAAATCTCAATCTTAGATTTATCAATTTTTCTTTAAATTGTAAATACCTAAAGTTTTCAAAAATGTTTCTGATTTTATTATAAAAGAAAATTGTTTGGAAAAATAAGATGCCGACATTGTTCATCGATTTACGAATGCATCAAGGTATGTATCTACACCAGCATCTGTTTATAGTAGGTATACCCACGTGAACTTCAGGAGCCGCCTTTGATGACTCAGGATTAAATCCCACAGAAAAAAAAAATTGAAAGCAAACCATACATGTAGACATGCACTTTTCAAACTTCTCATTACTAAATTTGGTATTATAAAGGCAATGATTACCTTTCTATAGAACATGGGTATGTTCATTCGAAGAACACCCACTTACCGTCTTAAGGCAGAATGAAAAAACAAAGTTGTAGGCGAATGAAGGCCTTTTCAATCAATGAGATCATCAAGTTATTCTACAAGAGGTTGCATCCCAGCAATTTAAATTCAAACATGTTCATACATAATAAATCTACATTGGTAGGTGAATTATTGAAAGGGAAAAAATATCTAATCTTTTATTTTAGAACCATGAACGTATATACAACATACATACATACCTTAACAGTAGCTGTTTTATCAATTTAAATATTTTAAGCACACTTCAGTAGCACCAAGATATGGGTAGCAGTTTTAAATTTATCGTCACTTCCAAATTTTACATTTAATCACATTCACAACTGTTTCAATTGTAAAATATCGATTTTAAGCAAAAAACAAAATGTGTGTTGGTATTTCAAACCCAAATGCAAAGGAATTAAAAATAAATATTTATTTAAAGTAGGCAAATAAAACAGTTTGTTTACACTCAACGAAAATGCCTTCGATTACAATGATTTTTGTTTTTTTTTTTTGTTTTTGAAACAGCTTCCAGGTTGTTATACCGGGAAAGGTAAGCTAATTATTTCGTAGCAGAATTCAGTCGAATGAGTCGGAAAATCGTCAAGAACTAACAATTTTTGTATCTTAAATGTATGCTTTTGGCCTTTGAGGAAAACGAAAGATGTGGAAAAGTGAAAAAGCAAATGTTGACGTCTGCGCCGAGATGCGAGAGAACAACAACAAGTACTGCCAACATCTAGACACAAAAACATTATTCGTTTTTTTTTTTTTTTGTTTGTTTTCGTACTAGATTGAGTTTAAGGGCTAATGCAAACCACAGAGTATAACCAGAGAGTCCACTGCAGCAAGGTAGTGCGTTTTGCCTACAAGCTAAAATCAAACCGGGAACCCGCGTTTACCACGACCGGGAACCCACGTTTACCACAGCCGCCATTGGCCGCCATTGATTTTTCAGAGAATAAAAATCAGTTGAGTTTGAAAAATAAAAAAAAATTTTTTGGTTGCAAAAAATTCGATAATTTTTAATTTTCATTCAGCATAAAACTTAGAAAAATGAATTTA
This sequence comes from Melanostoma mellinum, assembly GCA_914767635.1. Lineage (NCBI taxonomy): Eukaryota > Metazoa > Arthropoda > Insecta > Diptera > Syrphidae > Melanostoma > Melanostoma mellinum. The sequence goes on along the minus strand of OU612058.1, from coordinate 158,896,051 downwards.
AGTTGCAGGAAATAACATTTTTTTCCATTTTGACCAGTATTTCACTGAAAAAGACAAAAATTAGTAAAAAAAATTCATACCGATGCAGGCGTTTTGTTAAGTTTCACAGAAAATAACAATGCGCATATAGCCTTAAGCTCCCCACACGATAGCACCTGGTGTGGTGAAACCAGTTCAGCAAAAACAAATTATTTTTATTTTTGGGTCTTTGACTAGTTCGGTTGGTCTTCCTTCAGATTTTATTTTTAGAGTAATTGGCTTCGTATGAATATCATGGGTTATTTTTATGATAGAACACCATGCCTGGCGATAGAAACCGCATCATTAACGTTTCAGTTCCCAGCAGACTGCACAAAACCATCAGACTCAGTTCCATAATTACGATTCTTCGGAAGGCTTGTGTCGAACAAAAAGAAAAAACATTCCGGACTTATTCTTCCTCGAAAGTCGAAACCTGGTGACAGTGTGACAATAGCAATGCCTGCTGTTTGATGTTCTGTTGGGTTATAGACAGAAAACATGGACAAGAAGATCTGAACTAAAATCAATCGTGTTTCGGGCATGTGTTCCAACGCATTCTCGTGAAATAAATTGTTTTTTCATGTTACTATCGTGGTTGCCGACATATTTCAACGATACATTTCCAATTGAATGGGTGGGTAGTCAACATGATTCCATGGCTGGAGTTACCACCTTGCACGTTTTTTGCAAAATATCTAACTACACATCTTATAGCAAGAGAATGTTCGAAAAATAGTCCAATCGTTGTGCTTTGCATCACAAAACATTGCACTGTTCATTATGAGTGGAACCAATGACTTTCATACGGTGTAAATGTGCATGACTTATAATTGGTGAGTGATTTGAATTGAGGTTTAATATAAAGGTGATCAGTATATAACTTTTTCTTCTCAGGTGATACTGGATTCCACAAAATGACGTCGCAGTGGACCCACAAGACCTAGCTCCATCACACTCTGGCAGTCTGTTTGGTCCGATGAACACAATGGGCGCGATATCAGGCATTCTAGGGGTATATCTTGCCGGGCATATTCTGCAGCTTACACAAAGTTGTCCAGCAGTATATGCATCATCATTGGCTATCTTGCATTTTCATTTTCCCTCTTGCAATGTAAATAAAATCAGAGTATATCCAACAGGATTGTCTCAATATCACTGTCTTCTATTGCTTGTATAGTTTAATAATGTTTTCGGCATGAAGAAAGCATCTTGTGTACGAACTACGAAGGTACGAACCGAGAAAAGAGAAAAGAAACTTCCGACAAAACCCTTGGGTGGCTTAAGTGCACGAAAGGCGCAAGAAAGAAATGTCTAGTAAATATGGGGATATGTATCAACAAATTATTCAAAGCAGCACCAGAAAAGAGTTTTAAATGCAAAGCTACAAAAAAATTTTTCGCATTTTAAATAATTTTTTTTTTGTATTGGCTGGATTGCAAATGTCTGAGATGATGAGTCATTGCTGCATTCTGCCGTTATTGTATTGGAAGTAAACATCACTTAACTCCTATTATAAAACGGGATAGTTTGAATTCTATAACATTCTCAAAACTGTCTTGTTATTGTGGGAACTGTCTAGGATTTTACAACTGTATTAATAAAGTTTGCAAGGAACAAGGCATGTTATTTATGTACAACCGATTTGAATTAAGAAACATTGTACAAAACCGCTGTCGTGCGGGCCAGCTACATTACAAGTAACAAAACAAAAATAAGGAACAAATACAAGCTTTTGCCATGTTAACAAATATAACAATACTTAAACGTAAAGCAATGTTTTATTAAAAAAAAAATCGCTATTTACATTCTCAAATTTATATAGCCATTCCAATGCGTTCTTTGATTTCTTCTTTTGTTTTTGGCTCAGCTGAAGTAGCTATTACATCTGTGGCTTTACTTGTACCAGGTTCTGTTTCAGTTGATTTGTCGGTGCTTTTAACGTTAGCTGTACTTTCTGTTTTCGCCTGATCATATTCCTTCAACTCGGATAGCTTTAACTTTGCAGTCCCCTCCTTCGCATACTGATTGAAATTTTTGTATTGTTGTATTTGCTACTAAGAGCAATTAAATGAATAGGTATTTCTCTGCCTGTGTGTCTCGCTGTATTGAATTTGCTGGCGTATTATTCTCGAGTCCAAATTCCGATATCATAACATAAGGAGCTGGTCAACAACGACCAACAAATCGAAATCCTGTTTCGAATATCGGAAAAGTGACATTGAAATCATGAGCTTTCAGTTTTGTTTGAGTTGGGTAGCTGAAAATACGTGTACGAACTAAAGCTACACATAGATACGAAAAAAACTAATCATACCTCTTTCCACATTAATTGCGAAGGTGATGTTTGGTGTCAGTAGTTGCTCAGTTAAGTCTTTCAGAAGATGCTGATTGACGATCTGGAATTCACCGGACAGGACTCGTATGTTGTAGATGTTTGAAGTGTACGGTTCGAAGGACTCATTGTTGCCAAGAATTTGTGCGGTAGATGCAGTTGGCATTGGAGCAACAAGTAGAGAGTTCTGAACGCCATGCTTGACAATTTTTTCCTTAAAAACATAGAGGTCGGTTAAAGTTTTGTTCCACTGCAAGATATCTTTGCTGACTGGACTTCCTTCATACGTTTCAAATGGACCTTCTTTCTAAGCTAACTCACAACTGGCTTCCAGAACCCCATAGTAGATTGCCTAAAAAATCTGCTGGTTGATCAATTTAAAAATTAATTTAGTTAGAAATACTTACAAGAAATAAAACATTGCAAAATTTTGCAATATTTTGCAACTGTCAAATGTTGAATTCCTTTCACCAAAAGTATCGATTCGCCATCGATTCGGCGGCGATATTTTTTGCTTAAAAATGTTCCTTTGGAGAAATATCGATTCGGCGGCGATTCTTTTTTTGAGACGAATCTACACCGATTCTCACACAGATTATCACACACACAACTAGCTTGACAGTTTGGATATGTCAAATAAAGTTATTATTTATTGTGAAACTTTTGCGAAACAATAATCTAGCGCGCCCAATTATTTGATAAATTCAAAATTTATTATTTAATATTATAATAAAACAGTGTATAAATGGTTTGTGTTGACTTTATCAAAATATGGAAACGTAAAATCGTTTTATTAATGAAAATTTGTTGCAGAACATGAATTCCAGGCTATTTGAAACTTTGCTGTCTTCATCATCGGACATCGTAATCACGTAAATTGATATGAGCTTCCATTTTCATTTATTTTGTTTCATTAGACGAAAGACCCGACACCAGACTACTGAAAATGAAATACTGTTGAATTGACAGATGGTACGCACGCACACATTTACAAAAAAAAATCGCTACGTTTTTATATTCCTTTCACCCAAAAACGAATCGAAATTAGTATCGCCGGCAAGTGGTTGAAAGGAAATCGACAAAAGATAGGTGTCATCTTTTTTTTTTTTATTTATAGAAGTTTGGAACTTCACCTCGACTCCATTTTTAATAAAGAAATAGGTCGCCATTTTGAATTCGTGTTGAAAAATTTTTGGCGGGTGTTTTGGGTTGAAGGGGTGGAAGTGGATACTCTGTATTATCTACTCTGTGATGCAAACTAAACGCAGAGAGTTATTGGCCGCTTCAGAAAGTTACCTTACCATTAGTGATAATGTAGAGCTTATGATATAAAATTCTGAGGTCGAACAGGTTAGGTGAGCGGGGCCAATGTTTTGTAACTATCCGTCTTGATAAAATGCGTCGATAAATGGTGGCAACAGAAACGAATTTCTTCGAATTTACTAGGATTTTGTTACGTTTTCTACCTTTCCTTAATCAATACAGGGTTGAAAGTGATAATTGACCGTCATTTTGTCTTACTTTGATAGTTATGGCTAATAGTTATGGGTTCCAAATTATAAAAATGTGTCTGTTGTGTGAAAATACTTTAGTTTCTATAGCGGATTATGCTCATAACTGCTCATAACGTTATATCAATCGCTTAATAGGCCGATGGAGCAAAGAAGAGACTACTGCTCACGATGAAAAATTAATTTTCTGCCTGAGCCCTGGTTTTAAGACAAATTGAAAATAAAAATAAATAAATAGGGTGGCGCAACAGAGAGAGGAGCCCCTGGGCCCAGCGTGTTTCTCACAACCATGTCTTTTGAGGGTATGGACCATGGAGGCGACCTACTATTTTTTTTCCGGTTCCGAACGGCTAATCGTGAAAGCGCTTTTCATGGCAATGAATACTAAGTCCCTAGTCCTAAGTAGGTCGTTTCTGGGCAAAAGGGGTGAGGAAGAAAGAGGCTGGATGCGCAAAACGAAATCAGATTTATCTGCCTAAGCAGTACACTTGGCGTGTCCAGACGGGTTATACTCATAACGTTATGCTTTTTTCAATACACTTTCCAACACAAAATGGAGAACTTGTGCGAGGAATTATAACAACGTGTAGACACCTAGCGTTAACGGAATAACGTTATTTAAATAACCCGTCTGGACATGGACAGGCACTAGCGGAGGACTTTGCCAATTCCTCGCGAAAGGCGATACCCGTGGAAAAAACATTTTTGCCTCTTCTGGGATTCGAACTCAAACCTCTGGATTAACAGGCGGACATGCTATCCATCACACAACGGGTACCACAAATACAAATTATAACATTTCATTCCGTAACTATTTAGACGATTATGCTTCAGCCATCTATCGTCGATTGCATCGTCAAAAGACTGTTTCATGTAACTTTGTTTTCAGTGGTTGATAGAAAGCGATTTTACTGGGTATCGTTTTTCAAATTTTCCTAACTTTTTCTGGGTCTTAAATACGTTTTACGTATACGGGAATCGACAGCCAGTTTCTTTGCGTTGTAATTTAGAAAAAAGTCTGCGAAAATGTTCGGATACGAGCTTTTTGATTTTGTTTTAAAGTCGTTTCGTTAATGAAAAGTAAAGAAACGCATTTTGGGATGCTTCTGTCTCTGTGACACTTACCATGAAATCTCAGTATTCTGAAACAGGTTCCAAACTACCAAAAAGTTGTCTGTACTTTAGTGTTTATTTGCAATCGCTTTTTTTTTGAAAAACTGAATTTTCCTATTTCTTCGGAATGATAAAAGTATAAACAAATCTTAAACCAAAATTAAAGTGTCTTGATATTTAAAATTCACTCAAATAAAACTTGTAAAACGCGGTAATGAATGTCTTATTTTAATCTTATTTTTAGGTTCACGTTAAGATTCGAAAAAAAAAATTAAAGCAAATATTTCTGATGGTTTTTTATGTTGATTTCAAATCTAGCCACGAAAGTGCTTCACTATGCCGAGTATTTGAAAAATGAAGCATTGATCTATTGACTCGTAAGTGTAAAAAATATTCTGACGTATATAGCAAATTGAATTTTGCACATTAGAAGACTTCAAAAGTGAATTAAAAGGCTCTAGGAGTTTAAATGAAATTTCTCGTTTGAGTTAAGCCGAATTCCACAATTATGTTGTGTTTTCTTTTTGCTTGTGCTTCTTGTTGTGTACTATACAACTTTCTGATGTTTTTTTTTATAAACACTTGCAGATGTACTGGCTGCCAAAGTTGGTACTAACTAAACGCAGGGTATCCAATTAAATCCATTCGAAAAGCTTGGTCGTACTGTGCCAATGAGAAGTTCAGCCAGTTCATCAACCTAGGTAATGTTCCCGATGGAATTCAATTGCGCTTGAAACGTCCTAACCTTCTGGGGACTGAGTTGAATAAATAAATTAAACGAGTCGCACAACAGAGTGGGAGGAACAAAAATACGAACAAAAGGACGCTGCAATTTTTTGCCGATTCCGAACGGCAGTGCCTCGCGAAAGGAAATCTGTTGACCACAACTGTGTAGCTCCATAATAACGAAACAAAATGGTGCTGGATTGGCCCAACACAAAGTTGATCAAACGACAACAGCGAAAAAGTCCTTTGAATGGAGTCAAGGGAATTAACTTTCTGTAGCATATTGGTAATTCGCCACATACAATATTTGCTTTATAAAAATGTTTGCTCTCTACTTAAAGAATTCACTTCATATCACAGCATAGAGGCCTATCGCACTAAGAATTAAAGTCGCGCCAATACCCCTGGAATTGAAGTGTTATGTTATCGTAAATGTCTGCACCAAGATGCTTGAAATCCAAGAATTTGTTAAAACACAAACAACATAAACGGATTACGTTCTTAGCTTGCCAGACGAAATGGAAATAACAACCGTAAGAACAATAGTCTAGTTTCAAACTACCTAAAAGCCAAATAGTCTAATTCTAAAAATAAAATTATACAAAGCGAGACATTCAAAAAGTGAGTTTGGAAATCTTTTTTGAATTGCTTACAAGTTTTCCAGCCCTTCACGACTAGCAGAGTGGGTATGACTACAAGCACTTTGAAAGATTTTTTTATATTGAATTTAATTAACAATGCCGAGTGTCCCGCTCAACTAAGATCAATGGCAAATTCTACTTTAAATTGCTTCTTAGCAAACTACTTACTTTTCCAACACTTGAACGATGATCATTATCTAGCCCATCCTTTTTCACAGCGACACACACTTGGTCGAATCAGAACCATTGTTTAAACTTTGTGATTAAAAATTGTATTTTAGTCGTTATTCAATACAAAAATGAAGTCATTTCTTAGTTCCTTCGGTTAAAATTGTTTGTAGCGGGTTGGGTTAGTTGCAATCCACGAATGTTGTGGAAGTCCAACAGCTTCAACATCTCCTTGGTGTCAGGGTCGACTTCAATGATGTCCTGTTCCAAAGCAGAAACAGCTGGAACGTAGTTATCGCGACGTTCACGTTCCTCTTCTTGCAATTTGATGGAAATACCACGCACTTGTGAGTGGCGGAGACGTCCCATCAAATGTGTAACATAACTGCAATTGAAAAGGAATATCATTATATATCAATGTTGATGGGTGAATCTGAATATTTGACTTACCCAGCAATCTTGTTCCTCAAGGATTTGGTGGGAATGATAGCCACTTCCTCACATATTCTCTTGTTGGTATGGAAATCCAAGGTAAGGCGGGTGTAGTACTTCTCAATAATGACCTTAGCGGCCTTCTTGATGGTTTTTGTTCTAACGCGACCCTAGGACACAAAAACACAAATTATTAACACAAAAACCCAAAAGTTCACATTTTTTATAAGGAGTTAGCACTTGTTAAATAAAATTTGATTTCGAAACAGAATCATGTAAAAGGATGTTATTAAAATTTTGAGATTTTTAATTATTTTTTGACAAATGACACCTACCATGGCGGACGTATTTACCGGAAAAGAAAATACAAATGGTCTGCTGCAAAAACGTCGAAATGAAAGTTTTCTTACGAAAGATCTTTTTATTGCAATAGTCACTTTTTGCTTCAAATCTGCCCGACAGATGTCAGCTCTGATAACATAATTCGATGTTTTTGGCTCACGTTACACGGTTCATTTTATTATCGGAACTTATTTTCCATAGTAGAAAAGTTTTTAGTTTTTGAAAAAACTGCACTTTTTTAGACGATTAATGGTGGATTTGCATGCATCTGCAAGTGTAGATGTAAAAAAGAAGTAGATCTAAAATTAGTATATGTCTTATAGAGATTGAAGACACCAAGTGCAGACGTCTAGTTATACGATGCGGATGAAAATATTCATCTGCACCTATAATTTTTCATCTGCAATCATAATTTTATTAGCTTCTTTTTTTAACTTTCGTTCTTTGTAATCGTTATCCGTCCCGCTTTATGCTGGATTTACATGCATCTGCTACTACAGAAGTGCAGAAAAGTAAAGCGGGATGGATGAAGATTATAAAGCACAAAATTTAAAAAGAGAAACTAATACAATTATGGCAGATGAAAAATTATAGGTGTAGGCGAACATGTTCATCCGCAGTCCATAACTAAATGTATCTTCTCTCTCTATCAGACAAGTATGAATTTGATATCTTGTATCTGCTTTCTTTTTTCATCTGCACTTGCAGATGCATGCAAGTCCAGTATAACGCCAAATCGTCTATCGTCGATAAGGATAACAGTTTTATTGTTGTTTTATTAGATTAACTAACTTTTCCAAGTTCTTAAAGACTTAAGCCTTGCGCAAACCAATGCGGTGAGTGCGTGCGATGCGATTGCGTTAAGTCAAATCTCTATGTAATCTTATGGACGTTTGACTTAATTCATAGAGTTTTTTGACTTAACGCAATCGCATCGCACGCACTCACCGCGTTGGTTTGTGCAAGGCTTTAAGACGATAGTCGGCTTGAGAAGCATTTCCCAATGTATGAAAAAAATCAGGACTATCTGTAAGAACCTTTATATAGCGATCCCAAAGTGATCTCAGGGCCAACTTACGATGATCATAATCCGCCTTATTTATAAACGCGGAATAGCTGGGTTCCATGGAATAAGTGGAAAATGGTATAATGGTAACTTAATCCATGGAATAAAGCTATTCCGCATTTATTAATACGGCGGAATATCGTTCAATACTAGCAACCTTATTTATGAGATTTCACCCAGATAAAAGCCGGCGATAAACGGTGAAAAATGAAACGAAATCCTACAAAATTTATAGAAATTCGTTCCATTCTCCACCGTTTACCACCTGTGCCCTTGTTCTGTAACTATCGCATCGATAAAAGCAGTCGATAAACGGCGAAAAATGGAACGAAATCCTACTAAATTCATAGAATTTCGTTCCATTTTCCACCGTTTATCGCCAAGGCGATAGTTACAGAACAGTGCCCCTGTGCCCTATCGCATCGATAACATAGATTGAGAAACAGTGAGAACCGGAACGAAATCCTGCTAAATTCATAGAATTTCGTTTCATTTTCCAGCGTATATCATTGACTTTTATCGAAAAGAAAACAGCTACGAAAGCAGTGCCCCTGTTCTGTAAACTAATGCTATGTCCGCACCTGAGAGTTAACCTGGGTTATCTCAAAACAATCCCAAACCAACATGATAACCAAGTGGTTTGCCATACAAAACGAAACCTTTTTAGTCACTGGGTTTCGTGATAACCTACTCGAAACCAAGCGCGCTGAATGCACTATTTCCAACATTCCATTGAATTTGACATTTAAGAGAGTGGAAGTGAGTGGAGAGAGAATGAATTCTCTCATACGTCGTTGACGTTCTGCTCACACTTTATGTCTGCCTCTTTTTAACTTAAGACAAAAAGATAAACTTAAAACTTTTTGGCATATGCGGACACTACTTGGTTAACTCAAACCAAACTGGAATGAAACCCAGGCACCTGAAGTTAACCTGGGTTTCGTTCCAGTTTGGTTTGAGTTAACCAAGTAGTGTCCGCATATGCCAAAAAGTTTTAAGTTTATCTTTTTGTCTTAAGTTAAAAAGAGACAGACATAAAGTGTGAGCAGAACGTCAACGACGTATGAGAGAATTCATTCTCTCTCCACTCACTTCCATTCTCTTAAATGTCAAATTCAGTGGAATATTGGAAATAGTGCGTTCAGCGCGATTGGTTTCGAGTAGGTTATCTCGAAACCCAGTGACTAAAAAGGTTTCGTTTTGTATGGCAAACCACTTGGTTATCATGTTGGTTTGGGATTGTTTTGAGATAACCCAGGTTAACTCTCAGGTGCGGACATAGCATAACGCATCGATAACATCGTTCGAGTGTGTGATTCTTTTTCATTTAAGTGAGCTAATGGGAATTGCACCTACACACAATTACATGCATTCTGTGCACACACTTCGATTCCATTTGAATGCGATTAGCGATTACCCAATTCGGTGAGGTAACTAGCATTGAGTTTGTATACATAGAGGATCCATGCTAGCTTGCGTTAAGACGTCGCCGTCGATAGATGTCACCAAGTAAAAAATCGACATTTGAAATTTCAAAGCAACTGTTTTCTTGAGCATTTCTCCATACCCATGACTTTTTCCCTGCTTCCCTTTTCCGCTGCCTTTTTTTAAGTCAAATTTCTGTGGAGAGCATTCCATCAAAAATTTCAAATTTCGATTTTATTTACTTGGTGACATCTATCGACGTCTTAACGCAATAGCATGGTTCCTTGTATACAAACTCGAAACTACTAGATAGAGCCGTATTACATTCAGACTGTCTGCCTGCTGCGTGTTTCGTATATTTTCTTTTGAACCCTCATCCCGTCAGTCTTTCATTATTACACTCAGACGTTTTGCGGCTGCGTGTTTTTTGACATTTCTCTTTCATTTTTTGTTTTTACCCACAGAGTCAGAGTGTGAAAATAATCAAAGAAGCTCAGCTGCATTACTTAAAAATCCATAAAAAAAATCTCATAAAGAGCAAAATGTCATTTGAAGTGGTAAATAATTTAACTAGATTTTGCAGCAATGATTATTGACATCACGGATATGGAAAATACATGAAAATACATGGAAAATTAAAGAAATTGTCCGACGACATACTACTTCTTTACTCATGAACATTAGAAGATAGAATAAAGCAATGACAAGAAACAAAGAAAGACAAGAAAAAGAAACGTCAAAAACCATCCAAGACAACTGGACAATCCTCAACCCTAAACTTTGCGGGTTGAGACTTTTTAAAGTATTTCCATTTCATCTGCTTTCTCTTTCGCACTTATTTCTGTCTTTGCAAAACCGTCTGGGTGTAATACAACACTTACCAATCGAAATTTGAATCATAATCCGATTCGATTACCCGATTCGAAGTGGAAACGTGGTATTGCCTCGATAAATTACAGAACAAGGTTTCTGTTTCCGCCTGTTATTCTCAACGGCCGGCATGAGGAAATCTGTTCCTCGAAGAACATAAAGAACCATTCCAAAATTCTGAAAAAGGCTACAGATAAAGAAGTTTCTGAATTCATAAAGACAACCCTACAGTAGAAAACCCAAATATGTAGGTTCCTCCCCTGAAACAGTTTATCCGCAACACCCATATCGCCAGGAATGCTCTTCATATTTACCTTGAATCCAACTTCGAAGTCGAATTCCTATATAGGTGAAAATCAGTTTATCCTCCAAAACTAGGAAAGAACCTAAAAACATTTTTCACTGGAAAAAGGATTTCTCAATTTGTAGTGAAATTAAAAAAAAAAATGTTTCCGGGTTTCAAAATGGGTTTGTAAAATCAGTTTGACGGCAGATGTTGTTTGGTGAGTAAGGCCTTCCATCTTGTTATCTATTCTCGGTGCTTTAGCTATATTCGAAATCCAACCGTTAGTTTCGGTTGATTTAATATTTATTTTTTATACCGAAGACTCGGAACAGATTTTATTTTACATTTTATCTTCTATAAAACGACCGTCCGGAAGCAAAAAATATTTTTCTTCCGGCTTTTCGAAGGTAAAGCAAAGCAAGTTGTTCCCATTCCCATGTCCAACGAATTACCAGACTTTAAAAGTAAACATGTAAGTTCATTGATCGATAATAATGTACATGTACATGTGCACACCTAAAAATTTGAATAAAATGGCTGCAAGAAAACTTGCAATATTCTTTACTAGGTAAACAACTTGTAATGTTGCCATGGCAAGAGTTATTTTGATAGAACTATTTCTTGTTAAAACTAGTGCAACGAAGTTGCATCAGTTATTAGTAAATTTATTAAATTATTAAGCTAACGATTGTGTTTCACTATGGAAAACTCCGAAAAAGAAATTGAAGTAAACGAATTTCTGAAATTCCTAAAAACAGCTTGCCACGTCAACGATTTAATACGTGATTCAAAAGATTCAAATTCCGTTCCTATCGATTTTGACGAGCTTGCTTCAAACAAAATTGTCAGCAGTCTTTACGGTCTGACCAAATGTAAAAACTCGAATAATATGGAAAATCCATCATCAACAATAAGTGAACTACATTCTGAAAAAACAAGTAAAGATTGTCGACCGTGTCATTCGAGGCAATCGACTAGCAATTTTTGTAAACAAAGAACATTCTCAAAAGGAAGCCTTTCGGATTCTGAATTAAAAAACAAAGTACATCCCAAGTTAATTGAAAAATTGGATTATCTAATTAAAGAAGGGGTTCTAGATTCTGTACTGCCATTTGTATGTCCAGTTGTTTCAAATATCGCACCCTCAGTACAACACGGTGATAAGTCAAAAAATACCATTTTGAGAAAACGCTTGTGCAAAATTACGATTTTAAACTTTGGTTAATAACTTGCCATACGGCAGCAATTTGAGTAATGTCGAAACTCTATTACATGAGGAAACATAAATCGTTTGAATTTTTAGTGAATATATTTCTTATTTGTGGACACAATATAAATAATCTAGTTTTTTGTGAAGTCTCACAAAAAAAAAGAAACAAACTTCCACTTATCGCTTTGTTGCATGAAAACATTCAAAGAGAAAGACAGAAATATTTTGGTTTATCGCTGTATAGCACAAAAAAAACTGAAATATTTTTGATAAAAGTCTGTATTGCATTGGAAACAAGAATCGTTCGACGTAACTATTTTGAAATGTCTCTGTCTTACACAGATTTTTTTTTGAAATAAGAAAATCAAGTTGATTTATGGGATTATTTTGTGTTAGCTCTATTTTCCACTGAGACTTATTTAAGAGTTGGACATAACAAGTAGTAAAAATTTTATAAAAACAGCCATAATCTTTTGAATTTTTTGTTCATGGAAACGACAAGCCACTCAAAAGAAAGGTAATTTCAAAAGAAACATTTCCTCATCATTAACTCAAAAGTGACATTTTTTGACTTATCACCGTGTTGTACTGAGGGTGCGATATGAATCATAATCAAACACAACAAAAAGTCAGTTGTAAGTTGAAGCCAAAGGAAAATAGTCCCAGAATAAGTGCTTTTACAAAACCGACGACATCTGTGATTGCTGAATGTGAAGAAGCAAAGAGTTGTGATGATGTTAAAGAAATACAAATGGCAACAACTGCAACAACCGCAGAAGAAAACGGAAATCTTATGATCCAAAAAGATTCTAGACTAGTATCAAGAAGGAAGTCTTCTATAACACCTCGTTTAAAAATGAGCCTTGAAAAGAAGCATGAGTAAGTATGAAGATTATTCTCTTTTAATTTATATTTTTATACGCTGATAAAAGAGAATAAGGTGAAGAGCTTTCACAACAAGTGGCTTTTATATCAAAAACCATGAGATGAATCTTTAACTTTTCAAAAATTGTTTTGTTGGCCATCTGCGTAAATGTTATAAAAATGTCTTACATTAGAATGGTGTTTTCAACTTGTTTTAAATATCATTTCAATAGAGGTTTCGTTTAGAGGTTATTTGTTTGATTTCTTACATGCATTAAACGGGTTTCAGCTTTTGACTATCCTTAACACAGTACCTATGAGCATTAAGAAAATGGGAAAGGATTTAAAAGGGTATACAAGGCTTCCTTCGTTCGCTGGTAGATCCATGTCTACTTGAAACCCCCATGGGTTTTTGATGTGCTTTGAGCAGAGTCTCCTTGAAATACGAGGTTAAGTATTTTATTGCGATTAGTTGTTGATGCCAGTATTTGACTGCTGATTTTTCAGCGGTTGAGCTCTTGATTTGAAAACGATAGAATTGTTGATGACAGCAGTATTTGTTTGACTAGCGTTGGAAGTATTTTTACATTATATTCGGCCCTATCGAAGTAACCATCGGAGCGGAATTTTCTCCCATTTCCTACGACTCGAAGACATTTTGCTTCGTGGTAGTTCTCCAATCGGCCATTCCGACGTCCTCCAACAAGTTTTTGCTGCGGAAAGTATTAGTTTTGGGAATGCAATGCGTTGTCGCATTTGCGAAAAAATTCTTACAATGACAACTACTTCGAAGCAAAATTGAATCTGCGAAAAAGGATGCGCTGCGGAAAAACTCCGCTCCGACGGTTACCTCGATAGGGTCGATTGATACTGTATTAGTTTGCACTAGCTTTAAAACAAATGAAAGGATTGGAATTTCATGACCTGAGCCTTATGGGTTTTCTTTAGACAGCCATAGGCTCTATACAATAGCTATATAATTTGCGAATCACTAATTGGCGCCCAAGCAAGGTCGTTAAGGGGTTTAAGTATGTATATATATGCAACTAGTTGATAGTCAGGGAAAGGAGAAGAATTGCCTTTTTAGGCAGATGAATTGAACTTATTAAAAGTTTACGCAATGGTTTTGCTAGTGTTGAAGAACAACTATTCAGAAATATGCAAGCAGAGCATACTATTCGAAGAAGCTAACGGATTAATGAAATGAAAAAGATCAGAAAGAAGAACAGAATACTCGTATAGTGATAAGAGGAAGTGTCATGATGATTATACCAGCCCCCGAATTCCGTATAACTTTCAAGACAACCATCGTCTAAATTCTAGTTAGTAAAAGAAAATAATTTTTTTACGATACAATCAACAGTAAATAGGTGGATGACATCCTCTAGATCCTCTGCAAAAAGCCCTGGGGTTGCAACAAAGTTGAAAAACCTAAAGTCGCCCTGAATGTCAAAATGAGTGCTTTGTTAGCCCTAGGGTTGACCTAGGCTTTCCCTTAACTCGACATATGTTTTTGCTGTGGCGAGTTGAGTGCTGTCAAATGGCATATACTTTTTCTTTTAATGACAGGGATGTGTGGTGATTTGTAGTTTAGCGTTTTTTGAGGACAGGAAAACCCAGATTTTTTGACAACTCAAGAAAACCTGGGTCAACCCTGGGGAAAGTTCAACGAACGAACCTATATTAGGCCTCTGAATTCCGTAAAAGTATTCGAATGCTCTGAAACTCCTCCTCTGTAATTCTTAAGAGCACGAAGTTTTTGTCGAAATACGTCGGAAGAATTCAAATTCGACCCTTCACTCATTCTTATCAACATTTAAAAGTAGAATGAAAAATAAATTTCGAATGATTCAAAAGTAGAATAGAGTTACATACACACGAGCCTGACACGCCTACGATATACAGGTCAGCTCACCGTACTTGGGAGATAGATCTCTTTTGCGGGACTGGTACAACATTGCAAATATAAATCGTGCCCAAAAAACCACCAAAAAAAACTCAACACAGTTTTCGGCACTAAAATTACAAGTACCTAATATTACACGACCTGCAACCCACCCAACCATGGAACCCGGTCTACCTTCGGCTATGAAGTCGGATTGTTCGAAGACGAATACTACTGCCAGGAGAAAATTACCATTGAGGCGATACCTATTTATACACCTCAATGAAATGCCTTCATCATTATCACTGAAAAACAGTAAAAGGAAATTCAAACACAAAACTTTTCAATTTGTTCAATTTTTTAAGAAGTAAAAGTTATTTATTAAAAAAGTACAAACATAATCACAAAAGTACATTATAATAACAAATGTGTTTATTTCAACCAAACCGAAAGATTTGCTGAAAGTTCTGCCACATTTACGTCAGAAAAAAGTGAAGAAACAATTTTTAGGATGTTTCGGCTTCCATTGCGAGAGCCGAAACAGATCTAACATGTACATAAAAATATGTATTGTGTTTCAAGAATGTGTTGTCTGATTCTTTTCGTTACTCCGTGGCTCGTGAATCACAATTCTTTACAACTTTTGAACTAAAATATCTCAGTAATTTGATGTGGTAAAGTCATTTTGAGGCCAGATCGTGATTCAGAATATAACAAATCATAGGAAAAGCAATGGCTTGTTTTTGGCTAAGATTTTTTTACTTTTTAATTGTTTTTTCAATTGTAAATACTTGATATCTCGAAAACAACACAGCACAGCCCACAAATTCCCTTAAAAAATATTCCACACAACCTGCCTCACCTGCTTGGTCAAATTACATGGAGTAACTCACGACAGTTCAAAAATTCACTTCCCGCAGTAACCAGACAGTACATATAATGCTCAACGCCTTCAATCACAACTAGGCGCATATATAAAAGCATTTTTACTTTGTAAATTTAATTATAAGTAAATAAATAATTAATAGACAAACTCTGTATACAAATCTTCTTTCTTATATTCTGTCTTTCAAGTATTGAAGTCGTTATACACGTCTGTGACGAGATCAAGAACACTTCCCGTGATTTCACATGTCCACAGAAGCTCTTAGTAAGTAAAATGGGCTATTTCGCTGATGTAACAGCCGGACAGAAGCTGGAAGACATGGATATTTCTGTTCACTGCGACATACAAATTTTCGAGTGGCTTATGAAATGGATCAAGAAAGACACTGATCAGCAGGATTCACTTCCACAATTAGATGCCTCAAATGTTGTACCCATTTTGGTTTCTGCCAGTTTTCTACAGGTAAGAACACCTTTTGTTTTATGATCAACCCATTCCAAATATATTCATGTGTAGATGGAACCTCTTCTATTGGATTGTTTATCTTTCTGTCATGCACGTCTCAGTGATGTTGTTCGGTCATCGACAAATCTTTCATGTCTCAACGATTCAATTATCACCAGATTGGCTGCAATGTTTACAAATCTGGAATTAGAAGTTGTAAAGGATAAAAAAGAACGCGTCACTCCGAGACTTTGGACCAAACTAATTCAAAGTCTTTGCGAACCAGAACCGCAAGCACTTCGTGGACATTACTTTAGTCTAGCTGGATTATTTCGTTGTTCTAAGTAAATGGAATCCATAAATACAAAAAATTCAATATTTCTAATAACCGCTTACAGATGCTGCAAATGCTTAACTCAAACTTTAAGTTCATACATCAGTTGCCTACCATCTAACACCCGCCTTAACAGGTGGGGACAGCTGGTTAACCAACATACGCGAGACTTGTCTTGGGATTTATCTAACTACATATCTGTATTGTTTAAAGAGCTTAAGTCCTGGCGAAGGGTTTACTGGAAACTATGGGGACATTGCCATTTTCTATATTGTTGCATTTGTGAGAGTCATTTTCCCGTTTATCAGGTATGAGCAAAAATTTATCAATCAATAAAATTTAAAAAGAAAATTCAATTTAACATTAGATGACTTGGTGTCGTTTCCATTCAGAAGGAGCTCAATTTTTGGGGCCAGTTACAGAAGGTCGTGTAGCTGGTCCAGCTGGCCGCTATCCGTGTTGTGGCCAGCAGGCATTTCGCTATGAGACTCTACCAGGTCCAAATGTAAGTATTTCATTTTGTTTATCTAATCAATTTCGGGTCCTCAGCTCAAGGTCTAACGTTTATTTAGGGATGTCAATTTCGAGAGCACAGTGTGCTTATAGAAAACGACCGTGACCGTGCCATTCTGACTCACTTACAAATAGCTTCTGAAGGAGGCAATCTTTTTGAAAGTCCACCTTCAAAACTACGAGAAGAAATTTCAACAAATTCAGTGGATCCCAAATGGAGTGGTTTGTGTCTCATGCCAACAAAATGTAGACCTGGTCTGCTACCCACATTAAGTACAGAAGGTAATTTTTAAAAAGTGCCCTTTTAAATTACCTATATGATGATTTCCTAATTTGCTATAGAAAGCAACACAAAACTGGTTCGAAGATTGCGCCAAGGAGCTTCACATTTTGTTGAATCGAGTAGCGAAACAGATACCAGTAACACGCCAGAGAAAATCAAAAAATTTGCACCTCGACATTTTTCTACAAGCAGCGATGGATGTGAGTCTGATAGTAGCAGTGTTAAAAGAGTACACAGAAAAAGAACACGGAGGTATTCACAAAAATAGCTTTAAGAACAAAACTAGTATTGAGTGTGGTTTATTTTCGCAGACAACCAGAGTTTTCTGGCAGGTTTTGGTCTGGTGAACTATCGGCTCGAAGTAATCAAGATCACCAAAGAGAGTTTGAGGAAAAAATAATGAAGCAAGTTACTGTTGCTGTTGGGAAAAAGACCGGAGGTGACCCCACTACAACTCAGAGCAGCTCTATAAATGCTGGAACTTACATTCGACTGGAAGCCGAATGGAAAGAACAATTGAAGCAAAAAAATTTTAACAAACAAAAATTCAAGTAAATTCAAAGTTAGATGCCGAATAACAAATCATTTAAATGATCAAATATTATTTACTTTTTTTTTATTTTTTATAATTTACAAATTTTGAATCTCGCAAGCCATTGCTAGGAAATTTTTGTCTCAATCTATTATTTGCCTGTTAATACATTTAAATGGTTTTTATTGATTCTTTTAAGTCAAAACAAACTAAATGCGTTGTTGTATTTGTTTAATGTTATGGTTAAGGTGCCCGAAAGCCGTAGCACATAACCAATTAATTTATTAGCAAAAAACAATCGAAAGCCTTAATTATTTTTTAATATCAGACCGTCCAGTGCTTGCTCATTAGTGTTTTCTTGTTTTTACTTTAATTACTTCACTTTATAGATTTAATATGGGTTTGTTTTATAGCTGAAAGATTAAAAATAAAATTGTATAACACTCTTCGGTTTAACCTTATAACGACAACATTCAAAAACAAATTTAGTGGTTTGTGAAAATAAAAAGTTTAGGAAATAAAAAAATAAAATTATAATAAATAACAGGACTGCTTTTTAAGTTCCTGTTTGAAAAGAAAAGAAGATTTTCGTGTTCCGTGTTGAAGACTTTTACGTTGAACATGATGTGGGTGTGTGTGTTTGTTAGTTTAATCGAGCTATCTAAATAAATATTCAGTTGCTTTCTCTAGATCCCAGTTTTCTTTTGATAATACAGCTCGAGCATCGTGTTCATCTATTCCCATGTCTTTGAGGCGCTGAATTTTAGCATCAATATCAGTGAATTTATGCGGACCTGAAAAAAATGTAAAATGTTGATATACCTGTTTTCACATAAATGTAAGCTGTACATCCTCGAATACTCATGAAAGACTATCTTGGCTTGTAGACTTCATGAAGGTCGGTAGATAGGGCGAAATGTAAGAGTGGGCACTGAAAAATTGCTGAATTCAAATAATTTTGAGTCTTTTTCTCCAGGCCAGAAAAGTCTTTCATCAGTAAACGCGAATGCCCAGTTTTGTAAATCATATATTTATTTCAAACACACTTTTTCAATGAAGAAATTAAAATTTAAAAAAAAAAAACCCTTTGTATCGACCCATCACTTGGTCAGGACGTGCAAGGGACTAAGTGATTCAAATTAACTTCACTCAAAGGCTATTGTAGATGAACCTCATTATAATTAAAATACAGCGCACACTACTCGACAAAATAGGGCATTGTAAAGAGAATGACGCATGTTGTTTTTGGTCGAAACCCTAGAATATCCTTGGTAAAGGAGATCCGTAACCCTCATTTTCCTTCTATTTTTACGTCTTATGGTTAAATTGTGACTACGATTTACATTCCTTTCGTTCCTTGGATATGTCAAAAAATTAAAGAGCAGTTTAGGTTAGTTTATAATTGTTATCGCATCGCAAACAGCAGCAAGCCACTCTCAAAAGGGCAACAGTGATCCCCGATCCCCGTCATAGAGTAGAGAGAGTAAATAGCTTGTGCGTTATTAATAGTGATTAAGATTTTAGGAGTAGGGAGCTTTTCTGAACTACCTGTAGTTCTGAATGAATTTCAGCTGCATATTTAGAATGTCGCCCCATTCGCCAAATGCATTGCTTTTCTGGTTTGAGCTCTCACAGCGGAAGTAAATGGTCCTTCCTCTGCCTCCTTGTCGTAGCATCCCCTGCATAAATAAGATGTGCTTAGACTCAATATCATCATCTAAGTACCCAATGAGTTGTGACCTGTGAGGATGTCACTTTACAAATCGAGGAAAAACCCGC
Source organism: Melanostoma mellinum (assembly GCA_914767635.1). Taxonomy (NCBI): domain Eukaryota; kingdom Metazoa; phylum Arthropoda; class Insecta; order Diptera; family Syrphidae; genus Melanostoma; species Melanostoma mellinum. Next base: position 158,876,388 of record OU612058.1, on the reverse strand, counting down.
TTAGTTGAAATAGAAATTTTGTTTTATTCCTTGAAATCTCTGGATAAAGAATCTTAAAAACCACAGCAAACTTCTTAATAAGTCCACCTGACAGTTTTTGGAAAGTTTTGATAAATTCTGTGACCCGATTATAGAACTCGAAGCAAATCGTTTTGAATTCGATTGATTCGCCTCGATTTTTCCAATTATCAAATTCGAAGCGGTCGAAAATAGTTTTTATTTCCAGCCATTGAAAATATCGTATGCATCTGTTTTTGAATCAATTCTATGTTCTGAGCATTTGAATAAAAGCAATAAAGTCTATCTAAAAAAAAAAAAAACACAATCTGCCAAAGAATAGAAGTCAAATGTCATACGCTAACAGATATTTTGAATTTGATAACTAAGTAAAAATAAATAAATAGGGCGGCGCAACAGAGCGAAGAGCTCCAGGGCGCATTTTGCACACCCATACCCTGTGAGGAAAAGGAGGGGACCTACAATTTTCTGCCGGTTCCGAACGGCTAATCGAGAAAGCGCTTTCATGGCAATGAATTTACTATCGGAGAACTTGCCAATTTCTCGCGAAAGTGGCACACCTGGTAAAACAATTTTGCCTTTGTTGGGATTCGAACCACGCACCTTTGGGTTAGCAGGCAAACATGCTAACCATCACGCCACGGGTACCACGAATTTGATAACTAAATATAAAACGAATAAGACGAAAGCGAAAACAATAATACCAAATATCAATTACGTCCCCAAAAACTATACGCCTGGAAATGCATAATCGAACCGTTGTTCTTTTTTTGCTGAAGTAGCATAAGTATTGATATTGAAGCAGAAATTTAGCTCAACAATGAAAATAAAGGTGAATTTTTAGTGGAAATCATGTTTGTAGCGAAGTTGTAAGGGAGGGTAGTTAAAGAGATTTTATATAACATAAACTGTTGAAACTTAGTGCAAATAATAGACTTTTTTCTTTCTCTGTAACTCCAAATTTGTAGGTGTATGGAGTTGTGGTCGATTAATTCAGCAATGTAATCATATTAGGCAGTTTGTTGAAGCAACAAATCGACCAATGTTACCTTTGTTAAGATCTATTATTAATTGAAAGTCATGCAATCCTTTAGTAGCTTTCAGTTCCACTTAAATTTTATGCTTTGTTTTTTGAAAGAAAGAAAACAAAGCAAGCCCTCCAGTAAAATATTTTAATGGTCGGCGAGCGTTAGTACTCTCTAATCATATTTTATAAAACTTAGCAATACTACCCCTCCTCTCTCTTTTAAGCGAACGTACTTTATCTACGGCCGAGAGAAATTTGAAAGGGAACGTTAGTTCATCCAAACTAAGCATACCTTGACAATTGATAGACACAACACCGTTTAAAAAAATTGATTAATAGTTTTCAACTATTAATAGCTGCTCTATGCAATAAGGCGGTGTAGGAAGTTCACACTGTATAATCGATTCGACAGACTTTGGTATGAACGACCAATTGTCTTGTCCAACGTCTTGATGGTTTTCAAATCCTTTTTATAATTTTGTTTTAGAATAAGATCGGACTTCAAATATATCTGACTAAGTCTGTCCAACTTATTGTGCACTATTGAATTTATGTGTGATGATGTAACAAAAACTTTAAAAATGTAAAACGCAATCATTTATTGATAAAATTACCTCCAGCATATGCATTTGTCCAATGCCTTGCAGTAATTTCAAATAGTGGGTGATTTTCTTTGTATTGTGAAGCTACAACGGCATCCTGAGGATCATCTGGTTCAGCCGCCGCTAATAATGCTTGCAAAGAAAGTAAAACCGTCCGGAGAGTCATTGCTGCAGCCCTTTAAAATAAAAAAGTTATGTTTTTTTTTAATTTCTTTAACAATTGACAGTAAAAATTAAAAAAAAAAGTAAATTAACACTTCCATTTTTTATGAAAACAACAACTGAAAACAAGAAACATACTGCATAAAATCACATAAAATAAAATAGTCTTAAGAAATTCAAAAAAATAATCAAGTTTTTGGTCTTTTTATATAACTACTAGATAACCCACCCGGCGCAGCGTTGCTCGGGCCTAACTTATTTAAAGCGTTGTTCACACCAAACTGTCTAGAAACGAAAACTAAGAAGACTAAGTTTAAGAATGCCCGAAAATTTCTAGTTTCCCCGTTTCTGTAGGAATTTGGTCATGAAATATAGACCATGTAGGCGATAATGTAAGTTTTAGAGTTCCCGTTCCCGTTTCGGTTCCCTTTCCTTTTCCCGACCTTTTGATATTATGTGGAAGTTAGAGCTCTTAGAAGTGAACCCAAAAATTAAATTGCCCAAACACCCCAACAATATTTTCTATCAAATGAATAAGAATCTAATATATAATTTCCATGTCGCAGTGTTATAAATCTAATCTAATGTATGTATAAAATTCTCGTGTCACAGTGTAAATTAAAGAAACAAGGTTAAGGGTAGATGGTCCTTATCACTTAGGGGTATTGAAAATAATTAGTAGCCGATTCTCAGACCTACTGAATAAAATTTGGTAAAAATCGGTAAAGCCGTTTCGGAGGAGTACGGTAACTAACATTGTGACAGGGAAATTTTATATATAGGTATACAGATTACATAAAATTATTAATGAGAAAGTCGGTTTAAAAAAAGCTGTTCTATATAGACAAACGTAAATAGAGAGTCAGTTTTATTGATGTCATTTCATTTTAGATTCAAATTAGGTTTAATTATAAATGGCAAGTACTCCGAGAGTAAAATACACCTGTATGAGAAGCGTTTTCTAACTTAGCCGTTCGGAATCGGCAAAAAATTTTAAGTTTATTTTATCCCTCACGAAGGTATAGTTAAGAGAAATGCATTAGGCCTATGGCCTTCATGAGCTCTGTTGCACCATCATGTTTTTTTATATTTATAAATTAGTTGTACAGTAGTGGTCCAGTATAACAAACGATATAATGACCAGAGTCAATTCGTTATATCGAAAATTCGTTGTATCGAAACGTTTTTGTTATACAAATCTTAAGGTAAAGAGACTCAATTTGTACTCAAATTTAAGAAAAAGATCGTTAACATGCATTTGTTTTTTCGGTTGTTGAATTTTATTGTTGAATGCCTCTTCGCTTAAGCTTTTTAGAACTAAGATTTTAGAATTTTCACTGCCATTTTGGGTGAAATTCGTTATTTGTTCGTTATATATAGAATACCTAATGGACTTGAAAAAAGTGTTCGTAATATCGATCATTCGTTATATCGGCATTCGTTGTACTGAACCACCACTGTATATTAATTATGGATAAGCAACTAGACATAGACATTTGCACAACTACTGTCTTCGCTTAAGCTGAATATAAACAAGCAAAGAGAAGTTATTTGCAAATTAATTATTTAAATATTTTTTTCTTATTTGTTTTAGTCTGTTTTTTTTTTAGTTTGATTAATAAAATCTGAAAGAATATCTCCAGATTAAATTTAGGTGACTTTAATTTACCCTTTATTCAATGGTTACCATCTTCGGATGAAACCTATTTCAAGCCATCTTTGACTTCACCTCAACAGGAACTAATGTTGTTGGATAATTTAACATCAACCGACTTACGGCAAGTAAGCTGTATCAAAAACTCTAAAAATCGAATTCTCGATTTGGTCTTCTCTTCAGACTCTGTTAGTACCGTTGTTATTGAATCTAGTTTCGGAATTACTGATCCTAGCCTTGATGAAACTAACATAGATGACTACCACCCACCTCTGAATATTTTTCTTGACTTGAGTGGCGAGATCCACACTAATAGTAACTCTCATGATTGTTCCTATGTGTTTGACTACCGCAAAGCTGATTTCGATTTGCTCTGTGGTGAATTAATTATGTCTGGTATCGAAAACATATCAGTTTTTACCAATATTGACGAAGCTGTTAGCAGCTTTTATTTGATTCTCTATAGATGTATAGAAAAATCAATTCCTAAAAAAATTTTTAAAAATTCTGAACCCAACCATCCATGGTATACTAAAGAGTTAAAAGTCTTAAGAAATAAAAGAAATAAAGCTTGGAACACTTATATTAAAACTCATTCCGTTTCCGACTATGAGTCTTACGTTTTTCTTTTTGAAGAATTTAAGACACTTTCTAAAAATCTTTATTCAAATTTCATTGACCGAATGGGATACTCATTTAAAAAGGATCCAAAAACCTTCTGGCAGTTTGTTAACTCAAAGAAAAAAATCAGATGGTTATCCAGCTAGTTTTGTGTATGAGAACTGTTCTTATGAGAGCATCTCTGATATTTGTAATGCATTTGCTGACCAGTTTCGCAGCTCATTTTGTGATACTACTGTTGACATTGATACTGATTTCTTCAGATATCTAAGCAACTGTAATCAAGTATGTTTTAATAACATTGTTATTGAAATTGATAAACTTTTTTGGAGTCTTGAAACCTTAAATGACGATTTTTCTTCCGGGCCGGATGGCATTCCTCCAATTGTACTTAAAAAATGTAGGTCATGCTTAGCGTTTCCTTTACAATATATGTTCTTACTTTCTTTGAAATCCAGTAAATTTCCTTTACTTTGGAAAAGATCTTTTATCATTCCAGTTTTTAAAAAAGGGGATAAATGTGATATAAAAAACTATAGACCCATTGCCAAACTTTCTAGCATTCCTAAACTATTTGAAAAACTAGTATGTGAACAGCTGGCTTTCAGTGTAAAAAACGTTATTTGCACACAGCAACACGGTTTCGTCAAAAATAGATCGACTGTCACAAACCTGCTATGCTTTCTTCAAAAATGTTCTTTAGCACTAGAAAATGGTAATGAGCTCGATTGCATCTACACGGATTTTTCTAAAGCTTTCGATCAACTTTCACACAATATCATACTGTTCAAACTAAAGGCTATTGGCTTCCCACCTGTGTTCACCGATTGGGTACTTTCTTATCTGTCTATGAGATCTTACCAAGTAAAGTTTCGTAATATCCTTTCCAACCCTTTTAATGCTGGCTCAGTTGTACCTCAGGGAAGTCATCTAGGACCTCTTCTATTTATTTTAGCTATCAATGATGTTGTGTCTTGCATTTCCTTCAGTGAAATATTAATATTTGCTGATGATATGAAAATTTTTAAAAAGATAACTGGTTCGCTTGATCGCTCTCATCTCCAATCCGATGTTAATCATTTTGCAGTTTGGTGCTTTAAAAATGGGCTCAACCTTAACCCCAACAAATGCCAAAGCATGACGTTCTCTAAAAAGAAGGATCCTAGCAACCCAAGTTATTCTATTTCCAATATTATTTTGAGTCAAGTGAAATTTTTTAAGGATCTTGGCGTATATTTTTGTTTTAATTTGGACTTTACTCAACATATCAATTACATCGTTAGTAAGGGCAATTGTATGCTTTTATGAAAAGATGGTCAAAAGAGTTTCAAGACCCGTATGTTACCCTTGCTCTATACAATTGTTTAGTACGACCTCATCTGGAGTATGCTTCTCAAGTGTGGTCCCCTTTTTATGAAATACACAACTCAAGAATTGAAACAGTACAACATAAATTCATAAGATTCGCTCTTAAAGGGCTTCCGTGGGAAAACCCTTACGATTTACCACCATATGAGCATAGAATCCAATTATTACATATGCAACTTCTTTCTCAAAGGCGTACCATTAACGATCTGGTGTTTTTTCATCAACTTATCACCGGACATATCGATACACCTGAGTCACTTTCTTGTGTTGAATTCAACTTTCGAGGCGGTTCTTACCACCTGCGCAACTTAGTTTTAATATACTGCCCTTACCATAGAACGAATTATGGCATGAATGAGCCATTGACTCGTATGGGTAGACTATTTAATCTTAACTCATGTTTAATTGATTTTAACTTAAGTAAATCCAGTTTAAAAAATTTGTTGAGAACCAGTGCTCCACCTTCTTAAGTTTAGTTTGTATGCTTGCATGTTTGCATTTTTCAATAATTTTTAGTTTATGTTATTAATTGTAAATTGTATCACATTTTGTATGTCTTGTTTGTTTTAATTAGTGTACTTTATTTAAGATAATTTTGTAATCTATGTAATTTATATTTGAAATTTTTACTATAATGTTTTTATTTTTTATTTTTACTATCCTTACGTGCTCTATGTGCTGGTGTTGGTGTTATACTAACTAACTACTAACACTTGCATTCATGATGAAGAGCGTATATAAGTGTGTAATATGAGCTTGTTCTAAGCTCATTACTACTTAGGGCCGGTTTGTTGACAGCGGGTTAAATAAGCAATTTGGTTATCAAGGATCCTTCTTAATCCATGATTAAGAATCTGTGATCACCAAAGAGTGTTAGTTCACCTTTTTCATAGCTTGGTTAGCAAATCATGGGTTATTCAAAAATCGTTCCATTTTCCAGTCTATATGTCAAAACTTAATCAAGGAAATTATTGAAAATACATACAGTTTTTTTCAAATGTCAAAACTATAGAAATTTTAATTTAATATCATCCTGGCGACATCAATTGATTCAACAAGTGCTATGTTTTCTTGATGCACATCTCGCGGAATCTCTTCATTAATAAATTTATAGACGGATTCGCTTCACTTCAAAAAATTCAGTGAAGATGCTTATTGATTTCTAAAAAAAAATATTTTATGTGATATGTCAGCCTGACAATTTTTTATTTCAAAAATCAAGCCAGAACAAACTGAATATCAGTTAATCATTGTTTAAATGTAGCTAACCCAGAAAAATTGCCTGGTTAGCAAAATCTATGATTAAAAGCTCTGATCAGAGTTTCCTTGATTAAAAATTTCGTGAACAAACCGAATCCATGATTATCATCTGGAATAATCATTGATTATAAATAATCAAGCTTGAACAAACCGGCCCTTAGTCTCTGAAATGCAAATAAAACGCACAGTTATGATTTCACGAAATTAAGGTTTACTGAGCATTTATTTCTGGCATCCGTCCATTTCAAACAATATAAAAAGTTTCTGTTTCTGTATTTCTGTACACAAGACACAGGTTCCTTACAATTTTACCCTAACGATGAGTTCAATATTTCATATACTCCATATAATTTATCTACTAAAACATCGCCTGACGATGTTGAAATGGTTTATCGATCGAATACTGAATTAGGTCTAAAAGTATTTGAAGACGGGAGAGATGTTGTTGGCTTTTCTAAAGACATACATTAAAATGCAGCACAATAGACAAACATAACTTCGAGTTAGTACAGGATTTTGTCTATTTAGGATTCGCTACAGACACGGAAACCTTTAATAAGATCTTCTATGAGCTGTACCTTTCCATAGGCATAGAAAAGTATGCATTGCGAAATTGCGATACTACAATAGATGTGTTCAATGGCTTTTTTAAGATCAGAACAGCACAGCACAGCACAGAAGCAGTGAAAAACGTCAGGCAAGTTAGAACAAGCAAACTTGCCAAAATAAGCAACAACAACGAAAAGAAAACAACCACCAATATTTCTTTTTCTGATATCAACTTAATTTAGCGTATTTTCGTCACGAATAAGTAATTTTATTTTCAGCACAAGGTTAGGTGTTATTTTCCTGATTTTTTAAAATTTTTTTGAACTTTTCACAACAAATTAAAATTACAATGCGCTTAAAAAACTACGAGCAAAAAGTCAAAAGCTGCTTTTGACAGTTTTCACCAAACTTGCACTTGCTCAAGAGGAGGTGCCGAAAATGATGTGCTAAACTGTTCTAGAACAGCTCATTGAACACAAAAAAGATCAGAAAAGAACAGAAAATTTCTCATTGAACACCAAAAGCCTGATCTTTTCTGTCTGAAACTGTTCTAGAACAGGTCATTGAACACTCTTAATGGCTGGAGCATGTAGAACGGATGGAAATCAACGATCCGAATCGACGGGATTTTTAAAGCACATTAGAGGGAAGTCGCGGAAGGCGCAGACCTCGTTAAGATGTTGTTTGGCATTCTGCTCCAAAAGTTGAAGAGTGAAACCGAACCACAAATCTATCAAACAACATACGCAACCAAAAAAAGCAATGACTATGACATGACAACTTTTAGAGAGCACTCATAAATTCCGTCACATGAATTTATGGAAATCTGGACCCACCTTTTTATGTCACCTTCCTTCACTCTTGTAACGATCAGTAACACTCAATACTTTAATTTTTCTTGTATACATTTTAACCCTAACTTACGTTATTTTTTGTGACGCTTGAAGTGTTATATTTACTTCGTAATAATGCATTCGTGTAATCATGCCTGCTACGTAGTTATTAGAGCTTCGAATCCCAGAAACAGAAAATAGTTTTGACATGGGTATGACCTGAAGTGAAATCGTTACTTCATTAGCATGTCTGCCTTTGGAATTTGTGGTTCGAATCACACAAACATAAAATTATTTTTACACAAGTACTGCCTTCCGCGGGTATTTGACTAGCACTCCGAAAGTAATTAAACTGACATGAATTTTCTCACTTAGGCATTCAGAATCCGCATAAAATTGCAGTTTCTTGAGTGCATAAGGTCCCAAGGTTTCCCGAGATTTGTTTTGCCACCGTTTAATTTATTCGGCCCTATCTAGGTTAAGTGGTACCCGTGGTGTGATGGATAGCATGTCCGCCTGTTAATCCAGAGGTTCGAGTTCGAATCCCAACAGAGGCAAAAATGTTTTTTCCACGGGTATCGCCTTTCGCGAGGAACTGGCAAGTCCTCCGTTAGTATTCATTGCCATTTAAAGCGCTTTCTCGATTAGCCGTTCGGAACCGGCAGAAAATTGTAGGTCCCTTCCATTCCCTCACAAGGAATGGTTGTGAGAAAAAGCGCTAGGCCCAGGAGCTCCACAATCTGTTGCGTCACCCTATTTATTTATTTTATTTATGTAGGTAACCGTCGGAGCGGAATTCTCTCCGATCGGAGGCATTTTGCTTCGTAGTAATTCTCCGATCGGATTATCCGTCGTTCTCCGACAAGTTTTTGTTGTGGAGATTTTAGTTTTGGGAATGCAATGCTATGCCGCATTTGTGAAAAATTTCTTACGACGACAACTACTTCGAAGCAAAATTTAATTTCCAACAAAAGATGCGTTGCGGAGAAAACTCCGCTCCGACGGACGGTTACCTTGATAAGGCCGATTAAGAGTAATGGCTAGTGTTGGACAATTTCCTAAAAAAAAAATCTTAAATACTTTCTCAAATGAGTTTGGAAAATGCAAGCATCTCCATCAAGCTCAGTAAACAACTGGAAAAAGTCATTCGACTGCGACACCACAATGCGATTAACATAATAATTGAGAGTTGTTCACTTATCAAAATTTACCCGATGGTTCAAGTGCTGTAAGGAGCAAAATTACGGATTTTATCTAAAGCCAACAAGTGAATTCCAAGTCATTTCGTGTGAGAACGGTGAATGGAGACCAAGGCAAAGCGATAATATATTAAGATAATTAGAAAAAACAAATCACGAGTTAACTTGTGTAAGACCTTGAGAGAGAAAAAAAAACAACGTTCCGTCTCAAAAACCGAATATGTTTTAGGTCGCCTTGAGTGCCTCAAAAGTGTGGAAAGAGATCTAACGCTTTAAAGAACTAAATAAGTAATCGGGCTTACAAAACAATAAAGTTTAAGGGATTGGGCACCCCTAGAATTTTCGAAAAATCGATTTTTTTTAAATTCCAAATGGTTCCTTAGGACCTCAAAAATTATGTCCCAGAAGATTATGGCCGGAAAAAACCTTTAGGTACTCGGTTTTCGAATTTTAGTACAAGGCCGTCTGATCCGCAGCGAGCTCCTTTTGTGAGCGCATGGGGGAAGGTATGTTAGGAGAATAGAGCATGTATACGGCAGTTGCTTTTGAAAATGATTATTTCCTGACTAGTCTAGACGAGTTAGACTTGTCGAAGGTCTCTTCCAGGCATCGCAGATTAAAGGTATTGTAAAATTGTTCATGATTTTCTACTACTCAAAACGTTAAACGCGTTTATCTCAATACTGTATTTTTCAAGTTGACCGAACTCGTAACTCAAGCAATTTTCAACCGATTTACTTGAAATTTTCAGATGCCCTGTAATATACATTGTCTATGGAAGTACATAGGATTTTTTTTATATTGCGTAGTTCATTTGCTATTAACAATTATCTTAGAATTTTTTAGGCAAGTTTTTCACTTTTCACTTTAAAGGGGCCATTTGGCCAAAAATCAATATATCGAAAAGTTCCTACGTACTTCTATAGCAGTTAGTATCGAAAGAATTCATTTACTCATTATCTATTATTTAAAAAGTTACAGGAGTTGTTGGCCCTGTCGTGGACCCCGAAAAAAAGACGTCTTCGCAAAAACGCTGCACAGCCGCCATTTTGTAATAAATTGCTTCAAAAAAATTATTGTAAGCAGTCACTGATATAGATAATAAAATCACGTTTCTGTTATCTCGATTTATTTTGTAGTATTTCGGAAAACAAATCCTCAAAAAGCCTATTTTTTCCTGCCTCTAAGGTGGTCTAACCCCTTAAGGGTTTTTAAGCTAATTTTTAAATTATTTTGTATAGATTCAGTTGAAAACACTTTCTCTGAATATTTTTAAGATTCCATGACTTTCCCCCACTAATATTTCCTTCCCTGAATTTCCAGTCCTGCGGACAGGAAAACTTAATCTAACGATGCTTTTGACAAACCAAAAATGTATTAGATTAGATAATGCTCAGTAAAAAGGTAAGCTAATAAAATTTGTACCTTCATTCAAAACTACATAACACAATTAAAATAACTACGCTTCCTGTTTTTAATTGATAAATAAAACAAAAATTTTACAGGTCTTACCAATTGTCTTTTAGTATATCCAGGCATATAGCTCCAGTTACTGACGATATGTTGGGGTGCCAGATTTTTGTAATAAATCGAACCTGAAAAGTCAATATTTCATTAAACCTTTGTGTTGTTTACATATTTAAATCTTACTTACCTTGGGCGGATTGAATGGATAAGTCTCGGGCACTTTTATCTCAAGAACAAATTTTCCACCCTCATAAGGTGTGTCTGGCGGTCCTGCTATTTCTCCCTTTAGTTGCGTCCAGTCGTCATGAATTAATTCAATTTTGATTGAACATTGAACTATCTGTAAGAATTCGCCGGTTAGATTGACACAAATCTTTTAGTCTTAAAGGGCGTCTGTTGTAAATGTGTGAATGGCAGGGAATTTTTGAAGCGTCGTAAAAAAGCAACCAATATTTTAACCATCCATTTTCTTATAACATTTAAAGAACGCAGAAAAATAGAATAATAGCAGCTGTAAAGTGGGGAGTCATGGCACATGACCATATCCATGATTTCTCGAGATCTACCGGACCGATTTACCTGAAATTTTTAGAGTCTTCTTTATAGACAGACTTCTCTATATCTGCAACTATTTCATTTATTTCCAATTTTATCTTTAAAAATTTCGATAAATCCCAAAAAAGTGATAAGAAAAATGTTTTTTAGGCAGCGCCATTTTGTGAAGATTCTTTTTAACTTTTCTGTAGTTCTAGATATAGTGACATTATCACAATAATGTTTTTTCTTCGACTGCTAGTAGGGTTGGAAACGTGGGTATGCCAACTTTTTGAGACTGCCGACTTCATCAGCTGCTAATTTTATTTATTCTGTTTTTCTTTGAATGTTAAAATGTGGATAGTAAAAATATTGACTGCCTTTTTTACGACACTTTAAAGATTGTATGAGCTTCATGCCTCTACACCAGAATATACCCCTTAAAAGTATTAACAAATTAGTAGGTAGGTGTTTACTTTATTTGCAAATGCATGTAGATGTATATCGCGATAGACTAACCGAAATGTTTTAAATTGCTTATCGACAAAACTTGCCAGTAGCAGGTCAGAGTGTAATTAGATTTGCTGCAAAAAAAAAACAAAAGCAGCCAAGAAGAAACAACCGCCGCGCTGTTTGTTATACAAAATATGAGGAATTATTTTGCCTCACATATGTATTGATTTGTTCTAAATTTAGAATCGCCACATTTTCGTCAACTGACTTTTAAAAACAAAAATTATTTTAGTTTACAAATGAATTCATAACTATTGCTAACCAACAAGGATTAGTTCATTGGTTAAACGTTTTGAGAAATGAATTGCAAAAGAAGTGAAACTGTGGACAGCGGCATAAGTGAAAACCTAAGATCTGGTGATAGTGATTCTGGCAAGTAGTTCAGTTTTCGTTTTCGATTTCTTTATAAATGCAAATGTTTACGTAAATCGTGATGTTTTGTGTATTGTTCAATGATGAAAACAGAAACAGGTGTAAATTTAAGGTTAAAATTGGCCAAGCCGCCTCCTAGATATCTTTGATTTTCCAAAAATAAGGTTTAGTTTCGAAAACATACATGATTCAGGATGTGTAATATGAATTAAAGAAATAAATAAGTTAACTTACCTCATCGCTTCGCATCACTTCCTTGAATTCTCTTTTGATGCGGGATACTGCCATATCAGCCATCCTTGATTGTTTTTGATTATTCCTACAGAATAACAATTGTTCGATAAATTGAACTTAAATGTTTTTTTTTGTTTTTTGAAAATCGAATTTAAATTTTATTTTTTGGAGAGACGGGGAAAGACTTCGAAGGGAGCAGTTTTCATTTATTTATGCATGAATTTGTTTCTCATTGTTGCGCGAAATGTCAAGCTGCTTTGTTGTTCAGTTATAAAATGAAAAGCTCAATGCTTTTCTTTATAAGATTGGAGTATAATTTAAAATTAATTTTGTTTTTAGAATTGAAAGGTACCTACTTTCTTGGTAAATAAAAATGGAACAAATTTTAATTTGTTAAATCCAAAAGTAAAATTCGCAAAATTGTTTTCCAACGTTCTCTTTCTAGCAATGACTATAGTTTTTTCTCGTTCTCGCAATGAAAGAGAAATCCTTGTAATTTATGTCAAAATTTGTCACTAATGGATGGGATGTGTTGATAAGGTATGAAATGGGGATGTTTTTATTGGTTAATTTGTTGAACAGTTTCTGAGCAAAAAGGTAAGGGAGGGCAGTTGAAAAAGGTTTTCCCAAAATCAAATCAACACGAACTCTTGAAACTTCGTGCGAATAAAAGCAACTGTTTTCCTTCTCTGTTACTTTATTTTGTAGCCGCCGTATTAATAAACGCGGAATAGCTGGGTTCCATGGATTAAGTGGAAAATGGTATAATGGTAACTTTAATTAAATGGAAAATGGTATAATGGTAACTTAATCCATGGAATAAGGCTATTCCGCGTTTATTAATACGGCGGTAGGTGTATAACTGGTGGTTAACGGCTATAATCAGGCTGTAATTGAATAACGTCATTCCCACTTTTTTTTAAACAGGTTTTACTTTGATGGCAAACAATGTTTTGCTGCAGCAGTTTTCAAATCAACCGATAGAAAACTTATATTTTCGGGCAAGAGAATTTTTCTTGCAGACAAGAATGCACTACCTTGCCACAGTTGACTCTTTGGTTCTACTCTGTGAGCAGGGCCAACGAAGAGGTTTGGCAGAATCGATTTAAGAAATTCATTCTTATTCTTGCCTATTATGGAATTCGCAGGATTTTACTCCCGGGGAGTTGACAGGATTCGCGGTAGATTCGTACTCTCCTTATTTGGTATTAATGAATTCGACGAATGAGCTGTATTATCAATACCAGAACTACCTTATTGCTTTTCACTGCTGCTGTCCTCTGTGGTTCTACTCTGTGCTGCTGTCATTTATGTTGACAAAACGAAAAAATTCATTTAACTTGATACGCAAACAAATTTGAAATTAAAATAAAGCAAGTTTCAGTTTTAAGTTAAAAGTGATATTTATAGTGGATTCAATTGCATATTATTTTGATGTAAGAGAAAACTCATCGAGATATACTCGAATAGAACTACGATACCAAATTAAGAGTATTTTGGATGTTTCGGATGAGAGCCTACATTCGAATAAAAAAACTCATTAGATTGCATACACATCATAATTTTTCTATATACTTTTTTCCATTTGAAAATCTCTATAAATGGTGGACCCATGCTATTTAGTGATGTTTGCAGCCTTTAAATTGTTGCTGCTCCGAATACTTTTTTGTTAAGTTTTTTGCAACATCGGGCTCAGTTTTCATCAGCTCAACTATTTTACGAAATTTTTCCATATTTGTGGTCCACTTTCTTAAAAAGAAGTAAAATAAATACCTGAACATTCCATATCATAAATTTTAACTAACCTTTTTGCACTTTTCATGTTTTATTTGTTGTTTTCTAGTAAGTTTTTGTCTTTACTAATTTCGATTCGCTACAAAAATGTCGCGAATGTGAAATGGAAAAAATTATATGGAGTGCGAATGGTTTGCGAATTCACTAATACCAAATAAGTTGAACAGAAAAGTCGGTAGTGCAGGTTTTGTTACCGACATTCATTCAACTCCTTTCGTCGAATTCCATAATAGCAAAATTTTCGCGAATGGTTGAAACTCACGCTAAATAGCATTCGCCGGATTCCATAATAGGGGTGATTATTAAAATAGTACTTTTGAGTATACTTTTTTAAATTTTTTTCGATAGCAGTGCTGCTAGCTTCATTAAGTACTGAAAATACAGTTTCTGGAGCACTTTTTTGCAAAAACGCCTGTGAGGTAATGAAAGTGTCACATAAGCACGGGTCACACATGGCTGCTTGCCAGCTGCTTCTTGCCAGCGGCTTAGCAGAAGCAGCCAGCGGCTGGCAGCCCGGTCACACACAGCTGCAGAAAACCATGCTTGATAAGTGTGAACGAAAACTACATCAGACCATCCAACTTTTATCAAACGAAGTCTGTCCAACTAATTTTACAGTGTGAACAGGGCTTTTGAGTTCCAGTGGTGAAATACCTGCAAAAAATTTAAATGTGCCTAGAGTTGAGTTGAAATTCCACTTAAACTCAACTATTGGAAATCGATCCCGTTATAAAAAAGAAAAACAAAGCAAAAAATCTTTTTGTTTGATTTGCATTTTCATAGTTTTTTTATAAATATTTGCATTTGGTTTTACATATTTCTTTTTGATTTGACGATTTAATCTTTGTCGTGTGTCCTCCTGCTCCTGTGCTTTTTTGCTTAGGGCTTATTCGATTCCAGCTAAAGTGTAAATGTCGATTTCCTTTCAACCACTTGCCGGCGATACTAATTTCGATTCGTTTTTGGGTGAAAGGAATATAAAAACGTAGCGATTTTTTTTTGTAAATGTGTGCGTGCGTACCATCTGTCAATTCAACAGTATTTCATGATGAAGACAGCAAAGTTTCAAATAGCCTGGAATTCATGTTCTGCAACAAATTTTCATTAATAAAACGATTTTACGTTTCCATATTTTGATAAAGTCAACACAAACCATTTATACACTGTTTTATTATAATATTAAATAATAAATTTTGAATTTATCAAATAATTGGGCGCGCTAGATTATTGTTTCGCAAAAGTTTCACAATAAATAATAACTTTATTTGACATATCCAAACTGTCAAGCTAGTTGTGTGTGTGATAATCTGTGGGAGAATCGGTGTAGATTCGTCTCAAAAAAAGAATCGCCGCCGAATCGATATTTCTCCAAAGGAACATTTTTAAGCAAAAAATATCGCCGCCGAATCGATGGCGAATCGATACTTTTGGTGAAAGGAATTCAACATTATGTCGATTTCCTTTCAACCACTTGCCGGCGATACTAATTTCGATTCGTTTTTGGGTGAAAGGAATATAAAAACGTAGCGATTTTTTTTTGTAAATGTGTGCGTGCGTACCATCTGTCAATTCAACAGTATTTCATTTTCAGTAGTCTGGTGTCGGGTCTTTCGTCTAATGAAACAAAATAAATGAAAATGGAAGCTCATATCAATTTATGTGATTACGATGTTGTCCTGAATTCAATGGGACAATGTTTATCCAATGGGGAATATATTGTGCTGCAAAACAAAACAAGTATGTGGTGATTTAATGTAACAAATATGTAATTTTCATTGATTTTTTTTTGTCTATTTTGTAGGCACACAAAAGTTTCAGGTGAATTTTCATGAAGTAGCTGCATTCTACGGCCTACAAACTGTCGAAGTTGATGCACCTTCACCTGTTGTGAGGGAGTCACTTTCATCGAAACTGACTCCATCACAATCATCGCAATCGCAATTTTCATTAATAAAACGATTTTACGTTTCCATATTTTGATAAAGTCAACACAAACCATTTATACACTGTTTTATTATAATATTAAATAATAAATTTTGAATTTATCAAATAATTGGGCGCGCTAGATTATTGTTTCGCAAAAGTTTCACAATAAATAATAACTTTATTTGACATATCCAAACTGTCAAGCTAGTTGTGTGTGTGATAATCTGTTTGTTGAATTCCTTTCACCAAAAGTATCGATTCGCCATCGATTCGGCGGCGATATTTTTTGCTTAAAAATGTTCCTTTGGAGAAATATCGATTCGGCGGCGATTCTTTTTTTGAGACGAATCTACACCGATTCTCACACAGATTATCACACACACAACTAGCTTGACAGTTTGGATATGTCAAATAAAGTTATTATTTATTGTGAAACTTTTGCGAAACAATAATCTAGCGCGCCCAATTATTTGATAAATTCAAAATTTATTATTTAATATTATAATAAAACAGTGTATAAATGGTTTGTGTTGACTTTATCAAAATATGGAAACGTAAAATCGTTTTATTAATGAAAATTTGTTGCAGAACATGAATTCCAGGCTATTTGAAACTATTTGAAATACTGTTGAATTGACAGATGGTACGCACGCACACATTTACAAAAAAAAATCGCTACGTTTTTATATTCCTTTCACCCAAAAACGAATCGAAATTAGTATCGCCGGCAAGTGGTTGAAAGGAATTCAACATGTGAGAATCGGTGTAGATTCGTCTCAAAAAAAGAATCGCCGCCGAATCGATATTTCTCCAAAGGAACATTTTTAAGCAAAAAATATCGCCGCCGAATCGATGGCGAATCGATACTTTTGGTGAAAGGAATTCAACATAAAGTAGGGTACACACTGTCATTTTTTTCCATCATTTCTGCTGGAATGATGGAAAAAAATGATAGTGTGTAGATGCAAATGATAAATGACGAAAAAATGACGAGGAAAATGATGAAGATCAAAATTTTTCGTGGGTATGACTGGAATGATGGAATGAAATGATAGTACAAGAAAACAGTTGCATTTAATAGCACGAATTAAAATGATAGTGTGTAGCATGAAGTGAAACGTTCAGGAATGACAGTTTTGGAATGTCATTTAAGAAATGACAGTGTGTACCCTACTTAAGAGAAATTTCATTCCTTAAAAAAATAGCAAATCGACGTTAAAATCGAAGGCCTAGATCTAGCTTAAACTGACTTCGACATTCTGATTGGAGTTCCAGCACAAAAATCTTAAGCTAAACCTTATTTCAACTGTGTTCATATTAAACTGCAAAAACGTTGTGCGTGCAGAAGCCTTGCATTTTCTGACAATGAATAGGTATGTACAAATGTTACTTTTGTATTATAACAAAACTAGAAATGCTTTAAACCTTTATTTAAATATTTTGAAGGTGTCATTGTCTCATTTTATTACCTTAAATCAGTTCTTTGTCTGTTAAAAATTTGTTTCCCAAAACTGCATGACCGTTTGGATGAAACTAGGTTCAGGTAATGTTTTACCCTTCAAGGTCATAATATATGGGATAGGTTTTTAATATCATTCCTAGAAGCGAACAATTCTTGTTGAATTCTGTAGGTATACGTTTTTCAAATCCTTTGTACAAAATTTTCTTTTATTGAAAACGAATATGAGCAAGTATCCTTTTCTCACGATAAACTAGTTTGTTGGACGCCGAGTTTCGCACAAACAGCAACCGCACAGGTAAGCGCTTCCATCTACGTCTGAATTTCTTTTGCTTAAGAATAAACAACAAGAGCCGGACTTCCATCAACATCGTTGAAGTTCTTACCTCTACCTTAAAACACACACAAGAATAAAAGACAGGTTCTAGGAAAACCGCACGTGGGATCACCACTCACCAGTCACCATTCTTCGGATCGATGTGCGCCAAATATTGACTTAAGCCTTGCATTTTCTTTTTCGGTTAGTTCTTTCAAATTCGTGCTTTAAGCAGTATGTTCAGTGGTTTGGTGTACTGAAGTGTGTATAAGTTAAAAATAATAATTGTGTAAGTAAATCTGGTTACCGAATTTGTTTAATCAATTAAGTCTATTGGTGGTAGGTACCTAGCTAATAGCAGCTAACACAATTTTATTTTAAATCCATTAAATTCGGTATCAGATCATTTCTTAGCTTGGAAAACAGATTCAGTAAATCTTGTTTTGCACATGGTCTTAGTTTTTACGTAGTATACTCAACGACGTCACAGGAAATAATATTGTCTGAGAGGTTGGAGTTTTATAAATTTTGTTATTTAAGTGTGCATGTCTTTTTTTTTTTTTTTATTATCGACAACGGAATTTAGTTACTATTGCACTTGTTCTAATATTAACGGTGTGATGTACATACAATTTTGTTATTTAGGAATCTTTCTCAGTGACGATGACGATAGGTCACCGCGTTCCACGCACATGCAAACAAACAAATACCTACGTTGTTCGTTATCACATAAGTCTCCACTCCAATGCGTATCAAACAAGTATACAGCTTTGGAGCATGGCTTTGGGGCACGTTCTCTTTGCAGAGCTACCAGACAGGCATGTTTGTATTGATTTAAAAAAAAAAACTGGAAGGGCTTTTTTCTTTTGTCTAAAGCTTTAAAATAATTAGGAAAGAATCGCTTAAAGATTAATAAACTAGTAAAAAGGGTTCTTTTGGACTTAGCTTCTCTTTTGTCTATTCTACCCCGAAAGTAAGCAAATGTTGATTTTGTACGGTAAAGCAAATCGTCAGACAGGTACTTATGGGGCTCAGTGTTTTAGTGTTATGCTCATGGCGAGGAAGAAAGGAACTGTATGCTCAAAATGAGAACTGAATTTTCTGCCTGAGCAGTACACTTTTAGTGTCTAAACGGGTTATGCTTATAACCGGTATATTTTTGAATACGATTTGTCATACAAAATAGAGAATTTGGTCGAGGAATAATAACACCTGGAGGCAGAGTAACGTTAAGATCACAGCGCGTCCTAAAAGCACTGATTTCATTGCGTCGATGAATATTTCGAAGGCTTCATCGGAGGGCTAAGCCTACCACGCTCTCCGTTATGGCAATAGGTGCCTAGTTTTCTAGAAGCAATTACCTAAAGTCATTTTTAAATTGTGGACTTTTAACAGTTTTTCTACCAATTGAATTTTCTAAGCAATGGAAAGCTAAGCCAAGACAAGTTGTAATTTTTTGTTGGATCAAAAAGTGTGCTTTTATTCAAATAACAAATACCGAAATCAAAACTTCCTTTGATAATTAATTTCCAAAAATTCTTCAGATTGCTGACGTGCCTGAATAACGTTGATGTTAACACGTGGCCAAAGCTTTTACACAAAATGGGTAATAAGCATAACATCGGACGTGGTGATAGCTGATTCTGGTTCGCCGTCCCCAATTCGCGACTACGTTGCCCCCCACTCAGTTTACTTAAAAATATTTTTGAACCCAAAAAATCCTCAATCTAAACAGTGTTTTACAATTCATATGTCGTATCATAATTTTTTGGCCTTTGCGCTCACTCATATCAATATTAATATTCTCTCAGTGTAGACTGTAGATTCCAGAAAAGAATCTCTCCGCAGTTCTCGTTCTCATCGATTTTGCACATCATCAAGCAACAAAGCAAAAATGCGAGCGAAACAGAACTCAAATTCAAATACCATTTTACTTAAAGTTTAATTATGTTGGTGTGTTGCTGCTGCAAACAACAACACTGACTGAGTAGTGAGTACTGAGGCTGAGGCTACAACTGCTTGATGGTTGGTGAGCTTGGTGGGTGTCGCACACATAAACATACAAAAACATTTTATTGTGTAAAATTTTTTCATTCAATGAAGAACCAAAAGTAAAAATAATAAAACTTCTACCCGTAGATTGTGTGATGCCAGTTCGATCTGCTAATCCGATACGCGCTAAAAGTTTGATCCGCGACAATTTGGAGAAACAGGCTGGTAATAGGAACTTATTACACTCCAGAATGCCAAACATAAAAGTGTTTTCGGGTACCTCTCATCCAGATTTGGCCCAACGGATTGTCGATAGACTCGGCATTGACTTGGGAAAAGTGGTTACAAAAAAATTCAGCAATTTGGAAACATGGTAAGTCAAATTGATTTTCATTCAAATTAAAAATTAAAAGTGTTTTCGCTCAGTTTTCTATCCCTTTGTCCTATGAAAAATGAAGATAAGTGCTATCTACTTAAAAAAAAAAAAAAATGATACACAGAAAATGTGACATAATTTAATTTCAAAGCAACAACTATCATCGACTACCTACCGAATATCGATTAAACACAAAACAAAATTGTTTGCATGTCAGCCAGGTTAAATATTCAGTTTCGATTTGTTTGAGGATGGTGTTGTTATTTTGAATAGAAAAAAATTTAATTTGTGTTTCTCAAGCATGTGAGTCGGAATAAAGAAAAAAATGCCTACAAATTTAAGGTTATGAAGACAACTTTTAAAATGATTGTACGATATTGTAGCTGTCACGTTTTTTCCTGTCCATAAAATTGCACCACCTAGTCTTTCCCTGTTCAAAGGGAGGCATGAGTGAGAGATAAAGAAGAAAATCACAAACAAGTGTTCTTTAATTAAATTGTTTTTTTACTTAGTAGGTATATTCATTTCTATTCACGTTTTTATATGAGTAGGTACCTACCTACAAGCTACAACTACTTTAATATTAAATTAGGGGTTTGTAGATTTTTGTTTTTCTTATTGTCTCATATTGTACAGATTCCCTCAGGCTATTGTTTGATTTTCAGAGCGAACTAGTGGCCACTCTCGAAGCGAAAGAGATCTCAAACAAATTTTTATTAAAAACTTTCCATTCCCGAGGCGTTTTATATTCAACGTACATAGATATGTTCTTCTAACCTCGTGGTGATTCTAACACACTCGTCAGCTGTTTTGTATTGAATGCGTACGCCGCGCTGAATGGTGTTGTAATTAAAGTTGTTTCCACGTGGAAATGAATGTTTTAAACATTTTTATTGTTTCAGTGCATACATATGTCGTTCCGGAATGTAGATTTATTTGAGCGTTATGTTTTTTAACAAGTAATATTAAATGAGAAAGAATGTTTTTATTCGAAAACCGCCAATAGCTGTTGTCATTTTATCATTGGCAATTTGCCCTGAATATCTTTTGTTCTACAAATGTACCTACATAATGCTGTCACGTAAATTGTCTTTTTTTGGTCAACATTTTATAACTTCGCAATATGATATTTTTTTATACTAGGTGTAGTAAAATGAGAAAAGAATCAATAACAAAGACTTCAAGGCAATCTCAACGGTTCAATTTTCTATTGAGATAATCTTAAATTTTTTTTTAGACGAGTGATGCTTGCATATTCTTGAAGAAAAACCTTATCGTGTTAAGGTCTGCAAGTTGAGAACATGTTGACAACAGAAAAATAGATTAAATCAATCTTGAATAGCTACCTAGTTAGGTAGATAGAGTTTACTTCGATGTCACTTTAAATTGTTATTGCAAGGCTTAAGGATAAATTTGGTTTGTGCAAATTTTCATTCCACATGCCCTACAAAAAAAAAAATTCTAGGTAGGTAGGTAGGTACTCTTAAGATGATGTAATTTCAGACTGCTGTTGGTTTTAACTCACGATCAGACCATGTATGCATTTGTAGATTCAAATAGATCATTTTGTAGAGGCGTTATCAAAACAAACCATTGGCGTAAATTTGCAAACCGGTTGTAATTGCGATAAAGAAATTCAAGCAAATAGGTACAGCTGAATACATGATTTAATCAGTATTGATACTTCTACATTATGTACGACGACGACCTAACTATTTACACGTATGCATTTCAATTGAATTGATGGCGGTCGTTGTAGGTTTTGGCAATATGCAAAATTGCAAAAAATTATACGTAGTTGGTATAGGTATCTCTATATCTCTGCTCGTATAAAGCCATGATCCATGATTGTAGCTTAAACCTCAAACTTTTGTGGTTTGCAAATTAAGTTCTGAGAGATTACAACTATTAAAAAAAAACTATTTAAAAAATTGATGGATAAAAAATGAATGCTAAACTTTAAACTTTAATTTATAAAAAAATTTTTTCTCGCACTCCCCATGTTCTAGGTTCTAGGATATTCTCATACATTTAATTTAATTTGTCTCAATTTTGTGCTGGTTTCCGGCGGCTCAGTTATATGGAGTCTTCGATTAGTAAAAAAAATCAATCTTTTTTTATACAAATCTGTCAAAATGGTAATTTTAACCCTATTTGCAAAGTAATTGTTTTTTTTTAAACCTTGGATCAGTTGTGCAGATTCCGATTTTTATAAGGGTCTACATCTTAATGCACCAACACCAACTCAATCATCTGTCAGCTTGATGGACACTATTTTCACCGACGGGAAAAAATCACTTACACAATGACAATGAAAAAAAATACGTGTTCCATTGGCAACGAAAAAGATTAATTTTTTTATAAAAATCTTTTTTTACTAACCACATTCACAATAACAAAAAGAGATTTTCTTGTTATCGTGAACAATTCTCTGAACAGCTATTGATTTTCTATCTTATTAGTTTCAGAACTCTTTTTTTCGTCAAAAACGAGAAATATGTACTTATTTTATTTTCATTTTTGACAGACCCCAAAGTGTAACACACAGTTGTTCCTAATGGGCCCACACTACGCAAACACGTGTGTTCCAACGTGTGTTTGTGCAAATATAGTTTCGCCACACACTACACAAACATGTTAGAGAGATAGGTACTAGTTGCGTACCGTTTTTCATCTCAATTTCTCAATCAGATCTACGGAGCAATGAGCTATTTAGCATGTGCAGCTTTAATTATTGCCTTGACTATTAAAAAAAAAAAAAGAATTTGGTGTAAAGAGTGGTTTATTCATCTTTATTTCATGAAAATTGGCATCTGTTTGAGCAAAATTCGACACACACCACTCCAACATGTTTGTGCAAACACGGAAAATGCCAAATTTTTTGAATTTCTTTAAACGCGTTTGTGCAAACACTCAACATCGCTGCACACAACTCAAACAGTTTGCACAAACATTTTTAACAACAACAAAATGGTTTGCGCAATAAGTGAAACACTTACAGTCGTATTTATAATCCTATTCCAAAATATGTCTAACTTTGGACAGATCTTAGAACAGTGTCCAAGTCCAAATCGTATTTATAAACACTTTCATCGCTGTCTAAGAAATGTATAACTTAAGACACCGAAATTGGTTGTCTAAACTATGGCTAAAGTGACCATTGATACAGCAAAAAACAATTTTGTTGAACATGTTATAAAACACTGTTGAGAGTGTTAAGATCGAAAAAAATAAGTAGTTTTAGGTGCAAAAATACTACTTTCAACAATTCCATTTATAAATTGCACAAATTTGATCATTTTATGAGACTTGGAAAAGCTGTAACACAAAGTCAAGTCAGCTGTTTTTTTGGTCTAGTTCAAGTCGTACGCCACTCTCTTTCAGAGCCTTATAGTTGTTGTACTCGTATACCAAAACACAGACAATGGTACTGCACGGATACATCATGAACGTTACCATTTAGGTTTTCTTTCGAAGTTGATATTTTGAAGGGTTGTTTAGACAACTGTTGGAATGCATTTATAAATACAAAAGGTCTGTTCGTTGAACTTTCCCCAGGGTTGACCCAGGTATTCTTGACAACCCTATGAGTTGTCAAAAAAATCTGGGTTTTCCACTTCTCAAAAAACGCTAAACCACAAATCACCACACATCCCTGTCATTAAAAAAAAATACATGCCATTTGACAGCCCTCAAATCGCCACAGCAAAAAGCTAGGGCGAGTTTGGGGAAAACCTATGGCAAACCTGTGGCTCAAAAAACACTTAATTTGACATTCAGGGTGAATTTAGGTTTCTCAAAAAACGCTTTGTGGCGACCCTAGTGCAACCCCAGGGCTTCAACGAACAGACCTAAAATTGGCTAAGGCTTGTCCAACTCCTTAGGCACCGTCTAGCTGGACAACTGTCTAAGGATGTTCTAAGGAAATTTTATAAATACGACTGTTATTGTTCATAAAAAATATAGTAGTTTCAGGTATTAATAGGCGTGTTTAATGAAAAAAGAGCAGAGCAGCGTAGCTCAGAGCAGAGCAAGAAATGAGATAAATGTCAGGCAATTTAGAGCAGAACAGCTGGTGTCAAAAGTCAGCTGATAAGAAAGCAACAAACATTTTGCGACCTTAGCTAGTTTTCCAAAATTATGTTTGGTATGCTATTATAATAAAAATCTATGTGCGGAAACATTGGAATCAAAACTAAACTAACTTGCGATGTTAATTCAATTGATTTTAAGTTAAATTCGATTTCAAATAGATTGCAAAACGCAAAATATAAACAAAAATATTTAAATCAAATGTCAACAGCTGATTTTGACACTTTTGCTCCACTCTACTCTTAAGGCCCCGGCCCATAGAACGCGTTGCGCGCGTGCGGCACCGCTTCCAACTGACAGCTCGATTAAATACACACGATCTTATGAGAGGTGACCCATAAGCACCGCGCGCAACGCTCCGAACGCGCCGAGTAGCCCAACTTTCTACTTTGCCGCGGCTCTCACGCGGTGACAGAAGAGAGACATGCGCAGTCACAACCAATTTGAAGTTTTCTCTTATATGGAAAAAGTGACAATGGGCGCGTTCAAGAACCTATCGGATAGCCTATCTCGGAAAGCCGTATCTTAGATACCTTTTTGAACGATCGACAACAGACAACAGCTGTGAAATATTAAAATTCGACTTTTGAAAACAGAAAAACATTCAAAATATCATTGCTAGACGATTATAACTTATTTTTTTCGATTTCTCACACGTAAACAA
Organism: Melanostoma mellinum; assembly: GCA_914767635.1. NCBI lineage: Eukaryota > Metazoa > Arthropoda > Insecta > Diptera > Syrphidae > Melanostoma > Melanostoma mellinum. Next base: position 158,851,356 of record OU612058.1, on the reverse strand, counting down.
CAACAACAACAAGCTATCCGGATACGATTCTTGAACGCCCCCATTTTGACTAAATTTATCTGTCAAAACACCGCAACGGATTCTATGGGACCCCTATCAGTTGCGCGCGGCAAAACCCACCGCATCAGCTACCGCGCGCAACGCGTTCTATGGGCCGGGGCCGTTACTCAAAAGCAAGTGCAGAAAATGCTGCTCTAAAAGCTCTAGAGCAGGTCATTAAACACAAAAAAAAAGCTCGGAGTAGAAAAATTTGTCATTAAACACCAAAAAGCTTCTTTTTTTCTGCTCTTGATCGATCTATAGCAGGTCATTAAACACACTTAATGCTTCTTCACTTCTCAGAATAAAGGGATTCTTGATTTCACTTCTTATGTCGCAGCTTCCGAAGGATTTCGATAACTTCTTATTTCCGTTCTTCAAAAGTAAACTTTGGAGTGAATTGGAGACTTTGAAGTCATAAATTTGACACATCTGCCAGTCCAGTTCTCCAATTTTACTAAAAAATATATTTTCGGAAAAGACATTAAAAGGATTAAAAAAATGTAATTTCCTAAAAAAGTAGAAACTTCCCTTTTTGAGACATAGTGAATTTAAATAAGTTGATTGTCGGACGGCGCGTTTGAATCGGGAGGCAGAAAGAAAAGTAGATACATAACTCAGGATGCGATCACACGCCTTCGACCTTTCGACTAAGCATTCTACCACTGCCGCCTTTTTATTGGCTTGGCAACAAACTTACTCCGCCTATATCAGAATATCAGTTTTGTTTGGCTAAACTTATTTGCTAGTGCTGGAGAGGTTTTTATTGCATTCAAAACAAGTAGGCGCTGCTGCTGATAACAACGTCTTCAAAGTGTTTAGAACACAGAAAAATTATAGAAAACAACTTATTATTTTTTGGTTGAGATTTATTGAAAATCACAACTAAAGAAGAAGAAGTTCCCTCAACTCCAATGCCCAGTTTACCCAGGTTCGACAATCGGGACATCAGTTATGTTGATGTATTCTCCTAGCAAAAGTGTTAAATGATATTGAAGCTATAACTGGTAATTAAGCTTCTGCTACCGGGCGGCGTGTTACGTATGTTACTGCGGCTGTATTTCAAAACTGTACCTCTCTCTACAAGCTAATTTTTTTCCTACTAATGGAATGTAAAATAAAATTCTTTAGGTTTTATTCAAACTTTGTTTTAAGAAGAATGAATTCATAGACAATATTTTGTAACAAAATTATTTCCATTTTGTATTACAAAGTTTCAAGCAGACATTCGCTTTCCTATCAGAGATCTTACCAAGTGATAAGATATCATTTGAATTGCAATAATGGAGACAAAAAATTATAAAAATAAAAATAAAAATATATTTAAAGTGCCTGCAGTTCTTCAATTGCGTATTGTGTTCGCGTATGTTGCAGCCCAGCAATCTTTCGTAGTTGTGCAAAGAAGAGAATGCTCACGAGAAAAAAAGACAAACTCATGTTTTGAAAAACATTGTTTGTAAATTTCTTGAAAAATTCGATGCGCAGTGTCACTTTCTGACAATTACTTAACCCGACTACTGGAAACATGATAATTTCTGTGCACAAAATGCGTGTTTACACGCCTGCAAAAAGTCAATTGGCGCAAGGAAACGGCTGATTTTTTTTTCCGAAGAAAGATAAGGGTTGCCAAAAGATGGCATGTTTTGTCAAATTTGATATGTGAACAGAATAATTGAAGCTTTACGTTCGAGTACTTTATTGTTAATGAACGAAATGTCTTAATAATATTTTAGAGTCTTAAATGTTTGATCAATTTTTTTTAATGCAGTAAGCAGGAAAATCACTCATGTGTGTATTGCTGAGTAAAAAAGAAAAAGACGCAGCGATCTCAATCTCAGAAGTTTGCGAGTGTTTCTTCCCGCAAGAAAGATGCGCGAAGCCACAGCGTAACCGCAGTGTTACCGCAGTGATGTGTTGACCACTCAATTCATTTGTAAGTACTGTAAGACGGTACCGCAGTATCAGGGGCTTGATTGGCGCTTGGTCTATGAGCGTTTGTCTGGAATTTGTGTCTCACGCAAAAAGGTCTTTGTAACCTGTGTTTGTTTGACGGTCCAGGTGTATAATAGTTCCAGCTTCACTTTATTCTATTCTATTGTTAAGTCTATTTCAAAGCCCAAATCAAACAACAGAAACAGAAGCAAGAGTGCAATCATTGCGTTGACTTAAACAGGTAATAAGATCTTAGTGGACAGGATTTAAAAAGAATCTTGCCTAAAGTGTTGTTAACTTTAAACTTGCTGCAAATATGAGTCCATAATTTCTAAGCAATGCGTAATGTCTTCTATTATATCCTAACTTCTTCTTATTGTTGTTGTTTCTAAATAAATAAAACTTCTTATAGGCCTTCAATGCTATCTTATAAAGTTGTTTGGCACTTGCAATTTTTCCTTAACCCGTGAATATTTTATGTTTAATTTCATTATAACTAAAGCGTTGAAATCGGAGAATCTGTTCGAGGTGAAGATGTCTACATCATTCAGTCCGGTTCGGGCGAAATAAACGATAATCTAATGGAGCTGCTGATTATGATAAATGCCTGCAAAATTGCATCCGCATCGCGTGTGACAGCTGTAATTCCTTGTTTCCCTTATGCCCGACAAGACAAAAAAGATAAGGTAATAAAGTGTAAATTTTATGTCGAAACTGCAAAGTAATTTATATTCTTAATGTGTATTAAACAAAAGGTTTAAGTTGTTTGTGCAATTTTTAAATAATCTTTATTTTTTTTTTCTTAATTTCAAAGTTCAGTTAAAATTTGTTTGGTTTAGTTTTACTTTTATACATATATATTTTTTAAATGAATTAACTTTTTTTTTTATATATAGATATTCATATGTATTTATATCAAACTTGAACAAATGCTCTTAATGTGGAAGCTGTGTTAGCAATACAATTTTATTTTAATCCCAAATAATCAATACGACCAGACAATGTAATTGTTTTTGCCTCCTTACAGACAGGTGGTGAAGAGGGCCCCATGATGAAAAAGAAAAACTACGATTGGAAATTTAGGGTATACATTTTTTATATAACTTTATTTTGAAATTGGGGAAACTAACTATTATTATTATCTGTGTTCTCATATTTGTTCATTTTGTACAAAATTTCGAAAGATTTTCTCTAAAAAAAAGAAGCAAACAAAAAACTGTGAAATGTTTCCTAAATTTTAATTGGGAGTTTTGTATATGTATGTACTATGTATGTATATTGGCGAAAAGATTGCATGAAGTATTTTATTTTGTAAACCCATTGTGGCCGTGTCAATAGCAAATATTTTTTTTTTTTTATGTCATAATGTTATCTGTTTTAATTTGTAATTCATTATGTGCTATTTGTGATGAAATTTGTTTTTTCCTCTTACTGTTTAAATTCATACGATGATTTAAATGATAAAGAGTCAATTCATAACATTCAATTGAAGGGTTTTGGAAAATCATTAAAGTTCTAAGATCGTAAGGAAATCTGTGGATACGAACTATGGTGCTTAGTTTTATTTGCTTTATCATGTGCTCTCTACTTTAACTCTGAACTGGCTTTCGCACTAGTCTACATTTTGGCATTCGCGTTTGCTTCAACTCGCATGTTTACTGTGTCAAGTAAAACTTTTTGAAAGAGTTATCCAATGCCCCAAGCATAACACGTGCTGTTATGCCAAACAACATTTCTCTCCCTCTCTCTTAGCAAAAAGTTTTAAATAAAAGAAAGTTGTTTTTCCTAATTTCTAAGAGCGTTTCGATGGGTCCCATTTAGCTCCTATAATATTGTTGTTGAATAATTGATCAACAAACGATTTTATTCGAAAGTTGATCACAAATTCCTAGTCTTCTGATGATTGGAAATCAGAATGGCTAAGTTTATCTTAGGGGACAGAGCTAGAAAATATTGTGAATTTTTTCTTACTTCAAATTGAAAAAACTCGAGGGATTTGCAGCTATCACTACATCCAAAATAAAAATTTGCATCGTGAATGGAAGTGAAAATCGATTTATCTTATTGGATATCAAAATTGGTTATTCGACTGCCATTTTATGCTAAGCTTAAAAATGTGTGCTCTTAGTGTAAGTTTGAAGGTGTGATAGATAAACTGAAAAAGGCAAGTAGATTTTTGTTCAGTCTTAAGCACGGGTCGCTCACGGCTGGTTGCCAGCGGCGATTGGAGTAGCCGCTACTACCAGCCGCTGATAAGCTTAGTGTGACCACGAAATTCACCACACTCGCTGCCACCCGGCCGGCGAGTAGTTGGCAGCGGCTGGCAAAGTTGCGGCTGCTAAAATAAAAAAATACTGCTACACCTTCTGTTTAGCAAACTTTTCATTCAAAATTTATTTCAAATATCATAAATATGTTTAAAAATTAGAAATAAAGTTCAAATTCAAAAGCAATACTTGTATGGTAGCTGCTGTAGCTACTTGCTGAGAGAAGCTGACGAGTAGCAGCCGATAGTGCGACCAGGCAGCCAGCCGCTTAAATAAACTCGCCTTAGGAATGATCGCTTTTTGTGTTGTTAATTTTTTTGCGACATGACTTTCATTCCCTGGAAGACTGTAACCATTCGCTCTCAATTTGCTTTTAGTTTGAATCTGCTTTAATTTCAACGACCTTACTTTTGTATAGCCAATGGTATTCACTCATTAAAATGAGAGTCATCACCAATAAGGCGATCTAAGAATAATATAATAAACCAACTGCTTTAAAAATAAGTTGAAAAAAAAAACGAAGTTCCAGATACAGCTAGTTCATAAATAGTTCCAAAAAACATAAAAGTTCCAAAACATTCATTACGAAGATATTTTTAGTCCATTCTTTTTGAAATTCGTAGTCCGAGACGTTTTAAGTTTTGTTTTAATGTAATCCCATACAGACGGTCAACGGACAACGGAATTATCCTATAAAGGTTGTATTTGGTACGGAACATTTAAATACCAGCAAATCAGTTTCTTTTACATTTGAAATGCTTTCACAAACAAAAACTGTAAAGGCTTTTCTTTATACAGTTTTGAAGTGATATTATTATTTTTTCTGATGTTATCAGATTAGTTATATTTTTAATGGCAATCTATGAATGACTTAGTCTCTAAAGGTCTGATACAGCACTTCATGATAAGCCCATGCATTTTGTTTTGTCAACAAAAATATTATAACTTCACCAACACCCTTCACTTTTTTCTTTACTTGAGCTTCTCAAATAAACCTTCTTAATGCGGTGATACTAATTCCAAGACTTACTTACTTAGTAACTGCAATGGAGTCTCTAATGCCTTGAGTGGGAACGGTGCTCAAACAACATACCCCTCGAACGAGTTTGATTCCTGACGATCTGTCTCAGTAATGGGCCTTAAAATACATATCCCTTCAGCGATATTGATTCATGACGAGCTATCTTCAGTTGCAATCCAAGTTAGTTGAGATAGTTTTCTACTTGAGTGCAAAGCTAAGACAAGACTTCAGGTTTCAGAAGTGTTTTTGACTGTATTCATTTTATATAACATTTTGCCTATGACGTGGGAGTGCGGCGCGGCGGTCAGATGCAGAAAAACAACCAATTGCGCTATATTCTGATTCTGCTCTCCCAAAGTTTGTTGTTCCCGTATAGTTTGTTTATTTGCAATTAAAATTGAAAATCGGATTCGAATTGAAATTTCTCTCTGAAAGACTTGTATGCAGTATTGCTTGAATGAAAAAACCGTTTCCAAGTATTTTTTCCGCAAACGATCGGATAGTAAGTTGTGTGGTGTGGAAGGCACCCCGTCTTAATTCTTGGGAACGCTATTGTTTTCACAGCTTTCAGACCGCGTACAAAAGTGGACACAATTAGCATTAATGATTTTTGAGAAAAGAACTTAATATCTATTAAGCATAAACTAACGCCCTTACCGTTGAAGTTAACCTGTTCAACCACAACAGCGTTTGCTAGGAAGGTTCAGGCAGCTGAAGGAATGAAAAATAAGATCTAAGACGTTTGGATTCGGCAATCTCCTCATTTCACGCAATTTGTTGTTTAAACGGCTACGACCTTCTCCGAAACAGTTGTTATTTATTTAGCGTCGTTGTTCCCTTTGACTTTTATGCCAACTGCAGGCATGAGTAAAACTATTAAAATTCAGTTGACATACCAATTAATTGCTTACTAAATAGTACGTTTGGAATTGCCGTGGCAATATTAATGTCAATTATAGTTCGACCTCATCTATCACCACTTGACGTTTGCTCTCGCCTGCTATTGAAACATTTTCTATTTTTCTATTTTCATAAACATAAGCTAGGGTCTTTTCGTTGTCTCAAATCGTCTGCGGTAGAATGTAGCTGTGAAGACTTTCAAAAGATTTTGGCTTTTGGTATTTGTTGTTATTCTTGAAAGTATGATATGAAAATATCAGGTTGATACCCTTAACGAAAAAAGTTTAGAGAAAAAAAAAAAAACGAAAAGAAGAAGCGCCGAATAATGCTCGGTAGATTGACTTGATTGATCACCATTCTTCGTTCGATATGCTGTTTTAGTTTATAGTGTGGTACCCAGTGGCATAACTCCAAACTTTAATATATTAACAATTAGAGTGTAGGACGAAATTCCAAGGCATAGGAATTACTATCCGATTTAATTTTATAACGCACACCTTCAGGAGTGGTTTAAAGTTTCTTGTAAGCTGCTTTATTAATTTATTTTTATATGAGTAGTAAGTGAAGGTTATTACATATTCAGAAAATGTGTTGTATTTCATTACATAAAAGTATTTCCATTAACTCATTGCTCCTGGCATATGAAAGCCTACTAGTTTTTACTCACAAAAAATCAACGTGCTTCTGCAGATGCTGTCTTTTTTTCTTATAACAATCTACAAAAAGAAAAAAAGTACTTAAACTTGGAAATATTTAAGGTTGAGGAAATCTTTTAAAAAATAACACTCGCATTCTTTTATAATTTAACATCTGCAACAAACGCTTTTTCATTCATCTATGTGCCTTTAAACTTGTGGCTAAATTTATATCATCTTTCGAAATTTTGTACAGAGAAATAAAAAAATTGAGATCAAAAAAGAGAAAAGGTTCCGCTGCGGCAAAGAGCATCTTCCACATTATGCAGCTGTGTAGAATGGTGTTTGGAACAATTATAGACCCCTTTGAGTTTGAGTTTTAATTCATTAGCAAGGAATGACCGAGCTGTTAGTTGATTGATGAACATACGAAAGCAAAATTAATTGCAAGCATTTGTTTAATATGATAAGATGCAGTGCTGGTTGTGTTTTTTAGTTTGTTACTTTTTGAATGAGTGTGATTCAATTTTGTTTGCACCAACCAAAAACTAACTTTACATTCCCAAATGTTCTTATCACTTGAGTTCGTTCATTTAACACTCTCCTCCGTAAATGCAACAAGTGCATATCATTTTGATTACAACAAGCAAAGCGATTCTTCAATTCAAAATAAAACCGTAATACATACGAACTATGTATACTTCTTCCTCCCTTTGTGTAATTTGTTGTATATTACAAATAAAGAATTTTTTCTTCACTCAGAGGTTATTTTTGTACAAATATTTAACCACTTTCCTTTTTTTAATTGTTTTTCAAAATGCACAAACTTTATTTTGACAACTCTAATTCGGACGAATAAAAAACAAAAACAAACAAAAAAATAAAACAGATCTCGTGCAAGTTGCCTTATTTCTTCTTAATGTCTGTATTTGATTTTATTTTTCTTTTCAATATCTTTTTAGGAATTTTCATCGAAACAATATACTGTGAGTAATCGATGCAATTCAGTTGCGCTGAAGGAAACCTTTTACCTCTACCTACACAAAAATTGCTATCAATTGTTTCCAAGGATTTATTTATTTGTTTTGCTCTTAATTTAACCTTTCTTTTTTCCCCTCTTTATCAAGTTTCACGATAAAATGATATAATTAATTTGTTTTACTACTGTATGGTTTCGTTTTGTTTATATAAATATAAACCGCCACAAATCATACCATTTCGTAGCTTTTGAAGGCATGAGAATGAAAAAGTTTTCCCCAATTTATTTTTGTCACTCCTATACTAATAATGTAAAGTCCCCAACTTTAAATTATGTTTACACTTTTTTTTAAATTCAAGATCAATCTTCTACGAGCATTGCATTTCATAGCTTTTTGATATAAAAATCAAGTGAAACCACGACTCATAAAAAAATTATAAATATATATTTTTGAAATAGGTTTCCAGTATGTATTTTTTCAACAATTTTTTTTTTTAGTAACGATAGCTATTGTGGCAGATGCAACTGTAAGAGGTCACATTTCTTTTTTAATTTAAATTGAATTTTGTTTTTCATAGCCAAGAAGTTATTTCGCGAAGCGCAGCCACATTTGTGTTTCAGTTAAATTTGCTTTTATATTATTCTAATTCTCTTCTAGGAACTTTTGTAGTTTTATTTGCAAATCTAAAGCTTAGTCCGTTGCATTAATAGTGTTGTTACTTCACTTCAATCGATATTGGAAGTAATGACAACAAAAAAGGGTTCCAAAAACATATATTTTTCAATCGTCGCCTTGGGATTAATTCACAACAAATACTTACATAATTGATTTGAATCATTGAAATACAAATTTCAATAGAAAAACAGTTTGCTTTTGTGTTTCGTTTTCTTTTTTTTTTCTTTTTTTTTGTTATTTTTTTTTTACATAGAATTTGTTTAATTTTGGCAATAAAAGTGTTTTAAATTTCATTCGGTTTGTGTCATCATACACATCAAAATATTAACATTCATTATTTAAATCAATCCATTCATAAAAAAGAAACAAATCGAAATTTTTATTCTACCAACATTTATTTGATTTATTTTTGTTTGTGTCTATTTTCAGAGCCGTGCTCCTATTTCGGCGAAATTGGTTGCGAATATGCTATCAGTGGCCGGAGCCGACCACATTATTACAATGGACTTGCATGCTTCACAAATTCAGGTATGTACAAAAGCCAAGATTCATATTTTTTGTTTTTGTTTTCACAGACTTAATCGGTTTTACAAGAATCGAGGTTTTGGTCAAAATCTGAATTAGATTAGAATTTATAGTGGGTTGAGATTGCGCAGCTCTAGGCACTGCGGTGTCTGAATGAAACAAATTTTGCCAACCCATGTGAAGTTGCAGAGCAGTTCTCGAGCGCCTGAATAAACAATGTGGGTGAATGAGTTTGAGTTTCTCTAGGGTATTTAGACTTTCTATGGCGGAAAAGTGCAAGATATTCTATAATAATGTTCAGAAATGTTTCTTCATTTTCGAGGCATGGTTTGCAGATGGGGTGTGCTGCCAACCTTTTCTGGTGAAGCTGTATTTTTAGAGAAACAGTAGCCGGTTAATAGTCCTGTGCAAGTTTTAAGGGTTTTACTATTGAAAATCAATACGAATTTTAATGTTTTTCTTAGTATATTCGAACAGGAGTTACTCAAGTCAAGTTTTAGTAACGTCAAGCTTTATTGGATTTTTCCATAAGAATGTTCTTGAATGTGTGTTGCTTAGTTACACCACAGAAGTGTTCAGGCCCGATGAATGGTTTAGATACTCCGTCTTTGGCTGAAAAGCTGCCTTTTTGTTACCATGTGCTGGGATCCGGTTTAGGATATCAGAGTTTTTCCTTGCAAGTTCAGAGAGTAATGTTATTGTCTCTTAGATAAGTTTAAATCTTATGACAGGTGACAGGTTTAGTGCTTTTAGGGCAGCTTGGCTGTTTAAAAAAATGAAGATTGTTTTGGTTTTCGTGTTCGATGAACTTATTATTCTCAATCATTGGTTAAAGGCAAACATTTCAGCTTGAAAAATGGATGAATGACTACCAAGACTTACTGAAAAGTTCGTTGTAGGAGAGTCGGAAAATCCCGGAACCTGTGCCAGTTTCTATTTTTGAGCAGTTATTGTACCAGACCATATCTTGTCTTAAAGGGGCTTTGTGTTCTAACAATCTTCCCTAGAGGGGAACACTATGGAGAAGTTGAGTTGTACACGGAGATATTAGCATCCAAGCTCCTTCTAAAACGGTTGAGTTTTTCTAGACTGTCCATTATCATAAGGTTTTTTATAGGGTTTGGATTTGAGGTGATACGTCCTTGATGGAGGAGACGGTAGGTTGCCAGTCTTGCTTCCATTTTTGTAAAAATGAGAATTCGTTCGCATACATCCAGTAATGCATGTTGTTGCCAATCTTTAAAGCTGTTTCATCTTCTTCCGAGTCGGGCTACCCTATTTATTTATTTTTTGGTTTTAGGAAGGTGTTTTTTCATAACTTGTCGTGCCTTCGTTTGATCTAATGTTACACATCATAAGTCCAATTACTGACTTACTTAGGTGTGCATTACAGTTTGGGGTGATCCTTGGCCTCAACCAACATCCATCTGTAACGACTATAAGTCCAATTAGAGCAACTCTATAAGTTCTTTGATTGATATTTTAACTGAACACATTTATTCCCTATTTAAAAATTGCAAGTTCTGGGCGTTCTTACACAACTGCCATAGCACACTTACAAGACCCATAAAGCGATGTGTTTTCGTGTATTTTTGGATATGTTTTTGTTTGTACTTCAGATTCATTAAAACAGTACAATGGGAAAGTTGATTCTTGAAATTTTCGGTCGAATTACCGGATCTGTTATCGATTATTACATGACTGAATTATGTGAATTTGGCTCACAGTATCTCATTTCACAGATGAAGTGCTCACCAATCAATGTTTGTCTGTTACGCGGGTGGCTCGAATCCCATCAGAAGCCAAAAATGTTTTTCCACGTGTATTGCCTTTCTCTCGAGGGATTGGCAAGCCCTCCGATACTAAATTCATTCCCATTAAAAGAGCTTTCTCGAGTAGCTGTTCGGAATCGGCAGAAAATTATAGGCCCCCCATTCTCTCACAAAGGCAATGATTGTGTTGCTCCTCGCTCTGTTGGGTCACCCTATTTAATTTTATTTTTTTTAAAGCAAACTGCACGACAACCGCGTGACAAAAGCGTGAAAAAACTCAAACCCCCTGAATAAAAGGTACTTAATCACTTTAATTCTAATTTGGAAGGAAGTCAACTCACTAACATTCATTTTAAATTTCGCTTTTGGCTTAAGAATCCAATTTCAAAAATTACTTTGCTAAAATTTTTGAATAGAAATAATAGCTCTGCTAAAGTGGAAATGTGTTACAATGTAAGGTAATTATATTAGTCGGACTTTTAGTTAAATCGGAAAACTTCTGTGTGAAAAGAAATTGGAAACTGCCCTTTATCTCCTTAGTACAAGTCATGCTTTAACTTAATGACGCAAGATGTATTTAAGGTCTCATTGTTATAATGGCCGCAGTGACGTTGATCTTTCCCATAATAACACCTTGTGTGACTCTTGTCTCACATATGTAAATATTTGGTAAATCGAACTAGAATTTTAATAAAACTTTGTGTGGCAACAGATTCATTGCATTAAATCAAATTGACCTTACATTTTGGACGGATGTTTACTCCAAACAATTCCAATGCCACCAGTTTACCGTGTAATTATCTTGTTCACAGAAAAGAAATCAAGTCTTTTGACGAATCTACACTTTAATGAAAAACAAATGATTAATAAAAACTAATAATAAACGCAAACAATACCTACAAAAAGATGTACATATTTCAATAATTTTCCACTGCGTCTTATCAATTTGTTTATTTTAAAAACTACTCTCATTGTTTTTACTTGAAAATACATATTGTGATTATCTTTCCGTCACCCCCTATGGCGTGGTTTTGAACTTTTGAAATGATCCCCATGAAAATATGACGTTAATATTAAGCTAAGATTTCAAAGCACGTCATTGAAATAAAGAAAAAAAAGCATTACTGTTGACAGCAAAAGTACCAAACAAATATTTTATTCATGCTGATAAGGTGTAATCCTAGAAACATAGATAGCAGTCCAGAGACAAACGTTTTTTGGAATGTCTATTTAAATTGAACCAACGTCATCTTATCAGTATAAAATATTGCCTTCTACAATTCACGAACAATTCAAACTGAATATTGTCATTCAATTTGCAATAACCAAAAATTGATTAGCAGTTCCCGAAACTAAACAGAAAGATCATTTTGTTGAACTAATGGATTTTATTCCATGGAATAGATGGTACCCCCGTGGTATTGGACTTAGAGTGTCGAACTATTATATTTGTAAGGCTGATGATATAACATTTTTAGAAAGCTTTGACAGGCCCCCAAGATTAGCTTTGTCTTAAAAAGTGCTTTCTTCATTCAATTTTCGGAACCACTCAGTAATGGTTGAGAGAAATGCACTGGTTTGTTCTTCCCAAATATTTATTTATTTTATTCAATTCCAGCCGAGAGGCTCCATTTTTGACCAATTTCTGCAGAATTTGGTCAGCAAATTTGCTCTTCCAAGGCGTCAATCATCTCAGACTTATCTGCGTAGACAAGCGACTTCATATAACCCAAAAAAAGCGTTTTCGTTTCAAGAAAATCTAACATCTAACAACTAATCTAACGTAAGGTAACCAGTGGTCTTTTCTTCCACGATGAAATGGCAAACCCAACTGAGCATAAATCAAGTGACCAACTCCAAAAAAGTATTGCCAGATTGAAAACCACACGTCTGAAAACACCCATTATTATATCAATCGTTAGTTAAATTTATTTCGGTCGCAACTACTCAATGGCTTTGGTTAAGTAGAGTCTTTATTATGAGGTACTTTTCGGGACATCTGGCAATGGAAGATTTTGGAAGTAAAAACGTCCAGAAGTATAGATTTAAACATCTTTAAATATATAACATACGATAAATTGCTGCTACCAAACAGCTACAATGACAAAACGATTTTTATTGCACTACTATTTTTGTAGCACAAGTACAACAAAATTAAAAAAAAAACCTTGTGTACAGCTTTTACATAATTAACTGACGGCCAGATAAAATTGCCAGACAATTGAATTCGATATCTGAATGATATCAATAACTTTTTTATCTACTAATCCAATACAATATATGTTTTGCTAATATCCTCATACTTTCACGCCCAAAGTTTGTTGTCGGCAAACCTTTGCGGTGGAAATATTTTAACTCAAAATTCAAGTCTGTAATCTTTTTTTTTTTTACATAACTAAAACCTATCAATCAAATCTGTTTATCAATCAAAATACTTTACTTCACATGTGACTGTTGAATTCAGAAAACGCTAGTGAAGTGAGCTCTGCGTTTGCTCTAAAATCAGCTTGGTTTTTCCATTAAGCAATGTAGAGAACAGATGAGCTCTGACGTTTCTTTTAGTGCGTTTTTCTTTTGTCGTAACATAATATTTCAAAATATTCTATTTGCACTTTTTGAATGCCTTTAAAACAAACTATATTATTCCAAAGATTTTTGCTTCGCTGAATTGAAGTATGAACTTGGAATTTTCCTAATAGCTCGCGTTTCCGAGTTGCACTCAAAATCGAAAAAAATTCACTTTTTGCTATCTTTGAGCCTATGTTTTAACATGAAAATATAAACCCAAAAACAATTCATTGCTTTTCCGTTGATTTGTTATCTGCTGAATCCAAACACGGCCTCAAAGTGACTCTATTAGATGAAATTACTGAGATATTTAGCTTCAAAAGTTGTAAAACGCGGTCATGCATTATTTTGAAGCTTAGGTACAGTCTCTTAAGACATTTGAGTCAGAAAATCTGGATGCGCTTTATTTATATTCAGTCACAGAATTGCTCTATCACATCAGGTTCTTGATATTATTGTACAGTGCACTAAGAACTTTGAAAAATGTTTTATATATTTACTTACCTACTCCTTTCCCACTTTGCATGCTTCATTGAAGAAAAAAGTAAATCCCATTTGGTTGGGAGATCTGTTCTGAATTCACGCAAAGAGAAAAAAACATCTGTTAAATGTTAAATAGAAAAAAATTTGCTTATTTAAATTTTTTCTACCAGTTTTTGGTTGAAAAAATGTTATGTGAGGAAACGAGTAAATTAGTTAGAATTCAGTAATTTGCAGAATAAAAGAAATTACAAAACATGAAAATGTGAATTCCTATATTTGAACATCAGTTAGAGACGTTTTCGGAAAAAAACAAGTATTATCATATCGGTTGTATGGCAGATACTGTTATTTCAAGACCTAGAACACACTTTTTCAATCCTTACGGATTCAATTTCTGTTTTCGTTTTTAATCCGGCCGCAAATCAAAATAGTAGCCAAGTATGACACTCTCTATGTTATATGATTACTAGCGACCCGCCCCGGCTTCGCACGGGTACAATGCTGATACTAAATACACTACATGGGTATAAAATATATAGCGTGCGAAGCCATAGCGGATCGCTGTGTTTTAATATAAAAAGTTCACAGTTTTTCTATAGTGTAGTTCAGCATTGTACCCGTGCGAAGCCGGAGAGGGTCGCTAGTAAAACATAATTTGCTATTCGTGCGACGTGCTTCAGGGAGGAACGCGGCCTCCGACGCGCTATTTATAAGCTCACTCCCGCCGCCCCGGTCGGCTGGTATCGCCGCAAACGCTACGTCCCGCAATTTTTATATCTGTAATATCTTCGAAAATATTCATTTAAATCACATGCTGAAAAGGGCAATTTTGATTTACATGAAATGCAAAAATCTAATGTACGAAGGTGGTTTGATAAGTCCGTGACTTTTTTAATAAAACAAACTTTTTGTGGCAAATATACATTTTATTTTTCTACATAAGCACCTTTTAGCTCGATACATTTAGTCCAGTGTTTTTCAAATTTTTTTATTCCCTGCAAATAATAGATCTTCTCAAGGCTCTCAAAACACGCGTTTGTTTCGGTAATAACTTAACTTAATTCGGCTCAAATCTCTTACCACCCAGTAATTTCATTAGGTTTGGAATTTGATAATAGTCGCAGGGTTCTAAATCTGGAGAATACGCTGGATGGGGTAGAAGTCCGTATCTCAATTTGTGAATTGCCATTTTTTTGAATTGCGCTTATGGTCGAGTGTGAGCAATCGCGGCACCCATCTCGCGGAGAATTTTCTCATGTCCAAATATTCGTGTAAAATATGATGTACCCGTTGAGTTGAGGTACCTACAGCATGAGCCAACTCACGCACTTTCATTCTCCGATCATCCAATATCATTTCATGGATTTTATCGACGATTTCCAGCGTGATCACTTCTTTTGGGCGACCTGAACGTTCGGCGTCTTTAGTGCTGGTACGACCACAACGGAACTCTGTAAACCACTTCTTTACCATTGAAATTGATGGTGCCGGGTCCCCGTAGTATTTATCAAGCCTTTCCTTAGTTTCAGTGATGGAATTTTTACGTAAAAAGTAATGTTTAATGAGAACACGAGATTCCCTTTTTTCCATTTTCGTAAAAATTGACGAGGTTGTCTGCTCTGAATGGGTATCGAACACCAACTGCATGACGTAGCTTGCTCAAAATTTGACAGTTGCCTACTAATAGATTACAGTTGACAGCAGCACTGTTGCATTTGGAGTAACTGCGCGAGATATTCAAAAAGTCACTGACTTATCAAACCACCCTCGTATTTAATTGGATAAGGAATGATACTGTATCGTTTAAAATATCTTGGTAAATAACCCATATTTTTTTTGTAATATGTAAAAGATGAAAATGGTTACTGTGGGTTATCCTTAGGACTGCTGTCGCGGACTTTTTTATTTATCTTTCTTAGATATACAATTCCGTTATACATAAATTTGATCTGTTTCGTAAGGTTTAGCCAGCGTTTGCAATGTAAGCGCAGAGAAATATGTTGGTTACGACATCACATTGCAAATCTTAAAATTTCTCGGCTTTTCTCTACTATAATATGCATGCATTATACATATAAACCTTCCTCTTAAATCCGTTGCGTAGTTTTAATAATCAGGAATACATAGAGACATGGGGACAGAGAAAGCGACTTTGTTTTATACTAATGTAGTGATGGTAACAGCCTCTGTTTCGCAGTCAAGTGAGAAAAAAAATGGTAGATTTTAGTACCTTTTTCGAAAGAGTCATAAACTCTTTTAAGAAAATGTGTATGCGTATGCGGATTGGAGTTATCAAATTTCAGATACGACTTACGAGTAGTATGTTTTGTTGAGGTAAATGTGACATTGCGTAAAGAGATAGGTTAACAATGTTATCAATGTATTACCTTATGTTCTATGCATCTTAGGTTAACCTCGATTAAAGTTCAAGAAACGAAGCAGGGGCCGAATTACCACATCAGTGATGGAGTGAGTGAATGCAATTTCTCTTTCAAAATTCGCTTTAAATAATAATAATTTAAATAATATCAGTCTGCTATTGATTTCAATTCGTTCAAATACTGATGAAAAGAGTGTCAAATTGTGGTACTAAAGTGTTAGATAACAAGTGAAGTAATGCCAAACTCACATAATGCTGCAGTCACGTATTACTCGATCGGGCTCCTGGTTTGGCTAACGGATTATTTAATTTTTATTTGTAAATTTTATTTAAAAAAAACATTATTTTTTCGCTTTGTCGTTTTTGTTTTTTATTTTAAAATTTCAACAAAAAAACCTTCAAAGAATTTTGCTTTCCCCATCGTCTCTGTCTAAAATAAACGATGAACTTCGTCTGAGAATATTCAATGATTCTTCACTAGGAAGCTTATGAATCAACAAATTATTTATTTGACCCCAAAGTTCTTCGATGCGTTCATTTTTCAACTCGAGCATATTTTCCAAATGGACTAATTTCTGGCAAAGTACTTCTATTTTGTTATTCCTGTCGTTTAACTCCTTTTGAGTGTGTTCAAAAATTGAATACAAAATCATTTTTTGTGGAACTTGAATTATTGCATCACCGATTTGTTTATTAACATTGATCATAACTATTTCGTCGTTCATTGAAAAACATAATTCATCTTCTTGATTTTGTAGATTTAGATTCTTGCTTTGAATAGAAGCTTCGTTTTTCATTATTTCATATAACAACTGCTCTATAAATCCAGGAGTAGATTTTGAGATTGAATCGAGGACATGTGATTTCTGTTGAATACCAAGCTTCTTAAATATTTTGTGATTGAGAGTGTCCCAATTGCTTCGTTTCAGTTGCACTGAAGAACTTGGTGAATAGTTGTGCAAATCTATAAGCCTTGGGTACATTTCTTTTAAAATAATGGCAACTAATACTCCGTCGGAAAAATCCCGATGTATTTTTGTTCTTGTTATCATTTTTTTAGTTGAAAATTTATCCAACCATGTCCAAAGTTCTTTCTGCTGGTTTTCTGTTAGTTTTTTGGCCAGCATCGTCTTTTTTTCAAGAAAAATACGAAACAAAAGAACCCGAAAATATAAATTTCAAAATGAATTAAAAAAAATTGACGTGAGATTTTTAGTTTGATTATTTTGTTTAGCATGTTTTTACTTGGGTGTTCTAAAAGGTTTCTGATTGCAGGTTGAAAAGAAATTTTTGTCATCGTTCAATTGAAAATTGCAAATGAATTTTAAGAATAGACGAAAGAGCATATATGTAATAGAAATGATTTATTGACCAATTTTCGGATATATAAGTGAAGTGGAAATCTGTTTTTCCGTCGGCTCTTTTGGTCACTATGATTTTGGTAATGAAACAATCAAGTTACATTAACTTTCCCATATTTCAAACAACCATCGTGATCATGAAAGGATCATAACTCTCCTATTTTCTGCTTCAACGAGAGTTTCAAGTATTACTTAAAGCTTTTTAAGGGGCGGGAATTATTTGAACGTTACGGTGCGTTACAGTTGCGTTACGGGGTACAACGCGTAACGTAACGTTTTTTATTTTAATATAATATTAGTGAATTAAAACATTGTTCGTGATTTTTTGTTTATAATTATTTCAAATGCGTCAAAACACTAACTAAAAATTTTAAGGAAAGTGGGATACAGAAAAACTTTTGCGTTTATTGGGGGGAGAGGGTTTAAAGTTTCAAAAATTGAGTTACGTAATACTTGAACGGCTCCCAAACTAATGATCCGTCTGTGAGGTTAGGTTACGCAATTTTGACCTCATAATGCTTCGGCAAACCTCCCGTCGGAGGTCAACCAAATGCAACTGTCGTTGCATTTGTCTGTACCAGGAGTCTTTTGATCCGCCTTTCCTTTTCTTCCTTCGCGATCGTTTCTGAACGTTGTATGATATTATATTCTTTGAAATGTTCTCTGGCTATCCTTTTAACGTGACTCTTTTTTTAAAGATGGTATTTTTGACGTGAAAGTTCCACGAGCCTTGGTACTTCTAATACGATCAAGCTTTGTTACTCTTGCTATCATACGGAGCATTTTCATCTCAGTTGCTGTCAACTTACTCTCATACTTTTTTTTTATAATATACGCGCACATCAAGGGGTTAATTTATACCCTTATAATGTTATTAACACAGTGCGAGCGGTTAAGGAGGAAGGAAAGGATTAGAAAGGAGGTGCCGATGCAAATTATGTTTAAACTTCTGTGTATTACAATGGGAGGGGAAAACAGAGTCAGGTAAAGCATTCCACATCCGAGTAGTACGGCTAAAGAATGAATCTCTATATTTCACTGTACGACCGAAATTGGGCTGAAGGTAAAACTGATTTGCATTCCTTGCGAGGCGTGTATTGCGGTTAAATTGCTTAGGGGGAGGAATGCAACTGGCTATTTCGCCCGAGCATTCAAACCTATAGAAAAGAGAGAGACATGAGACATTACGACGATGATCAAGACATTCAATTGATTCAACTATTGAACTATCACCTATCATTCTTACTGCTCTGTTTTGAACCTTATCGAGCAGGCACAATGATGTTTTAGGAGCACCTGACCAGATATGTGAATTGTACTCTAACTTAGGACGGATGTAGGTTTTATAAATAGTAGCCAGATCAGAAGGGGTGAAAAATTACTTGCACCTTTTAAGGAAACCTAAGCATTTAGCAGCATTTTTGACGACTTCAAATATGTGGTCATTCCAACGAAGATCATCGTTGACACACATACCAAGTACTGACAGCTTTTCGGTTTCTTGGATGCAGGCACCATTCATGGGTAATGGTAGAGGGGGAATGTTTAGCTTTAACGACAACATTGAGTTTTCGAAGCATTGAATTCTACTCGGTTTTTTTTTACCCCATGTAACAATGCTGTCAATGTCAGAATTCAATGAGCTTATCATACGCAACCGTTCCATTTCCACTTCCGAAGAGCAGGGACTTGAATTTGGAAACGATTGGAGCACAATCGCGTCACTATTGATCCCAGATATTTATACTTTTCATACTCGAACAACAAGTTTCCCGTCAAATAAGTGTCTAAAATAGGAATGTATGGATCAGAAAGCGTCAGAGTAATACGGCGAAATGATTGAAAATCTGCAGTTTTTTGCCGAAAGCAGTTAGAAGAAATTCTACTTTCATTCTTAAGTCCTTTAAAAGTAGAATTGAAACTAACTTTCAAATGAATTGAAAGTAAAATAAAGCTACCTTGTTGGGCCCCATTACTTTATAACTATTTTACCATGTAGTCAAGTAGTGTAATAAAGAGCAGAGAACTCAAGATATTTCCTTCGTCACTGGTTTTTCATACACACCCTTAATTATCCGTAAATAGTCGTCTAGAGCTTCGTTGTCTGAGGACTGGGAGTCACTTCGCTTTTGTCGATCGAATAATTTTCCAAGTCAACAAGCACAACTTGCAAATCTTGTATGGAATCACGATGTTTTACCAAGGGAACTTAAATTTAGAATTCCATCAGCTGTTGACTTACCCAATCATTGTGAAATAAAAGAGACAAAACTTAGTTTAGATTCTTAAACTCAAACAAAAAGACAATAATTTAAAAAAGCTGTATATTAACAAACTGAGTATTTTTTTTTCATTACAGGGATTCTTTGATATTCCCGTTGACAATTTATATGCCGAGCCAGCAGTTTTAAAATGGATCAAGGAAAACATTCCAGAATGGAAAAATTCAATTATTGTTTCACCTGATGCTGGTGGTGCGAAGCGGTATGTATAGTCGACTTTAGATTTTTGATTTTTTTTCTTGAACATGTTTTAAAACAAATATTAAATCATTAAAGAACATTTAAAATTTTTATGAACTTTTAAAATCAAACAAGTTTTTAATTAATAAATATTTCTAATATTTTAGCGTGACATCAATTGCTGATCGTCTCAATGTGGAGTTTGCTTTGATACACAAAGAACGAAAAAAGGCCAACGAAGTTGCGTCGATGGTTCTTGTTGGTGATGTTAAAGATAAAATCGCCATTCTCGTCGATGATATGGCCGATACTTGCGGAACTATTGTTCATGCTGCTGATAGGCTTGTAGAGGCTGGAGCTACAAAGGTAAGAATATAAAATTTTGTGTGTTTAGAACTTTAATCTTATTGCAAATATTTCTATTCACATAGGTTTATGCCATTTTGACTCATGGAATATTTTCGGGGCCAGCTATTTCCCGAATTAATAACGCTTGCTTTGAAGCTGTAGTAGTCACAAATACTATACCCCAGGACGGTCACATGCGGGACTGTCCCAAAATTCAGGTACGTCTTTAATTCAATAGTATGTGTCTGTATGTTTTTATTTAATAGGATCGAAGCTAGAGTAGGTTTTTTCAAAAATTATTTAATAGAAGTGTATTGTTATACAAATTTAGGTGTGGGGCTGTAAAACAGACTAATTACAAGAAAATTATTTAAGTTTAACAGCACTCAATTCTATCAATGCACCCGGTCCTAAAAATCACAATTGGAAAAACAGTCCTCATTTTCAAATTTGTTATATTAACGTTTTTTGTTAAATAAGTAAACAGGGTGGCACAGCAAAGTTCGAAAAGTTTCGGAGCATAACGGCTTTCAGAGACCTACTATTTTTTGCCGAATCCGAAGCGCGTTTCATGGCAGTGTGAATTGATTATTTTTGGAGAACTTACCAATTCCTTGCAAAGGGTGATGTCCATATTAAGCAATCTCTTGTTTTTGTGATTCGAAGCTTAAACTCACAAATCAGAAAAGAAAAACATGTAACTTGAAAGTCGTAATGAATCGTCCCCAATACATAGTTCTAATAATTGGGTACGTTCAAGAACCTATCAGCTGATCAATTGGGGGCAAAGGTAGACCAAATGCTCTCGGATACCTTTAGATAGCTTATAGAAGAAGTTCGTTTTTGTCTCTGGTAAATGTTTAACATACAAACAACAGCAAAAAGCTGTTCGGATACGGTTATTGAACGTTTATTGTAAAATTTTCATCCCCCACACATTTTATTTCCTTTTGAAGCTTGTATGTCTCTCTTCTTGTTTGGTTTACAAGGTGATATAAAAGTGAGATACGATATGACGCGATTACTTCAAAACTCGTTGACAAACCTCCCGGTTTTGAAATATTGAAGGGGTGAATAAAAATTTTTGCTGATGTACTCGCATTTTTTTTTTTTTTTTGTAACTCAAAATTTTTAAGAAGAAGGCTATGCTAGGCTGGAGAACTCAGACCAACCATCCCTTCGTTGTAAGAGTAGCTATATATGAAAGTCGATGGTTGTAATTTTATTCAAAAACTCAAGGCTTGCGTAGAGATTAAACTGGGACTATCGACTTTGCACAGTATAACTGCTGTGCCCCTGTTCTGTAACTATCGCCTCGATTAAATCAGGCGATAAACGGTGGAAAATGGAGTTAAATCCTAATAAATTCATAGAATTTCGTTACATTTTCCACCGTTTATCGCCGAGGCGATAGTTACAGAACAGGGAGGCACTGCCCTCAAAACCCAAGTTGTCCAACTATAGATCATAGAGATTAGATATTTAAGCTTTTCACACTTTAGAATCATTTTCATTCAAATAAATGTCTGGAACGACCATGGGCGATCTGAAAACCGCCAACACAAGTACTCAGTCTTTTTTGGCATAATACGCCACCTGCTCTTTCCCAAACATAAAATATATAAATAAAAAGATACATGAAAAACTCATTGCATTACTCATTACTTTGTTGTCAAGTACCCTACCTTCGAACAGTAAGCCAAGGACTTAATAAAAAGCAGTAGACTTTGATTTGGAATCCTTTTGTGACTTCAGAAAGGCATTTAACCTTTGTCACTGCTACTTATATCCTCAATCATGCGAAACAAAGACTATTGAACTCTTATTTGTCTGCGGGCATTTAACAAAATTCAAAATTCCATAGAATCACGAGGCTTCTTTCCATTAGGATCTTTATGTTTAAGATAGCATTTGTGGCAGACTTACTCGTCACAAATTTCCGCATTGTTTATCAGATAGTCTTGTTTATATTTTACCTGGGAATGTATTTCTAATCACGATACTCGTAAAAAACCCCTCTTTTTCTTTACTTTGCAATCACATTTCACGATATTCCCTGTTATTTACTATTGATTTTGGCGGTAGTTTTATCATCGTTCTGAAATTTCCATTACCCGTTCTCGTTATTCATAATAAGTCTATGTCGTGACTGTTATTTTTTTTGGGTTTCATTTAATTGCCTCGCGTTTCGTAATTTGTGATACCCTTGTAGCTTTAGTATTCGCAAATGTTAAATAATTTACCTTCATTTTCAAATACTAAATGTTATGTTTTTTTGTTGTTTTATTTGCAGTGCATCGATGTGTCCATGATGTTTGCTGAGGCTGTAAGGAGAACACACAACGGAGAAAGTGTCTCATATCTTTTTTCAAATGTTCCATATTAGTTTTTTTTTCTTATTTTTTTTTTTATTATTAAATTACATTTTTTTTTCAATTTTGTTTTGTATGATGCAATTAAAATCAAGCATAAACAGTGTCAAGTTAAGTGAATTATCCAGGAACTAAGTACGATTGTTTTTGACATGTTTATATACAGTTGCATATAAAATAAGTTAAAATCTGTGTTAGTAACAGATTTAATAATTTCATTGATTTTGCGTTTGTTAGGGGCAATCAGTTACAAAAAAGAAAAAAATAATGTTCTGAGTGTTAAATAAATAAATGTTAATTGATTTATCATCTTTATTACAGCATAGATTATTTTTTTATGTAACATTGACCGTATGCCGAAAAATAATTAATTGTACTTGTAAGAAGCAAATAATAGGGAAAATAAAATAAACCGAAATTCAGGAAATTCATATTAGCTAACTTGGTTTTTTTGTTTTTTACTATATCCAAATAAGAAGTCTTGGTTTATCGAAGTTTATATGAGAAATTAATGCCGAAGATCAGTGCACTAATGACCAAAACCAATGCTCATCGGAATCTCCTCTTGGTATGCTGCTCTTTTATCTTGAACATTATGAGGATATTCACAACACTTGAAAAGACTATAAGTGTACAATGCGAATGTGTTTCAACCCGAACTCGACTTCTACTGCAAGGATTTAAAACACGTGAATTGATTGTATCGAATGCGCTGATCAATGAATGACGGTAAAACTTCGGTTAGCTTTCTAGGAACATCTCGTTATTTGGACAATCCAAACAATTAATAGAAAGTTTTTTCAGATAACACTGGAAAAGTCAACAATGGCTACTGAGCTTTTTTTTTCTTTGTGTTTTTAGTAAATGCAAACTTTTCTATTGTCATGAGACACTTTTGACTAATGGAGCGATCACTAAATGTAGTCCATATTATGTACGATGCAAAACAAATAAACTTCAGCAATTACACAGCTTGCCCCGCTTCACAGAATTCGTTTTATTTCCAGATCGTCCATCAGCTTACACCAGCAATTTGAAATAATAAACAAAAAACTTTCCTTTCTCTAACAAAAATAAGTACTGGTTTTATTTACTGTTTTAAAATGATTTACAAATAAATAACATTCGACCGCTCAATTATAACAATGCACTTGAATCAAAACTCGAAATCATTATCTTCAGCAGCATCTCCGTCATTTGTATCCGCCGATACTTCCTCAAAGTCTTTCTCCAGACAGGCTAAATTTTCTCGAGCTTCAAAGAACTCACCTTCTTCCATGCCTTCACCCACATACCAGTGCACGAAGGCGCGTTTTTGATACATAAGGTCATATTTGCAATTAAGCCGCGTGAAGGCCTCTGCTATTGCGGTTGTGTTTGAAAGCATACATACAGCCCTTGTTGTTTTGGCTAGTTCTGAACCAGGTACAACCGTTGGAGCTTGATAGTTGATGCCAATTTTGAATCCAGTTGGACACCAATCTACAAATGTTATATTTCTGTTTGATTTGATTGCGGATACGCCGGCGTTTATGTCCTTGGGCACAACATCTCCTCGGTACAACATACAGCAAGACATGTATTTGCCTCTTCGTGGGTCACACTTGACCATCATATTTCCAGGACTGAAGCAACTGTTTGTAAGCGAAGAAATCGAGAACTGTTCGTGCACAGCTTTCTCTGCGGACATCAGCGGAGCATATGCGACTAGAGGAAAATGTATTCTAGGATAAGGAACGAGATTTGTTTGAAATTCATTCAAATCGACATTCATTGAACCTTGAAATCTTAGCGAAGCAGTGGTAGATGAAACGACCTGCGCTATCAACCGATTGAGACTCGTGTAGTTTGGTCTGTCGACATTGAGATTCTTTTGGCATATTTCGTAAATTGCTTCGTTGTCCACCATAAATACGCAATCAGAATGCACAAGAGTTGAATGTGTAGTCAACACTGAGTTGTATGGCTCAACGACTGCTGTTGAAACCCTTGGTGAAGGATAGACGGCGAATTGAAGTTTACAAAGCTTGGGATATTCACATGCGATTCTTTCCATTAACAATGATGTAAAACCGGAACCAGTTCCACCGCCCATGCTGTGAAATATTAGGAAACCTTGCATTCCCTCACATTGTTCGGCCAACTTTTGAACTCGATTCATGACTGGATCTATAATTTCTTTGCCAATGGTATAGTGTCCTCTGGCATAGTTGTTGGCTGCATCTTCCTTGCCTGTAATAAGCTGCTCTGGGTGATAAAGATTACGACATGGTCCGGTTTTGATGTCGTCCACAACAGATTGCTCAAGATCAATAAATATTGTTCGTGGAACATAACGACCACCTTCAGTTAAGGAAAAGAATGTGTGATGACTATCGTCGGAGCAATCAGCCTTTCTGCTAGATCCGTCCGGGTTGATACCGTGCTCCAACAAGTACAACTCCCAACAAGAGTTTCCAATTTGAACACCCGCCTGGCCAATTTGTAGAGAGATGACTTCTCGCTGTGGAAATAAAATAAATAAATAAAATAAAATGACAAACTGATGTTTTTCAGTATCATACCATTTTGAGATTGAAACTAATAAAACTTTTCGACAATGGCTGAAAGGCGATATGTAACTGTGCTAACCGGTGGCCAAAATTTTGCAGCACAGAAGTTATTGGACGAGGTTGTGTATTTTTAAATTTAAATTAACACTTACGGTGGAGGGACGGTAAAAAAAATTCGGTTTTCAGAATCTAGGCTTAGAATTAGTTCTTCTTTCTTTAAAAAATAATCAATAAAATTCAGCACATGCAGAAAGTCGGAAGCCTTGCTTTTTCCCTTTTTTTTATTTGACCAAACTGCAACGATTCAATGGTAACGGATTTTTTTGCAAGTGTGTATTTGTGACTCAAAGATAAGGTAAGTGGCTCTCGTGAAGACAAGCTCTGAAAAGTGTTGGTTCAAAAGAAAGGGAGGGTTGCCGCAACTTGTTTTTGACAGGGGTAATAGTGATCTTCTTTTATTGAATTTAGTAAAATGTGAAAATTTGTTATTTGATGGGTAGGTCATGGGATTCCACAAGAGTGAATTTAAATTGTGAAGAGCAGGGGTTCTCAAACTATTTTGAGTAAGGCACCCTTTTTCCAAAACAAGCTGATACCCTAGATTGAAAATCATGTCTCAACTTTTTGACTTGCTCTTACATGTACTAGCTATAAGGCAAGTGTTGCAGTCCTGCAGAAAGCAATAAAACATGACATTACGATGATAAAGAATACGAAAAAAGTGGAGACTCCAATTCTATCTGTCTATCGATCTGTCTCTCCGTATATGGATCCACATCCTGAACCACTTGACGGATTTTCTTCAAATTTGAATTTACAGTTGTGTTAGAATTGCGTTTCTAGATTTTTAAATAGCGGTACCTGCTTACCAATATGATAATGCTTATTTTTCTCAAAAGCGAATTCCAGCGATTTTAATAAAACTTTGTATGAGGGATTAGTTTTGTCTATTGATACATAAAACTAACCAACTTTAAAAAATTGCAGTTGGTTAATTTATTATTTAGTATTATTATAAGTTTCTTAAAAAGGTGATCTTAATTGAGAAAAAAAAAAAAACGTTTTCTTTTTTTCGTCAAAATGTTTGCACCCACACTGAAGCATTTTTCAACTAATTATTATGATGGAAAAGCAATGAGAATTTTTTTTTTAACAATGTTTCTTTAAAGCTGTATTATTATATTTATTATTATTATCCTTTATTTCAAAAACAAATTAGGGTTTACAAAGAATTTATGGACATGGCATGTTGCCGTCTGCCAGATAATGACATTATTTCTATTACATGACGAGTTTAAATATAAAATTGATAGATTTGATAGATTAATTTAACAAGAATAGATGATATCTATTGTAATATATAAATATAATATTATTATATACAAAGTTCTTACAAAAATTATAACTTTAAGACAAAATAAGAAAATTACAAAGCAAATAAATATAGTATTAGATAGATAGATAGATAGATAGATAGTTGTTTTTTATTTGATAACATTTATAATTCGTGATTACATAGTTTACAAAAAACAAAAAGCATGGCTTTCTGCCGTCTGCCTCGTTGACAAAACATAATAAATTTCACTTTGAAATAAGATTATTCATAACAAATTCAATAATAGTTACTATAACCGTTGAACAAAATAAATTTTAAATTGAAAACCATCATTAGCGTTCGTTTAAATTACTTAAAAAGTCTCATTAATAATTTGATTTCTATAGAGTAGAGCTAGTTTGCAGTATTGGTATAATTTTTTTACATCCATAGTATTAAGCAGTGTTATAATTTCTTTTTCTGTTAAAATATTGCTTCCGAAAACTTGCCTTCTAATTTCTGTTAAAATCGGACATTTTCCCATGAAGTGCAAAATATCTTCTCGTTCGTTCAAGTTGCACAAAGAGCATATGATCGGTAGGTCCTCTCTATGTGGTTCGAAGTTCAACTGAAGAAGTTCGCCCCGCAACTTTATCATCATCGATATTTCGTCTACGCTATTGACATCTTTAAAATAGTTTTTCTCTCCCAGGTTGTGGTTCAACTGAGAGTAAAATTGTCTGTAAAGAGATCCTGCCGCGTCATTTAAACATTTTGCTCTATATTTTGTATCCGCTGCTGATATTAGCTGGTATAGGGACCTCTTCCAATCATCGTAGTCCGGACTATTAAGATTTAGGACTATCTCACAGTCTTTAGCAAGGTCCATCCAATCTGCATACCAACTTGATCTGGTTCGTATATCTTGTAGAGCTGCTATCTTTGGTAGCCGGTGATTATCCATTTTCATTACCTTCAGAACATAATCCACTTGCATTTTTAAAGTTCGAATGAAAAGGGGTGATAAGCTTGTTTCCAATGCTATCATATAATTTCGCATATTGGGAGGCAGTCTAAAAATTCGCTTGATGTAGTAGCGCAATAGTTTCTCCTCTGTTTCATACATTTTTGTCCCCCTAGTTTGCACTGCGTAGAGCAAAATAGATTCCGATATAGCTTCGAATATCTTGAACTTACTGCTATGGGCAATGTTTCTGTTGTAGAAGCATCTATTCCACGATGCGCTGATTGCGCCTTTAGCTTTTGTGAGCTTTTCCTTTAAATGCCTCTCCATACTTAAATTTCTCGTGAAGTAAACTCCCAAGTATTTAAAATCCTTGACAATTTCAATGCTCTCCCCATTATATTGCCATTTTTCGTTCATGCAATATCGTCCTCCTCCTTCCCTGAAGATCATAATTTTGGATTTATCCAAATTCACAACTAGACTCCAAAGCATACATTATTGTGATAGTCGGTTTATCATTAGCTGCAACGATTCAGGTGATGGTGCCAAAAGTACGATATCATCCGCGAAAAGTAATGCCTTAACTCTATGGCCTGCGTATTCAATCCCACAGGGTAGAAAGTCTACTAGGTCTTCAATAAATAAAGCAAACAGGTTTGGACTCATTGTACAACCTTGTCTGACTCCTGATTTTGTTTCAAACCACCCTGACAACTCTTCACCATTCCATACTTTGGCCAGTGTGTTTTCATAAAGGTTTTGGATAACTCTTCCAAACTTCATTGACATTCCTATGCTATAAAGTTTGTACATGAGGGCATAGTATTATAATATACAAAGTTCTTGCAAAAATTATAGCTTTCAGTCAAAATACGAAAATGATAAGGCCTTTACCTTTTTTTTTTTTAATGATAAATTAACCAGTTGAATCAAAATTTACTCAAAACTCAAAAACTACAAAAAACTGTTTCGATAAGCAAGAGCATGGTCACAAGACTTGTAGAGATTTGTCCACCCTGCGGATCCATTCAAAATGTCTATCAGTTGTGGCCTAGAGAGGACGCTTTGTTGGAAATAGAGCCTTCGAAGCTCCTGCAGAATTGGGAAAATGGCTATAAAATGGTGATGGTGGTCTATTATCGGTGAGGAATAAAGTTCAGCCTAAGAATTTCCACTCTTGCTCTAAAAATAGTGCTTATAGCTCTAGCAGGGAATTCTATTTTAAAATAATTTTTGGATTGGAGGTGGTGATTCAAATCCCTGTACATAATTCTCGTTGTTGACGCCGACGCACGCCTTAAATGAGGTATATCTCTTCATCTACCTTCGATATGACATTTGCAAAAAACTCGTGCCAGCTATCTAAGTTGAATTCTGAAAGAGTATATTGAAGACCATAAGATAGGTGCAAGATCACACCATTCTTTGAAAGGAGACGATCGCGTGCGCAAAAGATTTTGCATTATAGACTTGTGGAGACTAACACCGGGTTTTTTCATAGTTCTAATCAGGAAATCGGATTGAGTTTTTAAGTTTTTTATGTAAATGGGGGTAATACCTGACTGAACGTGGATAGCATATGTTGGAGTAGAATTCGGTAAACGAAAAAGGCGTTTGAAGAAGAACCTTTGTATAAGCTCGAACTCCTCAAAATGGGTATGGCCAAACGCTTGGATACCATAACACAAACAAGTATTGATTGTGGCTTCAAAAACCCGATACTTAGGGCCCAAGTCTATATTCTCATTTGCCTAGAAATTAGGCCAAATCACGCCAAGTGCAATTTTAAAGCTGTATATCGAGTTTCAATGCTGCGCTGCAACCGTAACTCCTGATAGACGTCATTGAACTTTTGCTTAAGCTCTTCGTCTGTTTTGAGGGTGTTCGACTCTTCTTGCATAATCATATTGGCTTCTTTCATGGGTGTCATACTGTGTCCTCTTAAAGTTTTCTGATGATTTTGACAAATGTGGAAACTGTAAGTATTCTTTGTTCTTTCCCGCTTAAATTTTGTTTATAAAGAATACATTTTCCTACAAACGCCGATATAATTAATTTTGTTTTGATCAAGTTCATATCATCACTCTCTACAGCTGCAAGTTGATTTTTTCAACATGACAAAGATATTTACTAAATGGCTGATGGTAAACATCGGTCATTCAATTCTTCAGATTTTCTTCATAAATTCTCCCTCTCTTCAGTACATTCTTCGGCAATTCCTGGCAGTACTTTGTTATAAAAGTCCTGGGCATCTTTTGGAACAGTAAAGAACTTCATGAGTTTCTTGACATTAGCCAGCTTTTTAAGGGACACTTTGTTTTATGATGTAGCTTCTTCAATTAAGCGATTTTCACAAATAGTTTAAAATTTTTTTTTTTAATGGCTTGACAAGGAGATCGCTGAAGAGGCAGGAGGGACAAATTAATGAAAATCGACAAAACTTAAAAAAAAAAAAAAAAGCTGACTGTTATCGAGGCAACCTCCTGGGCTATCAGTATAATCTTTTGGATTGCTCATTAAGCCAGAATTGAACTTCGAATAAAAAAATTAATTTATAATTGGACAAACTGCATGTGGGGTTTCCTGCTTTCTATTGGGCTTCTTAAAAAATATCGTACAATATCAAATGTTCTCATTCGACTCCGCTTAATTGTACCGCCTTTTACCGACCTGCAGCATATTAAGTCTTATGGAAAGTATCGACAAATTATACCTGAATTTTGCAAAAACGTATGCGTGTACTTTCTAAAATTTGCTGAAAAAGAGTAAATATTTTTTAAACTACTTACCAACAGTTATTTCCTGATAAAAAGGGCAAGGATTGGAAAACTGAATATACCTCAATAAAAATGTAATTACATCATCTATCTATTCGTCGAAACAGTACTTAGGTACGAAAAGAAATTTGTTGAGTTTTTTTTTTAAGCGCAAAAATACTACTTATCATTCATCATATCATTAATAAAATAGCAAAAGCAACAAAACAGTTTCTTAAAAGTTTTAAGTAAGAACTTGTCTAAAGGGGTCAATTGCAGAACTTGTCGACCCCCAAAAGCTGGGATACTGGGATACTGATATCGACCCCAATTTATCCATTTTGTTGAAGTTGACGTTGCCTAGTAGCATATGGGTAACTGCTCTCTTTTGTCTCAAATCGTAAAAAAAATTGTTAAAGGAAATGCAATTTTAGGATTAAACGCTAAAGTGAAATATTATTTCCGGCCGAATTTTTTTTTGTTGCGCATACGCCCGAGTGTACCAATAGAAGTGTACGCATATTCCAGTTGTTTTGCTTTTTTTATTATTATTATTATTACAACTTTATTAACAGGCAATAAATTACACAATTAATAATATTTTATTCGGCATTAGCTACCAGGACTTTCTGCCGATAAAGTAGTGGATACAATTAAATATAGTTTTCTAGTTTTAGTAAAGTTAATATTTTGTACAGACTCATAATGTTTTCTTTTGAAGGAATAGTTAAGAGACTTGTTAAAGTTATTGAATTGTTCACTTTTTTTGATATAGTTTTGACGTGTTCGCAGTCGACTATAAGGTGTTTAATGGTGAGGGGGGTGTTTCTGTTGCACAGGTGGCATAATATTGGTTGTTCTTTTGTTATGTAGTGGCTATGTGTGATGTTGGAGTGACCGAGTCGCAGTCTTGTGTAACATTTTATCATATTTTGGGATATATTATTTGGGTAAATAGTTTTTTCAGCTTGAGGGTTGATATTGGAGTAATGATGAGTGTATTCACTCCAATTTATTTTTTTGATTTGGTAGGCGGTGTGCAGTATGTTTTTTTTTGCGTCTTTCTTGTTGAAGATGTTGAATTGTATAAGTGGCTCGTCTAGGGCTGCCTTTGCCATTTTGTCAGCCATCTCGTTGCCTGGAATTCCAGCATGTCCAGGGACCCATATTATTTTAAGATTTTTATTTCCTATTATTTTGTCTCTGATTTGATCAATTATTTCTGTTTTGTTGTTTAGGTTTTTGAGAGCGGTGATTGCTGAGAGGCTGTCCGAGCAAATTACAGTTTTTTTCTTGTTTGTGAATGATGTTGCTTTGAGGATAGCTTGTGCTTCGGCAGTAAATATTGAGGCGGAGCTTGTTAGAAGGCCTTTGATTTTTGGATTCCCGACTTCGTCAGTTACGGCACAAGAGAAAGCGTGTTCATTTTTGGAGCCATCTGTGAAAAGGAGGTTCCATTCTGTTTTTTTGCTGGTACATTTCGTTAGTTGTAGTTGCTTTAGGAAATTTTTGTAAATTGGTGTTAATAGCATCAGTTTTAAGTTTCCATGGTGGAAACGTTTGAAATTTTGTTGATTTGTTTTGAATTGGTGTATTCCATTTTGATGAAAGATTAAATCGTCAGCGTATAATGAGTAGCTTATTTTTTTTTGTTTCTTAATTATTTTACTAATTTTATTAAAGGCTATTCCAAAAAGTACGACTGATAAGGGGGATCCTTGGGGGATGCCGTTTTCCATATTGTGCACAGAAGAGAACGTAGTTTTTATTTTAATTCGGAATTTTCTATGGGTTAGGAATGCTTTTATGAACTTGATAATTTTGGGTCCTACTTTCCACTCGGTTAATTCGTTCAAGATAACGTGGATCCCAATTCGGTCAAAAGCCTTTTCGAAATCGATGGAGAAGAGCGAAACATGATTCCTTGAACTTAAACTTGACGCAATGTATTCGTCGACGTATAGAAGCGAATCCATGGTTCCTTTACCTTTTTTAAAGCCAACTTGGTTTACGTCGATTAAGTTGTTTCTTTCTAGGAACCAAGATAGTCTGCGAGCTATGATTTTTTCAACAACCTTGCTGAGGCATGGTAGCAGGGATATTGGTCTATAACTAGATATGCTTACAATTTCTTTGTTTGGTTTGGGTATGGGGACTACAGTTGAGATTTTTCATGCGTGTGGCATGCAGCCTTGATTTAGGATCTCGTTGTATAGTTTGATTAGGCGTTTTTTTTGATGGATTGGACAGTTTTTGATCATGGCGTAGGAGATTCGGTCAAAGCCGGGCGTGTTACCTTTGCATGAGTTTATACAGCTCTCAAATTCAAATAAGCTTATGTCATCTTCGATTTGTTTCGCTATTTCGGTAATGGGTTCCAGTTGAATTGTTTGGTTTAATATTTGGTTTTTCTGGGTGCGGAATTCGGAGTGAAAGTTTGAATCACTTGAAGCTGTTGACCAGGTTTGAGCAAAAGCTTGGGCAATTTCTGATGGTGATGTTAGCATTTTATTAGATTGATCTTTTATGGCTTTTATTGAGGTGGGTTTGTAATTACCTGTGAGGGAATTTATATCAGACCATAGCTTTTTAGCAGGAGAGCTTGGGTTGATGTTGGCGGTAAATTTCTCAAAACTGTTTCTTTTTGCTTCTTTAGCTGCTTTCCTGAAGATAGCGTTTGTTTTTTTGAATGTGATCAAGTTTGTGTTTGTTTGGTATTTTTTGAATGTTTTCCAAGCTTTCTGTTTGCTTTGACAGAGATTTCCAAGTTCTTTATTCCACCATGTGACCATATGTCTGTATGTCAAATTTTTTGTTTGGGGGATTGCTAAGTTGGCTGCGTAACGGATGGATTTTTGAATGGTAGCTGATTCTTTATTAATGTTGTTGGATATTTCTTTGTTTTCCAGGAAGTCTGTAACTTTAGATTGGAATAACGGCCAGTTAGCTTTGTCAAGTTGGAATTTTTGTATCTGGTTGTTGTGATTTGCATCGTTGTTAAGGGTGATTTCGGTTGTTATTGGGAAGTGGTCACTTCCGTGAAGGTTGGTGAGGGTTTTCCATTTTGCTTTTGTGGTAAGGGAAGGGGAAATAAATGTGAGGTCTATATGTGTGAAGCTGCTATGGGTGGAAAAATGTGTAGGAGAGCCATCATTTAGAATAGCCAAGTTGGAGTTTGTGAAAAATCGTTCGACGATTTTACCACGGTTGTTGATAGTCGGAGATCCCCAAGTTGGATTCCATGCGTTGAAATCACCAGTAATCAACACAGATGTATTAAAACTGTTAGTTATGCTTTCAATCTCGGTAGATGTAAAGTTCTGTTTTGGGTGGATGTATAATGAAAAAACTGTTAGTTTAATATTCAACTCGATTTCCACTGCAACTGCTGGGATATTTGATGTTATATTTATAAATTTATGCGGCATTGATTTGTGAACTAAGAGTCCGATTCCTTGTTTGGCGGTGGTGTTGTGGTTGTGAAGATGATATGTATATTGTTAAGGAGGGTGAAAATTTGTGTTCATTGGAATGTGTGTTTCTTGCAGAGCGATGATTGAGGGTTTCAGTTGGTTTATTAGAAGTTGAAGTTCATGGAGGTTATTAAAATACCCATCCATGTTCCATTGAATAATTTTTAGGATAGATTGTTTAGAGCGAGGGTTGAATAGATATGGTTGTTTTATAGATATGTCTTGACTCCGCTCCCTGGATGTTGAAGCCTTCAAGTTCCTAAGTGAGCTTGAAGGATTCAACACCGGAGAAGCAGAGTCATTGATTTTGGAATCCTTAATATGTTTACTGGTCATCATCGGTTTCCATTTGCCTTAAGAAGTAGTTGTTTTCTTTGAGCAGTGTTTTTGTAATGCTTGATAATGGCGAGTCTGATGCCGATGAACTTGTATTTGAGTATGAATTTTGTTTTTGAGGTTGGATTTGAGTTTGAATTGTTGCGCTGGATGGTGCGGTGGTTGATTGGTTGGTGGCTGTGAGATTTCTTTCTTTTTTGAGCTGGTAGTTAGTTGTTTGGTGAGTAGGCGTATGGTTGTTGTGGATTGCTTTGGTTATTGTATTGGTTTCTTGTTGTGGGGGTTTTTCAGTTGATATTATCGGATTTGAGTTTATTGTTTTGTTTTTGTCTGCGTTTAGAATTCGGTTTTTTATTATTTCGGCCATTGATGGCTTGGGGTCAAGTTTTTTTTTTGGCGCGGTGAGTTGATGCTGTACGGGGTCGTCTCTGTAGATCTGCCAAGCTTCTCGGAGAGTGCAGCGACGGTCGGCTTTTATTTTGTTGACTGATTTATGGCGAAGGAATGTTGTACATGAAGGGTCATATGATGTATGACCATCTTCTTGGCAGTTTATGCAATATGTGCGAGCGCATTCTGTGTGTGGTGGTGGATTGCAGCATTCTTTACAGATTTCAGTACTTGTACAGCGATATTTGGGTGTCCTAATTTTTGGCAAATAGTGCATCTCATTGGGTTGGCAATGTATTCTTCTACTTTGCAGCTGAGCCATCCCAGTTTTATTTCGTTTGGCCGTTTTATTAAGTCAAAAGTAAGGATTGCTGCTCCTGTTGCAACCAATTCATTATTAACCTTCCTAAACATTTTTTTTACTTGAGTTATTTTTTGGGATTGCAGTTCACTTAACAGTTCTTCTTCAGGAATGTCTTTGATATGAGTAGAGAATATTCTTCCTTGCACTGAGTTAAGGTTGTTGTGCTGTGTAATTTTCACTGCAATGGAGTCAATGTGTGTTTGTTTTAAGAATTTGTTTGCGGTTGGTAAATTGGCTACTTTAACTAAAAGGTCGCCGGAGCGCATGGCTTTAACCTCTAATATTTCTTTTGAGATATATTCTAAGCTACGATTAATTTGGAAAAGATTATATGATGCGAGTGGGCGGAGTTTTTCAATTTCATTATCTTTTCCATTAATAGTTTTTTCTAGGCCATATATAACTAGATAGCGAGGGATGTTGTCGTCATTGGAGGCACTGGTTGGTAGTGGTGGGTAATAAGATTCACATTTTCGTTTTACTTTGGCGCGTTGGTTTAAGGGAGCGTCTGGCTCGAGTCCCTTAAACCGGTTTTTCCTGGGGGAAACCCCAGGCATAATTATTTGTGTTTTCCTGTTCCTTTTAAAAGTATTAGTTGGAGTTGAAAAATGGAAATTAGTTAATCGAGACCGCGTGTTGCGAAAATTTGACAGTTCAAAATAAATTATAAGGTCGCACTCTTTGCACACGTGTATACTTGGCGTTTGCCCCAGATGACGACCGTTTTCCTTTTTTTTTTTTTTTTTTTTTTTTTTTTTTTTTTTTTTTTTTTTTTTTTTTTTTTTCACAGTACAGCGCAACAATTATGCTTTGTTTATTGTATACAATTTCTTCCATTGCCTGCTTAACATGGATGACATATTTTCCAAAAGAGATGTTCTCGAGGTAATGACGGAAGATTTTTTTAAAATTTTTTCGATTTCGTAGCACTTGGGAGCAAAAAAAACCGATAATCGGTTAATATGTTGTTAAAAAATTTGAATGAACTAAAATTTTGTAATACTTAAGTTAAAACCGAATTAAAAATAAAAATGAGTACCTACCCACTTACCTTAATGCTCTATTGATTCTGCTTTTTAGAGATTTTTAATTTCTTCTTTTATCTATAAAAAAAAAGTAATTCTCGGTTAAAACTTACACATTGAATAGCTTCTGCTTCATACAGTTTTAACTTATTCCACCCGGTGCATTCACATGGGCTTCATCGAACTCCAAGCGAACTTCTGAGTTATTGAGTTTATATTTAGAAACCAGCAACTATTGGATTATTCGAAAAATATGTTCCAATGAATCTTTTGTGCACGATTTGAATTGACTAATCAAACACAACATATTGAAACTCTTGCATCGCATGTAATTAGTATTTTTATTACATTTTAAGGATAAAAAATCAAAATAATTTTACGAAAGACCAAGCATTCAAAAGTAGTAAATATTTCCATTTATTGCTTCAATATGCTTACAATAACTTATTCTACTTAACTCAAATAAAAATAAATTTTGTATACTAATTTTTGTTATATTTTTAATAATATTTAATAATATATTTTCTTTACTTTTATACTTTCAATTTTCTTTTAATTTAAAATGAAATGTTAACTCAGGCAGACGGCAGAATTGCCATGTCCTTATTCTTAAGAAAACAAACCCAATTGTAATAATTTAATCATAAATAAAGAATTATCTAAATATCTATATATTTATATTTGACTAAAAAAAAAATTAATATTTTTCTAAATTGTTTTATAGCAATATAATCGTATGTACGCATATAACAATGAAACTACTTAAAAACGTCACAGAAAATAGCACGTTATTTTAATATTTTCCTAATTAATTAAAAAATATTTTATACTTACAAAATAAGTAAATTTTTAACAATTGAAAATTAAGTTACATTCTTCTTCAAAAAAAGTTAATGTTTTTGTCTTTGCTTGTCAAATTTGCCAAAGAACTTCATTAAAGTTCACGAAAGAGTTATATTTTTGATAAGCTCTTAATTTTAAATAAAAACGCTAAAGAAATTTTAGCAAAACCAAAGTATTAAAACACGTCGAGTCTGATTTTCAGCTATATATTTTTGAATTGAAAAATTCAATGGAAAATTTCCATTAGTATAATTTTACAATACCAACTACTTATCTTAGAAATTTCAAGATTTATTACCTTTTAAGGCTAAAGACATTGTATAAATCCTAAACAATTTCAAAATATGCCCAACAAAACTACCACAAAATGATTCGTGGACCATTTAATCAGCGGTTATCAAACTAAATAAAAACCGAAGATCGGTAGTCGTTTTATTTCAGATACTTAAAATCGATGAGGAGTCGCTGGTAGAGTATATTCGCAACGGAATCCTAGATTCCATACACAACAAGATGATCCTTTACGAAGCTACCACCTTAGAAGACCTTAAAAAGAAGATAGAGTCTTACCAGCAAATGAAAAGATTTATGCCAACGCAACAATTGTTCAGCTAGAGCGTCAGTGGCGGAGGCAAATTACCAACGCCTGCAGCGAAAGGGGGATACACAGGCCGAACAGGACAAAGAAAACGGTGTCACAACTGCGGATCGAAGTCGCATATAACTGCTAGTTGTCCAGATAAGGGAAAGGGAACGCGCTGTTTCAAGTGTAACCAGTTCGGGCATATATCACCAGGTTGCCCAGTGAAGAATGAAAAACCTTCGACTTCAAGAGGGATCAGCCATGTAAACCGTATCGAATCACACGAATGTCACATTCCAATAAATGTGAAGGCAAGGGTAAGATATATTACGCTTTCGTGGACAACGGAAACGACGTTTCAATAATACACAAGTCGTTCCAAGAGAAAATAAGAGAAGCAGGACCCCAACTACAGGGAATGATGTTGAAAGGGTTTGGGAACAGTCCTCGAAAAACCCTGGGCTCATGTGTTTTGGAAATCCAGGTTGGAACAGGAAAATATTTGAATCGTTTCCAGGTTGTACCAGATCGGTGGATTCCAGACGAGATCCTGCTGGGAAGAGATTCTCTAAGAAATGTTGAATTAGTTATCAGTGGTGGAAAATCAAAGTCGTCAAGAATACAGAAGAAGAAAAGAGTGTTAGGGAAAAATACAATTTAGACATTTTTCAAATCGACTGGTGCCCGGAAAGAGACAGTGATTCGAAGTGGAAGG
Organism: Melanostoma mellinum; assembly: GCA_914767635.1. NCBI lineage: Eukaryota > Metazoa > Arthropoda > Insecta > Diptera > Syrphidae > Melanostoma > Melanostoma mellinum. The sequence continues at coordinate 158,813,317 of OU612058.1, read as the reverse complement.
TAGGAAACGAAGAATACCGAAATGTTGTGAATGGCATAGTAGATGCTTATAAGCCAAATAGTCGAGCAAAGTCGTGCATCGAGATCCGTATAGTGTTGACAGATGATATCCCAGTTTTCCGTAAGCTACGAAGACTGGCGGCTCCAGGAAGAGACTCAGTGAATAAACAGGTAAAAGAGTGGCTAGATGAAGGAGTCGTGGTACCTAGTAGGTCAGAATATGTCAGATTACAGAGAACTGAACAAGAAAATGATTAAAGACAGATTCCCAATGACGGTAATGGAAGAAGTGTTCGAACCTCTGCACGATGCAAACGTCTTCATTACGTTAGATTTGAAGGACGGATTTTTCCATCTAGACGTGGAAAAGAGCAGCAGAAGATTTACAGCATTCGTAACGCCAGATGGGCAGTACGAATTTATGAAGGTTCCATTCGGGTTGTGCAATTCACCGGCGGCATGCCAGAGGTTTGTCAACCAAATCTTTCGGGACTTGGTGCTGCTAAAATACTTACTGATATATGTGAACGATATAATCTAATCATCTACGCGAGGAGTGAAGACGAAGCGTTGGAGAAACTAAGAGTAGTGCTAAATGGGAAAAGTGTAACTTTTTGTCGCGGTCAGTAGATTTCTTAGGACACATTGTGGGTAATGGAAGCATAAGACCATCAGAAGAAAAGGTAACAGCGGTGCAGAAGTTCCCAAAACCAAGCAATAAGATTTTTTGGTTTAAAGTTGAATAAGTGCAAATAAAAAAAAGGAAAGAAAAAAAGACAGTACAAAGAATAAATCTGTTAAAACACGAGGAGAACCTTAACCTCAACGACCCGCTCATAATAAACCAAACCGTCAAGACCTTGGTGTACCTTGACGGGGGAAATTTTGTGATAATATATATGTTTACTACAAGGTCCAGAAAACATCATTTAAAAAGAACTGGGACCTTGTACTAGACACCAAGGATGAGTACATTGCTGAAGCAGAGAACCATTATCGCTTTGTCATCATAAGCGAAACAGAGTACGCACAATGTGCAATTGTAACGACAGGAGGTTCCCTCACCAGGACTGCTATTTGTCGGCATGAAAGACCCATCCTTACATCGGGATCTAGTGAGTGTCTGGTAGAACTTATACAGCACGTGGCATCATCTAAGAACTCTTGCAAATATGCTGCAATTCCCGCAACGGAGGCGATATTCCTAAAGATGACGTCCGCCAAAGAATGGCTTTTCAAAGTTAAAGAGGCGATGTCATTGGACGTGAAGTGTGAAATCCAAAATTATGCAGCAACAATGAGCGACTCTGGAATATTGCAAATGAAGCAGCCATGTGAAGCAAGTGCAAAAGGTTTCAAACTTTTTTATGAGTTTCATGCTGAAGCATTAGCCAAATACAAAGAACCCATGGTAGACCAATCAGGACTCAAAAAAAGCACTGTTGAGAAAATTTAGCGTCTCGAAATCAGAACCTGTACCAGAGTTACTTCCGATGAAAATAGGCAACTGTTGTATTTTCCCAACAAAGGAGTACGGTGCTCATACTATGAACACCGCCCTTCATTAAAAATGCCTAGTATTCAACTAAGATAGGAAAGGAACAGGAGTTTTCCAGTGAATTTTACGCAGCCCATTGGGAGGCTAAATTGCGAGGCCCTTTTTGGGTCGATTTGTTTTTGTTTCTACTAACTTCAAAAATGAAATGTAGGTAGGTCAACGGAAATATGGTGAGTCTATTGTTAACCACCAAAGCGCGACGTCGTTTTTAATTCAAAGTTTTTTCACTACATTACAAGGTCAAAAACAACCTAATCCTCCACTATTCGGATAAAAGAACGGAGACTTCACTTAATCGTGATAACCACAATATGGGCCAAGGTAATAGGGACAGATTATAGAAATCCAGTTTGTCCTATGCAATAACATCCTTACTCACGAAGTAGAAATCAATGTTGTTATAGCCAAAAAGAACTATATTCGGAAATGTTTTTGAATGCGTTCTCAAGCGGTCTAAGCGAAGCAAAGGTTCCCAAGTCAGAGCCATATGCATCCCTAGCAATAGCACTTACCTATTGCAATAAGAATCAAAAGATGGTTATTTAACGGAGTGTGACCAGTTATCAAATTAATTTCGAAATCTAATTGTTTCCTTACTTCAGTAGTAACTTTACTCGCGGTTCTCCTCAGTAAATGTTATAACATTTGATGAATTGCACCGATCGGGTAACAAAATAATGGTTTCCATCAATTTTCTTAAACCTCACCAATCTGATGATGTCTCACAATCATCACTAATTAAAGATGCTTTAAAGCATATCTCCAATTTTTCGGTTGATCTCGCGATGACCATAGATACCCGAACAAACTTAATGAAATGTTCAGCTTCACTGCAGGCAATAAACAGCATAAACATACTGCAGATTGATATCCCTAGCTATCGCAGAAGGGTTCCAGATATTCAACTACCAAGTGCTAATAGTTTCTTCGAAAGAAGGTAAAGGATGGATCGTAGACAGCAGCTTCAAACTGATACACACAATTAACCTGTTGCAGTTTGAAATCCTATTAGACGGTGTGTCAGGTCAGGTGCCATCTGTGCGAACATAAAAGACGAAGACAGGAAACGAATAATGGAGTTCCATGTACGACAAGCAAGGAAGCGTCTCAATCTTTTGAATGGTTAAACGTCAAGGAAAACTAAACCTATCGATTGGATAGGATCAGCCTGGAAGTGGTTAGCCGGAAACCCGGACGCTACGGACTGGAATGAAATCCTCCAAATCGAGCAAAGGATTGTCCAAAGCAATAACTAGCAATACAAGATCAACGCAAAACTCTTGGATATAACACAGGAGATAACAAGGAAGATAAACACCATCATTGCAAGATACGAAGACGGGATAAACGATGTTATTTCTGGTAGATTCGAGCAATATGCTCTGAATGAGATCATGGTCATCAAGGGCGAAATAAATCAGATCGTTCGGGCCTGTCAAATGGCAAAGAGCAGTCTTATCAACACCAATCTTTTAGACGCAACAGAAATCACCCAAGTTATTTACGAATTGGAGACATTACCATATGTAAATGAGATCGAAGCTGTCGAATACGGAACACCCTCAATCTTTACAAATGGTTCGATCATGCTTAACGTTATCTCAATGCCCAAGGTTGGGAAAGAAGAATTTAACCTATTAATTACGAGGCCCTCTATAATCGAAGGGAAGCGGATAGATTTAAGGTATCAGAAGATGTTGACGAACCATGAAATAACCTACGGAATTAAAGACAAATGTCTTGTAATTAACAACTCTACAGTCTACGAAGACAAGGCGCTGGAACGCATCCCCGAGGAAAGTTGTATCCCTAGACTGTTGAAGGGAGGATACATAACCTGTACCTTCGAATCTAGCAATGAAGAAGTTCTCGAGTTAATCAAGGAGGAAACTATTTTAAATTATACTACATGCCAAACCCAGCATCCCACCAATCTTACCTATCAACTTACCATCTACAACGGCTTGACCTGATGGTCAGCTTTAGATCTACGGGACGCAGATTTTTAGAGGGGGAGGAGTTAACACCATCCGCTACCTACCTGGGAAACATGCGCAAACCTGTTCTCACTGACTTGGCACTTATTAGCTCAGTCAATAACTGGACATATGACACACCTTCCCATTGGCCAGTGCATGACCCGACAAACAACCTGCATGCGCTGTTTAGAGAAATTCTAGCGTATCGCTTGAACTATCTCCTTTCGTCAGAGTGTATCACTTTGGTCGACAAGTTAAATAAGTTAATGTAAATTTTTTGGTGACCCCGACGTGATCTTTTATCACACAAGAACACTCAACCAGGCATTTAATTTTCATTAAATAATTGTGCTAAGCGTCACCAAGGCTTTAAACACTGGTTCAGCAGCACATTCATTAAAGCCAAATCCAGTTAAGTGTTCTGATTCAAGTTATAGCTTTCTTCCACCCGATGCAAGAGGCATAACTATTAGCAAAACAAGAAAGTCTTACAAGGAAGTATTCAGGTGAATCGCTTGAACAATTTCCATATCGTCAGAGTGAAACACTTTGGTCGATATCGTAGATTTATTGTCAAAGAGTTGATTGATACAGTGAGAGCATCTAAAAGCATACATCAACTTTCCCTTCACTACACTCTGTCAAACAACAACGTGCCGTCGTGCTCGTTTAATGTTTCCTTACATGATGAGCTAGAATTGTGTTTCCCAGTCAAAAATCACAATGGAGTTGTAATTGAAGTTGAGAAGGAACCTCACCTGCATAAAACTGTTGTATAGTCATAGTTCGATTGATTGAGTGACCCACATGTCAAACAAAAGACATTGTGGGAATACAAAAAAGTAAACAACCAATCGACTATGACCCAAATACACATTGGTTTAAATGAAACACCTGCAGCCCATTTATGCAATTGGCACAGTGGTTTGAAAATAAAAATGATGACTGCGAACTAAAACGATGACTGGCGAATGACGACACCAGCTGGCGGTCATGAGGCCAAAGTAGAATAGTTCCGTAAGTAGATTAAGATATAAAATAGAGTAGGTTAGCAAAGTAAATCAGTAAGTTTTTAGTAATCACCCAGTATTCAGTAAACTCAAAGTAAACTTATTTTGTATATTTCATATAGCAGCCGCTAATAAAGATGTAAGTCATTCAAACATAATAAAATAATCTTTTAATTTCTCAGGTACATTCAGAGATACCAAATGGTATCTCTGCTTAAGTAGGCCTCGTCGCCTCACATATTAATTGGCCCCAGTGTGCCTTTAACCGCTGGCTTTCCCCATTCCTATCCCTTTCTAATAACATGGATCTAATGTAGTAGGTGCTTTTAGTATGAGCACTCTACCATTGTTTGCTTGTTCAAAGATCGAGGGTTTCGTCCCGTTATAGTTGTACTCATGAGTTCTGACTCTGACTTGTACGGAAAAAACATAACAAAACCACTTGTTGAAACATCAACAGAGGCAACCCACATCTACCAACCTACTTAGCAACACAACGCATTGTTCTAAATTACATATTCATATTCGTAGTGTTCTAGATTGTTATTAAGACCGTCCGCATAACTGTATTACACTAGGTCAATAACCTGTTAGTAAGCAATAATTGGTAGTGACCAGGTGTAAGCAGTATGTTGGAATATACGTAAGAGTAAGCATAATTTCAGTATAAGTAGAATTAATTTGGAAATATAGAGACAGAATTAAATTTACCACACCAGGTTGTTTGCATTCTCAACAACTAAACACCACTTCACCATCTTACCTCCCATAAATATACTGATCCTGATGTGTTATCATCATCATCTTTTACCTTATATTCCTCTGCACCACTACCGTCTAAATTTGGGACTACCTGGACTTAAGCTGAATAGAAAAGCAGACTTAACAAGCTGAAAAAACGAACACAATTGCCCTCTTCTTGAAAAACTTCAAACAAACTATGGATACAAGATTTTTTCTCCAGAACATATTCCATATCAGTTGCTGATTCCAAACGTTTAGTCAATAGAAGTTTCAAAATCTACATTCCTGGGAAACACGAATAACTATTTTCTATTTTCTTTCCCCGATGGAATTATTAAATTCGATGATTTGACCCTATCGATGTGGATGGAAGACACTCGGCCCGAAAATACAGCTAAAGCTTTGACACACAACTGGAGTTGTAAAAAAATATTTTTGCAAATTTCTCATTTTCTTTCAATAATATTAAAAATAATGCTAACTCTCCAAAGCCCCATAGACTTCCTGTTAGACCTACGGCCAAGCTCAAATTATATGGTTCCTCCTGTTATAACACATCCTAAACTCTTACCCAAACACCAACCCAAGCCCCGAATTGTCCTTGCATCAAAATATAGTCAAAGAACAGCAATCCGCAGTCCAACAGAAACATGCTCATCAACAGGTATCTTTCAATATTAACTCTGATCCCCAGTCCCCTCTTTTAAGTTATTCTGATCAAACAAAATCGCCCCCTGTTCCAAGTTTCAACCTCACCTCAGGAGCTAAATATCCTAACTTTATAAGCTCTTATATTTTAAACTCAAGCCCATCTCAGACGCCACTCGAATTTCGCTCTACATTCGATCCTCTGTTCCTTCTGTCAAACTTAAGGGAACAGTCCCTAATTGAATCTTTCACCTCCCGTTATGCTCTTTCGAAACTAAGAGATATTAAGGTGTTTGAATACATTCGTCTGTTCCTAGCATATCTTCACGACAAACCAGACAATATGTGTATAGATGGTAAAACGAAAAGCTATGTATTGGCGTCTATTCAAAAGACAACTCTATTCAAGAGGCAACTCTACAATAAATACCATGAGGCATGAGCTCATGAATATTTCTTCTCTCCAAGTTTCCAAAGATCCATTAGTCTTTTCTCGGTACGTTCAATTCAAAAGGATTTCTTACCTGCAAAGAATCCTATCCGAAACTGATAAGTTCTATCGCTAACACTGCACCCTTCACCTCCTTTCTTTTAACGAAACTCTGTTATACAAATGTTTATGAAATCAACAATAAATGACAAGGTTTATAGTAATAAGTTATTATTTAAGTATCATAATATAAATCAGTAGGTCATAAGAAAATGGGTATCGTAATGTAAGTCTGTGGTGTAATGTTTGCTCTATGTTGCATACACGTTTCATGTAATCGAAGCCATGTATACGCACCATAGTCCAGACAGCCAATTCTCATAACTCAAAATGCACTTAGGGTTGTATATTTCACTTCATGTAATATGCAAGCCATGCATTTTCCCACATTGTGTGAAGGCACAAAGCCATCGCCACACCTACTTTTTGAGAAGAGAGTTTAACCAGAAACACGAAAGAGTACAAACGTGTTTTCCTTGACAAGTCAATAGGTCATAAGAAAATAAATAAATGAGGCAAGCAATGCAGTCAATTCATTTGTGTGTCACCAATTAAATAAAACAAATATGCACGGTAGACAAAATGAGATTGAACTGTATTGCGGCGAGCTGATTCACGTATAAATAGCATAAGGAAATTAATAAAATTATTACTACTCTTCAATCCAATAGCAGTCGTTCACGTTCAAAAAATCCAATCAACTAAGGATTTTTCAACGAACTTAGAGCCGCTCTTAGTACGGAAACAGATCTTAGAGCGGAACTTGAAGTTTTACGCTCGAGCAACAGAATCAATACAACACGACACCATCTGGCCACGGGTTCAACAGTTCTGCAGAATTAACAAATCCAAATTGTAATGCGCAAGTGATTCAATGGAATGCACCGCAAGCATATTGTTTCCCAAGAACCATTTGCAGCAATCAAGATTCAAAACCAAGGTTTTTTTCAAATCAAAAGAATAATTGCAAATTAGTTCTTCATGAAATAAATTTTTTTTTTTTTAAAGCTCTCGGTGTATACCTATAAAATTCGAGCAAGCACTTAAACACTCTGAGAGATTGGATTGGTTCCGGAAAGAGAATCAGGGACAAAAGCAAAAGTTTGCATCACTTTCAAACACACTTTCTTCCATAATAGGTTACGACTCAATCGCCAAGCTAGTACATCAACTCATTCCGCAGTTTTCTGGGTCACGAACTCTAGACCTTTTTTTGCAAAGTGTACGAGTTTTTGAACGCATGCTCATGAAGGTTGAAATGCATAGAAGCGGAGAGTAAGACAATGTATGTGAGTTTATTGTCCAGGGGACGTACCTGACTGTGAGACGTTACAGGAGAGATTAAAATGTTCATCAACTGTCCTCGGAAGATATTCAGGCATTCGCAAGACGCCTCGCTGGTCTGCAAGTGAAAGCTAACGACATCATCGATGCGAATAAGGCAGCTAAAGACTCCGTAGCCCTAAAGACTGAACTGCAAAACTCTACCATTGCAAGTTTCAAAACAGGGTTAATGGATCCAACGCTACGTCAGTTCGTACTCAGAGTCAATCCTAACGATCTGCAGACACTAGCAGACACGGTGTCAAGAACAGCTCATTCGCCTCATCTTCAAAGCCCCACATAACGCCCCCAATCCTTACATCCGAACACATCCTTACACGTTTTTAACCCTTATAATCACAATCCCTCCCATTTTTACGGTGTCAATGTCAATAATAATTTACCCACCATGCCTCTTGTGAACGGTGGTTTAAATTTTTCGCCTCCTCAAGCAAATGAACAAGAACACAGACGACATCCCCAGATGAAATGCGAATTCTGCAATAAGCCTAATCACACTTACGCAGAATACCGACTGAGGAAGAACACGCCATATTGTGAGGCTTCAGGCTTGTGCCTTCTTCCTTTCGTGTTCGTTTATTGCTTTTATTTATTTATTGTTTAAAAATAGACAACTGTCGTTTTCCCTGTTCTTTAAATTTGCCGATACCCAATTTAAAAATAATAATCAATAACTGAATCTGCATGCCCTTCTGCAGCGTCTGCAATTCCGAAGTTAACATCGATTGTGCCTCGTGAGGTGGTGTGTGCGGAAAAATGTTTCACCCGGGTTGTATAGGCGTCAGCAAAAGATTGTTAAGTAATATTGCCGACATAACTTTGTTTTTTATAGTGACAAATGTGAAAAAATATCGTTGTCACATATATTACTTGCAATTAAATGTGCCAATGAAAACCTTAAGTCAGCGATTGACGTCATGATAAATGTGCTCAAATACATAGTGAGTTATTTAAAATTGATGACGTGATCAAACAGAATGATGACATTCACACGATAGTCCTTAACATTACCCGTGTGTTGAACAATAATTCTGATAATCTGTGCAAAAAAATCGCCGATATTGCCAATTCTGTAAATGACCTAATTAAAACCAGTGAAGCAAAGAGTGAAGAACTTTGCCTTAAACTTAACCTTAACTATGTCATCCATTTGAAATCTATAAACTCTCTGCTAGAAGAAATGACCCACTCTAATAAAAACATTCTCGGTACAACATCGTCAATCCGATCAGACATCAACGTACATTCATCTAGTAGCACTCTCGTTGGGCTCAATCATGTGTTAAATGATTTGTCTAATAACTTGGCCGCGACTAGATCATCGATTGGACAGATTGCTGATGAGTTGAGAGCGACCTCTAGAAAAATTGATGATATCCCAGATCAACTGCAGCCAACAACGTCAACTTTCAACAGCTCCATACTTGCCCCACAACAACATAACAATGTCTCTTACCTTAAATTGAACAATGCCATCTAATTGAAATCAATTAACTCTTTGCCTCGAGAAATGACCCACACAGTGAAAAACATTCTCGCTGCAACCTCGCCAATCCGATCAGACACGAACAGGTACAGCTACAATCACCTAGTGTTAATAGCAATCTCGTTGGGATCAATCATGTGTTAAATGATTTGTCTAATGACTTAGCCGCGACTAGATCATCGATTGGAAAGATTTCTGATGAGGTGAGAGCCACCTTCAGAAAATTTGATGATATCCAAGCTCAACTGCAGCCAACAACGTCAACTTTCAACAACTCCATACTTGAACGCGGATAAAACCTTAGATCCTCCGACTGACTACAACCCACTCAACATTTATTAGTTTCCCCAATCCTGAGCCGTCTGCCCTTATATGAAGAGGATCAACAAATTTGGATCAACAAATAGGATCAACTTGGACTGAGTCGGAATGGAATAATAGACTGACGAAAGTGGAAGCTGCTAACAACTCGTGGTTCCTGCTTACGAACGCCCCAAAATCAACCAAGGTTATTTGGATACGCTCTCTCTTCAAGTCACGTTATTCGATTAACTTAACTAAGTGCATCTCAATGACTAAATACACTTGGATGTTTGAGTTTGAATGTTCCGGAAATGAGATCTAGTTAGATAAAATGCTGCTTTCACCTATGAATGACTCTCCAATAAGAGAGAACCACAGATAAAGTCAATTTCTTATAATTGTGATTCCACCATTAATGAAGCATTCTTATTTGTAATATAAGTTAACGAGTTATAAGAAAGAACAATAAAAAATGAATTTAAAACTAAAAACTATAAGTTAACGACACAGAAGCTGTAACACGAACTCAGCGCATGCAGAGACAACGGCATGCAAGTGGTGTCGGCATCCCAGACGACAGGTCAGCAAAATGAACAGCATACCTGTGGGAATGGAAACTGTCTCACACCTTGGGAACGGAAACGAGTTGGCGTTGGGTTAGATGTAAGGTAGTATTTAAGCAAATGATTGTTAGTTCTAATTTTTCATTCTCTTTGGACTTTGGATATTAGTCCAGTCATTTAAGTCAAAATAAAGCAAGAATCTCGGAATTTGAGATACCCAGCTGTAAATTTGTATGAACTTCTATTTTGACACCCTAAAAGTTGTCTCAAAACCTACATACTGTAGGGTGTCAGCGTCCATTAAAAACCAAAGGTCAAAGGTCACAAAAATCCTTTATTGGCATATATCTCGTTTACTATGGGTTTTTCGCTAATTATGTCTATTACAATATTGATCAATATTGTAGAAGATTAAATTCTCTACAACTTTTGCCTGAACAGTTTTCTTATACGTTAAACCGTTTTCGAGATAGAGACCAGAATGCGCAAGGTTAGACCATGATTTAAGGTCATCCGATCCGGTAGCTCCGGTCGGAAACCATCCATATAAAAATTATAAACTATTGTGAAAGCTGATAAGATAAGAAATTTAATAATGCCATCAAAATTTATTCATCATACTATGTAATGCACTAAATACTATATACTGTATATGTATTATGTATATATAAATTCTTTATAAGTAATGTTTTTATCATAAAATCTCATTTTTATGGTGTTTGAAATTGAAAGAAATTTATGAAAATTATTTAAACTTCAACTATATTCTTCTTCGTCTTCTTCTTCTTCTTCTTCATCGTCATCTTCCGACTGCTGTAGAGATTGCAGTTCTTCTTCTTTATCGTCTTCAACACCATTTGTGTATGGGTCTTCAACGATTTCGAAGTCAAATGTTTCATTTTCAATGTTATAGCTTAGATATGGTGAAGCATTGAGACAAGCTTGCCCATTACACTGGCCACAAGCTAAAGAGCACTGCAACCCCGATTTTCTGCATTTACATAGCGAACCAAAACCAACATTGCAGTTACAGAAGATCGTTTTAAGCAATTCCTATGGAGCTGGTTTCAGAAGTGTCGTAATTGGTTCAAGGAATCCGTTAAGCATTGTCCAACCCCACTCCTGGGGTTCCAAATCATACCCTTACCATGTTTGGACTTGATAAAAAACACGACTAAGATGTTGATGAGCTGCTGCACTTGTTGGCGGAATATTTGATAACTGTACAGGTTCATTAAATTTGGTAGACTTAACGTACTGTGTATAACGAAAATGATCAATATTTGCCACAGATGTACGAGCATTATAGACTGCCAACAACGTTTGAATTCCATTTTCAAATAATTTTTGAGTCGGACAGTTTTTTTCTTGAAATGCTGCAGCAAGTTCATAGTAGTTTCTCGAAAGCTTTTAAAAAAGTTTTTTCCCTTTTTTAAAAAGCGCAGAAGTCGTGTCACAGCCACTTTATGCGGCTTCGGCTACATTCGGCTAAGAATACTACAATCGGCTAAGCCTTCGGCTTCGGCCGAAATAAGCCGAAGCTTTGGCCGAAGCCAAAAGTTCAGTTTTTGGCTATCGTGCGTCGGGGTAGGCGCTGAAGAAAAAATTATTTTCGTTTTTCGTAGAATTATGCTATAACCTTCGCATTCTGGTCTCTATCTCGAAAACGGTTCAACGTATAAAAAAACTGTTCAGGCAAAAGTTTAAGAGAATTTAATCTTCTACAATATTGTAATAGACACAATTAGCGAAAAACCCATAGTAAACGAGATATATGCCAATAAAGGATTTTTGTGACCTTTGACCTTTGGTTTTTAATGGACGCTGACACCCTACGTAGGTTTTGAGACAACTATTAGGGTGTGAAACTAGAAGTTCATACAAATTTACAGCTGGGTATCTCAAATTCCGAGGTGAACTTACTATAATGACTGGGCTATATTGTAAAGCAGGCGGAAGCTCTGCTAGTTTAACTATCGAATAAAGTTTTTTTTTTATGAAAAAATAATAAACAAAAGTTTAATTTATAGTTCGTAAGAGGGGATATCCCAAATCTATTTGTAAAATAATTTAGGTATCAATAGCTGTAAGAAAATGTAAATAAACTAATTCCATTTTTAATTAAGACACTTAACGGACTTACCGCGATTAAGAATTTTTTAATCAAATTAATCTTTGATTTTTATTTTCCGACATTTCGACACGGTTACACACGTCGTGGTCACGGGTAGACTGTTGTATGGTGGGTGGGTGTTGTTGTTATTCTGCTCTTTGTTTTGTTCTTTTCGTAAAAAATTTCGCAGGCACAATTGCAACGGTATAATTAACGAAAAAGAACAAAACAAAGAGCAGAAAAACAACAACACCCACCGACCATACCTAAACCCAATAACCCGAAAATAACACCAAGCTCCAATCATGCTTCAACACCTTAAATCCCTAATAAAAGTTCAAATCCCATTGAACTTTTAAAACTAGAATTTTCCAAAATTTTTCCAAATTAACGAACTTGTTGGTAAAACCTCCGGCTGCTCTGCATCCTTCCGACCACATTGAAGGAATAAAAAGTTTCCTTGGGCTAACCTCTTATTATAGAAGATTCATCGCAGACTATGCGAAAATTGCAAAGCTTCTTACTAATATGTCCCGCGGTGAGTCTTCTCAGGTAAGAGCCAATCAATCGAAAAATTTCAATTCAACTTAACGATGATGAGTTAAAGGCCTTCGAAGTACTAAGACAGCTTTTAGCCTCAGCAGAAGTTTTGTTTTTTCCCGATTTCAACAAACCATTCAATCTAACGACGGATGCATCTGACTATGCGATTGGAGCTGTATTGTCCCAAGGTGAACCCGGCAAAGACATACCAATTTTATTCATTTCCCGTTCACTAATTAAAACAGAAGAAGGATATGCAACCAACGAAAAAGAAATTCGTGCCATCGTTTGGGCAATAGACAATTTGCACAACTACTTATACGGAGCTAAGGAGATCAAGATAAGTTATGTATAACTCTAATATATAAGACCCTCCAGAAGTAGATAACAAGGAAGCATCCTCAGTGGAGCTTCCGCTCTTTGTTTTCAAAACATAAAAATAAAACTTATCTTATATTTTTGATGCCACTCAAGTTCCCTTATGGAACTTAGTGGTATACTCATGAACTAAAATAAACAATGATCGTTGCCATTGTGCAACGATCAGCAAATTGAAATATAAACATACTCAATCAGCATATCGAAATATAAACATTTTTAATGTCGACTCAAGTATCCCTTATGGAACTTGATGACACATTATATTTCACGAGTCTCCTATACTCCTATTGTAAGTTAGCTTAAGATAGAATACGAATAAAATCAGTCTTAGTTCAAACTCTGAAGTATACGGTTGTTTCAATTTGAAAATTAAACTTGCTTGCAATTCTTGTGTATTGCCAAAACTCAAATGTATAGACAATCGGAAAATAAAATGTGTTGACTGATTGAGTCGTTATTAAACCGTCGTTGTGTTCTTACTTGCATCCTCTTTTTACAATCATATTGCACTTGAATGGATTAAACCAGAGGTTCAGTCTGTGCAAGCGAGAATTTGAGAACTAAAGTTCACTTGAGTTCAAGTGAGTCGTAAACAGAGAATTGAACAAGAATTGAAAAATGGAAACATTGATTGAATGTAGCATATAAGGTTATACATTTTGGAAATAAATTTAAGTCTAACTTTGAACGAACATTGTTTCACTTCATTCAAAATCGTGCACTTAACAGTGCTCGGAAATATAAGAGGCTGGAGAGCTTAGAAATATTCAAAATTAGGGAACATTACTTAACAGAGGAACCAACCTGCTCTGACGCACCCACATCGACAATTTCAGAAGGAAATTTTATGATAGGTGCCTCATTTTCAGCGTACCATACATAGAGTATCTTTATGGTGGTCAAATCACGTTAGTATTTTTTTATTCATTTGGCAAAATTAATTGAAGTAATCAATAAAAATAAAGATGAAAAATATCGCATGCATACAAAAACACTCGTAAGCATGACGTGTATGTGAACGTGCCGATGTCATTGGCCTAATCCTGAAAGATTTTTGTACTTGTAGACACGGGAGCAGACTCGAGCTTGTTAAGACGAAGTTCTTTGAACAATGCGTGCAATATCAACACCCGAGAAACTAAGCAATTAGGTGGCGTCTTTGGTAGTATAGAGGGTGCAATTAAAACTTTCTTCTTATCTTTCCCCAACAATAAGTTCTTCACTTCCTCCTAGGGCACGCCTGACCCTCACTCGGTATCCACCTCTGTGCTTGCGGGGCACTGGTGTGGCCGGAGGTTGTACACCCTTCACGACGTCTTGGGTCTGCCGTCGGCGGTATTCGTCTAGGGAGATAGGCTAAGGTCCCGCTTCGGGATTCCATCGGATAGCTTCGGCAAGGGGGGAGTTGGAGTCGGTGTGGTTGCACTCTTTAGTAGATTCGGTGTTCATGCTAAAAACATCGAACATATTTTTCGCAGCCTGCTGGGAGGCTAAAATGCAAGGCCCTTAAAAGGCCTTAAAAGATATAAAGATGAATTACATGCTGACTGTAAACTAGCTGACTGTATCCTATGGAATCAAACGATCATCGATGCTTTTTCAAAAAGAATAACACTGTTTAATGGGAAAAGCGAAGTTGTAATCATATTACCTCTAACATGTTTACCTTCCAGTATATAATCAATACAAAAACACAAGAGTACTCCAAAATTGGGGTTTCGACCCAAACATCTGTTAAGCATTGTATTCCCAACTCAAAATCAAATGAATTGCTAATACATTCACAGGAGATTGATTGCGGAATCTATTTGGGAAATAAATTAAAAGAAAACATAGGAAATAGTAAAAGCAAACAATAGCTACGTCCATGTTCCCACATAAATTGTACAACAGAAGACTACTCTTTGAACGAAAATTTTGTTCAAAAATACTCAAATTTCAAAAACTACCACATAATTGAGCAGATTGCGGATGACAGAATATTGGTTAATTTTCCAAAACAGCAAATTGGTGAACGCATTGATTAGTTCCTTAAAGTTAGATGAAAGCCTAAATAGGGAAGAGAAGGAGTCGGTAGAAAAGTTAGGCTCCAAATTAACTGCCGTATTCGTAAGAACTTAAGCTTCACATCTGTCTAAGCTCACAATATACCCTCTAAATCTAACCAACCACATATAAACACCAAGCAATACCGAGACCCGGAGATTCCTTAAAAAAATAAATTGAAAGGCAAGTGCAAGAGATGTTGGATCAAAACATAATTTCAAATCTCCATGGAAGTCACTATTGCTTAATGTACTTAAGAAGTCCATGGATGGTCAAGAAAGGTGAAGGGTCGTTGGGGATTTCAGAAAGCTAAACGAAGTTACGAAAGTTAAAGATGAAACTTTTCTTGGTCGCGTATAATGCTGGCAATAAAATGATTGAGTGACACTTTTGCGTCAAATGATGAAAAAAATATACTCAACCACAAACAATACCTTGTTATAATTTTCCTAACATCTTAAATCAGAACTCATGACCATTCACAGAAACCAAACATTGGAACAGAACCCACGAGCGAAAGAACAAACAAAACAATTCGATATTTTATTATTAGTTCGATAAATTTGACGAGTTCATCAAATCGGTATATAAACTTAATAGTAATAATCAAAAATTTGCGACCTATCCCAAAAACCAGATAAAGAAAATTGATAAAAAATCATCGTGCCCTCAACCTCCCCCGGAAGCTATCACTAATTGTGAAAAAATAGTGCCTAATTGAATCGACTTGCCCCGTAACACCATTGACATTAACCCCCAGCCCTAAAAAGTGCACCTCCGCTGGTCAACTCCAAACCTCTGTTGGTAAATATTATGTATCAGCTGGAGGAACTAAAGGACTATACAAAATAACTCGGCCCTTAATAAATATTTTTTCCGAGGATCTTAAAGAAGCTACGTCCCAACAACACCCCGACTTCAAAAATCCAACACCTCACTATTGGATGAATAAACAGAAGCTGTCGAGACTGCTCTGGAGCGACCACGAATTCAAACGCCACCACAATCTCAACCAACCGTCCAGATCTCTTCCCCTACACGTCAGCCTACTATTGAACGTTTTGCATTGCTTCTATAAGTTTTAACGTACAGAACATGAGCTGCGCCAGCAGTTCCTTCACACGACCTAATTTCCGTTCTCACAGACGGAATTAGTAAGAAACAACGAACGAAGCAATAAACAATTCCAAAAGCAACATTACCCAAACACCTATGCTGGCTGCTGATACCTCAAAACTATTAATAAATCGAATGCAAGTTGTAGTAAATTATTTGTAACAAGTTCAGTCTTAATTTAAACTCGTTACAATAAAGGTCAGGCAATCTGACCCCAAAAAATTTATTTTTTTAAAAACGTAATTTATGTTTTGTTAACTTATACATGTTAACACATCATACGCCAAATAACATGAGCCCCAAAATCAACCTGTAGTCCCACAGGTCATCACACCGATTCTCAATAACCAGGACAACATGCGCTGCAAAATCAACCTGTAGTTCCCACAGGTCATCGCACCGATTCCCAGAATCATGACAACATACGATGCAACACCAATCTATGATTCCCATAGGTCATCGAATCAGTTCTTGGAACTACGAGCAGCGAATGCAGTTGCAGTTCAACTTCAATCAGCAAATTATTTTGATAAATAAAGGCATAAGGTAATCTTAAGGTTGAGTATTGTTCTGAGTGTTAAGGCGAAATAGTCACAATTAAAAATTGGTTGTTTTAAAATGAAAAGTTGGTTTTTTTAATAAGTTTAATAAAAATTAACTTAACTTACATACTACAAAATGAAAATAACAATGCGCACTTGCCGTGTCATCAAATTGATAGTGAACATGTATACCAGTTAACACCATCCGCTACCTACCTGGGAAACATGCTCAGCTCAGTCAATAACTGGACATATGACACCTTCCCATTGGCCAGTGCATGACCCGACAAACAGCCTGCACGCGCAAACACCAATAATGCAAGATCAGCGATACCTGATGGGAATCAATGAGTGCTTGGTACTCAGGCAAGCGGTGGACAGTTAGTTCTGATTTGGACTTGTTTAAGATCGGTATTCAAGGTTGTGCTAATAAATCTATTATAACGTTTTAACTGTGTTGTTTGAATTGTAAGTCGAACTGTTCGCGTTCGCGTTTTTTTTGCATTATCCTACAAAGGATAATTTAACTGGCGATCGAGCAGGGACAGGTTTAAAAATCCTATCTTCTTTAAATGTGCGAATTGTCGTGTCCTTTATTACAGGACTGGAGGTCAATACACTCTGTAGAGTGAATACTGTGGTACCCATGGGAACACAGTAATAATATTGACCATCCGACGACAAATACTGCATACCCATGGGAACATGTAGTCATCGCCGAATTGATAGGAGTGGATGTGAAGATAATCGTGCCATTAGTAGTTTGCTTGCAATTATAACACTTGCGACCAAACGGGGCCAACACGACTCTTCCGTAGACCTGTTCCTAACGAAGATATTAAACGGTCATCTAAAAAATTTTTTCTTTTGACCTTGCAGGAAATCGAATTTCGAACCAAGGAAAAAAGGAGATAGAAGAAAAAAGGAAGACAAGCAAACAAAATAAAGTGAAAGATATGAAAATCCTTTTTATGTGAGAGCTGAAAATATAGTATTACAAAATAAAAGTTTTTGTCAAAAAAGACAAGTGATCAAAATTATTAAAAGAACTGTGCTTTAAAAGGGATTAATATCCGTAGCTATCACAGAAGGGTTCCAGATATTCAACTACCAAGTTCCAATAGTTTCTTTGAAAGAAGGTAAAGGATGGATCGTAGACGGCAGCTTCAAACTGGTACACACAATTAACCTGTTGCAGTTTGAAATCCTATTAGACGGTGTGTCAGGTGCCATCTGTGCGAACATAAAAGACGAAGACAGGAAACGAATAATGGAGTTCCATGTACGACAAGCAAGGGAGCGTCTCAATCTTTTGAAGGGTAAAACGACAAGGAAAACTAAACCTATCGATTGGATAGGATCAGCCTGCAAGTGGGTAGCCGGAAACCCGCACCGCTACGGACTGGAATGAAATCCTCTAAAGCGAGCAAAGGATTGTCCAAAACAATAACCAGCAATACAAGATCAACGCAAAACTCTTGGATATAACACAGGAGATAACAAGGAAGATAAACACCATCATTGCAAAATACGAAGACGGGATAAACGATGTTATTTCTTGTAGATTCGGGCAAGATGCTCTGGATGAGATCATTCGAAGCTATCGAATACGGAACACCCTCAATCTTCACGAATGGTTCGATGTTGCTTTACGTTATCTCAATGCCCAAGGTTGGGAAAGAAGAATTTAACCAATTAATAACGAGGCCTTCTATAATCGAAGGGAAGCGGATAGATTTAAGATATCAGAAGATGTTGACGAACCATAAAATGACCTACGGAATTGAAGACAAATGTCTTGTAATCAACAACTCTACAGTCTGCGAAGACAAGGCACTGGAACGCATCCCCGAGGAAAGTTGTATCCCTAGACTGTTCAAGGGAGGTGTTGTGTTGTATGAGAAACGCATTAAGAGTTTCATAAAAAACTCAAACAACACAATAAACCATAACCCACCTCAAAATGATTCAAATAAAATATACGAATCAAGGTCATCAAGCGGTTCGTTTGTAAATAAACAAACGAGCACGCTTGATAGACCATTAATAATTCACAAATGCCCGGTCATCGGTTTGTTGCCAAACCGAAACAGAAAGGTAAAAAGAATAATGATAAAGCAACAACAGGTCAAAGACCTAATGCTGACGAGTTGAATTGCACTCATGAAAGTCGGGCAGTGACGAAATTCGTTTTTGCAAACAACAAATTCTTGCAAAACAATTAAAGAAAATTCTTGACTTAGCAGAAAATGAATTGATGTCGATAACATCGATAACAATTCATGGACAATTAATTTGGTATAAATAGTAAATGAAAAATGAAGTGAGAGACAGTCAGTAACAGTGAGATACAGTCAATAACAGGCAGTAACAGTCAGTAACAATCAGTAAGTTGCAGTAAACAATTTAGTAAACTTATTTTGTATATTTTATTTAGCAGCCACTAATAAAGAAGTAAGTTCTTTTATAACAAAATAAACTAACTTTTAATTCTCAGGTGCATTCAGAGATACCAAATGGTATCTCTGCTAAGTAGGCCTCGTCGCCTCCCATTATAATTGGCCCCAGTGTGCCTTTAACCGCTGGCCTTCCTCTTTCCTTTTCCTTTTTTGAGCAATCTTGGATCCATGTGTATGGATCCAAATGTACATTGGTGGTCAGGTGCCCCTGACCAGAACTAGGGTTCTCGCCTTACACGGGCCAAGTAGGTTAATTTCATGTTGTTGAATTTCAATAACATAACAGAGGACACACAACCTGTACCTTCGAAACCAGCAATGAAGAAGTTCTCGAGTTAATCAAGGAGATTAAAGGAGTTACTAATTTCTATGGCGATTTAATTTCTAACAATGTTTCCAGACCTTTTAAAGGTGCCTATGTTATACAGATCTACAACGAGACGATCCAACTGAAAAACAGGACGTTTTCAAGTTTCTTGATGTCAACCGTACAAGCACTTCCTCCGGCCCGGATGAATATAACCAGTCAGGACCATAAGATTGACCTGGGATACGTCCATGAGCTTAGCGTTCTGTTGTGTATTATTGTATAACACACGAAAATCCTAACCAACCCTAATTTCATTCCAGCTTCAAGGCCAAAGTAAGCACTAAAGTATTCGAATTGTAAACACACATTCGATCGCTAAGTGTATGACGCAAAACAAAAAGCGCAATTATCTGGGTGACGATTCAGTTAATTCATATACTGAAGCGTCATCAGAAAAATGCAAACAAATTATTGCGGTCAAATAATGAACTGGAATGAACTCTCAGAAAACAGATAATGCTGACGAGTGGTAAAGAAAATGTGCGACGAATATTTTTGATGACTGAGGAATAATTATAGAAACATTTAAGAAATTCCGATGTCGAAATTTCATGATTTCGACATCAGGAATTTACCAACATTTCATGACATAGTTTAAGTTTATCTATGTAAGCTATTTTAAGGTATAAATAGTTAATGAAAAATCAATGATATGTCGAGTAATAAAGTGAAATTCAGATATCACAGTAGTGAGATATACCAAGAGGACTTTTCTTTGCTGATTTTAACCGAATACAACAGTAGTAAGCCAAAACAGGAAAACTTTTCCCCTGTAAAGGTGAGTATAATTAAATCTGGCTCTTTGGCCTAGAATTCCGGGATGGTGCGCCCTTAAAACCCACCAAACAAACTCCCTTTCCCAATCTAAGACTAAGAAAGACGACAAGACGCTACATTTGTAGTGTCCGTCTAAGTTAAGAACGAGAGTTCTTAAAGATTTTCTGAACTTTCTGTGTAACGAAAAATTACACAACATTTGGCTCAGCCGGTAGCATGGTGCGTCACTTTGGAGTTTAAACTCCGACTTAAAATCCTGAGGATCACTCCACTTCAGGTACACCATTCGACTTTCCCTTGTACACTTAAAAATTTCTGATCAAAAAAAAAAAAAAATTTTCATAAAGAAAATTTTTTTTTTTAGATGTTAGAAGAAATTAAACAAAAAATCGCTGAAGAGAAAACAGCAGGCCCGAAGCCAATCTCCTTGGAAGAATATAGGAGGAGAAGGAGCAACCAGCCAGCAACCCCCTCGCTCCCACCTCTGGAGACTAAACCCCCCCAGGTGCCAGGAGGACCACAGCCCTACGAAAGTAAACGTCGGCGTCGTTGGGTTGGTCACGTGGTAAGGGTGAGGAGGCAACTAGCCCAACTCCACCAACTGGCGGCCCTCTGTACTGGCGAAAAGAAAAGGCAGTACATCAGGGAAATTCGGGACCTGGTTAAAGATGAAACAAAAAAAAAAGAGGGATAAGCAAGAACAAAAATTTAAAGAGCAAAATAAATAAAATATAAAAAAAAAAAAACTTTTATATACCAATACCTATATATCATAAAACATTCAATAAAGACTATTTCCAAATAATACAAATGTATTTTTCTTGTGGTTGAAATAAATTTTCGGATTTTTGGGTGGAAGTATTTTTCTCTTGTCTTGTTGTTGAAGCTTTAAAATCCGGTTGTTGCAGTTTCCTATTTTCTTACAAAAAAATTTTTTGTTTTTCTCTCGCAAATTGTTTCTTTTTTGTATGGACTTTAATCCTGAACAATTGTTCGGTGAAATCCAACAACTACAAAAACAAATAAAGGAACAGGCACAAGAAATAAAGAACTTCAACAACATCCTACTTGGTGAACTAAAATCACTAGTTGGAAGAGAAGTTTTTGCCCTAAGGTTTGCCCAGATAAGCTCTCAGTGGGGACAGTTTACACGACTGGAAACCACTGACGAAATCTTATCTACTTATGCAGAAGCAGTTAAAGATCAACTGACAAAACGAGAAAGAAAAATCTCGGAGTTAGAACTGCAGTATAGAAAACAAACCGATGTTCTGGCTCAACTGAGATCAAGACAATCAGAAGCAGAACAAATAAATGAACAAGCCGAGGTTTCGATAGAGAAGTTTAACCAACAAGTAAACTCTTTACAAACCAAATTAAAGGAAGCGCAAAAGGAAATACGTCTTCTTAAGGCTAAGGAGCTAAATTTCTTCTCTGAAGCCGAAAAATTGAACTCCCCGGAAAAGTACTACGTTTGCATGAGATCGAAGCTATCGAATACGGAACACCCTCAATCTTCACGAATGGTTCGATGTTGCTTTACGTTATCTCAATGCCCAAGGTTGGAAAAGAAGAATTTAACCAATTAATAACGAGGCCCTCTATAATCGAAGGGAAGCGAATAGATTTAAGGTATCAGAAGATGTTGACGAACCATAGAATGACCTACGGAATTAAAGATAAATGTCTTGTAATCAACTGCGAAGACAAAGCGCTGGAACGCATCCCCGAGGAAAGTTGTATCCCTAGACTATTGAAGGGAGGACACACAACCTATACCTTCGAAACTAGCAATGAAGAAGTTCTCGAGTTAATCAAGGAGGAAACTATTTTTGTTACTAATTTCTATGGCGATTTAATTTCTAACAATGTTTCCAGACCTCTTATAGGTACCTATATCTTACAGATATACAACGAGACGATCCAACTGAAAAACAGGACGTTTTCAAGTTCCTTGATGTCAACCATACATGCACTTCCTCCGACCCTGATGAATATAACCAGTCAGGACCACAAGATTGACCTGGGATACGTTCATGAGCTAAGCGTTCGAAACATAGAATTCAAAATTTCTATCCTTACAGAAGCTGCAACCATCATTCTGATGGCATACGTAGTCCTTCTGATGTGGCGAAAGCTACATGCCAAATCCAGCATCCCACCAATCTTACCTATCAACTTACCATCTACAACGGCTTGACCTGATGGTCAGCTTTAGATTTACGGGACGCAGATTTTTAGAGGGGGAGGAGTTAACACCATCCGCTACCTACCTGGGAAACATGCGCAAACCTGTTCTCACTGACTTGGCACTTATTAGCTCAGTCAATAACTGGACATATGACACCTTCCCATTGGCCAGTGCATGAGCCGACAAACTGCCTGCACGCGCAAACACCAATAATGCAAGATCAACGATACCTGATGGGAATCAATGAGTGCTTGGTACTCAGGCAAGCGGTGGACAGTTAGTTCTGATTTGGACTTGTTTAAGATAAGCATATCCAACAATAACCTAGTTTACTTTGTAGCAACCATTTTCCAGGAATTTGGTGTATTGTATTAGCAATAACTAATTTATAAAAAGAATGTTGATCATAAATAAAGTTCAGTTTTGTGTTAGCAATTAATCAACAAAGTGTTTTTTTTCACCTCTTGGGAAGCGAAGTGATAACTTGTATGATTGTATGTATACACTTAAGTTCTTAGTATGTAAGAAATCATTTTTGTATAAATAGCCTTAGTTTCGATTAATAAAGGCATTCCTGTATCAGAAGTTATGGATTTCATTAGGCTCCTCAGCCATCCACTTTTAACAGCAATCAGATAGGCTTTTTAGCCATCATTTATATTCGGCTTGGGAAGCCTTCACAATATCCCACATTGAATAATAGTACAAACCTTGACGATAGAATACGCACCTCAGGATTGCCTTTAAACAATTTTAGCATTCAGATTATTTTTGAAATCAACGACATAGTCGTGGTCCAATGACAGTAGAAACTATTTTCAAAAACAAGCAAAGGAGAAAAATTCGAAATTTAAAATTTTCAAAGAATTCTATTAACAAAATAAATCTATTGCCATACATACAACCCAAGAAATTTTCTCAATTGTTCAATCTACATATTCCAAATATTACTCCCGCAACAAAATAAGGATAACAGGATAACGAACAAGAAAAAGCTATAAGTGATCATCACGAAAACTCAAACCATAGAGGAATTGACGAAACGTATCTCCATTTAAAACGCAAAATCTATTTTCCTAATATGAAAGATAAAATAACAGAAACAATTAATAATTGCGAAAAATGCAAATTACTGAAATACAATAGAAATCCTCCCAAACCGCATTACGCTAAGCTCGAAATTCGACTCAAACCTCTAAAAAGTCTGCATATAGACCTATATAGCATTAAAAATAACCAAATTCTCACTTTAATAGACAAATTTCCCCGCTTTGCCTGTGGATATATGTAATCTAACTTGTAGAAGCAGTTTTACTATTTTAAAACACCTCAAAACCTATATTAGTACTTATGGCATCCCTTTAAAAATAATATGTGGTCAAGGTTCCGAATTTATTGCAAATAATTTTAAAGTCTTTTGCAAACAACTTAATATAACCTTACATTTCACATCCTTTCAACAAACTTGTAGTAACGCACCAGTAGAGAGGCTACATTCGACACTTACGGAAATTTAATATAGTCTCATACTTTCCAAAAGGAAAGTACAGAAACTAACCACAGAACACGAAGAAATCTTATCTGAATGAATGAATCCGAGAACCGATTAGTTAGCGTCTGGCACACATCGAGTTCTTGGAACTCATTTCAGGAACAACAGCAATGATAGGTATCGATATTTGATAAACAATAACCAGAGTCGAGTGGTATCTTATTTCTCTACCTTACCATTTGTATCATTCGTCCGAGAATAAAGTCACATTGTATTTTACTAACTGTTATTGAATTTCTTTCATTTCGATTGGATTTAAAGTTAAAAGTCTCGTAATTTATTTTGCGTGCATTTGAGTCGCCAAACATCAATCGTGTTCCTCAATTTAACAAACCATTGCCATTGACGATGTAGCAATAAAGGTTCACCTTTGGAATTGGCACAAACAATGGGCAAGACCAAAATGTTTGGCGAACGAGTTTCTACATTGCGATTGGTACAAGATACGAACAACCTCTTGGTCATCGACAAGTTATAATTGGAAAACGCGAATGATCGGCGGATTTCCATTGTGTTCACCAACGTAAGCGGTCGTTTTTGTATTGAAGTCTAAGTACAATCAGTTAAATGTACAACATTTTTCCGCAGCCGGCAGGATATCTAACCATTAAAAAAATAGTCCTACTCAAAAGTAGGGAAAGCCATAGTCCACTGCTATCGCTCAACCCATACTTGGACCCCAGTGGCATTCTTCGAGTCGGTGGACGACTCACTCATGCAGAACTCCCTCACGAGCAGAATTTCCCGGTGGTACTTCCCAAAGCCAGTGCGTCGGTCTGGCTACTGATCATGGACACCTACCTCAAGACAATACATGGTGGGGTACAACTCTTGCTGCAGACGCTGCGGCAGGAGTTTTGGATTTTGAACGGGCGACAATTGGTTCGAACCGCCCTTCACAAATGTGTTTTCTGCAGACGGCAACGCGGCAAGCTCCTCACACTGGAAATGGCGTCATTACCCGGCCCACGAGTCAATCCAGCCCACCCGTTTTTGGCATCAGGCGTGGATTACTGTGGCCCCTTCACTCTGCAAGTTGGAACGAAAAGATCAAGGACAACAGTCAAGGGATACCTAGCTATCTTTATATGTATGGCTACCAAAGCTGCGCACATCGAAGCCATAGAAAACCTCTCATCGCAGGCATTTTTGGACGCTTTTACGCGCTTCACCAGTAGACGTGGGATCTGTCGAGATCTCTACAACGACAACGGGACGGCATTCGTAGGTGCCAACCGGCATTTGAAAGAAGACTTGGAGGTCTTCCAGAGTCAGCATAACCAGCAACACTTGGCGCATGCTGGGACGCGGTGGCATTTCATCACACCTGGCGCACCTCATCAAGGTGGCCTCTGGGAAGCAGCGGTTAAGTCTGCTAAACATCACCTTACGCAACTGGTGGGTACCCAGTCCCTATGGTACCACCAGTTCCACACCTTGGCGACCCGGATTGAAGCCTGTCTCAACTTCCGGCCTATTGTTCCCCTACACGACGATCCGGACGAGAAGCTTGCCCTCACCCCTGGCGACTTCCTCATTGGACAACCTCTTTTGGCGATCCCGGAACCAGCCCTAACCAACGTGCCACTTAGTCGGCTTAAACAGTACCAGTGGATCAGGCAGATCCACCAAAAATTCTGGAAACGATGGTCTGAGGAGTATTTGGTCACCCTTCAGACTAGCAACAAATGGGAGAAACGCGAGCCGAATCTCCAGGTAGACGACATCGTCATCATAAGGAGTGAAAACCTTCCTTCTGCCCATTGGCGCCTTGGACGCGTTATAGAGGTGCACCCGGGCAGTGACGGACTGGCCCGCAACGCAACTATACGAACGAGCGCTGGAGCATCACGCCGACCAGTGCAGAAACTTTGTCGGCTCTTCGAGGCCCAACAATGTTGTAACTACAACAACAATTCATTCACACACATACTACCCCCTTCGATTGCGGAATTATAAGACGCGTTTCCGTCATCTCGTCATCTGGCAGTTTCAACATTCTAGGTTCAGCTAGTCTATTTACTAAACGTCTTTGGAAAATCCTTTGGGTAGCGATATATCAAATACGATGGGTGGATTGTTAAGCAGCAACGCACCAGAACGCATTATCTTGTGCGCTTGGGAAGGCAGAATCGCTGCCCGATTGTGAATCGAAATAAATAAATAAGAAAATAAAGAAAAAAAAAACGTTAAGTTTTTTTTTAAGAAAAATTAATTCGTAGAAATTTAACTTATACAAACATTACATGGCGAACCTGCCATAACATAACATAACAGTGGCTTTAACGGCAGCATCTCACAGATGGTCATACTACAAAGACCGAAGACTCTGCCTTAAGCCTATACGATGTGCCTGGAGTTGCAAAACTCCAACTTCTGAAGTAGCAGTATTCACTCATCTACTTCTGGGTCGAATACTATTACTTCCCCTCAACATCGGAATGCGGCAAATGCAGAGATAATGCACTTTGCATTATCAGCACTTTGCACATGCGTTTTCTTTAATTTTTATTGACTGTGCATTTTGAAAACAATTTAAAATAAGCTTTCATTGACTATAAATAGGTTTGAAAAAATAAAGATTGATCAGATGTCAATCTCTCCCCAACAAGACTGTTTTATTTCAATGTTTCAAGTGAGTTTGTCCGTAAAGTATTATCTTGGAAAGTGTCATAGTGATTCTTTGTGATCTGGCTATTACACCCACCTAAGCTTGCCATAAACTAGCGGAAAAGATGGATGTAGACAGGTTTGTCCAACCAAAAAAGAAAAATCACATAAATCACCCCCGAAAAAATGAAAATCCCTTCGGAGGGCTACTGCCCTTTCAATAAACAGTGTTGTGTTGTATGAGAAACGCATTAAGAGTTTCATAAAAAACTCAAACAACACAATAAACCATAACCCACCTCAAAATGATTCAAATAAAATATACGAATCAAGGTCATCAAGCGGTTCGTTTGTAAATAAACAAACGAGCACGCTTGATAGACCATTAATAATTCACAAATGCCCGGTCATCGGTTTGTTGCCAAACCGAAACAGAAGGGTAAAAAGAATAATGATAAAGCAACAACAGGTCAAAGACCTAATGCTGACGATTTGAATTGCACTCATGAAAGTCGGGCAGTGACGAAATTCGTTTTTGCAAAGAACAAATTCTTGCAAAACAATTAAAGTAAATTCTTGACTTAGCAGAAAATGAATTGATGTCGATAACATCGATAACAATTCTTGGACAATTAATTTGGTATAAATAGTAAATGAAAAATGAAGTCAAACACAGTCAGTAACAGTGAGATACAGTCAATAACAGGCAGTAACAGTCAGTAACAATCAGTTCAATCAACAATAATAAAGAAGTAAGTTCTTTTTGTAAACAAATAACCCCATCTTTAATTTCTCAGGTGCATTCAGAGATACCAAATGGTATCTCTGCTAAGTAGGCCTCGTCGCCTCCCATTTTAATTGGCCCCAGTGCGCCTTTATCCGCTGGCTTTCCCCTTTCCTTTTCCCCTATAATTTTGAATAATCTTGGATCCATGTGTATGGATCCAAATGTGGTCGGGTGCCCCTGACCAGAACTAGGGTTCTCGCCTTACACGGGCCAAGTAGGTTAATTTCATGTTGTTGAATTTCAATAACATAACAATGGCGCAGCCGGTAGGATAGTACGACCAGTTTGGAGAATAAACCTGGTTAAATGAAACACCCTCCATGTTTCAGCGCATTATGCTACGAACCTAGTTACCTTCTACCAAGGTTTCCGTTAGTACTATTTTATTTTTTTAGTTCCCTTTTTACCAAAGGTTCCGTTAGTACGATTCTGTTTTCAATTTCTTGTCTCTCCATTAGAGTATGGATTCACAATCACTAATTAAAATAACCGAAGAAATCCAGAAGCAGCCTCAAGCTGCAGAATTGCATTTGGTGTCTGATTGTGGTATAGTTTTTTCAAACTTAATGTAACATTACCCATAAAGGCTTCTTTTGACTTTTGGACCCTTAAAGGAATTTTAAGAAGATTTTCTTGCTCCCAAGGCAACATCACTCCTGACCACTCGATAAGGTTATATCCAAGGATCTCGAAATCTCCTCGCTTGGTGATTACGCCTAGGTGAGCATCTCTAGAGGTGTACTCAATTGTACCGTGGTGCATTTTCTTAGGATTTGGTTTGAAATTTTCTTGGGTGTAGTGACTTGCTAAGCCGAAATCTACCAGATACGCTTGAGTGGTATTGTCTTTTTCACAACCTAATAAGATGTTTGTTCCTTTTAAATCTGTATGGGCATAGGTTCTGCCGTGAATGTATTCGTACACATCTAATATCTGTAACGCTAAACGGTAGATGGTATGTTCTGGAATTTTTCTTCCGTTTTCCAAGAAAAGTTTCCAGATATTATCTCCGTACCGTGGCATGACCAAAAAGCGGTGTAAAAAATTACCATAGTCGTGTGATCCGGTACCTACTAGATAGGGTATTCCTAAAGATTTTATATCGTGAAGTTTTTTAAACTGTGTAATGTCCTCTGAAATGCATCTCCACAAAGAGTGTCCCACTATCGTGTGGTTCAATCTTCGCGACGTACTTATAGTCAGATGTTTTCTTTTGTGAGTTTGAGGCTTTACATGCTGAGTATACTTGACCAAAACTTCCTAGACCTATTTGTGGTCCTATTTTCCATGTATTTCTAAATGAATCTGTAATAATTTCTCCATTGGGAATCGGGTTTACCTCCGAGTTCTTGACTTGTAAGCTGTCCTTATTTTTTATTGGGTGTTTCACTTTCTTAATTGTATTATCTAAATTTGACCTAACTAGTTTGTATGCTTGTCCTATTGTATTTATTTCAACATTATTTAAATCTAATCTTTTTTGATTAATTGTATTTAGTATTCTGCAAACTATCTCTTTTAATATGTCCGAGAGCATTATCATCATAAGAGTTATGAAGTAGAGTAAATATGCTTTAATTGGGTTGAACATTTGCAATTTCAATTTTTCTTTTGTTTGTATATTTTGCAGGTCTTGCTGCTGTGATTCATTTTCGGAGTTAATTTGTGGGTCTGCAGTGTGCAGTGTCATATTATTCGTTTTGCTTTCGGTTGTATACCGAGTTTTATTTTTATTTTTTGGTTTGTTGATATCGGAGATATCAATAGTCATTATTCTATTTACTTCGTTTTGAAAGTTTCTTCCATCATAAGCCGGCACGTCTCTTTGTCTGAGAATGTGTTTTTTCCGCTCATGCGAAGATACGTTTTGCACATTTTCAGTCATTCTTCCTTTTTGTTTTTCTTCTCTCGTTTTCACTTTGCGAGGTGAACTTTGAGATAGCAAAGCGGAAGTTGAGTTCCAAACATTTAAATTTTTTGAAGATAAGCCTTCAGAGTCGATGTCTAGGCCGGTCGCGTTACAGCGCCGCAAAATACATTTCTCTTCCGGTGAATTGCTTGCAAAATTTAGTTTGGTTGGTTTTGGCTTCACCTTTTGGTCGTGGTTGTTATGAATCATCTGTTTAATTTCATTCGAGTTGTTCACATGCGAGTGACTCCCCGTGAAACAGCTACCATTGTGTGAAATGGGTAATTCATACTTTTCGGTCATGTTTGAGTATCTCAGTGGTACACAATATTCCTTCGAATTTTGTCCAAGAATTGATGGGAATGTTAATAATCTATTAGGACCTTCTACGTTACAGTATCTTCCTAAGAAATTATACCGTAGAATTCCATCACCAGGGATGGCTAGATCATTCTCTACGACTTGAAATTGACAAGAGGGGAGCGAGGGAATTTGTATAGTACCAGTGCATTCTCCTAGAGTATAACCGATACCACAAGGTGTGTTGATGGTAAGTTTTTAATTGGTATTAACAAAAGTCTTACTATCTATCATCCTTCTTTTGAGGAGACTGACTTCTGAGCCCGTATCTATTAGTAGTCGGGTCAGTTTGTTTTCTCCTAACTCAATTTCTACTTCGATTGAGGGTAGGGAAATTTTCTTTTTTGGTTGCCATAATTTTTTTGTTTCATTGTTTAAAGTCGAGGGAGGCCCCAGTGTGCCTTTATCCGCTGGCTTTCCCCTTTCCTTTTCCCCCATAATTTTGAATAATCTTGAATCCATGTGTATGGATCCAAATGTACATTGGTGGTCGGGTTCCCCTGACCAGAACTAGGGTAAGGGTTCTCGCCTTACACGGGCCAAGTAGGTTAATTTCATGTTGTTGAATTTCAATAACATAACAACAGCAAAAACTCTTCAATACTGAAATAGTTTATGAGAAGCCAAATGATGGAAGGCAGGCGATTCAATCAAGCACTGAAGTCGAGAAAGTGGAAGGTGACGTCGTAAATTCTATGACGGACGCCTTAGAATACATCACTTAATGTCAAGACATCACTTACCCCACATAAAGCTTGAGAGGTCTTGAATTCTATTCTGTAACTGCAGCATCGGAAGTGAAAAACATTTTGTTATTGAAAATAATTGATTGCAAAATGCATCTGAACTCTGTTCTGCCATTGCAGCAATTGAGTCAACGAACTTCTTTCGCTGACAGAGAAATAAAAAGTGTAAAGAAATAAACAGTGTAATGGAAACAAGTTTCGAAAAAATAAACTTCAGTCTTAAGACCAACTTCAATGTGTTTTCATAAAGCATAACCAATAAAAATTTCATAGATTCTTCATTAAACCCAGAGACTAGACGTCTCATAAAGCCATTTACAGTAAGATGCCTTACAGGTAAAATTATCGTCGGCGGAAATTTCTCTTTTCAAAAAGTAAGGAATAAATACCATTTTGCCCTTTAACGTTTTAAAAGGATCACAGTCGCTTGACGGCATGATTGGTAATGACACCTTGAGAGAATTAGAAGCGATAATCGATAGGAAAAATAATACGCTTGCTCTGAAGTCAGGTATCACCATTCCTTTGAAAGCCCGTATTTCCAAGTAGATGAATACCGCCCTAAACGATTGCCTTCCCGAAAACAAAAACTCAGGAAATTATCAATAGATAGTAACCGGTCTTTGGCTCGATTGACAAACGTAAAACGTATAAGACAAATGTGAAAGCTGAAATAAATACAAGGCCTTATACATAATTTCCCAATTTGGGTTGTTCCGGAAAAATCAAAGTCTTCGGGAGAAAAACAATTTCGCGTGGTTATAGACTATAAAAGACTCAATGCCGTGACCATCTTTGACACATGTCCCATACCGGATATTAACTTTACCCTTACGAGTCTTGGCAAAGCCAAGTTCTTCACGAAACTCGATCTCACATCTGGGTTTCACCTAATTCCATCACATCATTGTCAACTAAGAACCGAATATACGAGTTCCTTAGCTTGCCGTTTGGACTAAAGAGCGCCCCGCTATTTTCCAATGAGCTCAAGGTATATTGGCAAGATTTGCTACGTATACATTGTCATTAGCCAGAGTGAAGAAGATCATTTGAAAAATATCGGCACCATTTTTAAAAGACTGAAAGATGTAAATTTAAAAGTCAATCTAGAAAAATCCCATTTCATGAAAACGGAGGTCGAATTTTTTGGGTACGTAATAATGGAGTAAAACGTGATCAAAAAATAAAGTGATGGGAATACAAAAAATGCTACTACCACCCACAAATCTGAAGGAGCTCAGAAGCTTTCTGGCACTGACATCCTGTTACCGAAAATTCATCCTTGATTACGCAAAGGTTGCAAAACCATTGACAGTCCTAAGCAGGGGTGACCATTCTCAAGTCCTGGCCAACCAATCTAAAAATATTCCTATTACCTTTACTCAAGGGTGCTCTAAGAGTATTCAACGATCTGAAAGTTTTATTTAGGCACTTTATCTGAACTCTCAGTTTTTCCTGATCTCTTAAAGGCAATCAATCTCCCCACTGATACGTCCGATTTCGCAATTGGTGCACTTTTGTTTCAGAGAGAATGGGGCAAAGATCGTCCCATAGCTTAAATTTCTAGAGCTTTTAGTAGGCCGGAGGAGAACTGTTCAAGGCACCATCAAATTATGAATCCACAACATTACAACTCAAAACGTAAACTGAGGTGCCTACAATTGCTGACGCTGGGACAACAAACTGGCCAGCAGGCCCGTTGCTGTGCTGCAAACCTGATTGTGTGTGGTGGGTTATACGGAAAGTCTTTCTATTCGCTTTATGCTGGTGTTAGCAAACTGTCTTAAATTTACTGAAATGAAAGTTAACACGATCCAATGCACGTGCTTTGAGCTGACCTCGACTCATCGTGGGTCATCGCACCGGGAGTGCATGGGAAAATGCATAGACAGACAATATGCATGTTTATGAGAAGATCATATTGCTTGCACGCTTCGACACGAAATTGATGACAATTTATATTGAGCGAAGCGGCCAGCGCGGCGTGGGACCTCAGGTAGATTGGGACAGTTAGTCTTAGTGGATTAGCAGAACTGGTTAGAAGATTAAAGACACATAAAGATACTTAACTTGTTTTTATCAACGGTACAAAGAGTTGGGCCAACGTAAGTTGGCGTTCGGTTTTTATTATTTGCAAGGATATAAAATCCTTAACTGGCGCCCGAGCAGGGACCAGCAAACTGTAATCCTTTTCGTCCTGGAATCTAGTATAGAGCGAATTAAATGAGATAAGTTTCATCAAATTCCGATGAAACCCAGCGATATACAAAAGACAGCATTCTCGACGATTAACGGGAAATTCGAATTCCAAAGGTTACTCTTTGGATTTAAGAACGCCCCTGCTATATTCCAAAGAATGATTGACGATGTACTAACGAATTCATTTGTAAAATCTGCTACGTGTACTTCGACGACATAATTGTCTTTGGGCAAAACGAGGAAGACCATTTAAAAAACATCGATACGGTCTTCCAACGACTTAGAGACGTTAATTTGAAGGTTAATTTGGAAAAGATTCATTTTATGAAGACAGAGGTTGAATTCCTTGGGTATGTTATAACACCCGACGGAATAAAACCTACCAAGTATAAGGTTATGGGCATTCAGGCTCTTTTACCACCTTCAAATCTGAAAGAGCTGACTGAGAAGCTTTTTAGGACTCACTTCTTATTACAGGAAGTTCGTTTACGACTATGCGTGGACTGCAAAGCCATTAACAGTCTTCACCAGGGGAGAGAACTCTCAAGTAAAGGCTAATGAATCGAAGAACATTCCCATTATGTTGGGTCAAGATGCTTAAAGGGCATTTATCGACCTTAAGATCTTGCTGTTGTGTATTATTGTATAACACACGAAAATCCTAACCAACCCTGTATGACGCAAAACAAAAAGCGCAATTATCTGGGTGACGATTCAGTTAATTCATATAAGTTAACGACACAGAAGCTAAAATACGAACTCAGCGCATGCAGAGACAACGGCATGCAAGTGGTGTCGGAATCCCAGACCACAGGTCAGCAAAATGACCAGCATACCTGTTGGAAAGATGCGGTAATTCGAAGACGAGAATGAGTTATTTTTGTTGGCTTTGGGTATTGCAGATTCAGTATTTAAGCCTAATGAATTATGTGAATTTTGTTCAGTTATTTGTGAATTTTTTGTGAGGCAGAATCGCTGCCAGTTGAATAAAACTTTTTTAAAAATTTATTTAAAAATTTAATGTTTTAATTTATACTGAAGCGTCATCAGAAAAATGCAAACAAATTATTGCGGTCAAATAATGAATTGGAATGAACTCTCAGAAAACAGATAATGCTGACGAGTGGTAAAGAAAATGTGTGACGAATATTTTATAGGGCAAATTGTTTTGATGACTGAGGAATAATTATAGAAACATTTAAGAAATTTACCAACATTTCATGACATAGTTTAAGTTTATCTATGTAAGCTATTTTAAGGTATAAATAGTTAATGAAAAATCAATGATATGTCGAGTAATAAAGTGAAATTCAGATATCACAGTAGTGAGATATACCAAGAGGACTTTTCTTTGCTGATTTTAACCGAATACAACAGTAGTAAGCCAAAACAGGAAAACTTTTCCCCTGTAAAGGTGAGTATAATTAAATCTGGCTCTTTAGCCTAGAATTCCGGGATGGTGCGCCCTTAAAACCCACCAAACAAACTCCCTTTCCCAATCTAAGACTAAGAAAGACGACAAGACGCTACATTTGTAGTGTCCGTCTAAGATAAGAACGAGAGTTCTTAAAGATTTTCTAAACTTTCTATGTAACGAAAAATTACACAACATTTGGATGGTGCGTCACTTTGGAGTTTAAACTCCGACTTAAAATCCTGAGGATCACTCCACTTCAGGTACACCATTCGACTTTCCCTTGTAAACTTATAAATTTCAACAACAGAAATAATATATGTGAATTGTTAAAACTTTAAGATATATTTGATGAATTTACAGACTGACTATCCTAATCTGCCTCACGACAGTTCGTGATTTGCAGCTTTTCGAGTACTCAGCTCAGCACCTGTTGTATCTATCAAGAAACGCAGAGCCTGGATCATCAAAAAGAATATTCGAGTAATAAAGAACACAATCTTTTTCACAAATAAGTTTATCCCTCACCCACCCATTTTATGCCCCAGTTTTTAATTGCAGGAGCAGGAGCGAAGAATCGCAACAACCCCACAATTATTTAAAAATTTATAAAACGATATTAGAACCACACCAACACAACAACTAAGTTTTCAGTAAGGATGCAACCCAAGTTAGAGTATGCCATGATACACCTCAGAACCAGAAGGACTAGTCTGCTAACCTAGTTGCACCAGTGAAAACTAAGCAAGCACCGAAGAAAAAGTTTGCTCACCCCGGTTTAAACAAACCGACTCTCCTTGCTGACGCAAGTCATGACAAGGTGAATGACAAGAGCCCTTTCGATGACTCAGTGTTTTCGAATGGCTTCAGTGTCAACGAGAACTAGGTAGGCAACAGAACTACCTTCACAGCGAGTGCACCGGCCCTCATTGATATTTCAAGAGGTGTCTTTAGAGATAAACGAGATTTTAGATAAATTAGGATCGATTTAGCAAGTGGATTCCACCAAATATTAATAAACTCCAAACACATTGCGAAAACCGCATTCTCAGTAGACGGAGGCCATTATGAATATTTGCGAATGCCTTTCGGCTAAAAAAACGCACCGTCAACCTTCCAAAGAGTAGTAGACAATGTTCTAAAGGATCTCGTAGGAAAATATTGTTTGGTATATCTATAGACGACATAATCATATATTCTACTTCATTACAGGAACATTTAGAGAGTCTCGAAAAGATATTTACTAAATTGGAGGCATCAAACCTTAAAGTACAACTCGAAAAATCAGATTTCCTAAGGAAAGAGACATATTTTTTGTGGCATATTGTCTCAATTAATGTCATTAAACCTAACCCAGACAACCATACAACATTTCCCTATTCCCAGAACCCAAAAAGAAATCAAATCATTCCTAGGCTTAATGGGCTACTAAAGAAAATTTATTAAAGACTTCGCAAAGCTTCTCAAGTCCCTCACATAAAATGTAGTGTAATAAAGTTATCACCATGCGACGCACGTCAAACGTGCATAAACCTGTTCCCACTGACTCAGCAGTTTATTGACCCGAACCAGAGCCAATTCAAATGCCGGACATCCGAAACCTTCGCATTGGTCAATATGCTGCACATAGGCTAATCCTCATGCACAAACATGAAATGTGCAAGATCAGCAATTATTGGTGGGAACCGACTATTGCATTTAGATTAAGAGATTATGTAGAGTTAGTTCTGATTTGGACTTGATTAAGACTGGGTTCTCGATATTGCGCGGAATACTAATAAACAATTTATAACGTGTTAACTTGTGTTTGATTGAATGTTAGTCTAACTGTTGGGCCAACCCATAGGTTGGAGTTCGCGTTTTTTCTATATTATCCTCGCAAAGATAATTTAACTGGCGCCCGAGCAGGGACCGGCTTAAAAAAATCGTGTCATTTTTTTCATTGATCGATTGTTCGTGGATCCTTTAATACAGGATAGACGAATAGGTACGCTCTATCTGAGTGCAACACAGTTGACCGTGAGAGCACAGTTGACTATTCCAATTCTGAAGCGACAAATTCCAGCATATCCAGGAGATCGATTAGATAAATGATCCAATAGTGAAGAGTTACGTGCCATTAGTAGGACGCTTGCAATTTCAAAGCTTGCATCCCACCACAGGATTTTCTAGAACGCGGATTCTATTACAAAGTATTTATCTATTTGCTATACAAATCGCAAATAATAGACACTTCAACTACTGCCGTCGCTGATATCGACACTTCAACTGCTGACGTTTTTAAACCATCCAAGGCTATGAAGTTATCTTTCGAAGATAACTGCAACTTAATGCCCGGCTTCGAACAGTGGTACTTTGCACAATACTATCCGCTATATCAAAACTTTACTCAAATTAGGCTGTCGTAAGTCGCGTCCAATGCCATTATATATTTTACTCAATAAAAATAAAAAATAAAAAATAATTTCTTTTTCAGTGTCGGTTTTTTGGCTTAGTAGTCGGTTGGTTGTTCATCTCCTCCTTTAACAATTTGTGGACGTTGCTCTCTAAAATATTATACGATAAGATTATACCAATTGAACTCGAGTAATTCACTAGGGAAGCATAGGATCGTATGGTCGCGATGACTGCGACCAAAGTATTCCTGCAGCAAGCTTGTTGTGTTATTCTGATGTTGGCATTTGGTCCTTGCATTTTAGCCTCCCAGCAAGCTGCGCAAAATATGCTGTACCCCATATCCCATTCCCATCCCTTTCATAATAGGCAAGATTTTAATTAATTCGGTGTTTATAGCATGAACGTGACAGGCCGAATTTTGCAGGCAACGGGAGGAGGCGTATAAGAATATAAAAAGTCGGGAGAACCGAAATTAAAGACAATAAATACGAAACAATAGAAACTAAATTTGAATACAATTGTTTTGTTGTTCTTTCGCTGGTGGGTTCTGTCCCGTTATGTTTGGTTACTGATATTCTATCATGAGTTCTGACTCTAAGTTGTTGGAAAAAATATAACAAATTGATACTGTAGGACCACCTAGACCACACCTCATGGTTATAGTTACAAGTTAACGTCAATAAAATTATTTGACTCCACGCGCAGCAACTTCTACTGTATTTATTGCATTCATTGCAATTCTCCGAAACAAGCACAGACGACCTCAGCGACGGTCATCACCTCAACACCGGCGACAGGTCGTCAGCACTTTTGCACCGGCAGCAGAGATTTCCTATAGAATAAGTAGCTTTAAGTAAGTAAGTTCAATTTCGTATTTCAAATGTGAATAAAGAATGGAAAAAAGAAAATAAAATTCTTTTTTTTTAAATCAAATCAATTTAATGTAAAATAACTTATATACTTTCAATACAATGTGACTTGACGAAATTTGTAGAAACATTTCCGATAGAGACTAAAGAAGCGAATACTGTAGCTAAACCAATAGTACAAAAATTTTTTCTAAAATTTAAAAATTTTAAAAACTTAAAACAGATAAGGGAACACAGTTCACTAATGAATTGCTGTAGAATATTTGTTCATTTTTAAAAATAGAAAAGATTGTTTGTACACCTTTTCACCATGAAACAATGGGATCAATAGAAAAAAACAATTTCTAGTTTCAACTAATATTATTGTATAGATAGTGAGTGGTTGGACAATTTAATAGAGAAATAAAGAATATTTAAAGATAAAACTTGTTGTTCGGCAAAGTGCCCTTTGGGAATCTTTATTACTTTCAGTTCTTCCCACCCTAATCGTGCTCGGAAGAACAAATTCCCTAACATAGGGTATTTAATGAATATATTCTGAGTGTAGGAGATAAAGATAACTGGGTAGAATGGATACCATACTACACTTATTGTTATAACTCAACACCACATATGTAGTAGTACTTTATATTCACCATTTGAACTTGTTTTTAGAAAGTTATGTACTCTTCCATGTGAAGTAATAGAAAACAAAGATACAATCTATAATATTGACAATCACCTGAGTGAATTAAAATGTAAATTAAGATATGTTCGCTCACGAACAAACAAAAAACGGTGTAAATAGTATTATAATAAGAAATATGAAATATATAAAAATATATATAAAAAAAAATAGAGAGACGAAAAATATTTGTTTAGATTTTAGAAATTTAAACAAATATCATTTTTTAAAGGGGAGGGATGTAGTGTAATAACATTCATTCGAAAAGAGCCAGTTAACACCTCGCACCGACACGCGAGTTACGTCGAAATCACCTACTCCACTTCCTCTAAACTGGAAATTATAAGAACTGTTAACGATATCATATTGCTGAACTCATAAACATTTTTCCCAGCTGAAATGCAACGTGCCGAAACATAACACTATTATTTCAAGGCATTACAATTCCGCTGACATCAAAAACTAACTAAAGTCAAAATATGCAATTCAAACAGAAATACAATTCTTTCTCCTTACTAAAGTAATAATATGCAATTCCCATAGAAATCCGATTCCCACAAAAATAATAAATCCGAATGTTTGTTAAAAGAATGAAAAACAGATTAGGGTAGTCGATTAAGTGAGTTCCTATAAAGAAGGTCATAAGACCGGGAAAACTAAAATTTAAATTTTGTTTTTCTTTTTAAACAGCGGAAAACACAAATCCGTAAGTCGCGAGATCATAATGTGTAAACTATGCATAACGGCGCAATATGAGTTCCCAATATGAGCACCAACTCCATCGAGGTCGCTGACTAAGCAAATCACTATCAACTAGTAATGCACGCCGTTAGGTGTAATTCGAGGGAATTAGTTTTAAGTAAGATTAGTTCTGTTGGAACCTCCAAAGTATCAAGCCGTCAATAAATCGTTATAAAATTAACTCGTTGTTTCAGTATCGTTATCTAATTAACTCGTTGTTCTAGTAAGTCGAACCGTTGGGCCAACTGCTCAGGGGTTGGTGTTCGCGTTTTTTTTATCCAAACGGATTCGCAATCCGTTTACTGGCGCCCGAGCAGGGACTGGCAAACTGCATCCTTTTGGCCCAGGAGTCAATGCCAAGCTTAGTACGCTTCTTTGAAGTGAACGCAACTATAACCATGGGAACATAGTTTGCCATTCTTTGCTTGAGCATAACATTCCGCATAACCATGGGAACATGCGGATATTCCAAATGGCTAAAGGATGTGGTGTGAAGTTGTTCGTGCCATTAATAGGACTCCTTAAAAGTCCAAACTGGATAACACGACACTTTCATGCCAGATCTCCTTTTTTTGAACTCTTCGCGAGCTGTACGCGATACATCCAACGCAAAAAAAATAATTATTTTTTATTTTTTTACTTTTTTCACAAAAATTCCGAAAGAAGGAAAAACTAAAAACTATAAAGAAAGACATGTTCATATTGTGAGTGAAAAATAGAAAAGATCAAAGATCACTAAGTTCAAAAAATAAATCTAGAAATAAGGAAGAAGTCCTGGGAAAAAATCAAAATTGTGCAAAGTAAAAATCTGTGCAAAAGAAAAGAATCTGTGCAAAAGTAAAATTTGAAAAAAAGGGTGTGTGTGTCAAAGTGAATTAAAAGGTTTATACATTCTCTAAAAAGAAAAAAAACCCTGTGTCTGGATAAATTTTGGTAAGGTTTTTTAATACTTTAAACTAAAAGAATAAAAAAATTGATCAAATCTCCCAAAATATCGTTGAACTGACTGGTACAGTTAGCAACTTGATAGGCCAGATCAAAGGGTTTTATAAAGGGCTTCAAGTTGTAGAGGAAAGGACAGTTGTGCCAGGTCCTTTGGTGGGTGCCTTGGGCACCTAGGTTAGAACTCAGCCTTCCTCAAACGGAGGCTGAATTAAAAGAAATTAGTAAGCTTCCGAATTGTGTTAAGGAGCTGCAGGTTTTCAACGGAATTCCTACGCAGTATATCGCCTGGATACACGCCGTAGAGAGTATTCTGAAGGACTATGAAATAGTCAAAACGAGTCCCCTTTATAGGGGCTATATTGCAGCACATTCGGGGGAAAATTCGGGGTTCCGCCGACGCTGCGTTCCGTTTACTCTACTCCACATTAAACGCAAATACTATTTTCCATATTTAAAAACAAAAATCGCTGAAACAAAAAAAAAATTATGGGAAACATGCCAACCGTTTGAGTACGATAGGAAACCTCAAAAGTTCCAATTTGAAAAACCAGAAACACCCTTGAAACTCTTAGATATCCTACACATCGACTTTATACAAGTTAACGCAAATAACACCAAATCATAAGCTCATCATTGTAAGTGAGAAATCACAAATTCTTTCTCACACTAATTTCGCTGACGCTGCGTCTGGACAGAACGAACGTCCAGAAGCTACATGCATTCCAGCACGTAGCAAGCAGGC
Source organism: Melanostoma mellinum (assembly GCA_914767635.1). Lineage (NCBI taxonomy): Eukaryota > Metazoa > Arthropoda > Insecta > Diptera > Syrphidae > Melanostoma > Melanostoma mellinum. The sequence goes on along the minus strand of OU612058.1, from coordinate 158,772,720 downwards.
ATATACGACACCACCTGTGGGAACATTCGCTGCAGGTGGCATTCGCAATGGGAGCGTAGGTTAATTTAGTTTTAAGAAGAAATATTGTAAGTTAGTCTTAATTTGAACTTGTCACAATAAAGAGCTCTAAGCTCCGAAAAGATTATTTTTTTAATAAACAAATCTTTATTTAATTAATTTACACTATCAATAATAAAAAAACATCCCTACAATTAAAGACAAATTGTCAAAATTTGCTGCAACGTATTTATTACCCTCACGAACCAGCATCCTCGTGATAAAATCAATCAAACAGTATATAAGCCTACACGACATTCCATCCAAAATTATATGTGAGCAAGGTTCTGAGTTAACGTCATACATCTTTAAAGATTTGTGGAAGAGTTACGACATGAAACTTCAAAGAACATCCTTTCATCAAGTAATTCCCGAGTCGAACGCCTTCACTCAACTTTAACTGAAATATATAGAATCATTTTTACTACATTCAAGGAAAAGAAAAGACAAATTGATAAGGACGAAATCCTTTCGGAAACATTATTTACATACAATAATGCTATCCATTCGTCTACCAAATAAACTCCTTTCCACCTTTTCTATAGAAGACCATATAATTTTACTAAAAACCTTACCCACACGGAAGAACATGATTATATAACGAAGCTTACAAGATTTCAAGAAGAGTTCTTTCCAAAAATAAAAGAAAAATTAGAACGATCGGATACCGAAAAAAAGAATTAACAAATTAAGCACAAACCGGAGTAGAAGCAGAAGATAAAAATGAAGAAGAAACCGTATTCAGAAGTGACTGTAGAAGAAATAAGCTAACCTCAAGATAATCTGAACACAAAGTGGTGCCTCCTGTGAGGACTGAAAAGTGCGTGTTTGTAAAAGTTAATCTGTTTGGTAGAAGTTACCACCCTCGGTTTGTGTATATTCGCATTGCTAACTCTCGTGCGCGTGGCGTATATTATTCTGTGGTTCTAAAAGTGAAAGACAATTTAAGACGATAAATCATGGCATTAAATCGAAGATCGTCCGTGTGCACCGCCGTCAAAAGGCTCAGCACAGCGGTCCTGGCAGATATTAATAATAAAGTTAAAGTAGAGTAAGATAAAAAAAAGACATTTACGAAAAACACCAAAACACTTTATTTTAGACTGTCAACTATCAGAGGACAAATGATCGAAATTCAAGACCTTAATAAGAACCAAGCGACTACCGCACTTAAACTAGGACCAGGAACGATTACAGACTACAACAGACTCATACAAGTTAACAACAGCAACGTTGCAGAATCAAATATCAGAGAATTCTCGCACGATATCTCAACACATTTCCCACTTTACGGTTTCTCAGGGCCCGGCGGACACTGGAGATACAGCGCATGCAGTGAGGAATGTCATGGGAAATGCAATCTTGCGCTTTCCAGTAGAAAAGCGAAAACAAAATCTAATCGAATTGTTCAGGCAGTCATAAGTTAGTTCTAAATTATCAAATCCTAAAAAAAGTCAAAGTGTTAGGGTCGAAGTTCCAAATAAAAATAAAATTTTTTTTTATAACAAAAATAGTTTTCATCTTATAATTTACACATAGCAGACTTAGATCCTTACAAATAAAATATCCAGAAAATTTCAGACTCCCTAGACATCTTCGAAAAAGAAAAACACGACAAAAATTATTCGACTCAAACTGAAGGACCTAACAGACAGAAATATAAGTCTTACACCAAAGAAAAGGGACAAAAGAGGACTCATCGACGAACTAGGTACAGTTATAAAATGCATTACTGGAAACATGGACACAAACGACGCAAAACGGCTAAATACGGAAATAGTTTGATTAAGTCGAACAGTTGGTGTTCGGTCAGTCACACGATGACCGAATCAACTCTTTAACGGAATGCTGACAACGCATTCCACTTATCAACCGAATGCAACAGTCACCAGCGCCATCCTCATAACATGGATAATCGGTCGCCACAAATATCCACATTTGGCGACCCAACTATAAACAATTGCAATACCCACCCAAGGCACAGAGAAAAGTATCTGCAAATGGCCAAGATACCGCCAGACGAACGATCGGATCTACTACTTGGTATGGATACCAATTAACGCGAAACATATCAACTTATCATAAATCATCAGAGTATAAATCTTATAACAAGTGACTGGAAGCTGATTGTTTATTACGATTTAAACAATTAATGGCATGAAATTCAAGCATTGGAAGCCCTGGTTGAAGGAATGAGTGCTTAAAAGTGAAATTTTGTGTTTTATTGCGATGAGTGCACAAACATTTCTCGGTCGCTTATAATGCTGGCAATAAAATGCTTGAGCGACACTTTTGCGTCAAATGAGTCAACTACGAACCTCTGTTGTTAAACATAATGTGTCAGCTAGAGGAGCTAAAGGACTATGCAAAAGATACTCGGTCCATAATAAAATTTTTTTTCCGAGGATCTCAAGGAAATAACGTATTACGTCCCAACAGCACCCCGAATATACAAGAATCCAACACGTCACTTTTGAAAGAATTAGCAGAAGCTGTCGAGAATGGTTCGAAGCCAGCACAAATTCAATCGCCACCACCATCCTAACCAACCGTCCAGAACTCTTCTCCTGTACGTGATCCTATTATCGAGCGTTTTGGAACATCGTGGAAACAATCGGGACAAAATGGGACCGCAGGCTTAAGAAAATCGATGACGCCAGCGGGCCTGCTTTAAAAACCTACAAGTTTTTAATTGAGAAAGCTCCCTCCCACGCCGGCTCCAATTGGATCCAGGATATATTTAGTAATTTTTTTATTAAACTTATCAATATAGAACCAACCTCTTCCCTTAAATTTAAAAAAAAAACAAAGCCTTTATAATAACCATCCCTTTGAAATATGAATGGCTTTTCCTCAATCTGTCAGGAGAGGTTTTTAAGCTAGCCAATATGATTGTTTCCAAATATCCCTGGACAGTAAACAAGGTGAAATCAAAACCACGCCCGAGTTCTGGTCCTAATTGATCCTTCAAAACCCAAATCATGTCCAGTTTCACACCATCTTTTAATATCCCAAGCGGTCCCCAACATTATTTCCATCTTACCCCTCAACCTATGCCCCAGTCACAGCCCCAGCCTAAGCACCAACCCAAAACTCATAATAAGCCCTAGCCAAAACCCTTGCCTATACCAAGACAGTCTTTGCCTCAATCTAAGACTAAAAATCAACAAATTGTATCCCAACCGAATCACAGCCTTGTTCAACTTAAGCCTCCACGTAGAGTTTCTTTTAATTTAACTCCCACATCTCAACTCAATTCTCTACCCACTAATCAAACCCTCTAAACACCCTCTTCTAAGGATAAGTCACCCTTCCCATGCTTCGACCTTACATCTGGAGCAAAATACCCTAATTTTATTAGCTCCGACATACTTAATCCTAGCATACCTGAACCACCGCCTACTTCAACTTCCAGTTTTGACCCCCCTTTTACCACCCACAGTCAAACTTACCCAACAAACTATTGATTCAACTGAATCACGGTATACCCTGTCTAGACTTAGAGACAAAAAGACATACGCAAACATTCGGATTTTCCTGGCTTACCTTCATAATAAGTCAGACATAGTCTGCTATGAACGCAAAACCAAAACCAGTGTCATTGTCTCTATTCAACAGGAAGGTCTCCCCACTGATGGTCCCACCCTTCAGAAACTCTATATCAAATACCATGAGCTTTTTAATCTGTCCCCTGAAAAGGTAGCTAATGATCTAGAAGCTTTTGGTCAATATGTTCACTCAAAGCGAATATCCTACCTTCAACGTAGTAGAGCTGACCATAACAAGTTTTTTCGTTAGTAATCTACCTCTTACCTTTAACTATCAAAACGTAAGAGGTCTTCGCTCGAAAACAAGTGCAGTCCTTCAACAATCCCACGCTTTGACTATTGAAGTCTATGCTCTGACTGAAACTAATCTTATCCCTAGCATTAACAACCAGGAACTGTTCCCTTCTACTTTCAATGTTTATCGATATGACGATCAAGACCGCGAAACTGATGACTCTCCTTGTCGTGGTATCCTCATAGCTGTCTCCAATACAATTGACTCATCTCTTCTCTCAACATCCACCTCCACATGCCTTGACTTTGTCTCAATTAAAATTACCCCATACTTTCAGCTTTCTATAATACGGAACAACAACAAACTAATTTTTGATCAACGAAAGGAAAACCAACCAAATTCAAGAGCCAAGCGATCACCATTTGATTGCGTGGGAACGGTAGCAAACAGACTTTTTGGTATCCTTGACAAGGAATTTGCCGACCAATACGAACAAGACATTGAAGGCCTGAAAACAAATGATGATCACGTACTTGGGCTAATCAAAAATCAAACGATAATCGCGTAGGCTACTACCAATATTATACGCAAAAACCAAGAAGCAGTCACTCAACAATTCCATATATTTCAAAATAACCTACAGCTTTTATCAGCCCACGCTAAGTCTGAAAACGAAGAAAATGAAGCTTCACAAAATTTCTTGACTCTTTCAACATACGCTACACTAGCCATGCTCAGCTTCCAACAAACGCAAAAATCCTTGCTCGATGTACTTACAGATCTTCATCACTCAAATGAAATGTTATCTTTGACATTAGAATAACGACGGAGGAGTTCGTAGTATTTAAACCAATACCAGTCCCAGCAGTTCATTCTAACAAATTTTTGTACATCGAACCTTCAGCAGTGAATATTCTTCGAGAGTCTCACTATTCGATGACGAAAGAGGAAAGTGAGTAAGTGCAGTCACTTTAACGAGAAGTACTTGTGTCATCAACAGCACCCCATCTTCAATCGGAGATCCAATGCAAGCAAATGCGAATTAGATCTACTAACACACAAGAAAGATCTTTCGGCGTTTTGCAAAATAAGGAGCATTCCGCCAGCACCAGTATGGATACAACTTAATAAAGGAAACAGTTGGATATATGTGCTTGATAAAACCTACACGTTTAATCTGATCTGCAACAACATAGTTTCGGACATAACACTCAGAGGCGACGGAATACTAGAGCTACTACATCAAAACTGTGTACTGAAACAGGACACTATGACCATTACGTCACACAATCTCCTGTCAAGTGAAGTTTACACGGCATTCATACCAGCCACAAATATTACTACGATGCTACAAAAAGCCTCAGAACACTTCAATCCCATTGAAAATGCCAGAGGTGTTCCTTAAAAACGGTAACGAGGATCTTAAAACCGTTGAGAAATGGATAACAGCTCTCAAGAACCATGAGCAACTGCCTGCATCAGACTACTTACTTACTTACTTAAGGTGGCGCTACAGTCCGGGTCGGACTAGGGCCTCAACCAACATGCTTCTCCAGCCAGCTCGATCCCTAGCTAGCTGCCTCCAGTTTTGCACGCCAAGTTGGTTGAGGTCCTCTCCTACTTGCGTGCGCCACCTGAGTCGCGGTCTTCCTCTACTGCGCCGTCCCTCGGGATTGAATTCGAAGACTTTCCGGGCCGGAGCGTTGGTGTCCATTCGCTCTACATGACCCAGCCATCTAAGCCGCTGGACCTTGACTCGTTTGACAAGGTCAGTGTCGCTGTACAGCCCGTACAATTCGTCGTTGAATCTTCTTCTCCATTCTCCATCTATGCAGACGGGACCAAATATCACCCGAAGAATTTTTCTCTCGAAGCATCCTAAAGCGTTCTCGTCTGCTTTTGACAAGGTCCATGCCTCTGTGCCATTTATAAGAACCGGGATGATAAGTGTCTTATGCAGGGACACTTTAGTTGCTCGAGAGAGGACTTTACTACTCAATTGCCTTCTTAGTCCGAAGAAACAGCGATTGGCAAGAAATATTCTTCGTTTGATTTCAGCACTGGTGTCGTTGTCTGAGTTAATAGCGGCGCCTAGGTAGAGACAAAGTCCTTAACTACCTCAAAGTTATAGCTGTCAATCGTGACGTTCTGTCCAAGACGTCGGTGTTGGGTGTCCTTTCTTGGTGACAGCATATACTTGGTCTTGCCCTCATTTACCACTAAACCCATATTCTTCGCTTCCGTCTCAATGCTCATAAACGCGCCATTGACATCAAGTTTCTTCCAATTATGTCAATATTGTCGGCATATCCGAGCAATTGAACGGATCTTTGAAAGATTGTGCCTCTTGTGTTGACGTAGGAGTTTTGCACTATTCTTTCAAGAACGATGTTGAAGAAGTCGCATGACAGTGAATCGCCTTGCCTAAAACCTTTTTTGACATCGAATGTATCGGTGAGATCTTTTCCGACCCTGATGGAGCAGCGTGCGTTCTCCATCGTCATCCTACACAATCGGACAAGTTTGGTAGGGATGCCAAAACTAGACATGGCTCTATATAACTCCTCTCTATAGATGCTGTCATACGCGGCCTTAAAATCGATAAAAAGGTGGTGGGTATCAATTTGAAACTCCTGGGTTTTTTCCAAGATCTGCCGTAGTGTGAAGATTTGGTCTATGGTGGACTTTCCTGGTCTAAAGCCGCACAGATAAGGACCTATCAGGTTGTTGACGAATGGCTTCAGACGCTCACACAATACGGCAGAGAGGATCTTGTACGCGATGTTAAGAAGACTGATACCTCTGTAGTTGGCGCAGTTCAGAGGGTCTCTTTTCTTGAGGACCGGGGAAACGATGCTGAGGTTCCATTCATCGGGCATGCACTTACGCTGTAGCTAGAAAAAACTTTCTCCAGAGCAAAATATCTTCAAAAAACTATCATGATACAAAGCTAAGACCCAATATTTTCCATATAGGAGATAAAATCACAATAAAGAATCCAAATAAAAACCACAAGTTGGACGAGGTTTGGAAAGGCCCATACACAATAGTAAAAATCATCAATGACATTAACAATGAAGTTCAAATAAAGAAAAAAACAGGTGACTGTTCATAATAATCCTTTAAAACATTTCTACGAATAACTACCAACAAATAAATAGAAAAAACACGAACTTCACCTTGTTAATTTTTCCAATTAGCAATATTCAATATTCACTCATATATTCAACTATTACAAGACAATTTTTTTTACGTTCAATCACAAAAGTGTAATGTAATTCATTTGATCGGTTTTGTTTACAAATAACGAAAATCTAGCATGACCTTAACAAAGAAGCTACTGCCAACGCCATCTCGAAATCACTGTCCTGAATGTCAACCAACTTCAAGTAATACAAAAGCTACAAAGAAAAGAGCAGATGGCTTTGTAAAAACGAACCGCCATTATTATTATAAAGGACGCCGATCGAGAAAGACAAGTTTTGTTGCTAAGTTTTGTTACTAATAAAAGAAGAATTTAATAAGAAAGATCTAGACAGTAAAAAAAGTTAATTTTTTTATTCAGAATAAAGCAGCTCAAGTTCAAAAAAGCCTAACCTACCTATCCTACAACAAAATAAAAAGAAACAAAATTGTTGACTAAATATTATTTTTTTGACCTATAACAATATAGAAAATCAAGTAACCAGAACATTTTTGTTAATCAAAGAAATACCGCATTTTGATCTTTCATCACTAGGACATACACCAAAAACATTGACGGTTCTTATGTTCGGACATTTGAGTGTCATGAGAAACAAGAAACAACACAAAATTGTGGCAATAACATCAGTTTCATTAAGTACAGTCATTTTTCTTCTTACAACAGTAGTTTTAATAATATTATTCCTGTCAAGACGCAAAAGAAACAACAAATAAGACTACGAAATACCTAGACTAACGACACCTATTAGTATAATACACCACCCAAATGAATTGCCACTAAAAACATTAAAACTCCCCGTTACACCACCACCACCAAAACCAATTACCAATCCAAAGCACAACCAAAACCTCGACAAATTTAGATCAATGAAAAGATCTAAAAAATTACAACTATATTGATGAAATTTTCCTTACAGTTACAATGGCAAGTTTACAAAAACAATCCCGTCCATCATGATACAAAATGACAAATCAATTAACTCAGAGGGAAAACAACTTCGTCGACCAACAAAAAATGTACAACTTCATGAACAAATTAGAATACCAACCAGGAGACTCTGTTTTTAATTTACAATTTGTAACTAACCGTATTTTAAAAAGAGAGTATAATGTACATCTAACGAGGTGGATCGGAGACAGAAACATTTTTCAATACAGACTTCTGTTTTTACCAATAGAAGTACGGGGACTGCACTGGACCTTGATCGTAGTCAATAATGAAAATAGAACTATAAAAAGTTATAACGGTCTAGGAGTCTCGTGCTCTGGTGCAATGGTTGCAGTATATCAATTTTTAAACAAAGAATGGGAAAGAAAAAACAAAGATCAAGAGTTCCCGGATTATGTATTGAAAAATGTTGGAATCCCGGAAGAATTAAAAACTATCGATAAAGGGACCCTTATATGTACAGTAGCCAAACATTTAAAAAATAGAATAAACCTGCCATCGAAAGACAAACTCCTAGAGATAGAGACGATTCAAAATGTATAATTAATTATATTACAAAAAAAAAAAAAAAAAGAGAGAGAGAGAAAAAAAAAATAAAAGTAAATTTTCTGAAAAGAGGGAAATATCCCCACAAAAACAAAAAAAAAAAGGATAAATCCCCAACACAATAAAATAAATAAAACAAAACAAAAAAAAAAAAACAAAGAGAGAGAGAAAAAATATAAAAGTTAATTTTCTGAAAAGAGGGAATTACCCCCACTTAACTAAAAAAAAAGAGGGATAAATCCCCACATCCTAATTATATTACTTTTTCAGGACAAACAAAAATTTAATTCGACTAGGACCCATGTTCCATGACACTCACCAAGGACGCACACCTATGACGAAATCCTGTAAACGATAAATACAAATCATTTTGGAAAACATTGAATTGTACAACTAAGGAGACACAAAAGATTACTACTGGAAACTCCAATCAACACTTAACAACAATATAACAAAAAGAGATCTTAATTCTAAATTTATAAAAAAAAAATTAAATATAACATGTATCATGAAAAACAAATGATTTGCAAAAAAAAAAAAAAAACGTTAAGAATAAAAATTTAATTTGTACTTTATAAAATTGTACCTTATGATTTAATATTCAGTAAACTGGCATTTTTATTTTACACATATTGTTTTCAAGTACACAACATTATATAATTATTCTCTAGTTAATATTTTTCTTGTAAGTCATTAGAAAAGCTTTTTTCAATAAAATTCTTATTCCCCAATCAATTTTATAACAACCGATTTTTAATCTAAATGAAAGTTGATATCAATTCCAAAAAAAAAAAAAAAAAACATTAGATATATGTAAAATTAATTTCAGAAATCAATTAACAAATAATTAGAGTATATAAGGAATACAAATATATTCTTCTTCTTCTTAGTGTCCGGAAGCTGTTGACAGCAACACTTTAACTCCTACTGGAGCATAGGGCGGCAAAATACAAATATATAACATATAAGAAATACTAAAAATGTATATAAACATAGCAACGTACTAAAATTAATGAAATAAAAAAAATATATATATATATGTAAGATTAATTAGAATACAAATTGAAAAACAATAACAATTGTATAAAATAATTACAAAAAATGTTCCTATAACCTATGACTGAGTCACCGACAGTTCCCAAACTTTAAGCGCACAAAATAATAATTGATCACCGCACATATTTTCAATCCCACTTGAAAGACGGACTTAGCATTTTTTGTCTCTTCCAAACAAAAAATTATCTCTTTTAAAGGGGGGAGGTGTTGTGTATTATTGTATAACACACGAAAATCCTAACCAACTCTAATTTCATTCCAGCTTCAAGGCCAAGGTCAGCACTAAAGAATTCGAATTGTAAACAAACATTCGATCGCTAAGTGTATGACGCAAAACAAAAAGCGCAATTATCTGGGTGACGATTCAGTTAATTCATATACTGAAGCGTCCGTCATCAGAAAAATGCAAACAAATTATTGCGGTCAAATAATGAACTGGAATGAACTCTCAGAAAACAGATAATGCTGACGAGTGGTAAGGAAAATGTGTGACGAATATTTTATAGGGCAAATTGTTTTGATGACTGAGGAATAATTACAGAAACATTTAAGAAATTCCGATGTCGAAATTTCATGATTTCGACATCAGGAATTTACCAACATTTCATGACATAGTTTAAGTTTATCTATGTAAGCTATTTTAAGGTATAAATAGTTAATGAAAAATCAATGATAGGTCGAGTAATAAAGTGAAATTCAGATATCACAGTAGTGAGATATACCAAGAGGACTTTTCTTTGCTGATTTTAACCGAATACAACAGAAGTAAACCAAAACAGGAAAACTTTTCCCCAGTAAAGGTGAGTATAATTAAATCTGGCTCTTTAGCCTAGAATTCCGGGATGGTGCGCCCTTAAAACCCACCGAACAAACTCCCTTTCCCAATCCCCAATTAAGAAAGACGACAAGACGCTACATTTGTAGTGTCCGTCTAAGATAAGAACGAGAGTTCTTAAAGATTTTCTAAACTTTCTGTGTAACGAAAAATTACACAACATTGCTTATGTGATACAACGAGAAGGCTACGGTAATCAAATATTTTGAGGCAGATATAGATATAGATATAGAAAGTGTAGAAAAAATTGACAACACATTTTACTTTGAAATGATACAAATTTTGTTCCTCGTTTTAGGATATGAATCAAATGAATATCATTCTATACGTGAGTTTACTCAACACAATCCTAACACTAACCGAACAACCGATCGGATTCCGAGTGGAAAAACTGAACGACACTGGAATCGTCTTCAAGACATAGGAAAAATATTTTCTACTATAACAACTGAAATGTAATAAAAGAAATAAATATACACTATTAATGTCATTGATGATTTTTACTATTGTGTATGGGCCTTTCCAAACCTCGTCCAACTTGTGGTTTTAATTTGGATTCTTTATTAGGATTTTATCTCCTATATGGAAGATATTGGGTCTTAGTTTTGTATCATATGATATTTTTTTAAAGATATTCTTCTATCTATATCTATATCTTTATCTATATCTGCCTCAAAATATTTGATTACAGTAGCCTTGTCATTGTATCACATAACAACATGACACTCCTCAAATGATCAACCATTTTTTTAGCTTAGGCAGGCTAGGCTTTTTTGAACTTGAGCTGCCTTATTCTGAATAAAAAATTACCTTTTGTGATTGAACGTAAAAAATATTTTTCTTGTAATAGTTGAATATGAGTGAATATTTCTGATTGGAAAAATTAACAAGGTGAAATTCGTTTTTTTTTTTAATTTGTTGGTAGTATATTCGTAGAGATGTTTTAAACGGTTATTATGAACAGTCACCTGTTTTTTTCTTTATTTGAATATAGATGACATAACCCAACACACTAACATAGTAAAATCCGCAGAAGAAAATTGGATTATTCTATGCAAGAAATTTAAAAACTAAAGGTGTGTGAGCCACACCCCAATAATTACAGGGTTAATCAATACTATAACCCAAAGAATCAAAGTGATAGAAGATATAGTAAATCCTCACCGAATTAAAAGATCTCTATTCGACGGAATTGGCAAAGGTATGCATTACTTATTTGGAACAATGGATATCGACGACGAAAAAAAGGTTTACAGCAAGTTAAGCAATTTAGAAAGTGATACGAAAACACTAGAAGAATAAGAAAAACTACAAATAAGTATCAAAAAAACAACGTTTCAAAAATTACAAAAACCGTTGAGTGAAATGGAAAATAACCAACAAAAGATTATAACAGAAGTAAACCGGTTAGATGAAAAATCAAATTCAGAAATTATACAAGAAAGGAAAATACAAAATATTTCAGATACAATTTTACTACCTACAAGTAATCGAAATACAAGGTAGACAGCAAGTAACACTGAAACATCAACTAGTAGACAAAACCAACTTTATCCACTTCTACGAGTAATATAACGGCCCCCGAATTATCAGATTTATATAAAAAAATCTGTCCTCAGAACAGCATAAACAATAAAAAAAAAAAACATTAACGTAAATATTGTAAAAATCTTTAGAAATCAAAACTCAGACCATGGGAGACAAATTGGTAATAAGAATTATGATCGTAACGATTAACTGCCCGAACACAATGGTGTAGCTGTAGCTGTAGTACGTCGCGCTGTCAAAGTCGAAAGTAGGCAAATGCCATAAGAGTGAACACAATGCGTAGTAGTAGCTGTAGCGGTAGCTGAAGCTGTAGTACAAGTTGACTCAACTTCAACTTTGAGCGCGCTGCAGCGCTACATTTTGACGTTTCACAAAGAAAAAAAAAACAAAACAAAGCAAAATGGCTCAGCAAAATTGACATCTTGCGCTACACCATTGTGGACGAGCTGTGCTACATTCCTCAGCTGCACTCTGACTTTTAATTTGACAGCGCGATGTACTACAGCTACAGCTACACCATTGTGTTCGGGCAGTAAGACGTCTCTTAAGCATCTTATTGATGACAGGGAAATCCACACACAAGATTTCTACACAATAAGGCTAAGGACGATTGAACAGCACTGGTTAGTGGTTAGCCATACAAGGTTTCCACTACAAGATTTGGGACCTTCTCGAAGGGCCGGATGCAATGGTCTACAATGTAGATCACTATTTTCAGATTGAGGCGGCAGTACAAGATGCACTTACAATATTATATGGTCGATTCAACTCGAACTCGGGACCGGCAGCAGTCAGCAATCAGGCGGTAAAGTTACCAAAGGTAACACTACCAAAATTTGATGGTGTTGTGTAATCTTTTTGATTACACAGAAAGTTTTAGAAAATTGTTAAGAACTTTCGTTCTTAACTTAGACGGACACTACAAATGTAGCGTCTTGTCGTCTTCCTTAACTGGGGATTGGGATAGGGGGTTTGTTTGGTGGGTTTTAAGGGCGCACCATCCCGGAATACTAGGCTAAAGAGCCAGATTTAATTATACTCACCTTAATTTTTCAGCAAAAGCAAAAATCCTCTTCTTGTTCCAACAGTTTATCAGCAAATAAAAACTTCTGTAGTTAACTCACTAAGTGTTTACTTTATTACTAATTATTGGCTTTGTTAAATAAAATATACAAAAATAAGTTTATTACATTGTATACTGCAACTTGCTGATTGTTACTGACTGTGAAACTTTCTGACTTACTTTGCTAACCTACTCTATTTTATATCTTAATCTACTTACGGAACTATTCTACTTTGGCCTCATGACCGCCAGCTGGTGTCGTCATTCGCCAGTCATCGTTTTTGTTCGCCGTCATCATTTCAAACCACTGTGCCAATTGCATATATGGGCTGCAGGTGTTTCATTTAAACCATGTGTATTTGGGTCATAGTCGATTGGTTGTTTACTTTTTTGTATTCCCACAATGTCTTTTGTTTAACATGTGGGTCAATCAATCAATCGAACTATGACTATACAACAATGGTGACTACGCCAAATGGGTACAATTTCGAGACCTATACATGGAATTGGTTCACAATCAACCGATTCACTGGGGAAGCAAAGAGGTTTTAAACATTTCTCAACGTCGGATGCAAATTACAATACTGGTTGGGAGACCATAGCGAATCGGTGCGAAAACACACGACTGTTGTTGAAATATCAACAGAGCCAACCTACTAAGCAACGCAGCCGAACAACCATCTACCAACCAATTGACCAGCATTGCCGAATGACACAAAAAACAAATTTCGTATTGTTCTAGATATTTATTATTGTGACCTTCCGCATAACTGTATTACACTAGGTCAATAACCAATTAGTAAGCAATAATTGGTAGTGAGCAGGTGTAAGCAGTATGTCGGAATATACGTAAGAGTAAACATAACTTCAGTATAAGTAGAATTAAGTTGGAAAAATAAAGACATTATTAAATTTACCACACCAGGTTTTTTGTATTCTCAACAACTAAACAATCAGGAGATTTTCAAACATAATTTTCGCACACTAATTTCGCTGGAGCTGCATTTGGCAAAGAACAACAATGTAGCAGACAAATGAACTCAACACCACCTACAGGTACCATTCGTCATGGGGGACATAGGTTAGTTTAGCTTTAAGAAAATATATTGTAAAGCAGTCTTAAGTTGGAGTTCATTTAATAAAGAGCTCTGCTCTGCAGTATTTATGATGCATAAATACTGTCGCATCTATGACCCGACATTACTTGCGTGTGCAGTATGATGTATCTCACACGGATCATTGCATAAGTTGCAGGAGTAGGCATATTCTTCCTGTTGTGCCGTTGGCTTGCCAGTGCATGGCACTGGTATCAACTACTGGACTTCCTTCACATGTGGGAGTCCTGGTAAGTCAACAGTTTGGACGCTGTTAACTGGAGGATGTTGGTTAGTGGTTTGGAGTTGCTATCCCAATTCTTACTCTGTTCTTCATCGCGACGTGGTCGTCTCCCTGGTTGATTCACTTGGTATTAAACCACATTGTATTTAATCATAACTATTGCTTGGCTTAATATTCAATTAATCACACTGTATTCAATCGTAACTATTAAAGCTGCAATAATTGCAGCTTTAATAATTTTTAATAATTATTATAATTCGTGTAACTAAGTACAATAAAGTGACTATAAAGAAAACTTGATATTGTTGTTCGGCATTGTGCCCTATTAATTTGAAGACACTTTGTAGCTTCTCCCCCTCTTGTCTGGTTTCGGAAGTTTACCCCTTATTCCCGAACATTTGGGTGACTCCTGTGAAGATTAAAAAGTGCCTGTTCGTTAAGTTAATGTGTTTGGTAGAAGCTACCACACTCGTGTTTTGTATATTAGTGTTGTTAACTCTCGTGCGCGTGGCGTGTGCTATTCTGTGTTTCCACCGCAGTGAGTTAAAAATGAAAGACAATTAAATCATGGCATTAAACCGGAGGTCGTCAGTGTGTACCGCCATAAAAAGGCTCAGCACAGCGGTCCTGTTTGCGACTATTGTCCAAACTCATATGGAACTCGTGTCGGGCGAGTCAAGCAGCGATGGAATCAAAGTACACGATGCCCTGTACGCCATGGTAGAGTCCCAGGAGCAGGCAGCTCAGATCGCGATAGAGCGGCTCCTGATGCAACGACTTCATTCAACGCGCGAACGACGCGACAGCCACCACGGAAGCGAGCATAGCGTGGCGTACAGAGATGCTCAACATGGTATTCGAAGGAAGATAGACATGAAACTTGACCCTGTCAAGATTTCCACATTCGATGGGAAATTGGAGTGCTGGATAACGTTCCGGGACACGTTTGAGAGCTTGGTCCACTTGACGGACCTCCCGGAGCCCTATAAGTTACAGAAACTCCGGAGTGCTATCACATAGAATTTGAAATGCGCCTTGGGTCTGTTCTGGTTGTGGATAATTTCATTGCATCGAACGCGATGAAAGAATGTCCT
Organism: Melanostoma mellinum; assembly: GCA_914767635.1. Taxonomy (NCBI): domain Eukaryota; kingdom Metazoa; phylum Arthropoda; class Insecta; order Diptera; family Syrphidae; genus Melanostoma; species Melanostoma mellinum. The sequence continues at coordinate 158,757,247 of OU612058.1, read as the reverse complement.
ATTCCATACATTTTTAATTTAGTTGAAACCGTTGAGAAGAAATATAATAATATCTTTCAATATTTAGATAACGAAAAAGTGTTAGTTTACGTTAATGCAGTTGAATCAAAACTTAAAACTAAATTTAAAAGGTATACATCCGCATTCAAATTGAGTGATGGGTTAGTGTATGTGGTTATATTTTATGCAGAAACAATTGGATTAAAAAGACTTGAATCAGCAGATGTTGCTACATCCACTGTAAATAGTGCAATTTCCGATAGGAATGGATCCCCCATGGTGGCAATCAGTATGGACAATAATCCAGTTATTGAATCTACTAGGGAATATTTGAAATTTATTAATATGATAAATTTAACTATACACTCGAAAGAAACTAACAATAGAAATATCACGGCTGATAAATCGGATTTTAAAATAGATGAAGAATTCTTTTACCCTGTAAGGACTTTTGATATGTCGGAGCTTAGAAGTAATTATTATTCAAAATTGGATGGTCTGGATAGAAAGAATGATTATAAACATAAACTTGACACCACAGCCAGTTATAATACTGGTTTTATTAATGATTCTGTTAAATCTAATCAATATCAACCTTCAAATATTAATGATAATGCAGTTGTGGACGGTAGAAAAATTAATCAAAATGTCGAAATTGGAAAGGTTGCATCAACTGAGCGAGGAGAAAATGATAATTTTAAGTTTGATAGTAAAAAGAAAAAGAAGAAGAAAAATAAAGGTGTGATTAACACATTAGGCGCAGTTCTTATGTGTATTTTAATCACGCCATCTTATGCCATTGCTGATTTGTCTAAAGAGGGCGTACATGAATTTATTACTCCGAGAGTGGTTATGTTGACCGAAGGTGAGATTGTTATTCCAATTGTGTAAGATTTGGAAGGTTCGTATACTGTGTGTGGTAAAGTAGTGACTCAGACCACGTTGTCAGATATGTTTCAACTGAATACTTAATATGTATCAACAAGAATACCGTTGCGACACCAGGGTATACGCACTCAATTTGAATATGAAGGTGTAACGCTAGGTTATAATAGCAATTATGATTATAAGTATAAGAGCGTTAATGCTTATAATAACAGACGTCTTAAATTCAAAAATAACCACAACCATTTTGAGTTTGATTTTAATGATAATGATACTGCCGAGAAGACTCTACATAGGGGAAAGAGAGCTGTTATTGCAGCAGTTGCTGTTGGGGTCACTATTGTGGCAGCTGCGTGGGTTGGTATTGAGTATTATATTGTAGATAAAAAGTTAAATCAATTACGTGCAGAGATGTTGGAGGAAAATAAATCGGTGGCTAAATTGCAAATAGATGGGTTGAAAGAGTCTCAGGATAATTTTTTGGTGGTGAAGAAAGCCATTAATGATATTGGAGATAATTTAACCCAAGATTTATGTCGTCTGGAAAAGAATATGACTGAATTAGTTATGCGTCATTATTATTTAAATGAGTTTTCTTCATTAATGAATTCGATGCAGGATCAGCGCTTAACGCCGCATATCATCCCGCCTAATCAATTATATGAAATAGTCGAGAATATACCATTGTTACGGGGCACTATATACGACGATTCCCCATATTTATTATACTTTGATACTCGGGTACAGTTTGATTTATCTGAAGTTAAAAGTAATTATATTCGTGGTGCGCTTATTATACCAATTATAAAGAAATATAAATATATACACATTGTAAAAATCTTTAGAAATCAAAACTCAGACCATGGGAGACAAATTGGTGATAAGAATTATGATCGCAATGATTAAGACGTCTCTTAAGCATCTTATTGATGACAGGGAAATCCACACACAAGATTTCTACACAATAAGGCTAAGGACGATTGAACAGCACTGGTTAGCCGTACAAGATTTGGGACCTGCTCGAAGGACCGGATGCAATGGTCTACGATGTAGATCACTATTTTCAGATTGAGGCGGAAGTACAAGATGCACTTACAATATTATATGGTCGACTCGACTCGAACTCGGGACCGGCAGCAGTCAGCAATCAGGCGGTAAAGTTACCAAAGGTAACACTACCAAAATTTGATGGTGACTACGCAAAATGGGTACAATTTCGAGACCTATACATGGAATTGGTTCACAATCAACTGCAATGCCAAAAAATGTGGTATCTAAAGACCACACTCACTGGGGAAGCAGAGAGGTTTTAAACATTTCTCAACGTCGGATGCGAATTACAATACTGGTTGGGAGACCATATAGCGAATCGGTGCGAAAACACACGACTATTGTTGAAATATCAACAGAGCCAACCTACTAAGCAACGCAGCCGAACAACCATCTACCAACCAATTGACCAGCATTGCCGAATGACACAAAAAACAAATTTCGTATTGTTCTAGATATTTATTATTTTGACCTTCCGCATAACTGTATTACACTAGGTCAATAACCAATTAGTAAGCAATAATTGGTAGTGACCAGGTGTAAGCAGTATGTTGGAATATACGTAAGAATAAGCATAATTTCAGTATAATTAGAATTAAGTTGGAAAAATAAAGACAGTATTAAATTTACCACACTAGGTTTCTTGTATTCTCAACAACTAAACAATCAGGAGATTCTCAAACATAATTTTCGCACACTAATTTCGCTGGCGCTGCATTTGGCAACAATGTAGCAGACAAGTGAACTCAACACCACCTACAGGTACCATTCGGCATGGGGGACATAGGTTAGTTTAGCTTTAAGAAAATATATTGTAAAGCAGTCTTAAGTTGGAGTTCATTTAATAAAGAGCTCTGCTCTAAAAAATAATTTTTTTTGAAAAAATAAAAAAATAATTTACCCGTCGATGGTGTCAGACACGATGGCAGTATTTATGATGCATAAATACTGTCGCATCTATGACCCGACATTACTTGCGTGTGCAGTATGATGTATCTCACACGGATCATTGCATAAGTTGCAGGAGTAGGCATATTCTTCCTGTTGTGCCGTTGGCTAGCCAGTGCATGGCACTGGTATCAATTACTGGACTTCCTTCACATGTGGGAGTCCTGGTAAGTCAACAGTTTGGACGCTGTTAACTGGAGGATGTTGGTTAGTGGTTTGGAGTTGCTATCCCAATTCTTACTCTGTTCTTCATCGCGACGTGGTCGTCTCCCTGGTTGGTTCACTTGGTATTAAACCACATTGTATTTAATCATAACTATTGCTTGGCTTAATATTCAATCAATCACACTGTATTCAATCGTAACTATTAAAGCTGCAATAATTGCAGCTTTAATAATTTTTAATAAGTATTATAATTCGTGTAACTAAGTACAATAAAGTGACTATAAAGAAAACTTGGTATTGTTGTTCGGAATTGTGCCCTATTAATTTGAAGACACTTTGTAGCTTCTCCCCCTCTTGTCTGGTTTCGGAAGTTTACCCCTATTCCCGAACATTTGGGTGACTCCTGTGAAGATTAAAAAGTGTATGTTCGTTAAGTTAATGTGTTTGGTAGAAGCTACCACACTCGTGTTTTGTATATTAGTGTCGTTAACTCTCGTGCGCGTGGCGTGTGCTATTCTGTGTTTCCACCGCAGTGAGTTAAAAATGAAAGACAATTAAATCATGGCATTAAACCGGAGGTCGTCAGTGTGTACCGCCATAAAAAGGCTCAGCACAGCGGTCCTGTTTGCGACTTTTGTCCAAACTCACATGGAACTCGTGTCGGGCGAGTCAAGCAGCGATGGGATCAAAGTACACGATGCCCTGTAAGCCATGGTAGAGTCCCAGGAGCAGGCAGCTCAGATCGCGATAGAGCGGCTCCTGATACAACGACTTCATTCAACGCACGAACGACGCGACAGCCACCACGGAAGCGAGCATAGCGTGGCGGCGTACAGAGATGCTCAACATGGTATTCGAAGGAAGATAGACATGAAACTTGACCCTGTCAAGATGCGTTCCGGGACACGTTTGATAACTTATATATATTAAAAGAAAAAGTCTTTTTATTAACAAAAGATATAATTCACGTGCCATGACATTGTTCAACTCGATAGTCAACATCTTAAGTTAGATTTTTGCACTGTTTCACAGAAGTCAAACAGCAATAATAGATGCGATACAGACGCTCATCATGTAAAGATAAGTTCTGTTATTCTAACACCAAATGAACTACTGCGACAGCTTCAGTTCATCAATCTACACTTGCCAGCTAACACCGCAATTCCTTCGGAAGAACTGAGAATTAAATATTCTCTAACCCAGGTCATTAGAAGAGTTACGAACAGGGAGATATTATTCGACATAAAAGTGCCACTAGTCTACGATACAATCTATGATTTGTACAAGGTTATACCATTACCAATAGCCATTAAAAATCATCTCACATATTCAACGAACAACAGAATACATCGGGATTATATTACAGAGAGACAACTATATCAAACTGAAAACAGACGACATCAGGAACTGTGTTAAATCAAAAGATCACCAAACATCCAGACATCCAGTTTATATCTACAAAGAGAATAACTCACCCTGCGAGCTTAACTTCTTCAACAATGCTGACGATCCCTACGCAGGTTGCACGTTAACGACAATCAATGAAAAACAAGTTTGGATACAACTTTAAAAATCAAACATGGATTTTGGATTTTGTCAACGTTGTATCCACAATCCATCAATGTGGTGTGTGGACCTCAGATGTATGCAATGCAGATTCAAGGACTTGGAGAACTAACTATGAAAGAAAAATGTATCCTCGAAACCAAAGTTACAAAAATACACAGCTTCATAGCATTGGAAACAAACGTTTCTTCTCTTCATTCATCCCACTTGTAGATCTGTCATCCTATGCTGTAAAAGAAAGCTGTTCACGTCAACACCAAAAATAATGATAAATGTCAAACGACTAATAATAATGTCAAAACGACTCCAAGGCGAATGAAAGAAATTTGAACAAGGTGACCAGAAGATCAACGCGTTGCTGCAGATTGAAGAAATAATTTGGCGATCGATGAGAACACACCCAGAAGTACTTGAGTGGGTCACCATACGATCGGCATAAAGGTTCAAGCGTGTTCTACGTAATGACCAATGAAGAATTGTGACCATGGTGTGTGGCCTAGTTCGGATGAACTAAATGAAGTGACATGGTTCCGACTATGGTAATCGACATCGGTTAAGTTATGAATGAAACCAATAAATAGAGAAGCGAATGAGAAGAAAGGCAGAGTTAGAATTTGAATTTTATATAGTAAAGGTCGCAGCCTATGCATTGCGACAACGGGCCTTTTTCTGAAATACTAATAAAGGCTTAAAACCAATTAGTATGTTTTCATTTTGATTTTGACTCTCCGTCACCTGCTCTTCCATTGTAATAAAAAGGACGCACGGCAGGAACGCAACATTACAGACCCCATTTCCTCACTTGCCGAGAAAATACAACAAATGGCGCAGCCGGTAGGATGGTGCTAGAGGTTCACCTCAGTAAATCCCGAACTTTTAATTTCGTTTAACAACTCGCATGTTGAATAAACAATGAAAAGTTAAGGAGAGGTCGTCTGCCTTTTCATAATACGTTTTATTATTTTATACGCAACTTGGTAGTGCTTTTGAAAAACATTCAACTATAATCAGACAAATAAAGTATTTTCAACCACAACTTGTTGCTCGGCAAAGTGCTCTTTAGAAACAATTTATTCCTTTCAGCTCTCCCCCCTGATCGCGCTCGGAAGTACCATTCCCGAACATTTTGGTGCCTCCTGTGAGGCTCCTGTGAGGACCGTGAAAGTGAATAAAAGTACAAACCCTTGAGTCAGTTGTGAATGTGCGTGGCCACATATTGTGCGGTTTGGTGTGGTATAGTCGCACTAGTGAATTTAATAAGTGCATTATTTTGATGTGGGTATCCGGTTGAACCCAATAGACAGCGCGTAACAGTGTGAAGTGTAGCAGCGCAAAAGTGAGAAAGTGAATCAGAAAGAAGCATGTCAAGAGAAGCCTCTAACAAAAGATCGGCGGCTTGCATGGGCATCGAGCGCCTCCATGTCAAGGTTCATGATTCTGAAGCGTGGAATGAAATCCAGCTACACGCACATCAGCGCTCCCTGAACGAAAAACGAAAAACGAAGCGTTTCGTGGATGCGCACGAGGACCTCTTGGCTGAAGACCTGGACGAAGAGGACATAAAGGCCCACAACAAACTATGGACTGCGATGGAAGCGCAAGAGATAGAGACGCAGGTGACCATCGAGAGGAGGTTGGCACACCTCCATGTAAGTACTCCTCGGTGAAGTGTGGATGGGCACTTTCTTCCTCAACAAAGCCGGCTCGACATGAAGCTTGACCCGGTGAAAATCCCAAGCTTCAATGGGAAGCTAGAAAATTGGCTCGCATTCCGCGATGCCTTTGAGTCTCTGGTACACATGGCTAGTGTATCAGAGGCGTACAAATTACAGAAGCTGCGCAAGTTACATATGAAATTGCACAGTCAACATTAGCAGGTCAATCAACGGCTGATAATTATGAAAGTGCAGCATCATCAATAGAGGGTCAATCGACGGCGGACACCAAATCGATAATTGCAGTGTCAGCGATAACAGATTATAAAAGCCAACTAACGAAGCAAGCAAAACGTCCAATAATACTCCTATAACTGATACAATCGCAGCGACGCTTTGGACGGCGGTTTGTAAAGGTTCTTGTTTGTGAAAGTAACGTTTGTTTATTTTAAATAGTATAATTGGCCGAGGCCCATTGTTTAAAAAGAAAAGTTGTTTTTTTATCACTTGTGGACACCTAAAACGTAAGTCACGCGGCGATCGATTGCCAAGATGTGGGCTTGGTTGGGACTGTGTATGGCGGAGGGTATAATCAGCTGTGGACCGAACTGAAGACCCGATTTGATAACCCAAGGAAGCTGTCAGATGCACATGTCAATCGTATCGTAAACATACGGCCCGAGTCGGTCGAAACTGAGGCTGCGCTGCTACGCATTGTAGATACTGTGCGAGGCGCCTATAGAGTAAAGGTCCCTCAAGGTAATGAATATACCTGTCGACACCTGGGATGTCGTGACGACTGCGCTCGTCCAACCGAAACTACCCAAGGCCACAGCAGAACACTCGTCTTAGAACAGCGGTCCAAGGGACCTTCCGAACGTAGAGGCTCTGCTCCAGCATTTGGAACATCGAGCAGCCAGCCTGACTGGACAGGTCCCAGTAGCCCCAACAACAACAAAGACAAGAGATTGGCCTGTTCATCCCATCGGGCCCCTGTGGTCCGCAGCCACGACGTCGTAACTGCACTTGAACGAGGGGGTTGCACCTGCTGCAAGGGGCCCCACACAATCACGCACTGTCGCCATTTCGGAGCCATGACGGTTATGGAACGTCTCAACGAAACGCGGGACAATCAAGCTTGCTTCAACTGCATCCGCCCGAGTTATGTATTCTTCACATTCCACCCCGTCAATTCTCGATATTCGTTTAGCTGACACCTTTCAATCATTACATGGGAACATGTCGTGATTTAACTTTATGTTCCCATGAAATATGCTTCAGTTTGCACATTCCTTCACGGAGCAGACTGAAACATTAACAGATTAAAAACATTATGATACTAGCTTGAAAGATCTCTATGAGAAAGGCGGGGAGTTGGATTTCTGCCACGAGATTGTAAAGACGTTTTGTAATAAACACTATTGAAAGTAACTTTGGTTTTTTTTTTTAAGTATATACTAATAAAAGGATATAAATCACGGGACACGACGCTCCCGACTGCCCATCCAAGTCTTCCTGCCGGAATTGCAGTGGGAGACATCACACGATTGGATCCATGTATATAGATCCAAAAGTACATTGGGTGTCAGGTGCCCCCTGACCAGAATTAAAGTTCTCGCCCTACACGGGTTAATACAAATAAAACAATTTCGTGTTGTTGCAGTAGAAATATTACAACAACATAACATTGGCGCAGCCGGTAGGATAATACGACCAGTTTGGAGAATGAAACACCCTCCATGTTTCAACGTATTATCTTACGAACTTATTCACCTTTACCAAAGGTTTCGCTACTACGTTTCAGTTTTTCTTTTTCTTTTTTTTTTAAGAAAAAGAATGTTTCATTTTATTTGTTCTCTCCATTAGAGAATGGAGTACCAATCAATAACGGAAGCAATTAAGCAGCAGCCCCAAGCAGGACCAAAGCCCATAACCTTGGAGGAATATCGGCGTCGGCAACAAACCAAAGCCAACGAACCGACTTTGCCCAAACCAACCAGTGACCCTCCAAAAACCCCATTCGGAGGATACGAGGGAAAGAAGAAAAGAGGGAGCCACCAAGTCTGGGTCCGGCAGGAGCTAGGAAGATTATATCGGTTGGCAGGCCTCTGCCGTGGCGAGGAGAAACGGCGATACCTAAAGGAAGCAAACCTCTTTTATTTTGGTATCTCATTCCCATCCCATTCATAATAAGCAAGGTTTAAATTAATTCGGTGTTTTTAGCATGAGCACCGAATCTGCTAAAGATTTCAACCACACAGACGCCAACTCCCATCTTGCGGAAGCCATAAGGAGGAATCCTGAAGCAGGGCCTAGGCCTATGTTGTGTTGTATGAGAAACACATTAAGAGTTTCATAAAAAACTCAAACAACACAATAAACCCTAACCCACCTCAAACTGATTCAAATATACGAATCAAGGTCATCAAGCGGTTCGTTTGTAAATAAACAAACGAGCACGCTTGATAGACCATTAATAATTCACAAATGCCCGGTCATCGGTTTGTCACCAAACCGAAACGGAAGGGCAAAAAGAATAATAAAAAACTAGTTGCTGGTTCATATGACCACCATATGAACCAACAACAGGTCAAAGACCTAATGCTGACGAGTTGAATTGCACTCATGAAAGTCGGGCAGTGACGAAATTCGTTTTTGCAAATTCTTGCAAAACAATTAAAGTAAATTCTTGACTTAGCAGAAAATGAATTGATGTCGATAACATCGATATCAATTCATGGACAATTAATTGGGTATAAATAGGCTTAAGAAATTAGTAATAAAGAATCAGTAAGTTTTCAGTAAGTAAACTCAAAGTAAACTTATCTTGTATACATATTTCATATAGCAGCCGCTAAATAAAGATGTAAGTCATTCTAACATAATAAAATAACCTTTTAATTTCCCAGGTACATTCAGAGATACCAAATGGTATCTCTGCTTAAGTAGGCCTCGTCGCCTCAAATATTAACTGGCCCCAGTGTGCCTTTATCCGCTGGCTTTCCCCCTTCCTTTTCCCCTATAATTTTGAACTTGGATCCATGTGTATGGATCCACATGTACATTGGTGGTCAGGTGCCCCTGACCAGAACTAGGGTTCTCGCCTTACACGGGCCAAGTAGGTTAATTTCATGTTATTGAATTTAAATAACATAACAATGGCGCAGCCGGTAGGATAGTACGACCAGTTGGAGAAAAAACCTGGTTAACTGAAACACCCTCCATGTTTCAGCGTATTATGCTACGAACCTAGTCACCTTCTACCAAGGTTTCCGTTTAGTACGATTCCGTTTTTTTTTGTTTACTCTTTCTTTTTCTTTTAGTTCCCTTTTTTACCAAAGGTTCCGATTATGTTTTCAATTTATTGTCTCCCCTTTAGAGTATGGATTCCCCATCTCAAATTAAAATAACCGAAGAAATCCGGAAACAGCCCCAAGCAGGACCCAAGCCGATTACATTGGACGAATATCGGCGGCGGAACCAAAACAAAGCCAACGAACCAAAGTCGTCCAAAGCAACCAGCGATCCCCCAAAAATCCCATTCGGAGGATACGAAGGAAGGAAGAAGAGAGGGGGCCACCAGGTCTGGGTCCGACAAGAGTTGGGAAGACTGTACATGTTGGCAGGCCTTTGCCGAGGCGAGGAGAAGCGGCGGTATCTGAAGGAGGCAAGCCTCCTGAAGAAATTAGAATATACGAAAAAGATCAACAAGATGGCACAAAAAAAGCAGCCATCACAAACATAAAAACAAGGTTTTAAAAACAAAAAAAAAAGAAAGAAACAATAATAAAAAAAAAAAAAAAAAAAAATATATATAAAATGTGTGTTTGCAATTTTCAGTTCGGAAGGGTTATAGTTGCCTACTATTGATTCACTCTTGCCATTTTTCTGTTGCACGTTTCATTCGTTTGGAAAATTTTCTCTTCTTTATCTCTATTTTTTTTTCTTTTCCTAACTACTGTTTATGGAGTCTAAATCTTCCGAGGTAGAGGAACTGCTTGAGGAAATCCAGCAGTTAAATAAGGAAAAGAAAGAGCAAGGTCAAGAGATTAAAAACTTCAATAATACCCTACTAGCAGAGTGGAAGGCTCTTGTGGGAAAAGAAGTTTTTAATCTAAAATATAATCAAATAAGCTTGCAGTGGGGACAACTCACGAGGCTAGAAACAACGGATGCTATACTCTTTGAGTATATAGAATCCGTCAAGTCCCTCGAATCGAAACTTGAAAACGACATCCGAGACCTCAAGCTTGAGCTGACCAACCACTTACGAGCTCGAAAAAAATTAGAGAAAAGCCAACAGGAAGCTGAAAATACGAACAGCCAGGCTGAAGAAATAATTTCAGACCTGTCTAAACGTATAACAATCCTCGAGGCTAGGGAAGAGGAAGTCAAACGAAAACAGGTTGCTTTAAGAAATAAGGAGACAGAGTTCCAAAGTGGGATAGAAAAACTAAGAAGGCGTGAGGAAATTTTCGAATATCAGATTCAATCTTTGAATGACGAAGTTGTCGGTTTACGAAAAAATAAAACCATTCGTAAAACTATAGTCACTCAAACCTCAGTACAAGCCGACACACCCACATTGGAAACACCTCCATTGGAAATTAGCAAATTTTCAGACGCGAAAAGGGAAATCAAAATGTCGTTAGGATTTGAGAAGCTCCTTAAATTGTCGCACGGAATACCTGAATTTTCAGGAGGAACCGATGCTAGGGTAGCCCAAAAGTTACAGACATTCCTGACATGCATTCGCCCGATTATTAATCACATACCTGCTGAGGACGAGAAACTTTTCCTCCAAATTCTCGATACCAAGTTGCGAGAAGATGCGCTCGATCTCATCCAAACTACTAAGCCAGTAGATTTCAAAGACTTCGAGAATATACTCAACCGGGCTTACTTACCCATTGAGGATTACAACGATCTTGTTAATTGCTTAATAACTAGTCGCCAAAGTCAATTTGAGACTTTGAACACTTTCATAAGCAGGCTAAGACATGCCCTATCCCAATGCCGCGAAGCGGCAGAGATTAAATATGGTGATAATTCTGAGATTGTGAAGACCCAGCTCTCAGACTTTGCAAAATCGGCTCTCGCATCAGGAGTTGCAAACAAACAGCTGGGACAATACCTATTCACCCAGGGAACTCAAAATTTCGAAGAACTGGTTCGAACGGCCCTCAGCATGGAGAAGCATGTTCAAAGAGTGGAAACGATACCATTTTCACAAATGGCTTGTAACTCGACATTCTCAACAAACGAAAAAAATAATTCCCCGTCTAACCCAAAACGTGAATCGATACACCCAGAAAATAGAACTAAGATAAACATCACTTGCAATTTCTGTAAAAACAGGGGACACACATATAGTGACTGCCTTAAAAGACAGAATACTCCGGTTTGTCAGTTATGTAAACTGTACGGACATGAAGCAACGACCTGCGGAACAAATACAAATCCCCGATTCAGTAGGAATGAAGCACCTAGGAGAGATAATCTCAACGAACCTAGAACTTTCTCAAATCAAAGGGGTAGTAACCAAAACGGGTATTATAAAAATAATTACCCACGACAATATAATGGAGTGAGTTCGGAATCAAATCGAATCAACCCATTTAGAACCAATAACCAACAATTTCCAAATAATACAACAGTTCATACTAATAACAATGAACGAAAAGTATATAATATGGGGGCACTATGCGAATGGTGTGGAAGGAACACCCATTCGATCGACCAATGTACATTTAGGAATAAGTGGCAATCAAACCATTTGGGAAACTCCCGTTAGTCGGGCGAAAAGTCCCTCCCTCGACTTTAAACGTTGAAACGAAAAAATCATGGCAACCCAAAAAGAAAATTTCCCTACCCTCAATCGAAATCGAGATTGAGTTAGGAGAAAACAAACTGACCCGACTACTAATAGATACGGGCTCAGAAGTCAGTCTCCTCAAAAGAAGGATGATAGATAGTAAGACTTTTGTTAATACCAATAAAAAACTTACCATCAACACACCTTGTGGTATCGGTTATACTCTAGGAGAATGCACTGGTACTATACAAATTCCCTCGCTCCCCTCTTGTCAATTTCAAGTCGTAGAGAATGACCTAGCCATCCCTGGTGATGGAATTCTAGGGTATAATTTCTTAGGAAAATACTGTAACGTAGAAGGTCCTAAGAGATTATTAACATTCCCAACAATTCTTGGACAAAATTCGAAGGAATATTGTGTACCACTGAGATACTCAAACATGACCGAAACCCTTACATCCCGCCAATGATTTAAACACAAAACACAAGCATAATAATAATACAATAAAAACTCATTTAAAATCCATTACGATTGTTAAAATTATATTGAGACACCCATTTAAAAAAACTTAAAAACCATGTTTTAAAAGAAAAAAAAAACTTAAACTTAATCTTGAGTTACTATAAATATGAGATTCTATTAAGAAACTTAGTAAGAAATAAAAAAGCAAAGTATACAATAGATTAATTTAAAAAAAAAAAAAAAAATTATAATATTTAAGCTACAAATACACTAAAATTAAATAAAAAGAAATCAAAGAATAAAGAATTTAATAGACTTCTACTACTATAAGAAGAAAATTGTTTTAAAAACTTATAATATTTAAGCTACAAATACACTAAAATTAAATATAAAGAAATCAAAGAATAAAGAATATAATAGACTTCTACTACTTTAAGAAGAAAATTGTTTTAAAAACTTATAATATTTAAGCTACAAATACACTAAAATTAAATATAAAGAAATCAAAGAATAAAGAATATAATAGACTTCTACTACTTTAAGAAGAAAATTGTTTTAAAACTAATAATATTTGAGCTAAAAATACACAAAACAAATACTTTTATTTAAACAATATTTATAAAATAAATGGAAATTTATGTAAAATCGAAAACTATACACTTAAAAAATATTTTAAATATTGATGAAATGAATTTTATTAATACCTACCAAATTTATGTAAAAGTTATACATTTAAAAAAAAAAAAAAAAAAAAAAAAAAAAAAAAAAAAAAATATACAGGGTGATTCGCATAAGGTGTGACAAAAAGATAGGGTGTGTAGGTTGGACCTAGACAAGCAAAAAATCGTATGGGAGGGGGGGGTCCATTTTCCCCCGTTTAGGCAGGAGGGGCAATTTAAGAAAAAAGTCACTAAAAATTGGAAAAAAATTATTTAAAAATAACGAAAGTACCTACAGAGTCGTACTATAGCATTTTGAAAAGCCAAAAACTTAAACATTATTTTAAATTTAAAACTAAGTTGTTCAAGTAAATAGTTTTTGAAATATTAATTTTCAAAGTCAAAATTTTGAAAAAAAAACATAATTTTTTTTCTTAAAACCACTTTTTTTCCAAATTTTACGTTATTAAGTAGAATTTTTCTAGCTTATTTTCAATGCTTTTATTTATTTTTGATCAAACACAAAAAACCGGATGTCAAAATAACCTGTAGTTTTTGAGAAAACCAAAAACTACAAAAACGACTTTCGTCAAATTTTTTTTTTTTAATTTTTTTTTTCGTTATTGGACTTTTAAGTGAATTCTCAATAAAAAAAGTAAAGAGAAAATCCATCCTTTATTTCGTAAGTTCACTTAAGAATCCAATAACGAAAAAAAAAACTTAAAAAAAAAATTTTTTGACAAAAGTCGTTTTTGTAATTTTTGGTTTTCTCAAAAACTACAAGTTATTTTGGCATCCGGTTTCTTGTATTTGATCGAAAATAAATAAGAGCATTGAAAATAAGCCAAAAAAATACTACTTAATTACGTAAAATTTGGAAGAAAAGTGGTTTTAAGAAAAAAAATTATGTTTTTTTTTCAAAATTTTGACTTTGAAAATTAATATTTCAAAAACTGTTTACTTGAACAACTTAATTTTAAATTTAAATTTTGATTTAAGTTTTTGGCTTTTCAAAATGCTATAGTAAGACTCTGTAGGTACTACCGTTATTTTTAAATAATTTTTTTCCAATTTTTAGTGACTTTTTTCTTAAATTGCCCCTCCCGCCTAAACGGGGGAAAATGGACCCCCCCCTCCCATACGATTTTTTGCTTGTCTAGGTCCAACCTACACACCCTATCTTTTTGTCACACCTTATGCGAATCACCCTGTATATATATTTCAAATTTTAATGAAAATAGTTTAAGAACTGAAAAAAAAAAAAAAAAAAATTTTATAAAATAGCAAAGATATTATATAACATAATCCAATGATATGTCCAAAATGTTACAAATTCAACTATACGTTAAAAGCGAAGGAGAACACAATGGAACCGACGGCGTCCAGGTACCATTACACCTGAAAAAAAAACAACATCTAGAAACCACTACAGGTCGACCCCCTGGAAACAACTACATTGACCAGAGGATTAAAATTAAGAATTATGTTTCACTAATTTATAAGATTACCTTAAGAGTTTTGAAAAATTTTTTGTCTGAAATGCTGAGTCAAGAATACCTTCTGTAGATATTTTGGCATATGATAATATTAACGAACATTTTGTATAAGTTCGTCGGACTCTCATGTGGGCGGTAAACTCGATTGGCAATTTTTGTCTCTTCTAAACAAAAATCGCGGTTTTGAGGGGGGGAGGTGTTGTGTTGTATGAGAAACACATTAAGAGTTTCATAAAAAACTCAAACAACACAATAAACCCTAACCCACCTCAAACTGATTCAAATATACGAATCAAGGTCATCAAGCGGTTCGTTTGTAAATAAACAAACGAGCACGCTTGATAGACCATTAATAATTCACAAATGCCCGGTCATCGGTTTGTCACCAAACCGAAACGGAAGGGCAAAAAGAATAATAAAAAACTAGTTGCTGGTTCATATGACCACCATATGAACCAACAACAGGTCAAAGACCTAATGCTGACGAGTTGAATTGCACTCATGAAAGTCGGGCAGTGACGAAATTCGTTTTTGCAAATTCTTGCAAAACAATTAAAGTAAATTCTTGACTTAGCAGAAAATGAATTGATGTCGATAACATCGATATCAATTCATGGACAATTAATTGGGTATAAATAGGCTTAAGAAATTAGTAATAAAGAATCAGTAAGTTTTCAGTAAGTAAACTCAAAGTAAACTTATCTTGTATACATATTTCATATAGCAGCCGCTAAATAAAGATGTAAGTCATTCTAACATAATAAAATAACCTTTTAATTTCCCAGGTACATTCAGAGATACCAAATGGTATCTCTGCTTAAGTAGGCCTCGTCGCCTCAAATATTAACTGGCCCCAGTGTGCCTTTATCCGCTGGCTTTCCCCCTTCCTTTTCCCCTATAAAAATTAAATAACATAACACCTATCTCCATAGACGAGTACCGCCGACGTCAGACCAACGTCGTGAAGGGAGCACAACCTCCGGCCACACCAGTGCCCCGCAAGCTCAGAAGTGGACACCGAGTGAGGATCAGGCGTGCTCTAGGAGAGGTTTACCGGTTGGTAGGTTTAGCCACCGACCGAAACAAAAAGGATTTGCTGGCCAAGGCTCGTGAGATTCGACAGGCCGAATTTTGCAGGCAACGGGAGGCGGCGAATAAAAAATTAAAGAGTCGGGAGAACCGAAATTAAAGGCAATAAATATAATGATGAGCATAAATACAAACCAATAGAAGCTAAATTTGAATACAATTGTTTTGTTGTTCTTTCACTCGTGGGTTCTGTCCCAATGTTTGTCTTTTTGTAAACGGTCATGAGTTCTGACTCTAAGTTGTTGGGAAAAATATAACACCATTAGTAGGACGCTTGCAATTTCAACGCTTGCATCCAAACGGGACTAACACGAACCTTCCTAGGCCGGTGCCCCTTGAATAATAACATTCAAACAAAAAAGGAGATAAATGTCTAGACATAATATTATTTGAATGTCCAAAACAAATAACAGATGAGAAAATGAAAAAAAAAAAAAAATGCACAAATTAATAGAAGAACATCATCAATCGAAAATAGGAGGACACTTCTGTATCAGAAGATGTGCTAAAACAAAGATATGTTTGGAAATAATGAATGAAATGGTTAAAAAGTTTATTAACAACTGCGAAGCATGCAATAAAACCAAGACAACAAGGTATACAAAAGAAAATATTGTCATTACAATATCAATTGATACTGCAGGACCACTTAGACCATCTCATGGATATAGATACAAGTTAACGTCAACAAAATTATTATTTCATTTATTGCATTTATTGCAATTCCCCGAAAACCAGCACAGACGACCTCAACGACGGTCATCACCCCAACACCGGCGACAGGTCGTCAGCAAATTTACAACAGTAGCAGAGGTTTCAATTAGGATAAGTAGATTTAAGTTATTCAGTTCAACTTTGTATCTTGTGGTTTAAATAAAGAAATAAAAAATAGAAATGAAATTCTTTTTTTAAAACAAACAAATAATATTTAAAATAACTTATACACGAGGGAACCATGCTAACCCCAATGGATTGCCTTTACGGTTTTACTTCTAGTGTACCTTTTAATTTGAAAAGAGATCCCGAACAATCACGAAAATTGAACGTAAAAAAATATTGTCTAGAAGATAATAGTTGAATATGAGTGAATATTGCTGATTGGAAAAATTAACAAGGTGAAGTTCGTTAACAATAACAATATAGAAGCCCAAGTAACCAGAATATTTTTGTTTATCAAAGAAATACCGCATTTAGGTCTTTGATTACTAGGCATTAGCGCACACGCCAGAAACATTGACGGTTCTTATGTTCGGACATTTGAATGTCATGTTGTGATGTGATACAACGAGAAGGCTACGGTAATCAAATATTTTGAGGCAGATGTAGATATAGATATAGATAAAAGAAAAGGAAGAACAAATTGACTCAACACATTTTACTTTGAAATGATGATGATTTTAGGATATGAATCAAATGAATATCATTCTATACGTGAGTTTACTCAACACAACCTTACACTAACCGAACAACCGATCGGATTCCGGGTAGAAAAACTTAACCACACTAGAATCGTCTACAAGACAATTGGAAAAATATTTTCTACTATGACACCTGGAATGTAATAGAAGAAATAAATATACACTATTAATGTCATTGATGATTTTTACTATTGTGTATGGGCCTTTGCAAACATCGTCCAACTTTTGGTTTTTATTTGGACTCTTTATTAGGATTTTATCTTCTATATGGAAAATATTGGGTCTTAGTTTTGTATCATCATATTTTTTGGAAGATATTTGCGCTGGAGAAGGTTTTTCCTAACTATAGCGTAAGTTTTTTGAAGTTTGTGTCTTAGGACATAATAATAATTTTCGTGATTGTGAGATTGTTTCGGGATCTCTTTTTAAATTAGAATGACAGCATACAAAATAAAGAAACTGTTGACGCAAATTATATTAATGTAGGTTAAGAATGTAGGTTAAGAATTAAGCAAACAAAACATAAACAAAATGCGCTTGCACTGCACTATGACACAGGTGCAGCTGCATTCTCATTCCGCATTACTGTAAATGCTGAATTGTATTTAAGCCACGAATTTGGCAGAAATAAATTAATTCATAATTGAGTTCAATAGAACACGCAAGTGTGTTATTTATTAAAGTAAACATTGGCGATCCTGCCAGGAGACTTAGACCAATTGAAAGCCTTCAATTAACAAGTGTATACATTTTTTTTTTTGTGTTAGACCAATTAAAAGTTTTAAATTAACAAGTGTTTAAATTTTTTTTGATGTGGAAGCATTGTTGAACGAACAACATGCCACTGGTAAGCAGATCGAGAGCATCTGCATCAACTACTCCAAAGATGGTCCTAAGAGATGGACAAAGGTCTACTTAGTACAAAAGATGAACCAGCTTCACATAGAGTGGAGTCAATTCCGGACTCGGCATCAGCAGCTGGAATCACAGAAGGAAGCCCACGTTAACGATGAATATTTCAAAAGGAAATATTTTGTGAGTATTGAAGCCCTATATCTAGAATATTCTCAGAGAATGTATGAAGAGTTTGAAAGAATGAAACTAGAAGATACCAAAACGTCTCAAGAGGCTAGAACATCGGAGCCGAAGAAATCGACCACAAAAGGTAGTGGAGCACTAATACGCTATCAACGGGCATCAATTAATGCTGTGGTACTGTTGTATAGTCATAGTTCGATTGATTGATTGACCCACATGTCAAACAAAAGACATTGTGGGAATACAAAAAAGTAAACAACCAATCGACTATGACCCAAATACACATTGGTTTAAGAGAAACACCTGCAGCCCATATATGCAATTGGCACAGTGGTTTGCAAACAAAAATGATGACTGCAAACAAAAACGATGACTGGCGAATGACGACACCAATCATGAGGCCAAATATAGTTCCGTAAGTAGAATAAGATATAAAATAGATCATGTTAGCAAAGTAAGTCAATTGATAAGAAGTTGTCGGTAAACTAGTTCATCAGAACTCAGAAAATAAAGTACATTTTTAAAAAGAATATTTTGTACATTATCTAATATTTGAAGTGTGGAGTATTCAATCACGACCAAGTAAGTATAAAAACAAATCGGCCTCTCCAAGGGCCTTACATTTTTGCCCCACAACAGGCTGCGAAGAATATGTTGTTCCCCATCCCCCACTCCCATCCTTTTTTAATAAACTAGATCTAATATAGCAGGTGCTTTTAGTATGAGCACCCTACCAACTAATAGACCATTGTTTGGTTGTTCAAAGATCGAGGGTTTTGTCCCGTTATGGTTGGCTCTTGAGTTCTGACTTGTTGGGAAAAATACAACAGTACGGCTTATTCGGCAAGCGACTACTGACAAACATCATTCCAGGGCTTACTACGAAAAAACACAAGAAGCCATCAAAAACTATTGGGGCTCAATAGTAAAGAGCCATCAGCAGATAGTGACGCTTGAAGGCCCTAACGACTATTGCGATATCGAGTACTTTGAGGTAGAAGACGAGTACAAACTGCCTAGAACAACATTACCTATGTTCAATGGTCAGTATTCAGAGTGGATTGAGTTCAAAGACTTATACACTGAACTCATCCACAAAAGTAACATAAATGGAGCACAGAAACTTCATTACCTGAAGAAAAACTTGGTTGGAGAACCAGGTAAGATGTTGCAGCTTTTTTCTACAATGCAACATGGTGGACTACTCCGGACTTAAAGAAGCACTTTTGTTCAAAATCAACCTCAAGAAATCAGATTCCCGATAAAAATTAACAACCACAAAAGTTTTAATTAATCTAATATTTCAAACAAAGGCATTCGTGCATTCATATCTTGATCGTGTAACTGTTGTGCTTCGATTTCCCAAACCTTCAGAGGAAGTCGTCGTGCGTTGAACTCAATGTTATTTGAGTAGACTCGTTGCACATCGATTGCCCAATGCCTTGTATTGGGTAAAACGTGTATGCAGTCATCAAATTGTGCTGAGTTTTCAAACGCATCGGCTATCCAATATTGAACTTGGAGTTCGCGATCGGTTCTATGACACGATAAGTTCGAGTTGTAGTTAAACCATTCAAGTGCGCGGTTGTTTGTCTTTTAATTTCAATATTATACATAACATTACTAACTGGTCTTACTTGTTGAATCATTATTTTCCCCCACAATATAAAATAAAAATATATGTAAAATAAGCATGTATATGAATATAATAGGATCTATACAAAATAGATAAAAAACTTTAATTATGATTTAATTTTATTATTAAGTAGTTATGAAAAAGGAAGAGTTTCAATTCTTCATTGGGAGTACACAGTACATTGAACCTTCTCAAGTAACGAGAAACGTTTGCCCATACTAAAAGAAATTTGAAACGGTGATGGCATTGAAAAGTCATGCAATATGAATTGCACGATGTTGGAGTTCAAGAGCAATGTCAGTGACCGGCAAGTGTTATAATTGATCACTATTATGCATGAGTGTATGTATAGTCTTAAGTTCTTAGTATGTAAGAAACCATTTTTGTATAAATAGTCTTAGTTTCGATAAATAAAATTCATTCCTATACCATAACTTATGGATTTAATTAGGCTCCTCAGCCATCCATTTTATATAACAAACAGTTAGGCTCTTTAGCCATCATTTATATTCACTATATTACTAAATACAGTACATGGCTATCTGAACTGAAAAAATTGAATACAGTACAATCTTCTACCCGCAGTCAGAACCTTCTGAATAGACAATGTCTTTTGCCTTCTAAAAATGTCATAACGAAACCGAAGAGCTCGAAGTCATACTCCTAATGTGGTTAACTTTTTAATGAAGAAGCACCCCATACCACTAACCAGATTATCAAAAAAAAAAAAAAAAGAATAGAATTCAACTCGACTGAAGAATGTGAAAATGCTTTCATCTCATTGAAAAACAAGCTTATTAACCCACCAATACTGCAGTACCAGAATCATGAAAAAGAACGCATAATCACAACTGATGTTTCCAGTTTTGCACTTGGAGCAGTATTGTCACTGTTGATGAAATCAACAATAAATAGCAATAAGTATTATTTAAATCAATAGGTCATAAGAAAAATGGTGTCAGTGAATAGGTCATAAGCAAATGAGGCAAGCAATGCAGTCAAGTTCATTTTGTGTGTCACCAAAGAAAGCAAATATGCACGGTAGACAAAATGAGCTTGAACTGTATTGCTGCGAGCTGATTTACGTTATGGTATAAATAGAATAAGAGAATCAATAAAATTATTATTACTCAGAAAACAGACCAGAGTAGTAGTCAATATAAAAAATCTCAACATTAAAGATTTTCAGTCACAAAGTAATATAGTTAAAGATATGCCAATTTCTTACGCCAGTAGAAGTTTGACTAAACATGAGCTGAATAAACCTATTATTGAAAAAGAACTGCTTGAAGGCATACACTGGGCTATAAACTACTTTAGACCGTATGTTTTCGGAAGAAAATTCACTGTGATAACTGATCACAGACCTTTGGTAAGTCTCTTTACACACAAAAATCAATCATCAAAATTAACAAGGATCAGAATGGATTTGGCAGATTACACTTTTGACATCATTTACAAGCAGGGTTCCGTGAATACAAACGCTGATGCACTATCACGCATCAAACTCAACTCAGAAATACTAAAGGAAATGATTCCAACTGTTGTATAGTCATAGATCGATTGATTGGCCCACATGTCAAACAAAAGACATTGTGGGAATACAAAAAAGGAAACAACCAATCGACTATGACCCAAATACACATTGGTTTAAATGAAACACCTGGCACAGTGGTTTGAAAAACAAAATGATGACTGCGAACTGATGACTGCGAACTAAAACGATGACTGGCGAATGACGACACCAGCTGGCGGTTATGAGGCCAAATAAAGTAAGTAGAATAAGCTATATAAACCAAAGTAAATTATGAAAATGATGTCAGTAAAGCAAGTGAGAAAATTATGTCAGTGAAGTAGCGCAATTAGCACAGTTAAATAAAAGCATTTAAAAATTAACCCGGAGTTTGGAATATTTCATAAGAGAAGGAACAATATCCACCACAAATCAAGTAAGTATGACAAACAAATCGGCCTCACCAAGGGCCTAACATTTTAGCCTCGCAACAGGCTGCGTAAAATATGTTGCTCCCCATCCTCCATTCCCATCCTTTTAACAATAGGCAAGATTTTTAACTAATTCGGTGTTTCTAGCATGAAACCCGAATCTACTAAAGAGTGTAACCGCACTGACACCAACTGCCCCCTTGCCGAAGTTATCCGAAGAAATCCCGAAGCGGGACCTAAACCCATCTCCCTAGAGGAATACCGCCGACGACAGACTCAAGACGTCTCCAAGGGTGTACAACCCCCGGCCGCACCAGTGCCCCGCAAGCACAGAGGTGGACACCGAGTGAGAGTCAGGCGTGCCTTAGGAGAGGTGTACCGGTTGGTAGCTTTAGCCACCGATCAAAACAAAAAGGATCTATTGGCCAAGGCGCGGGAGATTCGAATGGCTGAGTTTTGTAGGCAGCGGGAGGCAGCATACAATAAAGTAACAAATCGGGAGAACCGAGATTAAGGACAAAATATGTATTTAAAAATAGGAATAAATTTAAACCGATTACACTTAACTATTTTGACGTTCTTTATTTAACTCGAGGGTTTTGTCCCGTTGGCAATTGATGTTCTTTGGTAATTTCATGGCTCCTGAGGTTGGTTCATGAGTTCTGACTCTGACTTGTTAGGAAAAATATAACAAATGGCGCAGCCGGTAGGATGGTGCTAGAGATTTATCTCAGTAAATCAAAATTTTAGATTTTCATTTAGCAACTCGCATGTTGTTTAAACAATAAAAAATAAAAGGAGGCATCATTTCCGTACCAAACAAAAAGTTTTTTCCAAACAAATGTCAAATTCGGACTCAGAAGATTCAAATAACGAGACCTATCTTAATCTGAGGCAACGCAAAGTCTACAAAGCGTCAACCTCAACAGCTGCTGCTCTCCAACCCGGCAAACAAAAGACCGTATTGGAGCAAGTTAAAGCACTTCATGAAAAGGCTCAATCCACGGGAAATATATCCCTACTGGCTTTAGACCAACTCGAAGCATCCTCAGAAAAACAAAGGCTTGAACGGCTAAAACAGATAGCAAAGTTAAAGACAGATTCTCTTGTTTTCCAGGTGAATCCTTCTAAATCAAAGTAGTACTAAGCTAACTGATCGTATAGCCCAAATAAAAACTCCACCCCAAATCTCCTTTTCGGACCAGTCTCAACCAGTCTCAAATTTATGACGAGATCGAGATCATCAAAAATTAAGAATGAAAATCTAAAACAATATACTAGAAATTTAAAATCAGATGCTAAACCTACAAAAATTTATACTCAAAATGATTTCAGATATATGACGGATTCATAGAATAGTACACTAAGCTAAGTATTCCAATAAGATAAAATAGAATAAGATAAAACTAAAACAGATACTACTTTCAGATCGTTGTCACCGAACAAGATAACCACCCGCAAACATCAGCACATTTCTCCTGTTGATATGGGATGGAATATCGGCGACAGCCATCTTACACCAACCATGAGTCAAAAGAATCAATACAATGTAACGACGGCGACGGCGACCAACCATGAGTCAATGCAATGGTCAATGCAAGGCAACGCTCGAGAAAAAACATGACCTATTTAGATACGTTTAAATAGCCAGTCATGAAGAATTAAACAACAAACGATGGCGAGAATTATCAAGGAGTAACGTGGATACAGAGCTGGGCCAACAGAGCGCTGGCTTGGTACCGACTCCTGAGCGGGTGGGCGGTGTGGGACCTGCTGTAAAGAACACTAGCAAAGAGGACATTCGGTATTGGAACTCAAACGATGACACGGTACGACGACGGTCTGGAGTAAATTTACTTACACAAATATTCACTTTAATTTTTGTTTGTCACATAAGTCTGAAGTATAATAATGTAACCAATGTTATTTCCATATTTCTGATCATAATATAAGTAATACATAGTGAATTGATGTGTGGTTTTTTATTTTCATTCTGCACATATAACACAACAACAGTTGAAATCTTCGCCAGAAATCTAATATCTACTATCACAAGATTTACAACCTGATCCAGCATAAGCTTCACAGAACATAACAGACAACATGGTCAACACCCCAATTAAGGCCGAATATAATTTTAAGTAATCAAATACATTCATTTTCCAAGGATTTTATTCGCACTTAAATTTTAAAATAAGTATATACCAATAAATATTCCAAGGACTTGTTGCGTTGCTGAGTCAAAGATAAAATTCTATTGAAGGTTTAGGTTTAAGTTATGTAATCGTATTATAGGTAATCCAACTATTAACTAATAATTTTTTCTTTTTTAGGAAACTCGATTCCCGACTTGTATTTCGAGCACAACTTAGAACGATAGAGTAAAGTGCGTTTGGTGTTCGAGATGTTGTGTATTATTGTATAACACACGAAAATCCTAACCAACCCTAATTTCATTCTAGCTTCAAGGCCAAGGTCAGCACTAAAGTATTCGAATTGTAAACAAACATTCGATCGCTAAGTGTATGACGCAAAACAAAAAGCGCAATTATCTGGGTGACGATTCAGTTAATTCATATACTGAAGCGTCCGTCATCAGAAAAATGCAAACAAATTATTGCGGTCAAATAATGAACTGGAATGAACTCTCAGAAAACAGATAATGCTGACGAGTGGTAAGGAAAATGTGTGACGAATATTTTATAGGGCAAATTGTTTTGATGACTGAGGAATAATTACAGAAACATTTAAGAAATTCCGATGTCGAAATTTCATGATTTCGACATCAGGAATTTACCAACATTTCATGACATAGTTTAAGTTTATCTATGTAAGCTATTTTAAGGTATAAATAGTTAATGAAAAATCAATGATAGGTCGAGTAATAAAGTGAAATTCAGATATCACAGTAGTGAGATATACCAAGAGGACTTTTCTTTGCTGATTTTAACCGAATACAACAGAAGTAAACCAAAACAGGAAAACTTTTCCCCAGTAAAGGTGAGTATAATTAAATCTGGCTCTTTAGCCTAGAATTCCGGGATGGTGCGCCCTTAAAACCCACCGAACAAACTCCCTTTCCCAATCCCCAATTAAGAAAGACGACAAGACGCTACATTTGTAGTGTCCGTCTAAGATAAGAACGAGAGTTCTGAAAAGATTTTCTAAACTTTCTATGTAACGAAAAATTACACAACATTTGGATGGTGCGTCACTTTGGAGTTTAAACTCCGACTTAAAATCCTGAGGATCACTCCACTTCAGGTACACCATTCGATTTTCCCTTGTACACTTAAAAATTTCTGATCAAAAAAAAAAAAAAATTTTTTTTAGATGTTAGAAGAAATTAAACAAAAAATCGCTGAAGACAAAACAGCAAGCCCGAAGCCAATCTCCTTGGAAGAATATAGGAGGAGAAGGAGCAACCAGCCAGCAACCCCCTCGCTCCCACCTCTGGAGACTAAACCCCCCCCAGGTACCAGGAGGACCACAGCCCTACGAAAGTAAACGTCGTAGGGGTGGTCACGTGGTAAGGGTAAGGAGGCAACTAGCCCAACTCCACCAACTGGCGGCCCTCTGTACTGGCGAAAAGAAAAGGCAGTACATCAGGGAAATTCGGGACCTGGTTAAAGATGAAACAAAAAAAAAAAAAAAGAGGGATAAGCAAGAACAAAAATTTAAAGAGCAAAATAAATAAAATATAAAAAAAAAAACTTTTATAGGATATATGAAGGACGTTTCTCCAAAGCAAATTACTTGAGAAAGCAATCAAACAAAACGGTTCGGGGTTTTGCGCGAGTTACGTCTCCAGCATAGAGCTGACCCCAACACATGCGACCAAATCCGATCATCAATCAGGTTGACAACCTGCAACATAAACACTTATTTAATTGGCATAATTTGTATCTCTCACTTTCTTGTAATACTAATATGACCCAAGAACTGATGACGCAGCGTCTGGTACATCTCCGACGGCTTTCAGTTCTTGGAACTCACATCGGTAATTAGGTATCATTTTTATTTGAATCGAATATCAAAGTCAGTTGTAGATTTATTCTTGTTTAAAGATTTTTTAATTAAAACGCTATCTCTGATATCTAACTCGCGTGCATTACGCGTGTTCCCCAATTCAACAAGCCATTGCCATTCATGATTGATGATGAATAAAAGTACACCTTTCCAGGTAGAGCAATTGTGTGGTGTTATAGAGACCAATAGAGACAGTTTGATTGAGTTTGAAGAATTGAAATCTTCCAGCGAAAATTCTAGAACGAAAAAGGTATTTACTACCAAAACACTAGAAACAAAAACCTCGGAACTAAAAGCTGAAATCAAACAACTGAAAGACGAAATTCAGATCCGGAAACTAGAATCAAATAAAATAAGCTAGGAATTGATACTAATTAAAACAAAAACAATCACGCTCAAAGGTTCTAATTCAAACTTTTCGTTTGAAAGCATCAGTAAAGTAGTTTCAAGGTTAGTCCCAGTCTGGAGAACGAAATCAAGAACTTTTAAAAAGAAATCATGAATTTGTTAATGCTTGCGATCTGGCATTAAAAAGCGTGAAATCAGAGGAAGAAGAGACTCTAGTTGCTTTGATCTCCACACGCTTGGTGGGAGATGCCTTTGAACTGATTCGTTCAAACACGGTGAAAAAAATATCAGATGTGACAAAACTATTTAAGGATAGTTATTTAGTGCCACAAAAAAAGGATAACATCCTAAATGAGTTGAAACTGTCTCACCAACTGCTAGGGGAAGAAGTTAAAACGTTCGCCAGACGTTTAGGCAAATTGCAGGCTAAGATGAACGAAATCATTGACTCAAGGTATCAGGCAAATGAATCGGTTGGTCTCAAAAACGAAGTTGCTAACACAGTGATAACAACTTTCAAAATAGGACTAGCCGATACAGCTCTCCGCCAGTTTATGCTGGGCAGCAAAATTACTGATCTCAATCAAATAGCGGAAGAGGCCGAAAAACAACGCACCTTATTCAGCCAAACCCTTTTATTATTCTTATGGTATTCCAAACTCCTGTTCATCACCAACAATACCACCTAAATAACAGTCTACACAGCATATATCCATCTTATTTTTCTCTACCCCAACAAGCTCCTATCATTATGTATAACTCAGTCTTCAGGTTACCCATCCGAATATCCCCAGGCTCTACATCAACAAGTGCCTCCAACTTTCGCTGATGGCACTCCAGCAAGCAAGCATCAACTCTTGTACACGCATACTGTGCCCTAAACCAAAAATTCGAGTTTTCACGAACAACATCTTGACAAAGAATCAATAAGTGCAAGACACGATTCCAAGATTAAATGTGGTTTCTGTGGTAAGCTCAACCACACTTATGCGGACTGCCACATAAGGGAAAACACTCTTTTTGTGAATCGTATTCCTCATATGGGCACACTTCAGATTTGTGTCCGAAATCAATGGTCTTTGCGGTTCAAACTCAGGTAAAATGTCTTTGAGGTGCTCGAATACTGCACAAATAGTATAAATAGTTTAGGTTAATATAAAAACCCAGACAACATTGTAATAAACGATAAGTTCATTTAAAGACAGAGTTCAAGTAAAGAGCTCAACTAAGGACTCAGCTCATCAAAGCATTCGATGAACTCAATAACAATTGTCAACAATCCCCGACCTACCTTAAAAACCGAATGAAGTGCTTTGAAAATCAAATTAATTCGTTGAACAATGAAAAATCGCCAGAAATTGGCTATGATTTAAGAAACAAAATTAAAAAAATAGTGGAATATAATTTTAAAATAAATATGTCCGTTTTAAATTCTTCTGTTGTGTTGTATGGGAAACGCATTAAGAGTTTCATAAAAGACCCAAACAACACAATAAACCATAACCCACCTCAAACTGATTCAAAAATAAAATATACGAATCAAGGTCATCAAGCGGTTCATTTGTAAACAAACAAACGAGCACGCTTGATAGACCATTAATAATTCACAAATGCCCGGTCATCGGTTTGTTGCCAAACCGAAACGGAAGGGTAAAAAGAATAATGAAAACCTAGTTGCTGGTTCATATGGCCACAATATAAAGCAACAACAGGTCAAAGACCTAATGCTGACGAGTTGAATTGCACTCATGAAAGTCGGGCAGTGACGAAATTCGGTTTTGCAAAGAACAAATTCTTGCAAAACAGTTAAAGTAAATTCTTGACTTAGCAAAAAATGAATTGATGTCGATAACATCGATAATACGTTGAAACATGGAGGGTGTTTCATTTAACCATGTTTGTTCTCCAAACTGGTCGTATTATTCTACCGGCTGCGCCAATGCTATTTCTACAACAGAATACTTCCTTAAGGAAACTATGAGTAGGTTATACACATAATGTACATACTTAAATCCGATAAATAAAAATAGGGTGACATAATTGAGGTCGGGGTCGCAAAGGACATACATGTTATTGTCGATTCCAAGAAATCACTTTTAATGGCAGTGCACTTGCCAAAATCACTAGGCGATACCCGTGGAAAAACAATTGTATGTTCCTATCATTCGACTTGCACGTAACGGCTTCCTTAAAATTCTTCTAAGCTGAACGTCTTAAATACCTGGACTACAACATTTTGTGATTGTGCCACGCACACTGGGGCAGCTCCATAAAGATCAGTGCGCACAAGGTCACTTGGAATTTTTACACAATAGAAAACTGTTACTTATCACAAAGTATACGTTATTTCTGATATGAAAAATGCAATGCACCATTTTAGTCAATCGATCGACTAGTTTACTGCGAAATTTGCAATTCGGAAAAGGTCTAAAAAGTAGTTCATACTGTTTTTCAATACCATTGTATCAAAATATGTTTATAAAGCATATTTAATTAAGCGTTTGAAAAACTAGTGTTTTTCTAAGCTTCGTTTGAGTTTCGTCTAATAGTATTTTTTTCGCTTGGAAAAAAGTGTTAATTGTTATTTTTGGGGATATCTGTGATAAGATATGCGTGGGCCCTCAATCTGACATAGTGTATTTGGCTTAAATATCTATAAGTGAGCTATCGAAAAATTTTATTTAACATTTTCGTTTTATTTTGGTCAATTTAAGGGCACTGTCGATTTTTTGAAAAAAATATTTATTAAAGTACAACATCTGAAGAATATCTCCTGGAATTTTCAAGTCGATCTGACGAATAAATTCTGAGTTACGTCCGTTTAAAGTTGGCGCCTTTCGTTCGAGTCAGTGTCACTTGGTGAGAAAATGCGGTACTTCAAAGCTTACCTACGAACTTACCAAAAACTTTTAGCAAGCAGATGTAGGCAGCATATTGTATAGAGTGGCGACGCGACGGTTAACGGTAGTACATTTATGTAGCCGTGTAGTAGTGAAGTAGTGAAAAAAGGCGATCGTTACGAAAAAAAAATTCAATGCGATTTTTTCAAACCCACTTTCTTAGAGTCGGTGACCGCGATAACTCAAAAACGGTTCAACCGATCATTCTCAAATTTTGCACACTTGTTGTTAATACAAAAACAAAGTGAGTAATCGCGTTTTTTTTTTTTATTTTTTTCTGAAAAGAACCAATTTTACAGCAAATTTAAAGTCCAATTTTTGGGTAAAAATTTTTTTTAAATGGTTTTAAATGGTCACCAAAAATTCAAAAATTGAAATTTTTGAAAAACTCAGCGATTACTCACCTGAAATATATGTTATCTAATGATATCTTTTTAAATTTTTTATTTCAGATAATTTTTGAAGGCGAAATCGCGGTCACCGCAAAATAAATTTTTTCTTACATGTTCTTACTTATTTACATGTTAGTTCAGTTGTAATGAATATTTTGGTGTGGGGAAAATTACAATATATTGTTGAAACATGTAGTAATCTGTGTTCAAAATATCGTTTGACTCCATTTCATACTTTTCTTACAAAAAATTCACGAAAAATCGACGTTTTTTCGACGTTCCAGGTGCTACAGCCAGCGCCCTTAAGCCAAATTCATTGTTAGATTTCGGTGCGGTGGTATGGATATCGTTCTATCCCAAAAATTAAAACCTATGATTTTCTTGGTGTCAAAGCGTAAGTATATATGTTAACAATCCCGCAAATTCGTTTTTTTTTTTTTAATAAATTAAATTAAAACTAATTTACTCTTATTGAAGGCTTTAAAGTGCAAAGAATTATTTTAAACCTATCAAAATTATATATCGTACAAAACCACTACTTTTGCCTCACTGACCGACGTATTTTATGTACTCCTCTGTCTTTTTTTGTAAAGTTTCTACGCTGAAAATATAATTAAGAAATAATTGTTTGAAAAAACACAGTATGGCGTAGCAAAAACAATCGGCAGCATAATATCCGCACGCCGTAGGGCCCTACTGCTACTTTTTCTATGGTAGTTTTACTGCATTTTTTTTACTTTACTGGAGAAGTCTTTGGCACAAACAAACACGACTTATACAATGTTATAAACTCAAGCAAACTCTTCCGTATTTATTCAAATTAACAATATAAATATACAAACAAGTGGTTCACCCCTGTTCTAAATTAACAAATTTTAGAATATTATAGTTAAAATGGTTTAAAAATGTCAAACAGTACGCAATTTGAAAAAAAAAAAAAAAATGTAGACAGGGGTGAACATTATCTTTTTTCGATACAGTCAAAATTTGAAGAAAGACCAATTAGTTTTTGTTCTTTATTATAAGTGCCTCAAGTATTTTCGTTTAAAGTACTTCTTTTAGTTTAAAATTTCAGTCATAGAAAGCAGGCGGTTTCCGATTGTTAAAGTTTATTCGACTTGATTGTTCAGATATCCAAAAGAAATATAGAACTACAAGTTTATTATATAAAAAAATGCTAACATTGTGCATGTTGTTCAATAATAATTCTTTTCTTACTTTGACAACATTAAAACAACGTTCATTAAAGTTACAGCTAAAATTGAAAGCTATATGTTCTTTTAACATACTTGAAAAAACTTCCTGGGATTTTTGGATTAATATAAGTTCATCAATGATTGGATTACATACTTTTTTTACTTATGAACAAACTTACAGCTAATATAAATTTCATTTTAAAAGCTTATAAAGCCTATTTCGTTTTTTTTTTTTAAATTTGCATAAAAAACTAAAAGAAAAGTTACATACAAATAAACATTGCAGACGCTGCTTTTGCAATTGACTGTGTGTGTGTGTAACTGACATTTGCTAAATATACATGGCACTACAAGTCATAAATAGAATAATTTTAAAAAAAAACTCTTCACATTTCAATCCCTAGTTCAGAGATGTTTTAAAATATAAAAATAATAACAAAATATACAAAAAGCTTACAGAAATGCGGTTGTCCATTTACTAAACGTCTTTTGAAAATCCTTTGGGCAGCGATATATCGAAAACGATGGGTGGATTGTTTGGCAGGTAGTTGATGTCACAAGTAGAAGCGTTAACAAATATTATTCGCCCGTCCGATGTTATCCCGTAACCTTCGTGAACATGCCCAAATACATGATATTTCGGTTTCACTCGCTGCTGAACTGAAGTTAATAGTTCTACACAACCTGCTCTTACACCAGAACAACACAAATCTCCATGACCGACCGGGGGTGTGTGCGTAATTAATATGTCAACACCTTCAGGAATTTTATTCCAACGCTCAAGACATTCTTGGCCACGTGGAACGTTAAACGCCCACTTGCAGAATTCAGGTTGCCATGGACTACCGTATATGTTAAGGCCATAAATAGTGGTGAGCTCGTCCTCGATGTAATGACAGTTTGTCAAATACTGTCTTATATTGAGAGTTTGTACTGCATCTTCAATATTCTCCTTTGTGTTGCCTAATGTAGGCATGTCATCGAGAATTGACGGTCCAGAATGTTTCGTTCTGTAAGAGAAGAAAAATCAATTATAGTTTTAGTTTGAAAGATCCGGCACATTTTTTGAGTTACAATTATGTACACGGTGTTCTACAGCCTTTGTAGATTATTTGCTTCGATAGTAAGCTGCTGCAATATTTCATTGTCATTTTTATTTTTAATTTCAAGTTCAAAAAACCATGCCACAGAGACAAACCTTGCACTCAAAACTGTAAAGACCAACAGGGAAACGCAGTCGCTACAGAGGATCTGGGAAGACCACTTCTGCAAAACCTACGACAGTTCTTAAAGAGACAAGAAGTACAGAGCCATTTGTGAATTTTTTTGGAGAGCTCACGTTCCTTCGTCAAGATCGGTAAGGAACTCACCAAGACTGATAAAATCTTCGACAAGGCGAGACACTATCACGCGATCTCCTTAACATCATTTTTTAAAACGTTGTGCAAAAGTAAAACGTCAAAGATGGAGCATAACCTTTCAAAACTCCTTTAATTACTCGCTAACGCAAACGATATTGACGCAATGAAGTCATAGGTGTTTTTGCATTTAAACAGAAGCAGAAGGTTCGATGTTTAATGAAGGCAAAACGAAGTATGTATATGATGTTATCAAAAAAAAAAAAATAGAGAACAGCAGAGAATTGGACAAAATGCCAAAATAGACAGACATAACTTTGAGGTAGTAGAGGATTTCGTCTTCGCTACAAAAACAAAAAATAACATCAGTGCGGAGACTAAATGGAGATACAGTTGCCAACAGCTGCTTTCTTTGCCTTCTTAGCAATTGAGAAATAAAACCCTCTCTAGAAAAACCAAGGCAACCGTTTGTATGATCTAAATCATCCCAGTCTTGCTTTACGACGTGGAAGCGTATCTTATCTAAAGCGTATAAGGAAACCCTTGGTCGTTTCGAAAGCAAAATATTTAGAATGATCTTTGGTTTCGTATGTGAAGACAATGTGTAGAGAAGAAGAGCATAGCTAAAAGAATATGCATTTTGGACATCAAAGCTGCAGTTAGGGGAGTTTTTGAAAGCGCATTCCAGAGCCAGAGAAATTGCGGAAATGAAACACCTTGTCTTAGGTGGTGCAATCAAATGAAAGAAGACCTCAATCGTCTTAGAGTGCAAAATTTAAGAGAGCTCGCCCGAAATCTTTGGCAGAACTGAACTGTAAGCATGTAAGCAAAAAGCCAAAAGACAATTGAATTTAGTAGCAGCTGAAAATGATTGAAAGGAAATCGTCAAGAGATTCATTTTTAAATACTGCCCTTGAGCTAATTTCTTTATTGTGTAGGTTTCATCCAATTCACTCAAACTCAAATTATAACGTTGAAAACTTAAATATCTTAGCAGTAACATTTAATCATAAGTTTAATTGAAAAGAAGCCACATTACATAAAACTAAAAAAGAGTCTAGCGACTAGTTGTAACATTATCAACTATCTTTCTTATAATCAACTTAATGTTCATGTCAACACCTTATGTAATATTAATAAAGCTTTAGTTTTCAGTAAAATCGTTCATGGCTTCCTTATTTATAGTAAATGTCCAAAGACCACTTTAAATATTCTTAAATCAACATACCACGAATCTGCAAGAAAAAGTACAAATGCATACCGCACAACAAGGATCAGCAACATTATGGTAGACGCTGGACTTCCCACTTTGGAACAGCGACAAACTGAAAGCCTATTAAAAATCATACCAAAACTTGTGTTTTCTTACAACTCCATCATCGAAAGCGACATAGACACAACGAGTAATTGGAAACAAAAAAATGTCTCCCATCGACAGTCAATTTAGCTATATCCAAAGCCAAAGAGTTGGATCTACCCTTCAAACGCGTCAAAGTTAACACAACCAATCGCCCTCCCTGGAACATAAGTCAAAAGTCCTTTGGACTTACGCTAACGGAGTTCAGCAAAGACATATATATAATATAATATATATGTCTATATTATATTATATTATATAATATAATATAGAATATAATTTGAATTTACAGAAATAATGGAAAAACTAAAGCCCGAAGTTTCAACCCCTCTAATCACAGAAACTATTTAAGAAGCTGCCTAAATACGCCCTCAATCACACTAAAAAATAGTGATATGCACCGAAAGTTTGTCAACTCTCAACGCTATCAGGAATGCCAATCACAATAGCATATTGATAAATACTATACGCGACTTTCTTTTACACCGTGTTTTTTGGGGAATTTTATTGTCATCTCGCTGTACTCACTAATGCAACTTTAGCCGAGTTTCATTGGGAATTCATATTCACTTCAGCAAAACATCGCAAGGCATCGCACATGGAAAAACAACAACTCTAAAGTGTACAAAGTAAGTGGACAAAAATAAGTCACTTGCAGAAGTGAACACCAGTTTATGGAATAAAGTTATATAAGTGAGTACAGCGTTTCATTGAGCGCGTAAGTGAAGTGAATATAAAATTTCCCAATAAAACTTTTCTTTTATTCCATAAACTTCATTTACCAGCCATTCCTGTTGTTCACTTCTAAACACTGACTTATTTTTGTTCTCTAACGTTCTCCACTAACCGTTGTTGTTTTCCCATGTGCGATGTTTTGCAATGTTTTGCGTATAGGTTCCTAATAAAACACGGCTATAAAAAAATGTGGTTGCCCAGCATGTGTAGGTGGCACATCAGGAAACCAGAAAGCAAAGTTTTGCCTTAGATCACCTGTTTTTACATTTGACATATTTTTTTTTAAATTTGACATACCTCCAAAGATGCATTGACCAAATTTTAAAAGAACAACATTTTCAACTGGAGTACCTACGATCATCATTACATTAGGTCACACCACCTTAACCCCCTAAAATATTTAAAGGAAAGAGTACCGACCAATTTGTCCGGTATGCAACAACATCATAGATTTATCACACTTGCTTGGTTCATTTATTCATTCTGCCCTATCACACATTCCATCGTAATCGAAAAAAGTCTAAGTTTCCCGATGTAGCTATCACATAATCCATTCGGAGCGGAACGAATTTCGAAATTCGTAGATTCGGTATCACCAAATCCAAGTGGAATGTAAATCGTCGTTTTTATATACGAAAGAAGTTGTGTTTTGCAGAAAAATGTGAATGATCTTGCACATTTGGCGTAAAACAGCTGATTGCGATAACCAGCATGGCTGTATTTAGCGTGGCAACTGGCAATGCTTTCTTCGATTCCATTCGGATTTTGTGATCACAAATTTTCGTAGCTCGTAACTTAGCTTTCCGTGTGGAAGTTTTCTACGATGGAATCTGTGATAGGGCTGATTTATTTATTTAGTAGCAACAAACAATATTTACATTGGATAGGAACTTTTCTTTGGAGATTTAGGACTAGTAATATCCTTTACAACCATAATTTAATGATAATAATTAATGTCTACTGATTTTAATTTTTAATAATTCAAGGGAAAGCTACAATTAAAAACCCTCATTCGAATCTTAAACCTAAATATTGCAAAATTCCCAAGTATATGTTCTTTTATGACTTGAAGAAATCGAACTTTATGAATCAATTCGAAAGTTAATGACGTATATTCGATAAAATTCGATTGCTTCAAATCATAATTACATAAGTAATTAGGTTTATACACCTACATTTATATAAAAAGCCTATATTTATTCATGGCGGAGATAAACATTTAATAAGCTTGTTATCAGAAAAGGAACAATTTTCATAAAATTTGTTAGATGATTTTTCTATTAGGATGTTCAATAAGTTGACATTAGATTGGTCATGGAGCCGTCGAGTTGAGTAACACTATGGTAATTTAAGCATCATTTTAAGGATTTTATTTTGACAATAATACCAAACAGGAGCACCGTAGAGAAGGATAGATTGAAAAATAGATTTGAATAATATAATAGAAGGGCTTACTGCAATAGTATGATAAGCCACATTTTCAAACTATCGATAAAATTGCATTTTTAGTTAAAAAAAAATAGACAAATTTGGGGAGCATGATTTTTATCAAATTTGTTTTTTTAAATATATGTTGCATAGTATTGTTTAATACTATCCCCAAATAGTGTGGGAAAAAATATGGAAAGTGCGAAAAAATAAATAAAAGAAGAAAGATTTGGTGGCTTATCATAATAATAATTATATCATTACACACTAAGTAACATGATAAGCCACAAGAAACAGAGACAATTTGTTGACTTTTGCTTACAATAAGATGATAAGCCACAAAAATATATATTTCGCACATACCTTAGCTATTTCAAATGATATTCCATCGTCTGATGGTATAAAATATCCAGCAAGTAAATTATCATCAATATATTCCGAAAGATCAGAGTTTTCCATACTATCAAACAACTTTTATGATTTTATAAAAAAAAACTTTTTTAAATTGATGTCTTTCATCAAGTGACTTGTCATGTTATTACAGTAAAATTCAATGCAAAGTCTTAATGGAAAAAGTCTCTTTAATGCAGACTAGCGACACTAGTTGGAAAATAGATATATGCTTTAAAGTGTTTGTAGATATTCCATTAGCCAATAGACTGAGCCAATAAAAACCATTTTTGAAAAAGTGTGGCTTATCATACTATTGCAATAAGCCCTTCAATTTTACTAGCTGACCCGGCCACGCGTTGCTGTGGCTAGCATTTTTTTCATATGATGTTGTTATTAAGTATTTAATTGGAATGGTAGGAGAACCTCAGACCTCGGTACCACAATGCTTTTTCACATAGATGCTATTTGTAAAAAAAATCATGGTGACCTTTATTACTGATTCTCTACTACCGTTACCTCTTACTAAAATGAAATTATTATTTATGAAAGAAGACAGAAACGTTAAAGCTGGTATAAAAATTTATTGGTTTGGGATTTGAAGGGGAAGGACTTTGAACACAATTGATCAAAATTTTCGTACAGTTGATATAAAGCAATAATCACAACAAAAGAATTAAATTTAAAAATGTTTATTATTTTTATTCAAGTTTGTTACAAATGAGTGAATTACATAAATAACATACGTGATAATTAATATTATTAATGAGGTTGGTTAGTTGGATAGTTTAAAACCTTCTTTAAAAATAATTTTAATTTCAATTTAATTTAGCACTAATCGGTGCACAATAATTTTGGTTAGCCTGTCTTTTGCTAAGACAAATAGGTTCGACGGCGTTCCTACACGTGAACATGCAACATATAGCTGCCCATGAGAAAAACATGGATTTTCCAAATCTAGCCCACAAATGAACATTGCTTGGCCTTGAGACTTATTTATAGTCATGGCAAAAGCGAAACGAATTGGAAACTGTAACCTTCTGAAGGGTATGGTAGAATCTGACGGTATCATTGGAATACGTGGCAACAGGACCACTTTTCCTTTAAACTTTCCAGTTAAATTGATTGCTTCCAGAATATTTCTGGTTATCTTTTTAATGACCAAACGTGTACCGTTGCATAATTGAGGTGGATTTAAATTACGCAGGAGAATAATAGTTGAACCCATCTTTAATCGAAGATTATGTGGTGGCATTCCGGGTATATCTAGTGAATTTAAAAATTCAACTGGAAAATTTACACTATCATTTTCATTAACAGAAGTATCGATTGATTTAAAATACATCAGATCGCCTGGTAACAACTGTTGTATCTGGAAGTTAATTTCATCAACATTGTAGCTGCCAAAATAGCCCGGTGACTGAGCCAGTTATGATTCAAGTAATTACTCTGTATATACGGAAAAATACTCTGAATCAATTCATTTTTTTCCTGAAGAACAGTGCAGAAATTGTCTGGCAGTTTAATGCATTTAGTATTTGGTTGCAGCTCTATTTCACCGTTCCCAACATCTAGTAACTGTTCGGAAAATATTTGTGCTGATGGATCATTTTGCAATCTCACGCGCATGTTTATGGTCAATCAATCGAAACTCTTCGCCATAAGAATGATTGTTTTAAACATGCATTAATCTCATCCGCGAAAGTAGAGCGAGGTATAACTGGTAATGTCTTGCGGAAATCGCCAGACAAAAGTAAGAGAGCACCACCGAAAAGTTTATCATTACCGTTTAAATCTTGCATAGTTCTATGCAATGCTTCGATTGAATATTTCTGAGCCATTGTGCACTCATCCCAAATTATAATTGAGATCTTCCGCAACACTGCAGCTAACCCAAGGTTAGATTTTTTGGGTGGCATTCAACTGAAAATAACAATTTAATCGTTACAAAATAAACTGAAAAAAATGCTACTATAGCGCATTGAATAGCTGTATACGCGTGGCTAATAATACTTACATGTATATAGTTTAATTTCAGTATTGAATAACGAAACACCAATTATCAAAAAGCAAGAGTAATTTCGCCTGACTATGTTCACTATAATATGAATTTAATTTGTATTTGATTTATAAGTTTTGTAGTAGAGATATTCCACGTGTTTTTTATCTAATAAATAAAGAGATTAGTACAATTTTAAACAGTAAAAAACACTTTTTATATTTCCTCAAATGCACATTTCAGAAGCAATGCTTCCATCATCAGTGAGATATATAAATATATATATTATATATCTCACTGATGATGGAAGCATTGCTTCTGAAATGTGCATTTGAGGAAATATAAAAAGTGTTTTTTACTGTTTAAAATTGTACTAATCTCTTTATTTATTTGATTTATACTTAAGTCAAGCTACACTTAGCCGGCTATACTTATTACTTACTCCAAAAATAAAAAAGTAAAATTCACTGTATTTCGTTTATTTTTAAATAAATTTAAATTATACTTTAGTCTCAACAACATATGGTCGTCGATCCTAAATTGAGATGTAAGCTATCCTATCTTCCAAATTGGATCAAACTGCACACGGTATCCAAATTTAATTAAAATCGGTTAATTAGTTTAGGAGTCCATCGCGGACTAACATTGTGACACGTAATTATGGTGGTCGATCATAAATTGAGATGCAAGCTATCCTATCTACCAAGTTGTATCAAACTGCACCCGGTGTACAAATTTGATTACAATTGGTTAAGTAGTTTAGGAGTCCATTGCGGACAAACATTGTGACACGTGATTTATATATATTAAGATAAGAAGATTGTCTTTACTTAGTTTAGAACTTCTGCAAATTAATGGGTATAGAATTTTAACATAAATGTTTATTTTACTAATAGTTGTAGAAACGTGTTTTTGGAAACTAAATTTTTTGTCTAACATAATACCAAGATATCGACAATGCTCAGACCATTCTATATTCACAGTTCCCATTCCAAGTTGAACATTGTTTGGGAAAAAACAAGATTTTCGTCGTCGTGTGAACCAAATAGCTTGGGTTTTTTGTGGGTTTACCTTGATCTTCCATTTAAAAAAATAATTTTCAATTAGTGAAAGAGATCTTTGTAACGTGCGATAGACATCCATATAGTACGTTCCTGATGTTAAAATAGCCGTGTCGGTCGTCGGCAAACATAGCTATACCAATACTATTTCCGAGATTGGGTAGGTCGGACACAAATATGTTGAAGAGGGTGGGGCCGAGTACAGTGCCTTGAGGAATTCCATATGGAATGTTTTGCTCAGAAGACTTATCATTTTGAACTTTTACAAAAAATTTTCTCCCACTTAAAAAGCTATAAACAATTTTAACTGCTGCCAGTGGGAAGTTCAATTTAAGAAGTTTGTGTATTAATGCGTCGTGCCAAACCGTATCGAATGCCTTTTCAATATCTAAGAGTACTAGGGCTGTTGACTCTTTTGTATTGAATTTTTCTTTCACGTGGTTTTTAATTCTGAGGACTTGGTGGTTGGTGTTGTGTAATGGGCTGAAGCCAAATTGAAAATCTGGCAAAATTTATGAGCAGCTAAATGACTGTCTTTATGATTTTTTCTAGTAGCTTGCTTATAGAACTCAGTAAGCTTATGGGCCTGTAGCTGTTT
The DNA here is from genome assembly GCA_914767635.1 of Melanostoma mellinum. Classification (NCBI taxonomy): domain Eukaryota; kingdom Metazoa; phylum Arthropoda; class Insecta; order Diptera; family Syrphidae; genus Melanostoma; species Melanostoma mellinum. The sequence goes on along the minus strand of OU612058.1, from coordinate 158,717,629 downwards.
GCATCGTCTTTCCGTTTGCCGGGCTTTATGATCGGTATCACAACGGCTGTTTTCCAGCAATCAGGAAAATAGCTCAGTTTGAGAGAAGCATTGAAGATCGTCCTTAAATACCGCAATCCTGGCAGAGGTAAGGCTTTCAAAAGTTGATTATTTATGCCGTCCATACCCGGGCTTTTTTTTGGTTTTAATGTTTGGATCTACTTTCTTAATGAACTAGGATTAATAAATCAGGTTGAACATTTGATTGGGTGACACAGTTGACTAAATTTGATACTTCAGTTAAGCTACCAAGATCACTATAGTCAGCAGTTATTTCATGATTTTTTGAAAAATTCGTGGCTAATAGGTTGGCCTTTTCTTTTGCGGTTATGTATAGTTCGTTATTTACTTTAAGAGGAGGAATATTTAACCCTCTCTTTTTCATTATCTTGGAGGCTTTCCATAAAGGCCTACTCGCTTTATCAAAGGAGGAAAGAAGATTGCTCCAACGAGAGTTTCTAAATAAAGAAATTTCTTTTGCTATTGCTGTATTCAAAAATTTCATGCTGTTGAGGTAGCAGTCATAGCGATAGCGAAGCCATTTCCTTCTCTCAGAGTTTCTTAATCTTATTAGAAGTAAAACACAGCTGGGCAGTCGAACTGTTTAATTATTGTTTACAGGGTATTTTGGTATTGCAAAGTCAGCCGCGCTACCAATCATCGAAACAAAATTTTTGCACACTGTGTCAATGCTTGTTTGGATTTTCAATATGTAGTGATTCAAACAAAAATCAGCTCCATAATTAAAACATCGATTCATTTTTAAATACTATATAATAAAATATTGAAAAGATAGACAAATATCTCAAAAGGAACAAATTAATTATTTAAAATTATAAAACAACTTGTTTAACTTTGTACAGCTGAAAGCCTCTGTTGCTAGTACTCTTTTAAACTATTAACATACAGTTTGTTATTATATGTCATTTAATAATAATAATAATAATAATAATAATACAATGGCCAAATTGGTTAATTATACGGATTACATTGCAAAAAATATTTATTCAGTAATAAAAAGTAACTCATACGCCACAGTTAACCTTTCGATTGACTTGGTAACACAAGAAAACTTTCTCCAATTGTATAATTAAATTCTACGACGTGATTGTATGAAAAATAAGTCGACGATTTCGTATTTTCGGAAGGTTCGGATAACCAAAGCTAAATTTTGAAAATTTAATTAAAAGCCAAACAAAAATTTTCTCCGAGAAACATTTTTTGAATATAAAATAATATTTTATGTGCCCTACCGCTGGCTGGCTGTTTCACGTACACAAAACATTAAAAATAAGCATAAGCAGCTAAGAGCTCCTGAATCAGGGATTTTCTGAGTGAAACCAATGCCATCAAATTCCTTCCAAACCTGTCGAATTTGGTAAAAAAAAAATTACTTGAAAATAAGAAGAAGCAGTAATTTATAGTTTCGGAAACTACAGAATTACGTTGAAAATTTAAGCCTGTATAACTAGAACTATTGTTTCAAATAATTTTAAAAGATCGCTCTTTTTAAAAGTTTTCATGCAAGCGGGACTCGACGATGAATAAATCATTTCTTCCTCCACCGTCTAGTCTCACCTAGATTTTCTATCTTATTTCATTAAGTTCAGAAGTTAGTTTTTAAGCAATACCGAAGATCAAATGCACCTTACAAAATGTGTTTTTAGCAACACTTATAAACAACACGATTGCAAGTCTAGTTTTTTCTGAAGGTTCCGAACGGCTAAGCGCTTTTCATGGCACCAGTTGAGAAGCAATTTGAGTAGCCATTCAATTGACAGAAAATGAATTGAAGAAAGAAAACAAAAACTTCTCTAACCCGGGGGCTACACGATCGAGATATGGTAAGCCATTTACAATACATTTAAACTTTTTTACACACACAACGAAACTTTTCGAAATTGAAACCCAACTGGTATGGAATATTGAAAGCCACCCGAGGAGCAGTTTCAGTAGCCATGAAAATGACAGCTTCGTCATATACCCTCAAAAAAAGAAAAGAGTGTCTGGAAAAAAACTTTGAATTTCAAATTTCTTGTGGGTGCCATTTTGAAAATGTATAATGACATGTCGATTGAAAGCCATTTGCCTGACAAATTAGTAGCGTTCGAGTACGCACCCATAACCGCACATTTAAACACATGCATCCACATTATACCACACGTTTTGTTCGAGTATTTTACAAACATCTTATTTTTGACAGATAACTCTCTCCGTGAGAGAGTAAACAATTTCCCCATGCTACACATTCTAGCCGAAAAAATTTTTATGAGCAGAAATGTGTGAACATTTTTTTAACATTTCAAAGTTTCTGTGCGAAAGAATTTTGTAGGAAGAATTTTGTTGTTTTCAGTTTCAAATGAACTTATTAACTTTAAACTTTATTTCAATAGATCAAATTATATTTAAGTCGTAAGACACAACTGTTCAATAGTGTTTAATAAGTTGATACATAACATCAACAACAAAAAACAAAAATATACCACAAGCGCTCGCTCTTGCAAGTTAACCAATCAAATACTTTAGCAATGGTAAGCTCAATTAGAATATTTAACCAGCAACCTGTACAAATTTTCATAAGAACCTGTTTATTTGGTACTTAGGACGTTCTATAAAGACCAGCTGAAGAGTTTAATTACTATGGGGATGTCGAAAAAATGTGGGCTATGAAAGCCATGGAACATGACATCATTTATACAACATTCAGATAAGATTTCCCGAACTTAAGAATTGATGTACCTAATTACGTTTGACGACCTGAAGACCCCTGAACAAAAAATTAGATGGAGAGCTTTTGTTTAAATGTTTGATCATGTATAAGTTATCTTTGAATTGATGATTGAGAGCGTTTATAGAAAAATTCAAAAAAAACATTGCTTGTTGTTCGTGTGCAGTTTTTGGCCATTGAAACAGCAAGGAGCCGCGAAGGTTAAAACGATGCTGTTTCAGAAAAGCTCAAACCCAAGTTTTACCAACTTCGACACCGGTTAGGGAAGCGAAATAACTTGTAACCATCCTGAACGTAACGAATTGTAAAAAAAATTAGACTAAATAAATATTTTGTAAGATTATGAAACATTCATTTTTTCATTACATGAAAATGGTGAGTAGTTCAAGCGTAATTGTTACAAAGACTGGCAAGGACAGAGGAGGTACTTTAGTACTTTGCTTTCGAATGGCTTAAGTCGATTCGAAACCATCAAAAAAGAAATTAGATTCCTTTTCCTTAATACCTAGTGACTTCAAATTTGACATTTAAATATGTGTGGGTTTTGTGTCAACAAAACGTTCGAGTACTTTTATGTACATCGACCGCTCTCAGAGAAATTTTACCCCCACTCCTTAAATTTTTGCTGACGGCCGATTTTGGTGCACAAAGTACTCGAACGTACCTATTGTAAGTCGCCTACGTCACAGCCGAAACACGAACAGGAATTTGATTTAGTGTATGTGTAGGCTGATGGCTTACCATATCTTGATCGTGTAGCTGCAGGGTAAAAGTAAACAGAATGTTCAAAAAATTCAAGTTCTTTCTATTTTTGATTGAAAGTCAATTGCCAGGCAAATTGTAAGTCGCCAACGTGCGTCACAACCGAAACACGGACATGAATTTGAAACTGTGTAATGTGTATGTATTTGAGCCGATGGCTTGCCATATCTTGATCGTGTACGTGTAGCGGCAGGGTAAACCCGGGGCTACACGCGGAAAATAGGTTGGCCATTTACAATACATTTAAACATTTTTACATACACATACAAACTTTTCGAAATTGAAACACAACTGGTACTATCCGAGTTTCATTGGGAATATTCACTTATATTCACTTAAGCAAAACATCGCAAAACATCGCTCATGGAAAAACAAGAACTTACCTAAGTGAACAAAAGGGATGGTTGGTAAACGGAGTTTGTGAAAGTGAATTTGGTAAGTGAATATAGCCATATAAAGCGTTTTATTGAGACTCGCAAGTTAAGTGAATATAGAATTTCCCAAATAAAACTCGGCTACTGAATATTGAAAGACACCCGAGAAGCAGTTTCAGTAGCCATGAAATTTTCAGGTTCGTCAAATACCCTCAAAAAGAGAAAAAATGCCCCGGAAAAGGCTTTAAATTTCAAATTTCTTGTTGGTGTCATCTTGAAAATATATAATGATATTTTGATTGAAAGCCTGGCAAATGGTTAGTCGCCACGTGCAGAAATTTGACAGATTGTATATGTAGGCTGTTGGCTTAACATATCTTGATCGTGTAGCCGCAGGGTTACGGAGGACTTGCCAATTCCTCGCCAAAGGCGATACCGGTGGAAAAACATTTTTGCCTTTGTTGGTATTCGAACCACGAACTTCTGGGTTAACAGGCAGGCATGCTAACCATCACGCCACGAGTACCACATTTTAAAATTTTTTTGATAACTCCCATCGAGTTATGTTGTCGAGCATGTTGGTCCGTGTAAGCCATCTAATAGTTTGATTGAATTGTAAATGAATTGTTTTGTGTTTAAAGAAAAATTAATGCCTCATACGAATAGGTACTAAAAAGTTCATACATATACATTATAGCAATTGATGGTTGCTTGTTGTTTGTGCTTAAGAAAAGTAAAACTCTTCAATTTACGCTTTTGAATAAACTTCTCAAACAGGATTGTTTCCATGGCCCTTGCACGTGCACCGATGAAAAGTTATTAAATCGATTCGTTAATGGAGTTCGTCAAGACTACAAACGTATATGCCTTTCGTGGTAGCGGGTAGGAAGACTCAAATTCTTATTCCTTTTACAAACCAAAACCGAAGCGGCACATTGTAGAAACGAATAGTCTCTCAATTTTCAACATTATCTTATTCTTTACCATGCTAGATTTAAAACGTGGTCACTTTTCTTCCGGTTTTTTAATAATAAAAGTAGGTTTCAAATAACTAGCCTATCCAAATATTAATTATTTTCAGCCACTTAGTATATTTTTATATTTATTCTAGCACAAATAAAATTTAAGAAAAACTCACCTGAGTTTTTCGAGTTCACAATCTATGCATTTCGAATCTCTATTATTCGAACTTCAAATTAAAAACTCTATAAAATCTGCAAACTCAGTACTTTTCTAAGTTGAAACGATAACATGACCGCACTACTTGACTTAGTCTTACACTCTAAAAACATATTCCCAACTGTGCAACCTACAGGCACAAACTTTTAACCGCCCGGTCAGCATTTTTGTTTATTTTTTGAGCTTACCTCTGCGAAACCGACTTGTTTTGAAAGGGATGAGTGAACGTTGAATCAAAACTCAACTCATGATTTCCAGCAATGACAATTTTATGCTTATGCGGCAAAGTGCCGATCCAATTGTTGAACTCTATCACTTCCTCGAGTTGTCCACATTTAGTGAAGTCTCCTGCATGTATAAAGATATCTCCATCTGGGATATCAAATTTTATGTACGGCGTCAGCGAATGTGTATCACTCATACATACAATTCGCGCTTTGTTAAATGGTACGGTTGTTTGAGGGGGTTTCATTGTAACTTTAATGACTCTCTGAGTCTTGGATAGTTCTTTCCATGCAGCTGTAGGATCATTGGTGAGTGGATGTATTGGAACTTCCATAGTAACTGAAAAGACAAGTTGTGAAGTTTAAAGAGGGATGGGTCTTAATAAAAACAACAGGACAGGAATGTTGGAAATTGCATGCTATGAGGAATGAAATGATGTCATTAGCCAAATCACATTTTACAAACGAGAATGAAGTTGATAAAAATGTTAAGAACAAACTATTGATTAGGCTAGATATCTTTAAAAAACTTATAGAACCGCCGGCTTGGTGCATTTTGTAAACTTATAAAGAACAAATCAGGTCGCAATAATTTTAATAGTCACTTTGGTTGGCATCTAATTCATCAAAAGAAAAGACATGTAGCTACAAAATAGATTAGGTGTTTTAGTAAACTAATATTGTATTCACACCTTTCGCAAAGTAAATTTTGTTATTTTTCACAAAATAATGAACGACAACTTTCTTGTTTTTCCGCTGGGATTTTAATAAAAATGAGTTGACATCTGTCATCAAAATAGCAGAATAGTGTCAGTATACGAGTGTTTTTTGTCCCAAGCATATACTTTAAGGTAGAGAATACACCAGAACGGTTTGTTTGTCGAAGAAAAACTTTCTGCATCATTTATGGTGGATTTACATGCAACTGCAACAGCAAATAAAACGGGACGGATGAAAATTATAAAGCACAAAAGTTATAAGGAAAAGCGAATAGAATTATGGCTGCAGATGAAAAATTATGATGAACATGTTCATCTGCACCAATAATTTTTCATCCGCATCCTATTGCAGGGTTAACATGCATCTGCAACTGCAGAAGTGCAGAAAAGTAAACGGAACGGTTGAAGATTATAAAACACAAAAGTTAAAAAGAGAAACGAATAGGATTACGGCTGCGGATGAGGGATTATGGATGCAGATAAATTAATGAAAAATTATGGGTGCAGATGAACATGTTTATCTGCACATATAATTTTGCATCTGCAGCCATAATTTAATTTGTTTCTAAGGCTATGTTCATACTGGTCGATTTGTTGAAGCAACAAATCGACCAAAATGTTCACATTGGTCAACGAATCGACCGCAAGTCAATACCTACAAATTGGTGGAACAGAGAAGGAGAACAAGAAAACAATCGCATTTATTCGCACGAAGCTTCTAATATTAACATAAAAAAAAAATAAATAGGGTGGCGCAACAGAGCCTGAGCCCCTGGGCTTAGCGCATTTCTCACAACCATGCCTTGTGAGGGAATGGAAGGAACCTACAAATATCTGCCGGTTCCGAACGGCTAATTGAGAAAGCGCTTTTCATGGCAATGAATACTAACGGAGGACTTGCCAATTCCTCGCGAAAGGCGATACCCGTTGAAAAAACATTTTTGCCTCTGGTGGGATTCGAACTCGAACCTCTGGATTAACAGGCGGACATGCTATCCATCACACCACGGGTACCACTATTAACATCTAAGTTGTATATAATCAGAACCAATAGCCTATGAAGCTAGGTTCATCTAAATTTTATATTACCATGTAATTTTAATTACTTGTGAATAAATTATAATAATATTAATTTGTTTCTCTTTTTAAGGCCTTGCACAAACCAACGCGGTGAGTGCGTGCGATGCGATTGCGATAAGTCAAATCCCTATGTAATCTTATAGACGTTTGACTTAATGCATAGGGATTTGACTTATCGCAATCGCATCGCACGCGCTCACCGCATTGGTTTGGGCAAGGCTTAACTCTTGTGATTGTAATTCTTGTCCGTTCCGCTTTACCTTTCTGCACTTCTGCGGTTGCAGATGCATGTAAATCCAGCATCAATCTATCTCAGTTGCTACAGCAGCCTCTGAATATCACAGCTGGAGATCATTATAGCAGCTCTATTTTCAAAGCCTGCGATAGATAGACAGCTTACTTTCATCGAAGAGTATCTATTCCGGCTATTAAAATGAAAGAATGGTCATCCGCTTGCATTGTCCCACCCTTTTGTTGATTCGTTGTTGTGTTTGGTATAAAAACTGTTCAAAAATCATGCTATAAAATGCCCATAACTCAAAATCTGACTGTTGCTCTGATTTCCTACTGTTATATTTTACCTTTGCTTTCTGTTACGAATTTAAGGTAATTGCAGACACAGCGTAATAGTAACTGAAATCAGTTTCTATCAGTCTTTCCACAGTCAGCAACTTCGTTTTTCTTCGTCGAACGAAGAGTTTAGTTCCATTTTCCACCGCCATTTTTATCAACCCACAAAATATTTCAAATTCTAGTTGTAACCGTCTTTGTTTCTCATATGTATGCTGTTATCCATGTTTATACTCTTTTATTATGATTTTAAAGGAATTGAGATGGTACGATTTAATTCCAAGTTCCAAGTTTGTTGAGGTGTGAACACTCCTATTGAAATTTGTGTGTACACCATCAAGAAAGTACAAGGAAACAGATTTTAAATTTGACTTCCATTTTTTTGACATTTGAACTGGAAATTGAAGCGGAGCCATCCCTGTCCCCATCAACAGGCTGTTTGTTTACTTTTGCATCAAACTTTCGACGCCAAATAATTGATATTGGGTGAAATGAATCTTAAAAAATTTAAAGAAAATGATTTTCCTCACTTTCTATTCTTCAATACACTATATAGTTTTCTTCTTCATAAAGTTCTTGTCATCGAAATCTGAGTTTGAAATTTGTTCCAAAACACATGATTTTTTTCAACTTATCAGCTGTTGACATCTGCCAAAACTGTCAGAAGTTGTTGTTGTCGATTTTCTCAAAACCAAAATGGCTGCGCTGAAGTTCGTTTTCTCCTAAATAAATATTTTTATTGTTAATGAATTTCCAGTTTTTGGTTAGTTTCTCAAACAAAAAATGGAAAACATTGATACAAGTTTAGACGAAGTTCACATTCAGGAAATGCGAGGTAAATTTTTATTGATTTTCTTTACTGAAAGTGCTTTTAAAATAAAATGAACAAATAGAGAAAATTTCACATTGAGACTAACTTTTTTCCAATGATTTCTCGAGTTTCATCAAACTTTATATTGAATTCTAATTGAAAACGACAAATATTGTAAACAAATATTAGATATTCGCTCTCCACAAAGCTCTCACTCTTATACAAATTTGTTTACAAATAAAAATTTATTTAGCATTATCGTCCATTAAAGTTCCCTTCGGCCTTATTGTCTTGCCACCTCCATACATCAACATTATTTGATTTTAGATAAGCGGCTTATTGACTTGTTTGTATAATGTAAATGGGTTCATAAGAGAATGGCCATAGCTCTTCACAAGTCGTAGACCGGCCGCACTCCATCCACTCACTCACCGCTGTCTGCTCTGCTCAGTCCAAGATATGTGTATCTGCAAAAATAATTCCAACAAAATTAAAACTTAGTGCCCGGGTGCGTGTATCGGAACGTAGACATGCTCTTTTGTAAAGAAGAAGAAAGAAAAAAACTAAACGTTCAGACTGTGATTGTTGAAATTAGCAAATTTTCCGACTTTTGATTCCTATCAGCTGGTTTGAAAACAAATTCAGGGATGACATAACCCTTCAAGCTTTGTCTTGAAAAGCTAGTGTGGTGTAGTAAACTGAAATGATGTTGTTAGTGTTTGTCGAAGGGTGACCGAATCAAATTTGCTCGTTTTGGTATCATAAAATTTATCGTTCGGTTGCAATTGCGAACTTAGAACAACAGTGACGTCAAATCGATATATATTTTTCCATAGCTTAGCGTTTGTATGAAGTGTTGTTCGAAAACGAAGAGAAAACAGTATTCAGTAAGAATTTCGTGTTTATATCTCTAAAGGAAAACCAAATATTGGTAAGTAACTTTGCTGCGAATGGTTTCTTTTTACTGACAGGCCCTGACTTTTGCTCCAGCTGTGATTACAGAACATTCGCTAAAACAGCACTCCCATGTTAGTCATCATCATAATTACCTTTCCATAGACTTTGGAAATGTTTTGATCGGTTTACGTTTGTGTATAGATTTGTTATCAATCAATTTCAAAGATAAGAGAAGACTTTTTGCAGTCAATTGCAGCAATTTTTGGGATTGGTTCTAACAGCACTGTCGCCGGAGCTGTTTCTGCCATAAAATTTGTCTAATTCTGTTTTCCGGTTGAGTTTAGATAAAAAGTGTTGACTCCGTGTGGCCATTTATTTCTGTTTGAAGGCTATCGCACCATCAACTTAATCGTATCTTACATCAGGCTGCCGAAACGGAATGATGGTTTTCAGATTTGGTTCCAAATCTTTACAAAAATCTTTGTTTTATTGATAAATTGATTGAAGCTTCAACAATATTTTATTTTACTTAAGAAATCTACGGATAACAATCGAGACAAGCAAATGTTTCGGCTTAGTAAAGAATAAATGAATGGCAATGATGAAACAATTTCGTTTATCATTTTATTCATTGATATAAACGATTTGGTAGTGCTCGTGGCTAGCGTTTCCAGCTCTTACGTGGGAGTTTAGGGTTCAAATTGGTAGAAATTGGCAAGTTCTCCGACAGTTATACTAGAAAAGATTACAAAACTCAAAAGTCAGCACCAAAGCCATAATCTATTCAACATACGAACAATTGTGGCTCTCGCAGTGCTCACGCAACCTTTGTTGACGTATATCTAATAACAAAGGATTGTTCTTTGTTTCAATTCAGAGAATATTATTAAATAAACAAAGAAGGAAGAATTATATAAACAAAGAAGTTACGAGAGCATCTAACTGATAAAAGCCCTTGTTGTATCAGGGACAAACGTACTTTTTGAAGTTTAGGTCTTTTGATCTCTTGTCTTTTGATCTCTTGATCTTCCTTACTTACTTACTTAGGTGGGCATTACAGTTCGGGGTGAACCTGAGCCTCAATAAACATCCTTCTATAACGACTCCGCAAACTATCTCCAGTTTCGCACTCTAAATCGGTTAAGGTCTTCATCCACTTGATTGCGCCACCTAAGACGAGGTCTTCCCCTTCCGCAATTTCCCTGCAATGTGCTTTCGAACACCCGACGAGCCGGAGCGTTTGGGTTCATCCGCTCTACATGACCCAACCATCGTAGCCTCGCGATGCGTACTCTTCTGGCTATGCCCATGTCGCGGTACAGCTCATACAGCTCGTTGTTGTATCTTCTTCTCCACACATTGTCTTCGCATACGGGACCAAAAGATCTTCCTTATTTGATGATAATAACGTAGTTGGAAGAAGCAGGTCTGATATCATAGGTGCCTTTGCAAGTGTTCAATTGTTAACAAGGGCAAATGAAGTCCAGTGGAACCCCGGTAATTCGGCCGCTGTCTAAGTCGGCGATCCCTGTAATCCGTTTGTCGGACTACCAAGGTTAAAAGGCTTCGATTCAGACCAAGTTGAACTCCAAAATTGGCGGAAGGTGTCCTTCATGCATTCGCTCTGAGTTATCTCCACGGTAGTCTGTGTTTCATTGTTTGACTCTAGGCCTTTAAAGAACATTTTCTTATTTCTGAAGAAATCTTTATTTTGTTTCTTCCTCTTATACATCTCGTTGTATCTTCTCAGTCTTGCGCCCTTAACTTTGATCCTTTGTCTAAGGTTATCTTTCAAGTTTACTAGTTGTTGTTTACTTTCAGGGCTTCGGAGATCAATGTGGTACCGTCTTGCAATGTCGGTCACTTTTCTTTTTACTTTTCTTGATCTGTTCTCCTTCAAGTACTCAGAGATTTGGTCATGCATTCCTCGTAGTGTCTCTATGCCTTTTTCCAGCCTTATTTTCCATACCGGTGTTCGTTTTCCATTATTTGACGGATACACATTTCGATCTGGGGTTTTTTGTTCGTTGAGAGTAATTGCTGTTCTTGCTGCACAGTAGAGAGCAGTTTGGATTTCTTCAAGGCTTCTTCGTTCCACAAAAAATTCAGAAAGGGTTCTATTAACATTATCCAGAGTCTTAGTTCCATTACAAAGCTTAATAAATTTGGGAATGTGAGGTCTATCATTCGGTTCTATGTTTTTGAACATTTCAAAAAGGCTAAGAAATATTTCTCTCGCCTCTCTTAGTGAGTCTTGTTCTATTATCGGGCCTTCTATTTCAGGGAAACTTTCCGAGGAACGAATGTCCAGCAATTCAACATCTCCTACGACTCAAGTACCTTCTGCTTCTACCAGATCGGCAACCAGTGGTGCTGTTGTTTGTGGTGATTGGTTATTTTCTGTGGCGTTTTCTATTTCCATTTGCATTTGTACCTTTCGTTTTATGTTCTCCAATTCTATTTCTGTGAGATAGCCTTTTCTTATTATTACCCTTCTTCGGTCTACGATATTTTGTTCAGATACTCTTAAATCCGGATATTTTTGACGGAATTCATTGTGTAATTTTTGTCTATAGCCTGGAAGCGGATTACTTTCGCAGTTGTTGACACGGTTATATATTCTTATAACTTCAATGTTCATTTCACGTGTCACTTTATTCTCTGCGAGCGCATTTCTCTTCGAGCAGTCTCCATAGCTGTTGAAGACGAGCTGGTAGATAATGTGGTATTTGATGTTACTGCCATATAAATCGCTTCGTCCGCTGAACTTCTTCTTCCTTGCTGAGCTGTAGTTTGTTGAATGACAGGGGCCCGCCTCGTCAGCACCCTGCCACCGGCGTCTCGTAAGCTGTCATGATCATCACCGGCTGTGATCATGCCCTGGCGATCCCCAAGCAGCGACATTTGATTTGCTAGTCTATTTGTTGTGTTCTCCATTTTAGGGTTTATGCACTGTTTTATACCTGTTCGCATAGAGGTAGTTTTTGAGATAATTAGTTGTACTGCGTTTCTCCCATTCGATCTTTTTGACATTGGTGGCCATAGGTCAGCATAGCTCTAATGATCACCGAAACGAATACTTAAGCCCCCCCACCACGTCAAGGCTTATCTCCGGAGGGGTTATTATTATTATTATTATTATTATTATTATTATTATTATTATTATTATTTTAATTGACAACTACTTAAAAGTAGATTGACAATATTAAAAAATAAAGAGCCTAGCTGCGATGGCTATTGGCTCTGAGTGGATTTTTATTAAGTTTTAAAATTCAATTGGCTTATAATATGATAGACTAATTCTATATTTTTTTGTTATCGGGAGTTTTCAAGAGTTCGTATATGGATGGTTTTTTAGTTGTTGCTGTTAAAAGTGTTCTAAACTAAGTGTAGCACTACAGGTATTGCATTTTGGGGGCTTTGTTTGTTGAGAAGGTGTTCATGTGTTGTAGTTGTGTGTTCAAGCCTCAGGCGGACAAAGTTTGTTATTTTCGTTTTCGCTAAGCAGGGGTTTCGTGGTTGACTACGTTCAGCGTTTAGTTACTTATAGTGGTGGTGGTAATGGCTCCAGTCGTTCAGTTGCTTCTTTTTTAAGGCGTTTTGTAGCTTGAAATACAGACATACTGTCCGAGCAGATTATGGTTTTATTATCGAGCTTCGATGCTTTCGAGGCTCCGTTACAAATTTGTCCCCTAAAATTTAAGAAGAAATCGAAAGGACTACTTTTAGCAAAATTATAGTTTCGATGTGAAGATACTTGTGGTACTTCTTGGTAATTCTGGACGCACAATAACCATTAGATGGTGCCCGTAGGTTCAAATATATCGACTTGCGAGGAATTGGCAAGTCTTTAAATTGTAACAGACTATTAAAGGCTGGAACACAGTGTTATACGACCTGTGTTAATGTTTGACCAGATTGAGAGCCCTTAAATAGCTCAGTCGCTAACGGAGTATCCGGATACCAAGCGACCTCCAGATTGTCCAGCTGTTTCGGCACACACGGTTCACTGTGTCGATCAACCTTCCCCTTATCCGATACTCGTGTATGCCTAAAATTATAAACAAACAAAAGCAAAACAAACCAAAAAATTGAGACTGTTATCTCTTTAAACCGGGCAACAGTTCGGCAACTGTGCAGGTTGTTGTTAAATCTCCTACAACGCTGAAGACAAAAAAGATCCTGGGAAAACTGAATCGACCCTCAACCAGGAAAGGCAACGAGCCGAAAAAGTCAGACAGAATAAGTGAAAAATGAAACTACCCCCAAAAACAAGGTATCAAAACAACCAAACTTGAGTGTCCTTCCAACAAAAGGTACAAGTTACATCGGAGTGCATTAAGGATTCTGAAAATTTTTGGAGATATCTCTGAAACTAAAAGAACCAAGGTGCACGATGGCTTACTTAAGTAGGCTAGGAAAACGCTAGCAAAGTTGTCCCAAACTGCCAAGATAGCTCTTCCAGTGCCTAAACAGCAAAGATCATTGGAAGGTACACAATGCGCATCAATGCCTGAAAGGCAAAACATCACTGCAGCGCCAGCCCAGTAAGCTAAAATCTTATAGCCAAATGCTTATAGATGGAGCGGTTGAAAATAAAAGCGACGACGACGGTACTTTTTCGCTAGAGAGATGGCCGCTCATCGACTCACATCTGGCCAATAGATTCTTAGATCTGATGGAAGAGAATCCCGGTCCACCCCCGACTATTCGTGAGGCTGGATGGCATCAAGGTCGGATAAAACTGCTCTCTTGTGCCGACCAAAGATCATTGGATATACTAAAGATCGCGGTCAATAAACTGGGAGAACTTTGGCCTGGTGCAAAGCTCATCCTAGGTCGTTACAAAGGGAGATATTCCTTGCAGAGCGAGATCTAGGTTACCTTCACTCCTCAAAATGAGGAAATGCACCACAGGGTTCCCCGAGCTCTTTTGTGCCCCCCTATTTATTTGTTTTAGTTCAAATTTTGTCGGTCACAAACGAAAGTGGAATTTTCCCCTCACTTCTAAGTATCTCAGATGAATAAAGTCATCATCACAAGTTGCAACGCATTTCCATTCAAACAAATGTCTGGATCAGAAAACGAGCAGTTCAATCCAGTTTTTTTGTGATAACACGGCATTTATTTCCTTCTTAAAATTTTACCCAAACACCAAGTGCGCGGTACATGTAAAGGATGCGTTGAATACAAGTTTCGTTTTAAATAAACAAAACTAGTTTTTTCATGTATTATAGCTTTGTTAGTGAGTGCAAATATTCCCATTGATTATGAAACACAACATCGTTCAAATGGAATCTTTCTTCGTAGTTGCGCATTCTGTCATTGCAATTCTTTAAGACCTTGTTGATGTTTTCGTGTTTAGTTTATGAGTTGCTTATATGATATTGAACTTAGGTCCTTGAATCGTTTCCCGATTGTCGGCATAATAGCTTTTTTCAAAGTTCCGAACATTAAATATATCAAATGTGTCAAATCGCAGCACCAGACGCATTTTTGTTGGACAACGTAGCCAACGAGATGAAATTGTCGCCTTGTCGAAAGCCTTTTTAGGCTTCAAAGATCTGGTGAGTTTTTTTTACTGATCTTGACGGAGCAGGGTGACTTCTCCAAAGTCATCTTACATAGTCTACAATTGACGCAATTGTGAGGGTCTCCTTTTTTCAAGGTTTTGACATATTATCCTGAAGTTCCATTCATCAGCCATGCTTTCTTCCGACCGCACCATGTAGATCAGCTCCTACCATACCTTGCAGACCCTGCTCATTTTCAACTGATGTTTAGTTGCCTTGAAAAGTAGGCCATCTGCATCTGTCTTATTTGATTTATATTTATATTTGTATATGGCAAGCCTAACTTCTTCTAAGTCCGGAGGAGGGCAATCTTGGCCAGCGTTCAAGCTGAAATGGGCTTTCTGTCTGACAGCGGAACTTGTTCCTTCAGTGCTGTTAGGCAGTCATAGCTCAGCAGCTTGTTTCAAATTTAAGAGACATGTGACTAAGAGAATATTATTCTGCGGAGCGTTCTCTATGTATTTCCGTAATCTCAAAATGATTTTCCTCTAATGTGCTACGGTCTAGTTTTTGTAAAATTTTCAATACTATATCTGTTAATGCCGAAAAACCTCGAGGGTATAAACAAATGTATACTTACTTACTTACTTAAGGTGGCGCTACAGTCCGGGTCGGACTAGGGCCTCAACCAACATGCTTCTCCAGCCAACTCGGTCCCTAGCTAGCTGCCTCCAGTTTTGCACGCCAAGTTGGTTGAGGTCCTCTCCTACTTGCGTGCGCCACCTGAGTCGCGGTCTTCCTCTACTGCGCCGTCCCTCGGGATTGGATTCGAAGACTTTCCGGGCCGGAGCGTTGGTGTCCATTCGCTCTACATGACCCAGCCATCTAAGCCGCTGGACCTTGACTCGTTTGACAAGGTCAGTGTCGCTGTACACTACACACTACGTACAATTCGTCGTTGAATCTTCTTCTCCATTCTCCATCTATGCAGACGGGACCAAATATCACCCGAAGAATTTTTCTCTCGAAGCATCCTAAAGCGTTCTCGTCTGCCTTTGACAAGGTCAATGCATCTGCGCCATATATAAGAACCGGGATGATAAGTGTCTTAGACAGGGACACTTTAGTTGCTCGAGAGAGGACTTTACTACTCAATTGCCTTCTTAGTCCGAAGAAACAGCGATTGGCAAGACTTATTCTTCTTAAGACTAGTGTCGTTGTCTGAATTAATAGCGGCGCCTAGGTAGACAAAGTCCTTAACTACCTCAAAGTTATAGCTGTCAATCGTGACGTTCTGTCCAAGACGTCGGTGTTGGGTGTCCTTTCTTGATGACAGCATATACTTGGTCTTGCCCTCATTTACCACTAAACCCATCTTCTTCGCTTCCGTCTCAATGCTCATAAACGCGCCATTGACATCACGCTGCGTTCTTCCAATTATGTCAATATCGTCGGCATATCCGAGCAATTGAACGGACCTTTGAAAGATTGTGCCTCTTGTGTTGACGTAGGAGTTTTGCACTATTCTTTTAAGAACGATGTTGAAGAAGTCGCATGACAGTGCATCGCCTTGCCTAAAACCTTTTTTGACATCGAATGTATCGGTGAGATCTTTTCCGACCCTGATGGAGCAGCGTGCGTTCTCCATCGTCATCCTACACAATCGGACAAGTTTGGTAGGGATGCCAAAACTAGACATGGCTCTATATAACTCCTCTCTATAGATGCTGTCATATGCGGCCTTAAAATCGATAAAAAGGTGGTGGGTATCGATTGGAAGCTCCTGGGTTTTTTCCAAGATCTGCCGTAGTGTGAAGATTTGGTCTATGGTGGACTTTCCTGGTCTAAAGCCGCACTGATAAGGACCTATCAGGTTGTTGACGAATGGCTTCAGACGCTCACACAATACCGCAGAGAGGATCTTGTACGCGATGTTAAGAAGACTGATACCTCTGTATATGGCGCAGTTCAGAGGGTCTCCTTTCTTGAGGACCGGGGAAACGATGCTGAGGTTCCATTCATCGGGCATGCTTTAAATGTATACAAAATAATCAAATTAAATTCTTCCGATGTTAGCAGCTCCACTCACAGGCCCCAGCTGTTCACTAAATTTATAAAACTCATTTAACTGAACCAAGTAGTCTCAACACGGAAGGTTAACATGTTTTGAAAATCAAAATGCCATGCATGATAATGAATTTAAGACTATCGACTGAAGTGATGTAACCGCTATGTACAAAACAATGTGTGCCGATATTATGTAGCTAGAGAACAACTTAGAGGTGAAATGCTTTTGCACTCAACATATGAGTTTTCTTTTTGCAACCCCTTTTGTCTATGACCTTGTCTCAAAAGAAACTAAGCGACACTAGACTGCCGGAAGTATTTCCATACAATCAATTTATTTTAATTTTAACTAAACGGTTTTGTTTATATTCTTGAAGTTCAAGTTGGCACCTCACTGCTCTTGACTAATCGATGAAAAATTAAATTTGTATGTTCACATGCATCTTTTGCTTAGTAAAAATAAGCTCCTGTCGTTGCATTGTTTTAACTTTCAAATTCTTTTGAGGAAGATTCAAAATATGTTTAAAAAATTGAGTTAATCTTTTTTTTTGATGAAAAATTTAAATGTGTTAGTGGTTAACTTGTTACTTTTTCAAATTTTATTTCAGAACTAGATACTTCAAATGACAGCTTAAAAGAAGCACATACTCACACTTTAGATGATGGGGGTTTCCAAAACACATCGGCAAGTATTGAAAACATTCAAGGAACCCCCTCAAATCGAAACTCGACTAATTACGTTGAAAGTACACCAAACCCAAAACAATTGACAAAAGGAACAGCAAATAGTTCTTCAATAGATTCAATATTTACAACAGCCATTTCATCGGATACGTCTTTTGCTGAATCTCATAACTTACCAAATGTTACAGAAAATATACGACAAGTCTCAACATCGACACGCCACTCATTACTTCCCTGGGGAGCACCATCACGAATATCTATAATAAACACAATTGCTTTCAATTCACCGGAAACACAAACAAGCAGCGAAATGGCTTTGCGTCCAGGTGAAATAGTTATGAGAAACCTCTTCACAGACTTCACAGTACAGGCTGAGAAGAAGATCGAGTTGGTTATGTTGGAGAGTGCAGATAAAAATCTGGCTAAATTGTTGCAACGTGGAGAAGACCAACAATTCGATCAGTTACTTTCTGCTCTTGGATCAGTGGCAGAGCATTGTTTGCCATCGCTTTTGCATACAATTCTTGCATGGCATAGGCGTCAGCTGTCCGATGCCGAAATAAAAAACGATCTGAAACGCATGGAAAAAAGTTCAGCTCCAAAACCTGTTATCGACATGGACTTTCAGCTACAACGTCGTGAAGCTGCAGTTGAGTTTATTTTTTGCTTGGCTCTAATCGAGATTCTCAAACAGCTCCCTGTGCATCCTGGCCATGAAGATATTATTAGGAACATTGAGAACCTAGCTTTTAAGCATTTTAAATTTAAGGATGGACTACAAAACAATCCAAATGCTAACAATATTCATATGATAGCCGATCTATATGCTGAGGTAATTGGTGCTTTAGCTCAAAGTCGGTTTGCTTCGGTTCGAAAGCGGTTCATGAGTGAATTGAAGGAGCTTCGTGCGAAAGAACCAAGTCCACATACCACGCAAAGCGTCATAAGCCTTTTAATGGGCATGAAATTCTTTCGTGTGAAGGTAAATCGAGTTTAAAGAGTTTTAAAGTAAATAAGTGTGAGATGATTCTTTTTTTTGCAGATGGTTCCAATTGAAGAATTCGAAGCTTCATTCCAGTTCATGATTGAATGTGGTCAATACTTTTTGGAAGTTAAAGAGAAGGACATTAAACATGCATTGGCTGGACTCTTTGTAGAAATTCTGGTTCCTGTTGCTGCAGTAAGTTTTGCGGTTCTATTTTTATCGTATACGGACAAAAACAAAATGTGTTTGCTCCAAACTTGCTTTCCATTGAATTATCTATCAATCAAATTCAACTATCTTTCATTTTGAATAGTATTCTTTTTTGATTCATTTTATTTCCTTTAAAAAAATGTTCGTTGAGAAATTCAGTCTTATTTTACATTTTACTGGAAAGCCACAGTGGTTCTTTTTTCATAGTAATTTAATAGTGAAGAAGCAGAAATTTATTTCTTTTTTATGATTGAACCGAAAGTATCTTAGAATTGTTGAATCTTTTATGTCCTCAACAATGCAATAATTGGGAAGCAGGCTACGCTCTCCAATACTGGTTTCAACCCAGTGGCCCTAACAATCATTCCTAACAGAGAATGCTGGGAAGGAAACTGAAATATAAAAACAAACCATGTCTCCGTTTTCACAGACTGTTGCAAAGCGGAAGAGGGAGTAAGTCCAGGCATCTTCTTAGATGATCCTTCCATAAATAGATCACTAAAACTCCCCGACTTTTGCAGTGTCTTACAAGCAGTTCTGTGAAGCTGCAAAACAACTGACTACCCAGAAATCGATCCACACAAATGAACTTCTTCTTCATATACAGCCACAAAATCCAAATTAGTAGAAAGCTGCCACACTGAAATAAGACTTTTCAAAGAACACCGAAACTCTAATTTGGGTTCCAGGACATCGCGACATAACCGGTAGTGGAATGGCGGACAAGCTGGCCGAAATCGGGTCAGCACTCGAATTCAGCGCAACGAGCACCACAGTTCTCAAGGTGCTAGAGACTAGAGCAAGAAAGAAATAGAATCCAACGAATCTTTTGTAAAAACCGCCAATGACAGGTGGCCACCTTTAGATACATGAGGCTTCAACAACCTTTGGCTAGATATTTTGAAGAAATTCTGCTTCAGCTTAACAGGCCTCGACTTTCTCTTTTGGTTGACATTCTGACGGTTCAGAACTCATGATGAGAATGTTCATCAACACATCCGACTTATGTACACGATGTCAAGACGAAGAGGCAGAGGAGGGGTCATTCCAATTCTTCTGTCAGTGCCTTAGCTTGGCCCACATTAGGAAAAACGCCCTCCGAGAATACTTTGGCGACGAAATATTCGACATCTCTACAGTATTCTAAAATTCATTCTGGGATCCAAATGGCTCAGTGAGGGTTCCCAACCCCAATAACCCAGTCACTAACCCAATCATCTATTATTCATCCTCTGCATTCTCCGTTATCCGGGGAGCACAATGGATACTTGAGATCTAAGAGAGGTGTTGCCGCTTGCGAATGCCTGTCCAACCTAACCTATCTTAATTCACTTTATTTTTGGACAAGAAGACTCGATTTAAGGCCTCTTTATTCCAATTTTACTCTTCAACAGCGATGTACCTCTACTTATGCCCTTCATCGAAAATAAGGTATATCTTGCCGCCTCCTTCCTTCTGGGATATCTTCGAAGACCGTGCAAAAGCATTGATGTTCATTCGCTCCAGATGGTCTAGCTATATTAACCTTGGGATATGACTTTTCCTTGCCAGGCTAATGCTGCCGTACAGCGCACTTAACTCTTTGATGTATCTTAATCGTGAAACCATTCTTCGTTTGCAAACAGGACTGTAAATTGCACCTAGAATGTTTCTCTTGTATATGATTTGGTTCTTCTTGATAAAGTGGTATAATGGAGAATTTTAAGTCCATATCAACGACTGACAGTAGCGGCTACTCGACTCGCAGCTGTCAATTAGCCCAGTGTGACCCTTGTTTTAGTCCAAACAAAAGGTTATTAGCAGATTCGTTTTCTAAGTTCACGGCAGTGCGCAGGAAGATCAAGTCACTGACTTCCCAAAGTTATGCTTATCAATGGCAACTTTCTGGCCAATGTTAGGTATAAGTCAATTTCTGTAAGAAACACATTTTTTTCTGCTTTATTTTTTTAAAAATTGATGAAAATCTATTTCCATTCATTTTGTTCAGGGCAATTTCAATGTGCCGTTCGCAATTAAAGTTGTAACTTGCAGTCACTTCAACACTTTCTGATTGCACTTTATTTTTACCCATGCTAGAAATAGAAAGTTAAGAATACTCAACTGAACAAGTGTATTTCCGCTTTCACAGTAACCAGATAACTAAAGCAAAGATAATTCAACCATTCAAAAGATTAGTTATTCCATATTGGCGAGTACATTCCGTAATCTATTCTATGTGCCTAACAATCGGTGACACTCTTGTAAAACATGGAAAACTGTTTCCATCAGCTCTCAACTTTGAGTAGTACTAACATCCTATTTTTCCATTTTCCAAGCCATTGAATCGCTGATAAATAGTCATATTGTAAAATATCTTGAGTCAAAAAAGCTTTTATACAACTCGTAGCAAAATATCCACTGTTCATTGAATGGTCTTTGCACCGAGGAATTCAACAAGACCTCTTCATGAGTTTGCTGGACTAAACATTGTTGCAATAGACGTTTCAATGTTATTTGATAGCGTTTGACATCAAATTTTTCTGCTTAAGTACGTGTTTTTGGCTTATCACTGTATTTTAAGCTGGTATCCTCCAATGCTAAAATACTACTGGAAACGAGCTATAAACCTGATCATTTACATTTGAGTTTTCTTTCCGTCAAATGTTTAGAGCCTTTTGTTGGCGCTACTGCACTAGTTTTTCTTTAAAACTTTAGCCCACAATTGTTCAGCACCACATCCACTGCCCATCTTTATTCTTTCCCTCTAATATCCCACTCGCATGAGTAGGAGTACATTATAAAAAATGTCTTTGGTGAGTTTATTTGTTGACTAACCCTTAAATCCTTTATTACTGAACGCATCGGGATCAGCTCCTCACCTAGTTATTTTTATCAATGATTGAGTTTTCTTGTTTTACCCGTTGGAGTTATGGAAAGCTTCATTATCCCTACCAATTTTAAGGGAGTTGCGAGAGAAGATGATACTCACAATTCTAAACCAAGTCATGGGGGTCAATTCTCGATCTGTGAAGCTGTGAAGTGATACGAAAAACTTTTTCACTGTTAAAATTGTCTTTAGATATTTAAAAAGCAATGAATGAAGGGTTGGTCTCTCGTGCACTTTGCGTTTTTCCATTATCGGGCGCAATGAGACCATTTGGGCGGTGATGGTTAGACTTTCCAAGTCTGAATTCGCATTGTTAAGGAATGAAAGATGATCAGTAAGCTGTTTGAGGGTCAATTTCATTACTCGAAATTGAGTCCTCACTTGGCGAGTTTGTATTCAACTTCTTGATTCGCTTTTCTTCACTCAAATTTTTCAAAGTTAGCTTTTGGTTTTTGAACTAAGCAATCCGTCAATTCATTCGAACTTGCTGATATCTCTAAAAATAACAAGTTAAAATATTTAAAAAAAAAAGCATATTAAAGTTATTGAGAAGTCTGGACAAAATATAATTCGCGATGTTGCGTCCCATAACTGTTTTTATGTCTATAAACTCACCCAAGCAAGAACCTGTTTTGATTTTTTAAATTTTGCTAAATTTATTTCTTTCAGGCTGTCAAAAACGAAGTCAACGTACCCTGCGTGAAGAATTTTGTCGACCTTTTGTACATGCAAACTTTAGATGCATCGACGAAGTCAAAACATCGATTGGCTCTTTTTCCACTAGTCACCTGCTTGCTTTGTGTATCACAGAAGACATTTTTCTTGACTAACTGGCATTATTTTCTAGCCATGTGTTTAAGCAATTTAAAGAATCGCGATTCAAAAATGAGCCGTGTCGCTTTAGAATCTCTCTATCGTCTGCTGTGGGTCTACATGATACGCATAAAATGTGAATCAAATTCTGCTACGCACTCTCGCTTACAAAGTATTGTGAACTCTCTATTTCCAAAGTAAGTATTCCAATACATGATTCAATTGATAAATTAAACGCATGTTTCCAGAGGATCCAAGGGGGTAATACCAAGAG
Source organism: Melanostoma mellinum (assembly GCA_914767635.1). Classification (NCBI taxonomy): domain Eukaryota; kingdom Metazoa; phylum Arthropoda; class Insecta; order Diptera; family Syrphidae; genus Melanostoma; species Melanostoma mellinum. Next base: position 158,694,834 of record OU612058.1, on the reverse strand, counting down.
ATACACCACTCAACATTTTTGTCAAAATAATTCAATTCATTGCACAAGAACGGCTGGATTTTGCAATGCGTGAAATCGTATACGATCTACTTTGTGTTGGCAGGTCAATAAAGGTGAGTGTTTGTGTTTTCTTTTGAATTCCAATCATATTGTGTTGTGAAAACATAACTGACGTCATCATTTGCAGCTTATACTGACTCCCGAACGAATGAGTATTGGGTTGAGAGCGTTCTTGGTTGTTGCTGACTCATTGCAACAAAAAGACGGAGAGCCTCCAATGCCTCGTACTGTTGGAGTTCTTCCTTCAGGCAACACATTACGTGTAAAAAAGACTTACATAAATAAAATGCTTACCGATGATACAGCGCGAAGTATTGGCATGTCTACCTATTTCCCACATGTTCGTCGTGTATTTGTGGACATTTTGCGAGCACTGGACGTTCATCTCGGTCGTCCATTGATGATGACAAACACTCAAAATCAGAACAAAGAACCTGACGAAATGTTGACGGGTGAACGTAAGCCTCGCATTGATTTATTCCGCACGTGTGTTGCGGCTGTACCTCGCCTCATTCCGGATACCATGACTGCTCAGGAACTTGTCGATTTACTTTCTAGACTGACCGTTCATATGGACGAAGAACTTCGCATGCTTACCCATCAATCCTTGCAGACTTTAGTAATTGATTTTCCCGACTGGAGGCAAGATGTCGTCCATGGTTACACACAATTTTTGGTCCGTGACGTTCTTGACACATTTCCGCAATTGTTGGAAAACTGTACGAGAATGTTGTATGTTTTTCTAAATATTTGGCGTTGTGGTATCGGAAATGTCAATAATGCATCAACTGGAAACAACAACATCAAAACTCCCACCGCTGTAGTAACGTTGAATCCTGCCAGCGGCAAAGAGACAACAAATAGTCAAATATCAAGCACTAGCAATGTCAAGAGTACTGGAGCAAATTCAACATCCAGTGGAGGGTCGACAATCACCTCAAGCGGTGTATCTAGCATTACTCAAACAACTGTGATAAATTTAGCTGAAAGCACAAAAAAGAACGAAGTACCTCTGGTAACGACACTGCACTTTGTTGAAGGATTTGCATTGGTGCTTCTTTGTAACTGTCGACCGTTTCTACGAAAGCTTGCTGCGATAATATTGAAAGAGGTTAAAAATCTGATGAAAGCTCTCGGAATCCCAGAAACTGAGCCACCCGTCATAGATGTAATTGACAAATGCTTGCCACAGGTATATAAACAATCATTCTTTTATACTGAGATACTCTATTCTTTTCTTTTTCGTTATATTCATCATACATTAATTGTACTTTGAAAGGTATTAGAGAAATGTTTACCACACTTGCCACAAGCTGAAAAGACTGCTATTCTCAATGCGAATGCTATAGACTTACAATGGATTGCTGAACGCTCAAGCGGTGTATGGTTGGCAGGAATTGCTGATGGTAAATTAATTGATTGGTGATACATAAGAGTGTCTTTTATTTTAAATTTCGAAACAGAGTCATCGAAGTCATCTACATCAACATTGAACTTATCGCAAACCATAACTTCATACCAACAACAATTCGATCCATGGTCTGTTTGTTTGTTTGGGTTTTTGGAACGTAACTGCATTTTGCAGCAGTGTCCCTCAACTGTGGCTCAAGCTTGGCCAATATGCTATTCAAGAGTCACCACCCTTTACAGTGTCATTGATCCAACGTAGGTTGAACAATATGTTTTGATCTATAATCAAAACTGACTTAACATTTGAATTTGTTTTTACAGACCGGTTAGTGATAACCGAGCATCTCTTCTTAGAAGCTCTGCACCAACGAAAAAGATCCCAACTGAAGGCCAAAAAGATTTGTATCTAAGATTGTGGCGTAATCAGGTTGCGTGTGCTATGAGACTGGTTCCACAAATTCCAAGTGTGGCAGTGCGTTGTGCTTCGCCTGATCTTAGTTTGAGGTAAGTGAAATAAGTTTATGTGCTTGGGTTATAGTTGTTCGTCTCCTCAGAACATTACATTGTTCAGAAATCATTTATGTGTTGTGCGAACCTGTCGATGATAGACTAGAGTTTAGATTATATACAATGCACACTCCATGTCCATGTCCATGTCCATTCACTTTTACGTTTTTTTAGTTATGAATTTTGGGTGTTTTCGTAGTCCGACGAATAAGTGTATTTCAATAAAAGGATGATTAGTTTTTGAGTTCTTTTTTCATATTTGATTCGGGTGGGTAGTGTTTCTTTTGTTTGTTACATTTTGCATGACAGTAAATATCCTACATACTTCCTTTTTTTTTTTTAATAAGCAATCTTCTATGTGTATACAAACTCTAACAGTTCCTTTCATAAACACATCAACAAGATTTTTAACCTTTGTTTGTTTCACATTTATTTTGATTTTGATACTATGCAAATTCTGTGTTTGTGTGTGTTTCAATTTTTCACAGATGAAGTAAATTAGGTCAAACACATACCTAGACTAGCTGTCAGTAATATAGTCAGCACTCCTGAATAAGTCGCTGTACTCATTTGACTTCTCAGCAAGCGATTGTAGGGATAGGTTTATCTAATGTCGATTTGCAGTGGTACACAAAAGCACTTTTAAAAGTGCTTTTTTGCTCGAAATATGTTATGTCGATTTTCAGTGGTACACAAAAGCACTTTAAAAAGTGCTTTTTTGCTCGAAATATGTTACATTGGGGCACTAGATCACTTTTTTTTTGCCCCGAAAAAGCACTTTTACGAATCTCGATTCAGAGGCAAGATTTACACGCACTTTCACGTACACCAACACAAAACATTTGACGTTTACCAGTTTGCAGTTTGATTATTTTGCATTTTTGGTTAAAGGACTGTGAAAGAGAGATAATAAAAATAAACAATAAACTATTTTGTGAAAATGGATCGCTCAATTTTAGCTGAAATTATCAAAATATTTATCAGTCGTCATCTAGTTCTGATTCCAACAAAGAAGTGTTTGAAATTCTGAAATTCCTTACACAAAACGAAAGGCATTATTCAGATGAGGAGGTTTCTTCCTAGTGCATTTATTAATAAAGTTTCGAAAACATTCTTTCTATATAAATTGCAGAACAAAACAAACTGGAATAGTTGGCTGTCAAAAATAGCACACATACAATGATAAAAAAAGAATTTTGTCTTTTCTGTTCCAGTGAGCACGAAAAAAAGCACTTTTTTAGAGTGCTTTTGTTTTTGCAAAGGAAATCGACATAAGTGACGTCTGAGTGGTATACGTTGCGGCTACGCAAACAAACAATATCTGGTTGAAAACTCGCACGTTATTGTCGAGGCTTCTACGTTTTTCTTCGGAAATGAGTCTGAGAAATCAATTTTTTGTTCAGCGGTGTGCGTTAACCATTAACCGCCTTTTTTTTTGTAAATGATGATGAAATGATGGTTTGGATTTTAGAAGATATCTGGTTCATGCAGGATGGCGCGCCATGTCACACCATGCCAATGTCGATCGTGTTATCAGCCATCTTGGCGATGTCAATTGACCTAAGACTTATAGTCCTCTTTGCACTTTTTTTTTTGTTGGGAACAAACAATAATATAACAATCTAGATATATTTTAGCTCTTAAGACCAATTTGTTAATTTTTTTAACTTAACTTTTAACATTAGTTGAGTAGATCTTAAAAAAAAGTACTCTGTATAGGACTCACTGAGTGCTCTTTTTCCAGGTGTTATTCCGTCAGCTGATTTGTTTTTGTTTATTTGGGTAGAATTTGTGCTTCTCAAATTATAAACTGACTATAACAACTTAGGATACTATTGCTTTCGATTTATTGAAGCCAGAGATTTAGCAATATTATCAAGTATTAGATTCGTTCGTTGAACTTTACCTAGGGCTGATCAGGTTACCATGGCAACCACACGATCGATCAAAAAACAACATTGGTTTGGGTTCTTACAAAACGCTCAGCTTCAAAGTTCCCACACATACCAATCATTTGATTTAACTATCATTCTATCATTTGGTATCACTTGACATTCCTGTGTGTTACTTGAACGAAATAAAATAATATACCTAATTCCTAAAAACAAGTATAAAAGATTTGACATCAGTGCAGACATAGCTGATAAAATAACTAAAAAACTCTTATTAAGTCTGTTTTAATATTAACAATTAATTTAATAAATAAAAGCAACACGATTTGACTCTTAGTTCTCGAAATATTGCATTCTAGTTTGAAAATAGAAAGATACACAAAGAGCGATTTCCCTCAATTTATTTTTATTATTGTATTTTTTTTTCTGTTTTTCTCGCTTCAATGATCGATCGGCATTAATCAGTGCTGGGCATTAATCAATTACAATTTGCAACTGTAAATAGATAGTTGCTATTAATTTTTTAATTTTTTTTACAAGTCTAGATGGAAGCATATAACTACATACTCTTGTTTGTTTCGCTGTTCATTTTTCCCAACATCAACACTGGAATTAGCCATAACCAGAAATATTAATTACTTTTATGACTTTGACGTTCCAAATGCCGTACTAATTAAAATTTACACTACTAACAAATTAGGTAAGAGTAGATAAAAAAGATCGCTTTTATAATTGTAGATTGACTTTTTTCAATTTTTGGTAATTGATCTTTTAGCAATAATTTGAGCACTTTGCTTAAATATTGGTTTTTAAATGTTGCCTGATTCCCCTAAGAAAATAGCAAAAACTAGAAAAAGGTAGAGAAAGAAGAGAGATAGAGAGAAAGAGAGTGAGAGAGGGAGAGAGCGAGAGACGGAGAGACCGAGAAACCAAGAAACCGAGAGACCGAGGGACCGAGAGACCGAGAGACCGAGAGACCGAAAGACCGAAAGACCGAGAGACCGAGAGACCGAGAGACCGATAGATCGAAAGACCGAAAGACCGATAGACCGAAAGACCGAAAGACCGAAAGATCGAAAGACCGAGAGACCGAGAGACCGAGAGACCGAAAGACCGAGAGACCGAGAGACCGAGAGACCGAGAGACCGAGAGACCGAGAGACCGAGAGACCGAGAGACCGAGAGACCGATAGACCGAAAGACCGAAAGATCGAAAGACCGAGAGACCAAGAGACCGAGAGACCGAAAGACTGAAAGACCGAAAGACCGAAAGACCGAAAGACCGAAAGACCGAAAGACGGAAAGACGGAAAGACCGTAAGACGGAAAGACCGTAAGACGGAAAGACCGAAAGACGGAAAGACGGAAAGACGGAAAGACGGAAAGACGGAAAGACGGGAAGACGGAAAGACGGAAAGACGGAAAGACCGAAAGACCGAAAGACGGAAAGACCGTAAGACGGAAAAACCGTAAGACAGAAAGACCGTAAGACGGAAAGACCGTAAGACGGAAAGACGGAAAGACGGAAAGACGGAAAGACCGTAAGACCGAAAGACGGAAAGACTGAAAGACGGAAAGACGGAAAGACGGAAAGACGGAAAGACGGAAAGACGGAGAGACGGAAAGACGGAAAGACGGAAAGACGGAAAGACGGAAAGACGGAAAGACGGAAAGACCGAAAGACGGAAAGACCGTAAGACGGAAAGACCGTAAGACGGAAAGACCGTAAGACGGAAAGACCGTAAGACGGAAAGACCGTAAGACGGAAAGACCGTAAGACGGAAAGACCGTAAGACCGAAAGACGGAAAGACGGAAAGACGGAAAGACGGAAAGACGGAAAGACGGAAAGACGGAAAGACGGAAAGACGGAAAGACGGAAAGACGGAAAGACGGAAAGACGGAAAGACGGAAAGACGGAAAGACGGAAAGACGGAAAGACGGAAAGACGGAGAGACGGAAAGACGGAAAGACGGAAAGACGGAAAGACGGAAAGACGGGAAGACGGAAAGACGGAAAGACGGAAAGACGGAAAGACCGAAAGACCGAAAGACGAAAGACGGAAAGACGGGAAGACGGGAAGATGGAAATACGGAAAGACGGAAAGACGGAAATCGTAATTCTTTGGGCTGGAACCAAGTAGACTTCGTATCTACTTTTGGCTGATATACAGTGTTCACTCTGAAAATATTTCTCTCATGCTATAGTGTAATAAAGGCCCAATTACCACGAAATGCGGCTAAAATTCACCAAATCCTGTTCCAGGATTTTGCGGAAGACAGTGCTCTCGAGCACAAGAGCAAACTACCCCATCTGCAAATTTCTGCCATCAATATTTCAGTGGACAGAAATTTTGCATATAATAGCTGCGTTTGAGTACTTTGTGCACCAAAATCGGCATTCGGTGAAATTTTAAGGAGTGTGGGAAATATTTCTTTGAGAGCGATAGAAGTAAACAAAAGTACTCGAACGAAAAATTATTTGAGTCGTCTCGAATATGTTCGGCGATTAGGTTTTTTGCATTCACTGGTCTATATCTATTAATCACTACCGCTGAAAGCGACCAAGGCTGCAACTTAAATTAAATAACAAAATATAAGCTTTCCACATCACAAAAGAAACTTTTACAGTTTCAAATGCTTCTGAAATGTCAAAAAAGTGTTCACACATTTCTGCTTATAGAAATTTCTTAGGCTAGAATGTGCAGCACGGGGAAACTGTTTACTCTTTCATTTCTGCTTTCTGTCGAAAATATTGCGGTTAAACTGGGTTAAATGGGTTAAATTTTGACACTGACTAAGATGGGGATCAAATTAAAGTAAATGGGTTAAAATTTGACGGTTGTCGAGAAAGGGAGATTTGTCCAGTTCATGCTACTTTGGGTTGCATTCACAACTTTTTTTTTTGTTGGACGGCACAGGGAAAAGAGGACAAAAAGAAAGTGTTACGCGAAAACCTTACAATAAATGTAACTATGCAAAATTATATTTTTAAATATACTTCACAAATTTTTCTTTTCGAATAGAATTAATTGATAGACATTTAAATAAATAAAATTATTGTACAACATTTCTTCAAATTGTTATTCATTTTGTAAACAGAACTCGAATCGATGATTTTTTTTTAGCTTGAAATTGTTTTCAGTGCTGTAAAAAGAAGTGCTCAATTATCAAACTATCCGTGATGGGAAATATTTTTACAAAATACGGGACAGTTGTTTCAATCACGAGAAAAAATAAACATAGTGGAGATCTTATCACTTTTTGGAACGTAATATTAAATTTGCATTTTTCAAAATGCTTTTTTTTTTAATAAAAAATACATTAACTTAAACGATAAAAAGGATCGCAGGAAAATTTCTTAAACTATAAAGGAATTTTACAGAAAGTAGTGTTTCAAAAAATCACTTTTAACATCTAAATACACCGCACAATAAATGTTAAAATTTAACCAAGGTTAAAAAATTTAATTCAATTCACACACATCCTTAAGGTACTCGAACAAAATGTGCGGTTATGGGTGCGTCCTCGAACGCTGTATTATATTCATACAGTTAAACAAAAACAACAACTGTTAGACACAATTTTTTTAAACTTTGTTGTGAAGTTCTTGCATAAGCCATTTCTTTACATTGGTGCAGTATATAACTTTTTGAAAAAATTTTACCTCCCACTCCTGAAAAGATGACAAATTGTTAATTTCCGTGGGAAATATGAGAGTGCCCACTCGACGCGATATGAACGACGAGACGCTGTCGCAATTAGCTAGCGAAAACGTCAAATAGCATTCCAATGATATCCATAATCTTGCCATTGTCAGCAAATACATAATGAGAAATGTTCGTTACGTGTAAATCAGGTATTAATTAAAACTATCATAACAAACGCAATTCATTGAGTGTTTTTGGGAGCACAACCTAATAACGTGGTGAAGTGAATCCTACCCAATCTTTATTTTTGAATGAACTTTATTTATCTCATATTCATTTGTTTTTCTCTTTATTTTTCTTTATTAAAAATCTGAAAATAAAAAAATGCTTGTTCTCACTCATTTCATTCGTTGTCCATGATGTGCAAATGCTTACCTTCAAGTGGTCATTTAATTTATGTTTACCTTCTCTTTTATTATTTTTCTTTTATCCATTTTAAATAAAACAACGAATGCTGACTTTATGTAATGTAATGAATTAAACAATATAAAAAGTTTGCAAGATCAATCGGACTCGCGATCATTGTCTGATTCCTTGGACAATATTCCTTCTAATGTTTTTGGCCCAGAGGGAATCGTTACAAGGTTTACATTGCCACTGTCATACGGGCGCAAAGAAGCCAGACAGAAGCGACTTGGGTAAAGTGATAGTGAAAATTTAAAAACAAAAAAAAATTATGTTTCAAACGAACAACTTCAATTGTTTTAATATTTTATTTCTCTGTGTTAATTTTCTTGATAGTTTGCAATAGATGAATTCGATGTTATCTTTTTTAAAAAAATAAAATGCATTTATTATCTTTTATATTAACACAGTTGAACTGTTGTTACATGATGCGCGCTTGATACAAATTTAGAACTAGATTTGCTTTTTTACAGTCTTAAGTAAATACACTTTCATAAAATGTTATTTAGAAACATAATTATATACTCGTTTTATTTACCAATAAATATCAACAAAGAGGCCTTTAATTTGAAAATATAGTTATAGCTAGATAAGATAAATACCTGATAGTTTATGGTTTTATGTTTTAAAATTTGAATTTATAATCTTATCGAGCTAGAAGTTTAATATTAAATAAATAAATTTGGTAAAGAGTCTAACGATATTTATGTAAAGGTCGAAGTAAACTAATTTGAAAATATAGTTCATCTCCGTGGCTAATACTGCGTCGAATAATTTCCAATTTGCAAGAGAAACATCCGAAAAACGTTTTTAGAATAGTGAAGTAAAACAAATAAATAAACTAATAGGCAAGAAATCTCAAGAACCATCCTGTTTTATGTCAATTCCGAGCGGCCTAGTTAGAAACCGCTTTTCATGTCAGTGTGGTTACTCTCGGAGCACTTGCCAGTTTTTCGCAAAAGGTGATGCCCGTTGAAAATCAATTTTTTGTGTTTCTGAGCTTTGAACCATTGCGCCATTAGCATTACATAATATCGAAGTTATGGTCCGTATGAGGTAGTTGGAATTTCGAATCACCGAAGCATTCAATCGTTTTTCCACGAGTATCGACTTTCGCGAAGATTTGGCAAGTTTCCTACACTGATTACACTGCCATAAATGATCAATACCATGTAGCTCTAACATGATAACAGATATCTCACAACCATGCGTAGTGAGAGAAAGGAGGGGACCTACGATTTCTGCCGATTCCGAACAGCTAATCGAGAATGCGCTTTTCGTGGCAATGAGTTTTTTATCGTAGGACTTGCCTCGCGAATGCTTAAACCCATGGAAAAGCATATTGTTTTTCTGCAGGGATTTGAGCCACGAAATCTCCCGCGTAACAAGCAGGCATGCTAACCATTACGCCACGGGCAGCACAAATAAAGCAAAGAGTGTGTGATTAATACATGTGTTTTTACGCCTGCATATTATAAGTTTTTAGTTTAAAGAAAGTGTAGCAATGTTGTTGAAGTGAAACTTCTTTAAGCACAGGCTACCACCGGCTGACTACAGCCCGGTCACAGCATTGGCTCCTACTCGTGGCTTTTTACCAGCAAACACTAACAGAAAATGTAAAAAATTGGCTTAAACTTATTTTTCGTGCTTAAAATTATTAAAAAGTATTAGCAACAAATTTTGAAACAAAAATTTTGCAAATACTACGAGTAGCAGTTTAAGAAGCCGCTGCTAGCAGATAAAAATTGTGCATGTTCAACTTTACCAACCGCAGCTAAGTACTCGCCGGCTGGTAGCGAGTGTAGTGAATTTCATGTTTACACAAAGCTAATCAGCGGCTTGCAGCAGTCAATTCGCAGCTGGTAAGCAGCCGTGTGTGATCCGTGTTTTAGTGCCGTGCCGTGGGATTTGAAAATTCAATGAAAAAAAAGCGACAAAAAAAAAAACAACAAAGTAAGCGGAGATCGCTTGTCCAACTTGTTGGATGGTTTTCAAATATTTTTGAAAATTTTGAAGTTGGACGGAGCGGAGGAATATATGCGTTTAATGTTGGATGACTAGTCTGAACGCAGACTAAATAATAGGATTTAGAATTGAGGAATAGGATTTAGTCTTATACCGTCGTATTAATAAACGCGGAGTAGCTGAGTTAAGCCTTATTCCATGGATTACGTGGAAAATTGTATATCATTTTCCACTTAATCCATGGAATAAGGCTTAACCCAGCTATTCCGCGTTTATTAATACGGCGGATAGAGAATAAGGAAAAGGGAGTTTTTTAGAAGTGTGGTTTTCAATATGGTAGTACTTTTCCGCAGTTGGTCTTTTCGACTGTTGCTTGGTTTGCCATTTCATCGTGGAGGAATTTTAACGCACGACCACTGGGCAGCTTTTAACGAGATCGCTATTCACGCCACTGATTTTTTTTTATGTAATTTCGAGTTTTAAACCTGTGAGTTACCTTCAAGATCAGGCGATTGACCACCGCTGAACTATTTTTTATGGGATTTTGTGTGTCGCTTGTCTACGCAGATAAGCCCGAGACGACTGATGCCTTGGAAGATAATATTCGGCTCGCTATACCGGCCAAACGACCCCAAATGCCGCAAAAAGTGATTGAAAATTAGGTCTCTCTGCTGGAATTTATTCGAGACAGCTGCGGCGGAACTTGGTCACTTTGTCGAAATCGTCTAGGAACCATAATGGCAAACCAATATTTTAATAATAAAGCTAGATTCTGGGCATTAAGATAAAATTAAATGCGTTAAATTTCTTCTTGAAAACACCATGTCTAAAAACCCTTTAGAATACAGTTATTTCCTATAACCTTCGTCTTCTTTCTATTTGGGCTTTTGCAGTCTCTTTTCTGAAGTTTCACTTCTGCCGTATTTGGATTGCACACACATATCTATTTTGTTTCATTTATTTAAACATCTCTTGCATTGAATGATATGGTGTAACGAAACACATGAAAACATTTCGATGTCGTTCATTCATGACTACGTTAGGTAATCTAAAACCACAAATGTGAATTGGAGAAAACGATGCACTACAGTTATTGTTCATCACATAACTAAAGTTTCCCAGCAAAACGAAGAGTTACTGGCCAATAGAAGGAAGACTCAAACCTTAACTGCCAACATTGCATTGGTGCAAAGATTTATTGGAATACCAAGTTTTACAAATTGAGAAATTACAAAAATGCGCAAACGTCAAATAATTTGAAGGCCCCTCGAAGTTAGCCGAACCATTTTGAATTACAGACAAAAAATGTGCTAGGGATCAGTTGCGTTGCTTTTCTTTTTTTGATTTTATCAAAATTAACTCTTTTACAGCCAAAAGAAAACTCAAATTCGGTTTGCCAGTTTTTAAATTAAATGTATGATAGCTGACTTTGAATTGTTTTTCTGACTCAACAGTAATTAGTTCTTACGTGCTAGGTTAGGTTCAAAATAGAAAACATTCTATAGTAAAAATGATATGCAAAAATACACTATATCTTTTAGAACTAACATTTTTGTCAAATTGTTTATAAAAAAGAAATACTTTATTGGAATAAAAAATACATATTTTTATCAAACCTTAAATACTCACAGTGTTAAGAAATGTTCTTTTAATGCTTACTTCTCTAGCAATCGCCTTATTTTTTTTTTTGTAGTAATGTTTTGTTACTAAACTCAAAAGTATATGAATCAATACCGATTTAAAAAATACCCCAAATAGAAATAATTTATTAAGTTCTTAGTCGTAAATGTTTTAAGTTTTTAGTCCAAAAATGATTAAATACTTTGTACTAAAAAAAATAAAACTCAAAAGATTAACGAAAGTGTTAATAGAATTTTATGAAAGTGTTTGTTACTTAGTATACTGAGTTTTGTTTAGTTGTTGATAATTAGAAGAATGAGGTTGCTCGATCCGCTCACAATTTTACTTTGACTTAACTATTTTTTTCAAATACTTTCAGTTCATCTCCAGATTCATTGAATGCAGACCGAAGTGATAAATCTGCGATAGGATCTGCCTCACCTCAAGGGCTATATAAGCTCGTTGTGCCACTGCTGAGATGTGAAGTGACTGAAGTCAGAGATGCTGCAGTTAATGCTCTTGGCATGATAAATCATGACGCTTTAAAGTAATACATATAAATACATTTATTTCATCAATCCCTATATTAGTTGTTCTTCTGTCGCTTAAAAACTTTATTTTCTTTTGAAAATCATTCCACAAACTTATGGTACGACTTTAAGGGCCAGTTGCTCAAATCGAATCATAAATTTAAGTTCTACATAAAGTTCTACTTTAGTATGGGGATTTTATGTAGAACTTAAGAATTCCGGAACGTCCCATACAAAAATGAAAACTTTATGTAGAACTTAAATTTATGATTCGATTGAGCAACTGGCCCTAAGGTTATTTAAAAATTACTTGTACCTAAAAGTAAGGAAGTGGTATTTTTTGAATAAAATTAAATTCGCTTCCAATTTGGCTTAAATCACAGAAAGAACAAAATCCCTAGAAACATTAGATTGAGAGTATCTAGATCCTCGTTTGAAATAAATTTATAAATTTTTACAGAGATTTAATGGAAGAACTCGTTGTGTTTATCCGTGAAGCGGTCGATAGAAAACAAGAGAACATGAGAAGACGACGACGTCGTGATGCCTTACGCCTACAACTTGTACGCGTCCTGGAAAAGATAGCAGAAAATGGCACCTTTGGTGTCAGGTAAATCATTTTAAAATAAATTTTAAAAGTAACTGAAGTTCACATTCTATTTTGTTTGCTTTTAGCACTTGTGTTTTGGAAAGAGACACAATGTCCCTACATCCGACGTTTGTTGAGTACATTGAAGGTGCACGTCTTTATTTGGAAGCAGAAACCGACAAAGACAATACGAGTATACGTGAAGTAAAAGCTCATTTTTGTAACTTCATTCGGAAAATGATAAAGAACTTTTCGTGTAAGTGTATTCCCAACTAAATGTCATTTGCTTTGAATTCTATTTCACAAGAAAATTTCATTGTTTTAGTGGAAGCCTGTGGAACTCTTCTATCACGCGATTTAAAGAAGAATCTGTTCAATTTGTTTGCAACATGGTCTGGAACTTTTGCGAAGGCTCTTGGAATATCATCTCAAATTGGTTCGACAATTGACGAGGAGAAGTTGCAATTTAGTGCTCTACAGGTGCTAAACAATTGTCGTCGTTCAAATTGATTTGGTAATTAATTTATTATGTTGTTCTTATCCAGGCAATGTCTGCACTTTTGTGCTGTGGTCCTATTTTTCATACATCATACCTTGGAGATGATGGTATTATATACAAGTGGCTTGATTGTTTGCTGGTTTCTAAGGATGAAAAGGTATTTTTTTTAGACATACACAAACTTTAATTCGTCGTCTTTTTATAAAAATTATTATGTCTTTTTACTAAAAGGTGTATCAACTGGCTCGCGACACTGTTGTTCTGTTGCTGGAAACAAATCCTGATATGGGTCAATTACTTGAATGGGTCATTGATCGATGTTATACTTCAACGCCAAGGGAAGCTGATGCGTGTTTTTTGTCGTTAGCAGCAATTTTCAGTGCAAGGTAAGAGTAAGAGTTATTTATCAAAACACTAGCTGAGCCACCCGGCGTTGCTCGGGTCTGTAGTTTTAAGGTTCCCGTTCTCGTTTTTCCGCTTAAGTGGGAACTTGAGGATGAAAAATAATCGTTTTTAAGTTGGGATTATGTTCCCATCCCGTTCCTGTGGGAATATGGGGATCAAACCTTGGCAGAAACCATTTATAAGTCATTGTCACTGGGGGTTAATGTAACATCCTACAGTTGAAAGAATTACTGAAATCGGTCAAGTAACTTTAAGGTCTCTGTTCTCGTTCCCGTTGCCGTTCCCGTGAGATTATAGGAAAGAAATATAATCTAAAGTACTGATGGAGGGGGATAATGCAGCACCCCTAATGCTGGAATCGTTTTAGAAACCTGTCTAGTAGTTTCTAAGTTTCCGTTCCCAAGCCCGTTCCTGTGGGAATATCCTCGCAATTTTTTAAATTTTTTTTTGTCATAAAAACCTTCTCGTGTCAATAACAAACACAACAACAAAAAATTGGCCAAATCGGTCCAGGCGTTGTTGAGTTATGCGCTTACCAACATATTTTGCGATTCATTTTTATATATAAGATGATTAGCGAAGGCTACTAAAGATATACATAGGTCGGAATAAGATGGTATGAGCGCGCTTTAGTGCTCCCAGTCCCATTTGATTCCATTCTTATGATGAGAGCCTTAGTCCTTATTTTCCAAAAAATTAAATTTTGTTTTTTTTTTTTTGTTCCAGAGAATACCCGTGTGATCACTACACATCGGTTATTAATGTGACGCTTCTCATGACAGGCTGTCCCCGAGTCGAAATTCATTCTACCGCACTTCAATTACTTCAAATTTTGGACAAACGATTTTTTGGAACTGTAGGACCACTACACACTGAAAATGAAAAAGGTAAGTACATTTTGTTTTATGTTTAGTTAAGATTCGGTTCTTTAATTAAATGATTGGAAATAAAAAATATGCAATCATTTATAAAAAGCTAAAGTGGCGTGTATGACATTTTGTTAAACTGCAAGATTCGGTTCACGTACACTGAAACCCAAACGAATCATCTGCCGATTTCGGATTGAAGTATTTAGAACAAATCTCTTCTGATGTTTTTTCATACTACAATAATGTCGCTTTCCATTGGACGAAAAAAACCGTCCAAGGGGCATTCTCAAACCATTCAATTAGTGCAAAAAGATAGCTTCTCATGATTCTGAGAAGTGACAGTCACTTCTCGATTTGAAGTAAGAATCCACTGACACTCACACAGAAACAATTTGTCAAAACTGAACAAAAGTTATTGAAGGTGTTTCATTGGTTTTCAAAGGTTTTCAAAATGAGTGCTTCCACGCGTGAAGTCAATTGAAAGCCACATAAGTAAACTACAAACGACGAATCCAAGTTCATCAGTTGTTCGGTAGTAATCAGGTGATATTATGATGTTGTTTGGTATGTCATATGTGCTCTCTTTGTTTATATTTAATGTGTGTTTGAGTTCAATCAGAGTTTGGAAGATGCCAAATTAAATATACGCAATCAATTAGTAGCCAAGTAAATCAGTATTTATAGTATATATTTATTTTTAACAAATGGGGGTAAGGTAAATTATGGTAGCCCAGTGTGAGTGTGTTAAATTGAGATGAAACTGTCATATAAAAATATTTACCCACGCTATATTGGTGTGCAGATGCCATCGGCGGATGTACCCAACAAACTTGAATATGCTAGTCAGGTCTGGTCTCCCTACCAAATAACTGAATCTCGCAGAATTGAAGCTGTTCAACGAAGATTTTTAAGATTCGCTCTTCGTAGCTTACCTTGGTCCGACCCTTTAATTTTACCCCCTATGAAAACCGATTGCTACTCATTGACATGCCGACCCTCTCTAAACGTCGTCGTATCGCTGACATTGTTTTTGTCCATCAGGTTATGACTGGTACCATTGACTCCCCTGCTTTACTTGAGATGATTTATATGAATACTAATCCCCGCAACCTACGTTCCGTCCCCTTCTTCCACCTACCAACTCTTCGTACCAATTACGCCCACTTTAACCCAATTTGCAGGATGCTTCGCTTAGCTAACACAGCAGGAATTACTTTCGATTTCTCGAAAAGCTCCTCATCCCTCAGAAAAATTATGTACGCTTCCTCTATCTTTCCCTTGAACCTGTTTCGGATCCCCTTCTTTCACCCCCCCCTTAATTTTTAGTTTAGGATTAAGTATTGCACATCTGTAAATATGTACATGCATTTTTTTTTTCAAATTAATTTAATTATTTTTATTATTTTTATTATTTTTGTTAATAGTATTATTGTTGTTATATGCGCTTGAAATAAGCTAGATAAATAAATAAAATAAATTCAAAAAACGGATAACTATTGTGAAGCAGTTGAGTGGGAGAGCAGTGTTTCCTTCGAGATCAAATGAAGATGCTCAAAATGGTTCAAAGTGGTAATACATACCAACATTGAACATGTTAATAACTTGGATCAAATGTTTTAGTCACAAATACAATTGGAAAGCATGTATTTAAAAAGGAACATACTTATTAAGCTAAAAATAATAGCTTTTATCAAGCAAAAAACTTAGTGACCTAATTGACACAGTTTGTAGCATTTCAAGATCTCTTATTTCAAAATCAATCATCAAAATTGTGCATTTTATATAAGTATGTAAAAAAAATATCGTAAAACTACATTGAATGTGTTCAAAACCATCTACCACCAACAGCAAGGAGGTGCATCAACGTATTCCGCACTGCACGCATTCTTAACATTGTAGCAGGAGCTGGAATTGCAACTCTGAAGCAAAGAAAAGACAACTGCACTGCCTTGGAACATAAAGCCAGCGTCAGTAATTTTTTAAATTGTTTTTTGCAAGTGCTCAAATCGATGGAATGGAGTTCCATCATATTCACGATAACTTTTGCAATCATTTTTGAAAACGGTACTTTAATAGGAAGTGAAATCATATTACCAAACTTTGGCTTAATTTTCGTCACTGCGGAAGTTAGGTCTCAATACAAGTAACTGAAACACCTCAATTGCAAACAAAAACATTAATGTAATCGGGAGTTTATTAGTCCTTACTCCTTAAAGCAACTATCAACCCGAACTCAAACAAAATAAAAATCCCGTAGACTCCACCCGAGCAGAGGATTAGAAAACTGCATTTATGTCCAGCCCGTCCCTAAAAAAAGTCAAATTTTCATCCCCTTCTAATTGTCGTCCAACTGCACTAACTTCTTTCCATGGTAATGGAAACGTTAATCAATCGCCAACTCCTGAAATATGTATTTTGAATAGCAGTCTTCTTAATGGCCGACAGTACGGCTTTCGGAGCAAAAGACAAACTCTTGATTTGGTCGCATATCTTACTGAAAAGTGCAAAAAATTTTTTCCTGTTTTGGAGAAAGCAAAATTATTGCACTTGATATTTCTAAAGCATTGGATAGAGTTTAACGTCAGGCTCTCTTTTCGAAAATGCGTGCTGTTGGTATCGATGGATCCCTTCTTCGTTAGATTAGAAACTAACTATCGTACAGTTCAATATAAGTTGTGCTGGTTTAAAGTCTGATTCTAACCTTATAAACACTGTTAAGCCCCAGGGCTACATTTTATCTCCGACCCTCTTCATTATCTTCATTACTGATCTCTTTTCTGAAACTTCTAATCCGCTTAATTTTTTTGCTGCTGACTTAACCTTCATCTTCTCAAACTCTTTACCAACTTAACTTTATTACTCTTCGGATGTGGAACGAGCACGGTTGCGTATGATAAACTCATTGAATTCAAACATTTTTAATTGGCCTTTTTCGGCATGCAAATCTTTTCTGCTGTAAATTTTTTAACTGACATAAATAGTTTCATAGCTAATTGAGTGTATTTGTGTAACACCTATGAGTAGATTATCTTATTTTAAACTTCACTGTGGTAAAACTTTTTGCCAGTCGTAATTTCTTTGATTAAAAGCAAATGCGTTTAATTGTAGGTGACTTGCCTAGCTCTTTTAGCCTTCCATAAAAGTTTGGCTGGCATTAATGACTTTTTAATTCTTAGTAAATTGAACTCTTGTTTTAATGATGATGTTTGATGAAAAGGCTCTTGAAGCGAAAGCCAACTAGTTCAAACCGTAATGAGAGTATACATGAAGCACAACATACTTTTAATTGCACATGTGAGAATCATTTGATTTGAGTGGTTAAATTTTTAAGTTGCTAAGATGAAGAAAGTTTTATGTAAGGTAATAGAGGTGTGTGTGAATGAATGCATTCATTACATTCTCCTATGGATGGTAGTGCGATTTATTTTAGAAATCGAGCTGTAAAATAATTGAACACCACTGTGTAGAATTAAGTTTTGGGTTAGGTTAAGATTGCCCTCAGTTTGGGTAAGCCAGTTAGCACTGTGGAGCGTGTTTTGATACTAGAAGGATATATTTTATTTTTTCTCAAACAAAAACCTCAAAATAAATGGAATTGAATGGTGAGAGGTGATTTATCTTTCTGATATCCTCAGATTTGGAACAATAAAACTTTTTTTTAGTATAAATATACCTATCGCAGAAACTAGAATAAATCTTTTTTTTGACAAAATGGCGCGTAGTTAAGAGTTTAAAAAAGACCAGATTTTTTTTTAATAATAAGTTGGCAACATAAATATTTTACGGAAACTATTTGTTTTAGTTCAAGCCAAAGTGAGAACTACACACGATAACATACTAAAATCTCAGACTAATCGATCGAGTAGCTTTTTTTTGTGTTCCACTTAAGACGAAAAAAGTAGTTTTGATATGAACGCGTTTCAAGTTTCGAGTATACTCCCATATCTTTCAAAAAAGTTTAACACTCGAGGTCGAGGTGACTATCATTGAAGACCACGTTAAACTAACTAATATAAGTTTTCAAACTCAAGCATTTCCAACTAAAATTATATATTAGTGCATACGAACCTCAGCAATTGCAGCTTGCGAACAATAGAGCCCGACTCACCGATTCTTCTATTTACCTAACCTTATAATTGGCTGTAGATCGTGAAATACTCGAAATTTCGTCATCAAACAAAATGTTTTAAAGATTTTTTTATATACATAAAAGAGGAGGCTTATGCTAATCGGGAGCACTCAGACCTAATTTCCGGTTTATTGTACTACCAGGGTAGCTGCTACTTCCCTTTTTTTTTTTGTTGTGCAGTAAATGGAAATAAGGTGTTAGTCATTTCACATAAATAACCAAAAGGGCGGCGTTCAAATGAAACTAAGCAGCTGAAAGAAAAGTAGATGCCCAGAGCAGGATTTGAACCCACGCGGCCGGCCTATCTACTGAACACTTTACCACTGCAGCACGGCCGCCATCATGTTTTAAGGATGCTACTTAAAAAAAAAAATACTCGGTTTTTCGAAAATTCTAGGCCACCATCCTCTCTTGAAATTGGCACTGCATATAATTTTCGCGTCCTACTAAAATCTAAAGATTTTCATTATAAAAACCAACCTTGCTTTTCTAACAACGGCAAAACTCCAAGTCGATATCGTAACCGGGCTTATAACAATGAAAGCTATTTAGACTTGTTTTACCCTTGCCAAAGAGAAGCTCTGCAGGAATACTTTTTTTGGGTTACGAACATCGTGATCTAGAAGAACTCTCAACTCTCCCACTTATCTGCTTCATTAGATCATGGGGTGCGCCGCGTTAACCTGTCTTTTTGTAGGGATCATAACAATACCAAGCCTGTTGAGCCTGTTTTGCCTTATGTTTTCCAAAATTTTATACATATTTTGATTTGAAGCCTCCACGGATCTTAATACATTTAATACGCTCAAGTCTTGTTACTCTTACTACGGATCTTCTTTATTTCAGCTGCTTTCAACATATTCTCTTACTTTTTGTACATAGTCCAAGATTGTAACCCTTATGTATGTGCTGAGAGCACAATGGCGGTGTAGAGTCTTCTTTCCAGCTTTGGTTGTACCCTATCCTGTCGTTTTCTTATCACAGTAGAAACTATTTATTTATTTATTTAAATACAAAGGAATAGTTTTTTATGATTGTCAATTGAAGCGGTAACATTTTTCCTACTACTAACATGGAAATAGGTTAAGCTGTTTGTTGTTTCCATCTGCCTGTGCCTTTTTTTTTCAATTTGATTACATCTGAGATCCAACTATAACGCCTTAGCAGATAAGCTTAACATCATAATTCTCTCTTATTCCCACACGTTCCTTTTTAATTTGATTCTACCTCAAACTACTTAAATACACGCTTTCCCGTTACAACTTATTGTGCATCAAATTGAATTTAATTTTACTAGCAGACAAAACACCCCACCCCAAAAACCATTCATCGTTGGAATTCAAATCCTACCTTTGCTCTGCAATGCACTAAAAAATAAACAAATTGGCACACTTGGTCGCACGAACTTGCGGTTGTGTGCTAAATGCAATATAAAAATCATAAGGCTGTAGTGTTAGTAGAAGTGTTTCGTGGTCCCGTGGTACCCTTGGCGTGATGTTTATCATGTCTGCCTGTTGACCGGGAGGTTCGTTGTTCCAATCCCAACAGAAGCGAAAGTGTTTTTTCACGGGTAACGTCGTTCGCGAGGAATTGGCACGTCCTTTGATAGTAAATTCATTGCCATGAAAAGCATTTTCTCGATTAGCCTTTCGGAACCGGCAGTAAATTGTAGGTTCCGCCACCCTATTTATTTATATGTTTATAAAAGGTCGTGTAGGCTGGTGTTGGTTCGTTTATCATCGCCTTATTTCAGTCGTTGAAGTTGAAAAAATGGCATTGCCAGTAATCGCGCGAGTTTTAAGTGCTTGTTTTGTCATTGTAGTTACAAAAGTATTGGCTTAAAGTTCGCTCGCGCGGATTTTAACCTTGCATTGCAACGACAATACTAATGACATCCTTCAAATTTGCGCGAACTCTGGCAAAGCCAGGACATTTTCAAGTGAAACGAACTCATTAAGATTGACCGATAGAAACCTTTTCTTATCAGAAATGATGGTGTTAAACGAACCAACACCAGCCTACACGACCTTTTTCCAATCAAATTGTTCGAAAGGCGATGTAAAGGTAAGAAAAAAAGTATTTGGTTCTGTCAAATGTTTTCAGAGATTTCTCAAAGCTTTCTCAAAAATGCGATGTTAAACGAACCAGCATCACCTACACCTTGGATGCGTATAGATATAGACGCTTCCTAAAAAAATGTTGTGACCAATGCGAAATAAAACTTATTTTTACACTATTTCAAGCATTTAAAATAATGGATACACGATGCCTCATTAAAGTTTTTAAAGTTGGTTTTTAATAAGCACCCTAATGCACGTTAATTTTTAAAAACAGAGTCCCATTTTTTTTTATTTACTAACATTTTTTTTTATGATAAAATTCATTCAAAGTCAATGCTTCAAACAACTAAAAATTCCTTTGATTGGATAAAAATTTTAATCAAATTATTCACTTAATGTCTTTGATTCTATTCAAATGAAATATTTCTGTTAAATTCTAACTCATTCAATCATATGATTTGGTACGACATTAGTAATTGCATTTTGCATCGCTATGATCAAAATGTAATCAAATCTAATTAAAATTCTCACCAAATTTTTATGGTGGTTAAAGTTAACATCAAATGCAACCGCATTAGGTAACAGAAAATTAATAATTTTTTTTTATATGTAATCTGAAACTAACGTTCTGTTTATTGTACAAAGGCAGTAGTTTTTATTTGAATACTTTGTTTCAGAAGACGAGAAGACGGGAACACTGGACATCCTGCTTAGTAATGCTTACTGCCGTTCACAGCGTTTTCTATCAAAGCAAATGGCTCAGTTGCGACCAGAGCTGACTATGTCAATGTTTTCTGGTAATTGCATGGGAATAACAAAAAACCACTTAATCTTTTCATGCGTCACTATTACATTTTACAGAAATAACCCACCGATTCCAAACGGCAAGAGAAGAAGTTCGTGCTCTACTCCTACAATGCCTGTTGCCTTGGTTGCAGAATATGGAATTAGTGGCAACTACGGTTCCTCCTGCAACTCCTTTGTCATACATCATGGTACGTTGGTTGCCTTGACAGATTTTTACATAAATCGTTTTTAATTTGATGTGTAAATTGTTGCCTCCGTGTGTCATTTTTATTTTCCTCTTTTCTTTTCATTTCAGTATTTTCCTGATTCTGGGACTCGTGGACGACGAGAAGGTACTGGCTCAACAGAGGCTACAGAAATGATATTGAACAATCTTTTTTACATTACGGCTAAGGTAAGAACTAAAAGTTGTTGTATTAATTTCGAAACTGAGGCTTCCTCTGGTTTGGTTTGTGCCTCCTCTTTAAGACCGAAAGCAATTTAAAACGAAATGTAGAATCACGAAGATAAAAAAGCAATTGAAAATTTCATATATTTTTTTGTATTGTACAAGAGGGTGAATTGTATAAGATACAGACGAGTGTAGGAATGTGTGAGATAAGACAAACTTATTTAAAGGGTGGTGTAATTTCCTTCCGCGTTGGTGGCAGTAGAGCTATTTAGTCTTCAATTCAAGACAAAAATAGCAATGTGTTTTCTAAAAAGTATTGTACTATTGACACTAGCGCAAGTCTATAGTGAGCAGTGGCGAGGGGTGAATAATTCCAAAAGGTAACTCGAAGGAAACTTAGTCACCAACAAAAAAAAGTTTATTTAAAATTTTTATTGTGCAATGCTTGTCTTCGCATCAAGCCAAAAAGTCAAGTATTTCAAACCAACTTTGCTATTAGGTAGAGCGTCATAACTTGTTTTTTCATAAAACTAAGCTAATTAAAACTATTTGTTTCCTCTAAGTGAAAATCAGTTAAGCAACAGTCAACAGATATTAAGGCCATAATCAAACCACTGAAACTTACTATCGGAATTTTCAGAATTTTTGTACTTTTCAATTTTTATAAAGCCTAAATTTGTAATATTTAAAAAAATCACGAAAAGCACAAAATCAATTTAAACAAGTATTGAACTGCATTCTGCTGGTAAACTGCGTTTTTCAAATAAAATACGACTCATTGGGAACTGAATTCATTTAGGCCAGTTGTGCCACTTTAGAAAAATTCCAATTATAGTTTGCATTTTCTCCCAAAAATATGCTTTATGCTATGAGATCTAATATCCACGCATATTTGTTATCAAAGTGGCAACCTTTGAGCTTTGACACATGAGTCTAGTGCAGAAACAGATACAAATTCATGAAATAAGTCGGAGACCAGCGTGTTATTTTCTTGTTCTTCAAGCAGAGACCTACCTCAACCTGCAAACCTACCATATACATTTTTGTTTATAAGCATGTGTCCATGGGAAGAAATACGAAGCAAAGCGTTTTTTCTTTTTTAAAACCAATATCATGCAAACACCGAAGTGTGCAGAAGCCCAGAAGCAATGCAGCAAATGAGTACTGGGCTACTGCGCCGGCGCTATATTCACGTGCTCAGAGCACAAAGAGATAACAAACAACAGATTTACCAAAAAATATGACGCTAGAACCAGTGCTGCCGTTCGATGAATTGACAAAAACAGGAGATTTCCTGTTCAACGGGTTAAAAAAACAGGAGATTTAATTTTTTTCGAATAGAACGTCCAACTGGACTCGAATGTGTTAGTGAACCTCGCTTACGTCGGTATTTTCATTTTCAAAAAAAAAAACTTAAATCATTATTTAAAGCAAACAAAATAAATAACTTATAAAATTATCCAAGAACTAAACAAAAAAATTTCATGTTCATTACATATTTTTAAATGTGTGGCTTACTAATGAAAAAAGAATTAAAAACTAAAATAAAATAGGACAATATATCAGTCTTTTAGTTGAAATTATTATTTAAAATATAATCACATATTTTCTCATTGATTTTTTATTAAATTCAAATGTGTTTCCGTAATTTGGAATGCCATATATAATTCAAATCATCTTCTTTTAAGTGCGATCTTATGACAGCAATTGCATTGAGAGTCTTATTCCCAAAAACAGTTTCGTTTTTTTGTTTTTGCATCGGTAACAATGCTGAAATTTCGCTCACGTTCTGCATTTGAGTGTGGCAAACTTAAAACAATCTCAGCCAATTTAAAGATATTTTTAAAAATTAGTTCATCGTTGTAAACTTTGATACCTGCAATCATTATCCAAAATTCTTCAATACCTGCGTCTTTTACTTTTGTCTTTCTTCTTCTTTAAAGTACGTAGGCAAACTATGCCACTCGTTCAAAAGATCAACTGTATTTATCAATTTTGAAAAATGATAACAAAGTATTTGCAAGGAATTCAAGTTTTGTGTTCTGTTTAAATTAAGAGCTATACAAGGGTCTACAAATTGAAACTGTTGAAAAAGTAAACTATCTATTGGAAAACGTTTTTTTATTTCACTGCATCCTTTAATGTAGAAATTGAAAGCATTTTCCAGAATATTTTCAACATCTTCAATCAAATAATTTTCAAACTGTCATGCAAACTTCAAAACAGGGATGAACTGGAGGTAGAACTTGAACAGGTATGTTCTTTTATAATATCTTTTCTTGAAGATGAAGAATATTGTGGTACGAGGATAAAAAAAATTCTTATGAACTTATGATAGACATTTGTAAAAAGTAATAAAATGTTTGACTACTGAGTTACTAAATGTAATAATTAGAAAAGTCAGAAAAACAGTAGAATATTGAAAAAAATGCCTTGGTAACAGGAGACAGGAGATTGGACTTTTTTAGAGTGAAAAAACAGTAGTCTACTGTCATGACAGTAGAAACGGCAGCACTGGCTAGAACACCGGGTTATTTTCTTCCATAAGAAAGCATGTATTGAACAGAGAGGAGGCACCTCTCTGTTTAATACATGCTTTCTTATGGAAGAAAATAAGACGATGTTCTACCGTCATATTTTTTGGTAAAAGAAAAAAGAGGAGAGAACACAAATTTGTTCTATCCAGCAACAAGTTTTATAAGACGAAATATTTGGGGTTACCTTGTATGTTGCTAAAGTTTTGTGTTGGTTTATGGAGTGAGTTGAAGAGCCAACATGTGTGTAGAATAAAACGGAAAGCAGAGTGGTAGTTGTTAAAAAAATGTTGGCAGCGAGTTCATGTGTATGATTAAGTTTGATTCATGTTGCCAGAAGTCTAAGATGTTTCGGATGTGAATTTCAAAAGGTAAGTCGGAAATAATCGACTTATATGGACGCTTCGCCACTGATAGTGAGGGTGTTTTCAAATAATAGTGCAGGCTCGAGTTTAAACCAAAGAGGAGGGTGGGCCAAATAATGACCTAGACTATACCATAGAATGCCTCTGAACTGTAGAGTTTTTAAGAAAAATAGTTTAAGTTTACGTGTATTTTATATGGGAATTCTTTGCATGCCTTGGTCGAGTACTAAATGTTAATATTAAGGGCTCAAATTTTTAGGGAATTTTTTTTTAGGTATTTTCCACAAAATTTCGGGATGGGAGTGAAAAAAAAATTGTCCAAAAAATAAAAAGCACCCTAATGTACATCCATCGAACAATAACTGTGTTCGCGTATTGCAAACTTTCGCGAAATGCACCAAAATTCACCTTAAATCAGATCCTATTCCAGCACAGCTAATTTTCGTATTTGTGAACAATAAAGAGTACCTACGAGAGATTAAAATATTTCCCTGCCTTTCATTTGCCTTTCCTTTCGAATTTCTGATACTAACATTTGTGTACAGATAATAAAACAGCAACTGCTAAGCACACATTTTAGGTTCATTGCTTTACTTTGTGCACAGATTTTCACAATCTGTCATCTTTTCAAGAGTGTAGCTAAAAATATCTCACAAAGGACAAACTGTGCAAAAAGCAAAGAAACAACTTTTATATGAAATTCAAAGCAATGCTGATGATGACAATTTGTGAATTTCTGTGAACAAACTAAACAAACGTTCACGACTGGGTAGCACAAAGTCGCGATTGTGTGCTTAGTACAATATCAAAACCTTGAGGCTGAGTACAAGGTTTTTAGTATCCGCTCTTCATAATATACAGGGTGTCCCGTACTTCGTGTATTATCATTTGGGGTGTGATTCTTGGTCATATTCTAAGAAAAAAATTGTTCTACAGTAAAGCTCATTTCTCAACTTTGACATCACTTTTTGACAATTTAAGAAAAGGCTAACTTTGGTGTACCCTGACCTGTGTTAAATTCGATATCTCTGTCCATACTGGTGATAGAGAATTAATCTTAGACTTAATTTTTCGTAGAAATAACAACCTTTAAGACTGTATCTAAGCTGAGCTTCCATAGGCATAGCTTTTAAGTGGTGTTCAAATTTTCTTCCCCAAACAAAGTTTTGACTTTGAGGTCACTTTTTTTCAGAAAATGTCTGATAAACATAGAGTTTCCTTATTTTTTACAGATGAACAAAACAATAATAAAGAAAAAACTTAGTATTAAGTTTACTCAAAAACCCATACTTTTTATGATACTTGAAAAAATACAAAATGGGTAAAATTTAAAAATAAATAAAAAAAAAAATTTTTACCTTTGAGGATTGTTTGAATAAAACAGTAATATGGGCAGTGGGCACTTTTGGTAGTTTTTTTATGTATTTTGTACAAATACAATTATAACAAGTACTCAAAGTGCCCTCCTTCGTTTTGAATGCATGTCAGAGCCCGTTTTTGGATTTCATTGTGGATGTTTGCTTTAAGTTTGGGGTACGAATGTTCAATAGGTAAATAAGTCGTATAAAAGAATAAGAAAACAAACTTGTTCATCAGTTTATCAAAATAAGTCACGATTGCAGTTTGATCAGAGAGCTTTTTGAAATGCCTTCATTTACGAAAGAAGAATACGAAGACATTTTTTTTCTTATATGAGTTTTGCAATGGAAATTTAAGAAGAGAACAACGAAGATACCAGGAACTTTATCCTTACTAAAAATCTGGAAACCCTGAGCCTATAGCCAATTTAAATAAAGTTTCAAAGATTACAAGACTACAAGTAAGACAAGAGTTATGGAGAGCAAACATCCACAATGAAATCCAAAAACGGGCTCTGACATGCATTCAAAACGAAGGAGGGCACTTTGAGTACTTGTTATAATTGTATTTGTACAAAATACATAAAAAAACTACCAAAAGTGCCCATCATCATATTATTGTTTTATTCAAACAATCCTCAAAGGTAAACATTTTTTTTTTATTTATTTTTAAATTTTACCCATTTTGTATTTTTTCAAGTATCATAAAAAGTATGGGTTTTTGAGTAAACTTAATACTAAGTTTTTTCTTTATTATTGTTTTGTTCATCTGTAAAAAATAAGGAAACTCTATGTTTATCAGACATTTTCTGAAAAAAAGTGACCTCAAAGTCAAAACTTTGTTTGGGGAAGAAAATTTGAACACCACTTAAAAGCTATGCCTATGGAAGCTCAGCTTAGATACAGTCTTAAAGGTTGTTATTTCTACGAAAAATTAAGTCTAAGATTAAGTCTCCAGTATTGACAGAGATATCGAATTTAACAAAGGGCAGGGTACACCAAAGTTAGCCTTTTCTTAAATTGTCAAAAAGTGATGTCATAGTTGAGAGAGCTTTACTGTAGAACAATTTTTTTCTTAGAATATGACCAAGAATCACACCCCAAATGATAATACACGAAGTACGGGACACCCTGTATGAACAGGGTACAGGTGGTATAGGGTGGCCAACTAAACATTAATTATATGAAAATTTAAGAAAATATTGAGAAAAACAAAATTAAACCAAATATTCTTAAAACTTTTAACCAAAATATAAAAACCCCATTTTTTGGCAGTTGCTAATATGTACATATAAACACTGACAGCCGTATTTATTAGATTTTGCTATTACACGCTTAAAACGTAATATGCAGGCCGCAATTTCCATCTGAAACAAAAAACCAGAAAAAATTTGTATTTTCAATAGTATCTTCTAGTTAAACGAAGAAAATTCAAATTCATTTTTCATTTTTTTTAGTTCCACTTTAGATTATTTCAAAAGTAGGTTAATCATAACTTTTTTAAGGTTTCTTAGTTTCAACTAGAGGAGAATTTATTCCTGAAATCAATTTTGTCTCGTTTCGATAAGACACCTATGAGACTAATACCAACAGTACAGTGATGCAAAAAAAAAAAAATATATATGTCATAACTGATTTTTTCGAAATATTGGTTCGCAAACGTCAATCGAAAATGTTGCCTTTCAAACAAATTCTAAGTTTCTCTTTTCGAAATATAAGCATTTAAAAAAATGGTTTTTACATAAAGTGAAAGAATTTTATGATCTTTCATATGATACCTTAATCATTAAACTACGTGCTATACTTTTTGAAATATACCTAATTTTTTTTTCCAAAAATTTCGGATTTTTCCCATTTTGGCGATCAATCTCAAGTCCAATCATCTCAAAATCGCCAAGGTCAAGTTCAAAAATATTTGGCAGATAGATTGGACTGAACGTAAGCTTTCATTTGGTACTAGTCTCATAGTTGTACACCCTGGCCCCAAGCTCCATAGAAGAATGAGCCATCACTTTTGTTTCCTATCTTTCCCGCCAATTAGGAAAAATCGTAAAAATGAAAAACCGAGAAATCGCCCTTTTCGTTTATAAAAAATCGTAAATTTCATGAACTTACCGCAATAAGGTTCTAATCAGCGATTCCTGGTCCATAGAGTTGCCCTTCAGACTCTTAAAAGCTAGTTTTCTAGCTTACTATTTCTTTTGTAACTCCGAAAATAATTTGAATTTGCTTCTGAAATTTTGGGGATATTGGATAGTTTGGGAAGATATATATATAAAGAATCCATTTTTTGAAGCTTCTAAAAGCAGGCTTCCCACTTAAACAACTTACGACTTCTAAAATATAAAATTTCAAAGTCGTGCTAGCCATTAATGAGAAAATCAGTTGAAAATCAGCGGAACTCTGGGAGTTACCGTTTTTAGACTTTTCCAAATGATTTTGAATGAAGAAAACTTCATCATCGATCTATCTATCTTCTATACATATAATAAAAACGTAACAGTTTGTTTGTTTGTGCACGCTAATCTCAGTTTGTGCACGCTTATCCCATCTAGATGGGGTTTTTAATAATTATTGTGGTAAGCTTCACTTAACATTTAGTTTTTATTTCATGTCAATCGGTTGATAAATAAAAAGTTATGCCAATTCTTACGGACGAAGGCGCTGGCACACCTAGTATAACATGACATTTTATTGAAATCGTTAGAGCCTGTTCGGAGAAAAATGATTATTATCATATAGATTGTATGGCAGGTACCGTTATTTCAAGATCTAATCCAATTCCAAAATCAGGTTCGGGTTTCAGCGTAAAAAATAGTTTTTTGTATTTTTTTTTTCAAGTATGTATTAATTATTTTAACTCGCAACATTTGCACAATATTGAGCATAATTTACATAAACATTAATTGAGATAAATTGAGATAATTAAAACACCTTATTGTTTTCACACTTTTAGTTTTTTTTCTCTTTGTCGCGTTTCGCGTCAACTAATGATAACAACAAAGAACGAAAAAACGATCAAAAACACGTACCTG
Organism: Melanostoma mellinum; assembly: GCA_914767635.1. Lineage (NCBI taxonomy): Eukaryota > Metazoa > Arthropoda > Insecta > Diptera > Syrphidae > Melanostoma > Melanostoma mellinum. The sequence goes on along the minus strand of OU612058.1, from coordinate 158,665,699 downwards.
AATAGACTGCATGCAGTATATCATCAGCATCACGACTGATCAAGTCAGTGGCATCTTCATTGGTATTGATAATTTAGATGAGAGAAAAGAGGTTCGAAGTAACGTTGCCGTTATCAGCATTGATAGAATGGCTATCTCTCTGTATGAAGAAGCTTTCATAAGCATCCAATTTTCTCTCAATATTGAGAATGCATTTAACTGTGTTGTATAACTTTATTATGCCATAATATTGAGGCATACGCTGGTAACAGAGCATCTCTCTAGAACGCCTGAGGAGGAAAAAATGCGATGCGGTTCGTTATCATCACAAGAAGTGAAAACATAAGCAGCGACAGATGACCGATTAATTTGCTTATTTCAATCAACTGATGGGCTCTTAAATCTTGTTTTGAAGATCCGTTTCGTTTGAATTTTTTTTCGCAATCTGCTCAACTAATTTCTTATATGCCGCTCTTTTCACCGAGCCGAGAATTTTTTTTTAAGCTTTGTGTTGTCGTTGTAAACTATGTGTATGTTTTCTTTTTCCAATGTTTTTATTTAATGTTTGCTACTGTCGGAATGTGCGAGAATGATAAACAAATAAACGAAACATCAAAGCTATGGCAACAACAGGGCCTAAAGCATTTCAAGGCACTACGTGAGGTTTCGAAGTTCAAGTAACAGAAAAATCCAATTGTTTTCTTACGGGTATTGCCAATCTGCAAGGAATTGACATGTCCTCCGAGAGCAATTACATTGCCATGAAAAGGACTTTCCTCACTTTGACTTCTGGAATCGGAAAATTGTGGGTACAACCACTTCTCACAAGGTTTTGTTCAAGAGAAATGTGCTTTCCCCCGGGGCTCACCGAGCTCTGTTGTGTCTATGTATTTATTTATAGACTTAACACCAGATTACTGCTGATTTTGGCAACATTCATTGGATGCTTTGTATAGCTTATAGCTCGTCGAGTTACTGTACTTATTTATATTCTCTATTTCGAATAGTTAGTTAGTTAATTGACTTTATTCAAGATATAAAAGATTTCACCTGATTATTATATACTCAAGTGTAGATGGTTTGGCGTATTTCTCTCCATTTAACACATTCATCAGCTCTTTATCATTCGGACAGCTCTTCTGAAAATAGCTAATCCGAAATTCTTGCAACACAGGGCATATCGCAATGAAATGATATGTATCTCCTCGCTTTTTCAAAGTATTGGAAGATCAGATCGGTGCGGCTTGTAGTTCGAATCCTATAATTCGCCTCTTGTTTTGAAAACTATGTTTATCATATTGATTTGATTGCTGTTTATTGGGTACGTGTTATTTCCAAGGTTATATTCAAGACGACTATTAATGTTTTTGAACAACGAGGATTTGGATCGGCTACATTTCTGTCATACAAGAAATTCCAAAACTCTTAAGCATGGCGTTGAACTTTGTTCTCATTGAAGCCGGGTGTTCATTTGCCTCAATCGTCAAATAAGTACCACATTCGGATGCCAGACTCTCCCACTCTATCATTATTGATCCTCTCGTACGAATCATGTTATTAAGAATGATTTTAGGTATGATGTCATCTTTCATTTACATACCTTTAGCATTATAGTTGAAGTGTATGATCAGAGTCTCCATTATCATAGGAGTTGTCCCAGTCTCTAAATAAAGCATGTAATTTGATGTATGTATTTTTCGGCAAATCTTTTTAACAAAAGACCGATAACCCCACACTTGCGCTCCATATAAGAGAATCGCCATTGCCATAGAGGGGAATAACTTTACATTTGCACTATGTTCGATACAGTTGCTACTCATGCAGCGCTGCCTTACGCAGAAATCACTCTTTTTGCTTGGGATAGTTTTCTGTTAAAGTGCCTTCTTATGTTTCGGTTTGCAGTTATAAGAACTCCGAGATATTTGTACTCCCGCACAGTTTCAATAGCTTCTCCATTAAACGTCCATTTTTCGATTCTCAAGAGTCTAACCCCGCCACCCCTGAACACCATCATTTTTGATTATTTTGTATTAACTACCAGACTCCAGAGCTTACAGTAATTTCCTAATCTGTTCATCATTAATTGCATTCCATCTATGGAGTCCGCGAAGAACACTTAATTATCCGCATACATACAAACAAGAATCGTGAATCCTCCAAATTTTATTCCACCTTTGACTGCAATTGTTATATCATTTATGAATAGTATGAAAAGCAAAGCACTTAGAATGCAGCCTTGTTTCAACCGCATTGTTGTAGGAAATTCTTCTGATAGAGCAACTCCATCCCACACCCATGCTGTGTTCATATTGTACAACGCCCTCAGTACATTCATAATTTTAGTAGACACCCCTAGCTCAAACAATTTATAGAAAAGCGAATCTCGCACAATGAAATCGAAGGCTACACAGAAGTCCACAAAGAACGCATAGAATTCTATGAATATTCTATTCTCTTCTTTATCTTCATATAAGAATCAGGAATATTATAAAATGAGAATATATGGTTTGCTGTTGAGTAACTTTTGCGGTTATAGACAAATGTATGACTACGCCCATCGTCTTTATGAACTTGTACTTTTATCGTTTTCTTTCAAAGCCAAGCAACTGGCTTGAGGCAAATTTTTAAAAAGATACAAAAATCTCTTTTTCGTCCTTTCGTTACTAGATTTTTCGAATCCAATTCCTTATCCGAAAACGGATTGAGGCTAATCGATTTTGCTGCGGGGCTAAATCTTGTTGTAAGTAGTACACGCTTCCCGCATCTCAAAATTCATAAAGTACATGGCGATCCCCAGATCAATTAACCGTCAACCAAATTGACCATGTTGCGATCGACGCAAGGCACTCTTCCAGTGTGCTAGATGTCCGCACTTTCCGATGGGCCAACTTTGACTCGGACCACTACCTTATTGTAGCCAAGGTACGAATGAGGATATCTTATTCACGACCAGCACGAACTAACGCTGTAAAGAGATATGACGTCGGAAAGCTACAATCGCAAGAGATTGCCAATGCCTTTTCCAATCGAGTGTCCCTTCAATTATCCTTGAATCCCATGCCGCCAGCATTAAACATTGAAGACCAGTGGCAGCAATGCCAAGAAGCCATCAGAACCGCTGCTTCTGAGGTTCTGTGTTTCACTCGGCCACCAAAACGAAACCCATGGTTCGATGAAGATTGCAGGCAGGCAAATGCAGCCAAGCAAAGAGCACGACAAATGCTTATACAAACACGAACGAGGGCTGCTTACGATCAGTATAACGAGATTTACAAGGAGAGAAGAAGGGAAGAACACCGACTTCTCAAAAAGAAAAAGAAGCAGCATGAGAAGCGCTCGTTTGAGGAAATAGAGAGGTGCCATGACAGGAACGAGACTCGGAAGTTTTACCAAAAGGTAAAAAGATCCTGCCAGGGTGACAAACCCCGAACTCAAGCATGTAAAGACCAGCAGGGAAACATAGTTATAGAGTCACCATCTCTTTATCGATTTCAAGGCCGCGTATGACAGGATCTACAGAGACGAGCTGTACAGAGCCATGTCTAGTTTCGGCATCCCTGCAAAACTCGTACGACTATGCAGGATGACTTTGGAGAATTCACGCTGCTCCGTCAAGGTCGGTAAAGAACTTACCGAGACCTTTAATGTCGAAAAAGGTTTTAGGCAAGGCGATAAACTGTCATGCGATTTCTTCAACATCATACTTGAACAGATTGTAAGAAACTCAAACGTCAACACCAGAGGAACAATCTTTCAAAAGTCTGTACAATTACTCGCCTATGCAGACGATATTGACGTAATGGGAAGAAAAAAGCGTGATGTCATAGGTGCTTTTGCGAGTATTGAAACAGAAGCGGCAAAAATGGGTTTGATGGTTAATGAGGGCAAAACAAAGTATATGCTGTCATCAAACAAGGACACAGAACATCGACGAATTGGACAAAACGTCACAATAGACAGACATAACTTCGAGGTAGTACAGGACTTCGTCTACCTAGGATCCGCTGTAGACACGGACAACAACATCAGTGCGGAGATCAAACGGAGAATAACTCTTGCCAACCGTTGCTTCTTTGGGTTAAGAAGGCAATTGAGAAACAAAACCCTCTCCAGAAAAACCAAGGTAACCTTATATAAGACCTTAATCATCCCAGTCCTGCTTTACGGCGCGCAATCATGGACCTTATATCGAAGCGGATGAGGAAACCCTCGGGTGTTCGAAAGCACATTGCAGGGAAATCGCGGAAGGGGAAGACCTCGTCTTAGGTGGCGCAATCAAGTGGATGAAGACCTCAACCGACTTGGAGTGCGAAACTGGAGAGAGCTCGCCCGAAATCGAAGTCGTTATAGAAGGATGTTGGTTGAGGCCCAGGTTCACCCCGAACTGTAATGCTCACCTAAGTAAGTAATTCCTTATTGATTGATAATTTTTTATGTATATGAACGAATAAATAAAATGAAATTATTTTCACTTTTCTGACTTTGCTTGATTACCTCAGAATAGCCATGAAATACCATCGTCAGAGCAGTGCTATGATGCCGATGATTGTGATTGTTAATTACGAGTACATAATCAGCTAAAACTCCTACAAAATTCAAACTGCGATTCCAAACCACTCCTACTCTCGCTGACATTCCACCCCGTTTTAAATAAACAAAGTTACTATTATAATGAATGAATTTTCCTCCCTATTCATAAAAAAGTGAAAGCATTTAAAAAATACCTAAAGTATTTCGTCTAAGGTTTATATTCTGAAATCATTTGATAACAAACAAAGCAGTACTTAACCCCCTGCTGAAATTCCAGGAACTTTAATTGAGAGGTTTCACTCGTATACCGAACTCCCATTAATTAAATTCCAATTTCAACACTACTCTTGCCTTTGTTGTAAAATTTGTAGAATGCTATAGGTGTATTGTTAGCCATAACAAAGCCAGTCGTTTTTCCTAGTAATTCGTTTTGAAGAGAAAGAACTTGAGAATTCTGTTTTGACAATCATATTAACAAGAAGCACAAAACTCATGTTGCCTATAGTTATTTTATTGAATTTGTGTTGACAGTTTTCAGATTTGCATCCCCGTGACATCGAAGAGCTATGGGGCACACTATGCCAATTTTGGCCAAATAACCTCAAAGTTATTCTTCGTTATTTAGTAATTATGTCCGGAATGGCACCAACCGAACTTCTTCCATACGTGAGTGATGATAATTTGTTTTTAAATGAGCTCAATTATATATTTTGATGTTTATATCGCCAACAGGCAAAACGAGTCGCCCTTTATCTTGCCAGGACCTGTGCTGATCGATTTTTGGATGAATTAATGGCTGAACTTCAAACAGTGGAAACGCTTAATTGTTTAATTGAGCGAACTGAAACCCCACCGTTTTATAGACTAACGAGCATGAGAAAGGCATCAAGTCATTCAGATGGTAAACCATTAATGATAATTGTCGTGTCGAGATTAATTCCGTCTTGATTTTTACAAATTTACAAATCAAATTAAAACAAAAATATTGGTTTTTCTTTTTATAATCGACCTTGATATTAAATTTATTTAATTAGTTTGAAAACAATTCAAATCTTTAAAACGAATTTCATGCATTCATGTTAAAGGTCAAGCTGCTGGTATAAACGATTCTCGTATTCAGGATTTAACTGTTGAAAAAGGGACCATCCACACCAAACGGCATAGTGGAGAGGATCCAATTAAAATCGGGTGAGTACAACTGGAAATGGTCAGTCAATTGTAAATTTAAAAATCGAGTAGACACACACTACATTTCGTGAAAAGAATGCAACGCAAAACTATGCGAGTGCCTTTTCCTTCTCCGAAGTAAATGCAAACAAGAACAAATTCAAAAAACTGCTGAAATCAAATGCCCAAGCAAATAATATTTTTTTTGTGCCTTTAAAGAACCTGCAAGTCAGACAGTGGAATAAGAGCTTTCACCCAGTCCACCCGCCCACCTAGGGGCGCCGATAAAATTCGCGCAGCATCGGGCCCCTCAATAATGCCACGTCCAGAGGATATACTAATCAACGACCCAGAGGTAAATTCATCAACTTTTTTGTTCCTTTATTCGTTGCATGAATTGTTTTGTAGTTGCGGCAGGAGGAGAATGTAGAACTACGTTCAGAAGTACCAGCTGCCCCACATCCACTGCCGATGCCAGAGTATGGTGGTTATTTCGCACCACTAACTCAGTTTCTACCTGATGTTAGTTTGCCTATAAGCGGATTCCATAGGTAAAAAGTTCAATTGATGTGTTCCGATGACGACAAAGAAAGATTTATGTGTATTTTTTTTTTTTAGATGTAACGTAGCTGTGATGCTACTGGCCGATATCGTTGTGGATGGTATTCCAGGGATTGACTGGACACTACACCTGCCCCTTATGTTGCATATTCTATTTTTAGGCTTGGATCACAATCGTGTAATTGTCCGCGAACATTGTAAGCAACTCTGCATCAATTTATTGGTAAGCTAGTGTTGCGTCTAGCATAAAGTTGATACTATTTTTTAGAAATTCTTTTGTGTATAGATTGTATTGGCGGAGCATAATGATCATCTGACAGTGGCTAGAATATTGTTGAACAGTGAAACATCTAAGCTGGAGCTAGGCTTATCAGGGCCTTCTTTGCCCGTGATAAGCAACAATTTCACTGGTAAAATTCTAATTTTAGAAACTTATTTCAAAAGTATTAGGAAAGCAATAAACAAATCGCTTTCTCTTACTCTAGAAACAAATCAAGAATTCGACAGCTACTTGTTTGGTCCTTGCAACATACCGAATGCAACTCTTGTGCAGAGCAATAATGTGGTACAACATCTTCAAATCAATCCCAATACGTCTGAAAACTCCGAAGTTCCATTGATTATTACCGATGAGAATGCCCCACCTCAGCCAGGGCCAACTATGCCAATAGCCCACGTTATCAAAAGCTTGCTTAAATTTTTATCACAAGAGAGTTGTCAACCACTTTGGAATTACGAGGACATTAACGCAAAAGGTGAATTGAATAAAATATCAGACATAGTTATGTTATAAACTATTTTAAATTCAAGCAGTTTGGTCGATCAAGTCTGCCGAGCAATTGACAGCTTTCTTGAAGCACATGGTAAAAGTGTTTGCCGATAGTTATCCACAGGCAAGAATTGCAGAGCGATGGGCGCAAACCGCTCTTCAACTTGGTCTGAGCTGTTCTTCCAGACACTACGCTGGAAGATGCTTGCAAATCTTTCGTGCACTGAACGTTCCAATAAATTCTAGAATGCTTTCGGATATCTTATCGCGTTTGGTTGAAACGGTAGCAGAACAAGGAGAGGATATGCAAGGCTATGTGACCGAGTTGCTACTGACTTTGGAAGCTGCAGTTGACAGTTTGGATTCAGATTTCCGACCATTAGATGTAATGAAGGACATATTTAAGAGCACACCTAATCTGAACAACAAGGATGGTGGTCCGAACTCTGTTCTGGCTGGAAAAAAATCCCCATCTGGTGCTACTCCTCAATCGCCAAATTTTTCAATGCCAAGTCATGCCCGCAGTACAAGCTATTCCGTGTCGTATTGTACTCGCAAGACCACAAACTCACCATGTGATAAGCAAGGTTTGTACATAGGTTTGTTTCTTTTGAGCGTATTTAACTTTTTATTTGTAGTTGAACTTCGAAACCGCACTTCGGGCATAGACATGGAGAGAAATGTGTCAAAGTTCGGTTCAGCACTATCACGCTCACGAAGTGCACAAAGCTTAAAAATGTTGGGAGATACAGCGACACAAGTAATTACACTCAACTTATTTTTCGTTTTCAAATCATTTGACCAATCTTTTCAAAACGTTTAGGACGACAAGATGACAATTCTAGCACAACTTTTCTGGCTTTCTGTTTCTTTGCTTGAGAGTGATTATGAACATGAATTTCTTCTGGCCCTTCGTCTACTGACACGTGTACTTCATCGTCTACCATTGGATCGACCGGATGCCAGGGATAAAGTTGAAAAACTTCAACAGCAGTTGAAATGGACAGGCTATCCTGGAGTTCATGCATTGCTTCTTAAAGTCCGAATATAAACATTCTTTGATTTTATTTGACAAACAAATATTTTTCTTTAATAGGGCTGCACTCATACGACGACTTATGAACCAACAATAACACTTCTCTCACAACTGGCTCCTCTTTTGAACTTACCTGTGTGTGATCCAACCCAAAGTTGTGCTTTTCCCATGAATGTTATTTCTCTACTTCCGTACATGCTACTCCACTATGAGGATGCCAACGAAATTTGCATACGAAGTGCTGAAAATATTGCTCAGGTTTCTTCCGAACTGGGAGCTAAATTGGAAAACCTAGGAACAGTTATGACTTTGTATAGTAGAAAAACTTTTTGCAAAGAGTCATTCCAATGGACAAAGTGTGTTGTTAAATATCTTTACGATACTTACGCACATATGGGGCTTCATATGCTGGCTTTTCTAATTGAAGTGCTCGAAAAGGCCCCTCAGCAGATTCAAGTGCCAGTGCTTAATGTAATTCATTGTATGTTACATCATGTGGATCTTTCTGCTCCACAAGCCCAAACAATCAATGCTGATTTATTGAGAGCTATTGGGAAATACTTGGACGTAAGTAAATCTTATAAATATTCATTTTGAAACTAATTTTGTATCCTGAACTGTGAATGTCGTTTTCATTTTACCAATTTAATGTACTCCTTCCTACTGCGTTTTATATTAAACGCTGAAGTTGACTTTCCATCAAGTTTTGAAATTTAGTTTAACAAATTGCTTTTTTTCAACAGACGGCGAACTGGAAGGAGTCGCTTAAAATACTAAAATTAATCGTAACAAGAAGTTCAAGCTTGCAAGTAGTGCCACCCACCGAGGGCTCAAGTCCCGGATTATCCTTCAGCTTCTATGGTGCTTATCCTGATTCTGAAATGTTTTGCAAAAAGGAATTGGCTGGAAGAACGATGGAATTTACCTTCGACGTATCACAAACTCCTCTTATTGGGAGAAGAATTTTACTTAAATCTGAAGACCCATCCTCATCTCATGCCACTACTACTACAGTCGTCAATTCGTCATCGATTATATCAGTAGCACAGCAGAATAAGAACGGCCAAGGAAACTTTAATCATTTGCCGCATGTTGGCACACCCAACTCCCCTCGAAGAAGTGCTAGTTTATCGCCTGCAGATTCAGCTCCATTAAGTGGATGGAAACGTCCATGGATGTCCCAGGGTCGCGTTCGTGAGTGTTTGGTTAATCTTCTCACGACATGTGGCCAAAGAGTCGGTCTACCTAAGAGTCCTTCGGTAAGTCAATATTATGTGATAGCATGCATTCTCCGAGTGCAGAAACCCCATCCCTTTTTATTGCTGTTTTTTTATTTTTTTCAAAGTCCATAGTCCAATCATCAACATGCATGCTCCCTCCACAATGGGTGAGATAGAGAGCCCTTATTTCAACATCCTCGTTACTTTAAATCGTTGATTTGACATTTTTTTTTTATTTTCTCATTTCGTTTCATGCTCGTCCTTTCCTCCCCTAATGAAATAATATTTTTAGGATGATTTCATTAACTCTATATGCTCCAAGGTAATAACACAAGTTTCTCATCTTTGGTTTTTTTTTTACTTTCATTATAGTGTGAGTTGCCTTTCATTTTATTTACGAAGAATATGTTAGTTGTTTCGTTTTTTTGTGTGGGGGTGTGTGTGTATTATGTTAGTTTGTTTTTTTTTAAGGACGATGGGGTGGTTTTCAGATTGCTCTGTATGCTGTATGCGTTCGTCGTATATTTTTTGCTATCTGTAATTTCCGTCTGCCGCTGCCGTTGTAAAACACACTTGTGGCGATGATCTATAGAGAACCCTTGAAGGGAGATAAATAACTATTTGTAACCATAATGTTTTTTTATTTGTTTTCAAAGCTGAGATTAGAATCCTTTGCACACCATACTATACACACACACACACCAGCAAGAGGTTTAGTTTTGCCACATAATTTATTTTATCAATAAATATTTCTGCAACAACTGGCTCAAATATGAGGTTGAATTTTATACATTGTTGGTAATAAATTGTGCAAAAGATTTTGTAATTCTGAAGAAATTTTTGTTCTTAACACAACTTCTGTTTTGTCACGTTTAAACTTCGAAGTTTCTGTAGTGCAATAAGGAAAGTTTCACTTATTATGTTATTGTTGATTAATCACATTGACGAGGTGCAAAAGCTTTTCAAAATGTTTTGGTATCCCTTCCTTACTGTTCAAGTGATCAGCTGATAAGAAATTTGACTGTAACTTTTTTTGTTTGTATTTATTTCAGTGTCAGAGTCATTTCAGTTGCAAATTACAACAAAAAGTAAATAAATAAATGAATTACAATTTTCTTGCAGCGATATTTTGAAGGTTTTTATATTTTCAACCGTTGAACTTTTATATGTCACAGCTGTTTTTGGCTGCAATTCAAAATTCAGATATTTGATTCGTTCAAAAGAGTATCCCAAAGCAGGTGTTCAAGTTGGCCTATTCGACAGGTTCCTGTACGCACCCAACAAGTGCAATTTTCATTCAAGAACTCAAAATCAATTGTTTCGATCCTTAATGCCGAAAATTTAGCTGGAGAAGTATTAAATTGAAGCTTTGAATCATCATAAACTCTTTAAGCTTTCATAGGCTTATTTTATATTTACATTTTTACCTTTTTTTGAAATTCTACTAGTGCCATTACATCAGACATTCTCCAAAAACAATTTCACTCCTTCGTTCCTTTTTCTTCGACTTTTGGAATTCGGTCAACGGAACCTAACAGGTTTGGAGTGAAAAATAAAAATAAATAGGGTGGCGCAACAGAGTGAGGAGCCCTTGGGCCTATGGCATTTTGTACAACCACGCCTTGTGTAGAAATGTAGAGGACCTCTCTCTCTCTCTCTTTTAAACGCTTAAAACAAAGCTAAAATTCGTTTACTTGAATTTTGAATATCATTTTGGAGCCTTCCAGGGAAAATTTACTAAAATTTACTAAATTTACTTATCAGCGGACTTTTGGAGCTGACAAAAATTAAGTAGATACTGCGGTGAAACAAAAGTATTGGTGTTCACTCCTTTGCCCCGAAACAGAACCGATTTATGGAAATTGTATTGCAGTGAATTGGTGAGTTTTAATGTAAAATCCGTCACTTCAACTCTCCAATTCACTCCAGATTTTAATGTTGGAAAAGACTTGAATAAAATAAACTTTGAAAATATTGAATGAAGCAATTTCGACTATATTCTGGCACATCGTTTTTCTAAAGAACTCACATTCATTTCAGCTTTTCAGAACTGGGGGTAATAATATCTCAGCAAGAGACAAACTGCCCAAAAAGCAGAAACGTGGCTTTTGAAAAAAATTTACTGTAACGCTTGAAAAAAAACTTTGGTTTAACAGTTGCAATAAAACAAATATCTTTTTTTTTATATATATAAAAGGAGGAGGCTTATATGCTAATCTGGAGAACTCAGACTTAATTACCGGTCCATTGTACTACCAGGGTAGCAGCCTTCCCTTTTTTCTGTGTTGCAGTAGTGGAAATAAAGTGTAAATTATTTCACATATAACCTCGAGGGCGGCGTCCATACGAAACTGGGAGGCTGAAAGAAAAGTAGATGCCCAGAGCGGGATTCGAATCCACGCATCCGGCCTACATACTGAACACTCTACCACTGCACCACGGCCGCCCTTAGAATATAACAAATTAACAGACAAAAATTACCGTTAAACACAAAAGAGATTCAGAATGAAACGTTACTGAAGTGTTGAGTGTTTTATTTGGTGGTCTGCTAATAAAACACTCACCTCACTCATAAGTTCAGACACAGTGGTCGATGGTTTTCTTTAAAGCCTTGCCTTCCCCCATCACGATTTGCACCTTCTTTTACTTGCGGTCGAACAAACCAACTTTTATTTTATACAAAATTGCATGGATGGAAATTAAATGAAAATTTCGTATTGAAATAGGTATCAATCATAAACCAATATTCTTTTGCATGTGCCATAACTGTTATCTGTGTAACAGCATCAAACCAGTTCAAAGCGTCAGGAACACAAAGCAAAGCATGTGGGATTGCCTACAACAAATATGCTTGATGGATTTGTCACTTGAAAACATCGGTTACCTTTAGAATTAGTAGTAATTTAGGAGAGTTGGACCCTGTTAGTGATAAGGTCGAGGACCAGATGTACGCACAACCCCATGGCGTTGTCATAAAAATGTTTTGTGTCTTTTGTGGTGTGTCTTGTGGTGTATCTGTCATTGCAACAAGTGCAGCAGTAATATAGTGTTCGTTTGTTCTTATTCGTTAGCGTAAAACCCTTGCTATTGGTTTCAAATGGACACTCCCAACAACTCAAAGTAAAGTAGAGGTAGAATGATGAAGCTAAAATAGTAGTAAGTAAAAATTAAAGTGTTAATCAAATAAAAGTTGCGCAAAATGAGGCGAAGAAGTGAACTTCAAGCAAAATAGAAGGAATGTAGGTGAGGTACAAGAAATTGTTTATCCAACTGCTGACGCAAACCAAGCTATTTGAGATATACCACAGAAAAAATGGAATGAGTGGAAAATCATTTTCAGAAAAGCCGCTTGAAATTCATTAACTACCTCTTGTGGATGACCTAAAAGCTATAGCACAAGTGGCAACAGTGTTATAATGACAATAGTGTTGTGATGAACAGTGATGAAAGCGCTTTCCAAAAGTTGGACCTAATTTAACAGATATACTCGACATCAACGTCAGAGAAAAAAGTGCGGGGCTTAAGAACTCCAAAAAAGACAAAGGTGCTTGGCACGAAGTTTATAGAATTTAAGAAGTCATCGGCTACTTGATCAAGTTCCTATAAACGTCTACGAGGCCTTTGAACATTGTAAGCCAATAATAGGTCTGTATCTTTATTCACACGCGGGATCCCGAAACGTGTATCTTTAATTTTATTCGACGTAAAAGTGGCAGAGCTTTTGCTTTTTTGTCACTTCCCCTCCAGTAAGAATTCACACGAACAATTTGCTCGTGCACTTTCTTGCTTGTCAAATCGGCTGTTTGTGAAATCAGCTGATCGAAACATTTCGATTGAATTCAAATTTATATTTGAAATTAAATGTAAAATGGAAAGCATAATCTCTCTTTGTTGGTTTGAAAATTCAAAATAATGTTAAATATGCTTTGTAACATTGCTTTGAGCACGTTTCTGAAACAAAATTGTTTGTATGTTTTTTACATCTCTACGGAGAGTACATGATAAATGTCATTCAGAAAGAAACATCCCAAAAGGTGTATATTTACTTTTCATTTTCGGATGAAGATTACAAAAACAACATTAAAAAGCTCGAGCCCAAACTTTTTCCCGGGCTTTTTCCCAAACTTTACACGAAAAGTAAAGAAACAGACCTAATATGTTTACTTAACTCTTTCAAGAAATTCTGTGCACTATTTTGACCTTCATTAAGTTTGTTTCACTTAAAAACCTACAAAATGACGAAGCTGCAGTCGCAACAATCGGTGTTCTAATTTCAACTGCCTTTACAAATCACTGCGCTCGTCGTTGATTTTACCATCAAAATGAAATTAGTTTTACCTGAACGAAAATTATCGCATAGTGGGCTATGTAATTTTACAAGAGTTACATATATCGGGTGTGTTTTTTAGAGATTGGTTTTTCGAATAGGGATAAAACTGACATCTTGTGGTCAGATCGGTCAATTCTAATGTCATTTATGTTCAGTTTGGTTTATCATTTCATCATGAACAGGTTGATAAAAGAACAACAACACAAATCGTGCAAATTTATTTCGAAAATAATGGTTCAGTTCGCGAAGTTTGCCGCAAGATCGGTCCATTTTATGGTCGACGATGGTCATCGTCTATCAGAGCAATTAATTCGGTTAACCATGGATCATTTTCGCTAAACGTTTACTTTATGTGATTATGCGCATCTGCAGTGACGTCGAACAGTGCGCACCGAAGAAACAATTGCGACTGTAGAGCAAAGTGCTGAAGAGCACCCGAATGAATCGATTCGTTACAATGCACAGCAATTGGAGCTTTGTCCATCAACTTTATGGAAGATTTTACTCAAAGATCTTGGCTAACGCCCTTACAAGATCCAGCTTGTGCAAGAATTAAAGCCGCGAGACCATGCAATGCGTTGTGGTTTTGGTGTATGGGCCGAAAATGGGATTGATCACGATGCTGATTTTCATCGCAAAATTAAGTTCAGCGATGTCGCTCATTTTTGGTTGAATGGTTACGTCATCAAGCAAAATTGCCGCATTTGGAGTGAAGAGAATCCACATGAGTACCTTGAGACGCCATTACATCCACAAAAACTGACTGTTTGTTCTGCTCTATAGGCTGGTGGAGTCATTGGGCCATACTTCCTCCGAAATGATGCTGGCGTGCCAGTTACCGTTAATGGAGACCGGTATAGAGCCATGATAATAAAGTCTATTTTGTTCCCGAATAGGATGGCATGAATGTGGATGAGATGTGGTTCCAACAAAACGGCGCTACATGCCACAGAGCGCACGTCACAATCGTTTTTTGATGGAAACATTCGATGAGCGCATAATTTCGTGAAACGGACCTGTCAAGATCGTGTGGTTAGACACCATTGGATTATTTAATTTTGGGATATTTGAAGTCGCTTGCCTACGTCAACAAACCAGTAGAGTCTTGGAAGCTAAAATTCGTGGCGTTATTGCTGACATACGGCCTCAAATGCTCGAAAAAGTGATGGAAAATTAGACCTCTAGACTTGTCTTTATTCGAGCCAGCTGCGGTAGCCACATGCCCGAAATCATATTTAAGCATTAATGGCATAAAATTATCCTTCCAACAAAGCTAAATTGATGGACTTGGACATTCAAACGATTTCCTTGTGTTTTATTTCGATTCGAAGTTCCTACACCTCTAAAAAACAGCCTTTAGTAAAACACCTATTGTAATATTAATTTCTATTATTTTGGTGGAAGAAATTGAAGCTTTGAAACATGAGAAACACTTTTTCGTGTGTATAAAGCTATACTTCTTAAAAAACCAAAAAAGGAAAGGACTTCATCCCGTATAACAAAAATCTTTGAATGTAAGAGGATCTAATAAAAAGAGTGCCATCATAATTTTATCCAAACGCCCGTCATACATAATTCAATTACTTCATCATTTCTTTTTTTGTTTGTAAGTGTGTCCGAGTCCGTGTTGCCTGTGCCGTAATGAATAGGGTGTCTGTCTGTTACACGGTTCAAGGTGCGATTCCCTGAAACACCAATAAAATGAATGTTTTTCCACGGATATCACCTTTTGAATTGGCCATTTCTCCGATAGTAATTTCGGAATCAGCAAAAAATTTTAGGTGTCTTCCAATCTTTCACAAGGTATGCTTGAAAGAAATGCGCTAGGTCCCGGACCTCCTCGCTCTATTGCACCACTTTATCAATTTTATTTATTCGTGTGCGCGAGCATCGTTAAAATTTTTCGCTCACATTTGTTCCCAATCCTGCTAAGTAAAAACATTTTGAAAACATTTTTTTGTAATGTGTCTTGAAGTTTGCTGTAGTTTGAGCCTTTGCTTTTCAAACACAAATGTAGGCTCATCGTAGATCGAAATCATAGAAAAGAGTTGTGATTATTATTCAAAAAAAAACCTTAACCTCGTTTGTTCGTTTAAAAAAAGCTTTAACCTCGCTTGTTTGTAAGAAAAAAGTATTTAATCGAACTATGCTAGAAACTTTTATAATTATTTGAGATACAACATAACTTGTAGACGGTTTTCAGATATCCTTCTTTTACATTTCAAATCTATAGCATTTTGCACTTGCTTGTGTATTTTAGAGATTTTAGAACCCAAAATATAAACTCAAGCGTCAACCATTATGGCTTGTTGTTTGTTTTATGAATTTAAAAAAAAAAAAAAACTTTAATGCACGTTCTTGATTACGATTTTAAAACAAACCAAATGCATGTCCTTTACTTTTTAGACCTCTATCATGACCTATTTTATGGGATCAATGAAGTCTAAGCAAAGTGTAAGATTTTCAATTTACATATATTCCACTTTTTCAATTCAATTCTCCTGCGCACATAAGTAAATTTACTAGTTTCTTTTTCGTCAATATGCCTACACACCACACCTACTCGACTGATGTTTTTTTTAATGTTCTTTTCTTGCATAGGTTATATTCAGTCAGTCATCGGATCTCATGGAACGACAATCATCAGCTGCATCTAGTACAGAAGAAACTTCAGGGCCACAAGGAGACTTGAGTAGTGGTTCGCGCAGAGATGACGGCCAGCCTGACTTTACTGTTTTCAAAGATTTCGATTTCCTTGAATACGAAGATAGTATTGCAGGAGAATCAACGGATAATTTCAATTGGGGAGTTCGTCGACATCAGCTTTTCGATGGAGATAGTGACACGGTACCTGGGGGAGGATCTAAGGGACTGTCTAACCTTGACGAAAGTTTTAGTGATAAAACCCCGATACTGAATAAACGTAAACGTCAAACAGCAGATGACTCATCAGATGAAGAAGTTGAGTCAGAATCTCCCATGGATGAGGACCATAGGCAGCCGTTCCTTAAATCTGCATTCCATGTAGGGCCACCTACATCTCTGAGTCTTCGAGAAAGACACCGTCGAAACTCGGTTTCTCGCAGTGACACGAGTGGGTCTAGTGCTGGTGACTTGGGTGACATTACGCCATGTAACGCTTCACCTCATCTACCAGGTTTAATACGCTTTGGTGCACCAATGCGCGATGAAGCCGAAGAAAACTGGCGTAAACAACTGCAGACAATGTTGGCAAATCAGCCATCTGCTCATGCACCTGATTTAGTGCTTCAACTACATAAAATGATCAAGGAACTTACTCTTAAGTCCATTGCTATAACCAAAGATTCCAAAAAATTCTTTTCTGGCATTGGAGCACAGTTAGGAAATCAAATTTCTCAATTTACCGATTTACTGAGCTCTAAGGCAGATCCACCGATGATTTGGTGCAATCAGTCACAACCAACGACTCCGCGTTTATTTGAAACCCTGCGATTTAATGTGCTCGAAATACAAGAGCACTTGGAAACATTTTTCGATCGCAAGGATCAGGTTTTAGAGGTACACAAATTTTTTTCTTTTAATTTCTTAATAAACTAACTTTTTTGTGTGTTTGGGTAGTGTCTGGATTCAGTGAAAACATCTTGTAAACTGTCCTTATTTACTGAAGTTGGCGATCAGTCTGGAGCGGAAGCTTCAAGTAGTTTTATGCCATTTGATCCAGCTACAGCAGAGATTGTATTGGACTTAGGTCGGGCGCTCTACAAGCTGATGTTCCAGTTGTTGCTCCTCATTGAGTCAAATCATAAAATCGCTTCGAATGTTGTTAACAACTTCCGTCATAATGAAAAGGTTGGTTTACACTGTTCTCTTGCTAACAACATACTGATTCAATTAATTTCATTACCTAGATGCTTGATATATCAGAGTTATTTATTCTGGTTCGAGAAGGTCTTGTGCGCTCCGTAAATGAATCTGAGCAGGACTCCTTGGATACATCTACATCGACAGAAGGTGATCACACACCCACCCCCTCGCCGGGGCTCCCTATGACAAGTGCAGAGTTTGAGATGACTTTACACGAATTAATGGACAACCAAAAATGGTCCGACGCATTAGCACATGTTCGACAATACAAACGGATGTCACAAATGTCTGTTTCAAACTCTAATTTGTCCATATTCCCATACACCAATGCGGAGAATCGTCTAAAATACGATGATGTTATTTTTATACTCAACATCTATTCACAAAAACTTCTTAAGGATCGAACAGGTAGTAAATAAGAATTTCCAAACAAAATCTTTTTCTCACATAATTTTCTTTTTTTAGATACTTTTGTAATTTCGAAAACCAGCACTGAACTATTCGAGGTTTACTCGATTTTATCTGAAAGTTTGTATCAAGTGTCTAGTGCTCTGACCTCAATGGAAATCAATATGAAAAGTTTTTCCGGAATCTCGACGACGTCTAACCGTGATGGAAGTGACATAGTCACGAATCTTTAAACAGACGCTCTATTTAAACGTATTAAAAAAGTAAGATAAGTTCATCAAAATCATGCACAATTACATTATAGTTTGTTGTTATAAAAAAGAATGAACTTAGCGTGTAAGAACTAAACAGTTTTATGCGTTTTTTTAGCATTTAGACAATTTAGATACTAGATTAAATAAAAATAAATTATCTCACACTTCTCAATTGCGTGTTTTATTCGACTGACTGAGAAGTTGTTTTAACTATTATTGTTACATTCGAAGTATGGGTCCACAGAACCCATTCCAAAAAGCCAATGTCATGTAAGGTTCTGACACTTGGAAAAAAGAAAAAAAAAAAAACAACAACTAATAAAGCTCTACAAATGTACAAACAAATGTGCGATTACAGAAACAAAAAGTTGGCTTTAGAGATGGAATAACGTAAAATCGCGAGACTTGTTAACGCATTTGGAGTTCAATTCAACGTACTGTACATAATCAGTAACTTATTCTGATTGTGCTTTTATCCTAATTTTTTAAAAGCCCCTACATTAGATTACTGATACTGGGAGTAAATGGTCTTCTTCTTCTTCTTTTTCATTTCCGGCGTTACGAGTAGTGATCTTGAAGCGATCACAACTCTCCCACTTTTCCGCTTCACATTAGTGATCCGCCTGTGGGGTACGCCGCGTTGACCTCAGAAAGCGTCGGCAAGCCTCCCGGTTTTGGATTGTTCCATGTCTGAGGCCAACCAAATGCTGTTGTTTTTGCATTTGCTTGTACCAGGTGTGTTTTGGCCTGCCTTTTCTTTTTCGTCGCGAATTTGTTGAAACGTTGTATACGATATTGCCTTTTGGACGGGGTTCTGCGGATCTCTCCTTTGAACATGACAATACCAACTTAGTCGGTCGTGCTGAATTTTGTCCAAGATGGTACTTTTGACATGAAGGCTTCCACGGATCTTAGTACTTCTAATTCGATCAAGCTTTGTTACTCCTGCTGTCATCCGTAGCATCTCCATTTCGGCTGCCGTCGATTTGCTCTCATACTTTTTGTACATTGTCCAACATGGTGAACCGTATGTCAGAGCTGGACGGACAACTGCTGTGTAGAGTCTTCCCTTCAACTTAGGGGACATTTTTCGATCACAGAAGATAGCGGAGTTTTCTCGCCACTTCATCCACCATACGCTTACTCGATGATTGATGTCGTCATCACAAGTTGCTTCACTATTGATCATAGATCCCAGATATTAAAACTTTTCACACTTGGGAAGCACATTTCCATTCAAATAAATGTCTGGAATAGGCTTGTCTGGATCAGAAAAAGGGCAGCACAGGTATTCAGTCTTTTAAGCGCTAATACGGTACCCATTTCCTTCCAGAACATCAATCCAATCGTCAAGTGCTCGTTGCAGGGATGTAGGATCTTCGCTTATGATGGCTCCATCGTCAGCAAAGAATAATTGTTGTACTTTATTGTCCGTTACTTTTCCTTCGAGCAAATAATCCAGAACAGCAATAAAGAGCAGTGGACTCAAGACACTTCCCTGATGTACACCTTCTGTTATTTGGAATTCTTCGGTGACTCCAGCTGGGCATCTCACTTTTGTAACTGCTCCTTCGTACATGTCCATAATTATTCGCACATAGGCTTCAGGAACTCCTCGGTGACTGAAGGCCACCAGTGGCGAGGGGTGAATAATTCCAAAAGGTAACTCGAAGGAAACTTAGTCACCAAAACAAAAGTTTACTGAAAATTTTTTTTGTGCAATGTTTGTCTTCGCATCAAGCCAAAATGTCAAGTATTTCAAACCAACCAGCTATTAGGTAGAGCGTCATAACTTTTTTTTTCATAGAACTAAGCTAATTAAAACTATTTGTTTCCTCTAAGTGGAAATCAGTTAAGCAACAGTCAATTGATATTAAGGCCAAAGTCAAACCACTGAAACCTACTATCGGAAAAATTTTCAGACATTTTGCACTTTTCAATTTTTAAAGCCTTAATTTATAATATTTAAGAAAATCACGAAAAGCACTAAATCAATTTAAATAAGTATTGCACTGCGTTCTGCTAGTAAACTGCGTTTTTCAAATAAAATACGGCTCATTGGGAACGGAATTCATTTAAGCCAATTGTGCCACTTTAGAAAAACTCCAATTATTTTTTGCATTTTCTGCCAAAAATATGCTTTATGCTATGAGATCTAATATCCACGCATATTTATTATCAAAGTGGCAACCTTTGACACATCAGTACAGTGCAGAGACACATACAAATTCATGAAATAAGTCGGAGACCAGCGTGTTATTTTCTTGTTCTTCAAGCAGATATCTACCTCAACCTGCAAAACTGCCACATACATTTTTGTTTATACACATGTGTCCATGGGAAGAAATACGAAGGAAATCGTTTTTTCTTTTATAAAACCAATATCATGCAAACACCGAAGTGTGCAGAAGCAATGCTGCAAATGAGTACTGGGCTACTGCGCCGGCGCTATATTCACGTGCTCAGAGCACAAGGAGATAACAAACAACAGATTTACCAAAAAATATGACGCTAGAACACCGGGTTATTTACTTCCATAAAAAAGCATGTATTGAACAGAGAGGTGCCTAGCTAGGCTCTTCTCTGTTCAATACATGCTTTCTTATGGAAGAAAATAAGACGATGTTCTACCGTCATATTTTTTGGTAAAAGAAAAAAGAGGAGAGAACACAAATTTGTTCTATCCAGCAACAAGTTTTATAAGACGTAATATTTGGGGTTACCTTGTATGTTGCTAAAGTTTTGTGTTTGTTTATGGAGTGAATTGAAGAGCCAACATGTGTGTAGAATAAAACGGAAAGCAGAGTGGTAGTTGTTAAAAAAATATTGGCAGCGAGTTCATGTGTATGATTAAGTTTGATTCATGTTGCCAGAAGTCTAAGATGTTTCGGATGTGAATTTCAAAAGGTAAGTCGGAAATAATCGACTTATATGGAAGCTTCGCCACTGAAGGCCACCCATATCAGATCTCGTGGTTGTCGATCGAATGCCTTTTCGAAGTCAACCAACACAATATGCAAATCCTCTAAGGCATCTCGGTGTTTTTCCATAATGATCCTTATGCTTTGGATTGCGTCTGTAGTTGACTTACCTGCGACAAACCCGCATTGGTCATCAGACAGCCTTATTATTTTCCGCAGTCGGCTATCCAAAACCTGCTTAACGATCTTCATAGTGTGGGACATCAACTTGGTCGAACGATAGTTGTCACAGCTTCTGGTATCTCCCTTTCCCTTGTACATTGGAAGAAGAAAACTTTCCCTCCATTGATTTGGCAAATTGTCACCTCTTATAAGTTTGGAGATGAAAATCATGAGCCATCTCAACCCGATGTCTCCCATATTTTTCCAAAACTCGTATGGTACCTCGTCTGGCCCAATCGCTTTGCCTTTTTTGGAGTTCTTAACTGCCTCCCTAACTTCTTCGACTGTGACGTCGGATACTTCTGTAAAGTTAGGTGCAGCTGTTGGAAATTGGCGCCGAGGAAACTGTTCATTCAAAAGATCATCACAATACTGTCGCCACCTGTGAAGAATTTTGTCGTCATCCACAAGTAGCACTCCTTGAGCATCATTGATGAACTTCGGCGAACGAATCTCCTGCGCATTTCTCCTTCTCTGAGCGGCTATTTTGAAAATGGTTGCTCCCTTATTCAAGTTGCTTTGTCTTAGCTCTTGGATTGCTTGATTTGCTTCAGCAGCTGGGGCAGAAATCTCTTCCAGCTCTCGATACAGGCCCTCCGTGCTTTTTGCTTGAAGTTGGGCGCACTTTTTCTTCGCTTCTTTTCTGCAGCTCTTGTATTCCATTTTGAAACGCGCTTTTTCATTTGTATTTCTTGAGGGGCACTTCGACCAAGCTTGGAAAGCTGCTTTCTTCTTTCTTATCACTGCTTTAGCTTCATCATCCCACCACCAGGTTTCTTTAGCTTGTTGGTGGTGTCCTTTTGAGACTCCTAACAGTGATTTGGCTCTCTCTAAGCAGGTTCGTTGTAGGCGATCCCACATATTTTGTGCCGCGATTGCACTTGAAACTGCGTCGATGGTATTACACAGCTGACTTTGCATATACGAAATGGTAAATTTACTATCAACAATTATTGATCAAAATACATTTTCGTTTTTCCGAAAATGAGGGTGAAAATCGATACTATCTATGATCAAGCGACCATAGAACTCTCTCATTCAGCTTTTTAAATAAAATTTTATTTTCTTAATTTTTGGCGCTAAACCAAGAAGGGTAAAAAATTGGAAAATTTTGACTTTTTTTGGGTCGTGGATACCAAATTTTTTTTATTTCTGTTAAAAAATTTTGTTCCCTATAAAAAGTGTCCCGGCAATGTATCAAAATTTTGCTTCTTTTGCGAGATATATTCAGTCTTATTATGAGTTTCACGTGAACAGCTTTTCGCCAGGAACATTTTTGTTCGCGCGGAATTTTAAAAGCTATTATGAGTTTCACCTGAACAAAATTCCAGAATTACAATTTTTCCACTTTTGTTGTTCACTTGTTCGCCTCAGAAAAATAATTGAAATTAATTGCTCTCAACGTTTTCAGATTTCACGGCGAAAAATGACCATAAGGGAAATTTTTGGAGCATGGAAAATTTTTTCCCCGAAACTCATGATAAGATAAAAGTGAAATGGGAACTTTTTCGAGGGGTATACTGTTCACATTTTAAGGCTGATTGAAAAAAAAACAGGGTGGTTTTTCACACCTATCTCCGATTTGAACCCCATAATTTATCAATACTCCGTTGTTTTTTCTTTATAAAATTTCATTTTTATAGCCATTTCTGCTGCATCCTGCTTTTTATACCTCCAAACGCTTTTTTTTATAAAATAACCAGTAGCCTGTAACTGTAAGGGGATCGCAGAGAAGGGAGATCCGTCTGAGATGGTCTATGAACTATGAGGCTAGAAACTAGAAGTCCAAATCTTGCTACAGAGCTTAACATAAATCGGAAGCGGGGACGACTTGAATAATTTCTTTCAAAATTTTAATTAACAGAAGCGTTTACTATGTTCCTAACAGAACAGAAAGTTTCATTCCCATCGACCTGTAAAGAGGCGATTAGGGATATAGAGAGAAGTTTTTGAAAATTTAAAGACGACCCTACAATAGAACACCAAAATTTTTTCAAACAGGCCAGAAAAATTGGTGATGCAAATATAGAAAGGGCTAAATTTTTGCATGATCAAAATGTAAGGAAAAAAATACTGTTGTGTTTAAAAAGATGCAAAAGACTTTTGGTCTTTTTTCAAGACATTAAGAACTTCACCACGTTATCGGTCCCAACGCTCGTCTTTAATGAATCTCCATATGTCAACTCGTTCAATATATCCAATTTGCTGGCAGCATAATTTGCTACTAACTCGAGACATCCTAACAGCATATTGCTTGCACCTGAGCTTGAATCGGTAGATTCTTGGCCCTACCGAGGTAACCGTCGCGTCGGAGTGGAGTCGATTTTGATTTGAGGTAGCTGTCATCGCAAGAAATTTTTCACAAATGCGATAACGCATTGCATTCTCAAAACTAAAACTTTCCGCAGCAAAAACTTATCGGAGGACGTCGTTTCAGACGTTCAAATGTTACAGCAGAAAAGATCTTATAAGCGACGTCAAGGAGGCTTATCCCTCTATAATTCTCGCAATTGTGAGCGTCTCCCTTCTTTAGGATCGGGCATACGATACTGAGGTTCCATTCATCGGGCATACTTTCTTTCGACCATGTTATGCAAATCAGCTGGTGCATGCTCCTTTCCAACTGGTCTCCAGCTGCCTTGAAGAGTTCGGCATCAAGGCCATCTGCACCTGCAGTCTTATTTGATTTAAGTTTGCATATGGCAAGCTTAACCTCTTCTAGGTCGGGAGGAGGGCATTCTTGATCATCGTCCAAGCTGAATGGGGAAATCTGCCTGACAGCGGAATTTGTGTCCTCATCGCCGTTAAGCAGTCTGTAGAAGTGATCTTTCCAGATCCTAAGTACCAACTGTGACTCTACAACTATGTTCCCCTGCTGGTCTTTACAGGCTTGAGTTCGGGGTTCGCTACCCTGGCAGGATCTTTTTACCTTTTGGTAAATCTTCAGAATCTCGTTCCTGTCATGGAATCTCTCAATTGCCTCAAACAAGCGTTCCCAAAAGGGGCAGCGGTTCTGATGGCTTCTTGGAATTGCTGCCACTGGTATTTAATGCCAAATGGCGGCAGCATAAGATTCAAGGATAATTGAAGGGAAATTCGATTGGGGAAGCACGCGATTGTAGCTTTCCGACGTCATATCGCTTCACGGCGTAAGTTCGTGCAGGTCGTGAACAAGAACAACGGCATTATGTTCTTAAAACAACGTTGCTTAAGTGTTTTGTTTGCCATTCACTTTAGTGAGTAAATCAATATAAATTCTGCTCCACTTTTTGTCCTCTTATAAAACGTGCTGTTTTGACCTATCTAAGACGCTTTCCTGGATAGTTTGCAATTCACTTAAAAGCACAGCTTATAGCATAAAAAAGCAAGCATAATGATGATGCTATTACATCAGCTCGCAAGTATCCTCTTGAACACGTTTCCTTTTTAAGTATACATACATTTTGTATATCGTAGGCACTGAGGAGATGACTTCATTTCAAGTAAGTCGAGAGAATTGCAAAATAAATCCTGATTTGTTTTTGTCTGCAAGAGTTTTCATATGTAAACAAAACATACATATTAGGGCGGATCGAAAACCACTTTTTTCGCGGATCGCTTCGTAATAGCAAAAAACAGTCATTATTAAGTATAAAACTAAGAAATCCGAAGCCTGGGGGCGGACAAATGATGTCTTCAGTTAACGCATCGAGCTCAAAGTTTTTTTTTTTCACGGGAAAGATGCACGCACGTATCCGACCGACTTCGTTATTACATATCTCGGCTCAGGAGTGACCAATTCATTTGAAATTTTGAGGACTTATTTTACATAACAAAAGGAGGTTCTCTTTTAAATTTTAGCTCTCCAGGTGATCTAGAAGCTAAGATAAACGCAAAAGAAGTTGATGAAATAACGTAATTTTTGGCATTTTTTGTATTTTTCTCAGCTTTGAACGACTCTACGTGGCACAATTTTGCAGTTATTGAAACGCAGTAAAAAAGAAAATTTTTTGTGTTTTCAAGAGCTTTACACTCATATAGCTAAGTATGGGATTAAGATAAATATTAATCAAACTACAGTGCAAAACGTGCGAACTCTCTTATAGTCTATTTCTATTAATTATGTCGTAAAAAAGGGCATATAAAGGAACTCGAAATTGAATGGACTTTTATTGCATGAATCGATTAATGGGTTAATTTAAAGAAAAAACCGAAAGTGCTATTAAATAAGAGGGTGCAAATCGGAGATATGGGTTCTAAACCATCTTCATTCGTTTTTTCAATATATCTTGAAAACGAAGCAAAATTTTGATGCAATTCCTAGGACCTTTTTTTAGAGAGCAAATTTTCCCATCGAAATGCATCTTTTTAGAGACTATAAATAAAAAAATTTTATCCAAAATTATAAAATTCCCGACAGAAAAAAAGTCAATTTTTGCCAGTTTTTGAGTTTTGTCAGTTTTTTTAATGGCATTTCTTTCTGGTTGCAGATAGGTATAGACAATGATCCGTAAAACAGAAAGTAAATAAAATTTTCTTTAAAATGCTATATCAGAGAACTTTTTATGTTGGAAATTCACTGAAATATTGTAACTTAAACATAGACATTTATTGTCGTTTTTCATCCTTTTATATTGTCAGTAAATTTTTAAGTTACAATATTTCAGTGAATTTCAAACATAAAAAGTTCTCTGATATAGCATTTTAAAGAAAATTTTATTTTCTTTCTGTTTTGCGGATCATTGTCTATACCTATCTGCAACCAGAAAGAAATGCCATTAAAAAAACTGACAAAACTCAAAAACTGGCAAAAATTGACTTTTTTTCTGTCGGGAATTTTATAATTTTGGATAAAATTTTTTTATTTATAGTCTCTAAAAAGATGCATTTCGATGGGAAAATTTGCTCTCTAAAAAAAGGTCCTAGGAATTGCATCAAAATTTTGCTTCGTTTTCAAGATATTGTAACGTGCGCTTAGTTCGCAAAAATAAAACTCTACTTTTCAATTTAATTCTACCACTTTATTTACTTTCGATATACACTTTATTGAACTCAACTCGACTTTTGGACTATCACTTGTATTTACTCTTAACTTTATCACTCTATAAACAAAACTGCCCTCTGGTTGCCTCGGGCGGGCTATTTATATCGAATGCCATGCCATCTAGAACTCTCCAGTAACTTCTACATTGTCGCCACATTTGCTGTCAAGCATCTATATACTCACACACACTGGTTTACAAGCAACGCCTGTCATTTATACCATTCCATTAAAGTGTTGCCAGTTGTGTTTTCGGTTGAACGTTTTTCGATTGGTATAAAATGTTGGGTTCACGTTACACTGCCCCCTCCTTAGGATTGTTCGTCCCGAATAATTCCATCTGCAGCCTCGCCACTATATCGATGCAGCCTGTCACAATGAACTACTTTTAACTTGCCTCTTAGTCCTCTTTGGATGCGGTAAACCACGTCGTTAATCCTCGTGACAACAGTATAAGGACCTTCCCAGTTTTGCTGCAGTTTCGGTGACAACCCCTTTTGACGATGAGGATTATAAAGCCACACACGATCTCCTGCTTGGAATCCTGACGTTGTCGCTTTTGTGTCGTACCGTGTCTTCATCCGGTCGCTGTAGGCTTTCATCCGTTCCCTTGTTCTTTTATGGATGTCAGCGAGTCTCTCCTTGAGGTCGTCCACATACTCGTTTGTGTCCTGTGGCTCCTCTGTGGGGCATCCAAATTTAAGTTCGCTGGGCAGCCGCATGGTTTTCCCGAACAGGATGTCAGATGGTGTTTGTCCTGTCGAGCTATGTACTGCACTTCTATAGGCCATCAGGAATAGCGGTACGTGCCTATCCCAGTCTCTTTGGTAGTCGCCTACGACTTTGGTGAGGTGTTCTTTCAAGGTCCGGTTGAATCTTTCAACCATCCCATCAGATTGTGGATGAAGTGGTGTGGTTCTCGTCTTCTTAATGCCAAGTAGTCCGCACACTCCTTGGAAGATGTTTGACTCAAAGTTCCTCCCTTGGTCGGAATGGAGTTCCATAGGCACGCCAAACCTACTCACCCAGTTAAACACAATCTGGTCGACCACCGTTTTGGCTTCTTGATTTGGGATGGCATACGCCTCAGGCCACTTGCTAAAATAGTCCATTACAACCAGAATGTATTTGTTTCCAGCGTTGGTCTCTGGAAAAGGCCCAGCCACATCTACTGCAATCCTCTCAAAAGGCGATCCAACGTTGTACTGATGCATCTTACCTTGAATCTTCCTACCAGGTCCTTTGGTTGCAGCACACTTGTCACATGTTCGGCACCACTTCTCCACGTCATCTCTAGCATGTAACCAGTAGAACCCATGTCGCACCTTCTCCAGTGTTTTGTTTACTCCGAGGTGGCCTCCAGAAGGTCCGTCGTGCATCTCCTGAAGAACTTCACTGACTTTCGATTGCGGTACGATCAGCTGCATCACATATGACTTACCGTCAGCGGACTCCCATCTTCGCCTGAGGACACCTTCTTGCACATATAGTGAGTCCCACTGTGCCCAATAGGCTTTGAGAACTGGACTCCTGTCAGAAATGTCTCCCCATTCCGGTTTCTCTTCATTTTCTTTCCATGCCAGAATGGGTTCGATATCTGGATCCTCCTGTTGAGCAGTCCTCACTTCCTCATTGCTCCATCCGCTTATTGGATCAGCTCTTAGTCGCTGAGCGGTAATGATTTCTTTGTCTTCTTGCCGCCTGCAATGCTTGCAATCCACTTTGCAAGGTCTTCGTGATAGTGCATCGGCGTTTGAGTGCAGCTTTCCTCTGCGGTGTTGGATCTGGTAGTCATAGGTCTGCAATCTTTCTATCCACCTTGCGACTTGACCTTCTGGATTTTTGAAGTTCAACAGCCAGCTCAGAGCACCGTGGTCTGTCCGCAGAAGGAATTTCTGTCCATAGATGTACTTATGGAAGTGCTTTGTTGCCAAGATAAGAGCTAGCAGCTCCCTTCTGGTCACGCAGTAGTTCCTTTCGGGTTTCGATAGGACCTTGCTGTAGTATGCCACCACTTTCTCTTCGCCATCATGCACTTGGGATAGTACCGCCCCGATTCCAACGTTGCTTGCATCTGCGTCGACGATGAATGTTTTGCCAGGTGTTGGATGAGCCAGCACTGGAGCGTTACAGAGGCGGTATTTGAGTTCCTGGAAAGATTTCTCACACTCACCTGACCATTTAAACTGCTTCCCCTTTTCGGTGAGCTGATGCAAACTCTTTGCAACTCCAGCGAAGTTCTTAACGAAACGTCGGTAATATGTGGCAAGTCCCAGAAAGCTTCGGAGTTGATGTTTGTCCTGTGGTGTTGGCCAATTTTTGACGGAGTCAACTTTTTCAGGATCAGTCTTTACTCCTTGGGATGAGATGATGTGTCCCAAATACTTGACTTCGGTTTTGAAAAGTGCACATTTTTCTGGATTCAGTTTAAGGTTAGCCTCTCGAAGTCTCTGAAACACGGCTTTAAGGTTCTTACAATGTTGGTCAAATGTTTTCCCGTAAACAATGACATCGTCCAAGTAGACTAGGCAAGCTTTCCACGTCAGTCCTTGAAGAACACACTCCATCAAACGCTCGAATGTTGCCGGAGCGTTGCACAGCCCAAACGGCATAACTTTAAACTGCCAGAGCCCATTACCTGTAGAAAATGCCGTCTTTTCCCGATCATCAGGGTGGATGTCAACTTGCCAATATCCACTTTTCAAGTCCAGCGTCGAGAACCACTGGGCTCCCTCCATGGCATCCAGGGTATCACTGATTCTGGGCAGGGGATAGCTGTCCTTTTTAGTCACATCATTCAGCCTTCGGTAGTCCACACAAAAACGAGTGCTTCCATCTTTCTTTTTCACTAGCACCACTGGTGACGCCCAAGGACTTTTGGAATTTTCGATAAGACCATCCTTCTTCATTGCTGTTATCATGTCCTCAACCTCACCTTGTTTGGCCAGTGGAAGGCGTCTTGCGGGTTGACGAATCGGTCTTGCATCTCCTGTGTTGATGCGATGCTGCACCAACTGTGTCCTACCATATTGTCCCTTTTTCGATGCGAAGATGTCAGTGTACTCTTGTAGGAGATTTTCAGCCATCCTTGTTTGTTGGTGATCAAGGTTGGATGAACTCAGTATCTTAGCTCTGATGGTTATGAGCTCCTCCGGAGTTAACGTTTTTCTCGGGGCCTCGTCCGTGATCTTCGTAATTGCTGCAACCGATTCGCAACGTCCAACGACTTCTCCTTTCTTCAACTTTACATCGTACGGTCTGGTGTTTAGTAATCGTACGGGGACCATTTTGTTCTTCGGTGCTACCAGTGTTTTCCCAATGATGACGCTTTGGGAGGAACACTCTGGGTCTGGTTCCACCATGAGGTATCGAAGGCTTCCAAACTCACCTTCCAGTTTTGTCCAAACGAACACTTCAGAAGAAGGAGGCAGAATCAGATCTTCCGTGATGACAGTTCTCAGTGTTGACGTATTTTCATTCGAATAGGTCATTGGAATTTCTTTATTTTGGTATTTCAAAACTTGATTACCGATATCCAAAATAACTCCGTGCTGTTTCATAAAGTCGATTCCAATGATGCACTCGTCACATATATCTGCCACCAGGAATTGATGAGTAAACACTAGATCGGCCAGTCGGATCTTGAGACACACTTCTCCATATACTCTTGCTGCTTCTCCCGTTGCGGTTCTTAGACGGTAGCTATTGGTGTTATGGAGCCACGTCATCTTTACCAGGTCTCGACGTACTATGGATGCTGTGGCACCGGTGTCAATGGTAGCCACATGTTTGTTCCCGTTAATAGTAGTCTCCACAGTCAGACTTTTGTTGTCGCGTTTGGTCTGGGAGACCTGGATGGTGGTTCTGGGGCCATCGATACAAGAAACCAGCCTCTGCCCCTCGAAGTTGGTTCTTACTCGTTTCCCTGATGGGAAACGGGCTGATTGGCAACGCTGGTGTTGTTGTTACCTTGCTCTGGGTTGGATCTCTTGCTTCCACAATGTTGACAACTGGCTTTGTTTGGTGGTAGTCGGCATTGACGCTGTAAGTGCCCGGTCTTGTTGCAGTTCCAACATCTTGCTAGTCCGCTCCGGTTCTTTTGTATTTCAGCTCTTTGGCACGAGCATTCTTCGACTATGGCCTCTCTAAGTCGATGTACTCCCTGAGAAGCCTGTTCTGCTGCTTCAATTGTCAATGCGAATGCTAAAGTTTCGGAAAGAGTACGTGTCCTAGCAGTTCGCACAGACCTCTGAAGATGTATATCGGAAATGGCACGAACGAAGGACTCAACAGCGAGCTGGTTGATGATTTCTTCTCCAGCATCCGGGTATGCCAGGTGAACCAGTCTTTCGACGTCTGCTTGGAGCTGCTGTAGACTTTCACCCCTTTTCTGGACTCTGTTATTGAGTTGGACTCGGAAGACTTCTTTCAAGTGGCTATCTCCAAAGCGTTTATCTATAGCTGCCACGAGAGAACTGAAATCGCCGCTCTTACCAGCTGGAACTGTTTGAAGTAATTCAGCTGCTGGTCCTCTAAGAGCAAGAGTCAGTGCAATGTACTTGTCTTCGTCATCCCAGCCATTTGTTGTCGCGGCTGCCTCAAATTGTCTCTTGTAGACTGGCCAAGAAGACTGTCCATCAAATGTTGGGGGTTTCATCTCCTTTTTCTTTACAAACTCCCCAGCAGACTCTCGAATTTTGATTTTCCGGATCTGGTCCAATTCCTTGGTCAGAACAGAAAACTGTTTATCACATCGGGTTTCTACGATTTCGAAACGATTCTCTACAACAGAAAGCTGTTTCTCCACACCTTCAACGCGTTCGTCTAGGGCACAAACATTTTTCTCAATGTTACCCAATTTACCTTCTAGAATGTTTTTCTGACCTTCCAAAACATTCTGTTGCGCCTCAAGTCTTTCGAGAATATTCTGTTGTTCCTTCTTTTGCTCGTTTCGTTGCTCTTCAATCAGCTTCTTTTGTTCGTTTTGTTGTGCTTCCAGTTGTTCGAGAACATTCTGCTGTTCTTTCTTTTGCTCGCTTCGTTGTTCTTCAATCAGCTTCTTTTGCTCGTTTCGTTGTGCTTCAAGTTGTTCAAGAACATTCTGCTGTTCCTTCTTCTGCTCATTTCGTTGCTCTTCCAGCTTCTTTTGTTGTACTTCGAGTCGTTCGAGAACATTCTGCTGTTCTTTCTTTTGCTCGTTTCGTTGTGCTTCAAGTTGTTCGAGAACATTCTGCTGTTCCTTCTTTTGCTCATTTCGTTGTTCTAACAAAAGTTTCATCATACTAGAAAAATCTATATTTTCACTTACTTCCTCTTCTTCCACTTCTGTTTCAAAAACAAAAGTGTTTACGTCTTCCCCTTGCTGTTCCAAATAGTTACGCAAGCGCAGGACGAGCTCATTTTTCGATCCCGCTCTAGAAAGATTTCGCTTACCTAACTCACTTTTGAGCTCAATGCAAGTGAGCTCTTCTAACAACTTACCCATTTTCACTGTATATAATTATTATTTTCTTTTTACTTTTTTTTTTTTTTTTTTTTTACACTTTACTAGTCAAATAAGTTTTATTTACACTTCTGACACCAATGTAACGTGCGCTTAGTTCGCAAAAATAAAACTCTACTTTTCAATTTAATTCTACCACTTTATTTACTTTCGATATACACTTTATTGAACTCAACTCGACTTTTGGACTATCACTTGTATTTACTCTTAACTTTATCACTCTATAAACAAAACTGCCCTCTGGTTGCCTCGGGCGGGCTATTTATATCGAATGCCATGCCATCTAGAACTCTCCAGTAACTTCTACATTGTCGCCACATTTGCTGTCAAGCATCTATATACTCACACACACTGGTTTACAAGCAACGCC
The DNA here is from genome assembly GCA_914767635.1 of Melanostoma mellinum. Classification (NCBI taxonomy): domain Eukaryota; kingdom Metazoa; phylum Arthropoda; class Insecta; order Diptera; family Syrphidae; genus Melanostoma; species Melanostoma mellinum. The sequence goes on along the minus strand of OU612058.1, from coordinate 158,633,563 downwards.
TGTCATTTATACCATTCCATTAAAGTGTTGCCAGTTGTGTTTTCGGTTGAACGTTTTTCGATTGGTATAAAATGTTGGGTTCACGTTACAATATATTGAAAAAACGAATGAAGATGGTTTAGAACCCATATCTCCGATTTGCACCCTCTTATTTAATAGCACTTTCGGTTTTTTCTTTAAAATTAACCCATTAATCGATTCATGCAATAAAAGTCCATTCAATTTCGAGTTCCTTTATATGCCCTTTTTTACGACATAATTAATAGAAATAGACTATAAGAGAGTTCGCACGTTTTGCACTGTAGTTTGATTAATATTTATCTTAATCCCATACTTAGCTATATGAGTGTAAAGCTCTTGAAAACACAAAAAATTTTCTTTTTTACTGCGTTTCAATAACTGCAAAATTGTGCCACGTAGAGTCGTTCAAAGCTGAGAAAAATACAAAAAATGCCAAAAATTACGTTATTTCATCAACTTCTTTTGCGTTTATCTTAGCTTCTAGATCACCTGGAGAGCTAAAATTTAAAAGAGAACCTCCTTTTGTTATGTAAAATAAGTCCTCAAAATTTCAAATGAATTGGTCACTCCTGAGCCGAGATATGTAATAACGAAGTCGGTCGGATACGTGCGTGCATCTTTCCCGTGAAAAAAAACTTTGAGCTCGATGCGTTAACTGAAGACATCATTTGTCCGCCCCCAGGCTTCGGATTTCTTAGTTTTATACTTAATAATGACTGTTTTTTGCTATTACGAAGCGATCCGCGAAAAAAGTGGGTTTTCGATCCGCCCTAATACATATACACTACTCCAGAGACTCAACATAAAAGCAAGCACACACATTGAAAAAAATTTTTGACTATATTTCCTTGTTCCGGTTTCCATATCTCACTAAAAATAATTTCCATGGAAAACAAACAAAAGCGATTATTTTTTCAATCGAAAAGTAATAAAAGCATTATTTGTAAACATAAGTACGATAACGATAAGATGCCTCTTCAGTGCTATTAGAACTTAATTCGTGTGCGTATTCAACTGAATAAGAGCAACGTTCTTAATTTGGATTCAATTTCGCCACCCTTGTCCCTTACTGCTCAAGGCTTTAACATTTTGCGAGGGTTTATACTATAGGTAAAAATAATAGGAAACACTTTGCTCAATTCCTTTGAAAAATTTGGAATTAAAATATCAATTACATAGCTATTATATTCAAGAAATTATTTGAACTTATGATTGCAATGCCTTAAAGGCAAGCCTAAATACTGCTAATTACTTACACAATTGAAATTTTTTGTTATGGTGAGCTGCGAAAATAAACGACTTGTGGGGCTGTAATTGAGGGCAATGAACTTTTGGAAAGAAAGAACAAAAATTATTATGATGTTTTACACCTGACATTTCACCTTGGTAATAAGCAGTGTCAAATTGAGTTAAGGGTCTTTTCATAATGTAACTGGAGTTTCCTAGTCAACTTTATAGCGTTGATTTTCTGTACAAACCTGTAGGTGATAATTTCTTCTGCTAGCTTGTACACAGAATTTGGCTGTAGCTTAGTAAGGGCCGGTTTGTTCAGAGCGGGTTAAATAGGCAATTTGGTTATCAAGGATTCTACTTAATCCATGATTTAGAATCTGTGATCACCAAAGAGTGCTTGTTCACCTTTTTTATAGCTTGGTTAGCAAATCATGGGCTATTCAAAAATCGTTCCACTTTCCAGTCTATATCTACATACGTCAAAACTTAATCACGGAAATTATTGAAAATATAAACATTTTTTCAAGATAGAGTCAGTTTTTTTTCGGTTGTCAAAAGTATCGAGATTTGAATTTAATTTCATCCTGGCGAAATCAATTGTTTCAACAAGTGCTATGTTTTCTTCATGCACATCTGGTAGAATCTCTTCATTAATAAATTTATGGAAGAATTTACGCCATTTCAAACAATTCAGTGAAGATGCTTATTAATTTCCAAAAAAATATTTTTATGTGATAATGTCAGCCTGACAATTTTTAATTTCGAAAAATAGCTGTAATTTGAACAAAAATCAAGCCTGAACAAACTGAATATCAGTTAATCGTTGTTTAAATGGAGCTAACCCAGAAAAATTGATTGGTTAGCAAAATCCATGATTAAGAGCTCTGATCAGAGATTCCTTGATTAAATATTTCGTAAGCAAACCGAATCCATGATTATCATCTGGAATAATCATTGATTAGAAATAATCAAGCTTGAACAAACTGTCCCTAAGTCATACCATTGAATAAATATATATAGAAGTGAAAGCTGTATTCCTAAGCTTTTTGAATCACTCATGGTAAACTTTATGTTTTTTTAATTTAAAACCATATATTTCACCACATCAACATGGGTTTTTCGGTGGAAGATCCATTGTTTCAAATTTAATGGAACTAACATCAAACATCTCTAAAGGATTCGCGAATGGCCAACAAACTGATGTTGGTTACTTTGATTTCTCAAAAGCATTTGATCAGCTGAATCATCGTATACTGATAAAAAAGTTGGATCAACATGGCTGTGTTGGTTCTCTTCAAAAATGGTTTTTTTCATACTTGAATGGTCGAACCCAATACGTAAAATTTAAAACTTGCTTTTCAACAGCGATAGATGTTACATCAGGTGTACCACAAGGAAGTCATTTAGGACCTCTCCTTTTTCTATTATACATAAATGACTTGCCTGATGTGCTCCATCACTCAAAGATTCTCCTCTACGCCGACGATGCCAAGATATTTTTATCGTATTCAAATCCTACGGATTCTTCGTACTTACAAAACGACTTCGATGCTCTTCTGAACTGGACTGCGATTAATAAATTATCACTGAACAATTCAAAGTGCAAGATTATGACTTTCTCTCGTAAATCTTCGGATCACCAAGTGGATTTTGTGTTGAACGGGCAGTTACTTGAACGATGCGAAGAGTTCAATGATCTCGGAGTGCTCTTTGATCGAAAGCTTACTTTCAATGACCATATTGACTACGTAGTCAACAAAGCAAAATCAAGACTGGGGATGATTAAGCGTTGGTCGAAAGAACTTAACGACCCATATGTTACAAAGTCTCTTTGAACGGTGGCAAAATAGGTTCTCTCTCATTTCCTTTAAAATACAATTTCTCGAATTTAAAAGCCAAATATTGCGGCGATTTTGGTCTTTTGGTAACTTAAAACCCATTCGCTGCCAAGGACGAGTATCATCGTCCTTGGCATTTTATTCCGCACTGCCAAGACGAGTTTACTCCCGATCCATAACTATTTTTACAATACATATTTAAAATTACAAAACACCATTTTTCAACTAATTAATTATTCAATTATTTTATTTTCAAAATTAGAAATTGTTGTCTCAATACCATTTTACCATAAAACCCTTGAGGGACATATTTTAAAACCTAAACTGCCAAATTACCCTTATTTCAAAATAGTTTGTGTATGAAATAAGCAAAGCAGAGACAAAAACATAAACAATAATAAATTGTGACTATTGCTAGGTAACAATCCTCTTATGCCGAGTTTGAGAAAGTTGTTTAATTCGGGTGTCAGCTTCTATATTTATTCAATGGTCATACATAAGCGTTTGGAAGAAATCTGAAGGACAAGTTTTCTCGGTTTCCATCAAAGAATCGAATTTGAATATTCTCGCGTTGACAGATTGAAAAGAAACTACATATCTCGAAGGCACAGAGTGGAACCAGAGATTCAACAGCGTCTAGGTAGTAATGCCATTTGGCCACAAGCTTAATTAGACCGACGCAACGGGGAACCCTAGTCACAATTTTTCGATCAGTTGATTTGATATTGATATCAATTTAATAAAGTGAACGACTTTTAGCTGTAAGTCGAAGGGTAAATATTTCTGTAATGTCATGAAAGGTTTGCTAGAAAAAGATGTTGTTGTTGCGTTTCCGGAATGAGTAATATATAAAATGTAATAAAATATAATAAGTAATATACAGGGTGTCCCGTAAAGCGTGTTACATATTTTGGGATGTGATTCTTGGTCACATTCTAAGAAAAAATTGTTTTATAGTAAAGTCCGTTTCTCAACTTTGATATTTGCGCCACCTTAGACGAGGTCTTCCCCTTCGGCGATTTCCCTGCAATGTGCTTTCGAAAACCCGACGAGCCGGAACGTTTGGGTCCATCCGCTCTACATGGCCCAACCATCGTAGCTTCGCGATGCGTACTCTTCTGGATATGCCCATGTCGCGGTACAGCTCATACAGCTCGTTGTTGTATCTTCTTCTCCACACATTGTCTTGGCATACGGGACCAAAGATCATTCGGAAAATTTTTCTTTCGAAACGACCAAGGGTTTCCTCATTCGATTTCAATAAGGTCCATGCTTCAGCGCCGCAAAGCAGGACTGGGATCATCAAGGTCTTATACATGGCTAATTTGGTTGTTCTGGAGAGGGTTTTGTTTCTCAAATGCTTTCTTAACCCAAAGAAACAATGGTTGGCAAGAGTTATTCTCCGTTTGATCTCCGCACTGATGTTGTTTTCCGTGTCTACAGCGGATCCTAGGTAGACAAAGTTCTGTACTACCTCGGAGTTATGTTTGTCTATGGTGACATTTTGTCTAATTTGTCGATGTTCAGTGTCCTTGTTAGATGACAGCATATACTTCGTTTTGCCCTCATTAACCATCAAACCCATTTTTGTTGATTCTGTTTCAATACTCGCAAAAGCACCTATGATATAACGCTTTTTTCATCCCATTACGTCAATATCGTCTGCGAAGGCGAGTAATTGTTAAGACTTTTGAAAGATTGTTCCTCTGGTTTTGATGTTTGAGTTTTGTTTTTGTTTTTTTTCAAGATCTGCCGTAATGTGAAAATTTGGTCTATTGTGGATTTCTCTGGTCTAAAACCACATTGAAAATGACCTATCAAGACGTTGACGTGGGGTTTCAGACGATCACATATTGCAGCAGACAAGATCTTATAAGCGACATTAAGAAGGCTTATCCCTCTATAATTCTCGCAATTGTGAGGGTCTCCCTTCTTTAGGATCGGGCATACGATACTGAGGTTCCATTCATCGGGCATGTTTTCTTCCGACCATATTTTGCAGATCAGCTGGTGCATGCTCCTCTTCAACTGATCACCAGCTGCCTTGAAAAGTTCGGCATCATGACCATCTGCACCTGCAGTCTTATTTTTTGATTTAAGTTTGCATATAGCAAGCTTAACTTCTTCTAGGTCGGGAGAACGGCATTCTTGATCATCGTCCAAGCTGATCGGGGCAATCTGCCTGACAGCGGAATTTGTGTCCTCATCGCCGTTAAGCAGTCTGCAGAAATGATCTTTCCAGATCCTCAGTAGCGACTGTGACTCTATAACTATGTTTCCCTGCTGGTCTTTACAAGCTTGAGTTCGGGGTTTGCCACCCTGGCAGGATCTTTTTACCTTTTGGTAAAACTTCCGAATCTCGTTCCTGTCTCTCTACCTCTCTATTTCCTCAAACGAGCGCATCTCATGGTGCTTCTTTTTCTTTTTGAGAATTCGGTGTTTCTCCCTTCTTTTCTCCTTGCAAATCTCGTTATACTGATCGTAAGCAGTCCTCGTTCGTTTTTGAATCAGCGTTTGTCGTGCTTTTTGTTTGGCTGCATTTGCCTACCAGCATTCTTCATCGAACCATGGATTTCGTTTTGGTGGCCGAGTGAAACCCAGAACCTCAGAAGCAGCGGTTCTGATGGCTTCTTAAGTCTAAAATTAGGTCTCTACCTTCGGTATTGTCAGAGATATCGAACTTAACACAGGTCAGGGTACACCAAAGTAAGCCTTTTTTTAAATTGTCAAAAAGTTATGTCAAAGTTGAGAAACGAGCTTTACTGTATAACAATTTTTGAAGTGAAAACTTCTTTAGGCGCGTTTGGCACTTTTGCGATGGGGGTAAAGCAATGAATTCGCGACATTTTTTGGCTCATCGTATTTCGTATGTAAAGTCATCATAGCCCAGCGTCTCAGGTTCGATTCCCAGCCATGACTTACATTTATTTATTTATTTTAAGTGAAAACATAAATAAAAATTGTCGCCACGGCTAGGATTCGAGCCTGAGACCCTGAGTTTAATAGCCAACGACTCGACCATTGAGCCAAGAAACATCTTAAATTTAATGCTGCTAAATGACTTAAAACAATGTTATAGCAACATTACCTAGTAATACTACCGACTCCCGACTCGGAGAAATTCAGAGAAGAAAGAAAGGAATTAAAGGACAGAGAAAAATTTATGCAACGCAGAAAAAATAAAAAGCACCAAATATTTTACTATCATTACAATGAAGTGGATGAGTGAAGCTGGAAATTTCATCATGGCAGAGTAGGAGACGCACTGGTCGATGATTCGAACTTTACAACAAATTAAAAGAGATCAACAACTCATCGCGATGATTTATCGATGGAGTTGAAATGGTTGCATGAAAATAGTTTGAAAACCATTACTCAAATATTAATTAATTTCGTTTCTAAACTTAATGCATTGTCTTTTTTTTTCATTTCATTGCCAATGTTTACGAGCGCAGTTACGAGATCTTTAACTATCGTTAAAAAATTGAATGTATTGATTTCAACAGAATTTCACAAGGGTGACGAAGAAATATAGATATGATATTCCAGATTCCAATTTAGTTGAAAGTTTCACAAGGCACGATCGTCCAGCAACAGGAGTAGCTATCTATAAAAGGTTGTCTGATACAACTGCCATGTTTTGCTCAAGTCATATGGATTTGCATACGAGGTACACTAGTTTTTGATATCGGCGATTTGTGCTTCTGCATACCTTCACGATAAAATTGGGGAGAGATTTGATGATTTCCTAATGATTTTGAGTGGTGATTTTAACATCAACTTCGCCGATGCTACTAATTTGCCACTTTTTCAATTTTCAAAAGAAGAACACTAATTTACAATGACGAATGACCGCAGCTTTAGTACAACGAAATATAAAGCGACGATTGATGCAGTCTTTGCGATATATTTTAATAGATTCGAGACAAAATTGTTCGATTCCTATTTAAGTTACCATAGACCTATTATTTCAGTATTAGAATACGATGATTGTAGAGATGATAATAGAAGATATGAAATTGTGAATGAAAACTCATAAGTTTCATTGATGTTCTTCCTTATGTACACCTACATATTTTATAAAAGATTTTCCTATACGTTAAAATATTTACTGGAAATTCAATTCTGTTTTCACTTCTGTCGGCACTCCCGGAGTGCTTCTTTTTTTTTTTCTTAGAATATGACCAAGAATAACATCCCGAAGTATGTTACACGAATTACGGAACACCCTGTTTAAACTAAATTAAGTTCAAAAGAGCGATTTAACAATCTAATGGACTAGAGGACACCGGTGGCGTAGCAATCTATCTATTCAAACAAACATTGCGAAAAAAATGTTGTATAACACCAAAATAAGGTGATTAAACAAACAAAACATACCAAACTTTTTACCTCCTAACAAAAATGCATAGAGTCATGCAAAGTCAACGTTGTCGACAAGTGCTTATGAAATTTGGAAACATAAACGACATACTTTGTATTCTTTGATTTTCAAAGCACGGTCTCCCATCATAGCAAAAAAAAAAAGACAACTCCTGGTAATTTTGCAGAAGTTACCCACAGAAGTTGAATGTTTAAACTGTGAAGTTCATAACCCGGGGGTGAAAAGTCATTATGAAATTATGAGTTTGCTCGTTTAAGCCCTTGGGTTGCCGTGCGGTCGCCAAAAACCAAAAACTCAAACTAGTTTTGGAAGTTTTTTTAGCCCAAGGTTTGCCCTCAACTTTTGCCCTGAAGTAGCACTATGTATTTGCTATGGTGAGTTAAGGCAACGAACAGGACTGTTAAATATAAATATTTGTCATTCATCAAACGACAGGGCTGTGTTGTGATTCCGTGATTTAGCGTGTTTTTGAAAACCGAAACCCAGTTTGTTTTTAACACTTAAATATAGAGTAGTTGTCAAGGAAACCGGTTTCAACCCTGGGTAAAGTTCAGCATACGAACCTTATTATCATCTGTGTACAGATAATCTCTATCACTTGGTCGTTTCGTTGAAAATAGTCGAGATAAAACTTTCATTGGAAAGTTTTAACATGATTTCCATAGCAGCGATTAGGGGGTGAATAAAATCAGCACAGTTCATGGTTTTTGGTTTTCATGGATGCCTGAAGGTTTCAACATCGAGTCCATTTTATAAAAGGGACTTATAGAGACTCCCGTGGGCATGGCATTTAAATTTAAAGAAAAATTATTTAGCAACATCCAAGTACATTTTGCGCATACTTGTGGGTTTGCTATAATAAGTTCGTAGTTATGGTTGCGTAAATTGTAAAGAGACGAGAACAATTCAAATAGTTGAACGATGGTTTTACAAGGTTGGAAGTTCTCTCTCATAGATTGTGCTAATTTAAGCACTTCACAAATGGCGGTTTTCAGTAAATTGCTTATGTGCATTAACCACAGACTCCGGGGTACGGGATTATTATATACAAAGCTCTGATGGTTCTCAGGTTTCCTTATCAACCCTAAAAAATAAAAAAAAAATGGGTTTTTGATTTTCAAAAAAACATTAACAACGGGATCCCTCACGTTTCAGGAAAGTACATGCTATTTAAAACTCCTGTTCATTAATAGAACTCACCACAGCAAAAACCAAAGGCAATTTTAGGTTGAGTTCAAGAAAAAGCTAGGGCTCAAAAAACACATAGTTTAGCATTCGCTTTGTTGTGGTACAAGCCAAACCCAAGGCCTAGATGAACGGAAATGCTTTGCAGTATTCAGAAATAACCAACCTGATTCGTAGAATTCTGTTAATCAACAGAGAGAATTGAATTCTGAGTTTTGTTCTTGGATGTATCTGACCACAGGTTTGTGGATAGTCGGCATTTTGTTTAAGATGTTTTTTCTTGCCCTAGTGGCTTGAGAACATAGATTTTCGTTTTGGACTAAAATTGTTGAAACTTTGTACAAATACAACAGCTTCCTTTCTCCGTTACGTCAATATGTACAGCTGCGGTCAAAAAAATAGTAGTATAGAGCTTATGAAACAACAAAATTGAAAAAAACTGATCAGTAAATTCTAATTTAAAAAACCAATAACGTGGTTTTCAAAGTAGTGTTTTAAGCTTTTATTTACAAAAAAAAAAAACATCAGTTTAATATTATTATCCGATAGTTGCAAGTTTATTGAACAGATGTTGAAATTCAGCGGTCAAAAAAATAGTAGTATTAGGAAAATCTACCTTGAAATGTTACGAAATCGAAAAATTATGTCAAAGCTTTTATGTGGCTTATTGTTCGAACTTTTAATTAGTAATTAGTTACATGTCCCTTGTTAGCTATAACAGCAGCACAACGAAGTTGAATAGAGTTTATCAGTTTTCCACATCTTCCTTGCTTATCGAACTCCATGATTGCTGTAAAGCTTCCCAAATGCCTGTGTTGTTGCTTGGTTTGAATCTAGAAACATATTTTTTTACATCGCACCACAGGTTTTCGATGGGATTAAGGTCCGGAGACTATGCGCGCCACTCTATCACATCTACTCTACTTTCCTGGAACCATTGCTTCTTGCTGAAAGACCCATTTCAGTGGCATTTCAATTTCAGTATACGGTAGCATTTCTTCCTGCATTATCTCAACATAGAGATGCTGATCCATAATGCCTTCAATCCGGTTTATGGGTCCCACTCCGTAGAAGAAAAAACATGCTCATACCATTATGATTGTAAAGCGTGGATTATGTTTGGTTTTAGGAGGTCTTCTTACATATTGACGAAATCCATTTCCACCATATAAAACAATTGAAGTGTAACGGTTTTTCACTATCAACGCAATACAAAGTCGAAAAATACCAATCTATGCAATGCTTTTACTCGCACTACTATTATTTTGACCGCAACTGTAGGTATTTACATAAGGATTGTTCGTTGAAGTCCTAGGGTCGTCCTGGGGTCACCACAGAGAAAACTAAAGTCACCCTGAATGTCAAACTTAGTATTTTTTGAGCCCTAGGGTTGACCTGGGTTTGCCCTCAACTCGCCCTAGATTTTTGCTGTGGTTATTTGAGGACTGTCAAATGGCATGTGTTTTTGTTCAAATGAAAGGGATGTGTGGTAATTTTGTCCAACTCATAGGGTTGTCAAAAAAACCTGGGTCAACCCTGGGTAAAGTTCAACGAACGAACCTATCATTTCCATCTTTTTTCTTAAAAGCCAAACAAAAAGCAACTGAAACAAGATGGTGTTGGTGCTGCGGTCGAATCGTTGAGCAATGTAATCATTTTCGTCGATTTGTTCAACAAATTGACCAGTGTTAACTGGGCCTGTATGTATGTGAATCCAATTACATTATCATTTTGCATTCAAAAGATTAAAAAGAAGAAACCCTTCGCAAATCATTCAGAAAGATAGTAAGAAAAAAGTGCTTTGAAATTGAGCCTAGAGGAAACCTCTATTCGAAACTACATGAACTTAAAATTTATTTGGTCAACGTTCAAATGTTTTTAGACGTGTTGTTTCAATAAGAAGTGAAACTCTATCGGTTTGTCATTATGCTTTAAAAGTGATTTGGGGAAGGTTGACGGCCGCAGCTGGCTCGAATAAATTGCAGCCAAGAGACCCAATTTTCAATATTTTGCAGCATTTGGGAGCGTATGTCAGCAATAATGAGACGAATATTTTCTTCCAAGGCGTCAATCGTCACGGGCTTATCTGCGTAGACGGTCAAATTCACATAGCCCCACAATTTATAAGCCAGCGCAGCGTAATTCAAGGTGTTAAAAACGTGTTTAGACCCTGAAAATATTACCAGAATTTGTAAAACGATAGCTTTCCATCAACCGCTGAAAGAGAAGATACATAAAACAATCCTTTGATGATAATATCGACGATAAACGATTGAACGGTAGTCTAAAAAATAACGGAATCTGTATTTATCACGTCGATGAATTCGATCGAGAAGCGGTGGAAGCCCGCCGAGCCTGAACCAAATCCCACTGAATTCGTAGAATCTCGTTCCATTTTCCACCGCTCATCACCACCGTTTTAATGAGGTTAGGAGGAGGAAGATGGATGAAAAACTGTTAACAGAATAAGCACCTATTTTCTATAGAATTAGAAATATCTCCGCTTTTTGCTTGGGAAATAACAATTGTCAATACAGCTATTAAGAATAATTGCATCGTAAGGATTATATTCGCAGTCGGAGTGAGTTTCTTGATTACAAAAGCCATGTTTTATTGGGAATTTTATAGTCATCTTCACTAACGAGTCTCAATAAAGCGCTCTACTCACTAATGCAACTTTATTCCATAAACTCCATTTACCAGCCATCCCTGTTGTTCACTTCTGAACACTCACTTATTTTTGTTCACTAATCGTTGTTATTTTCCCATGAGCGATGTTTTCCGATGTGCAAACGTGAGTATAGATTCCCAATAAAACACGGCTGAAATTGAAAACCTTTTTATTTTATTTATTTTTATTGATTCAAATAATTTACAAATAAATTTACAAATTATTTTAGTTACGGCATCTGGGTAATAAAACCACACGATGCCGTATTTTGGACCTTTAAGTTAAAAAAAAAAATTCATTAATACATTATTCAAAGTTGTGTGAAAAGTAGACAAAAAATAAAAAATTTGAAAAATAACAATTTTGTTATACATATAAAAGTAATTAACAAGTTATACTTTATTAAATTTGTTATGAGCATCTTTATCCTCTCAATTGTTTGATGATCTGCTGGATTAAGTATGATGGCTAATTGGTTGGGTATCCGAGTTCTTTCTAGCGAAGGATCAATTTGGCGAGATAGAGGGCATTCGATGTGCAAATGTGAGTATATAGATTCCCAATAAAACACGACTGAAATTGAAAACTTTATCAGTGCACAGTGCCCCTGTTCTGTAGCTATATCGCATCGATAACATCGATCGAGAAACAGTGAGAACCGGAACGAAATTCTACTAAATTCACAGAATTTCGTTCCAGTTTTTTAACGAGGTGGTAGTTACATAACAGTGGCACAGGTCCCTTAGGTTTTTTGGAATTACCGCATTGTATTGAACGGTAAACGTCTATCGGATTTATGAAAATATCGTTGATTGTCTTTTGGAATGATGAGTATTCTTCCTTGAATGTGGTAAGCTGTACCATATTTTGAGAAACTATAGCACTGAGACTTCATTGTATGCATTTGAGCAAAAGTCAGCCAAATAAATGAGGAGATTGCGTTCCATATTGCTTTTGAAGAAAGCTAAACGTAATCGTTTTCTTTTAGTCGGATGCAAGAATGACGTCATTGTGCTGCAGTTGGCCAAATACAGGAAATTTTTTTCCCACAATTTGGTTAATTCGTTCTAATGTGCTCTCCTTTTTCTGAATAAGCAAATTGAGAAGAATTCTTTGAATCTTTAAGATATTCCAAGACATGTGTAAGTTCTAAGGTTGGATGAGCACACTCAAATCTCAAGGATCTATATTGTGTTTCAAGTTCTAAGGCTTTTCTTATTATTTTCCAAGTTTTATTGTTCATCAATCTTACAAGTATGCTGTATGCATTTATGTGTACCTAACCGAGAGAAATTAGTTGTTCCATAAAGTAGACATCCAACCATACCCATACACTTCCATTCATTGAAAGTGTTGCCTACACTTACCAAAACTGTATGGGATGTTTCCTAGCCAACATATTATTCATGTTAAGTTATTGCATAGTAAAGCATAGAAAACAAGAAGCAGAAAATTACTTCAACTTGGTATAGAAGGATGTGTGTGGATGGTATATAGTTTATCGGAATAATTGCTACAAAATATTCAGCATCAGTAAACCTGAAAATGGAAGCTTAAAGGTAATGATTGTGTTTGTTATTTACTCATTTAAACATACAATACTAACAGCTAATGAAGTTTACCACATGAACTGAGCAATCAATACCAAATGTGGAAAAACCCACCAATGTCGGAAAGCCTTTCTAAGAATTTGGACAAAACTTTCCTAGTAACAAAATACTCCTTCCTCCGACAGACGAAACTGGGCGAAATTATTCATCTATGTGAAGCTTTTACAAATTATTCAGCCTTTCATATTTATGTAGGAAGCGCAAACCAAATTTCAAGCGAATTAATTAAATACCTTCCGGATGTTATAGCGATCAGGAAAACGAATCAGGAAAATTTTTATAAATGGAATTATAACTATGTTTTCGCTAGGACAAGTTTTATACCAATCGATGGCAAATAACCTAGAAAATTGTTTGTTACCAAGAAAATGTCGAATTGAACCAAAATATTTATGTTACAACTGGATTTTTCTATTTTCCTGGTACAATTTAATTTTTCGTGTAAGCTGATTGGAATTTCAGCCAAAATGGAATAAATTGTTCCAATTATTTGGATTCCTTTTTCCATGTATTCACAGGGGATTCTTTTTTCGTGTGCATTGCATTAAGGCAAACCAATTGCTGGTTTGTGGCTGGGAAGAGTTGAGAACCAGGCAACTGAATTATTTTCCATTTTCGCTATAAACGCTCAAAAAATTCATGTTTCCATTTGTCTCGCGTTTTCCTCATGGCTTTTCCTGATCGCTATAATTGGTACCTTATAGCGATCAGGAAAAACCACCAGGGAAAGATATGATTTCCTGGTAAGCCTTTTTATAGCGAACAGTAAAAATATGTCAGTTGCCAGGCTGTCACTTCTTCGCAGACGGTGATTTGATGGCTTATCTCATTGATAATTCAAGTAGTCCTTACATTGGTTTGAAGATCAGACTATTACGCTCTATTTGATAAGAATTCGGCTCCATAAGCAAAAGAGATCAACTGAATTTTTTATTCGTTCGATTCGAGACAACCATTCGCTTAAAGCAAATTGTCTTCAATAAAAAATGTGCCTCAGGCTTCCATTCTGTCTTTGACTCTCTTCCTTGCCTTCGACTCAAACCTAAGTTTTTTCCATTTGCCTTCAGTTTACAAGACATTTTAAAAAAGAAAAGATTTTTTTTTTTAAATGTATGTTGAAGATCGTAAAGATCACCTCAACTCCATATTGCGCTTCGCCCAGGTACGGCAATTGGGCTCATCAGTTAGATGTTGCCGTACCCTTCTAAGACGCAAATTTCGTTCGGATTACACCGACACTTATAAAATTTACTTCACATACAGTGAATTTTATTTCTTAACAAATGTACAAGACATTACTAAACTTAATAGTGATGGTGACCTTTTCGTTCTTCAACATACATTTTCAAAAAAAAAATATTTTCTTTCCTTTTTAAAATATCTTGTAATAATTCAATGAACATTAAATACTCACACGAACAGACCAGGAGGAAGTAGCTAAGAGCAAAACAAACATTAAGAAAGTAGATTTAATTATTATGTGCACATAAGAAAGTGGACTGAGTTTCCATTATCCTATGTCACGAAGTGGGAGATAACCTGAGCCATGAAATTTTAGAGCTTTGTTTTTAGATCACTTGTGCATCAGACTCATATAAATGCTGCTTCAAAATGGCAACAAATGGCATAACCGTAAATTCTTTTCTTTGGTGGGTCTAATAGCCTTTGAAGTAGAAAGAAAGCCGGTGGTTGTTATTTTCATTTTTTGAGCAATAAGGCCAAAGGGTCTTATTGTCGCGGGGCTTAGTGCACTGCACCACCTTCAGATAGCTTCTTGGTAAAAATGGATTTTTGTCTACTGCTAAATGCTTATCACATAAACAACAGCAACAATTTATCCAAAAAAGTTTGTTGAGAGCCAAAATGAAGCAATCCGACAGTCGACGCATCCAGCATAGTTGAGATAAAGTTGTTAAATAAAGTAAACAGGGTGGCGCAACAGAGCGGGGTGTCCCGGGGCCTAGCGCATTTCTCACAACCATGCCTTGAGAGGGAATGGAGGAGAACCACAGTTTTACCTCTATTCCGAACGGCTAATCGAGGAAGCAGTTTTCATGGCAATGAATTTACTAAAGGAAGACTTGCCAACTCCTCACGAATGGTGATACCCGTTGGTTTCCGTTGGGATTCGAACCACATGCCTCCTGCCTCACGGGCAGACATGCTAACCATCACGCCACGGGTATCACGAGATAAAGTTGTTATTAATCGTAATTTGATAACAGACACCCTCAATCCATCCCTTTCTTAAGGAAAAAACCTGCGATAGAAATACGAACTGGCTATCTTACAGTATTTGTGCATCCAATAAACGCCTGCTTCATTGGGTACGCGTTAAGAATAATGGATAATAGTTCAATCGTAGAATCAATTGATTATCTTGAAAGTCGTCGAAACCTTATCTGTCTCACTTTTTTTATAGCTTTTTTCACAAACAGTGCTCTAACAAATTCCTCATCTTAAACAATTAAGCTGCAACACCCGCCTCGTTAAAAAGGCTCATCAGTTTTACCTTGAGGCCAACTTCGAACATACAATCAAGTGTAAAGATTCATATTTTAATCCCCCTACCCGAATGTAGACTGCTTTACGAGATTCTATGATATTTGAACTAATAACATCTAATACGAATCTACCACGCAACAGCCAGATATGTTAACCATTTGGCCACGAGAACAGGCATTCTCGTTACTACTGATGTTTTTCTTCCTGATGCTCAACTTTAGCTCTCACAATAAATAGAACTAGTCACTTCCGGTTACATGAGACACAGTCCCTGTGATTAACTCTAGGACACAGAAGAAGTAATACAGAAGAGATTCAGCTTGTACTCGCTTTGCCTGAAACTCTGTCTTATTTTATTCTGCGGAGGAATCAATGAAAGCGTCTTCTTTGAATTGACGGCAATATCCGGCTACAGCTGAGTCTCATTACTTCCACTTATTTTAATGTAATTTTCACTTTGATTTAAAAAAAAAAATGTTCATTATGGCAGTTTTACTTTCCTACGAACATCTCAAAGGTCTTTCAGCTCTCCCACTACAAGGGATCTCCCTTTTGGGTAGCTACGCCGCGCCGTACTTACAACATTTACATACTTCCAAAAAGAACAGCAATCACCAGTGCTCATGCAAACAAACAAGCTTCATGTCAACGTCATTCTTATATTTATTTTTCGGGAGAAGCCTTAACGACAAAGGTATGTCCTTCATCCAAAGACTACGCCTTTCAAATGTTTTCACACAAATTGCCTTAATAAATTTGTTTTGATACTAATACTTTTTTATTACAGTCTCATGCCATTAAAAATATTTTAAGACAAATTCATCTCCTCGACCATAAACACGTTGGTTGAATCTAAATGTGCCTTGTTCGACAAATGAGCATATACACAGTACACACATAGATGTTTGTAATGCTGTAAAGGCATTATGTTCTTTTGGAGGCTCTATCCAGCAATTAAGGTAGGTAATATATATTTCACCTTCAATAAAGTGGTTCCTATAACAACCATAAGCCGCTTTATTGTTGTACATTTTATGGTCATAGAATTTGATTTACAAAGGCTGATCCTTAATTGTTTGCGATAAGCCAGAAGCACATTTAAAATTTTAAGGGAGTATTGAGGTTACTTAACAACTTCTACTGGAATAATATAAGTAGTCTGTCTTGAAGCTATCAAGGAATTTTGAAGGAATATGCTGCAAAATAATGCTCACAAGCCGCAAAACAATGCCGTAAACATACTCGACAGCAATACAAAATTGTAAATTGCTTCAATGATTTCAAGCAAATTGCTTGAAAGCTGCTTCAAGCCTCCTTGACTTAATTGCTTCGGACTTATTTTCGTTCTTTAAAAACACGACCTCTCTTTAGATGGTATATTTGAGAATAGTTTAAATTTTTGCACATTGTATTGACTTCTCCCATAAACTTTAAAACATTCGATTTAGAAATCTCAAACCCATGAATATCTTTGAACAGAAAAATATTGCCACTGACTGGCCTAGGAATAAATGTCAGCCTTTCTCAAATGCCAATGAAAAAGTAAATACCACTTTTGGTATCTAATAGTTGACCTATTTGTGAAACAAATTCCTATTAAAATTGTCACTGTGCGTGACAGAAAATGTCCTTGTTTGCTTTTGAGGTACTTACAGTGAAGAAAATTTAAAGAAAATTGTGTGCAAAGTCCTTCAAATTTAATTGGGTTGGGAGTGTTGCCGGCTTTATCGTATACCCACATATACACATCTACATATATCTATATGCACATACAAACTAGTGTTCATTCCTATGATTCGCAGAGCTAAGGAAAGATGTTTAAATTAAACAAAATATCGACTGAATGACTTGACAAATCTTTTTTATATTTACACTCGCAGTGGAACGTTGTAAAATGTGTTTTTTAGAGGTTTATAAAAATAAAATGAAATAAACACGTAATAATAAGAACATAAAGGGTTTCGAGCATAGGAGGCACAAGGCTGGCTCGAATAAAACGTATTAGGTCACTTTTTGGAGCAACTGGTGCCGTATATCGGCTTCAAAAATTTGCAAGCTCCGAAGTAGGTCTTTTGATTTTGATATGGTCAAACGTACTGACACCCGTGGTGCGATGGATAGCATGTCCCACTGTTAATCTAGAGGTACGAGTTCGAATCCCAACAGAGGCAAAAATGTTTTTTCCACGGGTATCGCCTTTCGTGATGAACTGGCAAGTCCTTCGTTAGTATTCATTGCCATGAAAAGCGCTTTCTCAATAAGCCGTTCGGAACCGGCAGAAAATTGTAGGTCCCTTCCATTCGATTACAAGGCATGATTGTGAGAAAAGCGCTAGGCCCAGGGGCTCCTCGCTCTGTTTCGCCACCCTATTTATTTATTTATTTTTACTGACACAAATACACCGGAAAATGTGCTAAGAGTACTTCATACTGCTTTTTCAATTTCTTTGTTATTTATTGTGTGGTTGAAATTTCAAACTATGGCCGTGTTTTATTGGGAATTTTATAGTCATCTTCACTAATACACTCAATAAAACGCTGTACTTACTAATGCAACTTTATTTCATAAACTCCATATACCAGTCACTTTTGAAAGTGACTTATTTTTGTTCATTAGTCGATGTTTTGCCATGTGCGATGTTTTGCGATGTTTTGCTAAAGCGAGTATAGATTCCCTACAAAACACGGCTTATGTCCGAGAAAGGCAAACATGAGTACATTTAATTTTTTTTTTTCAAACGAAAAAAATAATTTAATTAACTAAGCGTATGGTTTTATTTAACTTTGTTTGACTTTCTGTTTATTGTTCACATTTAAGTTGGTAGAGAGTTCCAGAGCTTAGTAGCATGTACAAAAAATAACCTGGATGAGTAAACGAAAGTGTATGAAGGTAAAATTAAATTCATTGTCCTTCAGACTGCGCAAAGCATAATTTTTCAAATAAGTATGAAGGTTCTGTTCCTGACTAGGTTTTATTTCACACGAAAAAAACTAGGAAAAAATAATCTATAAAAACTTTCCAAGTAAAAGAAAACACGTCCACTTTGATTGCTTTATAATTCGGTTGTATTTAATTTCTAGAACTTTTCTTGTCATATGACTTTATGTACATTCGCTTCATTAATTTTCTATTAACATTCTATGTTTTTGTTTATATTTACATTTTGTGGAACGTATGTTTAGTATTGTTTATTTTCGTTGTAAATGTTTCCATCCAGTTCCAAACAGGTTCTTTTCTCTGTATTATTTTATGCAAGAAAATATAACATCTTGATTCAAAAAATTGATTAAAAGTGAATCCTAGTACAAGTCGATGGTAGTGAGAGACATGTTCGAATCTCCGCAAACAATAAATGTATCTTATAATATGATTAAAAGCGACAAGCTATTTATGCTGTGAATGAGAGTCCAACTTAGGGTAAAGAACTGAGCTAATCGAAGATAGGCAAGAGAAGCGATTTAGTGATTTTAATTTTTGTGTCAGTCGGTATAAGAGAAGAAAACATATTTAGTTTACGGAGACCAGCATATATACGACCAACAGATAAGTTAATATGATCAGTGGCAGAGAGGTATCGATTTATTTTAAAGCCTAGACTTGTGACACTAGCAGAGAATTCAAGTTTAAATTCAGATAAAAGTATAGCTGGCAGATTATTTGTATCGAACTTGCGTTTGTAAATTGCAATTATTTGTGATTTGCCTGGATTGAGCATAAGATCGTTACTCAGAGACCAAGCATGGATCTCATTCAAATCCTCATTCATTCTACAAGTCAGATCCTCCAATAAGTTGAACCGTTGCGATATGTAAATTTGAACATCATCCGCGTAGAGATGAACCATTACATTCTTGCAAACATATGGCAAGTCATTAATGAACATGCAAAACAAAATTGGACCCAAAATTGAACCTTGTGGCACTCCAGTAAGCAAATGGATGGACTCAGAAAATAAATTGCCAACTTTTACTTTTTGAGTACGATGATGTAAATAGTCTTGAATAAGGCGCACTGATCTATCACTGAAGCCAAAATACAATTTAAGAATTTTACATAGAAAACTATGATTAACTCGGTCAAAAGCTTTAGTAAAATCGAGCAGGCACAGGAGCGTAAGCTTTTCTTGATCATACTCAATGCGGATGTCGTCAAGGACTTTTACCATGGCTGAAGAACAGCTGTGTTCAGCACGAAAACCCGATTGCACCGGAGAGAACAGTTCACGAATTCGCATGTGGTTTGAAATCTGACTGGATAAGATTTTTTCAAAGATCTTAGAGAGGCAAGGCAGCAAACTAATGGGACGGAAATCAGAAACACCAGAGGGATTGTTCTTTTTAGGCACAGGAATAACAATAGCGCGTTTCCAACATTGTGGAAATGAGGATGATGTGATGCAAAACTTAATTATGTTTGTAAGTGTGGGTGTAACAATGGGTAAGACAATTTTTATAAACCGAATTGGAATTCCATCTTCACCAACAGCATTGGAACTAATGGAAAGAACGTTTCTGATCAGATCATTCTCAGATATGACTTCAAAGTCAAACTCTGTGGGAGGTTCGTAAATAGCAGAGTTGTTCACTGTGAAGCTAGATGAGGGTAGGTTGCTGGTGATGAATCCTGTATTGAGATCGTTAGGATGAGGAAAATCGCTAACGATTACTTTTTTTGCCAATATCAAACGAACGCAGATTATTCCAAAATTTACGAGAACTTTGAACAGGGTTAAATTTTGAGAAATAATATTTTTTCTTGTTTCTTCGAGTTATAAATGAGGCTTGATTACGAGCTCGACAAAAATTCTCCCAGTTTGAAGTCGTGATAAGATGCTTCCACTTAGAATACAGTTTGCGCCGTTTTTTTTTTTTATCGAATTTAAGACTTCTGAAATGAACCATGGGCAGTTTGTATTGCTAATAGCAACAGTTTTCAAAGGAACATGTTTTTCATAAAGCTCAAACAGAAATTGTTGAAATAAGATATTTTTTTTCATTAACGTTATATAAACCATGACACAGATAAAACGTACAATTGAAGACGTCTTCTTGTAGTGCACTAAAGTTCACAGATTTGTAATCACGAAACTGAAAGGAAGAAGGAGACGAGACATTATTAAAAACAATATTATATGTACAAAACAACAAATCATGGTCGGATAAACCTTCAAGAGATAGCTGGTCAGATAAAAGAACGTTATTTAAGTCAGAAACTATCATAAGATCAAGAAGGCTTGGGTTAGAATTTGGTCCGAAACGAGTAGCATAGGAGTTTACTAGAGAAAGTCCAGAGGCTGAAACTTCGTCCATAAGTTGGCTTGCTCTTGTGTCAGATAGAAATAAATCTGCGTTGAAGTCACCGCAGACAATTATATTTTCATAGACCGCCGTAAATTCTCTAAGAATTGAGAAAAGAGGCTCAGGAGAAAAAACTTCGGTTGGGATTATAAGCAACACTTAACAAGCATTTTATGTTCGTATCATAAACCTCAACAATCAAAAACTCAATGCCGCTGGTATGTGGTATCAGAAAAGGATATAATTTTTACATTTAAACCAATCTTGTAGTAGATAGCAATGCCACTCCCAAAAGTATCAGTATCTCTATCATTGCGTAAAAGCCTATAGCCAGGAGTCAGATACAAACTATCAGAAAATAGAGGTTTGAACCATGTTTCTGTTATGCAAATAACATCAACTCCCGATGCGTCAATTTCATGCTTTAAAAAATCTAGTTATGTAGATATCGACCAATTTTATTTAATATGGAGAATGGGAGTTTTTGACAAAGGTGGCTCCTTTGCCAACACATCGCAGTTCGCATTAGAGCCGAAAGTCTCGGCTCTTCTACTTGCTGGAATAGTCGTCTCTGGGTTCTCTTCAATTTAACGGTAAAGTTGATTAGGCAGGAAAAAGGAATATTTCAAAGATTTTTTTTGACGTAACGGGTAGTGTTCGTTTATTGAAAAATTAACATACAATTTAGTAACATTTGAACAACATACTCCTAAATATTCAAAATTGTGGAAGTGAAAATTTAACTCCAGCAGCGCGCGCCTAAAAAAAAGTAGGTTAGGGTGGGAACGATACGTCGAAACAGAATCAACAGAAAGAAAAAAATCAAAAAAAAAAAGAAGGATGTCATTTCGATTTTTCGTAGCACTATGGAGCCAAAAACCCTACCGCTAACAAAAATCGGCTCATTTGTTGTTGAAAAATAAGTAATTATTAAAAAAACGAAAAAGCTCTCGGCAATACCAAGTTAGCTGTGTGAAAAGTACTGTGTAAAACCCTAAAGCGATTGGCCCAGTAGATTTTGAGTTACCGTGCACACGGACTTCAAATATTAAAAGTCGTTTAGCGCTAATTGCACATAAGTTTGAGAACACCATGCCTTGAATAATAACAAGACCTCAACAGGCCCGTTTATGAAGGAATTTATTCGGGGTCGAAAAATACAGTAGCGCGCCGCGCAGCTGCCGCCCAGGTATAAAATCCGGCATGGAGCAATATACGCTCAAATACTCATAACTTCGTCAACTTACTCCAGTCGATTTGAAAATTTGACACCATATTATTTTGAGATATTATGCATTCATTCAAAATTGAAAAAAAAAGTGAGGCAGGAGACCTATTAGGGGCGTAAAAACATTTTTTTTTGGGGATTTTTTTAGAGGGAATACATTAACCCATAATCGTTCTCAAAATTAAGAGAAATGTTTATTAAAGCTGTCCAGTACTCACAAAATTTTTTATTAAAGCTCTTCGGACGCCTGTTTCCGGCGACATCGAAAACTGCTGCAGTTGCCACTCTTTTTCGGTTGATCTAATAAAGATTTATCAAAGTTCATTCTTTTACTGACATATTAAGGGGACATAAGACATATTCTTTTGGTCATAGCATTCCTGGCATATCGTACTTTTGAAAAACATACATATGAAATAAGAAAATTGATTTTTTGAAAATTTTAAATTGGTCTTTTAAACTCCCCAAAAATGCTACAAGAACCAATTGTTTCAGCCAGTCGCCATTTTGTGTTTTTTTTTTCAACTTTTCCGTTGATATAGCGCCATTGTTCAAGATTAATAATCCTTGCGTGGCTATGGTCACGGGCCTATTTTTTGAGCATACCCACTCATCAGCTGCTGTTTTTTTTTAATTGCAATTTTTTAAATTTTTTTGTATTGTTTGTTGATGTTTTAAGATTCTGAACAGTAATTATATTTATTTTCAATAAATCAAACATATAAAAATTAGAACAATTTGATAACAATAAAATAAACAAAGTATTTAAAAACAAAGTATCAAATCTCAACTTTCAACACCCCCACTAGATTTTTATACTTTTATGCCAATGAGAGTACAACAGTTGTTATGTTTTGTAGCAGGGAGTCAGTCCTTTGGTTAGAACATCAGCAGGCATCTCTTCAGTTTTCAAATATAATACTTCTAATTTACTTTCTTCTATAAGATCTCGAATGAAATGATGCCTTATATCGATGTGCTTTGAACGTGCGTGATAAACGTGGTTTTTAGATATGTTTATTGCACTCTTGTTATCGCATTGCAATATAAGTTGTTGATTCCAATGAATAAGTTCTTGCAATAAAGATTGAAGCCAAAGTGCTTCTTGAGATGTTGAGGCTAAAGCCATATACTCAGCCTCTGTGGTGGAGAGAGCGACAGTAGGTTGTTTCTTTGAATTCCACGAAATAGGTCCTCCTTGGTATTTAAAGAGATAACCTGTAGTTGATTTTCTGTCATCTGAGTCACTAGCCCAGTCAGCATCCGAAAATCCTTCTAAACGTCCTTCAATGTCTCGAGTGTATTCTAGCTGGTAGTTTATTGTTCCTTTAATGTAACGGAAAAGTCGTTTAACCGCTATCCAGTGAGATTTTGAAGGATTATTATTAAATCTTGATAAAGCCCCCACTGCAAAGGATAAATCTGGGCGACTAACTTGTGCTGCATATAAAATACTTCCAATAGCTTCTTGATATGGAGCGGTTTTCATGTAGTCAGCTTCGTCTTTGCTTTGTTGATGTGTTTCTTTTATAAGCTTTTGGTTAATATCTAAGGGTGTGGATACCGGATTACAATCCTCCATATTAAATCGCTTGAGAGTATTCTTTAAGTATGTCCGTTGGTCTATCCATAACTTTCCCTTTTCTCGATCGCGAGTTATTTGCATATCAAGCACAAATTTAGCTTCTCCAAAATCTTTCATAGCCAAATTTTCTTTGATAATTCTTTTTTCATCTTTGTTGTTTGTAAAAATCAGGATGTCGTCTACGTAAATAGCGACGAAAGTCTTATCTGTGCTGTTTGTCTTGTAATAAATACACGGATCGGTTTTGGATTGTTTAAGTCCAATTTTCTTTAAAGTTTCATCCAATTTCTTATTCCAAATTCTGCTAGCTTGTTTGAGGCCGTACAATGATTTCTTGAGTTTACAAATTTTATTTTGAACATTATCAAAACCTTCAGGAAGATTCATGTAAATCTCTTCGTTAAGTTCACTTTGCAGGAAAGCAGTCACAACATCCATTTGATCGATATCCAAATCATATCGTACAGCCAAGCTTAAAAGTACCCTTATGGACGTGTACCTTACGACGGGAGAAAATTTTTCTTGATAATCGATCCCTTGACGTTGCGAATACCCCTTAATGACCAATCTAGCTTTATATTTTTCGACATTACCACTTGCATCTTTTTTCGTCTTGAATGTCCATTTGGAGTTTATGGCTTTCTTTCCTTTTGGTAATGAAACTATTTCCCAAGTGTCATTTTTCAAAAGAGCTGTATATTCATCGTTCATTGCTTTTTTCCAGTCAGACATATGTTCGCTCTTCATTGCCTCAGCGACTGTCTTTGGATCTTCATTGTCGTAAGCCATGTACGATAGGTAACCGTATCTTTCAGGTGGATTTCTTATTCTGATAGATCGTCTTATTCCTTTGTCAGATATGACTCCTTCTGAAGATTCTTCAACAATGAAATCATCTTGGGCATCCAAAAAGCTGTTTTCACTTGCCATTTCGTCACTTATTTCGATTGGTATTTCATTGTTGGAATCCGCTGATGAAATTTCGTCTTCATTCCCCACTGAATCATATCCTGTAAAAATTTCACAATAAGATGTATCGTTTGTCGCACCATCCTTTGGAAAAATTTGCTCATGGAAAACTGCATCTCGACTTATTACGACTTCTTTTTTCTTTACATCGTAGAAGCGATATGATTCTGAGTGTGTGCAGTATCCGACAAAAATTACTTCTTTTCCCTGGCATCGAGTTTCTTCCGCTTTTCTTTTGGAATGTGAATAACTGCTTGACAACCGAAAACCTTAAGATGTTGCAGATTCACTCTTCTTCTACTAAAGATTTCTTCAGGTGTTTTTTCTTTTGTACCTTTGCAAGGTGTTCTGTTTGCTAAATAAACGGCCGTATTTGCAGCTTCGGCCCAAAATCGTTTGTGTAAACCAGACTCGATGAGAAGACAACGTGCTTTTCCGATTATGATTCTATTCATTCTCTCTGCCAACCCGTTTTGTTGTGGAGAATATGGAACCGTTGTTTGATGTTGAATACCTGCATCCGCTAGAGTTTTCTTCATCTTAAAATTACAATATTCCTTTCCATTGTCACTTCTAATGGGTTTTATTTTGTTACCAGTCCGATTTTCTACAGTATTTTTGAACTCGAGGAACTTTTGCATGTATCAGTTCTAAAATTGATTCTGCCCTGTTACCAATTGAGTTAAAAGGTTGGCGTGCCATTTTACCTTTGATACATGTGATGCAATTGATTTTTGAGCTATCGCAATCAATATTCTGCACCTTGTGTGGTTTCGATACTTGGATGTCCAACACGCTTGTGCCAAAGTTCAAAGTGTGAAGTTATATTTTTTGTAAAATATGCACTTTGGTTGTGTGGTCTGTTGAGTCGGAACATATTGTTCACCAAGCTTGCAGTTGCAACAACATTACCCCTTTGGTCTTTTACTAAACATCCTTTCTTGGAAAAAATCATTGAAAAACCCTTCCGAACAATTTTCGAGACAGATAAGAGATTGATGCATAAGTCAGGAACGTGAAGGAATTCTAAAAATTCAACCTCACTTTCTTTGAATTTTCCAATAGATATCTTCATATCGACTCTACCTATACCTTGGACTTGCATTTTTGAATTATTTGCAACAATTACCTCAGAATCATGATTTTTCATCTTACTTGAAAAGCATGCACTATTTGAGCACATGTGAGCTGGCGCTCCCGAGTCGAAATACCATTCTTCTTTTTCAAGAGCCGAGACAGAAAAACATCCTAACATCGCATTCTTCTTTTCTTGAAGGTTCTTATTCTTTTTTGGACATTTAGCAGCAATATGGCCAAATTCATTGCAGTTGTAACATTTAGGACCCTTAAAGTTCTTATTCCCAAAGTTTTTCTTGTTCTTGCCAACAAAAGCAGTATCTTGACTTGAATCCAAATTAACGTCTTGAAGAAGTTTGGTTTTAATACTGTCTCCTGTAATAAGAATCCCAGAGCTTTGGATTCCCATTATCATTGGCTTGTATTCTTCGGGAAGACCAGCTAGAAGCATTGATCCTATCCATTCTTCATCTAGGTTGAGACCAACAGACCTGAGCTTGTATGATGTATTTAACACATCGTTAACGTACGCATCTACTGTAGAAAAATCTTTCAATTTTGTAGAACAAAACTTTTGGATGAGCCCAACTCTCCTCACAAGACCAGAATCTTGAAAAATTTTCTGAAGAGAATCCCAAATCTCCTTAGCGCTTTTGCAATGTCTTATATGAGGATAAATGGATGTTTCAACAAGCAATATAAGCTCCGATTTTGCGTTTAAGAGCTTCGTTGCATCCTTCTCCGTCTCACTACCTTCAGAAACAGCCGTCCAAAGTTCTTTCATTTGGAAATAAGCTTCAACGGAAAATTTCCAGTCTTCGAAATTTTCGCTTCCCCGAAGCTTTTCAATATTGAATTTCGTTTCAGACATCTTTTCCCAATACAAATTTTCTTATTATTTTGTATTTAGTTCGTGATAAGGCCCATAACCGATGTTTTAAGATTCTGAACAGTAATAACATTTATTTTCAATAAATCAAACATACATATGAAAATTAGAACAATTTGATATCAATAAAATAAACAAAGTATTTAAAAACAAAGTATCAAATCTCAACTTTCAACATTTGTTAATGAATAACATAAAAAAATGGATGGTTAAAATATTGATTGATACTATACTTGAGATGTGAAGAAAACTGACTGCATCAATGTAACGCAGTTGGAGGTCGCTATCTTTCGAACATCATTTTCAAAATTGCATGAAAAAATACTGGTAAATCTATAGAAACTAGTCAAAATAGTAAAAAAAAAAATTTAAAATGGAGCCGCAACAAAGCTGTGGAAACCTTAGGCTTATTTCATTTCTAGGGGCTTTAAACTACAATTGTATACCTATTCTGAACGGTTTAGAAAGAAAGTGTTTTCCATGGCACTGTGTAAATACTATAAGAGGACAATTACTCGCCGAAATGCGATTACTGTGATAATGATAAATTAAAATTTTTCAACATAAATTAAAAAAAATATATATATATAAACAGGGTAGCACAACAGAGCTAGGGGAGCCTAATGGCCCAGCGCCTCAAATAACTCTAAATTGATAAGGAATGGGGGAGCCTATACATTTTTATCAATTTCAAACCATTAAGCTATAAAACGATTTTCATTGCAGTTTTCCCTCGGAGCGATTGGCTGCTTCTAGAACTCAAACCTCGAACTCCCACGGAATACATACTTACTGTTAGGCCAAGGGAACTATTAAGTATTATACAAAAATATTCAGAGGTCACCTACTTCTTAGTAAACGAATTGCAATTCCATTAAACCATTACAATTATAATGAGTTTTTTTTATCCCAGACAACCGAACTTTCCTTTTTTATCTTCGAGTACTAGCCTTCCGTTCAGCAAATAGAAATATATGTAAAAAAAAAAAATAAAAACATAAAAAATGTAGCCAACGAATACATAGCTAATGGGATGGTTTTTATGGTTACCAGACCAAAAAAAGCAGTCAACCAAAACAATATTGTTTACCTAGGATGACAAATTTTTAGAGTCGCCTTAAGCTTTCGTCTTAGCTGTCGCCTTAGTTGTCGTCATGTTGGCAGTGAAATTAATATTTTCATTATTAAAAATTTCCTCCTGCCACTAATGTTTCAAGAAAAAAGGTTTCTATTAGTCTTCAAATAAAAAAAAAAAAAAAACAAAGTGTAAAGTCACTGACCGAAAACAATCACGGTCCTTTAATTGTTTTTTTTATTTTCTTTCTGTGGCTAAAAAAACCACAAGCTCCGGCGCGGCGTTCTGGGTAGCGAGCTCTATAATGCTAAACCAGCATTTTTGACAACCCTTGTAATACCCTGAATGCTTTTTAATGGATGGACAATCGTGCAAGGAAATATAAATAAACTCAAGAAAATGACTTAATTGCCAAAAGCCTTGTGAAATTTTAATTTTAGACCCAAAGTTAATTACCTACTGTTGGTTTTTGAAGTAATGATATCCATTTCCGAGAATAATTTTAGTGAGTTTCAATTTTGTATGTGGAAGTCGCACATAAACGTAACTTTTTTTACTTGAAACGGACTTAAATTGCAGGAATGACAGCATCCATACCCGTCGAATAGTGATGAGATTCAAAGAAGTCCTTGAAATGAATACACCGTTTTGGTAATTTACACATAACCAGCGATATTGTGCTTCTCTATCCAAAAACGTGACCAAAAACGAAGTACTCTTAATCGAACTGTAATAAATTTTTCGTTATTAAAATACGACAGACGACAGAGGATAGAGAACAGAGAACAGAGAACAGAGGACAGAGGACAGAGGACAGAGGACAGAGGACAGAGGACAGAGGACAGAGGACAGATGACAGAGGACAGAGGACAGAGGACAGAGGACAGAGGACAGAGGACAGAGAACAGAGGACAGAGGACAGAGGACAGAGGACAGAGGACAGAGGACAGAGGACAGAGGACAGAGGACAGAGGACAGAGGACAGAGGACAGAGGACAGAGGACAGAGGACAGAGGACAGAGGACAGAGGACAGAGGACAGAGGACAGAGGACAGAGGACAGAGGACAGAGGACAGAGGACAGAGGACAGAGGACAGAGGACAGAGGACAGAGGACAGAGGACAGAGGACAGAGGACAGAGGACAGAGGACAGAGGACAGAGGACAGAGGACAGAGGACAGAGGACAGAGGACAGAGGACAGAGGACAGAGGACAGAGGACAGAGGACAGAGGACAGAGGACAGAGGACAGAGGACAGAGGACAGAGGACAGAGGACAGAGGACAGAGGACAGAGGACAGAGGACAGAGGACAGAGGACAGAGGACAGAGGACAGAGGACAGAGGACAGAGGACAGAGGACAGAGGACAGAGGACAGAGGACAGAGGACAGAGGACAGAGGACAGAGGACAGAGGACAGAGGACAGAGGACAGAGGACAGAGGACAGAGGACAGAGGACAGAGGACAGAGGACAGAGGACAGGGTACAGAGGACAGAGGACAGGGTACAGAGGACAGAGGACAGAGGACAGAGGACAGAGGACAGAGGACAGAGGACAGAGGACAGAGGACAGATGACAGAGGACAGAGGACAGAGGACAGAGGACAGAGGACAGAGGACAGAGGACAGAGGACAGAGGACAGAGGACAGAGGACAGAGGACAGAGGACAGAGGACAGAGGACAGAGGACAGAGGACAGAGGACAGAGGACAGAGGACAGAGGACAGAGGACAGAGGACAGAGGACAGAGGACAGAGGACAGAAGACAGAGGACATATTACAGATGGAACATTACAGATAGTACATAACAGATAAAAGATGAGATGAGGAATGAAGAAAAGGATTGGTTCTAGATACTGAACAAAGCAAGAGAAGTACCATTTTTAGTATAATGTTTGATTTGCTGGTTGCAAACACCTGTAGAAATTGGATCAAAAAATAACATGCGTACTCACAGCTCCAATTAAACCTATTTATTGCGGTTCAAGTAAATCGTTTTTTATCCTTTCTTTTAAATTAGAATATAGAATAGTATGGGTTGCATACTAAACAGCTAAACTAAAGTTAAGGTTTCATAAAACAGTAGTAAAGTACCCTGTAAGCAAACAGGTGCAAATAGAAATACGGAAGATAAATGTTTGTACCGTTTATTGAATAAGTAGGTAAAGTCTGAACTCGCCAAGGCAACACCGATTACATTTGGAAACATTAACATGAAATAAAGGATCCTTTTCATTTTCCATTTTTTAAAAATTTGTATAAATCAAATGAACTCCTTGGCTTTAAAATAATTAAGACATCACTAGAATCAGCACACGGCGCAAACGAGCATCTAGTTACCATTTTAAGATCTTTGCAAATAAAAAGAATAGGTCGCCCGAAGATGCTGGCACAGCCATTAAATCCGAACTTCTTTCTTCCGAGAGCCCCAATAGCTTTTAAAGTCGGCACTATAAAAGTCTTCTTCTTCTTCTTCTTCTTTTTCATTTCCGGCGTTACGAGTAGTGATCTTGAAGCGATCACAACTCTCCCACTTTTCTGCTTCACACTAGTGATCTGCCGGTGGGGTACGCCGTGTTGAACTCAGAAAGCGTCGGCAAGCCTCCCGGTTTTGGATTGTTCCATGTCTGAGGCCAACCAAATACTGTTGTTTTTGCATTTGCTTGCACCAGGAGTGTTTTGGCCTGCCTTTTCTTTTTCGTCGCAAATTTGTTGAAAGGTTGCCTTTTGGACGGGGTTCTGCGGATCTCTCCTTTGAACATGACATTACCAACTGAGCCGGTCGTGCTGAATTTTGTCCAAGATGGTACTTTTGACATGAAGGCTTCCACGGATCTTAGTATTTCTAATTCGATCAAGCTTTGTTACTCCTGCTGTCATCCGAAGCATCTCCGAAGCACTATAAAAGTCTGTCTGTTGGTAATTCTCCGCAAGATGTCCCCATCTCCCCATCGTGAGTTCAGGAGAAACATTAAAATTATCGATACCTCTCCCATATGAAACAAGTTGTCTACTTGACCTTGTCAGCGTGCTAAAACACAACTCAGTTTAGGATAAAATTCAAAAAAGTAACTCAGTTTACGAAAACAGAAAACGGGCGTTACCGTCAATACGAATTTCTAGGAAGGGCAACAAGTTTCGCCGGTGTATTATTCCAAATATTTACCAAACAGAATACAAGAATAGATATTTATGTGGAAATTTTATTAAGATGAAAGAATAAACTCTAGCTACTGTTTCCTGATTCATAGCTTAGAAACACATTGATAAAGTTCATCGTTTGGAAAAGTAATAATATTTTCAAGGAAAAAGCTGCTTCAATCAAACTTTTCCGAAATTTTTTAATTTTTATCTTACTTCAAACGAAACCAACAACTGTAAGGCTTCCAACGGGCAGCAGCAGCAGGAACCGATGCTGTAGTGAAAATATTGTGAGGAATCACGCTCCACGCGTGCTAAGTAGACGTAGAAAGTAATTCAATAAAGAATTTTTCTCTAATGCAAGTAGCATGCATATAGTGCGAGTTCTGGGAAGTGGATGTCTTACCGTACTAACCATCACATTCATACATCTCTGCAGCCGATCGTCCTCGTAAAAAGCATGCTACATTGCATGGCTTCAATTCGCAAAATTAATCTTTCGTTCCAATTTTCCTTTGAATCCTTATAGTCAAAGGACAAATTTCAATTTAATCACTTTTCCAAAAAGATTTCATTATTCATTGATTTGAACTATCTTCACTTACAATAGCCAGGTCTGTGTCGTAGTTTAGTGATTTTTAACAGACCAAGTGCTTTGTCCTTTACTTTCTTTTCATTTTCGATTCGTGATTATTTCATGGCATGCAATATACCCTTTCCCAATGCAATAACTGGCCGGAAAAAAAATTGTTTGATATTTATTAATCATGAGACATGATTAAGTGCTTTGTATTCTCTTTTCCTAGAGTGAACTCAAGAATGTAATGCAACAAAGTAACCGTGTAGGTGCAGCAATAATCAAGATAAAGAATTCAATGTTCGTTAGAAGGAGTAATATGAGTAGATGAACAACTCCAATATCAATAAAGTACTCCTAGCCTTGTATTATTAATTTTTTTTTTTTCCTTTAACTCTAATAACAACAAGTAAATAGGTGCATACACCTACGCAAATTGTACGCCACAATGCCCAGTGGTTCCACTCTCGAACAAAGGCGGCCATAATTACTTACTCTCTTGACAACTGGGCTCTCTGATTACGAAACTGCCATCAGTTTTGATGTATCTCAATGTCTTGAGATAAGTGCGGTAAAAGGGTTCAAGATCGGTTTACTTCAGTTTAGCTATAAAAAATCCTGTAAATGGTATGTTGTCTATACATTTATCGAGATATAATTTTATTTATTTTTAATATGTTTACATAGCTTATTACAGTATGCTCGTAGTAAATAAATAAATAGGGTGGCGCAACAGAGCGAGGAGCCCCTGGGCCTAGCACATTTCTCACAACCATGCCTTGTCAGGGAATGGAGGGGACCTACAATTTTTCGCCGGTTCCGAACGGCTAATTGAGAATGCGCTTTTCATGGCAATGAATTTACTAACGGAGGACTTGCCAATTCCTCGCGAAAGGCGATACCCGTGGAAAGACATTTTTGCATTTTTCCTCTGCTGGGATTCGAACCTCGAACCTCTGGGTTAGCAGGTGGACATGCTAACCATTACGCCACGGGTACCACATGTATGCTCGTAGTATATTGTGTAAAAATTAAACTCTTAGCGAAACACAGAAGCAATTAGTTATGCATACATGTTTGTATATATATATATATAAGCGTATATGTACATCGGTAGGTACGTAAATATTTTTCAAAAAACTAACTATAAAACGTAGGGACCATTTCTAGAGATCTATCAATGGTGTTTTCTATTCCTTAGACCTTACCTTATTTTAGCGTCAAAACTGTTAAACCATTTTGAGCCAAAAAAATTTAACGTCGCTTATTTTTGTAGGAATGATGCTCAAGGACAGCTACTTGTGGATGACCACAAAATTCTTCACAGGTGGCGACAGTATATTGTGATGATCTTTTGAATGAACAGTTTCCTCGGCGCGACTTCCCAACACCTGCACCTAACTTTACGGAAGTATCCGACGTCACAGTTGAAGAAGTCCAAAAAAGGCAAAGCGATTGGGCCAGACGAGGTACCATATGAGTTTTGGAAAAATATGGGAAACATCGGGCTGAGATGGCTCACGATTCTCATCTCCAAACTTATAAGAGGTGACAATTTGCCAAATCAATGGAGGGAAAGTTTTCTTCTTCTAATGTACAAGGAAAAGGGAGATACCAGAAGCTGTGACAACTATCGTTCGACCAAGTTGATGTCCCACAGTGTGGGACCCACACTATGAAGATCGTTAAGCAGGTTTTGGATAGCCGACTGCGGAAAATAATAAGGCTGTCTGATGACCAATGCGGGTTTGTCGCGGGTAAGTCAACTACAGACGCAATCCAAAGCATAAGGATCATTATGGAAAAACACCGAGATGCCTTAGAGGATTTGCATATTGTGTTGGTTGACTTCGAAAAAGCATTCGATCGACAACCACGAGATCTGATATGGGTGGCCCTCAGACACCGAGGAGTTCCTGAAGCCTATGTGCGAATAATTGTGGACATGTACGAGGGAGCATTCGAGGTAGTACAGGACTTCGTCTACCTAGGATCCGCTGTAGACATGGACAACAACATCAGTGCGGAGATCAAACGGAGAATAACTCTTGCCAACCGTTGCTTCTTTGGGTTAAGAAGGCAATTGAGAAACAAAACCCTCTCCAGAAAAACCAAGGTAACCTTATATAAGACCTTAATCATCCCAGTCCTGTTTTACGGCGCGGAAGCATGGCTCTTATCGAAAGCGGATGAGGAAACCCTTGGTCGTTTCGAAAGAAAAATTCTCCGAATGATCTTTGGTCCCGTATGCGAAGGCAATGTGTGGAGAAGAAGATACAACAACGAGCTGTATGAGCTGTACCGCGACATGGGCATAGCCAGAAGAGTACGCATCGCGAGGCTACGATGGTTGGGCCATGTTGAGCGGATGGACCCAAACGCTCCGGCTCGTCGGGTGTTCGAAAGCACATTGCAGGGAAATCGCGGAAGGGGAAGACCTCGTCTTAGGTGGCGCAATCAAGTGGAGGATGACCTCAACCGACTTGGAAGTCGTTATCGAAGGATGTTGGTTGAGGCCCAGGTTCACCCCGAACTGTAATGCGCACCTAAGTAAGTAAGTAAGTAAGTACGAGGGAGCAGTTACAAAAGTGAGATGCCCAGCTGGAGTCACCGAAGAATTCCAAATAACAGTAGGTGTACATCAGGGAAGTGTCTTGAGTCCACTGCTCTTTGTTGCTGTTCTGGATTATTTGCTCGAAGGAAAAGTAACGGACAATAAAGTACAATAATTATTCTTTGCTGACGATGGAGCCATCATAAGCGAGGATCGTACATCCCTGCAACGAGCACTTGACGTTTGGATTGATGTTCTGGAAGGAAATGGGTACCGTATTAGCGCTAAAAAGACTGAATACCTGTACTGCCCTTTTTCAGATCCAGACAAGCCTATTCCAGACATTTATTTGAATAGAAATGTGCTTCCCAAGTGTGAAAAGTTTAAATATCTCGGATCTATGATCAATAGTGAAGCATCTCGTGATGACGACATCAATCATCGAGTAAGCGTAGGGTGGATGAAGTGGCGAGAAAACTCCGCTATCTTCTGTGATCGAAAAATGCCCCCTAAGAGTCTACATAGCAGTTGTCCGTCCAGCTCTGACATACGGTTCACAATGTTGGACAATGTACAAAAAGTATGAGAGCAAATTGACGGCAGCCGAAATGAAGATGCTTCGGATGACAGCAAGAGTAACAAAGCTTGATCGAATTAGAAGTACTAAGATCCGTGGAAGCCTTCATGTCAAAAGTACCATCTTGGACAAAATTCAGCACGACCGGCACAGTTGGTATTGTCATGTTCAAATGAGAGATCCGCAGAACCCCGTCCAAAAGGCAATATCGTACAACGTTAACAAATTCGCGACGAAAAAGAAAAGGTAGGCCAAAACACACCTGGTACAAGCAAATGCAAAAACAGCAGCATTTGGTTGGCCTCAGACATGGAACAATCCAAAACCGGGAGGCTTGCCGACGCTTTCTGAGGTCAACGCGGCGTACCCCTGGAGGATCACTAGTGTGAAGCAGAAAAGTGGGAGAGTTGTGATCGCTTCAAGATCACTACTCGTAACGCCGGTAATGAAAAAGAAGAAGAAGAATTTTTGTAGGAAATTAGATCTTCTTCAAAAAAGGTCAATTTGAAAATTTTTGTCAGGCTAACCGTTTAAAAGAAAAACTTGAAAAACTGCGGTAAGTATTTTTGGTTTTGCTCTTTTACTTTGAGTTTTTTTAATCAAGGAACAAATCAATAAACGATAAATGGCAAACATGTTTCTTAGAGTAAATTTGATGTTCTACAGAAAAAGTATAAATAAATTCGTAATAAAGTCTAACTAACACTTGGAGAACTAAAATTCGAATGTCATGATTGTGTTTGCAATGTTATAACTTCGAAAATAAGTAGTTAACAGCATTTTGGTTTTCATTTATTATGACTTTATAATGTTCTCAACTAATTTAAACGGGTTTTTATTATATAACCGTTGCAATGATTTTTTCGAATTTTGGCCCACAGTGGAACCACTGTGTGAACCATTAGTAGCGACAATTTCGCTTACAACATACCCTATACCCATAACATTACATAACAAACCAATAGGTGGCGCAACAGAGTGTTGAGCCCCGGGACCTAGGGCATTTCTTACAACCATTGCCTTTGTGAGGGAATGGAGGGGACATACGGTTTCCTGCCGATTCCGAACCGAGAAAATGCTTTTCATGGCAATGAATTTACTATCGGAGTTCATGCCAATTCCTTGCCAAAAGCGGATTGGGATTGGGACGGTTGGGATTCGAATCACGAACCTTCCAGTTTACAGGCAGACCAACTGTAAACCAACTTACACACTTTATGTAATTTAAGGAAATTAAATAAAAACTTTGGTTAGATTTGAGCTTTTGTTTAAAACAAAAATCATTTTTGATTTTTGCAATATTTGTTTTCACCAAAACGTTCTTTCTTTTTAACATTTAAAGTGATTTTTAAAAACTATTAAAAAAAAAAAAAAAACTTTAAATGCCTCTCTGTACCTATGTACATAAAAAAAAGTATTGAACGAGTTCTTCTCAACTCTTTATTTATTTTTCAATAAACAAGTTGCCTTGTCGCACTCTGAACGTCTGAACTAGAAGTTGAAAAAAAGAATAAACAGTTGTACTGAAACAACGTGGCACAAACAAGGACTTTGAAATTTTTCAAATATTCCAACAAACAACAACGTTTGGATAAAAATTCGAAATGTAGTTACTTTGCAACACTAAACGCTTTCCCAAGCATTGACTCAAAAACAAAGTGGATATGATAGCTGAGAGGACTTTGACGTCAAATGCCAGAGGTAGAACAGACTGAAGACTGGTGCTTTGTTGCATAAATTTATGTACAAGTTTGTAGCTACGGAGTGCTGTAATGCTGCATAGTTGCTTACATACACTGTATGATAAGGAGAAGTAGAAGTTGTTTCCGCCTAAAACAACAAAAGGGTAATTACAGAATTCGAACGAACTAAAGTTAGGAATGTTGGCTCAAACCATTAAGGGATTCAGTAGAAACCAGTAAAAGTGGTTTCTTTTCTCTTTTGGAAAATTCTTTCGACCATAAGATAAAATAGTGAAGGTACAAAATGCAAAGAGTGATTGGAAAAGCAAACAGAGGGATCCTTATGCCGGAATCGTTACTCAAGCTCAATTGAATAGAAAAGTTATGAGTAACGCGTTACACTGCACTAGTATTTTATTTAGTCTTGCCATAAATAAAAGCCTGGATGGATCATTTATTCGGGAGCAATATGTATGTTGTGAGTAAAATTATGATTGAAGACATGGTGAAACTGATTTTCCTTTAACAATATTCGATTTCCAATCATAAACTATTTATGTACGTATGTACGTAGAAAACATTCATCGGAATCATCATTTACGGATATCCGACAGCTATTGAAACAATTTTACGGAATTGATTTATTGAACTTTGTTGATTGTCAAATCAAAGAGTTTTATTAAGATTGCATGGACAGAAAAATGAGCAGACTGCCTTATTCGAAACTATCCAAAGGGGAGTATTGAATTTGAGGTCTGATTCTTTCATAAAAAATGTGTGTTCGTATCTGTTGAGTAAACATTTGCTTAAAAACTGACATAAGGCAAAAGAATTATGTGCTTTGATAAGGTGACTAGGAGAATTGTGGTATATGCTGAGTCAGTTATATAGGTAAGTGAAAAAGACAGGTCACATAATATTATTTGTCGGACAGGCTTTGTCTGTCTGAGCCATCAATGCTGGATAATGTGAACTTTAGTCTCTGTGACTCAAGAAAAATTTAATATAATGTTATATTTAAGCATTACATTTCTTGGTGAACCTGGGCCTTAATTAGAATCTTTCGATAACGATTTCGATTTCAGGCGAGCTGTCTCCCATTTTGCACTGTAGGTTGGTTGAGGTCTTCTTCCATTTGACTGCGCCACCTAAGACGAGGTCTTCCCCTCCCGCGATTTCTCTACAATGTGTTGCTTTTGAGCCCGAGCGTTGATGTCTATCCACTCTACATGTCCCAACCAAGTCGTCCAAGTGTAATCTCTTGTCAGCTAGTGCTTCAATTCATATCCGGATCTTCAAACTATCCGGATATCCGAAGAGGACTAAAATTATTTTCTTGCAGCATTGAATATATCTTTGTTATTCACACTGGCCTATACATTAAAAAATCTACACGTCGCCCTTAAATCTCTAACCAAACGGTTTTCAAGGACTTTTGGGGCTCGTAAAGAAAAAATTTTAATGGCGCAGCTAAAAATCGTATCAAATATCACATAACTTTTGCAAACTACATAAAAGGTATAGAAAACTGTACATGTATCGATAGAATAGTTATAAGCATACAAATAAGAAATAGCTAATACATACAACTTACCAATTAAAAGTTTTCATTATTGATAAGTGGCGGTCAGTAAAATCAGTGCTGCAGCCGAGAGTAATTCATTTGTGGATTCCGACGAAAGCAGAAGTGACAAACAAAGGTAAGGATCAATGACTGCTTTTGACACTCTTTAAAAAAAGACAGCCAAGATGAACTTATGTTCCCTCTTGAGACCTATCTTAGCGAGTATTATATGTGTGGCCGGAAACTGTTAGTTATGTATAATATTGAATGTTATAATACTATGCATAGTAATAGTTATGCTTACTGGCACAGTAGGAAGAGGTCAAGAAACTAAATGTTATAAGGTATAACACGTGCCTCAGCGAAGTCAAAATGAAAATCATTTGGACTGGTTGAAGCACCGAGCAAGGAGGTATTCCTTCTTAGCTGACCATGCCCGGAAAATGTTTTGTATTGTGGCTACGTCTGCAGCTGCAAAGCGTGTTTTTTCAAAAGCTGACTGGGTCGCACGAACTTGCAATTGTGCTAAGTATTTTTCTAAAGTTTTTTATACATCATAAGAAAGACAACCTTAAATTAATCTTTCACACAAAATTTTATGGAAATCGTTAGAGTCGTTTTCGAGAAAAATAAGTATTATCATATCGGTTTTATGGCCGGTACCGTTATTTCAAGACC
This sequence comes from Melanostoma mellinum, assembly GCA_914767635.1. Classification (NCBI taxonomy): domain Eukaryota; kingdom Metazoa; phylum Arthropoda; class Insecta; order Diptera; family Syrphidae; genus Melanostoma; species Melanostoma mellinum. Next base: position 158,595,223 of record OU612058.1, on the reverse strand, counting down.
TAGAGACCCAATTCCAAGAACCCTTCTGTAAGCTTCCCCACAGACCCTAACTGCAAATTTTGAAGAAAAAAACTCAGGCTGTAGATCCATGTACGGACAAACGGACATTAATACAGACAGATAGAATTGTGGGACCTTTTTTCGTATTCTCTATCATCGTAATGTCATGTTTAATCGTTTTCTCAATTTTTTTTTTCTGTTCGATTGCAAAACTTGCGATTACCTACATATAATCGCAAGTAAAAATAAATATGAGCAACATTTGTAATAAATATATGTTTCATTTGAACTACATCCTGTCCTGATACTGAATTTATAAAATTAAGCACTTAGCATATTTGGAAACCGTTTTATTGCTTCTTATAAGTTAATGCGTATTTTTGCGCAACTATTAGTGTCTTCCAAAAGATCATAGTACTTGAATGTGAATCTGATTTTTTCCTATCTTTAAACTCTTTTGATTCTGTGATACTATTCTGAGATCCGGATATCCGAGTAGTATTCTAGTTAAGGTAGAGCTCATACATGTCGCTAATAGCGGAGTACACACTGTACAATTATTTGGATAGACTTCGTTTGCGTTTAGACTTATCAAACTTGTCGTACAACTTTATGTCATATATTCCTCCAGTCCGTCGTTGGATAAGCGGTTCACATTATCCAACATTGGTCGTTCAAGCCAAAGTCTGTTCAACTAATTGTACAGTGTCCGCTAATAGAATCTTCTTATTCACAAAAATTGTTTTGAAATAAGAGACCAAAGATCACATTCTTTCTAAATGACCAAGGGTTCCCACATCCGCTTTAGATAAGGTCAATACTTCGTAAAGCAGAACTGGGATGGTCAAGATTCTATAAAGGGTTACCTTGGGTTTTTCTAGATAGGGTTTTGTTTCTTAACTGCCTTCTTAACCAAAAGAATCAGCGTTTGGCAAGAGTTGTTTTCTGTGTCTATGGCAGATTCTAGGTAGACGAAGTCCTGTACCGTCTCGGAGTTATGTCTGTCTATTGTGACTTTTTGTCCACATCGTCGATGTTCTGTGTCCTTGTTTGTAAGTTGTAACCAGGGGCGTAGCGAGGGGACTTCGGCAAATCGAGGAAGAAAAACGAAGTAGATTTGTCGACTTAAGTCAACTCAACCAAAAAGACACGAGTGGAATTGTTTGCGATCTCGATTTGTTGACCAAAAAAAAAAATAACCAGTTGGAAAATTCAGGTAGAAAAACAAATAGATTTCTCAACTGTCGAGTCGGTTCATCTCAACCACAAAAGCACGAATGAAATCGTTTTTGTCTCAACTTAGCAATTCTATAATCATCAGGGGCCTGTTTCATAGTTAATACAACACTACACTACTACTGAAAAAACCTTAAGACCATGACCAAAATCCAAAGGCTTGCATGCATTGGTTCAACTAGTGCCATGAGAACAACACCAACTGCAGCTCTGGAAACCTTTCTGTCGCTAGCCCCCCTAGATCTTTTTACTAAGGAGATGGCGGCCAAAAGCGCACTGCGACTCAAACAATGCAACAATTGGAAAACAGGCATATCAGGCCATAGAACCATACAGATATAGACATTCAAACAGACTATACCCCCCCGCATATTGACTTCAATCCAGTGGCCCTAACAGTCTTCCTGACAAGAGAAAGCTGGAAGGAAAACAGGGTTATAAAAGGAAATCACATTTCCGTTTTCACAGATGGTTCCAAAACGGACGAAGAGGTAGGGTCAGGTATTTTCTCGGACTAGCCCACCATGAATAGATCAATAAAGCTTCCAGACTTCTGCAGTGTCTTTCAGGCAGAAGTACTCGCAGTGTGCGAAGCCGCGAAGCACCTAGCTACGCAAAACCTGATCAATAAAAATATAGACTTCTTTAGGTTACATATCCGACAAAATCTATATTTGCGCCATAAGCAAATTTAATTCAAACCACATAATTTCATAATGTTCACATTTCATTTGATTTCCGTTCCCACGGAAATCAAAAGAATGCATTATCCATATTTTTATAACGATCATCTTTCAGTTGATTTCCATTCCCACGGAATGGAAAAGAATGCATTACTGTGCATTTGTCTTTTGTAACCTGAACCCCAGAAACAGAAAAACAGAAATGTAGAAACCTTTTTCAAAGTCAGTTTTAAGTGAGCTTTCCGACAATAAAGATCTTCCATCAAAGTTTAAGTTTTTTGTTTTTTTTTCACAATTCGACCACACGAACTTTTATTTGGCGCAGTCGGTAGGATTTCTATAAACTGTAGAAATCCATAAGAGAACGGATCTACTCGAAAAAAAATTTTAATAAATAGTGTTAGTGTGTATCAAGCAAACGAATATTGTTTGAACCCAAACGCGACTAAAGTTTTAACTATTGCCGGTAGAAAAAAATTTATAGATACAAACTAGTGTTAATGTGTATCAAGCAAACGAATATTGTTTGAACCCAAACGCGACTAAATTTTCAACTATTGCCGGTAGAAAAGAAACTATAGATACAAACATAAATTCAGTGTGTGTAGTGTGTGCAAAGTCAAACTAAAATTGACATAACAAAAAGCAACTATTCGTCGGAACAGAGCACTCGGATTTTGGCAGAGAGAAATTCAAGAAATGATGAACGAAGAGATCATGAACCGGTTAGGGGCCGTATTGGAAGCATTGGCCGCACCTCACGCCCAAAGACCAAGTAGAGTATTCTATTTAATGAAAGAAATCCAACACATACCAACGTTCGAGGGAAAAAGCGAAACACTAAGCCAGTTTTTCGCAAGCGTGGAAACTCACTTAAACTCAATAGATGAAGGAATGAGAGGAGAAGTATGGCAGGCAATCTATAATTCGAAAATAATAGGACGAGCAAAAGAATTATTACTGAACAACAGACCTGAAGGATGGGAAGCGACGAAATCACTCCTAAAACAACACTTTCGACCAATATGCAGCTACAAGGACATATCAACGAAAATTTGTAATATTAAAGTAAGTTCAATTCAAGATTTAACTGATAAAATTGAAAAATTAACACAAGAAATAAATCAATTTGTGACTTATGAATCTAACCCTGCAGAAGCAAAAGAAACTTTTTATACAGTGTTAATCAATAGAATAAAGCAGTTAGTGTCAGGAAATTTATCAAGAGAAATCAAAGATCTTTATAACTTACATGTGATAAAAGACATCTTATACTCCTATGTAGGATATGATAACAACAACATAGACAGAGAATTTATAAGTCAGGATAGGCGTAGTACTCAGAATTCAAATTTTAATAGGAATGTGAGAAACAATAGTTATCATCCCTTCAGACAAAATAATCATGAGTCAAATCAAAATAGTAATAGGCAGATTAACAACCATTTCAACAACAATTCTAACAGACAAAATAATAATTATTCTAGGGAAAACAATTATAACTTCAATCCAAACTATAACAGACAAAGGTACGAGACGAGCAGAGATTTCCACAGACGGAATAGACATAACACATCAGGTCAGTATAGGCAGAACGTCCAACCCGTTTTTAACCCCTCTGGACAATTGAGAAATGCGACACAACATCCGACACCGATGTCGGTGAACCAAACTGAAAACCGAGAAGAAGAAATTCATAATTTAGAGTTTTTTCTAATCTAAGCCTTGGAAACAAAATATTTGTAGACTTAACAATAGATAAAAATATTTATAGAGCACTCATTGACACTGGGTCAACAATGAGTATAATAAATTCTAGTGCAGTTGATTGTAGTAAATTTCGAGTATACGACAAAGTTAACATGCAATTGCAAACAATAAACAATATAACAAACGAGGTAGTAGAAAGAGTAATCACGAACATTCCCGAAGAATTCAAAGAAGACAGTAAAATCGCCACAAGGTGGTATAAGAGAGACCTAGGTCCAAAGCCATACGATATTTTAATAGGCATGGACTTACTAGGTAAAATTGTCCAAACTCTCGATTTCGACAATAAAATTCTCGTATTAAAAAATAAAACCTTAATTCCTTTATACTCTGAAAAAGACATTACAACTTTCGATTGTTTTGAACTTATTGGAGAAGGGAAAGACCTGGATCTAAGTTATTTAAATGAAGAGGAAAAGAAAGAAATAGAAACATTGTTAAGAAAATTCCAAAAATTAGTTTATCATGACGGTGATCAACTGACTAATACAGATACGATCACGCATGAGATAAAGACTACTATAGATCAATCCATACATTCAAAAATCTATAGGCTACCACATAGACATGAGGAGGAAGTTAGACGACAAGTTGAGGAGATGGAAAATCAAGGTATTATTAGGAAATCTAATAGCCGGTATTCATCTCCTATTGTTGTAGTAGCTAAAAAGTTAGACAATTCAGGAGAGCAAAAGTTTCGCCTTTGTGTAGATTACAGGAAATTGAACGAAATAACTATCGATGATAAGTATCCACTCCCGAACATCGATAGTATTCTCGATAAGCTTGGCAGAGCACAATATTTTTCATCAATTGACCTTGCGAAAGGTTACCACCAAATTAAAGTTCACCCCGCCGATATTCAAAAAACAGCATTTGTGACACCCAATGGCCTCTATGAATACCTTAGAATGCCTTTTGGACTCAAGAATGCCCCGACCACATTTCAAAGGCTAATGAACAACATTCTTCGAGAATACATTAGCAAAATTTGTGTCGTCTATTTAGATGATATTTTAATTTTCTCAACCAGCCTCAAAGAACATATTCACGCTTTAAATTTAATTTTCAAAAAATTATCCGAACATAACTTAAAAATTCAATTTGACAAGTGCTCTTTCATGAAAAAGAACACTGAATTCTTAGGTCATGTCCTCACGGCAGAAGGCATGAAACCAAATCCGAAGAAAACTAAGTGTATCGAAGAATATCAGATTCCGAAAACAGAGAAACAAATAAAATCGTTTCTAGGAGCTACAGGGTTTTATCGAAAATTTGTCAAGGATTATGCCAAAATAGCATATCCCATGATTAGGTATTTGAAAAAAGATTCCAAAATCAACGTACATGATCCGGAATATATTCAAGCATTTGAAACTTTAAAACTTAATATTATCAAACACCCAATTTTAAAATTCCCTAACTTCCAAAAAGACTTTTCTGTCTATACAGACGCAAGTAACTATGCAATTGGAGCAGTGTTGACACAAGAAGGTCAACCAGTCTGTTACGCGTCCCGCACTTTAAACGACCATGAAAAAAAGTATTCAGTAACGGACAAAGAATTTTTAGCAATTGTTTGGGCTGTTACGTATTATAGACCTTATTTATGGGGGAAACGATTTACAATAGTTACAGACCATTTGCCAATTAAATACTTAAATAAAAAATACACGGGAAAAGAATTTAGTCAGAGAACTCAAAGATGGTTATTAAAATTACAGGAATATCAATATGACATCGAATATCTTAAGGGTAAATTAAATAATGTCGCAGACTTTCTAAGTAGGATTCCAGAAGAGAATAATAATAAAGACGAGGTAGCCGTAGAACAATCAGTCAATAATTTATCAGACAATGCAACAATACATTCAGTAGAAGAAGAGCAGCTTAATCATATTTCTATAAAAGAATCAATAGTAAATATTTATAAAACTCAATTAATTCTAACAAACAATGCAGAAAAAGAAATTGAAATTTTACATGGAAGAAGAATTATTTACATTGATATGACAAAAGGAGAAGAATATTGGACAGACGTATTACGAAGATTTATTAAGTCAGGCATCACAGGAATATACACAGAATTAACGTATCACGAATACAATAAAATACAACAATTGTTAATACAGTTGTTTGGTCATGATAATCAGATCAAATTTATTAAGGCCACATTGAGAGCACAAGAAATAAGTAACTTAGAAGAAGCACAGAAACAAATCTCTTTATATCACACCCAAGAAAGTCTCCATAGTGGAATTATAGAAACATATCATAGTTTAAAAAATAAAATATACTACCCCAAATTAGTAAAAGAAATAACCAAAATCATAAATAATTGCAAAACATGTCTACAGACGAAATATGAAAGAAAACCAATTAAGAAGAAGTTCGAACTAAGCGAAACTCCGAATAGACCGAATGAGATCCTGCACATAGATATCTATTACTTTATGAAAAATCCATTTATGACCCTAGTAGATAAGTTAACAAAGAAAGCATACGCATACTATTTGCCAAATCGAAACTGGGTAAAAAAGATAGAAACTCTTGAGGAACACTTTTCAAAATTCGGAAAACCTTTTAAAATAATTGCGGACAACGAGTTTAAATCTGAAAACTTAAAAGAATTTTTTAACGCACAAGGAGTGAACCTTCATTTAACAAAACCAAATACACATACAGGTAACAGTGATGTTGAAAGATTCCATTCAACATTGCAGGAAAAATTAGTAACAATGAGGAATTTAGACCTCACAATAATCCAAAAAATCCATAGAGCCGTTAGTAATTATAATAATAGATACCATTCAACCATTAGAATGTCTCCAGAAGAAGCAATGTTCACTGACATAGCTACCTTAAGAAATCGCATTAAAACAGAAAAAGAAAGAAGAATAGAAAAGCTTAATAGAAATAGGGAAGAATATAGTGAGAATAGACAGGTAATACCAGTAAAAAAATTACAAAAGAAACTATTACAAAAACGAGCCCAGATATAGAATAAAAAAATTAGAAAGGGAGCACCCAATTAATAAAAAACGACCACATTTATTTGCAGATGATAATCTTAGTGTTGCTAGTTGCTACTACTAACAACATCAGTAACACCCACCCTAACAGTGGATAAAATAATGACAGAAAACGGATATTCTGTTATTAACATGGGTGAGACAGAAATTATTAAAGATACAAAGATAATACTTCATATAATCAACATTCAAGATTTGAAACACACAATCGGTGACATGGAGAGAAACATTCAAAACTTAAAATTATATAACGATTTTATAATTAGAAGACAGCTAGATACAATAAAAGCTAAGGTTAAAGCCATAGAACCACAATCAAGTATTAGACACAAAAGAGGATTGATTAATATTGTAGGAAAGGTAAACAATTTTCTTTTTGGTACAATGGACGACGACGATAGAAAAGATATAATAGAACACATTAGCGTACTAGAAACAAACACTGAAAACGCAGTTAACACAGTCAATAAACAAATAGAAATAAACCAAAGTTTTAATGAAAGCATAAGACATTTCAAAACCATTATAGAAGCGGATAGGATAGATTTAACTAAAACCTTCTCCGAACTAAAAGAAAATGAAAAACATTTTATACTCAAACAAATCAAATTAGATCAAATTCTAAAACTCTATATGTTAGAAGAGAAAATAAACCAGATCATAGACAATATAGCTTTAATTAAACATGGACTAATACATCCTAGCTTACTAACAACAACAGAAATTATTAACACAAAGCTTGATTTATTGAAACTAAAAAATATTAAAGTTGGAACTCTTAAGTATAACAGCGAAACTTTAATCATAGCAATAAAAATTCCAAATAATTATGAACAAGTTGATTTAAAACTTATAACCCCTATTCCAAACAAACAAAATTTAGAAATTGTACTCCAAGAATATTATTTCATTGAAATTAACCAAACAATGTACTATTATCAAAATGATGTTCAATATAAAAAGGATTTGCTTACTGTTAATAATTGCATAACAAACAAAAATTGTACTCTTAAAGAAAATCACACTACAGAAATTAAAAGAATGGACGATAGCACAATTATTTGTAAAAACATTAAAAATGAAAACATTGTTAACAAATGCGACGATAGAAATATCAAACTGGAAGGAAACTATCTAATAACTATTAACAATTGTACAATCCAGATATTTAATGAAACAATTACTAGTAAAAATATGTATTTTATTGAAAGATTCTACTATGACGAAACGGAGAATTATAATTTTACTAAGGAATTAAATTTTGAAGAAATCATCCTTAAAAACATTGTAAACCTTAAACCGATAAAATTACTAAAAATACATAAAAATATTCATTATGTTATTGGTTCAACGACTATAATACTTATCATTATACTAGTTTTAATATTTGTGAATATCTTAAAAAGATATAAGAAAATTACTATTTTAATTAAAGAAAAAGGTACCCAAAATTCAAATGAAAATGTTAAAGAAACTCCGAAAATTCAGGAGAATTTTAATGTAAAGGGGGGAGAGGTTACATATCCGACAAAATCTATATTTGCGCCATAAGCAAATTTAATTCAAACCACATAATTTCATAATGTTCACATTTCATTTGATTTCCGTTCCCACGGAAATCAAAAGAATGCATTATCCATATTTTTATAACGATCATCTTTCAGTTGATTTCCATTCCCACGGAATGGAAAAGAATGCATTACTGTGCATTTGTCTTTTGTAACCTGAACCCCAGAAACAGAAAAACAGAAATGTAGAAACCTTTTTCAAAGTCAGTTTTAAGTGAGCTTTCCGACAATAAAGATCTTCCATCAAAGTTTAAGTTTTTTGTTTTTTTTCACAATTCGACCACACGAACTTTTATTTTTTATAGACAGTCAAGCGGCCATTAAAGGTATCTCATCCATTGTCACAAAATCCAGACTAGTAGACAACTGTCGCAGTAACCAAAGACTGCTCAGCGAAACAAACACAGTTAGTTTAACCTGGGTTCCAGGACATTGTGACATAATCGGTAATGAAATGGCGGATAAGCTGGCTAAAATCGGGTCAGCACTCGAATCCAGCGAAACGAACACCTCAGTTCTAAGGCCACTTGAGAAAGAAAAAAACAGAATCAAACACAATTTTCTAAAAACCGCCAATGACAGGTGGTCGTCTTTAGAAACATGACGAGTCTCTAGAAACCTTTGGCCAGATATTTCCAAGAAAAAAACAGAATTTCTACTCCAGCTAAGCAGACCTCGGCTCTCTCTGTTGATTGGCATTCTCACGGGTCACAACTCGTTGGGTACCCACATGATGAGAATGGGCATTAGCACATCCGACTCATGTAGAGGAGGCAGAGGAGGGATCTTTCCACGTCCTCTGTGAGTGTCCTAGCTTAGCCCACACTAGGAAAAAAACCCTCGGAGAATACTTCTTCGACGAACTGGGCGACATCTCTAACCTCCCACTGAGCAACGTCCTGAAATTTATTCAGGGCTCCAAGTGGTTCAGTGGGAGTTCCCTACCACAATAACCAACCACCTCTCCAATCCTCCCATTTCCTCATCCTCTTATTTCCCGGGGAGCACAATGGATCCTTGAGATCCGAGTGAGGTGTTGCCACTTGTAGCTGCATCCCCCATTCAACCTAACCTTACCTAACTACTACTGAAAGACAACAAAGCATTCAAGAAGAACAAGAAAATGCGTACCATTTAAAAGTGCTGCAAATTTTAGTCGATGTTGCAAAAACTTTGGGAAGGCAAGGATTACCTTTTCGTGGTCATAAGGAGTCCGATGAGGACGATGGAAATGTTCGACAAATCACTTTACTGATTTCACGGCATTGCCCACTAATGAAAAAATGGTTGAACGGGTCTTCAAAAGGGTCGCGACTCGCGAGATGTGACGTATCTTAGTCCGACTATCCAAAATGAATTTATTGATCTCTTGTCTAGTACCATCATTCAAAAAATCAAAAATCATTGTGATTGAGATCAATAAAGCTGGTATTTTTTCTGTAATGGTTGACACAACTCCTGATTCATCGCATCAAGATCGACTTACTGTCAACATTCGATACTTAGTCCAAACCGACGAGAAACCTGTCCCTATTGAACGCCTTTTGTTAATGGATATCGTTCTAACAAAAAAGACTGTAGAAGAGTTGGCACTTCAATCAATAAGTATTTCTGTGATGAATATTGTATTCCAATCCTATGACTTTTTTTTTTTGTTTTTTCTTTATATCGTTATATTGTAATTATAAATTGAATTTTTGTTAATAAATGGATTTCTTAACACTTTTACGTTTTTAATTAGTTTTATTTATTTACTAGCTGAGCCGCCCGGTGTTGATCGAGTCTGCAATTTTAAGGTTCCTTTTCTCGTTTTTCCGTTTCCGTGGGAATATGGGGATGAAATATAATTTGTTTTTACTGAGGGATTATGTGAAATCCCATTGGCGAAATAATTTTTGAAATCTATCCAGTAGTTTTTAGGTTTCCGTTCCCGACCCCGTTCCTGTTTAAATATGGAGATCAAACCTTGACAGGAACCATCTCTGGTTTAAACTATGTCTAACATGAAAATTTCAGAAGAATCCGTTGTGTCTATAATGGACATACATACAAACATACATACATCCTATTTTATATATATACTAGCTGACCCGGCCACGCGTTGCTGTGGCTAGCATTTTTTTCATATGATGTTGTTATTAAGTATTCAATTGGAATGGTAGGAGAACATCAGACCTGGGTACCACAATGCTTTTTCACATAGATGCTATTTGTAAAAAAAAATCATGGGTGCCTTCATTACTGATTCTCTACTACCGTCACCTCTTACTAAAATGAAATTATTATTTATGAAAGAAGACGGAAACGTTAAAGCTGGTATAAAAATTTATTGGTTTGGGATTTGAAGGGGAAGGACTTTGAACATCATTGATCAAAATTTTCAGTTGTACAGTTGATATAAAGCAATAATCACAACAAAAGAATAAAATTTTCAAGTTTATTATTTTTATTTTATTATTATTTTATTTTTTATTTATTCAAGTTTGTAACAAATGAGTGAATTACATAAATAACATACGTGATAATTAATATTACTAATGAGGTTGGTTACTTGGATAGTTTAAAATCTTCTTTAAAAATAATTTTAATTTCAATTTAATTTAGCACTAATCGGTGTACAATATTTTTGGTTAACCTGTCTTTTGCTAAGACAAATAGTTTCGACGGCTTTCCTAAACGTGAGCATGCAACATATAGCTGCCCATGATAAAAACATGGATTTTCCAAATCTAGTCCACAAATGAACATTGTTTGGCCTTGAAACTTATTTATAGTCATGGCAAAAGCCAAACGAATTGAAAACTGTAACCTTCTGAAGGGTATGGTAGAATCTGACGGTATCATTGGAATACGTGGCAACAGGACCACTAAACTTTCCAGTTAAAATGACTGCTTCCAAAATATTTCCGGTCATCTTTTTAATGACCAAACGAATAATAGTTGAACTCATCTTTAATCGAAGATTATGTGGTGGCATTCCGGGTATATCTAGTGAATTTAAAAATTCAACTGGAAAATTTACACTATCATTTTTATTAAAAACAGTATCGATTGATTTAAAATACATCAGATCGCCTGGTAACAACTGTTGTATCTGGAAGTTAATTTCATCAACATCTACATTTTTAGCTGCCAAAATAGCCCGGTGACTGAGCCAGTTATGATTCAAGTTATTACTCTGTATATCCGGAAAAATATTCTGAATCAATTCATTTTTTTCCTGAAGAACAGCACAGAAATTGTCTGGCAGTTTAATGCATTGAGTATTTGGTTGCAGCTCTATTTCACCGTTCCCAACATCTAGTAACTGTTCGGAAAATATTTGTGCTGATGGATCATTTTGCAATCTCACGCGCATGTTTATGGTCAATCGAAGTATCTCAACACTTCGCCATAAGAATGATTGTTTTAAACATGCATTAATCTCATCCGCGAAAGTAGAGCGAGGTATAACTGGTAAGGTCTGGCGGAAATCACCAGACAAAAGTAAGAGAGCACCACCGAAAAGTTTATCATTACCGTTTAAATCCTGCATAGTTCTATGCAATGCTTCGAGTGCATATTTGTGTGCCATTGCGCACTCATCTCAAATTATAATTGCGCATTGAATAGCTGTATATATCTTACCTTAACCACAGCAACGCGTGGCTAATAATACTTACATGTACATATATAGTTTAATTTCAGTATTGAATAACGAAACACCAATTATCAAAAAGCAAGAGTAATTTCGCCTGACTATGTTCACTATAATATGAATTTAATTTGTATTTGATTTATACTTAAGTCAAGCTACACTTAGCCGGCTGTACTTACTCCAAAAATAAAAAAGTAAAATTCACTGTATTTCGTTTACTTTAAAATAAATTTAAATTATACTTTAGTCTCAACAACATATGGTTGTCGATCCTAAATTGAGATGTTAGCTATCCTATCTTCCAATTGGATCAAACTGCAAACGGTATCCAAATTTTATTAAAATCGGTTAATTAGTTTAGGAGTCCATCGCGGACAAACATTTTGACACATAATTATGGTGGTCGATCATAAATTGAGATGCAAGCTATCCTATCTACCAAGTTGGATCAAACTGCACACGGTGTACAAATTTGATTACAATCGGTTAAGTAGTTTAGGAGTCCATCGCGGACAAACATTGTGACACGTGATTTATATATATTAAGAAAGATAGATTTGTTTTTTGATGTGGCCTTAAGACTAGTCGACATTTCATAAAAATTCTCCCCCAAGGCTTGGACCCTCGCTACGCCCCTGGTTGTAATATCTGGGCGCCGCTGCAAAGTTGACACCAATCATAGCCTTCCCGAATAGTAAACACCCAAACTACATTCACACAGCGCCATGTAAACATAATTTGACAGTTGAATTGAAAGTATGTAAGTTTCGGGATGAACTTTTAAGGACTGAACAACATCAAATGCTTGAGCGAGCATTGCATTGCAATACAAGAATCAAATTTGTTTTACGATTTCAACAAATTCTTCCAAAAATGTTCCTCTCCACTTTTTCGCTTTCATACAAAATAACTTTGAATAGGTATACGCTGCAGAGAATACCTACTCCTTAGAGAAGACCATTGTGCGAATTCAATCCGTCCTTAAATATTCCTTCGTATCTCGTTTGAAACGAGTTTTCTATCCTAAAATAACTTAGGTTCGACTTCTGAAATTTCAGTTATAACTTTTTTGAAATGCGAAACAACTTTTTGTTATCTTGTTTCATTTTTCTTTCAAGTGGACAATTTTTAATTTTGGAAATTCCATTGCACTTCAGATGCTCAGAGTACAAAACATTCATTTTACCAACACTTTTGTAATACCATGTGATACAGAGTAGCCCATCTGTTCTACGTAGGCGATGTCGTGTTCCACATCCTTCGATTAATTCACTTTCAAGGAACACGTGTTTAGCATATTTAGTTCTTCTATTGTTAGGGGCTTCAAAAATTTACGAAATAGTTTCCTTGTTTCGTTTGTGATTTAGAAATTTTTCGAAAGTCAGTGTAGAGCATAAAGAGTTGCCATGAGTAGCGGATGCTTGTAAAGTTTTATTTTTCACTAATGGAAAACAATTCTGCCGTGAAGAAATAATTCAAAACTACTCGTAGTTGAATTTTGAATTCAGAATTCCGTTTGATGATGAATACCCATTGCGCCCATTGTGAATCATTTGCATGGTTTAACATTTCCCAAAAATTAAACCAAGGGCTTTTCAAGCAGAACTCCTAATAGTAGGGGAGCCCGAGCCGCTAAATTTGCAGTTACTAAAGCGTCATGGGGACTTATTGGATTGTGAAGTTTACGTTCTAAAACGAAAAAAAGTGTATGGCAGTTTTTCATTTTAGTGGGGCGATGGGCGTGTATGAGCTTTTAAAAATGTAAAAAAAAACAGTTAGATTGAAATACTCGAGCGCGTCAGATTTTCATAGAGTATACGCGCTTTGTCTTTCTTATAACGGATATATATTAATCTGACGATTTACTGGGGGCAAATGGGCGTAAAGAGAGGTTAAAAAAACAAAAAATAAAAAGTTATTCGAGCGTGTCAGATTTTCAAAGTGAATGTTAAGTGTACTCTAAAAAGTGTATATTTCAATAATCTGACAATTTGAGTGGGGCGATCAGTCATGGCTGATTTTTAAAAATGTAAAAAAAACACGTGACCTTGAAATACTCGAGCGCGTCAGATTTTTATACAGAGTGATCAACTTGATGTCTTCGTCCTCCAGGATGATAATCTGACAATTATATGGGGGCGTACTCTTAGTCTGACAATTTTAAAGTAACAATTCTTTGTTGTTTCTATTTTTTATTACTGGATGCAATCAAAAAATATGTACACATATTATGTATTAAAAAATTTTGTATTGAAATTTTGTTGAGAATACTTTTAAAAAAAATCCTGAAAGTTTGAGCCCTTAATATTAATTTTAAGTGCTCGATCAAGAGGTGTGAAGATTTTCCATTGAAAATACACGGAAACTCTGATTTTTTATTTTTAAATTTCTATAACTCAGCGGCACTTCATGGGATCGCTTTAACCGAAGATGTTTTTTTCTCAAAATTGAAAGCTCTACAAAAATGTTCTTTTTGGCAAAGTCGTTACTCACACCGGGAAGGTGGTACGGGCCACTTAACCAGATTTTTGCATAAAATTCACGTTTTGTCGCAGTTATCTCGTAAATAACAAAAGCTACAGAAAAATTGGAAATTACAAACTTGTAGAGAATTTAGTTTTCTACAAAAAAAGTCTTCTGGACCAATTGCTAATATTAATATTAACTGAGATATTAACCATCATATATTATACATTTCACTGACGATTTTACCTCAATCGCCCCAACCAAAATGTCAGATTATATGTTCTCCGTAATCCTGATAAAATTACCTTCAAAATAAAAAAAAAATTAATCGCGCTCGAGTATTTCGAAACATCGATTTTTTTTACATCTTTGTGACTCGCCTACTTACGAAGGCCCCGCTCAAATTGTCAGATTATTGAAATATACACTCTTCTTGATGTAATCAACCTACCATCTTTTAATCTGACGCGCTCGAGTATTTCCGATGATCGACTTTTTTTTACTAATCTGACGGGCTGCTCTAAGCGAACGCCCCAACATTTAGGTTTAATATATGGTAGGAGTACATTACATGGTGCAAGGTTTCTTCCCATATGATTTTCCGACGCGCTCGAGTAACGCAAGAAATCCCCTCTTGGGCTCCCCTAAAGAAAGAAGCAAACAAACAACTGAAACAACTAAGCATCATTTAAACATAGAATTATTAAGAAATGCAAGCATTGCAAGTAAATATGTTCGCAAAAAGCAAGGAGTTCTGTAGACTACCTAAATGGTGAACATTTCAGCTCAAGCCAAATGCTGGATGATTAAAAAATACTTTAAGTGCATTTCGGAATCTTATACCAAGAAGCTTCAATTTTCCTTATGCAGTTCTTGGTTTTGAGAATGATATTGTGGACCCAGAAGTAGCTCCGGCTCAAATAGAAATTGTGCTAGGATGTTTGAAAAATGGAAAAGCTTCGGAAGAAAATGAATAATAAATATATGGGGGCGGATAACCTGAGAAAGAGCTTGTCAGCACTTTGTAAAAAAAAATTCTGCGGCTACTATACGAGTATTACTCCAAAAGAATTCCAAGGGTCGATCATTTTCCCGATATATAAAAAAGGCAATGCGGCGGATGCATCAAACTATCGATTGATTTCATTTCAAAATGCCACTTATAAAATATTCGCAGCTATTTTACAAAATCGTCTCATAACTTGAACCGACCAAAACTTACTAAAGGAGTTTCAAGCTGGTTTTGATGATTTAGAAGACAATATAATAATATATTCATTTTAGAAGTCTAGCAGAGAACTCTCTGGGTTTTAAGGCTACTTTTGATACGATAGACCGAAAATGATTAGTGTATGAATTTTATGGCAATGAGTTATTTTGGTTTACGCATTTAAGTTCTTTTTGTAATAATTGTACAGGGTGTCCCGTAATTCGTGTAATATACTTCGGGATGTGATTTTTGGTCATATTCTAAGAAAGAAATTGTTTTACAGTAAAGTCCGTTTCTCAACTTTGACATCACATTTCGACATTTTTAAAAAAAGGCTAACTTTGGTGTTAAATTCGATTTCTCTGTTAATACTGATGGTAGAGACCTAATCTTAGACTTATTTTTTTGGAAAAAATATAATCTTAAAAACTAAATGTCTTCTAAAGGCTTAGAGTAGCCAGATTTTCAATTTTAAATGGTGTTTAAATTTTCTTCCCCAAGCAAAGTTTTGACTTTGAGGTCATTTTTTTCTGAAAATGCCTGGTAAACATAAAGTTTCTTTTTTTTTTTTGCACAGATGAACAAAACTGTAATAAAAAAAGAATTCATAAGTGCACTCGAAACCCATACATTTTATGATACTTAGGAAAAACTAAAGCAGGTTAGAAATCTAATTTTGGGTTTCTTACGGCTTTTTATTGCAACAACTTGCAACGGGAGTAGTTTTCCAAGAACTTTTAGTAGTTTTTATGTATTTTATACAAATACAATTATGACAAGTGTTAAAAGTGCCCTCCTTCGTTTTAATGCATGCCAAAGCCCATTTTTGGATTTCATTGTGGGTGTTTGGACCCGATAACTTTTGTCTTACTCGTAGTCTTATAATCTTTAAAACTGTATTGAAGTGTGGCTAGCACTGTGCGGGGGTCGTAGTCAGTTGTGTAGTGGATTAAGAATGATCTTCCGATGCGATGCCAATGTGGGTAATGGTGAGATCGAATGAACCAAGCGACCGTATATTACGTCCAGCTTGTTTACGAGAATATATAGGTAATCTCTTATGATGGAAGAAGAAGAGCCAGGCGACCAATATAATTATGTTCAGCCTGTCTACTACCAATGGTGATGTCTCAAGCAGTAGGTTTAAATAAAAAAAAGTTTGCTTCTCCAACGTAATGTTGTATGATAACAATATGGCTTTATTCAACAGACTGCGACTAGTTAACATTTTGTTCGTCCTTTTATAGGGAAAAGTAGCACATTATAACTTATTTTAATATTAACAAAAATGTGCTGCTTTGAGCAATTTTAAATTTAAAAAAAAAATGTGCTAACTATTATTATTGTTTACATTTCAATGATTTTTAGATAGTTTAAAATTGTATGATGTTTAATATATGGGTACTCAGTATGGCTGTTACAGTATTTAAATTGCACTCCTATAGAATTAGGATTGCCAGATTTTCAGTAAGGATAAAGTGCTCTTTTTTAACTTCCATTTCAAAATTCATAAAAAAAAAATTTCTGCGTCTTCTTTCGTAAATGAAAAACAGAGATATCGAATTTAACACAGGTCAGGGTACACCAAAGTTAGCCTTTTTTTAAAAAATGTCGAAAAGTGATGTCAAAGTTGAGGAACGGGCTTTATTGTAGAACTACTGTAGAACAATTTTTTTCTTAAAATATGACCAAGAATCAAATCGAAGTATTTTACACGAATTTCAAGACACCATGTATATCGTTTCAATTAATATGAATATCAAAAGTAATATGTATGTTCCTTTATTCCTTTTATTTGGATTTTGGATACTTAAATCGCAATGTAAATTTTTTTTAGAAAGCAAAATGTTCTGCAATCGTAGACCACGCACAAAACTCGTGTTTCATTTACCTACGCGCCCGATGCAGGGTTAAAGATGATTTGATTGTTGTTTTGTTGTCTCCCCAGTAGCGTGGAATTTGCGGAAGTGCAGATAAAGGCACTGCTTTGTCGGTTGCAGATGTTTGCATATTCTCTGAAATGCTGCAACCAATGTTCAAAAGCATGTGTGACAACTGTCGTTTAAAGAACCTCATAATCAATACCGACAAGTCTAAAGTAATGATTTTCAAAAGAGGGTGGAAGACTGGAAGGCCCGCCCCGGTGGACTTTCAACGGAGAAAATATAAAAATTTTCAATGAATTCAAGTATCTCGGTGCTTTTTTTCCAACAACTTGAGCATACGACGAAGCATTTCAAGGAAAAGTTGCAGCAGGAAAAAACCAGTTCATATGCAAGTAGTGGTTTCCTATACAGTGAACTTCAATTTTGAAAGTATTTTCCACTTGGAAAATGTTGATGAACAGTTCACAGCAACGGCAAACAACCAATTCTAAGAATTTATTTCTATCATAACAATCGTGATACGAAACAGTGAAATAGGATGGTTTATCAAAAAGATTGAAGAACTGTGAAGCACTGCCAACCACTAGGATAAGGCCACAAATTTTGCGATCGATTTTCGCTTTTTATACCCCGTGGAGGTTTTGTCCCCGTAAAAGTTTATTACCACTTAATAGATACGTATTTTCCCATAACAAATTAATAAAATTAAAGGGCTAATTCGAAACCACGACCGTTGGAATTTTCTAAGATCAATTATAGAACTACTGGAAATAGGTATAAAAAGGTGCTCCACTAGGATGAGGCCACATGCGAAATGTTAGAAAAAACATGGAAACGATTCAGAATTCTATAAATCTTTACTAACTACTGTAAAAAATACGCAATCTAGTTGATATAGAGAGAAAAGATTTGAAGCGTAGATTTTACTCTTGAAAGCTCAAAAAATGTGGAGAAATATCAAATCATTAGGTGTGGCTGAGAAACCCGAACTTCCTGACGAAACTTGCAATGAAAATAAACTTAACAAACTATTTGTAAGCTCCTCTCTTACTAGAGGAGTTGACAAATATTATGAAAGTGTCAATAAAGCTGAATTTCCACGTAATTTCAGTTTCCAAAGAGTGAATGAATTTAAGGTGTATTTAAAGGGGTTAGGCCACCCTTGAATTTTCGAAAAATCAATTTTTTTTTTTTAATTCCAAATGGTCCCTTAGGACCTCAAAAATGATGTCCCAAAAGATTATGGCCGAGAAAAACCTTTAAGTACTCGATTTTTGAATTTTATCACTAGGCCGTTTGGTCTGCAGTGAGATCCTTTCGTGAGCGCAAGGGGTAGGTACGTTAGGGGAGTAGAGCATGTATACGGCAGTTGTTATTGAAAATATTTCTTTCCTGAATAGTCTAGACTAGAGTAAGATTTGTCGAGGGTCTCTTTCCGGCATCGCAGATTAAAGTTATTGTAAAATTATTCATGATTTTCTCTCTAAAAACTTTAAACGCATTTATCTCAATACTGTATTTTTCAAGTTGGCCGGACGGACTAGTAACTCAAGTAATTTTCAACCGATTAATTTGAAATTTTAAACAGGTCTTGAAATATACATTGTCTAAGGAAGTACGTACGATTTTTTATTTTTATATTGCGTAGTTCATTTGTTATTTACAATTTTCTGACAAATTTTGCACTTTTCATTTTAGAAGGGCGCCATTAACCAAAAATTAATATATCGCAAAAAACCTACACACTTCTGTAGCAGTTAATATACATGATCGAAATAATCCATTTTCTCTTTATTATTTTAAAAATAACATCAGCTGTCCGGCCGTGGATCTCAAAAAAAAAAAAAAAAAAACGTCGTCACAAAAACGCTGCACAGCCGCCATTTTGCAATAAATCGCTTCAAAAAAATTATTGTAAGCAGTCATTGATATAAATAATAAAATCACGCTTTTGTCATATCGATTTATTTTGTAGAATTTTTGAAAAACAAAATCCCCAAAAAGCCTTTTTCTTCAGCCTCTAGGGTGACCTAACCCCTTAAATCTGATACTTTTTACCCAGACGAAATTTATCCCAAGTTTATTAGATTGCTACTTCCGTTTATCTCACCCAATATTTCCCACATTTGCAATACCATCTTAACTAGATTCTGTTGATCGTAAGGCTTGAAACTTTGAATTTCAGTTCCAAGACAGTCCAACTCTAAACATAAAAAATATCGCCCAGTATCAATTCTACGTTTTAATTCGATAGCATTCGAAAGGATTCTTAGCCAACGGATTTTATTTTTCCTTAGCTCTTGTTGCCTACTTTGACCCCTTCAATTTGGTTTTCGACAGGGTCACAACTGTAACACCGCTCTTTAAAAAACGTTGATGACTTTCGCAAAACTATTGATGAAAACCTTGAAACCGTCAATGTTTCCGCTTGATTTCTCCAAAGCATTTAAATCCGTTCCGAAAAAGTTAAAATACCATTTCTGCTTTGATAACTTTAAGGTGTCTCGTCTAAAGAATATTTGTGAAAATAGCCTCATATGGGGCTACATTCCCAAAATATGGCGGGAAGTTAAAGTCGTTTTCATACCGAAAGCCGGCAAACCCAGCCATATAGAAGTAAAAGACTTCAGACCTATAAGTCTGACCTCTTTTATACTGAAAACGTTTGAAAGGCTACTTGATTTACACATCCGTAGTTTCCTGAAACCGGAAGTAATATCTACCTTTCAACATGCCTACACAAAAGGACGAAGTGTGGAAACAGCACTTCACTGTGTAGTAAGAACCATAGAAAAAACGCTGCTAGACAAAGAATACACATTGGCAGCTTTCCTGGACATTGAAGGAGCCTTCAACAATGTACAAAACAGTGCAATTGAGAAAGCCCTAAATGATCTAGAAGTAGAAGAAACAATCACAAATTGGATCATGTGCATGCTAACAAAACGTCAGATCCACAGCGAACTGGGAGGTGCAAGCTTGAAAAAGTGTGTGTCACGAGGAACCCCACAAGGAGGTATTCTCTCACCCCTGCTCTGGATCCTGGTCATGAATGAGATCCTCGTAGCTCTCAAACATGATGGCGTAAAAGTGGTCGCCTATGCCGATGATCTAGCTCTTCTGGCAACGGGGAAATTCCCTTCCACTATTAGCGCACAATTGAACTATACACTAACCAAGGTAAGCGCTTGGACAAAAAGGCGCGGCCTTGCAGTGAACCCCCTCAAAACAGAGCTGGTACTTTTTACAAATAGAAGAAAAATACCTACTTTTGAGTTACCAAAACTAAATGGGACCCCTCTTAAGATCTCTGATCAAGCCAGATACCTGGGTGTGATCTTTGACAAAAAACTAAATTGAAGTCCCAATATACAAGAAAGATATAAAAAATCTATGATAGCACTGTATTCGTGCAACAGGATTTTTGGCAAAAAATGGGGACCAAATCCCAAAATCATCCTGTGGATGTATACTGCTATTGTAAGACCTATCCTTTCTTATGGCAATTTGGTCTGGTGGAAGGTGCTGGAAAAAACCACGCATTTAAAAACCCTAACCAAAGTACAAATATCAGCCTGTATTTGCGTAACTGGTGCAATGACAACTACACCAACCGCGAGCTTGGAAGTAATAATCAATCTCACACCTTTTGATCTCTATGTTCAAGAAGCGGCAGCAAACAGTGCACTTAGACTAAACCAGTGTAATGTCTGGAAAACTAGCCATACAGGACACGCACAGATCTTATCGCGATACGCAGAAAACAACATCTGCACGGATTACATAACTCCAGATATGGACTTTATAAAATCCTTCACAACTAGCTTCCCCAATAGACAGGATTGGGAGAATGAAACACCTTACTTGAACGAGACGTCTATATCAATCTATACCGACGGTTCAAAAATGGAAGCTGGAACAGGGGCAGGTTTCTTCTCAGAAAGCCTAAAGCTTGCCAGTTCATTCAGACTTCCAAATCACAGCAGCGTCTTCCAAGCCGAGATCTTGGCAGTTACAAACGCTGCAAAACAGGTGTCCATGACGGCGCTATCACATGCTGATATTACTTTTTTCATTGATAGCCAAGCAGCAATAAAAGCGATTTCTGCCACTCTTGTCAAATCGAAGCTTGTTTCTTGCTGTCGCGAAGAGCTAAAGGTTCTTGGCACGCAGCATAACGTTAGACTCTGCTGGGTTCCCGGTCATAGTGATATACCGGGAAACGAAAAAGCGGACGAACTAGCGAGAAAAGGATCAACACTTGACCCTTCTCTCATTGATAAATCGATCAGGACTCCACCCTGTGAAATGAAACAGATCATTGGTAACAAAATAATACGAAAATCCAATGAATGATGGGAATGCCTAGACTCCTGTGTTACTTCCAGGAAACTATGGCCGAAATATGATAAGAAAGAATCTGGAAAGCTGCTATATCATTGAATAGACCTTCACTGCGAATGCTTGTCAGTATCATAACTGGACATAACCTACTAGGTTATCACGAAAAGAAAATGGGTCTTTGCACCGATGACCTATGCAGAGGATGCAATGACGAAGACGAACACGAAGACACAAGTCACTTCCTTTGTCAATGCCCAGCACTCTGTCATACTAGGAAAAAATTTCTAGGAAATTACTTTTTAAATGAACTAGAAGAATTATCAGACGCTCCAAAAAGTAGCCTGTTAAACTTCACCAAGGCCACAAAATGGTTAAATACCGAACAGACATAAAATCATAGGTTTCTAGGACGTTACAAATTACAATACGTCAGGGTATCACAACGGATCTACATTGATCTAAGTGTGACAGAAATAAGACCAACCGTCAGCCCATTTTACCTAACCTAACTTAACCTAAGGTGTCTCTTATCCGGGAATATCCTATTAGTCGAACGCAAGCGGTTTTAATCAATACTAGGCTTTCTGATTTTCTCCCAACGCATGCTGCTGGTGTCCCACAAGAGTCTAATTTGGGCCCATTCCTCTTCACTCTTTTTATTAATTATCTTCCTTCGAAATTCACATTCTGTAAAATCCCCATTTAAACAGATGATGTTGAAATGCATCTAAGCTATCGAATTGGAATGATTAAAGGATGCTACTGCTAGGATTGATTAAGGTCTACTGTGTGTTGTTGAGTGCTCAAATCAGAACCTCTTGAAACATAACTCTAAAAAATAAAATAAAAAATTAAATAAAAACATTAACTGGGTACTTCATATTTTTCTTACATTGAACTAAGTGGTTGTGAACTGAATTACGTTGAAAAGACTAAGGATCGGGGAGTCGTATTTAATCATGCATTGTCATGGGAACATAATATCACCTGCTCGCTGTTAACAACCTATGCAGCTTTGCGAGTATAGACACCACTGGTAGCTGCCTGCCTACAAATACTAATCGTAAATAATTAAAAATAAACAGGGTGGCGCAACAGAGCGAGGTGCCTCAGGGCCTAGCGGATTTCTCACAACCATGCCTTGTGAGAGAATTGAGGGGACCTTCAATTTATTGCCGGTTCCGAACGGTTATTAGAAAAAGAGCTTTTCATGGCAATGAATATACTAACGGAGGACTTGCCAATTCTCCGCGAAAGGTGCCGTGGAAAAAATGTTTGCCTCTGTTAGGATTCGAGCCACGAACTTCTGGGTTAACAGGCGGACATGCTTACCATCACATCACGGGTACCCCTCCTCCTGTTTCGCGACAGTAAACTTTCTACAAAATCTGCAGACAAAATGTTTAAGCATGTGATGGATTTAGAGATAGATCTAAAACTTTTAACTTACTTTCAACATATTTAAAAATTTTTGCCGACATTTTATACAACTCATAACAGGTATTGATCGTCTACTTTAAGAGCAAAAGTTTTGTATGGTTTGCAAACAAAGTTATTAGTGTCTTAAGTTGGAAATTGCATTTGAAAAAAATATAAACTACTTCTGGCAAGCAAAAGGCTGAAAATAAATCGTCTGGGACACACTTTTGTGTAATCAGGAAACCTTTCATGATTTTTTGACGTATCACTCATGTGGTTATCAACTACACCCTGTTTTCGTGAAAATACTTCTTCCCTATTTTTGTTCTTATGTTACCAATTTTTTCAATACGATTTTAACGACCTCTGTTTACCCAAACCTGTGCAAGTATTGGCGTGTGATACCGATTCCAAAAAAGGCGGAAGCTCAGACCTTAAACCAATCGATATTTTGAACTTTCTTTCTAAAGCTTTCGAAACTATTGTCTCAGCTCAAATAAGGCACTATGTTAAAAATGCTAACCTTATAACACCCTTTCAATCAGGTCTTAGATCAGGTTGTATAACAGCTCTTTTAAAAATTTCAGACGATATCCGAACAGCAATCGATGATGATAAGATAACACTATCTACTCTGCTAGACTTCTCGAAAGCATTTGACTCCATGACCCTATTATTATACAATAAGCTATGTAATAACTTCAACTTTAGTGACTCTTCAAATAAACTTATCTTTTCGTTTCTCTGTGACCGTTTCCAAGCAGTGTCATGTGAAAATCGACTATCCTCGCTTCTTCCCATCTGCCGGGGCGTACCTCAAGGTTCTTTACTTGGTCCGCTTTTGTTCTCAATGTTTATTAATAATCTTCCTCTTAGTATCTTTTTCACTTATATGGGGACGATGTACAGCTTTATCTTAATTTTCTCAGTGGCCGATGATGCATTTGAAAAGATAAATCGAGACTTATCCGCCCTTTCCAACTGATCCAGACTTAATCAAATTTAGATCAACCCAGACAAGTCAAATCGATTGCCATATAAACGTGTCTTTGACCATTTTTCCACCTATTATCCTAAATGGCACTAGGATAGGAATGGTAGAAAGCATAAAAAATTTAGGAATTTCGTTTGACAGTAGTCTAAAATGGAACTTGCACATAAACCAAATTGTTTCCAAGGTTAAGGGGCCTATCTTTAACCAGAAACTATTTGCCTACAGAGGTTAAGCTAAGGTTAGTGAAGGCTCTTATCCTACCCTTAATATTATGTGGCTGTGAAATCTTTGCCAATTCAGAATGTGACTCTTTCAGAAGCCTAAATGTTGCTTTTAACTCAGCCACTCGATATATCTTTAATTTGCGGAGATTCGATCATGTATCCGAACACTCCAAGAAAATTTTGGGATGCAGTCTCAAATTTTTCTTGAATAACATAACACTTGCTCTTCTTATTAAAATAGTATGATCCAAGAAACCAGTGCATGTATATGACAAACTTCACTTTTCTCAATCAAATCGTAACATAACTATAAGGCCTCCTACGTATGCTTGCCTCACTTCTCGTAGACAATTCTTCGTACATTCTGTTAGTTTATGGAACGACCTTCCACTCGCAATAAGACGTAAGTCTGAACAGAAAGATTTTAATTTAATATTGTTTAAACATTTGCAGAATGAAAAATTGATATGTCTCGTTCATTAATATTTCTAAACTTTTATATACGTATAAATATTTTCTTTTTCCTCTCTTTTTAGTGCTTTTTTCCACTCTTGTAATTTTTTTTTTTTTGAACTTAAGTTCTCTTTGAATTCTTTTAAATTAAGTAAATTATGTACCTAACTTGTATTTCTTAAAGACTATGTTCGTGCTGTACAGTAGATATATATTTGAATAAATGAAATGAAACCAATCAAAGAAACCTCAAAATATGAAAAATTACCAAAGGCCATATTGCCTTCGGCTGAAAAGAAAACCTGCCAGACAGACGGTTGAATTTGATATACGTAATGCGGCGCATATCTACACTTGAGTGTGCATGAAATTTGGTTATCACTTCACTCCAAAAATTTGCTTCCAGCACTTAAACTACAACGAAAAACTTTCAAGATATAAACACATTTGTGTAACTTTTGAACCCTCGTAACTGGAGGTCATTGTATCAATAAGGATTTCTAAAGATGCCATAAAAGGTGCTTCCATAACAATTCGATTGCAAGGAATTTAGACAGTTAATATTTTTTTCTCCCTCTTAACGTCTAATCATGCAAGTCAACAAAATTCCGCTAAAGAATGCCAATTTGTATTTCAAAGCAATTCTTTCCTACTTCAAAATAAAAATCCAACCCTTCCTATCAAAATGAAGCTTGACAGCTCAAGAAATCTTATTTAAAAAGTATATTGTACATTATTCATACATGCATACATACACAATATACATATATACTAGTGTTCAAAACTTCCCAACTCCAACTCAATTCTTCGAACTCGCTTTTCTTTTGATCCTTTTCCTGTTGAGCATATAACAGTCAATTATTGTCCTCTTCATTCCGACTTTCCCGATTGTAAATATATTGCTCCTCGTTATCCTTTTTTTATATTTGAATTTCAATGTTTTGATGGAAATTTTCTGGTCGCTTCGCAACATCCCAAATCACAAGTTAGGGGCGAAATTGCGGCAAAACTGTTCAACAGGTCAAATATTCAAATATCAACCGTAAAGGATATTTAAGAGGCAATTGAACTGTTGAGCCTTTCTTTATTTCGTTTTTATGTTTTTTTTTTTTTAAACTCAGAGAATAGATTATCTCGTCCTTCACTGAAGCCTTATGGGAAAGTAGTATTATCGCCTAGTTAGTCCCTGAGGAAAAGAACTTGACAATAGAGTCTAGTTCACTGTCCCGATGACATGAAAGGAAACTTTTTGTAATCAAACGCTTGTGACAGTTAAGGTATCACTTGATTGCCGGTTAATTGTGTGAAGTTATACTATTGATGGACTATGGAAAACCTTTTGTGAGTAACATACTTGCCTTGCAGATCAACAGACAGAGTCTAAAGTGATGGTCAATACTTTTCATCGTGCAGGTATCATCATCCAGTCTTGGGATAAGATTAAATTGAAAAATGAAACCTTCTGTTACACCGCATATCATTCACAATGTTCAATTAACATAATACTTAAACTTTTTTTATGGAGTCCTCAATGAAATATTCAACGGACACGAAATCACCTTCCATCTGGTGCGGTTCCCAAACGAACATTTATTCCAGGAAAATGCTAATTGAAAAACAAAATCGATAAGCCAGAAAAATGGCTGATTAAAATCTCATTAAAAATAATCTTAGGGATTCGGGTGCAAAAGAAAAAAGAAATACCCTGGTGGGTCAGTGTTCTGTGGAGTCTTGACAACACTCAATTAGTGAAGCTCCCGACTCGAACACGAAATCCTTGGACTTACCGATAATGGAGGAACTGTTCAACAAATTGTTTTTGCGTTGAACCGTGAAATGTTCGGTTGTATAGGTATTCATGGTATGTACATTCGGCTCGTTGATGCATTTTTCCATAGAGTTTTTATAAATCCTCATGGGCTGCGTGGTGCAGTCGTTCTCAAAAGTTTGAATGAAAGCAGATATTAAATGCCATAAAATTAATTTTGTAATAATTTCGTCCTTTAGCATATTTTGCGAACTGAACGTGGGGGAATATCAAACAAAAAAGAAAAACAAAGGAAACTACTGAGGGTGAACCAGTAGATGCTGGTGGGAGTTGGTTGTAATTTCATATGTAAAGGTACATAATATGTAGATGAAGGTGGGCAGCTCCACAACACACGCTGTACAGTTTTACCTACATGGCCGGAAATTCGTGCTGAACAAAAAAGAACTGAATTTTTTAGCCCACTTTTTTAACATTTGCCATGACTCAAACTATCATCACTTAACAGACAAGTTACGCTTGAACAACTCATTGGAGTTATTGAGATATGTCATGTAAGAGTTCGCCTTAAAACCTCCTATAAGCTAACAATTGTTAAACAGTTTGCAAAATTTGAGTGTTGGGCAGGTAAACTACATACACAGGTTGGCGCAACAAAGTGGTGAGCTCCAGAGCCTAGCGCATTTATCATTCAAAACAATACCTTGAGAGGGAATGGAGGGGACCCAGTTTTCTGTGCTTTTCATGACAAGAAAGCTTTTATCGTAGGACTTGCCAATTCCTCCCGAAAGGTGATACCTTGGGGAAAACATTATTGGTATTCCGAATCAACCATCTCCTGCGTAACAGTCAGGCGCGGATCCAGGATTTTGATAAGGGGGGGGGGGAGGCAGTTTGCCTTCCTTTTCAATGATTTCAAATATAAAAATACATTTTTTATTTAAAAGAATTAGAAAAATTGTTTAAAAAAAATAAGTTCAATTAGTTTAAAACAGTTTATTAAATGCTAAAATCTAACTTTTTGTGGGAGCCGGTTCTTGAAAACCTTGTTATTACTTTTTCAACATCGATCGGGATTTGTCTGTGGATGTGCATAAGTTCCAGACCGCAAAGCCGATTTTCACTCATTGTGGACCTTAAACAGGTTTTAAGGCGCCGCAATGAAGAAAAAGACCGCTCTGCCGAAGAATTTGCAACCGGAAGCGTTGCAAGGATTAAAAGAAAACTGTGTATAATGCCAAACACATCCTTATTACATTTATCCAACAACTCAAAAGCAGTAACGGGAAAATGGTTGTTCTGCTCCTTTTCTGTTAACCATTTTCCCGCCACAACACCAGCTCATCTTTGAGCAAAAAACAGGCTGTGTCTGTATTTAACTCTAAGAGTTGACCAAAGCGATTTATTAGCAACTTAGCGGTGGTATCCAACTCATCAGCATTATATCGAATTGTATTTTCCGGAATGAAAATTGTAAGTTTAAACACATCTAAGGTTTCCGGTCAAAATCTTTCATGCAAATCGGTCAGGACAAAGTCAAGTAGAGGTGCATATAACGAGATTCTGTAGTATACCTCAGCTGAATTGGTGTCAAAATTAGCTCGGTGAATTTGGCGTCCACCTTCTTCTTCTTCTTCTTCTTCATTTTCGGCGTTACGAGTAGTGATCTTGAAGCGATCACAACTCTCCCACTTTGCTGCTTCACACTAGTGATCCGCCTGTGGGGTACGCCGCGTTGACCTCAGAAATCGTCGGCAAGCCTCCCGGTTTTGGATTGTTCCATGTCTGAGGCCAACCAAATGCTGCTGTTTTTGCATTTGCTTGCACCAGGAGTGTTTTGGCCTGCCTTTTCTTTTTCGTCGCGAATTTGTTGAAACGTTGTACGATATTGCCTTTTTGACGGGGTTCTGCGGATCTCTCCTTTGAACATGACAATACCAACTGAGCCGGTCGTGCTGAATTTTGTCCAAGATGGTACTTTTGACATGAAGGCTTCCACGGATCTTAGTACTTCTAATTCGATCAAGCTTTGTTACTCCTGCTGTCATCCGAAGCATCTTCATTTCGGCTGCCGTCAATTTGCTCTCATACTTTTTGTACATTGTCCAACATTGTGAACCGTATGTCAGAGCTGGACGGACAACTGCTGTGTAGAGTCTTCCCTTCAGCTTAGGGGGCATTTTTCGATCACAGAAGATAGCGGAGTTTTCTCGCCACTTCATCCACCCTACGCTTACTCGATGATTGATGTCGTCATCACAAGATGCTTCACTATTGATCATAGATCCCAGATATTTAAACTTTTCACACTTGGGAAGCACATTTCCATTCAAATAAATGTCTGGAATAGGCTTGTTTGGATCAGAAAAAGGGCAGCACAGGTATTCAGTCTTTTTAGTGCTAATACGGTACCCATTTCCTTCCAGAACATCAATCCAAACGTCAAGTGCTCGTTGCAGGGATGTAGGATCCTCGCTTATGATGGTTCAATCGTCAGCAAAAGAATAATTGTTGTACTTTATTGTCCGGTACTTTTCCTTCGATCAAATAATCCAGAACAGCAATAAAGAGCAGTGGACTCAAGACACTTCCCTGATGTACACCTACTGTTATTTGGAATTCTTCGGTGACTCCAGCTGGGCATCTCACTTTTGTAACTGCTCCTTCGTACATGTCCATAATTATTCGCACATAGGCTTCAGGAACTCCTCGGTGTCTGAGGGCCACCCAAATCAGATCTCGTGGTTGTCGATCGAATGCCTTTTCGAAGTCAACCAACACAATATGCAAATCCTCTAAGGCATCTCGGTGTTTTTCCATAATGATCCTTATGCTTTGAATTGCGTCTGTAGTTGACTTACCCGCGACAAACCCGCATTGGTCATCAGACAGCCTTATTATTTTCCGCAGTCGGCTATCCAAAACCCGCTCAACGATCTTCATAGTGTGGGACATCAACTTGATCGAACGATAGTTGTCACAGCTTCTCATATTTCCCTTTCCCTTGTACATTGGAAGAAGAAAACTTTCCCTCCATTGATTAGGCAAACTGTCACCTCTTACAAGTTTGGAGATGAGAATCGTGAGCCATCTTAACCCGATGTCTCCCATATTTTTCCAAAACTCATATGGTACCTCGTCTGGCCCAATCGCTTTGCCTTTTTTGGAGTTCTTAACTGCCTCCCTAACTTCTTCGACTGTGACGTCGGATACTTCCGTAAAGTTAGGTGCAGCTGTTGGAAAGTGGCGCCGAGGAAACTGTTCATTCAAAAGATCATCACAATACTGTCGCCACCTGTGAAGAATTTTGTCGTCATCCACAAGTAGCACTCCTTGAGCATCATTGATGAACTTCGGCGAACGAATCTCCTGCGCATTTCTCCTTCTCTGAGCGGCTATTTTGAAAATGGTTGCTCCCTTATTCAAGTTGCTTTGTCTTACCTCTTGGATTGCCTGATTTGCTTCAGCAGCTGGGGCAGAAATCTCTTCCAGCTCTCGATACAGGCCCTCCGTGCTTTTTGCTTGAAGTTGGGCGCACTTTTTCTTCGCTTCTTTTCTGCAGCTCTTGTATTTGAATTTGGCGTCCACCATGACGTGGAATACGAGGAATTCTCAACTCAACATTCAACTGATCAGATAAATTCTTTGCATGTTGCCAGATGTTGTGGAAATTGGTATCTATGTTCTCCCGGCGACCTTGAAGTACGGAAATCGTGTTCTTCACCAGCATTGCGCTGCTAATCAGGTCAAGAGATTTAGATTGGTAGTAACTTGCTCAAGGACTGTGTTAAAGACAACACATCGCTCAAACACAAAACTGTTACAATAAACTGTGAATTGCATACAGATGTTATAAGAAAGGAAGCCTTGCCAGCCGTGCTTGGGTCACGCCACTGCGATATCGTTTCCAACGCATCCACAATTTTGCTGAGGTCCAAAGAAAATTGAAGTACACCTTCATGTCGTTCTACCTACCTTGTTTCGCAAAGTGATGTTAGGGCACACCCCAAGGTGTCCATGAGGACAGTTTTTCGTTTTAGATGCGATTTGAAGAAGAAGATTACCTCTTTCATTATTGCAACAGCGTCTCGGATGGCAGGTACTTTTGAACTTTGAGAAATGGAGTTATTTAGCTTATGACTGTAGCATGGAGTCCTAACAGCATTTTTCGCTTCTCTCTGAATTTCCATGACAGCACCTCGAACTTCTGAAAGCATAACAGCATGTCCCTATTCCCACACAGCATTCAAGAGGAAGTTTCTCTGTTTTCTTCCACTTTTTTGAGACGCTGTTGATTAACGCGGTTTACTATCTCTGTTTTTGGGTTATCATAAGAGTGAAGAAATGCAGTCCCATCCTGAACAGCTCGTTTGTGGTAGATGTTTTTAGCATGGTTTTCTAGATCTCCATTTTCTCCAGAAATATCCTTAAAGTTTATCAGAGGTTTTTTTACAAGACTTTGTAAAGTCACACCTCCAACGCTGCCAGTCACAAACAAAGGGCAGCATTTACAAAACAAACCCTGTTATGAAGGTGAAAACACAAGCCAAGGATATCTGGTGAGGTATTTATGGCCAAAATAGCGTTTGACAGCCTTACCTTTCACCAAATGAGATGAAAATGGAAATTTGTAGTCTTCTTTTGGCTGCCATGGATTCGAAAGAATTTGATGTTTCGTAAAGTCATCCAATTGGCTGTTTAAGAAATTTCCAATGTCATAGGGGGTATCTGATCGATGACACACTGTAGACTCAGGAACCGAGGAGCGAGTGCATCGCTCTTACTGGCTGAGCTATGAGATGCTTGGGCAACAGGATCTACATTATCAGTTTTATCCTCTTCTTCAGTAGGAGCTAAAACTGGTTTCTTGTTAATCGGTTGGAAAAAAGAGTCAATACTTCTGTTGCTTGAGTCTCGCTTTCTTGACGGTCCGGGCCGTTGATCACTCTATTTACAAAGTAGTTTTGCAATTTAGCAAATAAATACTAAAACTTAATATATTTAGGTATTATAAATCCTACTAATATTATAAACGTGAAAGTTTGTATGTTTGGATGTATGTTTGTTCCTCTTTCACGCAAAAACTACTGAATGGATTTCAATTAAACTTTCCAATAATATAGCTTATACATCAGAATAACACATAGGCTATATTTTATCCCTAAATTCCCACGGGAACGGGAACGTATACGGGAATTTAGAAACTACAACACCGATTTCAAAAATTTTTCCACTGTTAGAATGCTTCATTATCCCCGAGTAACATAAAAACTAATTCATCCCCATATTCCTACGGTTCCCTATATTCCCACGGGAGCAGGAACGTATACGGGAACTTTGACACTACAGCACCGATTTCAAAAATTCTTTCACCGTTAGAATGCTACACTATCCCCGAGAAACATAAAAACTAATTCATCCCCATATTCCTACGGTTCCCAAAATTCCCACGGGAGTAGGAACGTATACGGGAACTTTGACACTACAGCACCAATTTCAAAAATTCTTTCACCGTTAGAATGCTACACTATCCCCAAGAAACATAAAAACTAATTCAGCCCCATATTCCTACGGTTCCCTATATTCCCACGGGAGCAGGAACGTATACGGGAACTTTGACACTACAGCACCGATTTCAAAAATTCTTTCACCGTTAGAATGCTACACTATCCCCGAGAAACATAAAAACTAATTCATCCCCATATTCCTACGGTTCCCAAAATTCCCACGGGAGTAGGAACGTATACGGGAACTTTGACACTACAGCACCGATTTCAAAAATTCTTTCACCGTTAGAATGCTACACTATCCCCAAGAAACATAAAAACTAATTCAGCCCCATATTCCTACGGTTCCCTATATTCCCACGGGAGCAGGAACGTATACGGGAACTTTGACACTACAGCACCGTTTTCAAAAATTCTTTCACCGTTAGAATGCTACACTATCCCCGAGAAACATAAAAACTAATTCATCCCCATATTCCTACGGTTCCCAAAATTCCCACGGGAGTAGGAACGTATACGGGAACTTTGACACTACAGCACCAATTTCAAAAATTCTTTCACCGTTAGAATGCTACACTACCCCCGAGTAACATAAAAACTAATTCATCCCCATATTTCTACGGTTCCCTTTATTCCCACGGGAGCAGGAACGTATACGGGAACTTTGACACTACAGCACCGATTTCAAAAATTCTTTCACCGTTAGAATGCTACACTATCCCCGAGTAACAAAAACTTTAACTCATCCCCATATTCCTACGGGAACGGTCACCATATTCCCACGGGAACGGGAGTCTTTACAGATATTGAAAATGCGAATGTAGCTATGTCGGTATGTTTTTCGTATGTCTCCCGTTCACAGAACCTGAGGAAGGACGTAGACTATATGTTTTGTCCCTATATTCCCACGGGAGCAGGAACGTATACGGGAACTTTGACACTACAGCATCGATTTTAAAAATTCTTTCACCGTTAGAATGCTACACTTTCCCCGAGTAACATAAAAACTAATTCATCCCCATATTCCTACGGTTCCCTATATTCCCACGTGAGCAGGAACGTATACGGGAACTTTGACAATACAGCACCGATTTAAAAAATTCTTTCACCGTTAGAATGCTACACTAACCCCGAGTAACATAAAAACTAATTCATCCCCATATTTCTACGGTTCCCTTTATTCCCACGGGAGCAGGAACGTATACGGGAACTTTGACACTACAGCACCGATTTCAAAAATTCTTTCACCGTTAGAATGCTACACTATCCCCGAGTTACAAAAACTTTAACTCATCCCCATATTCCTACGGGAACGGTCACCATATTCCCCCGGGAACGGGAGTCTTTACTGATATTGAAAATGCGAATGTAGCTATGTCGGTATGTTTTTCGTATGTCTCCCGTTCACAGAACCTGAGGAAGGACGTAGACTATATATTTTGTCCCTATATTCCCACGGGAGCAGGAACGTATACGGGAACTTTGACACTACCGCACCAATTTTAAAAATTCTTTCACCGTTAGAATGCTACACTTTCCCCGAGTAACATAAGAACTTATTCATCCCCATATTCCTACGGTTCCCTATATTCCCACGGGAGCAGGAACGTATACGGGAACTTTGACACTACAGCACCGATTTAAAAAATTCTTTCACCGTTAGAATGCTACACTAACCCCGAGTAACATAAAAACTAATTCATCCCCATATTTCTACGGTTCCCTATATTCCCACGGGAGCAGGAACGTATATGGGAACTTTGACACTACAGCACCGATTTCAATAATTCTTCCACCGTTAGAATGCTACACTATTCCTGTGTAACATTAACTTTAATTCATCCACATATTCCTACCGGAACGGGAGTCCTTACTAATACAACAAGTGTGAAAGGAGCTCTGTCTGTCCGTCGTTCTATGTTACCATCTCCCGCCCAAACTAATAAACCGATTTAAATGAAATTTTGTACAAGGATTGTTCAGAACCTGAGG
This sequence comes from Melanostoma mellinum, assembly GCA_914767635.1. NCBI lineage: Eukaryota > Metazoa > Arthropoda > Insecta > Diptera > Syrphidae > Melanostoma > Melanostoma mellinum. The sequence goes on along the minus strand of OU612058.1, from coordinate 158,561,034 downwards.
AAGGACATAGACTATATATTTTTTCCCTATATTCCCACGGGAGCAGGAACGTATACAGCACCGATTTCAAAAATTCATCCACCGTTGGAATGCTCCATAATCCCGGAGTAACATTAACTTTAACTTATCCACATATTCCCACGAAAACGGTCACCATATTCCCACGGGAGCGGGAGTCTTTACTAATATTGAAAATGCGAATGTAGCTATGTCGGTATGTTTTTCATATGTCTCCCGTTCAAACTGCTAAACAGATTTTATTAAATTAGCTACAGAGATGGTCTAGAACATGCGGAAGGATAAAGGCTATATATCTATCCTTATATTCCCACCGGAACGGAAATGGGAATTCAAAAACTACGGTCTCAAAAGTATTTTTAACAGGGCTACAAGGTGTTGAAATAGGGGTTGAATGTTTTTTTTTGGAAATATGTTCCGCCATTTTTAAGGCTAGAAGTTTTGTTTCCTAAAAAGTTAAAAATGCTGCTGAAAGTCACTATTCCACGCTGACGAAGTCGCGGGCACAGCTAGTGCATCAATATTTATATTTATATATTTATATGTGTATATATGTATATATAAAATATATAGAATATAATCATATTTGAATAACTTTCCTTTAAAATCAATCATGAATTTGAAATAAATTTAAAAAGTATTTATTAAACGTACCATGCATGGCTTTCTGCGATTTAAAATCAGCTATTGAATACTTCACAACTTACACTGTTAGCACAAGAGAAACTAATGAAATTTACTTGATGGTTAACAAGAACAAGCCAATTATGGAAAAAAACAAAAAAAAAAGCAAAAGATTGTGAAGTGCAAGGATGTAAAGGATGCACAAATGGGATTAAAAACGCTATTAATTATCTGATGACTGACACTGTTGACACGCGACGAACTAATAAAATTAGATCACAGTGTATCTAATAATGAGTAAGGACACTCATGCAACACCTACTACTTCATTTAACAATAGACAACAACAAAAAAACAATAAAAACGCAATTAGTGAAAGTAGGTAAAAACTATTAATAGTAACCCTCTCGAAACATCGCAAATATAAGAAGAACACACAATAGGTTTTCCCAGCACAACACTATTTAACTTCGATGGTAAGATACGCGAAACGATGATTTTACTCAATGGGCTTTTACAAGCGCCTTGGAACGAAAACAAGTGTGTGTATGGTTTTATTGTCCCGATCATTAGTTTAGGTCGCCAGATTTTCTTTTTTATGACATTGACTTTTTCATGCCTTCTGACTGAGTTTTGCCTTTTCTTGGTAATGAATGAATTATTTAAAGCAATTTAGGGACCAACCGAATTTTTGTAGCGAATACGTACAGTTTGCTTCAGACTTAACATTTTTATTGACAGAGAAGGGGGGGGGGCAATTGCCCCTAGTGCCCCCCCCCCCCCCCTGGATCCGCGCCTGGTAACAGTCAGACATGCTAACCATCACCTCACGGGCAATACAAGTTAGTGGAGTAAGTCTGAATAATCAAAATCGCACCACACAGTTGGTATGGGAGAGAAGAAAAAAGTCCAAAGAAACCGCGCCACTAAACCGATTTGAGTCTAGACGGTTAGGCGTGTACTATTCCGGAAAGTTGTGATTGGTGTCAACTTGGCGGTGCACGCCCAGATGTTGCAATTTATAGTACACGTCAATTTGGCTTACTTTACCTCCACGTGGTAACCACTGGGAATTGGGATCTTGCACCCCGAGGGGACCTTCTTAACTAAAAAGCAATGACTGACTGCCCGAATCTCAGTGGTCTACCAGAGCTTTTTGGGAATGTCTCAGCTGATAAATTCGACTTACAGAATCAACGGTGGACTTAAGCAGTCAAAAAAGCAGAAACCCCTGAATGAGCTACTCTGACATATTTGGGATAAAGGTATTTCAGGGTCTTTGTATACTAGGACAGGGTATTGAAGTAGAGATGGTGCGGCCGATGACCTCCTGGCGAGCTAACGACAGCTCTCATACCCCTGCAGCAGGGTACTGCTTCCTGATTATCTGGCCCTTTACGGATAGCAATTATGTTTTCAATTTAGACGACACAAGTAAGCGTGGATCTGGAGAATAAGCGGACTGCAACTATGCGGACAAAACCGTCATTCAAATGGAATTGGCCGGAAATAGAGAAGATGAAAAACTGCTACATCTGTTATGGCCACTGCTACAGAAAACAGAAACAACGCTTAAATGGGTGCGGATTTGTCGTTAGAGGAAGACTCAGGGATAAGGTGATTAGCCAAAATCCAGTTAATGAGGTCATAATGACCATCCGCATCAGGGCTAAATTTGCCAACATCAGGCTAATCGATTTTCATGGGGGCTAATCTATTGTTAGTAGCACACGCTTCCCATGACTCAAAACTCATAAAGGTATATTGCGATCGACACACTCCAGTGTGAAAGTTATCTGAACTAACCGAGGGGTCAACTTTGACTCGGTACACCATCTTTTTATTGATTTCAAGGCCGCGTATCCCAGTATTTACAGAGACGAACTGTACAGAACAATGTGTGGTTTCGGCATCAATGCAAAACTCGTACGACTATGCAGGATTTGGAGACTTATGCTGATGGTGAAGAACTCTCCAAGAGCCGTAAGACATATCTTCAGTTTTTTTGCGAATGGACAAGACTTGAAAACCAATACAATATAAGCCTTAGGGAAGGTGGTGCTAAGTAAAATGACACCCGATTTAATAACTAAAATAGAGGAAAACTCCCTGACAGCATTCAAAATGCAATGCGAACAGAGCGTAAGAAGAAGCCGTTATAAAATACTAAGCCACGAACTCAGAGATGTGAACTACTTTACCGAAAGTCACAGCTTGGATATCATCTAGACCCTATGCAAAGCACGAGGTGAACTCTTGCCTTTAAATTACCTCGCACTCGCATACACAAACGTTCACAACGTGAATTGCTCCCTGTGCAATTTAAGGACGAGGGAAAATATTCGTCACTTCATTGGTATCTGCCTCATACTTAGCGAAATATGGTCAACACTGGGCTTAGAACATCCTATCAAAGGAAGAATCTTTTCGAGTACTTGATGGAGGAAATTCGTATACCCCCTACTCGTTTCTGAAAACAACCCTCAAATATCGTACGTAAATAATTAACAAAGCTTTTTTAGCATTATTTTTACTTTCCACTATCCAATTAAAATATTCGAGTATATATGTAATATAAATTAATTATAAAACTCTTTTTTGAACTCTCATTTTTCAACTGACGGCACTTAAAATTAATGTCTATATTGTGAAAATTGTAAACAAAAGCGTGAAAGCATAAAAATAAATAACTCACTAAAAAACTGAACTAACACTAACATTTTCAAAATTTTGAGTTCGGGGTGCCATAAAAGTATTATGTGAATTGATAACATAACCCTAAGATTTTACATTATGCGCTGTTAAAATATTTTCTCAAAACTTAGAATATTGTTTTAGCAGTTGAAACTACTTACAACTTATTGAAGTTCAAGTGTTTATATCCCAAATAGAATATGTAATTCTTAAACGGTACAAATCTTGAAACTTACTGAAAACAGAACTCCATCGACACACAATTTTGTATAAGTCGAAAATTCAAAGGAATCACAAGTTAAATGATTTCACCTCACACTATTTGCATTACTCTTCACTTTCTGAGATGAAAAATATTTGTGCAAAACTTCAACCGAAGTGTTGTTTGTTTGTTTTTTTAACTTTACTGAATTTAAAATGTTCGTGAGTATTCCAGACGAGTATTCTTGTCAGCCAAAAAGTAAAAGCCTGTGTGTCTTTATACATATATTTGTTTTGCGCAAAGCCAAACATTGAATCACATGCCGAACTTTAAATCACAAATTACAGAAAAATTTTAACGGGAAAAATTATAATTGATACAAAAACAAAAACAATTAGCTCTGAGCTATTTATTTCCAGCTGCCGCAAAAGAAATAAAAAGGATAAAAAAATCGTATAATTCCCGAAAAAGGACTTATTGGATGAGTGAAAAAAATAGGGTTGTGATTTTGTAGAACCTAAAATATAATTAAAAATACCTCGGGGTGAGTACTGTTACGACACAGCACAAATGTTTCCTTAAAAAGGATGGATTCTGTTTCATTAAAATAAAATCTTGGGTTATTCGGACAGATATTGGAAACAACAATAACTAACAAAGTGGCAACAATTACTTAAAGGTTTAAATCGTTTCGGTTTCAACTTTTGAAGCATTTACTTAATACTTTTGAAGAACGGATTCTATGATTGAAAACGCAAAGATTCAGTTACAAAAGAGAAATCGGGAATCTCGTTTCGTTCCAGATATCAATTACAACACAAGTGAAGGAGTATTTCTTTTTTTTTTTATCTCAGAGACTTAAGTGGCACTGAACTTAAAGCAAGCTCGTCTGTACACACTTATCTACGCTCTTCATCATTAATGCAAGTGTTAGTGGTTAGTAAATAACGCCAACACAAGCACAAAGAGAACGTATACGAGAAAAACTAAAAAAAACATTACAAAAATATAACAAAGTAAAACTTAAATTAAATTAACATTAAGAGAACAAACTAAACTAGTGAAACATTACTAAACAAGGTTATAAATAAAAAATGAAATTAAACTATAGTACTAAAAAATCTCTAAAACATGAATCATGCAGATGGTACACTGGTTCTTAATATTAATTTTAAACTATTTTTACTGATGTTGAAATCGGCAAAATAAGGATTAGAGTTGAATAATCTACTCATGCGTGCTAATGGCTCATGCATTCTATAGTTAGTACGGTGTTGGGAGCGATGTATAAACTCTAAATTACGTAGTTGGTGAGTTCCTCCGCGGTAGTTGAATCCTATGTGGGAGAGCAAGTCGGGAGCATCAATTACACCGGTTATTAATTGATGAAAAAATACTAAATCATTGTTGATTCTTCTCTGTGAGAGGGTTTGAAGATTTAATAAGCGAATACGATTTTCATAAGGAGGGAGATTGAAAGAATCTTCCCAAGGAAGCCCTTTGAGAGCGAAGCGTATGAATCTGTGCTGTATTGCTTCGATTCGTGATTTATGAATATCATAAAATGGTGACCACACCTGAGAAGCATACTCTAGATGGGGACGAACATAACAGTTGTATTGTATAAAGAGAGGATAACATAAGGGTCATTAAATTCCTTTGCCCATCGCTTAATAAAGCCAAGCATTCAATTTGCTTTGTTAATAATGAGGTTGATGTGTTCATTAAATTCAAGGTCACGGAATCTAGAAACTTGAGATAAAGATTGTTGCGATATTGAATATTCTCCAATGCTAGGAGATCTTTTGCGGGAAAACATTTTGAAGTTCAATTGAACTTCAAAATGTTAATTTGAAATTTTCAGTGAAAGAATTTAAAAAACACCATTTGCCCTTTAAATACATTTACTTGTTGACCCCATAAACTTTGTACAGCTTAAAGGCTTTCCCCAAAACAAAACGATAGAGGCGATAGAAAGGCTCGGGGAGCATTTCTGTAGCCGTGACAAATACAACACGGGTATATAAGGAGATTCGTCGAATGCGTACAATTTTGTGGCAATATGAGCTCGTGTAGGCGGTTGTTTGTTCGCTTAACATAGTCATTTCCGAAATGAAAAGTTTTCCTATTGGTCAATCTTAAATGAGCCAAATGCAGACGTTACGGTCGAAAACCTCCTGTTGCTGCCAGAGTTCGTGAAGATGTAATTAGTTTTGCCATTGAAATGCAAAGTTAAAATAATTTTATTTTGAAATAAACTTCATTTATTCTTCCTCGAATCTCAAGCTTTTATTTTTATAACTGCAAGTAATGTGATTGAAACATTTCAATGACCGAACTAACAACACTTAGGACTCGCGAGAATTCTGGCAACGCCATGAGATTTTCAACTCAAACGCCTAAAATGAGGCGGTGTTAATCGAACCTAAAAGAGAGTCACCTTCATACCAAAAATTGGTAAACAAGACTACTCACTCGCCAAGAGCTTCAGACCCATCAGTCTTACCTCCTACCTGCTTAAAATTCTGGAAAGAATGGTTGAGATTTACATTGGTAGAACCTCACTCCAATTACACCCTCTGTCTCGGATGCAACATGCGTACCAAAGAGGAAAGTCTGGTGAGTCCGCACTTCAAAATCTTGTTAGCAGGATTGAATGCGCGCTTAACAGGAAAGAGTTTGCGGTAGGCATTTTCATCGACATTCAAGGTGCTTTTGACAATGCTAGCTTCGATGGTATGTGTAATGCTGTCAGAGAACACGGTGTGGACGAGCCATTAGTGTTGTGGATTAAAGCAATGATAGTGAATAGAACCGTAATCGCTGAGGCGGAGGTGTGGACAATATGTTGCAACGGGAGTGAATAAGGGCTGTCCACAAGGTGGCGTTTTATATCCTCTTCTGTGGTGCATTTTGATCGACTCTCTACTTGTAATGCTCAATGGTTCTAACGTTCATGCCCAAGCATATGCAGACGACGTCCGTCGCCTCGCCGTGCTCTCGGTTGGCTCCAGCCTCCAAGTTGTTTGTTCCCGAGCACAGGCTGCGCTTTATATGATTGACACCTGGTGTGTTAGAAACGGTCTCTCCGTCAATCCTCTTAAAACCTAGGTTGTCCTCTTCACGAAACGTAGAAAATGGACTGGTCTGACCCAACTTACGTTTAAAGGCGTCAACATCCCCTTTTCAAATGAAGTCAAACATCTTGGAGTGAACCTGGATAACAAGCTTCTTTGGTCTAAACATGTCGAGTCTAAAACTACTAAAGCACTGCCAGTTTTCTGGCAATGCAAAGGAGCCTTTGGCAAGACATGGGGTCTTTCACCAAAAAGGGTCCTTTGGATCTATACGGCTATGATAAGACCAATCATCTCCTATGCGTCAGTTGTTTGGTGGAATAAGCTCTCGCGTAAATACGTTATTGCCTCGTTTACCAAACTTCAAAGAACAGTTTGTCTTGGTGTTACTGGGGCCTTCCCCAGCATACCCGGAGCTGCTCTCGACCCCCCTGCTGAGTCCTCCTCTTGATACCTACATCATGGGGTGTACTCTTAAGACCATTTCTCGTTTAAAGCGATGTGGTCTCACAATTCGCACAATTCGCACTGGAGCTTTGAGAAACTTGCAAGCAGCATATCTTTTGAATCACGTGTCACGTCTAATGGATATACCGTCTGACACGATGATCTCAAACTGCGTCAAAATTACTCAGTCAACTGTACTGGTTCGCTCCAGAATCTGAGCCTAGAAAGAATTGTTATCGAATCTTCACTCATGGCTCCAAAACCAACGAGGGTTCTGGCGCTGGTGCCTTTGTGGAGAACGACGATATACGACTGCACACCTCTTAAGCCCTTATCAACCCTCTAACCACTTCGAAAGTAATCCAGGAATGCCTTTTGCTTAGGTCGTTGAAAATATTTCAACTCGTTCTTTGAAAAAAAACTTTTAAGGTGGTTTTGAAGATACTTTTTGAGCTTTTATGTTTTTTTTTTTTTTTTGTTTGGCCAGAAAAAAATTAGATAATCATGGCTGTTCTGATTTTCGGTCGGATTAAAAACGAAAACCGAAATTGAATCCGTACGGATTTAAAAAGTGTGTTCTAATTTTCGAACGAATTCAGTCAACAGTGCAGGCAACTTGAAATCCAAAAAACATTTTCGAAATCAGCTGTGTCTGTAGTCTTCATCTGTCAAAGAAACTTTGATTTGAACATTTTAAAATTTTGGAATTCGTTTATTCGATTGTTTATTTGTTTACTAGGTATTTTGAACCTTAGTTTTTGCTGTTTATAACCGGTAAGTTAATGGGATCTCTTGCATCACATTTAATCAATTCGTTTTATTGAAAATCTTTAAGTTCAATTGATTTAGAAGATGGATGTACTGGCATTGGTTTTACTTCAAGAAGAAGAAGAAGAAGAAGAAGCTGTAAGGCGAAGAAGGGCTCTTCTTGCAACACGAAGGTATCGAAGAATATTAAGGGATCGTTCAAATCCCTTTCATATGGAAGAACATTTGTAAGTTATTTGATAATATTAGATAAGGAGTCAGTGTTTTACAAATTTTTGTATTCATTTTTTAAGATTTCTTCAGGCGTTCAGATTGAACAAGGAATCTTTTGCATACGTTTTAGATGAGCTGCAAAATCTTTGGAACACACCAGGATCCCTTACTCCAATAGCAAAGCTCTCCGCCTGCTTAAGGTTTTTTGCTGAAGGTGGTTACCAACGGGGAGTTGGAAATGACTTCTACGTTGCTATGGGAAGGTCTACGTTTAGCAAAGTTTTGAAAGAGTTCGTCGATTTAGCGGAAGAGCACCTCGTCGGCTGAGTTCTATCTTGTTCAATGTCCATTTTTCAAAATGTTGGGAAATCGATTTTTAAGGTTCAGATCGATTTTTTTTATTATATTAGAAGATTATTGTTTGGAAGTAAATTTTTTCTGCAAGCGTAGACAATTTAAGTTTTAAAACAAGTCACACTAGATGTTTTTCTTTTCTTTTAAAAAAGTTATAAATTAAAATCAATAAGGAAGTCGTTTTGTATATTGAACAACTTTGTATGGAGCAATGACAAGTTGGAAATCATCATGTAAGTAATTGAACAAAGTAGAATTGAATATTGAACAAGATAGAAAGAAACTGTTCAACATAATAAAAAATGAGTCAATAAGTGTTTATTGAACAAAAAAACAGTTAGAAAGTTGTACTATTGAACAAAGCAGTTTTCCATAACTTAAAAACCAAAAGAGATAGGACAAAATGGTTTGCGCCAAACGAAAGAGCGCCCCCAAATTATGAAGACTGCATACCTAACTCAATTTCGTGAAAAATGGCCTATTGAACAAGATAGAACTCAGCCGACGACCTGTGTCCTAAATGGATACAATTTGATACATCCGAAGTGAAAATGCGAAGGACAAAGCGGAATTTTTTTGACAACACCGGATTTCCTGGAGTTATTGGATGCGTAGATGGTACGCATGTGAAAATTGTGCAACCTGTAAAAGACAAGCACCTTTTTTACTGTCGAAAGCAGTATTTTAGTCTAAACGTTATGATCGTAAGTTAAAACATAAGAATCAAATTAATAGTTTTGTTGTATTAACAAACATACATACATCTTTCAAACTTCAATGTTTAGGTTTGTGATGATCAAATGCGCATTATGGCTGTAGATTCAACGCATCTAGGCTCCTGCCACGACGCTGCTATATGGAACGTTTCCAGCGTACGGTCACATTTGGAAAATAAACAACAATGTGGGATGCGAAATTCTTGGTTGTTAGGTGATTCTGGCTACGGACTCGAACCGTTCCTAATGACTCCTTACAGAAATGGGAGTATTGACAGTGCTGAGAGGCGTTTCAACAACAAGCATATAAAATGCAGAAACGTTGTTGAGCGGACAATTGGCGTTTTAAAAAATCGATTCCGGTGTACTTTACAGGACAGAACGTTGCACTATGAACCTAGGAAGGCTTCCGCAATAGTAAACGTTTGCTGCGCTTTGCATAATATATGCATACACTTTAAAGTTCCTGAAGCTGAAGTTTCACAAAATATAAACGAAAGCGAAGACGATGACGATACTGAAACCTTGGCTGCTGAAATTCATGGTGCAGCGTCACATGCGTACGATCAAGCTGTGATCATACGAAATTTTAGTTTGCATTTCTATCAAGCTATGCGTTTTTGATGATGAGTTGGCTCCTCGGTGATGATGAGTTGGCTCCTCGGATGCAGCTTCGAAGATTTCGGGATGTTGAACAACGGAAATTACGTTAGGCGATTTATTATCAATGAAGATACTGTTTCCACTATATCGGCTCTTTTTTGGAGTGGAAGTGATTTGATAATTTATGGGTGAACTGACTTCAACTTCAATATCATCTAAAAGCGGTCTCTTGGCTGAAGAACGGGTTGCTTGAGAATCGTGGCTGTCTGGTGTTTCGATCTCTTGGTTTTCAATACCACAAGTATCAAATACCAAAAAACCTCGGCGCTAGATCCTGTTTTGCGTGCTTATTAGAGGTTTTCTGATTCGAATACAGCGAATTTGTAAGAGGGTTTTTTTGTTTGTTTATTCCAAACGACCTAGATTCCTCAATGCCGTTAACTGCTTTATTCATAGCAGTGAGCCTAACCACAGTTTCTTCCAAAGGCGAAAGGTATAACTCATGACTTTCTCCACCTCCAGTTTTATTTACTTGCTTTTTGTTTTGAATTAATTTCTTTTTAACAAACACTTTGAAGTCCGACCACACCTGTAAGAAGGCACAAAAAAAAACAATCTACAATATCCACGGCAATTTCGTAACTATTGATTACCTTTTTCCATCCAGAAGTGTCTCTTGTAGGGGGTCCTACTGCGTTTAAGTCGAGGGTCAATTCTTCCCACAAACTATCGACAAATACTGCCCGATTGTCAGTTTTAATCCATCCTTTTGCTAGGTCAGGATGCTTTTCCATAAAGGAAACCAATAGTGAGAATTGTTGTTGTGTAGTATGCTTTCCCCTAAATATTGTTTAGTTTTTGTGTAAATATAACAGCAAAAGTTTTTTTTTTTGATTAATAACAATAAAAACTTACATTTTTAATCAACCGAATATGAATCCGCAAACAAAAAGATGGCCGGATTGTAAACGCCAACCAATTCGAATATTGTAGATCCGTTCGTTTTGTAGAACAACCCTTAATCCGCAAATCGTCACACAATACGGAAAACAGAACTGCGAATATTCGAAAACGCAAACTTTCGGTATTCGAACGAAAATCAGAACAGCCATGAATATCTTTTTATTACTCTTTTCTGCCATCTTTCTTTATAATAATGCACAAAAATCGGGGATATACCAAAACAAAAAGCGAAAGAAATTGCACATAAATTTAGTCAGAATGTAGCTGGAACTTCAATCTGCAGAAGATCCAATAAATCTGGCTGTCAGAATTGCTCTATTACGTCAGGTTCTTGAGATTATAGCCGAGTAAACTCAAAACATCCAGCTTTATTCGTTCAAAACCTGATGTTGGTAGAGCGATTCGCTTATTGGATTTGAATTCAGCACATTGTCTTATTTGATGCAAATATCCTTTTGAAACTCTACCTAGGCTTCAAAATAATGAATGACTGTGTGTTACAACTTTTGAAGTTGAATATCTTAGTGGTTTGATGTAAAAGAGCCATTATGACGCTAGATTTGAGTTCAACGCACAACAATTTATGGGAAAAGCAATGGTTTATTTCAAGGTTAAAATTTTTTTGCATGTTGAAAGTTGAAACAAAGGTTCAAAACAATAAAAACAAATTGATGTTCCAATTTTTAAAGTTCAACATCTCGAAAACGTGACGTGACAGAGTAATTCTGAGGCCAGATTTGAATTCAGGGCAAAAAAACTTTGGAAAAATATGATTCGGTCTTTGTGGTGAAATCCGTGCCGGCCAGATGTATCATAAAATATTCGGGATTTAGTTTTGACTTATCATATCCTAGACCAGCATCCACTAATCGAAGCAGTGTGTGCAGGCAATGAGGCTGTGGGTTTGCTAGGCGGATAGTTGATCAACTGTGTTGATCCCGTTGGTGAATCAAATCAAGTTGCTGGCTGGGCATAACACCGCTAGTAATTTGGTTTGGTTTTCTATCGAGATATACACTTGTTGATTATACTTAGATAGCGTCTGCGTTCGATATTTTGTTTTGTGTGTTTTTGTGAATTGTAATGTTGGGTAAATTTCGGGTCGATTTTAGCAACATTAGGGGTTACGATCGAATTTCTTTGCTGTGTACGCTCACACTGCAAAATGCAGGCCAGCTGTATTGGCACCGAGTGAAACACAGGTGGGTGTTGGTTCTGATCCTTCAGAGTTCAACCTGCCTGGATATAGCTTAGTGCCATTATTCTTTTCCTCCCATGGCCTCGCCGTTTATATTCGGAATGATATTGCTTACCAGATTCTACCACGATACGGCCTCTGTTCTAATACGAACTTTAATTTCATGTGGTTAAAATTCACTGTCCGTAAGCATATCATTCATTACCTATTGTTTTATTTATAGAAGCCCCAATTTAGATAGCAATTCAACCTCTAACGAGTTTGATCTTTGATGCGCTATCTGACTCCATAATAAGAATTGTTTCCCAATATCCAGCAATTGCGGGCGATTTCAATGTACACAATTCAAGTTGGCTTCGACATTCTGGCCAGACAACACCCGAAGGAGAATATGTTGAGATCTTCGCTGAGTTAAACCAAATCTGAGTTAGGCAAATCGGACCATTATTGTGTCATATCGGTAGATTTTTCGTTTTCCGTCACTGTAAAAAAAGATAAAGTCCCAAAAAGAGCTGTGTGGCAATACGAGGAAGCCAATTGGGACGGCCTGAATAATTTCTTTTGAAATTTTAATTGGTCATTGTGCTTTCTCGACGGAAACGTTTATGCATCAGCTAATATGATATCTAACGTAATTCTCAACGGCATGAGAAATTTCGTTCCTCACAGAACAAAAAGTATCATCCCCAAAGAGAATTCATGGTTTGATTCAAGCTGTAAAGAGGCGATTTGGGATCGAGAAAGTAGTTTTCGAATATTTAAAGGCAACCCTACAGTAGAAAACCGAAATTTGTTCAAACGGGCCAGAAATATCTGCAATGCTCAAATACAAAAGGCTAAGTTTTTACATGACCAAAAAGTTAGGCAAAAAATACTGCAGTGTCCAAAAGGAAAGTAAAAACTTTTGGTCTTTTGTCAAGAACATTAAGAACTCGACCACGGCATCGGTCCCAACGCTCGTCTTCAATGACTCTCCGTATGTCAGCTCCATCGGCAAAGCCAATTTGCTGGCAGCTCAATTTGCTGCCAACTCGACACTTCCTTATAGCACATTGGCTCCACCTGAGCTCGAGTCTTCAAATTCTGTGATGAAACAGATATTTTTTCGAACTGGCTCGGTTGCTGGTCCAGATGGTATCCCCGCCGTTATTCTGAAGAGGTGTTCTTCTACGCTGGCAAAACCACTGCGTAAACTTTTCCATCTTTCCTATTCTGCTGGAGTTTTCCCGAGCAGATGGAAAACTGCATTTGTCCAGCCGGTCCCTAAAAAAGGCGAATCTTCCTCCCCGTCCAATTGCACTTACGTCCCTTCTTTCCAAGGTCATGGAAACGTTGATAAAGCGTCAACTTATGAAATATCTTGAAGAATGAAAGCTTCTTAATGACCGTCAGTACGGCTTTCGTAGCAAAAGGTCCACTGGTGATTTGATGGCTTATCTCACCGAAAAGTGGAACCAATCTTTACATTGTTTTGGAGAAAGTAAGATTATTGCGCCTGATATTTCTAAAGCATTTGATAGAGTTTGGCATCAGGCTCTTTTATCGAAAATGCGTGCTTTTGGTATCGATGAGTCTCTTCTTCGTTGGATTAAAAACTACCTTTCCGACCGTTCAATAAAAGTTGTATTGGATGGCTTCAAGTCTGTGACCCACTTTATAAATTCTGGTGTGCCCCAGGGCTCCGTTTTGTCTCCGACTCGCTTCCTCCTTCTCCTTTACTAATCCACTTAACTGTTTTGCTGACGACTCGACCCTCAGCTTTTCATATTCGTTTCCAAATTCACGTCCCTGCTCTTCGGATGTGTAACTGGAACGGTTGCGTATGATAAGCTCATTGAATTCTGACCTTGACAGCATTGTTGCATGGGGTCTTATGAACCGAGTAGAATTCAATGCTTCGAAAACTCAATGCTGTCTCTTGTCGTTGAAGCTTAACATTCCCCCATTGCCATTATCCATGAATGGTACCTGCATCGAAGAAACCGAAAAGCTGTCAGTACTTGGTATGTGTGTAAACGATGATCTTCGTTGGAATGACCACATATTTGAAGTCGCCAAAAACGCTGCTAAATGCTTAGGCTTCTTGAGACGATGCAGGAAATTCTTCACCCCTTCTGATCTGGCTACAATTTATAAGGCTTTCATCCGCCAAAAACTGGAGTATAACTCCCATATCTGGTCAGGTGCTTCTCAAACATCTTTGCACCTACTTGATAGGGTACAAAATAGAGCGTTAAAATTGATAGGTGATAGTTCAATCGTAGAGTCGATTGATTCTCTTGATCATCGTCGAAACGTCACCTGTCTCTCTCTTTTTTATCGCTTTTTTCAAAAACAGTGCTCTAGTGAAGTAGCCAGTTGCATTCCTCCCCTGAAACAATTTAGCAGCAACACCCGCCCCTTCATTACGATTCACAAAAATTCAAAAGCAACGTTCATCAGTGTCTCCTTTCAAATCCTCTCCTATTTTCCTAAATGCTCGCACTGTGTTTAACATCATTAACATTAACATTATAAGGGTATTCATAACCCCTTGATGTGCGCATTAATTATAAAAAAAAAAAAAAATGAATACCACTTACTTTAAAAATGTATCAAGTCTCAATGTACACAAAAGAAACAAATCTCATACAATCTTGTAGTTTTATTCAACAAGTAACATATTTACTGAAATACTTACAGGTATATGAAGGTAGTGTGTATATAATCGAAAACTTACTTTGCATAAACATATAAATAGCTTACAGATGTAAATTGATATAAATACAGCAACACGTTTAAAGTATACATACAAAATGTGCAATAGAGACTAGACTTTAACTTAAACAATACATCAATTTACACAAATATATAAATTTTATTATTTACACATACATTTGAGAGCAACACTATGTCGAATATTCAACATCCAGCTTGTCTCACGGTTTTATTCGAAATCTCCCCGATTTACTTGAAGTGGATAATGTTTTCCAATTCGTGCTTTTCACTCCAGCAATTTTGAGATGTTGCTCGTCTTCTTGATGAAATCATACCAGTGCCACTGTTCCGAAAGTATTCTGAAACTTAGAGTAAAAAAAAGAAAGGAAGAAAAGAAAAAACGATTAAGAAAGGATAGTAAAACGAATAGGTGGAGTAAAAAAGTTAAAAGGTTCCTATTTTATTATAATCATTTCGATGGGAAGATATGGCTGAAGACTTTTAGAGCGAGAAAAAAGACTCATTCAAGCGAAAATTTATTCCTGCTTTCCATTTTCCATCTCTCTAAACGAATTATGGTTTTCCATTAATGTTGATATTGCTATGGATATTTCTATACACAAAAAAAAAATGCATACTTCAAGCTACGAGTCGTTTATCTTTTCTTTCGTGCGAAGTGTAGTCGAATAAAGAACCAAAAAATGTCTGAATGATTATAAATAGGTTCTAGATTTCGCAGATTTTAAGCGATTATCAATCGTTTCGTAGTCAAAAAATTATTTTATCTAACTTCACTTGTCTTAAAAATTTTTGGTAGCTTTGTTAGATTTTAGGGCACGTGTTTTATAGTTTCTTATAGTTATATATCTATACACTTTCATAAAGAGGAAAGATTTCTTGTTTGTTTGTTGGTTTGTACTGAATATGCTCCAAACTACTCAGCCGATTTGAATGAAAACCGGAACAAAAATCGTTTAGAACCTGAGAGCTGAATATACTCTGGGTAACTGATACGGGAACGGGAACATGGGTGGGATATAAGAAAATACTAGGCCGATTTCAGAAACTTTTTGACAGGATGCGGTATTATCCTTATATTTCATCTCCATATTTCCACGGGAACGGGAATTGAGAAAATATTTTACTTGGTTTACTCAATCCAATCACCGCAGAACCTGAGCTACACCCTGTCGGGAGATCCAGCTGGTATTAGTGTATACTTCCAATAAACCAAATCCACTTACACAGGATGGCCTAGGATGTGAACATTTTGCGGATGGTCAGTCATCAGTGAGTTATTAAAAGTCTAATAACGAAAAAAAAACTTAAAAAAAAAAAAAAAATTTACGAAAGTCGTTTTTGTAGTTTTTGGTTTTCTCAAAAACTACAGGTTATTTTGACATCCGGTTTTTTGTGTTTGATCAAAAATAAATAAGAGCATTGAAAATAAGCCAGAAAAATACTACTTAATTACGTAAAATTTGGAAAAAAAGTGGTTTTAAGAAAAAAAATTATGTTTTTTTTTTTTCAAAATTTTGACTTTGAAAATTAATATTTCAAAAACTATTTACTTGAACAACTTAGTTTTAAATTTAAATTAATGTTAAAGTTTTTGGCTTTTCAAAATGCTATAGTACGACTCTATAGGTACTACCGTTATTTTTAAATAATTTTTTTCCAATTTTTAGTGACTTTTTTCTTAAATTGCCCCTCCCGCCTAAACGGGGGAAAATGGACCCCCCCTCCCATACGATTTTTTGCTTGTCTAGGTCCAACCTACACACCCTATCTTTTTGTCACACCTTATGCGAACCACCCTGTATATTGATGACATTTGGTTCAAACAAGAGCGCGTCATCAACTTTATTTCCGGAAGTGGTGGTGTTAACTGAGGGGGTCAGTTTATACGACTCAACGCCTCTGGATTACTTTTCTGTCACTGCTTCATGCCGACTAATCAGAAACTCCGGAAGCGTTGGAAATAAATAGTGAAGATGCCATTAACGCCACTTCTATGCCGGAAATGGGTTGGTAACGTTTGCCCTAAAACATAAGCCCCAAACGGAAATCACCAAACACAAAATCCACAAAGAGAAAACCTACAAACCGAATATCCCCAAACGCGAAAAACCCAAATTAAAATCCCCAGCCCTAAAATCCCCGAAAAGAAAATCTATAAACCGGAAATCCCCAAACCAATATCCCCAAAACAAATATGTTCAAGCAGTGAATCATGCGATAAAATCACTCGCGCGATTGAACAGAGATTTCGTTTTGGGGATGTTTGTAGAAAATGTAATACAAAGAGTAAACATAAAATTCTTTAAAATTTTTGTAATGCTTATTGAAATAAAAAAAACATTTTCAAAATTAAAAAAACGTTATATGTTACAATAGTGCGAACAAAATAAGACTCCTTTAAAATTTTGAAATGAAATTAAAAGAAAAACTTAAAAAAAAAGTTTCTCTTTATTCTCAATGTTTTATAATAAAAAACAATGAGATTATTGTAATAGTTTACAATTATATACTATAACTTAACAAAGAGATATGTTATATGCTATTCCCTCCAAGAAACTTTTAAAAATCTGTTCGTCGTTATCACTTATTAATTAGTATCACAATGAGATAATTTCATGAGAAAACTGAAAACTAAATGCACATTATTTAGATATACGGTGCACTGGGGATTTTGAGATTTCGTGGGGATTTTGACAAAAAAGATTGTTTAGGTGTGTGTTTTATCCATGTGTATAATGTCTGTGGGGATATTAGCTTGTTGGATTTTAGTTTTTGGGGATTTTGATCGATTGGGATTTTTTTTTAATTTAAACCCCAAAAGCTCAGCCTGTCTTTTAGACCAGTTCAAAACACGTACTAAATCGTTTAAATCACGTTGTATCAATAAGTGCGGTTCTTTTGAAGTTGACGGCTCATAACTTGGGTCACTATCAGGAGATACCTTATCATGCTGACTGAGAACAAATTCTGGACTAGAATTTTTACTTTTAGGTTGATTTGGAGGAATCGCATCGGCACAGGTAGTTTCCAGGCCACCGGGCGCGGCGTTGCTTGGGTTTCATAGTCTCATAGTTTATTCCATAATACAATATTTACAGTGATACGTTAAGATTCAAATCTTTTAGAGCATCAAATACGACTTTAACAATAAAATTGAGTTTCACAAAAGAAATATTAAAAGAAGGAAAAAAAAATTTAAAAAGTTAGAAAAAAAAAAATAATCATCTTCTTAATATATATAAATCACGTGTCACAATGTTTGTCCGCGATGGACTCCTAAACTACTTAACCGATTGTAATCAAATTTGTACACCGTGTGCAGTTTGATCCAACTTGGTAGATAGGATAGCTTGCATCTCAATTTATGATCGACCACCATAATTATGTGTCAAAATGTTTGTCCGCGATGGACTCCTAAACTAATTAACCGATTTTAATAAAATTTGGATACCGTTTGCAGTTTGATCCAATTGGAAGATAGGATAGCTAACATCTCAATTTAGGATCGACAACCATATGTTGTTGAGACTAAAGTATAATTTAAATTTATTTTAAAGTAAACGAAATACAGTGAATTTTACTTTTTTATTTTTGGAGTAAGTACAGCCGGCTAAGTGTAGCTTGACTTAAGTATAAATCAAATACAAATTAAATTCATATTATAGTGAACATAGTCAGGCGAAATTACTCTTGCTTTTTGATAATTGGTGTTTCGTTATTCAATACTGAAATTAAACTATATATGTACATGTAAGTATTATTAGCCACGCGTTGCTGTGGTTAAGGTAAGATATATACAGCTATTCAATGCGCAATTATAATTTGAGATGAGTGCGCAATGGCACACAAATATGCACTCGAAGCATTGCATAGAACTATGCAGGATTTAAACGGTAATGATAAACTTTTCGGTGGTGCTCTCTTACTTTTGTCTGGTGATTTCCGCCAGACCTTACCAGTTATACCTCGCTCTACTTTCGCGGATGAGATTAATGCATGTTTAAAACAATCATTCTTATGGCGAAGTGTTGAGATACTTCGATTGACCATAAACATGCGCGTGAGATTGCAAAATGATCCATCAGCACAAATATTTTCCGAACAGTTACTAGATGTTGGGAACGGTGAAATAGAGCTGCAACCAAATACTCAATGCATTAAACTGCCAGACAATTTCTGTGCTGTTCTTCAGGAAAAAAATGAATTGATTCAGAATATTTTTCCGGATATACAGAGTAATAACTTGAATCATAACTGGCTCAGTCACCGGGCTATTTTGGCAGCTAAAAATGTAGATGTTGATGAAATTAACTTCCAGATACAACAGTTGTTACCAGGCGATCTGATGTATTTTAAATCAATCGATACTGTTTTTAATAAAAATGATAGTGTAAATTTTCCAGTTGAATTTTTAAATTCACTAGATATACCCGGAATGCCACCACATAATCTTCGATTAAAGATGAGTTCAACTATTATTCGTTTGGTCATTAAAAAGATGACCGGAAATATTTTGGAAGCAGTCATTTTAACTGGAAAGTTTAGTGGTCCTGTTGCCACGTATTCCAATGATACCGTCAGGAATTGAGTTCCATAAACGAATTGCAGAAACATAGAAAGAGCGTTCAGCAATGCTGCGCGTAAACCGAGGTAAAAGAAGTTTCAATCCTCTTTGTGATTGCAAAAAGTTGAGCGGTTCAATTAAATACGTGGGGCATCTACGATGGATGACATCATGGAGCTTCAGAAGCAATCTAAAATTTAAATAGTTATCCAAACAAATACCAAACATATCATTACGTAGATGTGAAACACTAATGTATCTAGGGATAGAATAGACATATCGGACGCAATCATTGAGAGCTACATTGAGTTTATTTCTACAGTTACAATCCAAAGATGGATAAACAGACGAGTTGTAGGTAAAGTACGGAAGAATAAGAGATTTGACAAGCTGTTTTCTTAAATTTGGTAACAGAAGATCAGAAGAAGATCGTAGACTACGCAGTCCTGAGTAAATTTTCCTAATGGAGTCAGAAATTGCTTTGCAACAGCTCAAATTGTTGTTTATCTTATAGCCTAAGTACGTAACATCTTTAACGAACGAAATGACTTCATTGTGCAAAATAACCGGAGGAAAGTCTTCAAGGTTTAGCTCTTCTCTAGCACATAACATCGCAACAGACATAGACGGGTTAAGTGTTAATTTATTACTACTAGACCAATCAAATACACAATATAAGTCCTCATTCAATCTAGTAAAGCAGTCATCCATCAAACCAATTGGACGAAATATATAAATGGCCACATCATCTGCATATAGATGAACTTGGCAATGGGAAATTACATCCGGAAGGTCATTTATAAACAATGAAAATAACAGCGGACCCAGCGCTGAGCCTTGAGGAATTCCAAGATTAGTAACATAGGAATTTGAGGTTCCGATTTCCGTTTTAACACATTGAACGCGATCAACCAGATAGCTACGCATGAGTTTCAGGGAGGAGTTGGAAAAATCAAAATTATTTTTAAGTTTTGAAATAAGTATTGAGTGGTCAATACTGTCAAAAGCTTTAGAGAAGTCCAAGAGAACCATTACTCCAAACTTCCCCGAGTCAAGTGCAAATCGAATATCATTGGTAACCTCAATTGCTGCAGATTCACGGCTATATGGAGATTACTAACCGGATTGCCAGACAGATAGCAAGCGCCTATCATTTAGATAGAACTGTATCTGGCCATGCATGATTTTTTCAAGTTATTTACCCAGAAATGAAAGGATGCTGATAGGCCTAAACTCTAATGGTGAAGAAGGAATAGATTTTTCTGGAACTGGGATAATATATGAGCTCTTCCACTGGGTCTGTAGTTTTATTGGTAAGGAATGGAATATACGCTAAGTTACTGAGGGACTATGTGTCCAGTAGTTTCTAAGTTTCCATTTCCAACTCCGTTAATGAGAGAATCTTCCGTTCACGTGCAAATATGTCACTGAGGGATAAGTTGAATGAATTTGAATTGATAAAATCACAGATGAAGTCAATTCAGCAATTATCAGCAACTAAAATTTTTCTCATTGAACTCTTTATTATCAGAATATAACTTAGAAAAAAATAGTACGTATACGCCAGAGTCAATTGTATACACTTATGTATCGAAAATGTGTTTTTTGTGTTCGGATAAATAAAAGACCTATAATTTCGTTTAAATTACTCAAAACAAACAAAGCGAATACGTATTTAATAAAAAAGCATTTTTTTATGAAGATTGAAATATCATTATTATTTTCGGCATTTTTAGCTGCCTTCGCAGAATCGCAATTTGTGCTCTTATTTTCCAAGACCTTGTTGATGGGATTGCTTGGATGCTATTGGGAGCCTTTTATGATTGAATCTTTTCCTGATTCTTGGCTTAACATTGGCCCTGCTCGGTTCCTCATGAAAGAAGTCCAAAGTTGCCAATTATCGTCCGAGACGGCCAATTGACAACGGCTGAAAACACTATTTCGGAGTGGTGCGCAAAACGATTTTAGCTTGGGCTACTTGACAAAGCGCACTATCCTGCATGAACCAGAAGTCCTTTAAATTTTAACGCTTTCTTTCACCTGGTTGTCTTGTATCCGTCGCGGAAGGCGTTCAGCTTGAAAAAAAAAGATATTTTTTAGGTTTCATGAACGCGCTATTCGTTGAAGTGTGGATCATTTGCGAGTTTATGAATAACAAAGTCGCTAGTAGTTAGCTTCAGAATTAAAAAATATTTGTGAATTATGATTTAGAAAATATTTTGAACTGAATATTTGCAAATGATAAGCAAACTTGTGAATTGATGGTTTTCCAAGTCATAATTCACACAATTTACTAACTACATAATGAATTGAATATTTTCAAGTTCACAATTTCCAAACTAGCCTGTGAATTAAAGCCAGACCAAAGCTGTAAATTAACTTAAGCTTTTGCAACCCAGGTGGGGATTGTATGTGGAACGAGAATAAATACTTTCCCAAAGCAAAGCTGAGAGATGGATGTTATCCTACCATCAGTATATGTTACTTACAAGTGACTGATGTCTGACGTTACAATATACAAGTGGCAACATTTATGTCCGCGATCGGCTATTCAGCCATACAATTATATAACACTTTCGCCATTCCCATGCCAGAAGCAGGCCGGGAAAGCGTCACTAGAATTGATTAAAGATCTTTTCGAAGCGTATTTTATACCTAAGGTGAATATTACCTTCGAAAGGTATAAATTTCATGGAATAATTCAACAAGAGAATGAAACCATCGATGAACTCGTGTCGAGGCTGCGACTACAGGCACAAACTTGTGCTTTCGATTCACTTCTGGAAAGCATACTGCGTGATCAGCTCATATTGGGAGTCCGTAACGAGGAACTACACACAAAATTACTCCCTGAAGATGTCACATTAAACAAAGCGATCAGCATATGTCAGTCGACCGAACAAGCACAGAAACAGGCAGAGCAAATATTAGTTGAAAACGAGAAAAAAGTAAACTACGTGAACAAGTCAACAGGTAAGAAAGAAAAAAAAACATTTGACTGTCGCAAGTGTGGAACTAAGCACGCATATCGCGATTGTCCCGCATTCAACCACACGTGCAAGAAGTGTAAGAATAGACACCATTTCGAGAGCATGTGTAGTGCCCCTTCTAGCTCTAAGCATGCCCAAGCTTCTACTTACAAACACGCCCAATCCACTAAAAAGGTAGATCTCTTCGAAGAATTTGATAGCGACGATAGTTCTCTTATAATCGGCTGCGTCATGAGAAGCAAGCAAAAGATACGAGTCCCCGATAAATTTTCGGAAACCATCACAATAGCAGATAAAAGATACCAGATCAAATTAGATACTGGAGCTCAGTGCAATGTTTTGCCTAAGAAGATAGTCGATCAATCGAAAGCAGTGATACGATCCTGCCAGGTAAAAAACCTTATTTCGTTTTCTAACCACCGCTTAATCGTTCTAGGAGAAGCCGTTATACCATGCGTTATTTCCATGAAAAAAACATCAAATCGCATTTAAGGTAGTAGACGCAAACATCCAACCAATCCTAGGTGCGATTGCTTGCGAGAAGCTTGGTCTCATCAGTCGAATAAATGAGATGAATATCGAAAATGATATATACGAAGGTCTTGGGTGCATCAAAAACTTTGTGTATGATATTGATTTAGTGCTTAATCCTCAATTCATTATAAGCCCTCCTCGGCGAATCCCATACAAAATTAGAGACCAAGTGAAGCAGGAACTGGACAGAATGGAACAACTTAAGGTTATAGAACGAACTCGCGAAGCAACTCCAGCGGTTTCACCGATGGTAGTTGTAAGGAAAGATAACAAAATCCGCATATGTATAGATTCTACGTCCATAAATAAAAACATTCTTCGCCGACATCACCCGATGCAGTCGTTAGAAGAAATTGCGGCCCAGCTAAAAGGCGCAAAGTACTTCACAATTCTAGACTGTAAAAAAGTTTTGGCAAGTACAGCTTTCAGAACGTACAAAGAAGATTTTAACATTTGCAACACCATGGGGCAGGTATAGCTGTAAACGACTTCCGCTAGGAATTTCTTCAGCTCCCGAAGTCTTTCAAAACAAAATCGAATCAATGCTAGCTAAAGTTCCCAACGTCAAAATTTCAGTGGACGATATTCTAATTCATGCTAAAACCATCGAAAAGCTGCGCCAAACCACAACTGAAGTTCTGGACATCATCAAACAAAATGGTCTAGTTCTAAACAAATCAAAATGTGCGTACACCGAAAGAAAAACCTTGGTAAAATCAAACAGGAAACTTGTTTGTTTTTGCGTCAAGCAGGAACATACTTAAATTAAACAAGCTGGCATTTTCATTTTATTTATTGAAATGTTACAATTTTCATTGCTCAAATCAACAACGTCATTTTCAATTTCATTGTTAGCCAACAACGGTTGTGATACTAAAAACATACATGTCCATGATACTTTAACAACGTTTGTGTTTCGTCAACAATTCTGAATTGTTGGTAAAATATGAACATTGTTGATCAAGTATGTTCGTGAGAGTTCAGCCACGTTTTTATTTGCTCAACAGTTTTAATGTAAAATTTCTATGAAAAATGCCTGAATTAAAGTTTGACCTATACATTTATTGATAGGTCAAACTTCAATTCAGGCATTTATCATAGAAATTTTGCATTAAAACTGTTGAGCAAATAAAAACGTGGCTGAATTCTCACGTAAAACATACTTGATCAACAATAAAGAATAACTAATTATCCCTTAAGATAAAATGGTCACGAAACTTATCATATTGAATTGAGGTTCCGTTATGCGACTTCACATTTTCTGTGGGCTTAAGTATGAAAAATATTGGAATTCAAAATGTTACTGATACTTTAACTATTCTTTATTGATTAAAAAAGTATGAACATTGTTGATCAAACATATTGGTGATAGTTCAACAGTGTATTATTTGGTATTTCAATCACAAACGTGATGGTTTTTGTAATTTCAGCCTTAATTGTTAGTTAAATATGTTTGTTGTTGATCAAGTATGAAATCAACAATCACGTTGTTGGTTAAAAATTATAACATATTCAAATCAACTACGAACATACTTAATTTAAACATTTTTATGATAATTACCTGAAAAAAAATTGATCACGGCAGCATACTTGATTTGAACATGCGTTCTTATTTGAATTCATCACGAAACTTGGTTAATTTCACAACTTTAGATGAATTGTTGATTAACAATGAAACATGTTTAAATCAACCAAGGTTTTTTCTTTCGGTGTACGAGCAAAAAGAGGTAAAATTTCTCGGCCACGTTATTGGCCAAAAAGGTATGACAGCTGACCCAGAAAAAACATCTGCAATTGCTAGACTAAAACCACCATCAAACCGCAAGGAACTTCAACGAATACTTGGTATATTTACGTATCTGAGCAAATTTATTAAAAATTTTTCTACAATTACAGCTCCTCTGCGGTCATTATTAGCAAAAAAATTTTTTTTTTTTATTTACTGGTTTAATTCATCCGAAACCAGTAAATACTTTGTAACCTAGTAAATACTTTTTTTCCAGTATTTACTATGGTTTTATGCATACGAGAATTAGTATATACCAGGGGTGGCCAACTTGATTGTACCCAAGATCTCTTGTTCACTAACGAGACCCTGTGCGATCTACCAATTACATACTTCTTTAAATCTTAAATGAAACAGCATGGCTCAGTACACAATCATGTAGCATTTTTTATTTTACTAAAAGAAGAAAAATAGCTGTGAAAATTGTACTAAGTACTTACTACTTAACTACTTATTTACCTACCTATGTATATTAGTGTGAGCATTGCGTCCGAGTATGTTCCACTAATTTAGCATAACCTGGTTTGTAGTTGGAGATTGCCAGTCTTAAAGAATCCAAAATATGAGCGTCTGTCGAGCGGTGTTTACTTTTTGTTTGCTTTAAGTAGGACAATGCTGACTCACATAAATATGTTGAGCCAAAACCCGAATTAAGTTGTTCAACATATTTCTTCAAATTTGGATATTTTTCGTTGGAAACCAATGCCCAGAAATCTTGACCAGAGGATGACCTTTTTTAGGAAATATGTCGCAGCGCAGAGTAATCATTTCGTTTTGTAACATCATGTGATCCATTTGAAATGTATCTGCAAATTTTTTAGCTAATTCATAGATATCACTTTGATCAATGGAATCATTGAACGGATAACTGATGAATTGAACCAAGCTCTCAATTTTTCTAAAATCACTAAATTGAATTTCGAAGTCTGCTACCCCTGCCCTAATTTCTGTCTTATATTTCTCAGAAATGAAATTGTAAGTAGGATGTTTTTCCATATGATCCCTGATGTTAACAAATTGTTCAAATTTTTTCTTCTCTATGTCAACTATTCTAGACGCTGTTTGACATTGAAACGCTGCAATAAGATTCATCATTTCTGTTAATGTTTTATTCTTGCCTTGTAGATTCAGAAATAATGTACTCAGTAGGGCTATTCCAGAAACCGCGGCGGATCGTATTTAAAGAGATAACTCAATTGCGAAGCGCTTCGCTTTAGGTTATTCTGAAAAACGAACATAGTTGGAAATTAAACTTCCAACATTTCCATTTGGAAGTCTTATCCATCCACGCAAATGTCATCTATTTCCAAGTTTTTCCAATAAGAATTCCAAGTTTTCCCTTAGTATCAGCTGTTTCAGCGAATTCAAAGAAAGGTTCTTTTCCACTCGATGTAAATTTGAATTATTTTTGTTTATTTATTACTGCAAAAATATTTTCTATACGTTTGTAAAACTATTTCGACTTTCAAAAGAAGAGTTTTGCTTTTGCTAAATTTTAGATGGAACAAAGTGGCATTTTAAACCTCAAAATAGAAGCTCATTGACTTCTATTCTGAAGCTCGCTGGTCGCTGCTACTCTTCGTTTCTTAGCGGAGGGTTCAAGCATAAAAAATTGTTGTGTTGTAGTGCGATTTTGACTCTTTTAATAAAATAAAAAAGAAAATTACTCTCAATTCAATTGATGATAGTTAATTTTTTCACTATATGTATTTACATTTTTCTATCAATCCCCTTGCAATTCGACACTACAACACCTATCGCTTTTGAAAACGAAATGAATTATGTCAAAAAGGTATAGTTTCTACGAAAAAAGGGTGACGTTTGGAAAGCGCTTTCGCTTTACATGTAAAAAAAATTAAAAGCGATTCGCTTTTGAGAATACGAAAATTCATTTCCGGCACCAAAAGTGATCAGCCGCGCTTTCTTGAATAGCCCTACAGTTTTCTAGTAAAATCTGCCAAAAAAGCTAAATCACATTGCGAGTCTAAATCACACAATTGCTGATAAATATCACCCCTTTCGTCAAGAAATTTTATTTTTCGTCCAATAGATCTCGAAATCTTATAAGATATTATAAGGCACACTGACGAAGATATGTACATGTACATATACATAAGTATGAACACAATTTGTGGCGGATTTGTTTCGAAGTAACGGGCGTATGTATATGTATATGTTTTTAAGCAAGGTTTACTAGTAAAAAACGCAAAGTAGACAGTTTTTCTAGAATTAATTGTTCAAATCCTGTGACCACAATGGTATATGTTTTTATTGGAACTATTTAAGACTTATGTCTGGTCTACGTAGTTATATTTTTTGCCTTGTCACGATCGACTTGACTAACAGTTGCGATCGACCGGTCGATCGCGATCGACCTGTTGGCCACCCCTGGTATATACTATAGAAACTTACCAGTAAAAGCATTTACTAGCCTTTATGCATATGGCCCAATAACAAAGTAGAGATGGGAGTCAAAGAAGTTGCAAAATTCCCGTTTGAAATTGTAGCCACAGATCTGTTCTATTACAAAGGTAATGATTACATAATACTAACCGATAGTTATTCGGGCTTTCTTAAATTTGCAAAATTACGAGAGGCAACCGCGTCCGACGTCATAAAATTCCTGAAAAATATTTTTGCTACTAATGGAGTTCCCCTGGTCGTGGAGAGTGACAATGGCCCGCAGTTTTCAAGTGCTGATTTCAAGCAATTTTCTTCAGAGTGGAAATTCAAACACAGAACCAGTTCACCATACCACCCAAGTGGAAACGGCTTGGCAGAGAGAGCTGTCCAAACCGCCAAAAACATCCTTAAGAAATGCGACTACAACAACACCGACCCTCAGCTGGGATTGTTAAACTTTATGAACACGCCAAGAGGTTCCTTGGGCTCACCCGCACAGAGACTATACTCTAGAAATCTTAGGTCAGGTATACCAACAACTGTAACATCTCTTTTACCCACAGGTACACCTCAACACAATGTTCCACAACTAATGGCCGAGTTGAGAAATCGTCAAGCTGTCTATGCAGATAGGGGAGCTAGCAGTCACCGTCCATTAGAGGTAGGAAGCCGAGTACTGACAAGAATCCACAACCAAGAATGGGAACCAGCATTTGTGGAACAAAAGCTACATCCGAGGTCGTATAAACTGAGAGACGATAACGGACGCATCATTCGTCGTAATACAGCAAACATTAAACCGACCAATGCAAATATTAAGAGGCGTTCCTCGGTTCCATCCGTCCAGGGTAGTACATCAGATCCCACAGCAATGACTACAGATCAAAGATCGTCACCGCAACAACCACAAAACAGCGTACCAGAGATGACCCCACCTAACGCGACTATATCACCTCCACCACAATTGCAGCAAGGTTCGTCGAGTGGCTTAACAGCTCCCTACTACAACAAGGTATGGGAGGCTGGTAAAACCACCAGAGCGGCTTGCTTATTGGTTTGAAGAAGAGAGATGAGACATGGATGTAATCCTACCATCAGTATTTATGTCACTGAAAAGTGACTGATAAGTGTCTGACGTTTCGCATATGTCAACGGCTCAACGACCACGAGGCGTCAGGAGATCGGAGAGGTTATCCATCGACTTTAGATCGCAATGTTATAAAGTACAAATAAACCAATCCACATTCTTTATTATAATTACAAACGTATTGTTTTATTTAACTTTACAAAAGCGTATTTGCAATTGCGACAGCCAGAAACTCAGCTGTCAAATTATGTTTACATATCGGTTTATGAAAGAACCCACACAGAGGCGGCAAAACCGACACAGCGTTTTCTTACATTTGCAGTTGACAAGACGACATAAATCCTTTCAACAGATGCTTTGGTTTCTAAAAAACCTTTAAGTTTCACAGTTCACACAAGTTAATTTTTTTATAATTATAATTTTTTTAAATTAGATATTAAAAAAAAAGTTAATGTACGAGTATCTTAAAATCAGTAAAAACTATAGCTGCGTTTTTTTGAGCCAGTATATAGTACAGTAAAAATTTCCCCTGGGGAACAACAACAAAGCATTTTACTGTCGTAATTTCTTACAGCAAAAACAGGGATGGCAATCGCTGTGGATCAATAGTTTCTAGTTATAAAAAGAAAATGGCGCCACTGTTGATTTCAGTTCAATGTGAACCTCGTCAAAGCTTTTCGAAAGGACGTGTTCACAAAAAATGTGATGTTTGAAAACAAATTTTTTCTCTCGATTCAAAATTCAAAAAAATAAAAATTATATTCGTATTGAATTCTCGCTCCATTCTTCACCTGCTACTCACCGGATTTTGCACTAAATCTTTTTCGCTGAAGCTAATAGCTTCCCACATGGAATTATTTGACTAAAAAATATAGCCCAATGTAAGCAAAATACAAATCAAACATAGGCCTTCTCGCTTTAGCATGTAAAACACGTTGAATGCAGTAGAAAATGATCAAAAGGGAAAGATAAAATGTATGAAAATCAAAAATTCTCCCATAAAAATTCATATGTATTTGGAACTAGGAGCACGTATTTCAACTAAATTTAATTAGAGTTTGTTGAAATATCTAAAATCTATTGACTCACTGTACTCAAGATAACAAAACTCTCTATTCTCTCTACATATATTTAATTGCTCATGATATTTGTGTACATAATTGATTCTTATATATTTGCCCATAACAACACTTTCATCTTATTAACTTTCTATCCTTTGTCAAATAAAGAACTATTGTATATTCTAACTCGGTGCCGTTTTACTTTGCAACAGAGTTGTAATTATTTACGCGGTAATATAGTTCAATTTCAAGGTTTACTAAATAGAATCAAATTATAGTCCTTCTTCACCGATCGAAAAGACTAGTCAATAGTGTAAAAATTGCTTTGCCACAGATTCGGATAAAAAATAAGTTGATTTTGGTTCCCTATGGTAAATTTCATCAAAGATTAGTTTTAAATATCTTTTGACATACCCCCGAACATACACGAAACTTTTTTCAACAGAACAGCTGTGGATAGACCTTTCTTTTAACTCGAATGCTGTACTGCTAGCTACTGCCTTAAAAAAACGCACAAAGTGTTCAAATGATTTCTGAGAAGAGTATACGATTCAGGGCCAGTTGCTCAAATCGAATCATAAATTTAAGTTCTACATAAAGTTCTATTTTAGTATGGGGATTTTATGTAGAACTTAAGAATTCCGGAACGTCTCATACAAAAATGAAAACTTTATGTAGAACTTAAATTTATGATTCGATTGAGCAACTGGCCCTCAATGTCTTAGTTTGTTTGTTCTGTGCCAGACACATCTGTGGTGCTTTTTACATATTAATCCACTGATGTCTGATACTGAGCATACTAACTAGGTTTTGGAAATGCATACCTATAAAAAAAAAATCCCTACGTAACTTGTATACCAAATTTCACTTTACTACGATGACGGCAACCTTTTCCGACTTCGTTCCAACATATTTTTTTACATTTGCCGGTAGAAGGCAGTTAAGCACATTTCGAATGAAATTCTGTGTGTGTTCTGACAGTCTTAAGTTAATTTCTAACTCAATATTCTCAAAAATCAACTGCTATTTTCAGATGAAATAGAATCAAAGCAGTAGGACAAAAAAAACCTCAAAACCATGGGACACCCTAGCTTCTTTTAGATCCAAAATTTATGTTCTCTGATTTTGAATCTCTGAGAAAAAGGTTAAATAATAAATAACATCTCTGAGAATAGTAGGTATTGGCTGACAAAGGGCTTCCTCACTTCAGACATCAAAAATATAGTAAAATTCAGAGAATGGTATAAGATTCAGAGAAATGAGAGAATTGGCAAGTTCCTCGTTTTACTTCGGGTTTAAAATATTTATTTGTATTTTGTATTTGTATTGTTGACCAAAGGTGGTACTAAAACAGTACAAATGATGCAACCATCAAAGGTAAATTTAGAGTGTAAAACATATCTCATCTCCCAAAGATTTCATTCAATCTTAGCTTTAGTTCTAAAATAATATCAAATGGCAAAATTTTAATTACAAGAATAACTTCCTTTGCAAGAACTATTCGTATAGTTTCTATGAAAATCGATATTAAGTTTCCAATAATAAAAGCGTATGAGACTTTTTACTATCATCGGAAACGAATACAATATGATTTCATATCATCAGCCACCAAGAAAAATGACGACTTCTAACATCAGCTTGAATTTCTAACAAGAAATTCCAATTACTCTTTGATTTAGTTATTATATCTCTCAGTTATGAAGAGAAAACACTCATCATTCTTTCTGTAGGAAACATCTCTTTCATATGAAAGGAAGTTCGTAACCAGTGGTTTCGATTTCTGTTGAAAAAAGACGTGTTTTGATTATGTTCACATGCGAGTATCTTTACGAGTTGAATCATAGAATTCGATTATCGTAAAACGTAAAAGAAAAACACGGAGCCATACGTCAGCAGTTCGTCCTTGAACTGTTCAAAGGATTTTTTCCCCCCTGAAAACAAGATACACAAAAATATATTCACAAAGTACCCACAAAGTGTTTCAATTGGTGGGTATAGGAAAAGATTATACGAATATTCCTTTTCAACTGAAGTTTGCACACCCAACGAAAACATTTATCATTATTGGCAGATAGATTGACAAAGTAACTCAATCCAGAATATTGTGCCCTTTTTGAAATTTAATACTTCGCAAAGAAGCCTCTGATTTATACGTCGGACATCGGTCATCGGTCTCGTCATTCAGTTTCGTATAATGAATGGCAGGAAATCAATAACAAGCATAGACATAGACATTCTATGGCTCTCAAGTCTCAAGTTTCAAGAACTTTAGGTATGTTCATGGTTTGTGTTCACCAAATAAAATTACTATCGCGCTCTGTATCGCCATCGCGTGCAATTTAAATAATTGATGGTCCTTTAACGCGCCATTCATATAGAAATGTCAATAACGTCTTGACACATTGCAAACTGGCGGAATAATTGCCCAAACTCAAATACAACAACCGGTGTTTATTTTTCTTTCTCATTTCTCCACACACACACCCACACATAGGCTAAATTTTTATATCCAAGCAATAGTTTCAATTGAGTTTCTTGGCGAATAATAAAATGGTGCGGAACGAGTTTTTCTAGTGGTTACACATATTTTATTGAAGGCAAAAGGGGCAATTATTAATAGAACTTGAATTCGAAAACGCTGTGAGGCGATCAAGTTATTGAGTTTGTTGACTGTAAACAGAAATTCTTATTGAGCTCATCCATTGCCTTTGTCTGGAAAGATATTTTTATGAAGATGAGGCAATGATATTGCATTCCATACGAACTCTTATTTGATTAACTCAAAAAGTTTGCTTTTGGTCGATGACTAAGTAATTTTAGATAAATGGCTATATCCAGCTGAGACACAAGAAGTGGTGTATGAAATTGCAGATGGCTCTTGAGAGATTCTTTTAATAAAACAGAAACTGTAGCTGGGTCCACCCGGGGCGTTTGGGGTGGCGTTAAAGCGCTCGCTTTCGTTTGGGTGCATTGTTTGGAAGTAAAGCTCAAATTTCACAGCATGTATAACGTGCATTGCACAGCTGACTTATTGCTACTTGAATGTATTTCTATATTAAGTTAGGAAGTATTTAACAATTAAGAAGCTCAGCAGTTCTCCTCTCACTCGGGTTATACACTGCACCCACTTCGTTGCTGGATTCGCAGGAAATTATCTCGAGTAATTGCAAAATAGTTCACTGAAACTTCTTTATTAGAGAAACGCTTCTCCAGAATCTAGACAACAGTAAAATATTACAAATAATTCAAAAAACATACTCTAAAGTTTAAGAGCTGGAATCAAATTTTTGAACTGGAGCGATTAACAAATTCTTGCACATGTTTGTAAAAAGACGAACCATAATATCAAATTCAACCATCTGGAAGGCTTTCTTTTCAGCCGGGGGAGGGATGGACGTTCAAAAATTGTAGTTTTGAGGTCAAAGTGACAACCACATGAGTGATACGTCAAAAATTCAACAAATTTCCTGATTACGAAAAAACTTGTAACCAAGACGATTTGTTTTCAGCCCCTGTTTGCCATCGCCTTTTAATGTTTTAGAGAAATATCCTTGACACTGTATTGCTACAAAAATCAAATCCTGGGGAATATCATTCAAGTTTTGAATGGCATGCCTCCGTTGGATGCGGACAAACCAAATATGTACTCAATGCTCCCCAGTGTTTGCATTTTTGCTGTCAGGTAGCAGAAAAGGCTGTAGAAAGTCTGTTATCCTTGCCAAGAGGCACTTTTCTTCTACTCAGCATTGAAGCACTTTTTCATGGAATCTCCTAATTTGTTCCGAATCAGGTTACAGATATTCTGCGCAGACGTGTTGAGAACCGGTAAGCAAGATACGAGGGCGGGTCAATAAATCCGTGATTTTTTGAATTTCCCGCCTTAAATGGAAACACTGCTCCCGTCAACAGTCTTCTGTCAGTTGACTTTTGTCAAAAATTGAACAAGCTACACCATTTAGTTTGATTTTAACAGCTATTAATATCAGACCAACGCGTTGACTGAGAAGAAAATAGAAAAAAGTGATTCACCCCGAGAAACCCAATGTTGTCCTGTTTGGTGTATTGTGATCGGGCTATTGCGCGGTTTTGTAACCATGGATGAAAAGTGGGTCCAGCACAACACACAGGAGACCAAACAACATGCAAAACAGTGGGTTTTTGGGGTGAATCACTTTTTTAACGGCTGTCAAAAACAAACTAAATGTCGCAGTGTATTCAATTTTTGACAGGAGTCAACTGACAGTTAACTGATGACAGGAGCAATGTTTCCATTTTTATTAGGACGCGGGAAATCCAAAAAGTCACGGACTTATTGACCCGCTCTCGTATCTTGCTTACCGGTTCTCAACACGTCTTAAACCTATAGAAAAGAGAGAGACATGAAACATTACGACGATGCTTTAAGATATCGTCAAACAACACATATGTACCTCAATCATATACCCTTGTATCTTTCTGAAACGCATTTTAATAGTTCTTTTATATTACTTCAGAGGCACCCACTTTCCATAATACGTGTGTAGATGTGTAGACATTTTCATTTTTCCACACGGAACTTTAAAAACTTCTTATTCAAAATCATTTTCCACTCCTTTGCACTTCAACTAGTAAAATTCTCTAAAAAAGTTCCTTTTGAGGTAAGGAATAAAAATAGAATATAATGCAGCTGTTCTACATCATGTATTTTTATAAAGCACAATATTGAATTCTTCTTAAGCCAAAAATAAAAATGCCAAAGTATAGTATTATATTCTTGTCCTTCTTCTTATGCAAAATATTAGAATTTTCTTTTCTTAAACTTGGGAAAGAAGTCTTTCTGATCAATGGAAAGATTTCATTGGACAAAATGTGCACTTTTAAAGTAAACAAAGTCAGAAAGAATACAACGATGCAGAGCAAAGAAGATGCACAAAACAAAACACCGAAAGAAAAAACCCTGGTTGTTTTAAACACTTTTAAAGCTAAAATTATAAAAACTATCAAGTTTGTGATTGAAATAACATTGATTGTGATTTTAAAAGACGACGTTACGTATCGTATTTAAAGACTTACTTACTTAATTACTTAGGTGGGCATTACAGTTCGGGGTGAACCTGGGCTTCAACCAACA
Source organism: Melanostoma mellinum (assembly GCA_914767635.1). Classification (NCBI taxonomy): domain Eukaryota; kingdom Metazoa; phylum Arthropoda; class Insecta; order Diptera; family Syrphidae; genus Melanostoma; species Melanostoma mellinum. Next base: position 158,526,904 of record OU612058.1, on the reverse strand, counting down.
TCCTACTGTATCGATTTCGATTTCGGTCGAGCTCTCTCCAGTTTTGAACTCCAAGTCGATTGAGGTCTTCATCCACTTGATTGCACCACCTAAGACGAGGTCTTCCCCTTCCGCGATTTCCTGCAAGGTGCTTTTGAAAACCCGACGAGTCGGAGAGTTTGGGTCCATCCGCTCTACATGGCCCAACCATAGTAACCTCGCGATGCGTACTTTTCTGGCTATGCCCATGTCGCGGTACAACTCATACAGCTCGTTGTTGTATCTTCTTCTCCACACATTGCCTTCGCATACGGAACCAAAGATCATTCGGAGAATTTTTCTTTCGAAACGACCAAGGGTTTCCTCATCCGCTTTCGATAAGGTCCATGCTTCCGCGCCGTAAAGCAGGACTGGGATGATTAAGGTCTTATATAAGGTTACCTTGGTTTTTCTGGAGAGGGTTTTGTTTCTCAATTGCCTTCTTAACCCAAAGAAGCAACGGTTGGCAAGAGTTATTCTCCGTTTGATCTCCGCACTGATGTTGTTGTCCGTGTCTACAGCGGATCCTAGGTAGACGAAGTCCTGTACTACCTCGAAGTTATGTCTGTCTATTGTGACGTTTTGTCCAATTCGTCGGTGTTCTGTGTCCCTGTTTGATGACAGCATATACTTTGTTTTGCCCTCATTAACCATCAAACCCATTTTTGCCGCTTCTGTTTCAATACTCGCAAATAAACCTATGACATCACGCTTTTTTCTTCCCATTACGTCAATATCGTCTGCATAGGCGAGTAATTGCACAGACTTTTGAAAATTATTCCTCTGGTTTTGACGTTTGAGTTTCTTACAATCTGTTCAAGTATGATGTTGAAGAAATCGCATGACAGTTTGTCGCCTTGCCTAAAACCTTTTTCGACATCAAAGGTCTCGGTGAGTTCTTTACCGACCTTGACGGAGCAGCGTGAATTCTCCAAAGTCATCCTGCATAGTCGTACGAGTTTTGCAGGGATGCCGAAACTAGACATGGCTCTGTACAGCTCGTCTCTGTAGATACTGTCATACGCGGCCTTGAAATCGATAAAAAGATGGTGAATATCGATATTACGTTCTCGGGTTTTTTCCAAGATCTGCCGTATTGTGAAAATTTGGTCTATTGTGGACGTCTCTGGTCTAAAACCACATTGATAAGGACATATCAAATTGTTGATTTCGAGTTTCAGACGTTCTCATATTACAGCAGACAAGATCTTATAAGCGACGTTAAGGAGGCTTATCTTTCTATAATTGTCATAATTGTGAGGGTCTCCCTTCTTTAGGAATAGCTGAGTTTAAATAGTCAACGACCCATATCAGCTTCGAAATCCGATTTTGGTTTGAAAGCATTTATTTGTTTTAATGTGTCTCCTCTTCCAGTTTAAAATTTGCTCTTTCAGCGAATATTTTATTTTTGGCAGTATTTTTTTAATGAGGCATTGCAACGACAGTCTTCTACCTAAAAGCGAATTAAGTCCCCAATCCACCGAAGTTTTGTTTTAAAAAATAATCGTTTGTCAGGATTAAATTAGCTCTCACTGCTATTTAAAGAACAATCTCATTTGAAAGTATGCAGATTGAAATTCCAGGAATAATTCATTTAGATTCTGAGAAAAGGTGAAGAACAAACCAGAAGAGAAAACCTTCTACTTAACGTCCACTTAAGTATCTGAAGATAGTCTCTAAGCTCAAGGGATAAGATAGTGCCTGTGGCGTAGCGGTTAGCATATCTGCTAATTAAATGGCACTTTGAGGTTTCAATTTCCGAAACATCCAACTAATTTTCCATGGAATCGCCTTTAGCGAGTAATTGGAAAGTCCTCCGAGAGTAATTCTAATTACAACACCATAAAAAGCGTTTTCTCACTAAGCCGTTTGGAATAAAGTGTAGGTCTTCTTCACCTCTCACAGGGAATTTTCCAGAAATACGACATGACGCAAAGCTCCCTGAAATTGTGTGATCAATTTATTTTGTTTTGTTTCTTAGAACAAGAAGCGCGTGCAAATAAATGGACAACATGTAACACTTTGCAGCAGTGGAGTAAGGGTACATTTCAATTGGAACGCGATACATAATACAGTTAAGATATGAATGGATGGATAGTTTGAGGTATTTTGTATTGCAACTAAAACTAGTGAATTAGGTTACGTTGTAGTAAACGATTACATTTTCGCCACTACAACCGTACGTCAACAGCAAAATTAACTACCAACAACACCGATGCCAGTGGAACTTCCCACCAGAATGGCTGCCCGAAGAAACGCGAAGTATCTAAGCATCAATTTTAACGAGGTGCTTAGATTCAACCCACACTCACGCACTGTACTTAAAAAGGCCAACTTCGCCTTCCACCCACTGTACCCTTTGCTAAGGAGAAGGACAGGACTAAGTCAGTCAACAAAAGTACTAATGTAGAAGCAGCTGCTGAAACCCGTCATCAACTACGGAAGCTCAGCTGCCAGCGTCAGAGACACGAGGAAGCCCAGCTTGCTAGCGTCAGAGACACGAAACACAGCCAAAATGAAGCCCAATACGTCTTATCCACTGTATTAAAAACGGCTGCAAATATCAGCAACCACCCTAATCCCCTGGTGAGAAGAATGACCACTGAGGACCGACACTCTGAGCCAAGATACCTATAAGCGTGATGAACACTTTGGACGAAGAAGTAATGCCAGCCAATGACGAAGCCACCAACTTATACGCTGACCAAGGGTCAGCATACTTCCGTGGCTGATGCTACCCACCGCAACCTCCCGATAAATAGGGACACCAGCGACAACCGGGACGGAACATCTTTTTATTCAGCTATATAATATTAAGTTATTATTTTGATTATAAACAATGTATTTGGTTTGGCCCTCTATGTGCCAACAATACCACATTATTATCATATTCTTAATTTTTAAATTATCTAGCAATTAATTGTATAAATGTATGTATCGTTCAATAAACATAATGTAAATGTTAATGTTACGAAAATTGGCCGAAGGAAACTACATTTTCCACCAACAATTTACAAAATAAATTGGTCAATACATTATTAAAAGAAAATCGGTTTGGTCCCGGCAGTGAACGAGTAATGAACAACTAGTTGGAGTACTTGGGTTAAGAGTTAAGAAGACATCACGATCCAGGACTGAGTAAGTTAAATAGTATCAAACACTACCTCGTTGTAAGTTTAGTGCCCAACACTACCTCGTTGTGAATTTAGAGGTTTCTTTAGAAAAACCTGGACCCGCTGAACCTACCTCGTCCTTTGATTAAAAGCATCCCCACAAAGTTTAGGGATTTTATTTCCCCCTCTTCTATGAAGTGAGAGGCACTTTTTACATTGGTGTATGAGGACTTTGCAGTCTCCTAAAAGGTGGTCCGGAGATCCTTCCAGTTCATTCAATATCTGCATTGGTCATCGCCCTCTACGCCTAGGATTTTGAGGTGTTTCCTTAGCCTGCAATGTTGAGTTACGAAACCGGATAGCATTCTTACATTGTTCCTACTTGGTTAGGTTTGTAATGTCCTTGCATCGTTTTATGTTAAACGTGCCAAGTAGAGGTAGAAAAGGACATTAAAGTGACTCATAAATAGTATTTGTTGCGATACCACTTCGTTACTACGTGGCAAAATATAGGAAATGCCGCCTTTTTATTTTCAAGCTTTGTATGAAACAATCAACGCTGTCCAAAAATACAAACTCATCGAATTTATAAAAAAAAATTAGCTGTGCCCGTGGAAAGGGGACGTTTATTTTGCAAATAAGACACAGTAAACTATTGTTATATTATTTTGTTTAAGTATATGTTTGCACACGACGTTCTTATTTTTTTTCATCTTTTGCGAAATAAAAAGGTTTTGTGGAATTGATACACGTGATTCTGCCACATAAAGTTGCCATGGGATTTTTTTCTAAACGAACACCTGCAACTTAAAGCGTCTAAGCCTTATTTATAATGGCCAATCAGTGGGAATTAAAGGAAAACGGGGAATCAAAACGTTTTCTCCTTTTGTCGTTACAGTCATTATTAAAATTGTTTATAGTGCCGCATCCCAGATGTGTAATTTGTAGCTGTGTACAATTCTCGAGTACTCATTATTGGATTACTGGAACACCAACTTGCTGCCACTCCTAAAAATCCTAAGAAATTGAGAAACTCTATTGGGTATGATGTGACTTGCTCAGTGTCCATAATATTGTCTATTGATAGATATTCGCCAACATCTCCCAATACGTCAAACATAATTTATTAGTTTATATGGTAAACTATCTCATTAGTCAGCGCCGAAATCGACCTTTCACACAGCCATTCCCGATTGCAAATTTTAATTTGAAGACCAAGATAGACATTTTTTCTCAGGTCAAATGTATTTTCGACAGTTTGACAGAAATCACCCCGCAGTGAAAAAACTTTTATCGACCCAGCAGTTTTAAGGTTCCCGTTTACGGTGTCGCTCCCGTAGAAATATAGGGATTACTTATTAAGCCCATGTCCTTCCTCAGGATCTCGGCTATCTCTGAATAAAATTCCATTTAAATCGTATCAGTCGTCTGGGCGGGAGATGGTTACAAAGAAGCACTAACAGACAGAGTTAATTTTGGATTTGTAATATTAGTAAGGATGTCCATCTTCGGGCTCTAGACTATCTCTGTTCCAAAATTTATACAAATAGGTTGAATAGTTTGGGCGGTTAATGGTAACAAAGAGAAACAGACAGACGGATTTAACTTCGGACTTATAATATTAGTAAAAACTCCCGTTCCCGTGGAAACATGGTGACCGTTCCGGTAAGGAATATGGGGATGAGTAAAAGTTTATGTTGCTCGAGGATTACGGAGCATTCCAACGGTGGAAGAGTTTTTGAAATCGGTGCTGTAGTGTCAAAGTTCCCGTATACGTTCCTGCTCCCGTGGGAATATAGGGAAAAAATATATAGCCTATGTCCTTCCTCAGTTTCTAAACAATCTTTGTATAAAAATTCATTTAAATCGGTTTATTAGTTTGGGCGGGAGATGTTAACATAGAACGACGGACAGACAGCTACTTTCACACTTATTACATTAGTAAGGACTCCTGTTCCCGTAGGAATATGTGGATGAATTAAAGTTTGTGTTGCTCTGGGATAGTGAAGAATTCTATCGGTGGAAAAATTTTTGAAATCAGTGTTGTAGCTTATAAGTTCCCGTATACGTTCCCGTTCCCGTGGGAGTATAGGGATAAAATGTATAGCCTTCTTCAGGTTCTAGACTATCTCTGTACAAAATTTCATTTAAATCAGTTCGGTAGTTTGGGCAGGAGACGGTAACATAGAAAGCTGGACAGGAAGAGTGACTTTCACATTTATAGTCAGCCCTATCGTGGTAACCGTCGGAGCGGAATTCTCTCCGATCGGAGACATTTTGCTTCGTGGTAGTTCTCCGATCGGACATTCCGACGTTCTCCGATAAGTTTTTGTTGCGGAGATTCTAGTTTTGGGATTGCAATGCATTGCCGCATTTGTAAAAAATTTCTTACGACGACAACTACTTCGAAGCAGAATTGCGTTGATGCGTTGCGGAGAAATCTCCGCTCCGACGGTTACCACGATAGGGCCGAGTATTAGAAATTAGATTAGATTAGATGAATCTTTATTGGTACTAAGAAATAACATCGGTACAATTTTAATACAGATTTTAAGCACGGCTAATAAGCCGTCTGCCGGTAAACTTATAAAAGATCTTAAAGAGATAACAATTTTAGTTTATTTAAAATAAAAATTATAATTTTGTGAATTTATCTTTCTTGTACATAATTTAAAGGATAAAAGGTTAAATTAGTTATACAAACACAAATTTATTTATTTAATAAAAATATGAATTCGTTTAATAAAATAAAAAAAAGGAGAAAAATGGCATTTAACATCGAAAAATAATGATTTTACAGAAAAGGAAAAAAGAAAGAAGCAAAAGAAAAAAGAGGAATGCAAAGGGGAAAAATATGTTCTGGTTTCAATAGTTAAAGTGGGCTTTTAGTTTAGCTAAAACAAAATTAAGTTGTGTGTATTACTCACGACAAATCAAATTAAGTATTTCTGTAGTTCTTTGCATGTGAAATATATCCTACCAGCAACTTCCAACCATACTCTCCATTCAAAATGCTTAGACTTTCTTCTAACGTTAGAGAACTCTTATTAAAATAGAGTCGCCGTATTTCTTGCAAAATAGGACAAACAGCTAGAAAATGAAAAATGTCTTCGTTTTGCCTAAGATTACACAGTGAACAAGTAGGATTAATATCTGTTCGATATGGTCTAAAGTTAAGTTCTAGAATTTAAGTTCTAATTTTAAAAATAAGACTCATATCGGAGATAGAAAGAGTCTCTTCTAAAATAATTATTCTCGCGTAGATTCAGATTTAAATTTCGATAAAAAATCCTGGAAGAAGATTCCCTCGCTCTTTCAATATGGGTTTGGTACAAACTTTCGTCTACCACTTTAATACAGTCATACAAAATACTTCGCCAATCTCCTACGTTATTTAGACTCAAGCTCATAGGAATATGATGTGCCGAAGCGAGATCTAGCCAGTTTTTGAAAGGAGTATAACCACAGCGAAGAGAAACTAACAGTTATTTTTTAGCCAGATTGGTGCTGGGTCTTTTCATTATTTTGGACAAGAAATCTGCGCTAGCTTTCAAATTTTTTAAGTATATTTGTGGTAGACCATGTGACGAAGCGTCACAATTTCTCCACAACACCGCACCAAAGCACTATACGTGTTTGTTTTTTATTATTAAATTGCCCACACGCAATTAAATTCCACATTAAAAGTGTATTCCAAGGCCAAATATTGCTTGCCGCTTAGTTTGTGTGCATTCTCTTATGGGGAAATGCATTGCCAATAGCCAGTCCATTTTTGTATGGAATATTATCATTGCCTTTCAATTCACACTTACTTATAGTAGGAAAATCTATGAATAGGAGTGAATTAATTACGATAATTCAGAAAGAGATTTACGGGCTTTTATGCCTTAACGTATATTTACTTTTTCTCTTCCCAAGAAAAAGAATTACGGGCTTTTATGCCTTAACGTTAATTACTTTTTCTATTCTCCGATTTCTAAGGGAATTACATTGAGGCGGTTTAACTGGCCACTCGTGTAAGTTCTTCTTGCATTATTCTCCGATTTCTAAGGGAATTACATTGAGGCGGTTTAACTGGCCACTCGTGTAAGTTCTTCCTGCATTTCTAAGGGAATTACATTGAGGCGGTTTAACTGGCCACTCGTGTAAGTTCTCCTTGCATTATCCTCCGATTTCTAAGGGAATTACATTGAGGCGGTTTAACTGGCCACTCGTGTAAGTTCTTCCTGGGTTATTCTCCGATTTCTAAGGGAATTACATTGAGGCGGTTTAACTGGCCACTCGTGTAAGTTCTTCTTGCATTATTCTCCGATTTCTAAGGGAATTACATTGAGGCGGTTTAACTGGCCACTCGTGTAAGTTCTTCTTGCGTTGTTCTCCGATTTCTAAGGGAATTACATTGAGGCGGTTTAACTGGCCACTCGTGTAAGTTCTTCTTGGGTTATTCTCCGATTTCTAAGGGAATTACATTGAGGCGGTTTAACTGGCCACTCGTGTAAATCCTTCTTGCGTTATTCACGATTTTCATTTGGCTGAGCTCGTCCACGCAACCGCAGACGGTTACTACGAAATCCGCCGCCGCCGACATAGTGTTTTGCTTCCGAGTATACGCATACACTTCCTACGAAGTCCGCCAACGCCGATGAATTGTTCTGCCGTTCCCAGGAGTTGAAGAAATCCAGAGAAGAAATCCACGCAGGCACTTCCCACGTAGTCCGCCGCCGCCGATATATTGTTCTGCCAACCACGCTCCTCAGACCTTTATTACGAAATCCGCCGCCGCCGACAGAGTGCCCTGCCTAAAGCTGACAGACGTTCACCATCGATAGACAGAAGTTACAGTTGCTACGACCTATACACCGGAGGGATCTAATATCGCTACCCCAGGAAGAAGAGCCGCCTTGAAGACCAGCGCCGGGAACGAACCCTAAGCCCAACAGGGCCAAAACTTATTGTTTGAGAATCATAGTAAAAAGAAAACCTTTGTAAAATTTGTAAAACCGAACCCTGAGAGAACCGAAAGAAATAAATTTAGACTTAGTTAAAATATATCCGACCGTCTCCTCGTTTTCATTTAAGAAGCTGGACCGCCGAAGCCCAAGTCTTACGAAGCTTCCTTGGGTAGACCCTGGACACCCTGAGTATACCTCAGCCTGAGCAAAAGAAGCATCACAACCAGACTCTACATAAATAGCGTAGCTGGGAGTATTTGCAGGTAATTTAAATATTCTTTTAAAAAAGTATCTCTGGATTGTTTCCATTTCTTCCAGCCATTGGAATCCGTACACTTCATTGCTATAGCAGAAGCAGCTATTTATTGTGGCATCAAATACTTTGAACTTTGAAGTCGAATCAACAAAGGATTTCGCAAAAAATTGAGACCACATAGTATTGATTGCTACTTTAGCAACTGCCAGTTTTTCTTTTATGTGAGCCTTAATACTCAGATTGTGTGAGATTACGAAACCGAGATATTTAAATTGATCCACAACTCCAAAATTCCTACCGTCTAGTGTCCAGATCCTTAAATTTCTATCGGAACGACTTTGAGATCTAAAAACCATAAACTTAGATTTGGTAGAGTTAATTTTGAGGTCCCATAGATCACAATATTTTTGTAGTTTATTTATTTGCAGTTGAAGTGTCATTGGGTCATCAGCAAAAATAACTAAATCATCAGCATATAACAGCAGTTTCACAAATACATCTCCAAAAAATAGTAACTCTGGTAGATTATTCTCAATGTCGTTGATAAATAAAGCGAACATTAAGGGGCTTAAGACACATCCTTGTGGGACGCCCGATTTGGAACTAAATTGTCTTGATTGGTTTTCACCACAGCATACTGTTGCAGACATATTAAGTTGGAGGTGCTCGTTGACCCTTATGAATTTAGTTGACACCCCAATTACTGACAGTTTAAAAAGCAGTGACCTTTTATTAATGGTGCCAAATGCCGCTTTAAAATCTACAAAAAATTTATATAAAGGTTTTTTTTATCAATAAAGCGCCTGGCTATGGTAGTAAGTGCAAAAATGTGGTCTATAGTTGAGAGATTAGCTTGAAAGCCAGCTTGGAAAGGACTTATTAGGCTATTACAGTGCACCCATCTCGACAGTCTGAGGTAAAGCATTTGAGTGAAAAGCTTTCTCAATGAGCATATAGTACCGAAATTCCTCTGTAATTTTCAGGTTGATATGGGTAACCTTTTTTAAAAATAGCAGATATTTTAGCCAAGCGAAAACAACTGGGAAAGGATTCCTCATGAAACATTCTATTCAAAATATTTAAAATGAGTTCTAAGAATTCAGGCGTGGAGTCAGTGGCGTAGCGAGGCTCCTAGCAATGGGGGGGGGGGGGTGAATTTTAATGAAATGCCGACTAGTCTTCAGAATTTGCCGACTGCATAAAAAAATAAATCTATATACATATATTAAATAGGATGTATGTATGTTTGTATTTATGTCCGTTATAGACGGGTTTCCTATGAGATTTTTAGGGTAGACATAGTTCAAACCAGAGATGGTTCCTTTCAAGGTTTTATCTCCATACTCCCACAGGAACGGGGTTGGGAACGGAAACCTAGAAACTACTGAACAGATTTCAAAAATTCTTTCGTCATTGCGATGTCACATAATCCCACAGTAAAAAAAACTTATATTTTATACCCATATTCCTACGGAAGCCGAAGAACGAGAAAGGGAACCTATAAACTACAGACTCGAGCAACACCGGGTGGCTCAGCTAATAAAAAAATAAAACTATTTAAAAACGTAAAAGTGTTCATTTCACAGAAATTCATTCATTAACATAAAATCAGTTAATAATTGCAATATACCTAACGATATAACAACAAAAAAATTAAAAGTATTTATAAGAAATAATATTACAATATAGTATTTGGTAGGAGAAAGAGTACATATTCTTTGATTTTAGTCTTTAAAAATTTTATCATTATTCAAAAAAAAGTTCATCAATTGGAATTTAAACTCCAACTCTCCGGTGTTTTAATAATGCCCATTTTTTGACGACCTCACTAGGTTGAATATTATAAACAACATCCTTTGAGGAATACAGAAGCATTAATGAATTTAGCCTACCCATCTACCATCGCCGTACGCAAATAATTAAGAACTACTTTAAGTTTACTAAATGACCGCTCACAAGAAGCCGACGTCACAGGAGCAGTTAACATGTAGCAAACTAGTTTAAAGGCTAACGGAATCACATATCTTAATTTGAATACCTCTTTGACAATATCATCGAAATTTGAGCATTTCTCACAAGTAAAAAGAAGAATTTGCAGTTCCGATAAATAGCAGTCCACATCTTCTTTAAAAAATAAATGGATCTAATTCTATGATAGATTTGACTAGTTCTATGTTGGCATTTGCTCTGGAAGCGGGTATTTTAAAAATTTTTAAGAAAGTTTCAAAAGTGGTAAAATTATCTGTTAGATTATCTTTAACGTGCGAAATAAAAGTTTGAAGAACCATTTTGAACTCTTTTCTATAAAATGTTTCTAGATCAAATACAAAAGCAGTTTCAGAATTTTCATCAATTCTCTTTGGTAACCGACGCGTTCTATGATGTTTTAAAAAATCGTTTTCGGGACTTATCTTTAGTTTTTCAGCAAATGAAGAAGAACTTTTTATCAAAGCATTTAATTGAATGTCATCATCGTTCATTTCTTGAAATAACTCCAATGTGCTTCGAATCAGTAATGAAGCGTCAAAAACGTTTAACTCTTCCGCCTCTAGACTTTCGGTCAAATTTTTAACTTTAGACATGACTTTTTGGCAAAAATATAACGAGCTAATAAAATCAAAATCTAAGATTTTTTCAAAAGTCCAGAAGCAGAGGTACGATTATTGTTATCAAAAGAACTGGCATCGCTTTTTATTCCTTCTAAAGCATTAACAATGCCTTCAAAGGATATCCACACAGCTTTTACTGTTTCAGCTCTAGCAGTCCATCGAGTTTTTGACAAATTTTTCAATTGCAAGGAGTTTTCAATGTTTTTGAATTTTTCTTGCATACACTGAAAACGTTTTGTACTACCATAGAAAAAAACAAACAATGCTTCCAAAGTATTAAAAAACTCTTTGATCAGCACGCTTGAATTGCATGCTGTTTCAACGAAAATATTTATACGATGCGCTTGACATGGAATGTACGGGATTTTCTTACCACATTTTTCTGACAATTTTCTCTGGGTACCATTATACTTCCCGGACATATTTTTGGCAAAGTCATAGGATTGAAATACAATATTCATCACAGAAATACCTATTGATTGAAGTGTAGCTATGATTTATTGTGCCAACTCTTGTCTTCTTTGTTAAAACGACATCCATTTCCAAAAGGCGTTCAATAGGAACAGGTTTCTCTTCGGTTTGGACTAAGTATCGAATGTTGACAGCAAGTCGATCTTGATGCGATGAGTCAGGGGTTCTGTCAACCATTACAGAAAAAATACCTTTATTGATCTCATTCACGATGATTTTTTGAGTTGTAGTACCCAAGAGATCAATAAATTCATTTTGGGTAGTCGGACTAAGATACGTCACACCTCGCGGCCTTTTTGAAGACCCGTCCAACCACTTTTTCATTAATGGGCAATGTCGTGAAATCAGTAAAGTGATTTGTCGAAAACTTCCATCGTCCTCATCGGACTCCTTATGACCACGAAAAGGTAATCCCTGCCTTCCCAAAGTTTTCGCAATATCAACTAAAATTTGCAGCACTTTTAAATGGTACGCATTTTCTTGTTCTTTTTGAATGCTTTGCTGTCTTTCAGCTTTGTCCAGCAAAACGTTGACGTGAGCTTTTCCATTAACAAAATTGCAATAATCAAGTAAAGCCGCCTGATGTGATTCAGAAGTGAAATGTTGAACCAATTTTCCTTCTTTTTGTGTACCGCGACTCTTCATTTTGTGCCACTGACGAACATCCACCTGTGATAAATGTTTTCACTTCACAGCTTCACAGATCGGGAATTGACCCCCAGGACCCTGATTATAGAATTACTAAGTTGAGACAAAAACGATTCCATTCGTGTCTTTCTGGTTGAGATCACTCGAGTCGGCATGGCAGTCGGGAAATCTACTTTGTTTTTCTACCTTAATTTGCCGACTTGTTATTTTTTTTTTTTTTTTTGCCAAAAAACGACTGTCACAAACACTTCCATTCGTGTCTTTTTGGTTGAGTTGACTTAACTCGACAAATCTACTTTGTTTTTCTTCCTCGATTTGCCGACTCGGAAAAATCCCCCCCCCCTCGCTATGCCCCTGCGTGGTGTTCTTGTAAAATTCTATTGGGATACCATCTGCTCCTGGTGCTTTGTTATTTTTCATTTTGTTGAGTGATTCAAGTAACTCAGGCATTGTAAAAGTCGAATCTAACTCAGGGATGCTTGTGTATGGCAGAGCAAAACTAACAGTATTCTGGGTTGGGTCTAGAAGCAGAAGGTTTTCAAAATGTGAGGCGAGTTGATCCACATTGATGTTATGAGAGACCGGCTTACTACGCCATCCCAAAACACGCACATTACACCAGAACTTTTTAGAGTCTCTACAATTGATAAGGTCTTCAGCCGCTTTCTTAAGGTACAATTGCTATAGTATTAGTTAGGATTAATCTAATTGAAATTTTCTTGTCAATTCGAAGATTTTTCAATTCAATTGCAGTGAGTTTGTTGTAGACATGGCGTGTGAGTAATCAAGGAAGGCCATACTCATGAATCCAATTGTATTTTCTGAATTTGCAATACAAATCCAATCTAATTTTTTTATTTATTATATGTTCTTTCCTTTTATTATTTGTAGTTGCGAAAAAAGAGAAAGAAATGTGATTATAATCAAAACGTCTTGTTGACACTGCGTGCTCGATTTCAGTTCATTGACAGTTTCTAGCTTTGACCGGCCCAATGCGAGCAGAGTTCAGTTCAGAGGACATTTATTATTTTGCTGCGTCTCCCTGTCACACTTTTTATCTTTACTAATATTTAGCACGCAAAACAATGCTCAGGAAAGGCTTTTCTGCAATGTTGATTCTTTCACTTTGTTTTATTTGAGCAAAACAATCCACCAGACCGTGTATTGCTCATGACGAGCCAATCCTACACAAAATATCTTATCCACACAAATAAAGTAAACATAATAAAAATATATAAACAACATTGTTTTCAATTCTATTCAATTCCTTTATTTTGTAGAGAGTGAGATACAAATTATCTTCCATTGAATGCCTGTTTTCTTCCATTTAGTCAAATTAATAAGATTATCGAGATCTTCTATACCAACTGAGTCATCTTGGGCAACGTTGATTCTACGGATGTGTTTGGTTTCCAATTATTGAACTCCCTTAGAGCAAATTATGTAAATAAGAGTGTACGTGTAATTAACGAGATTCTTTGATTAATATTGTTGTTTACTCATTCATACTGTTCATAAGGCCAAACATATTGATTTGTTTTCAAATTAAACGTATTCTGTGCAGAAGAAAAACTTTGTGATATGTTTATATGTTTCAAACAAGATTAGCAGAAGAAAAACAAGTCGAGCATTTTGAAAGACAACTTCATAGCAGCTATCGTTAGTTCTGTTCCGCTAATATAGTCCATGTGCTATAGACGCATAAAATTGATTAAGTTATTTTGATTATAAGGGGGATGAATGAAACTCAAATTGCACGTGTTTCAGGGGTGGTTGAGTGAAAAATAAAATGCGCCATCATGGAAATGAGCGCATTTATCGAAATTTAGGGTTTCGAATATTCTAACCTTTTTTGGCCTCTCATTCGTCAGACCCTATGAGGTATTCTGGTCTAGAGGCACGAATTTGAAGGGTCTACCCTATAAACAATTTTCAAACGAGTGATTTCGTTTTTTATTGCACTTTTTAAAAGTGTTATACTAAAATTTTATAAAGATCAGAGAGTTTGCCTAGATCTCGGTTGGGTTGGCCTAGATCTCGGTCGAATGTGTTCAAATCACCTTCGAGTTGATCTAGATCCAATTCGAATGGATCTAATTTTCGGTTCTGTTGGTCTACAAAATGTCAAAAGGGTTTAGATCTCGATCGAGTTGGACCAGGCCTTGGTATGTCGTGATCGAATGTGTCAAGACCTCCGTTTGGTTGGTCTAAATCTCAGTTGAATTGGTCTAGATCTCGATTGAGTTGGCCTAGATCTCGGTTGAATGTGTTTAGATCTCGGTCAAGTTGTTCTAGATCTCCTTCGAGTTGGTCTATATCTCCGTCGAGTTGGTCTAGAACTTGGTACAATGTGTCTAGGTCTTGATCGAATGTGTCTAGATCTCAGCCTAGATCTGGTTAGAATTGGTTTAGATATCGGTCGAATGTGCCTATGCCTTGGCCAAATGTGTCTTGATCTCGGTCGGATTGGTCTGAATCTCGGTCGAATGTGTTTGGGTCGAATGTGTCTAGATGTCGGTCAGGTTGGCCTAGGTTTTGACCGAGTGTATCTAGATCTCAGTTTAGTTGGTCTAGGTCTCTGTCGAATTGGTCTAGATCTCGGTCTAGTGGGTCTAGATCTTAGCCGAGTTGGTCAAGATCTCAATCGAGTTGGTCTAGATCCAGGTCGAGTTAGTCTAGGTCTTGGCCGAGTTTGTCTAGATCTCAGTTGAGTTGGTCTAGGTGTATTTCGAGTTGGTCTAGATCTAGGATGGGATGTTCTAGATCTTGGTAAAATTAGTACATATCTAGGTCGAGTAGATCTTAGCCTAGTTGGTCTAAATATGGTTCGAGTTGATCTAGATCTCGGTCGAATGTGTTTAGGTCTTGTTCGAATGTGTCTAGATCTCGGTTGGGTTGAACAAGATCTCGATCAAGTTGGTATAGATCTAGATTGAGTATGTCTAGGTCTTTACCGAGTGTGCCTAGATCTCGGTCGGTTGATCTTTGTAGAATGAGTCCATATCTAGGTCAAGTTTGTCTAGATCTAGGTCGAATGTGTTTAGGTCTTGGTTGGATGTCGGTCGGCTTGGTTATAGATCTCGATCGAATTGGTCTAGATCTAGGTCGGGTTTGCCTAGATCTTGGTCGAATGTCTCTACGTCCCGGATCAAATTGTTTTTGTTGGTGACGTTTGCGTAGTACCTGAGCTTTCTAATATCACGATTTTTCAATAATTGCAACCTGCAGGTCATTACTCAACAGACAAGAGTTTCAATTGTTATCAATGAAAGTTGACGCTTCGAACCATCACTCGTAACTATTGATACTCTCTTATTGCCGATTACCAGGCGATCACTAAACATCAAAACAAGGTTAAAATAAGTCTTTAATTTGGTCGACAACATTTGGATGGTTCTACATTCGTCGCCACATTTAGCAAGGCAAAGTAGCAATTCGATGAAATACATCAAATATTTACACTTGCAAAAATTTCACTAGAAAAGCGATTTCCAGGTTTTTCGATTTGCCAATTCCCCATAAAGGCTAAACCCGTGAAAAAAATTATTGTTTATTTGTCTGAGTTTCCATCATTGAACTAAATAGGGTGGCGCAACAGAGCGGGGTGCCCCGTAGTGTAGTGCATTTCTCACAACCATGAATTGTGAGGGAATGGAGGGGACCTACAATTTTCTGCAGATTCCGAACGGCTAATCGAGAAAGCGCTTTTCGTGGAAATGAATTTATAATCGGAGGACTTACCAATTCCTCGCAAAATGCGAAACCATTGGAAAACATTTTTGGCTTCCCTTGTGATTCGAGAGTTTATCATATATATTCCTCCGAGTCGTCCAACTTCAACATTTTTAAAAATATTTGAAAATCCTCCAACAAGTCAGACAAACGGTTGTCTGAGGGCTCACATTATCCAACATTGGTCGTTTAAACCAAAGTCTGTCCAACTTATTTTAGAGTGTGAACTCCAAACAATTCAATAATCAAAAATTTTGGGTTAAGGCAACGGTAAAGCGTTGTAGTTCGTGAAGTGGTTACAAATGCGATTACTAACCAAAAATAATAAAGTTTTTTTCCTACTCTAGATGTTTATAGTAAACTGCACTCAACTTACCTGTTGCTTGAGTGTTACCATCTCTGCTTGTTGAAGATACACTGCGAAATAAGCTCACTACTGCTTTTCTGAAATGAAACATAAATTTTTCATTTGACAAGGTTGATTTAAATCTTTTCAAAAAGCACACAAATTGCAAAAAGCAGAAAGTAGTCTATGTATTTTTAGTATTATCTATTTTAAGAACAGGAGGGTCTATTTTCGATAACACTTCAAAAGAAACTTCAGCATCCTTGATGAAAATATTATTTATTGTGCTTTCCTGCTTTCGTGGAATTTACATCAATGTAGTTGCATCAAAGTGCAACTCTGTATCGTCGATGCCGCTGGGGTAAATATTGTTTGTGTAGAGCACACACTCAACACAACACTTCAAGTAAATGAAAAACTTGAAAACATTTATTGTCAATTCTTCGATAGTCAGTTGGTTCTTTTTTCATAATTAGTAGGAGGAAAAAATCAATTTTTCGTCAGATATATTTTCCTACATATATTTCTACGAATAATTATCTTGAAAAAGTATTTTCAGAGTGATATAAAATTAGTTTGGAAAGTAGTAGCTACAAAGTGATACTTGGTAATGCTGTCACACAACTACTCCGTCTTTTAAGGTGGACGTCTTCTGCACCTAGCCATAAGAAGCAAGACAAACGCAATGCTGGCCGGGTTCGCCAAAGGAACAGAGCTTATCCTAAAACCAGGCGAAAGGCATAAAATGGCAAAAGAATTACCACTCATTGACATCCCTTGAGATAGCATGCCTATGGCCAATGAATTCAATTTCGCTAAGTTCTTCATTGGTGTGTTACTGAGCCATGGCAACGACTTTCTTTCTACTGAAATTGGTACCTAATAAATTTCGACACCAAATTCCAAATCGTGTTAACATCGTTCTTGGCAATGTCTATTAAACGTCTCGGAGCTGCGATTCAACCCCGTTAGACTTATATGTGGGGAACCGTGAAGGACCGGTGTTATTCTGACAATCCAGAAACGATTCAAGCACTTAAAGCTAATATCATCCAAAGAACTACTGTCAAAAACCATCAACAAAATCTAGAAAAATTGGAATGAAAGTAGATGGTGAACGACGTTGTGTCTTGTGTTCCATAATTAATAGAAATTTCGCTCTTACTTATTAAGCCAAAAAATATGAGAATAGCTTTTCAGTTATAAGAAAATTAGTTTGACTATTGTTGGTTGGTGTTGAATACAATTGACACCAATTTAGTACAATTTCAAAAGTGGTTAAGTACACTGAAAAATTTCGTTTTCCAGCCGTGCTTCAACCCTAATTTAATTTAAAAATGCATACCGTATTGCCTTTATCAATTTACCAATGTTTGTTAAACTACTTTCAATGGGTTCTCCTTTGAGTCACTGGACTTTTCTTAAACTTAAAATCATAGATTCGTACTGAAAGTGTTGATGACTTGTTTTGGTGTTCTCGTATTCTTTTAAGGATACAAAACTACGTTAACATGAAGTTACAAAACTGTAGTAAGTTCTTTCCTTTACAGAAGAAATTTATTTTCGTTGATTCTTGTTAATTGAAAATCGTGTTGAAAATAAGTTTTGTGAGGCAAACATCTTTTTTTTAAACAGGTGGTCTATAATTAAAGAGAGCTGTTATAAAAATTTACAAAAACCTTACCATACAAATTTTCCTCTTGATGATGTGGAAAAAGATTAACTTAGTTTCTTTTCAATAGTCAAACACAAAGGAAAATGACCATTGTTGGGTTCAGTGTGAACATCTCACATATGTTATTTGGTGTCAGCTCTTATTTATTTTCTTAAAAAAAAATAACTCAATCTAAATAAACGGACGGTAACCCTAAAGAAAGTTTTTAGATTTTAAAGCCGGAACTATGTTCATAAAATAATAAAATTTTATATTAAAACTAAGGAAATTTTGACTATCTGTATCCTCCGAATCTTTTGAGAGATTAATTATTTTTTTCGGCTTTTGAAGCTATTCAGATTTTAGTCAGTTCAAAGCGCATACTTCGACAACCAGTAAGAAATAAATAAATAAATAGGATGGCGCAACAGAGCGAGGAGCCCCTAGGCCTAGCGCATTTCTCACAAACATGCCTTGTGAGGGAATGGAGGGGACCTACAATTTTCTGCCGGTCCCGAACGGCTAATTGAGAAAGCGCTTTTCAAGGCAATGAATTTACTAATGGAGGACTTGCCAATTCCTCGCGAAGGGTGATACCCGTGGAAAAACATTTTTGCCTCTGCTGGGATTCGAACCTCGAACCTCTGGATTAGCAGGTGGACATGTTAACCATCACGCCACGGGTCGACAACCAGTTTCACAGCTTTTATATGAGAAATACTTATAGATATCATAGGAGTGCGAATGAGAGGTAAACATCCCCATCGTCCCTGCACTGCACATTTTTGAACAGATTATAGCTTCTGCTGTTTTCTGATGGAATTTGAAATATAATATCAAAAAGTATTTCGGCCCATGACCCATGAGTGTCATCCTTCAATTACTGAGAAAATTGCAAGGCTAAAAGTGTCGTTCGAACAAAAAGCATCCCTCCACAAAAATTAATACTACGAGGGTAAGTCAATAATTTATTGACTTTTGAGAATAAAATAACTTTTACTAAAACAACTTTCAAAAGTCACCGACTTTTACTGACCCAACCTCGTATGATTTCTTAAAAAACTGAGTATTATTTAAAAAAAAATTGAGGAGAGTAACATAAAATGAGCAGATGTCTGAATGTTTCTTTGTAAAATCCAACTATAAGGTTATTATTTCAGCCGAATGTTATTCTGTTATAATATTTCTTGTTTAATCAAATATTATTTCAAATATTATGTAAATGTGCACAAATCGATATTTGACTTACCTAAAATTTTGCCCACTCACACAGTACAGAACAAAGTTTATTCCAAAGTTTGTTATAAAAAGCGGATGTGCAATGTACTGTAGTACTGTTGTTTTCTTTGATACTTCTTTCTAAAACGAAAATCAAATGAAAATTATCAAAATATTTGCATATTACTGTATTCATGTTTTAAGAAAGCATTTACTATGCATGCGTTATAGACAAATATTTAAACATCTTTTACTATTTCCTGTCAATAGTTCAATTT
Organism: Melanostoma mellinum; assembly: GCA_914767635.1. Lineage (NCBI taxonomy): Eukaryota > Metazoa > Arthropoda > Insecta > Diptera > Syrphidae > Melanostoma > Melanostoma mellinum. The sequence goes on along the minus strand of OU612058.1, from coordinate 158,507,609 downwards.
TCTGGAAAAACTTTTCATGCAAACGATATTTAGATTTTTTTATTTTGCTTTACTGTCGGATTTTCGATGTTCAGGATATTGAAACCTATTTCCGCATCTGCAAGATCAGCGCATGTAGTGGAATAATGAAATAATAAATCGCTATCTATCTAACAAAAGAAATTCTTTTTAGGGCTCTACGTTCACTATCATTATACTAACTTGGTTTATATAAAAACATACAAACTCATAACAATTGGTTCTAAATTCATTCACGTTTCTTTGAATTCGCTGATGTTGAGAAAAATATTTAAGTTAGTCTGCATGAAATCATCAATTTGAAACAATATACATATGTGTTTTTCTTTTTCATTTATTTTGAAAAATTCACGTGATAAATACAACAAAAATTTTGCTGTATGAGCTTCCTTCCTAGCCTCATAACTTAATCGGGCTTATTTCTTTAGACCGATAACAAAAAATATGCTACCAAACTATTTTATCGAAATGTTATCGAAAATGGCAAAAAGTGTCGTTGAGTCTGTTTGGTGTAGCTACAAACTTCGTATGTATACTAACAATTGTGAACAAATTCATGTTTCTTGACAAAAATTTAGTTCAGGAAAATGTGCAATTTTTAAACTTCCTCGCGAAATGAGTAAGCTGACATTTTTTTCTTTATTGAGAAAATTATTACTTGTGGAGAATAATTGAGAAATAGACGTCTGTTTTTGTAATTTTTTCCAAAGCTTAAAATACAAAAATAAAAACAAAACTGCGAGTGTAAAAATTGTAGCCCATAAAATATCTGCAATAGAAAAGTTTGCAAAAATTTTTACTTATTTGTTTAGCATTGCACCTTCTGCATTGATACGAAGCATCTTCATCTAAATTCGGGAAGCATATGTATGTACTGACAATATTCTACACCTTTCACTAATTTAAAAGAATCAAACGGTAATTAACCTTCGAGATGGGCAACACTCTTTATGTTTCTTCTATACGAGATTAATGTCGAATCCTCTATTTCCCTGATCTGTTCCAGAGTAAAAAATCTTTTATAGGCTCTCGTCATCCAAAAAACACATCAAGTTTATTATATTTCGCAATTTCGTTTGATGGACTCACAAGATGTTTTTCCGCCTACATATTGTAGTGAACAGCCAACATTCATACCAATTTCCTAATCGAAAAACATTCAACCGAAAACACAACTGGCAACACTATAATGGAATGGTATAAATGACAGGCGTTGCTTGTAAGCCAGTGTGTGTGAGTGTAGAGATGCTTGACAGCAAATGTGGAGAACATGGAGAAGAAACTGGAACGCTCTAGATGAGTGTTGTTCTATATAAATAGGCCGCTGACGCAACGAGCAGTCAGTTTTGTTTATAGAGTGATAAAGTTAAGAGTAAATACAAGTGATAGTCCAAAAGTCGAGTTGAGATCGAATTGAGCATAGATACTGAATAAAAGTGATAGAAATAAATTGAAAGGTGAAGTTTTATTTTGCGAACTAAGCGCACGTTACAATATCTTCATCATCTCTTCGAAATTTTGACATTTTAAAATAAGAATGTAAAACCTCGTCCAATACATCAAATCAACTTGCTAGGCCCTGGAATCCGTGTAGGGTTCTGACCCCTTTTTTATTTAGGATCAGTAGGGGTATCATGCTAAGCATAAATAGTGCCTATGGCGGGGTAGTGAAATTAGTACTTTTAAGTAATTCCTCGAGATTTTAACAAATTGCGTTCAACTTTTCCACCTTAAATTTTTCTGACACGTGTATGCTCTATTCTCTTTATTGTGATCTTCCATTTACTACAACGGTGATTTCCAGTCACATCAGCATTGGAGTCCGGAAGCAGACTTATAAATAGGTGAATAGAGGGGCACGACAGAGCTCGGGAAGCTTTTCCCTCTTTTCGCTCAATCATACCTTGAGAGGAATGGAGGGGCCCACAAATTTTCAAAGGATTTAAACGTCTAGAACGTGAGAAAACACTTTTCATGGCAGTACACAGAACAAATTTCTTGAATAACTTGCCGATTGTTGATCGACTATTTACGAAAAATAATACCCGCGTGGAAAAAAATTTAATGTTTCTAGAATTCTCAAACTCTGACGCAACCGGCAAATAAGCTTACCAAGAAGAACAATTTTGAAAATCCCAAGAACACAAAGGCTTTTTATCCTTTATAATTCTCAGAGATTGTTTTTGTCTTACTTTTGAGAGAAAATTCTATAAAACTGCAGTAAGCCTTTGGAGATATTAGCGACATAAAAGCTTTTCAAAAAGACTTAAGTACTTTCTTTTCCAACTAAAACAACTGTGTTCTCGGTCTCTTAAGTGGAATTTCAAGATTCGGGGCTCAGAAACAACCAATTGTTTCTCCATGGGTTGGGTATCGCTTTTAGCAAAGATTAAGTAAGTCAAAACCACAGAGCGGAGAGCCGGGGGGGGGGCTAAAAGATTTATCTCAACCACACCTTGTGAGTGAATGAAAGGGTACTACAATTTTTTTGCCAATTCCGAGCAGCTGATTAGGAAATGGCTTTTCATGACATCAAATGACTATCGCATGAAGGCGATAACCTTCGGAAAACATTTTTTTATGATTTTAAAATTCAAACCTCGAACCTCCCATTGAAGTGTGTAAGGCCTCCTTATTTATTAATTTATTTCAACTTAAGCAATAACCCTCTAACTCTTTTAAAAAACTCTATTCCCACCTTTCTCTCTTTTTCTACCCCAGTGTAAATTTAAATGTTTTCTTTTTGTTTCTCCTGATCTACTCTCAATTTATTAGGCATCAGATTCCTTTTTTGTTCTTTCACTTAAACTATTAGATGAACATGAGAAAGTTTTTTATGATTGAGTGTCAACTTGGTTTCGATTGCATCCCTAGATGATATTGCTCATATAGTCGTCTTTTACGAGAAACGTTAAGGTGCTGCAGGCTATTCTACCCTGTCCCTACATTTTTTACTTTAGCCCCCCAAATGAATAAAAACAAAATTTTCAGCTTATTTTAAAACGGATACGTATGATATCTATCAATCTCTTTGGATGTTTGAAATACAACATGACATTCAAACTGTGCGAGCCTATATTTAATTAAAAACTGAATATTCATTTGAATTATTTTCGGATTAAATAGTTTCGTGATGACCTCACAAACATAAACAAAAGCAAATTGCAAATTTTTTTTTTAATGTTCTACTTATGACTCGGCGATAAATTGTTTCCGATTGTAAGAACCTAAAAAATGCTTGGCTTTAGTGGGAAGTAAATAAGTACGCCTGTTGCGAAGACATGATTACTTGCTATTCAAATATGTTGAGAGTAATTGCTTTCATTATAAATAAATGATACCGATGATGCTTGAGTGGCGTTAATAGAAATATCTATCATCATTTGTGTTTGTTTAAGTTAATAGATTCTGACGAGCAAGAAATCTGTGATGCTGGAGTGAGTAAGCAAACTCAGATAAGCTAAATTTATTCAAATGTTCTCGTTTGTGACAGAGCTTACTCGTTTAAGATAAAGAAATAAGACTGAGCTGAGAATGAATTTATTTGAGTGATAGGATAGGTTATCTGAAGGATCCATTGTGCTCCCGGTAAGGTTGGTGGGGAGGGAGGCGGAATAGGTTGAAGACTGGGTTATTGGGTTTAAAAACCTTTACTGAACCAACCGAACAGTGTTCGTTGAGCTGAACATTCTTAGGTTACAGCGACAGCTTTCTAATAATTAAGGTTTTGTGACAATGGATGATGTGTACAAAAATGCAAATGCGTTTTGAGCTTATCTTTCTCTTTTTTTCCAATTTTCTTTCCAGTGTAATTTACGTTAGGCTAGGTTAGGTTAGGTAAGGTTAGATTAGATTAAAGTTGATGTCAGCTCGGCTAAAACACTTAGGGCATTTGTGGCCCATTGTGGTACCACGTTGGATATTATGTATCCTCATCCTAATGGAACCATTTCGAGCTTACAATAAAGCCAGAGAAACGCATGGAGTCGATGTGATTAAGATCACTTGGGTCATTAAAGAAATACGAACCTAGGTTTATCCTACATTTAAGCTAAAGCCGAGCATGAACTGAGAAGGTTGGGAATAGTCTCCTCCTCCTCATCCTTGTCCATACATCTTCAGCAAAAATCGTTTGAGACGATTCCTAGCCTTGCGACATGTCTTCCAATAGGACAGTATCCTGTATTGACACCTATCGTCGCTCGAATATGTTTTCAGTTGATAGAGATCAAGCCGTTCGACCGCTCAAGATCTAGCTTGGACCAGATTTGCGTTACACGTTCAACTGCTTGATCACTTCAGATTAGTTTTCTTGTATGCGTCCTCCTTGAGCAAGAGTTTGAATGTAGCGATTGGTATGCCAATACTCTCCGTTATTGGTGAGAAGGGCAGAAATGTTCCATTTCTGGCGAGTTCATCTGCTTTGCAGTTTCCTGTAATGTATCTATGCCACGGCACCCAGCACAAGTGAATGTTAAACTGGTAGTTAAGTTTAATTAAGTTAATGCAATTAAGCAATACACTCTGAGCGAAGCATTTCCATTTGTGTTTCCTCTTTTTCTTTTTTTCGCGTTCTTCTCCTTTCCAAGATTGATTTGATGCCTCGAAATATGCTGACTGTGTAGCAAAGTTCGATCTTTTTTTAATGAATCAGTGACTCTTATTGCTTCAAAAAAAGAAATAAACAAATCAGGAATTTGCAATTGGATTCACATCCTTGGCCATTGAACTTAACTGCTTAAAAAGTGTAATCAATTGAAGTAGTTTCTTTTTCTTATGTGTATAGGTGTCCTATTGATTCAGAGTGAAAGGATTTTGTTTCTATTGAAACTTTAGTTCATTTAGAAAGTTCAAGTACATCCCGTTGTTTGAATTGTTAAGGGCGAAGTGTATTGAACGAAAAATTTAATTCGTTTATTTGCAGGGATGCAATAAAATCGTGCAATAAATGTAGAACACAATCAAAATCAAAATTCGAACCACAAATTTTGCAAGAGCCAAAAATGAAAGAAACAAAGTCAGCAAAATGAAAAAAAAATATGTGCACGACTAGGACACCCGACCTAATTCTTATCTGAGTACAAATACAAATATTTTTTTCAAAAAAAGTTACCATTTGCCTAGGAACGAACCGTTTTCGGAGAGAAGAAAGCATTGCAAGGAATTTTTTTTTAAGTTCTAAATTAAATACCAAACTCAGGTAAAACTCAAAAAACTCCAGCTTGTAGCATTAACTAGGGTTTACCCACTTAGTTAGGTTGGCATTAGAGTTTTGGGTGAATCTGGACCAATGGACCTCTCTCCAATTTTGCCCTCTACGTTAGTTGAGGTCCTAATCCACTTGATTGCGACACTTTAGACGAGAATTTAAGTTTTGCGCAATGTCCTTTCGCAAACCAATCTACATATCTTAGACATTATAGCTTCGCAGTTCGTATCACCCTGCGAAGACGAGCACGTCGTGACCTTGTTGTCTTTGTTTTTCGAGACACTTATTTTCTGTGTTTTAAGCGGAATCAAGGTAGACAAAGTTATGTCCAATTCGTCAATTTATCCGTCCTTGTTTGATAACAGCAGTGAGTTCTTTACAGACCTTTACGAAACAGCGTGAATTCTCCGAAGTAGTTCCACACAAGGTTGGAAAAGGCACTGACAGTGACAATCTATTGCAATTGAAGCCTTCCGACGTCATATCTCTTCACAGCGATGGTTCGCGCGAATCGAGAACAGGATAACCTCATTCGAACTTTGGCTTAAACAATATACGGGCCTGAATCAAAGTTGGCCCCTCGGAAAGTTTATTTATTTATTTATTTATAGCAATTTCTTACACAATAAGATACAACATCTTTTAAGATAGTGCAAGATTCAGTATAGTATACTATTTATATAAAACAAAAATTTAATGATAATAAGTAAAAAAAATAATCTGATTACATCTGATTAGAAATCAAAAAAGAAAATAAGAAAAAAGAAAAAAGAAAGTTGGAAATTACATTTGATTAGAAACTAAAAAAGAAATAATTTTGCATTATATAATTAAACCATTAAGATACCAAAATAAAGTTAAGAAAGTTAAGAATTGTTTATCATCGAAGGGCCGCAAAATATTGTCCAAGTCTCGTCTTGAACCGAGAGCTGCATCCTATCATCCTTATACCCACAGGTAAGGAGTTCCACAACTGAATCGCGTGTACAAAAAATTGACGACTAGAAATAAGGTAAGAGTAGCGTAAGGGAGTTAGATCAAAGGTTCTGTCTGAGCGGGGAAACTGAATTTTGTTGTAAAGATATTGTGGTCTTTTTGTTTGCATAACATTATTAAGCATTACGAGGGTTCTCATTGCAAATAAATTATTAAGAGAGACACCATGTATTACTTTTGAGTATGCAGAGATATGTTCATATCTACGCATACCAAAAACATACCTTGCTACACTATTATAAACAACATTAATATTCCTTTTATCCCTGAAATTACAATTACTAAAAATTTCACAGCCATATAATAATAAGGGAATGAGAAGTGATTTGGCAAGTATCATTCTTGTTTTGATTGCGGTAATGTGTTGGGTAGTCCATAACATTCGCAAGCCTCCATATACTCTTCCGATGATTATATTTATATGGTTTGTCCAGGTAAGCGTTTTGTTAAATACTACTCCTAGGTTTTTTGCTGATTCAACAAACTGGATAGAAGTATTATTGAGCAGTAATGAGGGAAAATAATCCGTTTCTACTGCATTTCTAGAAACAATCAGACATTTGGTTTTGCTTGGATTTAAACATAGTCCATTAGATTGTGACCACAATTGGACCTTTTTTAAATCTTCGTTTATGTCCCATGCCCCACTTTCGATTAAACCGAGAGGACAGCTATATCGAAGCTGTACGTCGTCCGCATACATATGAAAGGACGAATTGAAACCTAGAGACGGCAGCTCATTTATATACATTGTAAATAGTAGAGGTCCCAAAATCGATCCTTGGGGAACACCACAACTTAGCGGAAGGAAGGTTGACGTTTGATTGTTGGCAACCACTGCTTGATACCTTGAAGATAAATACGAAAAAATAAGTTTCACTGCAGATGAAACAAACTGAAATTTATCCTTCAATTTAGTGCATAAGTTATGGTGGTCCACGGTATCAAATGCCTTTGAAAAGTCTAAGAGTGTGAGGAAAGTAACATAGTTCTTGTCAACACTCTCTCTTATTTCTTCGACAACATTTAAAAGAGCTGTCGTGCAGCTATGGCCAGGGCGAAATCCGGATTGATTTGGACATAGAAAATCATTTTGATCCAAGTAGTGTCTAATCTGTGTGTTGAGGATTTTTTCCAGAACTTTTGATAAGAAAGGTAAAATAGCTATTGGTCGGTACTCGCTACGATTTTTTGGTATTGGAATGATTTTAGCTCGTTTCCAGTTTGCAGGAAATATTCCAGTCATTAAGACGGTATTGAAGAGGTGGGTAATGGGTTTCGAGGTGTACGGAAGAGTTGCTTTTAAGAAAACCGGATGGACCTCATCGAAGCCAACTGAATTAGATTTAATTGATAGACAAGACTTAAGGACATCCTCTTCAGTTACGTTTGAAAAGCTGAAACCATTAGATGATAGGCTATTGGCTACCGGGTTTAAGAAAAAAGAGTGATCGTTTTGTATACTGGATTGAATGATGAACTTTTCATTCAGTTCATCACAATTAATTTCATGACCTGAACTATTTGTATGTTTCCCAACACCTATATCCCTTAGATTTCTCCAGAGTTTATGACCAGCTAGAGAAGGATTTAGTCGAGAGGAATAATAGCGTTTTTTTGATTCCTTGATTTCAAACACAACTTTATTTCTCAGGTCAGTAAAAACTTTCCGAAGTATTTCAATTCTAAAACGTTTCCATGTTTTATAAGCCATATTGCGTTGATTAATTAGCATTTTTATATTATTAGTAAACCATGGATGATCCTTGCACCTGATATTTTTCGTTTTGATAGGGACATGAGCATCGAAGAGAAAATTTAGATTATTCTGAATAAATTCAACTTGGTCATCAACAGATATCATTCTTGACACTTGAGAAAAATCGATTGATTGTAGATCGTGTTCTAAGCGATTGTAATTAATGTTTTTAAAATCCCTGAAGCTGTAACTGTTGCTAGAAACTAAAGAGTCACACTCAAAAGTTATATGCAACAGGTCGTGGCGTGAGAAACACGGTGCAGACAGTTGATCAAAGTGAAGAACTTTATTTAAGTAGCTTACAAAAAATACATCAAGCAGGGTACTTGATTCCTTGGTAAAATGCGTTGGAGTTGATGTATTCACTGGATACAAACTGAGCACTTTAAGGTCATCAACAAGTGTGGATTCCGAAAACAAGTCGCTATTGAAATCCCCTCCCAATATGATATATGGTGATACATTTACCAACTCATCTAACTTAGTTAATAATGATATGGTATTTACATTTTTATTTGGTCTGTATGCACACCCTAATACAATTTTGTTGTCCTTGCAAGTGACTTTAGTAAAGACAAAATTAATATCATCACTAGGTAAAGATTCACATACAAATTCCGGATTTAGCTCACAGCGAACATAAATAGCTACTCCACCCCCTATTCTACCCACTCTGTCCCGCCTAAACAGTTTGAAACCTTTTAAATCATACAAAAGATCATTTATCTCTGAACGAAGTCACATACACAACATCTACCTTAGAATCTTCAAACAAATACCTAAATTCGTCGATTTTCGGAAGTAAACTTTGAGCGTTTATACAACAGACCTGAAGACCAGTACGCTGACTACACAATATATTAATCATACTACGCGAGATTTCATTATCATCAACAGTTGTGGAGTTCCTATTATTACTTACTATATTAGGGCCAGCCATTAATGGAAACCAAAAACAATTGGCAGCTAATACCGCACACCTTTATACAGGTAATATGGAATGCATCAACGATAGTTAGACTCGACCCAACAAATAACAACGGCTCAAACTCGAAGATAAACAAAAATAAAAGGTATATTCTGCATGAATTAAGAAAAAGCTTAAAAATGGGAAAGAGAAGTTTCATTATTAAATGCATTACAGAAGAAAAAAGTATAAAGTTATAAGAATAATAATTCAATATAATAGAAAAACTATTGCAAGAAAGTAATTAAAGATTTATAGAAAGAAAACTGTTAGAGAGGACGGTGATGATTATTATCGTTTTCTCTACTTAAATTCCGTAAACAGCTTCATTTGTCGTCAGGGCAGCAGCACATTGGAAGAGTGTTTTACGCCGATTGCAATGTACTTTTTTTAATTTTGAGATGCGAGAAACGTGTGCTACTTACAACAGATTAGCCCCGAAGCAAAATCGATTAGCCTGAGTCCGTTTTCGGATCTTTTGCCATGCAGGCTATGCTTACCAATTGCATTACCAAAGATGTCCTCATTCACTAGTTTTGCGCTAAGATCGCAAAGAAAGATTTTTACGGCATGTCTAGGGCAGTGCTTGTATATTTCTTTGAGGAGCTCTTTGGAATTCTCACCTTTCTATTCTGTGGAGGCGTGGGCGCATTTCGGGTTAATCTTAGCGAACCTAGCTCTCATGCTAAGTTCGCTAAGTCTACCTCTAACCATAAATCAGCACCCAAAAAAGCTTTGTTTGTGTTGTCTCTGGCAGTCACCATGATAGATGTCACAGTTTTTCATCTTCATTACGCCCGGCTAATTCCATTGAACTTCTTGGATGGCGGTTATGTCTGCTTTGTAGCAGTCCAGGGTGTACTCCAATTATCCAGTTGCACGCTATCCACAAAAGGATCTTACTTTTCATGTACAGATCCGGAGATCTTGGTCTTTTTATCGTTTGCTTGGGTCGTCAACGTTGAGATCATTACTGTTATTCGAGGCTGCTGGTCATTTCGGAACCGTTTTGTTTTTACGTGATTGGCTAGTTAATTCGTTTAGTTGATTCCACGCACAACCCTCAACCTGGAGGACCAGGTTATTTTGGGATCCCCTTGTATATAAAGAGCCGGATTATCCGGTGTCAGGAGGATTCCAGTTCCCAGTGGCAACCAAGTTGCAAAATCTAGACTCGGCCAAGTTGACATTACTCAAAGCCTTTCCAAAGAAGACAAGCCGAACTATAAGTGTTCTTTTATATTTAACAAAATACTAAATGAGTGTCGGTTTGGTCAGATCAAAACCAAGACGTGAGGTGTCCAAGGACACCTGCCATCTCGTACACATGCAAATCTCATCGCGGGCAGTGAATTCTCAAATCAAACACCCACAGCTGTAATTTTTCGTTATACTTTCTTTTGAGTAAGGCCTGTAGAAAGAAATTGATCCAAAAGCTTGTCATAGAAGAGGATCTTCTTCCTTCGTTTGAGCTGGAAAAGGTAAAGGGTGATTTTTTAGCTGGTTTGGTTTTGGCAACACTGGTTTTGACAGTTGACGTGTGTTTAGTACCTTGTGTCACTGTCAAACAGCTTCAGTTTGGTTTGCAATTTAACCATGGATTGTCTTACAAATGAACAACGCTTGCAAATTATTGAATTTTACTATCAAAATTCGTGCTCGGTTCGAAATGTTCATCGCGCGCTGCTTCCATTTTATGGTCGGCATTCTCGACCTTGAATGGGTACTTAAATAAGCAAAATTGCCGCATTTGGAGTGAAGATCAGCCAGAAGCAATGCAACAGCTACCAATGCATCCCGAAAAAGTCACTGTTTGGTGCGGTTTATGGGCCGGCGGCATTATTGGGCCATATTTCTTCAAAGATGATGCGAATCGCAGCGTTACTGTCAATGGTGAACGCTACCGAGCGATGATAACAAACTTTTTTTTGCCCGAAATGGAAGTTCTTGACTTGCATGATATGTGGTTTCAACAAGACTGTGCCACATGCCACACAGCACGCGAAACAATGGCGCAATTGCGAGGCGAGTTTAGTGAACAGTTAATTTCACGTTTCGGGCCGGTTAATTGGCCGCCTAGATCGTGCGATTTGACACCATTAGACTATTTTTTGTGGGGGTATGTCAAGGCTAATGTCTATAGGGACAAGCCCGCTTCGATTGACGCACTGGAAGCCAACATCCATGCACTCATTCGTGAGATACCGGCCGATATGTGTGAAAGAGTATGCCAAAATTGGACTCAGCGGATGGGCTACCTGAGACGCAGCCGCGGTCAACATTTGCATCAAATTATCTTTAAACATTAAATTGCAAGGTTCAAACTATCATTTCATTCATTTTTTCGAATTTTTTGTGTTTTAAAAAAAAAAAAAGTTCTAAACGTCTTAAGAAATCTGAAAACATATACACCTGGCAAATACCCTTAAAGCCAAAAATAATTTTTTTTTAACATTTTGACTAAGTTGTCTCTACAAACAATTTTTGATAAACTGAGCTTTAAACTCAAATTCAAATAGAAAACCTCAAACTGTTTGAGAAGAAAATGCAATTTTATTGTTTTTTTTTTCATCCTCGGATAAAACCGTTGACGAACCAAGCAACCGAAAAAGCACAAAGGCCTCCGAATGCGCGCGTGGAATAAAAGGTTCCTTAACAAACTACATACATATATGCCCACGCCACACGGACAACTAGCACTATCGGCAAGCGTACTCACGCATGACGAAACCTCCGATAATTGTCTTAGGTTAATCGGTTTCCTGTAGCACACGCTTCCCTCAAAGTTAATGGGATGAAATGGCTCATAGAGGTGAAGATTCAACAACAAACTGTATGAACTGTACCGCAACATGAGCATAACTAGAAGAGTACGCATCGCGAGATTACGATAGCTTGGGCATGCAGAGTGGTTAAACACCAACACTCCGGCTCGACGGGATTTCAAACGCACGAAATAGAAAACCTTGTCTTAAGTAACGCAATCAAGTGAACTAGGATCTCAACTAACTTAAAGTGCAAAACTGAAGAAAACTCGCCCGAAATCGATCTCGCTAACGAAAGATGTTAATTAAAGTCCAGCTTCAACCCAAACTGCAATTCTCACTCACAAAATCTGTTGGATGTAGAAAAAAAGAACCAAATTCTCTTCATTACGAATTGCATAAGCCGCAATTTTTCCATTAACAGCTCATTAAATTTAATTATTATTTCTCGTTACGAAGAAAATTAGAGGAGAAAATGTTCACCTCTGATCCCTTAACCTTCGGCTTAAACTGCACAAAATCATTGTTCCAAAAAAACAATAACGCTCACTTAATTAGTAACATAAAATTCAGTTGGTATACTCTGGCGTATTCGTACTTTTCTGTTAATTATAATTATGCTATTTGCAATTTATTTTATATCCTTTGTTTTTCAAAATTTCAAACAATGCACAATTTCATAATAAGATTGTTACTTTAACGTCTTTGATTGATAATCAACAAAATATACATACCTCCAAGAACATTTTGACTCTCAAAAAGTAGCTGGGAAGGTTGAGACAAACAAACACCGTTGATACTATCAGCAGCATTTTTGTGACTTTTATTTGTGATGAATTTGTCATTGTTCTTTTACCTTTAATTTTTATCAAAACAAAGAGAAAATTACTGAAATGTGAAATATAAATTCCAAGTACTGAATAAAGTGTAAATACAAAATCCGAAAGATAGTTACCTGTTCTATTTTTCGATTCTCGATGTGATGCACAATTACTTTGTCCATTGGGATGTGAGCAGTCTGACATCAGTGAATTTTGTCTTTTCGTGGACGAGCTCCTCTGGTAAGTTGAAGAAAAAGGACTTCGTGTAACTTGGGTTTTCCTTGAAATAAGAAAAATAAAACACAATGAAAGTCGTCAGCTTGAGGTAATTTGAAGATGCAACTCTTTTACTTTGACAGACATTGTAGATAATACGTTTTCATTTTATTGAAAATGTTTTCCGTTTTATAAATCTTCCATTTAATGTCAAAACGAACGTATTCCTTCATCGAAGTCTGTATAAAATTAGTTTTGTCCAAGGAATCTGTTTAATACATGTTCCTTTTGTAACGAAACAAATACGACATCGGGCGAAAAGGTTTAGATGTGTTCTGTCAGAACAGAAAGACGAAAATGCATAGCTACAGCATTTCAAAACTACACACGAAACGTGTGTCACCATACCAAAGATATCATTTCAGAATTATTGATTGAATAAAATCTCTGAAATGTTTCTTTTTGGTTTAAAACAAAAATTTAAGAAAAGAAGCCTTTGTGAAATGGTAATTTTCGATATGAATGTGAGCAGCAATATGAGAATCAGATTATTTTATATTCTCTTTAATCTTTAGATCTTATTCTGAAAAGAGTTTCAAAGGATTGCTCGTGAACAGAGGAATGCTCTTATACACAAAGATTTCCAAGTGAAGGAATTTAAAAAAAAGGCTTTTACCTTTAATAAGCTTAAGATAAAGTTCAACCGGAATGAACTTAATGACATGCGACATAAGAAATATTTATCAGCCGAGAAAAGAAAACCTCTGCTCATGGGAGTATCAATGGAACGTACTTACGAAATAAACATGTGCAGTGAAAGTTTTTTAGACAACCCCCAAATTGCTCGATATTTCTAAGGAGTAAAGCGGAATACCGTATGCACTGAATGTGCCCATTTCATTCAATGCAGCCATTTGGTGCTGTCACATTGAAATCAATGAAAATGATGTTATTACCCAGCCAGAAACCAATTTTACTAGAAGACTCTTTCATTTTGAATTTTCTACATATAATGGGAACCGCGGCCAGTCCATAGGGCTTCGGTTTATTAAAGCTCTGATTAACGTAAACTATTTCGAACAATCCTCCCTACGTAAATCAATTCTCTCGATAGTGATGTTTTACCACAAAAAGAGCTGAAAGTAAGTCTAGATTTCTTGAAAGTAAGTCTAGATTTGTGAACAGAACATTCAGGGTCATAAATTAATAGGGTGGCGCAAAATGGCGAGGGGATTCCGCAGCCTAGCGCATTTCTCACAACCATGCTTTGTGAGAGAATGGAAGGGACCCACAATTTTTTGCCGATTCCGAACGGCTAATCGAGAAAGTGCTTTTCATGGCGATGAATTTACTATCGTAGGACTTGCTAATTCGTCGCGAAAGGAGATACCGGTAGAAAACATTTTTGGATTTTCTGTTGGGACTCGATCCACGAACCTCTCGCCTAGTAGAACATGCTAACCATCACGCCACGGGCACCAGAGAATTTGATAAAAAGAAATGATAGTTTTTTTCTGTTTTTCTGTGTTTATAAAATACTACCTGAGTCATTCACATCAAAGTACCGGTCCACATATTTAGTCTGTCTGCATCCAATGAAGGTTTTTTTATGGTGTTGTGCTCATGACAGATCGAATCGTTAATTAAAGCCCTTACTGCGGACCCTGGAAGACTAAACACTGGTTAGCTACTGAGAAACTTGCCTGAGATCCTTTCCTTGCAAGTTCATCGGCGATCTCGTTTCTATAGTTATGTCGTGATGGCCTTTAACCCAAAAGAGTCTCAAAGAATGTACACATCTGACCGCGTTTAAAAAGGTCTTGCATTCCTGGATCACTTTCGAAGTTCACAACTTGATTGTCGCGGCAGACAACACAAACTTCTCCCCATCCAGCCATTTTTCATAAGGTAGGTAGCAAGGGAAAAGAAGGGAAAATCTGTAGAAACGGCCCTACACACCCTGGTACGTACTATAGAATATTCCCTCCATCACAAAGAATTCACTCTGGCCGCCTTCCTCGACATAGAGGGCGCCTTCAACAACGTCAGCAACTTTGCAATTACAAAGGCACTGACGAAGCTCAAAGTAGATAATTCAAAGTGATTGCATATGCAGATGACGTCTCCATTGCGGTGTCCGGTTAACATGCTCACGTCCTTACGGACCTGATGCAGACCGCTCTAAATAAACTTGTAAAATGGGCGGGAAAATTTGATCTAGGGGTCAACCCTCAGAAAACTGAACTCGTTCTCTTCACCAGGAAATATAAAATTCCTCAACTAATAACTCCAAAAATAAATGGAATCTCACTTGTACTTTCAAACGAAGCCAAATATCTAGGTATTATCCTAGACAAAAAGCTAAACTGGAAAGCCAATATAGAGGAAAGAATCAGGAAATCAACCGTAGCCCTGTTTTCCTGCAAAAAAGCCATTGGCACTAAATGGGGCTTCTCCCCCCAAATCACCCACTGGCTCTACACCGCAGTCATCAGACCAATACTCACATACGGAGTAGTGGTATGGTGGACCGCTCTTGATAAAAGGACCTACTGCGACAATTTAAGCAACGTCCAACGAACAGCCTGTCTGTGTATAAGCGGAGCACTGAGATCAACACCCTCAGCTGCACTAAATACACTCCTTAACCTCACACCACTAGATATCTTCAGCAAACAAATGGCCGCCAGTGCAGCCACTCGTATGAGAGCTATCTCCCAATGGACCGAAAACAACATCGGTCACGTTACAATCCTGAATTTATTCGGATCAATCCCCTGTCACTCCGACTACACCATTTTTGATAATAAGTTCCAAGTCTCAATCCCACCGAGAACGACCTGGGACGACGAAGAATTTTTGAGAGATGATTCAATTCATTTCTATACAGATGGTTCAAAAACCGAAGAAGGGGTAGGCTGTGGGGTGTACTCAAACCGACTTAACGTAAGCCTCTCGTTCCGCCTTCCAAACCATTGTAGCGTGTTCCAAGCGGAAATTCTGGCGATCAAAGAGGTCCTATCATGGCTAAGAGAAAACGTGATATCCTCAGCGAATATCCGGATTTTCTCAGATAGTCAAGCAGCCCTCAAATCACTCGGCGCTGTTTCTACAAACTCAGTAACCGCCCTTAACTGTCGCCTATCTCTTAAGGAGATGGCTGAACAGTTCAATATTCACCTTATTTGGGTGCCGGGGCACAGAGATATCGTGGGTAACTGCAAAGCCGATGAACTCGCCAGAGAAGGAACCGTTCTACCGATCTCAACCAGCAGGTTGAATATTGGTATACCAATCGCTACATGTAAACTTATGGTAAAGCAAGAGGCTATGGATAGAACAAATCATAGGTGGTACAATATCACCACGTGCGCGGCAACAAAACGGATATGGCCAGGTCTAGATCCAAAACGCAAAAGACATTTGTTATCAATTGCCAGATTGCAAATTAGCTCCGTTATCAATGTCATCACCGGACATTGCCTAGTATTAAGACACGCCATAAGACTTGGCGTTCCCTCAAATGACTTCTGCAGAAGTTGCTTAGATGAGGAGGAGGAGGAGACAATAATCCCACACCTCCTCTGCTGATGTCCGGCACTCTCTTTTAAAAGAAAGCGGCATCTAGGAAAATATTTTCTTGATGATCCAAGCGATCTGGCACACACAGATCCCCTGCATATCCTTCGCTTTATTAAAAGCTCCAAATGGTTTTGTTAAGTGAGGTACTCCCTCGCATAATAACTATGGTATCACAATGGACCTAATATTGGTCTAAGTGTGTCAGTTTGTTTTCCTGACAGCCATTTTTAACCTAACCTAACCTAACCTAGGTAGCAAGAAGATACGATTACAATCCTTCACTGACTTAAGCTCTAGAGTAAACTAGCTCTGAACGGACAGAATTTGAATTGTGGTGTTTTGAGAGAAGGTTTATTTTATTTTCTTTATTTACTCGACAGGTATAGAGTAAAAAGTCTGAAAACCTTAACAACTCTTTCCAGCGCTTTAAGCAGAAAGCAGATAAGGCTACTTACCAAGTTTTTGGTTTAAAAGTGACTCGTACAATCTAACGATGGCATGTACCAGCTGTATCGAGTGAGTTTATCGTATTAACCTGATCTTGTGGTGCCCGTGACGTAATGGCCAGCATGTCTGCTGGTTACGTGGGAAGTTCAAAGCTCAAATCACAGAAACATCAAGAATAAAAAACGTTTTCCAATGCGATTCCAGCATAAAACTGAGTGTCTCTGCTTTTGAATCCGTATAGGAACCGTTTGAATTGCTGTGTGTTTTCAGTCTATTCAATTTACTTCTTTTAAGGGCTTTGGCAAATTGCCTAGTTTCACTAACTCCTAACTAACTAACTCCTAACTACTGGATGGTGATCCTTATAAAGAGCCCTGTTTAGAAAAAACTAGATATTCAGCAATACTTATTGCCTGGCAAACCTAACCATAATCGACTAATTATGGTCTTATGAATTCAATGAAGCGATATTCGGCTTTATTGCATTGGTGTTCAAGATTTGTGAAACAGGTCAACCACTGTGGGGTTAAGCCATCACTGTCTCCATTGCTAGGAGGCGCATGGAAAAATTAAATCTGGAAAATCAATTCTTGAGACAGTTGCTTTCTAGTTCTCTGTCTGAGGTCCATTTTCCTTTGGCAAACGTACTTAAGGTGTCAAGTTCATCAAAAACCAGGTCTTTAAGCTAAGGTCAACAATATTGGGCAAAGAAAAACATTTACTTAAAAACTCAAATGATTTCTTTCCTTAAATAAAATTAAACTGTGTTTTTTAGACGTGCGGTTTTGAATCTTGCAATGCTATTTTTAGGAGTTGATCTTTTTGACAGCTGTCACTTGATTTGTGCTCAGTCTGGTTTCCTATTTCATCACTGAAGAATTGAAGTCGCACAATCACAGATCACTGCATACTGCTAAATTCTTGGACACAATATCATTATTAGTTTTGGTCCTTTTTTTTAAATTTATGGAAGAAATATCTGCTCTTTCATCACAGATTTTTATATGTGGTGATTTTAACAGTAATCTTTTGTTGGAAAGTAGTTTAGTTGATGAAATGAGATCTTTTAACCTATTCCCTGTAAATACAACTGTTGCAACACACTTTACTGAATTTTCAAGCACACTCCTAGATGTATGTTTCGTGAGTGATTTACGTAAAGTTTTGTTTCAGAATCAGCTATCTGCACCAGGTTTTTCAAGACATGATCTTATTTATATGGTTTTTGATTTCAGTTTTCAGAATGAAGACACAACGTTTGAATACAGGGACTTCAAACATATTGAATATGATGTTCTTGAACAAAATTTACGCTCCATTGATTGGAACCAAATTTTTCATTTGCCCTGCCCTAACGATCAAATTGACTTTATTAATGCCCAAACTTTATCATTATTTAATGCTCACGTTCCTGTTCGTATATGCACACGTAAACATGAGCATAGGCCTTGGTTTACTCATGAAATCCATCAGTTAATGCAGAAACGAGATCGTGCTTACAATAATTGGAAAAGATATAGGTTGGAGGTATTTCGACAAAATTATCGAACGTTACGAAACACTGTCGTAAGCAAAATTCGATGTTTAAAAACAAGAATTCTTTCTGGGAAACTAAGTCCATCTCTGGGAAGCCGGGAAGTCTGGAAAAATCTTCGCGAGCTTGGTATAGGAAATAAGAAAAAATCTGGTTTCCCTGAAGATCTAAATGTGGATGAATTAAATAAAAAATTTATTGACCTGCCTTCTCTTCCAACAACTTCATCCCAATACAGTCATAACAATAATTTAAATGTGTTCAATTTTGAAAGGGTTGAAAGTACAGATGTCGTAGAAAGTTTTCTGGCGATCAAGTCGAAAGCTGTGGGTATTGATGAAATGCATCCAGTTTTTATTAAGCCAATACTGCCCATACTTTTACCGTATATTACGCATATTTTCAACACAATTCTTACAACCGGAGTTTTTCCTGTTCAATGGAAGTTAGCAAAAATAATACCTGTTGAAAAAGGTCAGGGTAGTAAAGAATTCAGACCGATTTCAATACTTCCTTTTTTGTCAAAGGTTTTTGAAAAAATCATTCAAAAGCAAATAAATTCGTATCTTCGCAGGGAAAACCTTTTATCGCCAGAACAGTCTGGCTTTAGAGAAAAGCATAGTTGCGCTACAGCTCTCATAAACGTTATTGAAAACGTCAGCCAAGCTTTAGATAGCAGAAATATAACTTTCTTGGTACTTTTAGATTTTTCTAAAGCCTTCGACACGGTTGACCATTTCAATCTTTGTGATAAGTTAGCTAGGCTGTATAACTTTTCCAGCTCAGCAGTTAAATTACTTAACTCTTACTTAATTGGTAGACAACAAGCCGTTATTATTGGGAACCACCAATCTGATTTTCTCCCCACAACAAGAGGTGTTCCACAGGGCTCCATTCTTGGTCCTCTTTTATTTTCCCTCTATATAAACGAACTTCCCGTAACTACTTCTGTGTCAACTGTTCACATGTATGCTGATGACGTCCAAATGTATAACAGCTGTTCCGCTGGACAAGTTAACAGTTGTATCATCGATATGAACTGTGACCTGCAAAACATCTCAAATTTCGCCAAGTGCAACGGTCTTTTTCTGAACCCTGCCAAGTCAAAGTGTCTTGTTATATCAAAGAAGCCTCTTGACTCTTCCCAACTTCCACAATTGAAATTAGATGGTTCTACAATAGAGTATGTCGAGACTGCAAAAAATTTAGGAATTATGTTTAATCGGTCACTTACATGGGAGACGCACGTAAATATAGCTGTTGGGAAAGTATATGGAGTACTTCGCAGACTGTGGCCAACACACTACTATTATACACCACTCAAAACAAGGCTAATGTTGGCTAAATCAATGATGGTACCTATACTTTTGTATGGATGTGACATTTTCTGCAATCCCGACCAAGCAACAAGAAGAAAACTCAATGTGGCCTTTAACAGTATTGCAAGATACATATATGGTCTCAGAAGATTCGATCATGTCTCTTCGTTCACCAAATCTATATATGATATGACGTTCGATAACTTAATCCGGTATAGAACACTAATCTTACTGTTTCGGACTATGCACACTCATCTGCCTTCTTATATATTTTCCAAGATACAAATGTCCTCATCAATCCGATACCAACAAATCTTACCTTTTCGTTTTACTTGCTTAACGTCCGAACGACAATTCTTCGTCTATGCAACGCGGCTATGGAATAATCTTCCACGTAATATAAGGGTTGCAAGAACAATGAAAACTTTTCAAAAAGATTTAAGGAGACACCTTTCTTTACAGTAACACCAGCATTCTGCATGCCTTTAAATGCCTTTAAATTGACTTTTTAATTACCTCAAATACATATTTACTAAAGCCAACTGAATTTGTAAATGAATTTGTAAATGATAAATCAATGAAAAATAATATTGAATTATCCCTTTAGCTTTTCGTGAACTTAATTGTTAAAATTAAAATAAATACATAATTAAATAATTAAATTTTTAACTACAAATAATTATAGCTCTGATTAAATTTCAAATTCAAATTGTAGTCTATGATTAATTTTACAAATCAATGCTTGTATTAGATTATAAGATATTGTATCTTAAAATGCAAGCTTAACAATAAAAAAATAAAATAAAATAAAAAAAATAAAATAAATATCAAATTATATGCATTTCGAAAACCGCACGTCTAAGAAAAACTTCGCTTATGTTTTCGTATTACTTTTGTTTCTCTGATAAAACTTCTGTTTGACGTTTTATAAAAAATAAAAACAAAACAAAACCATTTGCTTTACTTACCACTTTTGTAGAGTCATTGATCGTCTAACGGTAGCAAACTTCCAAACCGTACAACCCGTAAAAGCATTCAAAACGACAATAGAGGTTAGAGGAACGGCAAACACCACAACAGTATCCACATAATTCAATATCGTTCCAAAGTCCTAGAAAAATAAAAGAAAAAAGGATAACTGAACGTGGCAATTAGTATAAAAGAAGAAGTTCAGAGTCGAAATACCAAAACAAAAATTCGGTAGGTACCACTGAGTCTCACGAACTTGCGATAGTATGCTAGTTACAATATAAAAATCTGAAGACTAAGGGCCGGTCTGTTCAAGTGTGGTTAAATCTGTGGTTTGGTTACCAGAGATTTTGCTTAACCCGTGGTTATGGATCTATGGTTAAGGAATTGCGTCTTTTCACTATTTTTTCGGCCTTGGTTAACAAACCGTAGGTTATCGAGAAATTCCAATATTTTTCCAGTCTATCTGTCAAATTAATCACTAACCCCAATCAATGGTTATCTTTTTTGGCGACATGTGTTTACTGTCGGCAGTTCATAGTGAGTTATTTTATAACTATTCATGTTTTTTACCTGCGATTATAGGTACTAAAAGCAAGTCTTGCAATCGTGCCGGAAAAAAAATTTTAGATAACAATTAAACATGACATTACGATCAAAGAGAATACGAAAAAAGTGGGTCCTTCAATTCTGTCTGTCTGTCTGTCTGTCTGTGTGTCTGTGTGTCTGTCTGTCTGTCTGTATATGATTCTACAGCCTGAACCGCTGAACCGATTTTCTTAAAATTTTGCAGCTAGCGTATGCGGGGTAGCCTACAGAGGGGTTTTTGGAATTGAGTCTCTAGGTCTTGAAATAACGGTACCTGCCATACAACCGATATGATAATACTTATTTTTCTCGAAAATGGCTAAAACGATTTTGATAAAATTTTGTGTGAAGGATTAATTTTGAACTTTCTTTCTTATGATGTAAGAAAAAAATTTTGAAAAAGCCTAAAAACGGTACCTCCCATAGTACCGTTTTTTTCAAAACCGACTTTCTCGTTAATGGCTTACACGATCTTAACTTAATTTTGGATTTAAAAAGTCGTAAACTGTTAAAGAAAGACTGCATATCAATATTTAAAAAAATTTAGTTTTGGAAATTTTTATAAATTTTTGATTTTTAGAAATAACTTCAAAAGTGTAACTTTGATTTTTTTTAAATTTTTTGTCAAAATAACTTCTGTCAAGATCTAAATCTTTGCATACTCGACTTTTAAAAAACAGTTTTAAAAAAAAGTGAAAAATAAAAAACGGTTTTTTTGGAAAATTGGTCCAACGATTTTGATTAAATTTTCATCATTCATTTGTATTAGAGATTGAAAAAGAATGGCGTTTTTAGATTTTGGCTTGCAACCTTTGGAATATTTAATTTAATTTTTTTATTATTTTGCGTGATTTAATTCAATTTTCATAATTGATGTGTAGTTGGCAACCATGTACCACAAAATATATTATGAAGATCTAGATAATACCAAAATCTTAACTCGGCCTTTACATTTTGATATCGTATTTAGAACACAATCGCAAGTTCGTGCGACCCAGTCGTGCCCATTTTTTTCTATGTTATTCATAATTTTTGTTATTTTTGAAGAAAATGTCACAATCAAAGCAACGCAACGATCTGCGAATTTCTCCAAAAGCGAAGAAGAAAAACTTGTAGCTTTGGTGTTAGAAAAAAAGAAAATTTTCGAAAACAAGAAAACTGACCAATAATTCCTCGTCATCACTAACGCCACTACCATCAGAACTCCACAAATCCCAAACACAATTTCCACCTGAACTAAATTTGTAAATGAAACAGTATTTTATAAAAAAGAACTATAACAAGAATAATATTGGAGATAAATATAATGAAAAATTAAAAACAAACGCACTCCATCACATTGAAATGTATAGCCAAATGATGAGTCAAAAATAATGCGTGAAGACAGATTAACCAAACGTGAAAAGACGAAATTCCAGTAAATCGATGGTTAAATAGCGTTAACCGACCAAAATCGACTGGTTAACGATTTCTCTGGTTAGTTAACCAAACCATTCATTTGTTAACCAAACCAAGGTTGAAAAGACGCATTCTATGGTAACCACTGGAAATAACCACGGGTTAAAATTAACCAAACTTGAACAGACCGGCCCTAAGTACAAAGTTTTAGTGTTCATTCTTCATAATAGATTTGGCAGTATAGAGCTTCCAACTGCACATTAATTACAAAAATTGATTAAAATCACATAAGAAATTGTAAGAAATTAAATTTAATAGAACAAATGCGAAGCGCTCGTTTGAGGAAATTGAGAAATGGCGTGACAGTAATAAGGTTCGGAAGTTTTACCAAAAGTTAAACAGATCTTGCAAGGGTGGCACAGCCCGAACTGATTGTGTGGACTGACAGGGAAACATATAGTAATAGAGACGCAGTTGCTACTGAGGATCTGGAAAGACCACTTCAGCAGACTGCTTAGCGGTGATGAAGACACAAATTCCGCTGTCAGGCAGAATGCCCCATTCTGACGATGATCAAGAATGCTTGCCGGTGTAGATGGCTTTGTCGCCGAATTTTTCAAGGCAGCTGGAGACCAGTTGGAAAGGAGCATGTACCAGCTGATCTGCATGATATGATCGGAAGAAGACATGTCCGATAAATGAACCCTCAATATCGTCCTGTAATATGTGAACGTCTGAAGCCCTACTTCAACTATTTGACAGGTTCTTGTCAATGTGGTTTTAGATCAGAAAAGTAAACAATCGACCAAATTTTCACAATACGGCAGATCTTGGAAAAAACTGAGAATATAATATCAATATATACCATCTTTTAATCTATTTCAAGGCCGCTTATGACAGTATTTACAGAGATGAGCTGTACAAAGCCATGTCTAGTTTCCTCATCTCTGCAAAACTCGTAGGACTATGCAACAATTTTTCAAAAGTCTGTACAATTACTCGCCTACGCAGACGATATTGACGTAATGGGAAGAAGGAAGCGTGATGTCTCAGGTGCTTTTGCGAAAAATATTTTTTTTTCTAATAAACGCAATCTTTGCTTACTTACTGAGGACTTCTATAAGCAAAAATCACGTCAAAATCATGTTAGTAATTAACAAGAAAGGTGTACTATGGTAGTACTGCTTTCAAGATTAAATCAATACTGTCATAAAGGTTGTATCGCAGGTACCGTTATTTCAAGACCTAGTTACCCTATTCCGTGCACCCAAGAGGACCCTAGCGTTCATAGGTTTTTCTTAAAACCCACCTCTGTCTATCAACTCCTACTCTCACCTCCACGTGGTGAACATCGGGTGCCTAGTACCTCAACTGGAGATTGGGTCTCAACCCTTGTGGAAGGTTGTTGGTGGCAGCAAACGAGAGAGGGGGGGAGAGGTGTTCCCACTAAGGCACCTCTTCTTTCATCCAGACGGCAGCGGAGGAATTCCCTAGATGGAATCAACGGTGGCGTCTACAGTTCCAGTCAGGTTGAACTACTTAGTGAACACCTTATAGGGCTACTACAGCATATTTGGAGCCCAGGCCTATAAGGAGCGGTTTATCCGGCTTCCCATCCTTGGAGCTATACAAGGATCTGGTCCTCCAGGTTGGGGGTCGTGCTGTCGGGGTGACTTCCCGGCCACGTAAAGCAATTGTTAGTTGCGAAGCACCAACAAGCCTCGGATACGGACGGATTTACTGATGACGAACCTAGCAAACGAAAAACGGACAACGAGCTTCGGATCTGTACGTCGAATGTTAGGTCCTTTAATAGACCACGTGCAGCCGAACAATTAGTGGAAGCCCTAAACTGCTACAAAGCAGATATTACCGCTATCCAAGAAATGCGATGGGATGGGCCAGGTAGACGCAGACTAAAAGACTGCGATATCTACTACGGCGATTGCTACCGGGAACAGAAGCAGCGACTGTTTGGATGTGGATTCGTTGTTGGAACTAGACTTAGGCAAAAAGTCTTGAGTTTCAACTATGTGAACGAGCGCATAGCAACAATCCGCCTCAAGGCTAAATTCGTCAACATAAGCCTCATTTGCGCACACGCCCCCACAGAGGAAAAGGATGAAGACACCAAGGACGTATTCTACGAGCTCCTGGACAAAACATATGAGCAGTGCCCTGGCTATGACATTAAGATTGTTCTAGGAGATTTTAATGCCAAGCTAGGAAGAGAGGATATCTTTGGTAGAATAATCCGAAGATACAGCCTGCACGACAACACCTCCGAAAACGGATTCAGGCTGATCGATTTCGCTGCGGGGCGAGATGTTCTGGTAGCTAGTACGCGGTTCCAGCACCTCAATATCCACAAAGGGACATGGAAATCTCCTCATCAATCAACCGTCAACCAGATTGACCACATTGCGATCGACGCACGGCACTTCTCCAGTATAGAGGATGTCCGAACATTCCAAGGGGCCAAAATTGACTCGGACCACTACCTTGTTGTAGCCAAGGTACGACTGCGGATATCCCGATCCAAGCCAACACAAGGAAATACTGTGAGACAATTCGACGTTGGACGACTACAATCGCAAGAGATCGCCAAGTCTTTTTCCGATCGAATCTCTTACAACCTCTCAAGGAGTCCTATGCCGCCAGCATCAAGTAAAGAGAACCAGTGGCAGCACTGCCAATCAGCCATCAGAGATCCCGCCTCTGAAGTGCTGGGTTTCACACGGCCACCACAACGAAACCCCTGGTTTGACGACGAATGCCGGCAAGCACATGCAGCTAAACAGGAAGCATACAAAGCGGCGCTGCACAAAAGACTAGAACTGCTTATGAGCTCTACAAGCAGAAGAGGAGAGACGAACACCGGCTTCTCAGATGGAAAAAGAGAGAGCATGAGAATCGCGCGATCGAGGAGATAGAAGGGTGCCACAGCAGGAATGAGGTTCGGAAGTTTTACCAGAAGGTAAAAACAACAGCCTCGGGCTACAAGCCCCGAGCCGAAGCCTGCAAAGACGATCAAGGGAACATCGTGGTGGAACCGCAGTCTATGCTGAGGATATGGAAAGACCACTTTTCCAAGCTCTATAACGGCGATGATGGACCCAATTCCGCTGTTAGAGAGATAGAACCATTCGATTTAGGCAACGTAGACCAAGAATTCCGCCAACCCGACCTGAACGAAGTGAAGACAGCAGTGTACAAGCTAAAGTCCAACAAAGCTGCTGGAGCTGATGGCCTCACTGCCGAATTGTTTAAATCGGCCGGCGATGCCTGGTCAGGAGTATGCACCAGCTCATTTGCAAAATATGGTCGGAAGAAAGCATGCCCGATGAATGGAACCTCAGCATCGTTTCCCCGGTCCTCAAGAAAGGAGACCCTCAGAACTGCGCCAACTACAGAGGTATCAGTCTTCTTAACATCGCGTACAAGATCCTCTCTGCCGTATTGTGTGAGCGTCTGAAGCCATTCGTCAACAACCTGATAGGTCCTTATCAGTGCGGCTTTAGACCAGGAAAGTCCACCATAGACCAAATCTTCACACTACGGCAGATCTTGGAAAAAACCCAGGAGCTTCAAATCGATACCCACCACCTTTTTATCGATTTTAAGGCCGCATATGACAGCATCTATAGAGAGGAGTTATATAGAGCCATGTCTAGTTTTGGCATCCCTACCAAACTTGTCCGATTGTGTAGGATGACGATGGAGAACGCACGCTGCTCCATCAGGGTCGGAAAAGATCTCACCGATACATTCGATGTCAAAAAAGGTTTTAGGCAAGGCGATGCACTGTCATGCGACTTCTTTAATATCGTTCTTGAAAGAATAGTGCAAGACTCCAACGTCAACACAAGAGGCACAATCTTTCAAAGGTCCGTTCAATTGCTCGGATATGCCGACAATATTGACATAATTGGAAGAACGCAGCGTGATGTCAATGGCGCGTTTATGAGCATTGAAACGGAAGCGAAGAAGATGGGTTTAGTGGTAAATGAGGGCAAGACCAAGTATATGCTGTCATCAAGAAAGGACACCCAACACCGACGTCTTGGACAGAACGTCACGATTGACAGCTATAACTTTGAGGTAGTTAAGGACTTTGTCTACCTAGGCGCCGCTATTAATTCGGACAACGACACCAGCGCTGAAATCAAACGAAGAATAACTCTTGCCAATCGCTGTTTCTTCGGACTAAGAAGGCAATTGAGTAGTAAAGTCCTCTCTCGAGCAACTAAAGTGTCCCTGTATAAGACACTTATCATCCCGGTTCTTATATATGGCGCAGAGGCATGGACCTTGTCAAAGGCAGACGAGAACGCTTTAGGATGCTTCGAGAGAAAAATTCTTCGGGTGATATTTGGTCCCGTCTGCATAGATGGAGAATGGAGAAGAAGATTCAACGACGAATTGTACGGGCTGTACAGCGACACTGACCTTGTCAAACGAGTCAAGGTCCAGCGGCTTAGATGGCTGGGTTATGTAGAGCGAATGGACACCAACGCTCCGGCCCGGAAAGTCTTCGAATCCAATCCCGAGGGACGGCGCAGTAGAGGAAGACCGCGACTCAGGTGGCGCACGCAAGTAGGAGAGGACCTCAACCAACTTGGCGTGCAAAACTGGAGGCAGCTAGCTAGGGACCGAGTTGGCTGGAGAAGCATGTTGATTGAGGCCCTAGTCCGACCCGGACTGTAGCGCCACCTTAAGTAAGTAAGTAAGTTACCCAATTCCAAACCCCCTCTGTAGGCTGCGAAATTTGAAAAAAGCAGTCTAGCGGTTCAGGCTGTATAACCATATACGGGCAGACAGACTGAACTGCAGGACCCACTTTTTTGTTTTCTGTATCATCGTAATGTCATTTCTAATTATTATCCCAAAAAATTTTTTTATACGCACGATTGCAAAACTTGCCTTGATTATAATCGCAATAGAGAGGATTACCTATTATTTGTCATATTTTTTCACAGGCTATGTCATTAATTAACTCCAAAAGCGAGTTATGACGAGACTGTAGCTCTGAACATCGTCTAATTAGAACCTCTGTGGCGAGATATACTAAAAGCTAAACAATTTACGTACACTGAGAACAAGAGTGGTCTAAATATAGATCCTTGAAGAACACCCCGGTTCAGGAAAATAAAAGCTGATAAGACTTTTCCTTGAACCGCTACTTGTTTTCTTTTACCAAAAGAACAGATTAACGTGCCTTAGCACAAAAACTAATTATTATTTTCGCCACAACTATAAAAAAGATTTTACCTACTGCGAGAAATAATTACTATTACACAAATGTACGTATAAAAAGCTTCATACATCAAAGGCAAATTATGTACGTTATCCGTATTTAGTATCTAGTTGTTTACTTCGGTAGTCATGGAGTTTTAGAGTTCATCCTCAAAGTTCAACCAACAAATCCTTTTTGTTGAACTAAGAACTAAATATCCTTATAATTAAACTAAGAAGGTTGGCTTCCCACATGACAAATCTCATTAAAACAGAGTTGTAGTCCATGCAACGAATTACATGCAAGGTATGTATCGCTTCAAACCAAAAGCACTTCATTTTCCATTATGAAGATACGGTAGAACGCATGTGAAAGGCAGCTTAACATTCAATCGCATATTGATCACCTGATTTGAATTATATGACATCCGAATTTGCATTTTGATTATTTCGTTCAAAGCTACAAAGCTATACGGGGGGTGAATGTAAATTGTTTGGTTTATATGACATTATACACGTGCACTGTCCATTGCTAGAATTATTTATATATAGACTCAAATTATTATTCATGAAAAATCTACTGTTATAAGCTGTAAGTTGTTGTTCATTTCCTCTGTGGTTTCCTATCTGGCAATTCAATTTTAATACAGATTTTATGGCAGATTTCTAAACACCTACACTAGATTTTCCTTTACTTATTTCAAAGTTTTACGATGTTCTATTGGTATTGTGAGAGACAGGAATATTGATGGTAGGCTTGGCAACCAAGGAGTAGTTATAATTCCAGGAAAGTTACTACAATTCAAAGAGGATTATTTTTCAAAGCCATTTTCAGTGCGTCTGACAAAATAGAGCTTATTTCCCGGCAAAAGTTTAAAATACTGAACTTTGATTTAATTTTAAGGTTCAAACTATAACTGCAAGTCACAGCAGCAAGGATTTATTTTTTTCTGGGTGATTTGTTTGTCTTGTTATTTAATAATGTCCTTCGCTTTAGTAATCAAGGTGATGGATGCTTTCAATTAAAAGTATCCTTGCAAAGGTTATTTTGTTTTATTCACAATAAGCTGCCTCCCGTGGATTCATTCGTGTGGAATGTGCTCTTCTCATTCTACCTTCTTAGGTGCAATGATTACTGAAGTGTTTGTGTAAGTGTGATTTTAAACGAGGTCAAACATTCAAATGAAATTGATTTGAAAACACAGAGTTTCATTTCAAATTAAATTCTAATTTACAAATTAATTTTAGTGAGAAAGATCTTTTTATGACAGTGTTATTACTCTCAGAGGCTTGCCAATTCTCCCCGAAAAGCTTTGCCCGGATATGGAAAATGACCGCCGCTCTCCGCCGCCGAGGTGATTCAAGGATAGGCGCGGTGATATTATAGAGTCGATTGACAAAAACCTATTATAAGAAAATTGCTAACAAAAAAAAACGGTAGATTTTACACAACTGAAAGCTTTTTCAACTCTCATTCCCTGTTCTGGTTTTGTTGGGAGAGCAATATCTGGTTAACCTATGATTGGTGTTAACTTGTTGCAACTGTTAGTAGTCTTCAAATGTGCTTACTTTATATCCTCACGGTACCTAATTATTAGGTACTAATCTCGTCCAACTTCAGGTGACTTGACAAACTAGTAAGTTGCGACTGCTTTGCGAGCAATGACTGACTGGCCGAATCTCAATCACCTGTTACAGCGAATGAACTTGACATCCGATATCAACGGTAGACATCACCAGTGAAAAAACAGATCAGAGCTTCTCCGACATACATATTTGATTTAAATGTCTTATGGAGTCTTTCAATAAAGGGACAAGGTATTGAAATCGCGATGGCACAGTATAGGCTTTTGGCGAACAAACAGCTACATTCAAACCTCTGCATTAAGACTGACACCGAATTGTTTTTTTTTTTTTTTTTTTGCATCTCAGAGACTAAGTTGCACAGAGTTTAGAGCAAACTCATTTGTACGTACTTATCTACGCTCTTCATCATAAATGCAAGTGTTAGAGATTAGATTAGTAAACACCAACACCAGCACAAAGAGAACGTATAGAAAATATATTATATATATATAAAAAAAAAAAAAATACAGATAGTGACATACAATATGGAACACCTAACATGAATTACAATAATAATTAAATAAACTACTAGAAATAAAATAAAACATAAGCTACAAACTAAGAAACATTGAAAATCATGCATGTGGAGCACTGGTTTTAAATTTTTGTTTTAGACAATTTTTATTAACATTGAAATCTATAAGTAGGGAATTAGAATTGTATAGCCTACTCATGCGCGATAGCGGCTCATGCATGCCGTAGTTGGTTCTATGATGGTGGATATGAATCAACTCTAAATTACGCAAGTGGTGAGATCCTCCGCGGTAGTTAAAACTTATGGACGAGAGCAAGTAAGGAGCATCTATAAAGCCAGACAAAAACTGATGGAAAAATACTAGGTCGTTGTTGATACGTCTTTGACTAAGGGTTTGCAATTGCAAAAGTTTGATTCGATGTTCATAAGGAGGTAGATTGAATGGATCTTCCCAAGGAAGACCCTTCAAAGCAAAACGAATAAATTTATGTTGCACAGCCTCGATACGATGTTTATGAATTTCATATAGGGGAGACCAAACTTGTGAGGCGTACTCGAGATGAGGACGAACATAACAGTTATACAAAGATAATGTTACATAAGGATCATCAAATTCTTTTGACCACCTTTTTATGAAACCTAGCGTAGAATTTGCTTTCCTTACTATTGAGCTTATATGCTCATTAAATTCAAGGTTAATATTGAAGTAAACACCTAAGTCACGAAAACTTGAGACATTACACAATGAATGACCAGACATTAAATACATAGCTCTACTGGGTTCACGTTTTTTCGAGAAAGTCATAGTTTGGCACTTCGAAGGGTTAAGACTAAGACCATTCTTTTCACACCATGTTCCAAAGCTATCGATATCTTTTTGAAGAAGTACGCGATCAGTAGTATTTTGAATGGATTTAAAAATTTTCATATCATCTGCGAAAATCAGAATTTCACTATACGAAATGCATGAAACAACGTCATTGATTGCGATAATGAAAAGCAAAGGCCCAAGGTGACTGCCTTGGGGTACACCCGACAGAGCATTGAAGGGACTCGAAAAGCTGTTACGAAATTTTACTTGGTACGTTCTATTTTCGAGATAAGAGCAAATCCATGCAATAAATATTTTTGGAAATCCAAAAGCTTTGAGCTTATATAATATTACATCATGAGAGAGTTGATCGAATGCTTTGGAAAAATCAGTGTAAATACAGTCGAGCTCATACCCATTTTCAAGGGCATTAGAACATATGTTAAGAAAAGAAAGAAGGTTTGTTACCGTAGATCTTTTCTGCATAAAGCCATGCTGCTGTCTGCAAATAATATTTCTTGTAAAGAATGAGAGGCTGTCGCAAACAACCTGTTCAAAGAGTTTGGGGATGCAAGATAGCTTGGATATAGGCCTGTAGTTTTTTATTTCTATCTTATCACCCTTTTTAAAAACCGGAGTGATAAAGGACTTTTTCCAAAGACTAGGAAAAACCCCTGTTTTGATTGAAAGCTGAAAGAGATATTGAAGTGGGAACATTATTACGGAACGGCATTTCTTTAACAGAACTGGCGGGATTCCATCCGGACCGGACGAAAAGTCATCTTGCAGAAGTGATAAATATTTTAAAATGTCGTCACTATGAACAGGGATATTATTAAAATTAACTTGAGAGCAGTTACGTAAATACGTAAAGTAGTTTTCATCTATTACTATGGGGGTATCACAGAAAGAGCTTCGAAAATGATTAGCGAAGGCATTACATATATCGTTAGTATTCTCTAGCGGAGTATCACCAGAAATAAAGTTCACTGGGTACCCATCAGATTTTTTCTTTGTATTAACAAATCGCCAAAAACTTTTTGGGTCATCCCTTAAAGGGAAAGACATCTGTCTTAGGTAGTTGGAGTAAAGAGTTTTGGAGAGCATGTTAAAGTTTTCAAAAAAACTAATATAAACACTATAGTCAGTTGTAGAATGAGTTTTAATGTAGGCTTTCCAGGCTTTATTTCTCTTATTTCGCAGAATCTTTAGTTCTTTGGTATACCAAGGCTGATTAAAGCAGGAATTCTTAAGGATTTTTCGGGGAATAATTTTGTTCATACAATTTTCCAAGATCAAGTAAAAGCATTTGACTGCATCGTCGATATTGTCAGAAGCTGATACATTATCTATACCGGCTCTGGTGAGTTCTTCGGAAAGCAAATCGAAATTCGCTCTCCGAAAGTCAAAAGTGTATGAACAGTCAAATGAGTTACTATGAACATATAAATCAGAACTTAAATCCAGAAAAATATCTAAAGGTGGGTGAAGATCATCTAAGTTAGTAATGCAATACTTAGATTTAAGAACAACAGTACTAACTGCGTCAGATGAAAAAACTAAATCGAGCATGCGATTCATAAAGTTTCTAATACAGCTTATTTGCTGTAAGTCTGAGGAAATGATATTGTCAAGTAAACGAAGCTCTTGCTGAGACGAAGTCAAAGATGCAACTTGAAAGGATTCGTCTTTAGAAGGGACCCAATTCACTTCTGGCAAATTAAAATCGCCCAACAATAAAATATAGCTTTTCATACAACACAATTCCATTACATAATCTAAAACTAAAGAGAGCTCAGTATAAGCTTGGATCATGTGGATATGACTCGAGCAAAATTCATAGCTGAGATGAAGACTCTTTGTATGACAGCAGGAGTTGCAAGGCTTGATCGTACTAGAAAAGGAAGCGTTAACGTCAAAAAAAAAAACCATCTATGAATAAGTAGAACACGAATGGTTCAGTTGGCATTCTCAAGTTCAAGGAAGAGATTAAGGGAATCGCGTAAGAAAATGATATCCGAAGCTTTCTGAGTTCGACGTGGCGTACACTTGTGTAAAGTGGACAAGTAAGAGAGTTCTGACTTCGAGATGAAAATGACCGTGGCAGAAAAAAGAAGAAGAAGAAATTCATTCGATTGCCAGGTCATTGAATATTTGGTATAGAGTAAGTTCATGAGATACTAAATGTTAAGATAATTTATCTCCGAATCGATCCCCTGATTTCCCTACTGTCTCTTTTCGAGAAAGATGTTTTGAAACAATACTTAAAGGGCTCATAATGTATAGGGTTTTATAAGAAAAGAAGTAAAACAGTTGTGTAAATAATTAACGCAAAATTTTTCAAATTTGTATCAGTTTCCGAATTTACATAATTTTGGAAGCCATTGGTTCAATAAAGACTTTTGAAGTATTGCAAAAGGCTCTAATACCAGCCGTACGCATTAGACTACCATGATCTAGGTTTACGTGTCTAATAAAGGTCAAGATCCTTCGCCTCCCAACGAAAAACGGCTGGTTCAGCATTGACCCCGAGACAGTGCCAAAGAACAAAGAAACAATGATCGTACCAGTTGTAACCTTGTAACGAGACGTTTTTGCTTCGATACATACTCTCCATTTTCCACCCAACCATTAACCTGCACAATCACAATCTACAGCACACCATTTAGTCAACTCTTTGCCATCCATTAGCAGTGACACCTACCATTCAAGCCGAAACACCAACCATTGGGCAAGCTGTTTGTAACAACTGTTTGTGGTAGGGGACATCAGCGACGCGAGTCAACATCAATTACCTTACAGCCAAACGTGTATAAAAGAGCGAGCACAGACGAGCAAAAAGCATACCGAAAAGGAAACAGAAACATTATGTCTGGCTACAGGCTCTGGGGATATGGCAGCAACGTCAGCAAAATTTTGGAGGATTTGGTTCTTGGAATGCTTTAGACATTCTTCAGAGACCACAGCATCATTCCAAATATGCAGTTTGAATTTGGGTAGAAGCACTTTAATCTTCATACACTCCTGCAGCTACGAAGGGGCGTTCCCTAAGGAAACTCAATAACCGCCAAACAACAGTTGGATCTATTATTTGGACGTTGAGAAGGCATTCGATAGTGTCTGGATAAACGGACTTAATAAACTAACTATTTTACTTGCAAGAATTGCTTAAGGATCGAACCTAGGTCATTTCCTGTATAGGAAATCGCACCAACCACAAAAAGAAAATGTCACCAAATTTCTCTTAGCGAACGACTCTTTGCCTTACACGCAGTTCGTATGGTGGAAGACCACATAGGAAACTTTTCAAGATTGGAATAGGGTGCACATCTCTAGTCAAAGGGTAACATTTAATAACATAAAATACAGTCCCATCGGTAGCAGATACTATAGTACCAGTTTACCTAAAAGGATCGTTAGAGGGTCCCATCAATACTCTCCAAAAAAAAAGCACCCCCAGAGGGCATCTGTAGTATCTGCCGACGAAAGAGCTACTAGATGGCCTAATCAGTATCAGGCGATCCACCGAATCCAACGTCGCCAGGGGCTTAGATAATATCGGTAGCATCCTAACCAAAACCTATAATTTGTTTCTCTTTTTAGTCGGCCACTCTCTCAAAGGCCAGCTACATATCCGAGTCGTTGTTACTTTTCCGAGACGCAACAATACCGATCCCGCCGTATATTTCCAGCTAACCCAAACTATTGCTACGTTAGACCACATAACCTAAATCAGCGTTGGCAGACCGGGAATTATAATAAAACTACTGCCCTGCACAGTTCTCCACATACTTTTACCACCCGACCGCTGGCGCTGGCTGGCTGGTGCCACTAGTGCCCTTTACTGGGTGTCACTGAGACACCACCTTTTCAGACCGGAGATTTTACGACCGCGTTGTTACTGTTGTTTTAACTTGACAAAATTGTATTGTATAACACCAACACCAGCACATAGAGAACGTAAGAATAGTAAAAACAAAAAAAAGACATTATAACAAGAACTTTCAAATAAATATTACAAAATTATCTTCAATAAAGTACACTATAAAATAAACAAGACATACAAAATGTGATATAATAAACAAAAACATACAAAATGTGATATATAAACTAAAATTAATTGAAACATGCAAACATGCAAACTAAACTTATGAAAGTGGAGCACTGGTTTTTAACAAATTTTTTAGACTAGATTTACTTAAGTTGAAATCAATTAAACATGAGTTAAGATTAAAAAGTCTACCCATACGAGTCAATGGCTCATTCATGCCATAATTCGTTCTATGGTAATGGCAGTATATTAAAACTAAGTTGCGCAGGTGGTAAGATCCGCCTCGAAAGTTGAATTGAACACAAGAAAGTAACTCAGGTGCATCGATATGTCCGATGATAAGTTGATGAAAAAACACCAGATCGTTAATGGTACGCCTTTGAGAAAGAAGTTGCATATGTAATAATTGGATTCTGTGCTCATATGGTGGTAAATCGTAAGGGTTTTCCCACGGTAGCCCTTTAAGAGCGAATCTTATGAATTTATGTTGTACTGATTCAATTCTTGAGTTGTGTATTTCATAAAAAGGGGACCACACTTGAGAAGCATACTCTAGATGAGGTCGTACTAAACAATTGTATAGAGCAAGGGTAACATATGGGTCTTGAAACTCTTTTGACCATCTTTTCATAAAACCAAGCATACTATTGGCCTTACTAACGATGTAGTTAACATGTTGAGTAAAGTCCATATTGAAACTAAAATAAACGCCAAGATCCTTAAAACATTTCACTTGACTCAAAATATTATTGGAAATAGAATAACTTGGGTTGCTAGGTTCCTTCTTTTTAGAGAAAGTCATGCTTTGGCATTTATTGGGGTTTAGGTTGAGCCCGTTTTTATAACACCAAACTGCAAAATGATTAACATCGGATTGGAGATGAGAGCGATCAAGCGAACCAGTTATCTTTTTAAAAATTTTCATATCATCAGCAAAAATTAATATTTCACTGAAGGAAATGCAAGACGCAACATCATTGATAGCTAAAATAAATAGAAGAGGTCCTAAATGACTTCTCTGAGGTACACCTGAGCCAGCATTAAAAGGGTGGGAAAGGATATTACGGAACTTTACTTGGTATGATCTCATTATTCATTCTTTCTTAAAACTACTTATTTGCTAACAAAAATGATTAAACTAGCTTATTTAATAACTTAATTAACTTACTGACTCTAGGCGGGTACTCTAAATTATACAATAACCTATTTCTAATGCCTTTCGGCCTAATGATCTAATATCTATTTCTTACTATAACTAGTATTAAGGCTAAGAAAATTTTAAAAAACTTATCTTTTTTGATCCTTTTTTATGTTTTTCTTAAAATTACTTAGACTGATTAAAACTACTTAAAACTAGAGCAGCCACAGTAGCTTTTATTTGTTTTTTTTTTTTTTTTTTTTTGTTTTTTTTTGTGTTTTATAATTTTTTTTTGGTTTTTATATTTTTTTTGATTTTGATTTTTTACATTTTTTTTTATTTTCGACGCAGCTTAATTTTTACATATTTTTTTTTTTGTATTTTTTTATTTTTAAAATTTTTGTTTTTTGGTTTTTTTTTTTGTTACGTTTTTTAAAATTTGTTTGGTTGCCACTGTGTCTACCCCCTACACCCTAAGTCTTACACACTAAGCCTGTGCAAGCCAGCCATTGGCGACTCGCTATGCCGGAAATGCCGATCTGTCCTGTATCAAACCTATCATGTCAAAATAGAGGAAAGCCTCCGGTGGGACAAATCCACTGAAACGTGTTCTCTCCATATATTCTAAGTTGGGGTAATAAGCCCCAAAAATCAGGCCATTGGTCGAGGTCATCGCCCTTGCAGTGTGACCCCGAGTCAGTTTTATCATGAAGTTGGCGATTCTGTTTATTTGAGCCCCGTTGTAAAGGACCCCATTAGGATAATATTTTCTGTACTCCGACTCTGGTGTTCTGTGAAATCGAAGACAGGTACGCAGACACTGTCTCTCAAACACCCGAATATTTTCCATTTGAGACGCTGTAACATTGAACCACACGGGGCACCCATAGACAATCATTGGCCTATTGCAGTTCATTTTCATATATGTACGAAGCTGTTGTCGAAATAAATCTATATATATAAAATAGGATGTATGTATGTCCAAGGTAAACTCCTAAACCACCCAACGGATTTTTACGAAACTTTCAGGGTAGACATGTTTAGTGCAGAGATGGTTCCAGTCAAGGTTTGATCACACTTGAAACTACACCAAAGATTTCAAAAATTCTTTCAGCACTAGGGGTGCAACATTATCTTCCTTCATCAGTAACTTAAACTATATCTCCTCCCTATAATCCCACAGGAACAGAAACGGGAACGAGAACGGGAACCATAAAGTTACTTGAACGATTTCAAAAATTCTTTCAATTCTAGGATGTTACATTATACCTCAGTTAGATAGACTTACATTTCATTCGCATATTTTCATGGGAACGAAAAATTCCCACAGGACCGGGGTTGGGAACGGAAACTTAGAAACTACTGGACAGATTTCAAAGATTTTTTCAGCATTAGGATGCCATATAGTCCCACAGTAAGAAAGATTATATTCCATCCCGAAATTGACACGGAAGAGGAAACAACGAGAACGGGAACCTTAAAACTACAGACACGAGCAAAGCCGGGCGGCTCAGCTAGTATAAACTAAAATCAATGAATTTTGGTAAACATCATTTTTAAGTAATTGAAACCATCAACTATTTTCATTTCAAAAGTGAGAAAAACATTTCTATTGATATTCAAACAAATTGAACTAGACCCATCCTTGATCTCACTTATTTATACGTGATTGAACATAAAATGAACACATTTCGTTCACAATTTGGCTGTCCGTCCAAGCTTGTTTTGTGTAAGCGATTTATTTACAATTCAAATTTATTCGAAGTCAAATTAAAATTTATTTTCAATCTGACGCGCATTCATCTCCTTACCAAACATAGATTGATGGTTATAGATACCAATTTTTAAGTAGGATTACTAAGTAGCCCCCAGGAACACGTGTTGTACGTATTTCATGAGTTTTTATCATTGTTTTTCTATATCTCAACTGAACATCAAATATTTTCAATTTAAAGCAATTTCATGGCTCGATTGGAATATTTCAATTGAAAATTCAATACTAACGGGCTGTCAAATAAGTATTGGAAATAATAAAAATAATTCTTTTGGAATAGGTATCGAGGACACTCTCGGCAAATTTTCGAAGGACTTAGGTGCTTGTTTGAGGAGGAAATGCAAAACGTTCGTATACAACGAAACAATTGTTTGTTTGTTTTGAACTACATACATTAAGTTTCTTCAATTGTGTTTTGGAAAGAAGGAATACATTCCATGGAGAAGAAGTTGAGCCTTACGGCAAATCAATATCACGATTTGTTGTGTAAGTATCTCATGAGATTAAGATTGATGACAAACAACATCAATCGACGAAGATGAGATGCGAACTCTTTGTTGTATCTTCTTAAACAGCTCAGTCAAATTGTCGTTTTAAATAAATTTTTGATTTTTGTAAGTAGCAATGCCACATGGAGTTGAAAAGAAGGTTTTAACGGTTGATGAGAGCAGTTATTTAAAACGTTTTTCATTGATGAAAAGAGTTACTCCTTTTGTAGAAAGATTGACTCCTTTTCCATTGTCCATGTTTCAATGAAAAAAAAAAAAAAAAAAAGTAAATCCGGAGTTGCTCTAAACGCCAAAGATCTGTTCCCATATTGTTGAGAGATCTACGCAGAACTCACGCACAAATAATGCAAAAACAATTTGTCTGTCAAAGTTAAGGTGAAAATAATTTGATAATTTTAAATTTGTTGTGCCAGCTTTGGGTTCAAAAAATTGCTAATAATAATGAAGAAACGAGAAACTATGTAAGAACTCACTAATTTGGTGGAGAAAACAAATTACAAAACATGTAAATACGAAATCCTAGATGTGAACATCAGTTTAATTTCCAATACCAGGAAAAAACTTTAAAACATGTTTCGTTGAAAGGAGTAGTTCTCGATTGAAGAGTAAATCTATCGAATTTCAATGAAAAACGCTAATAGAGACACAAAATTGGAATTCCTTTCAATAGGTTCTCATTAATTTGCCAAACCAAAAAACACACGACAATATGTAATTCTTGGGCTTCTGAGCTCCAATTTACTTTTCAGTTTTTGTCTGTTATCCTATGGAAATCTTTAAAAGACATTCACTGACAAATTGGTACTTAGTAGCTTGATGTTTTTACCCATATAATGTTATAGAACACAGTACGAGCACTAAGGAAAATAGGAAAGGATTTAATAGGAGACACCGATGCACATTGCTTTTGAATTTTTGAGAATCGTAATCCAGGGCAAAAACAGATTGGCGCATTCCACATTCGAGTGGTGCGACTGCGAAATATGAATCTCTATACTTGACTGTACATCTGAAGTTAGGCTCAAGTTAAAACTGATGAGCATTCGTAGCGATGCAGGTGTTGGGGGCAACTGGCTTTTTTAGAGAAGCACTGCTTATTGAAAAAAGGCGACAAAAGAGAGTGAAATAGGTAAGATTTCGATGATGTTCAAGAGAATACCGATTACAATTAAACTATCAGCCTTTACGCTCTGTTTTGTATCCTATCAAGTAGGCGCAAGGATGTTTGAGGAGCACATGACCAAATATGGGAGTAACACTCGATTTTTACTACCCCATGTTATAACATTGTCGAGGGTCCGCAGGGACGTGAATTTGGAAGCGAATATAAAAAGCTGAAGGTTGATTCGTCAGCAAAACAGTTAAAAGGACTAGAAGTTTCACATAAAAGATCGTTTATAAGAATTTGAAAGAGAGTTGGAGACGAAACGGAGCCCTGGGGCACACCAGCATTTATGAAGTGGGTATCAGACATGAAGCCATTCAATATAACTTGTATTGAAAGGTCGGAAAGGTAGTTTCCAATCCAACAGAGAAGAGACTCATCAATACCAAAAGCACGCATTTTCGATAGTAGAATTTGATGCCAAACTCAATGGGTTTGCCGGGAATACCATATGGACCAGGGAATACCATATGGACCAGCGAGTCTATGTAAATTGAGATCTTCGAGGGTTCTCGTAACCGAGCGAGTTCAAAAGATTATCTGGTTCATCACAGAATCTACCGACTCAATCTCGGTTGCAGCGAATGTGCTGTTACGAAGTGTAGTGCTAGTAGTTTAGAGAGTCATCAAACACGAGCGTTAGTATCAATAACAACCTAACAAAAGACCAAAAGTGTTAACTTCCTTTTGGACACAACACTATTTTCTTTTTCCTTACTTGTGGTCATGCAAAAACTTGATCTTTTGTATGTGAGCATATTACAGATATTTCTAGCCCGTTTGAACAAATTTCGGTTTTCTTCTTCTCTATCAAAAAATAATCGCCTTTTTGCAGCTCAATGGGGCACTTTTTTTCATTTTTGAATAATAAGCGCACACGTCAAGGGGTTGTGAATACCCCTTTAATGTTATAAAACAAAGTGCGAGTATTTAGGACAATATGAGAGGATTTAAAAGAACACACTGATACACGTTATTTTTAAGCCTTTGCGAATCGTAATGCTGGGGAAAAACAGAGTCTGCTGAAGCATTCCACATTCGAGTGGTGCGACTGCGAAATATGAATCTATATATGTACTTTATTTTTCGTTGGGTTTGAGATAGAACTGTTGAGTATTAATAACGAGCCGGGCGTTGGGGTTACATTGACTAAGATTAGGAAAGCAACTGGCTATTTTACTAGAGCACCGTTTGGAAAAAAAAGCGATAACAGAGAGTGAGATAGGTAACGTTTCGATGATTGTCAAGGGAATAAACTGATTACAACTATACTGTCAGTCTTAACGCTCTGGTTTGAACCCCTTTCAAGTAGGCGCAAAGATTTAAGTAGTATTTGATCAATTATGGGAGTAATACTCTAGTTTTGCACGGTTGTAATCTCTATAAACAGTAGGCAGATCAAAAGGGTTGAAAATTTCCTGCATCGTTTTAAAAAATCTTAGCATTTTGTAGCAATTTTGGAGACTTCAAATATGTGCTCAATCCATCGAAAATCATCATTTCAACACACACCAAGTGCTGACTGCTTCTCGGTTTCTTGAATGCAGGTACCATTCATGGATAATGCTAATGGAGGAATATTAAGACTTAACGACAAGAGACGGCATTGAGTTATTGAAGCATTGAATTTTACTCGGTTTTTATTAACACATCTAACAATGCTATAAAGACGAAAATTCGCTGAGCTTCTGAAACGCAACCGTTCCAGGTCCAAAGTTTCAGACAAGAGATCGTT
Source organism: Melanostoma mellinum (assembly GCA_914767635.1). Classification (NCBI taxonomy): domain Eukaryota; kingdom Metazoa; phylum Arthropoda; class Insecta; order Diptera; family Syrphidae; genus Melanostoma; species Melanostoma mellinum. The sequence continues at coordinate 158,466,502 of OU612058.1, read as the reverse complement.
TATGACAATAAGGAAGAGAGTCGGGGACAAAACGGAGCCCTGAGGCACGCCAGCATTTATGAAGTGAGTAAAATAAATAAATAAATAGGGTGGCGCAACAGAGCGTACATGAATCTACAGCCTGAATCACTTGACGGATTTTTTTCAAATCTTGCAATCAGGATCTATGGAGCAGCCATCAGAGGGGTTCTTGGATTTAAGTCTCAAGGTTTTGAAATAATGGTACCTGCCTACAACCTATGTAATAATACTTTTTTTTCGAAAGCGGTACCAACGATTTCGATTAAATTTTAAATAAAGTTTTAATATTCTTTTTTAAGATGGGAAAAAATGTTTTGGAAAAAGTCTAAAAACGGTACTCCCCATATTGCCGCTTTTTCGAAACCGACTTTCTCGTTACTGGCTGACATGATTTTGACGAGATTTTATATCTGTCGTAGGTCGTTTAGCAAAGATTGGGTGTCAACATTTAAAAAAATTCAATTTGTGAAGTTTTCAAAAAAATAATAAATTTTCGGATGATTTTCAAAACGCTAACTGCGATTTTATAAAAATTTTTTTTTAACATCTTTTGACAAGTTAAATATTAAACATTGATTAAAAACAAAATCTATGTTCTTTTTAAAACAACACCGTGAAGTCTAGTCACATTCATTAACGAATCAATAGCATAACCACCTTATGGACTTCACTTTATTTAATTTTGCCCGCTTCTTCTTTATTCTTTTCTCATAGATAAGAAACAAAAACAAACGTCAAAATCTTGGATGCATTTCGGCACTTTACAATGCCATCTTCAGCACGTCTTTTTATTGACTCCAGACGTGCTGAAGATGGCATTGTAAAGTGCCGAAATGCATCCAAGATTTTGACGTTTGTTTTTGTTTCTTATCTATGAGAAAAGAATAAAGAAGAAGCGGGCAAAATTAAATAAAGTGAAGTCCATAAGGTGGTTATGTTATTGATTCGTTAATGAATCTTTTGACAAAATCTAAGAACTTGCATACTTGATTTTTAAGAAAATAATTTAAAAAAAAAAGTGAAAAATGACTTTTTTGATTTTGCTAAAAACTTTTGGAATATTTAATGCACTTTTTTCAATATTTTATGTGATTTTATTCAATTCTCTTAATTAATGTATAGTTGGCAGCCCAGTACCACCCAATACATTATGAAGAGCAAATGCTAAGACCCTTGTACTCAAGATTTTGATATTGTACTTAGCACACAATCGAAAGTTCGTGCGACCCATTCGTGCCCTTTTTTTTTTTGTGATACATATCTTTGAATAATAATTTTGAAAAAGAATTAATTTTTATCTCGCTGCACGGCAGGAAAAATGATTGGTTTATTCTTTCAAAAGCGAGGTTGATATTCGTTTCTTTTTAAGAAAAAGCTCTTTTGGAAAATCTGAGAAAAATACTCTAAAAGAATTCAATAACAACGCCCATCTCTTTGAAAACACATGCCGACTGTAAAACCAATTTAATATTCATATTTATACTTACATCCCATGTAGCTTCCAAATTACATATATCTACATACATAGCTCTGATCCAATAAGGCCAAATATCAAATTAAACATGAAGATGATCAAATGAAAATCTATACCTGTGCTGAAATTTCAAATTGGTCAATACAAAGCTTTAATTAAACAGTCCACAACCTGCTGTGGTTTCAAGAATAACACAGTCCACCAATGGTGTCACATAACTGCTTCTGGTTATTCAAAGGACATTTAAATACAAATGCGCACACATTCACTCAATTCAAAAGATTAAATTGCTTTGCATCCCTCATTAGTTTCTTCTATGACTCACTTGAAAATTATTCTATTATCTGCCATAGAATTTATATTTTGCCCTGGATGAATTCATTTTATGCACGAAAAGATAAATTACAAGAGAAATAATAAATCTATTCAATATTTTCAAGCTTGCCACTGGTCTGACATCTGACTCTGATCTCCGACATTTTATGACAGCGAATTTGTTAAAAGTGAATGTGAAAAATTTAAATGAGATTGAGGAGGAGATGACTTTTTGTTTTGTGATTGTGAGTTGTACTTTTGTGTGCTTAAGCATTTCTGATGACCTTATCCAATTCATATTCAAATGCGCATATTTTATGAAATTTGGTTTTAAAGAAAAATTCAGGATCTACTGATTGTAAAAGAACTAAATTCTAAATTCTACTTTGCTTATCGAAAACGTGATGGTTGTAAAAAAAATCGAAACATTGATAGAGGTGGATGGGTATTGTCGTTGATTCCAATCCAATCATAGGTATTTTGTCGCAAGTTCCTTTTGACTGGACTTATGATTGATTAGCTAAAGTCTGACGTCGACCATTGAGACGATTGATTGCCAACAAATCAGGGGCATTAAGACAAATACTATGAGAGTATTTTAAGACTGCAGTTTTTCAGAACTCTCTATACTGATGGTACTTTTTTTGCGCTTTGACTTCTGATTTTTTTTTTTTTTTTGTAATAACAGCAAATGAAATATTTTACTCCTGATTAAGTCTCTCAATCTACTTGAAAACATAAACTAAAACAAATCAACACAACTTTGTTTCAAAGTCATAAGTCATAAAGATGCACTGCCAATGCAAAACACGAGACTGGATATTCTGTGAACTCACTTTTCATATATAAAATGACGGGAAGTTTGCGGCACTTTCTGGGGTAATCTTCCTGCGGGCAGTGGACTGCTATGGAAAACTATTAACCATTTTAACTTTAATCCTTTGAGCTTTGACATTTTTCTAATCTTTAAAGTGCACACCTGCAAACGACCTCCCTTTTTTCTGTATTGCGGCGAAAACTACCCCCCAATGACTCTGAGAAGTTTTTGTTCGCCATTGGTATCGTGCTGTCACTTGATAGAAGCGAGATAAAGTAATATTTGCATAGAAGTTTGTTTGCTGCGTTTTTTCATTTGGGATTCAAAGTTGAAACAAATATCAAGTTAACGTTGAAAACTGCTTTGAGTTTTATAGGTTGTGATTCGAAAAGATTGGAATCGCTCCTTATTTTTCTTCAATGCTCCGTACTAACAACTCAAAGTTACGGAAACAGCTGATGGTTGATGGAACAAAGGAAAGTGGTTTATGCTAGGAAAAGATGTACTTTTTAAAAGGAGTTAGGTTGCATTGCAGGTTTATTTTAAATGTTGATAACTTATTTCTTTCGGAATGCATATGGAAAGGCAAGAGAGTCGTCTTTGGTCTTCCGAATAAGCCGTTTTTTAACTGTTTTTATGTCTCTAACTAAAAAATATACCAAGTAAGCACAACGCCAACAACAAAAATAGAACGATATACGTTTCAACACATTGAATCTATCGGTTTGCAATTATAAAACTGATAGAAAAATTTTATCAGTTGAAATAAGTTAGTGATGTGAAAAATCGTAATAGTGTACTTAGTTTCGTGTCGCTCAAAAATATTTGACACCGAACTCTAAATAAAAACTTTGTAGAAAGAAGAAAGAACACAAATTTCGAGTCGATCAATTTGGTTTCAGAAATAAACGTACCGTGATAGACTCATTGCATCGAGTTACGAATGTGATAGAAAAACCAAATATGAGCAACTATATGCTTATCTACTGATTTTTCTCAAGCCTTTGATAAGGTTTGGCACTTTGTGCTTGAGTACAAACTAAATAGGGACCTTCCTAGACAGTACTACAAAATACTAGAATACTATGTTACAAACAGGCTCTTTTGAGTCCGGAACGACAAAGCGTACTGTGAACTTAAGAAAGTTGAAGTCGGTACGCCACAAGGATGTGCCTCAGGGCCAACCCCGTTACCATTGTGTGCAAAGGGTGTTCCAGTGAACACCAACACTCAGAGAAAAACCGCAGGCTAAAATCAAGTACGAGTAGGCTTAGTTCTATTTTTTTGCATTCTTAGTTTTGTTATCCGAAAAACGACACGTTTTATACTTAATTCAAGAATTTCATTCTAAAAACAAGTTTTTATTACGAAAATAGGAACACAAAACTTGATTTGAGTATGGCATTCTTAATAAGATTAATATTCTCAAATTAAGCCGAGGCGATCTTAAACTTGTATGATGCATTTTCATTACAAAGAAGCTTAGATCGTTGTTTCATTTTGAAGCGTGATTTATTCCGGTTCGGACGTGGTTTCTAATTGAGTGGTTAAGTGATATTTTTACCTTGGAAAATTTTACTTCGGACGAAAATTACATTGAAAACAGTATCTAGTGATGTATATGTGTTTCAAAACATTAACGGAAGCTTTGTTCTAGTGAGTGACAAAGTTATAACGATATAAGAAATAGAGTAAATATTGACTACTCAGCTGAAGCCGACGCCATTTCTACCACCATGGCACCAATAAGCTGTAAGTAATGATTTTACTAATAATTTTAAACTCTATAAATTAAAAACTTTTATATTTCAGAATGAAACAATTTATGTTCTATACCAACGAATTGAAAGCCTTGGATTTGGCCATCATTTCCAATCATTTCAAATTGGTTGTTTAATAAGAACCATTGGAGTAAAAATTATAACGGAATTTTTAAGTCCACCACTCCATTTGTATCCATTAAACAATGGAAAAACCTATTTAAAAATTAAGTATATTTAAATAATTTTTTTTAAATAAAAATTCAGAACAAAATATAAACACATTGAAATTATAAGTGCTTTTAGTTTCATTTTGGTGGCGAGGGGTGGGGACGAGGGATGGAGACAAGGGATGAGGACTACTGGATTGATTCTGAAGGTAAGAGAAATACAAATCTTGAATCAAGACTTAATAAGCTAGAAGCTATCCGAAGGATACTTAAGAAAAAGAGTTTTTATTCTTATTTCAAGTTCGTTAGTACTTAATTTCAGTCTAAATTCAAGATCAAAAGAGCTAGAAGCGATCCATTTTTGTTCTTGTTTCAAGTTTGTTAATGCTCAATTTAGGAATATAAAAAACTTGATTTAAGTATGTTTCATTCTTATCCCTGGTATATTTAAGAATGCGCGATCTTAATTTTAGGTTGTAATAGTCTGACATTAATCTTTTGTATTCTTATAATTAAGCCTAAATAATCTTATATTAGGATGAGAACATTTTTGAAATAAGAATTTTAGGTTTATTAAAAATAGGCTTAAAACAAGAATTTCGGGCACGGATTAAGAATTTTCGAGGTTGACAGACTTTCGTCAACGAATCGGCTCGTAATGAAACCTTTACATAATAAATTTAAAAAAAAATAGTGCGCCGCAACAGAGCTAGGAGCCCCTTGGCCTAGCTCATTTCTCACAACCATGCCTTGTGAGGGAATGAAAAGGACCTACAATTTTCAATGAAATTACTAACTGAGAAGTTGCCAATCCCTCTCGAAATGCGATACCCGTGAAAAAACATTTTTGTCTCTGGTGGTATTCGAACCTTAACAGGTGGATATGCAAACCATCACGCCACGGGTACCACGTGAAGCCTTTACAATAATTGTTAAATTCCGTTGGTAAAGTTACTGATTTAAGCGGTACCCGTGGCGTGATGGTAAGCATGTCCGCCTCTTTACCCAGAGGTTTGTGGTTCCAATCCCAACAGACGCAAAAATGTTTTTCTTTCGCGAGGAATGGGCAAGTCTGTTCTGTTTGTATGACTATGAAATTTACTATGAAATGCGCTTTCTCGATTAGCCGTTCGGAACCAGGAGAATATCGTAGGTCCCCTCCATTCCTTCTCAAGGTATTGTTTTTGAGAAATGCGCTAGGCCCAAAGGCTCATCGGTCTGTTGCGCCACCCTATTTATTTATTTTATTTTAAAGCTACTGTCTGATTTCTTCTTCGTTGGATTAAAAACTACCTTTTCAACCGTACAATAAAAGTAGTATTAGAGTCTGATACCCACTTTTTAAACGCTGCCCACAGCTCCATTTTGTCTCCAACTCTCTTTCTTATTTTCATTATTTATCTCTTGTCTTCAACTTCTGATCCTCCTAGTTAGAAGAGTTCCTCAGATGTGGAACTATATGGAATGGTCACGAAAGATTAGTTTATTGGATTCTGATCTTGACAGTATTGTTACATCCTCCATCGCCATAGTTCATGAACGAACAGCTGTCAGTACTTGGTATCTGTGTTAACGATGATCTTCGTTAGAATGACCACATATTTCCTAACAAGGCACTCCTTAAAAGGTAGACGCACGCCAAAAGACTTGGTATCCACTCCAATGATTTTTGTTGAATCTACATGGATGAGGAAACCGTTCAACACCTCCTATGTTCATGTCCTGCGCTCTCTAACAGACGAAGAACACCTAGGTTAAAACTATTTTGACGACATCAGCGATTTAGCTAACAAAGACCCTAAAAGTCTCTTCCTTTTCATACGAAGGTTTGTCTGGCCTGACTAACAGGTGATAACTTTAGCCCAGCTTCGATAAGAGGTTGAACAACTCTCTAGTCCCCTAGATTGGGACTAAAGGGTGAACAACTTTCCGATCTCATTGGTATCAAAATGGACCCTCTGTGGTGGTCTAAGTGTGTCAGACCCCTCATCCATGCAGCAACATCTAATTTAACCTTACTTAGAAAGGACTACCTGACTCTGCCTGGCTTTTCCCGAGACTACGATTCACAAAGATTCACTAGCAACGTTCATCGGTGTCTCCTATTAAATCCTAACCAATTTTCCTAAATGCTCGCTCTTATTCGCGCGGTAAAGTAGGTAGCTAGGCTACTCTGCACGGCGCACAGTGGCAAGTTTAGACAAAAGTGCTAGTGAAATTCAGTTTTTGGGTGGATCTATAATGCAAAACTTTTACTCTTTATGAATTAACAAATGTTTGGAGCCGTAGTAATCGAAAAAATTATTTCATTTGTATGAACGGTTTGGCTTGTAGAGCCTGTCAAAGTTGACAAACATTAAAAACATTTTTTTTTTTCTTACTTTGAGAATAAAAACTAGGAAAGGAGTGTAAGTTGAACTTCGTTTGGTTTTTATTTGATATATGTGTTGATTGCTATGATCAGAAAAGAAAAATATAAATATTTTAAACTACCAAATTTAATGATTTTTGAAACGCCACTTTTTGTGCACTTTTTCAACTTTGCATTGAGCAAAATAAAAAGTTTTTAAAAGTTGTCAAGCCAAAGTGGGAGGATAATGAATCCTTATATATCTCTTTAATAATAACCAAAAACTTAGCTGCATAAAGTTGCATAACAGTGAACTAGAGAGATTTGGTTTAAAAAAGTAAGCCATTTTCTCTCAGTTTTTTTAAGCGCAAAAAAATTCATGGAAAGTGTTATTTCTTCGTTTTAAATAAATAAAATAAGTATGGTGGCGCAACAGAGCGAGGAGCCCCTGGGCCTAGCGCATTTCTCACAACCATGTCGATACCCGTAGAAAAACATTTTTGCCTCTGTTGAGATTCAAACCTCGAACCTCTGGTTTAACAGGTGAACATGCTAACTATCACGCCACGGGTACTTTAATCTATGTTTTGCTTGAATGAATCTTCAATAATATATCAATAAAATACTTTATAAGTAATTATGAGTAATGTTTTGTAAAAAAAAAAAATATAAAAATCAATTAGGTACACAATCAGCCCTATCACAGATTCCATCGTAATCGAAAAAAGTCTAAGTTTCCCGACTAGAACTATCACATAGTCCGTTCGGACTGGGACGAATTTCGAAATTCGTAGATTCAGTATCACCAAATTCAAGTGGAATGTAAAAAAATCGTCTTAATATACGAAAGAAGTTGTGTTTTGCAGAAAAATGTTAAAGATCTTGCACATTTGGTGTAAAACAGCTGATTTCGATAACCAGCATGGCGATATTTAGTGTGGCAACTGGAAATGCTTTCTTCGATTCCATTTTTGGATTTCAAATTTTCGTAGTTCGTAACTAAGCTGAGGCTGAGTAGAAAAAAAAATTTTTAATTATACCCAAATTACTTCACAAATTGACTTTTAACCTTTTTAACATAAAATACCAATTGTGTTAACCATCTTAACCAAAACTTCTTATTTCAGCAGCAGATTCTGAAACACCCTGTAAATATTTTTTTTTTTTTCAAATCTACAAACTTTATAGCCTTGGAAATTTCCATTAAGATAAAAACAAATTGGGACGGTATCTTTATTCGTTTAAGAGATATGATTTTTGCAAACAAAAAAGTCAAATCGGGTCACTGTGCGGCGCCTTTTGGTTGGCTTCTCATAAGAAACGTGTGTATTTTTAATCGAGCTGTCAGTTAAAACCGGCGCCTCATGCTCGCAACGTGTTTTATAGGCCGGGCCCTTTAGAAAAGTACCACAAAATCTACATTGTTAAGCAATGCTGCTGGGCGAAACTCTCAATGGAATTCTTCGCTTAGCCAAAAACAATAAATTTCTCTTTTACTATTCTCTCCCATTCTTATATTTAATGAATTTAAAATCATAAGCAGATGTCATTCACTGTTTTTGAATTTGTCAAGTCCCACGAGTTTTTGCTCTACGTCCTCTGTTATTTCTTTTTTACAATCCTTATTTCAAATATGATAACAAAAGCACTTAATTCGGATTAACTTTTTATTTCCGACAAAGTTTTTTTTAGAACAAATTGCTTTTTTCTCATTCTAATGACACAGCTTATTGTGTTAGATGATTTCCACACTCAAGCTTAAATTTGTCTTCCAAAAAACACTGAAGCTCTCTCAGATTAAATTTAATTCATTATTTTTAATTTTTTGTGATTGTGGCATAGTTAGTAACCACAATTTATTGTGTTTAATGGTTTCTTTATTTTAGCAAAATAAAATGAATCACCACTCAACGCAAAATAATAAATCTCTGTGTCTCAGAAGTTATTTTAAGATTTTTTTTTTTTTTTTTCTTTCAATTTATCCATTTATTTATTTATCGTCCTATACCCACACACAAATAATGATGATATTAATGACTTGCAACAGCTCATTACTTTAATACTTGTAGCTTTGAGTACTCAATTTCCTACGCACGCCCCCAAGCATTTTGATGGATCACTACACCGTTTGCGTTAGGATGGCTTTTTCGTCGATTTTTGGGGGCATTTGGTTGGCTTTAAGAGCAAATTGTCTTATGAAATGTAATAAGGGTTTATTTTTTTATCGGGGGACTTGCTTATTCCAGTTCCACGGTACCCGTAGAAAAAATTTGTTTGTTTCTGCTGGGATTCGAAACACGTAGGACCTCCCGTGTAACAGGCAGACAAGCTAACCAAAAAATAAGTGGATCCTGTTTAAATGTGAAGATTTTTTAAAATGTCCACGGTAAGATGCTCTTGAGACTGAGAACTACAATTAAACTACTGGAATTTAAGCTCGAAAAACCAATTTATTTTAAAAAATTTTTATTTACAGAGAACGAATGAGATTGGTTGTATCGGAAAAGTGAATTCGATGTGTAAATGTGGAATAATCACCTTTTCTTTCAACGATTTGATTGCTTTTTTATATTATTATGATCCGTGTATGGAAATGTCACAAAGATACTAGCAAAAAATTCATGTTGATAAAAATAATTAACTATGACGCCCATTCATGCACAAACAAAATTTAAAATCCCTCTTGCGAGTTATGTATACAGTGTTTTTCAACCGCAAACAAATCTTTATTATTTTTGGTTAACTATAATCACACAGTCATACACCTAAGTGTATCCGAGCATTGTTTTGGAGAATGTAAGATTATTGCGCTTGATATTTCTAAAGCATTTGATAGAGCTTGGCATCAGGCTCTTTTATCGAAAATACGTGCATTTGGTATCGATGAGTCTCTTCTTCGTTGAGTTAGAAATTACCTTTCCAACAGTTCAAAACAAGTTGTATTGGTTGGCTTCAAGTCTGTGACCCACTTTATAAATTCTGGTGTGCCCCAGGGCTCCGTTTTGTCTCCGACTCTCTTCCTCATTTTCATAAATGATCTCTTCTCTGAAACTTCTAATCCACTTTACTGTTTTGCTGACGACTCGGCCCTCAGCTTTTCATATTCGTTTCCAAATTCACGTCCCTGCTCTTCAGATGTGGAACTGGAACGGTTGCGTATGACAAGCTCATGGAATTCTGATCTTGACAGAATTGTTGCATGGGGTCTTATGAACCGAGTAGAGTTCAATGCTTCGAAAACACAATGCTGTCTCTTGTCGTTGAAGCTTAACATTCCCCCATTGCCATTATCCATGAATGGAACCTGCATCGAAGAAACCGAAAAGCTGTCAGTACTTGGTATGTGTGTAAACGATGATCTTCGTTGGAATGACCACATATTTGAAGTCGCCAAAAACGCTGCTAAAGTCTTAGGCTTCTTGAGACGATGCAGGAAGTTCTTCACCCCCTCTGATCTGGCTACAATTTATAAGGCCTTCATCCACCCAAAACTGGAGTACAACTTTCATTTCTGGTCAGGTGCTTCTCAAACATCTTTTCACGTACTTGATAGAATACAAAATAGAGTGATAAAAATGATAGGTGATAGTTCAATCGTAGAATTGATTGATTCTCTTGAACATATTCGAAATGTCACCTGTCTCTCTCTCTTTTTCGTTTTTTTCACAAGCAGTGGTCTGTCTAGTGAAGTAGCCAGTTACGTTCCTCCTCTGTAACAATTTAGCCGCAACACCCGCCTCACTAGGAATGCTCATCAGTTTTACCATGAGCCCAACTTCGGGCGTTCAGTCAAGTATAGAGATTCGTATTTCAGTCGCACCACCCGAATGTGAAATGCTTTAACTGGCTCTGTATTTCCCCTGCATTACGATTCACAAAAATTCAAAAGCAACGTGCATCGGTGTCTCCTCTTAAATCATCTCATATTTTACTAAATGCTCGCACTGTGTTCTATAACATAATAAGGGTATTCATAACTCCTTGATGTGCGCGTTAATTATAAAAAAAAAAATTTATAAAAAATGTAGAATTCGAGTGAAAGGGTTGATTTGGCAGTAGTGAGTGGTAAGGTAATAGAAAGGGATTGATCTAAATCTTTGGAGATCGGTGCTAAGGAAGATGTTCTCGAGAAGTGCTGGACATTCGTTGGTACGAGTAATTATTTGCTGCAAAAAGATTTCATCATACATATGTTAATCAAACGTAAATGTTAATTATGTAGTAGGCAAGCTTCTTACTAACTTATTTCAACTCTCTCTCTCTCTCTCAGATTTATTTATTTTTCCAATCCACAAAAAACGTATGAAAAACAATATTTCTAATTATCGTCCCATAGCCAAACTCTCCTCTATTCCCAAACTATTTGAAAGCATTGTTTATGACTCCCTTTACTTTCACTGCAGGTCAATTTTTTCTCCACTACAGCATGGGTTCTTAAAAGGTAGGTCAATCACATAGAATCTTACTCAATTTGTGTCAAGGATGCTCTGTTCGCTAGAACAAGGCTACGAAGTTGACGTAGTTACCATGGACTTCTCTAAGACTTTTGACAAAATTTCTCACACATATAATTTTACTTAAGCTGAGAAGCTATGGTTTTCCTTCGCTTCAATGGGTGAGTTTGTACTTGGAGCAACACTTCTATAGGGTAGTATTCCGTGGCTCAATATCAATTCCTATTTCTGCCACATCCGGTGTTCGCCAAAGGCAGCCATCTTGCCTCATTCTTAATAATAATTAATAATTCTCTCATCTTACCCCCCTACGAAGATAGGTTACTTTTAATTAATTTACATAACCTCGCAAAGCGTAGTGTAGTTGCTGATATTATCTTTTTGCACCAAATAATCACTGGTGTCATGGAATGTCCAGCATATCTCGAAAATATCTTCCTCAATACCAATACCCGCAATTTTAGATTCACCCCTCTCAATAACCATCCCACTCACCGCACCATGGCGAATTCAATCCTATCACTCGAATGCTACGCTAACGATACAGTGTACAGCATACCCTTGATTTTAATATAAGCTTACCTTCCCTTAGAAGTAACTTATACTCCCGTAATCCTTAATCTTTTAAGCAATAATATAAGGGGAAATATTTTTGCTTTTAAGATAGGATAAGATATTTAAATTTTTGTAAAGTGTATATTAAAATTGTAGTTTATGGTTGATCTAATTGAATTAAGCTTGAATTAAGCCAAACGAATAATAAATTAATTAATAGTAACCGATCTTAGTAGGGGGTAATATAAGAAGATTATTCCAAGCAAGATGACGTAAAACGAATCGAACAAATAATAATTTGATCGGTGGGAAATCGAGAATTGATTGAGGATGCTACTGGAATGGGTATATCACAAAAGTCGTAAGTTCTTACTTACTTACTTAGGTGGGCATTACAGTTCGGGGTGAACCTGGGCCTCAACCAACATCCTTCTATAACGACTTCTATTTCGGGCGAGCTCTCTCCAGTTTCGCACTCCAAGTCGGTTGAGGTCTTCATCCACTTGATTGCGCCACCTAAGACGAGGTCTTCCCCTTCCGCGATTTCCCTGCAATCTGCTTTCGAACACCCGACGAGCCGGAGCGTTTGGGTCCATCCGCTCTACATGGCCCAACCATCGTAGCCTCGCGATGCATACTCTTCTGGCTATGTCCATGTCGCGGTACAGCTCATACAGCTCGTTGTTGTATCTTCTTCTCCACACATTGTCTTCGCATACAGGACCAAACATCAGTTGGAAAATTTTTCTTTCGAAACGGCCAATGGTTTCCTCATCCGCTTTCGATAAGGTCCATGCTTCCGCGCCGTAAAGCAGGACTGGGATGATTAAGGTCTTATATAAGGTTACCTTGGTTTTTCTGGAGAGGGTTTTGTTTCTCAATTGCCTTCTTAACCCAGGGTGGCCAGGGTTATAAGACCCAGGAACAGGTGAAGCGCAATAAAAGTCTGGTATTCCATGAAACTCTAGCCTCTCCCTTTTCAAGACCGTTATGCGTTAGCAAATAACATCCTGCTCGAGGTGCCACTGCAACTTGCTTACGCAATAACCGAACATAACGGATCTAGACCAGTAAAGGTCGATAAACAATCCTCAAGCCAGTGGTTGAACAGCGACGCCGAGGGCTGAATGGCTAAGGAGTTCTTAGTCGCTAGTTGCGAACTCTGGATACCTAGGCAAATCCAGTTTAAATTATAAGTCCTTTACGTTGGCATAGGGCTCTGCCAATGGTGACCTCCTTTCCCTATTACTCGTGGGTACAAGATAGATATTTTTGATGTAAATTTTAAAGAGAGTGATGCTGCTCTAAGTGCATCCACACCAATGGAGACAGGTCTTGACGACCTTCCACCTATTGGTTCTTTGGAGGAGGCGAAGCTTCTCAACGAGGCTGTCCCTACAACACACACTGATCAAACGATCAAATCCACACAAAAAGCGCGCGTCAAGCTTTGCGGAGCTGCTCGCAAACGCTTTAAATTCCTTCTGGCTAGCGGCCTTAACGAAGCCGAAGCCAGGGAAAGAGCCAGAACGGCTGTTCCAAAGGGAGAAAAAAGGAATCGCTCTGAATCCTTCCCTAGGGACACAAATCGTGCCAAAATAGCAAAACCCAACATTGCTCACAAGCAGAGGTCTGTTGATGTGCCTATCACATCAAATCCGCCTCCAATTCAACAAAAAATAGAGCAAAAAAATTTTAAGCAAGCGCTGGAGAGTTACAAAATAGGTATCCTTGCCTCTGACTTCCCGGAAACGCTGCTTAACACTGGCCAAATGACAGCAGTGCAAGACACCATCTTTGGTTTGATCTGCAGCCAAAAGACAGGGGATATCAGCCCCAAATTCTTTGGCACCAATTTCAGACCAGGATGGCTTGTCTTCAACTGCAAAAACAAGGTCACGGCTGACTGGCTAAAAGGCGAAATTCCAAAATTAAAGCCTTGGGAGAATGCCTCACTGAAGGCGGTTGAAGAGGAAGAAATTCCCAAAAACCAAATTCTGGTCGGCCATTTCCCCGTTGGTCCCACCTGCACGAACGAGCAGATCCTCACGGCAATCAAGGTCCAGAATGAGGGTCTCCCCGTTCCTGAGTGGAGGATCATAAGAAGAGAAGCCAAAGGTGCCGCCTGTATTCTTACCTTTTCGGTGGACCACAAATCTGTGGCTCTACTGAAAACCAGAAAGGACATTATAGACTTTAGGTTTGGCGATGTTCAACTCCGCCATCCTAAAGCCCCTCACAAAACTGGTGCCCCCAAACCCCCACCTAACTCCCCTGTCAAGACAGCCTGTCAAGACAGCCTGACGACAGGTAATAGTGCTCCACAGCCTTCACCAACGTCAGATCTACAAAACAGGCTGACAGCTCCAGTAAACCTAGTTCCTCCCCCCTCAGTTGCTAATGCCACACATACCTCACCAAAGGAGTCAGCCGTTAGGCCCTCCTCACCAAAAGGTACTTCTGGTAATGCAACAACAACTCCCCCCCCTCCCTGCTCAACAACCGTCGCCAATACAACAACAAAAGGCGTAAATGCAACACCAGCTGCAAGAAGCAGCTCAGCCAAATTAATGGCTCCAAAACGGGACCCCAGGCCCAAAGGTAAAGCTCGGCAGAGGCTATTAAAAGCACCAGCGAGCTTTACCTCTACACCAAAAACAAAATGAATTACACCACCCTAAAATTCCTGCAGATAAATCTTATGCACGCCAAAGCTGCCTCAGCTGCGGCAAGCAGAGAATTTGTCAAGCAGGATCTGGACTGCTTACTAGTCCAGGAACCATGGGTGGTAAGAGGCCAAATAAAAGGCCTTCCAACACAATCGTGTAAGTTAATATACGACAACACGCAACTCCAACCACGAGCTGCGCTTCTTATCCATAAAAGAACTAACTTTCTTCCCATTCCAGAATTCATCACAAATGATCTAGTTGCGGTACTAGCTGAGATCCCCACGGCAAGAGGCTTACAAAATATTGTAATAGCCTCAGCCTACTACCCGGGAGATACTACCTCCGCACCACCTGAAGAGGTAAGAAAACTTGTTAGATACTGCAACGCAAGGGGAAGACAGCTGCTACTTGGTTGTGATGCCAACTCCCATCACACCATATGGGGTAGCACAGACATCAACAAAAGAGGTGAGTCACTTTTAGATTTTCTTATGCACTCAAACTTAGATATTCTAAACAAGGGAAATGAACCTACTTTTGTCACCTCCACTAGGAAAGAAGTGTTGGATATGACAGTGGCAAGTTTTGCCATAGCCAACAACATTCTCAATTGGCATGTCTCGAAAGAGATATCATTCTCGGACCACCGGCACATCAGATTTGATCTGTCAAGGCCGAATTCCAATAATATAGAAAACAATAGGGTACCAAGACACACGGACTGGAATCTCTACACAGAAACACTCCGTTGTGAATTTGAACCATCCTATCCAAACATTGACTCTCCTTATCAACTTGAAAAGGAAGCAACACGCTTAAGCTCACAAATCACAAGCGCATACGAGTCCAGCTGTCACATTAGACAGATCAACTCAAATCGCGATGTTCCCTGGTGGAACAGTGAGTTGGAGAAGTTAAAAAGAAAGCTTCGAAAGTTGTTCAACAAAGCTAAACGAACCAATTCGTGGAGCGAATATCGAACAACTCTAACGACTTACAACTCGATGATAAGAAGGCAAAAACGACTTACCTGGAAAAACTTCTGTGAAAGTATCGATAACTTGCCTTCTTCAATTAGAGTTCAAAAAGCCTTAGCTAAAGATCATAACAATGGTATTGGTCTCTTAAAAAAATCGGATGGTAGTTTTACCCAAAGTTACAGTGAAACTCTGAGCCTACTTTTGGCCACTCATTTTCCTGACTGTATACATACCACTGATCAATCACTAACCACAAATGTGAGTTACACTACACCTAACAGCACAACAAGAAGTCTAGCTAGAAAAATTTTTAACGAAGACTCCATTAAATGGGCAATATCCTCCCAACAGCCTTTCAAGGCGCCCGGGGAAGATGGTATCTTTCCTGCTCTCTTGCAGTATGGAATTGATACCATAATCTGCTCACTTATACTTATCTATAGATCCAGTTTTGAATTAAGCTACATCCCTCAAACTTGGAGAAAGGTGAGAGTAGTATTCATACCAAAAGCTGGCAATAGATCAAACTCAGACCCAAAATCCTTCAGACCAATCAGTCTCACATCCTTCTTTCTAAAGGTCATGGAAAAAGTGATTGATTTACACATTCGCAGTACGGCCTTAATAGCAAATCCTCTCAATGCTAACCAATTCGCTTACCAAACGGGTAAATCCACTGTTACAGCTCTCCATCAGCTGGTAAGCAAAATTGAGACTGCGTTTGCTAAGAAAGACATCATACTCTGCTCTTTTCTTGATATTTCTGGCGCCTTTGACAATACTACGTATTTGTCAATTCAAACCGCTGCAACTGTCAAAGGAATTGACACACCAACCATTAAATGGATTGACTCTATGTTAAGTGGCAGAATCATCTCCACAACACTAGGTCAAACATCAATAACAGTTAATGCTGTTAAAGGCTGTCCCCAAGGGGGTGTTTTATCTCCCCTGCTCTGGTCAATTGTAATAGATCAGCTCTTGGATGACCTCAATAAGCTGGCCTTTGATACACAAGGCTACGCTGATGACTTAGTCATCTCTATTCAAGGCAATCAAGAAGCACAGGTCACAAACCGTATGCAAAGGGCCCTGAACAAAGTTAATGACTGGTGCAACAAGGAAGGGCTTAAGGTCAACCCCACCAAAACAGTCATCATTCCATTCACCAGGAGACGAAAAATCGATCTCCAAACACTATCCCTAAATAGTGTTCAAATTAATTTTTCCAAAGAGGTCAAATATCTAGGAGTAACCCTGGATAATAAACTCAATTGGAAACCACATCTAGACAAAACCATAGCAAAAGCAACAAATGCTTTCTGGGCCTGTTCTAGACTTTTTGGTAAAAAGTGGGGACTTAGGCCAAAAATGATTTACTGGACTTACCTCACTATTATCACACCCATCATAACCTATGCTTCGCTGGTCTGGTGGCAAAAAACAGAACAAGTTTATGCCCGCAAATCTTTGCAAAAGTTACAAAGACTAACCTGTGTAGGTATCACAGGTGCAATGCGCACCTGCCCAACTTTAGCGTTAGAAAGTTTATTAAATTTTCCTCCGCTACATCAAAGAGTAAAGAAGACTGCTGCACTAAGCGGACTAAAGCTTCATCTCACTAATTACTCAAGGAAGGAAAACTTACAAGGACATATGAGTATTCTGCAGGTGCTCCCAATACTGAAATCGCCTGCAGCACACTCCTCGGACTTTATGCCTAAACGCATAATGTTACACCACCCCTTTGAAGTAATCTTTCCAAACCGCTCAGCATGGAAGAACCCTGTAATTCTTACAAATAACTTCCAATACATCTGGTATACTGACGGTTCAAAAACAAACAACGGTGTAGGTGCAGGGATTTACGGTCCCAACTTTAAATCATCTACATCCCTTGGTAACACAACTACTATCTTTCAGGCAGAGGTAATGGCTATAGAATTCTGCATTAGGGAATGCATTAGAAGAAACCTCCGAAGATCAAGCATCCTAATCTGCTCTGACAGTCAGGCAGCACTAAAGGCTCTGTCCTCGACAAAAATCGAATCCAAACTAGTTTGGAACTGCCTGACTTGTTTACTTCAATTAGCTACTCACAATAAAATAACTCTTTCATGGGTGCCTGGTCATGAAGGCGTACCGGGAAACGAAGAGGCTGACCGACTTGCTAGACTTGGCTCTCAGTCTCAATTCAAAGGCCCCGAACCCTACTGTGGTCTCCCAATAAGTAGCCTAAAAAACGAATTAGCTACCTGGGAACGACAGAACATGATCAGCACCTGGAACAACTCAAATGGTCATCGTCAGTCAAAACTATTCATTGACTTATCCCACAAACGTATGAAAGAAATTCTTGACATGAGTAAACGTGACGCAAAGTTACTTACGGACTTCTTCACGGGACACTGCTCTCTCAAGTATCATCTTAAAAACATGGGCATCAGCCAAGATGACACCTGTCGTCTCTGTCTTGAAGACATAGAAACAGCTGAACACATTTTATGTGAATGCCCTGCCGTAGCTAGATCCAGGCTTAAAATATTCAATAAAGGGTTCCCCTGTCCCCTTGATATCAGAAACACCTCTTCCTCGAAGATTCTTAGGTTCTTACATGACCTCAGCTTCGAATGAACAAACCTTTACACTTCGTGTAATTAAACCTAAGGGAACAGCACAAAAGATCTTTCAGGTCGACGTGCTTGTAAAGGTAATTTTCACCTTCACCCTACAAGTTAAAAAAAAAAAAAAAAAAAAAAAAAAAAAAAAAAAAAAACCCAAAGAAGCAACGGTTGGCAAGAGTTATTCTCCGTTTGATCTCCGCACTGATGTTGTTGTCCGTGTCTACTGCGGATCCTAGGTAGACGAAGTCCTGTACTACCTCGAAGTTATGTCTGTCTATTGTGACGTTTTGTCCAATTCGTCGATGTTATGTGTCCTTGTTTGATGACAACATATACTTCGTTTTGCCCTCATTAACCATCAAACCCATTTTTGCCGCTTCTGTTTCGATACTCGCAAAAGCACCTTTGACATCACGCTTTTTTCTTCCCATTACGTCAATATCGTCTGCATAGGCGAGTAATTGCACAGACTTTTGAAAGATTATTCCTCTGGTGTTGACGTTTGAGTTTCTTACAATCTGTTCAAGTATGATGTTGAAGAAATCGCATGACAGTTTGTCGCCTTGTCTAAAACCTTTTTCGACATCAAAGGTCTTGGTGAGTTCTTTACCGACCTTGACGGAGCAGCGTGAATTCTCCAAAGTCATCCTGCATAGTCGTAAGTTCAAGGGAGTGAATAGCGGCGTTTGCGTGAAAATGTCTTGAATGGACTGTTAACATTGAGTTCCAACAAATTTTTCTGACACCAAATTAAAAAATTTAAGTCAGAATTTAAGTCTTATCAATATCATTTATCCTAGCAGTAGCATCCTTTATAATTGCGAATCGATAGCTTGGATACATTTGGACTTCATCTGCATATACGTGGATTTTACAGAATCAGAGGTTCAAAGGAAGATCATTAATAAAAAGAGTGAAGAGGAGTGGGCCCAAGGTTGACACTTGTGGGACACCAGCATTCGTTTGGAGAAAATCAGAAACTAGAACTGTGAGTGCGGGACGGAGTCAAGTGCTTTGGGGAGATCAAGAAGAACTATTGTCGTTTTCAAGGTTTGCATCAATATATTAACGTACATTCATATGTATCAACGATTTTTGAATAATTACAGATTGTACCAGATTGGGAAGTGCGAAAGTAATCTACAAAAGTTAACGAAAGATAAAATCGGCAGGCTTACAATCTTTCGAAATGAAAGGCAGAATAGATATTGGGCAATATTCTTCAAGTTTAGATTTGAAGTTTTCATGAACTGGAATTACTTTGGAATCAACAGAAATGCTCAACTGTTGACAACATTTATTTTCTGACATGCATTGGTAAGGGAAAGATATTTTATACTTTTTTCATTGATCTAAATGCGACTCAATCAACAGTAATGTACTGCGTCAAGGCACCAATTAAAATGCAAAAAATTTCTCTACAAAAGTAATAAAGTGGAGATATGAGACCGTAAAAGAAAGGTCAACATGGTTTCAAATAACATCTGGGGTAAAGCAAGGTTGGCTTTTGAGTTCGCTTCTATTCGCACACTCCCTATATGATCTGACCGGATGACAGCGTTTTTATCCACTCCAAACTTTGGACCTCAAGGGTCGTATGGTCTGCCACTGGACACATGAGCACAACTGTGTCGCACGAACTTCAATTGTGTGCTAAGGCTGAGTACAAAGATTCACGCTCTTCATAATATATTTGGTGGTATATGGTTGCCAGTTACACAGAAATTATGTAAATTCAATAAAATCGAAATAAATACTCAAAAAAGTAAATTAATTTTTCCAGAGGTTTCTAGCGAAAACCTAGGTTTTTTATTTTTCACTTTTTTTTTTTAAATTTGTTTATTAAATTTCAAGTATGCAAGTTTTAAGATCTCGCCAGAAGATGTTTCGACAAAAAATTAACAAAAAAAAACCAATGACATAGTTTTAAAAGTATTCAAAAAAATATATTTTAATTTTAATTGGTAAACATTTTAAAAATTAAAATTTTTTAAATGCTGATTCCCAATCTTTTTTAAACTACCTAAGACTTCTATAATATGGCATTTCGTCAGGATCGTTTAACCATTAACGAGAAAGTAGGTTTTTAAAAAAGGTTTTATAGGGAATACCGTTCTTAGACTTTTTCCAAAAAAAGTCCCAACTTGTGAAATGGTTTGATTGTGAAGAATATAGCAAAAGGGAGGAGATTTAAAGCGCTTACCAAAGAAGATAATAATCTGATTCTTGGCAATGTTTAGTTCCATGCAGTTGTTTGTCTGATATCAAAGTTTTTGAAAATGAGAAGAATCCATATGTAAAATCTCGTCATGCTTAATGACCGAATTGGTAAATAGTAAGAATGAAAAGAATATGGCTACCCTAAGGGCCACCACACTGGAGGTAGCTAAAAAAGCAATGAAAGGGCAGATTTTACTCGCTTAGATTGCGAAACAGAGTGAAACTTAATGTTTATACAAAGGTCTGCAACAGAATCTTGGCATACGTATTTATTTTAATGATTGCTTCACTTTAGAGTCAATTTCAATTTACTTCAAAACGAGAGGAGGAGAGTTTCTCTTCATTTTTAAAATTATGAGCATCGTGGTCACGAAGGGATTATCTCCCACTTATCTGCTCCACACTAGTGATCCGCATGTGGAATACGACGCGTTGACCTCAGAAAGCGTCATCAAGCTTCTCCTCGGTTTTGTACTGTTCCATGTTTAAGGTCAACCAAATGCCTATAGCTTTTCCAATTGTTTTACCAATGTTTTTATCTAATTTTGTTTTCTTTCTTAGCGATCTTGTCTAGACGTTCTATTATACATATTGACTTTTTAAAGTTCTTTCTGGATTTCTCCTTTGAACATGACATTTCCAACTGATCCAGTCCTGCTTTATTTTCCGAAAAGATAGTAAAAGGTTTTCATGGATCTTTGAAGGTAGGTAGAGGTACTTATAATACTATCAAGCTTTGTTACTTCTGCTGACATATGAAGTATCTTTTCTCAGCTGCCATCAACTGTCATATTGTACATTGTCAAAAATTGTTAAGAGCCCGACCCATAGAATCCATTGCGTCCGTTCGCTGCCGGATTCAACTGACAGCTGTGAGTTTTGCCGGACACAACGGATAGGGGTGACCCATAGAATCCGTTGCGGTGTTTTGACAGATAAATTTAGTCAAAATGGGGGCGTTCAAGAATCGTATCCGGATAGCTTGTTGTTGTTGTTTACGTGTGGGAAATCGAAAAAAATAAGTTATAATCGTCTAGCAATGATATTTTGAATGTTTTTCTGTTTTCAAAAGTCGAATTTTAATATTTCACAGCTGTTGTCTGCAGCAAAAAAAAATGTATCCAAGATACGGCTATCCGAGATAGGCTATCCGATAGGTTCTTGAACGCGCCCATTGTCACTTTTTCCATATATGTACAAGAAAACTTCAAATTGGTTGTGACTGCGCATGTCTCTCTTTTGCCGGACGCAAAAAGTTAAAAGTTGGGCTACTTTTTGCGTTGCGTCCGTTGCATACGATGCTTATGGGTCACCTCTCATAAGATCGTGTGTATTTAATCGAGCTGTCAGGTGAATCCGGCAACGAACGGACGCAACGGATTCTATGGGTCGGGCTCTTTTAATCATGTGTGATTGCTGGACGCACAACCGCAGTACAGAGTTTTCCCTTAAGCTCCATTTTATCCACCCTACGATTCATCGAGGATTGATTAGTCATCACAAGTTGCTTCACTTCTGATCATTGATCCCAGATATTTTAACTTCTCACCTTACGATACCCACTACCTTGTAAAAATCTTACCCATACGTCAAGTGTAGGGAATAAGGTATAAGTATAATGGCTCCAACGTCAGCAAAGAATAGTTGATTTACAATGGTGTTTTCTACTTTATTTTCCAGCAGGTCGTCAAAAACTGTAATCAAGAGCGCTTTCATTGTGAACACCTACGTGACTTGGAACACTTCCGTGACTCCAGCTGGCCAATGCTCCTTCATTTGATTCGCTTGAACCTGTCTTTCTCTTATTCTCTAAACCCAGCTCCATGTCAAGAAATGAGATTCATACATATGTACATGAGATGGCTTATCCCGATTTTGGAATAATTTAACCGACCCTTTTTCTCTCTCAACTAAATCTTCTTCTTCTTCTTCTTTTTCATTTCCGGCGTTACGAGTAGTGATCTTGAAGCGATCACAACTCTCCCACTTTTCTGCTTCACACTAGTGCTCCGCCTGTGGGGTACGCCGCGTTGACCTCAGAAAGCGTCGGCAAGCCTCCCGGTTTTGGATGGTTCCATGTCTGAGGCCAACCAAATGCTGACGTTTTTGCATTTGCTTGTACCAGGAGTGTTTTGACCTGCCTTTTCTTTTTCGTCGCGAATTTGTTGAAACGTTGCCTTTTGGACGGGGTTCTGCGGATCTCTCCTTTGAACATGACAATACCAACTAAGCCGGTCGTGCTGAATTTTGTCCAAGATGGTACTTTTGACATGAAGGCTTCCACGGATCTTAGTACTTCTAATTCGATCAAGCTTTGTTACTCCTGCTCTCATCCGAAGCATCTTCATTTCGGCTACCGTCAATTTGCTCTCATACTTTTTGTACATTGTCCAACATTGTGAACCGTATGTCAGAGCTGGACGGACAACTGCTGTGTAGAGTCTTAGGGGGCATTTTTCGATCACAGAAGATAGCGGAGTTTTCTCGCCACTTCATCCACCCTACGCTTACTCGATGATTGATGTCGTCATCATGAGATGCTTCACTATTGATCATAGATCCGAGATATTTAAACTTTTCACACTTGGGAAGCACATTTCCATTCAAATAAATGTCTGGAATAGTCTTGTCTGGATCAGAAAAAGGGCAGCACAGGTATTCAGTCTTTTTAGCGCTAATACGGTACCCATTTCCTTCCAGAACATCAATCCAAACGTCAAGTGCTCGTTGCAGGGATGTACGATCCTCGCTTATGATGGCTCCATCGTCAGCAAAGAATAATTGTTGTACTTTATTGTCCGTTACTTTTCCTTCGAGCAAATAATCCAGAACAGCAATAAAGAGCAGTGGACTCAAGACACTTCCCTGATGTACACCTACTGTTATTTGGAATTCTTCGGTGACTCCAGCTGGGCTTTTGTAACTGCTCCTTCGTACATGTCCATAATTATTCGCACATAAGCTTCAGGAACTCCTCGGTGTCTGAGGGCCACCCATATCAGATCTCCTGGTTGTTGATCGAATGCATTTTCGAAGTCAACCAACACAATATGCAAACCCTCTAAGGCATCTCGGTGTTTTTCCATAATGATCCTTATGCTTTGGATTGCGTCTGTAGTTGACTTACCCGCGACAAACCCGCATTGGTCATCAGACAGCCTTATTATTTTCCGCAGTCGGCTATCCAAAACCCGCTCAACGATCTTCATAGTGTGGGACATCAACTTGATCGAACGATAGTTGTCACAG
Source organism: Melanostoma mellinum (assembly GCA_914767635.1). Taxonomy (NCBI): domain Eukaryota; kingdom Metazoa; phylum Arthropoda; class Insecta; order Diptera; family Syrphidae; genus Melanostoma; species Melanostoma mellinum. The sequence continues at coordinate 158,442,841 of OU612058.1, read as the reverse complement.
CTCCTGGTATCTCCCTTTCCCTTGTACATTGGAAGAAGAAAACTTTCCCTCCATTGATTTGGCAAACTGTCACCTCTTACAAGTTTGGAGATGAGAATCGTGAGCCATCTTAACCCGATGTCTCCCATATTTTTCCAAAACTCATATGGTACCTCGTCTGGCCCAATCGCTTTGCCTTTTTTGGAGTTCTTAACTGCCTCCCTAACTTCTTCGACTGTGACGTCGGATACTTCCGTAAAGTTAGGTGCAGCTGTTGGAAAGTGGCGCCGAGGAAACTGTTCATTCAAAAGATCATCACAACACTGTCGCCACCTGTGAAGAATTTTGTCGTCATCCACAAGTAGCACTCCTTGAGCATCATTGATGAACTTCGGCGAACGAATCTCCTGCGCATTTTGAAAATGGTTGCTCCCTTATTCAAGTTGCTTTGTCTTAGCTCTTGGATTGCTTGATTTGCTTCAGCAGCTGGGGCAGAAATCTCTTCCAGCTCTCGATACAGGCCCTCCGTCTTTTTGCTTGAAGTTGGGCGCACTTTTTCTTCGCTTCTTTTCTGCAGCTCTTGTATTCCATTTTGAAACGCGCTTTTTCATTTGTATTTCTTGAGGGGCACTTCGACCAAGCTTGGAAAGCTGCTTTCTTCTCTCTAATCACTGCTTTAGCTTCATCATCCCACCACCAGGTTTCTTTAGCTTGTTGGTGGTATCCTTTTGAGACTCCTAACAGTGATTTGGCTCTCTCTAAGCAGGTTCGTTGTAGGCGATCCCACATATTTTGTGCCGCGATTGCATTTGAAACTGCGTCGATGGTATTACACAGCTGACTTTGCATATACGAAATGAATTGCTGTCCTTTGGTTTTCTCCAGATTGTACCACTTGATTCTCCTAGGAGCCTTTGTTTGTTTGACTTCCTTCACCGCATCCGTAAAAAATTCTGTTAAAAGAAGACGGTGTTGTTGAGCGGCAGCTTCTCCTAGTATCACTTTGCAGTCTTTCACCCGAGATTTCATGTAATTGGTTACCAAATGGTAATCAATCTGGGTTTCATTTCCTCCACTGCTGTAAGTGATAAGGTGTCGGTCTTGTTTGATGAACATGGTATTTAGTACGATTAGACCGTATGACTTGCACATACTTAGAATATCTTCACCAGGAGTGTTCCTAGTGCCGAATCCCAAACCTCCATGGCAGTCTTCATAATCCTCGTTTGTCTTCCCGACATGTCCATTCGAATCTCCTCCAACAAACAAATACTCTTCTTTTGGGATGTTCTTAAGTAGGTTATGAAAATCAAGCCAGAATGCATCACACCCTATTTGGGGAGCATATGCACTGATTATATTCCAGATCTTTCCTTCCATAACCAATTTAAGAGACATCAAACAGTCACTGGACTTCAAAATGGTCAACACGCTGTTACACAAACTTTGGTCAAGGATGATACCGACTCCGTTCCTTCCTTGTTCTGTTCCATAGTAGAACATCTTGTAAGCCTTGGTCTTTGCATCTAAGAAACGGGCTTTGTTTGCTGTGTTTCGCCATTTCGTTTCCTGAACACACAAGATGTCCACTCGCCTCCTTCTCATCATCTCTTCATCATCTCTCTCAACTAAATCTACCTTCTTAATGCCCGCACTGTATTTACTAAAAAGAATAATTTTATTCAAAAACGTGCGCAAATCCAAACGAACGTTTTTTTAAAACGACTTTTCAGTTTTAGTTATTCAATGCCCTACCTCAAGTAGTTTTCAACGAAACCTTTTCAAAAACATTTGCAAATCTGATTTGAAAAAAATATTCCTGCAGAATGCATCTCATCAAAATTTGTTATCTCAAACTTCATGAGGGTGCCTCAGCCTCTTCTTTAAAACAGTTTTGTTTGCAAAAGTTTTAAACTTCAAACAACACGTTATTGGTTTTCTGTAAGAATGCCTAAGGATTTAAAAAAACTTTTTGTGTTTTTGTTTTGGTGGGCGTAGGCACTAGCACTTTAGTGAAACTTATTCCTTCTCAGCAGCAGCAATGTAAACTTTCATGCAAACAAACAAACAATAAATCAAATAACAAGCAACAGCAGTTTGAATATTTGTTCTTGTCTGATCCTTTGCTTCAATATTTCCTTACCTTGTACGATATCCATGACGAACTTTCACGTTAGAGAAGACTAAGATTTTGTATTTTTGATAAAGTCACGAACGCTGAAAGATTCTCAGAAAAAAAACACTCATGTCTAACAGTGTTGTTGTAGAGAAGTAAACAAATGCAGTGCAAATCGTCAACAAAATCCAACGTAAGGTTCGTATTCAGAAAAACAAATTTGAAATGTAACCAACTAATAGAGTACGTGCGAAATTAATCAATCGGGCTCTTCTTCATCTTCATCTCATTTGGTATCCTTCTTCAGATAGGTTTTATTAAAAACACCACAACCACAACCACGAGCTACAAGCACACTGAGGACAAATTTTGGTGTAATAGTGGATGCGAAGTGTAAGTTTACTTGAAGGAGAATATCTTCTAGAAGGACATTGGGAAGGGGTTCTCTGGGTTATTTGAACGTTGACCTACTTTCAAAATCGAAATTAGTCAATGATAATTAATTATTTTTGTCGGCTTAGGGTGCTAATATCCGTTTTGGAAGGTTAGCACGTATAAAAAAGGGTGATGATGAACTAGTTACAAGATACGAGTATTATGGACATTTTAATGAATTGGGGTTCAATAACGAGCCGCAGCAGCGACATGATATTCTTATCACGTTATTTGCAAATTGGCGTTCAATCGTTCAAACTCGAGGGGCGGTCTGTAATGGTGTTTTGGGTTAAATAATTGGTCAACAGAGCTAACAATTCATCTTCAAAAAAAATGAGCTCAAAGCCAAAGTTACGCTCGGGGAAGAAAATTTGAACATCATTTAAAAATGAAAATTTGGCAACTCTAAAATTATATCATCCTAATTTAAATAGAATTTTTAAGATTAGTATTTCTACTACAAATAAAGTCCAAAATAATCTCCACCATCAGTTCTGGCAGAGAAAACGAAATTACACAAAAGTATACATCAAAGTTAGCCTATTTTAAATCCTCAAAAAGTAACGTTGGAGTTGACTTTATTGTAGAACAATTTTTTTCTTAGAATATGAATAAGATTCGCATCTCAAAGTATGGCACACGAATTACTGGACACCTTGTATAGATAGATATAGACAGATAGATGGATTGGTGTTTTCACTGTATTGATTCCGTTTGTTTTAGACTGCTAACTCGATTTAAATGCAAATGCACCCCATTTTCATAACAATATCGACTTGTATGCACTATTTGAACGACACTTTGCTACCTAATTAAAAAAATTAATAAATAAGGGGATTAAATATAGCCTATAGCCTATTTCAGACTCTAGAAGACTATCTCTGTACCAAATTTTATTTAAATCGGTTCAGTAGTTTAGGCGTGATGACGTAAAAAACAAACTTACTTTTACATTCATAATACTCTTAAGGAAGTAAGAATATCCAGGAATATAAAATGAATAACAAACTTTTTCTAAAAATTCTCTACACAACATTTTTTATCGGTGAGGTGTATCTATTGACGACAATTTGGCCAGCATTAAAGGCGAAGTGAGAAAGGTCTTCTGATGAAAGTGGAATTATGTACAGAAACTATCAGAGGACTAGCCAATTACTACCGAAGTGTTGAACTAGTTTGAAAAACAGTTGATGTTCTTGGAATCTGAAAATTGAAATTCTACGTAATACATAATTATGTATGCAGTCATGTTTACCATTACACTTTACGAACACCGCTATTTTAGTTTTCTGTTTAACTGGAATTCGAAATGATATAATGCTGTTCACATTAAAAATGATAAGTTGCTTCTCGCTTGAGCAGATGTAAGTTTTTCAGATATCTATTTATCCTCGATAGGAACGTCCACACGAACATCGATGAAGTTTTAGCTTTTTTATAACGGATCGGTAGCCGGAGGGCGTTTTGTAAATTAACGAATATAATTACAGTCGGTCCGATTCAGGATCAGGATTTATTCCATTATAATAACTTACCCGAAATCTTCTTCCAAATTATAGTTAGTACTAGCTGAGCAGCCCGGCGTTGCTCGGGATTGTAGTTTGAAGATTCCCGTAATCGTTTTTCCGCTTAAGTAGGAATTTGGGGATAAAAAATAATCGTGTGATTATGTGGCATCCTAGTGCTGAAAAGGATTATGAGGCATCCCAATGCCGAAAGAGTTTTTAAAATCTGTCGAGTAGTTTCTAAGTTTCCGTTTACAACCCCGTTCCTGTGGTAGTCTTCCGTTCCCGTGGAAATATGTGAATGCAATATAAGTCTTTGTCACTGAGTTTGAATGTAACATCCAAGAGTTGAAAGAATTTTTTAAATCGGTCAAGTAGCTTTAAGGTTTCGGTTTTCGTTCCCGTTTCTGTTTCTGTGGGATTAAAGGGATGAAATAGAGTTTAAGTAACAAATACAGGGAGATGATGTAGCACTCATAATGCCGAGAAAATTTAAAAATCTGCCCAGTAGTTTCTAAGTTTCCGTTATATGGGGATCAAACCATGACAGGAACCATTCATAAGTTTTTGTGACTAAGGGATGAATGTAACATCCAATCGGTCAAGTAGCTTTAAGATTTCGGTTCTCGTTACCGTTTCTGTTCCCGTGGGGTTATAGGGATAAATTATAATCATAATTACTGATAGAGGGGTATAATGTAGCACCCCTAATACTGGAATCGTTTTGGAAACCTGTGGGAATATCCGCGCAGTTTTTTAATTATTTTATGTCATAAGAACCTTCTCCTGACAATATCAAACACAACAAAAAAAGATCTGGCCAAATTGGTTCAGACGTTGTTGAGTTATGCGCTTACCAACACATTTTGCGATTTATTTTTATATATAAGATATAAGTAAAGTATTTTGAATAAGATGCAACAAAAGCTCACGACGAATAGGTAGGATCAAGACAAGAAAAAAAACATTGCTCGAGTCCATTTTCCTCCGTTGAGGCAGGAGGGGCAGTTATATAGAAAATTTACTTGATTTTCTTAAAAAAAAAAAAAATATTAAAAAGCAACAAAGTCACTTACTATCACATACTATAATGCTTTTGAAAAATAGTGAATGGTTTTTGTGTAATCAATTCGCAAAGTGAAAATTTTTATAACAATGTTTTCAAAATTTTGCCTTTCAAATTATCCTGACCCACCATTTTTAAAAGAACAAAAAAAATAAAAATTATATTTGTACTCTTGAAAAGTACATACTATGATAAAGTACTATATAAAACGTTCGTTTGGATTTGCGCACTTTTACACTTACATTACATTACACTTTTTTGTAAATACCCCCATAATGCCACATATAAAAAAAATCAAGGAGGTAGATTTAGTTGAGAGAGAAAAAGAGTCGGTCAAATTATTCCTAAATCAGCATGAGCCGCCATCTCATGTAGGCTAGGTTAGGTTAAAATGGCTGTCAGGAAAACAACTGACAGACTTAGAATTTGGTCCGTTGTGATACCATAGAAATTATGCGAGGGAGTATCTCAATTAGCAAAACCATTTGGGGCTTTCAATAAAGCGAAGGAGATGCAGGGGATCTGTCATCTGTGTTCCCCAAATCGCTTGGATCATCAAGAAAATATTTCCCTAGATGCCGTTTTCTTTTAAAGGAGAGTGCGGGACATGAGCAGAGGTGGTGTGGGATTGTCTCCTCCTCCTCCTCATCTAAGAAACTTCTACAGAAGTCATTAGAGGAAACGCCGAGTCTTATAGGGTGTCTTTCTATTGCAGACAATGTCCGGTGATGACATTGATTACGGAGCTAACGTGCAATCTGATTATGGATATAACAAATGTCTTGTGCGTTTTGGATCTTGTCTTGGCCATATTCAGGCGTATTTATAATCCCATTCCAAAGTATGTCTAACTTTGGACAGCTCTTAGAACAGTGTCCAAGTCCAAATCGTATTTATAAACACTTTCATCGCTGTCTAAGAAATGTCTAACTTTAGACACCGAAATTGGTTGTCTAAACTATGGCTAAAGTGACCATTGATACAGCAAAAAACAATTTTGTTGAACATGTTATGAAACACTGTTGAGAGTGTTAAGATCGAAAAAATTAAGTAGTTTGAGGTGCAAAAATACTACTTTCAACAATTCCATTTATAAATTGCACAAGTTTGATCATTTTATGAGACTTGGAAAAGCTGAAACGCACAAAGTCAAATCAGCTGTTTTTTTCGGTCAAGTTCAAGTCCTTCGCCACTCTCTTTCAGAGCCTTATAGTTGTTGTACTCGTATACCAAAACACAGACTATGGTACTGCACGGATACATCATGAACGCTGCCATTTAGTTTTTCATTCAAAGTTGACAGTTTTAGGGGTTGTTTAGACAACTGTTGGAATGCATTTATAAATAAAAAATTGGCTAAGACTTGTCCAACTCTTTAGACACCGTCTAGCTGGACAACTGTCTAAGGATGTTCTAAGAAAATTTTATAAATACGACTGATTATGTTTAGTTGCCACACACGTGGTGATATTGTTCCACCTATAATTTGATCTATCCATTGCCTCTTGCTTCAGCATAAGTTTACATGTAGCGATTGGTATACCAATATTCAACCTGCTGGCTGAGATCGGTAGAACGGTTCCTTCTTTGGCGAGTTCATCGGCTTTGCAGTTACCCACGATATCTCTGTGCCCCGGCACACAAATAAGGTGAATATTGAACTGTTCAGCCATCTCCCCTTAAGAGATAGGCGACAGTAAAGGGCGGTTACTGAGCTCGTAGAAACAGCGCCGAGCGATTTGAGGGCTGATTGACTATCTGAGATATTTGTTGAGGATATCACGTTTTCTTTTAGCCATGATATGACCTCTTTGATCGCCAGAATTTCCGCTTGGAACACGCTACAATGGTTGGGAAGGATGAATGAGAGACTTACGTTAAGTCGGTGGGATTAAGACTTGGAACTTTTTATCAAAAACCAATAAGGAGATGGTGTAGTCGGAGTGACAAGGGATTGATCCGAATAAATTCAGGGTTGTAGCGTAGCCGATGGCTGTACTGGCGGCCATTTGCTTGCTTAAGGTATCTAGTGGTGTGAGGTTAAGGAGTGTATTTAGGGCAGCTGAGGGTGTTGATCTCAGTGCTCCGCTTATACACAAACAGGCTGTTCGTTGGACCTTGCTTAGATTATCGCAGTAGGTCCTTTCATCAAGAGCGGACCACCATACCCACCGTATTTGGGTTTCGGTAATTCTCGCTAATTTCTTATAAATTGCCGCTCCTCTTTAAAATAAAATGGACACGACGACGGGGTCGCACGAACTTGCGATAGTATACCAATCACAATATTAAAATCTTAAGGCTGAGTACAAGGTTTTGGTGTTCGCTCTTCATAATAGATTTGGTTGTAAAGGGTTAACAACTACTACACGTTGATTTTAAATAAATTCACATAAAATTTTGAAATTTAATTAAATTAAATAGACCAAATGTTTTAAGCTCATAAACGCGCCATTGAACATTGCGCAATTATGAGCATTGAGACGGAAGCGAAGAAGATGGGTTTAGTAGTCAATGAGGGCAAGACCAAGTATATGCTGTCATCAAGAAAGGACACCCAACACCGACGCGACGTCTTGAACAGAACGTCACGATAGACAGCTATAACTTTGAGGTAGTTAAGGACTTTGTCCACCTAGGCACCGCTATTAATTCAGACAACGACACCAGCGCTGAAATCAAACGAAGAATAAATCTTGCCAATCGCTGTTTCTTCGGACTAAGAAGGCAATTGAGTAGTAAAGTCCTCTCTTGAGCAACTAAAGTGTCCCTGTATAAGACACTTATCATCCCGGTTCTTATATATGGCGCAGAGGCATGGACCTTGTCGAAGGTAGACGAGAACGCTTTAGGATAGAGAAAAATTCTTCGGGTGATTTTGGGTCCCGTCTGCATAGATGGACGATGGAGAGTGGAGAAGAAGATTTAACGACGAACTGTACGGGCTGTACAGCGACACTGACCTTGCCAAACGAGTCAAGTTCCAGCGGCTTAGATGTCTGGGTCATATAGAGCGAATGGACACCAACGCTCCGGCCCGGAAAGTCTTCGAATCTAATCCCGAGGGATGGCGCAGTAGAGGAAGACCGCGACTCAGGTGGCGCACGCAAGTAGGAGAGGACCTTAACCAACTTGGCGTGCAAAACTGGAAGCAACTAGCTAGGGACATAGCTGGCTGGAGAAGCATGTTGGTTGAGGCCCTAGTCCGACCCGGACTCTAGCGCCACCTTAAGTAAAATAAATATTTTAAGCGAAAATTTAACAACGCCATTTTGTTGCAGTTACTATAGTACATATAAACGCTAGTTTTTTAAAAAATCCAGTACATATACATGTTTTTAGATGTTACAAGAAGATTTTTCGACAAAAAATTAAAAAAAAAAAAACTGTTAATACCGTTTTGAAAATATTCGGTAAATTGAATCCGTTTTTTTTTTAAATTAGTAAAAAATTCCAAAACTTAAAATTTTTTAAATGTTCGTAATCATTTCTTGCAAGGGGATGAAGGAGACCTACAATTTTTTTCCCTATTCGAGAAAGCGCTTTTCATGACTTTTCATGAATTTACTATCGACAGTCGACACACTTGCCAATTCCTTGCCAAAGGCGATACCCGTGGAAAAACATTTTTTGTGTTCTGTTGGGATTCGAACCAAGATCCTCCCGCGTAACAGGCATGCATTCTAACCATTACGCAGGCACCACAAATTAACAACAATTAATCCAATTAACAAGTGATAATACTAACTTGACGGATATAAGCACACACTGAAGCGAACAGATAATTTAGGTGTTTTTAAGTAATTAATATAGTCTTTCTGGTATTTCTGTAATAAGTTTTTCTTATTTTCCTTGATTGCGTAGGTAAATGAACCTACCTTGTATTCAACTCGCATATCACATATAATGGAATTTGTATCCGGATAATATTTAGGGCCGGCAACTAGAAAATACGGTGCACAATGCACACATCCAACCAGTGTTATTCCCGCCAGCACAATCTTAGCTCTTCTCACTGTACACATAGTTTGCCTCTTTAAAGGATATATCACAGCAATAAAACGTTCCACCGTAAACGCCACAACAAACCAAACCGAGCAAAAGCTGCACAAGCTGCTAAAGAACGTAAAGAATTGGCAAAAGTATTCGCGATGGTAAAAATTTACATCCACATAATTCAACCACGCGGCAAATGTGCCAAATAGAAAAAATGTATCACTAACTGCCAAGGCTGACAAATAAAAACTCGACGAGAGCTTCTTTAGCTTTGTTTTGAAAAACACAATAACCGAAAGGATATTCCCAATGCTGCCCGCGAAAACTAATATCGGTGTGTAATAAAAGTTAAGGTAGTGAGCCGCTGTGTCAATCATTTTTGGATACTGTTGCTGTTGGTGCTGCATGTCATTGTTTAAAGTTCGATTTGGAATTGCAGTTGAGCCATCAAAGTCGGTTTGATTTGAAATAAAATCAGAGTAATCAATCATTTTGGCGGAGATGAATATTGTTTGTTTGGATTCAGTTTAAATTTAGTAGCCAATGGCAATCCGATATTAAACCGTTAAATTTGTATGGGGATGGAATAGGAAATTCTCTACGAAGCAATTGACGCACATATCACATTTTATTTTATTTTTGTTCAAACACTATCACCACGGATAAATTTTTACTGAGCAGAAACGGAAAACGATTCGTTTTCTTCCGAATAGAATTTAACCGTGGACCGGCTGACAACAAACTAAAATCCATGAATGAAAATAATTCCATTTTAACTGCGCGAGAACATCACATTTAGCTTTATATTCCTTCCTCCAAGTACCAGCAATGGTAAAAGCTTTCGTTCCAGTCTTTTCCTTCCAGTGGATGAAGGAAGTGAAGGCGCTATCAACGTATTAACTTGTTTGCTTTTGGCCAAGAAATGGAAAACACATCAACAGGTTCCACCCTCACATCTAATGATATGGAAAAAGGAACAAAGCACAAAGCTATATTTCATTGAAGGTCATATTTGTTTACCAAATCTGAATGCAATTGAGTTAACGTCACAACCATTGGAAAAGCATTTGAATAATAAAGAAAATTTGAGAAAGCACATGGCTAATGGATTCTAAAAATAGTACGAGAGATAAAAATATGCATTTAATTTTATATTTTACAACCAACGGGCAAAGAATATAAATGGATGAGGGTAGCCATAACAGCAACAACACTTCTGTCTGTGATCTTTGTAGTTCAAAATTGCGTACACTTTCGACTGATAGCATCTGTTTGGCCTTTGAAATTTCTTTGAAATGTTGATTCTTTTTGTTTCTTAATAAATTCACCAAGAGGAATTTTTAAAGAGCAAAGCTTTAATTTGAAGTAAATGCGAAGTGGGCTCTTTGGGCAAACAATGGAGTTCGTTTGGCAAAAAAAAGAAACTTAACCTCAGTCATTTATTGTAACTGGAAAAAGGAGGATCTTCATAAGTGTAAGCCTTTTTAGCTTAGACATTTCTTTTGAAAAATGTGAAATCGTTTAACGCCTTAAGGTTGTAATGCTAAATATCAGCTTCCGAAGAAGCTTCCCATTCAAAGTGTCTGACACTGCTTCCAAAGTAAAGTTGATCTGGAAAAGTAGTTTCAACACCATTATTAAAAGAACTTGAACGAGGAACTTGTAAGAGGATGTCAGAAAGCAACACATTGCACATGGAAAACCTAACTCAAATGAAAAGATATTCAGAGTGTCTTAAAGCAAGGAAAAAGTCATTTTCACTTTAAAAACCCTAATAAAATTCAACTCCCCTGTTTTCAAGCAAATGTATGCAACAACAAAAAATCGCATCATAAGCAGAAATTGTAGCTATATTGAACAGTGCCCGATCGTCCGCAGCATTTTGGGAAGCTCCAAAGACCATAAATATGGCAGAACCAACAAGATCGGTTCTCTTCTACAAGCTGCAGAAATACGAGATTACTTTGTGAGGCTACTCAACACCCTGCGTTTTTCATTGCTTCCACAGTATGCAGCTCCTACTTCAAGGGCAAGAAGTGGTTATTGAGATGACCGCACACCAGTGTCGAAACTTACGATTAGAAAATTTATCATGACACCGGAAAAAGATTACTCTTCAATCGAAATTAGAGTTGGAAGGAACCTTGAGCTCTACAATTTGATATGCAAAAGATCATTTTGGCCTTTGCATACTGTTGTTCATGATTTTTTTCGCAACAAGAAACAACGACCCAACAACAGCTGAGAGGATCTTGCTCTATAACACCATCTACTGCTCATATTCAACCTTTTAACAAGGAATTTCTCCTCTACTATCAAAACACTGGTGGTCTACGTACAAAAACAAATAAACTACACTTGTATTCATCTACAATGCAATATGATATTTTCGCTTTAACTGAAACTTGGCTAAACAATGACAATTCAAATGCAGAACTCTTCGATGATAATCTCTTCACCGTATTTCGTAAGGATAGATGCATGATTAAAACTAATAAGATTAGAGGGGGTGGTGTACTTGTTGCCGTTCGCTCTTCTCTTGTATGTCACGAGATTCAGCTACCTACGTTATCATCAGATTTGGATGTTGATCAAATTGCTGTGTGTGTGTCTATAAGCGGTTCCAGAGATGTCTTCATTATTTTAAGTTATATACCGCCAGCTAGTTCTTTTGAATTATACAAATTGCATGTTGAAAATTGCAAGTTTACTTTAAATAATTTAAATTCCAACCAAAGTCCAATTATTTTAGGTGACTTCAATTTATGCAATGTGAATTGCCCCCCGGTCCTCAAGAAAGGAGACCCTCTGAACTGCGCCAACTACAGAGGTATCAGTCTTCTTAACATCGCGTACAAGATCCTCTCTGACGTATTGTGTGAGCGTCTGAAGCCATTCGTCAACAACCTGATAGGTCCTTATCAGTGCGGCTTTAGACCAGGAAAGTCCACCATAGACCAAATCTTCACACTACGGCAGATCTTGGAAAAAACCCAGGAGCTTCAAATCAATACCCACCACCTTTTTATCGACTTTAAGGCTGCATATGACAGCATCTATAGAGAGGAGTTATATAGAGCCATGTCTAGTTTTGGCATCCCTACCAAACTTGTCCGATTGTGTAGGATGACGATGGAGAACGCACGCTGCTCCATCAGGGTCGGAAAAGATCTCACCGATACATTCGATGTCAAAAAAGGTTTTAGGCAAGGCGATGCACTGTCATGCGACTTCTTCAACATCGTTCTTGAAAGAATAGTGCAAAACTCCTACGTCAACACAAGAGGCACAATCTTTCAAAGGTCCGTTCAATTGCTCGGATATGCCGACGATATTGACATAATTGGAAGAACGCAGCGTGATGTCAATGGCGCGTTTATGAGCATTGAGACGGAAGCGAAGAAGATGGGTTTAGTGGTAAATGAGGGCAAGACCAAGTATATGCTGTCATCAAGAAAGGACACCCAACACCGACGTCTTGGACAGAACGTCACGATTGACAGCTATAACTTTGAGGTAGTTAAGGACTTTGTCTACCTAGGCGCCCCTATTAATTCAGACAACGACACCAGCGCTGAAATCAAACGAAGAATAACTCTTGCAAATCGCTGTTTCTTCGGACTAAGAAGGCAATTGAGTAGTAAAGTCCTCTCTCGAGCAACTAAAGTGTCCCTGTATAAGACACTTATCATCCCGGTTCTTATATATGGCGCAGAGGCATGGACCTTGTCAAAGGCAGACGAGAACGCTTTAGGATGCTTCGAGAGAAAAATTCTTCGGGTGATATTTGGTCCCGTCTGCATAGATGGAGAATGGAGAAGAAGATTCAACGACAAATTGTACGGGCTGTACAGCGACACTGACCTTGTCAAACGAGTCAAGGTCCAGCGGCTTAGATGGCTGGGTCATGTAGAGCGAATGGACACCAACGCTCCGGCCCGGAAAGTCTTCGAATCCAATCCCGAGGGACGGCGCAGTAGAGGAAGACCGCGACTCAGGTGGCGCACGCAAGTAGGAGAGGACCTCAACCAACTTGGCGTGCAAAACTGGAGGCAGCTAGCTAGGGACCGAGTTGGCTGGAGAAGCATGTTGGTTGAGACCCTAGTCCGACCCGGACTGTAGCGCCACCTTAAGTAAGTAAGTAAGAATTGGGTTTTTGACCCCGATGATGGTAATTTAATTCCATTTAATGTTGCTAGTGATTTTGAATGTATTGTTATCGATTCTTTAGTCGAATATGATCTTCTACAAATAAACAAGTTTTGTAATAGTTTTAATTATTTCCTGGACTTGATCTTTGTTGATAAAGAACTATGTTCAAATACTAACACAACTATTGGTCCAGTTTTTCCAAATACAATTTATCACTTATCTCTTTGTATTAATTTTCAATTTTATCATTATCATAAACATTATGAGAAAGAAAAGTTTAAATATGAATTTAATAAGGGTGATTATCATTCGATTAGTAATTACATTAGTACATTTGATTGGCATTGTATTTTTGAAAATGAAAGTCTATTGGATGCTTATAACTTTGTAAGTAGTTCATTACGTGAAGCTCAGCTTTCTTTTCTAAATAATTATCTGCGACTTCAGAAGGAATTCGATGTACTAAAAAATTTTCTCTATAAAGATTATATTTATCGCACTGAAATGGATCTAAAGAAAAACAGCAAACGTTTTTGGTGCTTCGTCAATAATAAAAGAGGTTCAAATGGTATTCCCAGCAGCATGCACTACGCAGGGTGGATGGGCGTTGTACTATTCGGGTAGGCTCTGATTGGTGCTAACTTGGCGGCGCCCAGATGCTGTAACTTATAGTACACGTCAACTGTGCTTACTATACCTCCAAGCGGTATCCACTGGGACCTGGGATGCTCCGTCCAGAGCTGACCTGCTAAACTAGTAAGTGCGAGTGTTGAGATAAGGGAATCCGGAACAAAGAATTGTGATCGATCAACACTATAATTGCTCTGCGAACAATGACTGACTGCACGAATCTCAGTGGTCTACGAGAGCTTTTGTGTAAATGTCCCAGCGGATGAATTCGAAGGACAGAATCAACGGTGGACTTCAGCAGCCATAAAAGCAGAAATCCCTGAAAGAGCTACTCCAACATATCTGGTTTAAAGGTCTTTTGGGGTCTTTCAATACTAGGACAGGGTATTGAAGTAGAGATGGTGGCGGACGAGCTCCTGGTGAGCCAACGGCAGCACTCACACCCCTGCAGCAGGGTACTGACTCTGGATACTCCAGCCCTTTGTGTCCGAAGGGATCCAAAAGGACCTGGCCCTCCAGGTTGGGGGTTGTGCGTAGGGTTAACTACCCAACCACGTAAAAAAGATATAGTTCCGAAACAATCAACAGCCTCGGATAACGATAATGATTTCAAAGTTGACGACCCATGCAAACGAAAAAAGGACAACGACCTCCGGATCTGCACTTGGAACGTAAGATCTCTTAACGGACTAGGTGCAGCTGGAGAATTAGCGGACGCCCTGGACTGCTGCAAAGCAGACATAACCGCCATCCAAGAAGTGCGATGGAGTGGACCGGGCATAAAGACGATGAAAAACTGTGACATCTACTATGGCGACTGCTACAGACAACAGAAAAAGCGTTTATTTGGGTGCGGATTTGTCGTTAGAGGTAGACTCAGGGATAAGGTGATTAGCCAAAATCCAGTCAATGAGCGTATAATGACCATCCGCATCAGGGCTAAATTCGCCAACATTAGCCTTATATGCGCCCACGCCCCCACAGCAGAGAAAGACGACGATTCCAAAGACTGTTTCTACGAGCTCCTCGAAGAAACATATGAGCAATGCCCTAAATACGACGTGAAAATCGTTCTTGGCGATTTCAACGCAAAACTAGGGAAGGAGGACATCTTTGGAAACACAATCGGTAAGCATAGCCTCCATGACAAAACCTCCGAAAACGAATTGAGGCTTATCGATTTTGCTGTGGGGCTAAATCTTGTTGTAAGTAGTACACGCTTCCCGCATCTCAAAATTCATAAAGGCACATGGCGGTCCCAGATCAATTAACCGTCAACCAAATTGAACATGTTGCGATCGACGCAAGGCACTCTTCCAGTGTGCTAGATGTCCGAACTTTCCGAGGGGCCAACTTTGACTCGGACCACTACCTTGTTGTAGCCAAGGTACGAATGAGGATATCTTGTTCACGACCAGCACGAACAACGCTGTGAAGAGATATGACGTCGGAAAGCTACAATCGCAAGAGATTGCTAATGCCTTTTCCAATCGAGTGTCCCTTCAATTATCCTTAAATCCCGTGACGCCAGCATTAAACATCGAAGACCAGTGGCAGCAATGCCAAGAAGCCATCAGAACCGCTGCCTCTGAGGTTCTGGGTTTCACTCGGCCACCAAAACGAAACCCATGGTTCGATGAAGAATGTAGGCAGACAAATGCAGCCAAGCAAAGAGCACGACAAATGCTTTTGCAAACACGAACGAGGGCTGCTCACGATCGGTATAACGAGATTTACAAGGAGAGAAGAAGGGAAGAACACCGACTTCTCAAAAAGAAAAAGAAGCAGCATGAGAAGCGCTCGTTTGAGGAAATAGAGAGGTGCCATGACAGGAACGAGACTCGGAAGTTTTACCAAAAGGTAAAAAGATCCTGCCAGGGTGGCAAACCCCGAACTCAAGCCTGTAAAGACCAGCAGGGAAACATAGTTGTAGAGTCACAGTCGCTACTGAGGATCTGGAAAGATCATTTCTGCAGACTGCTTAACGGCGATGAGGACACAAATTCCGCTGTCAGGCAGATTGCCCCATTCAGCCTGGACGATGATCAAGAATGCAGTCCTCCCGACCTAGAAGAAGTTAAGCTTGCTATATGCAAACTTAAATCAAATAAGACTGCAGGTGCAGATGGCCTTGATGCCGAACTTTTCAAGGCAGCTGGAGATCAGTTGGAAAGGAGCTTGCACCAACTGATCTTCATGATATGGTCGGAAGAAAGCATGCCTGATGAATGGAACCTCAGTATCGTATGCCCGATCCTAAAGAAAGGAGACCCTCACAACTGCGCCAATTATAGAGGGATAAGCCTCCTTAACGTCGCTTATAAGATCTTGTCTGCTGTAATATGTGAACGTCTGAAACCCCACGTCAACAACTTGATAGGTCCTTATCAATGTGGTTTTAGACCGGAGAAGTCCACAATAGACCAAATTTTCACATTACGGCAGATCTTGGAAAAAACCCGAGAACATAATATCGATATTCACCACCTCTTTATCGATTTCAAGGCCGCGTATGACAGTATTTACAGAGACGAGCTGTACAGAGCCATGTCTAGTTTCGGCATCCCTGCAAAGCTCGTACGACTATGCAGGATGACTTTGGAGAATTCACGCTGCTCCGTCAAGGTCGGTAAAGAACTCACCGAGACCTTCAATGTCGAAAAAGGTTTTAGGCAAGGCGATAAACTGTCATGCGATTTTTTCAACATCATACTTGAACAGATTGTAAGAAACTCAAACGTCAACACCAGAGGAACAATCTTTCAAAAATCTGTGCAATTGCTCGCATATGCAGACGATATTGACGTAATTGGAAGAAAAAAGCGTGATGTCATAGGTGCTTTAGCGAGTATTGAAACAGAAGCGGCAAAAATGGGTTTGATGGTTAATGAGGGCAAAACAAAGTATATGCTGTCATCAAACAAGGACACAGAACATCGACGAATTGGACAAAACGTCACAATAGACAGACATAACTTCGAGGTAGTACAGGACTTCGTCTACCTAGGATCCGCTGTAGACACGGACAACAACATCAGTGCGGAGATCAAACGGAGAATAACTCTTGCCAACCGTTGCTTCTTTGGGTTAAGAAGGCAATTGAGAAACAAAACCCTCTCCAGAAAAACCAAGGTAACCTTATATAAGACCTTAATCATCCCAGTCCTGCTTTACGGCGCGGAAGAATGGACCTTATCGAAAGCGGATGAGGAAACCCTTGGTCGTTTCGAAAGAAAAATTCTCCGAATGATCTTTGGTCCCGTATGCGAAGGCAATGTGTGGAGAAGAAGATACAACAACGAGCTGTATGAGCTGTACCGCGACATGGTCATAGCCAGAAGAGTACGCATCGCGAGGCTACGATGGTTGGGCCATGTTGAGCGGATGGACCCAAACGCTCCGGCTCGTCGGGTGTTCGAAAGCACATTGCAGGGAAATCGCGGAAGAGGAAGACCTTGTCTTAGGTGGCGCAATCAAGTGGAGGAAGACCTCAACCGACTTGGAGTGCGAAACTGGAGAGAACTCGCCCGAAATCGAAGTCGTTATCGAAGGATGTTGGTTGAGGCCCAGGTTCACCCCGAACTGTAATGCCCACCTAAGTAAGTAAGTAAGTATGCACTACGCAGGGAAGAATTCAAGTAACCCTATTGAAATAAATAATATGTTTTGAAATTTTTTTCAGTCGGTTTATTCTTCTTCAAACACACCTCCAAATTTTACTCCAACCACCCCAGTAAATCCAAGTCAATATCAGTTCCTTAATCTTAAGTAACTTTAGATGTTGAAAGAGCCCTATGTGAACTTGATTATGATAAACAACCGGGTCCTGATGCTTTTCCTCCAATTCTCTTAAAATCATGTTTTACCGTACTTTCTGAACCATTAACTCGACTGTTCAATGAATCTCTGAAAACGGGCCATTTTTTGAGTGATTGGAAAGTCTCCTATATTATTCCCATTCACAAATCGGGACCCAAGCAAGATGTCACCAATTATCGTCCTATAAGTAAAATGTCAACCATTCCGAAGTTATTTGAAAAAATCGTTTACAGCAAATTGACTTTCATGACCAAAGATATCATTTCCCCGTTTCAACATGGTTTCGTCTCTGGAAGATCTACAGTAACTAATTTAACAATTGTTTGTAATGAGGTTATAAATAACCTTGAGTGTGGTTTTCAGTCTGATGTTATCTACACAGATTTCTCTAAAGCCTTTGACAGAGTTAATAACTATATCTTAGTAGCTAAACTATCTGCATTAGGCTTTCATTCGAGCTTCCTGCTATGGTTAGAATCATATCTGGTAGGTTGAACCCAATACGTCAACTTATGTGTCACCTATGGTGTTCTTCTTCTTCTTTTGTTAATGATATCCCTCAAACCATTGAATCGTCTCTCTGTCTTATGTTTGCAGATGATATCAAGTTACTAAAATGTATTAGAACGGCATCTGATCGAGTTCTACTTCAAAACGATATAGATAGGTTACTTTGCTGGTGTTCTGCACACCAATTACATCTTAACGTGTCCAAATGTGATTATATAACCTTTCGTCGTGGCTTTGAATTGTCAGATTTAGGAGTTATCTTTGATTCCAAACTAACTTTTTCTTTACCTGTCGACTATATTGTAGCTAAAGCTAACTCTTTGCTAGGTTTTATATCCCGAAATTCCAAAGAATTCTCATATCCTTTCACTCTCAAGGCGTTATATTACTGCTATGTTAGGCCCGTACTTGAATATGGATGGTTGTGTGGTATGGAACCCATACTATGCTGTACATTCTAATCGAGTTGAAAGCATCCAAAAACGTTTTACTAGAACAGCAATATATAGGCTTAATTGGAATATTCGAATGCCTTCTTATGGTACAAGATGTAATCTTCTTGACCTTCAACAACTTAAAACTCGAAGACGATACTTTGAGATAGTTTTTATTCGCGATATTCTTGCTTATCGAATTGATTGCTCCTTTCTACTTTCGTTGGTAAAAATAAATGTTCCTATAAGAGGGCTGTACTCGCACATAGATTATTTTTTGAACCTATTCATAGAGTAAACTATGGGACTCAATGAACCGATAACACGGTGCTTGAAACAAGCAAATCTAGTAAGCAGTCATATTGACTTTCTAAATAATATTAGTCGTGACTTATTTAAAAAAAAATGTGATGTATCAATTAATTAGTCTTTATCCTGGTGGTTAGTCTGTAAGTATTTATCTAATTATAAAGCAAAGCATGCAGCTTCATCATCTTAATTAGTCTATAAGAATATATATTAGTAACCTTTTATATAGTCTGCTTGATGAATAAATAAATAAATAAATAAATTCGACAAGACCTGTGAGATCGTTTTTGTGTCTGCATTTTAGTTAATAAATTCAACAGGATATTTGAAACAACTAACGCTCCGTATAATTTTAAAAAATCAAGGAGTTTAAAACAACCCAGACAACTACCGGGGTATTTCATTCTTGTACACTTTTGTAAAGTTATTTGATGCCATGATATTCAACAGGCTGGCACAGTTGTTGAAAGTAAAAGAAATCTAATTGAATTTCAAGCGGGGTTTAGGAAAAAAAAATCAAACTTCGAACCAATTATTCTCGTTAAAAATCTCGGTTATGAAATTCCGCTTTCTGTAATCCCGTTTTTAGAAACACCGCTTTTTCAAAATACCACCTGTTAAAATTCCGCCTCTTATAATCCCATTTTTTAAAATCTCGTTTGTTATAATTCTGCTTTTGCAATGAAACCTATAGTTGATTGCAAAAAGCGGGATAAGGAAATCAAAATGAAATAAGCCACAAGTGATTTGTTTAAAATACATTTATTGTAGCGCTAAACAAGTACCCGTGGCGTAATGGTTAGCATGTCCACCTGCTAACCCAGAGGTTCGAGGTTCGAATCCCAGCAGAGGCAAAATGCAAAAATGTTTTTCCACGGGTATCGCCTTTCGCGAGGAATTGGCAAGTCCTCCGTTAGTAAATTCATTGCCATGAAAAGCGCATTCTCAATTAGCCGTTCGGAACCGGCGAAAAATTGTAGGTCCCCTCCATTCCCTCACAAGGCATGGTTGTGAGAAATGCGCTAGGCCCAGGGGCTAATCGCTCTGTGGCGCGAACCTATTTATTTATTTTTTTTAAACAAATAACAAAAATTTCAAATATCAAAACAGAGTATTAGCTTATCGGATGGTACACTTAAAAAAAATAACATAAGAAATGAACTAAGAATCATCAACAATATTCCTTATAATTTTGTATTAGTGTAATAGTTTGTAATTTATGTGACGTGAAAAATTCTTTTTTGTAATTATGTAGACAAAAACAAATCATCAGTAGAAATCAAAAACACCCCGACGAATTTTCTTTTTGTCGAGTATTTTCAATTTTTCGTAGTTCACAAAATATTAAAATGGATTAAAACGGGATTTGCGGGATTTTAAACAGCCGGACTTGAATAAATAAGGATTTTGATCGAGCGTGATTTACAGCCAGTTAAACCTTAACATTCACGTACTTCGTAAGTCCCAAGCTCGGCGATATCAGCACGCGACTTACTTGGTGTCTCAAAGTGCTACAAAAACCGTTGAATCTGAATCTCGAGGATGCGGTATTGCTGAAAGGGTACAACAGTTATTTAAGGTCATAGTTGAAGCTTAAGTCAATTATGACCTTAAATAACTCAGAAACCGTTAGAGTTAGCAAAAAATCATATAAGACCTTTTTTGTAGAGCGTTAAATTTTCTATAAGAAGCATTATTATTTGGCATGATCTGTTCATTATTTCATAATCAAAAAAAAAAATTTTATTTTAACATCTCTGCAAATGTTTCCAAATTATAAATATTATTTATAATTCTTTTTTAAGAAATCTCAATCTTTATTTTAACTAAATGTAAATTAAAATGTTTTTACTCACGTGGTTATCATGCGCGAAGTGCAGAATTAACATTTGCTTGGTTCAACCTTATGAACGTTATATATAAAAGAAAGTCGTGTTAGTTACACCACCCATAACTCAAGAACGGCTGAACCGATTTGTCTGAAAATTGGTGAGGAGGGAGCTTAGGACCCGGAGACGGACATAGGATACTTTTTATCCCTATATCCCTATGGGAATGACATCAATGCAATGCGTTAGTTTTCCTTATATATAAAACACTGTACTGTAAAAAAAAAACCAAAAAAAAATTGACTTACATATAGTGAGAAATAAATTTGATTTTTGTATGAAATCAATATCAAATAAAAAAAGCATCTTCTGTAGGAAGCACTTCCGGATACCCAGGAACCGCATCGCCATGCTTCCATCTTAAAAAATTCTTCGATATAGCATTCCATTGCCAACTCCGAGTAAAGCAAAGTTTGTGCAAACGGATCGATCTGCCATCGCAAAGAAATTTGTCAATGTACATAGTTGCTAAAAGTGTTTCAGCACATTGCATAGCATTCGAAGCCGTGAAATACACTTCTTGACCATTCTCCAGATGCACCGCCAAATGCACAACAGTTAACATAACGACCAACTTGATAGCGTGATATTTCATTGTTGGTATTTGAGGATTGCAATCCAAAAGCCGCCATATCGCTGCCTTTTGTTACATATTTCTTGAATTGCAGTACTCAACGTTGCAATGCGTCTTAAACGCTTTAGAAGTAAGTGGCGAATATGGAAATATGGGACTGGGGAACCCTTTATTGAATATTTTAAGCCTGGATCTAGCTAAGGCAGGGCATTCGCAGAAAATGTATTCAGCTGTTTCTATGTCTTCAAGACAGAGACGACAGGTGTCATCTTGGCTGATGCCCATGTTTTTAAGATGATACTTGAGAGAAGTGAAGAACTCCGTAAGTAACTTTGCGTCACGTTTGCTCATGTCAAGAATTTCTTTCATACGTTTGTGGGATAAGTCAATGAATAGTTTTGACTGACGATGGCCATTTCAAATAAATCGGTTCAATAGTTTGGGCGGTAAATATAAGCAAAGAGAAACAGACAGACAGAGTTAATTTCGGATTTATAATGTTACTAAAGTCTTCCATTCCCGTGGGAATATGAGGGCCGTTTCCGGAGGATGACTTAAAGTTTATATTACTCGGGAATAGTGTAGTATTCTAACGGTGGACATTTTTTGAAATGTGTGCTGTATATTCCAAGTTCCCGTTCCCATGGGAATACAGGGATAAAACATATTGCATAACATATATGTCCATCCTCAGGTTCTAGACTGTCTCTGAACGAAAATTCATATAAACAGGTTCAATAGTTTGGGCGGTTAATGGTAACAAAGAGAAACAGACAGACAGATTTAACTTCGTACTTATAATATTAGTAAAGACTCCCGTTCCCGTGGAAACATGGTGACCATTCCCGTAAGGAATATGGGGATGAGTAAAAGATTATGTTGCTCGGGGATTATGGAGCATTCCAACGGTGGAAGAGTTTTTGAAATCGGTGCTGTAGTGTCAAAGTTCCCGTTTACGTTCCTGCTCCGGTGGGAATATAGGGAAAAAATATATAGCCTATGTCCCTCTTCAGGTTCTGAACAATCTTTGTACAAAATTTCATTGAAATCAGTTTATTAGTTTGGGCGGAAGATGGTTACATAGAACGACGAACAGACAGAGCTTCTTTCACACTTATTATATTAGTAAGGACTCCCGTTCCCGTAGGAATATGTGGATGAATTAAAGTTTATGTTACTCAAGAATAGTGTAGCATTCTAACGGTGGAAAAATTTTTGAAATCGGTGTTGTAGTTTCTAAGTTCCCGTATACGTTCCCGTTCCCGTGGGAATATAGGGATAAAATGTATAGCCTTTGTCCTTCTTCAGGTTCTAGACTATCTCTGTACAAAATTTCATTTAAATCAGTTAGGTAGTTTGGGCAGGAGACGGTAACATAGAAAGCCGGACAGACAGAGGGACTTTCACATTTATAATATTAGTTAGGATTAGGATTAGGATTTGTTAATTTATTTTAAACAGAAAAAAAACGTCTCAACTCATTCAAAGCTGTATTAGCATTTTCATTTGGTCGTTCAATAACCTCTATTTCAATGTATTCGATGTTGCCACTTTCTTCATCGTCGTTGTTATGATGCTCCCATATTGGTGCCTCTCTTCTCACTTCTAAGTTTTGTAAAATGCAACAAGTAATTATAATTTTCCCAGCAACAGTGGGCTGCATACGGAGGTGATTCAAACAAGGAAACTTTTCTTTCAATATGCCTAAAATAATTTAATGATTAAGAATGCAAAGTTGAACTAGTAAGTACTTACCAAAACTATTCTCAACAATTCGCCTAGTTCTTTTTTGTGCTCGGTTAAATCGTTGTTCCACTGGATTGTCTGGGTTGGTCCTATATGGTGTTATTAACCATTCATACTTGAAGAATAAGCACTATCTCCTAAAAGAACTGCATTCGGAAATGGGCGGTAACCCGCGTTAAAATTTGCTGCCAAACGGGAATTTCTCAGTACCCTTGCATCATGTACACTTCCTGGCCAACTTACATTAACAGCGTAGAAGGAACGATCAGGGCCACAAACCATCATTGAATTTAAAGCATGCTTTCCATGCCTATTTACGAAGTTTTCCTCATTTATTTTGGGTGCATCGATGTTTATCATCGTCCCGTCAATACATCCAGCTACACGTGGAAAACCTCCTTGAGAAAAAAACTGTGAACTATTTCCGAAGAATTATCTGGCCAGCAAATGGTGTTTGTTAGAAGTTCATAAATTATTGCGTCTGAGACTCGGTGTACTACCCTGCAGACTGTTGCCTTGTTTATTCCGTGCATGGATGCAACTCCGTGGTATTGCGCTCCATTTCCCATCCAACGTAGTGTACACAAAAGTTGTTGTATGGGACTTAGACACATATTCCGTTGACTGCAATATTGCAACTTATGTCCTATTTTGGATAAAACAAATTCTATATTTGTTTTTGTCAAGCGAAAACTTTAAACTGTTTGCAAATTATTTGCAATTTCGAAATTTATTCTCAGTTTAACACCTCTTACATAACTATAATTATACTCGTCGTTTTCAAAAAGTCGTTCAAAGCGATTCATTTTAATTTAATATTTACTAATCCCGAACTTAACACTTCAAAAGGTGAACTGCAAATGAAATTTTTTCTTTGCAAATTATTGAAAAGCTTTGCAGAATATGAAATGCAAAGTGCAAAGTCTTTTTGTTTGGTAAAACGAAATCAAAGAATTCTTTGCAAATTGGCTTAACTTTGCACTTTTCTGAAAAGTACTTTTCACTTTGCAGATTGGCGTTTGGTGCAACGGAATTTGCAAAGAGGGAATTTTTGTTTTACTTTTCAAAAAAATAATTTCCTCTTTGCAAATTGGCGTTTGGTGCAACGAAATTTGCAAAGTAAAAGTGAAAAGTTGCAAAGTGCAAAGTGAAAAGTGGTTGGTGCAATAGGGCCCAGCACTTGCATCCGGGTCTGTGAAGGTTCTAGTTCGAAGCTGGACGAAAATTAATTATAACACGAATTGTAATGAGGTGTTAGTTGAAGACCCTCTCTAAGAATGACCTTGAAAGACAACTTTATATCTGCCTATTTATACCAACAGCGTTATTAAAAATCGAATGTTCAACTTCTCACTTCTTCTATGTGTGCAATCTAGGGGCTGCAAGCGATCTATGTATGCTCTTATTACGCACAAACAGATCCAAAAATCAATTGGCTTACTAAACTCGTCAACAGTCATTAATCATTATCATTAATAATGTTGATATTCAAGCAGTTGGTATTTTCGGAATTCTTATGAAGTTGGTTAGTCACACAACCCCCAATCTGAATAGCAAAAACCTTTTAGGAACCACTCACTCCTTCAATATGCTTCCGTATTTTCCTGATGTCCACCTGTCGACTTAAAAAATTGAGTTAACTCGCTGCCACAATCTAAAAGGGATGTGATGGTACCCAGAGCATTAAGCCTCGGATAGTCTTAGTCAGTGATTTCATAACTTGAAGAGTATTTAATGTATTGCTATTTTTCCTTTCTCAACTCTCGCACTCATTTCATTTCAGTTCTCAATTCGCTTCCTGCTGAAAGAGATAAGTACACATGGTATGCCACGAGCAAGTGGATTCCAAATCTGAACTACGACAAAGTTTCGACAGCATTGTATAGTCTACTCCAATTAAATTTAAAAGAACTGTTGAATATTTTTATTTCACTATGTTTCATTTTTTTACTCTTGTGACAGCTCATGACAACTTTTGCAATTTAGTAAAGTCCTAAAAGAACTTAAAGACGACGAGGAAATAAAACTTACTAGTGACATTTTACGACATTTACTGACAGAGTTTTCCTGGTGATAGCTTGTTATAGTTTTCGTTGCTGGTGGTGGTATTAGTTTTATAGCCAGGTTAATGGAAAATACGAAGCTTTTTTTATACAAAAATTATAAAAAAAATAAATAGGGTGGCGCAACAAAGCGAGGAACCCCTGAGTCTAGCGTATTTCTCACAACCATGCCTTGTGAGGGAATGGAAAAAAATTGTAAAGAAAATTAATTAATTGAATTTCACGCGACTCCGACGCGACAACGTGTTCAATGTTGATACATTGTTGTTGAATGAAGGTAATTTCTGCTACTACTTTGTTGCGGTATATTTTACCACAACAAGTTAGACCTTTATTTTTTCTTCCTCTTCCCATTTTCACCCCTCCTTTTGTTGTGGCTTCAAGGTGCTGGCAGAGTACAAAGCAACCCTAGTCCATCAGCTAGTGGTGTACTTCAAAGCATTTTGGAAAAGCAACCCAAATAGGTACCCCGTCATTGAGCCAGTGGACGCGGCTGGAGACTCAAGCAGCAGCGACAATAAGAACCAGGAAGTTTCTGGAGAAAGCCCATCGCAACAGCAGCAGCAGCAGGTTACTAACAACCTAATATTTGTACAATAAGGTAGAGATTAGCTTCCCACCTTTAACACACTGATATATATTAGTGATCTTCGGATTTTGGCATTTGAAGCCTTTTTCAATATAAACGGCCAAGAGCCCAACGTAATGGCTGAGTGCCCACCGTAAAGGCCGATTGCCCAACCTAAAGTGCTTTACCTTAGCAAGGAAATGACTCTTTATAGAATTATAGCCATTCCCCCAAATCTGTGGCGCGAAGGTTCACCGAAGTAGTTTAGTAGTTTTCGCGAAAAATGACGAATCCTCGTTAACTGAATCCTAGCTTAAATAGTTTTCTTGCACAGTGTAACTTGGGTCGGTTGGGCCGAGGGAATTTGTTTAAAGAAATAGTTTTTCAATTTTCTATTCTGGAATGGATTGAAATGGAACAGGTCTGGATTCGTTCATTCAGGCAAGTTGTTGCGAATCTCTAACGACCAAGAGATTCACAACGAAATTGTTTAAGAGCGATGGATGCGTTTCGCCTACGGCGCAATCTCCAGCGAATTTGCTGAGAGTATTGCAGATACCCCGTGACAAACCTCCACGACTCTGATTGGTTGAAGTGAGTGGAATTTGCTGAACGCGCCGATGAACGAAGAGACCGCCAAGAAGATGGCACTTCTTGGTTGACCTCTAAAAAGGACACTGTGCCACAGAGTTTTGAAGATTGAGAAATTATTCGGCCATTTTATAATCGAGTGCTAAAATTTGTAATTGTGATAGAGTTTGTGTTTGCACTTTGGCAGGAAGGCCAAGTTCAACACTGTTTTGAATCCGTGCAGGAAAGCTCCAAGCAG
The DNA here is from genome assembly GCA_914767635.1 of Melanostoma mellinum. NCBI lineage: Eukaryota > Metazoa > Arthropoda > Insecta > Diptera > Syrphidae > Melanostoma > Melanostoma mellinum. The sequence continues at coordinate 158,416,221 of OU612058.1, read as the reverse complement.
GCAGGAATTCGGAAGGGTTAGTGCCAGTACGGGCAAGAAAACTCAGGCAGGATTCGTCAGCAGAAAAAGTTAAGTATTTTCCCATAAAAGTGAAGAAGTGTTAGTAGTACGTTTGTTTTGGCTTTGACTATTGAGGCATATTGTTGTTTCGGTAACCCTTCGCCTTTCGTAATTAATCCTGAGATTGCAGGACGTGCGACCTCCATTTAACCTTTTAGTCTGTTCGGGAAAATTCCCAAGGAGTCGTTTGTTTGCGGGTGCATTGTGCACATACTTTATTGTTTGCATTTTAACCTGGGTAAAACCCATCTTCGATCATTAAATATCATACCATTTAAATTGTTAACTGGCTCTTTGCCAGACTTTGCATACTTTGTACACCAATTTGCTTATGAAAAGATTTCAGGTTTTATGCCTATACTTGTAAAGGTTTCCTGAACAAAATATAGTTTTATTCCTTTTGGAAAATAATCGCGTTTTAATTCTATTTGAAGACCATTTTCAGTGTTGAAGTTGGTTTGGAAATTCCAAACAAAAATTTCCTGACGCCCTTTATTGTATGAAACACCCAGTTGTGTGTTTTGATTGATTCGTATTCTTTTCATTAATTCCCTGCTTTTATTAAATCATTCATACCTACGTACCAATAAAAACTACCTACGGACTACCCCTTGCTGAGCAGCTGGCATTGGCAGCATATTATCTTGCTACCTTGTGCATTATTTTCCTTTAAAATCCACCCAGCTGTCATTTGACAGTTCACCCTAAAATTAAATTCGATCAACATCGCCGCGGCACATCGGTGTGCATATTTTATCTTCCCGCGTTATAAATAAGTAATTAATATTTTGTTGCGATTAACTAACGTATTAATTTGATATCATCCAAGTTGTGGATTCGGTGGTAATTTGTTTTGTCGGGAAAAAGTGCAACAACTTCTATATTCTATATTCTTTATATTAACTATTCACGGGGTGATATTTTATATAAATGTAATTACGTTGGGGTTACCCTTTTGCATCGGCTTTTGCTTAATGGAAACATGGTTTAATCTACAAAATGACAGTGTCTACTACTTCTATATATATTAGCTATTCACGGGGTGATATTTTATATAAATGTAATTACGTTGGGGTTACCCTTTTGTATAAGCATCGTCTTTTGCTTAATGGAAGCATGGTACACGCTTAACCTAAGAAATCAACACTTCGATTGCTTTCTTTGGTTTTCCTTTATAAAACGCTGTCGATAGAGCCTCGCAATTTTCATATTTTTTTATTTTTGAAGGTGAAATGAAGAGGTCGGTTTTACTATGCCGTGGAAATATTTGACTGACAAAACCTCTGCTTCGTATTGATGCAGTGTCAGACAATGAAAAGCGTAATACGTTGTACTATAAGAAGTCGGTGTTTTTTCACTCAAGTGGTAATAACAAGGAACCACTTAAATGAACAGTGACACGAGTAGGAATAGCTACCGCGATAGCCGGTTGCCACTTGCCAGTTGCCACATCAAGAGTAGTTTATTCTACGAAATGACAGTGTCAGTAAAAGGCAATAACCTACTCCACAATTTTATAATCGAGTTTAAGGAATAAACTTTGGGCAAAACCGATACCAACTTTTTTCCTGCCTGCAGTGTAATATTTAAAGATGTTAAGCTTGGTAAGATATACAGACATACAGGGTTCTGTCAATTTCGTTTAAAATGGTTCGACAAAGAATGCAGGTCAGCAAATGCAGTCAAACAAAAAGCACGTTGAATGCTGATGCAAAAACGAACGAGGGCTGCTTTCGACCAGTATAACAAAATTTACAAGGAGAAAAGAAGGGAAGAACACCGAACTCTCAAAAAGAAATAGAAGCAACATGAGAAGCGCTTGTTTGGGAAAACTGAAAGATGCCATGACAGGAACAAGACTCGGAAGTTTTACCAAGAGGTAAAAAAGTCCATGCTAAGGTTGCAAACCCCGAACTCAAGCAGGAAAACTTAGTAATAGAGTCGCAGTCGCTACTGAGGACCTGGAAAGGCCACTTCTGCAAACTGCCTGACGGCGATAAAGACATTTCGCTGTCAGAATGTTAAATTCTACTTGGACGATGATCAAGAATGCCGTCCTCCCAACATACCAGAAGTAAAGCTTGCCATATATGCAAACTTAAAACAAATAAGATTTCAGGTGCAGATGGCCTTGATGCTGAACTTTTCGATGCAACTGGAGATGAGTTGAAAAGGAGAATGCGCCAGCTGATGTGCATGATATGGAAAACATGTCCGATGAATGGAAGCTCAGTATCGTATGCCCGATCCTTAAAAAGGGAGACCATCACAATTGCGCCAATTATAGAGAGATAAGCCTCCTTAACGTCGCCTATAAGATTTTGTCTGCTGTAACATGTGAACGTCCGTGGTTTTAGATCAGAAAAGTCCACAACCGACCAAATTTTCACATTATGGCAGATCTTGGAAAAAAGCCGACTTGCTCAGTGCCATGTCTAGTTTCGACATGCCTGCACAACTCGGGCGTCTACGCAGGATTGCTTTGGAGAATTCACGCCAGTCCGTCAAGGGAGATAAAGAATTTACTAAGCCCTTTCATGTCGAAGAAGACATAGCTTCAAGGAATTACAGGACAACATCAGTGCGGATATCAAACGGACAATAACTCTTGCCAAGAAGGCAACTGTGAAACAAACTCCTCTCAAGGTAACCGTTTGTTAGATTTTTATCATTCCAGTCCCGCTTTATGGCGTGAAAGCATGGATCTTATCGAAAGTGGATGAGGAAACCCTTGGTCGTTTATTCTCCGAATGATGTTTGGTCCTGTATGCGAAAACAATGTGTGGAGAAGAAGATACAACAACAATCTGTATGAGCTTTACCCCCACATGGGCATAGCCAGATCCCTCTTTACCAATGGGCCAGAGGCCCTGAGCCCCGCAATCACCAGGGGCCCCCAAATTGCTGAAACAACACTCAACCTCTTTTAGTCTATTTTCAAGAAAAAAATATATTTCGATGCATTTAACAACAACCTTTGTTGAACATTTTAAATCACATTCCCTCCGAAACTATATTCAAATTCAAACAAAAAAAAGGGGTCACTCAAGTAATAATCAGGACAAAGGTGTTTTCATTTCAGGGCACTTTTGAAAATCCAATCAGAAAAAACATCCCTATGTACGTGTATCTTACAATCGAGGTTAAATGGTGTTGTCAAGACGGGAAAACTTCTTGTGTATTCTGACATTTGCGATGCGATGGACCGAAAGGTTTACTATTGATTTGAATTTTTGCCTGTTTTCACTAATTGTGAGTTTTTTTATTTTTTGCTGTCTATTGTTAATGTAGGCGTTGCATTTGTGTAGAGACTGTCCCTACTCCTTATTAGATATAGGTACTTTGGAATGAGCGGCACTAAATTTTTTAAGATTTCAAAGATGGAGTGTATTGACTACTCACTTAGGTTCAAAAAAAGTTGTCTCTTCACCGTATTTCGTAAGGATAGATGCATGATTAAAACTAATAAGATTAGAGGGGGTGGTGTACTTGTTGCCGTTCGCTCTTCTCTTGTATGTCACGAGATTCAGCTACCTACGTTATCATCTGATTTGGATGTTGATCAAATTGCTGTGTGTGTGTCTATAAGCGGTTCCAGAGATGTCTTCATTATTTTAAGTTACATACCGCCAGGTAGTTCTTTTGAATTATTCAAATTGCATGTTGAAAATTGCAAGTTTACTTTAAATAATTTAAATTCCAACCAAAGTCCAATTATTTTATGAGACTTCAATTTATGCAATGTGAATTGGGTTTTTGACCCCGATGAAGGTAATTTAATTCCATTTAATGTTGCTAGTGATTTTGAATGTATTGTTATCGATTCTTTAGTCGAATATGATCTTCTACAAATAAACAAGTTTTGTAATAGTTTTAATTATTTCCTGGACTTGATCTTTGTTGATAAAGAACTATGTTCAAATACTAACACAACTATTGGTCCAGTTTTTCCAAATACAATTTATCACTTATCTCTTTGTATTAATTTTAAATTTTATCATTATCATAAACATTATGAGAAAGAAAAGTTTAAATATGAATTTAATAAGCGTGATTATCATTCGATTAGTAATTACATTAGTACATTTGATTGGCATTGTATTTTTGAAAATGAAAGTCTATTGGATGCTTATAACTTTCTAAGTAGTTCATTACGTGAAGCTCAGCTTTCTTTTCTAAATATTTATCTGCGACTTCAGAAGGAATTCGATGTACTAAAAAATTTTCTCTATAAAGATTATATTTATCGCACTGAAATGGATCTAAAGAAAAACAGCAAAGGTTTTTGGTGCTTCGTCAATAGTAAAAGAGGTTCAAATGGTATTCCCAGCAGCATGCACTACGCAGGGTGGATGGGCGTTGTACTATTCGGGTAGGCTCTGATTGGTGCTAACTTGGCGGCGCCCAGATGCTGTAACTTATAGTACACGTCAACTGTGCTTACTATACCTCCAAGCGGTATCCACTGGGACCTGGGATGCTCCGTCCAGAGCTGACCTGCTAAACTAGTAAGTGCGAGTGTTGAGATAAGGGAATCCGGAACAAAGAATTGTGATCGATCAACACTATAATTGCTCTGCGAACAATGACTGACTGCACGAATCTCAGTGGTCTACGAGAGCTTTCGTGTAAATGTCCCAGCGGATGAATTCGAAGGACAGAATCAACGGTGGACTTCAGCAGCCATAAAAGCAGAAACCCCTGAAAGAGCTACTCCAACATATCTGGTTTAAAGGTCTTTTGGGGTCTTTCAATACTAGGACAGGGTATTGAAGTAGAGATGGTGGCGGACGAGCTCCTGGTGAGCCAACGGCAGCACTCACACCCCTGCAGCAGGGTACTGACTCTGGATACTCCAGCCCTTTGTGTCCGAAGGGATCCAAAAGGACCTGGCCCTCCAGGTTGGGGGTTGTGCGTAGGGTTAACTACCCAACCACGTAAAAAAGATATAGTTCCGAAACAATCAACAGCCTCGGATAACGATAATGATTTCAAAGTTGACGACCCATGCAAACGAAAAAAGGACAACGACCTCCGGATCTGCACTTGGAACGTAAGATCTCTTAACGGACTAGGTGCAGCTGGAGAATTAGTGGACGCCCTGGACTGCTGCAAAGCAGACATAACCGCCATCCAAGAAGTGCGATGGAATGGACCGGGCATAAAGAAGATGAAAAACTGTGACATATACTATGGCGACTGCTACAGACAACAGAAAAAGCGTTTATTTGGGTGCGCATTTGTCGTTAGAGGTAGACTCAGGGATAAGGTGATTAGCCAAAATCCAGTCAATGAGCGTATAATGACCATCCGCATCAGGGCTAAATTCGCCAACATTAGCCTTATATGCGCCCACGCCCCCACAGAAGAGAAAGACGACGATTCCAAAGACTGTTTCTACGAGCTCCTCGAAGAAACATGAATATAGATGTTGCGATACTATAGGCATCTGTTTTTCGTTAGGAAAAGTAACCCTTCATTCAATAGACGAGCCAGTTGAACCCCTTGAAGAACATTTTTCTTATAAAGCAAATCAGTCTCACCGTTTTTTAGAAAAACATAAGGAAATATAATACGTACAAGCTTCCATATGACATCTTTTGGGGCGGATAGCATTGTTTCGATGTATGGATTTTGTACGACTTTCACAATCCAAGGGAAACCAGCGGGTGTTCCTAACAAATTTTGGGTTTTAGTAATTTTGTGTGAGCAAGGCTTTGATTGGACACCAACGCTCCAGCCCGGAAAGTCTTCGAATCCAATCCCGGGGGACGGCGCAGTAGAGGAAGACCGCGACTCAGGTGGCGCACGCAAGTAGGAGAGGACCTTAACCAACTTGGCGTGCAAAACTGGAAGCAACTAACTAGGGACAGAGCTGGCTGGAGAAGCATGTTGGTTGAGGCCCTGATCCGACCCGGACTGTAGCGCCACCTTAAGTAAGTAAGGCTTTGAATGATTTTAACCTGAGCAATAACGCCCGAATAGCATCGAATGAGAGGAAAAATAGAATCATATCAAACAATTTTTTTATATGCAAAAAGAAACCAGGGCCCTATTGCACCAACTACTTTTCACTTTGCACTTTGCAACTTTTCAAAATAATAATTTCCTGCAAAGTAAAAGTGCAAAGTGTTTCACCAAAAATGAAAAGCCCATGACTTTGCACTTTGCAGTCTCTGATGTTTTTTTGCAAAGTGAAAAGTGTGGGCGTTTCACCAACTAAAAATGTAACTTTTCATTTTCAGTCGCATTTTGAAAAGTTGCAAAGTGAAACAATTGAAATAGTTTCAACTTCTTTTCGATGTAATGACTAAACTAAAAACGTTAAGGCCTTTTTTTTCACTAAAACAACGACATCCTTTTAAATCGCTGTCAATTTTGTTGCACTTTACTTAATCATTTGTTTATTTTCTCTAAATTGTTATTTGGAATGTTGCTATAATGCTGCAATTATTGCTGTAGGTACACAACATTTGTGCAAAAAAAAGATCGAGTTTTTGATATCTACACCATTATTTTAACAATTGTTATTGCAATTTTTTTATTCATTTCTTGAATCATTATTTCAAACAAAATTGACCTTAATATACAGTTAGTAGAGGTAATTAGTTTGAACTAGTATAAAATGCATTAATTATAAGAACAAGTGGCGAGAGCAATTAACAAATACTAATTTTAGTATATAAACACACAAGACACAAGTTAAACCTTTATTGAAGTTTTTTTTTCACAACCACAAATTTTTGCATGTGATTTATATTTAAAGTGACCATAGGAAAACCCAAGGGCTTCAACGAAGGAATCTTATTGAAAAAAATCACGTTAAAATTTATTTCAAAATCTTGGATACCTCACACCTTGTTGTAAAAACTTGTTGGAATGACAAAAGATAAGGTTTGCCAAACCTTTTATATTTTATTTAGTTCCTGTGCATGTTGAAACTGAGATAGTCGTTCATATCCAATTCCCTAAACTCGCCCTGAATGTCAACATTCAGCTATCACAGCGAGGAAAATTACGAGTGAAGGCATTGGACTAGCACTGATCCAAGAACCCTGGACCTATGGGGGACAAATTAAAGGTCTATCCATTAGAAATACGAAGGTAATATGGGATAAAGAGTCAATCTCTCCTAGAACAGCAATCATAGTAAGGAACGATATTAATCATTTCTGCCTTTCAGAGTTTATGACGAGAGACCTGGTTGCAATCCAGGCCTCAATCAACATCGGAGGCCAAACCAGGTGGGTGGTAATCGCATCAGGGTACTTTCCGGGAGATGAAGCGAACATTCCTCCCGCTGAGGTAAAGAAACTGGTGGATTACTGCCGGAGGAAGAAGTTACCAATACTGGTAGGTTGCGACGCAAACGCACACAACACCATCTGGGGTAGCACAGACACGAATCAAAGGGGTGAGTACCTTTTAGAATTCTTTTTAGAAAAATGCTAAGAAATTTACAATATAGGGAATACTCCTACCTTTGTTACTAGAAATAGGAAAGAAGTACTAGATATTACCTTCGGTTCTACAGTCCTGAAAAACTGTATCAGTAACTGGAGGGTCTCGAATGAGCCTTCTCTATCAGATCACAGGATAATTGAATTTGTTCTAGATGGAATTCTTTGTGGGAATACTCCTAGGAGAAATCCAAAAAGAACCAACTGGGATCTATATAGAGACGGTGCGGGTGCATAACTTCACATGGGTCATAATTTCACCTATAGTGGGTTATAATTTCACTTTTTTCGGGTGAAGTTATGTCCCACCTTAGGTGAGCAACAATTTCACCTGAAATTTGTGTGAAATTATTTCCCACCTACATTGTAAAAAATCTTTAGAAATCCAATCAGTCAAAAGCCAACAAAAATTATAAATTGTAATCAATTTATTGAAACATTTTTATTAACAAAAAATATCAAAAGCTGTTATTTATAAAAAAAAAAATTATTCTTATGAAAGGTACTTTATATCATGAGCAGAGAAGGTTCTTGGTTGATGGAACATTCAACATTGTTCCAACATCCACTGGCTACAAACAATTATTAATTGTGCACTTTGCATACGCAGAACATGTGAGTATTAAAGGCTGTTTACTTTTCAAAGTGATTGTAAGTTTTTGAAATCATCTTCAAAAATTATTAGTTAATCATAAAAACTGGCAATGCATAAGTTTTTATAACAAAATCTTATACATATTCCGTTATACTGCACAATATAAATTAAAACTTAGAAATATGTTCAAATATAGTGTAGCTTTCATAAATCAATTATTGAAATTACGAACTTCGACATCATATATTTTCAAAAACAGATCTCTCGTTTTAGTAAATTATATTATATAGAAATAGTGTGAATAAACAAGCGTTGTTGGCGCTAAGCAGTAAAGCGGCCGAAGAAAAAATTGCGCATGCGTGGGAAATAATTCACACAGAAGTGAAATTCTGGCCCACAAAAAAGTGAAGCTAATTCCCACCTAAGGTGGGACATAACTTCACCCGAAAAAAGTGAAATTACAACCCACTAGAGGTGAAATTATGACCCATGTGAAGTTATGACCTGTGAAGTTATGCACCCGCAGTCCCGCACCATAGAGACAATCTCACATACAACATAGGAAATATAGCCACTAACAGGGAACCCAAAAGTCGTCTGGAGCTTGAAAATGCGGTAAGCGAGCTTAATACAGCTATGATTGATGCATATGAATCAAGCTGCCCCCTAAGCTCCGCAAACAAGAAAACAGATGCCCCCTGGTGGAACAAAAACCTAGAAGCGCAAAGGAAGAGGGTAAGAAAACTCTTCAACAGTGCAAAAAGTAACAGCAACTGGCATGCTTACCATGCGGAACTTACAGCCTATAGTAAGGAAGGGAGGAAAGCAAAAAGAAGAAGCTTCGTAGACTTCTGTGAAAGCATAACAACAACCCCGGCAGCAGGCAGACTTTATAATGCCCTTTCAAGGGAAAAGTCACAAACCACCATGGCCTTGAAATACGCTGACGGCAGTTTCACAGAAAATGAAGAGCAAAGATCGCTTCTCCTGCTTAACACTCACTTCTCTGGAAGCATACTAACAACAGGATATAATAGACCTATACCTGTGCACAGTACTGATAAGCAAGACTGGAAGACAGCAACGATAGTTTGCTCGAAGAAAAGGCTAGAATGGGCATTAAGTACCTTTCAACCCTTCAAAACTCCAAGGGTAGATGGAATCTTTCCCGCATTATTACAAATGGGAAAAGAAGTGATTCTACTACACTTACTCAAAATTATCAGAAGCAGTCTGGCTCTAGGGTACATACCTAGAAAGACACAACTCATCCTAAATCTTTCAGGCCAATAAGCTTAACATCCTTTGTACTGAAAACCATGGAGAAGGTGATCGACAACTTCTTAAGATCAGAAATACTAGTGTGTAATCCACTAAACACTAGACAGCATGCATACAGAGCAGGTAGATCTACAGAAACTGCCCTATACCATCTCTCAACCACTATTCAAAAAGTAATCGACTCAAAGGAAACAGCGATCGGCTGTTTCTTGGATATTGAGGGTGCCTTTGATAATACCTCACACGAGGCGGTTAACAAAGCACTTCAGAGGAAGGACACTCCGATTACAATAATAAAGTGGGTTAGTGCAATGCTAAGTACAAGAACGGCAGAAACACACTCTAGCCAAACGATTCAGAGAATCATCACTACGAGAGGCTGCCCACAAGGAGGGGTCTTGTCACCTCTACTTTGGAGTCTAGTAGTAGATGAACTATTAGAAAAACTAACCACGCAGGGCATAAGATGCATTGGATATGCTGATGACATCACATTATTAGCCTGTGGGAAATATGAAGAAACCCTATGCGATATAATACAGAGGGGTCTGGCAATCACGAAAAAATGGTGTACATCTGTAGGACTGAACATCAACCCCACAAAAACTACGATTGTACCATTCACCAGAAGAAGACTCCTACCACTCATGAAAGAAATTACACTGGATGGAGTAACCATAGTACCCACAACAGAGGTCAAGTATCTAGGCGTGATTCTAGATAGTAAACTCCTGTGGAGAAAACAAGTTGAAGCAGCTACTGAAAAAGCTAAGAAAACCTTAATGATATGCAAAAGTATAGCAGGAAGATCATGGGGTTGTAAACCGAGCATTATTCGGTGGATGTACATAATGATGGTAAGACCTATCCTTACCTATGGAGCGGTAGTCTGGAACAAGAGAGCGGACCAGGTGACCACCAGAAAAACATTAGAAAAAGTACAAAGACTTGCGTGCATATGCATATCAGGAGCAATGAGAAGCTGTCCAACTGCAGCTTTGGAAGTATTGCTAAACCTGACACCTTTGCACCTGGCAATAAGAAGCATCTCAAATGCAACGATTGCTAGATTTGCCAAAGAAACTGAGTGTGTCCTGAAATCTAGCGAAAAGAGCATAATATCGAAAGAGTTAGCACTCATTGACTTTCCTCGGGATAGCAAGACCAAGGAATTCAAATTCGATAAACTCTTCAGCGTTGAGCTAAGTAACAAAAAGGCATGGCAAGGTGAGAAAGAGACCTACTCAATGAAGACCCATGCAATAAAATGGTACACAGATGGCTCAAGAACAACTGAGGGAACTGGAGCAGGAATTTTTGGGCCAAGAGCAAAAATTTCAGTACCTATGGGAAGAATGTCAAGCATATTCCAAGCAGAAGTCTATGCAATAGGCAAATGCGCGGAAGTAAACATTGACAGGAAATATAATAACAAACATATTGCAATAATGACGGACAGTCAAGCTGCAATTAAGGCCCTACGATCCTACACAATCTCCTCAAAACTTGTCAGCGAATGCATTGACAAATTGAACAAACTGGGCAGTAATAACAAGGTTACAATCTACTGGGTACCAGGACATGTAGGAATCATAGGCAATGAACAGGCAGACGAACTGGCAAAGACAGGAGCCGGATTACCACTCACTGGACCGGAACCTTTTTGTGGAATAACAGAAAGCCACATTAAGAATGAAATCAAAAAGTTGGAGGAAGACAACAGAGCTAAACACTGGAATGACCTCCCCAAGATGCGCCAAGCCAAACTTCTACTTGGCACTTTCAACAAAAAACGTTACAAAGACGTAATAAAACTGAATAGAAACAATGTAAGAATGCTAGCCGGGTTTTTAACCGGACACTGCAGGCTAAGAAAACATCTAAAAGTACTAGGCATAGAGAGCGACGACCAATGCAGATATTGCAACGAACAGGAAGAATCTCCTGATCACCTCCTAGGTGAATGCGAAGCTCTAATACACCAAAGAAAGAAGTACCTAGGATCCTACTATGTAGAGGAGAGGGAGCTAAAACTCCTAAGCGTAACCCAGATACTAAGTTTCATCAAAGGAACTAGTCTGGATGAAGTACTTTAATTAAGGAATATCACTTAAGAAGTATAGGGGGTACAATAGATCTAAACAGGTCGAGGTACAATACAAAACCCCAATTTTCATTCATTCATTTAGTTCCTGTGCATGTTGAAACTGAGGTAGTCGTTCATATCCAATTCCCTAAACTCGCCCTGAATGTCAAACTGAGTGTTTTTTTAACCCTGGCCGGTTTGCCCTTAACACGCAGTAGGTTTTTTCTGGGGTGAGTTTCGATAATGAACAGGGCTGTCAAATGGCATATGTATTTTTTTTTCAATTGACAAGAATGTGTATTGATTTTGTGGTTTAGCGCTTTTTGAGGACTGGAAAACCAATAATATTTTTAGACAACCCATAGGCTTGTCAAGGGTAAAGTTCAACGAACACACTTATTATTGTTTTTAATGATTGTTTGGCAAAAAAAAAAAGTACTCATACGCCACAGTAACCTGCCAAATAATAAAATGCCGTCTCAGCTGCGTTAGCTCCTCACGTTTTATATTTGCTGTGCAGTAAAAACTGGTGGAATGTGTTAGTTTGCCGCCCATAATACGTACCGGTGCTCAAAACAACTCAAAATTTAGGGGCAGATTTGATTTGATTTTGTATTAGTTTGAAATTATTGTGATGGTGCCTGTCCATACGTGTTATGACCATAACGTTATGCTGATAACACCTAGTGTCCAGACGTTGTTATAATTCCTCGCACAAGTTCTCCAGTTTGTGTTGGAAATTTATTTATTTAAAATTTTTATTTATTAAAAAACATAACTTTCGTTTTTGTACTGATCACATCTTATGTTGCTTAAACCAATTTCGCAAAAACTCTAAATCGTAATTAACATCCAAAAAAAGATTAAAATTATTTGCATTAGAAAACGAAAGAAAGAATAACTGTTTTGTAATTTTTTAACTAGCATATATCTACTTTTCTATGAATGACGCATAAATTTGAATAAGGCGGTTGGCAACCCATTCCATATACCATTGTATATGGAATGTATAGAACTATCGAAAACGAAAATGGTCCCTGAAAGCCATCTATGTATCCGCCGGCGTACTTTCATTCCCCTGTAATTTTTAGAGCGCCGGCGGATACATAGATGGCTTTGGGCGATCGTTTTTGTTTTCGATAGTACTATAGATTCCATATACAATGATAGTACTCTCAATTTCAACTATCACAATTAAAATGAATCGTGCTGACAAGAACGGTAAAAAGCTAGCTGTTTTTGGAAGTGGTAAAAAATAAGAAAGTAATTTTTAAATTTATTGTGTAAAGAATGCTTCATTACTTCGACTACTTTTTAATTAAAGAACATCCTTTTTGCTTCGTTCCAAAATAATGTTGCTTCAAAAAAGGATAAAGAAGAAGCTTGGGAAGAGGTCTTACTAAAAGCAAAATCACTTGGATTGGCCACAGCCAAACGGACGTGGACTTTTGCCAGGGATAATCTTTTCGGGTTGTGGAAGGAAGGGAAGGATTCACCTGTTGCGGAAGGGTTGAATTTGCCAGAAGCAGGAGGTGATGGATTAGACTTGCCACATTTGGAGCAAACTTCCCGAGCAGATCAGCTTCCTATTTCACCTCCACGAGAGAAAAAATCGTCCTCAAGGAAGAGCAAACTTGAAGCTGAGGAAATGGAACTCATAGATTTAAAGAAAAAACTTTTGAAAATTGAAATTTACAAAGCTACATTGGAAGCTTATAAACTAGAAAATGAATTACACTTACCAGCATCAGAATTCACAAAAGAACTAAAAAATTCCGCAGACAGGGATGAAAATTCATGTTCCAGAGAGGAAAATATTTTGAACTTTTCTGAATATTGAGATAGCGAATTAGTTAAATTTTTTTAAGTGAAAATTGTTTCTTTATTTTAAATTTGTTAATTTATTTTAAACAGAAAAAAAACGTCTCAACTCATTCAAAGCTGTATTAGCATTTTCATTTGGTCGTTCAATATGTCCTCTATTTCAATGTCTTCGATGTTGTCAATTTCTTCATCGTCGTTGTTATGATGCTCCCATATTGGTGCCTCTCTTCTCACTTCTAAATTTTGTAAAATGCAACAAGTAATAATTGTAATTTTCCCAGCAATAGTGGGCTGCATACGGAGGTGATTCAAACAAGGAAACTTTTCTTTCAATATGCCTAAAATAATTTAATGATTGAGAATGCAAAGTTGAACTAGTAAGTACTTACCAAAACTATTCTCAACAATTCGCCTAGTTCTTTTTTGTGCTCGGTTAAATCGTTGTTCCACTGGATTGTCTGGGTTGGTCCTATATGGTGTTATTAACCATTCACTTGAAGAATAAGCACTATCTCCTAAAAGAACTGCATTCGAAAATGGGCGGTAACCCGCGTTAAAATTTGCTGCCAAATGGGAATTTCTCAGTACCCTTGCATCATGTACACTTCCTGGCCAACTTACATTAACAGCGTAGAAGGAACGATCAGGCCCACAAACCATCATTGAATTTAAAGCATGCTTTCCATGCCTATTTACGAAGTTTTCCTCATTTATTTTGGGTGCATCGATGTTTATCATCGTCCCGTCAATACATCCAGCTACACGTGGAAAACCTCCTTGAGAAAAAAACTGTGAACTATTTCCGAAGAATTATCTGGCCAGCAAATGGTGTTTGTTAGAAGTTCATCAATTATTGCGTCTGAGACTCGGTGTACTACCCTGCAGACTGTTGCCTTGTTTATTCCGTGCATGGATGCAACTTCGTGGTATTGCGCTCCATTTCCCATCCAACGTAGTGTACAAAAAAGTTGTTGTATGGGACTTAGATACATATTCCGTTGACTGCAATATTGCAACTTATGTCCTATTTTGGATAAAACAAATTCTATATTTGTTTTTGTCAAGCGAAAACTTTCCACTGTTTGAAAATTATTTGCAATTTCGAAATTTATTCTCAGTTTAACACCTCTTACATAACTACAATTATACTCGTCGTTTTCAAAAAGTCGTTCAAAGCGATTCATTTTAATTTAATATTTACCGAACTTAACACTTCAAAAGGTGAACTGCAAATGAAATTTTTTCTTTGCAAATTATTGAAAAGCTTTGCAGAATATGAAATGCAAAGTGCAAAGTCTTTTTGTTTGGTGAAACGAAATCAAAGAATTCTTTGCAAATTGGCTTAACTTTGCACTTTTCTGAAAAGTACTTTTCACTTTGCAGATTGGCGTTTGGTGCAACGAAATTTGCAAAGAGTGAATTTTTGTTTTACTTTTCAAAAAAATAATTTCCTCTTTGTAAATTGGCGTTAGGTGCAACGAAATTTGCAAAGTAAAAGTGAAAAGTTGCAAAGTGCAAAGTGGAAAGTGGTTGGTGCAATAGGGCCCAGCACTTGCATCCGGGTCTGTGAAGGTTCTAGTTCGAAGCTGGACGAAAATTAATTATAACACGAATTGTAATGAGGTGTTAGTTGAAGACCCTCTCTAAGAATGACCTTGAAAGACAACTTTATATCTGCCTATTTATACCAACAGCGTTATTAAAAATAGAATGTTCAACTTCTCACTTCTTCTATGTGTGCAATCTAGGGGCTGCAAGCGATCTATGTATGCTAATGGACCAAACCATCTTATTACGCACAAACAGATCCAAAAATCAATTGGGTTACTAAACTCGTCAACAGTCATTAATCATTATCATTAATAAAGTTGATATTCAAGCAGTTGGTATTTTCAGAATTCTTATGAAGTTGGTTAGTCACAAAACCCCCAATCTGAATAACAAAAACCTTTTAGGAACCACTCACTCCTTCAATATGCTTCCGTATTTTCCTGATGTCCACCTGTCGACTTAAAAAATTGAGTTTAACTCGCTGCCACAATCTAAAAGGGATGTGAAAGTACCCAGAGCATTAAGCCTCGGATTGTCTTAGTCAGTCATTTCATAACTTGAAGAGTATTTAATGTATTGCTATTTTTCCTTTCTCAACTCTCGCACTCATTTCATTTCAGTTCTCAATTCGCTTCCTGCTGAAAGAGATAAGTACACATGGTATGCCACGAGCAAGTGGATTCCAAATCTGAATTACGACAAAGTTTCGACAGCATTGTATAGTCTACTCCAATTAAATTTAAAAGAACTGTTGAATATTCTTATTTCACTATGTTTCATTTTTTTACTCTTGTGACAGCTCATGACAGCTTTTGCAATTTAGTAAAGTCCTAAAAGAACTTAAAGACGACGAGGAAATAAAACTTACTAGTGACATTTTACGACATTTACTGACAGAGTTTTCCTGGTGATAGCTTGTTATAGTTTTCGTTGCTGGTGGTGGTATTAGTTTTATAGCCAGGTTAATGGAAAATACGAAGCTTTTTTTATACAAAAATTATAAAAAAAATAAATAGGGTGGCGCAACAAAGCGAGGAACCCCTGAGTCTAGCGTATTTCTCACAACCATGCCTTGTGAGGGAATGGAAAAAAATTGTAAAGAAAATTAATTAATTGAATTTCACGTGACTCCGACGCGACAACGTGTTCAATGTTGATACATTGTTGTTGAATGAAGGTAATTTCTGCTACTACTTTGTTGCGGTATATTTTACCACAACAAGTTAGACCTTTATTTTTTCTTCCTCTTCCCATTTTCACCCCTCCTTTTGTTGTGGCTTCAAGGTGCTGGCAGAGTACAAAGCAACCCTAGTCCATCAGCTAGTGGTGTACTTCAAAGCATTTTGGAAAAGCAACCCAAATAGGTACCCCTGCATTGAGCCAGTGGACGGCTGGAGACTCAAGCAGCAGCGACAATAAGAACCAGGAAGGTTCTGGAGAAAGCCCATCGCAACAGCAGCAGCAGCAGGTTACTAACAACCTAATATTTGTACAATAAGGTAGAGATTAGTTACCCACCTTTAACACACTGATATATATTAGTGATCTTCGGATTTTGGCATTTGAAGCCTTTTTCAATATAAACGGCCAAGAGCCCAACGTAATGGCTGAGTGCCCACCGTAAAGGCCGATTGCCCAACCTAAAGTGCTTTACCTTAGCAAGGAAATGACTCTTTATAGAATTATAGCCATTCCCCCAAATCTGTGGCGCGAAGGTTCACCGAAGTAGTTTAGTAGTTTTCGCGAAAAATGTCGAATCCTCGTTAACTGAATCCTAGCTTAAATAGTTTTCTTGCACAGTGTAACTTGGGTCGGTTGGGCCGAGGGAATTTGTTTAAAGAAATAGTTTTTCAATTTTCTATTCTGGAATGGATTGAAATGGAACAGGTCTGGATTCGTTCATTCAGGCAAGTTGTTGCGAATCTCTAACGACCAAGAGATTCACAACGAAATTGTTTAAGAGCGATGGATGCGTTTCGCCTACGGCGCAATCTCCAGCGAATTTGCTGAGAGTATTGCAGATACCTCGTGACGAACCTCCACGACTCTGATTGGTTGAAGTGAGTGGAATTTGCTGAATGCGCCGATGAACGAAAAGACCGCCAAGAAGATGGCACTTCTTGGTTGACCTCTAAAAAGGACACTGTGCCACAGAGTTTTGAAGATTGAGAAATTATTCGGACATTTTATAATCGAGTGCTAAAATTTTGCAAGTAGCGCAAATTTGTGATTGTGATAGATACTGTGTATTCACCTAATACAATAGACTTTATTTCAAATGATCTAGTAACTTGTTTCCATGGTGATACATATCGTTTTTTCATTATGATATCAAATCATTCATTCTTTTAGATTTAGTCATACATTGAAGTTATGTAATAAATACTTTTTTATAAAAGATAGTATTCTTTAATTATCATATATAACAGTGGTGTCAGAAGTAGGATTACTTCGAATCCAATATGTCTTTGCCAGACGAAACCCTTCAATCGTTAACAACAATTTTTTCAGATGCCATCAAAATGGCTGTTCGGGAGGCCACACAGGCGACATCTCAGCAACAATCCTCAAAAGCACCAACTTTTTCCATGGGTGAGTACAAACCATCAGAATCAGTCGGAGATTATTTCAAGCGCTTTGATTGGGCGCTCAAGCTCTTAAAACGCTTGCAAGTCCTAAGGATCCAGAAGCACTTTCATACGAAGAAATTAAAACCACTCTCATAAAGCACTTCGATGCAGCTAAGAAACAAATACGCTGAAAGCATCAAATTTCAACAAATTGTTCAGCAATCCAATGAACCAATTGCTGACTTTGCTCTCAGGTTGAGACAAGGCTCTGCTGACTACGGCAATTTCTTAGATAGAATGTTAGTTGAACAGTTTCTTCATGGACTTGCTTGCCGTGAAACGTGTAATTCAATTATAATTAAAAATCCCGACACATTTCTCACTGCGTATTGAAATAAGCCGAAGTACAGCATTGGAAGTTAAGTCTGAGTTGTCTCCGGCAGGCGAAGCAACACATAAATTGGGATATGTCGCACCACAATTCAAACGTGGCCCAAAAGAACAACACCAAGGTAGAATGAAAGACTTGCCCACATGTAATGGCTGTGGAGGCAAACACTTCAGGACTCATTGTAAATTCCGTGATGCAGAATGCCATTCCTGCGGTAAAAAAGGTCACATCTCAAAAGTATGCAGATCGAAATGAGCACAAATCAGTGAAGTTAAAGAGGAGCAATCAAACCCAGAGGAAATCGTGCAATGTCTCCAAAATATTAATAGAGTCAATTCCATTGAACGTACAGCAACTAAACGTACAACTACAGATGCGCTTCAAATTAAAGTGAAAATTAACGGCCGCGATTTAGAAATGGAGTTGGACACTGGATCTCCGTGTGCTATCGTTAGTGAAAAAACTCTTCGAAAAATAATACCAAAGTTTTTACTGGCAAAATCAGATAGGCAGTTTGTAAGTTACACAAAGCACAAAATTAATTGCTTAGGTAGTATTCCTGTTGTTGTAACTCTTGGCACAACCGTACGTAAATTGAATCTCTATGTGGTGGATGGACATTTTGACAGCCTTTTTGGACGAGAATGGATTTCTCAATTTGCAAGTGAAATAAACTTCAACAAATTATTTTCAACTACAAACTGCATTAACTCTCTAACATCAACAAGCCCTAATCTGTCACCTGAACAACGAAATCGTCTCAACTCCCTATTCAATCAGTATGATGAAGCATTCAGTAACGTAGCTGGGAAGTTAAAAGGGCCACCAGTCAAGCTTCACCTTAAGCCTGATGTGTCACCAGTTTTTATGAAAGCCAGGGAAATTCCTTTAGCATTACGAGATGCCTACGCAAAAGAAATCGATTTAAAGATTGCTTCGGGATTCTATAAAAAAGTTGAGTATTCTGAATGGGCATCAACAACACATATAGTTTCTAAAAAAAAAATTGACGCATACGAATCACTGGAAATTACAAACCAACCCTTAACCCACGAATAATCATTGATGAACATCCAATCCCTAAGGTCGAGTATATTTTCAATCAGATGAAGGATGCTTCTATATTCTGTCATTTAGATGTGACTGACGCTTACTCTCATTTGACTGTTGATGACGAGTTCAGTCACGCCCTGACATTGAACACCCCTACACATGGACTGATTCGTCCAAACCGTGCTGTATATGGGGCTGCAAATATACCAGCAATTTGGCAAAGGCGCATTGAATCTGTTTTCCAAGGTATTCGCAAGGTACGAATCTTTTTCGATGACATTTTAATACATGCAGAAAACTTTGAGGAAATGTTGGAAATCCTCAATGATGTATTGGAAAGAGTAAGAGCACATGGTCTGCAACTGAATCGTGAGAAATGCATTTTCGCTACATCATGCGTGGAATTCTTGGGCCATAAAATAGATGCTGATGGGATACAAAAGTCGGACAAGCATACAGAAGCATTAAAAAACTATTTGTGGGTAAAGCAACTTACTATAGTTCCTTCATTCCAAACCTTTCCACAAAAGATCGACCCTTAAGAGACATGCTGAGATGTGAAACATTTAGTTGGACTTCAAAGGCAGAGGAAGCGTATTTAGAGATCAAGAATATTTTGTTGTCAGCACAGGTTTTAATGCCATATGACCCGTCTCTTCCGCTCCTATTAGCCACTGATGCAAGCAAAACGGGACTAGGAGCAGTCCTTTCACATGTATTGAGTAATGGAAAGGAAAGACCAATAGCATATGCAAGTCGCACCATGAGCACAACAGAGCAACGCTACCCTCAGATGGATAAAGAAGCATTGGCTATTGTTTGGGCTGTACAAAAGTTTTTTATGTATCTATACGCACGCCACTGGACCCTCATCACAGACCATAAACCACTATCGCAAATTTTACATCCAGAAAAATCATTGCCTGTTCTATGCATCAGCCGAATGGCAAATTATGCTGAATTTTTAACCAACTTCAACTACGACGTCAAATTCAAAACAACAAAAGAAAACGCTAATGCTGACTATTTCTCACGAGTCCCCCTACCAACATGTATCAACAAAATATCTTCTCTCCAACAGTTTAAAAATGAGGAATATGACCCATTTGATAAATTTTTAGTCCACCAAATTCATCAACTACCACTCAACGCACAACGAATCGCTTTGGAAACCAGGAAAGATTTGCATTTGGGTAAAATTCGCTCCATACTGGAATCGGGCCAATGTCTAACTCGTATGGGCTACAAGGCTCCGGAGTCCAACTACAGGTTGGCTGCTAACTGCCTTGTTTTCGAACACAGAGTTGTCATCCCTGATATCTTACGTGAAATAGTCTTAGCAGATCTCCACTTAGCACATCTGGGAATTGTGAAAATGAAAGGTTTGGCGCGATCATTTGTTTTCTGGCCAGGAATCGACGCAGACATTGAGCGAGTGGCAAAAACGTGTACCAACTCTTCCAAAAATGCACACTCACCCCCTAAGTTTCTAGATCACCATTGGGAATACTCTAAAGGACCTTGGGAACGAATACATATAGACTATGCGGGACCCTTTGTTGAAATGATGCTTCTCATAGTGTCTGACGCGTATAGTAAGTGGCTTGAAGTCAAGCCAACCAGTTCTATGACTGCCAGTGCGACTATATCCATTTTAGACGAACTGTTCGCTGCGTATGGCGTCCCAACGATGATTGTTTCAGATAATGGCGCAAACTTTACATCAGCCGAGTTCAAAACATTTTTGCAAGCAGTTGGAGTTAAATATCATAAGTTGACAGCTTCATATCACCCATCAACCAACGGACAAGCCGAGCGGAGTGTGCAAACTATTAAAGATGCATAAAAAACTATGGAAACGACTAAGAATTCTCTACAATCAAACCTGAGCCAGTTTCTCCGCCAATACAGAAAAGCACCACATACCACCACAGGTCAGTCACCTTCTCAGTTATTTTTGGGACGCTCACTTCGGACTCGTCTAGACCTTGATAGACCCGAAGATGTATACACGAAAGTAACTGAAAAGCAAAAGGCAGTATTTATGCCCACATTTCGTAGTTTTCAACCAGGTCAATCAGTCATGTTCCAATCAAATAATTCTCGTATGGATAAGTGGCTTCGTGGAAACATCAGGAACCGTTTAGGAGACCTCCACTATGAAATAAGTTATCTGGGTAGACAATTTAAGCGTCATATTGATCAAATCCGCAGTGGTACCGATAATTATACAAGTGACCAAAATATCATGGAAAAATCTCATCCACCTCAAATCGACAATTCAATCAACACTCACTCAAATCAGTCTTTAAGTCCATCACATAGTCAAGCACCTCAACAGCATCTCAGCTCCGAAGACTCTTCACATCAGCAACAACCGAATTTAGTACCACTATGTAATGACAGCCCTGAAGTTGGAGTAACCAATCAGCCATCAGTCCCAAGTTATACATGTACACCTAGTATGACACCACCAACAGCTCTTCGTAGATCAACAAGACTATGGAAACCACGAATCATGTTTTCACCTTAATCAGAGAAGGATGGGAAGAATACTGTGTATTCACCTAATACAATAGACTTTATTTCAAATGATCTAGTAACTTGTTTCCATGGTGATACATATCGTTTTTTCATTATTATATCAAATCATTCATTCTTTTAGATTTAGTCATACATTGAAGTTATGTAATAAATACTTTTTTATAAAAGATAGTATTCTTTAATTACCATATATAACAATAGAGTTTGTGTTTGCACTTTGGCAGGAAGGCCAAGTTCAACACTGTTTTGAATCTGTGCAGGAAAGCTCCAAGCAGGCAGGAATTCGGAGGAGTTAGTGCCAGTACGGGCAAGAAAACTCAGGCAGGATTCGTCAGCAGAAAAAGTTAAGTATTTTCCCATAAAAGTGAAGAAGTGTTAGTAATACGTTTGTTTTGGCTTTGACTATTGATTCATATTGTTGTTTCGGTAACCCTTCGCCTTTCGTAATTAATCCTGAGATTGCAGGACGCGCGACCTCCATTTAACCTTTTTGTCTGTTCGGGAAAATTCCCAAAGAGTCGTTTGTTTGCGGATGCATTGTGCAATGTGCACATACTTTATTGTTTGCATTTTAACCTGTGTAAACATAGGCGTAGCCAGGTAGGGGCAGGTAGGGGCAAATGCCCCAACCTAAGCCAAATGTCCTCGAAAAATTCTGCGTTTTTTAAGAAAAAAATTATCTTTGTCCTCGAGGACATTTGGAGAAAATGCTGAAACAACGAGGACTTTTCAAAGAGTATCGTAAAAAACGAGGACAATTTGGGAAAAAAAAAAAACGGAAAAAAGGAGAATCAATGAAAATTTTTATAAAAAATGAGGACAATTCGCAAAATTGCCGAAAAACGAGGACTTTTAAATCAGATTTCTCTAACATCTAGAAATATTACACGAGTATATTTGGGCATTTATATTTATAATTCTTCGAATCAAAATATTGTCCAGAAATTCTGAATCATCTGAATGCGGCATTTTGAATGCTATTATAGAACATGCTAAAGGCAAATATCCTACTCTATTTTTAGAAACCACAAAAATGATACTTTTAAAGTACCTCTCAATATTCTTGTCAATAAATATGTCCTACTTTTTTTTCAAAAAAATGTCCTCGTTCTTTCATTGATTTTTAAGAAATTGTCCTCGAAAAAAGACCTAAAAAAATTCCTGGGCACGAGTACGATAACTTTGGCGACAAAAAATAATAACGGTTTCTGATAGAGGGGTTCAATACAAGCATTTTTTACTATGGGAAGGGGGGGTCTATCTCCCCCCGTTTAGGCGGTAGGGGCAATTTTATAAAAAATTTACTTAAAATCTAAAAAAAAATATTGAAGAACAACGGGAAAACTTACAGATACAATTTATACTTTTTATGAAAGTCAGAAACTTGCACTTTATAACAAATTTTAAATGAAGTGGTTTCAATTTATAGTTTTTGAAATAACTGACTTCAAAGGCAAAATTTACGAAAAAAAAATTTAAAAATCACTTTGAGTACTATGTTTCTCGTGATTACAAATGCTAATAAAAAAAAATTAGATGTAGTTAGTTGCTTCAATAAATTTTTTATCAAACGATATAAATTACTTTTTTCTATGTCTTATAGTTTTTGAGATAATTGAAAAATAGTAAAACTATTGAAGTATGCATTATTTTCAAAAAATTATGAAAATACGTACGAATTTACAATAATGTTAGGAAATAGACTAGTGAAATATAAAAATTCATAAGACAGGTACTTATGTGCAATTAATTTCCGTATGCAACAACTTTCCGCATGGCCCGCTTCGCGGGGGCTCATTATTTTAACCCTTTTTTCCGCAGGGTTAAGCTGCTCATGCTAAATATGAAAATAGCAATTAATTTCCGTATGCAACAGCTTTCCGCATGGACCGCTTCGCGGGGCTCATTATTTTAACCCTTTTTTTCCGCAGGGTTAAGCTGCTCATGCAAAATATGAAAATAGCAATTAATTTCCGTATGCAACAGCTTTCCGCATGGCCCGCTTCGCGGGGCTCATTATTTTAACCATTTTTTCCGCAGGAATAGGCTGCTCATGCTAAATATGAAAATAGCAATTAATTTCCGTCCGCAACACCTTTCCGCATGGCCCGCTTCGCGGGGCTCATTATTTTAACCCTTTTTTCCGCAGGGTGAAGCTGCTCATGCTAAACATGAAAATAGCAATTAATTTCCGTATGCAACAGCTTTCCGCATGGCCCGCTTCGCGGGGCTCATTATTTTAACCCTTTTTTCCGCAGGGTTAAGCTGCTCATGCTAAATATGAAAATAGCAATTAATTTCCGTATGCAACAGCTTTCCGCATGGACCGCTTCGCGGGGACTCATTATTTCAACCCTTTTTCCGCAGGGTTAAGCTGCTCATGCTAAATATGAAAATAGCAATTAATTTCCGTATGCAACAGCTTTCCGCATGGCCCGCTTCGCGGGGCTCATTATTTTAACCATTTTTTCCGCAGGAATAGGCTGCTCATGCTAAATATGAAAATAGCAATTAATTTCCGTATGCAACAGCTTTCCGCATGGCCCGCTTCGCGGGGGCTCATTATTTTAACCCTTTTTTCCGCAGGGTTAAGCTGCTCATGCTAAATATGAAAATAGCAATTAATTTCCGTATGCAACAGCTTTCCGCATGGCGCGCTTCGCGGGGCTCATTATTTTAACCATTTTTTCCGCAGGAATAGGCTGCTCATGCTAAATATGAAAAAAGCAATTAATTTCCGTCCGCAACACCTTTCCGCATGGCCCGCTTCGCGGGGCTCATTATTTTAACCCTTTTTTCCGCAGGGTTAAGCTGCTCATGCTAAATATGAAAATAGCAATTAATTTCCGTATGCAACAGCTTTCCGCATGGCGCGCTTCGCGGGGCTCATTATTTTAACCATTTTTTCCGCAGGAATAGGCTGCTCATGCTAAATATGAAAAAAGCAATTAATTTCCGTCCGCAACACCTTTCCGCATGGCCCGCTTCGCGGGGCTCATTATTTTAACCCTTTTTTCCGCAGGGTTAAGCTGCTCATGCTAAATATGAAAATAGCAATTAATTTCCGTATGCAACAGCTTTCCGCATGGCGCGCTTCGCGGGGCTCATTATTTTAACCCTTTTTTCCGCAGGGTTAAGCTGCTCATGCTAAATATGAAAATAGCAATTAATTTCCGTCCGCAACACCTTTCCGCATGGCCCGCTTCGCGGGGCTCATTATTTTAACCCTTTTTCCGCAGGGTTAAGCTGCTCATAAGCTTTGGGGTGCAAATTTTTTATATGAAAAGTTTCTTTTAAAATTAGAAAATTTTTTGATTTTAAAAAAAAATATAGTTTTACTATTTTTCAATTATCTCAAAAACTATAAGACATAGAAAAAAGTGATTTATATCGTTTGATAAAAAATTTATTGAAGCAACTAACTACATCAAAATTTTTTTTTATTGGCATTTGTAATCACGAGAAACATAATACTCAAATTGATTTTTTAAAATTTTTTTTCGTAAATTTTGACTTTGAAGTCAGTTATTTCAAAAACTATAAATTGAAACAACTTTATTTAAAATTTATTATAAAGTGTAAGTTTCTGGCTTTCATAAAAAGTATAAATTGTATCTGTAAGTTTTCCCGTTGTTCTACAATATTTTTTTTTAGGTTTTAGGTCAATTTTTATAAAATTGCCCCTACCGCCTAAACGGGGGGAGATAGACCCCCCCTTCCCATAGTAAAAAATGCTTGTATTGAACCCCTCTATCAGAAACCGTTATTATTTTTTGTCGCCAAAGTTATCGTACTCTCCCCAATTCCTGGCTACGCCCATGTGGGTAAAACCCATCTTCGATCATTAAATATCATACCATTTAAATTGTTAACTGGCTCTTTGCCAGACTTTGCATACTTTGTACACCAATTTGTTTATGAAAAGATTTCAGGTTTTACGCCTATACTTGTAAAGGTTTCCTGAACAAAATATAGTTTTATTCCTTTTGGAAAATAATCGCGTTTTAATTCTATTTGAAGACCATTTTCAGTGTTGAAGTTGGTTTGGAAATTCCAAACAAAAATTTCCTGACGCCCTTTATTGTATGAAACACCCAGTTGTGTGTTTTGATTGATTCGTATTCTTTTCATTAATTCCTTGCTTTTATTAAATCATTTATACCTACGTACCAATAAAAACTACCTACGGACCACCCCTTGCTGAGCAGCTGGCATTGGCAGCATATTATCTTGCTACCTGTTGCACTATTTTCCTTTAAAATCCACCCAGCTGTCATTTGACATTTCACCCTAAAATTAAATTCGATCAACATCGCCGCGGCACATCGGTGTGCATATTTTATCTTCCCACGTTATAAATAAGTAATTAATACTTTGTTGCGATCAACTAACGTATTAATTTGATATCATCCAAGTTGTGGATTCGGTGGTAATTTGTTTTGTCGGGAAAAAGTGCAACAACTTCTATATTCTATATTCTATACATATATTAACTATTCACGGGGTGATATTTTATATAAATGTAATTACGTTGGGGTTACCCTTTTGTATCAGCATCGTCTTTTGCTTAATGGAAACATGGTACACGCTTAACCTAAGAAATCAACGCTTTGATTGCTTTCTTTGGTTTTCCTTTATAAAACGCTGTCGATAGAGCCTCGAAATTTTCATATTTTTTATTTTTGAAGGTGAAATGAAGAGGTCGGTCTTACCTTGCCGTGGGAGTATTTGACTGACAAAACCTCTGCTTTGTATTGATGCAGTGCCAGTCAATGAAAAGCGTAATACGTTGTACTATAAGAAGTCGGTGTTTTTTCACACAAGTGGTAATAACAAGGAACCACTTAAATGAACAGTGACAGGTGACACGAATAGGAATAGCTACCGCGATAGCCGGTTGCCATTGCCAGTTGCCACATCAAGAGTAGTTTATTCTACAAAATGACAGTGTCAGTAAAAGGCAATAACCTACTCCACAATTTTATAATCGAGTTTAAGGAATAAACTTTGGGCAAAACCGATACCAACTTTTTTCCTGCCTGCAGTGTAATATTTAAAGATGTTAAGCTTGGTAAGATATACAGATATACAGGGTTCTGTCAATTTCGTTTAAAATGGTTCGACAAAGAATGCAGGTCAGCAAATGCAGTCAAACAAAAAGCACGTTGAATGCTGATGCAAAAACGAACGAGGGCTGCTTTCGACCAGTATAACGAGATTTACAAGGAGAAAAGAAGGGAAGCACACCGAATTCTCAAAAAAAAATAAAAGCAACATGAGAAGCGCTTGTTTGGGAAAACTGAAAGATGCCATGACAGGAACAAGACTCGGAAGTTTTACCAAGAGGTAAAAAAGTCCATGCTAAGGTTGCAAACCCCGAACTCAAGCAGGAAAACTTAGTAATAGAGTCGCAGTCGCTATTGAGGACCTGGAAAGACCACTTCTGCAAACTGCCTGACGGCGATAAAGACATTTCGCTGTCAGAATGTTAAATTCTACTTGGACGATGATCAAGAATGCCGTCCTCCCAACATACCAGAAGTAAAGCTTGCCATATATGCAAACTTAAAACAAATAAGATTTCAGGTGCAGATGGCCTTGATGCTGAACTTTTCGATGCAACTGGAGATGAGTTGAAAAGGAGAATGCGCCAGCTGATGTGCATGATATGGAAAGCATGTCCGATGAATGGAAGCTCAGTATCGTATGCCCGATCCTTAAAAAGGGAGACCATCACAATTGCGCCAATTATAGAGAGATAAGCCTCCTTAACGTCGCCTATAAGATCTTGTCTGCTGTAACATGTGAACGTCCGTGGTTTTAGATCAGAAAAGTCCACAACCGACCAAATTTTCACATTATGGCAGATCTTGGAAAAAAGCCGACTTGCTCAGTGCCATGTCTAGTTTCGACATGTCTGCACAACTCGGGCGTCTATGCAGGATTGCTTTGGAGAATTCACGCCAGTCCGTCAAGGGAGATAAAGAATTTACTAAGCCCTTTCATGTCGAAGAAGACATAGCTTCAAGGAATTACAGGACAACATCAGTGCGGATATCAAACGGACAATAACTCTTGCCAAGAAGGCAACTGTGAAACAAACTCCTCTCAAGGTAACCGTTTGTTAGATTTTTATCATTCCAGTCCCGCTTTATGGCGTGAAAGCATGGATCTTATCGAAAGTGGATGAGGAAACCCTTGGTCGTTTATTCTCCGAATGATGTTTGGTCCTGTATGCGAAAACAATGTGTGGAGAAGAAGATACAACAACAATCTGTATGAGCTTTACCCCCACATGGGCATAGCCAGATCCCTCTTTACCAATGGGCCAGAGGCCCTGAGCCCCGCAATCACCAGGGGCCCCCAAATTGCTGAAACAACACTCAACCTCTTTTAGTCTATTTTCAAGAAAAAAATATATTTCGATGCATTTAACAACAACCTTTGTTGAACATTTTAAATCACATTCCCTCCGAAACTATATTCAAATTCAAACAAAAAAAAGGGGTCACTCAAGTAATAATCAGGACAAAGGTGTTTTCATTTCAGGGCACTTTTGAAAATTCAATCAGAAAAAACATCCCTATGTACGTGTATCTTACAATCGAGGTTAAATAGTGTTGTCAAGACGGGAAAACTTCTTGTGTATTCTGACATTTGCGATGCGATGGACCGAAAGGTTTACTATTGATTTGAATTTTTGCCTGTTTTCACTAATTGTGAGTTTTTTTTATTTTTTGCTGTCTATTGTTAATGTAGGCGTTGCATTTGTGTAGAGACTGTCCCTACTCCTTATTAGATATAGGTACTTTGGAATGAGCGGCACTAAATTTTTTAAGATTTCAAAGATGGAGTGTATTGACTGCTCACTTATGTTCAAAAAAAGTTGTAAAAAGTCTTTCTCAAACAAGATGGTCAGCGTGAGCTCATGAAGTAAGCACCAGACAAGGGCGGCCGTGGTGCAGTGGTAGAGTGTTCAGTAGGTAGGCCGGATGCGTGGGTTCGAATCCCGCTCTGGGCATCTACTTTTCTTTCAGCCTCCTAGTTTCGCCGTCCTTGAGGTTATATGTGAAATAACTAACACCTTATTTCCACTACTGCAACACAGAAAAAAGGGAAGGCTGCTACCCTGGTAGTACAATGGACCGGTAATTAAGTCTGAGTTCTCCAGGTTAGCATATAAGCCTCTTCTTTTTTAATTTCAAAAAAAAAAAAAAAAAAAAAAAAAAAGCACCAGACAAAAAAAAAAGACTTTTTTAGGCGGCTCTGAACCGTCATTAATTTTGACTGGGAAAGAAAGGTGCGTTGATTTGAAACAGCGACTAGGCTCATATACAAATACTGGCCAAAGTTTTGATTTTTTTTTTTTTTTGATTAAAAAACCTGAATTGAGAAGACTTAAAAGAAAACTGCAAATCATTTGCTAAATTTTACACTGAAGATGTAAACGGAGATGAACTACATGCTGAATGCCTGAATTGAAAAGAATACTGGAAAACTATTCCACACGAAAATGAAAAAACTGGCAATATTCTAGAACTTTATAATTTCTTAAAAACAAATACAGTTGAAGATGAACTCCCAAGTGTTGAAATTGCACTCAGAATTTTATTTAGTATGATGGTGACCAACTGCAGTGGTGAACGTTCCTTCTCTAAATTGAAATGAATTAAAAAGAATATAAAGAAAGATTAACAAGTTTGTCGCCGATGTCAATCTCTTCTTTTCATATCAAGATTTTGTTCCTTAAACTATTTCTGAATTTAATTTTCTGTTATTTAAATTTTGTTTATTTTTGAATTCTTATATAAAAAATTTGTTATTTTGTTTTTATTTTTACATTATTTATTTTACGTTTATGTTAGAACATAAACATGCTGCAATAATTATTTACTTTTATAATGGAAGGGGAAAATTTCGTCTTAGGTTGTGTAATCAAGTGGAAGAAGCCCTCAACCGACTCAGAGTGCAAACTGGACAGATAGATAGATAGATAGATAGATAGATAGATAGATAGATTCTTTATTTTATATTAAATTACAATATTTTTGTCTTATGAATACGAACATGGCAATTTTGCCGTCTGCCGGAAAGACATTCCATAAAAAAAGATAAAAATGTTAAAGTATAAAATAGAATTATTAACTTGTCAAAATATATTATATACATAAAAGAATTTGTATTTTAAAGAACTACGAACATTTTGATCAATTAACAATTTTAATGAAAACTTTCAATTGAAGCGAAAAAAATAAAGTTAGAGAAACGTTTACTATGATTAAAATAAAAATGAGTTATTATTTAATGTACATCATGTAAAAATTACGTTGAACAGTAAAGAAACTGAAATCGAAAAGACGAGTACAATTTCTAAAATTAGCTGAAATGCAAAAGCGAGGTTCCGAGATCTTATTAACACAATAACTGGTAGTGGAGTTTTTTTTTAGAAACTATTGCGATAAGTTAATGCATGTTTACAATACTTGAACAAACACAACCAGCCACTCTTTCCATTCAAGACTTCGTAAAGGCTATTTAGGGACAGACAACTTTCCCGGAAATACAAACGACGAATTTCTTGTAAAATTGAACACACTGCAATAAAATGAAAAATATTTTCAGGTTCTCTTCTGTTGCATAGATTACAAGATTGCTGCAGATCATTTCTGTGTGGAATGAAGTTCAGATTTAGAATTTCAACCCTAGCTCTGAAGATGGTGCTTATAACTTCTGAAGAGTATTTGGAAGCGAAATAGCTTTCCTCGGTTAATAATCCATGACTAAGATTCTTATAAATTAATCTAGAATCTGATGTTGAAGCTCTTGTTAAACATTGATTATATAATTTGTCATCTATTCTCGATATGATCCTGGCAAATATATCTGGCCAATCACAAACGTTGTTCTCTGTCAGAGATAAGGCTAGATCATGAGATAACGCTAGCTGGTGCCATTCTCTGAATGGAGAAGCGTTTGTTAGCAATAAACTGTTCATGATTCTTCATCACTCTAGTTAAGTAGTCTGAGTGAATTTTGAGGTTTTGGATGTAAATGGGTGGTAAACCAGACTCCATATGTATAGCATAGGTCGGTGTTGCGCTTGGTAATCGAAATAGTCGCTTAAAGAAAAATCTTTGAACAGCTTCGAATTCTTCTAACGGGTTGACTCCGAAAACCTGCACTCCATAACACAAGCAGGTGTTAACCGTGGCTTTAAACACTTGGTATTTTGAAGAAAGATCAATATCTTGATTTGCGAAGAATTTCGGCCACATCAGATTGAGCGCCAACTTAGCTTCCCTGCTTTTTTCTTTAGCGTGTTTGCCAAAGTTTAAGTTGGATGTCAACAAAACACCTAAGTACTTGAACTCACTTACTACATCTATTTGGTGGTCTTCTTCTCTGTCGGCTTTCGAAGATCATAACTTTTGTTTTCTGCACATTGATGTGAAGATCCCAAGTTGCGCAGTATGATTGCAATTTATTAATTTGTAATTGAAGAGCATGAGGATTTTCAGCTAATAGCACTAAGTCGTCAGCGTAAAGTAGAACTTTTATGACGCTTTAAGTTACACCACCAGGAAGAACATCACATATACCATCGATGAACAAAGCGAATAGAATAGGGCTCAAAATGCATCCCTGTGGGACACCAGCAGACGTATCAAACCATTCTGACAGCTTGGATCCATCCCAAACGGTTGCTGTTGTTGACGCCAAAAATTTGAAGTACATTAATAAAAATTTTCTTGACACTCCAAGCATTTCAAGTTTATATGTCAGAGCTTGCCTGTTGACAGTATCAAATGCTGCTTTAAAGTCTACAAAACATGCATAGAGTTTTTTGCAAACTGGACAGAGTTCGCCCGAAATCGAAGTCGTTATCGAAAAATGTTTTCCAAGTTCAACCCGAAATGTTACGCGCACCTTAGTAAATCAGTGGGCACGTTCAAAAACCTATCGGATAGCCGTATCTTAGATACCTTTTTGAACGATTCAGATATCTTTTTCAGATTGCTGTAGACAACAGCTGTGAAATATCAAAATTCGACTTTTGAAAACAGAAAAATATTTAAAATATCTTTGCTAGACGATTATAATTTATATTTTTCGATTTCCCATGCGTTTTGAAAGACTCTAGTGCTGAAATAAATACAAACCAAAACCAAAAGTCAACATGAGAAGAAATGAAAATAAAATTTCTATCAGCTGATCACTTAAATACCAAAGTGTATACCAAAAATACTCGGATACCTACCTTTAGATAGCTTCTTAGTTGAAATGGGTTTGTGACTCTGCTAAACGTTTTAACACGTAAACAACAACAAAAAGCTATCCGGATACGATTGTTGAACGCCCCCAGTATAAACGAGTGTTACGAATATTTTGTTTATTCAGCTGGTGTGTCACACTTAAAAATCTAGTCGTTGATTTAACAAGGGACTCAAGCATCAATAGCATTTACCCCCAAAGTCGGATTACAATTAGCTCAAGAAATAAGATTTTATCTTTAATGTCGAAAATAGACTCGAGTGTCATATTACGCACTCAGTCTCGGATAGAATAACTGGATTAAGCTTTGGAAACTTTGTGGAAAGATGCCATTTTATGTATATTTCATTTCATTTCATTTCATTTTCATTTATTTAATAAATACATCTTTTACATTGGGCCTTATGGCCTATAATTATTAGTAAAAAATAATAGCAAAATCTGAATTAAGTTAATTTCAAAATCAATATCAATATGTTAAGAAGAATGACAAACAAGATTTAAAGATTTAACAAAGAATTTAAATATTCATTGAAAATATTTTATACAAATTTAGTTTAATTTTAACTGAATTAATGTACTGCCAAGTATCTGAATAGAGCCGCATCAAACTGCTTGGTGCCGCGAAGTCTTCTTAGAGAGTAGGGTAAATTGTTCCACTGCCTGATAACGTTCACGAAAAATTGACGCTCAGAGTTTCTACAACTGTATCTCGGTTGTAGCAACATAAAAGAGCGAGGTGATCTTGCGAAATGTATTTTTGCAGAGAGATATGATGGTTCATTGATACTAATAATATTGTTCAGTGTTTTCAGAGAAAAATAATTGAAGTATTGGTATAGGCTACAGCCAAGAATATTATTCGAGTAGTTAGACACGTGGTCGTATCTTCGGAGATTGTAAACATAAAAAAAAAAAAAATGGGGTGGCGCAACAGAGCGAGGAGCCCCTGGGCCTAGCGCATTTCTCACAACCATGCCTTGTGAGGGAATGGAGGGGACCTACAATTTTACGCCGGTTCCGAACGGCTAATTGAGAATGCGCTTTTCATGGCAATGAATTTACTAACGGAGGACTTGCCAATTCCTCGCGAAAGGCGATTCCCGTGGAAAAACATTTTTGCATTTTGCCTCTACTGGGATTCGAACCTGGAACCTCTGGGTTAGCAGGTGGACATGCTAACCATTACGCCACGGGTACCACATTGTAAACATAACGACATACATTATTGAAAGCCACATTTAAGTTTCTTTTAGTTATGGGCACTGAAAATTTGGCAACCGTATGTGATGATCGGTACGACTAAAGTTTTCGCTAAGTAAAGTCGAATAGGTTGAGGGGTGAAATTCTTTGATAGGGAAAGACTTCATAAGACACCATATATTTTGCCAATGACCATTTTGATGTGATCATCCCAAGTGAGGGTTGAGTTAAATAAGATGCTAAGATTTTTGACCTTATCAACATACTCCAGTTGTTCTGTTCCAAGATAAAGTGCAGGAAGATAGCTGAAATCCAGTTTGTTTTTATAGATTACAATGCATTTAGACTTCCTAGGATTAAGGCAAAGGTTGTTTGTTTCAGACCATGCTAGTATGCTTTTCAAGTCAGTGTTTAATTTATGAGCCCCATCTTCAATCATATCTAGCTTGCAGCTGAGTCGAACTTGAACATCATCGGCGTACAAATCAAGGGACGAGTAGTTCACCTGAACAGGATGGTCATTTATAAAAATTGAGAATAACAGAGGACCAAGAATTGACCCTTGGGGAACCCCTGTTGCAAGTTTTAAGGGCCGAGATACTTTTTCGTCTATCACAACTGCTTGGTTTCGTCCGCTTAGGTGTGAACAAATAAGGCTCGCCGCTGTATTTGAAAACTGAAACTGATCTTTTAATTTTGATATCAGTATCCTGTGGTCAACTGTGTCGAA
Organism: Melanostoma mellinum; assembly: GCA_914767635.1. Lineage (NCBI taxonomy): Eukaryota > Metazoa > Arthropoda > Insecta > Diptera > Syrphidae > Melanostoma > Melanostoma mellinum. Next base: position 158,382,601 of record OU612058.1, on the reverse strand, counting down.
GGCCTTGGAGAAGTCAAGAAGTGCAAGAAATGATACCAAATCATTGTCCATTGCGGCTCTTATATCATCTGAAACTTTAAAAATAGCAGAGACACAACTATGGTTTGATCTAAAGCCTGACTGCTGATCACACAATAATTTTTTTCTTCGTAGAAAATTAGAAATTTGCTCATGTAAGATTTTTTCCAGTACCTTAGATAAAAATGGTAATGTCGATATCGGTCTGGACTCAGGTTGAGTCAAACGGGTAGCCGGTTTTTTAAGGACTGGAATTACTTTTGCTTCTTTCCAAGATGAAGGAAAATACGATGTCATTAGTATGGTATTAAAAACGTGCGTGAGAACAGGTAAGATGTAGGGTAAAATCATTTTAACAAATTGTGGCTGCATTCCATCAAAACCTGTAGCAGACGATTTTATTTTAAGGACCGAGCCCAATACATCAGCATCATCCACCCTTTCGAATTGAGACAAACTTACACTTTCGGGGTCAACAACTCGAAAGGTTGTATTCGTAGCCACAGCATTTGCCGCGCTCCTCCCCAGGTCAGGATTTTGATCTGTGGCATTTCCCATCAGTCAGTGAATTTCCTGCACTACAGAAAGATTCGCTTTCGGGGTCAACAACCCGAAAGGCTAAATTTGAAACGTTATTTTGAACTAGTGCAAACTTTTGGTTTAAGTCATCGGGACATACATCCGGAGAACAATGATTTTTTTGTCGACCTACGCCAAGTTCTCGAATGTTTTTCCACAAAGTTTTCCATGGTAAACTTTTGTTAAGGCGTTTTGAGTACAGTCTGTATTTAGCTTCTCTGACTTTTATAGCAACAGTTTTTCTTAGAGTCTGGAAAGTCGACAGCATTTCAGGAAGACGAAAACGCTTCCAACGCTTGAAAGCCAGATCTCTTTGCTCTATAGCAGCTAATATTTCTGGAGTGAACCAAGATTTTTGATCACACCTTTGGAGTTTAGTTTTAATCGGCACTTGCAGGTTAAAAGATGATTTATCGAAGACTGCAAGAAAAAAATTTGGTCATCTGGTGATGACATTAAGTAAATGCTTTGCCAGTCAATTTGCATTATACTATTTTCTAAGTTGAAAACATTAACTGCCTTAAAGTCTCTGTATTTATTACAGTATTGTGATGATCTTTTGAATGAACAGTTTCCTCGGCGCCACTTTCCAACAGCTGCACCTAACTTTACGGAAGTATCCGACGTCACAGTCGAAGAAGTTAGGGAGGCAGTTAAGAACTCCAAAAAAGGCAAAGCGATTGGGCCAGACGAGGTACCATATGAGTTTTGGAAAAATATGGGAGACATCGGGTTAAGATGGCTCACGATTCTCATCTCCAAACTTATAAGAGGTGACAGTTTGCCTAATCAATGGAGGGAAAGTTTTCTTCTTCCAATGTACAAGGGAAAGGGAGATACCAGAAGCTGTGACAACTATCGTTCGATCAAGTTGATGTCCCACACTATGAAGATCGTTGAGCGGGTTTTAGATAGCCGACTGCGGAAAATAATAAGGCTGTCTGATGACCAATGCGGGTTTGTCGCGGGTAAGTCAACTACTGACGCAATCCAAAGTATAAGGATCATTATGGAAAAACACCGAGATGCCTTAGAGGATTTGCATATTGTGTTGGTTGACTTCGAAAAGGCATTCGATCGACAACCACGAGATCTGATATGGGTGGCCCTCAGACACCGAGGAGTTCCTGACGCCTATGTGCGAATAATTATGGACATGTACGAGGGAGCAGTTACAAATGTGAGATGCCCAGCTGGAGTCACCGAAGAATTCCAAATAACAGTAGGTGTACATCAGGGGAGTGTCTTGAGTCCACTGCTCTTTATTGCTGTTCTGGATTGTTTGCTCGAAGGAAAAGTAACGGACAATAAAGTACAACAATTATTCTTTGCTGACGATGGAGCCATCATAAGCGAGGATCCTACATCCCTGCAACGAGCACTTGACGTTTGGATTGATGTTCTGGAAGGAAATGGGTACCGTATTAGCGCTAAAAAGACTGAATACCTGTGCTGCCCTTTTTCTGATCCAGACAAGCCTATTCCAGACATTTATTTGAATGGAAATGTGCTTCTAAAGTGTGAAAAGTTTAAATATCTGGGATCTATGATCAATAGTGAAGCATCTTGTGATGACGACATCAATCATCGAGTAAGCGTAGGGTGGATGAAGTGGCGAGAAAACTCCGCTATCTTCTGTGATCGAAAAATGCCCCCTAAGCTGAAGGGAAGACTCTACACAGCAGTTGTCCGTCCAGCTCTGACATACGGTTCACAATGTTGGAAAATGTACAAAAAGTATGAGAGCAAATTGACGGCAGCCGAAATGAAGATGCTTCGGATGATAGCAGGAGTAACAAAGCTTGATCGAATTAGAAGTACTAAGATCCGTGGAAGCCTTCATGTCAAAAGTACCATCTTGGACAAAATTCAGCACGACCGGCTCAGTTGGTATTGTCATGTTCAAAGGAGAGATCCGCAGAACCCCGTCCAAAAGGCAATATCGTACAACGTTTCAACAAATTCGCGACGAAAAAGAAAAGGCAGGCCAAAACACTCCTGGTACAAGCAAATGCAAAAACGTCAGCATTTGGTTGGGCTCAGACATGGAACAATGCAAAACCGGGAGGCTTGCCGACGCTTTCTGAGGTCAACGCGGCGTACCCCACAGGCGGATCACTAGTGTGAAGCAGAAAAGTGGGAGAGTTGTGATCGCTTCAAGATCACTACTCGTAACGCCAAAAATGGAAAAGAAGAAGAAGAAAGTCTCTGTATTTATAAACTGATGCGGCAACCTTTGGGATAACTTTGAAAATTGCAAAGATTAAATCAAGCTTTGAAAAGCCAGGTGCCTCAAGTTGAGAAAAAAGTAGAGTGTTGTTAGAGTTATTAACTAGAAATAAATCTAATAGAGTGGAAGTTGTGTTGGAGAAATGTGTTGGATTGGTAATATTTACTGGATACAAATTTAATGTTTTCATTTTATCAAGAAAAGATTGTGATGTATTTTTTGAAGCAAATCACAATTAAAATCACCACATAAGATGATTTCAGAATAAAGGGATGAGAACCGTTCGAGCTTCGAGTAAAACTTTGCCAAATCTATATTCTTGTTGGGACGATAAACTACTCCGAACAAACAACTACTCACGGGATTGTGTATTTCTACTAAGCAGTACTCAACCATGGACGACGTTTCAGATTTAATAATCAATTTAAATTGAATGCAGTTGCGGATATAGGATGTATAAAGCTTTTCCTTTTGCTATTTCTCTTAATTCATCAAATATTGTTTATCTAATTTTTCATACTTTGCTTACAGGAACACATTTTTAGATTTCTTTTCGTAGGTTTTTTATATGTAACTTTAACGACTGGGTCACAAAAACTTGTGCGTTCTAATTATGATAGCAAAATCTTTAGGCTAAAACGCCTTGCACTTCAGCCAACCCGACCAATGAAGACATTTATTTTGCAATCAATTCCATTGAAAGCTCAATTACCAGTACAATTGCAGAGCAGGCCCAAGCCCGAGATCTCAAATCCAAGTATAAAGACTTACCCGAATACATACAAAGTATGTATAAATATAGGCAAAAACTTCGGAAAATTCTACAGAGAATTTTTCACCGTACTTTAAGTACCCACGGAGATGAGTACCAGAGTGTTCTATCACAACTCAAGTGTCTCAGTACCCTCATCGATCAAAACACCAAAACCTATATCGACTCCCAATTCAGAAAACGACTTAACGTCATAAAACCTGGTCCGAATACATTCAAGCAAATTAACCAAATTGTAGCAAAGAAATCTCCTATACTTGGGCAACTACAACACAATGACGTCACTCTTGCATCCGACCAAGAGAAAACTAACGCTTTTGCAGACTTCTTCGAAAGCAATTTCAACCCCATTCCACCTATTCATTTGCCTGAGTTCTTCTCAAACGTCAACAATGAAGTCTCATTATTAGTTTCACAAAACCGGAGCCGCTTACAACATTTAACGAAGAAAATTCATCAGTCTTCACAACAACCGATGATATTTTCACAAATCCGCTTGACCTTTACGGTTCAATCCAATGCGGTAACTCCAAAAAATCTTCGGGACCTGACAAGGTTTCCAATTTTGTTATCAAGAAACTCCCTCCGACTGCGATTATAATTCTTACGGTTATTCTCAATAACTGTCTTAACAACAGTTATTTCCCAAGTAAATGGAAAATAGCGGAAATATTCCCAATTCCTAAGAAACCAGGGGCGAATTCTGTAAGCAGTTTTCGACCTATCTCGCTCCTCCCAAACCTCAGCAAACTACTTGAAATGCTAATTCTCAACAAACTTCGCTCACTATGCTCCTCAATGGGTATAGTGCAGCATAACCAATTTGGGTTCAAAGCATTCCACTCCACTTTCGACCCGTTGTTAAAGCTTCACGCAGATACAACCCTGGCTCTTAACAAAAAAGAGGTAACAGTAGCCTGTCTGCTTGATATTCAAAAAGCATTTGACACCGTTTGGATAGACGGTCTGATTTTCAAGTTGAAATCATTTCACATGCCTAGACATCTTATCACAATCATACACAGCTTCTTGACCAACCGTAAGTTTTACGTACGAGTAGGAAATACCAAGTCTGTATTCAAAAACATCTCCGCAGGGGTTGCCCAAGTCTCACGTCTTGGACCTGACCTCTTCAATCTTTTCACCCTCGACCAACCAGCAAACACGCCAACGACAAAAACCCTACTATATGCTGATGACTCCATCACTTATAGTGCATCCATAAGCCCAGAAATAGCTCTCCGTAGAGTGAAGGAACACATCCTTAGGCTCTGGGAGTACTACCTACAATGGGGAATTAAAATCAATCCCACTAAAACAGAGTTAATCTGCCTTAGGAATCCCTCACGTAATGGCATAGCCACAAGATGCAAACTCCTGTCCCTGCCACTCCCCGATAACACAATTATCACAACTAAGCAAAGCGTTAAATACCCCGGAGTTCATTTCTTCGAAAGGTTCAAGTTTAACCAACATGCTAAACACACTCTTCGCAAGGCAAACGGTGCCTTAGCTCTCCTTCGTCCTCTTATGAAAGTAAGAGGTGGTCTCCAAACACGAACGAAACTTCTGCTTTACAAGCAATTAATTCGTCCTATACTAACTTATTGCTTTCCTATATGGTACACAATAAGCCCAACATATATGAAGAAAGTGCAATTATTCGAGCGCAAGGCTCTTCGCTATTGCACATCTTTGTATAGAAAACCAAATTCAGTCCGCTACTAGAGCAATGAAAAACTCTACAAGACAACTAAAATTGTTCCTATAGACAAATACCTACACAACCTCAGCACCAAAATGCTGAGGAAAATCCCATCCCATCCCATCCTTATATATATAAAATTTCGCTGTCACAATGTTAGTTACCGTACTCCTCCGAAACGGCTTTACCGATTTTTACCAAATTTTATATGCGTATTCAGTAGGTCTGAGAATCGGCTACTAATTATTTTCCATACCTCCAAGTGATAAGAGCCATCTACCCTTAACATTGTTTCTTTAATTTACACTGTGACACGAGAATTTTATATATTAGATTTTACAGTCTCAGTGTAAATGTCATATTTATCAATTTAATTTGCTTAAAAATAAATTCTGAAATATTATGTTTTAGGCAGTCCTTGGTCGTGCTACAAATCCACCTTAAACTACACTCACTGCATTTTTTGAATTGTTTAATAGTACGGATGATTGTGGTGCCTTTGAAAGAACATTACTGTATTCACAAGTATCACGGTATTTCACATGGGCTCAAACAAAAAATGGATGCCCCGCAAGCAAGGCTCACCAGTTGATGCATGTCTCAATTTATTTAAATCGAATGCTTTGGGGCTTTTTTTCAGATTATTAACAGTCAGTCCAAGACGGACTGAGTGCTTTTATCTTCGACTGTTGTTGGTTAATGTTACTGGCCCATTATCATTTCAAGATATACGTAAGGTGAATGGGCAACAGTATCCAACATATAAAGACGCATGCCTTACACTCGGCTTGCTTGAAGACGATAACCAGTGGGACAGTGGGAGCGTATGCTTGCTTGAAGTTGCGTTGAACTGTTCAGCAATACAAATTCGTCTACTTTTTGCTATAGTGTTGACTACATGTTTCCCAGCTCGAGCAAACATATTGTGGGATAATCACAAAGATTCCATGACTGATGAAGTATTGCATCAACATCGTACACTGTGCAACGATGTAACGATAACATTCAGCGACGCTATGTACAATGAAGCATTCATTGCTATTGAGGATCTTTGCATTGTCATTACCAAGTTATCACTCACTCATTTCGGTATGAATTCACCAAATAAACCTGCATCTGATTTAATTAACATTGAAATTAATCGTGAACTGTAGTACAGCACTGTAGAAATGGCAGCGATTGTTACTCGCAATGTCCCACATTGACCGCATTTTACTCCCAGTTTCAGCAGGACAAGGTGGGTTCTTCTTTTTGGATGCACCGGGTGGAACTGGCAAAACATTCCTTATTTCACTAATTCTTGCTGAAATACGATCGAATTATGGCATCGCATTGGCCGTTGCATCATCGGGCATTGCGGCAACTTTATTGGATGGAGGCAGAACAGCTCATTCAGTATTAAAGCTGCCACCTAATATTCAAAATAACCCCCACGCAGTATGTAACAATAAAAAACAATCGTCCATTGCAACCGTGCTAAAACAGTGTAAAATTATAATCTGGGATGAATTTGCTATGGCAGACAAACATTCAATTGAGGCGTTGAACAGGACATTGAAAGATATTATAAAAACAAGGACAAACTATATATCGGAACTCTGTTGGTCCTTTCAGGTGATTTCAGACAAACACTTCCCGTCATTTCACGTTCAACATACGCTGATGAGATCAACGCTTGCTTAAAATCTTCTCCATTGTGGCGTCATGTTGAAAAAGTACAGCTGAAAGTAAACATGCGCGTTCAAATGCATCAAGATCCATCCGCTCTCAAAACAAATTTTAGATATCGGTGATGGAAAAGTTGCTACAGATGAAACTGGATCCGTAAAATTACCAACCGATTTCTGCACAATCGCTGATTCGCAAAATACTCTCATTAAACAAATATTTCCCGATGTACACAAACAGTACATAAATCATAAGTGGCTTGCTGAATCAACTATTTTAGCAGCAAAAAATGCAGACGTTGACAATTTAAATTTAAAGATTCAACAGTTGTTGCCAGGGAACTTTGTATCATACAAATCAATTGATACAGTTTGCAATTTGAACCCTCCGCGGCTGTGCAACGGTATGCGATTCGAAAATTGATGGAAAACGTTATCGAAGCCAGCATTTTAAATGGAAAGATCAAAGTTGAAAAGATACTAATACCACGGATTCCTATCATATACTAACAGATGTGCCAATTCAATTCAAACGAATTCAGTTTCCGCTCAGATTGGCATTTGCAATGACAATTAACAAATTCCAAGGCCAAACGATGCCTATTTGTAACTTAGATTTAAGTACACCATGTTTCTCACACGGACAATTGTACGTAGCATGCTCTCGAGTGGGTAAACCATCAAGTTTGTTTGTGCTCGCTAAAAATGGCTTTAAAAGATTAATTATGTGATATGGAATTTTAAGAAATAAATTATAGTAACTTAAAAATAATATTGTTTGGTGTTTGTTATTTTTATATTCCCTTATTGCTTATAGCGCTCCACGCCTATTTCACGCATATACCATATACTTATACACTTATAATAAGAAAGTTCCTTTTTGTCTACAATAGAATTTATCTAGAAACTAGAAATAATTTACAGGCAAAACAACGTTTGACGGGTCAGCTAGTATTAATATAATTACAGGTAACGCAGCCCCCGACGACCGATATCTCCAGGTGCTATCCATAATGGATCCAGCATTTCGAATGTCGCAAGAAGACAGCTTCGAAGACTTCTACGTCGCTGCAGGAAGAGGAACGCAGTACAACAGAGGTTGAAGACACCAAGAGAGACACCCAAAAAAGTGGAAATGCATAGCTTCCAGGACCGAAGCGACCATCCAACTAATATTCCTCGCCAGCCAACGACCGTCAGCACTGCTCAAGCCGACGAGAACATACCAATTATTTATTTAAGAAACAAGTAAATGTTAGACATAGATACCTTTTTAATAAAATGTATAAAACCCGCCAATTTAACGAAGCAGAGCCCCATCTGTGCTCGCAGATTTTAAAACAATAATGTTAGTCTAAGAATTTATAATTATTGTATATATCAAATATTGTAAAACAAATGAGCTTTTCTATAAAAACTTAAATTGTAAAAAAAAAAAATCTTTTATTGAAATTAATTCCTTTAACCGTTTTCGGATTTAATAGTTGTATGTTTACTTCTATATGTAGTGAAAAGAAGCACATACTTTTTGTGCTCACTCAGTTTATATCAAACTTTCCGTCACATCAGATCCATTCAAAAACACACTAGTGGATGAAATGAGCCAAACAAAATACATTTTTAGATTTTTCCCTTCAGGTTGTGTAACGCAGTTAAAGAGAAAGTTTAATTGAAAAACATTATGCGGTCTTCATATGTAGTAAACTTTTCTTGACGCATATTCACATTTTTCATAAACATGAACAAGAATTGTTTTCCAAGGTGAACAACCTCACTTAATGCTGAGTAAAAAAGTTTGTTCCCTTGGCTTTAATATAAGATTTCATATTTCCATTCAAAAGATAAACTTGAAAAGTTAAATGGAAATATAATTTGTTCACACGAAATTCAACAGCAGGAACAACCTCAACTGGTTGGTTTGTTGTAAACTGTTCAGCTATGTGCAGTATGTGTATGTAGATTCATTGAATGTTTCCCGGAAGTCAAACTTTGTTGAAACCCATCCTTTTTTTTGAAACTATTTGTGCTACAGACCAATTAAGGAATTCGAAGCAATTGATAATTTCCGGTTAACCTTGATATAGTGGTTGTTAAGAACTCTGCATGGCATTGCCTTCAACATCTAGTTTATATAAATGACAATCACATGCAGACGAAAAGAGAAAGTTTGAGAACAGTTAAGATATCTGTGGTAGTTCCGTGAAACTAATAATGCCATAAAAATGACTTTCTCAGCTCGATTGGATTGACATGCCATGGATGTTGTACAAATTTCTGCCTTCTGTTGAATTTCGTGTGAACAAATTACATTTCCAATTTACCTTTCAACTTTAAATGTTCCATACCTTAACCTCTCCTCATGTACGCAGACGATATCGTCATACAGCGGAGTCCCCGCAAACGATGCAAATGATGATCAACATATTGTCGCTTGTGGAACTTCACGGTTAACACCAACAAATCCAAAATACTGGTTTTCCGTAATGGAACAGACAAATATCTCGGAGTACTCATAACACCACAACTTTCTTTTAAAAAGCATCTTCTTTTTTTTTTAATTATATAGGGTGAAGGTGAAAATTACCTTTACAAGCACGTCGACCTAAAAGATCTTTTGTGCTGTTCCCTTAGGTTTAAAAACACGTAGTGTATAAGTTTGTTCATTCGAAACTAAGGTCATGTAAGAACCTAAGAATCTTCGAGGAAGAGGTGTTTCTGATATCAAGGGGACAGGGGAACCCTTTATTGAATATTTTAAGCCTGGATCTAGCTAAGGCAGGGCATTCACATAAAATGTGTTCAGCTGTTTCTATGTCTTCAAGACAGAGACGACAGGTGTTATCTTGGCTGATGCCCATATTTTTAAGATGATACTTGAGAGAGCAGTGTCCAGTGAAGAAGTCCGTAAGTAACTTTGTGTCACGTTTGCTCATGTCAAGAATTTCTTTCATACGTTTGTGGGATAAGTCAATGAATAGTTTTGACTGACGATGGCCATTTGAGTTGTTCCAGGTGCTGATCATGTTCTGTCGTTTCCAGGTAGCTAATTCGTTTTTAAGGCTACTGATTGGGAGACCACAGTAGGGTTCAGGGCCTTTGAATTGGGACTGAGAGCCAAGTCTAGCAAGGCGGTCAGCCTCTTCGTTACCCGGTACGCCTTCATGACCAGGCACCCATGAAAGAGTTATTTTATTGTGAGTAGCTAATTGAACTATACATGTCAGGCAGTTCCAAACTAGTTTGGATTCGATTTTTGTCGAGGACAGAGCCTTTAGTGCTGCCTGACTGTCAGAGCAGATTAGGATGCCTGATCTTCGGAGGTTTCTTCTAATGCATTCCCTAATACAGAATTCTATAGCCATTACCTCTGCCTGAAAGATAGTAGTTGTGTTACCAAGGGATGTAGATGATTTAAAGACCGTAACCCTGCACCTACACCGTTGTTTATTTTTGAACCATCAGTATACCAGATGTATTGGAAGTTATTTCTAAGAATAACAGGGTTCTTCCATGCTGAGCGGTTTGGAAAGATTACTTCAAAGGGGTGGTGTAACAGTATGCGTTTAGGCATAAAGTCCGAGGAGTGGGCTGCAGGCGATTCCAGTATAGGGAGCACCTGCAGAATACTCTCATATGTCCTTGTAAGTTTTCCTTTCTCGAGTAGTTAGTGAGATGAAGCTTTAGTCCGCTTAGTGTAGCAGTCTTCTTTACTCTTTGATGTAGCGGAGGAAAATTTAATAAACTTTCTAACGCTAAAGTTGGGCAGGTGCGCATTGCACCTGTGATACCTACACAGGTTAGTCTTTGTAACTTTTGCAAAGATTTGCGGGCATAAACTTGTTCTGTTTTTTGCCACCAGATCAGCGAAGCATAGGTTATGATGGGTGTGATAATAGTGAGGTTTGTCCAGTAAATCATTTTTGGCCTAAGTCCCCACTTTTTACCAAAGAGTCTAGAACAGGCCCAGAAAGCATTTGTTGCTTTTGCTATGGTTTTGTCTAGATGAGGTTTCCAATTGAGTTTATTATCCAGGGTTACTCCTAGATATTTGACCTCTTTGGAAAAATTAATTTGAACACTATTTAGGGATAGTGTTTGGAGATCGATTTTACGTCTCCTGGTGAATGGAATGATGACTGTTTTGGTGGGGTTGACCTTAAGCCCTTCTTTATTGCACCAGTCATTAACTTTGTTCAGGGCACTTTGCATAAAGCATCTGCAAGGTAAACTCATTAACTTGAAAAAGGCTATCAACTGCAACTGGAAGGGAGTCCTGGGAAAAATAAATGTTGCCCCAAGCGCTAAGTACAAACATTTTGAAGCGGTTATGCGAGCAATTATGTGCTATGCTGGTCAGGTTTGGGGTTTTCGACAATACGATGAAGTAGAGAAATTGTTAAGCTACTTTCTAAAAAAAAATATTTCGATTGTCGGAAAATACAGCAACATAATATATGCTACATCTGGAGACTGGAGTATCACCGCTTTACATTTTCTCACTCAGAATGCATTTTAATAACGTAAGAAAAATACTAGCCCTCGCAAATCATCGACTACCGAACATAATTGCAAGAACCTGCTGCAGCGAAAGTCCCAATTTTTTGCGGAATGGTCACGGCTAGAACTTCAATACAACGTCGAATAGATGGAGACAGGGTTGGAAGAATGGAGTAAGACCTTTGAGGTGTTGCTGGCAAAGATCGAGGAAACGAGTTTTCAACAATATGCAGATATGGCGCAGCGAAGTGAGTCTAGAATGATCTACAAAATCCTGCAGCATAGCCTTGGTGTCAATAAATTATTTCAATGATCGATATTCGATTGACACAATCACTACCATTTTCAAAACCTGAGGAGAACTACTTCGCCTATATTTCCAACCATATGCATGCCCCAGTGAGAAATATAGAGTGTTCCCTGTGCAACCACAGAGCCACAGAAAACACATATCACTATCTGCCCGGTTTTGAAAGAAATAAGACTTGCCTATTGGGGAAAATCTAACTCAACTTTGAGTGAAGCGGTTGAAGCTCTAAACGGCCAAGAGTGGAAGAGTGGCCAAGAGTGGAGTGGATACGGTTATGTGAAAGCGGCCTTAAGATATCGCAACCAAATTTTAAACGAAGCATTTAAAAAAAAAACTTGAGATTATTTTAAATTTCAATATAAGTTTACGATATATTTATATTTCATTTAATTTAATAATTATAAAACAAATTAAATCGTAATCATTTCAAAATAATACTCTTTTTTGTCTGGCTGACGGAAAAAGCCAATGCTATACATTGTGAATTTGTAAACATGATTTTTAATTAATTTTTAAATAAAATCACACTATTACTACTACTACTACCACCTTAACCTCTAGATAGAAAGGTAGATATATATTTGAAAAATGGGTTACAATAGTTGCGTCTGTCAAACCAATACCATACAATCTGAATATAAGCTTTAATGTTTTGAACTAAGACTGGACACAGCCCAGACTCCACATGTAGAACAGCATAGGTTGTGGTTACGGTTTGTAATTGGAATAATCTCTTGATTGAAGAAAAATCTTCCAATTGATTAAATCCTACGCCCAATAACACATATTGAAATGTGGTTCAAATTGAGAGCTTTGTTGCTTTTTATTTTTGCATGTTAGTATTTTCAAAACACCAAGGTAGTTAAATACACTCACTACTGCTTATCGCTGATTATATTAAGGCAGGTTTCTTCTCTGCTGGCTCCCAAAGATCGTAACTTTGGGTCTATGAAAGTTTATATGAAGACCCCACATTTTTCACAGTACAATTTTAGCCTATCTGACGCAGAAGTGTAGAAGGATTGTCTGCTGCTAACAGAACGAAGCCATCAACGTTTCCTTTACAAGATTTTCGGCAGATATTCACCCCTATTACCGATGTCGAAAACGTCATCGAAAAAAACGACACGACACAATTTGTATTCCATAAGTCGTTTTCGACCTTGTACACTCGTTTTGATGTCGTGTGCAGTCGTCTGTAAACGTCAAATGTCGTTGAATGTCAATATTAGTCGAAAAAATACGACGACGACGAGAAAAACGTTGATATGTCTCGTTCAAAAATTTGATCGCGACATAGAAACGGAACGCCCCAAAACAGCAAGTAACCTTGTTAAATGAATTTATTTTGAAAAATTTTATAACTAATAAAGCATTTGTTTGACTTGTATTTGGATTTGACAAACCAAAAACAGTTTGAGACGCTCATCGAGTTGACGAAAAGCTAGCTAGAGTTTTTTTGAAGGGAATTTAAAAAACCGATGTAAAAAAGGAATGGACTGCGATAGCGGAGCAGCTTACAAGCAAGGGTCCTTCAGTAAGATACGGGGACGGTTGGCAAAAGGATTGAATTACTTTTTCAAAATACATATGTATGTATGTATACATTTTTATAAAGTTTTGCTTGTATCAGGTTTGATACACAATTTGAAAGAATTGAATGCGACTGGAGGAGGTTCAAACAAACTAAAGATTTTATCTACACTGGAAGAAGCTCTAGCAAATTTATTACATATAGAAAAAGTGGTAAGCCCGAGCGGAAACGCCATTGGCATATCGCAGTCCATTTTGCTTCCCAACTCCTTGGCAACTGCCCCGCAGTTCCTTCATCATCTCAAACGCAGACTGCATACACATCGAGGTTAAGTTATGGAGAGGGAAGGGCAACATCAATACATCCGATGACACCAGGAAATCCCGACATATTGAAAACTAAAGCTTTGCTTCTGATTTTGCGGCCGGTGTCGTTCGGAATAGAATCCATTTGGTGCAAATATTGATAATTTCTTTGAAAAATTTGCTAACTGTTGGTTGAGCTAGTCCCAAAACAGTCATTCCCAGCGCCGTTTTGGGGTAACTTCCCTCATCTAAAATTCTTAGGATGTCTGCAAGTCTCAATATGATTGGAATTGATGATGAACGATGCAGAATCCTTGTTTTATCACTTATTTCATCCAACAAATATTTAAACGCTTCTTTTGTCAATCTAAAGAACTGCTTGAATCTGTTAAAACGTACAAAAGTTTTATTTAAAAGGAACTATTGGGATAAAATGTGAACTCACTTTGAATCAGGCAAGTCGAATGGATTTGAGTTGTGCCGTATTTGTTTTCTTCTTGTAACCAAATTTTCTTTCAGAACTCTTTCTTCTTCATCTTCACTTTCACTACTTGTGCTTTAATACATTTCTATACTTATCATTTTAATATAGCTCTAAACAATGATTTTTTATTGAGACTTTCTTAAAATTTCTTTGATTTTGACAGATGTTTATAGTTTATTAGTTTTTAGTCGTTTTAAAATCTATTACGTATTTTTCGTGTCGAAGAAGTTATGGAATGTCATTTAAAACGACACGACAGAGAAAACGAGAGTTGACGACGAGACGAGACGAGATCGGTAATAGGGGTGATTACTCCACCAGAATGGAAGTCACATATCACACACATCGAGATTGGGCAAAGCAGACAAAATAGGACTCAGAATACATCCCTGCGGGACACCAGCAGATGTATCGAACCAGTCTGAAAACCTAGATAGTAGTTCCTTAGTAGTTGTGGCAATTTTTAAATACATCATTAGGAACTCACTTGACACACCTTAGGACTTATGTTTATAAATCAGAGACTTTCTGTGGACTAGCAAAGGGTGATTCGAAATCTAAAAACAAACATTTTGCTTCTTTGCTTTTTAAGATATTTTCTAGGGATGCTAATCAACATACCATGTCTAGAGTAGTAGTACAGCTGGTTCAAAACCCAAAAACAAAAGACGATTTCTAAGGCCAACGAGGGCGTTTCCCACAGCTGATCAAACAAGTGCGGAGCAGATAAAAGTGGGTGGGCAGCGATCGCTTCGAGATCAAGATGCTCGTAAAGCCAAAGACGAAAAAAGTAAAAGCTGGTTCTACATCTGAAAAAAAAAATGGCTACTCCTTGCCTAGTTTAATTTGCATAATTTGTTTAACAGTTTTCATATTTTTGTCTGATATGTGTTAATTTGCATTTTTTTCATGACGATAATGAATCTAGTGGCGTATTTTAGGGGAGGCTATACTAAACGGAAGCACTCAGACCAAATACCGGTCCATTGCACTACCACGGCCACGTAATACAAAGCTACAAGTACTTGTAACACAAGTGAATTATGACCAATATGGTCATGATCATGGATAAGTAGCTCTTGACTTGTAGACTTGTAGCTTTGTGTCACAGGCCTCAGGCTAACAACCTTCCCTTTTTTGTGATGCAGCGGATGAAAATAAGAAAGTTGTAATTTCACTCATAATCTCAAAGGCGGCCGAGTTGAAACTGGGAGGCTAAAATAAAAACTTATGTAACGGAATTCGAGCCCACGCGTCTACTCAATCTATTAATGTTGTTGTTGTTTTTGCTGCATTTGGGGGCGTATATTATCGAAATTCGAGGTTCGTTCGTTGAACTTTACCCATGGTTGACCCAAGCTTCCTTGACAACCTTATGAATTGTCAAAAAAACCTGGGTTTTCCAGTCCTCAAAAAACGCTTAACCACAAAATCACACACATCCCTGTCATTTGAATAAAATTACATGCCCTTTGACAAACACAGGGCTCAAAAAACACTCAGTTTGACATTCAGAGCGAGGTTAGGTAGCAACCCCAGGGTATCAACGAACGAACCTATTCAAAAATCAGCGTCGGTAACAGTCATTTCGTTTCCAGACAAGTTACCACACGTACGCAGTGCCCTGTGATCCTGTAACTTCAATTCTTCCGCGATGAAATGGCGAACCAAACTGGGTATAAATCAAGTGTCAACTGTCCAAAAGATCAACTCCAAAAATGAGTATTGCCAAATTGAGAACCTCACATGCAAAACAAAACACGCTTTACATAACAGTTTTTGTCATCTAAGTTAGCTGCATTGAAAACTCTCTATTCTAGTCGTCATATTCGCGGCGCTACAATCCTCCTACACACATGCCCCATATTTGCCATATTTTCAAACACATCAAGATGGTGCAACTGGCAAGTGAACGACCCAAAAATACATAAAATATGTACTCGAATGTATGGATAATAGAAATCGTCTGTCGATAGACTAAATTGATTGATTTAAATAAATAAAATACACAATCATTCTGATTTCGGCCATTCTATATACTTACCCAGATCTTCAAATTGTTCATCATTTCGGTCTGCAATTTAAATTATTGCTAAATAACAAATACTCACCAATAAAATTGCGTAATTTCCCATAAATTTTTACGAGGGCGTTATAAATTGGACATGGAATGCTGAGTGAATATAGAATTATTTCCAGCAGCACTTAGTTTGGCTGTCATATAGTAGATTCGGTTATGGTTGTAGCAAATAACGACGTGCTAAGTAAATAATACGAAAAGGCAATCGCCTCCACTGGGAACAGATAGCACATTTTATTATTTCAAACCAATCGACTGGAAACAAGGAAAATATTTGCAGAAACTTCGTTGGGGTAATAATTTTAAAATAAAGACAGAAAAATATGCAAATGTGTTTCATTTCAGAGTTGAAGGTACACTGTTTCGATTTTTCTTTGAATCTATTTCAGGATGACTGGATATCGAGAAAAGGGGAACAGCTTAATGTTTTTTGTAAAATAAAATGAAAAATTGATTGAAGATAGGGACTTATGATATGACCTTTTCCTTAAATAGAATTCAATTCATAGGACTTAGATTTTACTTTGAAAGGTAATTGGAAAACTTAAATGATTATAAAGAGTTTTTTACTTTTGAATAATACATATTTGTCCGAACACCGAAACACCACCCTCGGGAGTCGGGACAACTTGCACATTTCTTCGAGATGGCGGATTCTAGTTCCTCATCAACCCCTTATCTTGCTCCTTTATTTTCAGAATCTGCGTCAGATACGTGCTAATTCGTTTCCGATTCTCTTATCGTCTTTCAGCATTTTCTGTGTGATATTATTTGGGCTGATATCTCCGATACTTCTGCATATTTAGATGAGAGATTCCCATTTACTGCACCCGACTTCTGTATGGTAAGCGTCGTTTTTCAGCGAATCTCCGTATTAGGATTCATCTTTTTTCCAATTTTGTTCAGAAAGCTGTTCAAATATCCTTGTCCGGTTAGGAACTGTGTGACGTAGTATAGTTCAAGTTCAATACACCGTGTTTCTGGGTTATTCCATTCGCTTAGGTTTCCAACTAACCTAGCAATTCAGCGCCCTAAGATTCCAGAAAGACACCTTTTCGAATACGGTCGACGTTCTCTTCAACATTCGGCCATTTGGTAACCAAAAGATTGTTCTATTTCTAATATTTCTATTCATTTCAGGTATTCAGAGAGAGCATCACAATAAATCAAAATTGATCTTGATCTCAGTTTGGCAGCCACAATATCAATTTAACTATAAATTTTTCCTTTGCAAATATGTACCATATCATATACGGTCAACAATCTAAGAAAAAAAAACAAATGCGGACATTCAACAATCGTATCCGAAAAGTTTTTTGTTGTTATTAACGTGCTAAAAACATTTTGCTGAGGCACAAACCAATTTATATAAAAGAGCTGTCTGACGGTATTCAAGAACTTTTGGTATACTTTTCCATACAAATGATCAGCTGATAAAATTAGCTTGAGTTTGTTTTATGATTTGGTGTGTAGAAATTTCAGTATCAGAGCATTCATAGTTTCAAAGAAAATCAAAAACAGTAAATTTAAATCATTTAGTAACGATATTTGGAATGTGTTTTTGTTTTTTAAAGCTGAATATTTACTCGTAAATTTCACAGCTACTGTCAGCAGCAATCTAGAAAATATTTTTCAATCGTTCAAAAAGAAGTATCTGAAATAGCCTATCCGATATGTTCTTGGAAGCACCCTAATGAGAGTTGAGAAAAAAATACAACTTAAAGCATTTTTCATTGACGATAAGAGTAACTCCTTTTGTGAAAAGATTTACTCATTCATTCATTGAAAATAATTGTTAATCCGGATTTACTCTTACCGCCAAAAATCTACTCGCATTTGGTTGGGAAATCTTTGATTTCTTGTAAAGTTGTTTGACTTTTTTTAGAATGGGAGACTACAAAACTTTTGATTTCCTTCAATCTGTTCGAAACTGTACTGAACTTTACCCAGGGTTGACCCAGATTTTCTTGACAACCCTATGAGCTGTGAAAAAAACTGGTTTTTGTAGTCTTCAAAAAACCCCACAAAATGACCACTCATCCCTGTCATTTGAATAAAAATACACGCCATTTGACAGACAAGTCTCAACTCACCCCAGCAAAAACGTAGGGCGAGTTAAGGGCAAACCCAGGTCAACCCCAAGGGTCAAAAAACACTTAGTTTGACATTCATGGCGACTTTAGGCTTCTCAAAAAACGCTTTGTGGCGACCCCAGGGCTTCAACTAACTTAATGTATGGAATAAAATTATTTTTTTAGAAAAAATTTTAACTCTCGTACATCAAAAAACACATAATTGAACTAAAATGAATTGATTTCACTTATCAACTAAAAAACAGCTAAGTACATACAGAATGAGCTAGGCATTCCAATAATTTATTTTAAAACCAAAGCAAAAAAAAATCATGCACAGTGGTGTGAGGAGTTTTAAATAAACGCAAATGTGTTTGATTAATGAACAAAAACAAACATAAAAAAATTATTTCTGTTGGCATATGCCTACACTTGTTCGGAGTACGATGATATTAAGTTCTATGAAATTTTAACTTATTCTTTGATTAGTTATAGTTATTCAAAGCACTGCGTTTTATATAAATATAATCACCCCAATCGCAATTGCTGTCGTATCAATTTCGGACTTCAAATGCCAAATAGAAAGCACTAAAAAATCTTCGTAATTAATGTTTTGGAACAGATATTTAGAACTTGTTAATAATTTTATCAAGATTGAAAAATTTCGTAGCAAAACATTTACTTCGAGAGCGTCTATGATGCTTCTTCTTTGGGGTTCACAGTTACAACGCGACGGGCCAATAGCTGTTTTGTGGTTAAAGGGGTTTTTAGTATTAAAATGAGGATACTGGGAGGGGGGTAGAGTTGATTCGGCCGAAAAAAGACATATGTATTTTTAAGATTTTTTTTTTAGCGTAACGGGTAGTGTTCGATAATTTAAAAATTTACATATAATAATCACCCCTATCATGAAATCCATTCGGAGAAATCCCCGAGTGAAAAATCACGATACGAGTCCCGACAAAAAGCAATCACAAATTCCGAACGAATTCGAAAAAAGCATTGCCTGATTGAAAAAATGAGTGTCCATTTTCGAAATCAGCTGTCCTATGTCAAAATAAATACTCGAAGCAATAGAAACAAAAATCCCTAAACTTAAAAAAAAATCCCTTAACTTTTCCCAAACACATTTTTTTACCGATTTTTATTTTCTAGTAAAAATTCATTTATTTGCATTTTTGTGACTAAAATAAGCTAAAATAGAATCCGCATCATTGATCAGATCTTAAATCTTATATGAAATAAACAATTTAACTGTCGAATATAATCAAATATTTTGTTCATCAAGTTATAAATTCCCAAAAGAGGATTTTTGTGAAGTGGTCCCAGAGTACTTTCCAATCTGTCAAATACAAATTCATTCACTTAACAAACCATAAAATAATTTGTGAAATCCAAGTTTGTTTACGGATAAAATTCAAGTGTTGTTTTGAGTGGTAATAGATAAAAAAGTAATCTAATAATCTTTAGACTACTACGAGTATTTACACTCCAAATCTGTCAATTTCGCTTAATTTGGACACGGGCATATCAAAGACAGTCATTTGAAAAAATGTAATTTCTTTCGGAAAAAATTTTATTCATTGATATGAGTTTATATAACCGATATTCTTTAAAGGTGAAAACAACAAACAAACAACAGGCTGTATGAAATGTTATCCTGTAATCTAGACATAGCAAAGGATACGCTAAACGTCCAAAAGTTAACCTCTGGGAGGAAATAAAAACAGAGTTGAATCTACTTGGATTTCAATCAAAAGATGCAGGAATTTAGAGAAAAGTTAGTTGGTAAACTGGACTTATTTGTTGTTTTTTCTTCAGTAGAATTATATTTTGTAAATTTGTTTTATACAAATATGTTTTTTATACTTTAACAAATGGATTTTGCCTATGGCTCTACGGTCTACGACAGAAGAAACTTGTCGTAGAAAAGGACGTCATTTTTCCGTTTCATTCGGAATTAGTGATACCAGATTCACGAATTTCGAAATTCGTTCCACTCCGAATGGATTATGTGATAGTAACATCGGGAAACGTAGACTTTTTTCGATTCCGATGGAATCTGTGATAGGGGTGAATGTAACATTTGAATAAAATTCTCCTCAATTCGCATTTATAAATATTCAAAATTGAGCGAGTAAAAACTAAACTCCGGAGGCGCCTCGAAAAAAGTTTGCGGTGTGCACCATGTCACGGTAAAATTTACCGTTACAAAAAGCACTCTTGGATCCTTTCCTTATCCTTACCCTTTTTGTCGTCGTTGGTTGTGGCTGCACAATGCTGGAAGAGTTGGGGGCAACCAAGGTCTCCATCAGCCTTTGGTCTTCTCGTCGAGCATTTTGCAAAAGCACCCCTCATAGGTATCGAGGTGAAACCGGTCGAAACCAGACCGTAAAGGGACAGGCGATCCCCAACGCGAATCCAAACTACGTGCAGACGGGCGGTCTCACGACAAGTGGAGTTGATCACCAAATTGATAAAGGTAGAAGGAAAATTCCTACCCAACGTTACACATCCTCCTGAGGAGATGGAATTAGCATGGCCTTTGGCCCATCCTACATTAATAAAAGGTATAAAGGTTGGAACGATAAGTGTTCATCCCCTTCTCCCCCCAATCTGCAAAGAGGGTCCACCAATTCCAGAGTTAGGGATTTACGCGATTTGAATTTCCTCCTTCTACGTTATTTCTCGAGGTAATTTATATTTCGGTCTAGACTTACTCGACTCACCTTCCGCGCGTTTAAATGTAACTGGGAAAATGCCCAGCAAGAACTTCGTTTCGCTTGAGGAGTTTTTAGAATTTTTCTCAAAAAGATGTAAAATAGTAAGTTAGGGGTCTGGACTCACCCATCGAGTTTGGCAAGCTTTGGAAGACACCAACAGCTTGTCGACTCCTTGAATGTTGGATGTCTGAACTCACTCATTGAGATCGTCAAGTTTTGGACGACACCAACAACTTGACGAACTCTTTGATGTGAGAGAGCGCATGCGCACTTTCGTCGGATTCAACAGCGATGGCGCAACACACCCATGGTGGTTGACGTCGAGATACCGAATCGACGTTGGTGGTTGTTGGATTGTGTGGATGTATGCGTGTAAGAGCGTGGGGTTGAGGACAGACAAAGAGCTAGCCAAAAAGTGAACGACACTTCTTGGTCAGCTAGCAAGCAGCTAAGGTGTTTTTGAGTAGAGAGAGAAAATCTGAGAAAGCTAAAAGCGAAGCGAGTTTAGTTAATTATTTTGCCAGAGGAAAAAAAAAGTGTTAAAAAAAATTTAGGAAGTGAGTCGAGGAAGCTAGGACAGGAGCACAAAGAAGGGTTCAGAAGGGAACCAGAGAAAAGTATTCGAGAGGAAACATAGAGGAAGGAAATTAGAAAACAGGAAAAGATAAGTACATATAGATTTATACATATACATATAGCGTTGCGTGTGAACTTTGAAAAGAGTTGTTTCGACGGTGAATTTGAGTGGCCCCTTTTTAATTGATAGTATCGCGTACCAAATTCCAGGATTTGACCTGGTTCGTATTAGAGAAAACCCCCCTTCTTAATTTACGTCCATTTGGAAACTTTCAGGTAGGACAATATCGGTCCAACCTACTATACCTTTACTTTGTTTTACCACTAATTTTCTGTAACGGTCTTACTGACCCGCTATCTATCTAAATTATATTTTAACTTCAATAGAAATTTTCGGAAAAGATTGGGTTTTTAATCCAGACTGTGTCACGGTTTTCCCACAATAAAGATAAAATTATTTTACAAACCCAATTTGGGAATACAACTAATTTTTTTTTTTATCGCCGTCGTATCCGCATCTGGTTGTCTTTTCCAGTGTTACTATATTTTCATATTTTTCAGGTTAATAAGTTTGGAAATTTCCTTTTAAAAATTTCCTGGCGCCCATAAAGATTTATTTTAATATCCTATTATAAACATTTCAATCATAAATAATTAATTTACATAATCGCATTTTCAACTTTCAACAAAAGAAAAATAAGTTTCCTTTTGTGGTACTGAACCCAACCCAGCTGAGCAGTCGAGGTCGGCAGCAGACTACCTGTTGCTGGATGCACTCAATTTTCGTACAATCAAGGCCAACTTCACTTTGGTACCTAGAATAGGTAGCCATTGTGATTTGAATTGTGAATTGGGCGAACCTTGGTCGCGTATATTAATTTGTTTTATTTTAATACATAGCTAGTTAGTCGAAGTTAAATTAGTCGAAGTTAAAATAGTTGAATAGAAAAACAAATAAATCGTATAGAAATAAAAGGGAAGAAAACGTCCTCAGAAGGAAAAGGACACCAAAAAGGAAGAAAATCAACGTAGAATTCAAAGTGAGTTGGTACTTGGCAGTATATATATATATTTGCGAAAATTATATTTTGCATCAATCATAACTCAACAGAATCGTCTGAAACAAAAAAATCAAAATGCATTCGTCAAAGGAGAAAATCAAAAATCTACCTTTCATTACCTGGAGAAACATCCATGTAATGACGCGGACGCGTGGATTTTTTTTTCGATTTTTCGATTTTTCGAAGCAGTCTGAAGCCAAAAGCCCTATTTTCGCTAAAAAAAAAAAAATTGTTTAATTTGATGTTAACAAATTAATAAAAAATATAAATAGGGTGGCGCAACAAAGCGATTTCTCACAACCATGCCTTGTGAGGGAATGGAGGGGACCTACAATCTTCTCCCGGTTCCGAGTGGCTAATTGAGAAAGAGCTTTTCATGGCAATGAATTTACTTACGGGGGACTTGTTAATTCCTCGCGAAAGGCGATACCCGTGGAAAAAATATTTATGCCACTGCTGGGATTCGAACCTGGAACCTCTGGGTTAGCAGGTGAACATTCTAACCATCACTCCATGGGTACCACAACAAATTAATAATTATTAAAAAAAAAAAAAAAAAAAAGCTCTCGGCAATACCTGGTGAATTAAGTGAAGAAGTACTTTGCAGAATGCGATTGGTCCAGTAGATTTGGTCGTTTAGCGCTCATAACAACATAAGTTTGAGAACACCATGTCTCCAATATATATAACAAGACCGGAACATGCCCGTTTATGAAGGGATTTATACCAGTTCGAAAAATACAATAGCGCGCCGCGCAGCTGCCTAACAAGAATAAAACCCGGCATAGAGCAATAGAGGCCCAAATACTCATAGCTTCGTCAATTTTACTCCGATCGACTTGAAATTTTTACACAATCAGCCCTATTATGGTAACAGATCGGAACGAAATTTTTTCCGATTTGTACGAAACGTAAGATATTTTTTTTTTTTTTTTTTTTTCTTTCAAAAACATTGATTTATTGTTTTCATGTTTTTCTTTGTATAAAAGTAAACTATCACTTGATAATTAAGATCGTGGTCTTTCTTTCTTTTCTTTGTACAGCGCCAGCAGGGAAACGTTTGCAACCTTTACAACCTTGAACCTGACTCCGGGAATATCACCGACAGCGTGACCCTTACGACCGAATCCTGCCACCAAAACTTCATCGTTCTCTTCAATGTATTTCAAACTACCGTCACGAGGTACGAAAGCTGTGATTTTCTTTCCGTTCTTGATCAGTTGTACCCTGACACACTTCCTAATGGCAGAGTTAGGCTGTTTAGCTTCGACTCCTACCTTTTCTAACACAATGCCTTTGGCGTGGGAAGCACCTCCGAAAGGATTGGCCTTCCATCTGGTTCCAAGATGGGCCTTCTTGTAGTCCTTGTCGGCCCAACGTTGGTCACGACGATGGTTAACATGCTTTCTGGCGGTTCTTAGACCTCGTGGTTTACCCATATTTCGCGAACTGTTTCAGGCAATGGCGGAAATAAAAAAAGGAATATTTGTATTGTGGTAACGTTTCCGATTGCTCAGTCGGACATCTATCCGAAAAGAACAAAACAATGCGATGAAAATGTCAAACTTACAGCAACGCGTTTAGAATTCATAGTGCAGTCAATGAAGCGAAAAATAGGACCTTACCTCCGAATTTTTTTACTGTTTTTTTTTTTTTTTTATATAATTAACGCGCACATCAAGGGGTTATGAATACCCTTATAATGTTGAAACACAGTGCGAGCATTTAGGAAAATAGGAGAGGATTTGAAAGGAGACACCGATGCACGTTGCTTTTGAATTTTTGTGAATCGTAATGAAGGGGAAATACTGAGCCAGGTAAAGCATTCCACATTCGGGTGGTGCGACTGAAATACGAATCTCTATACTTGACTGTACGCCCGAAGTTGGGCTCAAGGTAAAACTGATGAACATTCCTAGCGAGGCGGGTGTTGCGGCTAAATTGTTTCAGGGGAGGAATGCAACTGGCTACTTCACTAGAGCACTGCTTGTGAAAAAAGCGATAAAAGAGAGTGAGACAGGCAACATTTCGACGATGTTCAAGAGAATCAATTGATTCTACGATTGAACTATCACCTATCAGTTTTAACGCTCTATTTTGTACCCTATCAAGGAAGTGCAAAGATGTTTGAGAAGCACCTGACCAGATATGGGAGTTATACTCCAGTTTTGGGCGGATGAAGGCCTTATAAATTGTAGCCAGATCAGAAGTGGTAAAGAACTTCCTGCATCGTCTTAAGAAACCTAAGCATTTAGCAGCATTTTTGGCGACTTTAAATATGTGGTCGTTCCAACGAAGATCATCGTTTACACACATACCTACCAAGTACTGACAGCTTTTCGGTTTCTTCGATGCAGGTACCATTCATGGATAATGGCAGTGGGGGAATGTTAAGCTTCATCGACAAGAGACAGCATTGAGTTTTCGAAGCATTGAATTCTACTCGGTTCATGAGACCCCATGCAACAATGCTGTCGAGATCAGAATTCAATGAGCTTATCATACGCAACCGTTCCAGTTCCACATCCGAAGAGCAGGGACGTGAATTTGGAAACGAATATGAAAAGCTGAGGGTCGAGTCGTCAGCAAAACAGTTAAGTGGATTAGAAGTTTCAGACAAGAGATCATTAATGAAAATGAGGAAGAGAGTCGGAGACAAAACGGAGCCCTGGGGCACACCAGCATTTATGAAGTGGGTATCAGACTTGAAGCCATCCAACACAACTTGTATTGAACGGTCGGAAAGGTAGTTTCTAATCCAACGAAGAAGAGACTCATCGATACCAAAAGCACGCATTTTCGATAAAAGAGCCTGATGCCAAACTCTATCAAATGAAATATCAAGCGAAATAATCTTACTTTCTCCAAAACAATGTAAAGATTGGTTCCACTTTTCGGTGAGATAAGCCATCAAATCACCAGTGGACCTTTTGCTACGAAAGCAGATTAAGGAGCTTTCGTTCTTCAAGATATTTCATAAGTTGACGGTTTATCAACGTTTCCATGACCTTGGAAAGAAAGGACGTAAGTGCAATTGGACGGTAATTGGACGGGGAGGAAGATTCGCCTTTTTTAGGGACCGGCTGGACAAATGCAGTTTTCCATCTGCTCGGAAAAATCCCAGCAGAATAGGAAAGATGGAAAAGTTTACGCAGTGGTTTTGCCAGCGTAGAAGAACACCTCTTCAGAATAACGGCGGGGATACCATCTGGACCAGCGGATTTATGTAGAGATCTTTGAGGACTCTCGCAACCGAGCGAGTTCGAAAAAATATCTGCTTCATCAAAGAATTTGCAGACTCGAGCTCAGGTGAAGCCAATGTGCTATAAGGAAGTGTTGAGTTGGCAGCAAATTGAGCTGCCAGCAAATTGGCTTTGTCGATGGAACTGACATACGGAGAGTCATTGAAGACGAGCGTTGGGACCGATGACGTGGTTGAATTCTTAATGTTCTTGACAAAAGACCAAAAGTTTTTACTTACTTTTGGACACTGCAGTATTTTTTGCCTTACTTTTTGGTCATGTAAAAACTTAGCCTTTTGTATTTGAGCATTACAGATATTTCTGGCCCGTTTGAACAAATTTCGGTTTTCTACTGTAGGGTTGCCTTTAAATATTCGAAAACTACTTTCTCGATCCCTAATCGCTTCTTTACAGCTTGAATCGAACCACGAATTCTCTTTGGGGATGATACTTTTTGTTCTGTGAGGAACAAAATTTCTCATGCCGTTAAGAATTACGTTAGATATCATATTAGCTGATGCATCAACGTTTCCGGCGAGAAAGCACAATGACCAATTAAAATTTCGAAAGAAATTATTCAGGCCGTCCCAATTGGCTTCCTCGTATTGCCACACAGTTCTTATTGGGACTTTATCTTTTTTTACAGTGACGGAAAACGAAAAATCTACCGATATGACACAATGGTCCGATTTGCCTAAAGGAGATGATACTACAACCCTGTATTTTTCGGGATGAGAAGTGAGAAATAAGTCAAGAGTGTTGGCCGCATGGCCTTCAATATCTGGAACCCGAGTGGGCTCAAAATCTGTGAACCGATTTGCATGAAATTTTGGAATTAGGCTCTCTTACCCTTAACTTCAAAAGTGAAAATGATTTGAACACCGCCACCACCCTGGGGGTGGTTGCCACCTCTTTTCGGGGGCGAATCAAATATAAAGTTTTTTATTAAGTCCAATACTTTGAAAACTCGCAATTTTTTCACGTTTTTCATCTATTTATTGCAAATATCTCCAAAACTATACGTTTTATCGAAAATTTTATAAAGAACAAAATTGTAGCAGGTAAAACAATGAACAATTTAGTGTTTTATAAAGTATTCTAAGAACTATATTAGGCTAGATATAAAAGATCAAAGCCATTTTTCATTTTGTCTGAAATTTAATCGTCGTGGTCAATGCCATTTAGCGGCGAGCAGATGCATTTTATGCATTCTAATACAACAAGATGTTTTTTAGTGCTTGAAATAAGCTTTAAAATGAGCACTATTAAAAGTCTTTTGCACGTAAAATAAGTGAGCTGTAGTGCATATAAGGAGAGCATCTGCTGCTACAATTTTGTTCTTTATAAAATTTTCGAAAAACGTATAGTTTTGGAGATATTTGCAATAAATAGATGAAAAACGTGAAAAAATTGCGAGTTTTCAATTGCCAATAACTCGAAAAGTATTGGACTTAATAAAAAACTTTATATTTGATTTTTTGCTTAAAATTAGGCCTTTTATCGATATCCGAGGTTATTTTGAAAAAAATTCGCCCTCGAAAAGGGGTGACAACCACCCCCAGGGTGGTGGCGGGTTCAAATCATTTTCACTTTTGAAGTTAAGGGTAAGATGAGCCTAATTCCAAAATTTCATGCAAATCGGTTCACAGTAAAAAAAAATTGGACCTAAAATGCTTCATTGACTGCACTATCATGCGATGCATGGCGATTAAAAGTGAAAATGGTTGGAACGCATTCGGAGTTCATGCGATGCATGCCGATTTCTTGGTTTTCTGTTCTATCCGATGTCTCCGACAGCAAAGTAGTGGCGGAAGGGTTGTGCGTAAACAAAAAAAAAAAAACATGAATTCTGAGGAGGGGACAGAACAATTGTAAATAAACATTTTAATTAATTTTTTTCATTTCTAAGTTTTGTTCTTTTTTGTTTGCTTGACGTTCTTCTCTCATATCGATGAGCTTTCAAAAATAATTCTGCGCCATCAATGATTCACAGACTCACTTGCAATTTATTCCACATATGTTTAATGTCAACTACATGCGTCAGTAGGTCTGTTCGTTGAACTTTCCCTAGGGTTGACCCAGGTTTTCTTGACAACCCTATGAGTTGTCAAAAAAACCTGGGTTTTCAAGTTCTCAAAAAACGCTAAACCACAAATCACCACACATCCCTGCCATTAAAAAAAAAAAAAATACATGCCATTTGACAGCCCTCAAATCGCCACCATAAAAAGCTAGGGCGAGTTGGGGGAAAACCTATGGCAAACCTATGGCTCAAAAAAAAGCTCAATTTGACATTCAGGGCGAATTTAGGTTTCTCAAAAAACGCTTTGTGGTGACCCTAGGGCAACCCCAGGGCTTCAACGAACAAACCTAGTGTTTCCTTTACGAAATGGATACCATAAACAAAATAAATGTTACGATCGGAACTTCTCTACGATCGTATGTTTCTCCGATCTGTTACGATGATAGGGCTGAATATTCTTGAGATATTATGCATTCATTTAAAAAAAAATAAAAAAAAAAATTTATTCCCCAAGAGGAATATAGTGTAGGTACGTGCTAATTGCTAAAAAAAACACGGGTAGTATAATCTTTTGTTTCGAAGTCGTAGCACAGACTGAAGCTAAATTGCATTTTTCAATGACATTTTCATTTTTTTAAATGGAGATCTTATACTGATTCACCGAGATGAGTTCTCCTACTATGAAGTAATGCAGGGCATGAGCAAAGAAGGTGTTGAACGGTTTCTTCCTCCTGAAGTCGACTTTGTGCTTTTGTATTTGTTGTTGTGTTACCAATCGATTTTTGGTCCGCTTTATTTTTTCTGCTACCCGTGGCCTAGTGGCTAAGGTGTCTGACTGTTATGTCTGACGTTCAAATCACAGAAACATTAAAAAAAAATGTTTATCCACGGGTAGTGCCCTTCGCGAAAAATTGGTAGTTCCTCCGATAGTAATTTCATGCCACAAAAAAGCACTTTTTCGATCAAACTATGTTTGAAAGAAATACGCCAGACCCTATGGCTCCCCATTCTATTGCGCCACCCTGTTTTTATTTAATTGTTTCCTGGATTAATTTTTAACGAGGTTTTCCGGATCTCTACTCTGAATGTGATGGTATCACATGACCATGTTGTGCTCGATCAAGTTTTCTTACTCTTACTTCGTCTTCCTTCTCCTTTCTTCTTCTACCTTCGTCTTCCTTCTTCTTTCTTCTTCTACCTTCGTCTTCCTTCTTCTTCTTTCTCTTTCCTTCTTTTTCCTCCTTCTTCCTTCTTCTCATTGCCGTCAATATATTTTTATATTTTTTGTGTATTGTCCAACGTTTTAAGTGCTGGACACACAATCGCGATGTAGTCCTCTTTTCAAATAACAGGACCGAAAAAATGGTCATAGAAAACAATTGAGTTTTACATATATTTATATACACTTAGTCTAAGAGCTGGAAGCAAATTTTTGGAGTGGAGTGATAACCATAAATATTGCACATGTATGTGTAGATACACGCACCATTATATCAGATTCAACCGTCTGGCAGGATTATTTTTCAGCCGTGGGCGGGGGTGGGCGTTCGAAAATGGTAATTTTTCAGATTTTGAGGTCGAAGTGATAACCACATAAATGATACATCAAAAAATCAGAAAAATTCCCCTGAGTACAAAAAACTCGGTCCCAGACGATTTGGTTTCAGCCTACTGCTTGCCAGACGCATTTTAACACTTTTCAAGTGCATTTTTCAGCTTAAAGCACTAATAAATTTTTTCCTATTACATATAACCAAGAAAGTGGTACGCCAAAAAATAAGAAAATTTACCCTGATTTCAAAAAAGTGTATTTCAGATGATTTAGTTTCAGCCTACTGCTTGCCAGACGCACTTTAACATTTTTTTAAACGCATATTTCAACTTAAAGTATTGATAACTTTTTTCTTATCACATGTAACCAAAAAAATGGTACGCCAAAACATCACAAAAGTTCCCCCAACTACAAATAAGTGTGTCCAAAAGGATTTCGTTTCAGTCTTCTGCTTGACAGACGAATTTCAACATTTTTCAAATGCATTTTTCAAATTAGCTGATAACTTTTTTCTTATCACATGTAACCAAGAAAATGGTACGCCAAAAAATCAGAAAATTCCCCTAATTACAAAAAAGTCGGTCTCAGACGATGTGGTTTCAGCCTTCTGCTCGCCAGACGCATTTCAGTATTTTTAAGTGCATTTTCTGCTTAAAGCACTAATAACTTTTTCCCCATTACAAATAACCAAGAAAGTGGTACACCAAAAAATAAAAGAAATTACCCTGATTTCAAAAAAGTGTGCTTTAGACGATTTGGTTTCAGTTTACTGCTTGCCAGACGCTCTTTAACAGTTTAGTAAAATGCATTTTTCAACTTAAAGTACTGCTAACTTTTTTCCTATCACATATAACCAAAAAAGTCGGTATCAGACGATTTGGTTTCAGACTTCTCCATGCCAGACGCATTTTAGCTTAAGCATGTTTATCAAATTCAATGAAAATCAAAAATTTCATTCAAATGAAATACTACAAGCAATTATTTATTGAATTTGATAAACATGCTTAAGCTAAAATGCGTCTGGCATGGAGAAGGCTGAAACCAAATCGTCTGATACCGACTTTTTTGTAATCAGCGAAACTTTTCTGATGTTTTGGCATACCACTTTCTTGGTTATATGTGATAGGAAAAAAGTTATCAGTACTTTAAGTATAAAAATGCATTTTACTAAAATGTTAAAGAGCGTCTGGCAAGCAGTAGACTGAGAGCAAATCGTCTGGGACACACTTTTTTGAAATCAGGGTAACTTTTCTTATTTTTTGGCGTACCACTTTCTTGGTTATATGTAATAGGAAAAAATTTATTAGTGCTTTAAGCTGAAAAATGCACTTGAAAAGTGTTAAAATACGTCTGGCAAGCAGTAGGCTGAAACCAAATCGTCTGGGACCGAGTTTTTTGTAATCAGGGGAATTTTTCTGATTTTTTGATGTATCATTTATGTGGTTATCACTTCGACCTCAAAATCTGAAAAATTACCATTTTCGAACGCCCACCCCCGCCCACGGCTGAAAAAGAAACCTGCCAGACGGTTGAATCTGATATAATGGTGTGTGTATCTACACATACATGTGCAATATTTTTGGTTATCACTCCACTCCAAAAATTTGCTTCCAGCTCTTGGTCTAACTTCATTTGTCTGGGGCCCTACTCTGTATTTCGTTTCGAAAGGCAATTCTATTCGAAAATGATTTTCGATCCGTTTATGAATTCGTACTCTGTAAAGCTTTCGAATAGGAAAGAAAAGTACTTGTTTTTATTTTCATTTGCGGAATAGATTTGTCGAGTATAAAGGAATATTTCTCAAGAGATCTGTTAAATCAAGCAAAAAAATATTTTCAAAGCAAATTGCAAACAAGTTTAGCAATAAATAAACGAAATAAAAAAATCGTTTTCGGATTTTCCTTTCCGAAAGTAGCGTATTCGAATCCGCTTTAGAAATAAAGAGTACAAAATATTCGTTTTCGGAAATTTTTGCTTTCGAAACGAATTACAGAGTAAGGCCCCTGATTAATGACTTTTAACATTTCCACACTTGTCTTGATCAGAAACTGGGTAACTCAAGTACTGTCTATTCTGGGCCAAAACGGTATTCTGGTCCTTCTAAAACGTTAACCCACACGTCAAGTGCTTCTTGTAGAAAGGAAGAATCTTCAATGTGTTCATAAACTATAGCACCACGGAGGGGAAAACGCTAGTATTGCCGCCTATATTCACATTTTTTCATTCAGCGGTTTTGATAATTTTCGTCTAGGTTGTTTACTTACATATGTGGATTGTATTTTCATGAGTGCTTATATGCTCTTCGAACAATTTTATGATAAGTTCAGGTTCAGTGTTTTGTGCTTTTCGACATATAGGCGGCGATACCAATGTTTTCTCCTTCGCACCATGAAGTTTTAATTTATAAACCAAAAGAACAGAAAAGAATAATTGATATCGTGTTCCTCTGCGTAACTTTATTTTCGAACAGGTAATCAAGGACTGTAAAAAAAAAAAGAGTAGGTTACTCAAGAGCAAAACCTCAACAAACGGCTCCGGCGAAATATCAGCTTTAAGGTAAAAAACAAAAATGGAATAGAATACGAAACAAATTTAATGGAAATAATTGATATTTTATTCAAATAAATTCAAATTATAATTGGTTTCATTTGATGTGTACATATTTTGATATTAAGAAAATCATGATTTGAATTTCATCATACGTTGTCTCCACAGAACATCTAGCTGTCCTACACCCCAACAACATCCACTTCTGATTCAACTGCTGAATAAATCACGCCATATGCCCAATGGAGACCGAATGTAGAGTTAAACAAAAATAAAATGAATGCGTTTAGCTAAGCTGTATTAGTATTATATGTTATAATTATAACTTGAAGTCAAATTTAGTCACAGATTTCCATATTTAGTAAAAGTTTTGCATTATTTTCCATTGTAGTTCATCCCAGTGGAGAAGAGTAACATTTTTTTATTCTTTTTGGACTTCTTATTTCCAGATGAAGCTTCAGTTTTATTAGACGAGCTGTGCTTCTGGTTTATTGCTTCTGCCAAAACATCCCCCAAATTTGGTGCTGGATGGAATTCGGGATGAAATTCATCAGCGAATTCATTCAAAGAATCGCTTTCGCTATGTCGATCAGATGACACTCTTGGACGTACGATCAAAGGTTCTTTTCCCCAAACTGGAACTTTAGCGGCGTAGTTTGGTGAGCTCGACATACCACTCAATGGCCAAAATTCTGCATTAAGCGAACCAACTGAGTTCGCAACCGAAGAATAAGTAGTTCGTTTCGATGTACTTGGTTTTGGGGGTATATCAATCGCATCGGTTTGGTATTCTTTGGGGGAACCGGTAAGAGTTTCTTCGAAGCCACACTGGAAAAAAATAATGTTTATTTATAAAATTGATCTCCTTTGAACTATTAAAAAATTGTATATTAAAATAAAAGCACAAACAATAAATTTTTGTATAAAAACTGCACTCCAAAAATCAAACAGCCTTTCTACACACGTCGTAAGGCTCAAGAAATAAGTTCTTCGTCGCTAGGCAAACTCAGTGAGGAAGCAATCTTTCCTTGAAATTAACGACTAAGAAGTACTAAATTTCCTTAGCAACGAAGGACATAAGGCCATGAGCATAACCACGTGTAGACAGGCGCACTTAACTTTGAATGGTTTCCCTAGAGAGGATTAAATGCTACCGGTCAATATCTAGATAACTACTCTATAATGTTAAAAGATTATTTGAATACAAACCGTTGGAAATTCATGCGAGGAAGACAAATTAATATCAGCCGTAGTCGATAGAAGTTTTCCCATTTGTTTATCGTTGATTGCATTTATTTTTATTTCGCGCTTCTTTTCCTCTCTGTCTCTTCTTTGACGTGCTTTTTTCCTCTGAACTATGTCATCTGTAACAAGGAGTAAGAATTTAAAAAGATAAAATTTATTAAATGCCTCTAAAAATACCTTTAAAAATGCGCATTACTTCATCGGAGACGATTGGTGGATCTAACTGCACTTCAACTACTTCAAAATGACAAGTAAGTGGCAAGTGTCCCAGACAAGTGAACTTCCTGCGATGTTCCTCATCCATGGAGTGATGTTCTTTTTGTAGAATTTTTGCGTTTATTATCAACGGAGCTTGATCAAGTGACCCATAGCAAGCTTGTAACATCTTTACATTTAGTGGATGAAGAAAAATATTTTGACCATCTACTGATTGGTAGAAATAGTAGTGTTTGGTATTTTGTTCGTCTTCTCCTGGTTTGTTGTTTTCAGTTTCATTATCGTTAGATGAAGGTGGATTTTCTTTTAGAGAGCAGTTCTCCATTTTCAATGATGCGCTTATTTCCATGTCTGCTGCATCGATTTCTTTGTTAATTTCAAACTTTCTTGCATTCAACAAATCTAAAGCTTGTTGAACAAACACAAACTCAGGGCAATTTTCTTCGCTATCGCAGAATTCTAATTCGCGTTGTTCTCTTTCGATAATAGAAATGACATCTGATCTGGAAGCTACAAGAAATTTTGCAAACTTTGCTTCATCATCGCTAGTCGAGTACAAGGGTAGCTGATTTTCTTTACAATTAGAGCTATTGTACTTTTCAATAAAAAATGACCCTTTCTTACGTTGCATCAAGTGCAATTTGATGTGAGTTCCAACACTGAAATTTTTCTGTTGGACAATTGTTGTGCTTTTCAAGTCGTTAGTATGTATTGCCTCATAGCAAATAGGACATTTACGCCAGGTTTTGTCAGATAATGCAAGATAGTGTAGGATACATGGCCAACAATATGCGTGGCCGCAACGTGTCAACTTAGCGGCAAGTGGTGGATACAAACAAATGGGACATTGTGGCTCCTCGGTTGTTTGTATGTTGATTTGCTCTATTAAATTCCAATCGATGAGTGTATCTGGTGATGATATGGTCTTCGGTTTTGCCTTCCAGTTAATAACAAATTGGAAGCTAAGAAGAAATTGTATACCAATTCTTAGAAGTTATTTTGTAACTTAATCATAAAGTGTTTCCATGATAATGAGAAAATTTAGCAAAAGGAATGGGTACACGTACACTGTGAAAAAACGGAACTGTTCTTAACAAATTTTGGATTCGTGAAAACCTTATCTAGTCCTTGAGTTATACCCCGTGGTGAGCTACTTTATTGATGATGAGAATAACGAGGTAAGACAAAGCTATCGAAGTTTTATCCAAGACCTATCAAGGTAAACAACCAAAACTGCTTTTGGAAGGACCACAGTTTAATAGAAAATGTATAACACTACAATACGCCCACAGTGAATAATGTACAGATTTAGCGATATGGGTCAGGTTATGTTTAGTTTAAATGTTAAACAACTCACACACTTAGACCAATATTAGATCCGGTGTGACACCAAGTGAAAGATGCAACAAAATGTCCCATTAGATAAAGCATTTTTTTTAGAGCTTTTAATAAAGCAGTGCAAGCATTGGATATCTGTTTTGAATAGATCGCTTGTATCATCGAAGAAGAAATCTCTTAGATGTATGTAGAGAGAGCAGGATCTGAACAAAGCAGTTGTGGTATTGTTTCCTCTTCGCCCAAACAGCTTCTGCAGAAATTGTTTGATAGACCTCCGAGTCTAATAGTGCGTCTATGAGGAATTTTCCAGTTATGACACCGACTGGAGCTTTTGTGTAATCTGTTTAGGAATAACAAATATCTTGTGAATTCTTTTGCCAGTTTTAACAATAATGGATACAAATATTGAACGCTTAGTCTGCTGGTTGAAATCAGCATTTCGGTTGCATTCAAAGCAATATAAGGATCATTAAACTTAATCGGATACTATAATACTATACTTTGTAAGATGTTTGAAAGTTACTTTTTTGTCAACCAAAATTCCAAGTTTTTTATTAAGGCTTTCCTATCCTAACTAACTTTTGTCCGTAGTAAAGTCAAAATTTATTGCACTGGTTCTTCTTGAGATCGAGATTATATTGCAAACTTACATATCCACCACCATTTTCAGTTCTTTCTTGGCCTTCATACCATTCGGACGTGTTTTTTACCTTTGCGCTATTTTCCCGTCTTTTAAAACTCCCAAATTTCAACATCAATTTCGCTGCCAATAACTTTATTCTGTGTCACAAATAAATTTATTCTCAATCATAACAAAATGTCTCATCAGTGCGCGAATCAAAACTGTGTCAACAACGAAAAACTTGCTGAGTGGGTTCTATGTAGTGGTCTGTGCGGTAAGCGTTTCCATACGACTTGTGTTGGCATAAGTAAAAGAACATTTGTTTTCCTTAAAGACTGCAATAATTTTGCTTTTAACTGCGACGAATGCAAAAATATTTCACTCTCGCATATAATGCTTGCGATTAAATGCTTGAGTGACTCAATTCCAACGACTGCAGAAAAAAACAAACTTTACCACAAGCAGTGTATGACACAGTTTGAAAAATTCGATGAGCTCATCAAAGCATTCGATGAACTAAGTGACAATTGTCAACAATCCGCGACCTACCTCAAAAACCGAATGAATTGTCTTGAAAATCAAATTAATTTGTTGAACAATGTAAAATCGCCAGATATTGGCTATGATTTAAGAAACGAAATTAAAAAAATAGTGGAAAAAAACTTTAAAACCAATATGTCCGTTTTCAATTCTTCCTTGCGTTCGATACGTTCCACCATCGACAGCAAGTCTCAAACCATATCTACAACACCTACTCCCCCACCGGTAATCAACGAAAATGTTCTCCTTGATATTGGGTCCCAAGTGGAAGACCTTAAGGAGCATACGAAGGAAACCCAGACGGTCATCAAGCGAACTTTCGAAGACCTGAACATTGCCACCTCCAAAGACCCCGAACCACTCCCAAGGCCTCAATACAACACATCTATTTTAGAGGAAATTTTGGACGCCTGCGATGACGCTGCAGATACCCCAGATGTTCCTCCGCCTCCTCAAGATCTTGTTTTCTCTTCCTCCCTTGAACCTACTATTAATCGTTTTGGCGCTATATGGAAGCATTCGGAGTGGAACAGCAGATTAAATAAAATCAAGGAATATAACAACCCAACGGATCTAACCAACCCCTTCATTATCAAGAACGTTCCGTCCCATGACTCGAAGTGGATCCGCAATTGTTTTAAAAATCATTATGGTATTAATTTATTGAATGTTGTTTGTAAATCTAAGAAACGTAGTAAATCCCAATCCTTTATAATAAATATCCCTACCAAATACGAATGGCTATTCCTTCACCCTTCTGTATATATACATTAGTATACAAGGTAGTTGCAATTGATCATATGGAACAACTTTAGATACCTTGGTAGACTTTGGATTATTTTCTTTTCTTGACTTTAGCACTGAACCTTAAAATATACACTGCCATTTACTAGGATGAGGCCACAAATTTCGCAATCGATTTTCGCTTTTTGTACCTGGTGGAAGTTTTGTATACCCGCAAACGTTTAGGTGCGGAGTTCCCCACTACAAGTTCATAAAATTAAAAGGTTAATTGGAAACGACCGTTGGAATTTCCGAAGATCAAATAATGAAGTACCTTAAAAATGTATAAAAAGGGTGTCACCTTAGATGTAGCCGCAACATGCGAAATTTTAGAAAAAAAAAAACAAAAAATGAGTGATTTACATTTTTTACATTTTTTTACAATAATAGTGAGTATGGCCGCCATTTTTGGATTTAACATCTATTAGACGGTGTAAAATAGAATCATACAGTTTTTTTAATTAATCATACGAAATTTGGGCCCAGGCATTACGAATAGCATCGATTAAGGTGTCCTCGTCTTCAAATTGTCTGCCACCTTCATAAACTTTACGAGATAAAAATGGCAAAATTATGTTTAAGTCCGGTAAGTATGGAGGCCAAGACAGAAGTTTCACATCTTCTGATTGAATCCAGTTTCTCACAACCCTACAAGTGTGGATGGGGACATTGGGTTGTAGTAAAATCCAAGGCAGAGGTCCAAATTTTTTTTTATTTTTGGAAATGATCGTTCCAGCAAACATTTGTAGTACTTCGGTTCATTGTTGTGGATAAAAACTCCAAGTCGTTTGTGCCATTGTAAGTAATAGGTCCACACACCATTGCACCTTATGTATTGCTATTGCTATGATGTCTTGACAAAATAAGCTTACCATTCCTAAGATCATGGTATTAAAATTTGTAACCACCGGGACCGTCAATGTTAAACTTTTTTCATCCGAAAAAGACAACGCGTTTCAAAGTAATATGCTCTCTTGTAAAATTCAACCGATGCTCCTTGTGTCCTGCTCTTAAACAGGTTTCTTTTTAGTTTACTTCTGGGGATAGAAAATAATTTTTGTGTATTATTCTTCGAACCGTTCTTATGCAGGCTGATACTCCGCTTTTAGCCCTTATTTTAGTAGCTGGTAGAGTGGAATTTGAGGCAAGTCGTAGAATCAACCGCTTTTCTTTTGATGTTGTTGCTTTTGCCGTGCGCCCTTTTTGATTTTTGCCATATTTTTTTGTATCAGCAAGATAATTATTTAAAACTGTCTTGCTTCTGTTAAACCTCCTTGCTACTTCACAGCCTGAGAGTCTATTTTTGCATATCGCTGTCAAAGTTTTTCCGGAATGTTTGTTGTTTTTAATATTCTCTTAAATATTTTATCCAAAAGTTTTTTAGAAGCTGCACATGTGAGCTCCTGTACGGAAATATTCGCAATGACCTCATCCTAGTGGAGCACCTTTTTATACCTTTTTTTTAAGTAGTTCATTATTTGATCTTTGGAAAGTGCTACGGCGGTCCTTACCAATTAACCCTTTAATTTTATTAATTTGTATTGGGGAAATATGTTTCTAATAAATTAACAGATAGTAAACATTTACGGGTTCAAAACTTCGATTGCGAAATTTGTGGCCTCATCCTAGTGGTTGGCAGCGAATACTTCGGCTTTGTCGATGAAAATTTTCGTTATTCAATACTCAAAAGCTTTGATAAAGTTCTTTTGCAAATAATGAGTGATTTTTTTGGCTAATTTCGTTTTGCAAATTGCAACACCGGTTTTTACAGCTCGCGCACGTTTTGTGTTTTGTGTCACTGTCAAACATCTTCTGTGTCGTCTATTCCATTTACAATTTCCATTACATCCAAAAGTAATTGAAAAATAATTCAATTACCCATTACATGTATTTGCAATTAAACCTGTAATTCATAACAAAAAGTAATCATTATTTTCCAACTCTGGCAACTAGGCCTCTGTTACTCCACTACGTGTCTAAGTCGTGGGATGTAACGTATGCTAAGGCTCATGTGTATAGCAATAAGCCCACTCCGATCGACGTACTGGAAGTCATCATTGAAGAATTTATTCGTGGCATGCCCGCCGATATCTTAAAGAGTATGCCATTGACGATTTGAGGCGCAAATCGCGGCTATACCTACAAACATTAAATTATATTGACCGTACCTACTTTCGATTCAAATAAAGGTTTTATGCATTTTTCTGAATTTCATGTTTTTTTTTTAATTTTTTATAACTCTTAAAAAATCACTTCTTACTTTGATTTCGTCTGTGAAAATACAAAAATCTTTGAAGTTCATTTGCCAATGAAAATCTCTCGATTTTGTTTACTTTGCCTAAAAATAGTTTTTCTATTGTTAAAGAAAAAGAGGTATGTATTTGTTTCTGAGTTATCCGTGGTCCTACAAATATGAGTTAATTGCACAACCGCTTCGTTAAAAATGTTCCTACCACTTGATTTCTTCCTGTTTTTGCTTCGTTCTTCTTCCTTAAAATAATTTACAATGCATTGAACTGCAGATCGGATCCAATTTACTAAAAGCCCAAATTCTAACTGATTTTTTTCATCCCTAAAATGCACCAACTGTGTCAGCATCGCCTTAACTTTTAAGACAAACAGTTGTTTCAAATGTACCAACCGAAAAAATGTTTAAACGCCGAACAAGTTACCATAATGTATAAAAGAATAGTAATACATTTCCCTTTCAAAAGATCACTGCGCTGGGTACTGAGAATTACTTGAATGTGATAAGCTTAGGTAAAGCTATAGGTGTTAACGCGGATTGTGCTAGCGTCACCATACGGTCACACTCAATCTGCTTAGAAAAAAATCGTTTATTTAAATTATGACAAAAATGACCAAAGTAGGCGGCTTTGTATATTTCTTATTTTATCGTTTTTTGTTTGTCATTTGCTTAATGTTATTCAAATGAGTAAGTTGTTTGAAGTGAAGATTTTTTTCAGATTAAAAAAAAGTGCAATATGGGAGATAAACAAAAGTAAGTTTTACGTTTTGTATACTAGGTGTGTTTTTTTTCTCAAGCCTATACAGACTTGATCAAAAAGAGAAAAAAAACACGATTTAGAAAGTTGGTAGCACTACGTATTTGTCATATGACGTTTGACGTATATGACTTTTGGGTGCAAGCTTCAAAATAAATAAACAATAAATAAAAATTAAAACGGCCATGTTTTTGAATTTTGTGTTCTTTTATAAACACACAACATATCGCTAAAAAATAACAATAACGAAACAAAATATATATTGCTGCCCTTCACAGAATTCAAGACTTCGCTACTCAGACTAGACAGATAACATGAATCCATCAGAGCGTAGCACCAAGAGTTTTACGATTGCCATTGTCTTTGGCACACTGTTTAGACTTTAGAGGGACATAAATTGGATCGTCGTTCAAAGGACGATATGTGCAGCAATATATATAAATAAATACATTTGGTCCGAAAGGCGTTGAATCTTAGACATGTGATTATATGTTGACCATCATTCTGGATCTGTCTTGCATTGAATCGGAGATGTTATCGTGCACCTCGTGCAAAAGCAAGAAAAAGGCTATAGAAACCTTAACGAGAAGATAATACCTAAGGAGTACAGACGGATTGTGAATATAAAACCCAACTGAAGATTGAGCTTATCAAAAATTATGTACATATCCCAGTTTTAATGAAGATGATGCTGCTGATGCTCGAATTATGTACTTCTCGTACTTTCGAATTTAAAATATCGATATTGCGTTGACATCTCAAAACATTTCCAAATTCAACTACGCAGAAACCATATGCATTATTTGTTGTACTACCTTTGATTAAAAGTGCTGTTTTTTTTTTCATTTTTAATCTGCTTAGCTCACAATATACTTTACCACCAATATTTAATTCTTTATTTTCGTTCCATTCATCCTTCTTACCCAGTCACACAACTATAACATTTTATTCTTATAGAGAAAAATTATCCAAAACTACACGAAGTGTAGAAGATCACTCATGAGGACATTTGAGTGTTGACATTAAAATATCATTCAAGATTACAGAATAAATTCCCGGGAAGTAGAAAATTAGTAGAATCTTTATTTCGATTCCTAGACATAAACTCACTTCACTAGAATAACTGCAATTATTGACAGTGACATCAATAGCGACAAATTGTTTCGTCTTCTCTGGCTTCGATTGGTATCGCTGATTTGTTTTCGTCGGACTGTGCACTGCCTCAAGGTGCTGCAGAAGTTGAAACCCTGTTGAAGTTTCGTTAATGTACTTGACCAATGATCTGTTAATGAACAGTGCATTAAACGCCTGCTAAATGTGCATTGGGTTCTCTTGATCCGATAGTGACAACAACTCGGTCACTTTGTCCAAGAACACAAAAATCAATGTAATTGAGAATATCATTCCAGAAGTTTGCGTCATCACTTGAAATATGAGTTTAGCTGACCAATTTTTTCAGAAATTCATTTTGCGAGAGTTCTTCATGCCGACTTACGTTGGTGCCCATTTCCTTTATGTGATGTCGTGTCTATAGGCCGGGTCTGTCAGTGGACTAACAATTTCATTTGGTAATGATGGGCATCGCCGGGCAATGCATAAAGTAGTGGGAAGCTAATTGTTGGAATGGGATTTTGTATTGAATGGTGTGGTGCCACAACCGGACTGTCTCTGAAACTCAATTGGGATGTCTTTTCTGTTATTGCTGTTGTTTGGTTGAAGAGAGTTATTATCAATTTTCTTCTAAACTTCGGCTGCAAAAGCCCTTGATGAACTTGATCGCAGTGAAATGTTGGACTTTCAAACATAATGTGCTTTCACGTATGTTCTGATTATTGGGATTATTGTTTTCCCACGAGTTTTACAACACGTTTTTTAAATAATTTTAATGAGAAATGTCATTTAGTACAATGGGTGTGTTCGGTGAATTTACAAATTGAACACTTTTCTGACTTAAAATTTTGTCAAGTAACAAGAATTTGTTAACAATTGTTAGCATGTGTTAAGAGTTTGTAGCTACACCGAACAGATCCAACGACAGCCTTCGCCATTTTCGATAACATTTCCAAAAAATAGTTTGTTAGCACATTTTTTGTTATCGGGCTAAGGAAATAAGACCGAATAAATTATGAGGCTAAGGGAAGCCCAGATAGCTAAATTTTTGTTGTATTTAGCACGTGAATTTTTCTAAGCCGTATAGGCTTTAGAAAAAAAACACACCAACTATTTTGATAGCTAGAATTTTCATAAATATGTCAATCGCAAATCAGGAACTTATTCTTTAGTAATTCAGTAATTTTTTTTTCGAAAAAGTTAGTTTTTGTTTTAGTTTTCAAGGTTTTATTAAAGGTGTAACCGTACAGTCAGGCCGGCACTGCCAGGGTACGTCTTTGTTTCATAAAAAAATGTGTCTGTAGGGTTGTCTTGCTATTGAAATAATTCGTTTTTTAAAAGGTTTTGTTTTTATTCTTATTATAACTTCTTCTTAGTAAATTATCGTTGGAAGATGTTATGGACTACGTCGAGCAAATGGTTGACAATGAAAATTCTTTTGATGATATGATTAAAGGTATTTTTATTGAACTGGTGAAGAAGGCAATATAAATGGTGAGGACTATGCTCCTGAAAATGAAGACGGGACAATCGATGATCTAAACGGCAACGAATTGAAAAAAAATGGTGGAGCTCTATTTTCACATGGCTAATCGATGTGGCAGTAAATAATGCCTGGCAGTTACAGAGGAACTAAACCATTATCGCAATTGGAGTTCAAAAGATCTATTGCAGTTTACTACTGTACGCAACCTGGCCCAAAAAGAAAAAGGAAGGAAGATGGTATAACGCAGATTATTCGGTTTGATAGAACTGATCATTTTGTAAGTCCACTAGAGAAAAGAAGACGCTGTCCAGGTGACAACTGCCAAAGTGTTGTGAGTACATGCTGCGTAAAATGCAATGTTGGCCTTTGTGTCAAATGTTTCGTAGAGTACCATACTCTTATTTTCTTTTGTTCTTCTAATAAAAAATAATACTGTTTCTAAGCCTCTTGTTGTGTTGTTGAAGAATCTGAAGAATCTCTTCGAGTTTTTTATGGTCACTGGTTAGCGCAATGAAAAATGTTTTATTTTATATTTATACTCTTCTAAAAAATCTAAATTAAAAAAAGAAAAATACACGAACCCTTGCTGTGCTAGCGTGACCATATGGTTTCGTTTCGGCAATGATCTCACCGCAATACCCTGGTCAAGTTCAACTATTTATTTTTTTATATTTTTAGTTTTATTTTTGAGCTTTCAAAACCCCCATCTACAGCCCCTGAAAATTTTTTTAGACACAAAAATAATTACAGCACAAAATAATTTACAGCACTGCCCGGGTAGCGCTTTGAGCCTTTGCTAACTTTTCAGGAAGACCTACTCTATTTCGTTTTCCCAAATATGTGTAGAGCATTACTGCGAACATCAACTATCAATTGACGACCGATTATGAAGATGCTACTTAAATGGTAATTTTGGTTAAAAGAATACTTACTTGGCTTGCAAGTACTGCTCCTTGTTGTATTTATGCTTCTTAACTTGAGCACGATTGTTGCAATTTTTGCCAAAAACATTTAATCCACTATAGTTATCAAACTCTCTTGGACCATAGTGAAAATTTAGTAAATGATTAAGATTCTGCTTCTTGCTACCAGCTGCATAAACAGAATTCAATTCATATTCAAAGTGGTTAACACTGCCACTTCCAGATATTTCATTTAATGAATCGCCTTCCAATGCTAATCCGGTGCCGGGAGTAGACACGTCTTCGAATGGTGATTGGCCAGAAGCGATCCCGGTAGGACCGCCACGAGCCTTCGGTCGTTTATCAACATTTGGCCTTGTTTTTGCTGGGCCAAGTTTACCGCTGCGTTGGTTGTCGTTCTTCGATGCCGAACAATTTGGATTTTCACGTCGACGTGAATTCTTCGGCCAAGGTTTATTAGAGTATAATTCTGTACCAAAGAATAACTCGTTTTCAACTGGATTGATATCAAAGGCGACATAAATACCTGAGCTTTTGCGTGAATCAGTAGACAGGGCTTTGCTTGAACCCTGTCGAGAATATTGTTGTTGTTGTTGTTTCTTGTCCATTACTTAATTGGTATTTGTTGCTTAAATTATAAAAATCAAAAGAAAAACGCCTAAGGAAATTATAGACTGATGACGAATTTATGAATTCGTGGATTTTTCCTCCACATGGAGTTTTCACTTCGATTTCTTTGAGTTGATACATTTTATTGGGCCA
This sequence comes from Melanostoma mellinum, assembly GCA_914767635.1. NCBI lineage: Eukaryota > Metazoa > Arthropoda > Insecta > Diptera > Syrphidae > Melanostoma > Melanostoma mellinum. The sequence continues at coordinate 158,338,594 of OU612058.1, read as the reverse complement.
TGATTATTATGCACACAATACAAATTAATTTCTTTGTACTTGAACTTGAAATTTTTCTGGTTTCAAATGAGTTTTGATGAAAATTAAAACTTTTTTATTTTGATGGCGTTTTCACGCTTTTCGACAAACAATGTCGATTTGTTGAAAATTCAACAATTCTCGGGGAAAATCAATCCAAAAAATTTGCAAAATCAGCCTCCGAGCTGACTTTTAAGAAATGGCGACGACGATTAGAAGAAAAAGAATAGAATAACAAGAGGAAATTTTTAGTAGAGAAGTGAAAATGGAACGGAATAGTGCATTCCATTTCAGCATGAAGTGGGTAATGCAGTGATTTGTTATGCAATCACACTGGGGAGAAAAAGTATTAAAACAAAACTGAATTAATATTGCAATCGACAATCTTTGCACGTGATTTGTTTACTACTTTATTTTATACATATTTTAAGACGCACCACTGGTTTTATAAGTCTAACAAATTTTTTTTTTGATTTTGGCTTCATCGTGGTGGCTGTCGTGGGATAAGAGTTAGCATCTAAGCATATCTACCTATTGCGAGGGAGTTGTAGAATAATTGCCTTGACATATAAAACTTAGATGTTTGAAAAAGCTGTTTGCTCTTGAAATGTGCTGGGACCATTTGACATTTTGACAGATTTAGATCGAAAAAATATAACTTGGGGTTTCCAGTCCTCAAAAAACGCTATACCACAAATCACCACACATTCCTGTCATTAAAAAGAAAAAATACATGCCATTTGACAGCTCTCAACTCGCCACAGCAAAAAGCAAGGGTGAGTTGGGGGAAAACCTACGGCAAACCTATGGCTCAAAAAACACTCAATTTGACATTCAGGGCGAATTTAGGTTTCTTTAAAAACGTTTCGTGGCAAACCCAGGGCTTCAACGAACAGACCTTTTACTTGTATTTTACAGCACTACCGACGTGTTTCATTTCTATTTAATCTGTTAATCCGGAATTGGGTTGATTAGGATGTTTGACACTGGGCCCATTCAGTTTTCTAGTGACTACGTAGTGAACTCTTCTGATTGGTCGAAATCGACTACAAAACGAGTGGAAATTTCCCCTTCCACGTAGTTGAAAATTTTCAGCTACAAAGTTATGTCGTTTTCCATTGGTCGTTCGGAAGCCTTCTGAACGCTTCTCAAATCATTCCATTGGCATCAAATGACAGTTCCTCTCCTCGAAAGAAGAGAAATTTGATTCTTGATTTGAAGAAGGAAGCGAAACCAGAAGCACTCACACACTGAAACACTGTTGACGTCAAAATTGACAAATGTGATTTGCCACCTCTAATAATTGAAAAAAAGTTAACTGAAAACAATTATTAATCAATAAATTTTGTGAGATGAGTTCTAAAAACATTTTAAGACATATTCCTGTCGTTTTAAGTGAATTATGAAAAAATTAAAAAAGTGAATAAAAAAAAAGCGCTCGACATTTCACACCGATACACAATACAAGCAACGAAACTTCAAAGCAAATAAAAGTGTTACTTTGGGATCCCGGATCGGGGAGTTCTTCCGGATTACCAATGGAAAACGACATAAGTCTGACGTTTGAGAATCAGCTGTTGGGTAAACACACGAAAAATTACAAAGTGCAAAATTAAATTTTTTTCGACAATTTTTATCAAATTGAAAGCAGTGAAGAGATATGTAATTAAAGTTACTTAATTTAAAAGATAAGATTATTTAAAGCTCTCAAAATGCAATTGTTTCGTGTTTTTGTGTGCTTATTTTGACAGTTCTAGGTTGACTACACTTGTAGTGCATTTTGCATTCAAAAAGCTAGTCGACTTTCCACTACGTAGTCACTAGAAAACTGAATGGGCCCACTGTTTTTTAACTGTCATTTTCTGTTTTCCATTTTTGTTATCAAAATAGAAACCCTTCATAACAAGTTGATTCGTTGGCTGTTGTTTTACGTGATTTAACAAAAACACAGATAAGCAGATAAGAAATATTCAATTAAAAGAAAAACCAAAGGTTAATATATTCAAATGAGCTTTCAACATGCGAAATCAAGGCAACCGGAGACAATTCGCACGGTTCAAAAGGATTTAATATACACCAATGAGTTAACCGAAGATTTGTCCGATATACTTCGAATGTTCGGTGCTCAAACTTGGATCAAGTACAACAATGTTTGTAAGCTCATAGCTGAAATTGGTTACCATGGATTCGCATCTGTTAATAGTTTACAAACCCTTGGCGAAGAGTACACGGGTATCGTTCAAATCGACTCTAATTACATATCACTGCCTTCGAAACTGGTTAGAATTCAATTTTTTGATTTGAAAAACTCTTAACATTTATAAACTTTCAGCTTCAGTTATCTGCTGTTATTCTTGAATTTGGAGGCGAGGCGTTATACATGAAACTACTCTCTAAGCTGGAGAGAGATATAGACAACAATGAAGAAATCGTTCCAGAAGCCAAGACCAAGTTAAAGAATCTATTGCAGTTCATGCGTAGCTCATCTTCATATATAAAAGCGCTGCATAAAACCATTTTCTATCTTAACTCAAACAAATACCAAATTTCGAAAAGAATCACCGGCATCAATTACACTTTGATACGACATTGGATGCATCCTGATCATTCACTGTATGGCTACAAGATTCTGGGATGCATAACTCTATTTCAACTGACTTTATCACTTACAATCAACATATTTGACGCATGGAAAGAATCCAAACGAAAATCTGTCGAAAACAATAGCCCAAGTAAAAGACTGGCACGTTTGGTATCAAAAGAATCAGAAAATGAAGCACCTCAGTGCATTTTATGTTTGGAACCACGGACCAATACAAGTTTAACTGTCTGTGGACATTTATTTTGCTGGTATTGCATACTAGAATGGCTTGATGAGCGCGATGAATGCCCTTTATGTAGAGAAAGTCTCAAAAAGTCAAACGTTGTGCAGCTCCGCAATTTTATATGAGGGAGAAGTGGAATTCTAGGTCTAAATACTTTATTGGTGTTGGGTGATGTAAATGCGGCAAGGAGGCCTACTCTCTGAACTATACGTTTAACAAATTTCGTAATCAATCCTCATCGCTTTCGGGGCTACGAGCATTGTAACATCGAGCGAATTACAGCGCTCCCACTTGGTTGTTTCACATTAGTGATCCCCCCGAGAGATACGCCGAACAAGTCCTAAATTTTATAAATAATAAAGTACATAAGTGTTATATAAAGATGTTTATTGTTTTCAATAGCTATAACAGATCTAAGACAGCTATGAAAGCAAGTACTTCCTGCCAAAGAGTTGGGCTTTCTTTTCGAACATTGGGGATTTGATGGGTGTGTTGATTTTATAGAATGAATTCATGGAATGCTTAATATACGTTTCATACATTTCGTTGAAAAAGTTCTTGATACCCTCGTCGTTTTTATTGTCATGAACAACGATGAACCTTATTTGACTAGCGGTCACAAAAGCAGTAACAAACCATTGATTAAACTTGTCGATGGACTTTAGATGCATGTTGGGAACCTTCCACTTGTGTTCATCGACTAGATCTAAAGCAGCATGGGCGATGAATTGATTCAGGTGTCTATTATCTTCTTTCTAATATTTTTAGAAACATGATTATTATTTGTTTTTGAAGATGGATAATAGACTAATTGCTTACCTTTAACTCCTTGCTAACGTTTGAGAACTCCATTTCGAAGACGGGGTTGTCATTGTGCCCGACTATAACAAAATAGTAACAAGACATTTTTATATTGAAAACAAAACTTATTTGACCCTATTTTTAAGCGATTTTTGAGTGAAACATTAAAAAACACCTTTGTTTTGGTATGTATTGACAAATTTGTATTTCAATAATTTTTCTTTTTGATGTTTGACGTGAGACATGACAAAATCGAAACGAGCACAGTAAGGGCGCTAAATATCGTACCACTAAATCTGGTTCAAAAAAGTATAGCTCAAGAATAAAAGTTTTTTTATTCTTTTATATGGAAATGTAATAAAGGTTTGATAAAAACAGTTCCTATCCTTGTCTGTATCGCCTCAGTAAAATCCGTCGAAAGCAAGTGCAGACGGAAACAACATCTTATTAGTCGTTGCAGTTTTCGCAGTTTTTCAACCGATTTCACCCATCCGATTGTTACAGAAAATTAAAAAAAAAATCCATTGTAGGACATCAAATTAAATTAATTCTTTCCACAGTTGTAAATTAAATCATGACAGCACTGTAGAGTATCTGACTCGTAAATAGGTTCAATTCAATTGCATTCCATTTCCAATACAGCCAGTTCCATAAAATTTGAGCGTGGTTCACACTGTAGAACTAGTTAAGCACGGGGTAGAAAATAGGTTTGTTCGTTGAAGCCCTGGGGTCGTCCTGAGTGTCAAACTCAGTGTTTTTTGAGGGTTGACCTAAATTTTTCTTCAACTCGCCCTAGGTTTTTGTTGTGGTGGGTTGAGGGCTATGACTTGTATTTTTTTTAATGACGAGGATGTGTTGTGATTTGTGGTTAAGCGTTTTTTGAGGACTGAAAACCCCAGGTTTTTTTTACGGCTCATAGGGTTGTCAAGAAAACCTTGGTCAACCCTGGGGAAAGTTCAACGAACAAATTTAACAAATATACGGTTGACCCAGGTTTCCTCATGAATGAAAGGTATAGGTGTGTTTCTTTACTGAAAATTCGCACGAAATGCCCCAAAATACGGCGAAAGTCAGTCTAATCCCGTTCCAGCACAGCGATGTTTCGTAGCAGTGCACAAAAGTCAGTGCTCACGAAATGAGGGCAAACCCAGGTCAACCTCAGTGCTCAAAAACACTCAGATTGACATTCAGGGCGAGTTTAGGTTTTCTAAAAACGTTTCGTGGCGACCACAGAGCGACCCAATTGGTTAGGCCATAGAACCTATAGCCATGTCCTTTGCTTGAAAAACTCTCTAATTATTTTTGTGGTGAAATCAAAGATAGCGTCTTATTTGAATTAAAGGCTATATCCGACTACAAATGAGTTTCTTTATTACCATCGTCCACCGCAAATATCAGCGGCTTTTTATACGCCGTCTGCACGTGGCTTAACGCACAACGTTATCTTTCCACAAACCACAAATGTGAAAAAAGGAGCGACCTACAGTTTTTGGTCAACCGTCCAAGATCACAACAGCTAATGTTGTTCGTGACTTGGGTTATCATCAATCAACTGACCCAAGAACTCAAGGAAAACGATCGTTTATGTGTTTTTCTGACTATGTTGTAAATGTTTATTAATTTTCTATGGTTTTCTGTTTTCTGACCTACAACTTAAACAACGTCGAAGTTGTATGCAAATAAGCCACAAGCCACAGAGATCCCCAAAGCCAAAACCCATGATTGTTTTTGTTTTCAATGGTAAAGTGAATTGCTGCGCTGTTCATATGACTTCTGTTTTGAAACAAGAACGCATCTATGTAATAAGAAGCCAAACCCTTTATTTTCTTTCAATTTTCTTTTACGAAAGCAATACGAGATCCTTTACATCTGTGATGCAATTAATCAGCTGAATATAGAGTTGTCTTAACGAGATTGCGAACACTAATAATTTTGTGTTTTGTAAAATTACCTTCTGGACGATGGTTTCATCACACTTCCAAAAAACGTAGCGTTTAATATTTCACGTCTCTCAAAATAATGAATTTCAAAAAAGTCGTTGTTACATTAGATTTGATGCAACAGTTACAATCAAAAGCAAATAAAAACAAAATAATTTTACATTGAAATTTGTAATGCACATATACATACATTATATATTTATTTCAATATTCAAGTAAATACACAGAACTTTGTTGAATAATTGCTACGGTTCTATTAAAAAAAAAATATATGTATACGAATAAAAATAGAATAACAGAAAAATATAGAAAAAACACAATCTTCTTCTTATTAAGAAAAATACACAGATCACAAAAAAAATTATATATGTAACATAAAATAATAGTATACATCATGGTCTACAAGCGGTGCGTCAAGAGCAATTCTTTACCCACATTATGTACTGGGAGAATGCACATTTATATCTATGCATATTGTTTGCATGTTTGTATACGTATACAAACTAATAACTCATTTTATTTTATTTTTTTTCTTTACAAACAATTATATTGAATATGTTTACTTTTATAATATAATCAATAATAATAATGAGTAGTATTATTATTTTGTTATAGGTATAATTTAAAAAAAATGTATTTTTGCTTAATTAATTATACACTCCTTATTTATGTGTACGCAAGTATATGTTTTTTTTTTAGGTTAGTTTTTATCGAAAGTGCTACATTAACAATCTTAGGGGTATTTTATACGCTTGTTTTATGGTTGAATTTATTATAAAGTAGCTTTGAATGTAATTTACAAACTGAACCTAGTTTATAATTTACATGCAAACGTATTCAAGCATCGAAAATCTTGTTTTACTAGGATTTGACAAACAATAATCATTATATACACACATTAACTTAAAGCTATGACATCTACAAAGTCAATTTTTAGAAAAATAAACACATTTTTTGTTTTGTTCCATAAAATTAAATAGATTTGACTACTAACTAGGTTTTTATATATACATTGCACAAATACGGTGCGGGGGCGAACTTAATATAGTTTTTTCCTGACTCGCCTTCGAGTCGCTAAATACTACTTGGATTTCCTGTGACCAACTGTTCTTTTTTGAACAAGTCGATCCTTAAGGGTTTTGATAAGATTTTCAATATCTTCAATGTTGTAGCTAAATATGAGCTTGCATTGTTTAGCTTGAATGTTGCCTTTGTTTAGATTCTTTAGAGCATGCTGTAAGCAGTAGATGTTTCCTTCGTCTGTCTTCACCATAGATATATACAAGTTGGCTCGACACAAGTCGCATTCGTTTTGCATAGATGCTACAGGGTGTTTTTTTGATTTTGCTGTTTTGTCTGCTGGAATTTTTTCGGTTGAAGTAACACCAGCGGCCTGAAAGAAATTAATTTAATTACAAGTTAATAATTACACTGAAATTTAAATAAAAAATTTGTACGAGATGTACTGAAGAAATTGGTTTGCTTCTTTAAAGATATTGTTTACACTGCTTCTAAAGATGACAACTTGACTCAAAATTGGTTTGCATATTTATGTTACTTGTATGGAAAGACAACCCAATTCCAGTTGAGCTATTTGACATAACGTAATGAAATTGAGTTCGTTTTCCGTAGATATACGAAGAAAGAAAAAGAGAGGCAGGCCAAGACACTCCGGTAATAGAAAAATGCAACGAACATTAGCACTTGGTTGGCTTCAGAAAAGCAACAATGCAAAACAAAGTCAACGCGGTGTACCTCAACGGCGGATCACTAGTGTGGAGCAGATAAGTGGAGATTATGATGCTCGTGGCCTCGTTCAAAAAGATGAAGAAGATATTGCCCAGATTTCCTGGTTTGTAGATCATCAAAGATCATTAAAAGCGACAAATCTTACCGAGGATTATAAAAACTGCGTTTTCTCGGTGAACTGTTGAATATCAAAAAGTCGTTCTGCAGAAAGAGTATAGAACTACTTATAACATAGGGCGGCACTATATGAGTTGAGATATGTAGCATGAGTTGAGATATGTAGCACACTTTAATTTATCTCTTCAGAAATTCGCAGATGGTCTACATTTACGGTCTCTAAAGGTCATTTTAATGGTTGGTTCGTGTTCTTTTCGGGAGGGTTCTGGCTGAAGTCAACTTGGCGGCGCCCATATGTACACATCAATTGTGCTTACTATACCTCCACGCGGTAACCACTGGACACTGGAATGCCTCGTCCGGATCTGACCTGCTAAACTATTAAGTGCAAGTGTTGACAAAGGAATGCAGCAGAATAGAATTGTGATCAACACTATATTGCTCTGCGAGTAATGACAGACTGCCCGAATCTCAGTGATCTACCAGAAATTTTCGTAAATGTCTTAGCCTAGGCTGAAGATATTGACGTAATGGGAAGAAAAAAGCGTGATGTCATAGTTGCTTTAGCGAGTATTGAAACAGAAGCGACAAAAATGGGTTCGATGGTTAATAAGGGCAAAACGAAGTGTATGCTGTCATCAAACAAGAGCCTGTGACGTGGAAAGATGTAAAACATTCAATCCTTTTGATAAAATTAGACAAACGTTCTTCAAAATATTCCGAACGCTTAAGAAATTTTGGTGGGTTTGATTCCTGGCCATGAAATCCAGTCGGAGAATGGTTTTTTGTAACAATGCAATGCATTGCTCATTATTATCATTCTGCCCGTGTTCTAAGGAATAATGGAAGTTATGTCGTCGACGAATAAGGAAAGGACGGTCTCATCACTCTAGAGACAGTGATCAATTTTGTGTAGAAGGCACTAAAACCCTTTGAATAGTTTTTGAACAATAAGCTTAGTTTTGGGCGCCTTTGTGCCTCGTCAATTTTCTGAGAAGGCATTGGATGAGTTGACTCCTCCCATTTGGAGTTAACTCACTTGAGAAGAAAGTCACAAATTTTTGGAGTTTCTACATCCCCGCAAGGTTAAATAGGACGGTGCAACAGAGCGAGGAGCCCCAGGGACATTTCTTACAACCATGCCTTGAGCGTGGTGCATGGAGTGGAGCTACAATTTTCTACATTTTTGCCTCTGCTGGTATTCGAACCACGAACCTCTGGGTTAGCAGGCAGAAATGCTAACCATTGTACATGGGTACCACGCCATTCATTGGACTTATATATCAATGTTTTAAATATGAACAAAAGTATTTTCAATTAAAAGCTCTTGTCATTTTTACTTAGTCCAAGTAGTTCTTTCAAGTGTCTTTCCGATAGGTCGATAAATAATTTTAATTGGCGGTGGCCAATTACAGGTGTGGATCATAATATGTCGTTATCGTGTTTTCACGTAATTCAAGTGTAATTTCATGTAAGTCAATTTCAAAACAAAGTTATCTTCTATCTATCTATATCTATATCTATACATTTAATAAAAACGTAACAGTTTGTTTGTTGGTGCACGCTAAACTCAGAAACGGCTTATCCTATCTATATGGGGTTTTTAGTAACAAATTTTGGTAAGCTTCACTTAACATTTAGTTTTTATTTCATGTCAATCGGTTGATAAATAAAAAAGTTATGCCAATTCTTGCGGACGAAGTCGCTGGCACACCTAGTTTAAAATAAGCCTATTTCTGTTTTATGGCAAACTCTGGGGGTTGCTTGGGTTAAACACCAAAGGTTAGGTTAGGGTTAGATGGCTGTCAGGAAAACAAAACTGACACACTTAGACCAATATTAGGTCCATTATGATACCATAGAAATTATGCGAGGGAGTACCTCACTTAACAGAACCACTTGGAGCTTTTAATAAAGCGAAGGAGATGCAGGGGATCTGTGTTTGCCAGATCGCTTGAATCATCGAAAAAATACTTCTCCAGATGCCGCTTTCTTTTAAAAGATAGTGCAGGACATGAGCAGAGGAGGTGTGGGATTGTCTCCTCCTCCTCCTCCTCCTCATCTAAGCAACTTCTGCAGAAGTCATTAGAGGGAACGCCAAGTCTTATGTCGTGTCTTCCTATCAGACAATGTCCGGTGATGACATTGATTACGGAGCTAACTTGCAATCTGGTAATGGATAACAAATGTCTTGTGCGTTTTGAATCTAGTCTGGCCAGGACCGTTTTGTTGCATCCCACGTGGTGATATTGTTCCACCTATGATTTGTTCTATCCACTGCCTCTTGCTTTAGCATAAGTTTACATGTAGCGATTGGTATACCAATATTCAACCTGCTGGCTGAGATCGGTAGAACGGTTCCTTCTCTGGCGAGTTCATCGGCTTTGCAGTTACCCACGACATCTCTGTGCCCCGGCACCCAAATAAGGTGAATATTGAACTGTTCAGCCATCTCCTTAAGAGATAAGCGTCAGTTAAGGGCGGTTACTGAGTTCGTAGAAACAGCGTGATTTGAGGGCTGCTTGACTATCTGAGAAAATCCGGATATTCGTTGAGGATATCACGTTTTCTTTTAGCCATGATAGGACCTATTTGATCGCCAGCACTTCCGCTTGGAACACGCTACAATGTTTTGGAAGGCGGAACGAGAGACTTACGTTAAGTCGGTTTGAGTACACCTCGCAACCTACCCCTTCTTCGGTACCCAAATGTAACAACTTATTTTGTCAACTAACGCCAAAAAAACTTGCAAACTGGTTGCAATATACAACAGAAGAAATGAACACGCTATTTCAGCTGTCTAAGATGTTGCCAAAAAACAGGAAAACTTTCTCATGTACAGAGCTCCTGCAAGTTGACGATACGCGGCAAGCTGAAAATGTTCAAATTTAGGGTAAAATTTGTGCTGCTCTATACCTCTAAGCTTTCAAAAGCCGCAGTATAAACTTAATGGTTTATTATACCGGAAATACTTGGAGAGGAATATAGTTTGATACCATCCTTGTTATGTTAAAAAAAGAGACCCTCACAATTTTGTCAATTATTGACTAAAAAGCCTTTTCTTATAACATCTTGTCTGTTGTAAGATGTGAACGTCACGTTAACAATTTGATAGGTCTTTGTCGGTACGATTTTAGACCAGAGTGCAATTTTTCATATTATATTTACAGAGACGAGCTATAAAGACGGTAAAATGTATTACAATGAAAACTAAGAACTTACTTTGAGCTGTTCTCTAGCCGCAACTTCTTTTTCGAATACTTCATTAATCATGGGCAGCATTTGTGATAGCACATCAACTGAAACTCGTTGGTCAGAAGCAAGGGCAAAAAGCAATTGTTCTAAAGAAAACATTGCAGGTTCACAACTGTCGTGAATGTCCTGAAATTATAAAAACAAAAACAATAACAAAGTCAGATTTAATAGGCTGTTACTTCATTACTTACCCTAAAATCATCTTTTCCAAGTTCAAGCCAAGAGCTTGTGGCAAAATAAACACTTTCCGATACGACATACCCCGTAGACACACTTGAAGTATAAGCTCTTGGGAAAATCACAACGTATTCACCAGGCTTTTGTTCTATACGGCATAAGGATACACCACGATCAGTCAACATATGTGGCGGCACCATCACCGTATCGCAGGGCAGCCAAATAGTCTTGTTTTGAATGTGTGTGGGGATTAATGATGTGAGCGCAGAACGAAAATTTGCACTCTGGTCATCAGGAATTCCGTACCACAATTTGCTTGCTCCAGTATGTAGATACTCAATCCATGATAATCCGTGTGGATCCCGATACCAACAGCAAGCACTGAAAAGCATACCCACATGTAAAGTTGGCACCGTCACACCCATCACTGGACCCAATGAGCGCAATACCGAACCAGCATTATTGGTCAACACTTTGAGATTCCATGGATGTCGAGCACACACCGAACCCTTGCCTTTTGGTCCAGGCGATGGAAAACCATACCCCCAGCCACTTGAATCAATCGATCCTGAATGGACACAAACATGACTATCTCGCACAGCAACATGACGCCAAAATTCAGCTTCCACTTCGGTTACACAAGGTTCGCTATTCTTAAACCACAAAGACATTGTATTTCTCGCTATTCTGAAAAACTGACTAAGAGGCATACTCCGACCCTTGACAATGCACTCCATGGAAACTCCGTCAACTTCTTCTTCTGACTCTTCGTCGTCTTCGCTTGAAACATCATCATCCTCATTGCTCACACTTTCAGTATTAACAAAACGATCAGCGTTTCGTCTAGCCCTGGCTTCGCGCTTTGCCCAGTCGGCCTCCACTTCATCAAAGAGCTTTTGTCGTTCTACTGGCGATAACGTATCATACGGTAAGAGATATCTACAGTATATATCGTCGAGTTTAGTTACGCGATCCTGCGCTAACTTAGGAATGCACATTTCTTCAGCCACCCGAGTCCATTTCTTCTTTTCGATTACCTCCTTGAGGCCTCCTAACTCTTGTACAGTATGATAAAGTCTCGGTAGATCAACTTCCATTCCACCAATCCATGGTGGATGGTTCATAACAACGCTTTGCGTCGCCAAATATTTTTTAATTGCACTCAGTTCTTTGGTACTAGGACCCCATCGATGCAGCATCTTATGGACGTACTGATTGTACGCAGTGAATCGCATGTCGTCAGATACCCGACATTCAGGCTTGAAGCTAGCAGGCGGAATTATTTTACAGATTCCAAAGCGAGCAGCAATCGGAGTGATTCTGTCGATGAATTCCATAGGATCCAAAAATTCCTTTTCAGTTGGTCGGAAAATTGGAGCCTCAACCATTTGTGTTGGATCATCATGACGTGGAAAAGCTGTATTATTGCACATTTTTATGGGCATATCGTCTTTGATCTTTTTACTAGATTGACCACGCGATTTGTTTGACCCAGAAAACAGGGATGAGTTTGAATTGACTCGCGTCAGAGCTCCTGATCCAGACGCATGATTTGGCTGTGCTGCACCTGATTCGTTTGATTTGAACCTAGGTTGAACAGTTCCAACAGGAACACTTTTGCAGCTGCCTACTGATGCTCCGCCTGTTGTATTTGCTGCTGCATTTTGTTGGGAAGCAGTTAAAGCTGAACTTGTCGCTGGACCAATAGCTGTCGGTGGAGTGATAGGCGCAATAATACTTGCATCTTTGTTATTAGACAAAGATGTAGAGCTGAACAAGTTCTTAACTATTTCCGAAACGTTCATTGAATCGGGTAGTGGCTTCGAGTTTGAGCCCATCTGCGATTTTGTTACCAAAGTCGCATGCATGACTACTTTTTGATTAGGACCTTCGGGACCTTCTCGTCCCAATTTAACTGCAACACCTTGAATGAGATCTGACTTGCCTTCTGCATTTCCTCCAACTGCAGAACTCTGAAGTGGTATATAAAACGTATGAACATCTGAATCGGAATCTCCGATAGCTTCTCCAGTTTTGTCTATGGTTTCAATTACTGGTTTTTCCTTTCCTTGATCTTTTGCTTTCGTTGGCTTTTTGTTCTCAAAGGTTGAAGATACGTTTGCTTGTGATGTGTTTTTAATTTCTTTTTTCTCTACTACTGTAGTGGTTTTTTGTGGTGATGGAATATCTGGTTGATTGGAGTCTTCTGTATGTGACTCTCGACGACTTTGTCGTCTAAATGGTTTTGACAAGGGTAATTTAGAGTCATCGTCTTCTTTGTCGAAGGAATAAATACTCTTCTCATTGTCTGCCGAAAATGCACCAAAGGTATACGAAAATGGAGTCTTTTTTTTATGACTTGTAGTAGTGGTCTCCTTGAGCTTAGAATTATAGACTGTTGTTCGTTTTGTAGTTTTAGCTGCATTAGATGGGGCTGCTGCACTTAGTTTAGTGGTTGCTGGAGTTGATGCTTGAGATTTCTTACCCTCATCGGTCTTCTTTTGGTGTCGTGGTGACGATATGGTAGCTGGCGACGCATTTAAGGTGTTTGAATTTAGCTGCCTCGCCATCTTTTGGGGAAGATTTCCTTCTTTAGAAAGTTTTTCTTGTTGTTTCTTGGTTTCTTTTTCGACTTTTGCTTTGTCTAATTTCATTTTATCTTTTGTTTTGGCGACAATGTCGTTTTTCTTGTTTTGAGCGGAAGTCTTTTGAGTCTGATACTCTTTGGCAACTTCTTTCAAATCTTTTCCTGCGTCCGAAGAAAACGAGCATTCGTCTGGTCTCGGATCATCTTTGGGCATTACTACAGGCGTGGCTTTTAACGATGGCCCTTTGCCAGACCAGGCACTTTCACTTTTTCCCAAATCCCGTGTGGTCTTTGAAGAGGAGCTAAAGGAAGTGCTCTCTTTATCGTCTCTAGTTGGTGGTGGTGTTGTTGCGTATATGTTCGGGCGTAGATTGTCATCAAAGTCATCATCCAAATCATCTTGAATTTCATCAGGATTTGAAGAGCATTCTATCAACCATTTTTGGATTTGTTCGTGGGTCATATTAACTTTTGCTTTACGCCTTTCTTTACTTGAAAGCTGCTCACCTAAGTAAGATTCCGTTGGCACCACAGGTCCTAGTACCGGCTTATGGATCGAGCCACACTTTCCCAATGTACACTTCGTGTTATCGGGGCCAGAGCTTTGTGCCAGACTGACACTGGCAATTCCAAAAATTTTGCCCGACTCCTCCTTACTTGGCATGAGGTTGGCAGCGAGAATGCTTCCTATTTCGTCTTTTAATGGGTCAGATGATGGCGGCGCATTCGACGACGCGGTTGATGGCACAATAGGAATTTTAGCATTTGACGTGCTTGGGGTTTTCGGAGTTGACATATCAAATTTTACTGGCGATGGCGAAGGGAAACTACTACTTGGTCTCTGTAAAGTTGACAACGATGACGACCCGTCAAGACACACAATGCGACGATCTATATTTCTATCAAATTTTGGAGTCAGAAAGTTCGGATTTATTTTTGGAGACGGATATGCTTCAATAGGTGGTGGATATGTTGTCGGTGGGGTTTGGTATTTGATGGTTGGCTGCAGAGGGGGTATAGACGTTTGGGCTGGTGGAGATTTGAGTGTAGGTTGCCTGGGGATGAATGCGGGTGTAGGAGTTGATAAAGGCTGCAGCATTTTTGGTTTATCATCGAATTTGGCTGAAGCGTTATTCACTTTTGTAGATGTTGCAACATTGCACTGTAATGTTGGCGCTGGTGTTGTAAGGGGCAGAAGATTCAACATTTTTGGAGCTGGTCGTGGTTCCCTTGCATGATCGTCTTTGGGTGCTGTTGGCATTTTTGTGATTGGAGCATTGTCCGATTTTCTTGAATGTTCATCAGAGCCCTTCGTTACTTTAATGGCTAGTGGTTCATCATCGGAATCACTAAAGCTTTTTTCGAGTTTTCTTTTGGTCTCGTTGACCTCTTCATTGAGTAAAAAATCCTCATCTTCATCTTCTTTTTCGGTTTTGTTGCTTTCTAGGGGCTTTGGTTCTTCTCTTTTCCGAAGCATTCCTTCTATCTGAGTTGGTTTTGTGGGCTTTTGCTTAGCAGCTTTTAACCCAGCATTCTTCGGCGGGCGACCTCTTTTCGCCGGTTGTTTTTCAACTTCTGGCTTTGATGGAGACTTTTCTTGAGCTTTTCCAACTGCATCATCGACCTGTTTGTTTAATTGTTTATTTTGCTCGACATTTTTCTTTAGTTCCGTTTCCATTTTTTCCATTTCCTTTACGTTCGGTAAGTCTGGAAAGCTACTAAGTGACAATTCGTCGTCTTCAAATTCGTCTTGTTGTAGCTTTTGTCCAATGATCCCCATATAAATAGTTGCAGCTTCTTTAGTTTTCCTAGTTGGGCGACTGCTCCGTGGTTCAATATCAATAACTTCAGGACTTTCAACTACTTTCTTCTTTTGTTTAGATAATGGTATCGTTGCTTGTGTCACTTTTAAATCAATCTCAGTGTCTTGTTTTTTAGGTTGCTCTACTGACTGATTGGGACTTTTCTCAGGCAGAGAAGTCTTTTCTTCGACTAACTTTTTCTTTGGCTTTCGCCCGGGTGTCTTCTTAATTTTTTCCGGGACAACCTTCTCCTCTTCAACTTGTTCTGTAGAAGTAATATTTGCTTCTTGTACAGCAGGTTCTAAATTTTGCACAGGTTCTGGCTTTTGTATTGTTTTCAATTTAGTGTTATCATTTTGCTTCTTATTTTGTAAAGTGTCTTCTATGGGCATCAGCACTTCCTTGGCGGGGGCAGGTAGTTTTTGTTGCTTTTTTGGTGATGACTTTTTTGCTGGGACTTCTTTTGGGGGTTTCAGTTTAATAGCTTTTGCCAGCGGCTGTTCGTCTTCGGAAGAGAAATCAAAAACATCCCTGTTTTGAGGCGTTTCATCTTCTTGCTTTGCAGTTGTCGATGGCTCAGGAGCTGGAGGTTCCTTATCTTTCTTTTCCACAGGCTCCTTTTCCTTTTTCAGTTCTTCTTCGTTCTCTTCATTACGAATAACTTTAACTGGCTCAAAAAAAGCCCTTTGTCGTGTCATGCGGCCTCCCCCCGTTGGCTCCGGTGATGGAACAAAAATTGGAGCTTCTTTTTGGCGCGGTCTCTTGATTACTGGTTTGTCTTTGGCCTGCGTCGGTTTTGATTGTGGAGTAGGTATTTCAGGTTCTTGGTTTGCTGTTGATGATGGAACTATTAACTCTGAAACAGTAGCTGTCGTATTTGTTTCTTGTTTTTTCTTTGCCGAGTTAGCCGGCTTTCCTCGTTTTCCCTTCTGCTGTGGAGTTTTATCGGATTTACTTAAATCTTGACCACTTTCCATAGAAACTGTTTCAATGTCATTCACTTCCGTCTCATTATCATCGAGTTCTGCAAAAGATTTAGGGTTGTCTCTGTTTCGAACAGAGCGACGATTGCCGTCATTAGATTTATTCAGCTTGTCTTTAGGGGGCCTGCCACGACGATTACCTTCGGGAAGTTGTTCTGCCCTCTTTCTTACAGCGAATGTCATAACTTTTTCGTCCTTTGCAGCATCGTCGTTCTTCTTTGCTGCAGATTTTTTGGTTTCAGTTTTCTTTGCACTAAGCGTCGAGGTAGAACTTTCGTCTACGGTTGCACATTTCTCTTTCTTTTTGGTGGAGGATGATCTAGTTGATTTTTGCGCATTTGATTTCGACGTGGGGGAGCCGTTCTCTTCTTCTTTTGATTTTTCATCGTTGACCTGAGATTCATCTTTTGGAGTGTGGGGTGTATTCTGATTTAGAAAATCTAAATGCGCTGGCAAAGCCGATGTACCCCGAAAGCAAAGGAATGTTAAAAAGTCTTCAGTTTTCGGTCTCTTGTTGGGTAAAATTTCTGTAGGTGGTTCTCGATTTTCTTGAGTTGAAGAATTTCCCAATGAAGTACTACCACCTGCTGCAGAAGTTGATGAAGTTGCTAATGCAGCAGTGTATGATGACGTTGGTGCACTTTGGCCTTGAGCAAATTTCCTTTGCGCTTGAACTTTTGTTCTAAGAAGAAAAAACAAGAAAGAACAAAAAATGAGTTTTACAAATTAACAGCATAAGATAAAAATATGAATCTGCAAAGGTATTAGACAAGAGTTTTGTCGCTTTACGTTTACGCTGAATTCATTTTACTTAGGTCAATTCCCTTCATGACTTTAAGTTCATAATAACAAGCAGGAGTATGGCAGTTATTTAATGGCAAGCTTTTTTGGCACTTTTCTACGAATTACAACAACAAAGGAAAACTTCATGCAGATGATAGTTTTCCTTGCTTAAATTGCTGCTATATATTATACTCTGCCACAAAAGTATGATATATATCCCAGACTTTGAAAGTAAAAAATCTTTTTCATTTCTCATATTCAGAGGCTGCTTCAAAACATTCTATAGCGACCAGGCGTGACTATTTCCTCGTAGCTTGGTTTCGTAAATAACCATTTCAAATTTTCCTCATGTACCACCGAAGTAAACAAAATAACAAAATAATTATATTTTACCCAATAAAACAACCGCAAAAACAACGGAGCAAGCACTAAAGTGTTCATTCAACCCATTATAACGCACAGTGAGTTCGCCTCAAAAGGGCTGATAGCAGATGACAAACAAAATGGGTTTGCCACAAACTTCCGCAGACGGTGGCCATTATTATTTACAATTGCCCTAACAACTGCCAATTGTTTGAGTGATGGAAGAAGGCGAAGATTGTAAGGTAAAGCCACAATCTTCGTAGTCTAAACACTTTCTATTACATGCTCTATATCTAATGTACTCTATCTATTGAATTCTGCCTTGACAGCATTGTTACATGGCGTCATAAAAACCGAGTAGAATTCAATACTTCGAAAACTCAATGATGTCTCTTGTCGTTGAAGCTTAACATTACCCCATCGCCATTTATCCATGAATGGTACCTGCATCTAAGAAATCGAAAAGCTGTCAGTACTTGGTAGGTATGTGTGTAAACGATGATCTTCGTTGGAACGACCACATATTTAAAGTCGCCAAAAATGCTGCTAAATGCTTAGGTTTCTTAAGACGATGCAGGAAGTTCTTTACCACTTCTGATCTGGCTACAATTTATAAGGCCTTCATCCGCCCAAAACTGGAGTATAACTCCCATATCTGGTCAGGTGCTTCTCAAACATCTTTGCGCCTACTTGATTGTGTACAAAATCGTCGAATCGATTGATTCTCTTGGACATCGTCGAAACGTCACCTGTGTCTCAGTCTCTTTTATCGCTTTTTCTTCAAACAGTGCTCTAGTAAAATAGCCAGCTGCTTTCCTCCCTTGAAACAATTTAGCCGGAACACCCGCCTCGCTAGGAATGATCATCAGTTTTACCTTGAGCCCAAATTCGGTCGTACAGTCAAGTATAGAGATTCATTTTTTAGTCGCACCACCCGAATGTGGAATGCTCTATCTGACTCTGTTTTTCCCCTTCAAAACGATTCACAAAGGTTTAAAAGCAACGTGCATCGGTGTCCCCTCTCAAATCCTCTCCTATTTTCCTAAATACTCGCACTGTGTTTTACAACTTTACAAGGGTATTCATAACCCCTTGATGTGCGCGTTAATTATAAAAAAAAGCAAAACTCTCCATCAATTCCAGAGGCTTCAAAGAAGACTTTATAAGGAAGCTTATCATCAAATAACAGTTTGATGTTTTTTGGACGTGTATGGATCAAAGGACCATCTTATGCTTTCCAGGTACATTAATTAAAGTTGTAAGATTCTTCTAGTTGCAAGTAGACAATAGTATATATTCAACCAGACCCATCCGAGCAGGAGGTGTTCAAGGATCGAATTTAGGACTTTTTCTATACAGCATCTTCACTTCAAACCAACCACATTCAGAAAACGCTAAGAACTCCTCCTTTTTTCTAAATGCTCGCACTGTTGTTAACACCATTATAAGGATACATTATTCATAAGCCTTGATGTGTGTGCTTATTATTAAAAAAAAATGAAATTCGCCTATCGTTCAACAACTACTATAGACTATACAGGGTGTCGTATAGTCTATAACTCGTTTTACATACTTTAGGATGTGATCCTCTAGTCATATTCTAAGAAAAAAAAAAGTTGTATAGTAAAGTCCCTTTCTCAAGTTTCACATCACTTTTTGATAATTTAAAAAAGGCTAACTTTGGTGTACACTGACCTGTGTTAAATTCGATTTCTCTGTCAATACTGATGGTAGAGACCTAATTTTAGACTTAATTTTTTTGTAGAAATAATAATCTTTAGAACTGTATTTAAATTGGGCTCCTATAGGCTTAGGGTTGCCAGATTTTCTTCCCCCAGCTATATTTTGACTTTGAGGTAATTTTTTTCAGAAAATGCCTATTAAACATAGGGTTTCTTTATTTTTTACAGATGCACACAACAATAATATGGGTTGGTGGCACCTGGGCCGGCAATTATGGTGTCATTCCCAGAATGTAAAACAGTAAAATAAATGAAATTCCGCTAGTCCATATGTTGCGATTTCTTTATTTAAATTCAAATAAAAAATAAAAAGCAGGACAAAAATTAATATGAATTTGCTTAAAAAAAAATTCTTCTTATTCTTAGCTTTTAAAGCAGAAAATTCGCTGATAGCGTCATCAAAATTTATTTGTTGGGTCGCCTCATATTCAATTGTTAAAATTACCAGATAGTTGAGCCTCTTTTCCGTCATTGTTGCCCGCAAATAGTTTTTAATTAATTTAAGCTTACTAAAATTCCTTTCACATGACGCAACTGACAAACATATGTCATAAACATTTTGAATACGACATTGAGATTCGGAAAAGATTCTGCAAAGTCCCATTCAAGGATGAATTTCATATAGTCTAAAGATAACCAATAAGATGTTGTCACATTAGCCGCTTTCAAATGAATTCTCAACCTTGGTATTTTAGAGAGAAGTTCTGACTCTGACACCTCATCATAATCACTAGCAAATTTTGAAACAGCTATTTTCAAATCTTTAATGTTTGTTAAAAGTAAAGTAGTCGCCTGTACAACTTCAAACAATGAAGTCACCTCCTTAATGTTCTTGTTCGAAGGTCGAACATGCTTTTCTGTAGTTCAGCGCTCAGAGAAATTAATGCATCAGTTGCCAACATACCAGCCATTCGCTTTCTACTACGAATTCTTCTTTCTGTTGGAATCTCGTATTTCTCCGATGTTTTTATACTAAGGACCAAGGTTAATTGAACTTGGTAGCTTTTGGGTGTCACCCCCAAATGGGTAACACACCGGTCCGCCCCCAGGCCCCTCTTTGCTACGCCACTGATTAGGCGCAAAGATGTTTGAGAATCACCTGACGAAATGTTAGAATTATACTCTACTTTTGGGCGTATAAAGTACATAACATTTTTTTTTCTTAGAATATCACTAAGAATCACTTTCCAAAATATTTAACATTCTTGTTTACTCTTTCAATAGCCACTGGTAGAGTGTTCCACAGGTTTGTCGTATGGGCAAAGAAAAAACGCCAAGATATCAAGTTATAAAAAGCATTACAGTTTTAGAAGATTGAACGAATGTAAGTTTCTCAAAATGGCGTTGAACTCTGCATAATTTTGTGTAAAAAAAAAATATAGCAATCAGCCTTAAAACATTTTTTAAAGGGAACATCCAAATATTAGCCATACACAAGAATTTTGTATTAAGAGTGGGAATCAGGTTTGTAATATCATACACATATGTAAATGTAAGGAAAATTGGAGTAAAATTGAAAAATAACCAAAGCATATCCAGTGCAAAACCTTTACGTTTATAATTTGTGTGTTTTCAGCAGAAACCGATTTACATTTATTTACTCTGATACCAAGACTGGTAGCAGTTAATACAAAGCTTAGATTGGGAAAGAAAAATAGGAGGTAGTGAACAGCTGTCAACGTTCTTATTGGGAATTGCAATAAGTGTTCCGAATTAAGTTTATAGGGGCCAATAGAAACAAAAAGGTGTCTGTTCAAAGTTTACAATAGGCGTGTTTTTTCACAAGACTGTTATATACATAACATAATTTTACATGCATAGCAAAAACAACATCCCCGACAACCAATGTTATGGATAAAAGGATGGTTAAGATTTGGTCGGGGATAGACTTTTGACGTTTATTCGAGTATCGAATGAGTTTTTCGACTTTTAATTTTTTAATGTTGGTGCGTCTAGAGACTTTCGTGTATCTCGAACAGAAGCAAAATGGGTGGCAAAGGGTCTGTTCACAAATGTGTAACTGAATAAAATCGTATGCCCACTCTTACACTCCGCAATTTAGTTGCAAAAAATTTTTGATTTTTAGAATTTCATTGATTTCAAGAGTTAGATTTGTAAATGTATATAAGATACATAAAACAACGTAATAGCAATTAAAAAGGGTCTGTTTAATGACTGAAAGCACTTTTTGCATATTTCTTTTCACATTTTTGTGTGAATGTTAACATTTTTTTCAAAGCTAATTGTTAAGTATGCCAAAAAAATGATTGTACTTTCTTATTATTAATATGTAGTTTAATTCGTTTGAAACAAGTAACAAAATATTTTTTCCAGTTCACACATAAATCACAACCTCATATAAATTCAACCCCAGCATGTAAACAGAGTCAAGAGAAATTCCTTGTTACCTTTGTGAACGGACCTATTTTTGACGTTTCTAAACTAACATAAAACAGACAAAGAAAAAAAATTGTTTACCTGCATTAATTTCACTACGGAACATTTATATTTTTTTGCTTTAGGTTTTTAACAAACAGTTTTTGCGTTTTTGTGCGAATTTGGCAAAAAAATTCATTTGTTGGCTTTTATTGGTTTGACAATTGATCGAGAACACCAACCCACAAATAAAAAAAAACGAAGCGTTTTATTTGGATATCATGTTGTGTACATAACATCCTTGTGAAAAAAAAACACGCCTAGTGATAGACTCGTCCTTCGAGCCTTCGAGAAATCAAGTAAACAAAGAACAGTTTCATTGCTAAGATCATATTGAACCCTTATGTCGTCTAAAACCTTCATCATAGCAGCTTAGCAGCTCTGCTATTTACAAAACCCAGATTACACTAAGGAGAGTACACGAAACCAATTAAGTCAGAGGAACAGCTTAAAATGCCATCGAGTTCGAGCAACGCCAGGTGGTTTTCAGCTGAAACGACTGCTATGAGCTCATTAGCCAATAGGATTTCTCATCAGAAATGATTGAGAAAATGCGGTGATAAACGACCTTTTTTCTTTCCAAATTAAAAAACGGTGTTAAACGAACCAACACGACCCACACCATGGATGCATATAAAAGGTCTGTTCGATGTGCAGTGCTCCAGTGCGCACTGGGGAATGTCAACGCACTGAAATTATCTGTCAATGCACTGAATACCTGCTCCGGATTTGATTTCACATCGAACACATAAGAGCTAAAACTCACGTAGCACTCGACTTTCATAAATTAGTTTCCTCCATTTGGCAATAAATATGGTTTTATTTCTTTCATAGATGTATGAAAAGATATGAAATATCAAAATGAAACCCAAATATTGAGTTACAATCCAATTGCCAACAAAATATACTTTGCTTTGCAATTAATCTTTTTGGCGTAAACAGCTGATTTCCAATTGACAGCACTGAAAACCTCAACCCCAGAAAAAACCTGGGGCATGGCAGTGCGCACTGAGTGCTTGCACCGGACGAACATCGAACACAGTGCAAATGCACTGGGGCAGAAAAAATGTCACATCGAACGCATCAGTGCGATTTCAGTGCGCACTAGGGCGCCCCAGTGCGCACATCGAACAGACCTAAAGACTTCCGAAGGTAACATGTAAACAGAACTTTGCAATAAGTGTGTTCAATGGCAATTTTTCAGATCAGAGCAGCACAGAAGCAGTGAAAAACGTCAGACAAGTTAGAACAAGCAAACTTGTCAAAATAAGCAACAACAAAAACAAAAAAACAACCACCAATTTTTCTTTTTCTGATATCAACTTAATTTAGTGTATTTTCGTCACGAATAATTTAATTTTATTTTCTGTGTTATTTTCCTGATTTTTTAAATTTTTTTGAACTCTTCACAACAAATTAAAATTACAATCTTAAAAAACTACTAGCAAAAAGTCAACAGCTGCTTTTGACAGTTTTCACCAAACTTGAACTTGCTCAAGAGGAGGTTCAGCAAATGCTGTGCTAAATTGTTCTAGAACAGCTCATTGAACAAAAAAAAAAGATCAAAAAAGAATAAAAAATTTCTCACTGAACACCAAAAGCTGATGTTTTTTGCCTGAAACTGTTCTAGAACAGCTCATTGAACACTCTTAATGAGTATCAAAAATCACAGATATCACAAAATTTGTTATGAACCTTTAAAATTAATTGACAAGGTCTACAAATTCGATTGGGTTTCAATTTGAAAAAATTCGCTGAACATTAACAAGTAGCTTCTAAAAATCCAGATAAATTTGAAGAGTTTATAATTATTACACAAAAAACAAAAAAGGGCACAAGATTTTTTTCGTAGAACTGGGTTGCCAACTGATTCAAAATTACGAAAATCGAAAAAAAAACAAAATTTATTTTTCATTTATTTATGCATACTAATACATTAGTCGCGTCAATGAATACATAAAAAAGGCAATCTTCAGAATTGCTCAAGAACAGCTCAGATTTTGATGTTTTTTTTTTGTTATTTTATATACTTTAAAATCAGAAACCTCTTGGAGTGGGGACGGAACTATTTATCTTGTTTAAACAATATCTGTGATATTTATGGACAAAAAAATTCTACTGTATAACATCCATTAAAAACTTGTAAATATACAGGGTGTCCGGTAATTCGTGTTACATACTTCTGTATGTGATTCTTGGTCAGATTCTAAGAAAGTCCGTTTCTCAACTAACTTTGGTGTACATTGACCAGTGTTAAATTCGATTTCTGTCATAGTCTGTTGATTATGTCATTTCTTACAAGGAACTCGAAATTGAATGGACTTTTTTTGCATGAATCGATTAATGGGCTAATTTCAAAGAAAAAACCGAAAGTGCTATTAAATTAGACGGCCCTATCGAGGTAACCGTCGGAGCGGAATTCTCTCCGATCGGAGATATTTTGCTTCGTGGTAGTTCTCCGATCGGACTCTCCGACGTTCTCCGATAAGTTTTTGTTGCGGAGATTTTCGTTTTGGGAATGCAATGCATTGCCGCATTTCTGAAAAGTTTCTTACGACGACAAATACTTCGAAGCAAAATTGAATCTCCAGAAAAAGATGCGTTGCGGAGAAAACTACGCTCCGACGGTTACCTCGATAGGGCCGAGAGGGTGCAAATCGGAGATATGGGTTCTAAACCATCTTCATTCGTTTTTTCAATAGGATCTCGAAAAGGAAGCAAAATTTTGATGTGATTCCAAGGACGTTTTTAGTATGCTCTCTACTAATTTTCTCATCGATATGTTTCTTTTGCAAAACTATAAAAAAAATTTTTATCCAAATTAATAAAATTTCCGATTAAAAAAAGGAAATTTTTTTAATCTTTGAGTTTTGTCAGTTTTGGCATTTCTTTCTTGTTGCAGGTAGGTACAGACAATAAAAAAAAATAAATAGGGTGGCGCAACAGAGAAAGGAGCCCCTGGGCCTAGCGCATTTCTCACAACCATGCCTTGTGAGGGAATGGAGGGTACCTACAATTTTCTGCCGGTTCCTAACGGAGGACTTGCCAATTCCTCACGAAAGGCGATACCCATGGAAAAACATTTTTGCCTCTGCTGGGATTCGAACCTCGAACCTCTGGGTTAGCAGGTGGACATGCTAACAATTGCGCCACGGGTACCACAGGTACAGACAATGCTTCATAAAAAAGAAAGTAAACACAATTTTCTTTAAAATGCCATATCAGAGAAATATCTATGTTTGAAATTCACCGAAGTATTGTCACTTGAACATAGACATTTATCATCGTACTTCATCCTTTTTATACTGACTGCAGTTTCTTTATATGTAGCAAATTTGAACCAGACCTAAACAACTGTAGTTTCCAATATTTTTGCGAATTATCCAAAAGTAAAAATTTTTCAATTCAACAAATACCACCAACACGCGATGCGTGAACTTTTTCCGGGTTAGGGTCAAAATACTCTATGGGTCATAATACTGTATTTCAAAACACTGTTTGTACAAAATACTGAATGATCAAAGTACTGTAAGTTCAATTACTGTATCTCAAAATTCTGTATTTCAAAATGCTGTATTCGCACTTTCATTCTCAAAACAATATTTACTTTTCAACCTACCTACAGCATTTTGAAATAAAGCATTTCGACCTGCTTCCCTTTTTCCAAATCCAACAGTGGCACGGAAACCACTTTTTGGATTGATTCCGATTCGCCCAATTGCACCTCCTGAACCAGAGATATTGCTTAAAAAAGCACTACAGGCTGCCATGGAAGCTTTGGTTTCAGAAAACTACAAATTGCTTGCTCAATATTTTGCAAGGAATGTATGGGAGTTCATTGCGATAGTGAGCAAGTAGCCGATATTGCAGATGACATTTTTGAAGATGCATAGATGTTGATGTCGAAATACACCTTCAAAATGTTATTGAAGAATTATAATATGCACTACCAGAATTATACAATTACAGCCGTATTCATTAGATTTCGCTAAATAGCTCTGAACAGACGAATATTTATGTAGTGAATAGCACTCTATTCTACGTTGCATAAATTCTTATTTATAAACCATTATAGTTATACAGCCTTATTTATAAACCCATAATAGGGAGTGAATAGCGCTATGTTCCTCTTATAATATCTCTGAACAGAAAAACCTATTTATAAAACTTTTTGAACGTAACATAGAGGTGGAATATGCTGAACGCCGATTCAGGTAGTATAGGCATTGAAAAGGTTTTTGTCATCGCTATTGCGAAATGACAAGGAAATGTTAGTACGCCGGCGGATACATAGATGGCTTTCAGAGACTGATTTGTTTTTGATAGTGAAGTACACCTGTGTATTACCGCTCAATGCTATAAATTATATTATGGATTATAGATAGGTAAGATATGCACATCATAACTATAATGGTTTATAAATAAGAGTTTATGCAACGTAGAATAGAGTGCTATTCACTACATAACTATTCGTCTGTTCAGAGCTATTTAGGGAAATCTAATACGGCTGATAATGTGTATATCTTACCTATCTATAATCTAATTTATAGCATTGAGCGGTAAATCGCAGGTGTACTTCATTTTCGAAAACAAACCGGTCTCTGAAAGCCATCTATGTATCCGCCGGCGTACTAACATTTCCTTGTCATTTCACAATAGCGATGACATGAACCTATTCAGTCGCTATACTAGCTTTAAATCGGCGTTCAGCATATTCTACCTCTATGTTACGTTCAAAAAGTTTTATAATTAGGTTTTTTTGTTCAGAGATATTATAAGAGGAACATAGCGCTATTCACTCCCTATTATGGGTTTATAAATAAGGCCAAAAATAAGTAAAAAAAAAAAACCTTTTTTTAAACAAATGCCTTTTCATTGAGTAAAAAACGTTTTTTTACAACAAAATACAAATAAATGCAGTATAAAAATGATGAAAAACAACGATAAGTGTCTATGTTTAAGTGGCAATATTTCGGTGAATTTCAAACATAGAAAGTTTTCTGATATAGCATTTTATAGGAAGTTTTATTTAATTTTTGTATGAAGCATTGCCTACTATAACCATCTGCAACCAGAAAGAAATGCCATTAAAAAAATTGACAAAACTAAAAAATTGGAAAAATTACCTTGGAAATAAAAAATATTTTTTTATAATTTTTGAAGAAAAAAAAATGGATGGGAAAGTTTGATTTCTACAAAAAAAAAAAAACCTCCTGCAATTGCATCAACATTTTGCTTCGTTCTCAAGATATATTTTGGAAAAACGAATGAAGATGGTTTAGAACCCATATCTCCGAATCGCACCCTCTAATTTAATAGCACTTTCGGGTTTTTCTCTAAAATTAAGCCATTAATCGATTCATGCAATAAAAGTCGATTCAATGTTGAGTTCCTTTATATGCTCTTTTTTAATAATCAATAGACTATCAATACTGATGGTAGAGACTTAATTTTAGACTTATTTTTTGGAGAAATTGTAATCTTTAAAACTGTATTTAAATTGGACTCCTATAGGCTTAGGGCTGCCAGATTTTCAATTTTAAATTGTGTGCAAGTTTTCTTTCCCAAGCAAAGTTTTGACTTTGAGGTCATTTTTTTTTTTCTTCAGAGAATGCCTGATAAGCACATGTAAGTTTCTTTATTTTTTACAGATGAGAGATGAACAAAACAATAATAAAAAAAACTCATCAATAAGTGCCTCAAAAACTAATGCATTTTATGATGCTTGAAAATATACAAAATAGGTAAAAAAAAAAAAAAAATTTATTTGGAAAATTTTGAAATATTAGGACCAGCTTTAAGGTCAATAATAAATAGATCCTTTGAAGAGGGTACATTCCCCGACTCTTGGAAAGAATCAGTAGTTAGCCCGATAGAAAAAGTTTCAAATACAAAAAAATGTGATGAGTTTCGACCAGTGAATAAATAGTATGCCTGTTTATGAAAAATTGTTAGAGAAAATTGCTTTTGAACAAATTGAAAAATTCTTTGAAAACAATAACATTTTAATAGAATCCCAATCGGGTTTTCGGAAAGACCATTCATGTGAGAGTGCGTGCAATTTGATTGTTACAAACTGGAAAGAAAGTGTTTCTGAACGGAAGTATGTGTATAGTGTTTTTCTTGATTTGAAACGAGCGTTTGAAACAATAGATTTACAAAAGCTTATGCCTCTATAAAAAACAGCAATACATGCACAATATGGCTCAACAATTAGCTAAAGAGTTCTGGAAAAATGTTAGAATTTTAGGTAATTGGACTAGGTCGACTACTTCTCCAATCGGTATTGAAGTTATGGGCTCGTATTTTGAAAAATTAACATTAGCTGACCCTAATCAATCATATATTAGCTTTGCGTTACCTCTCATCTATATCGAAGAACTATATGCTCCGTTCTCAATGTCAGAATTAGTTTTCGCATTGAAAAAAATGAAAAACAACAAAGCTTCGGGCCTAGATGGTATCCCAGCAGAGTTTTACAAAAATGCCAGCTCACAATTTTTGGAACATATTTTATTATTATTAAACCGGATGTTCAACAATGAAACGATACCAAATAATTTCCGTCAGTCATGCATCTCTGCGGTTTATAAAAAAAATGATCCTAATAATCCTGAAAACTACAGAGGTATTTCTGTTCTTAGCTCTCTGCGCAAGCTATTTACTCAAGTTCTTTATCTAAGACTTGTATCTTGGGTAGAAACAAACAGCAAAATAAGTCAATTTCAAGCGGGTTTTAGAGCTAATCTCTCAACAGTTGATCAAATTTTTACGCTAAATAGTGTTGCTAATCGGTTTTTAGAAAAGAAAACTAATCTCTATGCTTGCTTTGTTGATTTCAAGGCAGCATTTGATACTGTAAACAGGAAACTATTGCTTTTCAAATTATCGAGTATTGGATTGTCGACAAAATTTCTAAGGATTTATGAGCAACTTCTTTCAAACACAACTGCTGTGGTGTCAAATGGCAAGGTCTCTTCAAGACAATTCAAGACAGAAATGGGTGTCCCACAAGGTTGCATTCTGAGTCCTTTGATTTTTTCGCTCTTTATCAACGACATTGAAGATAGTGTGCCAGGGAGTGTCTTATATGGTGATGTACTCATTAAAATTCTTTTATATGCGGATGACATTGTTGTCCTTACTGATAATCCGGTAACATTACAACTCAAATCAATAAACTGTACAATTATTTTAATCTATGGGATCTCCAAATAAATAGTTCAAAATCGAAGATTATGGTTTTTAGAACCCATAACCGCGGTGCCCGAAATGACCGTTCTTGGAACCTTAATGGAGCAACCTTAGAAGTTGTAAAAGAATTTAAGTACCTGGGTTTTACAATAACGAGTAATTTAAACCTAACAGCACATATAAAAGACAAATCATCCACTGCGAAATCAGCTGTTAACTGTATGTGGTCAAGGTTTTTCAAAAACAAAAATGTAGATCCGACGGTCAAATTCAAAGTGTTTGATGCTACCGTTAAAAACTCACTTTGTTATGCTAATGAAGTGTATGGTTATACAATATGCGAAGATTTTGAAGTTATCCAACGGTACTTCTTTAAACGTGTCTTTAGACTCCCTTCAAACACCCCTAACTACGCGTTATATGCTGAATCTGGATTACCTCCGATTTTCCTAAAAAACCTAAAGGCAAATGCAGACTATATTGTTAAAGTCTTAAGTAGGACTAGTAACAATCTGCAAAAAAAGATACTCTTAACTGCATTTCACCGTAATTACACGCCGTTCAAAGATTGGCGAGATCTAGCGGCTAAATATAATTGCACGTTGAACTTATACCTGAACAACATTGGATCTTGGAAGGATAGTTTGTACGATTGTATTTCTGTCATAGATGATAAAATGTTTAAAGACTCCCATAATCGTGCGAAAGCATCTATGTCTAGAACAGTATACAGCAAATTGAATCTTTGTTTGGGGGAGTCTAATTATTTTCGCAATACTTTCTCAGTCAATGAGATGAGCTTGATATTTAAGGTCCGTACAGAGATGCTCGAGCTAAATTATAGACCTCACAGAGGTGATTTCAATCATAATTGTACCCTGTGTAACCTTAACCTGATCGAAAACGTTTATCATTTCCTAGCCTGCTGTCCAATGCTTCAAGAAATTCGGCGTTTATGCTTTCTTTCGACAGAGGAGTGTTATTCAATTTTAAATGGAGAGAGTGGATGGAAACTTCTTATCCGGTTTGTCTCTGAAGCTACCACTTACAGAAATTTGTACGTGAATATGTAGACTCAATCTATTATTGTTTTGTTTTAGCTAAACTAAAAGCCCACTTTTCAACGGATATTGAAACTCTAAAATTACCATTAATTTTTTTTTTTTGATTTTCTTTTTTCATTTCATAATCTTATTTTTTTTTTCACTTAACGTTTTTGAACTTCGTTGATATTTTATTGATTCTCTTTTTAAATTTTTTGTATTGTAAAATTTATCTTTCATCTTATGTACTTTTCAATGGTTTTAATTTTGTATTTGTTAGCACTCATAATGTAATTAATTTTTTGATTAAATCGGCAGACGGCTTTTAAGCCATGCTTGTAATTCTTTGAATATTAAATATTTGTAATCTGATTTATAAAAAAATAAAGAAGAAGATAATAATAATAATAATAATAAATGAAACAATAGATCGATCAATTCTGTTGGACAAATTAGAAAAATATGGTGTTAAAAGCCGTGAACTGAGTTGGTTTAAAACGTACCTCGAAAAAAGAACACAGAAAGTTAAGGTTGATGGACATTTTTCAAAATCAAAGTATGTTGACCTAGAAGTCCCCTTTGTCATTTATATTAATGATATTGTGTGTGTTTTGAAGCACTGTGAAATCGCCCTGTTTGCTGATGATGCCTTGATTTTTTAAGCTGGAGAAGACATTGAAGAGTGCCACAGTAAAGTACAAGAAGATCTGAACAATATCTATGTTTGGTTATGTCAAAATAAACTTAAATTAAATACAATGAAAACAAAAAGCATGATAATAACAAATAAAACTAATCTAAATTTTCATTCAAACCTGATAATTGAAAATCAGGGGCCTGTTTCAGCGGTACTACATCAACTACAATGTAGCATATTGACAGTTGTAATACAACATTTCTGTTTCACAGGTTTGTTGTACATGTTGCTGTAATACATCAATGTAGCTTAGAAAAATCGACTAGAAGTATTGGAAAAATGTATGATTCTGTTTCACAGCTTTTGATGCTACATTGTTGTAGTACAATTTGTTGTTAGTTTTTGATACATTTTTACACAGAAAAATTTTGTTGTAGCATAAAAAATGTCGGCTTTCAAACGAAAATATACGAACGTATATGCATTTCGTTATGTTTTTGTTGTGGAGTTTGTTTGACAATTAAATATAAAAAAAGAATATAACATGGGGTTTTCATTTTTTCAAGTATATTGTATGGATAAGTTATGTTTCGATATTTAACGATATCTAGTATCTACGTATGTAGATATAAATTACAATAATGGTTTCAAAACATAATCGAAAATAAAATATGAAAATAAGATTAAAACGACAAATTAATTGAAACGATTAATATAATTGTTCAATGTTTGAACTGCGCTATTTTCGTTTTTGTCTTCGCTAAATCTTTCAACTTCATCCTCCTCATAATCGTTGTCCGTTACCAAATTCATCTCATTTTCACTTCCCATTCTTTTGCGTAACACAAGCGTTAACGACTCTTGCTCAGCTTACTGGCTTCTCCAGTTGGAGTCTATTTAAACAAGGAAATATTTCTTTCAATTGGCCAAGACTACATTCCACAACTTGTCTCGTTTTTTTCAACTTAACTAAAAAACGATTTTTAGCTCGGCTTTCTGAAATTGCATTTGGAATATTTGGGGTAAATAACCATTTTCTTACCCGGAATCACCAATTATTATGGCATTTGGAAACGGACGCCACTCTTCATTGTTCCATTTGTTATAAAATTTGCTGCACTGCAATACTCGGCTATCATGTACAGAACCCGGATAGTTACTATTGACTGAATAAAACCGATAATCAGGGCCAGCAACTACCATCACGTTTATAGAATGATGACCTTTTCGATCAACAAACGCCTGTTCATTAACCGATGATGGTGCATCTATGGGTATAAAGGTCCCATCAACCAATGGCATACCCGCTATATTAAAAAAAAACCTTGAGCCACACTGTTTGAATTTTCGGGCCACCGCACTTCTTCATCTAATCATATATTATCATATTCTAAACATATATTAGGTCTTCTTGTAACACGGATATTAAATTCGAAATCATCGTCAAAAATATTTATATCAAAATCCATTTTCTAAAATCTTTCTATTTAAATTTGTCGTGTCAAGCGTTTGCACAAAAACAAACATAATATAGGAATGTCAAATCTACATCAAAAACATCAAAAATCTACATCATACAACACTTCCAGTTGTAGTGCTGAAACAGAAAAATGTAACTCATGTAGATGTAAGATGTTGTTGTATGATGTTATTGATGTACAGCTGCGGTCAAAATAATAGTAGTATAGAGCTTAAGAAACAACAAAATTGAAAAAAACTTATCCGTCAATTCTAATTTAAGAAACCAATTACGTGGTTTTCAAAGTGGGGTTTTAAGCTTTTATTTACAAAAAAAAAAAAAATAAGTTTAATTATTACTATCCGATAGTTGCAAGTTTATTGAACAGATGTTGAAATTCAGCGGTCAAAAAAATAGTAGTGATAGGAAAATCTACCTTGAAATGTTACGAAATCAAAAATTAGGTCAAAATTTTTATTACAATATGTGGCTGAGTGTTCGTACCTTTAATTAGTATTTAGTTGAATGTCCTTTGTTAGCTATAACAGCAGTACAAAGACGTTAAATAGAGTTTATCAGGTTTCCACACCTTCCTGTGCTTATCGAGCTCCATGATTGCTGTAACGCTTCGCAAAGGACTGTGTTGTTTCTTGGTTTACATCTAGAAGCATATTTTTTTACAGCGCTCCATAGGTTTTCAATGGGATTCAAGTCTGAAGATTGTGCGGGCCACTCCATCACAACTACTTTACTTTCCTGGAACCATTGCTTCTTGCTGAAAGACCCATTTCAGCAAGAAGCAACTTCATTTACGGTAGCATTCAACTTCAGTATACGGTAGCATTACTTTCTGCATTATCCTAACAAGGCTGATCCATAATGCCTTCAATCCGCATTATGGGTCCAACTCCGTAGAAGAAAAAACATGCATATACCATTATGATTGTAAAGTGTGGATTATATTCGGTGTTTGGAGGCCTTCTTGCATATTTATGAGATCCTTTTCCACCCCTTAAATCAATTAAAGTGTAACGGGTTTTCACTATCAACGCAATGCAAAGTGGAAAAATACCAATCTGTGCAATGCTTTTACTCACACTACTATTATTTTGACCGCAACTGTAGTTGATGTAGTACCGATGAAACAGGCCCCAGGTTATAGAAAGAGTTGATGAAATAAAATACCTTGGTATTATGATAGATAGTAAAATTTCATTTGAAAGTCACATTGAATATACTCTTGTAAAAAAATTTCCAAAAAGATAGGTTTTTTAAAAAGGATCAGAAGAGATGTTACGATGTTAACTGCAATTAATATTTATAATGTTATTGTGAAACCTCACTTTGAATACTGTTCAACTGTTTTGTTTTTATGTAATGAAGGTTCAATTGCCAGACTTCAAAGATTGCAAAATAAAGCAATGAGAAACATTTTGAAATGTAGTAGATACTCATCAATTAGTTTTATGTTAGAAGCGCTGAAATGGTTAACTGTTAAACAAAGAATCGTTATGAATATGTTAATGTTTGTCTTCAAAATTAAAAATAACTTGATGCCAGTATATTTAACAAGATATGTAAATTATGTCCATGAAACTCAACCTTATTCTCTCAGAAATATGAACGATTTTAGACTACCAAGTTTTGTAACAGCGAGATCTCAAAACTCACTTGTTTATAAGGGTTTTAAGATTCTCAACCAATTACCAAACCACGTAAAATGTGAAACGAATGTGATAGCAATTAAAAGAAAAATAGTAGAATTTGTAAGACTGAAATATTAATTAAGTACATAAACATTTTGTTAATTGTTTTATTTATGTTAAACTAAAGCCTAAATTGTGCTAATAAAGAAACCTATCTATCTATCTATCTATTCAGTTTTGAGGCCTTTTTAGTAGTTTTTATGTATTTTATAAAAACACAATTATAACAAGTGCTCAAAGTGCCCTCCTTCGTTTTGAATGCATGTCAGAGCCCGTTTTTGGATTTCATTGTGGGTGTTTCAATCATCACTGTTTCAATACAGTCTTATGCTGTAACTTGTGGCGAGTTAAACACAACAAACCCCACAGATACCTCTCGTACTTTCGAATCTAGACAGGGGATGAGAAAGCAAAACAGACCTAACTTACCCGTTAATAGACTGTTTTAATAATTGATAAAGTTACGAGTTTTCATGTCAAAAATGGTAATGTAAGTGGCCGTGATGTGCGGAGAAAAATGGCCAGCATTTATGAGACAAAGAAAACGTCTTTCGTAAAAGGTTAAATAAAACAGTTACTACCTATCCCCTTCCAAAGACTACCCTCTGCTGAATCCAACTCTCAGGATACATAGCAAAGTTTTTTTTTCGAAAACTAAAAAAGAACAAAGGCAGTGTTTTCCATCTTTGAAGAACAAAAATGTGTCGCTGTAAGTCTTATCAGTTGTCGAGTCTAACCAAAATTTTTAATTGGATCATTTGTCATAGTAAAAGTTAGTTGCCTTACAATATCACTTCTTTAGGTGGTGAACCCTTCAACTCTGATTAAACCTTTGTTACGTTGCCGTACAATAACTTCTTAGAATAGGCACACCGCATCAAGATTATGAAAAATGAAAGACTGAACATGGTGAGTGGGTGTTTCTGCTGATGGAGTACATGCCTACCAGTTGAATTAACCCTTTGCCACATTTTTAAACAAAAACCAACTAAAACTAAATCAATAAATTTTAATCACAGTGCAATCGTTTAGCTATTAAATACAATCATCATTTTGAATCCGTTCTGTTTGCGAACGCGGTCGTTTGTTCAAAAAAAAAATTGTTGTTTCCGAACTAAGATTAATAAGAGCATCATCCACAGTGCATCCCACATAAATGACCAAATAGAGTTTTAGAACATGCATATTAAGAGTGTTCAATGACCTGTTCTAGAACAGTTTCAGACAGAAAAGATCAGGCTTTTGGTGTTCAATGAGAAATTTTCTGTTCTTTTCTGATCTTTTTTGTGTTCAATGAGCTGTTCTAGAACAGTTTAGCACAGCATTTTCTGCACCTCCTCTTGAGCAAGTGCAAGTTTGGTGAAAACTGTCAAAAGCAGCTGTTGACTTTTTGCTCGTAGTTTTTTAAGCGAATTGTAATTTTAATTTGTTGTAAAAAATTCAGAAAAATTTTAAAAAATCAGGAAAATAACACCTAGAAAATAAAATTGCTTATTCGTGACGAAAATACGCTAAATTAAATTGATATCAGAAAAAGGAAAATTGGTGGTTGTTTTTTTTTCGTTTTTGTTGTTGCTTATTTTGACAAGTTTGCTTGTTCTAACTTGCCTGACGTTTTTCACTGCTTCTGTGCTGTGCTGTGCTGTTCTGATCTAGAAAAAAGCCATTGAACACATCTATTATGTAGGTACACATTGTTTTGCGCAAAATGCCACTTTCATGTAAAAAAAAGCCCTACTTCCTTTTTTCCTTCAATATTTTAAAGACTGGTGATTTAAAATGTTGCAAATTATCCAATCTCCTATTAGACACACCCTCCATAAATGCTTTAAATGTTTAAAATGTGTTTGAATGAGTTATAGAATAGGTAATACTTCTGTGAGCTCAACTCACTTAACATCGATAAAGGGGTAAGGGGATTGATACAACACGGCTCCGCGCTTATACGAGTGTATGACAAATGTGAGACATTTTTCTGTGAAGAAAAAACCGAATAATTCTTTTGACGGGTTTTATTGGTTTGGGGCGCTATACGTTTTTGAGTTTAGTTTTTTTTTCTTTTTGCAATTAGATTTTTACCTTTTTGGCATTTCTGGTGACGATTCAATGAGCGGGGACTCCTTGCGCTTTCTCTTGGAGTCTTTGGAAACCACCATTTTGCTGGGAAATATAGTCGAGACCAAAATAAAAATATTTTCACTGCGGAAAACAACAAAAAAAACTCGGAACTTCAATTTTCCTGCAAAATTCTTTTTTTTTTTTCTTTCAAGTTTTTTTTCTTGGTTACATTTTCACTCGATTTTATTCACTGAACAGCTTTTTTTATGTGTGAGCGGGTTAAGACCCATTTTGATTAAAGTTTAATGATTATTTTTTCACGAATTTTTAGATTTAAAATGCAAATTTTAACATTTATTTTGGAAAAAATTTAACACGACGACATCACTTGCAAGATTTTTTTCCTATTCTTCGCCGCTATCGCTTTGCACTGCAAACAGTCGCTCTAAAACTGTAAGATAATGGCGCTTGGCTATGTTCGTATGGTAGGTTTGCCATTTCACCAATAAAAGAAAACTCACTCAAGTGCTGTTTTCAAGAGCATTTTTAAATGTCTGCCTTTTGAACTGAATCGTGTTTTCTATAAACAATAAGATCCTGATTTAGCCTTTATCCTTTAAAATATTATTCGCAATGTTGTTACCTCCTCAGAAACAAGTAAAAATATGAGTATTTAAATTGAATTAGAGTGGATTTACATACAAGTGTAGATGAAAACGACAAAAAAAAACACAAGATGTAAAATTCTTACTTGTTTGATAGAGAGGAAAGACACCAAGCACAGATGTCTAGTTATATGCTAACATCAGCCATAATTGCATTCGTTTTTCTTTTTAACTTTTGTGTTCCGCTTTACTTTTCCGCACTTCTGTAATGGCAGATGCATGTAAATCCACCATAAACCGGCTTGGTCTGCAAATAATAATCAAATACATAAAGGAATAAAGAACAAGAGGGAAAACTCTTGTCCCGTAATTTCCATTTTCTTACATTAGCCGTGTTTTATTGGGAATTTTATAATCATCTTCACTAATACGCTCCATAAAAACACTGTGCAACTTAATTCCATAAGCTCCATTTACCAGCCATCCCTATTGTTCACTTAAGAAAGTGACTTATTTTTGTTCACTAATCGTTGTTGTTTTCCCATGTGCGATATTTTGCTTAAATACAGACTCCCAATAAAACACGGCTATTGTTGCTTTTGTAACACGAGAGTAAAATTTTTTAAAAAAAGAAAAGAAAGTAAAATTGCTATTACCACATTATTTTCGGATTTCAAACTGGTTTTGAAATTTGAAAATAGAGAAAATAAAAATAAACATGTTCATCGACTGCACCCATAATTTTTCATCTGCAGCCATAATTTCATTCGTTTCTCTTTTTTATCTTTTGTAATTTATAATCTCCATCCGTCCCGCTTTATTTTTCTGCACTTCTGTAGTAGCAGATGCATGTAAATCCAGCATTAGTAAAATTTAGATGATAGTCGTCCAAAACATTACTGATGCCCTGTATTATCCAATCTGTGAAAACAAGGCACTCATCCATCCAACTACTCAATTCCAAAAGTCTGAATGCACTCTTTCTATGTTATTTTTTTTTGCTTTTGATGGTTCGATGATTCGATGACAAAAAATAAGAATTGTCATTTCTGTCAATCTGCCGCATTAAAAACTTGTGTTCACGAAAATAGTGAAGTATTTTTTTAAATTGCTCTTTAAAAATAATTCATCTACGAAAAAAGAAACAATGGCCGAAAATGCTGGAAACTGGTGCTTGATTGAAAGTGATCCTGGTGTTTTTACCGAGTTAATTAAGGAATTTGGTATGTTTATAACAAAAATTTTTTCAATACCGGCAATGAATATCTTCTTTAAACATAATCAAACCGTAAATTCTATTGCAGGAGTTGAAGGTGTTCAAGTTGAAGAGATTTGGAGTTTGGAAGCCGATTCTTTCAAAAATTTGGAACCCATCCATGGGCTGATATTTCTTTTCAAATGGGTACAGGACGATGAACCATCCGGGTCCATTGTTTCAGACAATCGAACAGAAAAGATTTTCTTTGCCAAACAAGTAATAAACAATGCATGTGCCACTCAAGCTATTTTAAGTATTTTGCTCAATTGCCATGACGAGGACATTAAACTGGGAGAAACATTAACAAATTTTAAGGTGAATATAGTATTGATATTTGTTCTTAGAATAATATGTAGATATTTTTGATTGCTTCAAATATTTTTTTGTTGAAGAAAGTGTGTTGCTGTATGGAATTCGACTCATGGACTTTGTTTATAGTATTAGACCTTGTTGACGCTTTCTTTTTGAAAATGTTTACTGTGTGGATAGGTTAGGTTTTGTTGGATCTAAAATACTTTTTAGTATTCATTTTTTGTCTTTGAGTTCTCAGTGTGGATATGATTGGAAAGTGCTTTTAAATTCATTCGAATTTCTACTGCTTCTGTTTTACAAATTAGAAAACTTGAATTTTTCTAATTGATTATCTTCAGATAACTTTGATGCTTTTATGTTCTTTTTGATTTCATTTATTTAAGTTTTGTAAAAGAGAAAGTTGAAGTTATCTTGAGTAGGTTAATCGCTGATCAGAATAAGAATTAAAGTGGCGAACTAAGGTTGCCTTATCTTGATTCACTGAACATTTGGGATTTTTCTTTTCATCCTCATCTTGTCAACATTTGTATCTTCAATTGTTCCAACGCGATCTTTTTATCTGCAACTTTTCCAAATATTTTCTACTTAGAATTTGAATTCTAGGTATTTTTAAAATGTGAACATCTTGCAAACCATAGTCAATTGAAATTAAATAAAAAAGCAGCTTCTTAAATAAGTATAATAAAAAAAAACTGCTGGCAACAGAACAGAACTTTTTTTTACCTCACTAGGGCAAAGGGAATTAAATCTTCACAAGACTGAACTGGCCCTCTTTTCTAGAAAATACAATTTTCCGCACATAGGCCCTCTTTTCATAAATAAACTTTCTCCAATGAGGCTAAATTCCTGGGTTAAGTTTTGATACAAAGCTGAGTTGGAAGCCAAACATACAAGAGTGAAAAAGCTACTGTAGCACTCTTTTCATGTAAAAAAGCCATAAGAAACAAATGGGGTCTTCAATTTCGAATCACACACACACACTTTACATCTCGGTCATCAGATCTATCCTTACGGTGTTACAGTTTGGTGGACTGCACTAGATAAAGCAATCAATCATAACAGTCTCATCAAAGTCTGACGATCAGCATTGCATGAGCGGGGCCTTACGCACCACTCCTTCAGTGGCATTGGGCATCCTGTTTCACCTAGTCCCACTTGACATCTACAATAAACAAATAGCTGCGAGTTCCCCTATTCGTTTACAACAAGACTCACAACGGACCAACAAAAATATTGGCCATGCAGACATTCTGAACAAATTCGGAATCCCCAAACTCAAAACAGACTACAATCACACTCAAACCGGAATTTGACACAAATTCCCGGACGATTGTTCCATCCAGAACAGACTGGGAGGACCAATCATAGAGCGAAGCTCTATTTCGGCTCAGAGAAAACATGTTTTCCAAAAAGGATATATGAATCTTCTCAGACAGTCAGGCGGTCATCAAATTCCTTCAACTCTATCTTAGCCCTGCCGATCAACTCTCAGGGACATGTCAGACTAATTTAACATTCACCTGGGCTGGGTGCCGGAGCATAGAGACATACCAGGAAACTGCAAAGCAGATGAACTCGCCAGAAAAGGAACACTTCTGCTCTTCTCACCGATATCACAGCGTATCGGCATACCAATCGCTGCAACAAACTTTTGCTCAAGGAGGACGCATACAAGAAAACTCATCTGAGATGGTCAAGTAGTTTAACGTGTAATGCAACAAAACAGATCTGGCCCAAGCTAGATCGTAAGCGGTTGATCTCTTTCAAAAGAAAACACATAAGTGCGACGGTAGGTGTCATCACAGGACACTGTTTTATTGGGAGACTGCCGCAAGGCAAATAGTCGTCTTTAACGATTTTTGCAAAATGGATGAGGAGTAAAAGGAGACTATTTCCCACCTTCTCTGCTCATTCCCAGCTTTGGCTGACTAACGTAGGATACACCTAGGTTCGTATTTCTTTGATGACCCTAGTCATCATACTCACATCGACGCCGTGCGTTTCTCCCCCTTCATTGGAAGCTCGAATTGGTTCCATTAGGATAAGGATACATTAGATCCATTGTAGTATCACAATGAGCCCAACGGGCCTAAGTGTGTTACTGTAACATAACATAACCTAGGGCAAAAGGTACCTCACTAGGGCTTAGTAATGACCTTGGAAACAAAATACCTACGGGAGTTAGCTACACAAAGCGCATTGTGCACAAAAACAAAAAGTTTGTTCGCATTTTGATATCGAGAATGTTACCGTAGGTGATGCGAAGTCTAACAAGATCATTTCTTTAGCTACTGACTCTTCTCATTTTGACCAGGCTCTCTACAACTCTTCTATGTGGTGCTCTAAAAGTTGTTTGGAACTTACATTACCTTCTCTCTTTAGCGTTTGAAATCTTTTCCCCGTTCATATTTTCTTCACAGTCAAACTATTTCTCCTTGCCAAATGATATCGTTATTATTTGCGACCAGGAACTCAATTTCCTCTCGATGACGTTATACCAAAAGTGCTTGGCTTCGTTAACGATTAAAATTAATATATTTAAATAGGAGACCAATACTAATCTGGAATTTCACATATTATTGCAATTGGGAGGCTGAATGAAAAGTAGGTGTCGGCCTATCTACTGAACACTCTACCACCGCACCACGGTTGCTCTTCCACTCCATGAATACGTATGCCAAGTGTCGTCCTATTGCACAAGTTCAAATTTCTAGAATTGAAAATATTCAGTGCCGCTTTTCTTCGATTTGCTCTAAGAGGACTTTTTGGAGTAATCCCATGGTTATACCTCCTCAAGTTAGCATCAAACTTCTCAGCATAAAAACGTTGAAAGATCGAAAAGAAATGTTATGAATTCTCTTCACTCATTGAGTTTTTACTAGAACAGTTGATAACTGCACCACTCTTTGCAACTTTGTTTTCCTTAACACTCATCCTCACTACATACGTCTCTTTTATCTATCCGCCCTCGAACGTCATATGGCTCAATATGAAGCATCTTCCATGCCTAAAACTCCATCTTTTGAATCACCTTTCTCATGGAATAATGTTAGCTATAAGTTTTTTAGTTTTTAAATTAAATGAGATTTAACTTGTATCGAGCCGATGAAATAAAAATTACGCTAGAGTAGGGCGTACCATTTTGTTGACTTTAATAACGTTCATAGAAATTCGAAAGATTTTGGCTCTCATTAAAATGAAAGGGGGTTTCGGTGTTCAGCGTACTAAAAAAAACTTTTTTGTAATTTTTGTTTCAACTATAAATTGATTATCTTTATGGTTAGGTTAGGTTAGCCACAAGTGGCAACACCTCACTCGGATCTCGAGGATCCATTGTGCTCCCCGGGAAATCAGAGGATGAGGAAATGGGAGGATTGGAGAGGTGGATGGTTATTGTGGTAGGGAACTCCCACTGAACCATTTGGAGCCCTGAGTAAATTTCAGGACGTTGCTCAGTGGGAGGTTAGAGATGTCGCCCAGTTCGTCGAAGAAGTATTCTCCGAGGGTTTTTTCCGAGTGTGGGCTAAGCTAGGACACTCACAGAGGACGTGGAAAGATCCCTCCTCTGCCTCCTCTACATCATAAGTCGGATGTGCTAATGCCCATTCTCATCATGTGGGTACCCAACAAGTTGTGACACGTGAGAATGCCAATCAACAGAGAGAGCCGAGATCTGCTTAGCTGGAGTAGAAATTCTGTTTTTTTCTTGGAAATATCTAGCCAAAGGTTTCTAGAGACTCGGCATGTTTCTAAAGATGACCACCTATCATTGGCGATTTTTAGAAAATTGTGTTTGATTCTGCTTTTTTCTTGCTCTAGTGGCTTTAGAACTGAAGTGTTCGCTTCGCTGGATTCGAGTGCTGACCCGATTTTTGCCAGCTTATCCGCCATTTCATTACCGATAATGTCACGATGTCCTGGAACCCAGGTTAAACTAAACTGTGTTTGTCTCACTGAGCAGTCTAAGGTTACTGCGACAGCTGTCTACTAGCCTGGATTTTGTGATAATGGATGAGATAGCTTTAATGGCCGCCTGACTGTCTACAAAAAAGTCAATATCTTTATGGTGCAGAATTATTGAGACACAAGCCGGTAACAGAACTTCCCCCAGAATGCCTTTTGAAAATATTTTGCGGTGTTCACTTTAACCTGTGTCCCTGTTCTGTAACTATCGCCTCGATAAAAGCCAGCGATAATAGGTGGAAAATGCAACGAAATTCTATGAATTTACTAGGATTTCGTTCCGGTTCTCACTGCTTCTTGATCAAAGTTAACGATGCGATAGTTACACAACAGGGACACTTGCGGAAATTATGAGTAATGTGAAAATCATTAAAATTTAGTTAAATTATTTCCAAATCTTCCCCCAACGTTCTCTGATAATTTTCTCATTTATTTAAAAACGTTTGGTGATCATCTAAAGTGTAAACTGGAAAATTTTTAAGTAAGCGTTGGGGGAGGTATTTGTAGTAAAGGCAGCTGTTGTTGATAGTATTTTTGCAGTGTCGTTATGTGGAGTCGGTGTGGGCACTCCCATATATCGCTATGTAAATATAATTTGACTATATTTGACATTTCTGCGATTCGAACCTAGAATTCCCACGTAACAGGCAGACATGCTAACCATTACGGCACTGGTTCCAACTTTGCCCAAT
Organism: Melanostoma mellinum; assembly: GCA_914767635.1. Taxonomy (NCBI): domain Eukaryota; kingdom Metazoa; phylum Arthropoda; class Insecta; order Diptera; family Syrphidae; genus Melanostoma; species Melanostoma mellinum. The sequence goes on along the minus strand of OU612058.1, from coordinate 158,296,089 downwards.
GTAATGAAAAATTTTGTTGTACCAGCGAACGGTTACAAAAAAAAAAAAATGATAAATTAGAAATAAAACAGGAAATACGTTAGAATTCATTCATTATTTGCTGAAGAAAACCAATCAAAAAATATTAAAGTATGAATCGCTTACGATGTGAACGTCAGCTTTACCGACCACTGTGCTCCCCAGGATAACGGAGGATACAACTTCACTTTAAAAGGTTTACCAACAAACAAAGTTTATTTTTCAAGTATTCGAAATAATTACTTAATTTGTACCAATGTTAAAAGGTTATAATGACATCATAAGGATTTGTCTAAAACGGAGTTATATGAATTTCAAGCCGACTGTTTTGTTCCTTCTCAAATGCCTATTAAAGACATCAAAGCAGGACATGTCAAAACGATTCAACAAAAGTTATAGTCAGACTGTCAACCCTGTAGGATTGTATTCCAAATTTTATTTTCCATGCAATAATTTTTTATATACATGTGTACAAAATTCTAAAACTATTCTAATTTTCATTTAAGGAATTTTGCCAATGTTTCGATCCATACAACAAGGGACTTACGTTAAGCAATGCTTCCCAAATTCGTACCGTTCATAATTCCTTTGCCAGGCAAACTCTTTTCGAACTCGACTCGAAAAATCAAAACAAAGATGAAGATGTATTTCATTTTATTGGATACATTCCCATTGATGGTCGACTCTATGAACTTGATGGACTTAAAGAAGGACCCATCGACTTGGGTCCAATAGAGACTTCACAAAACTGGATAGATGTTGTCCGACCTATCATTGAAAAGAGAATGCAAAAGTACAGCGAAGGTGAAATTCATTTCAATCTGATGGCTATCGTTTCGGACCGACAGATGGTTTATCAAAAGCTCATCGACAAAATACTCAATGAAGGTGATGATGCAATGGAAACTGATGACAAACAAACAGAAATAGCTAGACTAAGATCTTTGATTGAAGATGAAGCTGCTAAGCGTAAACGTTACAGAGTAAGTAAAACAAGTCTAGCATTGCTTTTTAAAATATTGAGTTTTGTTCTTTTTTGTTTTGTCCTCTTTCAGATTGAAAACATCAGACGCAAGCACAATTATTTACCATTTATTGTAGAGCTATTGAAAATGCTAGGTGAACAAGGTCAATTAACTCCACTTTATGAAAAAGCAAAGCAGAGAGCTTTGGAAAGAGAAACTACGTCTACTACTACTACTAAAACAAAATTATAAAAGCATTTATTGTTAATTAAGGTATATATTTGATGTAATGCATGAATTATCCATGAATAACAAGTCCTTTTATTAAACGTTGAAATAGTTTTTGGTTACTATATTTTGGAAAACAATAAATTGATCAAAAAATGTTGCTGGCTACCGACCGATCAAACTTTCACGGTGATCGGTCTTGAGAAGTTCTATTTTGGACCAATATAACAAAAAGAGGTGAATGCCGAATGCCCGCATGTCTCTTAGAGGTCTGCATGAATGCAATTTATTTGCTCTTATAATTATTCGACAAAATGTCCAGTAAAATAGAGTGTGTTACAAGAAACAGTTACTGTACACTGCTTGATCACCTGATGGCAAAACGAGTGCACTGTTATCTTTATTTCCCAGTCTTGGGTGCTTGAAATGTTTTGATGTTAGCAAATCATGTGCAACGTCGAAAACACTCAGAATACACTGAGTGCACCAAACAAAAAGATTACAAAGTTAAGTTGGAGCCAATGGAAAATTTTTAATCTACAAAATCTGCGGATGTTTGAATCTATGGCCTGCTGTCTCAGCTACGCTTTTCCTTAACTACTGGCTGTCAGTTATTATATTCTTAAATCAGTCTTTACGATCTCAAAAAATCGATTTATCAATCCTAGATCGCTATCCCTGGAAATGACAGTATAGAAGAGTTTGAATGTGATAAAAAAAATGCTGTCTTAAAGGTTTTACGCAATTTTTCAAAATTTTGTTTTATAGAAACTTATTATGGATTAAACATGTCTACCCAATTGTTTTTCGACCGACGGGTATCACCTTCCGCGAGAAAATGGAATTTAGAGCATAACCGATTGGAACAAGCAAAGAATTGTAAATCCCTTTCGCTCCGTTTGCGACCCCGAGCGTGTCGTGCCTGCTTATTTGTGTTTAAAAAGCTGTTTTTCGTTACGTTTACATAGTAACCCGGTAAAGAAAACATCACTGAGAATAAATAATGCAGTTTAAAGAGGGACCGTTCTAAGTATTACGTAACACAATTTTTAAACATTTTTGACCCTCTGTTTAAAAAAATAAAACAAGTTCAAAAATAACGTACAATAAAATCGAGACATTCCCCGTAAAAAATAAACGAAAAGATTTGCCAACTTGAATCTTATTTTCATATTTTTTTTATGAAAATTAAATAATTTTACGAAACCCGTTGTTGTGAACAAGGTGATCCTTTCTCTTTCTACTCTTTTCAATGAAACATGTTTTTTGGTTTTTTCCTAGTTTTGAAGGTAAAACTTATGTTGCTTTCTCCAAAACAGTGTAAAATTGACCTTTTGCTACGAAAGCCTGTACTGTCGGTCATTGAAAAGCTTTCGTTCTTCAAGATATTTAATGAGTTGATAGGTTACCAACGTTTCCATGACCTTTGAAAGAATGGACGTTAGTGCAATTGGACGGCAGTTAAAAGGAGAGGAAGATTCGCTTTTTTTAGGGAGCCAGTCCCAAATTTTCATTTGCTCGGGAAGAGCCCAGAAGAATAGGAGAGATAGAAAAACTTACGCAGTGGTTTTGCCAGCGTAAAAAACTCAGAATAGTGGTTAGGATATCATCTAGCACAGCGGATTTATGTGTATTCATATTGAGATCTTTTAAGACTTGCTACGCGAGCGAATACGAAAAAATATCTGATTCATCGCTGAATTGACAGACTCAAGCTCAGGTAGAGCCAATATGCTATCAAGAAGTGTCTAGTTAGCAGCAAAAGATCTTTCATCTGGAAAGTAAAGGTGTTTTCACCTTCGCCCTATCCAATAAAAAAAATTAGCAGTAAATTGAGCTGGCGACAAATTGGCTTTATCGATGGAGCTGACATACGGAGAGTCATTGAAGACGAGCGATGACGTGGTCGAGTTCTTAATGTTCTTGACAAAAGATCAAAAGTTTTTGCTTCCTTTGGACACAAAATTATTTTTTGCTTTACTTTTTGGTCATGCAAAAACTAAGTCTTTTGTATATGAGCATTACCGATATTTCTATCCCGTTTGAACAAATTTGGGTATTCTACTGTAGGCTGTAGGGTTGTCTTTAAATATTCGAAAACTTCTTATTCTATCCCTAATAGCCTCTTTGAATCAAACCACGAGTTCTCGGAAAGGAGTAAATCTTTTCACAAAAGGATAATAAAAAGTGCTATCATATATCATATCAGCTGGTGCGTCAACGTTTCCGTCGAGAAAGCACAATGCCTAATTAAAATTCCGAAATAAATTATACAGGCCATCCGAATTGGCCTTCTCATATTGGCACACAGTTCTTTTTATTAATGTTTTTTTTTACCATGACAGAATAAAAAATCTACCGATGACACAATGATCCGATTTGCCCAGAGGAGATGATACTAAACGTGTATGTGATGAGAACTGATAGGCCAAGAGTGTTGGGCGCATGGCCTTCAATGTCCGGAACACGAGTGGGCTCATCAATAAGCTGGGTTAAATGATTGAACTCAGATAAAATCTCAAACTATCTTTCTTCGGGTATTGTCTGGCCAGAATGTGAAAGCCAGTCAGAATCATGTACATTGAAATCACAGGCGAATTCGATTTCAGTGTGAGGATACTGCGATACAATTCATAAAATGGAGTGCATCAAACTCGTTGAAAGTTGAATTGCTATATAGTTGAATTGCAATAGTGTTTCTGTAAATAAGGTCCCTATTATGAGTAGCGAATCGAACGTTCGATTGGAAGCGAATGTTTTTGAGAGCTTCTTTTAAGCGGTATTATAGGTTGTAGAAACAAAAACTTTAAGGAAAACTTTTTTTTTCGACGTTTAAGGTATGTCAGATAAGAGCATGGACGAAGTTTAATGATAATAATCCAATAAATGAGTTTCTCTAAAACATTCGCTTCCAGTCGAACGTTCGATTCGTTACTCATAATAGGGACCTAAAACAAAAATAAATGATTTGCTTATGAACGGTGAATTTTAACCACAGAAAATTAAAGTTTGTTTTAGAACAAAGGCCGTATTTTGGTAGAAGTTGATGAGTAATATCATTTCGAAGATATAAGGCGAGGCCATGGGAGAAGAATAATGGCACTGAGCTGTACCCAGGCAGGTTGAACTCTAAGGGAACAGAATTAACACCTACCTAGATTTCACTTAGTGCTAAGACAACTGGCATGCATTTTGCAATGTGAGCGTACACAACAAAGAAATTTGATCGCAACCTCTATCCCCTAATTGTTGATGATAAGCGAATCGTTTGATATTCGAAATCGAGAACTACAAAAATTGTAAAACGGGAGGATAAGGTATCCGAACGAAAGTCAAAACAGTGGCCATAAAACCAGAAGTGAATCCATTGAAAAATAAGATCTCACAATCCGTACCGATTCAATTTCGATTTCCATTCATTGTTTTCGGTTGCGTTTGTTTATGCGTCTCGTTTCGTAGTTCGTAATACGGGCCTAGATTTGGTAAAGCTGAGAAAATTAGATGGAAAACAACAGTATAGTTTTTTAAATTAAAGAGATTTTCTGTTGCCAGGGGGAATATTTACAGAAAAATAGTGAATCTAGGGAATATGATATGTGACAAATCCATTATAGTCTATTCATAAGCATAGTTGGGCCAGAATACTTCTATTTAAAACACATTACACAAAATGTAATGTCAGCAGAACATGCAATGTAATGTCTAATGAACCATTCAATATCTTCAAATCAAAAAAAGTTATATGTTAAGGGCTCATAAAAACACCACTGGTTTATTGATATTGTTTCTATTGACATGAATAAATATATTTTATAATTTGTTTGACACTTGTTTATTTTGCTTTTATTTAATATTTCTTGTTATATAATATATATATATATATATGTATGTATATATATTTATATATAATTTACAATGTTATATTATAATAATCGTATTGTAAAGTAGGAATTATATGTTAATCATTTATTTGTTGCTGTTATTATTGTAAGTGTTGCTATTGCTATTTAATGCAAAGACAAACATTTTCAGTTTAATGATTCTTGTGGTTTTGTGAATTTTCTATAGTAATAATAATATCATCTATAATAATAATTAATTAAACATATGATGTATATAGTTTTATCAGTATTTTCTTATTATTTCTTTTTCAGATTTTATTTTGAAACTTTACTTTTTTTTTTACATAAAAAACAAGAGTTCATAAAACGTTCATTTAATGCACATAAATTTGAGTATGATGGAGCAATCAAATGCATGAATCAAAAGCATTTTAAGGTTGAGAAATTTCAGTATAAGTAAAGCTTTTATTGAAAAATAAATTTTTTTTAATGAATGAACGAACAACGAAACAAAAGTTACAACAAAAAACTTAAACTTAAATTTGTAAGAACAAAAAATAAATTTCTCACCGCACAAGGAGTAGTTTTATTAAGGTATTCAAGCAACATATGTATGTATATGAAGCTATTTCTAATCATACAGCAGTATACAAAATTTTCCGCATTTGAGAGTATGGCATTTTAAATCTGTATATTAAAAAAAAACACATTTTTGTGATGTTTACATTCAAATGGCTGTCTTTTTATTTTGATAGTTTCTCATTAAGGTTGGCGAATCGAATATTCGACTGAATTCGAACCTTTTAGCAAGATCGCTTTTAGCATTATTACACAAAAGGGCAGTGAGCGTCTCTTTTCCCTGTTTTGATTTGCTGACAGCATAACCTTAGTTTTGCCCTCATTAATTATCAAACCCATTCAATGCTTGCAGAAGCATCTATTACCTATGACATCAAGCAAGTCGAAAGACTTTTTTGACATCAAAGGTCTCGATGAGTACTTTACCTCCTTTTATGGAGCAGCGTGAATTCTGTAAAGTTATGCTGCATAGTCGTTTGAGTTTTGCAGGGATGCCAAAACTTGACACGGCTGTGTACAAACTGATCTCGATATTCAATTCGCAGAGGTTTTCCAAAATCTGCCGTAATGTGAAAATAAGCTCGATTGTAGACTTTTCTATTCTAAGACCGCATTGATAAGGACTTATAAAATTGACGTGGGGTTTCAAACGTTTACATAATATACATATTCCGAAACAACTAACAGCCTTTGGCACATAAAAATAAACGAGGAGTAACTCGCAAAAATAAACGAGGAGTAACTCGCTTATTAAACCATTTAGAGTTTTGATTTAGTTTTCGTCTTTGGAAAAGAGATATACATAAACAGACGATGTGTGCGATTGTCCTCATCTTCTTCGTTAATGCAGCTTTTGCACAAGTCGTATGGGGAATCTGTCTTGAAGCGTGTCTATTTTTAATGCCTGGTGGGCCTGCTATGACACTAATTACAGTGTTGATACAGGTTTTGCCCGATATGGTCGGTTTCTAGACAGGTTGAGGTGCTTGTTATCTGACCAACTACTGAGTTATAAGATTCTATCTGAACTACCAACCATACTAAAAATCTCGAATAAACCAAAAACAATGAACGCACGCTAAGACAGATCACATGTATTCAAATTGAGCAATAAGAAACAAAACAACATGCTTCGAGCAGAGAATCATACCAACTGATTTCAACATAAGTTTCAAACTTTGTATCCGAAGGTAGCTTAAAAATATGTATTCAGTAGTTAGACCAACTGAATGTAGATAGCTCTAACAGAGTTAGGTTATTTTTGAAATTTATTATTTCGAATACAATATATTGATAAACGTTTTAAATGCTACGACCCCAAACCATTAGAACATTCATTTTGAGCTTGGAGGCCTCATCAGTATTATTAACTGTTCTGTATTCTTGAATTTTTTTCGAAAAGATGAATTTTATGAAAGCTGTTGACCTAAGAGCAACAAGCAGAAGTCAACTCGAAAGAGTAGGTTAGCTTTTTTGCTTCCAATTCGAGTCATTGCTTGCGTTAAAGAATTCAACCCAAATGCATCCAGACAGCTTTGGAGCGTTCAATAAACATATCCACATAGGTTTTTATTGTTTACGTGTTAAATATTTAACGAAGATATTTCTAACATAAATTATCTGACGCTATCCGAAAATGTTCGGTATATTTTTGAATCTAAGTGGTCAGCTATTAGATAGTTCATAGTTTACTTTCGCTTCTTTTAGTGTTAGTTTTTACATTTTGGTGTGTATTAGCTTCTGCATAAGGGTCGTTTGAGTTGCAAATAACAACTAAAGAAATAAAATCCTATTGATTTGCAACGATATTTTGTATGTGAACTGTGAAGTATACAGCTATTTGCAAAATCAATCGGGATTTACATACTTGAATCGTTCAAACTGTATCTCACATACAGGTATCCTAGATAGCGTATCCGAGGTTATTGAACGTGTCTTTCATGTTTGTTTAAACTCATGTTAAAGAAATACACGGATAGCACACATGGATATAAATCTATGTTTCTAAAAAGTCCATCCAATCTGAACGGAGGGACTGTAAGGAGTCTCATCCTGAGGATGAGTTTCCGTCGAACGAAGACATTTTCTGATTCAATATAATCGGAGAAGATTTGCTTCGAGACATTCTCCGGAACAGCTGTTCAAACCCCAAACAATCGGCCCTATCGAGGTAACCGTTGCATCGGAGCGGAATTCTCTCTGATCGGAATCCGACGTTCTCCGATAAGTTTTTGTTGCGGAGATTTTAGTTTAGGGAATGCAATGCATTGCCGGATTTGTGAAAAATTTCTTACAGGGACAACTACTTCAAAGCAAAAATGAATCTCAGGAAAAAGATGCGTTGCGGAGAAAACTCCGCTTCGGCGGTTACCTCAATAGAGCCGAATATTACGACATTTATACGGTAGTTTCACATTGCAGTACGATCGTTTAGTGATATTTTCGACAACAAATAAAACGAATGTTTTTTAGCTTCGATCGGTGTATGCGTTACGGAAAATATTCCGTCCCGAATGTTGCTTTTGGGTTTAATTTTAGTTAAACAAAGAAAGAATTGTTCGTGCCAATGAAATACGATATTAATCAGGATTAATGAAGAAAGTCCTTTCAAAAACTGTCAGCATATGCAAAGGGGAGCTTCCAAGTTCCGAGATGAAACTCTTCATTCTTCCAAAATTGTTTTGTGTACAACAAACTTCATACTCCAATGAAGTCATCAGTTAGTTGCTGTCGTACCCTTCTAAGACGCAAACGTTGGCCGGATTGCACGGACAATCAAGCGTTTTTTTTTAAGGGAATGGCGTTTCAGTACTCACGGTAGTCCATGGTTTGGTTGGCTACAATGCAAGAATAGAAGGAGGGAGATTGAAAAAAGAATACTTAAAATATTAATTTTTAAATCAACAAATAAGGAAGATCAAGGGATGAAGTGATCTTAGTTTCAAAAAGTGCGTTTAGCTCATGTACAACATCATTTAGATGCCCTTCTAAGATGCAAACTCTGGCTGGCGAAACGCACTTTTTGGAGTTGGAATGATATTCCTTATTTTTTGATTTAATTCAATCAATTTAAAATGTCTTCCTTTTTCCCTTCTCCCCCTATTCTTGCAATCTTCATACTCTCAAGCAAATTTCATTAGAATTAGAAACTTAACGTTTTTTAAAAAAAAATACTTCCGGTTTGTCAGTCGATTCTCGCAGCTTTTTTTCATGCAATTGAATGCTCCACATACCAATTTCAAAACAGATTGTTAAAAATACAATTAATTGAATCCTACATAACAAACAATTTGTTTTCTTTTAAAATAATACAACACAAGCAAATAAAGTGCAATTAATACAGTTCTTATAGTGCAGCAATAATAGATTTTTGTTTTCTTTTTTTATTACTATACAATTAACCTTAGTTTCGTTTTCAAAACGAAAACATAATCTCCATTGGTAGCTAAACATTTAAATAATTTTCTTTTCTGCATTGCTGAATATGTGATGAATATTGAGTCAAATTTAAATAATTAACTAAGGTTCAAGGGCGATGGCAAATACAGTTTATAAGTTCAGCAGTAACGAAAAAGAAATTATGCTAACCTAAACATAATAGAATATATTTAATCTCAATAAAATGACATACAAATTTGTAAAACAATTCAATGTACAAAATAAAAAATAATAATAAAAGAACCAATTAATTTATATAAAATACATGATGATATAAAATGCCATTAAAAGTATTAATGTATAAATTTAGAATAGTGATTGCGTTAGCGGTTAATCAACAATTTCATTATATTAAAAATAAAAATACTTTGCGCGAGCCTTTTAGGCCTATTTTTCCTTATTTTTTTTTTTTTTGTTTTTTTTTACGGTGTCAATGTTAAGTGTATGTTGAGTTTGATAATGATAGCGAATGTGTTCTGTTTCTTATATTTTGACTTACGTAATGTAAAATAAATATTTGTTTGTATTTTTTTTTTGTTTTTGTCATTTTGCTCGTTTTGATTCCTTACAATTTTATTTCATTTAACTTACTATTAGCATTAATTTCAAAGACACAACAGTTTCTGGTCCAGTCCCAGGAAATACTTTTATTAGGCAACACACATAGGCTACCCATACTAATTTAGCACACTGCAATCAAATCAACTTGGCCATTGAACTCAATTGTTAAGATGCTATACTTTCACGGTGCGCCTGTTTTGATGCCTCAGTACTTTCTCTGTGCACTGAAAATAGTTCAATTCATATTTTCACTTTTATTTAAAGCTAACAAGTTGGTCAGATGGAAGTATTGTGATGTTTACCTGCAGCATGCATACGGTTATAGAGGTTTTTCTTTTTTTTCTTGAGAATGACATCTAAGTTGTATCCATCTGCTGTAATTCTGAAATGAAAATTTCATCCACATGCATTAGTTATCGGTTGAGAGTAAATAGAATGCTTCAAAAAATAGTTTTGATCGTTCTAAGTTTGCTCAAATGTTATTTTTACTACCTCTATTGATCGAGCAAGCAGATGCAAATAAGTAAATTCATTTAAACAAACTCGTGTTTGGTTATCACAAAAAAAAAGGGATTAAAATAGACAGGAAAAAACATTTTCATAGGTTGAAGAAGGGTCAGTTAGGCAAAAATTCTTAGTTAAACCTTGCCCGTTTTGTCGTGGCTGCAATGTATGGCCACATAAGGAATTGAACTGTTGAGTTGTTTTTACTTATCAATGCTATAATGCTTATTAGCCCAACTAGATCATTGATACGAGGTGTTGTGAGCATATTAAATAATCTGTACAAATCAAACGTCAGTCTTTAACTAGCTAATGCCGTGGACCAGTCTTTTTCAAAAGCAGGTTCTCCCTACCAATAAGTCGGAGCTGACAATAGGACCAACAGTTACTAACTCTTACATGAATATTAAAACTTTAGATTTGGATGGTGCCCGCGGACTAAAGGTTGCCACGTCTGCCTCTTAGATGTGAGTTTTATGTTCAAATCACAAGAACATTGATTCGTTTCCCACGAGTAGGGCTTATTGCAGAGAATTGACAAGTCTCCCGATAGTTATTAGAACTAAATTACCAAGAAAAGCTCTTTCCAAATGAGCCTATCGGAATCGGTAGACAATTAACAAGTCCCCTCCATTCCTCGTGAATTTATGGTTGAAAGAAATATTCTAGGCCCGGGTCCCCACAGCTCTGTATATCCGCTCTGTTTATTAAAAATTTATTTAACGTTTGGATAATTTTTTTTATTTATTTATCAAAAACTGATGTAGTGAGCTTCCAGCAACTACCCAAGAGACGACTGCAAGTAATCCCGCTCAGACAGTAAAAAGATACTTCCAACATTAGGTTCCATAGTGAGAATTCTACTGCACACCCGTGGTTTCCAAACCAAAATCCAGGCCACAATAGAAAAACTGACTCGCCATTCAAAAAAAAAAAAAAAAAAAAATGGTGACGGTCTTTGAAATCTTCGATAAGTACGAAGTTCCGATCATAATAGGTTCGATCGTTGAACTTTACCTAGCGTTGACCCAGGTTTCCTTGACAGACCTATGAGTTTTCAAAAAGAACCTGGGTTTTAGTTCTCAAAAAACGCTAAACTACAACTTCAATACACATCCCTGCCATTTAAAGAAAAATACCTGCCCTTTTCACTAACTGAACTCACCCCAGAAAAAACCTAGCGCTACTTCAGAATGAGTTGTGGACAAAAAAACACTCACTTTGACATGCAGGGTGATTTTAGGGCAAACCTAATATCGAACAAACATAATATTGGTCACCACAGAAAAATACACAAACAAAAGTTAAACTGAAAATACATGAATTGATGAACGAAATTTTCATACAAAAACTACAAAGAATGAGACTTATGGCAAAGTAAGTATGAGAAAGTTGACGAAGACTACAACATACATGAAGCTAAGAAAAAACTACGAAGCGCAACAGATGATATGAGGAAAGCTATCAGTGTTTATAGAAGTCTAAGATGGTAAATAAATAGCTTAGGATACGTCAGGACCCAGCTTAAAACAATCTCATGAGAAATGGAAGAACCAACGAGTTTGTATGGGGTCTGAACGACTAAGGTAAGATGGGACTTTTCATAGCTGTTATACTTTCAGGGACTTGTCACTTCCTCGCGTTGGTGATACCACTTTGAATATTACTGAAGAAGAGCCTCAACTTCACCCACAATAACCCGATACGCTTACCATTACACAAGAAAAAAAACTCAACAACTTCAACTTCGGTAGATCAAATTTAAACAACTAGCAGAAGTTCCTAAGACTTTGGTCGATTGACACAGTTTGTTCATTTCAACAAAACGAATGAACGTTGTTTCCACAACCCACAAGCCCGTTTACCTCGATGCACGATGTTAGTTCTTAAATTAAAATAACCGCAGAACTGCACTTTATCTTTCGTGTTATCGATTAGCCACCTTAACCTGAACTTTAGTTCAAACATGAAGTTTAACTCGCTCGTAAACTGAAGTTTAATAACATAGTTTGAATGTGAGTTGGAACTATTCAAAATTGTTGGTATGACGTATGTATTTTACTGCTGTTGTATTGTATACATTTGGTTGGATTTGGCAGAATACCGTCGATTAGCAAAAATCAGTTAAAGGTTCAAGCGAACACTGCGAAACCGAGTTGAATTATTGAACAGAAGTGCGAACCAAAAAACAGGTCATTAAACTGAAATGTAACTTTCGCAGTGTCCATACCGAAGTTCTGCAATATTGAGTTCTTTTGAACAACACACATTAGTTGTAGAATATAATTTAAATAAAATGTTCAGCTCTTATTGCAGTCAAATACGATTTTGTGGCTCATTTGATGTTTTTTGGGCGATGTTCGTTTGCTTACTTTAATGAAGATCTTATACCACGCACATAAACCATATCGATCATTAATGACTAACCTCATCAGCTTTTAATGTTAAAAATTTTAGAGCCTGAATTGGAAAAGAAGAACGGTAAGAAACTATAGGGCCTACTTGCGACAGTTATTAACTATAATCAAGATCATAAAACAAAAACCCCAGTAAAATTCTATCGAAGTAAAACGAAAAACTCCACTTGATAAAAATTCTACCTTCAGTGACATGCAATTTTAACTACCAACGAGTATAACCAAACCATACTCACTTTTCAATTCGATTGAGACCGAGAACATCTTTAAAAGCTAAATAAATTTTATTTAGTGTGAGGTTGGGTAGACCCTGCCCCAAATATCTAACAAATTTAAGTTGTTCCGATTTGGGTAGTCCGCTCTCATGGAAATCCAAAAAGGGTCTATGATCTGTGATCTTATATTCCTGTGGATATAAATATTAGAACAAATTAAGAAACTTCTATGAAACAAAAACTAGAAAAAAAGAAGAATTATTATCAAAATAATTGTCCATGACAAACAACATGTCAGTAAGAATTATTTTTTTTATATGTTGACCATATCATCATGTTGAGTAATATTATAACTTTAAGAAAAATTGTAAAATGGTTTTTGTGATTTGATTTGATTTCGTTGCTCACATTGCAAAATTTGATGAAATTTTCGATGACTATGTATTTTTCGTAATAGGTTACACTTTGATTGCTCTGAATACCGAACTGTTTAAGAAGTTCCTGTTTTTTAGGTGGCAAACGGGCTATGTGGGTACAGACACCATCTTCGATCCTATGAGTTTCGTGTACATCAAAGTTTTCATGAAACACTAGTCTTTCTAATACTTTAGGCATTTCTGATTTTGCAACAACTGCTCCGTTGTTGTTAGTGGGGAACTCTACACCATCGTTAGATGCGCTCGTAGTGAGACTCTTTAGATCTGTAAGAATATACGAAAGGGATAAAAGGTCTACTTAGATTTTTGAACAGTATCTCGAACTAGGGTTTTGCAAAATCTCTACTATTGCAAGAAGCAATATCATGCAAATAACAATAATTTAAATGTGTAAGCCTTAAGGAAAAGAAAAAAGTTAACAACTCATGCGACAAAGTAGGTGCAACACATAAAATTTGAATAAATATATACAAATACATTGATGAATTTTATAGTTGAGATAATCAACGTGTTTTTTACTTAATAAAGAAAAAACACGAAAGATAAATTAAATTACAACGCTAAAAATACTTTTTATATTCATTTAGATGATCATGATCATTTCAAAAGGAATACTTCAAGATGGAAGCACTGCAACTATAAAAGGTACTTTTAATGTTAAAACTTAGCTTGTCTTTTATGTGCATATATATACAAACAATTACGAACAGAACAGAAGTGGATAGATATTTATTATAACAACAGGAGAGCGGACATTACCATGTGTCACTCGATAGTAAAAACTTATTTCTTTATGTAAAATTTCAAATTAATTAAATTAATAATTAAATTGTCTATAACAAAAATTATAATTAGATGATAAATATATAGTAAAAAGTAAGAAAGCCACATGTTTTTCAGACAGTTCTTAGTTTCTACAAGCCTAATGTGAAATATATAAAACGGTTTTTTCCGTGGTATACAAATGTTTTTAACGCAAACAGCGAGTTATATTGAAATTTTCGAATATAAGATTTCATAATATTAATACAGATGGTTTCTATATACTCTAATTTCGAATCCAAGACGCATAAAATTGTTTTTTCGGGTATCACCTTTCGCGAGGAATTGGCAAGTCTTCAAAGAGTAAACAGACCTCTATCTGATTTTGAGAAGTGAAAAATAAAAAAAACATTGCGGGACTCGTGTTGGTTCGCTTAAAACGAAACCACTTAGTTATTTCTGATGAAAGAGGTAATTGCGTTGCTCTGAATTGAAAACCTCATGATATTGGAAAAGTTCCTACAATACAGTCTAAAACGAGCTTATTGCAATCATTTGAACAGAAAAGTCATTTGAATCGAGAAATAAAATTATTTTAACTTTGCATTTCGGATAAAAATTATATAAGGTGATTGATTGTTTTTCAAAGTATCATTTCTAAAGGTGTGTCCACACCAGAGAAACACTTCAAGAAACATTGTTTCAAAAATGTTTCTAAAATGTTTCCCATTTGTATAAAAAACATTTTTGAAACATTTCGGAAACATTTCAGAAACATTTCAGAAATGTTTCTGAAATGTTTTTTTGGTGTGGACGTTTCTTGAAACATTTCTGAAATGTTTCTGAAATGTTTTTTGTTTCCCATTTTTAATGGGATTTTTTTTTTGTTTCTCGAGCTCAGTTTAGTGCTTGAATATGGATTGTAAGGAAGAAGCAATTATAGCGTCGTGTTTTATAATCATGAACAAATTTATAAAAAAAAAAAAAAAAAAAAAAAAAAAAAAAAAAAACAAGACAGAGGCAAAGAAACATTTTGAAAAATAGAAATAATTCAGGTGGTGTAAAATTTTTGGAAGAACTGAAAATTGATGGTTTAAATGGATATAGAAATTTCGCTAGAATGTCAAGTGAGGACTTCGAGTTTCTTGATAATTTGGCTGGTCATAAAAATAGAAAACAAAATACAAACTTCAAATCGAGCATAAGTGTAGTAGAACGTTTAGCAGTGACTCTTCGATTTTTGGCCACTGGTGATTCATCACTCTTTAATGTATTTATTTAAAATTTCGAAACAAAGCATATCTTGTATTGTGCCCGAAGTTTGCGAAGCACTTGTGAATGGTCTTCAAAGTTATATGCAGGTATGTCTAAGATATTCTGTTCTTAAGCCATTATCTAACTTTTATTTTATCGAATAGGTTCCTGCAACAGAATCGGAATGGCTGAAAATTGCAGATGGTTTTTATAAAAGATGGCAATTTAAACAATGTGTTGGTGAAATGGATGGTCGTCATATAGTTATATCATCACCTTTTCATAGTGGTTCTGATATGTTTAAATGCTTAACAAAAAACTGATAACATGCTAGTAGTTATGTATGTACATAACTCCACATTAGATAAAGATGAGCCACAGTCATACCGATCGTCTAAAAATCGCAGGTGCTTAAAAGCGAACCATTCAGTCTTCTTCTCTTTTGCTCCCATACCGGATTTGGTAGTTTGTTTTTTTTCTCGCCTGTGTTGCACTTTAAGTGATTGATTTTTTTTCTATTTCATCCTTTTCACAATTAAGGCTTTCACAAATTTCACTGAAAGCATCGGCTTTTTTGTTTTTATTTCTATAATCTTCATCTTGTGGATCCCACAACACTTTTTTGTTTCATATAATTTTATTAATTGGATAACATCCTCGTTATTCCACACTTTTCGCGACATTTTTGTTATAACAAAAAGAAACCACTTTGCACTTCCACTCGCTTTATTTGCAAATGTTTCAGAAAAACAAAGAAAGTTTTCCATTCAGAATGGGAAACAAAAAACATTCCAAAAACATTTCAGAAACATTTCAGAAATGTTTCACGAAGCGTCCACACCAAAACAACTTTATAGAAACATTTCTGAAACATTTCTGAAATATTTCTGAAACATTTCAGAAATGTTTTTTTGTTTCTGAAATGTTTTTGGAATTTTTCTGAAATGTGTCTGAAATGTTTAAAAATGTTTCTTTGGTGTGGACATACCTTAAGTTAACTGTTATTAGTGTTTTTAATGCTTACTTTTCACTTTTTAAAATCAAGTATGCAAGTCAGAAGATGTTTTGAAAATAAAATTTAAAGAAATTAAAACTACCGTTTTCAAAACATTCTAAAAAACATAAACTTTTTTATTTATAATTACATATATTATCAAGTAAATAGAATTCTTAAATATTAAATTTCGTTAGAATCGTACAAGCCACATACGACAAAATAGGTTTTGAAAAAGGCATTATAGGAGGTACCATTTTGAGAATGTTTCCAAACATTTTTTTACATCATAAGATAACCAAAAATTAATTCCTTACATAAGATTTAATCGAAATCGTTGGAGTCATTTTTGAGAAAAATAAACATTGTCATATTTTTTGCATGGCAATTACCGTTATTTGAAGACATAATAACTAACACAGATAGACCCTAACTGCAAATTTTGAAGAAAATCCGTCAAGCGGCTTTTGATTCATACACAATAAGACATACAGAAAAAATTGCAGAACCCACTTTTTTCGTATTCTCCAATTGTTATCTCAAAATTGTTCTTCTGCGCAAAACAATTCTTTCAGTACAGTTCAGTTTCATAGCAGTTTTGCTCCTAAATAACAAAAGAACTGCTCTGAAAAAGCAAAATTAAAATTGCTCCTAAATAGCAAAAGTATTGCATTGAAGCATCCCAGGAGTGGGCAGAAAACACTACATTTCGCCAATTTAGCTCACTTCCAAAGTTGGTATTCCAGGTCATGTGAACGTGCGCGAACTCCAACCGCTGCTCTCTTTTATGGCGTTCAGTGGAGGCATTTTTTTTTTGTTTTTTTAATTGAAGATGGTCTTCACTTAAAATAGCTTGACGAACAGTTGATGCGCTGGTTGTTAACCCCGCTTTTTCTTTTATTTTGCTGGTAGAGAGAACTGAATTTGACGCAATTCTTAAAAATGTTCTCTTATCATGAGGAGTTAAAGCTCTTTTCGTCCTTCCTTTTTAGTTTTTACCGTATGAACAACTGTTTTTAATAAAAAATTTTCACAACATGGTCACATCTGCCTATTTTTTTGGCAATACTTCTCATGGAAAACTCTTCGGATTGCAACACGTCAATTTTTTTTTTTTCTTCTGAAGTTAAAACTTTTTTTTTTAATCTTTGGCATACGCACTTTTTTATTGTAATCTTTGCAGCTAACCCTATACTTTTTCTTGGAGCATAGACAAGAGAGAAAAAATATCCGTTAACTTCCACTCACCTTCGACTTGTTAGTGTTATTTTGTTGAGAGGTTAATAAGCTTTCAAATTAATGCAATTGTTTGATAATAATTGCTACCCGCATTACAAAAAAATTAGATTTATATAAAAAAAAAAGTGTGAGTCTAAAAAAATGAAGGGCACTGTACAACAACGAGAAAAACGTGGTACTATGAGAGGTACCGCTTAGGGTATAATTTTTCTCTCTTATTACAGATTGAGAAAAATGCAAAAAGAATTGCGGGCCCATTTTTTTTTTTTTAACTTTTTTCTCATATTGTACAGATTACATCCATTTTTACTTACAGTTATAGGTACTATTTTTTAGATAAAATAGAGAATACGACAAAGTGGGTCGTGCAATTCTGTCTGTCTGTCTGTCCGCATATAAATCTACAGCTGGAACCACATGACCGATTTTCTTCAAAATTTTCAGTTAGGCTCTGCGGGCAGCCTACAGAGGTTTTTTTTGGAATTAGGCCTCTATGAGATATCGGTACCTGCCATACAACTGACATGACAATACTTATTTTTCTCGAAAACGGCCCCATTGATTTCGATAAAATTTTGTGTGAAGGATTAATTTTAGATTGTCTTTCTGATGTAAAAAAAATTTTGGAAAAAGTCTAAAAACGATATATCCCATAGATCCGTTTTTTAACCGAATTTTTCGTTAATGGCTGACACGATTTTAACGAAATTTTTTGTTTTAGAAGTCGTATGTTGTTTAAGAAAGATTGTATGTCAATATTTTAAAAATTTTAGTTTAATTTTTTGAAACAACTTCAAAACCGTATCTTTAGTTTTGATTTTGGCAAGATCTAAAGCTTTGCATACTTGACTTTTAAAAACTTGTTTTTAAAAAAAGTGAAAAATAAAAAACAGTTTTTCGAAAAAAAAAAATTGTCCAACGATTTTGATAAAATGTTTAGCGTTTAGTGAACGCTAAAATTTTGTACTCAGCCTTAAGATTGTGTTATCGTATTCAGCACACAATCGCAAGTTCTTGCGACCCAGTCGTGCCCATTGTTTTATTACACTTATGGTGCCTATAAGGATCAGTCAAAGTTTGTAGAAAGAGCTCATTGCATTCGCTTGAATTAAAAATTTCTTGCTTAAGAAATGTTTTTAGTTAATCAGACAATTTATTTCATTTCAATGACAACACTAACTGATGTTTAAATGGTAGACACGTGCACCCAAGAGGACCCTAGCGTTCGTAGGTTTTTCTTAAAACCCACCTCTGTCTATCAACTCCTACTCTCACCTCCACGTGGTGAACATCGGGTGCCTAGTACCTCAACTGGAGATTGGGTCCTATCTAGTGGAAGGTTGTTGGTGGCAGCAAACGAGAGAGAGGGGGAGAGGTGTTCCCACTAAGGCACCTCTTCTTTCATCCAGACGGCAGCGGAGGAATTCCCTAGATGGAATCAACGGTGGCGTCTACAGTTCCAGTCAGGTTGAACTACTTAGTGAACACCTTATAGGGCTACTACAGCATATTTGGAGCTCAGGCCTATAAGGAGCGGTTTATCCGGCTCCCCATCTTTGGAGTTATACAAGGATCTGGTGCTCCAGGTTGGGGGTCGTGCTGTCGGGGTGACTTCCCGGCCACGTAAAGCAATTCCTAGTTGCGAAGCACCAACAAGCCTCGGATACGGACGGATTTACTGATGACGAACCCAGCAAACGAAAAACGGACAACGAACTTCGGATCTGTACGTGGAATGTTAGTTCCCTTAATAGGCCACGTGCAGCCGAACAATTAGCGGAAGCCCTAAACTGCTACAAAGCAGATATTACCGCTATCCAAGAAATGCGATGGGATGGACCAGGTAGACGCAGATTAAAAGACTGCGATATCTACTACGGCGATTGCTACCGGGAACAGAAGCAGCGAGTGTTTGGATGTGGATTCGTTGTTGGAACCAGACTCAAGCAAAAAGTCTTGAGTTTCAACTATGTGAACGAGCGCATAGCAACAATCCGCATCAAGGCTAATTTCGTCAACATAAGCCTCATTTGCGCACACGCCCCCACAGAGGAAAAGGATGAAGACACCAAAGACATATTCTACGAGCTCCTGGACAAAACATATGAGCAGTGCCCTGGCTATGACATTAAGATTGTTCTAGGAGATTTTAATGCCAAGCTAGGAAGAGAGGATATCTTTGGTAGAATAATCGGAAGATACAGCCTGCACGACAACACCTCCGATAACGGATTCAGGCTGATCGATTTCGCTGCGGGGCGAGATGTTCTGGTAGCTAGTACGCGGTTCCAGCACCTCAATATCCACAAAGGGACATGGAAATCTCCTGATCAATCAACCGTCAACCAGATTGAGCACATTGCGATCGACGCACGACACTTCTCCAGTATAGAGGATGTCCGAACTTTCCGAGGGGCCAACATTGACTCGGACCATTACCTTTTTGTAGCCAAGGTACGACTGCGGATATCCCGATCCAAGCCAACACAAGGAAATACTGTGAGACAATTCGACGTTGGACGACTACAATCGCAAGAGATCGCCAAGTCTTTTTCCGATCGAGTCTCTTACAACCTCTCAAGGAGTCTTGTGCCGCCAGCATCAAGTATAGAGAACCAGTGGCAGCACTGCCAATCAGCCATCAGAGATGCCGCCTCTGAAGTGCTGGGTTTCACACGGCCACCACAACGTCACCCCTGGTTTGACGACGAATGCCGGCAAGCACATGCAGCTAAACAGGAAGCATACAAAGCGGCGCTGCACAAAAAGACTAGAACTGCTTTTGAGCTCTACAAGCAGAAGAGGAGAGACGAACACCGGCTTCTCAGACGGAAAAAGAGAGAACATGAGAAGCGCGCGATCGAGGAGATAGAAGGGTGCCACAGCAGGAATGAGGTTCGGAAGTTTTACCAGAAAGTAAAAACAACAGCCTCGGGCTACAAGCCCCGAGCCGAAGCCTGCAAAGACGATCAAGGGAACATCGTGGTGGAACCGCAGTCTATGCTGAGGATATGGAAAGACCACTTTTCCAAGCTCTATAACGGCGATGATGGACCCAATTCCGCTGTTAGAGAGATAGAACCATTCGATTTAGGCGACGTAGATCAAGAATTCCGCCAACCCGACCTGAACGAAGTGAAGACAGCAGTGTCCAAGCTAAAGTCCAACAAAGCTGCTGGAGCTGATGGCCTCACTGCCGAATTGTTTAAATCGGCCGGCGATGACCTGGTCAGGAGTATGCACCAGCTCATTTGCAAAATATGGTCGGAAGAAAGCATGCCCGATGAATGGAACCTCAGCACCGTTTCCCCGGTCCTCAAGAAAGGAGACCCTCAGAACTGCGCCAACTACAGAGGTATCAGTCTTCTTAACATCGCGTACAAGATCCTCTCTGCCGTATTGTGTGAGCGTCTGAAGCCATTCGTCAACAACCTGATAGGTCCTTATCAGTGCGGCTTTAGACCAGGAAAGTCCACCATAGACCAAATCTTCACACTACGGCAGATCGTGGAAAAAACCCAGGAGCTTCAAATCGATACCCAGCCCACCACCTTTTTATCGATTTTAAGGCCGCATATGACAGCATCTATAGAGAGGAGTTATATAGAGCCATGTCTAGTTTTGGCATCCCTACCAAACTTGTCCGATTGTGTAGGATGACGATGGAGAACGCACGCTGCTCCATCAGGGTCGGAAAAGATCTCACCGATCCATTCGATGTCAAAAAAGGTTTTAGGCAAGGCGATGCACTGTCATGCGACTTCTTCAACATCGTTCTTGAAAGAATAGTGCAAAACTCCTACGTTAACACAAGAGGCACAATCTTTCAAAGGTCCGTTCAATTGCTCGGATATGCCGACGATATTGACATAATTGGAAGAACGCAGCGTGATGTCAATGGCGCGTTTATGAGCATTGAGACGGAAGCGAAGAAGATGGGTTTAGTGGTAAATGAGGGCAAGACCAAGTATATGCTGTCATCAAGAAAGGACACCCAACACCGACGTCTTGGACAGAACGTCACGATTGACAGCTATAACTTTGAGGTAGTTAAGGACTTTGTCTACCTAGGCGCCCCTATTAATTCAGACAACGACACCAGCGCTGAAATCAAACGAAGAATAACTCTTGCCAATCGCTGTTTCTTCGGACTAAGAAGGCAATTGAGTAGTAAAGTCCTCTCTCGAGCAACTAAAGTGTCCCTGTATAAGACACTTATCATCCCGGTTCTTATATATGGCGCAGAGGCATGGACCTTGTCAAAGGCAGACGAGAACGCTTTAGGATGCTTCGAGAGAAAAATTCTTCGGGTGATATTTGGTCCCGTCTGCATAGATGGAGAATGGAGAAGAAGATTCAACGACGAATTGTACGGGCTGTACAGCGACACTGACCTTGTCAAACGAGTCAAGGTCCAGCGGCTTAGATGGCTGGGTCATGTAGAGCGAATGGACACCAACGCTCCGGCCCGTAAAGTCTTCGAATCCAATCCCGAGGGACGGAGCAGTAGAGGAAGACCGCGACTCAGGTGGCGCACGCAAGTAGGAGAGGACCTCAACCAACTTGGCGTGCAAAACTGGAGGCAGGGACCGAGTTGGCTGGAGAAGCATGTTGGTTGAGGCCCTAGTCCGACCCGGACTATAGCGCCACCTTAAGTAAGTAAGTAAGACAACACTAACAGCTTAAAACTCTTCGCGAATTCTGGCAACACCAAGAAATTTTCAGAAATATGCGTGCATTTGGACAAGTCTATTAGGAAAATTATAATGATACCAAAATACTAATTGCCCAGCTTGCAGAAGGAAGCAGTCTTGAACAAAACTTCAAAGTTACAATTTTTATCTTATAACAAATGCTCAAGAAATTACATTGTTATGGTAGTATAATCCAATTCCCCTACGCTTTTTTCTTTCACTCACATCAAAAATGTACAGTGGGATCTGAGTGCAACAATTTACTTTATGTTTCTCACTTCTTTTTTTAATTCAAAGCGTTTAACATTTCTTTTGGCAATGTCTTAAAATTGTCTTGCAAATTGTCAATGAATTAGTGATACTCAACTGCATATACTTGTACCAAGCACAGCCTAATCTCAAATTTTACTTTTGATTATACGACAATTTCTCTAGAGCCATTCCAATTTTTTAAATATCATTTAATTCCGTACTATTAAAAAGACCCCTCACCGATGGCTATCATAATTTTCTAGTTTCGCTTTGCTTTGATACACATAATTAATTCTCGAGCAATCTGAAACGACTCTATTTTTAGCTCTGAAGAGATGATTCATTTGCAACAGACCATTTCGGAAACCAAATGTCCTAATTTCACCTCAACTATAAAGCAGATATAAAATGCACATTTAAAAAAAGAAAAGAAAAATACCTTTTTACATTGAAAAATAATAATTTTTAATTAGATAAGTGATTTTATTTGTTAAACGGATAGGTTAACATTAAATTGATCATAGACGCATGTATAGGTTATGTAAAAATAATTGCATACATATATAAAACAAAGTATATTTTTTTATCTAATTGACAAATTAACTTAAACACAAAACTATAGTAAAACTTTTCGTACAGAAGAAAACCACAGCGGCTAGGGATAAATGTTTAGAGTGCCGATATCTGGTGACTTAGTCAGGCATAAGTTCGAAGGATCTGGTGTTTGTGGTATGATTGGACTGGGCACTATTGGATTATTGCCTGTGTGAGAAAAAATAATAGCATTTCATATCTTCCACAAACTCATTTTACTCTTGACTATGTTTCAGGTTCGTCACTACACCACAACCATTTTCGTTTATGTTAAAGAAAAAACAAAGACTACATGTTCTACGCACACCTTTATGCGGCTATCATAATTTAACTACATCTATTATTAGTATTTTGACTAATTAGGATCATATGTAAGTTCAAAGTGGGTACTTTAAGTGAAGGGAATCGAATGCAAAGTGTATTTGTTTAACAATGCAATAATGATCATTCAAATGTAGGAATTGAAAATTAAATGGCTGTAGACACACATGTAAACAGTTCTTCTTTTTAAACCAGCAATGGCTGATCGTATTAAAATAGTTTACGATTTGAATGGTTTTGTATTGCTTTGAGTTAAAAAAAAGATTCCTTTGATGTCAACTCTGAGGTAAAAGAAAACCATTTAAAGATTGATAAAAAAAATTGCAACTCGTAATATGTAGAACAAAAACGGATATGTGTTCAAGGAAATGCGTAAAGTAAAGAAAGTTGACAATCTAAATTTTTATTTGACTTTTGTAAGTTGTTTTCAAATCGATGGAAATTAGTTTATATTAACAGTGCAGTCATATTTTTTGTTTTTAGAAAAAAACCTTTTCAATGCTTAATCTTCAAAAATCTGTTTTACCTTGCTCCGAAAATTGTCTTGTGCCATTTTCATCGCCAAAAAAACGCTGTAAGTTTTTTCTAAGAAAACGCAACTGTTTACTTAAAGTACATTTAAGAGCGGTACTTAATCCAGCATCAGTAAATGGTTTTTGCATTTCGATTTGATTTTTGCTTCTTTGTTGTTTGAGAACATTTCCTGTGATTTGCATCTATTACTCTCATCGATACATGAAAGAATTTCGCAACAGCAACCACAGTAAACAAAAATGTTCCTGCTTCCTAAAAGAAATATACATAAGTTCCGAATCCAAAAGTTATTTTCCCCTATCGACAATCCTCAACGGAGGAGATATTTTTCTTCATCTTGATTCACTCACTTGTGGTACCCGTGGCGTAACATGTCCGCTTGTTACACGGGAGGTTCATGGTTCGAATACCAACAGAAAACAAAATTGTTGGTACCGCCGTTCGCGTGCAATTCCCAAGTCCTTCGATAGTAATTTCATTGCCATAAAAAACGCTTTCTCAGTTAACCGTTCGGAGTCGGCAAAAAAATTGTAGGTCCCTTCCATTCCCTAACAAGGTCACAATTCACAAGTCATATTTGTGAAAAATGCGCTAGCCCCCGGGGTTCTTCACTCTGTTGCACTACTCTATTATTAATTATGTCAAAGCCTTTCAAAAACGAAACTGGATTGTTCTGTACTCATGTACAGAGTGTGGCATCTAGTGATTTCTCTTTGAATCATAGATTATTTTGACACAG
Organism: Melanostoma mellinum; assembly: GCA_914767635.1. NCBI lineage: Eukaryota > Metazoa > Arthropoda > Insecta > Diptera > Syrphidae > Melanostoma > Melanostoma mellinum. Next base: position 158,271,502 of record OU612058.1, on the reverse strand, counting down.
AGTCAGTACCACACCTCCGCGAAACAAAATGAATCACTTCGCACTTGAACAACGATGGGAAATTATAAAAAAAAATTATTTATTATTGCTTCCTAGCCCAAACCATTTTTTTATTTTTCTCAATTTATCATTTCCGAAGCAATGCTTCTATCTTCAACACGATTATATAACAAAGGTCTTCCCGAATACGCGTATCATTCGATTTTTTGCTGCAAGGCATTTATATCAGTTCGATTTCGATTTAAATAGGGACAGAGCCTAGCGCATTTCTCGCAACCATGGAGAGGACCTGCATTTTTCTGCCGATTCCGAAAAGCTTATCGAAAAGCGCTTTTCATAGTAATGTATTTACTATTGGAGGACTTCCAAATTCCTCGCGAAAGGCGATACCCGTGAAAAATATTTTTGCTTCGTTAGGATTCGAAACACGAAGCTCCCGGTTACAGGCAGACATGCTAACTATCTTTATAGGTGAGGGATAATGAAATCCCCTTTTAGTTCTCAACTATCATGACTAGTCATGGTGGCAATCTAATCCCTGGGATCTCACACTTTCTACATTCTTACTCACAAAATCTTAGATTGAAAAAAAAAAAAAAAAAAAAATTAATAATTTTTTTCCACACTTCGCATTTCCAAATTTGGTGCGATGTGAATACTTTATGAAAATAGAAAACTACCACCAAAGCTAGCAAAACGGTTAAAATGACATTAGGACCATAAACGGGGCTGTTTGATGAGTCCGTGACTTTCTGATTTTCACGCGCAACTGTTTTAATTGTGATCCTGCTCCCGTGATCTGCCATCGGTATAAAGGCTACTGTCTATAAATGGTCAAGCTACGTCTTTTAGTGTGTGTTTTATAGCCATTTAAAGCAGTAGTCTCGTGAAAGTTAATGAAAATGTAGAAAAGTGAATTTCGTGTGCTGATTATGCATTATTATGCGTATCAAAATGCCGAACGTCCAGGTTGCCCAAAAGAGTTCGTACCAGGAATCGGTGATAAAATTCATGGATTGATATTGAAAGTTCGGAGAATGGAAGTGCGTGAGATGGCTGAGACTGTAGTCATCTCAACTGAGCGGGTACATTTCATAATACATGAATATTGGAATATGGAAAACGTATCTGCCTGATGGGTTCGGCGATTGCTCACATTCGACCATAAGCACAACCATGTGACCATTTCAAAGGAGTTTTAGGTGAAGTTCAGCCGCATTCCGAACGATTTTTTGCACCGTTTTTCTACCGTAAACGAAACCTGGACTCATCAAAATACACCAGAGGCCAAAGAACAGTCAAAACATTGGGTTTTTCTGGGTGAACGTTCACGAAAGAAAGCTAAGGTGGATTTGTCGGCTAACAAGGTCGTGTCCACAGTTTTTTGGGATGCACGCGGCGTCATCAACATCGATTACCTTGAAAATGGTAAAATAAATGGAGATCACTATTCAGAGTTTTTGGATAGATTCGATTTCCATTTGAAACAGAATCGACAGATTTTGGCTAAGAAAATAGTTATGGTTCATCAAGACAATGCGCGGGTGTAGTCACCATGGCAAACATTCACGAACTGGGCTATGAACTGCTACCCCAACCAAAATATTCGCCAGATTTAACCTGGGCGGTATTTCTTGTTTCCAAATCAAAAGAAATGGCTGGAAGGTAATAAAAGAGGTTCAAAGGAATTCAGCTTTTTATGGGAGAAATGAACTTGTTTTATATTAAACTAAAATCCAAGTCCTAAGGTTTCCTACAAATATGAGAAATTATTCAAATTGATAAAGTTCTTTTTCAAGTCGACTAGGTGATTTCTCTCAAAAACAACGCACTCATTAACCATCTACTTATGTATGTACATGTTTATAAAAATATATCTATCTAGCTTGTTTTTTTCTGAAAGAATAAATCAATAAAAACATAAAAAATACAATACACAAGGTAGTATGTATTTCACTATCATGTTATATATACATATGGACATGACTGTCATAAAATGTATGACTGTTTTCTCTGTGTATGTTAAGTGATAATAAACTGTACCATACATACATACATTTATATGGACTATTTGTATGGCATCAATCTGTTAATTAATTCTGTTAACATTAGTTCTATTAACAAATGTAAAGCTATCACACTTGTATGGTTCTCCGTAATACTTATGCACAGGGTGTCCCGTACTTCGTGTATTATTCTTTGGGGTGTGATTCTTTGTCATATTCTAAGAAATTAGAATTGTTCACATCACTTTTTGTCAGGGTACTCCAAAGTTAGCCTTTTTTGTAAATTGAAAAAGGCTAACTTTGGAGTACCCTGACCTGTGTTAAATTCGATATCTCTGTCAATACTAATGACAAGCAATTTATTTTATATTTTTTCCAAATTTTCATATTACTTCACTTTTCGGATAGTTTTCCACTTTAGATTTCTTTTTGGGACAGATGGGCGCGAAACACAACTTATTGCATATGTTTTGGTAGTTTATTGCATAAAATCGCAAAACTTTAAAATTCAATGCACCTTTAATTTGTTTCGTACACCTGTCCGATTTATTTGATTTAAGAGTCACAATCATAAGAAAATCGGAGATATCGCTGAGTGCGATGATAACAAATAAAAGGAACAATTCGAATCTAACTGGTCTTATTTTTTCGCGTTTGACGTCTTTCGTGCACGGAACACAGTATTTGCATATCAATAGAATACTTCCCCAAGCCCTACAAAAATTGACAGCTGCTGAACCATGTAACAAAAAGTCCTTTCTTCGTAAAATGCAACCACAAATTTATCACACACGCAAAAAGTTCTAAGGAACATCTAGTCTCTTAAAAATTTGTAATAATTTTTTAAATCCCAAAGAAATTCTAAAAACTACTACTAAAACTACGAGAAAATATACCAGGATAGAAGGCAAGGAAATTTAATAAAGACCAAAATTGAATCATCATTAACTCAAAAATAACCCACAATTGCATATGACTAAAATAAATTGAATGAACTCAATAAACATTAATTTATCAGAATCACACCACAGTACCCCTTAAAAAGAAAATATAATGTGAAAATTACAAAATAATTGAATTTCATGTGTGGAAATAAATAAGTAAAAACAGTACATCAACATCGACTACTCCTGATATTGACTAATATTACTCAATCAAATCAAGCAATTCCATATGGTCTCAATATACTAATTCATCAGCAGCAAATCATACTTCAACAACTTCTTAAAACCACCAGACCCCACCTTTCTAAACAGAGGTCAAAAAATTGCAATTCACATGCATTGATTTTTAAATAATAAATTTACTACCCAAAACTGATGATGAAAGCATTTGAAACTTCTAAGTTAAAGTGGAAATCGATTTTTTTTTTCATTTGAAACTTGCTACAGGACTGGATAGTTGAAACACTCAGCAGAAAAGGGTGCCTCAGGTTCTTATCAGCGGAGTCGCAAAACACTATTTCACAAAAAAAAATATTAGGATTGGTTGTCTCTCTCAAATGCAATTTGAGATGCCCCTCCCAGTTCATCGAAAAAGTAGGTCTGTTTCTTTACTTTGTGCACAGAAATTCACAATCTGTCAAATTTTAAGGAGTGGGGGTAAAATTCTGTCAGGAATGGTCAGAAACTCTCTGAAAGAGCGTAATTGTCTCAAAAGTAAAGAAACGGTCTTTAACAAACATTCGCAGCAGCGCTTGGAAAAACGTCTGTTTGACAGTTGTTGTATTTGTTTTGGCAGTGCACGATTTCTGCCCACAGAAATTTATGTGGCAGAAATTCGCAGGGTAGGGAAATTTTTTACTCTCTCGTGAGCACTTCTTTTGTGCACTGCTACGAAAAATCGCTCTGTTGGAACGACATTTGACTGACTTTCACCGACTTTCGGTGCATTTCGTGTGAATTTTCAGTAAAGAAACACACCTAGTAAGTATTTTCCGTGGACTGGCTGCTTTCCTGACATATAAACAGAAAGTGGGATTACGTTTCCTCTGTCTCCTGAACGTAGTATCTCTAACAACTTATTAAATGGGGGCATTCAGGATTCTAGTCACTACGTAGTGGAAAATGCACTAAAAACGTAATCAACCCTGAAATGTCAAAATAAGCACACAAAAACACGAAACAAATTCGTTTTGGGAACTTTAAATAATCTTATCATTTAAATTGTCGAAAAAATTTCATTTTGCACATTGTAGTTTGTAGTTTTTTAGCTGATTCTCAAACGTCAGACTAACTTTGTAGCTGAAATTTTTCGACTACGTTGAAGGGGAAATTTCGTTTTGTAGTCGAATCTAACCAATCAGAAGAGTTCACTACGTAGTGACTAGATTTCTGAATACCACCAATCATATGTGCTCAGTTTCATAATGTGGGTACTCTTATGAGTGCTGCCTCGTGAAAATGGAAAGCCGAGCTCTGTTAAATTAAAGTAAGGATATCGGTGCATAAATTCTGTTCTTTTCTTACTCCATTGGCTTAAGTTTTGAATTATTTTATTATTAAATTACTCCGACAACATTATTGAAATAGCTTTTCTGGCTGCCTGACTGTCTACGAAAATGTCAATATTTTTACTGACCGAAAATATTGAGGTTCTTCGCTAGTTCACAACTGCAAGTAATTCAGCTTGGAGGACCCTCTAAAATTTTCTTGATGATCCAAGCGATCTGGCACACACAGATCCCCTGCATATCATTCGCTTTATTAAAAGCTCCAAATGGTTTTGTCAAGTGAGGTACTCCCTCGCATAATAACTATGGTATCACAATGGACCTAATATTGGTCTAAGTGTGTCAGTTTGTTTTCCTGGGAGCCATTTTTAACCTAACCTAACCTAACCCTCTAAAACTGTGAAAGCTTTTCGATTAATATTTATAAGAGCTTAATCTGAAAAGAAACCTGACGTAGCCACTTCGTATATTTTGGAATCATTTGTGAAGGCGGAGACATAATAAGGGTTTATAACGCTCTCATCTTCCAATATTCCTTTTGATTGTTAATCCAACTAAGTTGGAAAATAATGCGTTGAATATCTTTTCCATGTTATTCATTATGGTTTTGTTGCCTGATAGATCTTTCTCAAGTTATTGCATAGTTTGAAGGCAATTTTGGTTGCAAATTCCTTCGAGGGAAAAAAATTAGTAGAGCTCGCAACAGCTCTAAAAGCAGCAGCTGGTAGGGTTAAAAGTAAATTGTTGGTGGAAAATGTGACCGAAAAATGTTATGAATTTTTTGGAGGTCACAATGACATAACAAGCAGATATACCAGCCCTTACGTCAGCACACCACCGCTTTCAGATGAAGATGAAATTAAATTTTCTCTAATTAACGGGTATGTTGGTGAAGTTTTACCAACTTCTGAAAATGTTCACCTGAATCCTCATAACTTTTGAACCTGACGCAGGATTAACCCAAGTTTTCTCGACAACCTTTTGGTTTATTAAAAAAAAAACTTGGGTTCTCAGTAATCGAAAAACACTTACAGCCCTATTATGGTTGTCAAATATCAATACGATACTTGATAAATTTGCTCGTCTATCAATGAAATTGGTTAAGTGGTATTACAGATAACAACCACCAGAACTTTTGATCAGTTGTGAATGAAATGCTTTTTTGCAATCTATAGTGAACGTCTCTGGTTGCTTATTCGGTAGGTATTATGGTTATCAACTTTATTGATAGCTATCAATTTTTCAGTCAATCGCAAATTCGTCGTTGATGAACATTTTTTTGGTTTATTTTACTGGAAATGTGTAGCCAAAACACAGGTACGTGGTTGACTAGTATAAGGGCTAAATCGTGAAGTGTTTTTTCTGTGCCGTATAGCAAAAATTCATTCCAAATTGAATTTTGAAGTTAAATGTGTTTAGTGTTCATTGAATGCAGGAAATTAAAATGGTCGCTTTGTACCTAGATGTGGGGTGTGTCAACGCTTAGTACGAGCACACTGTTCACAATGGAAGTAAATTTATCAATTGGCATGCATAATACCGATTTATCAATTAATTGATAGCACTTATCGTGTATGAATTGATTGTTAGTTGACAACCATAATATGGCTGATTGATATCTCCACAACACTTTCAGCGTATAAGGACTTTTTTATTATAAATGTTACATGAGATTTGCGATTCTTTCAGTAGTTGGGGTAAAAATCTCCAAGAATTTAGAACAGAAAAACTAAGGAAAAAGTAAAAGACGTGTCTTTTAACAGAAAATCAAAACAGAACATTTGTTTTTCTTTTTAGTTCGAAAATGTTTTGATTTCTGCCCACAGTAATTATGTTGCCACGAATTCACAAGATGAGCCCCCTTTAAACGAAAATTTGCTGTCATAAAATAAATAGCGAACACAACTATACTCTGTCCAACAAAGATTGTCAGTACAGGCCTTATGGGAGAGCTTTTTTCGAAACTGTGGTGCCTGTCAACGCTCTCAGGACACCACACAAGTAATAATGTACGTAGCGCCCACTGAAATAAAAACAACCCACTGACCTACCTATGAGTTTTTCATGTAGTTTTAATAAAAATTTTGCGATAGTCCCCCATACAACTTGTCTGCCACAAGGTCGATGGCAGAATGACTTGTGTTTGCTATTCAACCCTCGTTTATTTGCTGAGTGCAATGAGAATGCGTACATTCAGACGGCGTTGCCATGACCAAATTTTACCGAAATAATACAACTCTTCCTTCAGAGTTTGTTAAAGAACTTTGAAAAATAATGCTTTTCTGAAGCTCTTGAGAGAAATTTAATATGTAAGTACTGCCATCATAACGTTTATAAATTCATTGGTTCTTTTCCTACATGATAGGAAAGATGCTTGGAAAACTGTATAGAATTGTTTCTCTATCTTTAAGCAATCATCTATTATTATTTTGGCGATAGGTTTGTATGGCTAGGTTAGTTATTAATTTTTTTGAGTCTGTATGTAAAAAGTAAAAACTTTTCCAATTAATGAAAAAAAGAAGAAGAAAACCAAATTTATTTATGTGTTATTTTCTTTGAGTAAAATTTTCGCAATGATTCCATTAATGAAAACTGAAAAGTCTTGTAAATCAATCAAATCGGTGGTTTGCAATTCTAACTGCACTTTGAGTTTTATTTTCTACTTCTGAGAAAAGGAAAGAAAGAATGAAGCATTTTGACATCATAAAAAATGGTAATTAGGTACGCCACCAAATTATGAATCAGAAAAGCCCTTTCTTTTCTTTCATTCATTTATTGGCGGTTTTTTTGCGGTGGGCTGTGCAACATTTTACTACCTGTTAAATAGAATTTGGCCTGGATTTGAAAATCCTTTTTTGGGGTTTTTCCATCAAACGAACACTGACACCAACTATTTATATTGTTAAATAGATTATTTTTAAATAAATGAAGTTATATTTATTTTTTGTTATTTATGTTGTTTTTTTTTAAAAAGGATTAGGCCTACCGGGAATACCTTTTTTTAAAAAAAAACGCACCTATTATCTTACCTCATGGTGGTGTGGAAAAAGATGATCAAATTTTTGTTTAAATCGTAATTGTGAAATTAAAAAGCAAAAGTGGTAGCGCTGGTACTTTTCTCTCTCATTTTGAAGCGATTTAGTATCATTTTTTATACATGGTATGGGAACGCTGAAAGAGCTTTCACGTGTGATAGACTTATGCAATATGTTGCAGCCAAAGTGAGATGCCAACGTCCTATCTTCCCTGTACTGACAATCTTTGTTGGACAGAGTATAGTAGGTTCGTTAATTTAACTTTTGAAGAAAAAAAACCTGGATGTTCCAGTCCTACTACAAAATCACCACATCTGACATTTAAACAAAAATACATGCCATTTGAAAGCCCTGTTCATTACACAAACCCGCCCCAATAAAACTTAGGACGAGTTGAAGGGAAACCCAGGGCTAAAAAAAACACTCAGTTTGACATTCAGGGAAAGTTTAGTTTTTTCAAAAAACGCTTTGTGGCGACCACAGGGCGACGCCATGGTTTCAACGAATGAACCTAGTGTTTCGCTGTGATAGGTTCTTAAGCAGTTGGTTCTTCTTTTTCATTTCATTTTCGGCGTTACGAGTAGTGATCTTGAAGCGATCACAACTCTCCCACTTTTCTGCTTCACACTAGTGATCCGCCTGTGGGGTACGCCGCGTTGACCTCAGAAATCGTCGGCAAGCCTCCCGGTTTTGGATTGTTCCATGTCTGAGGCCAACCAAATGCTGCTGTTTTTGCATTTGCTTGTACCAGGAGTGTTTTGGCCTGCCTTTTCTTTTTCGTCGCGAATTTGTTGAAACGTTGTACGATATATATATATAAGCAGTTGGTTAAAAAAATATTAGCCCCAGTTACTTCGAAAGAGCTGGAGAATACTCTGTTATTGATTATTCCAGGCATGATTATGTTGTACCAATGGCGTAACGACTAGCATGTCCACCTGTTACGCGGGAGGTTCATCGTTCCAATCCCAATATAAAACAAGAAATGCTTTTTCATGGGTATCGCCTTTCGCGAAGAATTGGCAAGTCGTCCGATAACAAATTCATTGCCATGAAAAGCACTTTCTCGATTAGCCGTTCCGAATCGGCATGAAATTCTAGGTCCCCTCCATTTCCTTACGAGGCATGATTGTGAAAAATGAGCTAGGCCCCACGCTCTGTAGCACCATATTTATTTTTAAACATAATTATTAAACGACAGATTGAGGAGTATCTCGGTTTCAATCGTAAAAGGGAGCCGGACCCGACTTTGAAATCATTTCGAATCTACTAACACCAACACCAAACCTATAAAAGACGTTCATTTCTATTCGCAACTGGTCAAAAGTCAAAACATCTCCGCCAGCTTCTTCATAAACCAGAATGAAATTATAGATAAAATGCATACACCAAGGAACAAAAGAACAATAATCAGTACACAACAGTGATATATCTCCTACTCTGTAGGAAGCCATGCATTAACTTTTTTTGTGTGGAGTTTCATCAAGTGCAGTAAACAAATGGCAAACCTGATGTATCTACTGTGCATGCAGTTCACATTGACAATAATTAAAATCAAACTTACCAGCAGTGGCTTTTGACAGGAAGCTTTTGGTTTTGTCCAATATGTATTGTAAGTTATATCCGTCTTTTTCATAACTAAAATAAAAAATAACCATTGTAAATAATTTCAAAGAAACAAATAAAAGAAAGCGTTTTATACGTACGTCTCAGTTCGCTTGGTGCAGAAGAGATTTTTGAAGTTACTGTAAATGCAGAAGAGTGTGAAGGATGGCAACCCTTGTCCCAAATATCTTGCAAATTTAATTTGCTCCGGTTTATTCATGCCACTCTGGTTTAGGGCCAAAAACGGTCGATGATCAGTCACATCGTATTGCTAGAAAGGTAAAAAAAATATTCATCAAATTATAAATACAAAAGCCAAAAAATCACACTTCTGCCAAAACGCATTTTCCACATGAATACTTTAAAAATCGATATTTCGTAAACATGTATCTTCGCTACTCTCACATGAAATATGAAACATACAAATTTATTTCATGTTTACATAATTCTCAAGACGTATGTATGTAGCAATGCTTAATGGCTTAAGGGTGTGGGGTAGTTTTGGGCTGGGGTGGATGGGTGGTTTGGTCGGTAGGTTGTTAGGTAGGTAGATAAGTAGGTGGGGTATGTAGAGAGGAGGGTGGCGACTATAAGTAGTGTATGTATATTTCATTATGCATTCCATTTACACGTACTTTGCAGAATTTGATAAAGTTCTCCACCACTATCGATTTGTCGGCTAGTGTCATTTGTCCTGTGAACCGAACTCCGAGCTGCTTCAAGGTATCCTTCTTCTTTAACGGGAGCTTGTTCATGTGCTGGAAGATTCCTTCTTCTACCTTATGTGCTGGATGAACATCAAAGTTATCCTTAATACTAAAGTTAACCAACGGTTTGGAAGCATTGCTTTGATTATTGTTGTTCGAATTGTCACTGCCCGCTGACTCCGATGAAATGTTCGAATTACTGGCGTTTAGGTGAACTCCAGCGAAGGCGCCCATTGGGTCACAGGAAGACTCATTTGAATTGTTGCTAGTCTGGTGTTGAAGATCGAACAAATTGTGCTTGGAATCGTGGTCGAATGTGTCGATGTCCAGCGAGGAACGGTTCAATGGGGTTGCCGTGGCAGCAGCTGCAGCCAAGGGTGTACCAGTGCGATGGCTATGTGGTGTCATTGATGTACTACTATCTAAATCAATTAAATTACTATTGGAGCAAGGTGTTGCTGGTGCAGGAGTAGAGTTGGATTGTGAATCCTCTCCATAATCACCAGAATGGCGGAGATATTTTAGGAATTCAAATGACCCGTCAAAGTGATGGTTGTGATGATGATTGGAAGTGGGTTGTGGCTGTTGTTGTTGTTGGTGTTGTTGCTGCTGCTGTGAGTGTGGGTTCTGCTGGTGCATATGATGATGGCTGCTATGATCTGCAGAACTTGGACCAGCAGGAGTATTGCAAGCTGCAGTAGGTGTCTGGGCACTACTCCATCTTGCCGTTGCCTGATGGCTGAATGACTGTGGGGTACAAGGGACACTTTGTTGCGGATGAATAGAATGCTGCTGCTGTGCTTGATGGTAACCATGTTGATGGTGAATAACACTCGAATAAATTTGTTGATTTCCTAAATGATGCTGCTGATTTTCTCCATTCGAATATATCGAACTATCGCCATTAACACTCATACCACTGTTCACGCCCGAGCTGTTGCTATAGCTGCCATTGCTGCTTCCATTGCCACCAAAGCTTTGAAAATCATCAAAAGACTGCACCTTGTTCTCGCCATTGCTCAAATACTTGGCAAATTCCGATGGATCGTTTAAGGAGTCAAGGAAAAATGAACTAAAATTACTCGAAATACACGACATTTTCCCGTTTCCCCCACTTAACTGGCCGTATTTCAAAGCACCATCAAAACTAAAACACACAATTTTTTCTACGTCCACAAAAGTCACAAGAGAAAACACTTAACACACGGAATAGGATAGGTGGATCCCTGCAGCAAATTTTATTTATTTTTGGTGTTCAAGAAATTTCCCTTTTGCTGCTGTTGGCTCTTGGCTGCTGCCTGCTGGTTTTTGGAGAGAAATAGAAATCCAAATTCACTCGTCGCTTTTCTTGCTGCTGACCTCTTCTTCTTTTCTTCCTTTTATGCGAACAGCAATATCAAGTTTTCCGATATTATTTCTTGTTCCTTTTGATCAACAATTTTTTTTTTCTTTTTTCTTGTTCGTTTTCTTCTCGATTGGCCTTTCAAGCAGTGCAACTAATTTTATTTGCAGAAATTTATGAATAGAAATTTATTTAAAATTTAACCCCATATGCTTTTCTTCTTTTTTTTTTCTTTTATTTGTTCCTCACACAAATGCACTGTCTTCTTGCAACACTCGCCACTCGCGTACCGAAATTTGATTTGTTTCTGTCGTTTTCTTTGCTCTGCTCCTTGCCGTTGCTTGCCGCTGTTGGTTCTTTCCTTGTGTGGAACTCTTTTCTCTTTTTGTGGCCTCTTCTCGTTCTTTTCTTTGGCTTTTCTTCGCTTGGTGCAGCTTCCTTCCAAGTATTTTGTCTTTCTCTTTGCGTTTGCTTGAAAAAATTCTTTGAACTGCGACCTGCGAGACCACGAATAAACTTTTCCTTGCTGGTGCTTGGGATTTCGGGGTATTTTTCTTTTTGTTTTATTGAATTCAAACGTGTAAGGGGCAATACTGTATGGTTAACGTAATCATAATTTAATTTACACCTAATTTTTCAATTAATCTTAATTACAAACTTAATTAGGAAACAATCTCCGCGAGAGCAAAACGAAAAACAGTTTATTTTCAACTACCCGCAGAAACGTCGCGCACATACACCATAGTATAAAGAACCTATAGTAGCATCATGGAGGGGAAAGCGATGGTATCGCCGCCTGTCGACCCAATTTAGCGTAATATCGGTTCAAAAAATTTTGCTGTGGTGGTTCACTTGGGTATGTGGATGGTATTTGCGTGGATGCTATGTGAGAGTATGATAGGTGTAGTTCGATAGCAATAGAAAATTATTCTAAGTTATTATTATTTTTATAACGTATTTAACATGAAAGAGTAAGGAGCAAGGATATTCCAATTAGAATTTGAAGCATTTGACGGTTGAGTTATGCGTTATCCAATTGGAAAAAGTGTTGAAGGCAAACGGTTGTGAAAGATTCAATTATTCAAAAAATTTATTCCGAAATTTCTGTAAAGTAAATTGAATATTATATTTTAAATTTGATATAAGCGTGGCAGTGTTTAAGTGTTGTATTAATTCCTGAGTAGTTATATTACATTATATATATACAAAAAGTGGTTTTTTTAATTTTTGTAGGCAGTGCTAGTGCTAGGCTACAGCAAGCCTTAAAAAATAATTGTGAATCTACGGATTCGAAAAATTGTATTAATTTTGATTTAATTCTTAAAATTTATCTAGATTGCTGAAGTGTTGTGCGGTAGTGTGTTGTATTGATATATATTTTGCAAATATATATTTCTCGTTGATACGTAAGTTGGTTCTGGAGGACTAATTGTTATTGGATGTGCTGTGAGTGACAAACTTTTTTACTAACCAAATTTTTTTTACTATTTACTTAAGTTTAAATTCATTTATTTAGTTTGATTAAACTATTTACATTTACAATAGGTTATGTTCCAACATATATAACTGATTTTTGTATTTAAAACTTTGACTTGACAAAATCTATCACATTTCTTTTAAAAATATTAAAGTTTGTTTGATTTTTCGTTTGATTATCCAAAGTATTGTATAATTTAAAGCCCTTATAAATTAGTGAATTTTGAGTGTTTCTATTTACAAAGCTAGGAAGTCTTAGGTCGTTTCTATTTCTTAAAGCGTATGGTTGTAAATCTCTAATAAATCTCATATAATCAAATAAGTAATTTGGCATTAAATTGTTTCTTATTTTATTTATAAACACTAAAATATTCATAGTTATTCTTTGTTTAACTGATAACCATTTCAACAAATTTAACATATAACGAATTGACGTATATCTATTGCACTTGTAAACATCGCATTGCTTTATTCTGTAATCTTTGAAGTCTTATAAAATCACTCTCTTTACATAAAAACAAAATAGTTGAACAGTATCTTACTGCTTTTTATTTATTTTTATTTAGATTAGATTATACTGATTTAGATTAGATTATTCTGATTTGCTATTATTATTTCCGTAGGATAATTTTCATTGAGTATTTATATACAAATATTTATTTTATTGATATTAAATATCTAAGGAGAAAAAGAGAGTAGGTATTACTATTATTTTTAAGTTGTATCAATTTAATTTAACTAAAGTAACTATTTAAATTAACTATTTAATTTGATAAGAAATATTATAAAAAACAAAAAAAATTTAAATATAAATATTGATAAATAGGTACTAAAATAAATATTACATTTTTAAAACATAAAGGAAAAAAGAGCATAAAGAATAGAGACACAAAAAACATACATACATACAAACATACATACATACATACATACAAAATAAAGGTATAAAAAACAGAAAAAAATAATAAATCAAATAATTTAAAAACAAAAACAATCAAAACAAACTTCATAAAATGGCTAAGTGCTTTTACACAGAGTGTAAGGCAAGACGCCAGAATCTGGGCACTTTATCTTTTTTCAAAATTCCAAACGATCACCGTAGACCAATTTGGCTGAAACATGCGAAAGTGTCAAATCCAAACGATCTGCCTAATATTGCTTTCATATGCGAAGCACACTTCTATAAAAGCCAATTGCAAGTACATGGTACTATGAAGCGGCTTACCAAAAACGCAGTGCCAATATCACATGCTTTGATATGTGACTGCACAGAATATAACGTTGATTCGACATGCGAGTTCATAATGAACGCATTTCAATTTGCGATGCAACCAAATCCAATGGTTGCATCTGCAACTCCTGAGCCTCAACAACCAGAAGATCCAAGACCTTGTTCCACCAAGGATCTGGAAATCGAATCGAAAACTGAGCCATCGCCGCGTTTTAAACCCCGATGCTTATTCCCGAATAGAACGCCAAAGAAAAAGACTTCAACGCACACAACGCCGGTTAAATATAAAATTACACCGGAATACAACTTAAGAAAAGCTTTGAATGTGCAGTTGAAAGACGCCAGTGAGGAAATGCGAAATTTCGTTATGACGCAGTGCTTCCATGTTGAACATGCTCCATGGAAGCCAAAAGAAAAGGAGTTTTTTATAAAACTCCACTACAGGTCACCAACGGCCTACCGGCACCAATTAAAACAAGGAATCAAAATGCCTGCAGAGAGTACAATTCAACGTTGGAACTCAGAAAGGCGATTACCTACCGGCATAAATGAAGAAGTCATGGACATGATCGCAGCAAGGACAAAAAGCATGACCGATATGGATAGAAAATGTATTCTTCTATTTGATGAAATGGGCGTAAAAAAAGCATTGGAATACAACAGCAAGGACGATGAACTTGTGGGATTAACAGACTTCGGGAAATTTGGAGTCTTTAATAAAATAGCTAGTAAAGTCATGGTCTTCACTTTGAGGGGACTGAATAAAAACTGGAAGCAAACAATAGCTTTCTATGTTGGCTCACCGAATGGAGATATCCTTTCGCAAATGATAGTCGATGCTGTAACAGAAACAGCAAAAACAGGGCTGACAGTTGTGGCAGTGAGCTCGGATCAAGGATCAAATAACGTACGAGCATATAGCATATTGCGATCGACACCAGATTCGACTTATGCAGTCATAAACGAACAAAGAATTTTTCTACTCCATGACTATCCACATTTGTTTAAGAGTGTGCGCAACATTTTGCTATCGCACAAAATAAAAATTGATGATCAAATTGTTGACTGGAACGTAATAAAAAAAGTTTATGAAGAAGACAGCAAAGGAAGCTTCCGAGTCTGTTATAAACTTACAAGAGCCCATATTGAACCTATCAATCAAGAAAAAATGTCTGTAAAGTTGGCCACTCAAATATTCAGTTTTAATGTCTACACTGGAATAATGTGTGCATTACAACTGAATTGCTTCAAAACGGAGAACGAAAAAAAAAAAAAGCTCGTAAAGTAGATTCGTTTAAATACTAACCAATCACCTGTTTCATTGTAAGTATAAGTAATACAGCATCTCTAAGTTCATCTTCAGCTAGCATCCTGATCGCATCCTGATCAATTCCGAACGACAATCAGTCGTGTAAAATTGTTGAATTACAAAAACAACAGTTTTGCCATTGTGAATCGTTGCAGTGCCTCTTGCATACGCACGGCTTTGGTCTCTAAATCTAGTGTTGTAGGTGGGAGTGCACTCAAAATGCTTCAAAAACTCACTTAGTGATAGATACAAGTTTCTGAGCTCTTTCTCTACATCGGGTGGGACAAGTTCTGAAAGAAATCACTTGAATATATTGAATATTCAGTAAGTCTAGTCATTTTTAACTAACGTGCTAATGATTGCTCCTGAAAGCCTCGCATGCTCCTCCAGGACTGAGTTCACCCAAGGAATTGGTCCGTGCATATAGCGCTTGCCTTTTGCTAGATTTAATTTTTGAGACTGGATAGTGGGGTCAACTTCAGGATTGCCTAGATCTTCGTAGGAAATTTTTTCCATGATTCGCATTTTTTTGGGTGGTTTTTCTGGACTGGTCGTGTTACTGCTGGCTACATCACCATTTGACTGGTGTTTGTTCTTGTGTTTCTTTTCACTTAGTCCGTTCAAATCAACATCGTTCTTATTGGCGTCCGTTTTGGATGTCGTTTGGTTGACTGCTGTGCTGTTTAGGTTCGTTACATCGGTGCAAGTTTTCAAGACCTAAAACTTGAAAGTAAGTGACAATTATTTTGTTAAGGTTTGTAATCTAGTTTACCATAATTGAGTGCTGATTAAATCGCTTAATAATATTCTGATGCACAATGTTACCGCGCCGCTATTCACAAGATGCCTATCCCCATTAACACTGCCAAAGCCCTGCTCCAGCGGTACGTCTTCAAACTGTCTCAAGTCGAGTTACGGATCATCAGATCCTTGTTGCACAGCAACTTTAAGCGCCTGGTCGTCAATTTTGCCGCCACTGAAAATATCTTTGGTCCCTGCTCTGATGCGATCACGATGAAAATAATGTGACTGAAAGAACCTCGTCCAGAACTCTGATTCTGACTATTTCCCTGGAACATTCTCTTAGTGCTTGCGATTAACTGCTGGATGTCTTAGATATACAGTGAATGATATCAGCAGTTAGATTGTACTTCAGTTCATTACAGCAATGAGTTTGTGGTTTGATGTCTGCTAAAAATGCCCCAGACCCACCTTGAAAGAAATCCTTTATCAAAATCACTTCTTTCATGTTAAGGTTTACAAATTTACCAATTTCCTTTCTTTAGCATTTTGCTTCGCTGTATATTCCTTTGCGTGTGTTGCACAGAAAATAAAAGTTATTATTCGTAATTGATTCTAAAATAGCCAAACATCAACCTTCGAGAAGGAAGGACAGGAAAGGATTTCTGCGCTTGACAACTAAATGTTTTGTCAAAAGCCAAAGCTTTTACTTTACCTCCTCACTCTTATGCATTGAAGCCCTTAAGAAAGAATCCTCTCTTTCGAAGCATTAACAAAAAAAATGCGTTCCACAGGTTTTTCAATAAATTTTTTCCGATTGAGAAGCTAGTATGTTAAATTGGGTCGACAGGCGGCGATACCATCGCTTTCCCCTCCATGATGCTACTATAGGTTCTTTATACTATGACATACACTGAAGCAATCGATGAAATTTTCTTCGCATACATCTATATTTTGATGTCGGTGTGTAAATGAAATGTAGAAATCGAGGGGAAATAAAACGCCAAAAAATGATGGGGAAAATAGGGGTGTGACAACGTGCAACAACTGTACTAGATTTATTTAAAAATAAAATTAACAGGGTGAGTTGAAAGTCGAAAAATAAATGTCGAGTTCCTAAACTAAAATCCAGAGTGAATTGGAATTGATCTGACACTTCTAGTATAGTTTATCTGTCAAAAAAATCACTCCAGTTCTCCATTTCACTTCGGATTTTAGTTTTGAAAATCGAAATACAAAATGGTATACAATTTACAACATGATATTTTATGAGTAGTGAAAACCAAATCTAATTTTGAAATTTCTGTGCAAATGAAGTGATGAAAAGTAAGTAAATGCTGGTTGCCAATTTTGAGCCCACCTTGTAAGTATTTTGTTCAAATATATTCCATTTTCGTTTAAGTAATGATATATATCTGTTTTTCACAATTTGAGTGAAAAGCTGTAATGCTGGGTTTACATGCATCTGCAACTGCGGAAGTGCAGAAAAGTAAAGCGAGACGGATGAAGATTACAAAGCACAAAGGTTAAAAAGAGAGACGAATAGGATTATGGTTGCAGATGAAAAGTTATGGTTGCAGATGAACATGTTCATCTGCACCCATAATTTTTCATCTGCAACCATAACTAGGAAGTTCGTTCCCTCTCTATCAGACAAGTATGAATTTTACATCTTGTGTCTTTTTCCGATTTTCATCTGCACTTGCAGATGCATGTAAGTCCACCATAAAGGTTATCCCTAAAATATTTTTGCAGTTGATGGAGCGGCAGAAGCGCTTTTGCTATGATTTTTGCCATAGCGACAATGCAAATTTAAATAAAAATGATGCTTTTTTTAACTCGTTGGTGTGAGTATTCTCATATATCACGGTAAACTTTTGACGGCAAATAATGTCGCTCCCTCGACTGCAAACCGCTTTGGTTTGGAAGGTCCTTAATAATGCCGTTTCCTATTGTTTTCACTCGGGGAAGCACTCATTTAAAATCAAATGGAACATCCTAAATTGTTTCTATTCAGTTTAACGTAATTCCTTTTGTGTGAGTGATACACCTATGGCTAAGGCCACGCAGTCAGCGATAAGCGAGCGAGCGATTGAACGATCAGCGATTAAGCGACAAAGTCGAGCGACGAGTGGCCTTTTCGTGAGCGACATTTCTTTATCGATTAGTTGTTAAAATGCCGTTGCCAAGAGCACTACGTTTATATTTGTTGTCCACACCACCATCTGTTGCTCTTGACGCTAAGCGATAAACTAAAAATTAGAACAAGTTTGGTGACAGAGCGACGTCGTTCAGTCGCTTAAAAAAATCGCTCATCGCTCGCTCAATGCATGGCCAGTTCAATGCATTTTCATTTGTTTTAATTTTTTCATGTCGTTCAGTCGCTCGCTCGCTCGCTTATCGCTGACTGCGTGGCCTCGGCCTATGGCTCTAAAAAAAATATTCCTTGAAGAAAATTTTCTCTTTGACATTTGAGAAACATGTGTTAAGCCTTGCGCAAACCACCGCGTTGGTTTGGCCAAGGCTTTAGTGCTTCTTGAGTCGATTCTCACTTCAAATCGAGAAGCGGCTGTCACTCCTCAGAATCATGAGAAGCGATCTTTTTGCACCAATGGAACGGTTTGAGAATGCTTCTGGACGCTCCTGGACGGTTTTTTCGTCCAATGGAAAGTTTTGACCATGAGTTTTTCATGACTTCGATATAAGGCTTCAAGTGCCTTTGTTTTTGGTTATGTTGGACTTTGTTACAAAACGCTGGTCTCATTTTAGGATCGACTTAATGTTGCACTTTATTGCGGTCTGTTAGAAATAAGAATGAAATATAATTCTTAAGAAAATGTATTTCCCTAAACGAAACTCTTTTTTTTTTTTTTTTTGATAAAAAAAGGAATATTCAAAACAACAAAAAAAAATTCGAGCAACAACAATTTCAATGGTTTTCAACAGATCTACATCCCAGCTCAAGACCCAAAGTTGCTTAGGAAAAAGTTACAAAATGCAATATTCTGACAGTTCAATATTGCATTTAGGAATGACATCGTGAAGTCACGATGCATGATGGTGGATTAATATGCATCTGCAAGTGCAGATGAAAAAAGGAAATAGACACAAGCAGTCGTATTTATAATCCCATTCCAAAGTATGTCTAACTTTGGACAGCTCTTAGAACAGTGTCCAACTCCAAATCGTATTTATAAACACTTTCATCGTTGTCTAAGGAACGTCTAACTTTAGACACCGAAATTGGTTGTCTAAACTATGGCTAAAGTGGCATTTGCTACAGCAAAAAACAATTTTGTCGAACATGTTATAAAACACTGTTGAGAGCTCTAAGATCGAAAAAAATAAGTAGTTTGAGGTGCAAGGCGATGTTCATACTGGTCGATTTGTTGAAGCAACAAATCGACCAAAATGTTCACATTGTTCAACGAATCGACCACAAGCCAATACCGACAAATTGGTGTAACAGAGAAGGAGAACAAGAACACAATCGCATTTATTCGCACGAAGCTTCAACAAATCGACCAATGTGAACTTCGTCCAAAAATACTACTTTCAACAATTTAATTTATAAATTGCACAAATTTCATCGTTTTATGAGACTTTGAAAAGCTGTAACTCAAAGTCAAATCAGCTGCTTTTTTGGTCTGGTTCAAGTGCTACGCCACACTCTTTCAGAGCCATTTTGTTGTTGCACTCGTATATCAAAACACAAAAAATGGTACTGCACGGATATATCATGAACGCCGCCATTTAGTTTTTCATTCGGAGTTGACAGTTTGAGAGGATGTTTAGACAACTGTTGGAATGCATTTATAAATACGAAATTGGCTAAGGGTTGTTCAACTCTTTAGACACCGTCTAGTTGGACAGTTGTCTAAGGCCGGCCACTGACTACACAATATAACTGCGCAAACTGACTTGAGCAAAAATCAAATCGTTTTGATTTTTACACAGTTAACTGCACAAACAACCCCATTCACAACACAAATGAACTGCGCAAACTCCAATTTGCGCAGTTTTATTGTGTAGTCAGTGGCCGGCCTAAGGGTGTTCTAAGCAAATTTTATAAATACGACTGAAGATGTAAAATTCATACTTGTCTGATAGAGAGGGAAGACATTATAGGAGGCGGATGAAAAATTATGGTTTGCAGATGAACATGTTCATCAAAAGGTGGAAATAAAGCCAATTGCGTGGCAAAATGCCTACGTCATATCCCAAATACGGGCAGGAATTGTAAGGATTATGTATGTGAGCCGGTGGTTTTTCATATCTTGGTTGTAGAAAACCGGAAACTGAGTGGCTGATGAACGCTCCCCATCCAATAAAAAGAGTCTGTTTCCTGGAAAATTCTATTGTGAACAGCTGGATTTTGGATCAGTTGTCGAAGCTGTCAAGTGTCTGTCAACCGTCAATTTAACCGCGTATTCTTTGGGACTTTACAAGTAATTTGTGCATTTTTAAACAAAATAATTTATGTGTGTTAAGAACTTATTATGAAATTCGTAATTGAAAGTTCTAGTAAAACATCAGGGAGATCTGGGCAAATACTCCACCCTGAAATTGAAACATCACTTAAAACTCCGCTTCTCATTCAGTGCACAAAGGTTAGGTATAGCTATTCACTTTTATTTACAAATTTACAAATTTTTGAGTATTGTAGGGGGGAAGTATACCACATTTAAGCCATGAAGTATTTAATTACATCACAACTGATGCACCAGTGCTGCTCCTATCACTTTCAAACATAACATACATGGCTGAAGCTTTGAAAATCTACAAAAAAGGTGTATCGGCTTTTGTGGGCTTCCCGAAATCATTGAGCATTCTAACCATAAGAGATGTTTGTGAAACAACACCTTCGGGTTTCAATGACAAAGACATCATTCCATTATTTACACGGCGTGGAAAGGAACCTCTATCTCCACATACGTAAGTACGACCATTTTACGGACAAATACCTAGTTTGTCTAAATTCATTTATGCAGATACATGGAGCTAGTAGAAGAAATATCCCCTCACATTTACGTTGGGCTCTACGATGCTGATACAAACGAAGAAAGCTCAAAAAAGCGTCTACAAAAATCTGTAGAAAGAACCGAAGCGTTCTTCAAGTATTGCTATGAAAAGCATGTATCCTCAACAAGATTTTCGAAGAACTCAATATTTGGTAAGTACATATTTTGTTTCCATCTATCCTAGAATTTCAAGGAAAATTTGATTCTTAAAGCACCTATTGTCGGTGGATTCAACAAATTTTCGAGGTCAATTTCGATAAAAAAGGCAGAAGAAAAGGATCAAGTTGCGGGCTACGTTCTCGATGGGTTCCATAACAACGGTCTTGGGGCCACAACTGTAAATCGAGAGCTCTTACTGGACATAGTTGGACATTGTATAAGTGAACTCAATGCAAACAAGCCGAAGATTATGCCTGGTGCATATACCCCATTGGTAGTCGCAGAACTTACACGTTTGGGTGTTGATATTTTCGACACATCGTATGCATATCTAGCTACAGCAAATTACAAAGCACTTACCTTTAACTTTGACCTCTCAGCGAACACACAATGCAAACCATTTTTGGAAATTTCAGATAAAAGGTAAAACACAATTGATTATCAAGAATCCTGAATAACAAGTGCTTTTGCAGTTTAAAGGAGGATTTTACCCCATTTATTGAAAACTGTAAGTGTGAGGCGTGTAGACAGCACACCAGAGCTTATGTTCACCACTTGTACAATACCAGAGAGCTGCTTGGACCAATTCTCCTCATGATGTAAGTTTGATGGGCATTATTGGAAATGTTCAGACACAAGTTAGTTTTATTTTCAGACACAACCTGCATCATTACATGGAGTTTTTCCGTTCCATCCAATCAGCTGTCGCTAATGATTGTTTGCCAAATCTGATTGATTTGTTAAGACTTCAAGGCACAGAAGATGAAGTTGACTACAGTATAAAAGAACTGCCTAAATTTGTAAACAAAAATGACGACAAGAAAGCAATGTTCAGAGAAATGGCAACAACTCAATGTTAACTTTGGTTTCTGTATTTAAGACAAAGATTTTTACGACTCTAGCTCATATAAATAGTTATAAATTAATTCGTATACTTTTCCACTTTCATTTCTTATTTTGTTAATAATAACGTCTTCGGTAAGATTGTTGAATAACTCGCTGTCTGAAATAACAAAAAGAAAAAAGTTTTATTATCGAGTCAAACGATTGTTTATGAAAGTCTGAAAAGGAGGGGCAGAACAATGAAACAAATTTTCATTTGCAAAATTGATGAAACACAAAAAAGGTGAGCTCCTTTACTTAGTGAGGTAAAGATGACTTCGCGCTAGGCAGAGATAGTCAACAAATATTTCTGGTTAATTTGAACTCTTGATTATATAAGGAACGATCTCGACAAACATAGGCTTATTATGAAACGATGTAATACTTACCACCGACGGGAATATAACCACTGAACTCACAGCAAGCCACATTTAGCTCTGCTAAATCTTTAACATTGCAATGATTGGCCCTTGCGTATACAAAAAGTTTAATTCTTTTCATATTTTGCATTCTATCTGGAGTTATGAAAAGGTTATGTGGTATGTTTTGCTTGCATAAGAATTGAATGAATTGGTAGATCATTTTAACAGTCGAATGCATGTTGCTTTCATCTATAATATAACAGATAGCTTCTGTTGGTAGTGACTTCTGCAATCTGTAAGTATTGTTTTTCCCGATAGGTTCAAGCGTCTAAGAAAAGTAAAACAAATTGATTACAACAACTTAGTCCTTCTCGATTGTTACTTACCGCCTTGTCGACGTACAAATCATGATCAATGTGCATGAGATGAAGATGTAGATGATTTACAGATGCCAGCGCTCCAGGGCTGTTGTAACCGATTCGAAAGCCTGGTTCATAAGTTGACAGGAGGAACTGTACGGAGAATTCTATTGCGATTTCTGTTAAGCACTGGGGATGAGATTTCTCCAAATCGGGACATATCAGTGAATGGTAGCTTGTCAAAGGGCTTTGGTTAACAACAAACGTCACTATACTATCTTTGAATGGAACTTCTAGCAGTTTTTCAAATAATTTGATTTTGTTAAAGTTGAAATTATTGGGATCAAAAGGAGCACACAGGGATGGGATAGCTTGAGGAGTACGTCGCAGTTTACATCGATCTGGGTTCAACTAAAAGGCAAAATATTCATAAAACTAAAATCATAAATTTTTCAGAATAACGTGTCAAACCTCTGCGTAAAAATTACACTTCCCCTCTAAACGTTTTTTATTTAAAACGTTTAAGTTATATCGAAAAACACCGGGTTTGTTTTCCAACTCTTTCCATGTTTTCTTTATGACACTCAGATGTAGTTCGTTATTCATTTTTATAAATATTAACAGGGAATAGTGTAATAACCTTTTTAATAAAGAACCAGAGAGAGAGACAATTTAAAATCGAGAAGATTTTTTAGAAGCAAGTAAAAAGTTTGTTGTTTCCCTTCATGGTTAAAATGGGGACGTTTCAAGGTATGGAATATCGGTTTGTTGTTGTTGTTAAACAGCTGATGAACAGTTCTGTCAAAATAATAATTGGCTCGTTCATTGAGCACGTGTTATCCACAGGGTAGGTAGTTCTAGGTTCTACTCCATGAACGAGGAACTAGTCCAAAAAAAGTATTTTAATTTTTTTCTGTTTTTTTTTTTTTTTAAAGAATATTAATTAAGAACAAAGAATACAAGAATATTCAGCCATAGTGAAATCATTCCTCTCGAAAAAGATCCCATTTCACTTTTCCCTTTTATTATGAGTTTGGGGGGAAAAATTTTCCATGCTCGAAAAATTTCCATTGTTATTTTTCCACCGTGAAAATGTGAAAACGTTGAGAGCAATTTATCTCACTTATTTTTGTGAGGCGAACAAGCGAACAGTAAAAGCGAAAAAATTGTAGGTCTGGAGTTTTGTTGAGTTAAGACTCACAATAGCTTTTAAAATTCCGGGCGAACAAAAGCTGTTCATAAACGCTCCGGTCTTGTTATTTATATTCGAGCCATGGTGTATATTTTTTTGCATTTGGAATTGAATTCCCGCAAGGCCCATATCATTCAAATGGAGGGACACTTTTGGAGTTTTCGATGCATTTTTCTGCAGCAACTGCCATGATAAAATAAAATGAAATAATAAGTTAAATTGCAAATGCAATGAAGATAGATAAAAAGTAAAATTTAATAAAATAATACGAAAAATAAAAAAATAAAAAATATATGTATATGTGACTGGGATATGAACCTGAAACGCGGAGGTTAAAATGTAATAAAAGGCTGACCTGCTAAAGTGCTAGAAGATTGCACCACCCAGCAGATAATTTACAGCAATTTTTTACTTTAAATATACAAAAATAAACGAAAATATAACTAGTTTAGAAAAGATGAGAATGAGATAAGTATGTTTTTAAAACTACTCAAAATACACTCAAACGGAAACGAAAAATAAAAAAAATCAATTTCTCACCAAACACTGCGGTGATCAACACGAAACACAAATTAAACTAATTTTCTACGAAAAATGCAGAAACTAGACAAAATAGAATTATATTGATCACTTCACATCACTAAAACAAACAACAAAGGTATTAAAATCAAGCAAAATACCATTGCGTTAATTTAGCTATGTGAAATTTTCACAGAGCTAAATTAACGCAAAGCAAATAAACACAAACCAGCGCTGCCACTGTAGTATAGTGTTCTCAAACTTATGTAGAATTAGCGCTAAACGACCAGACTCTTCTGCGTTTTTCAAACCGTTTTTCTGACATTTGTCATATTTGAAGTCCATGTGCATGTGCACTTGGGAGCTAAAAAAAATCGGAAAAATCTGCATTCGCTGATGTGAGCTTTCAAAGACCAGTATCCGTATCCGCGTCAAAAGATTTCAATAAGTATAAATCCGTAACATTCCTAGTGAAATATTAAAAAACATTCTGTATATAAAAGACTTATTTTAGATTAAAAAAGTTCTTTCGAATTTAAAAAAAAAAGCTGGGATCAAGAAGGGAAGGCATGGTTGTACATAGAATACAATGCTTTCGTGTACACACTTGGACATAAAATTGTGGAAAACAGATAACTTTTGAAAGATTTTATTTGTATACAAATATACATACATATTTTTAAACTAATAAAAAAGATATGAAGAGATGAATGAATCCGAATTACGAAATGCGCTTGAGTGCGTTGTTTTTTAACTAGGCTTTGATTAAGAACTGCTCTTCAAGTTTCTTCTTTGGAGTATATGGGTTATGGGCAGGATCAGCATTTAAACTAAAAGAAAAAAGTAAGTAAAAATATATATAACAATGTACATTTAAAAGAAACGTATGGATTTTATTGATAAAATAAATAAATTAAATAGTGTGGCGCAATCGAGCAGGGAGCACAGCGTCTACCAACGCTTTCGACGAATTTTTACTACACAGGAAATATAAAAAGTGAGGAGCTAACGTAGTTGAGATGGTATTTTATTTAGTCGGCTCTTAGAAATGAAATTAATTCAGTCAAATGATATGATATTTGTTTGATGTTTTATCGGTAAAAGCAAAGAAGCTTTCAGAAAGGTAGTTATCCTCATGGTAGGCTACTGTGGTGTATGAGTACTATTTTTTTTTTGCCAAACAATCATTAAAAACAATAATAGGTGTGTTCGTTGAACTTTACATTTGACAAGCCTATGAGTTGTCAAAAAATGTTATGAGTTTTCCAGTAGTCAAAAAGTGCTAAACCACAAAATCAACACACATTCCTGTCATTTGAAAAATATACATACGCTATTTGACAGCCCTGTTCATTATCGAAACTCACCCCAGCAATGACGGCGAGTTAAGGGAACTGGATATGAACGATTACCCCAGTTTTAACATGCAGACAAGCTAAATAAAAGGTCTGTTTCTTTACTTTGTGCACAGAAATTCACAATCTGTCAAATTTTAAGGAGTGGGGGTAAAATTCTCTCAGAAATGGTCAGAAACTCTCTGAAAGAGCGTAATTGTCTCAAAAGTAAAGAAACGGTCCTTAACAAACATTCGCAGCAGCGCTTGGAAAAACGTCTGTTTGACAGTTGTTGTATTTGTTTTGGCTGTGCACGATTTCTGCCCACAGAAATTTAGGTGGCAGAGATTCGCAGGGTGGGGAAATTTTTTACTATCTCGTGAGCACTCTCTTTTGTGCACTGCTACGAAAAATCGCTGTGCTGGAACGACATTTGACTGACTTTCACCGACTTTCGGTGCATTTCGTGTGAATTTTCAGTAAAGAAACACACCTAAAATGGACAAGGTTTGGCAAACCTTTATGGTCACCACAAATCGTATTTTGAAAAAGTATTTTTTGATTACTGCTTTTGCCCTCATCCAACTCGCCCTGAAGTAGCACCAAATGACAGGGATGTGGCGATTCCGTTTAGTATTTTCTGAGGACCGAAAACCCTGTTTTTTGACAACTTATAAGGTTGTCAAGCAACCCAGGGTCAAAGCTGAGTAAAGTTCTACGAATGAGCTTGTTAACAGAGGACGAATTATCGCATACGAGATCGAGTAATACGTGACGGAATTGTGTGTTTTGGCATTACTTCATGAGTTATCGAGCATTATAAATTAAACAATAACAAAAAAAATTCGTTACTGTCTTGGTTTTTTGTCCTGGAGTTATAATTTGTTTACAAATACTAAAACCTAAAAAGAAATAAATTTCTTTAAAAGCATGTTGAATAATCGTGAAGATCAACCTCAACTCCAAGTTCGCGTTTCGACCAGGTACGGCTATGGACTCATCAGTTAGATGTTGCCGTACCCTTCTAAAACGTAGACTTTGTTCGGATTACACCGACACTTTTTTTCCAAATTAATTAAATGTTTTCAGCACAACGTTCACCAATCTTGTGAAAAGAGTTGCAAATTTCAATGTGCGACATCTAAAATTTTACCCGCATTGATCAAAATTTTATGAATTAAAAATTTATAGGATTTTGGTGAAACAAAGTACTGGATTACCGATTTGTAACTCTAAATTGCAAGTAAATTGGTTGTAATTTTTTCTTTGGTGAAATAGGCTACGTTTATAGACGAACGTTTACGTGTAATTTTTTCAAAAAGTTTTCTTCTTTAATAATATAACAAAAATGTTTTTACGACGAAAGCATAGCATAGCAGCGATAATAGCCAAAGAAGATGGTATTTTTACATTATATTTCTTTTTCACATTGATGTTTATAGCGCAACCAACGTTCAACAATATTGTGAAAAAATATTTGGAATTCAAAAGTTGTCCTTGATCCCCCGCCGCGGTGCAACAAGAGTATTGAACAATTGTGATCAACAATATATTTTTTTAAATTCTAACCGCCAAAATTGTGATCAAAAATTGATAAAGTTGTTTCTAAGTTAAGGCCGTCCAAATACCTGAGGTCCATCAAAACATTTGTGTCTATAGCAATCTTCTTTAAACTACATTTTATATAATTGTAGCTTTAACCGTGTAATAACTAACCTGTAATAACTAATGGCTTCTTCACACTTGACATTGTACCACCAATCGCAGGCGAATTCTTTTTGGTTGAATATTGTTCCATTGGTACAGAGGAACGATGCTCCCTGATGACCTTCCCTTCCATCGTGACAGACATGATAAGCCTTTAAAAAGCAAATTAAATTTTGAATATATATATGTACTAACGTTTGTTTGCTTATTCTTACTTGACATCCAGTTTCCACATTGGCGTACATTCCGGGGGTTGCAGGTACATGACTGCAGTCGAAATTAGTATGTGGCACTTCATGATAAAGGGGATAATCGACACCGGGAACTCCAGGAACTTTACTTAAGTCCTGCTTCTCTTCCTTTCGTCGTTCTTCGTAGCTCTTTTCAGGGTGAAACAAGGTTCCGAATGTCTGTAAAAATGTAAGCTCTTGTAAAAAACTATAAATAAGACATAAAACACAAGAGGTTGAGGGTTTGAGATTAACTAATAAATAAATATCTGATTGAATATAAATATCACACTCATTATTTGTGTGATATTTATTGCACTATTTGTTTGATTTATTTATCTGACCCCATTCATGATCTTTACTACCTAACCAATTGTATAAATTATCGCCGATCAAAAATAATAATAGTCTGCTTTGATTTGAACTTTTCCATCTTATGAATGAATCATAGTCGAAGCTGTAAACCGTGCAAGGCAGTTACTAGCTTTCTGGTATGAGGGTACGGGTGCAGTGTTACATAAGCGGTTTCCATATCATCCAGACAAAAAAAATTATATAATCGAGTTCGCGCACGCCAATCTTTTTCTCATAAGAAACTGGTTCAATCGAAAATTATAACTAAGCTAAGTACATCAACGTCATGATCTTGTTACAATGCAGAGCTCAAGCTTGATGGTAAAGAGTTCACCAATCTTTTCGTTTTCAAATACAGTTTGATACATTTGTGGTGCACCCATAGACAAAAATTCAAAAATACTTACGCAGTGCCAGCCTATGGCTATGGGCTATGGCCAATGGCTTGGCGGCAATTTTAGGTCAAAAGAGATTGTAGTTGATTGATTATACTTTTTTTTTTCAATTCGTCAATTACTTTATTATTCTTTAATTAATAGGCTTTTTAATAGCGCAGCTTAGGCACAAAGAGGTTTGATAGGATGTTTAAATGATTTAAAGAACTGACAAATACGTCGAATTATTTAATTACCAGACCACAAAGAATTGAAAAAACATTTAAAATTCGTAGGCTGATAAAAGTCATTGTGTAAGTTCAAAAATAAGTCTTTAGTCAAGATGCTTTCTTTCACTTACTTGAATCTCTACCGAAGCCACAAATCCAAATACGAAAAATAATGCAAGAGCGAATATTGTCTTAGATTCCATAGTTATGCAATTCATCTAATAAATATCACTTTAGCAACGAAACACGAACGCAAAGAAGTACCAAAACCAACTGTTGCAGAAGCTAGACAACTTGGATTTGAGGCGACACAGCTCGATTTGGTAAGGAGGTGGTAAAACTTAATGTGGGGGAATTATAAGTATGTGCTAGTAAAGTTTTTGTCTAAATCGCAAAAAGATTGTTTTAATCTTTTGTGGACCAAAATGCTTTCACTTGGAAAAAAGTGTTGGGTGCGATATTTTTGGTTTTTAGTCTAAGATAGGAGTTGAGGAGTGCAATTGGAGTGTTTCATAGAAGGCTGTTACTTTTTGTGTGCTTTATTGAACTCTATAGTTAAATGAGGAGGTCATAACCCGGTAGAATGAAATATTTGGGAAATTTGCCAACTACTACCTGGCTAAGATTGAGGTAGTTGCAACTATTTTATGTTAATAAAAGTGTAATACAACGAAGGACAAAACAAAGCCCCGTGATCAATCAGGAATGTATAAAGTAAAGTGGGAAAAATGTTGTGCATTGAAAAACAGAGGAGTTTGCTTTAAAGAGCAATGATTACTCTCGGAGAACTGACCAATTCCTCGCTTGAAAGAACTTACTTACTTACTTAGGTGGGCATTACAGTTCGGGGTGAACCTGGGCCTCAACCAACATCCTTCTGTAACGACTTCGATTTCGGACGAGCTCTCTCCAGTTTTGCACTCTACGTCGGTTGAGGTCTTCATCCACTTGATTACGCCACCCAAGACGAGGTCTTCCCATTCCGCGATTTCCCTGCAATGTGCTTTCGAAAGCCCGACGAGCCGGAGCGTTTGGGTCCATCCGCTCTACATGGCCCAACCATCGTAGCCTCGCGATGGGTACTCTTCTGGCTATGCCCATGTCGCGGTACAGCTCATACAGCTCGTTGTTGTATCTTCTTCTCCACACATTGTCTTCGCATACGGGACCAAAGATCATTCGGAGAATTTTTCTTTCGAAACGACCAAGGCTTTCCTCATCCGCTTTCGATAAGGTCCATGCTTCCACGCCGTAAAGCAGGACTGGGTTTGACCGACTTTTTTTTGGAAAATTTGTAGTTAGGGTCTTGGGCAGCCTACAGAGAGATTTATTCGGTATCGGGTCTCTAGGTCTTGCAGTTTAACTTGTATGGTGATACTTATTTCGCTCGAGAACGGCTCTAACGATTTCGATTAAATTTTGTGTAAGAGGTTATAGAGTTTGGTTGTTTTCCTATGATGTAAGAAAAATTATAAAAAGCCTAAAAACGATACCCTCCTCCCATTGTACTTTTTTGTTTAAAATTGTTTAAAAAAAATTTGCGGATCAGCATTTGACAAATTTTAGTTTTTAAAATTTTTGATGGTTATTTTTTTTTAAATTTGACGTTTTTTTAAATATTTTCAAATTAGATCTTCAATTTTTTTAAAATCTGTGGTCGAAAAATCTTTTTAATCTTGAGACTTCAATACTCAATATTTTTTTTGCGTAAATGAAAATACAAACTGGTTTGAAAAAACTGGTCTAACAATTTTGATTAAATTTTCAGCTTTTAAATGTATTAAGAACTGCCAAGAAGTGTCATTTTTACATTTTCGCTTACAATTTTTGGAATATATGTATAATTAAACATTTATTTGAATATTTTATTCAATTTATTTTCAATTTTCATAATTAATTTCCAGTTGGCAATCCTGTACCACCAAGTATATATACAAGTATAAGTATTAAGGGGGACGCTGGTCTAGAATTTTGAAGAAACCGAAATTTTTTTTTTGTCTGAAAAGGTACTTTAGGGTCATAAAAATAACATACCAAAGGATGGATGCCGGCAAAAATGTCTAAATGCCCAAACTTTCCATTCTGCGGCAGTGCCCCTCTGGTATGCCGTATGATTTTATAGTATTTAAAAATTTAAACGCGTTTTTCTCAAAATCACTTTTTTTTGACTGGCCGAAAACATAACTTGAGCAAATCTTCACCGATCTATGCGAAATTTTGACAGTACGTTCAAAATACCTTTCTCCAGAGCCGTACGTAGGATTTTTTTTCTATGTTGCATAGTTTTTTTTTAATCAACAATTTTGTCGCATTTTTTTTGTGAAAATTTGAATTTTTTGTTCAAACGTACACCATTTCGCGAAAAAACAAAATATCGAAAAAATCCTACGTACGGCTCTAGCTGTTGTTATAAGGAAACTACAAAATTTCGGGATTTTGTTCCAGGATCAAAATTAAGGAAGTTACACTTTCGGCCATGGACCCATCTAAAAAATGAAGTGCCTCCGAAGAAATGCTGAACAACCGCCATTTTGAATTTAATTGACATGAAAAAATTTGTATTTGTTTATTAAGACTTAAATTATAAAACCTCTTTCACAGATTTTCGATTGATCTCTTTGTTGAGTCACAAAAAATTCATAAATTATGCCCATTTTTTCACGCTCTAGACCAGCGTCCCCCCTTAAGAGCGGATATTGAAATCCTCTATTCAGCCTTAAGGTTTTAATACTGTTCATAGCACACAATCGCAAGTTCATGCCTATTTTTTAAAGTTGTTTTAGTATTTTCAATTTCCCAAAAATATTGTCCCGCAACCATCCGGAAACTAGTCATAAAATATACTCCAAAACTCACTTTGCGAAAATATCTAAGGAGACAAAGAAAAAACTTGGTGATCTTTGATTCTTAAAGCTCTCTGATTCTTATACAAATTAAAATATTTTGCTGAGTATGCCAATAATTTTGTGCGAGTAATTGAGTTATTCTACGCTAGTTATTTTATTTCTTTGAATGTGGACAGATATAATGTTGTCAAATTTATTGCATTTGATACAAAATAAGACAACCATTGAAGGAAAAAAATATTGGCATGTTTGTAAAGGTTAACAAGTATATGCTTAAAATTTAAAAAGCCTTGTGTGCTAATAATTATGTGCGGGGCTGTACACAAATTTGTATGATCTTTTATCTTTTAAACCAATCAGAAATAAGCCCATATTGCCTTTTGGATTCTTTGCAAAATGTTGTCGTACGTCTTGGTTTATTTTAAAAAATGTGACTATTAAAAAAAAAACATGTCTTTGTGAAGTATTTTTCTACAAAACTGTCTGTCAATTTTCAAAGACGATTTAAGTAATCAGAGAAAATATAATTTTACTTACATATACTTATATATACGCAGTAAAAATCACTCCTGGCTCACAAAACATTTTACTTTACTTCATATTTTTTCTCATAAAATATCTTGTCTTTGAATATGTTTTTAATGACAGTCTAAAAAAGAGAGAGAGAGAGAGAGAGAGAGAGGTGTTTACTGGTTGGTTTTGTACTTTTTAAAAGTGTTTTTCTAGAAAAACTTCCATTCTTTTTTTATTTCTCAAAATCTAAGACATTTATTCACAAAAAAACTTCACAGAACTTAAACTTAAAAAAATTTTGTGTTGTCTTTGGAAAGTACATTTAAAATTTTGAAAGTTCCAAAAAAGATCGTCCTCATAGTCAAAAGTTTTAATTTCCTACTGTTTTCTAGGCTTGAGCTCTTCAAGAAATTGTTTTTTTGTACATCTCTAATAATTGTTACTTCAGTTTAAATATTTTCCTTAAAACTCACTTTATGATTTAAAAACAATTTAGGCTTTTAAGCCTGCCAACGCAGAATGATTCACAAATACATAACTGAATCCTTACCAAAATCGTGGAACTTCTTTTGCCGGTCAATTATTGACTGAGAATTTTCTGTAAAACTCTATAGCATACTAAATAATTTAGAAATGTGCGGAAAACAACAACAAGAAACTTTTTTCGGAACCCAATCTGTTGTTTGTCAGCCATAAGCCTTGCGCAAACCAACGCGGTGAGTGCGTGCGATGCGATTGCGTTAAGTCAAATCCCTATGTAATCTGGTGGACGTTTGACTTAATGCATAGGGATTTGACTTAACGCAATCGCATCGCACGCACTCACCGCGTTGGTTTGCGCAAGGCTTATGGCTGACGAACAACACGTTCTCACCGCGTTGGTTTGCGCAAGGCTTTAACCATTGAAATTTCTATTAAAATTGAAAGAACATTGAACTTTCTCCATAACAATAAAAAGTGTGAGTATCACCTTTGAGTTTGTATACATAGAGTAACCACGCTAGCTTGCGTTAAGACGTCGATAGATGTCACCAAGTGAATAAATCGACAGACCAGAGAAATCCACAATAGACCAAATTTTCACATTACGGCAGATCTTGGAAAAAAACAAAAACACAACTCAAACATCAAAACCAGAGGAACAATCTTTCAAAAGTCTTAACAATTACTCGCCTACGCAGACGATATTGACGTAATGGGATGAAAAAAGCGTTATATCATAGAAGTATATGCTGTCATCTAACAAGGACACCGAACATCGACAAATAAGACAAAATGTCACCATAGACATACATAACTCCGAGGTAGTACAGAACTTCGTCTACCTAGGATCCGCTGTAGACACGGACAACAACATCAGTGCGGAGATCAAACGGAGAATAACTCTTGCCAACCATTGCTTCTTTGGGTTAAGAAAGCATTTGAGAAACAAAACCCTCTCCAGAACAACCAAATTAGCCATGTATAA
The DNA here is from genome assembly GCA_914767635.1 of Melanostoma mellinum. Lineage (NCBI taxonomy): Eukaryota > Metazoa > Arthropoda > Insecta > Diptera > Syrphidae > Melanostoma > Melanostoma mellinum. The sequence goes on along the minus strand of OU612058.1, from coordinate 158,238,048 downwards.
GACCTTGATGATCCAAGTCCTGCTTTGCGGCGCTGAAGCATGGACCTTATCGAAATCGGATGAGGAAACCCTTGGTCGTTTCGAAAGAAAAATTTTCCGAATGATCTTTGGTCCCGTATGCCAAGACAATGTGTGGAGAAGAAGATACAACAACGAGCTGTATGAGCTGTACCGCGACATGGGCATAGCCAGAAGAGTACGCATCGCGAGGTTACGATGGTTGGGCCATGTAGAGCGGATGGACCCAAACGATCCGGCTCGTTGGGTTTTCGAAAGCACATTGCAGGGAAATCGCGGAAGGAGAAGACCTCGTCTTAGGTGGCGCAATCAAGTGGATGAAGACCCCAACTTACTTACTTAGAGTACAAAACTGGAGAGAGCTCTCGTGAAATCAAAGTCGTTATAGAAGGATGTTGGTTCAGGCCCATGTTCACCCCGAACTGTAATACCCACCTAAGCAAGTAAGTAAACCTACTCGCTCCTGGTCTTTTAATTTACAAGTGTCTCTAAACCAACTAATTAATTTCGACTCAAATCTTTTGATATTTAATTTCGCTTTAAAGAAAGCCATGAGATAGAGAATACAAAACAAGTGGCTGTTTCAATTCTGTATGTCTGCCCGTGCATACTAAAGACCTCGATTTGTTACTTTTCAAATTTGCAGTGAGGGTCTTTGGGGCAGCTTCAGAGGGGTTTATTGTGGTATTGAGTCTCTAGGTCTTACCATTCAACTGTTTTATTTTGCTCGAAAACGGCTCCAATAATTTCGATTAAGTTTTGTGTAAGAGATAGTTTTTGGTTGTTTTTCTTATGATGTTAAAAAATTATGTTTTTCATAAAAGCGGTACCCCCCATAGCAATTTTATATAGAAGAAGTCCAAAATTGTTTAATTGCGTATCAACAAGTATTGTAAAGTAGGTATTTTTTTTTTTAAATTGATTTTTTTTTTAATATTTGATTTTATTATATTTTCAAATATTTTGTCGAAACTTCTACCGGCAAGATCTTAGAACTTTCTTTTTACATTTTCGGTTAAAAACTTTGGAATATTTAATTAATTTTTTTTTTATGTTGTGTGTGATATCATTCAATTTTTGAAATTAATGTGCAGTTGGCAATCCTGTACCACCAAATACGCTATGAAGAGCGAATATTGAAAACTTCCAAGTTTTCACAAGTTTGTGATTCCTTTTAGTATTTTCAATTTCCAAAAATTATAGTCCCACAACCCTCCGGAAACTTTGATTTTAAAGATTTCTGATTCTAATACAAGTTAAAATATGTGTACCTACAGAAATTTATTTGATCTTTTCATTGTGTTAAATTAAACTATTCACAAATAAACCCATACAGGCATTTGAATTCATTGCAAAATGTTTTCATAATTTACGACAAGATTCACGCCAAATCTGGCTGATTAAAAAAAACATGTTTCTGTGAAGTATTTTTCTAGAAAATTCTCTGGGTGTTACTGCTGCCATTTATAATTTTCAAACCATTTTAAAGATTCACTTCGACAAATGCATAGGTACTTTTCAAGCCTGAAAAATAATTGTTTGTAAGATAAATACCTGGAATCTTTTTTTAAGTTTTATAGGTGGGCCCACAGAGTTCTATTATTTTTCAATGAATTTTTACAGACGATTTACGTTATCATAGTAGAAAATATGATTTTGCTTACAGCTTTATCCGCAGTAATAATCCTTCCTGGCTGACAAAACATTTTACTTTACCCCATTTTTATTCCCATAAAATATCTTGCCTTTTATTATGTTTGTCATGAAATGTTCCTCAGGTTGGACAGCTTAAAAAAAGTTGGATATGGAGAGAGAGAGAGAGAGAGAGAGAGAGAGAGAGAGAGAGAGAGAGAGAGAGAGAGAGAGAGAGAGAGAGAGAGAGAGAGAGAGAGAGAGAGAGAGAGAGAGAGAGAGAGAGGGAGAGAGAGAGAGAGAGGGAGAGAGAGAGAGAGAGAGAGAGGCTTACGGGTCGGTGAATAATTACTAAATAATTACGCTCGACCATGAAAAGCCCTTTCTTACTTAACCGTTCGGAATCGGTATAGAAATTATAGCTCATTTGAAATACTTTATTTTTTTTTACTTCTGATAGGTATTCGAAGAAAAACCGAAATTCTGGCCAATCAGAGTCCGAAAAAAGCTAGATTGTCTGAAAAACTCAATGCGTTGAATGCGCACAATGCCCATTAGAAAAAACATTTTTACACCTTTGACAGGCTATCAATATTTACTGACTTATGTGGGCTTCCATTGGTAAAAAGAATCAATCATTTTTGACTCAAGTTTGCCAAAATAGTGATTTTGACACTATTTGCGATCCATTAGCCAAAAATAATTGATTTTTTTTAATTTCCGATCAGTTTTGCATATCCCGAATTCCGATCTTAAGAAGGATCTACCTCTTAATACACCAACAGCAACACAATTAACTGCCAGCTTGATAGACACTACTTTCGCCGAAAAGAAAAAGTCAATGATAAAAAAAAATTGTTCGTCATCGTGTTCCATTGACAAACAAAAAAATAAATAAAACTTTCCACTCGCCCTTATTTCGATGCGCGCTCGCTGAACAAATTCATCACTCCACAGACCACCTGTTAACTTGTTTATTTTGATATATTTACCCTCCAAAACGTTTCTCATCCTTACTTGCTTCAATAAGAATAAGTACTTTGGTAAATTTTAATTCTCTTTAAAAAAATTGGCATAGTTTTTGATTATTTTCAACCTGTGAAGCCAGCAAAGTTCATAAATTCATGTGTAATCGAATTGATATCAACTTGGTTCGTGTCAATGAAAACTTTTATCTACCACTCTTCTATCAGAACCTCAAACCTTCATGCATTTTTAGAGAAAAAGGTTTGGTATGACAACTCCCAAAGTGACATTTTGATTTCCCCCCATTTGCAAAGGTGTTGAATTTGTGTTATGTTTTGTGTGTGGTTCCAAGTGAAATTAATTGAGGTTTTTTGTTTAAATAAAGAAAACTCTTAAAATAGTGCAGTCAATAATAAATAAAACAACGTTTTTCGTTTCTTTTGTTTATATTTTCTTCATTTTTATTTCGTCACAATTCTCACTTCGTCTTGAATTAAATGTACGCCGATTTTTGGTAAATTTTATGTGTTCTTTATGCAATGTGTGTTTTCTTTCTTTTTTACAACTAAATTTCTAGTGAAGCGCGTTAATAATACAAAATGAATAAAAAAGAAAAATGTTACGATGTGCAACAGAAAAATGGCCGACGCCACTATTTCTTCGTGGGGTTGATTTTACCTTATTTGTTAAAACATAAACCTCTTCAATTACTCATGGAACTATGTAGCGATTTGCTTGGTTGCAGGAGGAAAATTGTGTCATTTAACAAAAACCAGATCTAAACAGGGAAGGTTTTTCTTTTGTCCATCAGTCTGGTAGTTTCCGCAAAAAGGGGGTCAATAACATTTTAATTGGATGGACAACAAGAAAAGACGATAATTAGTTATGTTTTTTTGTTGAGCTGTTGAGCATAGTGCGCTCGGAATGAACAATTCGTTTCCGCTCGTAAGCGAAAAGAAAATACAGAACTAAACTACCTATGCTGATTGTTGAGTCATACAAGGTATGCACAACGCCCCCTAAAAGGTATCACCAGAAAATGTTTATTATCGCCAATGTTTGCTTTTCAAAACTACAGATAGCCATTGAAAGTATCTGTTAAGCTGGCAGAAAGATTAAAATCAAAGGAAAAACGGAGATAGCTACATCCAGAAAAACCAGGTGATGTCTAAATGACGGCCAAGCAACAGGTTTTTTCCTCGTTTCGTTTTTTCTTTTTGACATAAAAAGCCGGCTCTTCGCATTTTGCATTGTGCGTACCTAGAGTAAAATAATTTTAGATTGGCAAATCTGAGGTTGTTTTTTTTTTTTTTGTTCGCACTTAACCACAGTCCTCGCCACTCACTGGGTATCGTTTTTTTTCGTGATACTAGAATCAAGTCTTACAGTCTTTGTCTTTTAAGACTTTCTGGGACATTTGTCGGTCTGCTGCAGATGTGGGTGTTTCTCTCTGAATATGATAAATTCGATGTTTACGAATCAAGTTGGATGAAGAATAAACCAACTTTCTCTTTGCGATAAGTGTACCTACTGAACGATCATATTTCACTCATGTTCCTTGCGGCAAAAAACGATTTTGGTAGGAATGTGGCTTGAAATTTATTTTGAAGTGGACCTCAAGCGAAACCTACATACCTACCTACCTAGTAGTAGAAACTCTTAGCGGGTGGTTGATAGTATTTCATTGTTGGAATAATTCGGGTGTTTAGGGTTATTTAAAAACCAAACAAGAGTACTGTAAGTTTTTTTTAGAAATATATTTATATGAATGTAGCTATTCCATGATTTTATTTTTGCTTTACTGGTCGCACAGGGTGGGTACGGGTTGGTTCCGAGTACGACTTCGTTGTACACCTCCCGGTGACTTATTTGTTCCCTCCATCAAACACCTTTCAACTGTATTTAAAAATAAGGGCTATAGAATGAATACATTAGTTTTATTGCGCAATGTCTTAAATTTTACTTTCTGGCCTATTTTGCATATAAAATATTTTTACCTTTTTCTCTTTTTTGGTAATCTTCTGGAGTTTCTTGGGTTTGACGTTGTTTTTGAAAAAAAGTAAAATATTCTACATACATTGCCTTCTATTTATACCAATAAAGAATAAGACAATTGTTACAGTGCAATTTCCAAACATTTTCATTCGCTTCCTTGATGGTCATATAATATGTGTAGGTTCATATTCGGTTTGCGAACTAACTTAAGCACGTGCTTGATATGTTTATTTCTGTGTAGGATTTTGTTGAATATGTTTTTATGTTAAAACAAATAAATTAATAGGCAAGGATTATAATCTCGGGGAGGGCCGGGCATTTGCGTATTTGTATCATCCATAACCTGAAGGGAATAAAGCGCGATAGTAAGAAGATAAGTTGAAGTATTCAGGTCAAACATATATTCTTCAAAAAAAAAAAAAAAAAAAACACGACCGGCTCAGTTCATATTGCCATGTTCAAAGGAGAGATCCAGAGAACCCCGTTAGGAAGGCAATATCATACAATGTTCAGACACAATCGCTAAGAAACAAAAAGGATAAGGATAAAACCAAGCATTCTGCATTTGGTTGGCTTCAGACATACAACAATCCAAAACTGCGAGTCTTGCCGACACAATCTGAGGCCATCACTGCATATCCCACGAATGGATCCGTAGTGTGAGCTGTAATCACTTCTAGATCAGGATGCTCGTAGCGCCAGAAAGAAGAAGAAAAAGAAGAACCTGAGGAATTAAAACGGACTACATTTCTTTTGCCGATTCCAAACGGCAAAGTTAGACAGCTATCTATCGGAGGAGTTGCCAATTATTTACGAAAGGTAATACCTGTATAGTTGAATGCTTCTGAATGTAATCAACTACTTTCGCTGATAAAGTAGTTAGTCGTTCTGTTAATTATCTAATAGGAAGTACCTACTAAAAATTACTTGGCTGGTCCACTGTCAACGGCTGTAGAGTATTGTTAGTCTTTCTATTATTCAATTAAAAAAGTTTAAGTCTTCTTCAAATTTTATTCATATGCCTTGAATTTCGTCGAACTCAACCCTGGAAACCTTACTTTTTCTTTTGATTGTTGTGAATAATTCAAATATTTGGACTAAACACATCCATGCAAAATCTTGTCTTTGCAAGCACAAGACGCTTAAATCTTAAAATTCAATATTTAAAGAGCTTTTCTCATGAGAACGCTTACGAATGAACGAATATTCTTCAGTTTTGTCACACACACATTTTTCATATGTTAGGTGCCACAACGCCGAGCTTTGGAAAGCCGCTGGAGATCAGTTGGAAAGGAACATGTACAAGCTGACTATGCATTATGACTTTGAAAAACACACGCTGCTCCGTCAAGATCGGTAAAGATCTTGACGGAGCAGCGTGTAATAAGATCGGTAAAGAAAAAAAAAAAAATGACAATGATACCTTTGATGTCGAAAAAGGCTTTCGATATAGCACGGGCCACACTCTGCTGCTTGCAGCACAGAATCGAGTAGCCGCTCCTGTCAATTGCTAAGCAGCTTTGTGTGACCACGAAATTCAATACACTCACTGCCAACCGGCGAGTATTTGAACATGTTCAAATTTTGGCTGCTATTAGCGGCTGGCAAAAGAAGAAAATACTAGGTCCGTTCGTTGAACTTTCTTGACAACCCTATGAGTTGTCAAAAAAACCTGGGTTTTCCACTTCTCAAAAAACGCTAAACCACAAATCACCACACATCCCTGTCATTAAAAAAAAAAATGCCATTTGACAGCCCTCAAATTGCTAAAGTAAAAAGCTAGGGCGAGTTGGGGGAAAACCTATGGCAAACCTATGGCTCAAAAAAACACTCAATTTGACATTCAGGGAGAATTTAGGTTTCTCAAAAAACGCTTTGTGGCGACCCTATGGCAACCCCAGGGCTTCAACGAACAAACCTACTGCTACACGTAGCATATTTAAATTTTTCTTTCAAAATTGGTTGCTAATATTTGAGATAAAGTCCAAAAACCATTTTTTACGCTTCGCTGATAGAAGCTGCCTGCTTGTCTACACACAAGGCTTCTGCTAGGCGCGGATAAGACAACTTTTGGCAGTTTCAAAAGAAAAATATTCCGAATAATCTTTGGTCCCGTATGTGAACACATGTGTAGAAAAGAAAATACACCATGTAACTATATGAGCTGTACTGCGACATGAGCATAGCTAGAAGAGTACGCATCGAGAGACTACGATGGCTGGGACATGGTCATCAAAACTCCGGCTCGAAGGTTTTCGACAGCACATAACAGGGAAATCGCGGAAAAGGAAGACCTCGTCGTAAATGGCGTAATCATGTAGAAGAAGACCTCAATCGACTTAAAGTACAAAACTGAAGAGAGTTTGCCCGAAATGGAATTTGTTATCGAAAGATGTTGGTTGAAAGATGTTGGAAGGCCCAGGCTCACCTCGAACTGTAATGCCCACCTAAGTAAGGAAGGTTGTTCTGTATTCGTTGGGAGTTACAGCTTCGAAATCACGATGCTCAAAACGCCGGAAAAAGGAAGAAGATGATACTGAGATGAGAATTAATTCTTAGATTTACTAGTTATTGCTGGTTTAAACGAAAAAAAAGTGAAATATGTTCCCTCCACCAATTCTTGAGGAGACCTACAAATGCTTAGCGTTTTTAAAAGGTTTTAGGAGAACACAATATTAATGGAACTTTGACACTATAGCACCGATTTCAAAAATTCTTCCACGATTAGAATGCTACACTATCCCCGAGTAACATAAACTGTAAGTCATCCCCATATTCCTACGGGAACGGTCACCATATTCCACGAGAATGGGAGTCTTTACTTATATCATAAGTCTGAAACGAAATCTGTTTTCATTTTAGTTTAAAAGAGTGCATCAAACTCGCAAAACATCTTTTTTTGACGAAGGGTGGAAAAAGTAAGAACGTCGTGTGCAAAAATGTACTGAAATAAAATAATATACATATGTAACAATAGTTTACTTAAACGCATGAATGTGTCTAACTTGCAAAATAAATTGCCTAAAAAATTAAAAATGTTGCCGAAAGTCATTATTCCATGCGGACGAAGTCGCGGTACTACGTTTTATTATTCCGAAAGTTAGTTGAAGCGTTTTGCACGATTAGAAAAGCTTTGCTTTCGGAAGGAAGTTTGTTTACCTCTATTTTTGAGTTGGTAAGCAATGTATGTGCTCTGCTGTGTCGTTTTCGTTGTTATTGAGTGTTTTTATTTGTTGTGAACTATCTATTTTGTTTTTTATTCATCACTTTTCATATCGGATTTTGGTTTACATCTTTAACATCTTTCAATTAAACTCAATCAAAAAAAAAAAAAAAAAATTCACTCGTAGAATTACTATTCGTAAATAGTGGAATGTACTGCCGACTGGTTCGAGTGTCAACTTGGTCGTTAGCCGTTACTTTCTGCCAAAATTTGACGGCATGATAAATACTCACTGGCCAATAGCGCCTGCAGCGATGTTTGTGGTCACACTAAGTTGAACAGTCAGACAGTAGCGGCTACTTGATTTGCGATTGGCAACCAGCATATTGTCACCCACGCTTATGATCAACAAAGTTTTGACAAATAGGAGATATCCTTAGGCTTGTTGTTGTAATATTTTAGGTAAATAACTGACAATAATCGACATGATCATTACTTTGATTGATTCTTCTCTTGAAATTTGCAGTAAAATACAAATTTGTTATCTTATCACATTTGTCATCCACGGTTTAATAACTTTGGCTTTATGTTGTACTCGTAATGATGTCGTTGTTTGAATACATCTATGACAAACACAATTGTTTTACGTGTTTTATAAAACTAATCCAAAAGCCGTAAAAGCCAACGAATCTAAGTAATAAATCAGCTGTGTGTTACAGGCGATAAAATTTGTTTTGTAAAATTGAATTTAGAAAGCGTTTCTGCTGCCTGTGACTGAACCATTTCTTTTAGTCTTGATCGTCTAAAGAGTAAGTTCATTTATCAACTCCAATTAGACATAATATGTAGTTCGACGTCCTTACAAAAGATAATTATGGTCCTTAGTGAATTTTGCCCAAAGCTGGATGCGTTTATATCAATGTAGTGCGCGATAACTGGTAAAAATGATGAAACTTTTTTGTTTGTGCCTATGAGATCATAGAGTGGTAATACCATCTTCTAGCAAAAATCAAATCTATAGAAAGCGTAAACCATCAAAACTAGAAAGAAATTACTCAAAGTAAAATGTGGTCACCTCACTTTGTTTACGGAGTTTCGCAGTTTTTCTGTTGGGTTAAAATCAACGTCCCTTTTTCTTTAAAATACCAAACAATGTTTTGCAGAAATCAATTCGTGGAAGTTTTCCTTCCACTCCGGTAAAATGATGTTTTTGTTACTCAAGCCCGCTTATTGAATTTGCTCACAGAGAGTCTTACCAAGAAAACTAAAAACCTTACCCACACAATATTTTATCCTTTCGTGACAAACCAAATCAAATAGAACGTTTTTTCATATAAATTCGCGATGTATCCTTCAACCACTTGAAATGTGATTGAAGCACAGAAAAAAAGTAAAACAAGAAGAAAAACACAACATCAAACTAATACTCTTCTGTTGTTACATACCACAGATATCTGAACAATTTGTACTTCAGAATATGTGAGCTAGTTGTTGATTTCTTTTGTCATTGTCACATTATCCTTCCCTTCACTTGTTCATTAGTGCATCATTCAAAAAAAGGAAACTCAATAAAAAAAGATTGTAAACAGAGATATGTGTAGTGTAAAAGAAAATAAAATAAAAAAGAAAAACTCACCTTGTATAATTTGAAATGGCATTCGCCATGTGCTTATGTCCTTAATTTGAATATCTGAAGGTCTTCTGCTCAAAACAAATATTCCAACACATGTGTGTGCTGCTGTTCGGTGCTAACAATTGAATTTTTGTCTTTTCTTTCAACAGATTTTCAAATGCAGAAAATGCCATCCCAAATAATTCCAGATGGTAGTAGTGCTCCAAACGAGATAAAAGTAAAAACTGCCTACAACGGAGAAGTTATTCACACTTACATTGATGAAAATATCTCATATGAGAAACTTTGTCATGAAATTCGTGATGTATGTCGTTTTCCATCAGATCAAGTGAGTGGTTTGTAAAGCAATCAAATAATATAGTCAGCTATATTTTCAATGTTTTATTTTTAATCCTTTTCCTTTATACAGCCATTCACTATAAAATGGGTAGATGAAGAAAATGATCCGTGTACCATATCAACTCAAATGGAATTAGATGAAGCTATTCGCCTATACGAGGTCAATAGAGACTCAGAGCTTCTTATTCATGGTAAGTGCTTAAAGGTTAAGACTCTTGTTTATTTACTACTTAGTTTATACTTGTTGGAAAGTTTTTGAGTACAAGGATATAAAGAGTATCTGAACCAAGGATTAGCGTTGGAATTGTAATAAAATTTAAACATGACCTAAGCTGCCTAATCATGAAAGCCTTTCAATCAAATTAGCAAATTCCATGTACAAATAGCAACTCATAGGTACAGGTGCTGGCTGAAAGGCAATAGCAATAGCAAAAACAAAACAAAAAAAAAATATATTGTTGGCCTTGCTACATACTATGATGGTACTGATGGTACACACATAGTTTGCATTTTGTGAAATGTGTGAAGAATTTAATTTGAAAAGTTACTCAGTTGTGAGATGATAAATAGAATAACAGACGATTCAATTAAGTTGCGCGTTGATGTGCAAAACATAAAACTTAAAGTTAGTTTTGAAAGTGTTTTACATATTACCTACCTACCTACCGAATTAGTATGAATATTTATTTTGAGAGTAAGTGAGTTTTCAAAAATTTTGCTTTAATAATTATTCTTCTTGATTAAATTTTTAACATGCTTCATAGATTTGTATAGTTTGTGTTAATTTTTCTGAAGTGAAGATAATTAAGCAAGAGCTATGATGGGTTATTAAAGTTTTTGAATTACTTTTGAATCACAGAGGGGCTAGGGATTGAGATTAATGATATACAAATTAAGTGTTTGAGTGTATTAGTCGCAACTATTCAAATTATCAATATTCTTCAACAACTTTATACCTTTTGGTACCGAGTGGATTTATGAAAAGAGAATCCTTAGGCACCATTTAAACTTAGCTAAAACAATTTAAAACTACTGTACAATCTAAAAGCAATTTATGATTATTTTGAAAGCTTATCTTTAGATTGAGGCTAGTTAAGGTTGAGTTTGTCAATGAATTTATTGTGCTTCCCAGGACATTGGAAGGTAAAAGTATAGAAGAGCAGATAGTAGTGTTTAAGAGGAATAGTAAAATGGCTTGCCTCCCTGAACCATTTCGATTACCGAATGAATTTCAGGATGTTAATTGGCATTTTACTAGAAGGCGCTAGAGCCTGTATACTAATGTAAATAGTGGTGCGACCCTTTCTCTGCCCTTGATGTGTATGATTCAAATCCCATCATGCAAGTATCCATTTAAAACATAGATCGCCGAGGCTTACTTGGCTCAAGTAAACTTTTTTGTTTTCTTCACTGTAATAATTATGTAACTGGCCAAGATTCCTCAAAATGTGATTTTCGATGGCAGCTTTGAGAAAATTTTGATAAACTTTGTTTTTTGTTGCTTTTTATGGTACAAGTATCGGAGCTTAGGTTAATTGGATTCGAATAATGGCCAATTGTCATAGATCTATAACTCCAAGAAAAACAAGTTATGAAAATTTAATAGCCCGAGAGTATGCAATGAAATTCAGAGAAAAGCCCAATACGACGGCGACGGCGCCACCGCGCCGCCGATCCCGACGGAACGTTGAGAACAAATGATAAATCTGTAATATCAGGCAAAAATGTGTGAAATGTTTTCTTTTCGAATTCCTTTAATGTTTTTGGGGTCTAAACACTGAGTTTAAACTTGATGTATGTTTGGTGCTCTAATAATACTTTTGAGAAATTCAAATCTCTTAAAACACTACAACTTATGCTAGGTTTCCACTTGCCATTTTTTAAATGATGAATGACCTAGTTTTCTGTCATCGAGAAAAATGACAAGTGGAAATTGCAAAAATTGACAGTCATTGAACTGACGAACAGCTTCGGTCATTTTTTGGCAGCAAATTTGAATGACAAGTGGAAATTGGCTGATTGACAAACGAAATGTCACTCCATCATTCACTGACATCGATATTTTTTTTGGCATCGTGTTGAATCTTTTGTCAATGAAGTGACGAGTAATAACACGAGAAAACATAAATAAATAATGCTATGGTATGGAAAAAATTCAAAAGGAAACAAATCGAAGGCAGAGGAACTTTTACTTTATAATTCATTTAAAAGAGGAAATCAACGATGGAGTGGAGTGTTGAATCCTCCATAAAAAATTGTAAGCAGTGTGGAAGTGTTGTGTTTGAAAGCCTTTAGAACTCCAACAGCAAGTTCTATAAGAACCGGGACATGAATGATAATAATAATTCACGGGAAAGCATATCTCTGACTGTTGGAGTTCTAAAGGCTGAAGCTACTTCAGATGGAACCTTCTAATCGAGCTTTCGTTTGATGCGATACGGGGCCTTAAATCAGCACACTATTTTGCAACAGGACCAGTGATAGCTGAACTTTTAATTTCACCTTTATTGTTGACTGTTCACCTGTTATCCGGAGGATAAATCCTCAAAGCATATAAGCACCCCGTCCCTCCTCCTGAAAGGTTTTCTTTGCCACAGCAGGAATAACATATATCAATTTTCATTTTATTTTCATTTCACACATTATTTAATTTATTAATTAAAAAAATGAAAACCTTTCAACACAAAAGAAAAATTCGATGAAGCAAGGAGGCAAATAATTTTCAGTGACAGTCCACTAGCAGTTCAGAAACACACAGTTCCACTTGTGTTGTAAATAGCGCTCATTGAGTTGACAAAACATTTTGTCAAAATTTCTTTATCAATGAAATGACAACCAATTTTTTGGCAGTAAATGACACAAGTGGAAATGAACTGGCAATTGTATCAATTACTGACAAGATTTTGATCTGTCAAACTATGTCATTTTAGTGAAATGTGGAAACCCAGCATAACACAAGACTTCGAGTCAATTTCTTTACAATTCTTTCTTATGTCCGTAACATTTACTTGGTGACAAACTACTTTTCGTTTCTGTTCCAACGGTTCGATTTTCTTGTATCGGCATGCGATGTTAATAGAGCATTGGCACTGACTTTATCGATAGTTTAGAACTAATTACTTCAGTTTACTTTGAGCAGCAATTGACCCTATGAGTAGTTGTCATCGTAAAGTTTTTACTAATGCGACAACGCATTGCATTCCCAAAACTAAAACTTTCCACAGCAGAAACTTATAGGAGGACGTCGGATCGGCCGATCGAAGAACTACCACGAAGCAAAATGTCTCCGAATCGTAGGAAATCGGATAGAACTCCGTTCCGACGGTTACCTCGATAGGGCCGAATATTTTTCATCCTATTTTTAACTTCTGGCTGGAATTTATATGTTTCGATACAACTTAAGAAATTGTGAGCTTTCATTAGGTCTCGAAGTTTTATGGTCCTAGAAAGCAGGATATTTTGGTGCTCATGCTCTAATACTTTTTTCTATTCGCGGATTAATCAAATTAAGTAGGTAATTACTCAATTTGATCACAAGTCCTACGCGAACGGATGTCCGCATGCTTTTCAATAAGAAATATCATTTAACAGTTTTGAAGCTTCAAACAATCTTTTGTCTAGATCTTAGTTTTCAGTACATTTTTTTTGGTAATATCGATCAATTTTATTCTTAAAATATTGTTTATGAGAGGTCGACTACACCTTTTAAGGTCTGTAACAATGAAAAACTGTAAAGAGAGGTGCAATTAAAGTTAAAGAAAAAAATGTTTTGAGATGAATCAGGGCCTAATAGCTTTTCTTTCTTCCATTCAAAGAATTTAGGGTACCTACAATTTTCTATCAGTTTCAAATGACTAGTCTTGGAAACACTTTTGATGACAGCAGGTATCAATTCCGGAGGACTCGGTTCTCTGCGAGAGGTGATGTCCCCGAACAATTTTTGTTTGTAGTTCTTACCAAGAATAGAATTCAGACTTTACACGTAATAGTCTGACGCACTCTAAATATTGCACCACGGGCAACCAAAGTCAATTGTGTGACTACCAATGTCTTTTTCATTTAATAAAACTTAAAGTATTGTATGAACACTGGACAGAGTAGTTTTTTGTTCGTTTAGCAAAGTTGGTCAGATGACAAAAAGAGGGTACTCTTAGATTACCCTCATTTTAGCAAAAGTAAATGGCTCTGTACTTTTGTATCGTGTGCATTTGACCAAATCTCTTGTACTTATGCCTACTTAAATAATACTACTTCATATCCAGCAACCTCAATTTCACATACTGCATTTTGAAAAGAATAGACTTATCGTAGTGACTAGGCTTTACACGTCGCTAGCTGTTTCGACTCATATCAGATACTAGCGAATGGCATTTAACATTCTTTGAACTTGCTTTACATTCTGTCTGTATTTCGCTTCAAAAGTGTTAAGTTACTTTAAACATTATTGTTTGTAGAAAAAGCTGTGTATTAACCAAAATAACATAATATGAACTTCCAGTTACAAACAAAAAGAAGTTAATTTGTAAAAAGAAGCTTTTTCATTATAGTTTTAATGAAGCAAATTGGCAGGCTCGATTTTGATAGATTGTTTATTTTGTTTAATGATAATGACTGACGAAAAGTCAACGTCCGGAGATTGTTGTTGTTTATTTTTTTTTTTTTTTTTGCTTTATAAAACTATTAACACAAGTTTCAAGATTTATTGTGATGTCGCTTAAGTTAACATCAGATGGGTTCATGTGACGCCGAAGAGTCTCTTTTGATTGAATTGATAATGTTTGTAATTTGGTGAAAAAAGGAAATAATTTTGGTCAAGCTTGTAATGTAAATAAAAGACGTCGTATTGTTGAATTTCTTTTTTGAAAAAGAAGCTAAAGAGTAAGTGGAATGAATCCTCCTCTGTCTCTTCGTCTTGGCATCCCCTACATAAGTCGGATATGCTAATGCCGATTCTCATCATGTGGGTACCCAATGAGTTGTGACCCGTCTGAAATGCCAGCCAACAGAGAGAGTCGAGGCCTGTTGAGCTCGAGCAAAAATTCTGTTTTTTTTCTTCTTGGAAATATGTGGCCATGTTTTCTGGAAACCCGGCATGTTTCTAAAGATGACCACCTGTCATTGTTGATTGGCGGTTTTTACAAAATTTTGTTATTCTGTTTTTTCTTTTTTTGTTCTAGTGGCTTGAGAACTTTGGTGTTCTTTTCACTGGATTCGAGTGCTGACCCTATTACAGCCAGCTTACCCGCCATATCGTTTCCTGTTATGTCATGATGTCCTGGTTCTGGAACCCAAATTAAATTTACGATGTTCGTTGAGCTGAGCAGTCCTAGATTACTGCGACAGCTTTCTCCGAATTTGGATTTTGTAACAATAGATAAGATAGCGTTAATGGCCGCCTGGCGGTCTATGAAGATGTCAATATTTTTGATGATCAAGTTTTGCGTAGCCAGGTATTTTAGCATAGATAAGAATTTAATCATTTTAAACATGCAATCCTATATGAAGGTATGAGGGGTGAAACCTTTTCACGTGCCTTAAACGTAATGTATTCAAAATAAAGTTATATTACTGGAATGGTTTTATAGAGAGGAAGTGCATAACATTTTTTTATTTATGTTCATAAGGTTTTGGGCAAGTTATTCATTAACAATTACATAGTAAGGAATGAATCTATAACATTTACGAGAATTTTGTTTCGTAGCTTTGTTGGAGCGAGTTTACAGACGTGGGTAACGAAGTAAGGATTAAACAAGAGTGAAGAAAATAATATTAATAATTTAACAATGAAGTTGATGATGGTATCAATATATGTATCTATCGATTGTGAACCGGCAACACTTAAAACTGAGACATTAGAATGACGAGTAGGGAAATTCGTTCAGTTCGATAGTAAGTGTAAGTGCAGGACTGCCTGTCGTGAAATGGTGGACGTATCACACATATTCAGTTAAAGGTCCTGAGTTCGCTATTGCGACGTTTATCTATTCTCCTTTTTGACGCTCTAACAGCTTTAATCTGTTTTAAATTTAAAAACAGTTGTGAAAATCATGGATTACTGAAGACCTCCATTTTTTGGTCGACTATCTTTGAGTTTGATGTCGATGACGACATTTGCTCTATCTATGTCTTCATATACTCAGCGAAATCGAGCTTTGCTCTTCTGAAAGTGTATTTCAAAGAAAAGAATTGACAATAGCATAAATGAAAACTTACGTATATTTGGGGTTCGTTAAGCTTTCGACAGTGCTAGTAGTTCAATTAAAACGATCCGTTCGACGAAACAAACACTTTGGAACAGCAAAACAAGCAAGAATATATCGTTTCTCATTGTTTCATTTATCGTTCAATCATTTCCATAGCCTTTCTGAGATTTCCAATTGATGATTTTGTAGATACGTTTCGTGTTTCCCAGGAAATACTGAGCTGTTTAAGCTGAAGAGCAGAGCTCGACTAATTGTTCGTCCAATGCAATCCGGCATATACCACAAAAAGCCGACTTCTTTAGGAACAACGGAATACAGAAAATCGTTTTGTTATTCCATTTCATTCAAAACGTTCCCTTATAATTATTCCATCCATCGAGTATGTATACAAAAAAAAAAAAAAACAATATTAATCATATCTTTTTCCACACACTAAATTGCGTGGATCAATTTCTGTCGTAAGTTTTCTTTCTACAAATGAACCAAATTAACATCGAGGAATTTATTCTTTCGCTCTCAATTTGTGGCTTTTCAAATTAGTATCAGACAATCGGGTCTCCCCTAAACAACTTGAATCGCGGGCATCTTCTGCAGTGGCCAGTGTACATTAGTGTATGTAGATTATTGTGAGATCATTTGGGTCAACAAGTAATGTTGCGTCTTGTTCAGAATGCTGTTTTGTGCAAATATTCTACACTCCTTCTCTGTGATCAATTAGTAAACAAAGGTCCTAAATAATTACTTTATTTTATTTTATTTAAAATTACTTTTTGTCTATTGATTAGAAGTGTGAAGGTGATGAGTGGAAGATCTATTTGAGATCACTATGCTCATAATAGCGCCATTAAAGGAAACGAAGAAGTTGATTAGGCGGAATGTTCAACTCCATGTGACCATTTCTAATGTTTTTGTGTTTTAAAATTATTAATGTTGTGAAATTTGCGCCGAAAGATTAGAAACGAAAGTATCGGTGGCAAAACCATTAGGTTGATTCTCTTTTATGATAAATTATTGAAGATAAGTCGGGTATAGGGTAATTTTTTCGAAAAAAATAATATAAACTGGTGATTTGATCTCTTTTGTTCTTAAATTTGCCTTGGACGATTCGGATAATGATTCTGATTGAACTGCTGTTCCCGAATCTGTGAAATTTTGAACGGTATTTATGCCTATGTTCCAACTTACATAACAAAACACTTTGTCTGTTTAAATCTGTCTGACGATCTTCAAATGGACGAGATATCTTTTGATGAACTTTTCCAATAAATTTCATTCAAAAGAACTGTTGAAAAAGGCCAAGAGCTTATTGCATATTATTATCAACCTCAACATGTCAAATAGAGTCCTAAATAACTTTTCTTTGAAATGTGAATAAAAAATAGGAAACATTAAGTGCAAAAAAAAATAAAAAATAAACAAAGAGAATGGCACAACAAAGCTCGGAGAGACTCAGTGCTCTCTTTGAATAATTTGTTTTAGTGAACTTTTTTATATTTTTTTAAAAGGTACTGAGATTTAGGAACTTATATTTGCTTACACGAAGGTTTACTATAATATTTGTTCTTTTCACAAAAAAGTACATAAATAAATATTCAGTGCTTTTTACCAGTTCAGATAAACTTTATCGGAAGCGTAACCTTTCATTGTTCTTCAACATTCTTTGTTGAATCAGTAAATTGTTTTTTTCTTCGGAATTAGAAGTGAAAATGTTGATTCAATTGTAGATTACTCATTTCATAGGGGCTATGTAACTAGTTTTGTCCTGTAACTTATTACGCTGATATGTTGTCAAAGTGTTCTAGTGCACAATGTGTCATGGGGTTTTAAAGGAAGCTGGTAATTAATATTATTGAAATGAAATAAATGACATGGTTTACAAACAAAACATGAGACACTTTTTGATTCTGCGAATTTGTGGATTTTTAATTTTTCAATTACACTCAGTTTTTAGTTTGTTTTTAATATGAAAGCGCAATCTGAAGTAGAGTTTTAGGATTGATGGCAATAAAGCGAAAAATCAAGTTTAAAGTCAAGTATAGTCGTGGTGGCCGTAGTTAGCATGTTTGCCATAAACTGAAGAAAAGATCATGGCGATAGTTTATGCTGTTGCTGAAATATATTCACCTTCTTTTCAATTGCTTAGATTTAATAAATTTGAGAAAACAAATTATTCGACAAACTGTCATTCTTTTTGTTTTCTCAAACTGATTAATCTTCGAGTTGTATATGGCTTTTTTCGTTAGAAATAATTCCAAATCTTATGAAACAGTGACTATAATAAAATACCTCATCTTTTTCTTCCTTCGCTGAGTTTGGAAAATTAAAATTTAATTCTTCAGAACATTTTCATTATAGACCAATTAAATATTACAATTGTTGGTGGAAAATGTATTTTCCTTCGGCTTTTTTTGGTCACTTTAAGTTTAGTAAAGAAACAAGATGGATCTTTCACTTTTTCCCGACGTTTCGGCAAGGGTTGTTGCCTTCCTCAGGGGAAATTATAAACGAGATTTTTAAAACATGCAAAATAAACAAAGTTTGACAAAAATATTTCCGAAGCTGGAATTGCACTTCTCTTTATGAAGAGAAGAAGTAAATATCTGTAAACCGATCTTGAACGGCAATCCTTCGCTAAAGGCTATACTACTAGTTTTCTTATGTTTCTGTGATTCGAACCCCGAACTCCCACGTAAAGGCAGACATGTTAATCATTACGCCACGGGCACTGCTGGTGATCGTCAAATGAATAGAAAAAAAAAAATAAATAAATTGAGCAGTGCAAAAAAGATCTGGAAGCCTCGGGACCTAACGCATTTCAGGGACCTGTAATTTTATGCCGAATCCGAGCGGCTAAATTCTAAATCGCTTCTCATGGCAGTGGTGGAGTTGCCTGTGAATTTTTTTGATGTTTCTTTGACTGGCAAAACGAACCTCACAGGTAACAGGCATACATGCTTTCCATTACTCCAAGGTTACCACCGTTCGTTAAATACTGGTTTCTATATAAAGCAGAAAGTTGCATTTTTCAAAAACTGTTGATTTTAAACAGTTACCTCAGATCAAGGTATTTCAAGTCCATTTATTTTTGATCGTGGTGTGCCTCAAGGGTTAGTGCTAGGACCACTATTTTTTTTGCTATTTATAAATACACATACATCGGAAACAGCTGTTTCATCTGATACAGAAGTTGTTTTGTTGTTTTTTTTTTTTTAGAGAAATGGGTTAATTCAATAAATGAATTGTGCGCCTAAACGAAAATCTGAATATGAATATTAGAAAGAGGCCAATTGAAAATAAATTACCACTAGACCAATCAAAGCCGCAACATTAATTTGTTCTAGAAGTGAATTAATCGTGAAGATTTACCAAATTATTTTATGTTTTCAAGCTGTTGAGTATATACATATGTCTCAAAACTAAAATATTTTGGCTATCAAATGAATAATAGACCCTCTTGTTGTGACGCTAGCTCTAAATCTATAACGTATTTTAAATAGTCTACGTTCTCTAAGGTATTCTTCGAACATCTTGTAAGCTGTTTTAAAAAAACACCTTGTGAAGAATCTCGTTGAATGGAGATGAAATGGTGGATCAAATGTTTCTTTTTAAAAATGCAGTAAAATTAACAAAATCAAAATTTTTGGCGAAAGGGATTAAATCGCAATTGTGAAGGTTGCTTCATTTCGCCCAAAATTTCTTTTGAAAAAATGCGAATGTGGAAATAAGTTTTGAATATTTCCCAACGTTGTTCAAGCACGAAGCTACTTATCAGGTTTGATACTCATTTTCTGTGTGTAAAAATAACCTATGATTTAAATGAAAACCACTTGATGGCCCACCCTGTAAGGACTTCTCTTGCTATGGGTGGTAACGTAAGCTTAACGTAGCGTTTAATGATTGTATACGTTTCAACCTAGACATGAATGTGTGTTTAATTTACATTCCTCGTTAAAGAAACAATAAATAAATAGGGCGAGGATCCCCAGGGGCCAGCACATTTCTCACATCCATGCCTTTTGAGAGAATGGAGAGGACCTACAGTTTCCTGGTTTTGCCTTAATGAAGCCGAAAAGCTGTTAGTACTTGGTATGAGTGTAAACTGTTATCTTCGATCGAATGAACATATGTTGGAAGTCGCCAAAAATGCTTCAAAGTGATTAGGCTAGTTAAAACGACACAAGAAGTGCTTTGCTACTTCTGATCTGATTACAATTTATAAAGCCTGCATTCACCCATGTTTGGTCAGGTGCCTCTTAAATACCGTTGCGTCTACTTGATAAGGTTCAAAACAGAACACCCGCCTCGCTAGAAGTGCTCATCACTTTTATCTTGCCCCTAACAAACGGGCGTATAGCCGCACAATCCAAATGGGGAATACTTTGACTCTGTATTTTACTTGCCATATAGCATAGGAGAAGATTAAAAGGGAGACACCTATGAAGATTGATTCTAAAACCGTGTAGATCTTTATACTCTCCTATTTTCCTAACCCTCGTTCTGTGTTTCATACCCTTATAAGAGTATTCATAATCCCGTCGTGTGCACGTAAATTATAATGGTAAGGTTTATTTTGAATTACTTAAGTCCCTACCAATACTAAATGTGTTATTTTTTGATTTGTTGGAAATTTTTTGAATTTCAACAATCTTTTTCTTAAAAACAAACCTTTTCCATTGAAAACAGATGGCAAAAAAAAATCAAAATAAATCATCGTCAAAAGAGAACATGCAGCGCATAGCCCGCCGCAAACAGGGAAGAAAAAAAAAATGTTATTTTAATAAATATCCACCTTGAAACCACTTCATACAGATATTTTAATTGCCATCGTAAACGAACACATTATTATGTGTAATAAATAAAAACCACACGCACATCATCGTCTGATCGTCTCTCCCTTACAAAACCTATACCTACATATCGAATAACCGCAAAAAATCATCATCATTGGCAATATTATTATTTCAATAAATTCATCAAGTATCCAGTACCAGAAAAATGTTATATAAATTAATTAAAACCAGACATTCAAAGCATTCAATTCATCATTAAGTGAAGTTTATTTTTTGTTGTAGTGTAGTTGTAGTGTATTCCATTACTATAATTCATAGAAGTGTATATCTATTTTGAATGCATAAAATATTCATGTATCTCCCACAATTCAAAGTGCATGTCCACCCCCAACATAGTAACGTCACTGAGTTTATTATCTTTTCATGTTTCAAAAGAAAAGCAAATAAAAATAAAAATAAAAAAAGCCAACCGAAGCATTTTCCCTTGATTACTTTTTCTCTGTGAAAACAAATGTTAAATTTTACAATGTTGAAGTAAAAATATGGAATGGAAGAGTTCTGGTGCGAGATGAGGGTAAAAAATTGTCTACAAAATGTGTTTAAAACCTAAAATCCTACTCCACGGTTTCGTGTCTCCTCCTGGTCTTTTACTTCGTTTTTGACTTGGTGTCGTATAGTCGTTGTGTTAGTGTTAGTTACACACAAAAAAAAAATATTTTCTTCCAATGCCTTACTGTTCTACCAACCTCCATTGTCCAGTCAAGAAAAAAAAAAAAAAGAAAAACAATACATAATACAAGTAATAGAGATAAGCATCCGGCGAAATCAGGCTTAAAATCTCATATGGCACCTTCTTCTTGTGTCCATGCACAGGCACATCACACAGAGCATAGCACACACACCGGAGAGATAGGATACCAGGATGAAAGTGTTATACTACTTTTTTGGGGAACCTGCGTAGTTAGAATCCTGCGCGTGGTGGTCGGAAACACTACATTCTGCAGAGGGAGAGAGGTTCAAAGTATAAAAGTCTGGAAAAGGAGCCTAGCTATCACAATCAAGTCCCAGAAAAAACAGTTTCACTCTCTTCTTCGATGGGTGAACAAATTATTTAGTGGCTAGCAGCTAAAACAAGCATACTGTTATTTCTTAATTTTCGAATATTCAGTGGGGAAGAGCACAAGAAGAAGCTAATAAAATCCGTTTGAAAAGAAGAAAACGGGCTTGACTTTAAACAAATCCGAAATTTAAACAACAAAAAGGACATTTTTCTTGCCTTCCCAAGAGTTTTTGACATTCTTTTAGTTCTGTATAAACTTGGCATTCAATTGATTTTTGTCGGTTGAGGTCAAAAGTAATTTTTTTGTGTGCGCTGCTCGAGGCAGAAACGAAAGGAAAAAAAAAATACATAAAACAGTGTGCAGTGACAAAGAAAATCATCGTCTAAAAGTGAATAGTGATTAAAAGAAATTCAAATAAATGTTACAAACCTCACACAACAATTGCAGCGTAGATTGAATTTAAACAAAGCAAATTGTGAGAAGAAAACGCCACCTTTTACCTGGTGGTGGTGTGTGTGGTGGTCTATCGCGGGGGGCGGCGAAAAACTCAACCCCTTGATTTTATCCTTGCCCTCATCTCAATCGCTTTCGTCATCACCATCTCGTGTTTTTTTTTATCTTCTTCTTCTTCTTTTTCTGTCCATCCCTAGATGGGGGTTAATTTTATATATGATTTTTTTTTACTTTACTTTACTTTCATATGCATACGATGGGGATAATGTTTGCAAACGAGCGAGTATTATCCTTGTTACAAACTCACCCCAAATAGCCACAGCCAGAGCCAAAACGGCTCGGCGCGTGAATGCAGTAAATTATTTATATTTTATTTGAAAATATAAAAATATCCTTCTTACATACATATATATGTATATTTATATTTGTTTTTCATACTTGCGCCAACTTGCAAGGCATAAGCATTGAGCACCAGCAGCACCAGCACCAGCAACAAAAGAAAAACTTGGCTCCTCTCTTTGCTCTCGATCAAGAAGCTCTCTCTTGTGGAGTATAACTTTTGGTGTTGTTGTTGGGGCTTGTGCTGGTAGTTCGTACTTGTACACATTTACACGCGCGAGAGTCCTGTGTTTTTTATATTGCATTCACCTAGGGGATATTACACAATTATTATAGGTGTGGTTTTCACAATTTAACTAACTGATTGTAGAACCGTGTGGAATATGTTTTCATCGAGAGTGTGATGAACAGGCAACTATAATCTGGTGTAGCCATCATCGTCATCATTGAGAGATCCCACTGCGAGGGCATTTATTTTAAATTTTTAGTAAAAAATGATAAATTGATTACAAGGAGACAGGAGTCCTTGCTCATCCTGTCATCTGTTTCCGGAATCGAATCGATACAGTGACAGAGTATTTTTTTGATTTTGACAGTTTACGCTGCAAAGTTCTGTGTGTGTGTTTTTCTGCTGGCAAAGTGTGTGAAAAATAAATTCATCTTTTATTCAACAAAACAATAGAATCGAAAATAAAAAACAAAGAGAAGAAATAGAAAAAAATTAATTAACACAAAAATGGCGTGGGGATATTGGAGTGCAACCACAGTTGACCGTGGCAGATCGCCACGCCGTAATACACAATGTACGCCAATGCCGGTGAATATTGTGCCACAGGAGGAGGCACAACCACAGCCTGCTGCACCGGTATGTTATAGTCCAACATGTCGGTCTCGTTGCACTAGTCCATGTCCTGGTAGTCCATGTCCTGGAAGTCCTTGTGGTTCGATGAGTCCACCACCACCGCCGCCGCAACATTTGAATAAAAATTGCCCGCAAGCGGCAGCAGTGGCAGCATCACAGCAGAT
This sequence comes from Melanostoma mellinum, assembly GCA_914767635.1. Classification (NCBI taxonomy): domain Eukaryota; kingdom Metazoa; phylum Arthropoda; class Insecta; order Diptera; family Syrphidae; genus Melanostoma; species Melanostoma mellinum. The sequence continues at coordinate 158,214,430 of OU612058.1, read as the reverse complement.
ATTGACTTTAGATGATTATCCATCACGAAGACAGTCGTTGGATCGATTGGATAGTCCGCAGGTATTTTTTCCTGTTCCTTTTTTTTCTTTCTTTCTGTTTTTAAAAACCGTTTCTAACATATTCATCTTTTTTTTTGTTCCTTCATTTTCTTAAAAACAAAAAAGAAAGAAGCAAGCTGGTTTAGAGATAAAATATACTTGTAAGGATGAGAAGAGCAGACAATTTTCTTGTATGCGGGTGAATTTTTATCTACTGACAGTGTTTTGGGGGAAGGGGATTAGGTTGGGTCTGGATGTCGTTTTTTTTTATTTTCCTTTTGTTCGCCTTTTTCATAATATAGGTACCTGATATGAATCTAGTAGTGTGTAAGAGAAGTCCGCAAGTGAATTTTAAATATTTATATACATAATGGGATATTGAAGCGTGTGCAAGATGATATAACCATATTAAGAGATTAGGTTTAACATTTAATGTTTTTTTTGCTGTTGTCTTGCGAGCTTTGTAAAATGTTCACGAAGAAAAGCGCATAGGAACCTCATCAATCATTAAAGGACTTGAAAGAGGATTGGGTGGTGGGCTAAGCTGGAATGTTCTTACAAAATGGATGAGAAATAGTTGTTGGAAATCAAGCTGAATGGATTTGCTAAACTAATTAAGCCGGTAAGTCCATTTCAAGCAGTGTTTCGAGATTGAAAAGCAAACTCAATCATAAGAAATCAAGTGTGAATCGTTAGTGTGGTTCGATGCTTGGACAAAATAATCTGTTTGAAAAGAGCTCGCGTATTTGGTGAAAAGTGGGGGCCAGAATAAATCGTATTGAACCAATACCTCAAATACTTTTTCCCATTGTTAGTCATGTAACAAGCATGTCTGACAGTTACCTCGGAATTCGATGTTCGAATCCCAGAAACGTCCAAACGTTTTTCCTCCGATATCGCCTATCGAGAAGTTTTAAGAAGTTTTGTCAAGTGTAGGTTATTCTGTCAGGAAAATCTTTTACTCACCTATTCGTTCGGAGTTTGTGGTACCCGTGGAGTGACGGTAAGCATGTCCGCCTGTTAACCCAGAGGTTCGTGGTTCGAATCCCACCAGAGGCCAAAATATTTTTTCCAATGGTATCGCCTTTATCAAGGAATTTGCAAATCCTCCGATGATAAATTCATTTCCATGAAAAGCGCGACCTCGATTAGCCGTTCGGAACCGGCAAAAAATTGCAAGCCCACTCCCTTGCCTCCCAAAGCATGGCTGTGAGGAATGTGCTAGACCCTGGGGCCCCTAGCTCTATTGCGCCACCCTATTTATTTATTTTCATTTAGTTCGCAGAAAATTGATGGTCTCCTTCATTCCTCACACGTTATAGTTGAGAGAAATGCAAAAGTTCCTGGCCATCGGCGAGCTTGATGTATCCACATATTTGTTTTTTTTGATTGTGTCCTATACTTCGCTGGTTTGGTGGAGGAGAAGCGAACAGGTCTATTCACTTGATGCCAAGTTTATTTCGTGGGTTTAAGCATAACCGATGCCATACCTAGATATGAGGCAAACCTGGGAGCCAACTATGTAACTCGAATCTATAATAAAAGCGTTTGGAAACCAAAATTCCTTTTTCGTAATTCTCATTGATGTTGAAGTAAAAGGAAAATTTGAACGAAACCCGATAGTTTTTGTCAAAAGCACTTGGAAGAATTCAAATTCAATCCTAGTTAAATTTTGTATTGGAATTTAGAAGTAGAAACATAACAATTTCGAACGATTCGAAAGTAGAATAGAGTTACATAGTTGGGCCTCTGCATTTTGACTAAACCTACAAAATATTCCACCACTTTACCCACGAATCAAGGAGTCATCTGCTTTGACGCAACCGGATTTTAATCTTGTTATGGACTTCAAATAAGAAAGCTTGCAGAGACATATGAGTGTTCTGCATATGATCCCAGTAATGTCATAGCCTGCAGCTCATTCTTTACGCCGATTTGAATCATCCCTAGAAAGTTATTATACCCGGTCTGAGAAAAGCTCTGCGGATTAATCGTATGACTCATGTGGAGACTATTTGTCTGTAATCTAGGAACTGAAAAAGCGTTTACCTACTTACTTGGATGGGCATTAACCACCATCTTTTGACAAGAATTTCGATTAGGAGCGATCTCTTTATAGTTTTGAACTCTTAGTTGTTTGAGATCCTCTTTTTCCCTTCGGCGAATTCCCTGTGTAAGTGTGTTTGTCGAAAAACCCGTGGAGTTGGAGATATGCGTACTGTTTTAGCTAAGCTCATGTCGCCTAATAGCTTATACAGTTCGTTGTTGAAAATCAAAGTTAATGTTCCACAGGGACCAAGTATAGCTTGTACTTGTGCTGAAAACTAAAATCATACCTTTGCTTCATCGCAAATACATCTATATATATAAAATAGGATGTATGTATGTATGTATGTATGTATGTCCGGGGTAAACTCCTAAGCCACCCAACGGATTTTTATGAAATTTTCAAGGTAGAGATAGTTTAGTCCAGAGATGGTTCCTGTCAAGGTTTGATCCCCATATTCCTACAGGAACGGTTTTGGGAACGGAAAATTAGAAATTACTCCACAGATTTCAAAAGTTCTTTCAGCACTAGGGGTGCTACATTATCTCCCTTCATCAGTAACCTGAACTATATTTCATCCCTTTAATCCCACAGGAACAGAAATGGGAACGAGAACGGGAACCATAAAGTTACTTGACCGATTTCAAGAATTTTTTCAACTCTGGGATGTTACATTATCCCTCAGTGACATAGATTTATATGTCATTCACATATTTCCACAGGAATGGAAAACTCCTTCAGGAACGGGGTTGGAAATGGAATCTTAGCAGCTACTGAACCGATTTCAAAAATTCTTTCAACATTAAGAGTGCTACATTATCCCTCTTTACCCTTTGTCAGTAACTAAGGCTATATTTTTGATCCCTATAATCCGACAGGATCAGAACAGGAAAGAGATCGGGAACATTAAAGCTACTTGACCGATCTTGAAAATTCTTTCAACTCTAGGGTGTTACATTATCCTTCAGTGACATAGATTTATATTTCATTCAGATATTTTCACTGGAACGGAAGATTTCAACAGGAATGGGTTGAGAACGGAAACTTAAGAACAACTGGACAGATTTCAAAAATTCTTTCAGCATTAGGATGCCACATAGTCTCACAGTAAGAGAGATTATATTTCATCCCCGAATTCTCACGTAAGAGGAAAAACGAGAACGGGATCCTTAAAACTACAGACCCGAGCAAAGCCGGGCGGCTCAGCTAGTTTTTTTTATAAAGGGTGTTTTTTGTAAGAGTATAAAACTTCGAATTAATTCGTTTTAATGTCCATCAATTTGGGTTTATTGGAAGGATAATTTTATGCCAATAATTTTTATATTTATGATTTCCGGCATGTGGCCGCCGCGGCTGGCTCGAATAAAGCCAAGTCTAGAGGTCCGATTTTCAAGCACTTTTTCAAACATGTCGGCAACAACGCCACGAATGTTGGCTTCTAAGCCCTCTAACGTTTCTGGTTTGTAGATGTAGACGAGCGATTTTACATATCTCCAAAGAGACACCAATGGTGTCAAACCAAACGCTCTTGGTGGCCAATTGACAGGTTTATTCCGCAAAATTATGCGCTCATCGAATGTTTCCTTCAATGAATCGATTGTAACGCGCGCTGTGTGGCATGTTGCATGTAGTGCCGTCTGTTGGAACCAACATCTCATCCACACATTTCGGGAACAAAATAGTTGGTTAGCATGGCTCTATACCGGTCTCGCCAGCATCATTTCATTTCAGAAGAAGTATGGCACAATGACTCCACCAGCCCATAGAGCACACTAAACAGGCAGTTTTTGTGGATGTAGTGGCGTACCAAGGTACTCATGTGGATTCTCTTTACTCCAAATGCGGCAATTTTGCTTGCTGACGTAACTATTCAACCAAAAACGAGCCTCATCACTGAACAAAATTTTGCGGTAAACATCGCGAAGTGAAATAAATTTGAACAATTTGCAAGCGTTGTTCTTTTGTCAACCTGTTCATGATGAAATGGCAAACCAAACTGAACATAAATGACATTACAGTTGGCAGATCTGACCACAAGATGTCAGTTTCATCCCTATTCGAAAAAACCAAACTCTAAAAAAAACCACCCGATATAACTTGTACTTTCGCTGAAAACTAAAATCATTCCTTCGCTTCATCGCAAAGACATTTTTGTTACAAAAGTGAAGAAAAAACAATTTTGTATAAGAAATTACTAGTAAATGTTTACCTGAGGTCATCAAAACAAAAGTTACAATCAAAAACTTGTACTTGTAATTTACACTTACAAATCTGGCATACAGTTTTTTGTTTCACCATCCAAAAAACAAAAGTTTAATAGATCACGAGTATTCGAAATTCCTATTACACTGGGATCAACCATAACTTGTAATTTACAACTGCTTTTCACAATATTGTTGAACGTTGTGCTGAAAACATTACTAAAATAGCATAGCGTTGTTTAAATATCATCAGTTTCCATTTCATCGTGGAATTGAAGTAGCACTCGGTAAATTGTCTTGAAGTGAAATCGTTGTTGAAGCCTATTTTAAAGATAATTTCGAGTTTTAAGCCTGTGAGTTACCTCCTCGTTACATTACATTAAATTATACCATCAGTTTTATTTTTTCTTGAAAACTACGTGTCTAAAAGAAACCACTACGAGTATATTGACCGAAAGCATTTTTAATGAGCCAAAAATCCTTTTCGTTTTTATGAAATAAATTTCTATAAATTCGCACATAAAAACATAAAATAAAAATTATTCGTGACAAAATTGATCAACTCAAAAAATTAGATCCTTTTTTTTGGGCTTGACCAATTCTAATTTTCTTGTCAAAACCTGTAACTACTAATGACTCACACTTATCCTGATATAAAAACTACATTAACATAATGAAATTAGTTTTAATTGAAAAAATTACAATTCGTTTGGGAATTACCTTTCACCAACTTGAGAGTTAAAAAACTATTTCCCATCGTGTCCGTTTGGGAATGAACTGTAATGAAAACAAAATGGATTACAAATAATGTTATTTTTTCTTATTTTCTTTTCTTTGTTGACCATGATGTGGCATGCAAGTTGGTAATGAGAAAATTTAATCACCTAATAGCATGAAGATTAGTCATTACATTTATGACTATCTTTTCCAAGAAAATAATTTTGTTTTTCTCGTCGCCGTTTTAATGAAACAGATTACTGAGCAAACGTTTAATCTTATTACTAAGCTGTTTTTAATTTCTTAAAATTAATATGTTCCTATGATGATTGTGTAAGTTATTGGCGTAGTTGGTTTCGATTTCTAAGTTTGCTATCAATTCATTTGATTTAGTTTTGACATTTATCTCTGGTAGAAGATGGCAAACGTAATGTAGCAATGTGAAGCAACCACCACAGACAATCGGGAGTTCGGGAAACATGTTGAGGATGGTTATGAAAATGTGCGCAAGTACAATTGCCAAAGTCACCGAATTATTCCAAATCACTAAAGGTGTACACCAAGAGAGAGTCTTGAGTCCGCTACTTTTTATTAGAATTCCTTGTCTTTTCAACTTGAAGCTTTATTGTAGAACCCCGAATGGAATCATGTGTTTTATGATGTAATCATCATGTCATATGGAAGGACTTTTAAGAGAGGAAAGTTTAATAGCTCATCTCTTTTGACTTAAGAAATGTCATTTAACCCCTTATTCCACTGGACGTTTCATTGCTTTTAAAAATATTTTTGGACCGCTACTATTCAACACGTAAAGTTCGTGTACAACGAGCTTACTTCTTTATTTATACCCCTATTACGATTGGCGAATCGAACGTTCGATGTGAGTTTTTTTCATTGGCGAACTAAAGCATTCGACATACTATGGTTGGCGAACTTCAAGGTTCGAGTTCGAAATTCAGAAGTACAGTAAAAAAAAAAATATCAAACGTCAAATCATTGAAGATAATTTGCAAATAACAAAATTTCCACAAATAGAAAGTGTTTTGTTTATTTAATAAGTGAGAAATAAAGTAATAATAAGAAATGATAAGTAGTATAGACTTATTTTTTGATGATAGTGAATCTCACAGAAAAAAAATAAGAATGCTTCGACTCCGAAGGAGTATACGAGACAACTCCAACGTGTTGGAACTGCCTGATCATCTGTAAGTAGGAACAATTATTTGTCTTTAGTGGAAATTCTTTTATAACTTTTGAATTTTTGAAGTTTCAGATCATAGTTTAGGCTGAATAAGGAGGCTTTTGTGTTCGTGCTAAGCAAATTAGAGAGAATTCCAAAATACAAGCATATCTTCAATTCTTGCTATAGTTAAATTGGCTTGTGCCTTAAGATTTTTCCCAGTGGGAGTTATCATGAACTATGTTCTACCTGGATCAGTGTATTATTGCAAAAGGCGTTTCACTCAACGCCTGGAAAATGATAGAACTCTAGACGCGACGATTTGTGTTAAATACAAATTCAAATCCAGCCTTTACATTGTTCTTATTTTACTAAAATATCAATTGTGGCACCTAAAGCTAACTCATTTTACTGGCATTCTAAACAAAATCCTATTGCAATAAGAGCGAATAAGCCGATCTTTTGTTTGAAAGAATTTCTTAAAATAAAAATTATAAAATTTGTATGAAAAAAGACACTTTCCGTTCGTAAGCAACAGAAAACTCCATTTATGCTTCTATGATTTTTCTTTGAATTTTTGATTAGTAAAGTCCTTTCTCCATTATAATAAATAAAATTAAATGAGGTGGCACTACAGAGTTCTGCTAGTCCAAAAAGTAGTTAACTCCTTATCGTTCGACTTCTTTTCACGTTATGCTTATTGTTCGACAAAAAATAACATGAATGGCACTCAACTGTACGAACGTTCGCTAACCACAATAGGGTGAGATCACACTTCGAAAATCTTTTGACATTTTAGTCGAATCACAAGGTGTGAGTTCGTTAACCATGATACCGATTTCTCACACTCACACGTTTTTTCGTTCGACTCGCCAATCGCAATAGGGGTATTATTTACCGGCTATGATCACGATTTCTTCAAGATACAAAAATTGGACAGCAGTTTGGTTAGGCAGTTTTTTATAAGTATATGCATTTGGTATATTCTTGTAGAAATATCATCTTGAAACAACGAAATACAAAACATAAATTGATCATACCTACATCGAATTTTATCTTTAAAGTTGAGTAAATATTAGTGAATTTTTCCGTGTTTCCATCGCTCCTACAGTCAATTATCTCGTCTCTAATGGGGGAAAGCTATAAGATCTCATGTTTTTAATACATGATACTATATACTTTTGCATTTCACTCCCCAGTCACAGTCAGAGAAGGTGATTGTAGTTTTTTAAGTTTTCTGTTATCCTTTTGTGTCTCATGTATGGATCGGTTGAGATGCGATTCAATCATTTTAGGAACTTTGCTTTGTGAACATATCTAGAACAGAGTTTCGTGCTCAAACAGTCAAGCATTATGGTGACACTATTTCGATTTGAAATTATTTGTCACGCAAAGGCAAACTTTTTGAAAAGCTGGTACTATCTCCAAATTGGCTGAAACAAACGTGGCTTATTCGTATACCGTGGTATCTATATCAGATATGTGTCACGGATACAAACAAAGAAAATTAATCTCCTTCAATTATTTTGCATTTTGAGACATGTTCTTCGACTTTTATTCGGTAAATATTAAAGAAATGCTTTTTTGTCTTTTTCAAGCGAATTTTCTTCCATAATTTAACCTACACTGTGTAGCTTTCTTTTTATTTGGATCACTAAATGGGTTCGGCTAGTATTCCGAAAGAAAATGAAAAACATTTCGCGCTTTAAGGTTTTAAGGATTAAATAATCCAACGTTTTTGACAGCTAAGTTTTCTGTAAATGACTTAGTTCCTTGATGCTAACATGAGGAAAATGTGAGGTCTCTTTAAAACAGGAATTTGGCTTGAAGAGAAAAGGTACTATACGCCATCTGTTGAAGGTTAATAATACGCTATTCCAAAACATCCGACGTAAATAAAGAAAAATATATGTTCATGTTCAGTGATTTTTGCGTTTTCTCGGAAACAGAGTTAGAACTGTTCATTGTTAATTTATCAAGTTTAATTTAGTTTAAGGTGAAAAAATGTGTCCTAATAGTTTTTAATTTTTTGAGAATGTGAGCCCCTTTTTAAAAGGTGGGTTCCTGACCATAGCTTCAAATAAAAAGTTACAATACGCCATCTGTTGTAGAATAGTAGAAAGCAACTACAAACTTCTATAAAGCGGTGGAAACAATGAATATCTATTTTCATAGCTTGCATCACTGAAAAGAACTTCCTCAAGTGTAGTTTACCTCTTTGAGAGAATGTGAGGTACAAAGACAATGTAAGATACGTGCGCCTTCTGTAGATGTTATTTGGTGAGACGCCGAGTCTTGCAAGTTGCAACATGTATGCGTATGAGGCAGTGCCCGGGTATGATAAAAATTATCAAACAAAGGTGCAAGCTTTTCAGAGACAACAGACACCTTGACTTTGCTTGATATCTTTAAACGGAAAACAGTGTTCCCTCAGTTTTGGTTTTCTTCATAGCATCTTAGTTTTGCATGAGTTTCCATGTAGCAATTGGTAAACCAAAATATAGTGAGTGAGATTGGTTTGGTTGTTCCATTCATTGACTTTTGCGTTCCCATGGATGTCTATGTGACTCAATATCCAGAAATTCTGAATATTAAACTACTCTTGAGCCGATAGCTACCCGCCGCTAGTGATCTTAAGCTTATAATATATGTATAATTGATAAAAATAAAATTAAAATAAATAAATAAGCTGCTCTTTCATCTCCATGAGAGATAATTGACGGTTGCGGACGTTAACTGAGCTCCTCAAAACATCGCCGAGTGATTTGAGGGCTGCTTAGCTATCTGACAAGATTTGGCAATCCGAAGTGGATATCGTGGATATCGTGGTACCCGTGGCGCAATGGTTAGCATGTCCACCTGCTAACCCAGAGGTTCGAGGTTCGAATCCCAGCAGAGGCAAAATGCAAAAATGTTTTTCCACGGGTATCGCCTTTCGCGAGGAATTGGCAAGTCCTCCGTTAGTAAATTCATTGCCATGAAAAGCGCATTCTCAATTAGCCGTTCGGAACCGGCGAAAAATTGTAGGTCCCCTCCATTCCCTCACAAGGCATGGTTGTGAGAAATGCGCTAGGCCCAGGGGCTCCTCGCTCTGTTGCGCCACCCTATTTATTTATTTTTATTTAAGTGGATATCACGTTTTTTAAAGGCATTGAAAGACCTCTTTGATCGCTAGAATTTTCGATTGTAAAATATTACTCTGGTTAGGGAGGCGTAAATACGAAAATTATATTTAGTCCGTCTGATTACACACCACCACCAATCCCATCTTCGGTTTGTGAGCCATCGCTTAATGAAGTAAACTGAATCATCTCTGAAAACATCATTATCGTGCTATCTTGAGAAGATGGTGACGAAGAAACTGTTGTGGAAAACTTGTTGGAGCGGATTGGGTGTGGTTGGAGTTGGAGATCCTCTGTTTGATTGAGATGGCTCTGAGGTGAACTGTTGTGCACTCTACCATTTGCTTGCTGTAAATAGATTTGGTGAAAGTGAAATGCTTTCTCGGTGTAGGACTGGCATTTCTATATAACACTAGAATAACAACGTTCAAATGATTTGATTGAGTTCGTGTTACACAATCAAACACGATCCACAGTAGGGGTGTATTTAAAGACCTCCATAAAACAAACAAAACTGTTTATCATTCTATGTGATCGTGATATCAAGATGAAAAGAGAGCACCTCACTGATGGTTTTATTTTCTCTGTGGCATGAACATAATGGTGTACAATCAACTGCAATGTATGTGGGTACCCGAACGCCATTTTGATGGTTTGATTGAAAAAGTTGAGGTGAGTAAAATAATAAAAAAGAACTATTCGTCAATTTTACTCTCTGCACCTTTTGCGATTAGCCTCAATCCAGTTTAAATTCTCATGACCAAAAAAGAGCACTCATAGCCATCCTTTTTTTTGCCAAAAATCTTCCTTTTCCAGCATTTTTGGTGCCGAGTTTTTTTTTTTAATATTCCAATTAGTTTTTGGTTGAAAAACCAATGGCTGTTGTAACATTTTGTTTTATAACGACACATAGTATCAAAATTATTTTCCCAACATGCCAACACAACGTCCGGTTCCTTTCCACCTACTCAACCATTTTGTTTTATATTTTTTCAAGGTCCTTCAATAACGCTTAACCAAACATTGACATGTAAATTTCCATAAATTGCAATAAGTTTTTTGCAAAAAAAAATCCAATAATAAAAGACTCTGTACGAGCAAACGAACAAAAAATCCAAAACTTAATGAAAAATGCAATTAAATCATATGGTTACGTGAAAAATATACCAACAACCCTATCTATGGCTGGTTTAAATTTAAATATCAATAATACGACATAATACCGAAGAGGCACGCGATTTTCGCTCGCTTATTTTTATGCTGCACTGCAGTTGTATGGTGAAAATGTAAAACACATAATAAAAATAATAAAAATAAAAACATAAACATAAACAACAACACACATCTCAGGCGGCATGTTATAGGTATGCCTTGGGCCACAGGAAGGGGTAGGGATAGGGGTAGGTTTGTTTTTTTTAGGTTATATTTGGATCGAGTTGTTTTTAAATTAGGGTTTTACACTAATGTCTGTCAAAACGAGAAATATAAAAGTTATATAAAACAGGTTATAAAAATTCCGGCAGCGCACTCTGTGCAAATGGTATGCATCAGTAATTAATCAAGGAGTGTACCACACAGGTTTTGAATTTTCCAACAGAATCGGGTGTGTTCTTAAATAATAAAAGAGCCATTACTGCCGGGTTTATAGCCATGCCTTTCCACAACATCGTTTAACACGAAATGAGTTTATTTTTTTTTTCTGATACAAAAAATTATTGTATCTTTTGGTTCGAAGCGAATAAATATACGTTAGTTTTATTTTAACAACAATACATGTGTAGGTAACTGTGTTGGGATGTATGTAATATCGTATGCATATACTAACACAAAGTTTTAGTTCATGAATCAATAAAATTTTTGGTATAGACAAGCTCAAGTGTTGGGTTGTGCCCTGGGTCGTGGTATACTCGAGTTGTCGTATATGCATTGCAGTAGTGTGAATTAATTACGTGATAATAGCGTTGAAGTTTGGATAGTGTTTTGTTGATATTTGTGTTAAAATCACCACTTGGGGCTATAAATTATTTTTGATTTAAGAACATTTTATAATTTTTTTTTTCTGTTGCTGTCCTGTGTTGGTTTGTGTGTGTGTGTGGATTAGGAACGTTGGTTACGACTTTTTTTGTGTTGCGACTGACTGGATTGCTGAGGAGTGCAAGTTTGGTTGTGGTTGGAAAATCATTTATACATAATTGAATTTAAATTTTGTTCCTACCATCATTTGGATATAATGTTAGATGTTTTTAAATACTTTTTAAGTGTTCTCTTAGACTCAGTCTTTCAGTGTGGAATTGCATTTGCGCTAAATTTGGAACAGATTTAGCCAAGGGGTCACTTATAGAACAATTTTTGAGTATGAAATCATAGCTAACAGTGACGGTGGTTGATTTTTTTTTTATAATTAACGCGCACATCAAGGTGTTACGACTACCACGTTGCTTTTGAACTCTTGTGAATTATAATGAAGGGGAAAAACAGGGCCAGGTAGAGCATTCGACATTCGGGTGGTGCGACTAAAATATGAATCTCTATACTTGACTGTACGCCCGAAGTTGGGCACAAGCTAAAACTGATGAGCATTATTCTTGATTTCATTCCTTGTAAAGGTGTCATAATTTATTAAGTTATCGAAATTAGTTGAGTTCTTCGACGATATACTAAAGGTAGCTTGGATTTGGAACAGAAATGGCACTAGCTATATATTAAGATATCTTTGCTGATTGAATGTATTCCAAATACTGTGATCGCCTTGCTCTAAAATGGTGTCTTAAGAAATGGTAAATTGATAGGGACGATGGGTATTATTATTTTCAAGTGAACCATGTTTGAAAAATGCTATAATGAAGCACCTATGTAAACACTCTGTAATAAACCATAGCCTATTGCATTTCTCTCAACCATTCCCAAAACATAATAGTCGGTTGTTTTAACCATTGCACCACGACCACCACACCACATTCGTCATAAAAGAAAATAAATGAGCTAAGCTAAAAAATGGAAATTCTTGAGCTCTCATTTCTCAACTCTTAAGATGGCTATTGTTCCGGAGCCTATCGGCGACTAAACCATCAAAAATTTGTTCCGTGAAACTCCACTATCGTTCAATCGTTTCGACAATGGTGTAAAGTCTGAGAAGAGATTCAATTATTCGAAGCGTGCTGACATTCTATGGCTTACTTACTTCGGTGCTTATTACCGAGGTGAACCTGGACATCAACCGACATTTTTCGATAACATATTCGATTTTGGGCAAGCCGTCTCCAGTTTTGCACTCTAAGCCAGTTGATATCTTCTTCCACTTGATTGCGCCACCTAAAACTAGGTCTTCCCCTTTCGCGGTTTCCCTGCAGTATTCTGTAAAAAACCCTTCGAGCTGGAGTGCTGGTCTCCATCCGCTCAACATGTCCCAGCCATTGTAGTTTCGTAATGCGTACTCTTCTAACTGTGCGCATATCGCGGTACAGCTCACACACCTCGTAACTGTATTTTTTTCTCAACATATTGTTTTTGTCACAATCAGGGCCAAAGAACGTTCCGAGTATTCTTCTTTCGAAACGGCCAAAGGTTTCTCATCTTATAACGGCTTGCCTTATTTTTCCTCAAAGAGGTTTTGTTTGTTTTGTCAGCCTTCTTAACCCAAAAAAGCAGGCAATGGCTTAGATTAAGTTCATACTGAGGGAATGAAGGGGACCTACAATTTGTTGCCGACTCCGAAGGGCTAATAGCGTGAGTGCTGTTCATGACTTTGTAACTACTCTCGAAGCACTTGCCAATTCCTCGCGAAAGACGATACCCTTTCGTAAGCAGCAGATGATTTAGGAATTAGCTCAGTATAATTCATAATTTTATGTTTAGCGGTCTACCTGAGTTATGCACTAGGAAATTGATTTTCGTATGGTAGAGGTGCATGGGATCTAAGCTTGGTATCGTCAGTATGCCGGTCTTAATACCTCAATCATTTATTTTCTTTTTTGAGACAGTAAAGTTAATGCTTTTACTAGCTTTTATCAATGTTTTGTGCAGTATTAGAATTATAGAAATGTTTCGAAAACGGGTAACGAAAAATTTTACTAAAGCTAAAAAATTGTTGACGCTAACCCAGGGTTTTGAGCAAAAGGAGTAGTGGTACCATAAACCAGTTGTAGAGTTTATAATCTTTTCTTATTCAAAATAGATGTGCAACATATGTAAGTAAAAACTTTCCACAAGTTTTAAGTTTGAGACACTGACAGAGTTTCGCACTTTTATTACTTTCCCCAGCAGTATTCAGATTATACTTAAATAAACGCTGTGGGGTATGGCGCTTTTTTTAAATTTTCCCCTGCCGCATTCAAAAATGTTATGAGAAGTATTTTGGAAAAGGGGAGGGGTGTTTTATTTTAAATGATATTTCTGATATATTAACTGTGCTCAAAAGTGATTTCTGTGTGTTTCTTGGAATCGAAGAAAAGTTAAAAATAACAGCTATTGGACACTGTCATTTTTTAGGCTTGGATGTTTCTTTTTTTAGTGTCAAAGCCACTTTGTGGGTAGCTTTGCCGTTGGCAAACACAATTTGTGGGATAATATTACCGGCGGCAAATTTAATTTGTTGATTAGTTTTGCCAAAAGCAAACCTAACTAATGCTAATCCTGAATCTATCTATTGGCTTTCAGACCAGAAGATGCCACGTTGTTATGTAAAAAAGTCAAACCTCCCCCAAATAGGCGATGTAAAAATGTAGCAAGCAGTAAACGCTCTAACTGGCGAAATATTTAACTTGCCTTAGCAATTTATTTTTAAAACGAATGTTAAAATTTTAACTATCTCATAATACCTACCATGATGAAAAGACATTTCACATAAAGATAATGAGGAATGAAAGTCTCGGCGTAATCTACGAGCGGATCACTAGTGTGAGGCAGTTATGTGGGAGAGCTGTGATCTCTTTGAAATCACGATGCTCGTAAAGCCGTAGAATGGAAGAAGAAGAAGAAATGGGACAACCTAGATGTGAACGATCAAAACATATAGTATTTGCAGGGTACTGTTTATGTTCCTAAATCCTGGCTAGTGGTTGCCGGCCTACCTTGCAAAGGTTTTGGAAACATGAATAAATAAAAAAACAAATAGGCGGTTACAACAAGTTGTTACACAACATGCGTATTTCTTTCAATAATAACCTAAGCGATCTACAGTTTGTTGCTGAATCCACGACACAACCAGCTGGGGAAGCGTTTGAGCCTAGCGCATTTCCCACAATAATAACTTGTGGTAAGTGGAAGGGATCTACAATTTGTTGCCAATTCCGAAAATCCTATTGAGAAGCGCTATTCATGGCAGTGAAAATAGTTTCAGAATTTCTCCATTTCCTGGCGAAAGGCCGGAAGACCCTGTATGTTCTTGGTGCTAAGACCTTAAAGTCCCATATAGGCGGAAACTTTAACAACTACGTCGAGGGTATATTGAAAACAAGAAAGTTTACTCAATTAATACAAGTTCTGGAACCAGATTTGTTCAAGAATTGAATCGCATACGAGCTTTTTTGGTATGTTGTATACTTGACTGACTTTTTATTAATAAGTACTTAAACTTGATTGGAGAAATCAATTTGATTTGATTTTTTTCCGTACGTGCATAAGCTACTGACCTCAACTTATGAGATGTACTTTCTTCCTGATTTTACTCCTATTTTTTATGTTCTCTTGACGGTAGTTTTCTGTTAAAATCGTCTTAAGGTTCTGAGTGTAAGAAAATATGTTTGCGATTGTTTATTTTATTGGCTGGCCATCTGTGACATAGACGTGACCTGAAGTTTAGTATATTTTTTATTTAGTTAGCTTATGACGTTCAGGCAGTCTTTTATTAGTTTGGACTCATCAATAAAGTATTTTAGGCTTAAATAAAATGTTTAATAATATGTAATTTAATAAGACACTCGTAAAAGTCATTGATGAGTAATAACGTTTTTTTTTATGTGTGTGACGTTCCATATAAAATGATATTGTTATTACAAAGAAGTTTGAAATATTTACTTGGCTCCAAACAAAATTTTATCAACACGTCCTGACAAACTAGTTCAATGAAGTTGAATAAGAATATGGTTGCTCCATATTTGTGAACTTTTCATGAGAAAGCCGCATGATGCCGTTTAATTCAGAAATTATTTTGAATACATTTTTGCCAAGTCGAAAGAACCTTTATGTGGAGAAGACGAGTTACAACTACTGCATTTGACTAAATTAAAAGTTCTATCCGACCTTCGCTCGTGAAATAGTTTATTTCTCATAGTTTATTTTAAATGGGTACGTGAAGTACAACTATTGAAACCCTTTTAATTGTGTTCAACTTGAAATATTTACATGAATTTCATATTTTTCTAAAGTTATTCTGAAGGAAAGTGCATTGGATAAGTTTCAAGTTTGCTCTCATAACGTTTTGAATAAGTCATAATTATTGTGCAATGCGGCGTATCCAAGGGTGAGTATTAAGTTAGAACTGAAAAGGGTGGTTTTCAAAAAGAAATAAAACGCATATAATTAATTTGATATTATGGCGTAAACTTAGCTTTAATATGAAGATAATAAGGGTTTATAAATAAATAAATAGGGTGGTGCAACAGAGCGAGGAGCCTCGGGGTCTAGTGTATTTCTCACAATCGTTGTCTTATGAGGGTGAAAATGCCCTTTTCATAGCAGTGAATTTACTATTCACTATTCTGTTGGGCTTCGAACTATGAACCTCTGGGCTAACAGGCAGACATATGTTTTAAAAATCAGTTCGTGCAAGTTGCTGCCTTGGATGCCTCGAATAAACTTCAGCCGAGAGGCTCAATTTTCAAAAACTTTTTTGCTGCATTTGGGGCCGTATATCTGGAATAACGCGCGAAATATTCTCTTTCAAAGCGTCAATCGTCTTGTGCTTATCTGTGCAGACAAGCGACCTGGCATAGCCCCACAAAAAATAGTTTAGCAGTGTCAGCGATTTCGTTTCGAGCCAATTTACCGAACTTACACATTGCCCAGTGGTCGCGCGGCTTCTCTTCTTGCACGACAATTGAATGTCAATTAATGGCAGCCGTCAAAAAGACTAACTCACAAAGAGTATTGTCAGACTGAGAACCACATCAGAGAACTGCATGAGTGCAATTACTTGCTCTTTCGAATCATCCCCCGAAAAACAAGCTCACGCTCACAATGATGAAACAAGTGTGATGCTTGTAGAAAAAGTACAAAACACTCGTGAATATGAGCCAATGAATGATGAATGAATGGACCATTCAAACTCAAACAGGTACACCATTCGCTGGAATTCGAAAAAAGCGAATGTTCACGAATGATGAGGGATGACAACGAATAGTTTTTCATGCTCATACACAGATTTTGAATACACATTTTGTGACCTGATTTGGGCGTTATTTATATTTTTTGGGTATTTTTGGGGTGTGATGTGTTTTTCATCACAGTATTGCACTGTGAAGTATTCACTGCGTTGTGAAGTATTCGTTGCACTGTAGATGATTCGTTGCTTTAGACACTATTCGCACAAGTTCATACGCATACAGAAAACTAAAAAAAATTTCTTCAGTTAAGTGAGTGAAAGTGAGAACCCATCTTGTTGACTAAAAAAGAGTGCAGTGTGTGTATTGCTTTAGATTAAGATGAATGGTGCCTGAATAGTATGTAAGGCATTGAATAAGTGTATGCATTCATAAAACGAGTAATTCACTGCAGCTTCCTGCTATGAACTTCATGTCAAAAATTCACTTTCTCTACTGTCATGCGTTCACTCCACGAGAAAGTGGGTACTAGGCTTAAAACCGAAATATGTAAGAACCGGGAGGTCTGTCGACTCTTTTTGAAAACGACACTGTGGAGTTCGGAAGTTTTTTAAATGCATACTGGAGCACTCAGACCTAAAAAACTGTTAATTGCAATGGTTACCACATGTCTTAAAAAACACCTTTACAAATCTACTTGTAGTGACTAAACTCTTCTTAGTTTTGCACTTTATCTGTTTTTTGTTTTCTTTTATTTGAACGCCCAGCTCTGGACTGAGCGAGCTTAGTTTTTACTGGCATTTTAAGTGTTTGAATGGATTAAATTGACAACTGGCGAGAGAAATTTTACACAATTGCGTACACTATTCAAGTGTGGCTTTTCTGAAATGCAAATTTCAGTTCAAGCTTAAAAAATTTTGTCCAAAATCGCAAAACCTACCCTAATATCCATTGAGAACCTAATAACCAAATTTTATCATTAACTGTTTCATTACTTGGAAATTATTTAGACTTTTCCGCAATTCCGTTAAACGTTCCCCACTCTGCGATTGCCATGTGACGTGAATCGGTTTATGTATATGTTGGCAAATGTAAGTGGCTTTTTCTCTTTTGTCAAAATATAAAACCCTTAATCCTCATTAAAATTGGAGCTAACAAAAGAAATTAAAACTTTTAATCGTAACTTCTGTCCAATACATTTTACCAAGTCCAAACCCTGTGAAGGTGAATGCAGCTAAAGTAAGTCCCGTCTGGATCTTCAATGTCAACACTTAACCCTGCAACAGAGCACAACCAAGAAACGCTTCAATGAATTGCACATCAATTTAATGACTCACTTGACCAAATGCAATGAAAAAAAAACTTTTTCCCAAAGCAACTCACTCACTATACCTCCTTGAGAGCCCGCCAAGTAGAACTATCGAAATAAATTAGGTACACAATATTGTACATTGTGCTGTCGCATAGAAATGGAAGTTTCCTTTTTAATTGGCGTACTTCCTTCCTATTAATGTTTGAATGGCCTACTTGTTGTAAGACTTGCTTTTGCTAGTCAAAGAGGAAGTAAATAAATCCTATGGTTCCGTTTTAAGAATATTTTTGTCGTGAAAAATCATGTAAATTAAGAACCGTAAGTTTGCTGGAGGGGAATTTTATAAATAAAATAAGTAATAAGTAAATAAATCCTATGGTTCCGTTTTAAGAATATTTTTGTCGTGAAAAATCATGTAAATTAAGAACCGTAAGTTTGCTGGAGGGGAATTTTATAACACAACAATAACAACAAAAACATGCACAACACCAACAACAAGAAAAATAAATGTAAGAAAAACAGCATTTTAATCATTATACCTAAAAAGACTCGTTACACTTAGTCTTGTTTGGTAATAAATTTGAATAAACGAAGAGTGGGGTGCCCCACTTATTTGATTAATCGTTTTGTATTGCATGGACAAAAATAAAATCAGAAAAAAACAAACCCGTGCTTCAGTCGACATGACTTCCAAGATAAACAGTACTCTTGGTGGTCACTGGCTCTTGAAAAGAAATCTTAACACACAAACTAATCCCCCTAAAAGCTTCCACCATGATGATGTATCACTTTTTTACATTGCAAACATTTACTGGTGCTTCATTTAGTTTAATCCATTAGGGCAGATATTGGTTTCTTGTTTATTTTTATTTTGTTCGACTTTAATTTGTGCGGTTTAAACTTTTCAAATTAGGTGTAGTTTAGGTGCTAAGTAAATTCCTAATTGAAATTTCTCCTTAAATGGAAGATAAATTGTACTTTGTAAAATGATAAGTTTCCTGTAAGTGTAGCTATTAAGACTATTAAGAGTACAGAGCAAGGTTCTTGTAAACAATGAGTGTGTTTTTGTATAAGAAGCTGAGCTGAGTTGAGTTGAAACATCAAGGACGTTTGTTTAAAATACGTTTGATATCCTTAAATTGAAATAGTTTATGTTGTCTTAAGAGCATAGATATGAAAAAATGTACATGAAAGAGAAAGTAGGCAATAACAAAATTTCTCTGAATGAATAGTGGCGCAACAGAGCGGAGAGTCCCATGGCCTAACGAATTTTGCCTTATGAGGGACGAAAAGGACCCAAAATTCTCATCGATTCTGAACGGCTTATCATGAAAGAGCTCTTAATAGTAATGAATCTACTATCGTAGGACTTGAGGATGGAATTTTTTCGCGTATGTTAAGTCTAAAACCTGTGTTATTCCACCGTTGGATCAGTTGTTTGGAGCAGAGAAGTGGGATAAGTTTGAATTGAACCCTTCAAGATGATGATGCTCGTAACGACGAAAAGGAAGAAGAAGTATGTTAAAGCGGAAATAATTACAGTAACTTATTTCTTTCGAGATGTTTGTTTTACACGCCATTTTTAAACCCCCCACCAGTGGTGAGGAATATGTTTTTAGTATTTAAGTCAAAATCAGTGACAAAGGGGATTGGTAGATCTTAAATCGCAAACTGGTTCAGAAAAAGCTGAGTTAGTTACAGTATCTCATTTCTATTTTATACTTTGTTCTTAGCCCTTAGGTGAAGAAGAAATTTTAAGTACGGTGGTTGATGGAACTCCATGTCGCTAACCGATTTGAATCTACTGCAAGTGTAAGGATTTCTTACAAATTCTCGTATATGTTACTTAAAAATTTGAATCAGATTGTATTGTTGATATGCTAAAAAGTAGTGGTCTGAGCTTAGAGCCTTGTTGTATTCGCTCTTGTTAAGACTTTCATTGATTGATTTGTGTTGCACCTTGTACTGTTCATGGAAGCTGTTATAAGGTTCGCCTATTTTGTATTTTAGTGAAATTCGGGGTCCAAAAAGAATCCCTTCATTCACAGCAGATTACTCTGTTGCTGATTTAAATATGCTTCATGTTCAAAGACACCTCACTTCTATTTATTTTATATAAAAGTCCATTCAAACAGAAAAAAGAAAAATAAGTACGGAAACCGTGAAAGATCTTCACTGCAGACAATTTGATCAGTAAAATTCAATGGATTCTAAGTCATTAAACATTTGTTGCTATTTTGCTTCGGGTCTTCTTTGATTCTTGATGGAATAGCACCGCCCTGACCCAACATGAAAAAAAGTACACCTATTGCCAGCTTTTTGCCGCGCAGTTCAAGACCACAAATGAATTGTTTTCTCATCATTTAGCTTGTGAAAATTTTATAGCCAACTGCTGTATATGGTGGTGTATCAAAGCACAAAATGGCATACCATTTGCGTTAATATGCAGCACAACCCATGTTTCTTCACCAGTTTTCCCCGCCTCATTGATATAATCTTCCCCAGAGATTGTCATCACAGAGCCGATTTCGTACGGCGGTATTCTTTCAATACACTTCTATTTTCTGAGTCCCCCAGTTTGTCAAACTCGTCCATGTTTAAGTCTTCAATTTTCTTTTGTGATCCGTTCGCTTTCCGATGACGTTATCAATCATGGATACAATTTGGTCCTCTGGAACCTCGGATAAAAGGCCAAACAAAATGCCTTTGGCACGGAGAACATCATTCCATTGGGTGTCTTCATTTTATCCTGCATTTTGAGTAAGTTGCTTGTAAGATATCTACTTTATTATTTAGAAATTGAATGAATTACCCTGCGACATACGTGGATATTCTATGAAGTGTTAAATAAATAACTTAAAAGGTAGAAAACCTGAGTGCGGAGTTGTGACTACTTTGCGTAGAGTAGTGGTCTAAGCGCCGATCCTTGTGGTACCCGCTCTTGTGCTGGTTTTTAAAGTTTCCATTGTGTCGTTCCCTGTACTGTACGAATAGAACGTTTTGTTTCTCAATACCTAACGTTAGTTTGTCCTTAAATTAAATTTGCTCGGTTCATATCCTTCAAACTAAAAGTTTCAATGTTCCTACTGTAACTGTTGCTGTATAATTAGTTACTGTATAATATACAGAAATGATGAATTCCTTTTTGATTAATTTGTCCAAAGCAACTATATAAACAAAGCCTCTGTGTGTACGCCCATCAACATGCTTATCATCATTGCTTAAGCCAACTCTCAATCTTATCGTTTTAATGAAGGACGACCGGCTTGCTGTTTGCTGAGACATTTAATGTACAAGCCAAACATCTGCGACCTATTTTCTTCGTCCTTATATAAATACTGTTTGTATTTACCGACAAAAGCAGTTGAATGATTTACTATCGCCATCAAATATGTTAATCGACCGCCATTTAAAAATGAAAAAACAAGAACAGAGGCGGCAAAGTTGGATTTTAATACTCCATTTGTTTTTTTTTTTATATCACTCCTTTCACCAAAGGACATAAAGTCATTTATTTTCCTTTTCAAAAGTATAAATTCTCAAGGAGGAAAAAAGTAGGAGTTGGTATGGTCATAGCCATAGCCACATTGCAAAGACAACCTTTTGTTGAATAATCTAACAGAGTACTTCGCTGCAAGTGCTTTTTCCATCAAACCAAGAGTAGTGTAGAAGAGTAAAGTGTGTATAAGTTACATCAAGCAATTCCCCAGATGCCCTCAGGATGACATCCAGAAGAGAAAAATTGTTCATCCTTTTGAAATAACAAATGGGCGATGGAGGAATGAAGAAAGGAAAAATCAAATCGCCTTTTGCTGTTAGACAATACAAAAGTAAACGTCACAACCATCTATTTACATTGTTGACGTGCGTTGCGTATGCCCACATAGTTCGTCTTTTTTTTCCCTTTTCTATGTAACACACACACGCTCTTGACACCATCTTGGCTTCTGTTCCTTGTCTCCAAGGAGACCATTGAGCAAGAGTATGACTTTCATCTTGGCCTTCTACATATTCTTGTGCCTACCTACCTCGTCATTACTTTTACCATACACAGGGTGGTTTTCATATTAAGTGTGGTTATGGTTGGTTATACAACATTTGTGATCACAAATTTTTGAGTTGAAACCGCAGGCGTTGAAACGCCATCGGGTGTCCTAGTTTAATAGTTTCCACCACACAAATCATAAATAGTACTTGTACAATGTCTTAACGACATGTTTTATTACTTTTAATGCTTGCGAGAGTCAAAACAAAAGTAGGAATGTGTATCTACTTTAGAACTGAAATTAGGTTAATAATGAGTTCAAAAATTTAAACCATTGAAATATGTACGAGTATGGTGTAGTTATTATGAAACCTGCAAATGATTTGTTGTTATAATTTGTGTGGACTCGATGAGCTTTTACACACAAAAGTAAGTAGGTACATTGAGAAGGACGACGTCACGTAATACATGTTTTTCATAAGAACATTTTTGGGAGCGAAGAACAGCTTGAGGGTGAACATTATTTCAAAAATATTTTAAAGACTGAGAATGGAGGCAACTGTTTATTTCTTCAAATACTTTACTTTTTTGTCTTACCACTGTTTTTTTTAACAATTTGTCTCAGAAGTAGGGCCCTTCCGGAACGATCTCTGATCACTCTAAAGGACAGTTGGGTTTCTTACGAAAATCACACTGATCAGATGGATATGCCGTTGGCGATATGAAACGGAAGCTCAACCTACAGCAAAATTTTACAATTAACTTCCATTCTCGACTGTTGACTGCTTCACTGACCTAGAGAAAGAAAGTTGTAGTTGTGACGAATGGCTTGTGTAACCGGTAAAAGATCTGGTGCATTCATGATGAGACAAGCTAATATGAGCGCTAATATGGGACCACACAACTGGTTTGGCGCTTACGCGTCTTTATGTCTACTGAAGTGGAAAGCTTTCTAGTGGTTACGAATCACATGATTTTTTTCAAGTGGGGTTCCCGCCGGGTTAGTACTGTCCCAGGCTTGTGCTTGGACCCTACGCACCGGCAAGCATCTGTTGTGTAACTTCCATTTTATTTCAACACAAGGGATCTATCTTCTAAATATAAGCGTGTTGTGGAATGAAAAAAATCATGGCTTTTATCGAAAATGAAACAAATATAGGTCGTCATAACAGAGCTTGGGGAAGAGCGTAGCCCATAGCTCTTTCTCTCAACCATGCATTGGAAGGAACGCAGAAAAACTACAACCTTTTCATGGAGAGCTTGCCAATTCCTCGCGAAAGGCGATACTGGTATAAAAGCAATTATTTGTGTCTGGGGTTGGAACCTCGGATTCCCACGTAACAGGTAGCCATGTTAACCATTACGCCTTGGACACAACTGCATTTCTGCATAGAGTCCATTGGAAAGAGAACTACTTGAAACTCGACGTCAAGTTTTAATGTCTGCTACGATGGGACACAGTATCTCTTGGGCAAAAGTAGTTGTAGATTTTTTCACGGGTCGCTTTGCTCCTTTCGTCTGTGAAATAGTTTAGGTTAGGTCGTCTTGTATAGCCTAGCCTTGCGTCTCAACATGTAGCTTTAATATCAAAGATAGGATTTTTTCATCGGGTTTTTCACCAGTTATCACAGCTCAGTTTGTCTGTGAAATAGTTTAGGCCTTAGGCTGCCTAGTGAAAATATCAAGTTGGTTAGGGCAGCACAATTTGCTTTCACATCTAGTGCTTAGAAATAAGTTTATCTTTGATTTCATGCTTTTTAAGCACAAGATCAATAAGATCGCCGTGGCGATGTGTATCATACCTTATCATGATTAAAAATGTCTATCTGCCTTAAGGAGATTTTGTGAGGCGAAAAGCTAAGGGTTCTTGGCACACAGTAGAACGTTAGACTCTGCTGAGTTCCCGGTCACAGTGGTATACCGGGAAACGAAAAAGCGGACGAATCAACGAGAAAAGGATCAGCACTTATCTCATTGACTAATCAATCAGGGTCCCACCCTCTGAAATTAAGAAGATCATTAGTAACAAAATAATAAGAAAATCCAGTGAAAGACGGGAATGCTTAGATTCCTGTGTTGCTTTCAGGAAACTATGGCCAAAATACGATAAGAACGGGTCTGAAAAGTTACTATCATTAAATAGACCTTTATTACGATCGCTTATCAGTATCATAACTGGACGCAACCTACTAGGTTACCACAAAAAGAAAATGGGTCTTTACACCGATGACCTGTGCAGGGGATGCAATGACGAATACGAACATGCGGATACCACTCACTTTACCTTTGCCCAGCAATCTGCCACACTAGGAAAAAGTTTCTATGCATTTACAATGAACGAGAAGAATTATCAAACACTCCAAGAAACAGCTTGAAGCTTGAACTTCATTAAGGCCACAAAATGGTTAAAAACTGACCAAACATAAACTCACAGGTTTCTAGGACGTTACAAAACTCCAGGGTATCAAAATGGATCTACATTGATCTAAGCGTGGCGGAAATAAGATCAACCGTCAGCCCATTCTACCTAACCTATTGTTGTCGCTTAATCTGATGGACTTTCAAGAACTTATTGGCGTTTTCACAGAAACTTCTACTTGGGCGAGCACTTATAACTTAATGTTATGTCTTCTGTCAATCGTGTGGATTAAGGTTCTGTTGATCCTCCTCTTGTCCTGGAAGAGGATCTCATATTTCTCAAGGACCTTTTTCCTTTCGGAACCCTTGAGGTTTGCTGTAGACATGACTTTACTTCGTGTTGTGATGTGAAAGCAAACTCTGTGATGAGTTTTCATCCTCTAGAGCTTTTATAATCTCCAATGTAATGTACGTGGAAGACATAATGTTTACATGGGATTCTTCACTGGGACTTAAAAATAGAAATGCAACAGATAGTCTTGTCATTCTTAATAAAATTATTGGTGAGACCCCACCATCATTGGTAGCATTATTAAATAAATTAAAAACAGAAAACACAAATAATAACAACGAAACGTCAAGTAGAGCTTATGACAGAACTATCAGAGTTTTAAATAGTGAAGGAGTCATCACAATGAACGAGAGAGCCGCTGTACATGTTGAAGGTGAAAGCACAAGTGGACGTTCTTTTGATTGAGGAGAAACCGTCTGCCGGGCGAACTTTATTTTTTCTAAGATTAAAATTTTAAGTTACAATG
Source organism: Melanostoma mellinum (assembly GCA_914767635.1). Lineage (NCBI taxonomy): Eukaryota > Metazoa > Arthropoda > Insecta > Diptera > Syrphidae > Melanostoma > Melanostoma mellinum. The sequence goes on along the minus strand of OU612058.1, from coordinate 158,189,392 downwards.
TCGCTGGGCTAAAAAACAAATCTTTGTATCCTGAATTTTTTAATTACATTAAGAACTTTGATATTTTTATACTTTTTGAAACTTTTATTATAAATTATGATGAATATAATTATAAGAACATTTTTAAGAACTACGAATTAGAATGCATATCAGCTGTAAAAACTAATACATTTGGTAGGGGAAGTGGAGGTGAACTTTTCGGGTACAAAAAGTCTCTGAAAGATATATCAGTTCAATTTAAAAACATAGCGCAATCCCGAATTTTTGAAGTTTCAATTGAAGACAACCGTTTTTTCATTGTTCCGATTTACTTGAACTGCAGTCATTGGCAACAAGACTACGATAAACTGAGAGAACTTCTTTATGAACTAGGACCATCAAATCTGATGATGATAGGCGATTTCAATGGAAGGATTGGCCTATCTCAAAACAACTTCTGCAGCGAAACGAACATAAATAATATTTATTATGAAAGAAAATCGAAAGATGAGGTGTGTGACACGAAGGGAATTAAAATTTTGGAACTGGCTGATGCTTTGGATTGTCATGTCTTAAACGGAAGCTGTGAAGACGACCGAGGTGGTGAATTTACTTTTATCCGTGGCACAGCGTGTTCTGTGATAGATTACTGTTTTATATCTGGAAACTGGATCTCCCATTTGGATAAATTTGAAATAGCTGTAAAAACATTCTCCGATCACATGCCACTGGAGGTCTCGTTTAAGACAAGAACAAATTGTGATGAAACAACGGATTCGGGACTTTCTCTTCCTCCGAAATTTAATTGGAGTGACCAGAATAGAGAGATTTTTCAGGACCGTCTAAACAGTCAGATCGAAGTATGGGTAGCCACAGAAGTCCCAGAGAACCCCGATCTAGACACACTCGTATCCTTCATAAAAAATGCAGCTTGTCAAAAAACGTTTGAAAGAAAGGTCATTACAAATAAGCAAAAGTGGTTCGATAAAGAGTGTGTGGCTGCCAGAAATCTTTCTTTTGCATACTTAAAGTTACTCAGAACGTCAAACAACATAAACTTTAAAGTCCTGTATGCTTCTGCGAACAAAAAATACAAAGAGTTTTGTAAACTTAAAAAACGAAACTTCGACCTCAGAAACATCGAAACAATAAACAAAGCTAAAAATGCATCGGATTTCTGGAAAGCAGTTAAACTTTTGAGTGGAAAGACGACTTCAATGTCTGCAGCTCTGCACATAGACCTTCTTAAAACACATTTCTCGAGTCTTCTTAACACAACCGAAATATCGCCGCCAATTCAATATGCAATCCCTTTAATAGCCGATGAATTCCTTGATACTCCTTTTTCTCTATCTGAAGTTGAAACAGCTATACTAAACTCCAAAGATGGCAAATCCCCTGGTGAGGACAGAATACCTTTCGAATTTTTTAAACATCTCACCCCCAAATTTCTACAACTTCTTACTGTCGAATTCAACAAAATTTTTGAGACGGCCGACGCTCCCATGAGTTTTCGATCAGCAATCATTTTTCCCTTGCATAAAAAAGGTAACCCCGAAGATCCAACAAACTACAGGGGCATCTCACTTTTAAACACCGCGACAAAGCTTTTTAGTTCAGTATTGCATACAAGATTAACCAATTGGATTGAACGTAAGGAAATTTTGACAGAGTTTCAAGCCGGGTTCAGGAAAAATTACTCAACAGTCGATCAAATATTTTCTTTAATAAATATAGCCGAAATCTACAAGAAAAATGGTAAAAAGCTGTATGCCTTCTTCGTCGACTTTCGTGCAGCGTTTGACTCCATTCCTAGGGAAGCTCTCTTCTACAAGCTCTACAATTATGGAATCTCTTCAAAAATAATAACAGTCATCAGAGCAATGTATAGACAAAACGTGGCACGAGTGTGGGATGGGAAACAACTTTCCGATGAGTTTCAAACCTCAATTGGAGTAAAGCAAGGATGCGTATTAAGTGCGCTACTATTCAGTCTATACATAAATGATATAACAAACTCAGTGAAAGGTGGTATAGTGCTTAGTGGAAAATCCATTCCTGGTCTCATGTATGCTGATGACATAGTCTTCCTGGCCGAATCTATAGACGGTATGCAGATGATGATGAACCGACTTCAGTGCTATTGCAAAGTCTGGAACTTATCAGTTAATTTATCAAAGTCCAAAATAATGATATTTAGACGGGGTGGAGGAAGATACTCTAGAAAGGAAAAATGGACATTTCAAGAAGAAGTAGTAGAAATAGTTAAGGAGTACAAGTATCTGGGTGTCTGGATTACCCCGAACTTAAATCTCGATAGACACCTTAGAGCAAAAGTAGCAGAAGCTAAGCGTGCAATGTGTTCCGTATGGAGAAGTTGCTATTTGAGAAACGACGTTTCACATATCGCCAAATATAAAGTTTTTCGAGCAACCGCAACTGCAATTCTTTTTTACGGCGCGCAAGTGTGGGGATACCTTCCGTTCGATGCAGTGGAAAAGTTCTTCCGTTTCTTCATCAAAAGCATCTTTAGGCTGCCGAGTACGACACCCAACTATATGCTGCAGCTAGAAACAGGAACAGGCCCCCTTTTCTTAGATACTCTCAAATTACATTTCAATTATGTCACAAGAGTTATGGAGATGGGAGAAAATAGGATTCCGAGGCTTGTACTAAGTCACATTATTAATTCCAGAGGAGCATGCGTAGGTGAGTGGTATAAATTGGCGAACGATTGCTCAACAACGTTTTCAATATCAACGGAAGATAACTTTTCTTCGCTCAAAACGAAATTTGATATGTTGTTGATGAAAATCGGAAACAGGTTGTACGATAAGTCAATAGAGGAAGCGCAATCATCATTATATAGAGTGTATTACAGCAAAGTTAACCACTTTTTGGAAAACAAGACCTACTTCTTGACCGATTACACTATACATAAAATCAGTACAATCTTTAAAGTCAGAGGTGAACTCCTCAGTTTAAACTTCATCCCTCACCGTCCAGATCTTCCTTTATTGTGTGATTTATGCAATCGAAGAGAACGTGAAGACGTGTTTCATTTTTTGGGAGTGTGTCCAATTCTGAAAGAATTCCGCAAGAGATACCTAGGAATAGATATACTTAGCGTAGAGGAAACCTTAAAATTGATGAATGGAGAACGAGGGTGGGAACCCCTATACCAGTATTGTTTGAGTGCCTTACGATACAGAACATGTATAATCAACGAAAGCTTTTAATATATAAAATATTGTATGCAAAATTGGTAAACTTCACTTATGAAAACTTTATATTAAACTTTTCTTTATTAAAATTGTTTATAAAACTTAAAATGTAAATGTCAGTCTGGTAGACGGCCATAGGCCAAACCATTTTTTAAGACTTAAGATAAACTTACAAAAAAAAAAAAAAAAAAAAATTGTGAACAGTATAAAAATTTTGAAGTCAATAAAACTAAACTAACTAAACTAATCTCCAAATGCAAGTTCGTTCGAAAAAAAGATTGACGTGTGCAGGTGCTTGTATTTCTATGTCTCAGAGCGAACGCTGGTTAATCAGCAGGTCAAACGCTGGTGGTTTTCATAGAAAAATCTTTAAACTATGAAAAGTCTAATGAGGGTGTTCTACCTGGGATTTCAAAGTGTGTCGATTAAAATTTGGAATCTCACTGTACAATTCTATGACTCTGGTTTTCCTTTCTGTATGAGTAACATGTCACACTGGAATTGAATTTGTTCAGAATCCATGAACATTATTTAGAAGAGATCTCATAGATTGTAATGGAATAAACGTATGGGAATTATAAGTGGTTGTATCGAACTTTGTTATCATTGGCTGGTGTATTCTCTGTCGTTGTTACACTGTCTTACATGTTTAATATCGTGCTTGCTTACGAAACCTTGCGGCATCATCTACATTTTCATAACCTTTTGAGTAATAAGGTTTTTAGGTTTTTTTTTTTCAATTGTCTATGTTGTCTAAATGCACCAGAGCTTATGAATACAGACATACATATATGCTGGCGAAATAGAGCGACGAGCCCCGTAGCCGAGCGTATTTCTCTCAACAATGTCTTAGGAGGGAACGGCAGAAACCTACATTTTTTTGGCGATTCTGACAATTGAAAAAACACTTTTAATGGCATGAAATCATCCTTCTGTTGGGATTCGAACCACGAACCTCTTGCGTAACAGGCAAGAGGTTATACAAATATAACAACATTTTGAAAATTGGCACTTCGATATAGTCTTTTTATCCCAAAATGCGCAAATATGTGCAGCTAAAACTGATTTCCTAATAAAAGTAACACTTGGAAATATTGTTTCGGAACACATTTACGACAGAACTCTGCAGGACTTTTTTTTAAAAAAGCATTCGATAAGATGAGCTCTAAGCAGATTTGCTTCAGATATTTATATTTACTTATATTCATGTAAAAGTTATAAATATCTCATCAGTGCACTTATAACATGGCATTCTCGCCATATGTACAATGTACATACACACAAAACATTTGACTACGGACGCACAAAAAGTTCACACTAGCCTAGAACATTTTTTTTTATGTTTTAGGGATGTATTTGAATTTATTACACTTCTTTACAAATAAATGAGGGTATTCCAGAAAGGTAATGTAGAGGGGAGAATACAAGACAAAAAGGTCCATCGACTTATGGCGATGTTCTTTTTCTTTACTGAATAAGAATTACCAATGTTGAAACGTAAGCAAAAAACACTGAATAAGAGTCGTGGACTGCCAATTGAACTCAAGAACATTAACACCAAAGGCGAATCCCTTTAAGATTGCCCTGTAAAATAAAAAATCTGACCTGTTGGCAGATAAAATACGCCTTAACTTTTACATTTCATCGGCGTTAAGCGATAAATCCTACGCTCATAATACTAGCAACCTCGTTGATTGTTATTACAGTGATTACTAAGGGGTCGATATGGTTGCCTTGTACAACACTGGAGAGTGCGCTGAAACAAGGGGAATGAGATTATCTTTTTTCTGCTTGCGAATCGATGAAAAGTGGAAGGCAAACGATTGCCTTTAATTCCAGTTAAACCGTGCTGTGTGATATTTTTCAAATGATTGATTTAAATCCTGTAGCAAGCCCAAATTTGTGCTTCTAAAAAGACAGCTCTCAAACTGGTTAGCGAAACAAAACAAAAAATATCCTCAAAAAGGACGGGTTCTATTGCCTCAATTTTCTAAAGAAAAGAATTAGCCGAATGTAAACTTGCAAGTGGAATTTGCCTTAGTCCCTTTTCTCAAGAGTTTCATTTTTGAAATTGTGTCGATTGTAGATACGAGGAGTCCCAAAAATGTTGAAACCAACACAAATAGACAAAAGTTTGTTTGTCTTTCAAAGTTGAAATGTCAAGTTCGATTGAAAACTCAAACTGTTCATGAACTCATAACTTGCTTTTTCCAACAGCAAAGTCTATTACGACATCCCGTGCCTGCTGCTGTGGTGGTGTCCGTTGAATTGATATTTATCATCGAATTCTCTCTCAAAAGTCAAACAAACAGACAGCAAAAAAAAAAAAAGTTCTGCAAAAGTTTGAAATCTTTTGGCATCATCATAATCTCTCAGTGGTTAGCCCTCAACATCTCGAGTCGTCGTGAAGAATTTCTGCACAAAGCCACCGTCTCGTAAAAGAAGAATCCAACACACGCCAAAAAGGCTGCTGCATGTATGGTATGCTCTCATCCTTGACCTTTTCCTCATTCCCCATTGTGTTTTGTTTCAATAAAAACGACCAAATATACACTCACACATATGTATGTACATTTATCACACATTCGTTAAAGATATATGCCAAGAGCCTAGAGAAATGGCGAAGGGAAGATGAGGAGGACTCCATTCGAATTGATTAGTCTCCTATAGGTTTTTCCAATTGGCCATATATGTATATTTTATTTTTCCTATAAAATTTATAATGGAAAAAGCCTTGCTTTTCAAGGTGCTTTGGCAAAGCCCCACATATTCTATCCTCACATACGTCATTGTCGAGTAAAAGTTGTAGCATTAATCAAGGATTTTCTTCTTTGCCTACACGAAGAGAACCCGTGAGGTAGGAGTGAGGGAGAGAGAGTTAAATGCAAATTTGATTCGACCTGTTTTCTCTCGTGTCGTATTTAAACGAATATGTTTCGATATTTCCAAAGGAACAAAAGTTTAAATTTGAACAAAGGATTTTCCCCAGAAATTTTGTTTGTTTTTTGAATTATTAAATCTGATTAGCGAGGTTTTGACTTAAAAATGGATTATAGCTCTTTGAGTTTAGTTAGGTATTCTGTTTTCATTTTTGCGGTATGTCCCAGTCTCCGAGTTGAGCAGCAATCTGATTTTTGTGCATCGCCCTTGTTGTTGTCTGTGTGTGTGGTGGTGGGTGACATAATATGTTGTCAACAAATACTATGATGAGGATGTTTTGGTTGGGATATAGACAGGCAGAAGAAAGATGATTATCATGCACTTTAAACTTTAGGTTCTTGTGCAAGGGGCACTATGCCAAGAAGTATTTTTTTTCTGTTTTTTAGGATCAATTAGGCCGGCGCGGCGACGGCGACGGCACCACCACCACACCAACGGACGGGCGCATGCAGCATGGAGGGTTGAAAGTGAATCTTTCTTCATTTGCATTTGTGGTGCTTGCTGCTGGTGAGGCTATTTCGACGAGGCTGACGATGATGATAAGAGTCTCCGGGTGATGTTATATTTTATTTTTTAAACAGAGGCACTCTGGCGTATACGTAACCTTTAACCTTTTGGTATAGTTAGAAGATTGGGCGGGGGTATTCTCTCTGTCTCTCTCTCTATCTCTGCACGGGGCTATTGGGAGTTTTTTGGGCGAATTAACTATATGACAGGGAATTATGCTGGATAATCAGAAAATATATAGTATACGAATATGGTTTCTACTTTGTTGTACAAGTTTTGTGGCTTGTAAAACGAAAATGAGCATCATAAATATTTGAGTTAATGGGATTTTCCTAAGGCAACTTATTTCTGAAAATACAGTGAAGCCATTAGAAGTAAGTGTGTCTTGCTTCCCTCAGCAAATGCTAAGTAAATGTGTTTAATAGGTATTTAGTTTTTAGAAAGAATTGCACCTAACCTACATATTTAAACTACAGAGATTACTTGCAACCGAAACACTTGGGGGCTTGCACTTTGCTTTTAAGATTTGAGTAAGGCAAGGATATTATGAAGCTGAATGGTGAAATGGCAGCATGCAATCTTGTTGAGGAACACCAAATTGAAATTAAATGAAGTACCCAATTGACAAGCCTCATACCCAAGCTTCGCAAGTGAATAATATAAAATGTATGAGATTTGCTACTGAATAGATGTGGAAACTTTCAAGTAAAGGGTAAACTGGCACATATACAAATGGGAGATTTATATTCGTTTATTGTGATCTCGATGTTTATTTTTAACGAAGTTAAATTATGGGCTGCAGAGAACTTCCCTTTTTTAAATGCGCTTTTTTGTTTACTGCAATGCTGAAAGTCCTTGCACACTGATTTAAAGTTCGTGGAGCTTTATCCAACATTTTTTTTGTATGCCCATTCACGTAATGATAAGGTGTTTTTTCTAACTTTATTCATTGTGCCAACTGCTTGTGTTAAGATGCCTTTAGCAAACGCGACTATGATGTTCTTTTGTTTTGGATGTGCGAGGTTTTAAGCAAAAGCTATATGATGGGACTAAGAATACTTCCTTATGGGACTCCAGTCACGTTTAGCAATTCTCTTCTCTGGATGGTCTTCTTAAATTATACAAATTCCAATTGAAATTATTCTTTTAAATTTTAAATTCGAACATTCGTACTACCCGCTGTCAAAAATCTTGCTAAAAATAAGAAAAAAATGTCTGGAAAATGTCATATTCCAGTTGCTGAGGTACCCATTTTCTTTTTTTTCTTAAGAGGTAGCTTATACACACTGAAGAACTGAGATCATATACCATTATATCTATATACTCGTGAGATTAGCAACGTTCGCTTTTTTGGATCATTAACTCTATTCCTTTTTCTAACGTCTATTTTTACACCAACTGTGATCTACATATATTTGGGGTTATGAATACCCTTTATATAAGTGGGTTAGGCTTGCGCAGCTATGGACACTGCGGTGTATGAATGAAACCTTTCAACTGTACATTTATTTAAAAATTAATAGAAACGATTCATTATCATTTAACTTTTTAAAAGCCAATTTTATTGAACTTGATAATTATCTTGAAACTGTTGACTGGAAAACTGAATTTTTAAACCTAGAATTACAAAATATGTTTTATTGCTTTTCGAAGATTTTAAATAATGCTTTCAATCTATTACTGCCACATAAAAAGAAAAAGAATATTTCCAAGCCTCCATGGTATAATAACAGGCTGACACACCTTAAAAATTTAAAAAATAAATCTTTCGCTAAGTTTAAGAATTCAAATGATTTGGCTGACCAAATACAGTTTTGTAATCTTCGCAGGGAGTTCATGGTTTTAAGTAGATTCTCGCACAGAAATTATGTTATGCAGGTTGAACTCAATTTAAAAAATGACCCAAAAAGTTTTTGGTCTTTTATAAATTCTAAACGAAAATCACTGGGGATTCCAAATTCTATGTTTTATAAAAATCAGGAATCTGATGAAATTAAAAACACCCTTGAGCTATTTGCTAAGTTTTTTGAATCGGTCTATTCCAAACCAAATGAAAATCTGGTTCACCTTCCTGATTGCAATCCTAAAGTAAATATAGGGTCCTTACAATTTGATCTTAACGATGTCTTAGAAGGATTGCAAGATCTCAAGCTGAATGCTAAGCCTGGCGTTGATGGCATTCCAGCAATAGTTTTAAAAAGATGTTCCAATTCCCTTTCTCTTCCATTACTAATCATTTTCAATTCATCACTGTCATCAGGAGTGTTCTTAGATGATTGGAAATCCTCTTTCTTGATTCCCATTTTTAAGACGGGTTCCAAAAACAATGTTGAAAACTACAGAGGAATTTGTTAACTGTCTGCAATTCCTTAGTTTTTTGAAAGCCTTGTCAAAAAAAAGCTTGATATCCTAATGAAGGAACATATAAGTGATACTCAACATGGGTTCATCTCGGGAAGATCGACAATCACCAATTTAACATATTTCTCTTCTTTTGTTGTTGATGCTATTGAAAGCAAAAACCAAGTGGATATTATTTATACGGATTTTAGCAAAGCATTTGACTCGGTTTGCCACAAAATATTGCTTCAAAAATTGGAGTCATTTGGTGTCCACTCAAGCCTCCTTAAATGGATCTGTTCCTTCCTCATAAGAAGAGTTCAAAAAGTCAAAATTGACGAATTTACCTCAAGGCAGATAAATTGTGCCTCTGGCGTTCCACAGGGTAGTCATCTAGGTCCTCTACTGTTTATAATATTCATTGATGATATTGTTAACTGTGTTAACTTCAGCAAATGCCTCATATATGCAGATGATCTGAAACTTTTTCTGAAAGTAACCTCTATAAGTGATTGTCAAAAACTCCAATTGGATCTTGATAATCTATGTCGATGGTGTATGTTAAATCGTTTGAATCTTAACACCAAGAAATGTTTTGTGATTTCTCTCTCAAGAAAGCATCATATGCAAGAGTTTTCATATTATCTTGATTGCAACCCTCTTCAGAGAACTGAAAAATTCAAAGATTTAGGCGTAATTTTTGACTCCAAATTCTCTTTTACACCACATATAGAAGCTATTATATCAAAAGCAAACTCGATGTTGGGATTTATAAAAAGAAACTCAACAGACTTCACTAACCCCTACACCCTTGTGTCTCTTTATACCTCACTAGTAAGACCCAACCTAGAGTATGCAGACATCATCTGGAACCCTCACCAACAATATCTTTCAGATCGAATTCAGAAAGTTCAGAACAATTTTACGAAGTATGCATTTTACAAAATGCGATGGAGTTTTGTTCCAAATTCCATAGCTAGGCAAAATCTTCTAGGTTTGCAGTCCCTCAAATCACGTAGAACTAGTCATGGCATAGTTTTCGTGCGAGATATTTTATGTTATCATATAAAGTGTCCTCCCTTGTTGTCCTTAATTTGTATTTATGCTTCGGAGAGACCGTTGAGGGATAGAAATCTTCTTTTTCAATCAATGCACAGAACTAACTATGGCATGAGTGAACCAATTTCAAGATCAATTAGAGAGTTCAATGAGATTTATGGTCATATTGATCTGTCTTTCTCCAGAGATAAATTCCGAAATGAATTGTATTACTTACTTTTAAGAAATTGAAACCTTGCTATTATTTTATTTAAAATTAATTTTAAAACTTTTCTTTTATTGCGTTGTAATATGTAATCCGTTGAGCTGATTGCTCGTAGGTGAAATAAATAAATAAATATTGTGCTGATCCATGTGAAGTTTCAGAGCAGCTCTCAGCTCCCAAATTGAGGCAGAAGCTAACAATCTTCTGCGAGTAGACTAGTTTGAATTTTTCTCATGGGATGATCTCATAGTCAAGTATTTGCTTTTTAAGGAGGAAATGTGCTGTACATTCTGTAATAATGTGCAGCGATGTTTCTTCATTTTCGGGCCATAGTCTGCAGATGCTGTCTGATACCAACCTCAGTTGTTAAATTAATTCTTTAGAGAACATTGTTCGGTTAATAGTCATGTGCAAATTTTGATGGTTTTCCTATTGGGGTTCATTAGGACTTTTGACGTTTTTTTTAGTATATTCTGACATAAAAAGCTTGGAACATATTTGCCCAAGGTAGGATGATCTTGTCTGCGTTTTTGTGTACATCGCAGAAGGGCTCAGGACCGACAAATTGTTTAGATGCATGCGGCGTCTTAAACTTGCATATCTGCCTTCTCGTTACCCTTATAATGTTTTGAAACACAGTGAGAGCATTTAGAAAAATAAGTGAGAACCGATGGACATTGCTTTTGATTTTTTGTGAATCGTAATGCACGGGAAAAGCATAATCCATACACTGATAGTGTGACTAATATATGAATCTCTACTTGACTATTCGTCCGAAATTGCGCTCAAAGTGAAGCTGATGAGCATTTCCGAGGGAGATGTTACGGCTGAATTGTTGTTTCAGGAGGGGAGAACAGCTGGTAATTCCGTTAGAGCATTTCTTGTAAAAAAAAGCGATTAAGGCATTGTTTTGACGATGTTCAACAGTATTAATTGATTCTACGATTGAACTATTCCCTACATGGGAGGTTCAAGGTTGTAACCCCAGAAACATAAAGAAAAAAATGTTTTTCCACGGGTATTGCCTTTCGTGAAGAATTAACTCTTTCTCCGATAGTACTTTAATGTCATGAAAACGCTTTTTCGTTTAGCAGTTCGGTATCGACAAAATATTGTAGATCCTTCCATTCCCTCACAAGGTATAATTGAGAGAAATGTGATAGGTTCCGGGGCTTTCCAATCAGTTGCGTTAATCTTTTTTATTTTTTTTATTTTGTGATTCACTTTTAACAGGAGGTTTTGTAAATATTGAGCGTGTATTATGGGGTGACTTATATTTCAATACATAACCAAATAATGGCAAAATATCAAATATGGCGCCCGCGTGAAGCTTGTGCAACAAGTCCCATACAAGCTCATTGTTGTTCATTCCTTACCAGATATTCTTGTCTAGACGAACTTTTATTTGACTGGCTATGTTTTTATGCTTTGGCTTCAAAAAAACAACACCGGGATGATAAATGCTATGTGGAGAGTCTCTTTCGATTATCTCTATATAGCTTCTCGAGTGTTTGATGCCTGATATGCTTATGTTACTATCAACAATCAGTCAACCCCTTAATGACTCCAATAATTTAGAATGCATTTAAACTATTTCTTTAAAAAAAATGCAACATTATTTTGTTTGCATTTCGGCATGATAAATGCCATCTTCAGCAATTCTTTATTGACTCATCAGTTGGGATCAATAGGCACACTCTAACCAAGTCTGATGTGGAATACCACGGCGCAGCGATATTAATAGATCAACGCATATGTCTACATACATATATAGATACAGCAATATTTATTCATAAGAAACCATTCCCATTTTGCTTATTTTCAACACCATGGTAACGAAGTTTCCCGGCTCATTGTATTTATACACTATAGTATCACTACGGAAGGGAAAACGCTTCCATCGTCAATTTTCGTCGCCATTAAGCGTTCCACCTTCTCAAATCGGAAAAAGCGAATCTCAAAACTCGTCCAATGCAAAATTTTTTTTTAATTTTGAGAAGGAAACATTGTTTCGTGAACGTTTTAGCAACATAAAAGTGTGTGAGAAAAATAAGCGAGCACTATGTGCATTTTGATAGTAAATAATGACGAAAAGTTTGTTGTTTTGTTAGCTTATTGAAAATTATTTCAAAAGTGTTGAATCCATGAAAATACCTTTCAGTTGTAATCAAGGCCTTTAATGGAGACGACAGGTTGCGATGCAAGTGTTTTCCTCTCCGTATTGCTACTATAGTTTATTAATATTATGATCCGCCTCACTTTTTTCCTTTTATCGCTTCGTCAACTAAGTAATTGCGTTTATTTTTTTAAAGTAGTGTTTCTTGTTGCGTTCTACCTTTCGAGCACAGCATTAAAACTTTTAAATGACAGTGGCTCACCTTTCTCTACATTCTAGAATATCGAAGGCTTTCAATTTTGAAGAAGCACCGATCATTTTTACAACACTATTCTGATATACGTAAGTGTCTGTTGAAACAGAATTTTAAAAGCAGGCTGTTGTACGATAAATTCATTCTCGTTAGCTGCTTTGAATTCGGTGGTAATGTGTGTTGTTCGATATTTGGGTGTTCTCAGTCATCTGACAAAGTGTGAAGATCTGAAGCCGACTTCGTAAAGACCGATTAAATTGTCAGCTAACGCCTTGAGCCTTCTACAGAAATTGTTGCACAGGATCATATGTCTTCGCGGTCAATAATACCTTTTCAGTTAATATAGACTAAACAACCTAACTTTCTGTCTTTATGGCCTGTTCACATTGTATTGAGATTTTACTCGCCGGTACAATATTTTTTAAAAATATTTTGGAAATGAATCCGTATCTTTGCTTTACCAGGTCATTTGTAGCTTGTTAAAATGGCCCTTATCACAAGGCCCGTCTTAGCGATTTCGGACTACGAACACCAAAATGGAAGCATCACACTTCCTTGTACTGAATGAGTTGCCATGTTTTTTTGTTACTATTATTAAAGTAATTAACAAGTTATAAATATCTTTTGCCAAGCGTTCATTACAAAGATGTTTTCAGTAATTTCTATTTTATATTCGTAGTCCGAAATTGCGACGACACGGGCCCTGTGATAGGGATGAATGCAATGGTAGCTCAAATGTGTAATTTAAATATTGTTAACAACATAAAAGTTATATTATGCACATCCTCTCCACAATACCTTTCCAAAAATATAAAATTTCTGAATATAAACAACCTTGGAGGGAAGTAAAAGGTTTTCACCCGGTTTTTGCACGACGTATTTATTGTTTTTAAAACTTTTGCGGTGCAACGAGCATCGTCATGTCTCCCACATCTTTGCTTCACACTAGTGACCCGCTTGTGGAGTTTGTCGTTATTGACATTTTTAGTACGTCATGCTCGATCGTTTTGAGTTTGATCTTTCTTTTACAACATTGGTGATCTACAGTCGCGTAAAAGCATTTTTAGCATTTTTTAGCATTAATTTTTATTGAACTTAGTATATTATATGTACAATTTGATTAGATCTACTTAAGGTTAACAATGTGGGTATTATATATGTTGTTGGCACTGAGGTCGCGTAAAAAGTAAGACCTCCATGCACTTTTGAGTAATTTATAATTTTTTTTACGGATAGCGATAGACTTACTGTGATGTTGATTATCTAGTGATTTCTACTTTAGTTGCATCTTAAGACAAACGGGGATGTTGAATAGCAACAAAAGTGAAATACAGTATGCGACTGCTAGTAGTCCCACAAAAGTTGACAATCAAATATGTCGGATTATACAGTACTGCCTAGGACTGAAATGTTGATCCCAATAATGATTGTACCTTAATCCACAGTGATAGGCACACCGGACAGGAACGGATCGGATTACAGTGGTTTCACTGTAATAAAATAAATAAATTCAATAGTAGTGAGTGAAATCTAGTCAACTAGATGAAGTAAAAGTTAGGTTGGAGTATCTTTCAAGCTTGAATTTTATCTAAAACGTTTTCTTTTTATATAATGAATTAAATATAATTGAAACAGGTAACTTAATTGGGGTAGGGGTGAAAGAAATACTAAAAGCAAAAACTTGTGAAGTTTCTAAATATTACAAAAATTTTTAAGTATGATACCAAATTTCTAATTTTAAAAGTTCACTCACAGTGGAAGAGACATAATTTGATCAAGTGAAAATAAGGAAATTAAGTCTGCTCCTTTACACCACCCACAGCTTGCTTCTTTCGATTATAAACCTTTTTCTTTTCAAATTTTTCTTTTGTGAACATTCTCTTCAATCTTATCAATTCTCTCACTCATTTAAAATTAAATTATCACGATTTTCTGTGCATGGCCCATCATCATTATCATGACTATCACCATATACCTGTGTGTGTTTCCCGCCACATTATGTAGTCAAAATATTTCGGCCTGCAGGCAAATCAGCTTTCAGATATTCTATGTCGTGGCGCAACAGTTTCATCTATACAGTCGGCAAATAACACACTAACACGAGGCGTATCGTTACGTAGCGGTGGCAATGGCGGTGGAGTCGTTGGCGGAGGAGGAGGCGGTGGCGGCGGCAGCGGTTCTGTGGGCTGTCTACAGGGAAGTAGTGGAAGTGTTGGTATGCTGCCTGGAGCAATCGATACCGGAGACTATGATGTGCCACATCCACATCCCTATACACACCATTACATGCAAACTTCATCCATAACTCCTCCGCACTCGGCCATGAGTTTGATTGGTTCACGCCCTGGTTCAGCAGGACCATGTCCCGGTCATGACTCTGGATCAGATTCAAGTGCAGGTGGTGGCTCGGTTATGGGTGGAAATATTTCGGCACAGATTGGTGGCGGAAGCGGCAGTCTGGGACGCTGTTCGAGTCGTTGCAATGCTGATGATTCTGGTGGCGGCATCGGTGGAGGTGCTGGTAGCACCTGTAGTGGCCATAATGGAGGACGTAGCAGTGTTCTCGGAACTATACACAATGGGCATCATCAGTATCACCATGAGTGCATCCATTACGAGAGATTACCCATTCCGGTGCCTATTCCAACGGTGCCAGTGTCACAGATGCATTCCGAGGAGGAAATCGAACCGGCCTACGCAACAGGTACTCTTAATAGACACATATGAGGTGCAATTTGTTTCAGTCTTTTGTTTTATAGTGTGTCATTAAAATAAAACGAAATGCAGGAAGTTTCAGAAAAAAAAAACAAGCTGACGTTGATTTGAGTGCAGCACAGACAAAAATTGTTCTCATTTATTTGAGTAGAATTGATTCGAGCATCTTGTGTCAATGTCGCTCACGTTAATTGTAAATGATTAAAAAAAAGGGGTGAAAATCCTCTGATACTCAGCTTCTGAAGCCCCCTACATAGCAATACTTTTTAATTTGTTTTTTATTTACTTTTTTTTTGTTTTCTTCTTCTTAATTTCTTTTGTCCTAATCCTCTGTCAGGGTGAGTAATAAATGAATGAAAAGGTGACACTGAAAAAGGACGGAGGAGACAAATGGCAATGAAACTTTTTTTTAAGTTCCTTGGGTAACAATTAATGTTTGTTAGGGAGCTTGATTTCCTCTTTTGTTGTATATATTAGTGCGGTTAGTTTGGTGCGAGAGCTCTGCGGTTAGACCCAATCCGCTTATGTTACACGAAGATTAACGTTAAATGCTTTCGTTCATAGGTCCGGGATAATAGCTCAGGTAAAAGTTAAATAGAAAAAAATGGGAAAATTATGAATTATGAACAAAATGCCACCTTATAGTTGGTGAGAAGTATTTTAATTTTATTAAGTACTTGTGTATGTGTATGTGAAATGGAGCAAAATAATTCATCATTATTATCTGAAAAACAGAATATGGACACCTTGTTATTATCTGCTTGTGGTTTTCCGGTCTTCTGAAACAGTGGTATGAGTTAATTTTAATGTAAAGTCCTTGTAGTTACATAATATATCGAAATGAGGACACATGTTAATGCTTGGCAGGCGTGGGAATATAAATTACTCTCTGTGATTATTACTTACTTAATTGGTTGGCACTTCAATGTGGGGATGGACACCAGAACCTGTGCTTGATTGTCTTCACTATACAGAAACCTCTGGCTTGCTGATGAATATAAACTTTCTACAAGTAGCTACAAGCTTAACAACAGAACAGGCACAGCCATACAAACCCTTTTGCAAAAAAAGAACAAGAAGAAGACAATAGCTGCTTGGTAGTGTTGAACTGTAGAGCACCGACTTTTGAAAAGAAGGGAAAAAAATAGTGAAAGGCTCTGTCTGGTTTGAAATTCTGGTTTGAATTTCTAAGCAAATTGTAAAGATAAGGAAAACTCGCCTAAGTTTGATGGATCGTAAAGACGTGGGGAGAAACCACGTCATTGACCAGCAGTGTTGCGGTGGTGAATTTTTCAGTCATCCTGAATGAACTTTCATTCGACTTAACTATTTTGACAGAAAATATAACAAAATCGAGTCTGTCTTGGCTTCGTTATAAACACAAAAGAAGACGCTGTTTTGTGGATTAGACGACAGCAAATCTTTTCAATTTTTCTGGGTCCGCAGCAACGTATTTCGAGTATGACACCGTGTTCTTGTGCTTGCTTGGCGTTCCTTTTGTTTTTATTGTTTTTGGTAGGTACTAGTTTGTGATCAATTCGTTTTTAATTTGCTTCTGTCAAATTTTTCAGAAAGATTAAAAGAAAGACTTAGGGAGGATGAATCTTTGACTTTAAGATTCCTCATGAGCGACACTCTTTGCTTTTGCACTGTTATGACAGTTGAAAAATGCCGTGGAGTTGTATAAACTACTGAATTCAAAAAGCTTTGATTTTTGTCACACCAGGAGTGTCTTTTATGAGTGAACGTGGATGTCCTGTATTACATGCGGGCTCGACTGGGCGGGTGTCATGCTCAGACGAAATCACAGAGTATACATTTATATACCGACAACATATATCGGAACCGGAAATATTTATGTTTAATCAACTAGTTTCTTCAATTTATTATTCTACAAGAAGAATTTTAAATTTTTCTTATTAACGTTGGGGAGCATGCGTTTAGTCTGTTTGCATCCAATGAAGGCGTCCCCTACAATTGTGCTCTTGACAGATCCAATTGCTGTAAATTAAAGTCCTGACTCACGACCCTGGTAGACTAAGCGGTGGACAGTTTCTGAGAAAGCTGTCTGGGATCCTTGCCTTGCAAGTTCATCGGCGACCTCGTTTCCAGCTGTGTCGTGATGGCCTTTAACCCAAAAGAAACTTAAAGAATGTAGTCTTATGACCACATTCAGAGAGCATTCCTGGATCACTTTCGAAGTAGTTAGAGGGTTGAGTAGAGCCTAAAGCACAGATTGGTTATCACTGCAGACATATTTCTCCCCATCTAGTCATTCTTCGTAATGTAGCTCATAGCCATTTGGATAGGTTACATTACAGCTTGACAGACGGACACGTATGTGCCTAATGAAACGTGCACCAGCGCCTGATCCATCATCGGTTTTGGAACAGTACGTGAAGATAAGATAGCAATCCTTTTCCGTGTCGTAAGTACGTTTTGCTAATTCACAATAAGGTAATAGACTTACTTAAGAATAAAGCTTGCAAACTACAAATTTATTTTTAAAATCATGGTTCAGCCCGCAGAACCTCCCCATTACGCTTTTTACGGATGTTCTTTTTATTGGTTTGGTTTTTAAGTTGGCAACACTGTTTCAAGTGATTGTCAATTTAACAATTGTCAGGATATTGTGGTCAGGGCGTGTTGCCATTTCACATTGACTAGACTCACTTCAGAACAACGTTTGCAGAATGTTATTGTCGATATGGGCCATGTATTGGGAATAACACAGCAGTTGCTCGAAAGAGTTGTCTAAAATTAAACGTTTTGATTACGCTTCATTCGAGCCAGCCGTGATGTTCATATGCCCAAATCGTATTCAAAGACCAATGGCATAAGAGTATGTACATATTAAAACTTATTTTTATGCGTTTTATTTCATTTTGAATTTGTATACCTATAAAAGAGACCCTTCTGAAGGACATAACATAGTTTCCCCAGCAGTGAATTGAGAATTGGATGGTTGACTGGATTTTGGGAAGCCTATATGTTCTATGGGGACTGAGCATCAATGATACTCCACAGAAAGTAATCACAAAGCATGTCAACATCTTATGATTTTTACAATGAGTTGACTAAATTGCTAAACCTTTTACAACGTACTGTAAGTATTTTCATACAAACAAGGGGTGGCGCAACAGGGTGAAAAGCTTCAATTTTCTTCCAGTTCCGAGCGGCTAATAGAGAAGGCGCTTTTTATGGCAATGAATTCCGCAGGACTTACCAATTCCTCGCGAAAGACGATACCCATTGAAAAACATTTTTTGTTTTTTGTTGGGATTCGAACAACGAACCTCCCGCGTAACGGTCAGACTTGCTAATTATTACGCCACGGACACGCACCGCTGAAAGGAGCCGGGATTAATTGATATGGTAGCGCATACATGTAAATCTTCGAATGCAGATTTTTCCTCTACTTAACAAAAAATATTTTCATCAGCATAGTTCATTGCCTAATGCGTGTGTAAACGTATACACTTCGTGTAATTGAATTTTTTGTGCGTGTACTCAGTATTACACGAATTACACGTCAAATATGTGCAAAGACCACATGAAAACTACCTTGGCTTAAATTCATGGTTTGTTCAAAATTTTGCAATACATATTTCAAAGTCCTAATGAACATCTGGTAATTTATTTTTAAAAAAACAAACTTTTTCGTAACTACACGTGCATTTGAAAGATTATCCTAGTATCATACATATAACTGTTTTTCCACAAGGATCGCATTTAGAGTGTAATTGATAAGTATCCCGAGAGTATTTACACTTCAATAAAGAGTGCTTTCTCTCTTAGCAGTTTGGAATATGGAAAACATTTTAGGACCGTTCCATTCTTTACCAAGGTATAATGCACGCCTTTTTATGAGAGCTTTACTTACATCGTCGATGGAAATCCATGCATTTTGTAGGCTAATACACGCAAGTACTAAGCATTAGTCAAATTTAGAATAACTGATGCAAATGAATTCAGTAATTGAATTGAATTAAATAAAAAAGTCAAGCAGTGTAGTGGGAGATCAGTATTTTAAAATGTCCTCAACACTAGTTGCGAATGCTTCAAAGCTCTTGCAAATATTCTTTGTCCGAGTTGAAGGTTATCTGAAAAGGTTATCTGACTTAATGTTTCTTCCTAAAATTTTCGAACAGCCATGACTGGAAATATTTAACGAATAATAATAAAACCACTCTAAATTGATTAAAACCAAAGTGCTAAAGCCCAAAAAAAAAAATATTTCTGTTTGTTCCCAGGAGGTTTTGTAATCATTCCATTAGTATAGATTAATGAGCCACATGAATGTAAAGATTCTCTTTGCAGCTGCAATCTTCTCTTTGAGGCAGTATAATACCGGACCTAAAACACTTCCTTGTGGTACCTTAGCCACTATTTCTTGGATTTCTAATGTTAATTTCCGTTTTCAACTCCGAAAAGCCTTTTTTTTTAGAATCACGTAGTTAGTATCCTTTTTGTAAAACTTATCTCAATTTAAACTTTGAGTTTTCGTGATACACCTTTACAAAACATAGCCACACATCCACAATACCCACTGAACAGTTATTCTTTTCGTGAAGAGCGTTCTTAATAAACTATAAACTATATGTACTTCGTTTACTGACGGGTGCTTGTTAAGTGCTTTTTTTCTATCACTGGTTAAATAAAATGTAGGTATCCAAATTTCTAATGTCACAAGAAAGAGCAAAATGAATCTATAAGACTGATTTTCTGTATAATAGCTTACAATTTATGAACATAAAAGAAATGTGTTTGTCTCTGTGAAACGTTTCCAAATCCTTCTTTTTGGTCTAGATTCGAACAAAGAAGAACAATTGTTACCAAATGTTGCAAGTTCTTTCTATTTACAAGTCTTGTACAAAGGATACGAAGATCTCAAATTTCTTTTATTGTGTTTGTGTGTATCTCATATCTTTTCACCCTTCGAAAAGTCTGTTCCACATAAATCTTTTAATTCGACATTTGGTTCAATTTTAGTATCCCGCCTGCAACTTAAACTAATCGATTAAGTTTCGTCGTTTTCAATTAAATACGAACGCCTGCCTGTTTCCTATACAACAGCAAATCACGGTCATTATTATTTGCTAACGACCTTAACTTCCAATAAAGGCTTTATTCTTTACACAGAGAGTGTCACAAATTGGTAACCACCCACCCACCATTCTCTTGGCACTACACAAATTGATTTTTACTTCTTTCTTCTATGTTTGTGTGCACTTGATAAGTTAAAAGAGCATATGCTTGGCAACGCACGCAAAAGTCGGAAGAAAAATAATCTGATTAGGTTCTAATTACCTCACCCTACACACTATTGACTGGTTTTGCCTCTAAAAGTAACACCAACAACCCAACCAACCAACCACTACTACTACCACCACCACAATATTTTCTCTCTTCTATAAGTGGTATCGATTGTAATTTTATTTTTCCATTGTCCATTAATCATCAAGTGCAATGGGTTTTGAAGAAAACAGATTGGCTGTTATCAGGGTATTTCGTTGCTTTATCTATTGTAAAGGTTCTGATAAAGATAATAGGAGAATGTTTCTTATAATGAAATCGAAGAAAGTGAATTTCACCAGGAAACTAGATGATTTTTTTTTTTTTCATAGGGCTTAGCTTTGTTTTGACCTATGTAATGCGTGTTCCTTCTTCTGAGTCAATTGTTCTGTTGATGCTAAATGAATGAAGGAGAAAGCATTTTATATGGCTGAAAAGGAAAGGGGTTGGAACTTGAACTTGACTTGTTTTCGTGATACGTCGCGTCGGCGCGCTTCGGTAAATTTTATTCGGTTTTTATTTACCTCTTTAAGTTTGATCAAGGCCCAACATAAGCGTAATATTTTGAGACGGATGTATTCTTTCCAATAGTAAAATCGCTTCTATAAGCTTAACTCGCGTTAAAAACTTTGTCCCAAAAGCTGAATCGTTTGCTTGATATTTATGGCAAGTGCCCACGTATACGTGTTACGCGTTTGGTTGAATTTTCCAGTTTTGAATACTTGAATATAGTATGACTTGTGTAGTAAATATTAGAGTGTGTTTAATACTACACGTCTATTTATTACTACACGTGTTTTTGTGTTACACGTGTATTTAGTACTAGAAGTGTAGTATTCATAATACACGGGTATTTAGTTTAACACGAGAAACTTGTATTTAGTTTAACACTTTTATCTACCTGTTTCGGTACCTTTCTTAGCAAAGCTCTAAAAGTCGTTAAAAGTGAAGTTTAACACGATTATTTAGAACAACACTTGTATTAAGAATAAAACGTGTATTCATAATAACACGTGCATTTTGTATTACACCTGTATTTAGTGTATTTACTTCAAGACGAGTATTTAGTATTATACTTGTAATTAGTTTAACAAGTGTAATAACAATAAAATGTGTGTTAAGTAATACCCGTTTATTTAGCCTTCACGTGTATCCGGTATTACACGCCTATTGCACCAGAAGTTACACGGGTATTTAGCTAAACACGTTTATTTATTTTGACACTTTTATTTATTTTGACACGTGTGTTTAGATTAACACGTGTATTTAGTTTAACATATTTATGGAGAATAACACGTGTATTTTTAGTATGAAACGTGTATTTCGTATCTTCTAACTATCCTATTTTTCTTTTGAAACGACTATGTGTTTACTCATCCAATTAAGATAGAGTCAATGCTCCCGCCCCCTAGTGATCAAAATCTTAGTTTTTCTAGAGAAGCAGCGACTGACTCTCCGTTTGATCTCCGCACTGATGTTATTTTTCGTGTCTATTGTGTCATTTTGTGTAATTCGTCGATGTTATCTATCCTGGTTTGATGACAGCAAATTGAGACTTAGTTTTGTCTTCATTCTCCATTGAACCCATTTTTGCCGCTTCTGCTTCAATGCTCACAAAAGCAACTATATTTAACATCACTCTTACTTCTTTCCATTACGTCAATATCGTCTGCGTAAGCGAGTAACTGTACATACTTCGCACAGAAGTACACGCTTTAAAAAAATGGCAAAAAGTTTTTCTTTACTTCTAACTTAATTAATAACAAAAAAAGCGATGAATAGTTGGCCATGTTTTGTTCTTTTTCACTTCTTTCACACGGTTTCTCATGGAGTGGGCAACTAGTGTGAAGAAGTCAAGCTAGAGAGTTGTGATCTGTTTAATATTAGAAGGCTCATAGCACGGTTTGAGAAGTAAGAGAGTTCAAAGAGAAACGATTTCAGTTTTTTTTCTTTCAATTATCCAACAGGAGTCAATTGTATTTAGGTTTTGACAAAGAATAGGTGCTAGTACTCTGACATTGATATTCTTAGCAAGCACTTTTGTGTAGCAACGATATTATGCTTTTAGTCATTGTCTTAATAGAATGAAACACTTTAACGAATGATTTTCAATAAATACTTGTTTAACTGCAAAAATCTTAAGGACGGTTAGTTCAAAAATTCAAATTGTTATCCTCTTTCCACATAAAAAAAATTAAAGGTTTTTTATAATATTTTATTTTATTTTATTTTGCTTTGGTCCTTTGGCAAAATCATACCGCGTTTATTTTATCTAGACGTGTACTTAAAAATTACACGTTACACGTGAAAATATTATTTTGATGTACGTGTAGAGTTTAATGAAATCGAGATCTCCTTTCGGATAGCTTTTAAGCGAATTCTCAGAAATAAAAAAAATCTATAGTGAAATTCACCTTTCTCGTTGAACTTAAACTTTTTTCATATCTACCTTGGCTTGCATTCTTTGGCAATCGGGGCGGCAGTATACCCTACAAAATTAACTTGTCACAAGCAAATATAAGTCTATAAACACCTACGAAAAAAAAAGTTCAATTACAAATACGTACTATCGTACATACGGTTTCCCGAAAAAAGTGCTGCGCGATAGTGTCAACGGAGTAGAATACTCGTATACAAGTTTAACATATGGATGGATGTTTACGCTTATCCAGTGTTCATGTTGAACGGGATTTGTGAGGCTGCCTACATCTATGGGTCGCACCTATCGTTGTTTTCCATCGGCGGCGGCATCAGTAATGGAAGTTAGTAACCAGTGACACATGTCAAAAAAAACCATGTTATCTGTTTTGCTGTTTTGTTGTTCTTTTTCCGTCTATAATCCTTCCAAGTGATATAAAAAATATGTAGAGAGGGCTCTTTAGAGTGTACATGTCATAGTTTATTATGATTTGGTAACAGTTATTGTTGAAAAAATGTGTGTTGTATTTTTTTCTTCTTTGTACGGAGAAAAATATGTTTTCATCTTTGACTTTTATCTTGACATCGGTTTTTGTGGATGTTTATGTGTTCAACATGATTAGTTTTCTGATATAGGTACTTATCTATATTTTCTAGGCCAAATTTTATGGCCGTAATGTTTCTTTCGTTTTTCCATTCGAAGCAAAAAAAAAAAAAAAAAGAAAGAACAAAAATGAAGACAGTAACGACGCACGCGGGGAAAACCTCCAACACCTTTTTCAAAAGTATGGTGTTGGTGGTAATCAGATGACCGCCATAACTATTCAGTTCGTTGTGTTAGTGCGATTTTATTTCCTTGAAGCGATTTTGTGATGTGGTGTATTTTATATGTGGCTATTGAATTGAAAGAATATATGTGCGATTCAAGTCGATAAACCTTTACCTACATAATATCGAAAATCAGTTTAAATCGGTTTTGTTCGAAATCAAAAGTGGTTTTTTTTAGAGAAGGGAAAGTGACTGAGAATGCTGTGGCATGGAAAACCGGCCATTATATGTAATGTTCAAAGGAAAATAACTTGTTAGTGATTTAAGAACTTTTATTCTAAAAAATTCGTTGTTGATTGTCTTATTAGTGTTTGTTCCAAAACAAAGTCTTCGTGCAGATTTAATCTTAAAACAGATGTTGCGGGTTAGAAGAAATTTATTAAAAATATTTACCAAAAAGCCTCTCGCACATAAACAGATTTGATTTGTGTTGTCTTTTTATTTATGAGCCAATTTGCTTTTGCGTCTTGTAAATACATACTCGGATTACCTTTCTTGGTACCTTTCGTAACAGAGCTCTAAAGGTCGTTATAAGTGGAGGTTTATCTTGAATCTTACGATTAGAATGGTTTTGTTTTTGTATTTCGTTGTAGTTAGCTTTGGTCTCTTGTCAAGAATGACTATCACTGTGAAAACAATTGTTAATGTTCATGTATTTTTTAGTTATTTGAAAACTTTGACAAAAGAACAAAAAGCAAAGGAGATGGCTTTTTTATTGAATGTTTTAAAAGTTGGAATTTCTTAAACTCAGTTAAATAAAAAATTTGAAATTATTGTTCAAATTTTGAGGTAAAGGAATATTCCACAAAAACCAATTTGATTTTTGCTCATGCATTGGCTTTCAAAAGCATTACTTTAATTTTCTTGTTCAAAATGAAACTTTCAGCAAAAAACGTTTTGATTTTCAAAAAGAATATTCACCTTTTAATTCGATAACATAAAAATAGTCAGCAGAGCGCGTAGCTCCGGAGCCGAGCGAATTTCTCACAACCATACCTTGTGAGGAATCGAGGGGATCCCACTATTGTTTGCCGAATCCGAACGGCTAATGGAGAAAGCGTTTTTCAAGGCATTGAAATTACTATTGTAGGACTTTCCATTTCATTTTTTTTTATTTTCTGTTGAGATTCGAACCTCTCACTGGCAGGCACGTTCTTGTATATCGAACATACATGCTTTTTGATTTTTTGGTATAGCTTCTGTAATGAGATGAGAGGTAATGATGAAGGACCTCTTCGTTCAACCTTAAAATCTTTATCAAGCATCCTCAATGAGAACAACCAGATCTTTTTCCTTGACAAACGCGGTCCGTTTCGTGGTTGTTTCGAGTGTTCCTTGATCTCTGATGTATTATGATGAATCCATGTTTCGTCAAGTGTAACGCAATGCAAAAACCAGAGTTGTGATTAAATATGGCATTCCTTACCTTTTATTTGTCCATTCTTTCCAAGGTCATGTGAACGTTGGAGAACAAAAGCTTCTTAATGACCGTCAGTGCGGTTTTCGTAGCAAAAGGCCCACTGGTGATTTGATGGCTTATCTCACCGAAAAGTTGAACCAATCTTTACATTGTTTGGAAGAAAGTAAGATTATTGCGTTTGATAGTTCTAAGGCATTTGATAGAGTTTGGCATCAGGCTTTTTTATTGAAAATGCGTGCTTTTGGTATCGATGAGTCTCTTCTTCGTTGGACTAGAAATTACCTTTCCTAACGTTCAATACAAGTTGTGTTGGATGGCTTCAAGTATGATACCCATTCATAAAGGCTGGTGTGCCCCAGCGCTCTGTTTTGTCTCCGACTCTCTTCCTCATTTTCATAAATGATCTCTTGTCTGAAACTTCTATATATATATATGTATATATGTCCCAAACTAAAGTATAATTCCCATGTTTGGGCAGGTGCTCCTCAAACATCATTGCGCCTGCTCGACAGGGTTCAAAATAGGGCATTCAATTTGATGTAACAGATCAATTGTAGATTCAATTGATTCTCTGGAACATCGTCGCAACGTTTCATGTCTTTCTCTTTTTTATCGCAATTTTTACAGACAGTGTTCAAGTAAAGTAGCCAGTTGCATTACTCCAGCTTTGAAAGGAATGCACATCAATTCTCCCTTCAACCCAACTTCTGTCGTACAGTTAAGTACAGAGATTCATATTTTAGCCTTTCAACCCAGATGTGGAATGGTTTACCGAACTCAATTTTCCCCACGCATTACAATGCACAGAAATTCTAGAAAAATGTGCACCGGTATCTTCTTTCCTATCCTTTTCTTATTTGCTAACACCCGAACTGTATTTTCCAACATTATAAGAGTAGTCACAATGCCTTGAAGTGCGCGTTAATTATAAAAAAAGACAATGTTGCGAAAAATTTTAAACTTATTCAAAAAGTGGGTGGGTTTGTAGCCTAAACAATGCGTTTTTGTGAAAAGAAATTTTTTTCCGAAATGAAGCACCCACTGCTCTTGCTGTACTCAAGTTTGTCCAAAAAAATTGTGTTACTGGCATACTCGTGGTTCCCGTCTTCGTAAGTTGAACATAGGCTGTGGTTGTTGTAGCCGAAGGTGAAAATGAAATAGTAAATAGATTATCACCCCTATCACAAGGCCCGTCTTAGTAATTTCGGACTACGAATGTCAAATAGAAATGACAAAAACATCATCGTAATGAACGCTTGGCAGCATATATTATGTATTTATAACTTGGTCATAATTTTTTTAATAGTAACAAATTTTGTGGCAAAACATTCACTACAAGGGCGTCTGTGAACTTCCATTTTGGTATTCGTAGTCGAATACTTGATAGGGGCCTATATCTGGAGGGGTGTGTTGTCAGAAAGAGAGAAAAGGACTAACAAGAATGCAGGGATAGCCAGAGAAGTAGGAATACTACCATAGTACTCATTCTGACAGCCCTGATCAATAGTATCAAGGAACAAAAAGAAGGTCCTCGACTACATTAAAATATTGAAAGTCATACTAAAATACACTATCAGAATCCCGAACTACAAAGTCTCAAGAAGAAAAAATCCCGAAATCGAAATCAGTAAAAATAATTACTGCTTCTTCAATCGATTATTTTAAAATACTGTTATTTATGGATGTCAACCTTTCAAAAATTTAAGTAAGTTTTCGAGTTTTTGAGATTTCGAAATTTAGTTTTTTTCGGTTCTTGGTAATATAAAACCGTTAGCCCAATTTTTGTCCTCCGAAGTTTTTGAAAATTTAGCCTGTTTCACTTTTAACAGTGCGACAGCGCTGAAATCAAACGTTTGACTTTATTTTTTTTGAAAATTTAAATAATGACAATTTATTTTGAATATTAATACCTTCATAAAATTTTAAATTCTCGTTCAAAAATAATTTGGTGTAACTTTTGATTTCACTTTTTTCACGGCATTCCCTTGAAATGATTTTATACTTTTTACCAGAAAGAAAGTTTTTTTTATTGGACCAATGTGGGTTTCCAAGAATCTTAAACAAACATGCTTAAGCGTTTTGCTTTAACAGATATTTATTATTTCTCGATTCTTATCCAAGTTATCGTGTTTACAAGTTTCCATGGGCAACAAAAAGTCACTATCGATGAAGAAAGTACTCTAACACGATATTCACATGCTTTTCAAAATATTTATTTTGTGTTAAAGGAATAAACCCAAGTTGTTGATTTTTTTTTAATCCGCAGTTGACTTTCAAAAGTGGCGGTCTATTTTGGCTTCACAATGACTTTAACTACAGATCCGACTTCTGTTTTTCATTTGTTTCCTTCAAAACAACTTCGAAATGAGTAAAAATGAAATCCAATTTAGAAGTTAGGGTAGCTGAGTCCTTGCTAGATAGTAAAATATAGTATAGGCCATTGTAGGGGATGAAACGAACTCAACAGTGATAAACATGCGAAGACACTTCAAAAGGCTAAAGAAAGTTGCAAAGGAAGCGACGATATTGGCCTCCTGTCTACGTAATAGTTAATGAGATATCTCATTTATTTCCTCCATTAATTACTACAAGAGGAAATAAACACTACATCAGTACGTCATCGGTAAAAAAGTTTTGTCACCTCAAGGCGACACCAAACTAATTAACTCTACAATTAGTTCTTTGGCCATAAGATGACCCCCACTAAATAAACAGACCTTAGCCGACATTAAAACTAATTCCAAACGAACAAACAAAATAAATCACATTCGTTAAGATAATCTCTCTTTCTAACCTTTAAAAACCTTCTTATCGCCCGTTCTCATACTCGTATAGTTGTGTAAACAAAATCAATTTTCTCAAAAACTATTAACCAAGCACTTTAAGCAAAAGTCTAAATTCTGGAAATGCTTTTGAAAATCTATACCACCATCATTTATCATTATTTGAAAACAAACACAATTTAACGCACAAACGAATATTTATAATTATATAGGGTGTGCATAACACCCTCCTGAAATGTCTCACTTCCTTTTCTATTAATATACTACTCTACAAAACAGGCAAGAAGCTTTCTCATTATAGCCGTTGTTTTGTTTTCATCATCTTTCATGCCATTATTTTGTCCTTGTTTTGTTTTAATACGGAAGTTAGCAAATTGGTTTGATGAGGCTTCCGGACTTAATTGACTTTGAAGCAGGAAACTTAAAAGCATAATGCGTAACTTGAATCACTGTTGTAGTGTTATCGATAAAAAAAGATGAAATATGTATTGAAGGGATCTGATTTTGAAGGTAACAATGCTGGGAAACAACGATATGAAAGAGACAAAATTTAATTTAGCTTTGTTTTAAGGTATAAGGTGATGATAATTATTTCTAAACGGAGAAATTGAGTAATTTTACGGTAGAAGGAAAAAAGAAAACTTTCAATTGATGATACATTTCACCAAAGGGCTAAAGGGTTGTGTTTTTGAATAATTAACCTGAGATTCTGTAATCTGATCTAAGGATACAATTATTTGGGTCGGGGATAGGTTTCAATTATTCTGCACGTGGTTCAGTGGTTTTCTATTTTAAGCATACAAACTTTTTTCTATTTTAGGGTGGCTTTATTTAAGTTCTTGTGTCAATAAGTTTTATATTGTTTTTTGTTTTTCTCGTACATATAGTTAAATATAATTTTTCTTATTTGTTTTACAGTTTTTCCAAATGTTCCATCGGCGCCTGGAATGTCATGCGTTGGTGAAGACCGTACGTATCATTTACCTCTTTATGTTGTGAAGCTTTTTGAATAGGTAATCATTTTTTATCTTATAGGCAGCATCTACAGACGAGGAGCAAGAAGATGGCGTAAACTATACCGCATCAATGGACATATTTTCCAAGCCAAGCGCTTCAATAGAGTATGTGATATGATAACTTGATTTTCAAAGACATTCAAATTAAATAACATTTTGCTTTTCAGCGCGCATTTTGTGCCTATTGCCAGGATCGCATCTGGGGTCTAGGTCGTCAGGGCTTCAAGTGCATCCAATGCAAATTGCTTGTTCACAAAAAATGCCACAAACTGGTACAGAAACATTGCACCAATGAGCATGTTGAACCGTTGGTTAAAGAGCGCGATGATTTGAATGCTGATGCTGGTCTACCTGAGGTATTGCCACCAATACCTGACTATCCGCCAGCCGTATTACCCGATCCATGTGACTCAGTGGCCGTAGAAGCCGTCCAAAATATCGAGGAACAACTTGAGCCGGGCACCCAGAGGCAATACTCACTCAATGACTTTGAATTGATTCGAGTGATTGGCCGTGGCAGCTACGCCAAAGTGCTCATGGTTGAGCTGAAAAAAACTCGCAGAATCTACGCAATGAAAGTTATCAAAAAAGCTCTAGTTACCGACGACGAAGACATCGATTGGGTTCAAACAGAAAAGCATGTCTTCGAGACAGCTTCAAATCACCCATTCTTGGTTGGATTACATTCGTGCTTCCAGACTCCATCGCGTTTGTTCTTTGTAATTGAGTTTGTTCGTGGTGGAGATTTGATGTTCCACATGCAGAGGCAACGAAGATTGCCGGAAGAGCACGCTAGATTCTACGCTGCTGAAATAAGTTTAGCCTTGAACTTTCTTCACGAAAAGGGAATCATCTATCGTGATTTGAAACTTGACAACGTATTGCTCGATCATGAGGGCCACATTAAACTTACTGACTATGGCATGTGTAAAGAAGGTATTCGACCTGGTGATACAACATCCACATTCTGTGGAACGCCAAACTACATCGCCCCAGAGATACTGAGAGGCGAGGACTATGGATTCTCTGTCGATTGGTGGGCGCTAGGTGTGTTACTTTATGAGATGCTAGCTGGACGCAGTCCGTTCGATATTGCTGGCGCTTCTGAGAATCCCGATCAAGTAAGTTGTTGGCCATGCAAGAACCCACAGAAAATGTCAATAATTTTTTTATTTTATAGAATACAGAAGACTACCTATTTCAAGTTATATTGGAAAAGACCATTCGTATACCACGTTCTTTGAGTGTAAAGGCCGCATCGGTCCTTAAAGGTTTCCTGAACAAAAATCCAGCCGATCGTCTTGGCTGTCATCGCGAATCAGCCTTCTTGGACATAGTCAATCATCCGTTCTTTAAGAGTATTGACTGGGAAATGGTAAGGCTATTGATTTAAGTGTGCTGAAGAGTCTTGTTTTTCCCCTCCCCCTGAAACACATAATGCACGGTTTTTTGTGAATAACTCCAAAAACAAACACCACAGATTAAGATCAGGTTTTATGTAATGTAACTCTTCAGGTGTATCATCAAAGGAAAACTAAATTTTCCCTTCACAATAACGTGAAATCAACAAATCAAACAAATAATCTGCATGTTAACAAAGATTTACGATCCACCTGCAGTTTTGTCCTTGTTTTGATTTTTGTTTTCCATAAAAACAACATTTTCATAAAAAGTGGAAACTTTTCCACATATGTCCCCATATGCATTTTCATTAATGATAATTCCTGTCTACATATTCCACTTGGGTTTTCTATTTAGTGGATAAATGATACCCGCATTTAGTTCTGAAAACGATAATTACACACGAAAATCCGAAATATTTTATATTCCAACCAACTGCAACAGTGTCTAAGACCCGAAACAAGTCAATGCTTTGCTTCCTTTTTTAGTTTTTAATAAACAACTTTTTACTTTCATTTCAATGTTGTAGCTGAGCGAATTTGAGAATAATATTATTTTCTCTAGTTTGATAACCGTTTTAATAGAAATATTTACTGTCTACCCCCTTGTGGCCAACACAACCATCAAATTCATTTGTTTTTTTAAGTCTTGCTTTCAATCCCATCAAAAACTAAATTGTTTTGTTTCAAGAATACGTATTAAAAAAACACTTTTCCACTTTTGTTAACAAACAAAAAAAAAAAAAACCGAAACCAAAATCAAAATATTCTTAAGATTGCACAAAAGGAAGTTCAACCGCCCTACATACCGACATTTGATCCTGGCGATCCGGACATGTCAACGAATTTTGACCCTCAATTTACCAGAGAACCGGCTGAATTGACGCCAGAGGATCCGTAAGTGTTCGAGTGTGTTGAGAATGCAAGCGGGCAAGAATGTGCTGTTTATTTATTTGACATAAATATTTAATTTATTTTTATATAATATTGTCCTCTAATTGAATGAAATGGATTATAATTTATGTAATAATCCAAAATGTTGCATTTTGTTTCAAACTTTTGTTATTTTTCATCTTGTTGTTTCTTTCGTAAAAAGCGTTATCCATTTCGCCTTGTTCAATTATATTATGATCGAATGCTCTATGTTTCCCGATTGTATTTTTGTCTTTAAATTTTAAATATGCTGCAAAATTGTTATTCCTTAAATTTAAAATTTAAAACATTTATAATTCTGTGCTTTATTGTACATTGAACAGTACGTCTACTTCTATACTTTTTTTTTTTTTAATTCAATGTTCAATTAGTAATTAGTTCAAGTCTGTTAGGTTCAGTTTTTCATTGCGAATTTAACTCACACTTAATGGTCTGGAGTAACAACACCGAAAGTGTTGTAGTTAACTCAATATTCATGATGTTAACTCAATGTTAACCATAATCATTTTGCACTGAAAAATTGGGTCTTAGTGAGCTGCGACTTGAACTAATTTTTTTTCGACCTAGTAAGCGTATTTTCAGATTCATGGAGTGTAAACCTGCTGGGGTTTGTTGTTTTGCTTACCATCGAATTCATTTCATTTTCTTACATAACCTAGCATTTTTCATCTTCTTAAAAAAAAGTTAAACGAATTTGCTTTCTACGGTTTTCTTTTTGATCTTTCTTTATTTGATACACAACTCCATCAACCCTGGGTCATAAATATACTTTCATATCAATTACAATTAGCTTGGTCGACCAGATTGTCTGAGACTAGAAATTCAAATTGAAGTCCCCGTGGTGTATAGGTTTCAGTGGCGAACTACTACGAGAAAGCTGTTGAGGATTTATCACTCGGAGATTTTAAAAAGCGAAAAATTAAAACCTGTGTTTTTAAGAAACTATTCTAACGTCGTATATGCCGTTTTTATATTTTCCCTAAAAACCTTTGGAATATGCGATTTAATTGTTTTCCATATTTTTTATTGATTTTATTAAATTTTCATTATTAATATCTATTTGCAATCCTGAACCACCAAATATATTATGAAGAACGAATACTAAAACCTTGTACTCAGCCTTAAGTCGCAAATTTGTGCGACCCATTCGTGCCCATTTTCGCATAAACTCGAACAATAAAATCTAAATAATCATTTTCTACTAAGCTTCAGAATCCGTTTGAAAGTAAAATGTAACATTCAGCATCTGCGCCCAAACATCCATCAACGATATTCAATAGCGTCTCGCACAATGTCCCGACACTTTGTTATGAAGATGCATGCTCATGATTGTTTTCACACTGAGTTTTTCAACTTCCAACCATAAGCCTGATGATGATGACAAAATGGGTTGGTATGGAAATTCCAAGTTGCAAAATCACAGATTGCAAAATCACGAACGCCATTAAACAGCGCATGACTTGACTATTCAGGAGACTACCATGCGGAATGCAGTCAAATTAATGTTGATTCTCATTTCTTTTGATGACATTGCTCCATTTACATTTATTTTCGATTTTTTAATAAACAATTTCTCCGAAAAATATTCAATTAACTAAAATATTGCCAAAGGCCATTTTCATATCATCCCAATATAACAAAACATGCCTACTAAAAAGTACCGTAGAATTCACAGAAATTAAAAACATAATAACATACGCTCTCAGATTTAAAACATACTCTATGACCTCGTCTGCTGGCTTATCCCTCTGGATTGCAGGGAGAGTTTCGGGAAATCACCAGTAAAACTAACATTTCTCCCATAATATCAGTACTATCTCATAAATGCTGAAGAGTTCCACTAACAAAAATGTATGAATAAGAAAAACTCCAGGGCACCCTGCCCTGGGGATAAACAGCGCTCCTCAGTTTCATTAACGGTGTTTCAGTTTCCCGGCCTGTTAGAACGGGGATAAAATATGGTCTATGTTACTCGCTCGTTATGAAACGTTCCATTGGTAAAAGAAATGGGTAACGATAATAAAGCTGTGCTGCCCGTGGCGAAATGGTTCGACTGTTACGTAGAAGGTTCGAGTTTCGAATCTCAACAGAAAACAAAAAATGTTTTTTGGTTATGATTAAAATTCATATATTAAGTTTTTAAACGTAAGAGCCAATGAACGGTTCTTATGAGATCCCTATCAAAAGGATCTTCATGTGATTTTGACAGAACATCAAGATGAAGATACGTGCTTTGAAAGTCTGATCCCTTGAATGGGGGGTCAACTAAATTACTTTAAAATAATAAATGTTAGTTATCCGTACAGAGATGGTGGATGTGCGCTGGGTTTTTTGGGCACTTAACAGGAGGTAGAGTAGATGGTAGATTTTTATTCGGCAGTCACAATGCGCATGGTGTTTGTGAAACCGGATCCTTGCTTCCAGCCGGTGACAATAACTACAGAGCCTCCAGACTTGATAAATCCGTTCTTCTCGCCAACTTGGATACCAAATTGCACACGGGCGTCCACATCCTTCAACCAGTCACCGATTGGTTTTCTGAGTAGACCAATGGAAGGATGCAACGATACAAATGAGCTTGCCTTGCGATTTGTCCATATCGGGTCACAGCGATAATTGGACACCTTGGCTTGTATTTGCTCAAGTAGTGAGCTGATCGGCCGCTTGTGGTGATAACGATGATAGCAGCAGCAGTACTCTTTGAAGCAGCTTCCACAGCAGCAATGGCTACGGCATGAGCAGCATCTGTTGTGTGGGGGTTCTTCGATACCAGATCGGAGAACAAGTTCTTGTGCCACAAAGCAGCTTCAGCTTCTTTGCATGTGTTTGCCATGGTCAACACACATTCCAATGGGTATTCACCCTTGGCGGTTTCTCCTGACAACATCACACAGTCAGCGCCATCCAAAATAGCAT
Source organism: Melanostoma mellinum (assembly GCA_914767635.1). Taxonomy (NCBI): domain Eukaryota; kingdom Metazoa; phylum Arthropoda; class Insecta; order Diptera; family Syrphidae; genus Melanostoma; species Melanostoma mellinum. Next base: position 158,155,045 of record OU612058.1, on the reverse strand, counting down.
TGGCGACATCAGAGATTTCAGCGCGAGTTGGACGTGGCTTCTTGACCATAGATTCCAACAACGGGCAACGGGCGATCATAGCCTTCTGTGCAATGAAAACGCGGATTTCGGTCAAAGCGGCAGCATTACGTTTTTCCACAGTAATCGGTTTTTGCGAGGCATTGGCAAGCCTTCTGATAGTAATAGACTCATTGCCATGTATATCGGTGCCCCAACCCACAATTAAAAAGCTGGTATTGTTTTCGTATGCTGATTTAATTAGAGCCGCAATTAGCAATTAGTGCAAGTGATGATCCTTAGTGTTTTTTCTTTTGCTGCATTTTTTACCGCTCTATATCAGATCTTGGATGACACACACCAAAAAAATAAATGTAAAATTTGATATGTTTGCCTTTCGATTTCTCGCCCTAATATATTCGTCCGTTCAAGCCCTAGTTTTTAAAAGCCTCAACTCAATCTGAATGTCAAAATGAATATCTTTTGAGCTCTGGGTTTGTCCTCAGCTCGCCTTAGGTTTTTGCCTGGACGAGTTCAGGTAACGAACAGGGATGTCAAACGTCTTGTATTTTCCTTCAATTGAGAGAAATGTGTGTTGATTTCGTAGTAAGCGTTTTATAAGAACCGAAACCAAACTTTTTTTTGGCAAAATGAGTTGTTTGGAAGCTAATGTCAGCATACGGTTTTTTCAATGCCCTTCGTTTTTCTTAATCTCAATATCAAATTGAACCGGGACAGAGCTTAATTTGATTTTTTTTATGTTTAAATACTTCGTAATGCAAAATCTTTTCTGATACTGCTAAAAAAAATGTGCCAAACTTGCACGTTGTTTGTGAGATCTAGACATTATTTTGTCGATGTTCATAGTTTTCTATGAAGTGCGTTATTCAGATTCTTTCTTTTTCTTCTTTTTTTCTCCTTTGGCGGTGGTATGATCATTGCGATCTCAGAGTTATCACAGCTTTTGCTTAACCCCTCTTAGTTTTTCTTCCATTTTAATTTCGCCCCAAAAAGCTATTCACTCTCATTAAAATAGACGTTTCACTTAAACGTCTGGAAAATTACAGCTCCAGACGCTACGTTTTATGTTAAAATACAAGTTCAAGCTTAGGCTTTTCCCTGCTCTTCAATGTTCTAAGCATTACTTTGAAAGTTGTTTTACTTACCCAGTTGTGGCATCTAGAGCTATGTCATTTTACTGGCGTTTTTCGAAAACGTCTATTGTTATGAGGGTGATATTTTCGACTCTGCTGTTTTTCTTTTTAAAAAGAACACACAACTGACAGTATCCGATCTCGTTGTTTAATTTTATTCCCTCGTACTTTCATTAATATTTATTTTGTACTGAGTAAAAACTAGAAAAATTGAAATACAGAAAAATCAGCTACATAAAACACCGTAATGCGGCATAAGGCTTAGTAAAGTTTGATCAACGATTTTGGACGTCCTTAAAAACCTAATAAAAAAAAACTGTTGGTATTTATTCTTTAGATTGAAACAAACATAGTATTTTAACTTACAAATACATATCTGTGTTACTTATTAGTTACTTTGTATGTCCGTTTTGAATTGATAAAAAGTGTTGTTCGAAATGTGCCAACAATTCTGAGAAAAACAAAAAAAAATCAAAGAAAATAAATTTCTGTTCATTGATTGACAATGTTCCCATTCACTGCCGAAAGAAAAGTTCGCGTCACATTACAAAACATTTCTCGCTCCTTACCCTTCTATTCTCATTGTATATTTTTATTTCAATGTTTTTTTTTTTCCTTTTTTATCTTCATATGTTTTCTTTTCGCACCATGTAGCTAGAGCGTAAGCAAGTATCACCTCCATTTAAGCCACGATTAGATTCTGAAAGGGATTTGGCAAATTTCCCTCCCGAATTCACTGAGGAGGCCGTTCAATTGACCCCAGACGATGAGTAAGTAATTTTGTTTGAATTTGTTTCTTTTGGCTTGTTCTTTTTTTCAATTTGTTATTGATTTTGAAAAAAAACAATTCTACTTATTCTTTTTGTTCAAAAACGAAATAGTTTTCTCTAAGCTTTAGAGCTTCAAAGCTAAAAATATTTAAATGAAATGAAGTTAAAAACTGAATTGTACTCGAATTTTGTGTCTTTAATTTAATTTAATTGAACCCGACAATTCTTTTTCAGTCGTGTTATTGAGAAAATCGATCAAACTGAATTCGAAGGATTTGAATATGTGAATCCATTACTAATGTCTCTGGAAGATTGCGTTTGACATCACGCATCATGTGAGCTACATCCATATAATTTACGGGTGAGTTGTTATTTTTTGTTTGACCTTTGACATAAATTATTTACCAACATAATAACAATAAAAAGTAATTTCCTTTAATTCGATTTGCTAATTGATTGCTTTTCAGTTATACGGAGAGGACTCCAGTGACTATGATTCCGTTGCTGATGATCTAAGTATTCTTCAATTACCTCCTCCAACCTCTAATAATAATAATAATATTAATAGTCATACAAATAATAGTAATAATAATAATAAAAGTCTACTTCAGCACATGTTTTGCCTTCCATTAAATTAAGTGAGATTTAAAAAAAGAAAGATAGAATGAAACATAAATTGTGAAACACAAAAATGCAATTATCTTATATATTTACATAACAAAATTAATTATATATATTTATTGAATGACAAAATAAAAAAAAACAAGAAAAACTATAGAAATGCCTAGCAGGTATATTTATTTGTTTTGTTTTCTTCTTTTGTTTGAAACAATTGATAGATCAAACAAATTGCATTACCTATCTAAACACAACTACCTATCTAATTAATATTTAAAAAGAATAGTGAAAAGAAAAAAAATAAATTAATAAAAGAATAAAAAAAAAAAACAACTGTAATGTTCAAGGAATTTCACTTAAAAAATTAAATTTAACTTTAAACTATGATACACCAACAGAAAAAAAAGAAAACAAACCGTTTCGTAGTGAAATTTAAAATTATTGAAAGAAAATATTAAAACATACCTATTATATATTATTGAATCAAAACTATTGAAAAGAAAAAAACGATGTTATAAACAATGTTGTGTAAATAATTAGTTTTCCAAAAAAAAAAAAAACATAAAATTTTTGTTACAAAATAATATTTTAAAATTGCGTGAATGGTGTGTATAAAAGTAAATACTGAACGGATCATAAAAAAGAAAACAAGAATATTCAAATGGTCAAAGGTGATGCAAGGTGAAGTAACTTTACAAAAGAGGAAGAAAAACGTTCTAAAAAAACAAAACTTCAAAAGTATTCTATGTGTTTCGTAATGTGATTGCTATTATAAACTTTTTATTATTATTGTTATTATTATTTGTTCTTACTGAAATCACATATATAAATATAAACATAAACATATTTTTTTTTAAATTATGGAAAATAGTATTCTCTATGAAAAGAGGCAATGCAACTTAATTAAGTTTATTAAAGCTATAATACTAAATTAAACAGAAACGATTTTTTTTTTCTATGTGGTTTTTGAAGAGTGTGTTCATTTTCTCTTTTTTGTGTTGTCTTACTACTGTTGATCCAAAAGTAGGCATTTTTTGTTATTACTTATTTGTCATGCAATTACTCCCTGAGTTCTCTGTGGTATCAGGGTTAGCATATGTCTGTTAATCAGGAGGTTAGTGGTTCGAATCCCAACAGGAGCAAAAATGTTTTTTTTAAGAGGTATCGCCTTTCGCGAGGAATTGGCAAGTCCTCCGATAGTAACGTCATTGCCATGAAAAGCGCATTTGCAGAAAATGGTAGGTCTTCTCCATTCCCTCACAGGGCATGGTTGTGGGACATGCGCTAGGCCCTGGGGCTCCTCGCTATGTTGCGCCACCCTATTTATTTTTATTTTACTCTGAGTTCTCTCTTTTTTCGTGGTTATATTCATCAGAAAGTACCGTTTTCTTACTTCGTATAGTTCATTTAAAATTCATCTCCACCGAGTTCCTAGGAAGTATTATAACTCACTACGATTTTCGTTGCTACCTATTTAAGAAATTTTATAAACTGTTGCCCCCTTACATCAGCGATTATGTTCATTAGATATTTTAATTTTTTGCTGAATCTTCATTTGAAGAAATTTCTGTTCTTTGTAAAAAAGAAGCAAAAACCTTTTTGTAAAATTAGAATTTCAAAAACAAAACTCTAAAGGAGAAAATAGTGAATAATTCAAACAAAGTCGTTAAATCAGCAGTTACTTTCCTGCAATAAAAACATCAGATACCTATTTACTTACTTAGGTGTGCATTATATTTCGGAATGAACCTGGGTCTCAATCAACATCCTGCGATAACGTCTTCGTTTTCTGGCGAGCTTTCTTCAGTTTTATACTCCGAGTCGGTCGAGGTCTTCTTCCACATCATTGCGCCACCTAAGACGAAGTCTTCCCTTTCCGCGATTTCTTTGCAAAGTGCTTTCCTAACCAATTCAAACAGAAGCGTTGGTGTCCATCCACTCTACATGTACCAGTCATCGCGATGCGTACACTTCCAGCAATGCCCATGTTGCAGTGCAACTCATGCTGCTTGTTGTTCAATATTCTCCATACATTGTCTTCACATACGGGACCAAGGATCAATCGAAGTATTTCGAAACGGCCAATGGTTTCCTTACCTTATGATAGCGTTCATGCTAGGACTGGAATTATCAAGGTCTTATAAAGGGTTACCTTGGTTTTTCTAGAGAGGAATTCATTTCTCAATTGCATTCTTAACTTAAAGTAGCAACGATTGGCAAGAGTAATTCTTAGTTTGATATCCGCACTGATGAAATCATCAACATCGGATACAACGTGGACATAAAAATATCATAAAACTCACAACATCGTTAACAGGGTCCACAAACCTCTGACTGAGAGTTGATTGGCTCACAGAAACATGAAAAGCTCATTTGTCATTTATTACTCAAGAGTGTGAGCAAAAGTTGGTTGGTCATGTGGTATATTATCCTAAATTTTCTTCTTCGTCTTTAGCAGCGCCACGAGTATCGTTATATCGAAGGGATCACTAGTGTTTTTTTCTGATACCAAATTGTGATATGTTGTATTTGTTTGAATCGAGTGTTATAATCTGCCTTCTTTTCCTTGAGAACTGTGCATGATATTGCTTTTTCTCTAGGGTTATGTGAAGCTCTCAATTTAAAATAACATTGTCAACTCAGTCGATTGTGTTTTATTTTTACCAGGGTGGTTCTTCTTCACCCAGCCTAGACTTCATGATGATTGATGTCGTCATAGAAAATTTCTTTACTATTGATCATAGTTCCCAGATATTTAAACTTTTCACCCTTGGGAAGAACATTTCTGTTCAAATAAACATCTGAATCGTAGAAAAAACACAAGTACTTAGTGTATTTGGACCAATGCAGTACCCAGTTGCTTTTAAAACGTTCACCCAATGGTGAATTGCTAGTTGTAGGGATGTGGGATACTGCTCAAGGATTGCAATATAGAACAAACGATGGCTTACTACCTCTTATTACAATTGGCTATTTAGTAAAACGTCAGTAAATTGAAATAGCTTTCGCAGTCACAATTGGCGTTCAAGTAGAATAACTTTCGAAATGTTGTCAAGAAATGCCTGAACAGAAATAAGGCTGTACTCAAATCGTCGAGCCTGGGGCACTGTGGTTTATTAGGCATTTAAGTAAAACGCGTATTGTAACTTTTTATTTCTACCAATTTGACCTAATTTTTCCTCGCTAATCTAATAAACCAAAGCCACCAGAAAGAATATTTTATAGGCCTCATTGCATAAAAACCTGAATAAAAACCTGGCTGCAAATAAAATTGTTAGGGCAAAAATTTGTATTGAGTGTCACTGCTTCATCGGGAAAGATTCTGTTTGTTTTATCTGCCATGTTTTATTCGATCTTGTCGGACGTTGTTGCTCAGTTAAAGAATCTTATATCGCTTTCCGTTTGACGAAAAGAAGCGTTCGGGAACATTCTCAAACCTTACTATTGGTGCAAATAGAACGCTTCTCCTAAAAGAATATTTTTTATGACCTTAATGTTTCACTCATACAGAGACAATACGTGAAATTGAGCACTAGTTTTTAAAATGATCACTTCCTCGAGTGAAACCATTGAAAAGCGACATTAGTGTTTTCCTCTCATCGTAAAGCTTTGGAGAGTCAGCCAACGTGTCAGTGTTAACTGATGAGCGTTAATGTACTGTACATGTTAATGTACATGTACATGCATGCTATTGCCGATGAAGTGGACATATATATTTTTGCGTTCGACTTTTTGAATTCCGTTGCATGCTCTTGGGCTATAATTGTTTTTGTTGGATATACAACTGAGAGATGAAAAACATTTTTGTCCTCGTTTTGGTCGTTGAAATTTTCACTTTGCAATGAAATAGAAACGTTTTTTTTACCCCCACTGTAACTAAAAAAAAAAAGAATTAGATGCAGGATTTAAATAAACGAAAAAAGCTATAACTGAGGTTATTTTTTATTTTGAATGGGAAACAACTCAAAAGAATTTCAAGAAACACTAAAGTTGTGCTAACCATTAAGGCTTTCTCAAACCAAAGCCTTTTTGCTGTCGGCGCAGCTCAAAACTCAGCTCAAAATTAAATTAAGTTATGTTTTCAAAATTAAGTTACACAGTAGGATCGCCCTGGGGTTTCCAAAAAGCGTTTTTGAGAAACCTAATGTCGCCCTGAATGTCAAACTGAGTGTTTTTTGAGACCTAGGGTTGACCTAGGTTTTCCCTCAACTCGCCCTAGGTTTTTGCTGTGGCGATTTGAGGGCTCTCAAATAGCATGTGTTTTTATTCAAATGACGAATGTGTGGTGATTTTGTGGCTAAGCGTTTTTTGAGAACTGAAAGAACTCTGCTAAGCGGCAGAAACGGATTTCCATCCGTTTCTGCCGCTGCCGCAACTGCGAAAAGGTTTGGGTTAAGGAGACCTTCAAACAGACGATCGGTACTATCATCCTAACTTGGTTAGTATTACAAATAACTATTATTTACCTCTGATTTTGAAGGCATTTTGTTATCGTTCTGACATTTTCATGAATTCATATCCGTAATTCGTAATACGTTTATGTTGGGTCCTTTTTTGGGCTTCGCAATTCATAATACGGGTCCAGATTTGGGACGAACAAACTAATCGTTTTAAAATGCTGCTGTTTTTGGCACTTCATGTCTTTTGAAACAAAAACATTATCATTGGAACAACTTTGATTTTTGAATTAAGTTCTGCTAGATCTGAAAAATATTACACTGTTACAGAAGTTGCTAAATCATGTTAATGTTTTTCAGTATTTGGATTTACACTGACAATGTTAAGGTAATCAACGACTCTAAGTAATGAAATCGGTTTAGGTGGTAAGCCCATTAATTTGTCTACTCCATACGTTTATACTCTTCATCATATGCGGTTTGGACTCGATGTATTTTAAGTGTGTCGAGTTTTCGTGTATTCCGTATATTCGCGGAAGCTTTATGATTTTTATTGGTAGACCTTCACAAAGAGAACATATGGCCATCGCCTTTTTGCTTAAGCGATGAAATTTTTTTTTCAGTTTAAAGATGATTGTCTAAAACGACTTCTAAGAAAGTGAAGATCAGCCTTCACTTTACAAAACTCCACTCTTGTTGTTTCGATCAAATGAACCTCTTATTTTTACTTTATCTATAACTAAAAGATGATTTTCAAAACTCATCGTATCGAAACTCATGTATTATAAACTTGGACGTAATGCTTTCTGCTCCGAAGTAACCTATGCGATGCGAACCAAATATTTTTTCTATTTTTTTATTATCATTTAAAATAATTTAAAGAATGGTCATGGTGAACAAAACTCAAAATAATTTTATTACCAGTTTTTGAAATAATAATACACAAATACGGAAAAAACAAAGACTCAGATTGGTTTCATAGAACTTCTTCCCAACGCAACTTGTTCTCTATTTTCCATTTACATTAAAACTTCGAATATGTAATTTGTTAAAAATGAATTGTTAAATATGAGTAAACATTAATTTTTACATAAATATTTTGAGAGAAGTGTATGAAACCCAAACTTAAACTTATTCCTTGTTAAATTTTTGCATATTTGTGCGGTTGAGTAAGATTCAACATTTGAAAACTATGCGTGTGTTTTTTATATAACAAATTGTGAAGTGCGAGTGTTGAAAAAGAATTAAAGGTCACTTTATTTATGTTTCGATAAAAAAAAACTCACAGAAATATACAAAAATTAATGCACTTATTTCTTTCTTAAACCCCTATTATGGATGACAACTCAACTGAAATTGGGTTGTCTTCTCATATACATAGCACGGGCACACAACCCAATTTTCAGTTGGGTTGTCATCTGTAATAGGGGTGTTAATCATGGCAGTTTGAATATGAGAAAATAAGGAAGGGAAAAACTTGACTAGCGTAATTCTTTGTTGTTGTTGTTGTTATAATCGAATAAAGTAAATATTTTAAACTTCCATTTGAATTCTGTTGTGTTGTTTTGTTAATTTTCAAATTCAAAAATCCAGATCCTTTGTGTGGGTCAACACTGGGTTTTAAAAAGCATCCTTAGCCTTAATGTTATTTTAATTCTTCTTTCATACGAAAAAAAAAAACAAATATTAAAAATAATAATAGTGATAAAATGCACATTAGTTAATTGTTGTTACAAATTTCATTTATCCAATTGAGTGGATAGAATTCGGGGAAAAAAGTTTAATAATTCAAAAAACGTCAGAAGCTTCTGTGAAACACAAATAGTTTGCATCCAAAGCAAAATGCGATGTCAAAAAATCTATCAAGTCACAAAATAGGAGTAGTTAACAAATTCACAAAAAAGAAACAGAAAAACAAATAAATAAGTGCAGAGACCACGAAAATTAAATCCATTTAAATTTCAAATGAAAACAAATCCGAGAAATAAGAATCACACACAAAGACATGTACCAGAATAAGATAAAAGAATGAAAACAAATCCTTGTAAACAAAATCACACCATATTATTATTGTTCTTATATAATATATATAATTGATATAAAATAAAATTATGTATACATACATTAAAAAGAAAAGGAAAAAAACAAGAAGATTACGTTGGAAGATCCTCCTTTCTCCCTTCAGAATAGTTATATAAGGATATTATTAGTTATGAAGAAAATATTATTATTATTATTATTATTATTATTATTAAATAATAACACTATACAAGAATTAAAAGTAAATAATGTTTGTTTCATTCAAATGTTGCTGGCTCGAAACCAAAGTCAAAGATTTGGATCAACAACGATGAAATGCTTTTGATTGCAAATTTGCCAGCTGAGAATTATAAAACCTAATAAAACCTGAATAAGAGTGTCAGTTGCTTCGTCAAAGCTGGTAAAAGCTGAAATATTGCGACACATAAAAAAAGTGTTGAATTGTAGTTAGCAGATCTGTTCACTTTGTATACTTTTCCTGCTAGTTGAAAGTAATGAAAACAACATGTATTCTAGTAGAGATGGAAAAGGTTTCCAGTAAAAAGCCTTTCTCGTCTAGTTACTCTCAAAGCTATGTCCCCTTGATTCTTGGATCTCACGAGAGGCATGCGAACTGTTTTCAGTGTTTTTTGTTTCAAATGGACACGAACCTTAAGAGTTCAAGGTTCGTATTACATAAACATCTAATGTTTTCATATAACCTAAATCCTACGAAAATGATTGCAATGTCACTTCTTGAGCTACGTGCAGACTTCATATAAAAGCCGGACATATTTGCAATTACGACTTCATAACTTGGGACTTTTGACGTTTATCGTATCTGAACGCCCTTTTGGTACAGCCTGCACATGCTCGAAATGGCTTGCGTACAATGTGCGAAGGCGAAGCCGCACTTAAATGTGTGACTTTTTTGCATCTCGTCTGAAAATCCTCGCACATTTTTTGTGCGTGCATGTGCAATCGTCCCAATCATGTACTGTAAGACGAAATCAGGACAACACAAATGTGCAAAGCAGTAGTGGCTTTGATCTGCGTTCAAATAAAAAATAGTTATAAAATGAGCGAAGTGAGTTAAATGGCCTTCGCCAACAAAAAATATTAAATCTTGAGTATTTTTTTTTGGCTTGAATATTATGTTTAATTATTTGTTTTTTTTTTTTAATCTCTGCAACAAGCCATTAGAACGGCTGACTCTGAGGTTCTGGGTTTCACTCGGCCCCCAAAACGAAACCCATGGTTGGATGAAGAATGCAGGCAGCAAAAATCAGCCAAACAAAAAGCTCGACAAATGTTGGTGCCAAAGAGAACAAGAGCTGCTTTCCACCAGTATAACGAGATTTACAAGGAGAAAAGAAGGAAAGCACACCGAATTATCAAAAAGAAAAAAGAAGCTCGTTAGTGGAAACTGAGAGATGCCATGACAGGAATAAGATTCGGAAGTTTTATCAAAAAGTAAAAAGTTCTTGCCAGAGTAGCAAAAGTCGAACTTGAGCCTGTAAAGATCAGCAGGCAAACATAGTAATAGAGAAGCAGTGACTGTTCTGGAAATAACACTTTTGCAGACTGCTTCAAGGCGTGGCGATGTAGACACTAATTAGGCTTTCACGTAGAATACCCCATTCAACTTGGACGATGCTAAACAATGTCGTCCTCCCAACCTAAAAGCAGTTGTTAAGCTTGAAATATACAATCTTAAATCCAATAAGACTGCAAATGCAGGTGTCTGCGACCCCGAACTTTTTGAGGCAGTTGGAACTATGCCAGCTGATTTGGATGATATGTTCGGAAGAAAGCATGCCCGATGAATGGAACCTAAGTATCGTAAGCCCCATTCAAAAAAGGAGGCCTTAGATCCTTTTCCATATGGAGAATAGACCAAAATTTCACATTATGACCGATCTTGGAAAAACCCCGAGAGTATAATATCAACCATCTTTTTATCGACTTCAAGGCCGCGTATGACAGTATCAACAGGGACGAGCTGTACAGAGCCATGTATAGTTTTGGCATGCCTGCAAGACTCGTACGACTATGCAGGATGACTTTGGACAATTCACGCTGCTCCGTCAAGGTCGGTAGAGAACTCACCGAAATCTTTGATGTCGAAAAAGGCTTTATAGTCAAGGCGAAAAACTGTCATGTGATTTCCTTAACATCAAACTTGAAAAGATTGTACAAAACTCATACGCATTTATTGTCATCAAACAAGGACACCGAACGTCGACGTATTGGACAAAACGTCACAATAGACAGACATAACTTCGAGGTAGTACAGGACTCCGTCTACCAAGGATCCGCTGTAGACACGGAAAACAACATCAGTGCAAAGATCAAACGGAGAATAACTCTCGCCAACCGTTGCTTCTTTGGGTTAAGAAAGCAATTGAGAAACAAAACCCCTTTCTAGAAAATCCATGGTAATCTTTTATAGGACCGTAGTCATTTAAGTCCTGCTTTACGGCGTTGAAGCGTGAAACTTATTGAAAGTCGATGAGGAACCCATGGCCGTTTTAATGATCTTTGGTCCCGTATGCGAAGACAATGTGTAGAGAAGAAGATACAACAGCGAGCAATATGAGCTGTACTGCGACATGGGCATAACTTGAAGAGTATGCATTGCAATGGCTAGGCCATGTAGAGCGGGTGGACATCAGTGCTCCGGCTCAACGAGATTGCAGGAAAATCTCGGTAGGGGACGACCTAGTCTTAGATAGAGCAAACAAGTGGAAGAAACTTCAACCGAATTTAGAGTGCGAAGCTGGAAAAAGCTCGCGTTAAAACAAAGCTGATATCGAAAGATGTTGGTTAAGGTTTAGGGTTTCGGCTCATTCCGAACTGTGATGCCCAACCATGTAAGTAACTATGTTTTATGTGCCGTCAGCACGCAGCTTAACTATCACTTTATTTGATTTCGGATGGTCCATTGATTTGCTACTTTTAACATATCTGCCTGTTGCGTTCGAGTTCAAGTTTTGAATCCCAGAAACATAAAATTGTTTTTTCTCGGATATCATAGTTGTTTCGAATAGAAACAAAAACAACAATAACAATTTCGACGTAAACCGAATAAAAGAAAAAAGAAATTTATTTTTACTTCAAAAAGACCAATTAAAAACAAACACACAACTTTTTCAAGTGTAAACCTCTAAAAAATCATCTTTTATTATTCCTTAGTCTAAGTGATTTACCTACAAAGGTTAAACGTATACATGTGTCATATCATCAATCCTCTTTATAAGAGGAAATAATAATTTTTTCTTAATTGACCATTTTAATTTAAAATTCTATGCTCTGCGCTACTTCTTATTTAAGATTTAAGTAAACTACAGGATATGGATCCTTTGAATTTAAGTGATTTTCAGTTCAATACACAGGAATCACTTACAACTCAACCCTCTAATTTTTTTCTTCGAAATCAATAAAACTGACTTCAGGTACAATTTCCCCGTTGACTTTCAGTGAATGGCGAATGCCATCGCGTTTATTGCCACTTGATCGAGCGCAGAGCTGAAATTTAACTCCGTTTTCTTCAAAGTTTGTATCCGTTCCACCGTCGACAAAATCACCCTGAAAATTGCAAATGTCTGATACAAAAAGAGCTCAAACAAGAAAGTATCTAATGTCAGTTTAATTTTATGAAATATTTACCGTTTCGTTGCGTAGTTCATCGTTAAGAAAAATATTTAGCGAGTCCAATTCTAAATAAAGGAAGCAATTCTATTTTTAGTTTGAATATTCATGAGAATAAGATTGAGATACGACCTAAGACAATTCTATACTCGACTCCATCAACAGTCGTAATCCATGTTCTTAAAGTCCTTGCCATTTCTTCGGTGTACTGTTTGTGTGGCCTGCCATCGATGTAAAGTGAATATTCATATTTAAATCCTGGTGCAGGATCTACTCTGATAATACACCGAGCTTGGTCTATTTGAAAAGAGTCATCTCCAACAAGTTTGAACATCCAATCGCGACGTATGATTTCCTTTTGAAAAAAATAAGAGAGCAACAAAATAAAGAAATACAAGGCTGGTATACATTTTTAACTAACCTTTCCGTTGACCCAAATCATTCTTCTTCCACTCGTAGTTCCATGATCCAATTCGATTCGATACATACGTCCGTTGACTGGGACACACCATCTTGCTACAATATTTCCTTTGGCGTAACGATTTTCTTCCGGAAGGTGATCTTGGATCAATTCGGGTTCCTTGGCAAGGTTTTCGATTTTCAATGTTGGGGAGAGAAAAGACATTTTACATTTATGGACCTATAAGGTAATATGGAAAAAGGTTTTTGGATATATTAAAAACTGTTACTAAAGTAGGGCCATTGAGGCCCTTCAAAAGAAGATGAAGTTTACAAAATAAGAATAATGTGATTTTGTTGTTGTGAGAATATTTTACAATGAACATTTTTTGTGCAATTTCTGTTGGTAGTCTTCAATTGCATTTGATAAAAAGGACAACAGAGAGGCAGAAAAAAGGATTTGCTATTGTGGGTCGCAAATTCAAACCAGACATTTTTTGTAGCTTGTAACAGTGAACTTTTCTTTGCTCTGTGTAACGTGATCATCACAAAAAATGTTGACAGTGGACAGAATTTGGCCTATTATTGGTTGGCTTAAATACGAGTCATAGAATGTGTTGCGCTGTGTTCATCTATGTTTATGCATGTGATATAACACTGGACATGTGGATATTGAACATAGACACAAACATGTGTGAAAAAAACAATTCATTACATGTCGTTGTATGATACATCGCAAAAATGCGACAATCAACATGATTATCTCCGTACATGGAGGATATTTATAACTTATACTATCCACTTAGAAATCTAAAACAAAAATCTTAACCTACCCACTTAGTCGGTGCAACACCTTTATTCGGGTTCCAAATGCATACACCATTTCCGAGAAAGAAATTATTGTAAGAAAGATAAAGATGGGGCTATTGTCAGTTTTCTGAAGAATAGCAATCCCAAGAACTGCAGTTACTGACTCGGAAAAACGAAGTTTATTGTTTTGTTTCTTTCAAGATAAAATCACAAACAAAACTTAAGATATATCACATGGCAGTAGACAAAATGGCTTTTAATGAAAACAGTTTTGCCAACCTATAGTTTTATACTTAAGGAATGAATTCTATATAGTTATTGAAGTATTAAAAAAAAAGCAATCAATATATTAAGTATACATTTTTTTACAAGTTATTATTTAACATTTAAGGTACACAGGGAAAATAGTTAGGAAGCTAAAAACTATCAAAACTAGCAGCTAATGAAGTGGGGAGGCTTTAAAAATTAGCACGTGACCAATGTTACGATTCCAACCCTTCTAATAGAAAAAAAGAGATTATGTATTAGTCTAAAATCGGAACTATGGAAAAAATGAAAGAAATATTTTCCACAAAATGGCCACTATATAAAAAAAAAACATTTTTTTCCACTTTTTTGGACTTTTTCAAATTCTTTTAAGATAGAAAAAAATTAATTTGGAGATGAGCCTAGTTCCGAACATAAAGAAGCTTATAAAGAAGACTTTCAAAAATTTTCAGGTAAATCAGCTCAGCAGAGCTCGAAAAATCGTGGCCAGAGTTTTGAGAAAAGACAGTTTTCAAGAAAACGCTGGTTTTAAAGCCGATCCGCGTTGGATGCGCGTCAGCAAAAAAACGTATGTCTGGAAATAATTTGAATTTTAATAATAGTCTTGTAGAGATATTCTCAACTACTTGGACCATTTTTTATATCTACACGAGAACATCCCCCTAAAGAAACACCCTTTACCCTTTGCTTTACGCCAATACTGCCAAGTATATGGGTGTATTAGAAAGCAAAGCCGAAATGGAAAGAGCACTTCTTCTATTCCTTTCTTTTCGACCTTAAGAACATTTCGATGTCAATTTAATTACAGATCTTTACATATCTGCTTCACACTAATGAAAACACCCCGTGTTGTCTTCAAATAGCGTCGGCAAGTCTCCCAGGCTTGGATTGTTTCCTGTCTGAAGCCAACCAAAAATTTATTTGTCGTTAAATTTGTATTGACCTGGAGGAATTCAGTCTGCCTTTCTTTTTGTTTCTTTTCGACGTTTCTTTTAGACGAGATTCTTTGGATTTGGCATTTGAAATTGATAATACTTAACTGAATCGGTCGCGCTCTGTTTTTCGCAAGACGGTAATTTAAATGTGAAGGCTTCCACGGAGCTTAGTTCTTCGTATACGATTAAGCTTTTAGATCATACGTTGTATCTATAAGCTGCCGTCAACTTTCTATCATACCTTTTCAACATTTCCTAACTTTATGGACCGTGTGTGAGTGATGGATGCACAACCACGATGTAGTCTTCATTTAAGCTAAAGGGGTATTTTATTATCACGAAAAGTGGTAGAGTTTTCTCGTCAGTAACAGTACAGACCCAGGTATTCAAGGTCTGTAATAAAGTTCTAAGAACTCAAGACGCTTCCGGCTTCCTTGGTGTACAACTACAGCTACTTGGAATGATTTGGTGAATATAGGTGGATATCTAATCTTTGTAACTGCTCCTTAATACAGGGTGTTTTGCCTACGGTGCGCCAAAGGCTCAGGATGGATAGGTTAGGTCAACTCAAGCAAAAAATGGTGTATGTGCGGCGGTAAGAGGAAAACCCACAAAATTCAATTCTACGCCGAAATGCAGTTTTCGTTTTTTTTTTATTTCTCAAAACCAAAAAAACAATTTTTTCAATCGGGGTTCTCTGTTTGACTAAAATTCATAAGAACATTGATTATTAAGAAAAATGATCCTTAGTAAGGCAAACTTTTGTAAAAATTAGAAAAATCAAAAGACGAAATATTAGCTTCGAGGAAAAATTCGCGTGGTTGATTTTAAACTCTTTAGATAATTAAGAAATCTAACTGTTAACTTTGCCCTCTCACCTACACGGAGGGGGGAAGATGTTCTATCTCCCTCCGTTAAGGCGGGATAGCCAATTTTTAAAAATGAGCTTAATTTTCTAAAAAAAAAAAACACACGATTATTTTCCTGTCTTGGCTTAGCCTATCCGTCCTGAACTTTTGTCGCATCTTGTACAAAACACCCTGTATTTACATATCCCTGGTCATTAACACATAGGCTTTTGAAACTCCTCTTTGTCTATAAGCCGCCACCCATATTAAGTCTTGCGGTTGTCGATCAAATGCTTTTCGTGATCTTCCAAATCTAATCTAACGGTAGTATTCGCAACTTCGTGTGTTTGTCTTTCCTTTGTATATTGGTAGAAGGTAACTCTCCCTGCACTACACCACTACACAGTGGTCCATCTAAGCCTGATGTTTCCCATCTTTATCCAATATTCATAATAGTGTATCATTTGCCTTCTTTGGAGTTCTTAACTGATTCAAAAACTTCTTCGATTATGAGGCATTCCCGTGTATTTCCGTTACGCTGGGTTCAGCTTGTGGAAAGTCCTGTCGAGGAAATTGTGCGTTCAAAGTTCAAAAGGACACCAGAACACTGTCGCCACATGAGAAAATTTTATCGTCATCGACTTGAAGCTATCCTTAAGTACTGTTACTTTTCTCGTGAGCTTGTTTTCTTTCACGCGACTCTTTTGAAGATAGTTGTTTTATTTTATAAGCAATAGTGACTTACATTCCTACCATTAAACTAAAGTGGTGTCAAAATTCTTAAAATACACGATGTAGGTTAGTATTACTTATTCAGCGACTATACGGCCATATTAACTCTGAAATTGAGAAGACCTTAAATGGTTAGATAGATATTCGGGAACTCGAGCTTATTATCGAATATCCAGCGAAAAGTAGGTATTTAAACTTTAATATTTTTCCATTAAAAGACTAATCCAAGAAAGAAAAGTCATTTGTCTAGCTTAAAAAGATTACTGATGATTACCATATTCCATATTGCTAATTCCCAGGGGAATAAATAGAAAGCTTGAATAAACTTATTTATCGTTTATTTTGTAGAAGAAGGAAAACATTTTCGCAAAGGAAGGAAAAAAGATATTTAATTGCGATAAAAATAAAAATTTTTTTTTTTAAAACTTAATTTTATTATAAATGTTTAAGTTTGAAAATCATTATTGAACTCACATTATAACGTTCACATTAGTCAATTATTAGATATAAATTATTCAGGAGCAATTTTTTGAATAAAATATTTTTGTACCAGCAAAAAAATTCAATAACATCGGAAGTACGAATAAGCTATGTGTAGGCACAGAAATTTTAGCCGAACATTTGTGTTCAAGAGCTTAAACTACAATATAGGCTAGGTACTCTCTAACTTAGCAAAGGGTTAAAAAGAAATAAATGAGCTTACAAGCATGAGTCGTTATGATACGAAGAACACACCATATATCCCATTAGTGACACAAATATTCTATATTTATATATGATTACTACATATAAGAATCGTGAGCTACATCGTTTAGTAAAACTTAGAAAAACTTCCATGAAAGTTTATGTGACAGGTGTAGTCAGTCACCTAGTTTATCTTTGCCACATATTGAACACAGGGAAATGACAAAATAAAAGGAAGGAAGAAAAAGGATTGATTTTTTAAGCAACGCTTCAGCCAATATGAAAAGCATTACTTCTACCATGTCTGACACGAATAAAAAGGTGTAATATGGACTACATTTTTAGCCCAAGGTGTGACGGCTTTGCCAACTGAATTGAATTAAAAAGGCTTGTATTATAATGAGGCTAGTGTGACATGTGTTTGATTTGATATTTGTACACCTTGACCTTAGGAAAGAGGCGTTAGGACTCGATTCAGTATGACAGGGCTGTTTTTATTTTCCGGGTTTAAAACTTAAAACAGTTTCACGTATGAGTTCATGTCTATCTATACCTTATTATCTTCTTTTCTAACATATGTATGTATATGTATATGTATATGTATATGTATGAACAAATCAATTAATTTCAATGTGATGAATAGAATTTGTTAATTTTTCTTGCTCCTCATAGCAATCTGACTTGATGACAATTGGAGCATCTCAAAACAGTATCCTTTCAAACGAAAAGTACCAACATCGAAAGGCAATCGAAGGAGAAAAATACATACAGCTAAACATTTTGGCTCATCTTATTTTGATGTCGCCGAATTGAAGTCAGTGAATGATGATAATATGAGATGGTAGCCATCGTTCAATCCATTCTCTTTATATGTAGGTAACAGTAAAACATGTTAGTTGAAGCAAAAAGAATTACCCATCGTCGCAATGGATACATCCATTTTGTAATCGTTAAACTTACTAATCACTTTGAAAAGTATAGTCACGTCTGCATGCCTAACCATTTTAGGGCTTTCTTTCTTCTGTTCTTGTCGGGACCGTGTCGGAGCATTATGTTATGAATATATCATTTTGAAGGGGTTGCCCAGATTTTTAATTCGAACATGAGCCCTTCGCGTCGGTGAAATTATTAGGATGTCTGCCTGCTAAGTGGCATTTCGAAGTTCAAATAAACACCCAAATGATTTTTCATGGGTATCAGTTATCACCTTTTACGAAGAATTGGCAGGTCCTGCGAAAGAAATTTTACTGCCCTGAAAAGCGCCTTTTCAAATAGCAGATCGGAATTGACAAAATGTTGTAGGCCCTCCCCATTGCTCACAAAAGGAAGTGTTACGCAATGATTGAGAAGACTAATGTGGGTTCCTCACAATTTTCTACCGGTTCCGAAAGGCTATTACAAAAAAACACTTTTGGTGACAGTTTTATTCTTTATTTCCTCGCAAGAGAAGATTAAGACGAAAATGCACCCACTAGAGTGGGTCATACGGCCCAAATTGTAGTTGGGGATTGTTACCCGCTTGGGTGGGTCATAAAGCCCTTTTCCATTTGCACGATGTGGGTCTCAAATCCCAAATATTTGGAAAAAGGAGCAAAAGCTTCGCGGAAAACATAAGACAACGTACGATTTTTGAAATTCACTGAAAACAAGAAAAGAAAACAAAAAGTCAAAAACATAACAAAATAAAGATTTCAATACAAATAAAAACAATCGAATTCGAAAATTAATCATTGGTTACAAATGGTCTCCGAATATAACGTATACAGTTTTAATTATAGGTAAACAGATATAGAGTCTCATATTTAAATTTTCAAGAAAGTCAAATTGTATTGAATTGGAAACAATTAGAATATTATCTTTTCTAATTTCACAAAAAAACTATCGGAGAAAACAAAATAATAAAATTATAGCCATAAAAAATTTTATACTATAAACAAATAGAATTTGATTTTTTTTAAGATTTAAAAACAAACAGAAACATGCATTTATATGTACTTACATATGCAAATAAAGTTTTAGAAAATTGGATTAAATTAAAGCCCAAAAATCGCGGCGATTTTATGGGCCCACTTTGCGATTGGGCCTTATGACCCACTCTGGTGGGTCATAAAGCCCAATTTTTTTGATTGGGGGTAAGTTTCCTGGGTCTTATGTCCCTGCGCCGGAGACATTAACCATTTGCTATTGAAGACTATTAGTGACTAACCATTCAGAACTTACGTCTTTTGACTAACGATTAACCACAAACGACCAACAGCAAAAGTCTAAAGATAAGCAACTAACGACGAACGACTAACGATTGCCGACTAACGATTGACGACTAACGATCACTTCCGATTAGCGACAAATGACTAACTGCCAAATACCAACTACCAGTTTGTAACCATCAACCATCTACGACTATAGACTAACGACTAATTACTTATGAATAAAACAACAATAAATAACAGAGCGAGGAGTTCCTGGGCCTAGCACATTTCTCACAACAATGCCTTGTGAGGGAATGGAAGGGACCTACAATTTTCTGCCGGTTTCGAACGGCCAATCGAGAAAGCGCTTTTCATGGCAATGAATACTAACGGAGGACTTGCCAATTCCTCGCGAAAGGCGATACACGTGGAAAAAACATTTTTGCCTCTATTGGGATTCAAACTCGAACCTCTGGATTAACAGGCGGATATGCTATCCATCACACCACGGGTACCACTTACTTATGAATAACGAATAGTAACTTACGACAAACGCCCAGTACCTAATCAATATTAATTTACCTAATCAATAAACTAATTAACGACTATCGACTTACGACTTACGAATAAAGACTAACGAATAATTACTAACGACTAACGACTAACCAATAACGACTAAAAATTAGAAAAACTGACGAATAGCGATTGTTTAAAAGTCACTCACACTTCTGAAGTAAAAATTTGTTGATCAAACCCTATAACTGTTTATAGAGGGTCCACGGAATAATTTTTTCTTTTTTTTTGGAAATGCTATAAAAAAACTACTGAATATTATCTCAAATTTCTTAGTTATTTGAAAATACAATCCTTCTGGTTATTAATGGGAAATAACGGCTGCCTCGGCTGGTCATGTAGTAACCTACACGATCGGTCCAATTTTTAAACACATTGTCTATTGTGTGCAGCTGTATTTCACCAATGGCTTCACGAATATTGTCCTTTAAAGCGTCAATTGTCTCTGGCTTGTCGGCTTAACACTTATATTTTACGGTACCCCACAAATAATAGTCAAACGGTGTCAAATCGAAGTTCCGAGGTGGCCAAACGACATCGGCTCTTCAGCTGATAAATCGATCTTTAAAAACAGGTCGCAAAACATCGAGTATAGCTTCGGCTGTTTGGCTTGTAGCGCCACGCCGTCCTTTTGAAATCAAATGTTGTCAATATCCTCCTCTTCAATTTTTGTGAACAAAAAGGCCCGATAACGATCGCCATTGACTGTAACGGCAACTGCTTGGTCATTTTCGAAGAAAAATGGCCCAATTATGCGTCTGGACCAAAATCCGCACCAAACAGTGACTCGATTTGGGTGTATCGGCTTTTCATGTATGCGTGTGGCTTTTCTGTGCCCCAAATGCGACAATTTTGCTTATCTACATACCCTGCTGACGGTGCTTCTCTTCTTCCAAAATCCGTACGCAATTTTCGCACACAATCTGCAACTTTACCATGATTTTCAAAGTAATGTTGCAATATTTCTCAGCGGTAACTTTCGGTAGAACACCCTAAAATAGCCAGGGAAAAAAAACTTCATTTTGATCTAACTTCACTTTTGGTTTACCCCAATCAAGAAAAGTTGAGAATCGAAAATATTTGCAGACACCACGTTAAAACTACAGCGAAAATATTATCTATCACTTCTGTTGCCAAATTATCTGTATTCGTGTTAAAATTGATAGAATTCAGAATTTGAAAATAAAATCTGTTACACGGGTTAGTTTTCTGATGTGATGTTTTTTGTATTGAAATAAAACACTCCTTAATTAAATAATAGATAACACGAAAGTCAAACACATTTATCGAGACTTAAATCACCCCTACCATCATTCTTAGCTTTAAAGTTTCAAGAAAAAAAAATCGATTACTTTTTCTACCTAACAATTCAAAACACAGCACGTTATATTTCGTAGGTATTTACCATTTACGGCTTTATTTTCAGCTGAATTACTTTTCAGGCCAAGGAAATTGCAAAACAAAGAAATAGTTCCCAAAACTTTAATAACCACTTTATGTAGGTAGTTAATAACCCCAAAAGCAACAATTCAAAACTAACCGTCTTCGAGTAAAGGTGGTGCACTCTCCGCAATTCTTTGCAAGCTGACCCTTGAACCGAACTTTTTCTTGTTATACTTCAACTCGAGTGTAACAACGTCCTCTCAGCGGTAAACTAAAAACCGGGAAATAATTTAAGCGCCAAAGCACCATCAAAACGAGTAGGTACTGACGGGCAAGACCATACAAAACGGAAGGACACAACAACAACACAGTCAAATAAATAATAAGCAACACACGCCAAGGTCGTCATTAAAAATGGCCGCATGTTCATTTATGTAAGTTAACGTCAACAAAATTATCCAACTCAACATATCCACGCGCAGCAACCTGAATTGCAATTATTGCATAATTGCATTATCGAATTCCCGAAAACAGCACAGACGACCTCAACGACGGTCATCACCCCAACACCGGCGACAGGTCGTCAGCAGTTTTAGAATGGCAGCAGAGGTTTCGATTAAGCTAGGTAGACTTAAGTAGTTTAGTTCAATTTTATACTCCGTTTGAAGTTAATAAACAATGAAAAAAGGAAATTAAAAGTCTTTTTTTTAAGACAAACAAATGTAAAATAAAATAACTGGCGCCCAACCTGGTTTGGCCTATAAGTGAAGTCGCGAAAAGTGAAAAGTTAGTGAACGCATACATAGCATAAATCGACCTTAAGTAGCTCGTCGCGAGTGCAAATTAATTTTTCAATTTCGAATCACTTCGGCTGTACCCGAAACCCAAGACTCAAGTTGCTATAGTCGATGGACATAGCAGCCCACGAGGGAGTGTGACGAAAAGTACCTGAGTAGCTGCTACTGCAAAACGGATCAAGCTGCCGTCACCAGCGTGGGATATGACACCACTAATTTTGTAAGGTTATTTTTAAGAATTTAAATTGAAAAGAATTAAGTGAAACTAGAAACTTAGGTCATTAAGAACAACATTTTTAAAGAAAGAAATACGTAAATAGAAACAGTAAAAGAAAAAAAAGTGAAATTACGATTTAGTTTGAAACATTATTTTTAAGAATTTAAATTGAAAAGAATTAAGTGAAACTAGAAACTTAGGTCATTAAGAACAACATTTTTAAAGAAAGAAGTACGTAAATAGAAACAGTAAAAGAAAAAAAAAAAAGTGAAATTACGATTTAGTTTGAAACATAAGAACTAAAGAACATTATAAATTTTCAAAATTCCGAAACACGAGAAAGAAAAAAAACACAAAAAGGCAATCATGACAGAACCTACAGGTTCTAGCAATGCATTACCAAACATTCCACTTCCAAATTTTAACCTTCCCCCTCCAAACCCAAACATATCCACTCCAAATTCATATACAGCAAGTGCTACACCCGAATTCGAGGCACTAGTCACTAGCATCGTTTCAAAGGTCTGCAACGACCAATGCAAAAACATCGTGCAATCAATAATAAATCCACATGCCAACTTTTACAAGGGCGTAGAACAAAGTATTGATGTGCAATATGCAGGAAATTTAGGTGAACTAGACAAAGTACCCGATGTGGTACGATCAATTAGGGAATTCTCAGGGAATCCTAGCGAATATAGCTCTTGGCGAAAGAGCATTGAAAGGATCCTAAGCATCTACAACCACCTTAGAGGCACACCAAAATACTTTGGTATCCTCAACACAATTAGGAACAAAATTGTAGGTAACGCAGATGCGGTTTTAGAATCATACAATACACCATTAAATTGGGAGTGCATTTCTAAATGTCTCACTACCCACTATGCTGACAAGCGCGATTTAGGTACCCTTGAGTACCAAATGACAACTCTTTCACAGGGTAATAACAACGTCGAACAATACTATCAAATGGTATACCAACATTTGACATTGATACTGAATAAAATCTCCAGTATGGACATTTCTACAGATGCCATGCATTTGTTAACGGAAACCTATCGAGATAAAGCTCTCGATACATTCATAAGAGGCCTTAGAGGTGACCTACCTAGACTTCTAGGTATAAGAGAACCTGCTGACCTTCCTCAAGCCTTATACCTGTGCCAAAAGCTTGAAAATCAAAGTTTCCGCTCGCAACATGCTAACATTCCTAGCGGTCATAGCAGAAAACCAATCATTGAACTGCCACCTCGCAGAACAGCTCATGTTACACAACAGCAACAATTTTTCCCACATTTAGCACATGTTCCTCAGCATCCCCCACGTCGGTCCCATTACCCGCAATACCCCCAACAACCCCAACAATATTATCAGTACCCTCCACAAAATCCTTTT
Organism: Melanostoma mellinum; assembly: GCA_914767635.1. Classification (NCBI taxonomy): domain Eukaryota; kingdom Metazoa; phylum Arthropoda; class Insecta; order Diptera; family Syrphidae; genus Melanostoma; species Melanostoma mellinum. The sequence continues at coordinate 158,131,210 of OU612058.1, read as the reverse complement.
GGACAGCAAAACCAATTTGGTCCACCTCGACCAACTGCCCCAAAACCACTTCCTAGACCAGAACCTATGGAAATCGACCCAAGTCTACGTTCAAGAGGAGTAAACTACATAAATAGGCCAAAATATCAGAATCATTTATACGGCAAAAGGCCAAATGATCAGAATATTACAACCCCATCCACACAAGCACACCCACCGAAAATGCAAAGAAATTTCCACTTACCAACTAATCCAATCAATCCTAAAACAGTAATGAATCCAAACCTAGAACCAACTAATGATATTGAACACTATTATCAATCAAACATCAGCGATTATAACTCTTTAGTAAATGCTATGAGTACAGTGAACATTGGAGATGAATCCTTGAACGAATATATTGAAAAACAAAGCAATTACGATGAACAATTGAACGATTATGCAGACATCCATTTTTTAGGCTAACAAGCTCGTCTTTGCCATACTTTGAATGTAAGACGAGCGACGGTCAAATTTTAAAATTTCTAATAGATACAGGGTCAAACAAAAACTACATTCAGCCAAGTCTAGTAAAGAATCCAATCCCGAATAAAGAAAACTTTTTTGCGAACTCAGTTGGCGGTCAAGTCGAAATAAGCCAACATACTATGATAAATCTTTTCGGTATTAATAACATTCAAATACAATTTTTCATTCTTCCTTCACTCAAATCCTTCCATGGAATCCTGGGCAACGACAGCCTTAAGGACCTGTCAGCTGTAATTTTTACAAAAGAAAGTTATATGCTTATTAAAAATAAGCTTAAAATCCGATTAAAACAACAAATTTATGAGTCAATAAACTCCGTCACCATCAGAGACAAACACATGTCCGAAGAAAGCAAGTTTAAGCTTCGCAAGCTCACCGATACACACTCTGATCTATTCGCCGAACCGGATGAGAAGTTAACTTACACCACAACGGTGAAAGGAAAAATTAGAACCTCGACTAATGAACCAATATATACGAGATCATATCCTTACCCTATGTCCTTAAAGGATGAAGTCGAAAAGCAAATAAATCAATTGCTTAAAGACGGCATCATCAGACCTTCTCGGTCTCCTTACAATGCACCAATATGGGTTGTACCCAAAAAAGTTGATGCATCTGGCGAAAAGAAATTTCGATTAGTTATCGACTATCGAAAACTGAATATGGTCACTATCCCCGACCGCTATCCGATACCGGAGATAAATGAAGTTCTATCCCAACTCGGACAGAACAAAGTCTTCTCAGTACTCGATTTAAAAAGTGGTTTCCACCAAATCAAACTACACGAGAACGACATAGAAAAAACAGCCTTCTCCGTAAGCAACGGAAAATATGAGTTTGTACGACTCCCATTTGGACTGAAGAATGCTCCGTCCATTTTCCAAAGAGCATTAGACGACATATTACGAGAACATATAGGGAAAATCTGTTTCGTCTATATAGACGATATTGTCGTCTTCAGCAAAGACGAAGAATCACACTTCGAAAACCTTTCAAAAATTTTCAGAACTCTTCAAGAAGCCAACTTAAAAGTACAGATGGACAAATGTGAATTCTTACAAAGCAATGTAGAATTCTTAGGTTTTATTATTACACCCGATGGAATAAAGACCAATCCAAAGAAACTAGAAGCAGTAGAAAACTTTCCATGTCCGAATACACTGAAAGATCTAAGATCATTCTTAGGCCTGTCAGGGTTTTATCGCAGGTTTATAAGAGACTACGCTAAAATAGCGAAACCCCTAACAGTCCTTTTAAGGGGAGAGGATGGACGAACGTCCAAACATGCCTCAAGTAAAAAAGTTATAGCAATGAACGACGAAGCATTAGAAGCATTTGACAAAATAAAAAAATCTTTAACCTCGGAAGACGTAGTTCTCGCATATCCCGACTTAAAAAAAGAATTCCATTTAACGACAGACGCATCAGACTACGCTATTGGCGCTGTCTTGGAACAAGATAAGAAACCCATTACCTTCATCTCTCGAACACTTGATAAAACTGAAGAACATTTCGCTACAAACGAAAAAGAAATGTTAGCGATCATATGGGCACTCACTACTCTTAGAAATTACCTTTACGGTCAGTCAGTTGTAAAGATCTACACTGATCATCAGCCTTTAACTTATGCGTTGAGTAACAAAAACACTAACCATAAATTAAAACGATGGAAAGCTATACTCGAACAATATAATTACGAGCTTAAATATAAGCCCGGCAAAACCAACGTCGTGGCCGATGCATTATCAAGACCACCAATTAATAGTAACATAAATTCTTTAACCGTCACACAACATAGTGACGAAAGCTCAGGACAACACCTTATTCAATTTGCAACCGAGCCTTTAAACGTGTATAAAAACCAAATTATTTTATCAGAAGGACCTGTAGCCTCCTATAATTTCGAAATAATCTTCCCTACCTATCACCAACATCCTATATATCCCATCCTTTCCTTCGAAATTGAAAAAATTAAAAATTACTTTCTAAGATTAAAAATAAAAGAAAAAAATAAGAGATCATTAGATTTCATCGGAAGTGCGTGGAAATGGATCGCCGGAAACCCGGACCAGCACGACTTCGAAATATTAACAGACAAAATGAATAATGTTTTAAGTAATAATAATAATCAAGTCATAATTAATAGAATAACAATTGAGAAAATTAATGAAATCACTAACCTTACAAACAATATAATCAAAACCTTCAAAGAGCAAAATGACGTAGAAATTAGTTTAATAATGAAAATAAAATATAAACTCGATGTAATAAAAGAAGAACTCATAAATATTGCCTACGGCATACATTGGGCTAAAGCCAACATTGTTAATTCATATATTTTAAGTAATAACGAAATCAATATAACTGAAACAATAATTAAAAATGAAAAAATTCCTTATGTTAATATAGATGAAGCTTTAGAATTCGCAAATGTGAAAATTGCTTCCAACAATAAAAATATAATTTACATATTAGAACTACCTACAAGTGAAAGTTATTCCTGTAGTGTTTTTATACTAAAAGCAATAAAGAAAAAGAATGTCATTAATATAATTCCTTACGAAAATGTTTTAGAATGTAGAGATAAGATTTTTGGAATAATTAAAGAATGTAAAAAATTTAATGAATTATCCATATGTAATAAAAAGAATGTAATAGATATTAGTACCTCTGCCTGCATACCAAACTTACTGAAGAGCATCAAACCAACATGTACGCAAATAAACAACGAACACATTCCATCACTCGAAGAAATATCTCCTGGAATTCTCCTCCTCAACCAATTCAATGGTCCTGCAGTTATTAATAACGAAACAGTCGAACTCAATGGAACCTACATCATCCGCCATACAAACTCTTTGATACAAATAAACCAAAGAGAATTCACGAACAGAGAAATCATCAACCATCATCCTATGCCAGCAGTTCTTCAGCCAGCTCCAATGTTAGAAGCCAAAGAAGAATTCTTATCACTCGAGAGACTTAAGAATCTCTACGCAAATAGCACAAACAAAATAGACTTGCTAGAAAACAACAATATCATCCATAGCACAACCAGCTCAGCACTAGCATTTTGCCTAATAACAGTAACAATAATATTGGCTTTCAAATTCCTTCGAAATCGAAAGAACAAAACTATTGGGAAAAACGAAAATCTAACTACAACACCAGGACTAGACAAAAACCCAAAAACTATGGTAATAGGAATTGAAGACATCAAGAAACACCTGAGGTCATCAAACGAGGACGTTCGAATTTAAGGGCGGAGGAGTTAACGTCAACAAAATTATCCAACTCAACATATCCACGCGCAGCAACCTGAATTGCAATTATTGCATAATTGCATTATCGAATTCCCGAAAACAGCACAGACGACCTCAACGACGGTCATCACCCCAACACCGGCGACAGGTCGTCAGCAGTTTTAGAATGGCAGCAGAGGTTTCGATTAAGCTAGGTAGACTTAAGTAGTTTAGTTCAATTTTGTACTCCGTTTGAAGTTAATAAACAATGAAAAAAGGAAATTAAAAGTCTTTTTTTTAAGACAAACAAATGTAAAATAAAATAACTTGTACATTCAAATTACTACAATGTTATGTCTACATACAACTATGTATGCAGTATGCACATGTGTACTTGATGCAGCGCATTGCTGTTAACGCGACCTGCAGTGCACTTAACCATCCGCGGTAGTTCCGGGATGGTGGCAGTGGCAGTACTAGTACTACTACATATCTACCACCCTTTGGGTGTCTCGGCAACGAGTTGAGACCAAAACTGTATCCTTGGGTGTGCCAGTGGGTGGCTAAGTAATTCCTCGAGCACTTCCTGAGGTTCTTACGGATGTATTGTGAGAATTACCGCCAATGCATGGCGCTCCGTAGTGTGTTGATACAATTGACGTTTGCTTTACTGATGTGGAAATATGAAGGAGTGCCTTAATTTAAGAAAATTCTAAACAGTGTTGGTTTTTCGAAGGAAAAAAAGAAAGTGTACCAGAGACGAAAGAGGTTGTTGTAGTGTACAATGTACAGAAGGCTCACTGAGGTTGTTGTTGAAGTTTCTCCATCCGAGGGTAATGATGTTTAGAGAGGGTGCCGGAGGAGTAGGTACACAATGATTGTGTTTTTATTGCTTTTGTATGATTTTAAGTTGGTTTTGTTTATTTCTTTGCTTTTTATTATTTTGATTTGTGAGTTTTGTTATGAAAATGAGCAGGAGTTCACAAGGGGTGGGTTTGGGTTCTTATAACAATGAGCCCTACATAATTTCGAAGAAGGTTATTAAATTTTGATACCGTGCGGGATCCCTTGTGGGCTCATGCAAATATGAACGTAAAAGGAATGAAATGATTAGCTCCAGTACTTGTTTACACACTTACAAACATTGTGTTCATATTAATAATGAACGCGTTTATTGAAAGCCAATAAATTACATACCTATAAATTTCAACAGAAGCAATCAGTCGAATTATATAGATATATCAGATAAAATATGACAATAACTTTGACATTTACAGCTTTATTAAACAGGGTGTTCTAGAGTGAAGATTTCGTATGGCAGTGGGGGAAGGGTGTGTTGCAGTGTGGCAGTGTTGAAGAGTGTTGCGGCAGAGGCAGGAAAGCTGTTGACTGCATTTTCGGTAACATTCTCATATGCCGCTACGACTCAAATTTTTTTGCTACAAGATAATCTTTTGAATAGATGTACGAAATTACGAGTACGAGTTTTCTCCGCAACGTATCTTTGTTCGGAGATTCATTCTCGCTTCGAAGTAGTTGTTGTCGTAAGAAATTTTTTCACAAATGCGGCAACGCATTGCACTCCCAAAACTAAAATCTCCGCAACAAAAACTTATCGGAGAACGTCGCCGACGCGTCGGCTCGTCCGATCGGAGAACTACCACGAAGCAAAATGTCTCCGGTCGGAGAAAATTCCGCTCCGACGGTTACTTCGATAGGGCCGATCATTTTAACCTGGGAAACTGCGCTGAAGTATGATCAAGTGCTCTATTTTTGAAATTTCTGACAGCCTACTGCGATTGTTTTTCCAATTTCGTTCGCCGTTGCAGCCGATTTTTCGTTCCGAACTGATATCCTGCTAGTGCTGATTTTTATGCAACTGAAACAGCTTTTACATAAAATCAATTGGTTAACCTCTTAATTACTGCTCTGGAAAGCATGCTCTTAAACGATTTACAAAAAGTGATCAGAGCAGATAAAAGAGAGGAAGGTAAACATGAGAGGCAGTCCAAATAAATAAAGTTGCTATTTTGGTTGGTAGAAAAAATTTCGAGTCTGGGCGAAATTGCTGTTGGTCTTAATGATGTTAATAATCTTAAGAGTATCTGCGAAACGCATTGTTCGTTGGATGCATTGTAATATCAACGAATAATTTGAACAGAAGAAGATGGATATTATTCCATGATTAACATGTTTATCCATTCTCTGGTACAAAACAATTTTGTCATTCGTTTTCCAATTTGATTTCACATAAAAGTCTCAGTTATGTGTCAATGAACAAGAAAGAGTTCCATCGATAAATTTTTATGCTTATCTTTTGCAGATTTGTCAAAACGCAAGCTTAAGCTTCGAATGAGCTCCTAAACCGATTTAGATGCAATTCATCTTGAAAGTTTCTTTTAAAGTTAGACAGGAATCGTTTGTTTTTTATTGTGTTTATAGGCTGCATTTTTACTCTATTTCTGCATTTATTGAAGAATTTTCTTTTGTTTTACATAGAGAGAAGGCGAAAAATCTTATAATTGTAGGTGATATAAACATAAATATATTAGAAATAAATGAAACGGTGAGTACCTACATGACCTTGCTGGCATCTTATGGCCTAGACTGTCTTATAAACGAGCCAACTAGGTTAACGTCAGGTACTTGCTTAGATCATATCTATGCACGCTTTTCCAACTTTTTTCGTAATTATGTAAAAGGTGTTATTGATTTGAACATTACTGATCACGCAATGACAGTACTTTTGGTTAACTCTAATAAAACAAACATTTCCAATCCTTCTCCTGTTTCTTCTTCAATCAAAAAACTTAATTTTGATAAGTTAAGGAATAGTCTTCTTTACGAATTCTGGGAAGAGGTCTCAGCAGATAATGATACTGCTAGAGCTTATTCTGTGTTCTTCAAAACATTGAAAAAGCACATAGACAACTGTTCTTTTATACAAAGCTTGAGAAAATCAGATGAGAAACTAACACCGTGGATTGCTAGGGACTTACTTAATAAAGTTAAAGCAAAAAATAAATTGAGAGTCAAATGCATTCGAAATCCGTCAAACCAACATTTTAAAAATAAATATAAGCGCCTTTGTCTTGAGCTAAAGAAAGAAATTCCAGCTTGTCGTGATAACTATTATAGAACGAAATTCAATTCAGCAAATGGAAATTTAAAAAGTGAGTGGCAGGTTGTTAACAATATTCTCAATAAAGTAACGATTATGAAAAAACCAACCGTGTTGCGGAATATTGTTGATGATAGTGAAATTTCTGGGTCCATCTTGATTGCTGAAGCATTTAATGATTATTTTACTTCTTTCAGTAGTTTTTCACAGTCTGTTGTTACTGAAAGAACTTGCACTATTTGCTCTAGCTCTTACTTTTCAAATTCACTGCAAAGGAATAGTTTTGCTTTTGAGCCAATTACATCATTGGAAATTATAAAAGCCATTGGTAATTTAAAAAACTCAAACGCCTGTGGTGTAGATGAGATATCAAATAACACATTAAAAAATATTTCATGGTATTTAGCAGATGTTTTGGCAGTTTTATTCAACAAGAGCATTTTCACAGGAGTCTTCCCGGAAGAACTTAAGTGTGCAGACGTTATGCCTCTTTATAAAAAGGGAGCAACTTATGATCTATGCAATTATCGGCCTATCTCTCTTCTACCAACAATTAGCAAGGTTTTTGAAAAAATTGTAAAAGATAGGATAGTAAGTAAGTCAGTTTGGGTTTTGAAAAGGTAAATCAACAGAAGATGCACTTCTACAATTCTGCTCTCAGATTTTTGCAAATTTAGATGGAAGAAAAATAACGTGTGGTTTGTTTATTGACATAACTAAAGCCTTTGACATGGTCAATCACAAAATCTTACTAAAAAAACTGGAAAATGCTGGTTTTCGAGGCTTTATGCTTGACTGGTTTGAGTCTTATCTTCGAAACAGATCTCAAAGTGTAAGAATAGACGGCACTAGGCTTTAGGTTCATTAATCTAGGAGTTCCTCAAGGATCTGTACTAGGACCGATTCTGTTTTTGATATACATAAATTCATTGTTTGGTTTGAATTTTAAAAGCAGTCTTACTGCTTTTGCTGATGACATTGGGTGTACTTACGGCACAAATAGTGTCTTAGATCTTGTTGCTGACATAAACTGGGATCTTGAATTGCTAAGAAATTGGTTTTCAGAACACAAATTGGATATAAGCCCTAAAACTAAAATAATGTTCTTCAGTTTTTCATCATCAAATTTATGTACAACTGATTTCTTCTACCATGCACCTGAGTGCCAGCGTTTTAAGTTATCTAATTGCACTTGTTCATCTATATGCTAAGCTTCCACCTTCTGTAACGATTCAGGCTGGCACAACAAATGTTTTAAGATTGACAATGTAAGTGAATTTAAATATTTGGGTCTTTGGATTGACTCGCGAATGAACTTCTCATATCATACGGAGTCTTTAAGAAAATATTTCAATTGGACAGTCACGAATTTCTTTTATTTACGTAACGTTTGTTCTTCTAAGCTTCTTACTACAATTTACTATGGCATCTTTCATTCCAAGTTACATTACGGGATTGAATGCCGGGGAGGAGCTTACAGAAATAAGATTCAACCACTGCTCATTCTCCAGAAGTGTATAGTCAGAATAATTAGTAGAAGAAATCGTCGTTACCACAGCTTTGAACTATTTCGCAGTTTGCAAATTCTTCCTATTAGGCATTTGTATTGCTTCAAGGTTCTGAAGACATTTTTCATGAGGTCAGGAAATCTGAACTTTAGGTTAATTTCAAATTACAGCCTTCGTGGAAATTCTCAGAATATTGTATCGATACCTTATTTCCGCACCACTGCTTTTCGTAATTCTTCTTCTATATTTTCTTACCGTCTATTTAATATGCTTCCCCAGGCAATCAGAGAATTATCAGTTTCTGGACTGTTTATAAAACGAGTCAAATATTGGCTATTTAACTTCGATTTTTTAAGTATTGAATCGTTTTTAATGATATTATGGTGTGATAAAGAGTTTATTATATTAGACTTATATATTGAGTTGAGTTAACATCAAGATGTGCTAAAATAACTTTTCTAGTTTTGTTATTGAATCCTTTGTGATATTTTAAATTTAAAAAATAAAAAATAAGAATGTTCTTTTCTTTTTGTTTGAATATGTTAAGGGTCACCCCACCCACATATAAACATGTATGTACTATTACGCCATTTGAAGTGGCATTTAACACTATTTTTATACTAATCGTCGGCTGAGTTCTATCTTGTTCAATGTCCAATTTTCAAAATGTTGGGAAATCGATTTTTAAGGTTCAGGTCGAATTTTTTTTATTATATTTGAATATTACTGTTTGGAAGTAGATTTTTTCTGCAAGCGTAGACAATTTTAGTTTTAAAACAAGTCACACTAGATGTTTTTCTTTTCTTTTAAAAAAAGTTATAAATTAAAATCAATACGGAAGTCGTTTTTTATATGGAATTTGTATTGTTCAACGTAATACAGAACGAATCGAAATTGGTTTATTGAACAAAAATAACACCCAAAACCGTTCGAAATGTGTCCTATTGAACAAAGCAGTTTTCCATAACTTGAAAACTAAAAGAGATAGAACAAAATGGCTTGCGCCAAACGAAAGAGCGCCCCCAAATTATGAAGACTGCATACCTAACTCAATTTCGTGAAAAATGGCCTATTGAACAAGATAGAACTCAGTCGACGTAATGTATACAAAATATCAAATGTCACTAATATTTCATATAATTCTTTGAGTGTCTCTATATTTTTATTATTGTATATTTTGAATTTTTTATGAAATAAAATGTATCTATCTATCTATCTATCATCTAATTATAGAAAACTGAAAGAGGCAAAACAACATATTACTCTTTCAGCCAAATGAAAGAAGTTTAGAACCCATTTATTCATTAAGCCACCTAAAGATAATTTTATTTAAAACTTACTTCGAGCAAGTAAGCGCTACAGCCATTCATCTTTGTTGAGTTCTCCTACACCAGCTTAATAAATAAATAAATAGGGTGGCGCAACAGAGTGAGAAGCCCCATGCCCTGTGGGGGAATGGCGGGGGCCTACAATTTTCCCCCGGTTTCGAACGGCTAATCGAGAAAGCGTTTTTCATGGCAATGAATTTACTAACGGTGGACTTGTCAGTTTCTCGCGAAAGGCGATACCCATGGAAAAACATGTTTGCCTCTGTTGGGACTCGAACAACGGACCTCTGACATGCAAACTAAAAAAATTCTAGAGAAAAATACTAATTGGTTAAATTTGAAAAAAGATACCGGGCAAAAAATGTAAGGCCAAAAAGAACAGTGTAAGGAGGACGTCTGGTCACCCTAGCATGAGTAAACCACTACTATAGGTTCGTTCGTTGAATTTTACTCAGGTTTCCTTGACAACCCTTGGAGTTGCCAAAAAAACCTGGGTTTTCCAGTCCTCAAAAAACGCTTGACCACAAAATCACCACACATTCCTGTCATTTGAACAAAAATACATGTCATATGATAGCCGGTCATTACTTAAACTCGCTACAGCAAAAACCTAGGGGGAGTTGAGGGCAAAACCCACGGCAAAACCAGGCATCAAAAAATACTCAGTTTGACATTCAGGACGAGCTTAAGTTTTTTTTTAAAAACGCTTTGTGGCCACCATAGGACGACCCCAGGACTTCAACGAATGATCTTTATCAATTCTTAATGACATGCTGCAAAGTAAAGTGTTTGTTTTCCAAAGTGGAAATACAAATTCTATTAGAACTTTCAAGAGGTCTACAACACGGTGTATAAAATTCGCTTCTTCTATTTAGCATATGCCGTGGCGATCAGACTGCTTCCCTTCACCAAGCTATACCGTACGCCGAAAACTTATTTTGTACAGAACACTTCCAGAGATCGAAGTCATAAGAATTATTTTGCAGCGGGATTTCGATATGATTGAGCAATATTGCGATCGGATATCGGAAACAATTTTCTCAGATAGAAAAGATTCTGGTGTTTGAGAGATACTGTCTGGGAACCTGTCTGGGATTGCACAGAAGACCTGATTTCGAGTAAAAACACTACTATCCTAATGGACACACAATCGCGTCTTCATTATAAAACTGACTCGAGGTCACTCTGAGAGAGCAATGACCTCGGCCAATGGCCTGATATTTGGAGCTTTTAATCCCAATATTAAAAACATGGAGAAAACGCGGTCTATTGGATTTGCCCCACAGAGGCGGCTCTATTCCGATACAGACTGGCGGTTTTGCTAATCTACTACTTCTGTCGTAAGTCAGTGGAACGACAGTTTTTGTAGCCGAGACGTCAGCGCAGTAGGCGGAGGCGTTAAAGGGCTCCTTAGGTTTTGTAGTGCTGTCTCAGATCGTGATCATCGTGACTTTGAAAAAACGGCTAATGAGTTCTGATGGTTGTTTCAACTGTAAATTTCTGTATAAGAAATCTACGTTGAGAGCGAGCCGCCAGTGGTGGCTTACATAGTGTTAGTGAAATACTTAAGGCAAAGGGGGTGGGTACAGTAGTAAACAGAAGTAAAACAAATAAAAACTAAAAAAAAACATTTATTAAGCACAAAAACTCGACAAAAATATAAAACTCAAAACATTACAAAACAAAAAATCTAAAAAATTATAAAACTGCGACTGCTTTAGTTCTAAGTACTTGTTAGTAGTTGTGGTAACTGGCAACCTTTCAAGCAACCTGTTGATCCTACAATCGAAGGCTCTTGTCTCTTGAGAGTTGAGAGTGCTAAGAGAGCAAGAGAGAACCTTTTTAGACTGCAATGAGAGAAGATCTTACTTATTGTTATTGTTAGGTATATTCGTTCATTCGTGTAGCAAGAGCAACCGTCTGTCGGTCGGCGTCTGTCGGAGCATGAAAAACGTTGTCACCATAAAAACGAGTGCTTTCATTAGCATGTGACGGGCTTACACAATAGTTTTTAGCAGATTTTATTAAATTTAATATAAGAAAACATCGTTAGAAAAAATAAGTTTTTTTTTATTTTCTCTGTTTTTATCCTAGCTCTGGTTGTTAATTCATAAATTATGCCTAGGCCGAAAGCCATTAGTATTAAGTTAGTGAGTATTTGAGAACATATACTCGCTAAAGTAAGTAAGTAAACTACGCTGTATTAGTTATGAAATTGGTTCAAAAACATGCTTTGTCGACTACAGAGCGCTTTTCATGAGAATGAAATTGCTATCGAAGGGCCTGCGAATTCCTCGCTTAAGGTAACGAGATAACCGTGAAAAAGATTTTTCGTCTTCTGTTGGGATTCGAACCTGAAACCTTCCAAGTAACTGCCACGCATGCCTACCATTTCGCCATGGACACTACTTAAGCTAGCATGTGGAATATTCGGCATGCCTGTTTCCCTATAGCTGGTATTTATAAAATGTTACACAAATCTTATTAAAATGTATTGTTCGCTTTGATTGGAGAATTAAATGCAATCAGCCCTGTCACAGATTCAATCGTAATCGAAAAAAGTCTAAGTCTCCCGATGTAACTATCACATAATCCATTCGGAGTCGAACAAATTTCGAAATTCGTAGATTTGGTATCACCAAATCCGAGTGGAGTGCAAATTCGTCAACTTAATTTACAAAAGAAGTTGTGTTTGCAGAAATATGTGATTTATCTTGCACATTTGGCCTAAAACAGCTGATTTCGAAAACCAGCATGGCGGTGTTTAGTGTGGCAACTGGCAATGCTTTCTTCGATTCCACTCGGATTTTGTGAACACAATTTTTCGTAGTTTGTAACTTAGCTTTCCGTGTGGAAGTTTTCTACGATGGAATCTGTGATAGGGCTGAATAGTTGAGTGACAGCAAAAAGAGATAACCATATTCAGAAATAGGATCTAACCTGCCAGGGAATCCGACGGATTACTGGCAAACAGTGTTTCATATAACCATCGTCTATTATAATTCATATTCGGGCTCTCTTCCTGGAATTGGACACTTATACACACATTAATTATTTTTGACCTCAGTTTGCTAACATGAATTCCGGCCCTATTAAAACAATATTGATTTGGTTTTGATGATATTTTTGTACATTTTGAATATCACTTTCAATACAATCTTTCACCCTGATGAAATTGCAAGCAGTAAAGAAAGTTACAACAGCCTTTCTAAAACGAGAAAAAGATTAAGACAACAACTCCATCAGCAACTAACAGATTGCAACGTAAACAGCAATTTTTGCAGGATTAAAAAAACTGCAGAGTATATAAATAACACGAAATATTTCATGAAGTTAAATATAAGATTTCACATCTCACATTTTCTCCTTCAAGTTGGCAGTATCTCGACAACAACAGTAAATTTTGGATTAAGTCAGGCGTTGATGTCGATGTTGCTGTGATAACGCATTCAAAGTCATTTAAAATCGACGTAAAATGAGCCTTAGTGCCAAACTAGCTCAAAGTAACACTTGAATCAATTTATAAATGCTTTTAACTTCACACTTTTAAGAGTCATTCCAAATTTAAAATCAGACAACCCCCAATTTAATATACTTAAAACATTGCCTTAAATAAAAAAAAAATACAATTGCTTAACCTCACGAACGCATCCGAAATACATAATATCTGGCAGCGCTTTCACGGTGAATTTATTCAATTCCAACTCTCCACTCTACACGTGAATAAAGTTCACCCAGCGCAGACTCATTCTCCTTTCTCGTTTCATTCCGTACGAAATAGCGAAATACGAGATTTTGTTTATTTTTATTCATTCTGTCATTCATAATTCATTCGCCACAGCCGATGCCGAAAGCCGAACGCTAGTTTTTATTTCAACTGACGACGGTTAATACAGTTATATGCGTGAATGTAACCTTTAGTTGTAAATTCTTCTTCATCGTGGTTTTATGTGTGTTCCTCTACGGTGCGGTTCCGTTATTTTGTTGTGTAGTAAATTTTGTATTGCATATTCTCTCATTATTCGCTCATACGCAACAAAAACGCACTTTGTTTACATGTTTCCCTCCGTCTCTTGCCTTTAGCAGCAGCACGCGTCACAAGGATTTTGAGAGAAAGAGAGCCTCAATAGGAATCATCGTTGTTTTGTATGTATATGGCGAAGTTTATAGCCTTGTGATATAATTCCGTTTGTGAGTCGTCCTTCGTGAATACAGCAAAAAAAAAAAAGTCGTGTGGGACGAAAGGAGAGACGAAATTCCGCAATAATCATCGTATTTGCAAACAGTAGAAACGAAAAATAAACTGAATCCTGTGAAGTTCTTCGAATGACGCTGACTGACAGTGTGACAATACACAATTTTTAACTCTATTCAGTGAAGCATATTCCCATGAAAACTTTATAATTATTCACTGCAGTTTTTTCTGCAAACTTCTAAATAAATCAAAGTTGTAATCCTGTGCGAGTGTGCGACAAAGGGAAAAAAAAGAAACGTGAAAACCCTACTATTCTTTTCCTGAATGACGTCAGTAGTTGTTGTTGTTGTGACTAGAACAAAGTGTTTTTTGTGAGTGTCTGCTTGCATTTGATTACGGATTAAATAATTGATTAGCTAGCATCCATCCACCTCTAGTGTTCTTGTGCTCTCAAAGTTCAAACACAAACCAGTGTAGTTGTTTTTGGTTTTTTGTATACACTTTGTCCTTTTGACGTTTTAACTGACCAACAAAAACAGAAAATTAAAATCGAAGAAAACGCAGACGAAGTAAGAAACTTTTTTTTTTAAAAAAAAGGTGAGTTGATTTTTTTTCTATACTTTTCTTTGAAGGAAAAAAAGTGGTTTATCTGGTTTTATTCGCATTAGATTCTTCTATTCGGTTTCGGATGAAGTTGTATTCTGTTCTGAGCTCCTCATTCCAATAGGGTATTTATTTATTTGAAGACATTGGGTTGCGCTAAGAGGAAAGAAGTTATTGCACCTCGTCTCCTGGAAGTACGTGTGTAGTTGAGTTGATGCAATTGGCAAGTTTAAATTTATGTGATTTGTTTTTGTTCGTTATTGAGCCATGTTCAATCAATACATAGGTACCTGCTGCAATAATTGTGTCTGCAAACTTTTCTTATTTGTATGTTTAGATATTCAACAATCCCCATCTTCTAAAGTTTCACTGGGTGTTTCATGACTACAAAAACCAACAACCTTGTCTAAAAGTATAAGGCACTCTTATGATCTATTCTCCTGAATATCTTCCTTCGAGAACATTTAAAAGAAACCCTGAAAGCACCTGACAACATCGACTGTGGCTCATAGTCCCACTTAAGTTCAGACTGTAAGGTGAAGATGGTAACTGGTAAGATCGATGTCTAAATATATCGGGAGCGGCAGTCATTGAACCAAAGATGGCTCTACGATAAAGTAAAACGTGACAGCACAGTTTTCATCTTGGCAACTTTTAAATTTGTAAATTTTTAGGGGTGCTTAAGTGCACGAATGTTAGCCGAAGCTGTGTTTAAATCAAATCAAACCTTATGGGTAGCTACAGCTAAGTAAGAACCTTAGATAAGAGGCTTACCTTGGGCATAGTTATTAAAGTATGTCCCTGTTTTCAAAGGAAGGGAGCGCGTAGGAGTAAGCATACAATGCAAGGTACCTACCACCCTTCCATTTTTTAGTGTCCAAGAGTATAAACAAGATGAAGTACCTACCTAGGAAGTACTTGAACATTGCTTGGAAACTGTTGTTTTGAGATTAATGTAGGTACCTAGGCGTTGCTATTTAGCTGCCTACAATCTTGAAAATATCGAGTTTGCTTTGGTTGATTTGTTTTGCTACATACATTTGAGTAAGAACCTACAAGGTTAACTAATTAAAATACCAAGCGCCCTACTTAACCAATTTTTCTTCTCATTTAAAAATCGATTTTAATGAAAGTACCTACTTTACTATCTATTTCTACTTGCGATGAATGCGAACCAGAAATTAACATAACGTTCATATTAAGGTACCTACATCGTTTATGTTTATCGAAAATGTGTAAACATATTTTACTTTCAAAATAACCCTGCGAGAACAGGGATCTGGGGGTAGAGTCACCTTATACCACGATTCGCCGCCTGGCTATCCAGTTAGCGTCCACTTTGAAGGAAAATTCTCATTAAGTCTTGTCTGCTCACGACGAGCTAAAAACAATTTGTAATCCTTTTTTTTAATAATCTGTTAAAGTTTGTTTGTGTTTACCTTTTTTCTCAGTACCGTCCTACCTAATGAACTTTTTACAAAATAGAAAAATTTGTTGGAACGCAGGTTTTTTTTATATAATTTACGAGCCTCGTTTGTGAAGACCCTTACAATGCTATGACTTAAAAATAAACACAGAATTATTAGTAAAATAGGAAATGATTAAGTAGGAAACACCGATGCACATTTTTTTTTTAAATCCCTGAAGATTGTAATGCAGGAAATAAACAAAGTCAAGTAAAACATTCTACATTTGGGTTTGGGGGCTAAAATGTGAATCTTTGTAGATATTTACATACTTTATTTAACGTCTGAAGTTGGGCTCAAGATAAAACTGATGACCATCTCTAGCGAGGCGGGTTTTTCGGCTAAATTGTTTCAATCTATGTATTTGGCTATTTCATTAGAGCACTGTTTATAGAAATGTATAAAAGCCAATTAGACAGGTAACGTTTCGAGGATGTTCAAGAGAATCAAACGATCCTACGAGCTGTAATCTGAAAAACATTAAAATATTTATGCGTTTTCGGTCATTGTAGGTAGGTATTCGGGAATAAAAAGAAAAACCGCTGGTTCATGCTTTTGGGGTAAACTTTATTAGATGTTTTTTTATAGAAAAATATTTTATAGTTTCACATAAAAAAATTTATTATGATTGTTTTCAAGGGTTTGGTTTATTACTTTTTTCAATACACGGAGGAAATACTTTTTGTTTACGTATTTCTTTCTTATTGCATACATTTTAATTCTAAAAGGAATCTCTGAGTACCAAGAAACATTTACAAATTATAGAAGATCACCTTACAGTTCTACCTATGGCTTTTTTTCTCAAAAACTTTGTAGTCTGCAAATTCGAAACGTGTATAAAAAAAAAATAAGTTTTACTGCTGTTTGTTTGGACGGCCTCCAGCTTTTCCGGTATTAAATTATGTAGGTTGGCAGAACTGCCACCAAAATGTGCCAATTTGAGCCACAAACGAAATTGGAACGACCACATATTTGAAGTCGCCAAAAACGCTGCTAAATGCTTCGGCTTCTTGAGACGATGCAGGAATTTCTTCACCCCTTCTGATCTGGTTACAATTTATAAGGCCTTCAACCGCCCAAAACTGGAGTATAACTCCCATATCTGGTCAATTGCTGCTCAAACATCTTTGCACCTGCTTGATAGGGTACAAAATAGAACGTTAAAATTGATAGGTGATAGTTCAATCGTAGAATCGATTGATTCTCTTGAACATAGTCGAAACGTTACCTGTCTGACTCTCTTTAATCGCTTTTTCTATAAACAGTGCTCTAGTGAAATAGCCAGTTGCATTCCTCCCCTGAAACAATTTAGCCGCAACACCCGCCTCGTTAGGAATGCTCATCAGTTTTACCTTGATCCTAACTTCGGGCATACAGTCAAGTATAGAGATTCATTTTTTAGTCGCACCACCCGAATGTGGAATGCTTTACCTGGCTTTCCCTTGCACTACGATTCACAAAAGTTCAAAAGCAACGTGCATCGGTGTCTCCTTTCAAATCCTCTCCTATTTTCCTAAATGCTCGCACTGTGTTTAATGACATTATAAGGGTAATCATAACCCCTTGATGTGCGCGTTAATCAGTGGACAACATTTCTCGAGATAAAGTCAACCGATCTTGATGAAATTTCACACGTCTTCGAAATCAAATTCACATGTACTTGAACGAAGGAATTCTTGTTTTTTCGATTACAATTTTCTTTTACCAGAAAAAATTAGGAGAAATTTTTATTTCTTGCAAACATTTCTGCCAAAAATTCAATTTTAATCTTTTTTTGTTTTTCCTTTGTTTAAGATCTAGTTTATGGTAAAATTTCTTTTTGTTCACTTCAGATCATACAGGGTGTGATTCTTTATTCATTCCGGATATTCGGAATATTCGGAATAACATTTTTGCGTTTCTTTATTCAATGGAATATTCCGGATAAACTATTTTCTTGTTTCTTTATTCATTCTGGAATATTTGGAATGCATTCTTTTCATTCCTAGTCAAGAGGTGGTTTAAATGGTAAGTAAGTAAGTAAGTAGACTTTATTGAGATTCTTTTTCTTAATACATTTTTCTCTTTCTTACACTAGCACTTATGAAATAACTAGAACAATTGATAGTATTGCCGGCTTGGAATTGGCCTGGCTACACGAATTATATTGAATTTTGTATAGATATGACAAAAGAGGATAAAGATAATTCTTAGCATTGAGCTACTTATATATTTGTATGCGTCCACTCAACAAGAGCATAATTTGGTGGTTTAAATGGAATATTCTGTAGTTTGACAGATACATACATACTTTCATTGTCAGTTGTTGCTTGTTGCTAGTTCTGTTTCTTTATTTATTCTGTTCTGGATATTCTGGATAAATATTTTTGCTTTTCTGTCTTTTCTATTCCTTATCCGGAAAAAATAAAGAAACACACCCACAGTAAAAAGTTCTGCTGTACGCGGGCGCACTTTTTTTTCGTAGTTAATTTTTATTGCCGTAGTTAATGTCGCAAACGCGTAGTTTGTAATATTTTCTCAAGAAAACTTCAGAAACTGTTTATTAAAAAAGTATCTTTAAGACTTTAAAAAGTTTTAATTAGATATTTAATTTTCTATATAATTTTTATTTTTGAAAATAGGCAGGTTTTCCACATTGAAACCATTAAAATACGAGATGTAACCGCGAGAGAATGTTGGTTCTTTATCATAAAATTTTTGAGAAAAACATAACTTGCATTTATGTTAACCTTTACTGTTTCAAACTTAAAACAATGATTTACAGAAAAAAAAAGAATAGGTCATAACAGAAGCTTGAAACAGAGGGCCCTATCGTCAATAAAATATCACTGAAAACATTTCCCATATTCGGAAAATTGGTATCTGCAATGATGTTCAAAGCTCCTGGCGGAATTTTAAGCGATCGTGAATGAACCTCCCATGAAAAACTTATGTCTCATTTTACTTGATTTGTTTCGCATTCACTTTTGTAGGGTGCTAGAAATTATAACGAGCAATGAAGGTGCAATAACATTTATGTTTGTTTATTATTTTGATAATTTTTGTGAAAATGTGTTCCGTGAAAAATTCATTTCGAAGAAAGTTCGCGCGTAATATTCTATGACAATAAAATAATACGTGGGAAACAAAATTTCGTGGGAGATTGTCAATGGGGCCTATAGAAATTGTTTTTACGAATTTTTTTTCAAACCATAGACTTAGCGCGCCGAGTATTAAAGAGCGTTTTGCATCAAAAAATAGACCGGACGAACTTATTAGACTTTGCTTCGAAGTAAATCGTGTTATTTGTTTAGTGAGGGTGAACCAAATAAGGGCGGAGAAACAGAACGGATAGCCCCGGATTGTTGCACTTTTCTCTTAACCACATATTCTAAGGGAATATAAAGGATCTATAATTTTTTTTTTGTAAGAGTAGACAGATAAGTTTCTAAAAAAATTAAACAGATAATCTTACCATTTCTTTTCAAAAAAATATTTTTTTTTTTCAAGAAAAAAAAGCTTATAACATAATATAAAAGAATTTAGTTCTCTTATAAAGATAAGGGTTTTGCCATTTCGTCTTAAAAATGAATTGGGCAAGTGACTGCAGGGGCTGGCTTGAATAAAATCCAGCTGAGAGGCCTTTAACCACCTGCAGAACTTGACATCAATAATGTGGCGAATATTATCTTCGAAAACGTCAAGCGTCTCGGGCTTATCTGCGTAGACAAGTGACTTCACATGACCCCACTAAAGGTAATCCAGAGGTTTTGAATCGCTCGGTCTTAGAGGTTTAACACTCGAAAATATATATATGAATATTGGCGTTTACAGTGATTTCGTTTCCAGACAATTTACCGAACTCATGCAGTCCCTAGTAACTTTAATTCTTCCACAGTGAGATGGCAAACCAAACTGAGCATAAATCAAGTGACAGCTGTCAGAGGGAATAACTCTGAAAAACTATTGCCAGATTGAAAACCACACGTGTAAAAACACTCTTTACCTTTCAATTCGTGGCTTCGCCTTATTCTTGTAGTTTCATCTATTTACAACTCGTATCCAGCTCCCATAATAATCTTAAATGACAAAAGTTGATAAAATCAAAAGAAGAAGAATAAGTTTAAAGTTTTAGTTTTGACAAACCTTCAAGCAAGCCAAAACGAAGCGTCTAATTAAAGAACATTGTTCATTTCGACACTCTCATATCAGCAATACTAGGGTACTATGCAACACATTCCAGACTGACTGTTGCCTTTCCTGAGTTCTATTTTTTTCCATTTGCTAAATTTCTTCCTCTCTATTCTACCTACGACCTCGTTTTTCCCTCCCCTCTGCAGCCACTTTTCGACTATCATCTGCCAAACATCTACATCTGCTTGTATTTTTTTTTGGTACGAAATTTCATATAGGTACAGAGGTATAGTCTCGTATTGTGGATGTTGAATGGCGAAAGAAGAATGGTCGTTGGTGTGTTGGATGGAAAATAAAAAGGTAATTCAACCTCAACCTTCTTCTATTCTATCGTTTTTATCTGCTGGCTGAGTTCATTGCGATGCCGATGTGTGTTTGTTTGTTGGTAAGGTAGGTAGTTTTGAGTTGAGCTTGGGTGGATTCGGATTGGCATTGAATGAAGTTCAAAGACAGTTTTAGTTAGTGAAGCAAAGAAATCTAGATATGGTCGTTTAAGAAAATGTTGAGTGAGAGAGGGACAAAGAGATGTTAATCTTTGCTTAATTTGCATGTTTTTTTTTGCGAAGTGAATAATCGGCTTAAAACGAATGATTGTTATCGATGGAAAGTGGTTCGCCAAGTTTACCGGCTTTTTATAATTTTATTTCGTTCTGTCACGAGTTTGGTCTATAAGCAGGTTACCTATTTGAATAACAAAAAGCTAGAATCATGTTGGTCTTGTCGTTGTCATATCGCGCTGAATTAATGAACTGATTAATTAATGCCAAATTCAAATAAAAAACTGGTCAAGCGGACAGTGGGGTTTTCTAACAAAGCTGATTATTGAATTTATTATTCTGTTGATTAGCTCAGCGCATTGAAAATAAAGTACTCGACTTGTTTCGAAAGCGTGTGCATTAGGTTTGGTTTCTTTGAATAGAAAAACGCTCTATCAACGTCTCAATTCTTTCAAGAAAGTGACATTTTATTAAACACATGAAATGGATTGGCAAAATGACATATTTATACATACTAAAATCCGAATCAGAAATAAAATTATTTTCAAAGAAGGAAAGAAAGCCTGGCTACTTAGACAAACGTGCTGTGATTGCTTGAACAGTTTGCTGTAGCCGATCGACAATTTATTTGATTTGGGGTGGATTAGTTTCGGTAAACGTAACACCCTCGAATAGTGGGAAATCGCTGAATTCTTATTGGTCAAAAATTACCATAATCTCGTTGAGGGTACCATAGTACTTACACCACTTTCAATTGATCACTTAAGCAGTGCCCTTTTTAACATGAATTTTATTTCTAAACAACAAATTAAAGTGAGTTTGCAGGCACAACGAAGCGATGAACAGCTATCTACGTATGAACTTAAAAAACATAGCAAAGCAAAAATAAAATTAACGTTGAATAAAATTTTGGACTGTTGCTCATAATTATGGCCCTTAGTGGCGTCCTTTGCCAAAGACCAACATGATATAGAAAGCACTTGACTTGAATGACATCTCTTCCAAAGATGCAAAATCGATGAGTGTAATTGATTTTGTATGGAGTGGCTCCAAAGACTTGATAATGACTGGCTGTCTGAGATGATAAGGATATGTCTAGTATTAGGTTTTTGTTCTTTATAAAATGTTGAAAATGCTTTGGAAACAATTGTAAGACTTGTTTTGATATAAAAGAATTTGCCCGGTGCACGACTCTTTATGAATCACTTCGAGATTACAATGCTCATAGGGTCTACAAAAAAAGGAAGGTTGGAAAAAAATTCCATATAAAGCCGCCACTCACGCTATTATCGAGCACTTCTCGCAAGTTCATCGTAAGCGAAATTTTAAACAAAATGGTTTTTTTTTTATTTTTTTTATATACCTACATATATCTGTTTAACGAAGAGTTACAGCGAAAATAAATTTTATCTTAAGCGACTGACTTTCGGTCCTTTTTGTCTTCCTGTCAAATTTTCTTTTTGTCCCTTACGATAAAATGGCAGGAGAGGCTCGTTATGTTTTGATCTTTTCAAGATACTCTTTCGTTTTGTATCTCAAGCAAAGCGCCACATTATTGCGGTGCAATTGGTCATGTGTTTGGCTATCTTAAGTTTTCGGTATTTTTCAGAACAACGCCCTTATATGCGAGAGTTCCCGAACAGCCGATTTTAAATAAAGCTGCCATTTTAAAAACCCCCGCCATTTTGAATTTTGAATGGTTTCAGTTTGTCTTTAGAACTTATTGCACTTTACAAGGCTTTAAAGTATCAAATTCAACAGCTTTTCATTGTATTTTGATGTAGTGGGCAAAGACATAGAAAGGAATATTGGCACTTATCGCCGGTTTATTGAAGCTCGTAATGGTGGAATCGGCTCTCTAATTGGTAATTTTTAAACTTTTACAACTCAATTGACTGTCGAACAGAGTATGCAAACTGACTTGAACCTCTTACCGATTACCAAATCGTTTCATCTAAAATTCTTGTCCTGAATCTTTTAGTCGCCATGGCAGTGCATTATTACAATCGTAAGGTCAGCGGTAAATTATACCCGGAAAGATAGAAACATCATCGTGGTGGTTTTGTTCACATTATTGACTGTGTGTGTGGGGGGCAGAAATGGTTTTCTGAGGTTGAACCCCGAAATTGAACTTTCAGAAGCTTGTACAGTTTACAATTTACATATATCGATATTATGGGGCAGCTTCGTTATTTGATATTTGATAACAAAAGAACAAGAAAACTGTGAGGCAAATATGGACTTAAAATTAGAAGTCGTTAGCTTAGTTTTTAAATTGCGGTTCTGATGCAACTACGAGACAAATCAGCTCATTGATTTTTGAATAGATGAGCTTCTTCCAGAATTTTCAGCTACAGATACGTGAAGTTAACGTTTCTTAAGAAGTTCGCTGTTGTGTTTGGCATAATGTTTTACTAAGAGGACTGGTAAGCAGGCGGCCAACGCGACGAGCAAAGTATCGGTGCCAAAACGCAAAGATTCTTTTTATCTTGTGGTAGACATCTGCATGTTCACTGTAAGTTTCTTTTTTCAAAGTCCTGCTGAATACCATATTCACCTCGGCCTTAAGGTTGTAGGCCTGTGATACAAAGCTCTGTTTTATAAAGAGCTTGATAACACCAAAAATATAAATCGCTTCATCTTATTGAAGCATGACAATATTATTTAAACCACGCATTATTTCCATTTTTACTTGCGATAATAGGTATTGTAAGTTTTGCAATCGTGCAGAGAATTTTTTTTTATATAACAGTAAAAGACATTAGACATTATAATGATAGAAAAACTAAGAAAAAATTGGGTCCTGCAGTAACTGTCTGTCTGGCCGTATATTTATCTCTAACTTGAGCTACTTGACCGATTTTCTTCAAAATTTAGGTTAGGATCTGTGGGCCAGCCTACTGAGGTGATTTTGAAATTGGGTCTCTAGGGCTTGAAATAACGGTACTTGCCATACCATATAGTAATACTTAATTTTCTCGAAAACGATTCTAATGATTTTAAAATTAATGCGAGGGATTATTTCTTTATTGTCTTTCTTTTGATGACAAAATTTTGTTTTCGAAAAAGTCTAAAAACGGACCCCTTTTAGTACCGTTTTTTTCGGAACCGACTTTCTTGTTAATGGCTAACATGTTTTGACGAAATTTTATATTTTATTGCTTACAAAAGATTGCAAACAATTTAATTTTCTCCCAATATTTTCAAAATGATATCTTTGATTTTTTTTTTTTCAAATTTTTTGTTAAAACATCTTCTGACAAGATCTTAAAACTTACCTGACCTTTAAAAAATTTGTTATTTAAAAAAAAGTGAAAACAAAAAAGAAAAGAAAATAAGGAATTTGTTTAATTTCCAGCCTTTATAAAAACCTTTGGAATATATTGTTTAAATTTTTTTTGCAATATTTTATGTGATTCTACTCAGTTTTCATAATTTATGTGTAGTTGGCAAAGAACGAGTACTAATTTCTTGAATTCAGACTCAAGGTTTTGAGATGGTATTCAGCCCACAATCGGAAGCTCGTGCGGCCCAGAAGTGTACATTTTTCATTTCACATTTGCTGCTGAAGACAGCTTTTTCTTTTTTGACTGAATGGCGCCATGTTATCTGGAAATCGGAATAGATGTCGTATTCGGGTTTGGCTAACCAAATTATGCAGACTATGTTATGATTTTGCTTAGGGCTTCTGCGGACTTATTTTTTAGAAAAAGAAGCCAAACTTCATGCGCGTTTTTTATTTAAGGTTTCTGGGGACCCATTTCCCAAACATAGAAACCACATTGCTTTTGCGGGCTTCACCATCGAGTTTACAACAATGACGCTTAAGTTAGGCACTATGAGCTAGATTACATCCCCCTACTCTATTGAGTGTGCAATACTAACAAAAGGCAAATGCCGACTTAAATCATCGTAATAAAAATTAACTTCTTTCATACAAAATATTTTTTGAGTGAAACAATCAATAACTGTTGCCGAATTGCAGCTATCAGAACATCGAATCCTGCCTCGCTTGGGACCCGACAAAAGGGCAACTTATTTTTATATCTGATTATGCAAATATCACCTTTATGTTAATGTATAACAATAACGATGAACTTAGCCAGGTTTGTGTAATACCGAAGTCTGATTTTGTTGGCCAGCCATCTCAGCCTTTGATTTTCCACGATTTCATGATCCGTGCTGACACCACGTCTAAGCAACAAGAAAAAGTGGAATTGTAAGGTTTACATAGCTGTTGTTTTCCCCGAGTGATATGCTTTGATTTACATAGAACTGTGAGGGTGGCTGCGTGTTGCGGATGCAAACTTTGCTACGCTAGATGTTTATTTATGATTACAGTGCCCCGTAGGTTCTATCAGTCTCCAAGTTGAATTTGGACGCCCGCTAACAGCGAGTTTATAGCTGAAACTGCAATTGCCTTATTTCCATTTGCTACTCTAAAAGAGGCAAATCTGCTATTTCAAAAGGACAAAAAACTGGTAACTGACCAGAGTGCTCTTGTTTCAGCCTAGTTCCTAAAATAAGACATTGGACAGCTAAAAAATGATTATACGTGTCCGTTTAATTGCAAACGTAGCACTATACTTGTACTTTTCAACTATCGTTAGCTTAAATACTCCGAGTTTATTTGAATCACTGTGTGACATATTTCGATACCGAAGTGTAAACCACAGACGGACCACTAAAGTGGAGCAGACAAATAGGTGAGCTGTGAGATCACAATGCTCACAAAACATATTGTAGCATTTTTTATTTTGTCGCATTTTTTTGAACTGTTAAAATGGCTTTCTTTATTTCGTGATTCAAAATAAATAACCAAAATCTATTTTTAAGGAATTCTGTTCCAAAATTAAAATGAACATCTTAAAAATTTTTTTGACTTCCTAATCGGGTGGTACTGCTTGTAAATAACTCCATCCCTCAACAAACTCCAAAAACGTTTCTCAATTTAAACGGCCATAAAAACGTGCTTGGGTTTGGAAAACATTAAAAAGCCATTAAATCTAACACTTGAATCGAAATTCAACGGCAATGTTGGGTCTAGGACAACCATCTCTTCCAACTAATTGTTTTCCGTTATTTCGGCACTTTCCTACCCTTTGTAGGGAAACAAATGAAATTTCATCAAGGAAGCGCACGCCATTTAATTGTCATCGTACACGCGTTCCTCTTTTTAGAATGTCCTTTGTCCGGAATAAACCAAATAGAACTTTCGAAAATTTGTCTCTCCCACGCTATACGGTTACGTAACAATCACATTTATTGACCGCAGTCGAAATGATAGGTTATTATTCAGCTGCTACCATACTCACTCAAGTCAGCCCTACCCTACGGCTATAAAACCATAGAAACCAAGTATCGCGATATAAGGAACACACTACACGGTGTATGCCTTATATAATTGTTTGCGCTGTCCTGCGCTCTTGAATGGCGCCACAAAGTCCCATAGCAATCAAGACATGTGACTGTGTGACACACAAAAAAGAAAGGAATTCCTTGAGTTTCAGAGTTCAAACTTCAAACATGATTTCAACTCATGAGAAAGTACCCGAATACCGTAGCGTCACGTCGCAGTCGCTTCGTGAGACAAGTTAACAAAGGTCTCAACTCTCAACATTAAAAACCCAGCAAGGGGATGTTCCTGCATGGAATTGTGCAATTTGAAATATTTATGAATGTATGAAAAAGCCTACTAACAACCAGGTCTTGAACTTAAACCTAACAGCAAAGCAGAATCAACATCTCAGATCTCGTTAACTCCTCGGGGCCAATTAAGCGGTTTGACATTTGTAGGGATAGATAGGATCAGCTCAAAAGGGCAGCAAACGCACGAACTTATGAATTTAAAATGCCATTACGCTAAAACCGAAAGGGTGTACAGATGGATGTACGCATTGCGGTGCAGACTGCTGGTTGCAAACCACACTGACTTTGAACTCACTCTGATAAACCACAAAAACACAGCGAGAGAAAAAAATAGCAGCCTATGAAAATTTATGCGATTTTTATTTCTTTTAATTTAAAGAGTATCTCTTGTTTTCTTTCCCCAATGCTTCCTCCTTTGTAGGTGGATGTATGGTGAATGACAAATGTATATAATAGGGGAGTTGGAAAACTGAAAACAACCCTGGGAAGAATTCCGACACTTTACACACATTTTGCGCACCACAATGAGATGTATGCACTCATCCGACGTCACCAATGCCGCACACGTTTTGAGAAATTTCAACAAAAGACGTGGCTGCTGTTGCTGCTGCAGCTAGAAAAAGAGAAAAAAGGGAGGAATTCTTAGTTGAGGGCTGCCGCTCATATGATTGGTTTACTTTCTGCCGTTGATCATCAGGGAGTGAAGGAATATCAACTAGAGGTTGGAATTGTATTGAACATGATAGATTTTATTTCGACTTGAACATCAGATTGAATAATTGCAAATTCGACTGAGTCTGTCGTGTATATTTCATTAGTTTATATATTTTCACTGCTCTCAAGGCTTCAGCAGTGAAAATAAATAAGGCTAGCAATGAATCCTTGGCGCAAAAAGGACACAAGGTGATCAAAGGCACTGAGTCTAACTGCAAACCTTGGCAGCGGTGGTGAAAAGCAAAAATTGAGAAGAGGTTTTACCCTCCACATCCGGAAGTTCTCTTGTAACCGATGTTGCACTTCTCTGCGAGGCTCTGCTAAAATTTCGGGAGGACCAACCGAATCACTGGAGAATGAAACCGAAACCGCAAGTCGCAAGGCCTGCAAATTCAGTCCAAGGACACTGGTCGCAACGTCGGAGTCGCGTCGGTGAATGAAACCAGTTCTCCAGTCAGTGTGATCCGCGTGCACTGACCGGAAGGGAAAAAGCCTCCGAAAGTTGTCAACAAAAAATTGTATAGTAAAACCTCAAGTTTTGTTTTGATCAGTTGTTCTTAAGAATGGTGCTGTTTGACTGTTAATCTGTGTTTTGTTGATCATCTCTCAACTTCTTCAATGATTTGTGAGGCTTTTGAAGGTTTAATTGACGCGAAATACGAGGTATGGCAATTTGAAACCCGGAATCCAGCTCTGAGGGGTAGCTAAATTAATATTCGGCGAAATTTCGATCATAATCCTTCCCAGTAGTTTCCTTGGAGCTCTTCGCACCGCTTCCACCTCCGCTTCCACCCCTCGAAGCACCCTCGGTATTGGTCTGCAGTTAGCGTGTTCAGCGCATGCGTCGCACCATCCTCCAGTACACCACGTCGTGGTGAGTCCCCTTGAGGCACTGCTTTATTTTTGGAAATCGAAAGGACTCGTACGGAGCTAGGACGGGGCTTAAGGGGGTGCGCAAACGTTGTGAAAGTTTTTTCGTAGGTGTTTTTGGTTCAATGTGAGCATTTTCGGGACCATCTTGGCACAAATCTTTTTCATGTCTAGCTCCTAGTGCAAAATCTGTCTAATCGTTTCTTTATTGATGTTCAACTCGTAGGACAACTCCCGGAGTGTTAACCGACGGTCTGATGTTACCTACGTGCGGACACGATAGACATTGGTGGAGGTTCGAGAGGTGACGGCCGCACCAGTCCTCGGATCGTCCTCTATCGAAACCCGCCCCTCCCTGAACGGCTTTTTTAGACAGAGAATCATCTCCATACACTTCTTTAAGCATACGACATTTTTCCGCGAATGTTTCGTTTCTTTTAACCAAAAATTCGATAACCGCGCCTTGCTTCTTAATTACGTCACTCATTTTCGCGACGCGTAGAAAAAAACTTGCTTTACAAGAACACACGTGAAATACAAACTAAACGTGCTTTCAAAATTTAACTGGTACTAGAGGTGAGTCCCCTCTTTCGAACGAACCAGCTGGTGTTGTTAGCTCGGGAGATATCGGTCAATTCCGGTTTTCAATTAACCACACCTAGTAATTGAGGCGATGTTTTTAATTAAAAGTTTGTTTATGGTTTTTGAATTGAATCACGGGTTAGGGATCTGTCAAATCTAACCTTCCTTAAAAAAAAAGCTAAAAAATCTCAAGAACCTCTTCGTTTGTTCTTCCGGCGAATGCTTTTTAAACCCACCTATATTTTTGGCTTTTGTTTCTGTTCCTCGGCATAACAAGCCTATCCACGTAAGAAGATTTCATTTGATATTATTTTTGGAAAATTGTTGAAATTTATTCTTTTTCCGTCGTCCAACTGAAATCGTCCCTTTGGCAACCCTATTTTGTCAGATTTTTGTTTCAAAAATTTATGTGAATGAACAAAACGAAAAAAGCCTTCGCAAAACAAACAACGCTCAATCAACTTTTATCCTTTTTCTTTTCTCCCCTGATGCCTTTGCTTTCACCATAAAAATCCAACGTGGTGCAAGAGAGTGCAAAGGATTAAGTTTTGTGTGTACTCAACATCCAAAGGGAGTCAAGACACAAATAAAAGGATATATAAAATTTATCGTCGTTATCGGTCGTCGTCGGTTGTTGAAGAAATCCAAATGCACAAGGAAATAGAAATAAAGAGCAAACAAATAATAGGGGAAAAAAAAATTAGACCAAAGATAGAGCGAGGAATGAACCCCAAATTAATTGGACAAAAAAGGTCAAAATCGATGGGCGAGGAGCAATGAATTTGTATGTAATTGTGTCTGTGGGTGGTGGCCGGTGGCCGGCTCGGCGCGCGACTGGTCGATTTGGCGATAAATGATAGATGACAGTGCGAAATTGAGTAAAACATGAACGAGCGATAGTAAAGTTTGGAATTTGTGAATTAATTGGACGCAACGTTGCCGTCGTCGAACTCGTCTAGTGTTTTTTTCTTGTTGTTTTTATTGCTGCTGTAGGTTAGCGAAAATATTTAGTTTTAATTTGTTTTGTTGAGGCACACTCGAGTGTTAATTGAAACGAAAAATGATAATATCCGAGTAATTGCATTTTTCAATTGGGATGGATGATAGAACATGGTGGTGAAATTGGATTTTGGTAAAGTGTTCTTTGCTATCTATCTAGGTGTCTATATTGAGCTTTTTAATGTTCGGCTTCTGATGTCGGTATCAATTCTTTGGAAAATGATTTGAGCACAAGTGGTGCATAGGCTAGCGTATCGGAATATTATACCCATAGATACCCATACCTTTCGATTCCTAGTAGGTCATCCTCTAATAGTAATGGGTACTGCCATGAAGCGTGCTGTCTTGACTTCACCGTTTGAAATCAGCAGAAAATCGTATGTCCAATTAATTCTATTCCTCATAGGAATTTCACTAGTTTGTGCCAAAATACAGCTCTCCGCAACTTGAAACACTTGAGAACTGCAGCAAAAAAGAGTATGTAAAAAAATACTTAAATAATCAGTAGCAAAAGAGAATTTTTTAAATTTTTAACTAAAGTTACCAAAGATGGTTGAAGTAAAAGAGAATTTTTAAAACGAGGGGAATTTTTTTTTTCAAAACCAATAAAGGCTGAAAATCATTAATTACAAGTCCTGTCACATTCCGCATCAGGCAACGGAACAACTATGGCTCTTATTTAGGCAACTGGAGCACTCAATCCTTTCTTGATGTTCGTAGAAAAGCCATAAAACGCTGCCATGATAAGAAGGGTTTGGTTATAAGCTCCCAACTGGGCCACTCTAACAAACTTTCAACAGTCTACTACCTACTACTAGCTTTCTGATAAAAGTTCAGACTTCCTACGTAAAATAGAGGCATACCATCTTCGGTTGTTTGTTATAGTCGTTGTGAATTAAATTTTGAAGACCTGTGTTAAGTTACCTCAAGATCGGTTGAGTAGTTCTCGAGAAATCTTGACAATCGATTTGAAAACACAGTTTCCAATAAACGTGTTTAAAGTTTTAAGTGTGTGAGGCTAGCTGACCTCAGGCGTTTGACTTCTCAGCGCTGTGTCTCCAGCACTAGTACTCGAAACAACTTGAAAATTAAGGACAATATTCTAGACATATTCTAGAACTAATAATACAATAAAAAATCGAAGTCGTGAAAACCACGCAACCATTTAGCTGTCGCTGCAGACTCAATTACCGTCAGTAAATGTTGGTTCTCCTTGTTTCCAAAATATATGATTAAAATATGTATTTTTTTTGCAAACTTTCATGATCTAAATTAAGCTGTGGAAAAGACGGTATTTTAAAAAACTTAGACTCAATTTCGTAACGTTTACCCGATTGTTGTCCAGTCGACTTTATCGCCAAAAAATTGTTTCATATAAATTTACTTTCAGCAATTCAAGGATAAATATTTTACTGACTCATAAACTTTGGGAAATTTTTGGAAATAAAGAGGTTTTTTCAGTACCTACGTTTTATACGATATTTGTCCTAAGAGTAACGCAGTCCTGTATTTCGAATTTATGGACTATGTATCGCCTTAATGTTCAAAAGTCTGTTATTCCGAAATACAGACAAAGTCTGCATTCCGAAATACTGCGAGCTGAAAAATTCTTAAATACTGAATAAAAATTAACAGAAACTTTGTTGTGAGGATTGTAAAAGAAACATTTTGTAACGTCTTTAAAAATAAATTATTGAATCTTAATCGGCAAACAGTCAGCAGCGAACTAAGCCCTCAGCTACTCGACTAAAATCTAGCTCACAGTGAACTAGCAATCAAATTGGTCACAATAATATTTTAAACAATTTAAGATTCATCCCGGATCGATTTCCAAGTTGGTGTTGATTGATAACTGTTCGATAATGATGCCTTACACTTCTTTCTGCCCAGACGGATCTAGAACCTGTGAGGGTGTAGGAAGTGCAATTTTCTCGAAAGCTACTTGATTATTGTAGTGTGTTCCAAGATGAAATTCTGGTGATAAAAGAAGTCCTATCTGATGAAACAGTCTAACACCTCCTTTATGCCCTGCGCTCGCTGACAGACGGAAAACTCACATAAGTGAATACTTTTTTGACGACACCAGAGATTTAGTTACAAAGACCCCAAAAGTTTCTCCCTTTTCATACAAACCCTGCATGGTTTGACTAACAGGTGATTAACTTGTAAAATAGGCGATACTAATTTCTTCTTCGTTTGTAATTATAATATGGTTGGCATATCTGCCTGATACGTGGGAGTTCGGAATCCCGATTCCAGAAACATACAACTGTTTTTCCACGGCTATCGCTTTTAGCGACGAATTTGCATGTGCTTCGATAGCAATTTCGTTGCCATGAAAAGTGCTTGACTATCATTTCGGAATCGACAACAAAGAGCTGGTCCTCTTTAAAGTAAAATCGCTTGAGTGCGAAAGGACATATTCGGCGAACGCGTTGCTTCGCGTACAAGCAATTCTATCAACGTGGAGTCAACGTGCATTGTATTTTGCATCCATCTAGTTGAAATCACAAAATTAAATGGCCTTCCACAGCTGATTGAATCACAATTTCATCAAAGGAAATTAAAAATATGTGTCAGTTATCCTTTCACCGCACAAAACTGAACACTGTCGCTTATGAGCTTGAATTGTTCGTAGCCCAAATCCTGCAGTTTTGCTTGTGTACGTAGTCATTTGATAGGAAATGGGCTTCATCGCTCATTTCAAAATAGTAAAAAAGTCTGGATTTTCTTTTGCTTTTTACGGAAACAAATAATGACACAGTTGCTGGTAGTCTGTCAGCTTTAATTCTTGCACAAGGATAATGTTTTCAAAATTCTCTGCAGCTACCCAATTTATGTCGAACGTCTCTCTGTTGATATTGTGGCACTATGCTTTACGCTTTCCCTTACACGTAGTGTTCACAGCAGGTGCTCTTCCAGAACTAGAAAGGGTTCCTACACAGGTTCCTAAAAATTATAATTATGTCATTTTGTTAAACCATGTGTTCAGAAATGATTATTATTTTTCTTATTGAATTTGCATTTTAATCTAACTATTTAAATGATAAATATTTTGTCAATGCTTTATGTTAATTACTTGCCAAACATATCGTAAATTACCCTATGTATTTTCTTAACATCTAATCCATGGTTGGTTGTTCAAGCTTATCTCTTTAAATCCTTATCTTAATCCACTTGTTATTCACATTTAGTGCATAGAGTTTGCATAGACCTATGCTTTCAATGCAATGTCAATTTTTTATGCACAATATGTTTACTGCCTAAATTCTTTTTGTAGCATCGGTGCATTGCTTAGCACTCGATATAATCACTTTGCCAGCAACCACCAACCAGTCTACTTGCTCTTGTTTAATTGTCTTGGTCCTTGAAATAAATTTATAACGTTTTGAAAATTTGGGTTTAACATTATTTCATTGCTGATCACCATGAATGAGATTAAATTTCAAGGCTTAATACGATATCAAACAAAACGAAAAGGTTATAAAAATCTCAGACCACCTAGCTCATTCTGCGCCAACCCTGTGCAAATGACACTAATAACCGCAGTAGCATTTATTCGTGTATTTTCTGACCTGATTTGCCTACAACTATTGTACGGGTGTAGCTTCCGCGCGGTGACATCAATTTAATGTCTTTTAAGTCCATATACTGATAAGGTCAATATAAGTCATTTCAAATTAATTGGAAAACCTTCAATGACCACACCATTGAAAAAGTCAATACAAAAATTCATTCAACCTCCTTACTCATATTCCAAATTTATATAACATTGCGTCCTTCCCAAAAAATCTAGGCTATGACATCTTTTAAGTTTGTTATCCTTATTAATTTTGCATTTTTTCGCCACTAAAACCCAATAAACTATCGACACAAATGAACTCGCATAACCCTTAGCCACACCTATGGAGCAATAATTCTTAGATAGTGATAGTGTAAGTAAAATTTCTCGCCTGCTCAGTCTGAACCTATCTTAACGGAACACACATTCGCAACATAAGAAAACAACGCCCTTCACAAGTTTATCGCGTTTTATCATGCCATTGTTGTGCCATTCATATACTATATGCCTTATTTGACAGCGCGAATATGTACCCACACCTGAATAACAGTTAAAGCAATTATAACAATAGTTTGTATTACTGAACTGAACAAAGGGGTTAACATCGTATCCAGACACTTTATATTCGGGTAACTTACCTGTACGACGCCATTGTGAAGTACGCAGGAGTTGGAAAATTGTATTAATTTGCGTCATTGTCGTTGGTCGTGGGGTTTTCTTTTAGCGTAATTGTTTACAAACAAACCGGTTTCGTTTCTTTATTGCAATCGATTTGAATCTAAATAAAGGACAATGGAATTGTTCTGCTTGTGTAGATGGACAGGGACACCTATGCTGACGAGCAAGTCACTTTCAGTAATTGAGTGTTCTAAGAGCAATTTTTATGCGTTTTGGGAAATGTCTTTTGAGAAGATTGGATAAAAAAATCCTGTTATGTGATTCAAAGGATTATATTACCACATATTCTATCTACAAAATGGTTTATTTACTATCAAACTTGTAAGGACTTAACGCAGCAGAATAAAAGGGCATATTTTTGTTTTAGAGCTAAAGAACTGTAAAATGAATTGAAACACACCTAAATTGTATTACATAATTGCTTTAAAATTGGTTTATTTTTCCTCATTTTTGTTTAAATATGATTTCTGGTGTTTGGCCATCTTGACTAACCTCGGTGTCCTTGTCCTGTCAAATCTTGAGGACCAATTTTCAATCAATCTTTGTAGATACTATTTGGGGTCGGATATCGACTATAAGCTTATGTTGCTTTTCTAGTCGTCAACCGTCTTTTATCGCTTTCTATATCGAATTCACATATCCCTATCGAATAAAGCGGCGCCGGCGTTAAATGGAATGATATTGAAGGCCAACTTACAGACTCTAAACGCGTATGTGCTAACCAAACGTTTTATTCAAGAGGGCAATTGGCATATGCGCTGTGTGACATGTTGCGCCATCTTTTTGAAACCAGAGCAGTTTCACATCAAAGCGATTCAATTCAGTAATAAGATTAAGTTATTGATCATGGCCCTAAAACGATTTCCATATGGACAGTAACCCTGTTCTCGAGTTGATTTTCATAAAAGATGTAAGGCTTGTCGAGCACATCAAACTAAGTTTTTCAGGATGTAACGACAGGCGTCTCGATAATGACTTAAGCCATACAAAATACATACACTACAATTGCGGCATTGCGGCTGTTCTGCTTATTAACTTAGCCATTCAATCTGAAATGAACTACATCGCCGCAAAATTTTCAATGAAAAAACAAGAGGCCTACAATTTTTTGCCGATTCTAAACGACTGATCGAGAAAGGGGCTTTTCATGGCATGTGGCAATGAATTTACTATTAGAGGACTACTTGATTCCTCTCGAAAGACGATACACATGAAAAACATTTTTGCTTCTGTTGGGGTTCGAACCACGAACCTCCCACGTAACAGGATATGTCAACCATTATGCCACAGGAACCAAGATGGGATGTTTGGGAAAGGAAATATGCGGGTCATCCTCGATGCTACGCCCTACAGCAACAATAAGTTCTTTGATACGCACTGTAGCACGTTCCAGAAATTAGTATTATCATTTAGACTTAGTATAAATGCGGTGCGAAAACTTTCCATCGTTAATGGAACTATTCGCTCTGTTGGACGATTGTGTTGATCTGTTTAAATGGTATACATAAGAGTGTGTAATAGGTTTTATAAACAGAACAATGTTTTTCGAAATACATCTACTTTATTTTGCGGCGTCAGTCGTTTTTTGATGAAACGACAAAAAAAAAAATTAAATTAAAGATAAATCACAGGGCAGATGACAAAATGGCTGTCAGTGCTACCAACTTTTAGTTCTTTGTATACCTCTTAAAAAACCGCTAATATTAGAAACTTAAAAATTCATCCCAGCGTCATCAATAAAACAATCTAAGTTGCTTTTTTTTTTACTGTAGGTAGAGCAATGTTGTAGTAATTGAGTAGTAAATAACTACTTGTGTTCTAAATGTGCTCTTAATAGAAAAATTAACAGTAAATATGTTGTCATTTCTTGACTGACATTTGAATAACTAAAACACAAATATATTAGCTCATATACTCAATTATACAACTTTATTCCATAAACTCTATTTACCAGCCATCCCTGTTGTTCACTTCTGCAAGTGACTTATTTTTGTCCACTTACCGTTGTTCTTTTATAAAGTTGTTTTTGTGCGATGTTTTGCTGAAGTGAATACAGATTCCCAATGAAACTCGGCTTATGTTATTTCTTCTTTTCCTCCTTTTCGACGTTACGAGCAACGTGATCTCGAAAAGATCGCTCGTGCGGTGCCGCATTGACCTCAGAATACGTCGGCAAACTTCCCGGTCTTGGATTCTTCTATGTTTGAGACCAACCAAATGCAGATGTCGTTATACTTGTCTGTTCCAAAAGTGTCTTGGTCTGCCTTTCCTTTTTGTTTTTTTCGCGATTAGGTACGTTGATTTAGTGAACGTTGTGCGATATTGTTTTTCTGACGGGGTTCTCTTTATCCCTCCTTTTGACATGACAATACCAACTGAGCTTGTACTATTTTTTCCAAGATGTTTTTGAAAATTTCTGGAGCAAATTTGTAAAAATAAGTTGAGTACCTAAGTTCAAAAGTTCCATGGTGGATTTGAAACAAAAAGAAAACCTCTACTTTTTCTTTACAAAAAGTTCTAGTTTTAGTTTAGTTTATTTAAGGTGGCCCTTCTGGTGGTTTCTTTTTAAATTATATCTAGTTTTTTTTTGACACTCCCAGCTGGTTCACCCTCGAACTTTTGACAAAAACTCAATATCATACCTCTGCGGAATGAAAAAAGTTGCTCTACGCCTGAACAAAGTTCAGAAATGCCGTGTGTCCAAGCAAAGGGTTTTTTGAAAGAAGTTTTGGTCGATATGAAGCACCTAGCGTGCCGCTGTAAGCAAGTTTATGTAAAAAGTAATGCTAGTGAACAACTCCCAAAGTATCCTTCGGTCGTACACAGACCAAATGGGGCTGCTGAAAATTGCGCAACTCAATCCAAAAACACGTTTCCAAGCTTATCAGTGGGCGTTACAGATAATCGACCCTATCGCGGTAATCGTCGGAGCGGATTTTTCTCCGCAATGCAATGGAGATTCAACTTTGCTTCGAAGTAGTTTTCATCGTAAGAAATTTTTCACAAATGCGGCAACGCATTGCATTCCCAAAACTAAAACTTTCCGTAGCAAAAACTTATCGGAGGACGTCGGATCGGCCGATCGGAGAACTACTACGAAGCAAAATGTTTCCGAATCGTAGGAAATCGGAAAGGATTCCGCTCCGACGGTTACCCCGATAGCGCCGAATAATCAACTTTTTTTAATGAGATTGTAACATAGACTTAAACAACCTCCATGCTACACAGTCTATGTCGCAATCAATATTTTGCCCTCTAAATGACCAAATCGTGTAATCAAC
Organism: Melanostoma mellinum; assembly: GCA_914767635.1. NCBI lineage: Eukaryota > Metazoa > Arthropoda > Insecta > Diptera > Syrphidae > Melanostoma > Melanostoma mellinum. The sequence goes on along the minus strand of OU612058.1, from coordinate 158,094,232 downwards.
CATCTTGGCGGTGTCGAATGGCTGGGAGTGCAATTTTTTGTGGGGACTCTGAAGGACCGTTAGTATATCAGTTCAAATCAGTTTACTGTGAACCCAATTTAGTTCACTTGGATTGATTTATGTTTTAGCAGGCCCATGTGAAGAAAAGACAAGATTTTCAAATAATTAGCTATATTTTGTGCTTGAATGAACTCTTCTTCCAGCCTCAAGTTTTTTTAATATTATTTGAAGTGAACTGTTGAACTAAATAAACTATGAGCCCCTCAAATAGGTCACAATTAAGAGAGCATTTTTTGGTTTCATGATTTTTTTTTTGAGAATTACTCAATTCGTATGCTGCATAGAACTAGACGAAGGCAAAATAAAAAATTTACGCATAGTTTTGGCTTCTGGATCCAAAGCGAAAAAATAGAAAATCCATACTTCTAACTTTAACAACCCTGTATCAGCGGCTTTCTTGATGTTAGGTTGCCAAAGAACTTTCAAATGGTATCTTGTTGAAAATGAATGCTGCTCAAATCATTTGTCATAATTCGTCCATCATATCTTTTTGTTCAATTAAAATTTGTTCTTGTAAACCTCTAACTTGAGCCTAACAAATTCCTCTCCTGTCAATCTTCATGAACTTCATTTATTGGAAATATGTATACGATTTCGATTAATGTCTGTACCTGCCCCACAAGCATAATAAAGTTTTACATGGTAGAATATTCACTCAAATTTGAACTAATTTGTAATTTGTACGAGTATTGGTAATTTGCTTGCTTGTAAGATGCCTCTGCGTTTCCCCTTTATTCCAACAATAAACTAAACGAAGGGCTTATGCCAAATTAGTATTAATTTTATTAATTGAAGGAAATAAGTCATGATCACAATTTTAAAAGAATTTTTCCGACTTAAGGGCTTACATCTAAACTTTGATCAACAGAAACAAAAATCTTTTGAAAGACACCGCATGATAGCATGCAACGTCATACAAATTAATTATTCCATGACAAGTGAAGTTTAGTCTTGCAACTGTCCACAGTCCACATCAAACCTACTCTCCGTACGTTCTAATTTTTCTGTTTACACTATCTCTCTAAAGGTCATTGTTAATCTCCAATTATCCTACTCCGCCCGCTCCATGCTGCCGTAATAGTTCAAAATGAAAAATTTCAATGTCAATATTTTGTTTGATATAGAATTGTGTCATCGCGCTAATTCTTTTAATAAAGTTTGACATTCAAATTGCACACTGGACAGTGCGGACACAGAGTAAGCGGACGACATTCTCTGTGACAAGCCTTACGTCATGCTCAACTATATTAAAATGCCTTGGACAGGCAATGCCAGCAGCAAATCTCAATCCATCACTATTAGAACAAAGCTCGGTTTAGTGGCAACATTCATTCAATGGACACAACGCGTTTAATGAGGTTTTGAATTCGAGATATAAATTAAACTCACGCCTCCGGCACCCGTCAAACCGACTCAACGCAACGCCAAGAAGGTTTGTTTTTATGTTTTTACCGTGACGGGACTACGTCATCATCATCATCGCTGGGCTTTATCTGTACACTACAGTAGATCACGTAAAGTGTGGCAAGCGGTAGATTACAAATTTGTTGCTTCAGCTGCCTCTTTGGTGAAAAGAACAAAAACTAAACTATGCAGATATCAACTTTCAGTGGAGCTCTATTATCTGCTAATTAAAATGAGTTTACGTGGCCAACTATATTCGCAGTCACGGAGAGGATCATGTTTGTGTATCTAAGGCGAGCGTATCATCTCATCCCTATATCGAGCGTCTTCGTCATAATCGTCTTTTCATCCATCATAATCGGCATCGTCAGCATCTTTTAACCACAATTAAGCGACCATAACCACTCGAGCATCACTTGACGAACACACAACATTCTGTTTTCTGTGTCTGTGCCTCTCTCTCCTGCAACGCAAACGAATTCCACTCATAAATTTTTTTAGAATTTCATGAACGACGGCGACGAAGGAAAATATTTTAAACAGCGGAAGCAAGTGATTTCTTTTAGTTAAAGTTTGTGGTGATGGTAAATCTTTTCTCTTTAATTTTTTTTGTCTTACGCCCGTGTGATAGACAGGCAACGGAATTTTGATGTTGTTACAGTGAAGCTCTGAAGTTTGACTGGTACAAATTATAGAAAATAATCCAACAAAGATAAGGCCTGCATAGATTGCATTGACCTGATTTTCTAGCACACTGCAACAAATTTGGTCAAGAGTTGAGATTCTGGTGAAAATGTAGGTAGAATTGAAAAAAAGGGTATTTATGTGGGCCAATAACCAATTTCCGTTAATTTGACGATTATAGTGATGATGATGTTTGCATCAAAACTTGCTTGTATGTCTTTGATTGCACCTTAATCATTTAGAAAATTCAATTAGAAATTAAATTTGATAAACATTCTACGAAACCATCTCCTCCTGCCACTCGGACTTGAAAAATACTTGTTAAGTCTGAAGTTGGCTTTTCGTGGTCGGTAGCTATAAGTACGGAGCTGACTCCAGGGAAAGGTATGTACTTTATTTTGGTAATTTTTTGCTTGGAAGTGCTGGTGCTCATTGCTGCGTGTGTCGGACAGTTTGTCATTTAAGTTTTCGTAAATTTTATTGCTCTTGTTAAGCGTGTGAACATTTTAGTTCGTTTTAACTTTATTTTGCATTCGTGTTAGCAGGCCGTTTTTAGTGCTAAAGATAATATCTGGCAGTTTTCGAAAAACATAAACTAAGTGGAGTGACTAAATGAGTCACGAGAAAGCGTTACAATTTAGAAAGCTTAATCAAGATGGCAACAAGCAAAACTGGCAATATTTGATATAAATTTTTATAACACGCCTTCATATTTTCTCAGGTAGAATATAGGTTGGGACATTGAATACACTAACACCTGCAGTCCAGATTTGTTTATAATTCAGCATTGTGAAAGATTCCAAACAACCAAGCCAAAACCAATACTTTTCGAAAGGTTCTACATTCTAGAGACCACATACTAACCAACGCCGTAAACTGACGAGAAAAAATCTCTGAATTTGACCCGTCTCGAACCAGCACTATGTCAGACTCCGAGGAGCAGGACGATCAATACTTGAACCCATGTAAGAATCTGGGATTCATTTATTTTATGAAGAAATCCGAGCTGATTGATACACTGGCAGCTCGTAAATTAGACACGACCGGTAGCGTACAAATACTACGACAACGTCTCAGCCAACATTTTAGGAAGTTGAGAGACCAAGGCTCGATACAGAATCTTTGCGAGACGTGGGAAGATACTATTGAGAAACGCCTCAATAAAGATGGAGGTGCTACTAGCAGTGCTGCACCTACTCCTGTTGCACTTACTCAAACGAATTCCGACCAAATAATGCCGCAAGTACCGAAGACTCCGCATTACACTGAGATTCAGTTTCCTGTTCCAGCTATGAGTAAAAGTCCGACTGGACAGGTACTTAGCATCCCGGGGCGTACGGAAGAACGACCCTTGGGCCGGCCGGCCCTACAACCATTTGGGATCATCACAGAGTCTACCACCATACCCTCGATCATCGGGTCGGTATACTTTAAGCTATGAAGCAGAAGTGATGAACACTGTCCGTAAATGGGGTCTCAAGTTCGATGGAACAGGGAACCCCTTGGAATTAATAAAACGAGTAGAATTAACGAATGCTACGATATCCCGTGAGATCATATGCTTCGCACACCCCCGGAGTTGTTTAAGGGAAATGTGTTAGAGTGGTTGCGAGTTAAGTTTGAGAGTTTAACAACGTGGGAAGACTTCCAACAAGCATTTAACCGGTTTTTCCTACCACCCCGATATCTTACTGAGCTCGAGGATGAAATATATCATCGACGTCAGGGGCCAAGAGAAAACGCGAAAGAATATATCCTGAAGACACAATATTTGATATACCAGCATCCACGCATGACTGTACAAGACAATCTTGACCGAATATTTGATGGACTAAGGCTCGAATATAAATTATACACACTTCGTAAAGATTTACAGACAGTTGGTGACTTGTTACTTCTCGTCGAGGAGTTTGACGCTATTAAGAGAGACGAGACCTACTACTCCGTCTCGACAGAATGCGAGCTCCACCCCTGTGCGCCACCAAACCCCCGCTCCCGTAATTTCTTACTGCCCGAACACAATGGTGTAGCTGTAGCTGTAGTACGCCGCGCTGTCAAAGTCGAAAGTAGGCAAATGCCATAAGAGTGAACACAATGCGTAGTAGTAGCTGTAGCGGTAGCTGAAGCTGTAGTACAAGTTGACTCAACTTCAACTTTGAGCGCGCTGCAGCGCTACATTTTGACGTTTCACACAGAAAAAAAAAAAACAAAACAAAGCAAAATGGCTCAGCAAAATTGACATCTTGCGCTACACCATTGTGCACGAGCTTTGCTACATTCCTCAGCTGCACTCTGACTTTTGATTTGACAGCGCGGCGTACTACAGCTACAGCTACACCATTGTGTTCGGGCAGTTACGATCGCCAGACTCACTGCTGGGTTTGTAAAGAGCGTGGCCACCGCAGAGAAAATTGCCGAAAGCCCTTTCGTTTGTTTCGTACGTTCTGCGGGCAAGACAGCACCTTAACCAAGGACTGCTCATGTCAGCGTAGCAACGTAGCCGTTGTATACATCGACCCCTCAACCAGAACCCAGACTCGACCATCCATGGCTGCCCCTACACGCAACAGCGAACGAAGTAAAGGCTCCGTCACCGCAGCCAATCACAATCCCCGATTTCCCCAAGAAGAATATGAACGCTATCAGCGACCGAATGTCGTCCATAGCTGCCCCCACACGCAAAAGCGAACCCGTGCATGACCAGGAAGAGCATCATCACCGAAGCCCCTAAGAAGAATATGAAAGCTATCAGAGACCGAAGGGCAGTTGCGGAAGAATTATTCAAAAAGAAAAAGCAGCCCCCATCAGAAGAGCAGAAGATGTCACGAATGAATAAATATGGCGGGCAAACCTCGTGGACTAACGGTTCAAGGGCCTACAATTTCATTCAACATTTTAATATTTCTGGGATTCGAACCTAGAACTTCCACGTAACAGGCAGACATAAGATAACTGAATTGAATTGAAAGCTCAACTCGGTTTTACGTAGGATCTTAACAGTGCTTCCAATCCCTTAATTTATTTTCAGATATGCCTCCGAATCAACTTTGGAATATGATTTAAGTTTGGTTTATAAAAAGCTTTTTAAGCAATATGACTAATAGCGAGCAATAATTCGGTCTCTAGCAACTTTGTATTTTCGAGTAAAACGTACATATAGTTGCTGTGGCAACCATTATAATATTTATCTGGTATCTTCACATACATAGTGCATTCGGATCTGCCTATTTATGTAGTTGATGATTTAACCAGGAGGAGAGAAAAAACATTCTCTCTTAAAAATATTTAGCAATGGGGGGCGCCATCTAGTATTTTTTTTTAACTCATTGCTTATTTTGACACTGACAGCTGTTTCTTGCCCAAAATCCTGACAGAGAGTTAGTATTATACCTCCACGCAACGATGAGTCGTTTTTGAAAAGACAATTTGACCAAAATGATTCACCAACTGCATTTGCAGGCAATGCGATTTGACCCTTTTTTAGTTTTTTTTATATAGAAAACTGAATGGCCAATATTTTGTCAACAATCCAGAAACGATTCAAGAGCGCAAGGTTAATATCATCCAAGTAAAACGTGAGTTTCAATGGAAAATTAGAGTGACAGAATGCGCTACTGCGAAGCCAGCCGAGGCAGCGACATGAACGACGTTCTGTAAATAAGAATGTTTGCTCTTCCTATACTAGAGCCGTAATACATGTAAAAAATTTGATTTTGTTCTTTTTAATAAAAATTAAAATATATAGGGTGGCGCAACAGAGCGGGTAGCCTCGGCCTTGGTGCATTTCTCACCGCCATGCTTTGTGACCAATACAATTGTATGCCGAATCCGAACGGCTAATTGAAAAAGCACTTGTTATGGCAATGAATGCACTATCGGAGGACTTGCCAATTTCTCGCCAAAGGCGATACCCGTGAAAGACATTTTTGGCTTCTGTCGGGATTTCAACTACGAAACTCCCGCGTAACAGGCAAATATGCTAACCATCAGGCCACGGGTTCTTGTTATTGCATTTTTAGAAACTTGTGTGTTTGGCAGATCCTTTTGATTATGCTGACATCGCTGTGTTCTCACGTGGTCATATTCCAGTTAAACTATTCGTCAACCCTTCTTGGTCAAAAACTATTAATGTTTTTAAAGACTGAATGAACAGTAGGACACTGTTTACGGGTGTTTAGAGGTATCGCTCAGTTCGACGAAGAAGTATTCTCCAATAGCTTTCTTCGTATTCCTCTTCGTTTTGGCATCCAATGCATGAGTAGGAAGCTACCCAATGAGTAGTACCCGTGAGAATGTCAATCGACGTTGAGGCCTCCCAAGCAGATTCAATCGTTTGGTTTTCGATATTTTTTTGCTCATTTTATTCATTTATAACGGGAACATATCCAGGATTTTGTGGTACCCGTGGTGTAATGGCAATGAATGTTTTGTCTGTTACGTGGGAGATACGATGTTCGATTCCAAGAAATATCAGATTGTTTTTCACGAGAATCGTCTTTCGTGAGGAATTGACAAGCCCTCCGAGAGTGATTAAACATTTCATAAAAAGCGCCGTTCGAAATCGGCATTCAACACAACATTGTAGGCCCTGAAACGGCGGCGTTAGACATCGTTACATAGCTTTGTGGCGCCACTTTTTTATTTTCTTTTTTTATGTCCTGGATTTCAATATTTTATTTACTTATTTTATTTGTATACCGCTCCTTACGAAATCTTTACATCAGTTAGGTAAGGCTTTCTTTCAACAAAAGTCAAAACTGAACTATTGATGACCCTTCAAGCACCAACTATGTCCTGGAATTATCCGGAGCACTTATGTGATAAATTCTTTCTTCTCGTGAAATAACAGTCAATTACGGATATAAAGGAACTACGCATGTTGTACGTTTTCCTACTCCTCACATAATTCTTTTCAACCATAAAAATTATCCTAATCAGTGTTGTAAAACTTTTAACCATTCCTGTAGTGAAAATAAATTCACCCATGCGAGAAGAAACCACGAGGCATAAAAGGAAATGTTGACGTCGTCATCGTTATCATTCAACGCATCCATCCTCCTATAACAACCTATATAGCCTCATTTTAAGCCGAGCTACTGCTTTCTGAATTCATTGAAGCTTCAATTGTTCTAGGAACACACGTTAAAAACCGCACTATAGCTCTTTGCTTACTCCATGGAGCACCATTTGCATATGATGGGGTTTCCTCTATTTGTGATTTTCTTTCTCATTATTCCTTCTGTTTCTGAACGGCATTCAACTGAAGCAATGCATTTGAACTTTATTTTTTTTATGTATTTTTATATATTCCACCCGGCTCACAGTGTTAGAGGAGCTCCAGCACTAGCCTGAGTCGGGTTAAGAGGATTACGTTACACTAAATTGCGGTTGACACTCGGCTGCTTTTATCCGGACACCAAGTTTCTCCTTCGTGTCGAGCTGTGTGGTGGCAGCCAGCGGTGGCGCGGCGTGGCGGCTCGAGGTCTATTTTGTTGATGTAGATTTATGCTTTAAACGTGGATTGTGTTCCTGCAGGAGCAAAGGGAGGGTGAAAACAAACACAACATAAAGTGTACTGGCAAATGGTGGCATTTAAAGTAGGTACAGTGTCATATATCGCGCATTGCCTCCTTGTTGCTTTTTTGTAGGCTTTTTCTATCAGCTTCAGGGTCGCAATTACTGATGATGCACTACTTACTACACATAAACATGTTTTCGATATTTTATTTTTTCATATTTTTATTGTTTTCTTTTTTTTTTGCATTTTGCATTTTGTGCTCAGTTCACCCTTATTGTCGCTGATGGCCGGAACTTGTGAGTTGTTTGTGTTTATGCAATTTATTTATCATCATTATCTTGCACATCATGTCAGCTCAGGCGACGACAACATCATCTGCATTTCACTGGTGACATTTATGGCTTCAGACGCATTGAACATGCCTCCTAAAGCGGCGATGACAACGTCGTCGGAGTAGGCGGCGCGTCAGTGCTGTGGTTATATCCAAAGTAGCCTCATTGTTTGGCGACCGAGTGTTATGAAAGTTTTTTTTTTTGCACTGTTGTTTTTACTGACCCATTATGTCAAGTTGGATAGATAGAATCAACATTGAACGTGAATAATAATTGCAAATAAGAGTTCACTAAAAATGAAAATAAAAAAAATAGAAGAGGTCAAATGTTTGTGTAGAAAGTCGTTCTGGGCTTATCTCATAGCCGCCACAATGTTGCTTTGGAAGTAGGTACCTATGCTATAAGTAGAATTTATGGGTTGCCTCTAAATTGTTGCCGGTCAGATGCAATCAAGATTGAACAAATGTACGTAGTTTGATGGAATTGCGCAACAAGCAGGGCATTTGCTTCCCATTTCCAATGTGATTGGGTGTTTTTTGAAGAGGGTGACCTTGATATTGACAGACTCAAAGCTGCCACTGTTGATTATGAGTTGGGAGAGCTTCTTTATAAAATAAATTGAAATATGTAATTTTTATGTAGCTATACATAATAGAGGGTGTTTTTGAGAAGTTTGCTTTTTAAATTGGCAACACTGTTTCTCGTAATTGTCAAATTGACAATGAGTGGTATATTTTTGCCATTTCACAATTAACTTCAAAACAATACTTGGAAATTGTGCAAATTTGTTTTTGAAGTCATCGTTCGTTCAGTTCACCAAACTTCCCAATTTCGCTTTCAACGAGTGCTTTTAGAGCTTTGGTTTTCAAGCTGGCAAGTCTGTTTCAATCTGATGTTTGTCAATATGATCATTGGCAATATATTAACGGCTAGTTTTTTTTGTTTCACATTAAATGGACCTGTTTTGAAACAACGCCTGCAAATTTTACGGTCGATATACGACACTAGTTGCTCGAAAAAGTGGTCAAAAACTGAAACTCCCGATTACGCTTCATTCGAGCCAAACTTTTGGCCCATTTGCCAAATCTGTCAAAGGCTCTAATCCCATCAGAATTTAAATAAATAACTTTCAAAACTTATTTTTAAGTGTTTTATTTCACTTTTATTTTGAACTAGCTGAGCAGCCCGGCGGCGGCGTTGCTCGGGTCTGTAGTTTAAAGGTTCCCGTAATCGTTTTTCCGCTTAAGTGGGAATTCGGGGATAAAAAATAATCGTGGGATTGAGTGACGACCTAATGCTGAAAGAATTTTTGAAATCTGTCCAGTAGTTTCTAAGTTTCCGTTTACAACCCCGCTCCTGTGGGAATCTCCCATTCCCGTGGAAATATGTGAATGAAATATAAGTCTTGGTCACTGAGGGATAATGTAATATCCTGTAGTTGAAAGCATTTTTGAAATCAGTCAAGTAGCTTTAAGGTTCCCGGACGAAATATAGACATGCTTTTTTTGACATTCTATTTGAAAGAAAGTTAGTCGACTGATTCGAATGTTAAACATTTGAAATTTCGAATCGTTCCAGTTTCAAAATGCACTTCTATCAAATTCGACTATAACTGTCTATCGAATAAAATGTTAAAATAAGCTTGAGCTTAAGTTACTTATGGATAGGGATAATGAAGCACCTGAAACAATTTTAGAAATCTGTACAGTAGCTTTTGAGTTTCCGTTCCCAGCCCGTTCCTGTGGTAATCTTCCGTTCCCGTGGAACCATTTATAAGTCTATGTCACTGAGGAATGAATGTAATATCCAAGAGCTGAAAGAATATTTGTAATCTGTCAAGTAGCTTTAAGGTTTCTGTTTTCGTTCCCGTTTCTGTACCTGTAAGATTATAGGGATGAAATATAATCTAAGTTGCTGATAGGGGGGGAATATGTAGCAATCCTAATTCAGGGAAGGTTATAGAAATCTGTACAGTTGTCCCCCCCCCCCTATGTAGTTTCTGTTTCCAAACTCATTCCTTTGATAATATCCGCACAATTTTTTTAATTATGCCATAAAAACCATCTCCTGACGAAAAAAGAATTGGCCAAATTGGTCCAGGCGTTGTTGAGTTATGCGCTTACCATCACATTTGGCAATTCATTTATCTTTTTGCTTTTATCTTTTTGGGAACACTGGTTTAGCTTGTCACTGTCAAACATCTCTGTTTGGTTTATAGTTTAACCATGAATTGTCCTACAATCTAAAAACGCTTGCAAATCATTGAATTTTATTATAATAAATTATTTTAATGCGGGCTCTTTTAAGAAAGTTCATCGTGGATTTTTTCCATTCAGATTCATCGACCTACTAAGTCGGCTTTTGTTATTTCTATTTCACACCAAATTTTACTGGACATTAAGCCACCGAACTGAGAAAAGTGTAGTTTTGAGAAAATTCTTTTGCATAGACTCTGCAGTTAGTAGTTATGTGCCAGAATGCTAAACTCCATCTCGGTATTTTTTCTTGATGATAAAAAATCTCTTACTGTTTATAGTGGGCTGGATTTTTCTTAAGTCCACAGGTTCCCGAATTTCATTTGAAAATAGAACAGCAAATTCTTCTTCCACTGCCACTTTCCTGTTTTCTGCGTTCTTGTTTCACATTGCTTCAGAAACTATCAATTTTGTGTCCAAATCACGTCCAGAGCTTTAATCATTTTTTTTTCAATTTCAATTTCAATTTCCTTATTTATATAGCTTGATCTTAAGATTAACATCTTGTTTACAAGCTTCGTAATGGACTTATTAGTGGTAACATTCTAAATTAATAATATATAAATTTATAAGTTTTATAAAAAATATTGGAAATAATAAATAAATTATAAGAAAAACAGAGAAAGTATTAAAATAAAAAGAGTTAAGGCAAACGTAGAACAATATGCAAAGATACGTACAATTTACATCGATATGTCGCGTACAGCAAGCCGAACAGGAAACAGGAAACAGTCAAAGACCTTTCTTTTCAAAATATTTGTGTTATCTGTGTCTCGCAACCGGCGCGGCAAATATTTCCATAACTGAGAAGCGTTTTTAGTAGGCCTTTTTGTTCTCTGTCTCGGATAATTTTAGAACGCCTAAATCCAGCTAAAGGGTGTTGTCTTAGACATATGGGTTTTAAGAAGAAATAAAATGCTTAAAATTTAATATCAGTTCCAAGAATTTAGCATCATTATAAAGATATGGGTTTCTATTATATTTTTAAATTGAATTCGGGCAAGTGGCCGGGTTCGAATAAATTCCAGTCAGAGAGTCCTAATTTTTGATCACTTTTTACTTTCACTTTTTATTCTCTTCGTCAACCATTTAGGGCTTATCTGTATAGACAAACGAGTTCACATAAAATTAAAAATAAATAAATAAATAGCAACAGAGCGAGGAGCCCCTGGGCCTAGCGCATTTCTCACAACCATGCCTTGTGAGGGAATGGAGGGGACCTACAATTTTTCGCCGGTTCCGAACGGCTAATTGATAATGCGCTTTTCATGGCAATGAATTTACTAACGGAGGACTTGCCAATTCCTCGCGAAAGGCGATACCCTTGGAAAAACATTTTTGTATTTTGCCTCTGCTGGGATTCGAACCTCGAACCTCTGGGTTAGCAGGTGGACATGCTAACCATTACGCCACGGGTACCACATAAAATAGTCCAGCGGTGTTAAGTTACCCGATGTTGTAGGTAACTAACAGGATCAAAACTCGAAATTATGTAAAAATCGGCGTCGTTTCAAGATAATTTTCCATAGGTACTCAGTTTCCAGTGGTCTGGCGGCTTCAATTCTTCCAAAATGAAATGGTAACCAAACTAAGCATACATCACGTGACAGCTGTCAAAAAGTTAAACTCCCAAAAAAGTTTGATAGTTCCAAAACCACACGTCAAAAATGGAAACCCTTCACTAATTGCTTCAAAGCAGAAGTATTTTCGTTTGTTTCACTTGCCATAATTGAGCTTTGGTGAAATAATCACCGCTAACTTGGATTTGAAAATCTTCTGTATTGTTTTCTGCGCTTATGTTGTCTTCATATTCTATGAACCGTTTTCTTCTCACTCAATTAAGATTTAAAAGAAACGATCGTCGTGAGCCTTTTCTGTTTTTCTCGTTGTAAGATCAAATAACCAAAAGATTTTGTGACTCTTCCCACTATTCATTTATATTTCTTTTGTGGAAAATGTGGAATGTCCTTGCATTTTACCTTTATCTTACCTGAAAAGCGTAGCGTTTTCTAAAATTCTAAGAATTTTCACTTTTGCTTAAAATTCTAACTTCTGTGATTTGATCCTTGGAATTCGCTATGGGCTCAAATAGGCTTTCTTGAAATCTAAGATGAGCCTTTCCTCATCCTGTCGAATACTTATACTGACGACGAAATATGTGCTCATATTCACCGAGAGTCAAAAGTTTAGGGGTGAAGGTAAACTAAAAACCATAAAATGACATGCTAAATGCACATCAACATAATATGTCAGAGTGTTGAAGGTACATATATGCTATATCAAAAACCATATTGGAAATATTGTTTGGGATAGCTAAAGAAAAATTCCAAAAAAGTTTGAGTTCAAAAAAATTATTTAGAGGTTTATCAATGGTGTTTTATGTTTCTTAGACCTAACCTTACTTGAGTGTCAAAACAGTTCAATTATTTTAAGCCCAAAAAATTTAACGACAAATATTTTTGTAGAAAATTAAATGTCCTTTAAAAAAGGTCTTATTAAAAATTTTTGTCAGACAAACCGTTTCCGAGGAATCGAGCTCTGAAAAATGGTATGTGTTTTTGATTTTTCTTACGAACAATTGAATATGTGCTTCCTTTAGAAGTTATTCGCGATTAAAGTTGAAAAAAAAACATTCTGGTTTTTTTTTTTTTTTTTTTTTTTTTTTTTTTTTTTTTTTTTTTTTTTTTTTTTTTGTCAGGAGTAAATCTTCAAAAGACATTTAGTAGTATTCGATACCAAGTAGTGTGGGATTCTTACCCACTAAAAACTCCTCATAATCAGAACCAATCTATAACGATCGGCAACAGATTTTTCTTTCTCAATAATATTATCTCTTTAAGGGAAGCTTAAACTTTTAATGCTTCCCATGACTTTTAGGCCATTAGCTCGTGTGGCTTGGTTCTTCTTAATCTCCGAACATTGCCTCTCGTATTTAATACGGACTCCATTTCAGAGTTGATATGACTATGCAGTCGCTGATTGTGTGATACAGCATGTTTTCCTACAACTTCTGTAACCGTTTCTATTTGTAGGTCACGATGTAAATCGCTATTTCTTATATACCATGGTGCATTTACTATTCCACGAAGGACTTTGTTTTGGAACTTTTGGATGATTTCAGTATTTGTTTTCTTTGAACAGACCCATAATTGGATTCCATAGGTCCAAACAGGTCTAAGTACTTGTTTATAAAGCATTATTTTATTTTCGACAGATAAGTCCGAATTTCTACCGAGTAACCAGTAAATTTTTCTATATTTCAAGTTGAGATCTTCCCTTTTCTTTTTGATATGCTCTTTCCATTTAAGCTTTGCATCCAAATTCATCCCAAGGTATTTGGCCGTATTGGCGTAAGGTACAGCTTGATTGTTGATGAATATTTGAACGTAGCTTAACTTTTTATTTGTAAAGTTTGTATGTGCAGATTTAGCTTCATTGAGCTTGATACGCCATTTTTTGGTCCAATCACTAACAGTGTCGACGGCATTTTGCAATTTCTCAGCAGCCTTGACGACGCACTTACTGGATGCCAAAATTGCGGTATCATCCGCAGAAGTAGCCATAATGGTGTTGTTATCCACTGGAATATCCCTTGTATATAGCAAATACAGGGTAGGTCCTAGGACGCTTCCTTGTGGAACACCGGCATGTATATTACATAGCTTTGAATATTCTTGATCATACCGTACTCTGAAGAGCCGGTTTGAGATATAAGATTTTAGTGTTTCGTAGTACTGCCTGGGTAGGTCCCTTTGCAGTTTGTACGCTAGCCCCTCATGCCATACCTTGTCGAATGATTGAGCAACATCTAAAAATATAGCCGAACATACTTGTTTTTCTTCTAATGCTTTTTCAACTGTATCCGTTATTCTATGAACTTGGTCTATCGTGGAATGTTTATTTCTAAATCCAAACTGATGATTTGGGATTAGATTTCTTTCTTCTATGACCTTGCTCAGTCTTTTCAGTAGCAATTTTTCAAAGACTTTTGCCATTATTGGTATAAGCGATATTGGTCTGTAAGACGTCACTTCTGTTGGTGGCTTACCTTGCTTTGGTATAACAATTACTTCAGCAATTTTCCAATGATGTGGGACATATTGTGTCTTTAGGCATGCATTTATTATGAATTGGAGTTTTATGAAGGCTTTTGATGGCATTTCTTTCATAACCTGAGCAGTTATTAGATCGTACCCAGGTGATTTTTTGTTCGATAGTTGATTTCGACACATACTTTTTATTTCTTTTAGTGTGACAATTGGTATGTCAACTTTATCGACATTATCAATAAACTGTAAGCTGTTTTCAGATGTATTTGCTGGGAATGGCTTAAAAACATTCGCAAGATGTTCTGCAAACAGGTTAGCTTTTTCTTTCGGATTTCCGATCCAATTCCCGTTTAGAGATTTAATTGGCGGGTTTTGTAACTGCGGGCTTTTCAGCCGCTTAGCTGCTTTCCAGAGCGAATAATCAGTTGAAGCATCAGTCGTTAAATTTTTCAGGAATCTACTTAATGAATCATTTTTTAATTCGTAGATTTGTTTTTTCAGTTCGTTGCTTAGCCGGTTAAACGCTGTTTTTTCGTCTGGAAATCTAGTATTTTGCCATTTTCTTCGAGCTCTTCTCTTCTCCAATATGAACTCTCTTATCTCGGCAGGGTATTTTGTTTCAGTTTGCTTCCTACTCGAGTAAGTTGGTGTACTTTCTTCTGCAGCTTGTTGAACATCGGCAATGGATTGTTCTACTTCATGGTCGTTTTTTCGTTGTTGATTCTTTTTTTTTTACTCAATGTAGCAAACTGATAGTCGAGATCATGGAATCATTTTTTTGGCCCAGTCTAATATACATACATTGGATGGTGTAACAGAGCGGGTAGTACCGCGGCCTAGCGCATTTCTCACTACTATTTTTGTGAGGAAATGGAGGGGAGCTACAATTGTCTGCTGGTTCTGAACGCCTAATTGGGAAAGCGCTTTTCATGGCAATGATTTACTATCAAAGGAATTGCCAATTCCTCGCAAAAGGTGATAACCGTGGAAAAACATTTTTCTGTTTCTGTTAAAATTCGAACAACGAACCTACTGTGTAACAAGCAAACATGCTAACCGAATTTAAAAAGCGTCGACAGACAAGAAGTTACATGATGGGGTCACACCGACAGCCAAAAATCGACTTTATGAAAGCGTACCGATAGCCAAAAAAGGTCATGGTGAAGGCAAACCGAAAACCAAAAAGAGACATAATGAAGGTACTTTGACTGCCAAAATATGACATGATAGCTCTCACCGACAGCCAAAAAGCGACATGATAAAGGCACATCGACTGCCAGAAAATAATATGATGAAGTTAGATGTGATTCTAAATCATAATTGGCGTTAAATGATTTGAGCAAAGTTTTTTTTAACAAAAGTTTAACATAGGAGCAAAAACAGAACAAAATTTTGAGATAACAATTAAATACGACATTACGACGATAGAGAATACGAAAAAAGTGGGTCCTGCAATTCTGTATGTCTGTCTGTATGTCTGTATGTCTGTATGTCTGTATGTCTGTCTGTATATGGATCTACAGCCTGAACCACTTGACCGATTTTTTTCAAAATTTGCAGTTAGGGTCTATGGAGCAGTCTACAGAGGGGTTTTTAGAATTGGGTCTCTAGGTCTTGAAATAACGGTACCTGCCATACAACCGATATGATAATACTTACTTTTCTTGAAAGCGGCTCCAACGATTTTAATAAAATTTTGTGTGAAGAATTAATTTTTGATTGTCTTTCTTATGATATAAATAAAAATTTTGGAAAATGTATAAAAACTGTACCTCCCATAGTACCGTTTTTTTCAAAACCGACTTTCTCGTTAATGGCTCGCACGATGCTTACGAAATTTTGTATTTTAGAAGTTTTAAGTTGTTTAAGGAAAACTGTATGCAAGATTTGAAAAATTTTAATTTTTGAAATTTTTAAAAAAAAATTAAAAAAATTTAAATTTTTTGAAATAACTTCAAAACCATAACTTAGATTTTTCTAAAATTTTTTGTCAAATTAACTTTTGCTAAGATCTTAAATTTTGCATACTTGAATTTTACAAAACTTTTTTTTTAAAAAATGTAAAATAAAAAACCGTTACTTTTAAAACTGGTTCAACGATTTTGATAAAATTTTTAGCATTTATATGTATTAGAAATTGCAAAAGAATGGCGTTTTTAGATTTTCGCTTGAGACCTTTGGAATATTTAATTGAATTTTTTTCAATATTTTTCGTGATTTAATAAAATTTTCCTAATTAATGTATAGCTGGCAACCCTGTACCACCAAATATATTATAAAGAGCGAACACCAAAACCTTTTACTCAGCCCTAAGATTTTGATATCGTATTTAGAACACAATCGCAAGTTCGTGCGACCCAGTCGTGCCCATTTTTTTAATTTGCTCACAATATGTGGCTTTAATTAACTTGTATCGCTGTTTTACTTTAAAAGCGGCGAAAACTGCGGGCATATTGATTTGCATACATATGTAACCAAACTTATGTAATGCCTAAGGGTAACAAAAATTCGACATGACCATTAAGGTTGTGTGAGACAACCTTTTGTTTCGCGCAATATGCCGCCAAGTTCCTTGTTCTCCAAAACTGGCAGTCATTTGAACAAAAGTTTTTGTTTGAATCATGTAATTCATGACAGGCTGGTTTATGTTTTGATTTCCTTTCTTGATATGCCGCACACTTCATCACCTTAAGTCCTAAACTTTTCTGATGACTCAATTGTTCCCAAATCCGGTACTCGGATTAAAGACTTATACTCGAATAGACAAACACCATCCTCGACAATGACTCATACAAAACGTCCCCATCTCTCCACCGCATCTCACAGAAATGCGAAATACGAAAAGCCAAATCCCTTATATGGTTAGTCATCATCCCAAAAATAAATCCATGACGTGACCTATAACCACCATACAGCAACAGCACCACACTCTGGTTAGATTGTTCTCATTTCTCTCGTATCGATCGGCAACCACCATCACCATCGTAGTTGAACCTGACTCTTGGACTAGACTCACATGAAACTATTTTTATCCATTAAACAAGTTGACTATATAGAAGAGCTAAACAAAATGATGTTGCCTCCTCAAATCTAATCCCCGTGACCCATTTGACACTGTGCCACAGTGCCATTGAGAGGGTGTCGGCTGAGCCTCGGAATAAATTAAATGATGCTCTCAGACATGAATGCAAACGATAATGGAGTAGAGTGTGCTCTTCTCCTTCAATTTTTTCCACCCAACTCTTGAGTAGGGGATGAGTTCGTACTCAACTCAATGTGGGCCAGACCGCCCACTCATACTTAACCCATCAAGATAGTTCACTGATAGTGTGGCATATCATCATCATCATCATGTGCGTTGGAAGAACAATAATTCGAGTTTCAAAAATTAAGGCCAAACACTGATGCATTCCAAAGAGCAGCCCTCTTGAATGCAGAAGTAGCACAACGTTGTATCTATTTTATTGTCTGTGGCTGTCATGAAGAACATTTAATTTCGTTCTACTTTTGGAATGATTATGATTTAGATCTAAACAAACCATCAACATCATTATCGTGCCGTGCGTCGTGTGTTAAAACTAATAACGTGAAATCGCATCATTTCAACACCTCAGTAGCTTGCGCTGCGGCCGGAACCTTCTTCCTCACAGTTGCGTGATTTCGGTCCAGGTTTTGTGTGGACTCCATTATGCTCCCCCGACTGTACCTACTGAGAGAATTAATTTTGCAACTATTGTCAGAGCGCTGGCTGCACGCAACTCGAAACGTCCTCACTACTCGTAGAGTCGCGAAATTTGATTCTTCGATTGTGACTCGTAGATACTCGTATATCCACAGCTTCAACATTCACCGCATATCAAACATCTCTGGGCTCGGTCAGTCCATTTGTACGCGTAACCGAGTGAAGGCGGTGGCGGTTTTACATTCAGACAGATTCAGAAACATCAAACTACAGCCAAGTCGCGTAAGACGGGTTAAGTAACTCTCACGGTTTTGCCATAAATGAAGTAATTAAAGTCGCGGTTTGAGTGTTCGTTCGGCCGGTCACTTCTAAGACGGATTACATGTTGTTTATTCGTCAGTTGTCGTTTCTGTTTTGTTTCCCCAGAACGTGAGGTTTCAAGTTACTTTTTTAAGCAAGCGGATTCTTCGGAAAAGCACACTTTAGGAAAGTGTCATAAATAGTTTGTGCTTTGTTGTTTGGTTAGTAGACAAAATAAATATTTTATCTTCCATCGTCTTCGGAGACGAGCTATTGTGTTTTTTGTTTGTGCCATCAAACATCATCCATCTTTCTATGCTGCGGCTGAGGAGTACGTACACATAAAATATTCTGTTGTCGTTTTTGTTGATGTGAGTAACATTTCTTTCTCATATAAAATCAGTACAAGTATCTATGTGAAAACCCTCGAGGTTATAGAATAACCTTACTTCTTCTTGTTGATGGTTTTGTCCTTTGATGTTGTAGTCATATTCATATCCTGATGCCTCAGGGTCTACGATAAAAGAGGCTAACTTCTTCTTGGGTTTGATTGGATTGTGTTTGGTTGTAAAAAGTTGTCTAGTTGAATCTTGAACTTTGAAGGACCTTGTTTACATGATTTTTTTTGTTTTTTATGTTTTTATGGGTTGATGGCATATTGCGCTAGGAATGTTGGTCAGATGTGGGAAATTGAAGTCGTAGTTTGTTAGATTCAA
Organism: Melanostoma mellinum; assembly: GCA_914767635.1. NCBI lineage: Eukaryota > Metazoa > Arthropoda > Insecta > Diptera > Syrphidae > Melanostoma > Melanostoma mellinum. Next base: position 158,075,232 of record OU612058.1, on the reverse strand, counting down.
ATTTGAATTCATATTGTGGAAGGGAAATAAGATTGCTTTGTAATGATAGATAAACATCCGTTGAGGCTTTCTTTATATGCATTGAGTCTTTGAAGATTTGTTCTTGCAAGTTCTGATTTTATTCGTGGAAACACTTGTTTATCCGCTGTTGGTGTTTGCAGTCCGAGACGAATTTAGATTCGATTTCTTGAGCGCATTTTTTTACTGAGTTAAGTGTTCAAGGCTTAATATGTACAAATATTTAAAATATATTAAAAATTAAATATTTTGAAAGTAGTTTTTTTTATACTTCGTTTTACTGGGGACTATGTATGCAATTGCCATGCTCTTGTTTCTTTTTATTTTTGTTGTTTAGAAGTGGGTGATTCATGCAGAGGGAGTTGGAAAATGGCGAGTGTTCATGAGATTTGTCGGATAGGTATGACGTATGACGTATTACCTACTCACGGTGTTTGTTTTTTGTTTTACCCCTGGAAGAATTCATTTATCGATTCCAGTTTTATGAAAAAGAGCGTTGTTTTGTTGCAGAGATGTGTTTTACTTTTCGGTCTCAAGTGCGTCCAATTTGTAGATTAAAATTTCCGTGTTAGCAACAAAAGGTTTTGAACACCATTATTCAGCCCTATCACAGATTCCATCGTAATCGAAAAAAGTCTAAGTTTCCCGATGTGACTATCACATAATACATTCGGAGTGGAACGAATTTCGAAATTTGGAGACTTGGTATCACCAAATCCGATTGGAATGTAAATTCGTCGTCTTAATTATACGAAAGAAGTTGTGTTTGCAAAAAAATGTGAATGATCTTGCACATTTGGCATAAAATAGCTGATCTCGAAAACCAGCATGGCGGTATTTAGTGAGGCAACAACTGGAAATGCTTTCTTCGATTCCATTCGGATTATGTGAACACAAATTTTCGTAGATCCTAACTTAGATTTCCGTGTGGAAGTTTTCTACGATGGAATCTGTGATAGGGATGCTTATGTTTTATAAGAACATTGTGATCTTTTATAAAAACTGATGAGAATTTGGAGACAACGATACAAATTGATTTTGAACAACGATTTATTTAGAAATTACAATGCTTGGAAATGATAGAGTTGGTCAAAGCATTCAACATTCAGGTTGAGCGGGTTAAGTTGAGGCTAGTAAAAACCTGATAAGCCGTTCTATTAAAACGACTGTTGGCTGTTGAACTGTTGATGTTAAATATTTTGAGGGGAGCAGAGCAGCTGGCTATATCGCCAAAGCACTAATTGTGAAAAGTGACGAAGAAGAGAGAGGGGGTTAACTTGAAAGATTATCAGTTGATTCTGCAATTGACCACTTATGAAATTCAATAGTTTTAATTCTCTAGTCTTTTAAGTATATGCTTCAATGTTTGAGGAGCACTTTAAAATTAGCACTCTTATAAATTTAGTCTAGGTCAAAAATGGTGAAGATCTGTATCGCTTTAAGTGATTTGGAGTAACTGGTCATTGCACAGATGCATAAATAGCTGTATATACCACGAAAAAGTACTGACAGCTTTTCGATTTCATTGATACGGGCACCCGCGATGCTTGAAGCTTGAGGTATAATGGCTAGCATGTCTGCCTCTTGATTGTGAGATTCGTGGTGCGAATAACAGAAAGTTTATAACGCTTTTAGCCAGGTGATTGATTACACACTGCCATGAAAAGCGCTCTCTCACATAGCCAATCGTAATCGGCGTAAAATTTTATGTCCTCGAAATGAGTGAGTCCCGCCCTTTTCATCGGCTGCACTTGATATGGCGGAGCGGCAGCTTTAGGCAAAGTATCTACCTTCTATGATATCCCTCTTCTTCTGTAATCTCGATTAGAAATTATTGGCACTGTCCAAAAATTATAGGTCCTTTCCATTCCCTCAAAAAGTATGGTTGTGAGAAATGCACTAGGCTCCGGGGCTCTTTGTCATGTTGCGCCATCCTTTTTTTTCTGTCTGTTACCAATGCAAGAAGACAGGATTTGAAAGATTATTAGCTTTGTTCTGTAATTTTGTTCGACTTCTTTACCTAAATCCTTCATGTTCCTACTGAGATGTCCTTTCTTTCTTTTAGCTTTCCATTGGGAGCTACTGGTTTCATCGATTTTTTAGGTCTAGAAGCCAAAATGATTTATTAAACATTTGCGCTCAATTTATATGTACGCGTGCATGTGTAATCAAATTTTTGCTGGGTTGTACACATCTTTACAACGGATCAGCTTCAGAGATTAAGTTAAGCATTCGGAATGATTCAAGACTGTAATCTCTTTAGATGTAAAAGACCTTTTACGCACTTTCCACAGTGTGAAAGTGTCAAAGCATTTGGATATTGGTTTTAGAGATTCGACCCTCGAACTCTTATGTAACAGGCAGACATGCTTAAAATTACGCCAGGGGTACTGTTATTGTATTTTTTGTTGTAAAAGCAGAGGCTTCGATAGGAAATTTGAGGCCCATTACATTTTTCAAGATAAAATCTAAAACTGTTGAATAATATGGATAAAAACATAAATTGTCAACACTAGTAACAGTCAACGCCACCTTACAGAATCTAATATCTATCTGTCTAAAATCACATTAACCTAAAATCATTTCCTCTAACCAACTTATACTTTACCTTTTCTACATGAATATACTTCTTACTTGTACTTCACTTAGCGTGGTTGTTTTATTTAATCTCTGAACATCTGCTTTCATAACTCTGGTTTTCTACAAAAACAAAAGCAAAACAAAAGAAATATCTCGCTTTGGCAAATAACTTTTTTTTTTTCAAAATTAAAGGTTTGTTATTTTTACTGAATTTCATTAGTATAGAGCTTTTTTGTGGAAAATAAACAATCTTTTGTGTTTTCTTAATATTTTGGTAAAAAAAATTATTCAAATATTTTCTGGCGTCGTCCTTTTTTTTCTAGAGCTGTGCTATGCTTTTCGTTCCAAGGATGTCAAAAAAGCACGTACAACTTTAATCGCTAAGGTAAACCAACAGCCAAAGACTTTCCATAAGAAACTCTAAAGTGAGGAAGAGACTAATGGGAGGATTTACACCTGATAATCCTAGAAATTTCAGCTAAATATTGGGGATCTATGGGTACCCTATGCACCCCTGGCCTTCCTTTCGTGAAAGTTGTTTGTACTCCAGACCAAATATACAAAAGCTGAGTTATAATTTCTCCTTTTTTCAGTGTGCGTTCTTAAATTATCTGAATTTAGCCTATGTGATGTGACTTCCATGCGAGTGAAAATATTGCCTGTCTCCTTATTCCAGCATTTAATTTCATTTGCATGTATTGGATTTAGCAAAGCGTCATTAGACCATATTCTAACGTTTGCCATCTGTTAGAATCTAACAGATGGCATTACGTCGCTTTCTAAAGCGTCATAAGACCATCATGGCTCTATGCCACTTTCCTTTTCTACGCCGAAAGTTTGAAGTCAATTGATTTAAACAGAAATAACTTGTTTAACCATAAATGCGAATTAAAAAAAAAAAAAAAAAAAAACACAAATAAATAAAAAATAGAAAAAAATTCGCTTTCGATATCGATATATGGCCTAATGTCACATGGCGTTGTGTCATGGCACCTTGTTCGGTGCCGGCCGGTACCTGGTGTAGATTAAAGATTTGTGAGTTTGTAGAATTTCCAATAGGAAGTCTGCTATTGCAAAAAATCAAAAATCAGAAAACGCTGATTTTTTACACACGCTCCACACATTCTGTTTCCGGTTATTTGCTGCGGTGCAATTGATTATTTCCAATTTATATATCTAACATCCATAATGAATTAAGCCCTCCCGCATACACTGCAACGTCTTTGAAAACTTGTTTGTCACTGGTCTACAACTCCCAAACTCAAAACTGAGTATTATTCAGCCTTATCGGGAATTCCTTGGGAAATATTTTTCCCAAAAAATGTTTCCCTTACCGGGAACAAGCTCCTACTATCGGGAATTCCCCACGGATTTTTTTTCCCATAGGAACAAGTTTTTTACAAGGAAAAACACAATATTTCCCATGATAAATAAATTTTCCCGATAGGTATTTTTCACTAGAAAATTTATTCCCAATTTCGAAAAGAAGTTCCCGATACCAATTTTTCGATTTTGGAAAAAAAATCCTTGGGAAAAAAAGTTCCCGATAAACCCTAATTGAGTCAACGTGTTCTGACGCCCGAGAGCGTTTGGAATACAATCAAAATGGGTTCGGAAATTTGCTAAAACCACAAAACTTTAAAGTAAATTGAGTAAGTCGGATTTGATCTTCGCTGTTTGGAATGTTAATCTAATGCGACATAAAATTGAAGTATAAAATGTTTTGGCAAAAGTTCGACTGCGAGACCAGTACCTCTCTTCTTTAACAGTTTGTAACGATGATATCTATCGAGAAACGGTGGAAAACGGAACGAAATCCGACTAAATTCCTAGAAATTTGTTCCAGATTCCACCGGTTATAGCTGCATTTTATCGAGTAGATAGTTACAGAAAACAGGCACATTTTTTTTGAGCCAAATTTAATGCAAATATTTTCTTTTTAGTAGAACTTTCAAGGCATTCTGATGTGTTTTGATTTCAGCAGTTTGTTTCCGCATAAGTCGGAGAGTTCTTCTAGATCCTTGAAGTAATGATTTTCTAGGATTCTGCTGGGCATAGAAATAGAAAGTGTGGAGTGTTCTCATGCACTTTTTCACAATCAACGTTACCTCTACCGTTATTGAATTTCCTCGAAAACTAAGAATCTCAGCGAATCACTGTGGTGCCCGTGGCGTAATTGTTAGCGTGTCTGCCTGTTAAGTGAGAGGTCCGAGGTTCGAACTCCGTTTTCTTTTGCGACGACCTGGTGGTTTCTCCCATAGTAATTTCATGCCATGACAAGCGCTTTCTCGATTTGCCGTTTCGAATAGGCAAAAAATTGTAGGTCTTTTCCATTCCCTAACAATGTATGGTTGAGAGAAACTCTATTTATTTATTTATTTTATTCATCTCATCACTGCTATAAATTAGCGCAGATGGTAACCCTGCCTTATCATCTAGTGTTTAGTTTTGCGCTCTTGAATTTTTCTAATTTTTAATAGTATCAATCGTCAAATATACCCCAAAAGTATTCTAAGATCGGTTTAACAAGTGCCCATATCGAGTAAACATTTAATAACACCCAATTCTACTGTGCTAGTGCTAGTACTGAATATTAGTTTAATGTAATAAGTGATAATTTGAATTTTTCATTTAACAGTACCATTAACCTTAACATCAACAGTGCTTTTGAAACTTGCTTTATAGCGTAATTTATTACATTTCCTTACAAGGATCTTGCATAAAATCTCCCCAGTTTTCAAAAAAGGGGTTATAATTCTTTGTGTGTCTTATACTTTGAAAGTTATTCAAGTTTTAAGAAAAAACAGACTGTTTATTACTTGTGATCTCAAAGTTTAAGGGTTGCCAAATCATTTATTTGTGTAAATTTATCTGATTAATATTTTTGTGTAGCTCACGTAAAACGCCAAAGTGACAATGAATGATTCAAATTGTTTAATATGCAAAAAATACACTAACGACATTACGGTTTCTTGTGATGTGTGCCTTCAGCAAGTTCATGCAAAATGCGTCGGATTGAAAGGTAAAGATGCAGATAAGTTTGTTTCTGTAAAAGGGTTTCATTTCTATTGCCAAGAACACGATAAAATTTCAGTGGATAAATTACACTGGAAAATTGTAAAGCTCAAGAAGCTTTTTGCTAGTGCTAATTCAATTTTTAAAGAGTTAGATGTGATTTTTGACTTTGAAACTTCTTGCACTAATGTATTGTCAAATTCATTTAAGAACATTGAATTAGATGCTCTTACCCCGGTTGCAACATCTCAACATCCCCTTATCTTCCTTACCCCGTCACCCCAGCCTCTTCCCTTACAACAACAAATACCGTAAAAATAGAGCATATAAATTGTATCGAAACTCTAACAATAGTTCTGTGTTATATGAAAAATATTGCAGTGTTCAAAAGAGGTTTGATTTTCTAAATAAGTTTTTGTACAAACATCACATATTTTGTATTGAAAGCAAACTCAAAAGCAATGCAAAATGTTTTTGGAATTTCATTAACAGTAAAAAAAAATCAGTGGGCATTCCTAGCACTATGCATTTGTCGGGCATAACTTCATCCGACCTTCCAACAGTTTGCAATTTGTTTGCGCAGTTTTTTAGTTCAGTGTATGTTCCCCTAAATGATGCAACAGTGCTTGATAGAAATGTTTCTTCGAGTTTGATGGATATCGGCTTATTAAATATTTCTATTGATGAAGTGTTAGAAGAGTTGTGTGCATTGAACTTAGATAAGCAACCGGGCATGGATGGTTTTCCTCCCATACTTTTGAAAAATTGTGCACAGGCTATTGCCCTGCCTCTAACTATCATTTTCAATCGTTCACTCAAGGCAGGCTCCTTTTTAGATTGTTGGAAGTGCTCATTTGTTACCCCTATTCACAAGGCTGGATCTAAGAACGAAGTAACGAACTATAGACCAATTTGCAAAATATCAACAATCCCAAAACTGTTTGAAAAAATTATTTATAAAAAACTTGCTACTTCACTAAAAAATTTAATTTCACCATATTAGCACGGTTTTGTTAGCGGTAGATCTACTACCACCAATCTTGCTATTTTTTCTAATTTTGTGCTAAGGTCCCTTGAAAGTGGTTCACAGTGCGACGTAATTTACACAGACTTTTCGAAGGCTTTTGACAAAGTAGATCACGCCGTTCTTATTTGTAAGCTGCGAAAATACGGCTTTCACTCAAATATGTTGGAATGGCTCAGTTCGTATCTAAGTGGTCGAACTCAATATGTTCATATAGACAAGTGCGTATCGCGTGCCATGAATGTAACATCCGGTGTTCCTCAAGGAAGTCATCTGGGGCCATTATTATTTCTGTTACTTGTTAATGATATTCCTAATGTTCTTGTTCAATCCCAATGTCTTATGTATGCTGATGATTTAAAAATTTACTGCACTGTTAATAGCATATATGATTGTTTAAAATTGCAAAAAGACTTATTAAACTTATCAATGTGGTGTGAACAAAACAAATTGCAATTAAATATCTCAAAATGCCAAAGTTTAACTTTCTGTCGTCGTCAGACTTGTGTAAATTTTGCTTACTTTATAGGAAATGTGCCTCTTAGTAAGATTAACGAAAAAAAGATCTCGGAGTTATATTTGACTCGATGCTTACATTTATAAGTCACATAGACTACATCGCAGCGAAAGCTAATTCTATGTTGGGATTTGTTATTCGAAATTCGAAAGATTTTAAAGACCCGTTCACACTTAAATGTTTGTATTTTGCCTATGTAAAATCAATCCCATTTATTCCACACATTCAAACAGACTGGAGCGAATCCAAAAACGTTTCACCAGATATCTACTTGTTCTATCTCTTACGCTGGAATATTGTTAGACCTTCTTACAATGCTCGCTGCCTGCTTTTTGGCCTACAAGACCTAGAAACACGTCGTAAATATTTTGATGTAATGTTTGTAAGAGATGTCTTAAATGATAAAATTGCATGCTCTTTTTTGCTTGATTTGATTGGTATCAATTGTCAATCATATTCGTTTAGATCTAATAATTTATTTTTTGTACCTTATCATAGAACTAACTATGGTTTCAATGAACCTATTGCGCGTTGCTTAAGACAAGCAAACTCAGTATGTCATAATGCAAGTATTGATATTTTGAACTTTTCTTATAGTAGAAATATTTTTAAATCAAATTTGAAATCTATTTTGCACTCTGGTGGTTAATTAGGTATATATATACATGTAAGTTTGTTGCCATCTAACATACAAACTTAGCCACCATTATGACTACATTTGCCACATCTCATACTTTGTTAAAAACTACTTGCCTTATTAATAACTAGTGTAAATGATTTTACTTTTCAATTATTAATATTTTGTTTTGATATATAATTTTTCATTCGCTTTCAATTGTTCAAGAAGTTGGGTTACAGAACCCTAAGCCGACATAATTGTTGATTTAGGTAATTCAAAAATTATTGTTAAATTATTTTATTAATCTATAATTAAATTTTAATAGTTCTGTTCTACATCAACTTGTGTCGTTATTAACCAATTGGACTGATTAAAACCATATAAGTTTCAAGATATAAAAACTGAAACTTACAAATCAACAATTAAGATGGAAGACCTCAAGGTTAAATTCTGTTTGTCTTCCGAAGCTTGGGAAAACAAAACTACGGTTAATGTGAAAACCATTCAAATTTTGGGCCAAGAAGAAATTTTTTCTTTTCCAATTGAGAATCAACCAATCCAAAAGCATATTGAATTGGCGAAACTGTCTATTATCAAAGGAGCAGTGAAGAGCCTAAATACAAGAGGAAAATTTAGAAATATTACCATCACACTAAAGAAAGAGTTGCAAAGTTCATACTTGGATGAAGAAGGTAATGTAGTCTTTTGTGGTTATTATTTAGAGGCAATAAATTTTTCCCCCCAACACACTTCCAATACCCCTTTACCAAATATCGAAAATCCCATCCGGTCTATTTCAAATAATATGATGCTAGAAAAATTTTCAAGTAAAAATCAAAATGCAAAGTCATGGTTAAATTTATTTATGTTCGAATGTGATAGATTAAAAATAAGTGAGGAACAATTGCCCGAAGCTTTAAAAATAAATTTGGAAGGACCTGCTTTAGACTGGTTCTCATCTTTATATAAAACGTGTTCTATGGATAAACCTTGGGATTATTGGAAGACATCTTTCCTAAATACATTTGGAGAGAAATCATGGAGTGAAATTGAGTACGCTTATTCTTTTCGTTGGTTAAATGGTCCATTCTTAGACTTTGCTTTAAAAAAGATAAATCTTCTTATTGATGTCGATCCAGACCTTCCTCCCCGTGCAGTGTCGGGTTAGAATAGCACTGCAGCGCCTCCCCGCTTGTCGTAAAAGGCGACTAAAGGAACAATCATATCTAGACGACGAACATCAAAGTGAGTCTAGCGACACACATACCACCTAAAAACTCTCCCCAAGTATGCATGCAGATCCCGGGGTTTACACGACTGGAGATCACCGGTGTAGTAAAAGGGAAATCAAACTCATTAAATGGAGCATGCATGTGTCGAAAAGGATGAAAGAAAATTTTTTAAAAATTTTGAGCATTATGGAAGTACTTGCGAACATAAGAAGCACTACCCCGCCAGGCAGTTCCATTGCTATGCATGGAGCTGATCCTGGACCGAGCAGCAATGTTCGGGTCAGAGCTATACGGATTCCGGGGGCTAGCAAAGTAATGCGACGAGTTGGACGAAAATTTAGAGTCGCGAGTTGGAACGTTGGAAGTATGACTGGTAGAAGTCTTGAACTCGAAGAGATGATGAGAAGGAGGCGAGTGGACATCTTGTGTGTTCAGGAAACGAAATGGCGAAACACAGCAAACAAAGCCCGTTTCTTAGATGCAAAGACCAAGGCTTACAAGATGTTCTACTATGGAACGGAACAAGGTAGGAACGGAGTCGGTATCATCCTTGACCAAAGTTTATGTAACAGCGTGTTGACCATTTTGAAGTCCAGTGACCGTTTGATGTCTCTTAAATTGGTGATGGAAGGAAAGGTCTGGAATATAATCAGTGCATATGCTCCCCAAATAGGGTGTGAGCAGGAGGAAAAAGATGCATTCTGGCTTGATTTTCATAACCTACTTAAGAACATCCCAAAAGAAGAGTATTTGTTTGTTGGAGGAGATTTGAATGGACATGTCGGGAAGACAAACGAGGATTATGAAGACTGCCATGGAGGTTTGGGATTCGGCACCAGGAACACTCCTGGTGAAGATATTCTAAGTATGTGCAAGTCATACGGTCTAATCGTACTAAATACCATGTTCATCAAACAAGACCGACACCTTATCACTTACAGCAGTGGAGGAAATGAAACCCAGATTGATTACCATTTGGTAACCAATTACATGAAATCTCGGGTGAAAGACTGCAAAGTGATACTAGGAGAAGCTGCCGCTCAACAACACCGTCTTCTTTTAACAGAATTTTTTACGGATGCGGTAAAGGAAGTCAAACAAACAAAGGCTCCTAGGAGAATCAAGTGGTACAATCTGGAGAAAACCAAAGGACAGCAATTCATTTCGTATATGCAAAGTCAGCTGTGTAATACCATCGACGCAGTTTCAAATGCAATCACGGCACAAAATATGTGGGATCGCCTACAACGAACCTGCTTAGAGAGAGCCAAATCACTGTTAGGAGTCTCAAAAGGACACTACCAACAAGCTAAAGAAACCTGGTGGTGGGATGATGAAGCTAAAGCAGTGATTAGAAAGAAGAAAGCAGCTTTCCAAGCTTGGTCGAAGTGCCCCTCAAGAAATACAAATGAAAAAGCGCGTTTCAAAATGGAATACAAGAGCTGCAGAAAAGAAGCGAAGAAAAAGTGCGCCCAACTTCAAGCAAAAAGCACGGATGGCCTGTATCGAGAGCTGGAAGAGATTTCTGCCCCAGCTGCTGAAGCAAATCAGGCAATCCAAGAGCTAAGACAAAGCAACTTGAATAAGGGAGCAACCATTTTCAAAATAGCCGCTCAGAGAAGGAGAAATGCGCAGGAGATTCGTTCGCCGAAGTTCATCAATGATGCTCAAGGAGTGCTACTTGTGGATGACGACAAAATTCTTCACAGGTGGCGACAGTATTGTGATGATCTTTTGAATGAACAGTTTCCTCGGCGCCACTTTCCAACAGCTGCACCTAACTTTACGGAAGTATCCGACGTCACAGTCGAAGAAGTTAGGGAGGCAGTTAAGAACTCCAAAAAAGGCAAAGCGATTGGGCCAGACGAGGTACCATATGAGTTTTGGAAAAATATGGGAGACATCGGGTTAAGATGGCTCACGATTCTCATCTCCAAACTTGTAAGAGGTGACAGTTTGCCTAATCAATGGAGGGAAAGTTTTCTTCTTCCAATGTACAAGGGAAAGGGAGATACCAGAAGCTGTGACAACTATCGTTCGATCAAGTTGATGTCCCACACTATGAAGATCGTTGAGCGGGAAGATAATAAGGCTGTCTGATGACCAATGCGGGTTTGTCGCGGGTAAGTCAACTACAGACGCAATCCAAAGCATAAGGATCATTATGGAAAAACACCGAGATGCCTTAGAGGATTTGCATATTGTGTTGGTTGACTTCGAAAAGGCATTCGATCGACAACCACGAGATCTGATATGGGTGGCCCTCAGACACCGAGGAGTTCCTGAAGCCTATGTGCGAATAATTATGGACATGTACGAGGGAGCAGTTACAAAAGTGAGATGCCCAGCTGGAGTCACCGAAGAATTCCAAATAACAGTAGGTGTACATCAGGGAAGTGTCTTGAGTCCACTGCTCTTTATTGCTGTTCTGGATTATTTGCTCGAAGGAAAAGTAACGGACAATAAAGTACAACAATTATTCTTTGCTGACGATGGAGCCATCATAAGCGAGGATCCTACATCCCTGCAACGAGCACTTGACGTTTGGATTGATGTTCTGGAAGGAAATGGGTACCGTATTAGCGCTAAAAAGACTGAATACCTGTGCTGCCCTTTTTCTGATCCAGACAAGCCTATTCCAGACATTTATTTGAATGGAAATGTGCTTCACAAGTGTGAAAAGTTTAAATATCTGGGATCTATGATCAATAGTGAAGCATCTTGTGATGACGACATCAATCATCGAGTAAGCGTAGGGTGGATGAAGTGGCGAGAAAACTCCGCTATCTTCTGTGATCGAAAAATGCCCCCTAAGCTGAAGGGAAGACTCTACACAGCAGTTGTCCGTCCAGCTCTGACATACGGTTCACAATGTTGGACAATGTACAAAAAGTATGAGAGCAAATTGACGGCAGCCGAAATGAAGATGCTTCGGATGACAGCAGGAGTAACAAAGCTTGATCGAATTAAAAGTACTAAGATCCGTGGAAGCCTTCATGTCAAAAGTACCATCTTGGACAAAATTCAGCACGACCGGCTCAGTTGGTATTGTCATGTTCAAAGGAGAGATCCGCAGAACCCCGTCAAAAAGGCAATATCGTACAACGTTTCAACAAATTCGCGACGAAAAAGAAAAGGCAGGCCAAAACACTCCTGGTACAAGCAAATGCAAAAACAGCAGCATTTGGTTGGCCTCAGACATGGAACAATCCAAAACCGGGAGGCTTGCCGACGATTTCTGAGGTCAACGCGGCGTACCCCACAGGCGGATCACTAGTGTGAAGCAGCAAAGTGGGAGAGTTGTGATCGCTTCAAGATCACTACTCGTAACGCCGAAAATGAAGAAGAAGAAGAAGAAGATGTCGATCCAGACCTGAGCATAAGTTCTCAAATCAATTTTATTATCTTAGCTTTACCGAAGTTTGTAAGATCGCGTTTAAATAAGAAAGAATTAGTAACGATCGAACATCTTATGTCTACCTTGCGACAGCTCGATCCTATATCAAACAATAATACGCATACGAGCAAATATGAATTTGAAATAAATAAACAAAAGCGAAACTTCGTACCATGTCAAATCTGTGAGAAAGCTGGCTACGCGAATAGATTTCATTCAGAAACTAAGTGCAGAAACAAAGTTAGACCTGCTAATATAAGATTCTCAGAATTAAAAAAACTGAATTATATCCCGCTTATAAAACTTAATGTTATAATCAATAATGAAATTGCAATTGCGCTTTATGATTCCGGAGCCAATGTGTCATTAATAAATTACAAGTTTTTTAAGAAATTACAATTGATTAACAATGTAAGCGGGATTCAAACGATAAAAACAATGAGTGGTCTCACAGATGCGCTTGGTGAAGTAACGGTATCTTTGAAAATACTTAATATACAAAAACAATTTTCATTTTTGATTATGAAAAGTGATTTATTTGAAGAAGATTTGATAATCGGGCTGAATTGCATTAAAGAGTTTCGATTATGTCAAAATGAAAACTTAGAAATTACTCAAAGTTGCAGTCCTATGCTTGAAAATGAAAATTTTGAATGCAATCAGAGCTTGATTTTACCTATTGAAAATAATAATAATGTTTTGAATGATCTTTTAAAAAAATATGATAGTGTTTTTGCTAAAGAAAAATTTGATATCGGTACTGTTAAAAATTTTGAAGCAACGATAAGATTAACAGAAAATAAATATGTATCTAGAAAACCATACAAATGTTCCATTCCGGACAAAATAGAAATCGAAACTCAAATAAAAAAATTATTGAAAGCAGGACTTATTGAAGAGTCATATAGCCCATATGCTTCCCCTGTTACTTTAGTTTATAAGAAGGAAGAGGGAAAAAAATCACGGTTGTGTATTGACTATCGTGAGTTAAATAAAATAGTGGTCCCCGAAGGTCAACCATTCCCTCGAATAGATGATCTTGTTGTTCGTGTAGGAAAGTGTGTTTACTTTTCCAAACTAGACATCAATTCAGCCTTCTGGTCTATTCCTTTGCGGGTTAAAGATAAATACAAAACTGCTTTTGTGACACACCATGGACACTGGCAATGGGCATGCTTACCTTTCGGCCTAAAATCAGCTCCTGCTATATTTCAAAGAATTTTATCAAGTATAATAAGAAATAACAACCTGGATTCTTTTGCTATAAATTATATAGATGATATATTGATTTTTTCGAATAACTATTCTGATCATTTGCAACACATCAAAAGAACATTACAGGTTTTACAAGAGCAAGGTTTAAAATTAAATACAAATAAATGTTGTTTTGCACAAAGAGAAGTTACTTATTTAGGACATCGAATATCAAATAATAGCATTAAGCCGATTAATGATAATTTAATAGCTTTAAAGGATTTCCCTGAACCAAAAACCAGAAAAAATATAAGACAGTTTCTGGGCAAAGTGAATTTTTATTTAAAATACATTCCTAGGTCAGCAATGACTTTAGAACCTTTACATAACCTCTTACGAAAAAATGTAAAATTTGTATGGTCAGATGAATGTAAAAAAAGTTTTGAAGAAGTTAAAGAATATTTATGCACAACGCCTGTCTTAGCAATATTCGACCCAAATAAACCAATATATATCTATACGGATGCTAGCATAGAAGGTGTTAATAAACCAATATATATCTATACGGATGCTAGCATAGAAGGTGTTGGTGCAATTTTAAAACAACCTCAAGAAGATGAATCTGTTAAGCCGGTATTTTATTTCTCACGAAAACTTAATAAATCTCAGAAAACAAAAAGGGCAATATATATTGAATGCTTAGCAATAAAAGAAGCAATATTGTACTGGCAATATTATTTAATAGGCCAAAGATTCAAAATTTTTACTGATCATGAACCATTGCGAAATTTTAATATAAAGAACTGCAAAGACATAGAATTACTACACATTTTAAATTTCATCTCACAATTTGAATTCGAAATTCAATATAATCCAGGTATAAACAATACAGAAGCTGATTGTCTTTCGAGAAATCCAGTCCTTTCCGAAGAAAATGATAATTATAAATCACAAATAAAAATAGTGAATTATTTAACAGTACAAGACATACAAGAAAATCAAAAACAGTTAAAATTTGATAAATACTGTAAAATAAAAAATAAAATTATATACAGAACTTTAAATAAAAGAGAGAAAGTATGGTTAACAGAGGACTATGGTATCACATTACTCAAGAAAATACATGATTCGCATGGTCATATTGGTGTTAAGCAAATGATATTAACAATTACACCAACATTTTATTTCAAAAATATGCACAAACACATAAAAATCATTTGTAAAACTTGCGAAACATGTATAAAAAATAAAACAAGAGTTGGTAACTTTAAAGCTCCATTATCGCAGTTAGGTCCAGCATCGGTTCCATTAGAGATAGTATCATTAGATACAATAGGAGGTTTCACCGGAAATAGATCCCCAAAAAAGTATTTGCATTTGATGGTAGATCAATTTACACGTTTCGCATTTATTTCTACGTCGAAAACTCAGTCAGCGAGAGATTTTATAAATCTTGTTAAGTCAACTGAGAAAAAAGGCGACATTAAAACGATTTTTACTGATCAATATCCCGGTATTAATTCCTCGGAATTCAAAAATTATTTAAAGCACAAAAACATAAATCTGATTTTCACAGCAATAGACTGTGCATTTTCTAATGGACAGAATGAGCGAACCAACCAAACTTTAGTAAATAGAATTCGTTGCAAGATATATGAAAATAAAAATAAGCCCTGGTCAGTGATTGCTGAACAGTGTATTTCCGATTATAATAATACCATTCATACTTCAACGGGTTTCTCTCCCAATTATTTGTTAACAGGTAAGGATGACTCAATTATCCCAACGGAATTAAATAAAAATACGCTGGAAAACTTAAATTTTAATAGATCTGTAGCAATACAAAATTCTAACAGATCGCATAATATAAACAAAAAGTATTATGACAAACACACTAAAGACATTGAATATAAAGAAAATGATTTAGTTTATATTCAAACTGGTAGCAAACTGAATAGAAATAAATTAGATCCTGTTCGAATTGGTCCTTTCAAGATTAAGAAAAAGATATCCAACTCCATTTACGAGATTGACTTTGGCAGAAAAAAGAGAGACTTGAACATTTTTCATAAAAGCAAGATGATTCCTTATTCTTCTTATCCATACGAATTCTCTCGGGGAGGGGGGATGTAAGTTTGTTGCCATCTAACATACAAACTTAGCCACCATTATGACTACATTTGCCACATCTCATACTTTGTTAAAAACTACTTGCCTTATTAATAACTAGTGTAAATGATTTTACTTTTCAATTATTAATATTTTGTTTTGATATATAATTTTTCATTCGCTTTCAATTGTTCAAGAAGTTGGGTTACAGAACCCTAAGCCGACATAATTGTTGATTTAGGTAATTCAAAAATTATTGTTAAATTATTTTATTAATCTATAATTAAATTTTAATAGTTCTGTTCTACATCAACTTGTGTCGTTATTAACCAATTGGACTGATTAAAACCATATAAGTTTCAAGATATAAAAACTGAAACTTACATACATTATCCATGTTTTGTATTGAATAGTCTGTAAGAATTTTGTAATTCTGATTGTAAAAAAAAAAAAAAATTATTCCCTCTCATGTCAATAATTTGAGTATAACGCATTTAAAAGTTAGTGAACTATTTGGTGTAAACGTGATCTGAATATTCTCGACTATAAAATTACGTATTTAGCTTCGCATTTAAGTTTTGATATTGTTTTTTAATCTACAAACGATAGTTAGTTAATGTCAAACCCTTTTCAAAGCATCACCATTTATTATTCCATGTTTATGTTTTAGTGCGGAACATACACCAATCCTACGCTACAGAAGCACCCATTTCTTCTGTTGTGGTCTATTTACGCCTTCTAAGGCAATAGGTATGGGATGGTTAGTTTCTTTGGATAATGTCTATTTTTATTTGAAAAACCTACGCATTTCGTGTTTCATTGACTTGTAACTGTTTATGTTCTTTCCACAAAAATCACATTCACTCTTATTAAAGTCTGTCAAACAAAGGTAAGTCCCAGACATTTTTTTATCTCAACAATGAGATTCATCTAAACCTAAACTATTGAATTAGTTCTCTGTTATGTAAATGAAGTAAACATTTTGTTAGCCTTTGACACACGATAGGTACGTACGCCTTTACCTACGAATGTGTCTACAAAAATTGGAACCATAAATTTACACAAGACCAAGAAAGTAATTCTATTGTTCGTTTAGTTGGGTTGTAGTAGCACATTTTTCCGGCACATGTACCTACCAGCAAATGGTTTGGTTCTATTGTCGAGTTATAATTAAACACCTGCGCCGGAAATTGGTTTTTCCTTTTGCAAGGCACTAAGTAGCCTTCATCGTTGTGGCTTTTTTTGGCAGAATAGCTTTTGGCATGGCATAGGATGGGAAAATCATTTCGAAGCCATTTTGTTCTTGACACAAAAGTTTTGATTGAATTGGCAAAGTTTTCAAATAATCGAAAGCATTATTTGTGTTTGTTAAGGGTTTCCGCCAGATAAGAGCTGCAATCTGAATTTCGCTAATATTTACAGAAGAAATCTCAGGGCATTGAATTGTCTGCGGTGGCGGCGTATATTTTTGTGTGTACTTTTGTCATTTTTTAGTGTTGTTCGTTTAGCCACTATACTTAGTATTTTATCACATCTTCCATATGCTAAAACCCATCAATCAATTGATTGCTTCATGAGACCACGACCAAGACCAGGAGACCAAAGTTGATACAATCTGACGCATATGCCAGAAATAAACTTCAAACTCCACAGAAGCACATCAGCGTAACTTGTTGTGAGAAAAAAAAAAGAAATGCTAAGTTCATTCTTTTTGGAATGACTTAATGCACAGCCGCGCACCCACTAAAAATCAAGTTGTGATCATCGGAGAGATAACAGATCATAAAGCGTTGCTTGAGGCTTTATTTACCCATAAAATAAAAATTCTACACTCTTCGTGTGATTGCGTAATTTTAAACTACATGCTTGTAGATACATTTACATTTTTTAACATGTGGAGAATCAGTACGGCCGCCTTGTGGCGTCAATGACGACGGCGACTGCGGTATTTTGTTTTATTACAGAGCTCCTCTCAACGTTGAATACCTGAAAGGCAATTAAACTGTTGATGGTGTTTTTTTTTGTTTTTTTTTTTATTAAAAACCAAACTATACAAATTGATTATGAAAACATCCAACAGATAGATTTGTATCTATGATCGCATATTGAATTCCATGAGCGCGCGCGCTGGACCCCATGGAAACTAATGATTGGGACACGAGATTCGATGATTGCCACTAATTGAATGGGTTCACTCTCGGTCTTGAAGACAACGAAGTCGCGCTCACTGAGTCAGTGAGCCACTTCGACAGGCACTTGGTCGCATAAGTCATATTACTCTTGATACCAATCGTTCAAATTGACAACAAACGTAGTCTTTTATATAGGGCTATTAAAACGGGTGCAGTGCATGTGCACCACGTCTACGACGACGATGATGATGATGATGGAATTTCTTTAATAATTATTTCAAGATAAAAGTGAATGTTGTTCAATTAAATCACGTTTGTCATGTCTCATCGTCGGTCGCAATGTAAATTGTAAAAAGAGATCAACATCAACATCTTTGAGAGCGTATAGAGAACTTTCTGCGGGTGTGTTCGATCGTTGTGCCATTATCAGCGCGAATGACTTTTTATAATGTCGATGGCAGGTTTGAATTGAGTTTTCAATTAATCGAGAAAACATAGCAAAGCTGTGCAATTAATTAGGTAACGAGCAGCTGAAATTTCTCTGGGGGAAACTTAAGTGAAAATAAAGGTGTTGCAGCGTTGTGTAGAAGAAACACGTCTGTCCGGACGTTTATGGCCAGCTGTCTCAGGCATAGATGGATCGTACGGGTATAGAGTTGCAGAGTGTTGGACCAGATTTTTAATCTTTTCCAATTAACACATAGTTTACTTGGAAAACTCATAGATAGTTGCAGACATCTTGTTAAGTTCACGGCATAGTAATTGTTTCCTTCCTGGCATTAGTATGTATATGTAGTTTTAGTTGGTTGCTTAGAGGCAATGTGTTGATGGTGTAAATAATAGAAAGTCGGTCAGTAAATTGATTTTTCTTGGGAAATAGGTACTCGTATGTGTCTTTATGAGGTCGGTAGGAATTTTATACTGAGCTTTTCTCTGACAATGTTGACGTAAGGCAACACAGTCTAACCAATATGATGTTGCAGTTCACTGACTACCTAACAGGACATGGCTTCTAATAAGGAGTTGCAACTCGCAACCTCCTTTTGTTCCTTTTTATTTTCCGTTCAAATCAAATTTGTCAGCAACTCTTTATAATTCTTTTATTCTTAGTAAACAAACTGATTGTTAATAATTTTGCCCTCTCCTTTATTTCTAGGTAAGCGATTGGATTCATCAAAAACGAATTTCTTCATTTCAACTGCATTTCGATTGAGGTGAGTTGTGTAAACTTAATTGGAAATTGAATTCGAAGCTATAAATTTTCGTATAAACGAGAAAAGTAATAAGCACGTATCAAATAACAATTCAAACACCCAAAAGAAATTCTTGGCAGTAAATCTTTGATTCACACATTGGCTGGCCTTCGTGGTTTTTCGGAAAGGGAAATTAAATTCCAATCATGGATGAGCGCGTGGCTACGTGTGGAGTTAAATCTTTTTCTGTCTTCGAGCGTGTTAGCGGTAGTAAACTAATAAAGAGCCAATAACATGACTTTAATCCCTTGTAAGTTCCTGATTAATAAGTGATTAGGTATTCATTTTTAGTTTTCGATTGCAATGGAGATTTGTGGAAAAGAGTTTAAAATATGGAGTGGATTAAATTATTGGTTATTTTCCTTTTTTTAACACTAAGCGAGATATTAGGTTTACCATGATAGCGATAGTTAGTTAGCTATTACATGATTGTGGTTAGTTTTCTGTATACTGTGAGTATACTTATACTAACTTATTATACTACTTATACCTATACTACTTGCCTTCGGGATCAAGCGGTACAGATTTTCGTCAACTTCTGTAAGTGTTATTATGTCTGAAAAGTCGAAAGTCTGCTCTTCAGTCTGCGTATTCGTAGGAGCCATCACAAGGATCAGTAGAAGTAGATGTAAGTCAGTTTTGTGGGCCTGCAATTAGGACACGCCTTTTTAGCAGTGATGCGTAAAGTATCGTTTTATTTTCTAAAAATTATTGCTACCTTATTCCTTTTATCAGAAACATTGGCTGAATTACGAAATGGGTACGAATTTACATCACTATCAGACCAGTTGTAATTTGTAAATAGCTGATGTTTTGCCGGTAAGGTAGTGTTCAGAACCTTACAAAAAAGTAGAAATATAAAGCCGGAGTTTATTTAGTTTTTCACTCATATTTTCTAAAAGCAAAGACAAACAATTTAAAGACTATTAAAAAGCAAAAACCGCTTCTCGAAATAGTGGTAAGCGTGGCGTGATTTTAAGCATGTCTGTCTGTTAACCGGAAGGTTAGCAGTTCGAATCCCAGAAGAAGCAAAAATGTTTTTTCACGGGTATCGACTTTTGCGAGAAATCTCCAAGTCGTCCAATAGTAAATTCATTTCCATGAAAAGCGTTTTCTCGATTAGCCATTCGGAATCGGCAGGAAATTGTAGGTCCCCTTCATTCCCTCACAAAGGCAATGGTTGTAAGAAATGCGCTTGGCCACAAGGCTCTTCGCTCTGTTGCGCCATCGTATTTATTTTTATTAAGTTTAGTTTCTCGAAATTCCATTAATGAACCACGAATGAAAAAGTGTAAACATTGGCGCCTGAGGATTGAGGTGACGCTGAATAATGTTCTGAAAGTATTTACATTGTTAGTTTTTTTTTTTTGAGTTTTTATTTACTTTTTAACTGTCTCTACAAATGGAGTCAAAAAACACATTGCCAATGGCAGAAACAAAGTAGACGCTCTCAAGATACAGTGCGGCTTTCAAATTGAAAAATTGAATGCAGATACCGAAAACAGCAAAAAAAGCCATGAAAAGTCAGCAGCAGCAAAATCCGAAGAAAAGCTCCCAATTTTGTTGCTCGCCTCTAGTTTCACTCTATCAATGACAAGTAAGGGTAAAATTAAAAAGTGGAAGTAGGGAAAAAATATGTTACAATGAATGGTCTTAAGGACAAAACGGATTCGCTGAAAATACTTCTAAAAAGAAATAAAAAATACAAAAATACACTTGCAAAGACAAATGCATTTGAAGTTGTAAATAAATCGAGGTCGGGATATGGGATGAGATATTATGTCTTGTGTCTACGAAAGTTTAGTTTTGACGCAACCGATAGTTGCAACTTTTTATGTTATGATTAAAGAATTTAAGAATAGAGAGAAAAATATCGTCACATCACAACCGTATGTCAGGTGTTATGGCTTGGGGAGCTGTTATTTAATTTCTTAACTATTGTTAAATTCAATTTTGCACAAAACGTAAATGGTAGCAAGTAATAGCATTTATTGCCCTTTCCTAGTTATTTTGAATGGAAAGATCTGCACATACCTACTGGAACCATAATTCCTTAAACTCTACAACGTTCCTTGAATTTTCGAGGAAGCTAAGAACTTGATTCATTCGGAATTCGCCTCTAGCCTTAATTTCATCTTTTAATAGTACCATTTTTTAATCTTTGTTGAAGTATGTACTCGTGTTAATTGCACTGTCACATGTTAAGTCTCGTCAACGGATGGACATCATCCTTACCCAATTTCTGATCCCAAAGCTTAGCTTCGCTAAGAACCACAGATTTTCCACATTTATTAAGAATACTTTTACCGAAAGCACTACTTTTGATTCCAGTGTAATGTGAAAAGAAAACCTGTCCTTTTTTTACTTGCGATTATATGTAGGTACTATGGGCATGTTTTGCAATCGTACAGAAAAATTTTTTTGAGATGACAATGAAACATGACATTACGATGATAGAGAATTCGAAAAAGTTGGTCCTGCGATCCTGTCTGTCTGTCTGTCTGTGTGTGTGTCTGTCTGTCTGTCCGTATATGGATCTACAGACTGAACCGATGGACCAATTTTCTTCAAAATCTGCAGTTAAGGTCTTTGGGGAAGCCTACAGAGGAGTTTTTGGTATTGAGTCTCTAGGTCTTGAAATGACGGTACCTGCCATACAACCGATATGATAATACTTATTTTTTTCGAAGACGGCTCCAACGATTTCGATAAAATTTTGTGTGAAGAATTCATTTTAAATTGTCTTCTTGTACTTCTCAAAGTACCCCTTTTTTAAACCGACTTTGTCGTTAATGGCAGACACGATTTTGACGATATTTTGTATTTTAGAAGTCGTAGCTATCTTAAGAAAGATTACATAACAATATTTGAAAAATCGTAATTTCGGAAGTTTTTACAGATTTAAAAAAAAACTTTTGATTTTTTGAAATAATTTTAAAATTAAACTTTCGATTTTTTTCAAATTTTTTGTCTAAACAACTTCTAGCATACTTTTAAAAAACCATTTGTTAAAAAAAGTGAAAAATAAAAAACTATTTTTGAGAAAAAAAAACTGGTACGACGATTTGGATTAAATTTTCAGAGTTAATATGTATTAGTAACTGCAAAAAGAATGGCGTTTTTAGATTTTCGTTTGAATTCTTTGGAATATTAATTTTTTTTTTATTATTTTGCGCGATTTAATTCAATTTTCATAATTAATGTGTAGTTTGTAACCCTGTTTCACCGAATGTATTATGAAGAGCGAATATCAAAACCTTTTACTCTACCTTAAGATTTCGATATCGTATTGAGCAGACAATCGCAAGTTTGTGCGACCCGACCCAGTCGTGCCCATTTTTTTAAGTGGAGCAGTTTAGTACTCTTCATTTAAAAATAGTTTGTTGAGTCAAACTTCCATATACATATGAGGCAAAATGTTGATTGTCAAATATAATTCCCATAACACCATTGTGTTCCAATAATTCCATTACAACTTGACGTTGCAAAAAATGATGATATTGATTTAACCTGGACCCTCTATTGGTTGCAAAACTTATTTTGTGTGCTAACTATCAATGAACAGGAAGCAGGCGTTTCAGCAAACATTTAAGTGTCTTTTACGAATTTAAAAACTTTAATTTTTAGTAGCTGAGCATCAGCTTTTTCAATAAAGTCGATAAAAATGGCGATCTCGCTAATAGTAGAGTGCTTTGATTGTACTGAGTTTAAAAACAGAATTAGTTGAGTTGTTTAGGACTTGTGTCCAAATAAAGGTTAAACAACTTCATTATAAATTTCGATCATATGAGTTTTTCTGTCGAGCAACGAAGTTCGTTTTAAAGCATTTTTTTTAACTGAAACTAAAACGTCAGAAACACTCGTTATGCTGATATTTCGTCGTTTGTTGCTTTGGGAGATCATATGGAGACTGGCTTGATAGTTTATAATTCAGAAACCAGCAGAAAAGTCTTTCGTAGAGAAGTTAAGTTTATATACTCATTGATGTATTCTTCGTCGAATTTCTGTGGTATTTTTCAGGATCCTACAAATTCACTTTTTAAAAATGGCTTTTAATCAGGAATCGATACATTGACGTCGAAAAGCAATTTTATTTTCGTCTTGAAAAACATTTGTGAATCTCGATTAGAAGGCAAGATTTGCAACGCACTTTAACGCGCATGAACACAAAACTTTTGCCGTACACCAGTTTAGAGTTTGTAATGAGGAAAGAGTTTGTGAATCATAAATTACAAAGTAATGGCATTTATTAACCGTTTCCTTATATAAGGAACAGGTGAAAAGTGACTGTCAAATGGCACCTACAGAAAGAAAGAAAAATTGTGTGCGGCGTTCAAACACGGCAGAAGTAGAGCTTCAGAAAAGACAAGACGACTACGAAAGAATGAACCAAAAAAATAGACGAAAATTATAAGAAATATTTGTATTCTACCTTATTTTTTAAAATTATTTTTGTTTTTTTTTTGTGTGTGTCGCTTTTTTGTTTCATCGTTGTAGATATATCCACTATCCTACTAGGTATGGCGCATATCTATAGAAAATACTTAGAAGACGATAATGGGATACTGCGGTGCATCGCACAAAGAAGAGATCGAGAAAATAAAATAATATTTAATGTATATTATGTTTTATCTCATGTATTCACTGACTTTATCCTCTACGTTAATGTGATTCTTTCTTTATGACGCTTTTTGATTTGATCGAATTTCAAAAAGATGGCGGTCAAGAACATAGAATTACAGTGATGGTCCAGTATAACGAACGATAGTCCAGAGTCAATTCGTTATATCGAAACTTCGTTGTATCGAAACCTTTTTATCATAAAAATCTTTAGGTAAATGGACTCAATTTGTACTTAAATTAAAAAAAAAAAAAAATCGTTAATATGAATTTGTTTTTTCGGGTGTTGAATTTTATTGTTGAATGCCTCTTCCCGTACACTTCTTAGAACTAGGACTTTAGAGTTTTCAGTGCCATTTTGTCCGAAATTCGTTATTTGTTCGAAATATGGAATACCTAATGGACTTGAAAAAAGTGTTCGTAATATCGGCATTCGTTATACCACCAATGTTTGTGTAATTCTCCTATAGATTTTATACTTTTCGTTTATGTGGTTGTTTCTCGATAAAGTGAAGCATTTTCAGTTTCAAATCATAACGATTCTAAAGAATTTTCACTTCAGAAATCACTTTCTGATCAAAATGAAGCTAAAATAGCTTGAGACTTGAAGAAGCTAAATGCCTTAATTTTTTTACTCAAAATTTTATGTCATCGTTCCTTATGCAAAAATTACTTTACAGTTTAATTAAGGACTAAAACGATAACGAGTTATTGACTCAATCTGCATTCGAGAAGATAGCAAGTAACAATTTACTGTGTACTTGTATCAAGCTGACCTGTGTATAGAATCTTTCAATCCTCAAAGTGATTACCTTATATTTCTTACAGAAATATCACAAGTCTCCCGCATTATAAACCATAACAAAGCAACTGTCCATTACTTTAGATTGCATTGCAACATTGTATACAGTTCATGTAAATGCATTTGCTCTATGCAGCAGATGACTTTTATATGAGTAGTTATGGTTTATTCAGAACGACAAATGTTCAACTATACCCATACGCCAAGCAGGAAACCTGAAATGTTACGCATTAGTTCCGGAAAGTCAAATCAATGGGTATTTTAATGAACTTCCTCCTAGCACCACTTCTAACCAACACAACTAAGTGTGATTCACTTTTACTCCAAAGAAATATAAATCTTTACCGAGAATACTTCACTTCTGCAGCCCTGCTGATATCCAGACACACACATTGCCACAAGTGCCCCTAACAGCAGGCGGGAAGTGATTCAGTTATTAATAATAATATGCTTCGCTCGCACATCTGATTTTGCTGTTGTATTTTTGGGTCAAAACCTCTCAAAGACACAAGAACGTCCAAAGCATATTCTGTTTTTGAAGATAGTCCATTAATGACAGTAATCCGCAATTGGTTCGAAATTCAACTCGATATCCGCAATTTAAAAACCCCTTGCAATGTGGTCTTGGCATAGAAGAAGTTGTTAAACTTTTATAGTGTCGACCGAAGCAATGTGTGTGATAAATGGAATTGCTCCACAAACTTTGGAGTGAAATCATTATGCGCAGCATCTTCCCTTCAAGGTGTACGATATTTCTTAAATTTATCGCTACGAATTCAAATTTAATGATAATTTTTGTTTAGGCTTAATCTGGTACGTTAATCTTTTTGGGATAAATAACAAACTTGTCTAGCTTAAGTGCCCCCATGTTATTGAAGACCAGTTTTTGTCTTTCTTTCTCTGATTACGATAGGTTTTGGTTATCGAGTGATGTGATTTATTCAAATTTAGCTGCATTTTGCCACTAATGGAAAATAACGGTGATACAAGTTTTTTTTGAAAGATATACTTCCATATGATGAGCTGGTATAGCCGATAACACTTTGTCAAGACAAGATATGTTTGTCATTAAATGAAGAACCGCAAGTAGGAATCGATTGTGGGAACTAGTTTATTGAAATATTGATTAGTATTTGGCATACCAATTAACCAATTTAAAATTAAATTAGTACTGTCATACTATTGGGTGTGATCTGATCGTGATGCGTTGCGTGAAAAGTGTTGTAATTAAATGCATAGCAATTAAGTTGTCTTCCATTCATTTAATTAAGGATTGATGATCGATTGCGATAGCTTCCCACGATGGACTTTGAATGGATATATTAACTGGGCGCAGCGCACGTGAAGCCCCAAGACGAGATTATTAAACGCGATGTGTGAACGATTTGAATGCAAATCCAGAGATGTTTTTGTTTTGGTATCGACTAATGCAGTTTTAATTTGAGAAGGCGTAGATAAACAACTGATATTTAGATAATTTTTTGTTTTTCTCTTAATACGGAATGTTTTTCTCAAGGTTCATTTCAATATTGAATCATATTTGTTGTTGTTTTTAAAAATCGCTTGATTATGTTGACGTCACAATTACGATACGCCACTAATCTGCTACGCTCTTTTTTTTCAATGTAGTTTAGTTTAGTTTGTTCATCACACAAAGTTACAATACTTAAGTGATTGACTAGATACATAATAAATCTTAAACACTACCTTGCTGGTGGTTATTTAAAATTAACAATTAGTTTGTTTTCAATAAAAATCTACTGAGATTGAAATTATATTGCAAACAGCATTCGCTTCTCTGGCGTAGCGTGATGGTTAGCATGTCCACCTGCTAACCCAGAGGTTCGAGGTTCGAGGTTCGAATCCCAGCAGAGGCAAAAATGTTTTTCCACGGGTTTCGCCTTTCGCGGGGAATTGGCAAGTCCTCCGTTAGTAAATTCATTGCCATGAAAAGCGCTTTCTCGATTAGCCGTTTGGAGCCGGCAGAAAATTGTAGGTCCCCTCCATTCCTTCACAAGGCATGGTTGTGGGAAATGCGCTAGGCCCAGAGGCTCCTCGCTCTGTTGCGCCACTCTATTTATTTATTTATTTATTTTATTCGCTTCTCTTAGACATCTTGATAGGCATATAGCTCTGTGGAAAGGTAATTTAAAAAGTACAGCGGCTCTAAGCATTCTCACATTAATATTGAAGCAAATTATAGCTTCAATTTGAGAACAATCAATAGTGTCTGTTAATATGTCGAGTAATTTACATCTTGTTTCATAAGAAGACATATCTCTGTCCCAATCAAGTCTTTTCACAACAACTCTCGTCAATCGTTTTGGGATTTTTCAGTTTGAAATGAATGAACAGAATATGAGGGCTTCCAAATTGTGTTGCAATACTACAAAGCAGACCTCACAAAGGAAAAAATAGACATTTTAAAGTCTGTAGATCGGAAAACTCTTTGCTGTTACGCAAAATTAAACCTAACATTGAATTACAGACAGTTTTTTCTCCTTGATTTTTTAAGTAAAATTTACTGGCGATCAGTTTCGACAAAATGTTAAAATTTGACATTTAGAAATGTTAAGATCAAGATACAACCTATCAAGATCTTTTTGTAAAATCGAAGAATCATTTTCAGATTTTATGCAACGAAAGACTTTCAAATCGTTCGCATACATCAAACACCCTGAACTTCAAAAATATATCAGGAATGTAGTTGACAAAAAGCAAAAAAAAAAAGGAAGGGGACCGAAATGGCTACCTTGTGGGACACCCGAAGTAATATATACCGGTGTAGAAAGAATATTGCTTATGTATATGAACGTACTGAATACGATCTCTTAAGTACGAATTGATCCAATCTAAGAAGTTCGAGTGAAATCCACTTTTGTTAATCTTCATCAGTAATACTGCGTGATTTACTCTATCGAAGGCTTCAAGAAGGTCTGTATAAATGACGTCGTACTGAGAACCATTCTCAAGTCCATTTAAAGCTAAATTGCAAAAAATTGTAAGGTTTGTGGTAGTAGATCTAACAGCTACGAAACCATGGGTATGGAGAAACTATTCTTTTAAGAGAACTAATGAGGTTATAATAGACTAATTTTTCAAGAAATTTTGGGACTGTTGATAGTTTGTAATGGTTTTGTTTAGAGAGTTCCGTTACGTTACCTGGTACGTGACACAAACCTTATTTCGAAGTCAAAGAGACTGCAAAATGAGAATCTTCAAATCCAAACTGAAACAGATGAAGAACTGTATTTTAAATAGTTAAAACACTGTATTGTGTGGAATGATGCGGTGGAGAAATTCTAGAGAGAGCATTTCAAAGACTTTCTCTCTGATGATTTGTACAGCTCATGGTTATATTAACGTTCAGGGTAAGCCAGAAAGTTTAGTGGACTTGAAAAAATTATGAAAAAAGTAACAACTATTACACAAACAAAGTAATTAAAAAAAAAAAACAACAACCTCATGATGTGCACTATTGTGCTGCAAAACAATTCTCAAATCTGCACCTTAAACTACCGAAAACTTGCTTACACATTGTTCTTGAAATAAACGCAATTTCTTCTCGATGGCCTTGGATTGAGCAGTCGCGGTTGGACGATTGTTATAAAGTCTATTTTCAAACACTATTATCTCGGCATCAGATGTATGGCATGTCGCGCCATGTTTTTGTAACCATATCGCTCGGTTATATCCATCGAGTTCTTGGCTGTGTGTCGGCCCGAATTCACTGCCACAGATTGCAGTAAAATACGGAGTTCGTAACCTGATACTTCTGTTGACCTGGAGCTAGTCAATCTAATCTCCTGCGTCCGCTCCCGCAAACCGATAAGACTTTAAAACTATTTAAAAATCATGTTACTTTATGGCTCACCTTGAATAAATATACTAAAGTATCTGCATTTTTATCCAGAATGTTGATTGAGGAAGGAGCTGTAAATTAAAATGATTACGTTACGTCACACAGTTTCTTTTTTCTGTGAAAACCCATATAATCAGCTAAATTTGCAGTAATGAGGATGCTCAAAATCTTAATTTCAATGACGACTTTCTCATTGTTTTATTTAGTCAGGTCGCATCTCGCATCTACTTACCCGTCACCATTAATTTATTTCTCATTCATCCAGCGTCCAAATTTGTCAAAGTAAAAATTAACTTACGTGTACTTGACACGAAAAACTTCAAATACTTGACGTAAGAATTACTTAGTTTCAAAATTAACTAATTACCGTCACCTATTATAGGGTCCATAATAAAAAGTTCGGACTGAATACCAAAAGACTAAAATCATAGTTGGACAAACCTAGGTTTGACAAACCAATGTTTGACAGTGTGAACTCATCATACGACCGCTTGTCCAATTTGTTGGATGGTTTTCAAAATTTTTTGAAAATCTAGAAGTTAGATGGAGTTGATAGGTATGTGACATTAAGTTGGACGAAAAGTTGGATAAGTGTGAACGCAAAGTTCATCAGACCATCCAACTTCCATCAAACGAAGTCTGTCCAACTAATTGTATAGTGTGTACAGGGCTATTGTGGCCACTTGCTTAGTGTCATAATAACTTAACTCCCCAATTTTCTATCAATTCAGTTGCTCTACTCAATAGTAATAATTTAACTAACGTCACATTATGTATATGTACACATTAAAAATGCTTTGCTTAATAATAACGTAGCGGAACGATAAAATTAGGTATACTTAATGTCGCAATTACTTAATGTCGCAATTACTTAATGTCCCAATCATATTAAAATCATAACCACTTTGCTTTTCAATTACTCAATGAAACAATCAGTTAACGTCATTATTACTCAACGTCATTATTTCTCAACGTCAAATTTATTTAACGTCAAAAGAACTTTACTTCTCATTTACTATACTTCACGATTACTTTACGTCACAACTATTTACTTACTGTCGTGAACACCAGTTTTATCTAACGTCACAATTAGAAAATTTCTCGGCATTACGCTTAAGTTACGTCATATTTAAAGCTACACCAATATTATGTTACTGTAACGTTAAAAATTTATTGATGCCCGAACCAGAATTACGCTTCGTCTTTGGCTTCAAACCGTTAGCACTTTGTGTTCGCTTTGAATTGAAATTATGATTTTGAAGTTGTTTTTTACTGTCAAAGCGTGCAAAAGCTCAACCAAACTGAACTTTTGACTTTGAGTTGGAGTTACGTTACGTCGATCGTCTGGTACATGAACCAAAAGTATTGAAATGAAATCGACATTGTGATAAGATGTACTGATTTCCTATGATTGAACTCATAAACCACAGGCGAAACCTAAGCTAAAACGACATAATCCTCATATTTCGTTGAAGTGAGCAGAAGCTCAACCAAAAATTTAAAGCTCAATACGCCATAGCAAAATAATATACGAGTATTTCGAGTCAAATGGAATACGAAATCGTAGTTAAATAACCAAAATAATAATAGCTCATAGCTCACCAACGTGGACCACTTCTGACCTAGCCTCTAAAATCAAAAGTTTCCATCAATTATTCCTGTGATCGTTCAATTACTTAGAGGGGACGTAAAAATGTCTACCACTTTCGAACAGGAAATTTGCAAATTGACTCTGAAGGTCAAGAAATACTTAGAGAATATTTTCCGTTTAGATGAATCGAACCTCAGTGTTTTTTCTTAATCAAAACTACCGCACTTACGCCGCATTCGGTTCCACGAACTTAAAATCAATTGGAGCTTAAATTCCCTCAAAATTGAATTTTAACCGAACAAACATATTTGCTGAATAGCTAATTTAGTATTATGCCCGAAATAAATTTCAAGTGTCAAGACACACGTACAACAGATGCTTTTAAATGGTTTTTTGATATGATGTATCGTTTCTTCATAATTTCAACTTTCATGTAAGCGCCCTTTAAAACAAATTGATTTCTACGAACTCATATCGGTTATTCATTATTCACTATACTTAAACCCTCTCATGTGGCGCCCAATTTGATGTCGCCACATCTGTTCCAGTTCCCAGTTAATTTATTTGCAATAAATTTCGGCCTCTTTTTATGTGATGTCCGTTGTCGTCATCACGTTTGTTGCTGTCGGCGAAATATAAAGTGTTCAAGTTCATTACCGTGCAGTTGGTCATGAAAAGAGATTTTAAATATGCAAAATAATGGAGACAGGGAAAAGAAAACAAAATGTGTCGGTCAGATTCCAAGATTCCAAACCATGACTCAGATGCGGTGCGAATGTTGCTTCTTGCATCTTCTTAAAGAAAAAAGGAGAGAAAAGTTATAAAAGTATCACATTGCTAAGAGTCTGTGTGCAAGCGTCTCATATCGACCGGCGACGACGGACTCGAAAAAATAAAAAAACCAAGGCAACGACAATGACATCTCATTAGGTCATGCATGCATCGTTTCCGCCCTCGAGCTACAAAAACAACACGAATCCCAGACTCACGCCCCAAAGCTGTTGAAACTCATAAGCAATTTACTAACTGCATAATTTGTGGCAACTACTCGTCCTTATTACCGACTCCAACTCCGAAGTCAACAAGCCAGCCACCAGCCAGAGCCAACCAGAGCCATCCAGCCTCCCTTGAGAAGAGGAAACAACAGATTGGATAGCAAACAGAAGAAGGAAAAGGGTTATCGTTGCCGGTGATGTTATTGCTGCTGATGATACTACTACAATCCTCGTCACTCTGTCGGTCGTCGCGTCGCTTCGTCTCTCACTCATGTTTATACCAACAAACATCATAATGACATCATCTCGGCTCATAGTACACAACGGCAACTCACACGTCTCTCCAATCTCCCAACTCTCTTAGGTGCCATAAAACATGTTCAAGTGCATAACATTTACAACACCGAATGCGAACCGAAAATTGTTTCACCCATGCCACATGGCACATGGCGCATACTATTGTTGTTATGATACCCGTAGATACACAGCATATTCTGTATCAGTATCTGTGTAATTTCATTAAATTCTCTATGTCATCGACCTTAAGGCTACGGATACCAAATTTTTGTCTTCTCGCTCGCTTCATCGGGGCAAGTATTGGTTTCATCAGTGAAAATGGTTTAGCAGTTGACTGTTGAATTTATTTATTTGTTAGGCGTATTTTATTGGTAGGTTTATAGCCAGTACAGTAAAATAGACAGGATTGGATTAGTTGAGTATTTCGCTTTTTTCACAAATCAGCAATGTTACAAACAGCTCAGCAATGCACTTTACTACCTTTCCAGTAGTAAAGTGCTGTGCACCGAAGCTCAGTATTGATTTATTTTGTTCTATTGCATTACAATTTATGCTTAATGATAGTCTGTTCGTCGCTGGGAAGAAACAGCTTTTGAGCTTTCGAAGATACTTGGGAAAGTATCGAAGTAAAAAAATATCTTTAAAAGTGTATCTCTATCTACCCATGCTGCATGCATGTTCTCAGTTCAGTTCACTGTTCGGAACTAGAAAAGAAAAACCCCTAATACGTAATTCTTGGCCGCATGCATGAGAAACTTTGTACCTCTCAGAACAAAAAGTATCATCTCCAAAGAGAATTCGGGGTTCGATTGGACCTGTAAAGAGGTAATTGGAGTTAGAGAAAGAAGTTTTCGAACATTCAAAGATGACCCTACAGTGGGAACCCCAAATTCACTCAAACGTGTCAGAAGTATCTGTAAAGCTCATATTCAAAAGGCCAAGTTTTTGCATGACCATAAGGTAAGACAAACAATACTGTTAGGCCCAGAAGGAAGCAAAAGCTTTTGGTTAAGAACTTAATGTCAATCTCGTCGTCATCGGTCCCAACGCTCATTTGCAATGATACTCCTTATGTCAGCTCCATCGATAAAGTTAATTTGCTAGCAGCTCAATTTGCTGACAGCTCAATTTGCTGCTAACTTGACACTACCTGATAAAATGAGGAACCCATCCTTACACTGTTTTGGAGAGAGTAAGATTATTGCGCTTGATAATTTTAAGGCAGTTGGTAAAGTTCGGCATCAAGTTTATCGGAAATCGTATTGATGTTTTTTCTTCGCTGCCTTGAAAACTACCTTTCCGACAATTTAATTCAAGTTGTATTGGATGGTTGTAACTTTTAAGTCTGCTACTAACTTCATAAATGCTAGTATGCCTCAGGGTTCTGTTTTGTCTCCTTGTTTTTATAAACGATCTGTGGTCTGAAGCTTCTAACCCCCAGCTTCTCCTATTCGTTTCCAAATTCACGTCCCTGCTCTTCCACATCCAGGAACAGGAACGGTTGCGTGACCAGCATTGTTACATGGGTCAATTACAAACCGAGTAGAATGCAATGCTTGAAAAACCTGACTCAATGCTGTTTTTGTCTTTAAATCTTAACGTTCCCCTATTGCTGTCGTCCATCAATGTTACATGCGTTAACGAAACCGAAAAGCTGTTAGTAGTTGGCACGTGTGTAGACTTCGACCAAACTGTTTAGTTTTCTCAAGACGATGCAGTAAATTTTTTACCTTTTCAGATCTGGCTTAAATTTGTGCCCAAAATCCGCGTTAAGACTGATAGGTGATAGCTGATAGTTTATCAAAAAATCGATTGATTCTCTTGAACATTGTCGAAACTTTACTTGCCTCACTTTTTTTTTTTTTATTGTTTTCATCACAAACGGTGCTCTTTTGATACATTTCCCATAACACCTGGCTCGCTAGGAATGTCCATCAGTTTTACCTTCAGCCCAACTTCGGACGTACAGTCCAGTATAGAGATTCATATTTTAGTTGCACTACTCGAATGTGGAATGTTTTTCCTGATTCTGTTCTCCCCTAAATTAAGATTTACAAAAGTTCGAAAGCAATGCCCTTCGGTATCTCCTACGAAATACTCTTCTACTGACTTAAATGCTCGCACTGGGTTTTATAACATTATAAGGGTATTCACAATCCCTAGATGTGCGCGTGCGTTATACAGGGTGTTTTGCATAAGATGCGACATAAACTCAGGATATCCGTCCTGCGGTTGGGTCAAGACATGAAAAAAATTTTATGGAAAGGGTCTCCGTTTAAGAGGAAGGGAGCACTTCACAAAAAAAAAAAAAAACTACCAAATTTTCTAAAAAAAAAAGTTAAATTACAATTCGACTAAGCAACCTACCACCCTGTGTGAAGAACTGTGGAACAGTTTCTGAATCTGTTCTCTACAATGTGTGATTCGAAATCTTTGACAAAATTGATAACAAAAAGTACCGTCTAAGTTAAAATTATATAAGTTTAGTAAAAATATGTTAAGCTTCCAAGCAGTGCGAATCTGATTTCGCATTATATCAGCCTTGAAATTGATGAAATTTGAGCTTGTGTCTGGAGTCTGAAGCTGTTGTTATGTGAAATTGGAATTTCATTTCGAAAACAGTTCTCGGTATTCGAGCCTTTCTTAAGTGGGGTTTTCAGTGGACAGGAAGGAATGCCTTTCGCTCAATGTGAGAATGGGAAGAGCAAGTGAAACATGGTCCCATTTGTTAAATGAAAGGGCTAACGAATCAATAAAGATATGGATCCGAAAGCTATGCCTGTATTTTCTGTAGCGGAGTAATGAGATCATTGGAGGATTTACTCAATCTCAAATTTAGAGATTTCTTTAAATAAAGAATTTTGTTCAGTTAAGTTAAATGCAGACTGCAAGCACAGCCGGATAGGCTGTAACCTGTAACTGAATTCTTTAGAATCGTCTGAGTTTGTAGTTAGCATATATAATACTAGCTGAGCCGCCCGGCTTTGCTCGGGTCTGTAGTTTTAAGGTTCCTGTTCTCGTTTTTCCTCTTACGTGAGAATTTGGGGATGAAATAAAATCTTTCTTTCTGTGGGACTATGTGGCATCCTAATGCTGAAAGAATCTTGAAAATTGTCCAGTAGTTCATTGTTCCATTCTCAACCCATTCCTGTTGGAATCTTTCGTTCCAGTGGAAATATATGAATGAAATATAAATCTATGTCACTGAAGGATAATGTTACACCCTAGAGTTGAAAGAATTCTTGAAATAGGTCAAGTAACTTTATGGTTCCCGTTCTCGTTCCCGTTTCTGTTCCTGTGGGATGATAGGGATGAAATGTAGTTTAGGCTACTGATGAAGGGAGATAATGTAGCACCCCTAGTGTTGAAAGACCTTTTGAAATCTGTGAAGTAGTTTCTAATTTTCCGTTCCCAACACCGTTCCTGTGGGAATATGGGGATTAAACCTTGACAGGAACCATCTCTGGACTATATTATGTCTACCCTAAAAATTTCATAAAAATCCGTTGGGTGGTTTAGGAGTTTACCCCGGACATGCATACATACATACATAGATCCTATTTTATATTATGTAGACTACAAGTATTCAATAGTTCTTTCATTTTTATTGCCTTAATAGCAGAATTTGGCAAGATTAATATTACACTGCCATGAAAAGCGTTTTATCACTCAAAAATCGGTTAAAACTTGTTGCTGGACTCAATTCATCAAAAATATGGTTGAGAGAAATAAGCCCCAGTTCAGGTCTCTCTCCCCAGGTACGTTTTTGGTTGCGTTTAGTTTTTATCTTTATTTTCAAAATGCTTTCGCAGGCTCTATAACACTTCGTCTAGACCTTCATACGCCATTCGATATCTCCTCTCTCCTGTAGGGAGAAATGCCACAAAACCGAACTAGTAAAATAGACGCCCAAAGAATAAAACCCACAAAACATAATTGATGTGAGCAAGTTCGTGCGACTCACTCATCCATTTCATTTGTTCATCTTCTTGTTCTTCCTTCCTCCTTGTCCTCAACCAACAACTTTGTAGCACATTCAACAAAAGAATGCACAGCGCTTTCAATGAAATGGAGCACCATAGCCATACAAACAGAATTCTGTTTTTTTTTTTGGACGGTCGATGACGGTGCCGTTGCCGGTGGTGGTGGACCATTATATTCACACGATTCCGTTCACACTTTGCAGGTTTGTGAACCCGTATATGGCTTTGCTGTGTCGATTAGAATATTATTATTGTCCCATTTGTACGGAGTTTTTATAGTGCAATCTTTAGACCACTCATAAGGGTCAAGAGTTCAGTGATTCAATTAAGTAATTGTATGAGATCTTCGACAATCGAGTGGATGTTCATTTAACCGGGTCATCAATGTGTAATTGATGCTGATCCACGACTCATTCCCCAGGAAATGAGTTAAACATACACAATCTCTGCTCTCTCCCTCTCCTTTCCTTTTATTTGTATTCGATTGAGGTCAAGTCGTGACCCATAAATGCAATTCCCCTTGAATCAAGAACATACTTATTGGTTTCACTTAAATCTCAGATCGTCGTGGTTTAATTAATATTTATGAGACCGGACCACTTGATATTAACTTTGGAGATCCGCGCGTAGCAATTATTTTCCTACTCGTAGTTCATCAATTGACGCGAATGGCATAGAAGAGCTCTCTGGTGGTGGTCTTTTTGTTTCGTAGGCTTTACCTGATTCTTTGGAAACCCACTTCGAATCAAAGGTTTTGATTTTATCAATCTCTGTCTCGAAACAAAAACAACATACAAGGGAAATGCATTAAAAACTTTCACTTCATAACAGTTGATTTATGATTGCCCATTGAAGTGGTGCTGTATGGAAACTTATTCGAAGCCAAAAGTTGGGTCAGAAGGGAAAAGTCATTAAAACATGAACGGATGAATAATAATTTTTCAATTGAACATAATTCAATAATTGGTTCTGCATAATGACGAATGAATATGAGAAAGTTTAATGCGGCATTTAAGGAAGACGACTTATGATGAGGAAAGAGGAAACTTATGAGAAAAGAGTTTCAAATATTATTGCAAACAAAGAATGGAACTGACTAAAAGATTAACTTCCGCGTTGTTTTGTATAAGTTCATTAAGCATTAAAAATAAAGTGGTAGTGCATATGTGCCAGCCCCTAAATGGCTTCTCTAAGTGAACGCTTTGATTCTTACATTGAAAGTCTAGATATTGGAGAAGATAAAAGATAATAAGGATTTTATGTAGGTACTTAGTGAACAAAAATTCGCAGAACGGCGTCCTAATACTGTGGGAAGTTGCATAATCCCTGTACTGAAGTTGGTATTCTACACTGTCTCTTAAACTGCTACATTGTACCAGGGGCCTGTAACACAAAGCTACATGCCTACGAGTCAAAAGCTACTTGAAGGATTATGTCCATTACACTTGTAGAAAATCAAGCAAAATTGTTGTGTTACAGAAATTTTTCACAGTTGTCATAATTCATTTGTGTTACAAGTACTTGTAGTTTTTTGTTACAAGCCTTAACAATGTGAAACAACTTTGTAGAAAAGCAAAGAAATGATACTGTTGAAGTGATTTCTGAAGTAATCAACCCTCACTTATGCCACCGACACCGAAGGTCTACCAGCTACTTTAAGTATAAGCGGCATTCAGTAATTTTTCAACTTTTTATAAATGCGAAATGCTTCGAGTTTGTCAAATATGTACGTCGTTCGTCATCGAAGACTAAGCTTTATTCGTTACTATTGAGTAATCTATTTTCTGAGCTCAGATTCTGGAATCGGGACATAGTAAAGATAAGTAAGCTATTTCATACGCTTATTGAATGTGGAGTTTCGATGGCAATGCACCTCATGTAACGTTAATAGAAAGCAAAATCTTCCGTGGTAAGTTAAGAACTAGAAGGAATTGTTGTCACGACTAGACGGCCAATGCTTTCTAGTCCTGGCCAAAAATAGAAAGAAAGTCTTTAAAGTGCTGAAACGACGATGCACGTTTTTGACGTCAGCAATACGGTTTTCCATTTTCACGATTCGGAGCCTTATGTTTATAACCTAAGCTTTTAAAATTCATGACATTTGTTCCGTGAAGGCTTCCGCGGGCCTTGGTACTTTTTATTCCATCAAGCTTCCTTGTTTTTGGTTTCACCTAAGCCGCCGTCAAACTATACTCTCATACTTTTTTATACATTGTCCAAGATTGTTAACTATATGTGTGAACTGGACACACAAACGTGGCGTTGAGCCTTTCTTTCGATTATAGTATCAATTTGCGATTACAGAAGATAGAGAGTTTTCATGCCACTTTATCAACCCCACACTTGCTCAATTATTGATTTACAGGGCTGCAGAATGAGGGTCATAACTTCAACTCTGGAATTTGATAGATGATTCTACGGTATTTTGGTGCACTGATTACGAATATTTCCTTGGTTTTTCTCCATCCCCTCCAAATTTTTCAAAATGGGTACAGATAGAAAATAGGAAAAAAATCACATGTTTTCACATAAAAAAATATATATTTAAAGAAGTTCATTACTTTTAACTTAAAAAACTACTAAAATGTAATATAAACTTATTACTAGTCTCAATTACAAGTAAATTTTATTTGTGGAACCTGGACCTTCTTTCCTGGAAGCTCCGGTTGTGGAATTTGTTTTGTTGAGTTATTTTGTTGTTCTTTTCTTTAATTTCAATAAAATATATTAACATTGTTACTAGTTTAACTTGTTATTATTTTTGAAAAGTTATTTTAATTTATCCCTATAATTTGGTTCGTTGAACTTTACCCAGAGTTGACCCAGGTTTCCAGTCCTCAAAAAACATTAAACCACAAAATCACCCATATCCCTGTCATTTGAATAAAAATGTTAGTCATTTGAGAGTCCTCAATTCGACCCAGCAAAAACCTAGAGCGAGAGTTGATAGCAAACCCAGGGC
The DNA here is from genome assembly GCA_914767635.1 of Melanostoma mellinum. NCBI lineage: Eukaryota > Metazoa > Arthropoda > Insecta > Diptera > Syrphidae > Melanostoma > Melanostoma mellinum. The sequence goes on along the minus strand of OU612058.1, from coordinate 158,037,030 downwards.
TCAAAAACACTCAGTTTGAGATTCAGGTTTTTCAAAAAACGCTTAGTGGCGATCACAGAGCGACCCCAGAGCTTCAAAAAACGAACCTATTACAGAAAGAAATTCAAAAAATTATTATTTTTTCCATTTTTAGTAAACCTGAAGTGAAAATTCTTCAAGTTATTGAAGCTTCGGCTTGGGCTTCGGCTAGAAATCAACCTTCAGTTGGACACTAATCGGGTAATATTACGTAATCATTATGTATGAATGAGTTCAATACTAAGTTTAGCCAAATTACCGCTTTTTCGACATGTTTATTGCGAATCACTTATACTCATTGTGTAGTAGTTAACAAATTACTGATTTGCATGAATGTCTATGTCCCCTTTCACTAGTTAAATTTTAAAATGCAGGCGCTCAGAAATTTTTATAAATTTTAAATATTAAATATCAAGAAATGCTGACATGATGGATTTTTTTTATTATTTTTCTCGTAATCAGCACACTATAGAAAACGTTACTCAAAAAAGGGGAAAATAAGCATTCCGTGTTTTTTGGACTAATACGGAACCGACTTCTTTCTCCGAAAACGTCTAACCGTTGACGATGGCTTCACCGGGAGCAAAACGTAATTGATGTAATCAAAGACTGCAGTAAATTGTATAGGACTCAAGATCAAGACGCTTTCTTGGAATACGTATTGTGGTTTTGAATTTTTCGGTGAATCAAGCTACGCATCTTGCTTTTGTCTAAGCTCCTTTGTAAATATTTCTGATCATCAGAGCAGAAGTTTGTGAAAATCATCTTTGTTTGGAAGCGTCGTTGTTGTCGATTGAAAGCTTTTCGTCGTCAATGAACGTAATATGCAATCCCTTTTAGGATATCCTTTCCGTAATAATTTTTATATTTCGGTTTGTATTTGTTTTATTTTCTTATCCGCGATGACCCGTCATTATTTATATCATCAGACCGTCTTAGTAAGTCGATTATCCAAAACCCGTTAAACAAATATGGAATATCTTATAGTTTGATAAAACGATAAATTATTATAGCTTGGAATATCGCCTTTAAGTTTCTACATTGGGAGAAGGTAAATTTCCTCCTGTCACTAATATAAGCTCTCTAAACCCAACATATGTCACGGTTTTGCAAAATTTATATTGAATCCTATCTTGTCGAAGTTCTTTTCTGTTTTTTGGATCTTAGCTGCCCGGTGCCTGTACCGGAATGTTTTGCATTTTTGCTCATTGTATAGTGAGTTTTGGGTTCGACTTCTAGAATCATCCAAGTGTTTATTGAGGCCTATCGACTTTCGGAACGCGCAGGTCCTTCGACAGTGACGCGGTGATTTTTAAGGGTTGGGGACATAATCCCGAAAAAACTTTTCCCGAAATGCCAAAATCCCGAAAATCCATAATCCCGAAAACCCACAATCCCGAAAATCCAAAATCCCGAAAACCCACAATCCCGAAAATCCATAATCCCGAAAACCCACAATCCCGAAAATCCCGAAAGGTTTTCCCGAAAAACGATATAAAATGAAAAATTTACGCATTAATTATTTTGCATTAATTTGGTATAAAAATATGTTTTTTAAAGTTTGGTCGTCACGTGTAAGAAGAAATCTGTATATTGGAATGATTACCTGAAGTAAGTATCAGTGTTATCATTGTTCATAATGTTGTTCCGTTATTCTCGTTGCTTATCAGAACAAAATCTTTTCATGTGCTCAGTGTCATTATTGTTTTGAAAGGTTCAAGTTAAAGTTATTGTGTGTAATACAAATATTTAGTTGAGTGTTAAAGAATTAATTACGTGATATATACATAATACATAGGTAAATATAAAGTGCCTAAACTTGAAATTTATTTAGTTTCGTATACGAAAAGTGAATGGATTTCTACTAAATGATGTTTCTCTTATGATTTTACAGGAAAAATGGATTTGATTTTTGTAAAAACGATTTTTTCGGGATTTTGGCCATTCGGGATTGATGTTTTCGGGATTATGAGTTTTCGGGAAAAGTCTGTTTCGGGATTTTGAATTTTCGGGGAAAGTCTGTTTCTGGATTATGTTTTTTCGTGATTTTGACTTTTCGGGGACAGTTTTTTCGGGATTGTGTCCGTTTCCCGATTTTTAAATTACTAAATTTAGCACTCAGGCTTAAATACCAGTCATTTGTACTACCTCTGAAAGTAAGTAGTACTACTTTGCCATAAAAAGCGGTATCCCAGTAAGCAGTTCGGGATCAGCACCTTCATTTCTCAGAAGCTATGGTTACAAAAAATGCGATGAGCCACGTCCCTGACCGCGCTTGTTATGTTCGTCTATTTGTTTGATTATTTGAACGCTTCATTAACTTCTTCGGTTGTGATAAATTTCAAGTAAGGTGCTGCTGTTATGAAGTACCCCCGCCGAAACTTTAATTGAGTTGTGTAACGAAGTTTGAAACCGAATCTCCTCATCTTTTCTCCTTCTTTAAGTGATGCGCTAAAGTTGACTTTAATTAAAAATTTATGCAATGGTTACTGGTTTTTTCTGCGAAGCTTTCTTACCAGAAGGTTTTTTATTTTATTATTTTCGACCCTAAGCACTCCAGGTTTCAAAAGTTTTCCTCAGAATATTTCGCATCAAAAGACTAAGATGGCTGGGTTATCTGGCTTGACCGGTTTTCGAAAGCACATAGCAAATAAACCTTAAAAGGAAAAAAAACTCGCTTTAAAAGGCGCAGTCAAATGTAAGAAAACCGAGATGTAACCGAAGATGTAATTTTTGGCTTAAGATATTGGTTCGAGACGTGGGTCACCCCGATCTTTATTATCCACAAGGGAGTAAGTGAACAAGTGCTTATTTGAATGAAATTATAGGAGCAAACCAGGAAACATTGCTTGTTTTTCTTCTTTACCTTATCTTCTTCTCATACTGCTGATATTGATACCACGTTTGAAAAATTATGGCATTCAAAAGCTACCCATTCCAAGGAAGTCTCGCTTTTTTCGTTTTGACATACTCAAACCCTGCAAAAAACCGTAGTACGCTAGGTACAACCTTAGAACTGTTTGTTTGCTTATTCGTATACCATGGTATCGATGTCAACAGTTTATCAAACAAATAGCGACACCACGAGCATTTTCATCGGAAGAAACTAGCAACTCTTCCCACTTATTTGCTTCACTCAAGTCATTTGCACGCTTTGATCTCAGAATATATTGGAAGTGTCCCGAATGCTGATGTCGTTGGACTTACTCGTATCAAGAGCTTTTTTGAATGCTTTTTTTGTTTGCCATCGTGTCGAAACGATGTAGAAGATTGCCCTTTTGACAGCGTTACCCAAATCTCCATTGAAAAGTAGCTGACCTGGTTAAGCTCTATTCTCCGAATGGTGCTACTTTTGACGTGAAGACTTTCATGGATCTTTGTAGGTAATAGGTTCTTCTAATTCTATCAAGCTTCATTATTTCTGTCAAACGATGCATCTTCAACTCAACCTCTATCAATTAACATATGCTTTATTGTATATTGGCCAACTTTATGTTATATTGAATCCACATGCACAACTACCAATTGAGCTTTATTATTTCCTGTAATAAAATAATAACAAAAAAACCTGTTTATACATCGCATGTGAAACAAAATAGAGTTCACTTGAATAACCTTTTACCGAACACTTTTTCATTTTTTTTACTTCTTCAGAACTATGTAGCAATTCATTAGTTTGATAAATTAATGCTAATCTGACAAAAAAATGTTGCTGCATTTAATGAAGGCAACAGCCTTATACACCTGCATCTTTTGTAATTCATTTGTTTGTATGTATATTTTTTTCGCACTCGGTGTGCTTTGATATTTTACAGCGTCATTTACAATTTTTAAATCATTATCGAGTTAATAGATAATATTTATACGATAATTGAATTTGCACCAATTAGCACTCTTTATTGTAATTTTTATGATTAACGTCGCTTAGCAGCAATGAGTTTTAAAATGTAAGCAATAAAAAAACATTTATGCCCATCATGCCATGCCCATGCCCATGCTCATACCCATACACATATCCACTAGCCATGTACCATGCAAAACGTTAATTTATTTATGTTGCTGAACATCAGCCAGCATTGGTGGTGGATTGGTTAATTAGATGTGTTTTGCGGATGATGACATCAAATGCTTGCTTGGTGACGTTACTTCTCACAAATTGGTCCCATTATGGTTCTATCATATCAAATTAGACAGATTAAGTAACGAGCCCGCTGAGAGTTGCAGTTGAATGTTGAAAATACAATAATTTCGAGTTTTAACAAGATGGTCAAACAGTATAGCAGCAGCAGTTTTGAAAATAGAACAGAATAAGAATATGTTGGGTTTTGGTACCGTGGTGTTTTTAAAATGAAGCTATTTATAACCTCAATTGATATTCACCTGGCGCCTGTCGTTGTTAAAGTTACGAAAGTTAAATGCATAAAGTACTTGAAAAGAGATGCCATCCTTTAGGAGAAGTTGTTGGCGATGTTAAGAGCTTTCACTTAGTGAGATGATCATTATCAGACACCACTTCATCTGGTTTGAGATGACATTCGACAATGTCAACACAGAAAGAGGTAAACTTATGGTATCTGGAAATATAACGTTCGCATGGAAGAGGCATACTAAGGGAGTTGGATTACGAAGATACCTCTTAAAAGGATTTCAAGAACAAAATGAAGTAGGACATTGTTATATTAATGTGGGTGATTGCACCTCTGAGAGGAAAGGAAATCTATTTGATTTTTTGAATTTGTGTGAATCAAATTTAATTTGATTTAATTTCGTGAAAACAGCTTTTTATTAAGGATTATCGGGTACCCAACTTTCAATGACTCGGCCACACGTTTCAATCGAAAGGGCCTTCATTTTGCATTGTTGGCGCTTCCACGTCGTCGGCTTGTTTGCATAAACCAATGATTTATAGTAGCCCCCAGGAAAATAGCCCAGAGGCGTTAAATCGCCAATCAACTGGCCCATTTCTTGAGATAACACGCTCAAACTTATTCTTTAATAAATCGATTGAAACGTGTGCTGTGTGGCTTCTGGTATTATCCTGTTGAAACCACATGTCTCCAAGTCTATATATTTCAATTCGGGTAAATAGTCATCCGTAATCATGGCGCAAAAACGCTGGCCATTCACAATAACGTGACGATCGTTACTATCGATGAAAAAATATAGCGCTGTTGGCATGCAGATCGCACCGAACCGTTATTTAATGTGAATGAAGCGTGATTCATGAATCACACGACCATCATCACGACCAATGACGCGTTTTTGCTTATTGACGAACCCATTGAGCCAAACATGCGTTTCGTTACTGAAGGTGATTTTGCGATGAAATTTATCACATTGGCGCATCTTCTCCAGAGCCCATTAGAGAGCGTAGATCGCTTAAAATGGTCTATCAGCTTCAATTCTTTAGTCAGCTTGATCTTGTTTGAGTGTAAACCAAGATCCTTACGTAACGTAGTCTCAGCGATGCCCAATTCTTATTGAGAACACCTTGGAATTGACTGGAATTGTTTGCTACGGACGCCTGAACGGTGATTGAGCATTTTGAAGTTGGTGACTTTTTTCTTTCCCGAGTTTTATACAAAAAGCGGGTGAAGAGAAATAAATCTCTTCTGTTCGATATAAATGCCCATGCCCTCCTCTTTATCGGAAGATTATTGAATTTTGCTCTGCATTTTGACGGCCATTTAAAAGTTTTGCCAGTCTTAAGTTTTGTTTGAGCTAAGAATATGTTGCAGCGAGCTCTTTACTTTTTCTTTTTTACGTGTTCGTGTATATAAAGTTCGTGTCACGGGTAAACTACTGAACCGATTTTAGTTAATTTGCTTTCCAAAAAGAGTCCTGGATATCTCAGTAAGTTGGATGAGATTCTAACAGATGGTTATGTAAGGTAATTCGTTGACTGGAACCTTGTCCTTAACCAACATCCTTCTATAACGACTTCGATTTCGGACAAACTCTCTCCAGTTTTACACTCTAAGTCGGTTGAAATCTTCTTCCCCTTGATTGCACCATCCAAGACTAGGTCTTAACTTACCGTGATTTCCTTGTAATGTGCTTTCAAAATCCCTACGAACCGGATCGTTGTTGTCCATCTGCTCTACACATGTCCCATCCATCGTAGTCTCACGAAACGTAGGTACTTTTCTAAGTATGCCAATGTCGCGGTAGAGCTCTCACAGCTCGTTGTTGTATCTTCATCTCGACACGTCGTCTTCGCATACGGGACCAAAGATGATTCGGGGTATTTTCCTTCCGAAACGACACAGGGTTTCTTCATCCGCTATCGATAAAGTCTTAGATTCCGCCCCGTAAAGCAAGACTGGGATGATCAAGGTCTTATAAAAGGTTGGTTTTTCTGGAGAGGGCTTTGTTTCTCAATTGCTTTCTTTCCCAAAGAAGTACCGTTTGGATAGAGTTATTCTCGGTTTGGTGTCCGCACTGATGTTGTTTTCCGCGTCTAAGCGGATTTTTGGTACACAAAGTCTTGTACTACTTCGAAGTTATGTCTGCCTGTTGTGACTCTTTGTCCAATTCGTCGATGTTCTCTGCCATTAACCATCACACCACTTCCATTTGGTGCTAACATAATCGGCCACGTGTTGCTGAGGCTAAATAATTTAAATTGGCATTATCGTAAGTCCAATACAGTGAAATTGATTTACTCTTGGTTTTTCAATTTTTGAACCCGAGAAATGACGGGCACGTTGTTTGTAAGCTTACCAATTCATCTTAAGTTTAACCCAGTGAGTGTTCCTTACAAGTTTTTGTTTTTTGGCTTTGCTTAAGTTTGACCCGAGCAACGCCGCGCCGGCCGGGGCGGATCAGCTAGTGGTTCTCTACAATTGTTGGGTGGTGACTTTCAATTTCAAGCAAAATACCTAATGAAGGTTTCGAAGTTTCAAGCTGATTGTATTGTTGGTTTAGTGGTTAGCATGTCTGCCTATTACTTGGGAGTTCTAGCGTTCTAGGTTCGAGTCAAAGATACATCCAATTGTTTTTCTACGGGTATTGACAAGCTTTCCACTAGTAATTTCACTGCCATGAAAAGCGCTTTTTCGATTAGCCGTTCGGAACCGGCAGAAAATTGTAGGTCCCTTCCATTCCATCACAAAGCATGGTTGTGAGAAATGGGCAAATCTTCGTGGCTTTGAGGGTGCGAAGAAGAGGATGTAATTAGGAAAAGTTAAATTTCCATAGTGTTGTTCGCACCCGCAAAGCATTTAACAGGGTAAACATACCCCAATTACAAAAAAGAAAAATAAGTCAGAGAATTGTTGCTCCACTAAAAATTCATGACTTCTTTAAGCTGATGACGCTTGAACTTCTTCCATACAAAAGTATACCAGGCTATGTTTTGTAACAAAGCGTTACAATGCGCCTCCCTGAATCGTTTATCGATAACTGTAATTTGAATTGATTTAAATTTCCATTCTTTTAAGGGCACTGTAGTAGACAAAGGTGTAAAAATTGTTGAGTTCCATATATCCATGTACCAACAAGTTTACAAAATTAAGAAATTATGAAATTTTCCTACGAGAACCTCTCTCTTGGTACTCGTATTATTATGCCTAATTATGAACAATTTCATATTAAGTATCCTATTTCTTCATTCACTTGAGTGTTCCCGGTAAAATCACGTCACGAATGTTACAATAACGCCATAGAGCAAATCTCCCACATCTCCCTCCAATCCAACAGCGATTATTGTAATGCATTGTTAAAACACCTGTTACCTTATTAAAGTCTTGCGGAGGTTCCTAGAGCATTTTTAGTTCCCATAGTCGTATTATAGTCAAACATTTCCCTTTGTACACATTTAAACATTGACAAGACTCAAACAAGCATGTAATAGGTGAAACACTCGTAATGCGCGCGCAAATACACTTTGCCTCTATGTAATTCTACCGCTGTAATTTAATCCACTTTATACGTTCCTTCTGCACTTAATTCTTAAATTTATCCGGCTTATTAAATGCACACTGTTCGTGTTGGATGCATTCAACAGTGAAAAAAGCCTCATTTCGTAACGATTGTTTAACTTGCCCACCTTTGAATACATATACTCCATCGGTGCGGCGGGCGGGACCCCTTGTTCCGCTTTCTGTATTCTGTTCCGTCCTTGCTGAATATCAGGTTTCGTGTTTGGGGTGATCTAAAATACACACACACACATCTTACATAATCTGCAGGGGAGACTCTCTCAGAATATGTTTCGCACATTCATGTATGGGTGTGGGTTAGAACTCATGTGCATAATAATTTAGAATTATTATTGTTGCTGGATAGTATCTTGTTTTTCTAGAATTTGAACGATGCTCGAAATTAATTTTATTCATCGCTAAAATAATTGACTTAAGTTGCAAAAAATGGAGAAAATAAAAACAGTAAACGCATGGCAAAATATTTTAATTTCAATTCAGTGGCTTGTTCTTTGGTCAAGGGTGATGCTCTGCGGTCAGTTTATATTTCATGCCAATTACGTAAGCCAATTTGAAATATGTACAACGCTCTGTGATGGACAAATGGTTTTATGTGTGTGTGTAGCTATGTCTTGATTAAGAGGTCCGGTGTGGTGCGAGCTTTTGGATATGCTGATTCGATTGAACGGCTTTCGACATTGTTGCAAGCTCATTCTTTTTCATATTTAAGATGCTTGTTTGCTTTCATCAGATATTTGTTTTTTTTGTTTGGGTCGATCATCTTTTTCTTGTTAGAAACAGAAGTTTTACTGAGCGTTTCTGTGTCCTTGTATTATATCCTTGCAGCCTAAGAGAGGGTCAGCTGCTTTGAAATTTCCTCTTTTGTATAATATTAGTGGTGATTTTTGCTACATGTTTCATGGACCCTATGTGCATTTGTGTATTTCTCTCAACGATACCTTGTCAGGCGGTGGTGGAAGGGACCTGCATTATTTTGACCATTTCGAAAGGCTAATCGAAAAGCGCTCTTCGTGGTATGAAACTACTATCGGAAGATTGCCAACTCCTCAGGAAAGATGAAACCGTTAAAAAAACATTTTTTTATTTAATATTTCCGGGGCTTGAACTAACCTAACGTAACAGGCAGACACGCTAAACACCACAAAAAAGGCTTTTTAACTATAGACCAGGTGTTGAGAATCGTTTAAGAATTTCGGGTGTGGTGAAGAAATTTCTTACGCGTCCCCATCGCGTCGGTCGTGGTAAAGTAGTCTCTTCTGATACTGTGCAAAGACTCCGTATCGAAGGGTTTTGTAGTTGCCAGCAAATTAAGAAAACCGATCTGTTTTCATGCGAGCCTGCTTCCATTTTTTGCGTATTTTTTCGTATCGTATCAAATCTTCATTGTTTCAACAGTTTTGGTCTCATCTCATAACGTCTTGGAAGTATTTACGGCCCTTTTTCGTAATCTATAAACATTTTGTATAGATTCTCACTAAGATATTGGGTACAAAGCGAATAGAGGCAAACAAAGGATAACAAGGATATGAACTGGTATCATTCATGTTACGAGGCTCCTATTGTACACGCAACGGATAGTGTCTTGATGATTTATTCTTCTCCGATCCGAATCAGTATATCGCAAACTACAATGAAGAAGACCTATTCTCTTCTATTTTTTAAACGCTTCTTTGAATGCTGTGATGTCTTGTCATAGGCATTGTTCAACTTCCACGTGTCCCTGCTTCCACTAATAGTGTTCTACTTTGATGGCTATCCAAAACTCCTAAAAACTAGGACCGTACGTCATCAGGCCTCCGTCTTTTACAATGTTCAGGTATCTTCATTAACAAAAAATCTTAAAAAAAGTTATGAAAAGTGCGAAATCGACTGTCAGAATTTCCTCCATTTCGGACTGTGGGAGGTTTCCGAAATACTAACTGGAGAACTCAGACCTAAACACCGTCCCATTGTACTAGCAGATATAGCAATCTTCTTTTGCCATAGCTTTCAAGATTTTTGTAGAAATGGCAGAAGAACTGCCTTGACAAGGAGCATAGGTTACCAGCTCTCACCATGTATGCGCCGAATATTTGTAACTTGATTCTTAAAATAATCAGGATTTTCACATCATCTTCTCCACAGGATCCACAGAGTATGGTAGCAGTTAAGCCTAATACGTTTCAATGCTTGACAAATAAACCAATAAGCTTTCTACAGTATTTCTGCTACGAGATAGAAAAAATGTTGCACTTTCCTTGTGAACATTGGAGAGAGAGAGACTCAATCGTTGATTGAAGCCTTCACTGAGAAAGCCGGTAGATCAAACGTTGGTTCAGGTCCTGAGCAAGCTATCTCATTTCAAGTTATGCCGTGATGGCGTCGACAAAAACCAGACTTGAAGAACTTAATCTTCCGACTGAATTCAGAAAAGTCTTGCACTCCTGGATCACTTTCGAAGTAAGCTTGCTTGTAGCTGTAGATACTTTTATATCTACATATACTAGTTTAAATAGAATACGACTAGTTTGGAATACGGACGCGTATGTGCTTTATGAGGCTTGCCGCCGTATGTCATCGCTTTCCAGGGCCAGATTTGTCATAGGTCTTGGAACCATCTGTGAAGATCCGATAACAATCATTTCCAAGTTGAGTGCGTATTTTTGATACTTGAAGCTTACGATCATCGTATTGGCCATAAATCCATTAGATGCAAATCATAAGATACGCTACCTGCAAAATCCTCAAAATTGTGCCAGAGACTACTTTTTTTTAATTAGGAAATTGTCTGAAAATACATCTCGCGATGACCTATGTATCAAGGGGAGAAAAATTTAGCAATGCGTCGAGAGCAGCATCTTGGAGTGATGGGAAAAGCCCTGGTGCAACCCATCTTATATTTTATAACCCTAAAGCACTTACTTTACAAGGTTTTAATAATGTCAACTCTTATAACACTTATCATTTTCACAAATTTGCTGTTAAGAAAACGACAACGACAACGACAACGACAACGACAACGACAACGACAACGACAACGACAACGACAACGACAACGACAACGACAACGACAACGACAACGACAACGACAACGACAACGACAACGACAACGACAACGACAACGACAACGACAACGACAACGACAACGACAACGACAACGACAACGACAACGACAACGACAACGACAACGACAACGACAACGACAACGACAACGACAACGACAACGACAACGACAACGACAACGACAACGACAACGACAACGACAACGACAACGACAACGACAACGACAACGACAACGACAACGACAACGACAACGACAACGACAACGACAACGACAACGACAACGACAACGACAACGACAACGACAACGACAACGACAACGACAACGACAACGACAACGACAACGACAACGACAACGACAACGACAACGACAACGACAACGACAACGACAACGACAACGACAACGACAACGACAACGACAACGACAACGACAACGACAATGACAACGACAACGATAACGACAACGACAACGACAGCGACAACGACAACGTCACCGACAACGACAACGACAACGACAACGACAACGACAATGACAATGAGAACGACAACAACGACAACTAGAACGATAGCGGCAACGAAAGTGGTATTGTTTTTCCTAGTGTTTTTGTTTATTAATTATTATTAAAAAAAAAAAAAAAAAAAAATAGAAATGCTTCTGTGGTACCCGTGGCGTGATAGTTAGCAGGTGCCTGTTAACCCAGAGGTTCGTGATTCGAATCCCAACTGAGGCAAAAATGCTTTCCCACGGGTATCGCCTTTCGCGAGGAATTGGAAAGTCCTTCGTTAGTAAATTCATTGCCACGAAAGGCGTTTTCTCGCTTAACCGTTCGGAATCGGAACTGTAGGTCCCCTCCATTCCCTCAAAAGACATGTTTTTGAAAAAGGCTCCAGGCCCTGGGGCTCCTTGATCTGTTGCGCCACACTATTTATTTACTTATTTTACTTCTGATAAGGTTTGCTTAAATTTCAAAATTTTCCCTACGTCTAAACGATATAGGATGAGCTCCCCTCGAATACTTTTTTTCCTCCGAACTTATCAAAGATTTATTTCCTTAAGTATTGTCCTTGTTTTGGGAAACACCCTGTGCAACTACATATCGTGGTGGTTTTATTATTTTCATTTCCTGCTACCTACTCAGACTTGCAGTAAGCGAAATTAACTTCCAATACTTCACGTGTAGAATAAGTAATGTGTTCTGTTCTTAAATCTTGAGCAAATAACCATTTTTATAGACCCACCATCTGTTGCCTCTTACCCAACAGGGACATTTCCAATCCCCATGCGGTTCGTTCAAGCAATCGACCAACCCCACAGTCTACCCTATCGCTGCGCTGTGTGTCTGTGTATGTATTATCTAATAAACTCTAGTAAATTGAATTCCACGACGACTGGACTTAAAATTGCCCTCCAAAGGAAAGAGAAGGAAAGTAGCAGGCAGGATGATGGGTAACAAGAGTATTTTGCTGCTATAGCTACTTCGTTGTCCACATAGTAATCGAAGAATGTCAATCGATTTTTCCATAAAATTCAATGGATTGTTCAAAACACATACAAACAGACACTAAATGAAAACGCCATTAAAGAAGGAAACACAAAAATGAAAACCAACAAAGCTTTGGGGTTCTGGTAGCTTCCGTTGTGTGTCAAGTTTCCGTGTAGGTAACTGGTTTTGTTTTTATACTTTTTTCCTTAACTAACTGCTGCTTTCACGTTGAGCAGTAAGAGAATAGATTACAATTTGACTTGGGTCAACTAACCAGCAGCTACCAGCTACTTGATACCTTTTGTCTTTGGTCAACACATCGGGAATTTATCGATGGAACCACACTTCAGCTAACACAGACTGTGTGTAAACAAACACACACATACGTAGATGTCCTTTGGCCTTCAGGTTACACAATACCTGCTTCACCGTTATCGATGATGGGTGTTGCGATGGGAGAGAAAGATGGCTATTTATTGAAGTGCAATTGAGAATTTCAGCAAATATATAGAAAGGAGTGTTTGGAGTCTTGTGTCGCCGTTAATCATCACTGATAATAAACCCGGCTATCCTTTCATAGCCTGGCATTGTGTTTTCTGTTGTTATTTTTTGTAATTTGAAGTGTGAGCTTCTAGCAGGTGGAGGTCACTGAGGATGACGTGTGTAAAGATTTGCGTTGACTACAAAGAGATTTTTGAAATTCCTTACAATTAATCACGAGCAGAGATTCAATTATTTAATTATGCCTTCCCTACATTTTTGTACACAGAGAAACGTATTAGAAAATATTACCCCACGCTTTGCATAACATAAAAAGTTTGACCTTTTGTGACAAAAGATTTTATTGTTTTCATTTTATAGGCCATCACACGCATAACAATTTTATTATGTTTCTACCTTTAGCCTTTGTTATTGACGAACGGCTGTTTTTTTTGTAATAAAAAACATCCATTTGGGGAATGAGCCTTCATTTGAAATGACACGCGATAGTTTCCTGGCGCCAGTGTTTGTCACAGTTGACGAGTTTCTATATAGGCAAATGCACTACCTCTTGAAACTAGAGAGTGAGTGATGGACTTGAACTGACGGTTTTGATTTGGTTAAATTTATTTTTCTTTCATCATTGATTAGGTTTAATCAAATTAAGCTCTTATATCGTTGGTGATAGATTAGTGAAAGGCTTTTAGCGACAAATTGAAAATTTGCACGCACAAGTATCAAACCTAAGACTTATTAGAGTGTTTTTGTTAACAAACGTTTAAGGTCAAGTTAAAGAGATGGGTTGGGTTATAGATTCATGAGTGTCTTTAAGGCTTGTATGAGCTTGTTAAAAACTATGGGAAGGAATGGTTTTAGTCAAACTTAAACTGGTCGTTATTCAAACTAGAACCAAATTAGAATTTTGTGGAGAACCATAATCTTTTATTGATATGAAGAGGGCGTGGCGGGGAGAGATTGAAAATTGTCTAATGAACGAAAATTAACAAATGGCTCACTAATTGGATAACCTGCGGTTTTAAATTCAATATTCGTGGGGCTTTTAAGAGAAGCATTTAATAAAATGATAGTGGCTTTGATTGATTAAATTTTCTTTTTTATCCAACTTGGAAAAATAGTTTTGGTTGAGAAAGAATTGAAAGCCGTTTGATGTTTTAAGGATTGTAGGAGGAAGTACAGATCTCACAAAAACAAAAAATATATGGATTCAAGCGTGTGGTTTTGATAATACTTCTTTTAAATTGATATAATTCATCACATCAGATCGGTTTTTTCTGTTTCGGAGGTTGGAGAAACCAATGCAATGTGAGCACTACTCTAGCGTTTGAATTCCAAATTTTACGTCAGTAGATGTTTAGGGAGGCTGATTGATTTGTAGATCAATTTGATTATGGTGTTGTGTGGTTGAAAAATATATTATTTATTTTTTTCTCAATGCGGCGGCAGACATGCCAATTTTTTAGTTAGTCCCAAGTAAACTGCCTGTTTAGTAAATGAGCTGAGCTTAGTGAAGCAGAATATTCACTGATAAGTTAACAGCCATATTATTGACTTACTTCAAAACTAGTTTTTACATAGAACTAGTTTTCTAAAGCTTCCGAGTTTCAAGTTTTGAACAAATCGGTATTATTCAAAAAGAAAATGACATATGAAACCCGAAATCGTAAAACTAGTTTTTGATAAAACTAGAAATTCGTGAAACTAGAAATATCTAGTTTTAAGGACTTCAAAACTAGTTTTGAAGACTTTTTGTATTATTCCGTATCGAAGCACGATGTTATTAAAGGAAAAATAAAGAACTGCTTATATGTACATTTAAATTGCATTTTTATTTTTATGTACATTATAATTATGTGTATTATATGAACATATATTTATGTATATGTACATATCTATTTTCATAAGTAGTTTAAAACATGTATGTTGGTACATTAAAATCAATGTACATATGTACATAATGTAATCTATTCATTCACCGATTCTGAATGCCCATCCGTCGGCGTCGGCTTCGATTTATAACTTGCGTTATCCATTCCCAACGATATGACAGACCTATGCACAGTTTCACGTGACGAGCAAGAGCAAGCTAATGCGTTGCGTGCAGCGATCATCAACTCTATTTGGTGGTCAAAAATGGCGTATCTCCAACTCATGTAGCTCTGCACGATTGGAAGCAATTTGGCGCATTTCTTCTAATTTCCCATCCAATATAGTTTTTTCGAGATGAACTCGGCAGTATGTTTTTTGTTGTCTCGTTCATCCCTTTCAGCTGAAAGTTCGTTTTTTTTGTTCCATGTCAGTTTTTCGGCTGACAAGGTCTTTCGTTTTATTGGACCCCTTCGAGAAGACGTTGGGAAAAACTGCATCTGGCCCGGAATCGGTTTCGCCTCGTTTTCGGTGCCAGGCAACTCAACTTGTGACAGCGATTCGTGAGCAAGGTTCACAGATTCTGTGTTGCAAACTTCAACGCCACCAATCGAAAGATTTTCCCATTGCTCATTTAGACAATGTTCGGAAAAATTTGTTAATTCTGGCGATAGGTTTTCATCTGCCTCAGTCAAAACAATTGGCAGAGTGTCTTGGGCAGCCAAGGAATCGGGGGTATCTGACCCAAAACCATTTAAGCCAGAAACGGAAACACCTAAGGCATCCGCCAGCTCTAACATAGGGCCTGTCACCTCAAATGGCATTTTATCATCCTTAACAGGACGGGGACCGCCCCCCGTAGTTAATATATTATACCGTTCCCGTGCGTTATTTTTCCGCAAATGCATCAAAATAAATTTGAAGCGTCCTTGAAGGGCGGATATGTTTCGTGGTGGATGCATCTAATATGGGACATAAAGAGATAATATTTCTGTTGGATCAGGTCAATGTGTATGCGAACTTACCGAATTGAACAATGATTGGACAGTTAACCATTGAATGTCCTTTTTTGTGGTAGTCGCTTTGTTTGTCTCCTTCGACAAAATGCCGCTTTTACCATGAAATAAACATAGCGATGCAAGGGTTTCCATTTCCGCTTGGGCCCATTTCTCACTTTTGGTTTTCTTTTCTTTGTTGAAATTCCCTTCAGTCGAGATGAGCTTCTGTGGTCGACCCATATCTTCGAATCCTTATACGAAATAGAGAATTAAAAAAGATTGTGCACTAAAACTGGTAGACACAATACCTTCCTTTATTTTATTTTTATATCTTTCTCGTTCAAGATGTGAATAATACGTGCAAACAATCAATTTGAGAATTACAGATTTGTTTTTTTTTATTATTTTCTATTTCGGTGTCAAAATCACAGCAGCTACTTTGATAAAACTAGTTCTGTTACTCAAAACGAGAAACGATTTTCAAAACTCGAACGAGTATTTTCTTCAAAAATGAATAATGCCAATTTTATTTTAGAACTAGTTTTGATTATTTTTTGCAAAACTTGAAACGAAACTAGTTTTACCTGAAACTAGTTTCATTTCTAGTTTTACAAATTCTCAATAATATGGCTGTTAGTGTTATACTCTTCTAGCTAAGCAGCTGGTCTATGGACTTTGCTTGGGAAAGAGCAACCTGTCAATTGATGTAAGGCATCCAGGTCGATGTTGTTAAGTTTGTTTTAGTGAAGCAATGTAGACCCAGCTTACTGATTGTGTTGAAATTATTGTATTGGTGTGAACTGAATAACTTGCCATTGCTGTTCTCTATTCGGCTGCCACACATTAACTTATCTAGTAAAGGAAAAATTCCTTGATATGTGACGGCATCCTAAGAGAGAGAGTATTGGCTTCAAAAACAGAAGAAACAAATTGTCGTAGGAAACCTGTGTGGAACGAGTTTCCTTACGCTTTTGCATATGATCTTCATAATTTTGTAACCGTGATTGTTGTGATGTCGTTAGATATGAATTTGATTTTATTTGTTAGAAACCATTTGTTAAAATCTGTTAAAACATTTTTAAACTGCTTATGTACATAATTGGAAGGGTTCGATGAGGCCTTTGGATTATTAAAACATAGACTAAATGATTTCTGAACCCTGTGTAGGCATTTAGCTTTAATTCAAAACCTGCTATCTTTTGTTTGAACCTCTCGTTATCAAAACCTACAGAGACGTTGTCGTTTGCTATCTATCACCTGCCATCTGTCATTTGTCATCTATCATTCGTCATCTGTTATCTGTCATCCGGCGTCTTTCATCTACCGTCTATAAATCTGCCATCTATAACTGCCATTTGTCATTTGTCAGCTATCATCTGTCATCTATCATCTTTCATCTGTCATCTGCCTTCTACAATCATCTGTCCGGGTTGGAAATTCATGTATTTTTCCTATTTATCGATATATTCATGGTTAGTGTTAAGACAAAACATCCGTCAAATGCATATTTTAATGCTTATGAGCAAAAGCAAGACAACAAAATGTCGTCGTAGTTAGATAATTTTATTTTTATTTTTGCTGGTTTTCAAAATTAAATTTGACAATAACTTGTTTTAAGTTGTCTGTCAGGTTCAAAAATTTATTTACTTTATAATAGTAAAGCTAAGTGAGTTCTAACTGTATAACAAAATGACTATAGTAATTGACAGCCACAAGGCTTAATGTGAAAAAAAAAAATCAAAGAAATTCGTACATTACAGCCACTTTGGAACAAATCATCAATCTCTTGAGTTGTAAAGGAGACACTGTAAAAGAAACAAAAGAGGCTCAATAGAATTTTAATTCAATTCAATTCAATTCAATTCTGTCAACTGACATCTGTCATCTGCCATATTTCTTTTGCATTTACCCAACAATGTGTTTATATCTAAGGAATAGTCATGTATACCTTAACTGAATACTATCCAACGTCAAGGCTTATCTTAATTTCTTAGGTTTTTGAAAGTAAGAGCAATATTTGAATGCATAAGGATCTTGCAGTGAACTCTCAGTCCAACCAACGGATCATGATGCGATGTTTTGAGTGTTCTTATATTTAAGGACGCATATGTAAATCATTAATGCGCACCAGATGTTTACCGAAGCGTAGTTCCAACCCTAAACTACAATTGGGTTCCCAGACATCCCATCAATGCATTCGAATATATTTTTGGTTTTATTTCAATTCTTTTTACTCATTGCTGCCTGTTACTTCATCGGGGAAGTCACGTTAAACAATTTGGTCCTTGTTTCAGTACATGAAAATATAATTCTTCAATGATCGGAATTGGGTTTTGTGGAAAATCTTTTCAAAAGTTCAGGCATTAGTGGAAAGTTGTATTCCCAACCGCAAATCTTAATCGAAATATGTATATGGTTAGCAAACAGTCAATGTTAAATTTTTCAAAACGCGGTATTACTAATTTTTCTTGTGCATATTTATACCCATTTGAGCAAAATATTGAAACAATAAGCGCGTTTTTTTCAAGTCATTAGATAGTACAGTAAAAACTCATTTCACGAACTACAGTATTTTTTTTTTCCTGTCAGAGATAGTTGAAGTATAAGTTGCGATGGTTGTTGTCTATGGTTTGAAAGTGGAGAAAACCAAACTGTGTTGACATTTCTTTTCAGTAAGGCTTTGCGATTCATCATGAATCCTTTAACGCCTGAACAAAGCTTCAACATTGTTCAAATTTACTCTAAAAAAAAAAAAATATTTTAAGAAATCATTGAGAACTTCGTCTATTTAATTTAGCTTAGTGATGAAGCTCATTTCTAGCTAAATGGCTTCTTTAATAAGCGAAATATACGTATATAGAGCGAAGACAACCATCAATCCCTTAACAAATCATCATTACATCCATTAAATTTGATTTGATCCAGCATCGTGTAGATGGTGGCATCATCGGCGCTTGTTTATTTTTAATTGAGAAATGAGCTGTCGTCTCAGTGGATCACGGGCTCTATCGAACTGTCCTGACTGATGTTTTCAAAAATCAATGCTAAAAATCGAAAAATCGACGACGTGTGACGGTTCAAACAAGAACAAGACAGCGCAACTTGCCACATAGCGCGCTTAACCATCAATTTGGTGACATCAATGTTTGTAAAAATAGTCCTCTTAACTGGTCACCTGTTTAGTTAATGCGACCTCACGCCTTTCCTATTTATAGGGCTATTTTGAGTCAGTGATATCCGTGGCGTAATGGTTAACATGTCTGCTTGTTACATGAATGGTTCGAGGTCCGAATCCCAACAGAAATCAAAAATATTTTTATGCGTGTATCGCCTTTAGCAAGGAGGAATTGGCTAGTCCTTCAAAGCTTTCCAGATTGGCCGTTCGAAATCGGCAAAAAATTGAAGGCTCCTCCATTCCTCACAAAATATGATTGTGGGAAGTGTTCTCAGCCCCGGTGTTATAGGGTTATTGAAAAATCTCATGAAGCATAGCAAATATTCAAGTTAAAGTTTTTCCATCGTATCGTATCGTCTGTCGCAGGGAATTGGTAATTTCGCCGATAGTTCGGATTCGTCCAAAAATTGTAGTTCCCTTCCATTCCCATGGTCGAGAGAAACCCCGGGGCTTTTGAACCTTAGCACCGTGTCTTACACAAGCTTCATAAACAAATTGGTCTGATTTTTTCGTTCTCGACATCTTTCCATTGTGATTGCTTCTGTTATGTTAAATTTGTTTGTGTTTTTCGCCTATGGCATTGCTTTATGTCACTTTTCAATGAACGGAAATAATAAATAAAAAATAAATAGGGTGGCGCAACAGAGCGAAAAGCCCCTGGGCCTAGCGCATTTCTCACAACCATGCCTTGTGAGGGAATGGAGGGAACATACAATTTTCTGCCGGTTCCGAACGGCTAATTGAGAAAGCGCTTTTCGTGGCAATGAATTTACTAACGGAGGACTTGCCATTTCCTCGCTAAAGGCGATACGCGTGGAAAAACATTTTTGCCTCTACTGGGATTCGAACCTCGAACCTCTGGGTTAGCAGGTGGACATGCTAACCATCACACCACGGGTACTACTAACGAGAAATAAGCGCATTCTTAAACCGGAAGCCGCTTTTCAAGTTAATGTCACTTCAAGAAGCATGTTGATCAAATGTCAAAAACACAATTTTGAGTATTCCATTAGTTTTTAAAGTGAATGTTTCCCAAAGTCAATGGAAACTGACATTAGCTTTCCTTAAAAAAGGAAGACATTCCTAATTAACTCTGTCTCACTGCTTAAATTTAAAAAACCATCAATCAAGTTGGCCATTCGGTAGCTTAAGCGTTTACATAATCCAACATTGGTCGTTCTGATCAAAGTCTGTCCGACAGCCTCTAATAGAATATTTGTATATATATAATATTTGTAAGTATTGAATAAATACTCAAATAATAATCATGACAATGACTCATGATATATTTTGTTCAATCAAATTGCTGTAAGCTTTCAACTTTCCTTTACCACTTGAACCGAACAAATACAATAATAGTTTCAGTATTTTCCTGGTACCACATAAGACACTCATGCCTGAAGAATCAACTGTCTATCGAATCTATTGAACAAAGAAAGTTAACAAAGTTCCTTATAAGTCCCTCAATCCATTTACAACAGCGCGAAGGTTTTTTATGTGACATGAGTTGTCTTTTTTTCTAACTTTGTTCCTGACTGGGTGTATTTCACCTATCTTCATTTAAAATAAATCTGGCCCGTCTTTGTTCGTGCATAAAATCGATATAAGCTGATTAAGAGAGAGCGGAAAAGAATACGATAATAATTATCATTCCAAGGACTTCGCCTTTTTGTTTGCCATGCCATCGCTTCATTACAGTAATTTATTGATCACGTACTTACTTCAACATAGTTCCGACTTAATTAATGACTCAATCATAAAAACAGAATTGATTCGTTTAACAACCACTTCAGTTGACTTTGCTTGCCTTACATTTGATCTTTATTGATTTTACCTTAAAGCCTCATTACTCATTAACCACCCTTTTTTCTCTTTTTGCAATTCCTGATTTCAGATTAAGCACATCCAAGTTGCCAGACCTTAAGCACAATGATTTCCACCGAGGGAACAATTACAACGTCAGTTGTTGGCACAAAGCAACACAAACGAATACCTTCTTTGGGATCAGCACGCCGCCATAATTTAACATTCCTCTTCGTAGTAGTCGCCTTGTTAGGCACCATCGCACTGCAAGGAGTTCAAGCCAGCGTCGTCCTTATATACAAGCAGACATCCTCCCAACTAGGTCAGAAGGTGACATCGAGCACCCTAATGTGGGAGCCATACAGTGCCAAAGATATTAGTCAAATGGAATATGCCATCCAAGGTGGCAAATTTATCTCCGAGGATGAGCATTACCCCATTTATGTGTGTAGAGTGTCAATCGAAGGTGTACATATGAGTGGGCACACGGAGAAACAAAAACAATCCCAACTGTGTATTGTGTCGTATTTGAAAGAAGTGAAGAAACACGACAAATTCGATGTGCTAGTGAATAAGGGCCACTTGGGAAAAATCATATGGAAACCATGGAGGAAGTTTAATGCTGGCGTACCAATTGGAGCGATAAGTGTGGATGATTACTCATATATTGCCCGCCGAAGGATCAATCATCAGTCGATCAATGACCATATGGGAGCTGATTTCACATTGGGACGTTTCGATCCAACACTTGGATTGGGAAAGGTTCTGGTTGTGGAAGACCAAAATGAAAGGGAATACGATGATGGCGAAGTGTTGATTGAAACCGAACCGATCAGATATGAATTGCGTGATATCGTGTTGGATAAAATACGAACAGATGTGAGGACTAATACCACGGAATTGGGTGAGTTTTTTTTTGTAAAATAATTTTACTAGTTGGTATTCTAGGCTAAGCCAGATGGCCGCGTTGCTCTGATTACATGAGCAAATTGGTGTAGTTGTTAGATGTGTTCTTTTCAGCATATCAGCATTTATATTTTTGTGAAAAAAAGAGAAGGCGAAGCTGGAACACACAGACCATTGTCCATTGTACTGCCATAGAGCAAAGTTTCCTCTTTTGTGACGCAAAAGGCGGTGTAATTTCGATGACTTGAAATTAAACTATAGGGGAATAGAAGGTACCCAATGCTTAAATCAAACCCACTACAGGTCCGTAATGTTGAAAGTAAATTAGTAAAGATTGAATTAATAAATTGAATACGTGGCAGATCAGATATCGGCTAGTTTTGGGAATAGGGCATTTTTGTCAATCATTCCTTATGAGGAGCGATAAGTGGCCCTTAAAATTTTCACAACCCTCCCAGCGACTTACAAGAATTTTTCCCTTTTTCCCACTGTTTTTGTGCTCATATTACGGTCATTGAAGTCGAAGACATCTCCTTTTAAATAATATCCTCTGATTAGATTTTGAAAAGATCACCACCAGCGATCTTACTTACTTCTTTAGGTGGGCATTGCAGTTCGGGGTTAACTTGTTCCTCAACCAACATCTATCAATTGTGCCGCCTTAGGCGAGGCCTTCCTTTTCTGGGATTTTCCTACACTGTTTTTTCGAAAATCCGTCGAGCCGGAGCGTTTATGTTCATTCGCTCTACACACTCTTTTAGCTATATCCATGTCGCGGTACAGCTCATACACCCGTTATTATATTATTTTTCCAAACATTTTTTTCGCATACAAGGCCAAAGATCACCCGGAGTAAATTTTTCTTTCGAAACGACCAAAGGTTTCCTCACCCGCTTTTAATAAAGTCCATGCTTCCGAGACGTAAAGCAGGATTGGGAGAGGGTTGTGTTTTTCAATTGCCTACTTAACCCAAAGAAGCAACGGGTTGCAAGAGTTATTCTCAGTTTGATCTCCGTTTGATGTTGTTTTCCGTGCCTAAAGCAGTACCTAGGTAGACGAAGTCCTGTACTTCCTCGAAGTTATGTCTGTCTATTGTGATGTTTTGTCCAATTCTTCGATGTTCTGGGTCCTTATTTGATGACAGCATAAACTTCGTTTTGCCCTCATTAACCATCAAACCCATTTTTACCGCTTCTGTTTCAATAATCGCAAAAGCACCTATGACATCACACTTTTTTCTTCCCATTACGTCAATATCGAGTATTTGTACAGACTTTTGAAAGATTGTTGACGTTTGAGTTTTGTACAATCATTTCAAGTGTGGTGTTGAAGAAATCACTTGACTATAAAGCCTTTTTCGACATCAAAGGTTTCGGTGAGTTCTCTACCGACCTTTTGACGGAGCAGCGTGAATTCTCCAAAGTCATCCTGCATAGTCGTACGAGTTTTGCAGGGATGCCGAAACTAGACATGGCTCTGTACAACTCGTATCTGTTAATACTGTCATACGCGGCCTTGAAATCGATAAAAAGATTGTGTATATTGATATTTTATTCCCGGGTTTTTTCCAAGATCTGCCCTATGAGGACCTATCAGGTTGTTGACGTGGGCTTTCAGACTTTCACATCTTACAGCAGATAAGATCTAGATACGCGACGTTAAGGAGGCTTATCTCTATATAAATTAGAGCAATTCTGAGAGCCTCACTTTTTTAGGATCGGGCATACGATACTGAAGCTCCATTCATCGGGCATGCTTTCTTCCGAGCATATCATGCAGATCAGCTGGTGCATGCTCCTTTCCAACCGTTCTCCAGCTGCCTTGAAAAGTTCGGCATCAATGCCACCTGCACCTGCAGTGTTATTTGATTTAAGATTGCATATGTCAAGCTTAACAACTTCTTTTGAGTCGGGAGGACGACATTGTTGAGCATCATCCAAGTTGAATGGGGCATTTTCCATGACATCAGTATGTCTTCATCAGTAAGCACTAAGCAGTCTGCAAAAGTGGTCTTTCCACTTTCAGTAGTGACTGCAATTCTATTGCTAGGTTTGCCTGCTGGCCTTTAGAGGCTTGAGTTCGGCGTTTGCTACCCTAACAAGATCTTTTTACCTTATGATAAAACTTCCGAGTCTCATTCCTGTCATGAAGTCTCTCGGTTTCCTCAAACGATCGCTTCTCATCATGCTGTTTCTTTTTCTTTTTGAGAATTCGATGTTCTTCCCTTCTTTTTTCCTTGTAAATCTCGTTATACTAAGCAGCCCTCGACCCCTCGTTCGTTTTTGTCATTTGTCTTGCATTTTGTTTAGCTGATTTTGCCTCCCTATATCTTCATCGAACCTTGGGTTACGTTTTGGAGGCCGAGTGGAACCCAGAACTTCAGAGGCTGTGGTTCTGATTGCTAGTTCGCATTACTGCCACTGGTCTTCAGTGCTTAATGCTGGCGGCATAGGATTCAAGGATAGTTTCAGAGACACTCTTTTGGAGAAGGCACAGGCAATCTCTTGCGTGATCTGATGCGAAAATTCAGTTCTTTTTAAAAGTTTTCCTATTTTATGATTTACTTTGAATCTTGAGATAGAGCTTTGCCCTAAAATCCTTTCTTCTTTTTTCAATTTGCTTTTCATCAAAGGATGCAGATCCGTTCAGTAATTGTTGTGCCTTTGCACTTTTAACTGCCGTAGCATTGTATACATACTTCAAAGGATGAAATGAATCTGACTCATAGCTGTAAAGACCTTTTATTCTCAATAATTCAAGTTTATCTTCAATCGCTTTAAATAAAACGCGCTCTTGACATTTGATGATTTGGTTCCAATTTTGCAATCCCAACCTTAATCTTTTGAGTACTTCCCCATTCACGTCTCTTAATTTTTTTATTAAAAAGTTTTCACGATCGTAAAGTTTTCACAATGAAGACTGTAGATTTGTTTATTTTTCAAATCCAAGTCCCGTTTTGTCCGTCAGAATTAAAAATTTAATTTGACATGGGTGACTTTTTTCCATTTTAACGCAACCAAACTTCTTCCGACAAGAAGAATTTACGAGCATCATTCAGTCGATTTGTTTTCTTTCAATTCAACTATCTTTTTGTAGAGCGGTTGTTAAATTTGTCCATTTATTACGTGACTAAATTTGAATCATCACAAAAATAACACACCGTTTTATTTTTAGTTGTTGAATTATTTATTTTATTTATTTTCTGTTTGAGTTATTTATTATATTTGAATAAATTCATTTACGAATTAGAAACCCAGTCAAATATTTTCGCACATTGACCGGTTATACAACCTTCAACCAATGATAAATGTATGCCAATATTGTTCCATTGAAATGGTGTTTTGTGACTCTTGCTTCGCTGTGAATAAATCATTTTGTGCATAGTATAGATCGTAAACTATCTACCACTCCCGAGAAAACTATTGCTAACGGAAATTTAAAGCTCTGAGCGACTGACATCTTTATGATTGCAGTTTATAATATTTTTTCCACACAATTTGATATTCTACACAGCTAAAGTTATCTTCTTCTATATTCACAGCACATGATATTCTTCAGAACACCGAAGACACATCCAATCACGTCGAGACTATTTTCTCGTATTCATATGATCATGTTCAATATTGGGGAACACACGAAGGCATCGCTCGTGGACTGGCAACAAAAGTCTATGAAAAAGATTCTACGACACCAGCTGAAATCCACTGGGGTTTGAAATTCAGCAAAAAGATCAACGAATTGAAGTCGGTTAGTTCCAATCTACCACCAGGAACTGCAATCAATGTCACTTTACTCGGTGATTATGTAACTCTTGAGGCTCCCTATCGGGCTAAGCTGTTTGCCTTTTACATGGGAAGCAAGGAGAGTGTGTCAAGGAACATTACAGCTGAGGTAAGTCGTTCATATAAGTGTTCGAGTTCACATTTTATTGTTTTTTTTATATTCTTTCAGGTTCGCAAGAGTTATCTCAAGGATATCAAACTTGAATACAGTCCTGTTTATTGGATTGAAAATGGCACATCTATCCCAACGACTACGACGACAACAACATCAACAACAACTCATGCAACGACCACATCACAAAGTGAACCTAAACCAATGCACGAACCACCAGTAGTTTTATTATCCGACATTGGACGATCTGTTGTCTCCTCATCCGATTCTAAATCTTCAAAGACACAAGGTGGTAGCAATGGAGAGGACATCAACGAGAACATCATTCCGAACGAAAGCCGTGAAAATTATGCAGAAAATTTGAAGCACATGAAAGATGCCGCAAATCCCGGAACGTCACATTCCTCAAGACTCTACTGTTGGACCAATAGTATTTTGATTCTACTCATTTTGGTGACAGTGAGAGTTTTTGGTTGAATTGTTTAAGGGGAATGAAGGAAGTGTGTAGTTATTATTTAAATCTATAATCTTTTTTATAAATTGCCAAATTTAGTTTTAAATATTATTAATTTTAAGTTGAACTTCACTTGTACTCGTACGATATCAGTTTTGTAAGAGTTTTTTAAGTGGTTATGGCGACTGTCCTTTTAACAAAATCATTCATTTATCCGTAAGGTAGATCTTTCAAATTAATGAGCAAAAGTAAGAAGACATTTAATGATACAATACTCAAATGCGATTACAAAGTTCTTCTTTTTAAATATGAGCTGAAAGGCTATGTCATTTGGGCATTTTTTGTAATGTATTTTTGATATGTATGTAGTAATAGAGTCACCCATTTTAATACTCATCCACTCTCCAACATTAAAGACAAAAAAGAAACAGAATATATTTAGAAAGACACAAAAACCTTTGCCAAAAGCAATTCAATATGCAAAGAGCATACCTGCAGTATGGTTGTAAATGCTACCAAATCTCTCCCATGCTGGCTCATTTGAAATTCAAATTTCAATTAAAACAACATTGTGATGGCAATTTTCAAACATTTTTTTGTGATTCAAGTTAACCTTGAATTGTTTTTCGTGACTACACCTAATTTAAATTGTTATTCAGTTAGCGACTAGCTATTTAAACTCAAAGGACAAACAATAGGAAAGATTTGAACTGAAGTGATATTTATATGAGTGCCGTGACAAGATGAAATGCTTAATGAAAGATAACTGTAACTGAATCCATTCCATGAGGTAATGTGCCTTAAATTTTGTGTGTGTTAGAATCTAGAAAGAAGATCCAATGATCAAAGAGAATCAAACCAAGTGATGAAATTTTAACTTTTTTCTTGCACTCATATGAAGTAGTCTGCTAAAAGTTAATAAAAGTATAAGTAAATTTGTTTAGAAACGCAATCCTGCCAGGTAATTGTTTCCTCTCGAACTCTGCAACTCCAGAAAAGGGCACTTGTTCATGTCTGTCTTTCCTTTGTTGTTCATGAAGCTAAGAATTATAGTTTGAATAAGCTTTGGTATTAGTAAAGTGTCATTTCCAATTAGCAAAACTGATCAAATGAACGAAATTCGACTGTCCCCCTAAGGACCTTGTTGTTCAATTTTATGTAATTTTTATTGCTTTCTATGCGAAATAAGTTTCCTTATCAAAAAATCGCTATACAAAATTAAAAATATGTAAATATTTAGACTCAGAAGTGTAAAGTCATTAATTTCGCCAACAAAACAGCACCTGTCATGAGAAATAAAACTCCAAGTGACACGTGAACTGAACCACAATTCGAACAAGAGGTGAATAAAATTAAATTGAATTTATTGCTCGTATGCATTTTCGCAACGTGTTCACTTTACTCATTACAACCTTTCCGCTTCAGAGATTTGATAAAAATTAGTCTTTACTTTGTAATGAGCAGCCAACCGAAGAAAAACAAAAGAACTACTCTTTTCGTGTTCTGAATGCGCTGATCTGTCGTCCCCAAAACGCCGCCAGTTGCCACGGATAACATTTGATAAATGCATTTGATATACCAACCATGACAATCTCCATAAAAAAAGAACCAAATTTCCATCTCATTGTGTGCCTCCTATTTTCAGACAATCAAACAAACAAAACTAAAAACCTGACTGAAAGGCAGACAGACGCCATGATCACTTCTTTTTTTTTTTTGTTCAAAGAAATCTCCTTAGTTTTCGTAAATATAGTTTGGCATTTTTGAATAAAATTTTTGATTTATGTAATATATTCTTGTTTTGCAAACTCATTTATTAAGCAGAACCCCTGAGCCCTAAGATATTCTTATACATATTTACCCACTCTAGTTCTAAGTTGTTGAAGTTTGCTATTTCTAATTAAAAAGAAGAAAAAAGAAAAATATACCTGTCCTATTTCAATTGTTGTTAAGAAAACAACATGCCTGTTTGTAAATCTTTGTTTATTCCGAAATCAACAACAATTGGATGAATGATTTGATTACATTTGAGCAACAACAAGTCTACAGGCATGTAAGCTTTAACACAAACTCAAAACTAAGCTTACTTATCCACAATACCCTAGACTTAATGTTTTTAATACAAAAAGTAGTGTGTATCGCGAATCAGAGCTTCTTTTTCAAACCAAAAACAAAACAAAACAAAAAAAATTAAAAAGCACAAAACTCTAAAAAAAATTTATATATTTTGCCTGATTTTTAATGTACCTTGCTTGTAATGTACGTATTTTTAAAAAAGAAGAAGAAGTAAGAATATATACAAAAACAATTGTTTTGCTTTTCTTCCCATTCCTGCATAAATAAACTCGTCGAATTCCGTCTCTCTAAAATGTTTACTCTTAATTTTCATTATGTCTCTCTTCTAGTTTATCAAATTTTGTTTTAAAATGAAAAGTGAAAAGAAAATCAAAATGAAAGCAACAAAAATAAGGGAATAAATAAGAAAATTAAAATTTACCTAAAAAGATAATATATATTATTATATATAAATGTATTAATGATAAGGAAAAATGAACAAAACATATTTTTTAAAGCAAAACATGTAGATAGTTTTTTTTTTTAAATTAGATATATGTAATATTATTATGTGTAGACATACATTCCAATCATGAAACCAACAATGTAATATTTTATTTATGAATTTTATTTCTTTTTAGTTTGACTTGCCTTGTTTGCAGACAGTAATATGTGTTTTTATTGATTATACGTGTACATAAATGCGTGTATAAGTATAAAAAATGATATTAGTTAATGGTAATTATTTTGTGCAAACGCTTAAATTTAAAATACATATTATGATAATAATAATAAAAAAAAAACACAAAAAATTGTCTGTGTTATTCACTGAGCCTATTGGTATATAAGTTATGCTTTCACGATAGAATACAAATAAGTAGATGAGGCAAGCTGCCATATCTATAAAGAAATTTAAGAGTCGTTAGTAAGCTAACAAACCTCGAAGTAACATATTTCATTATGCTTTTCTGTCACTAAAAGTGGTGTTAGTTCTGAAAATGTCTACTAGAATGTCATTTAATTTAAAATTCATGAGATTTAGTGCTCGTATCACGAATTATGAAACTCGAGGAAAAAATAAGATACCCTTGACATCGATGGACCGATTTTGAATTACGAAAATGGACCTTAGAAGAAATCGGAGCGAAAACAATACGATCGCCAAAAGTATAGCCCTTATTGTAAGTTACGATTCTCACAAAGAACTTCTCGGTATCATTATGTTCCGATTACGTTTGACGAAACTAGTTGCCATTTACGACTGCTATTGGCTGTCGTTTTGTTATCGTTCTGACATATTCATGGATCCACTATAGTAATTCAAAATCGGTCTATGACCCCTGTTCTGATTTCCGTTCGGATACCATATCCTATACCAATTCAGAATTCGTACGTTTTAAATTCGCTTATCATTTTGTTAGTGGAATTGAATCCGGTTGATAAATTCTATAGAACATTGTTTATGGCTAAAATTGAAAAATAATAAACTATATTAGCATTAACATGCACTTCAGTAGTAAACAGTTAAAATGAACACAAAAATCTAATTTCAAAAACGTTTTTGTGACATAAAATCAGTAGTAAATCCGTTCGGAAATAAGAACCCACTTTTTAAATCCGCACGGATTCAATTCCAGTTTCCATTTTCCGGTTGAAAATCAGAATGACAGCGATTATCGTTAAAGGTAATGGCAACGTAGCGATAACATAGAGTTTTTAGAGAGTATCGTAGAAAAACTAAAACTGAAATGAACGAAATTTAATTTGTATGAGAATTAACATAATTTTTCGCCACTATTGACCTGAACTGCTTAGCGTGTCTGCCTGTTACGTAGAAGTTTCGACATTCGAATCCTATAATTTTCAGGGAAAACAACCAAAAAATGATTGTCTTTGGTGGGATAGGAAAATTGGAGACACATTGAATTTTTGATGGGTGGATAGGAAAATTGGAGACACATTGAATTTTTGATGGGTCTGGCGTGGCTCCATTTTCAAAACACATGTGCCCTAAATACATTACTTCGGGCAGAAGGAAATTGCACTTTTCCATACTTGACTTCATTATGCATGTTGCATTAGCTAAGTCAAAACCTTTGCAAGCTCTTTGTTGTGTTGTTCGCAATTTGTGCCAAAAACGACTATATAATGCAAATAAACAAAACAATTAATGTCATATTGCCCATTCAAGAAGTGATCCTTGATCCTTTGAGGTTGCTGGGGCACCGGTAAACCCAAACGGCATTCTATTGAATTCGTAATGATTTTTCCGATAGTAATTTCAGGCTCCCAGGCTCAAGTTGACATGCTATCCATTACGCCAGAGACACCTCAACTTATAAATAAGGTCTTTATTATGAGTAGCGAATCGAAAGTTCGATCGGAAGCGAATGTTTTTGCGAGCTTCTTTTATAGTGGTATTATAGGTTGTAGAAACAAAAACCTATTTCGACGTTTAAGGTATGTTCGATAAGATAATGGACGAAGTTTAATGATAATAGTCCAATAAATGAGTTTTTCTAAAATAATCGCTTCCAGTCGAACGTTCGATTCGCTACTCATAATATGGACCTAAGGCCCCGATTGCGGTTGTCGATTGACTAATCGATACTCGACTTTTTTCGATCGACATTCTTCGATTTGACGGTCGACAGCTTTCGTTCATATACCCCTATTACGATTGGCGAATCAAACGTTCGATGTGAGTTTTTTTCATTGGCGATCTAAAGCATTCGACATACTATGGCTGGCGAACTTCACGGTTCGAGTTCGAAATTCAGAAGTACAGTAAAAAAAAAAGAAATCAGACGTCAAATCCTTGCAGACAATTATAAAATAAGAAAAGTTTCAAAAATCGAAAGTTCATTTAATGGGTAATTAGTTAATAAGAACTGATAAGTAATATACATAGATTTGTTTTTTGAAGAAAGTGAATCTGATAGAAAAAAATTAAGAATGCTTCGACTCCGAAAGAGTATACGAGACAACTCCAACGTCTTGGAACTGCCTGATCATCTGTAAGTAGGAACAATTATTTTTCTTAAGTGCAAATTCTTTTACAACTTTTGAATTTTTGAAGTTTCAGATCATATTTTAGGCTGAATAAGCTTTTATTTTTGTGCTAAGCAAATTAGAGAGAGAATTCCAAAATACAAGCATATCTTTAATTCCTGCTATAGTAAGATTGGCTTGTGCCTTAAGAATTTTTGCCAGTGGGAGTTATTTTGAACTATGTTCTACCTTGATCAGTGCATTATTGCAAAAGGCGTTTCACTCAACGCCTGGAAAATGATAGAATTCCAGACGCGACGATTTGTGTTAAATACAAATTCAAATCCAGCCTTTACTTTGTTCTTATTTTGAAAGTTATTTTATTAAAATATCAATTGTGGCACCTAAAGCTAACTGATTTTACTGGCATTCTAAAAAAATCCTATTGCAATTGCAATAAGAGCGAATAAGCCGATCTTTTGTTTGAAAGAATTTATTAAAATAAAAATTATACAATTTGTAGGAAAAAAAGGCACTTTCCCTTCGGAAGCGACGGAAAACTCCGTAAGGCCGAATACATTTATGCTTCTATGATTTTTCTCTCAAAACTATCTTGATTAGTAAAGTCCTTTCTCCATTATAATAAATAAAATTAAATGAGGTGGCACTACAGAGTTCTGCTATTCCAAAAAGTAGTAAGCACCTTATCGTTCGACTTCTTTTCACGTTATGGTTATTGTTCGACAAAAAATAACATGAATGGCATTCAATTTTACGAACGTTCGATAACCACAATAGGGTGAGATCACACTTCGAAAATCATTTGACATTTTAGTCGAATCACAGGGTGTGAGTTCGTTAACCGTGATACCGATTTCTCACACTCACACGTTTTTTCGTTCGACTCGCCAATCGCAATAGGGGTAATAATTTTCTGGTCGAAGAATGTCGATCGAAAACGACAAAAGTCGAGTATCGATTAGTCAATCGACAACCGCAATCGGGGCCTAAGTTTATAAACCAGCTAATCGCAAAAAAGATGTTGAAAGTATAATCTTTCCTCGTTGGTTTGCCAAGGGCCCTACTCTGTAATTCGTTTCGAAAGTAAAAATTTCCGAAAACGAATATTTTGTACTCTATATTTATAAAGCGCATTCGAATCTACTACACTCGGTAAAGCAAATCCGAAAACGAATTTTTCTCACGGTGCAAAGCTTTTTCGGATGCCAAAACCATTCGAATTTCAATTGACTTACTGTAAAAACAATGTGTTGAGGTGACACATTTTTCAACCAGTCAATATATTGTGTAATGAACTACAAGTATTAAGAGCCAACAGCCAAGTTAAGTTTATTCCATAAATAATTGAAATGCAAAACTTTATCACAGAACACAGGAAATAATTAAGAAAAAAACAAAAGCAGTTTGAAATGATTGTGTCGTACATGTGTGCTTGTCCTTATTTGGCTAAGGGACGTTTGAACACCTCAGACACCAAGCAAACTTGTAACAATTTTTGAGACTTAAAACATAAAAACAAACAATAGTTAAAAGTGAAATAAATCTTTGCTACCTGTAGAATTTATATTCTAATAAAAGCGATGGCAGCGGATAAAGAACGAAGTAGGAAGACTGTTAACAAGTAAGTGATTTATTCAAAGTGTTAAAGATATGTACAAAAGGTAAAATGTCAAACTCACAGGAAGTGTGGTAAGATTGGTTAAGGTAAGTATAAAGTAAAATATACATTATTAATTTAAGTGTAGATGGCATAGTTAAATAATTGTAAGTGTTGCCGTATCAATATTATAATTAGATTTTTTTTTAACATACCTCCGCAACGCTTAACAATTATAATAACATTGTGTTTAATATTCAAGTCTGGAATTTTTACTATTAATTGAAAGTTAATATTACTCCAAGATTTTTAAAATGTTCATAGTGTTTAGCCAAAGATAAATTTTTAGTAAATGGATCAGCTAACATATTATCGGTTGACAAGTACTTCAGAGTTACTATACCATCTGCTATGGCTTCACGTATGTAGTGGTATCTTATATGAAGGTGTTTTGTTCGCGAGCGTCTTCCTTTAAAGCTAGCTATGTACTGTGCGCTTTGACTGTCGGTGAATAAAATAATCGGCTCCTTTGTGCAATGTAGACTAAGTTCGGTAAGTAGAAGTTTGAAATACTTGGCTCTTTTTGCAGCTGTTGTTAAGGTGACATACTCTGCTTCTGCACTCGACAACGTTACAATAGGCTGTTTCCGAGATTCCCAATCGATTGGTGCACCAGCGAGAACAAAGACAATACCAGATTGCGACTTTCGATCGTTGACGTCTTCAGCATAACTTGAGTCAGCATAGGCTGTTATCGGCTTTCCAGATCTGCAATAGAAAAGTTTTGTATTTACAGTACCTTTTAAATATTTAAGAACTGAAGTAGCTGAATTCCAATGTTGAACTCGTGGGTCTTGGTTGAATTGGGATAGAGTATTCACAGAATACGCTATGTCTGGCCTACTAAAAGTAGATATGTGGAGTAAACTCCCAATTAGTTCCTGATATGACTTTTGGTTTACAGGTTTAGTTTCTTCCTCGACTTGAGGCTCTTTTTCGAGTTTTGTTTTGGGTGGCAAAGGTAAGGTTCGCGGCTTGCAGTTAGTAAGATTATATTTTGAAATTAAACTCTTAATATAATTTGACTGGCTGATCGATAATGTTCCTTGTTTTCGATTTCTTGAAATTTCCAGTCCAATGGTTAACGCGGGTTCACCCATGTCCCTAATTTCAAAATATTGTTTTAGGTGCAATTTAAATTTTAAAAAATCCGTTTGACTATTCGTTGCTACAATCAAGTCATCCACATAAGCAGTAATTAAAGTGTTAATATCCTTTTGCTTTTTAAAGTAAATGCATTTATCGTAACTAGAATTCTCATAACCGATCTCTTGAAGTTTGCTGTCAAGTTTTTTGTTCCATTGATGGCCAGATTGTTTTAAGCCATATATTGATTTTTGAAGTTTACAGACTTTGCCTTTGTCGATCGCAAATCCTGTTGGCTGTTCCATGAATATTTCCTCGTCCAAATCTCCATACAAAAAGGCTGTTGAAATATCGATGTGGTGAAGATCTAGATCATATTCTGTAGCAATAGCATAGAGCATCCGGATGGAGCTTATCTCAGCAACCGGAGCAAATGTGTCGAAGTAATCAACACCATACAGCTGGGAATAACCTTTAGCTACCAGCCTTGCTTTTCTTCTTTCGATGGTACCGTCTGGCTTTCGCTTAGTTTTAAATACCCATCGGCATCCAATGACGTTCTTATTCTCAGGACGGTCTACGATTTTCCAGGTGTCATTTTTGTGTAAAAACTCAATTTCCGTATTCATAGCCTCCTTCCATTCGTCAAAGTTTGAAGAAGCTTCAGCGTCTTTCAAGGATTTAGGATCATCCTCTTCCGATAGGTCCGTGAGGTATGATGTCTCCTTATAGTTTTTAACAGGAATGTTTCTTTTGGGTCTTGGGTTTGATGCAGTATTTATAGCTTCTTTTCCCTTATTTGGTGAGCCTTTGCGCAAAC
Organism: Melanostoma mellinum; assembly: GCA_914767635.1. Lineage (NCBI taxonomy): Eukaryota > Metazoa > Arthropoda > Insecta > Diptera > Syrphidae > Melanostoma > Melanostoma mellinum. The sequence continues at coordinate 158,002,322 of OU612058.1, read as the reverse complement.
AATTTGCTTCAACATCAATGCAGTCCACAATTTGATCATCTAGAGCTTCCTCAAAATCTTCATTGTTTGAAATTTCCTCTAAGATGTCACATTTTATTGGCACCCCACTCGTTTTCCCATTTTTTTCGCCTGCTGCTACGCCCCCGGTTCCTGCATCATCATTTTCTTCATTATCAGCTTTATCCGTCATCTTTTCACTCTTTTCATATTCTTTCGATAGTGGTTCATTAATTTCCCATTCAAACTCAACGAATTTTTGCTTGTTCTTATTTTCATAATTTTCAATAAAGATCACATCTCGACTTTTAATTATGGTTCTTGTGCCCCTTTTCCACAACCTATACGCTTTTGTATCGTCACAATATCCAATCAAAACAAATTCATCGCTTCTGGCATCGAACTTGCTTTGTGTTCCAGATTTATTTAACGCAAAAGCACGTGAACCTATTTCTTTGAAGTAAGAAACATCAGGTATCTTCGACGACCACAATTCTTCCGAGGTTCTGTTGTTATTTGCTGACGTTGGACAACGATTACGAATGTGAGCTGAGGTGAGAACTAGTTCTGCCCACAAGAAGTCTGGGAAATCCGATTTGATTTTCAAGCATCTAGCCATCTCGACGAGTGTGCGATTGGCACGTTCAGCAACACCATTTTGCTGTGGTGTATAGGGCGAACTAAATTCTTGTTTAATGCCATTTGATTCACACAGCTGTCTAAAAAGATTACTGGTATACTCTGATCCATTATCGGATCTTATTCTTTTTATTTTTGTATTTAATTGATTTTCGACAAGATTTTTAAATAAAATAAATTTTCCTATCATGTCTGATTTCTTGCGAAAAACATAAACGAATACTTTTCTAGAAAAATCATCTATAAAGGTGACGAAATACAACGACTTACTCAGAGATTCTGTCTTCATAGGTCCACATATGTCTGAATGAATGAGTTCCAAACAAGATGATGTCGATTTCTCATGTTTTTTATTAAACGGCAGACGTGTTTGCTTTCCTCTAATGCATGCTTCGCACTCCAGTTCATAATTCCTAAATTCTGGTAGACCTTGCACAAGTTTCTTACGTTGCAGATGTTTAAGAGATGCTGCATTCAAATGCCCCATCCTATTGTGCCATGTTTTGAAGTCTCCTATTGCCTTTTCATCGTCGTTCCCAGTACTTGAGGTTAAACAGGCTGCTTCTTTGGATGGATAAACAAAATAAAGCCCCTCAGATTTTTTCGCACTCAAAAGTTGTCGCCCACTCTTGCTCACAATGCTTGCACCATTGGCTTCAAAATACACCTTCACACCATTCATAGTGGCTTTGTTGATAGAAATTAAGTTTTCTTTAAGATCTGGAACAAAAAGTGTGTTAAAAAGTGAGCAATAAAGTGTTTTTTTGTTAACTTTGCTGACAATGTCTACAGTCCCAATACCCATAATCTTTATTTGTTTGTCATTCGCAAGCTTGACATACCCAATATGACGTTTAGATATACAAGAAAAAAGTGTTTCGCTGTGACACATGTGTGAAGTTGCTCCACTATCCAAGCACCAACGAGAACTTTTTTTTTTATTAATGTTATCAGATACCTCGAGTGCTCTCGTGGGAGAGAGCTCCAAAGATTCCTGCATCATAAAACCGGTTTCGCAGTGCGAGTCGTCAACTTTTTTTGCTGCTTCTTCATTTAATCGGCAATTACTTGCCTTATGCCCTCTGCGTCCGCAACGTCGGCAATTGTAGTTGCAATACCTTGATCCAAATGAATTTGTTTGTTGCGTCGACTGGCTTAACTTTTTAGGTTTGTTGAAATGAGACGAAAAATTATTATTAAATTTACCTCTTACTCTCAAAGCATTATCGTTTGATAACTTGGGCTTTGTATCGCCCACCTCCATCAATCTAATGCGGACAATTTCTAGTGAAGGAAAGTCTTTTTGCGCTGCAAAAGCTGCTTGTACATCTTTATAATTTTCGTCGAGACTATCTAGAAGTATGACCGCAAGAAGGTCATCGTCGAGCTTTGCTTCTAGCTCCGTCAATCGACTGATTATAGTAAAGAATTCCCGCAGATATTCATCCATAGTTTGAGTACTGTCCATTCGAATATTTAGCAATTTCTTGTACTCTTCAGCTTTCTGTCGCACACTTTTCCTATCATAGCTGGATGCTAAGAAATCCCAGATCTCTTTTGATGTCTTAAAGTTTTTGACAAGAGCTACCGCGTGTGCTTCCATGGCGAGTAAAAGTTCACTGCGAGCATCCAAATCCTTGTCATCCCATTTCTCCTGTTCGTCCTTGTTTTCAGTTGGCCGTTGTTCTTTACCTTGAACCATTTTAAGAAGGCGAGATTTATGCAAAACACCTTCCATTTGAGCCTTCCAAGTTGCGTAGTTTTCGCCATTGAAAACTGCAATACGACCATGCACTGTATTCCAAACCGACATTATAAAAACTTTATTAATGCGTTAAAAAAAAGAAATGTGAATTCAGTTGAAATTAAAATTTTATTTTACACCAGCTGGGCCCATAACCTGTAGAATTTATATTCTAATAAAAGCGATGGCAGCGGATAAAGAACGAAGTAGGAAGACTGTTAACAAGTAAGTGATTTATTCAAAGTGTTAAAGATATGTACAAAAGGTAAAATGTCAAACTCACAGGAAGTGTGGTAAGATTGGTTAAGGTAAGTATAAAGTAAAATATACATTATTAATTTAAGTGTAGATGGCATAGTTAAATAATTGTAAGTGTTGCCGTATCAATATTATAATTAGATTTTTTTTAACACTACCCATTAAATTAACATTCTGCCATACATTTAAGGAATAGTGGAATTTTTCGTTCAACCCATTTTTTCTGTTTTTTGCATGCATGCATGTAATGTGCAACTGATGTGCATTTTAGTTTTTATTATTGTCGAATTCCTTTCAACAAAAAAATTGATATTCTATTTCGATAGAGAGTTAGTCAAATTCCAAAGAAAGAAAGTTAACATGTTAACATTCGAATCGTTCGAGTCTCAAAATGCACTTCTATCGAATCTAACTAGCTCCCTATCGAATTAGAATGTCAAAATAAGCATGGTTAAATGCATTTTCTTCAACTTCAACGAAGTGAATTGGCTGCCAGGTGCAAGTGTATCCCCATTTGGGATGTCGGTGTCAAACAGGTGGACCTATATCATGAAAGACTGAGCTGGATGAATGATTTACTTTTCATTTCACAAGGAATTTAAATGAGAAATGTCATTTGGTACATTGGATGTGTCCGGTGATGCGTTTCATCAGAAGTTTCTTCATGCTTAACCATAGTCATTGCTTGCGTCAATAAGACTTCAATACTGCCCGATTGGAGGAAGAAAATAGATTCTCGAATAATAAATAAATGTAATCAACTTTTTCAAATAAAACCTAAGCTAGCAGAGTACATCACGGATAATCAGCCACTGGAAAGGGTTCAAGGAAATCGTTCTTTCTTGGTTACTGGAGTGGATTTTTGCGGACCATTTTACTACCAGAAGTACGAAACAGGCCATCAACAAAATGCTGTATTTGCTTATTCATTTGCTCTGCAACCAAGGCAGTTTATTTAGAATTCGTTAAGGACCTATCAACGCTTTCGTTCCTTGCCTCTTTGAGACGTTTCATCTACACGAGAGAAAAGCCCAATTCCATATGGTTTGACAACGGTACTAATTTTGTTGGTGCAAAAAGAAAGCTGGAAGATCTTTGAAAACTGTTTCTCAACGAAAAACATTTATATGACGTTCAGAAACAATGTCTAGAGGATGGAATAGACTGGCAGTTTATTCCTCCACGATCTCCACATTCCCGAGGCCTTTGGGAGGCCTCAATTAAGTTAGCTAAACATCATTTTTGGCGAGTAGTGAAAAATGAATTTTTGAATTTCGAAGAACTTAGAACCTTGTCTGTCAAATTTCTGCAATTATTAATTCATGTCCTTCATGTCCCATTACAGAAAATCGTGGAGATCTCGAAGTGCTTACACCTGATCATTTCCTAGTTGATGCTCCGTTCACGTCAAAAGTTGAACCCGATGTTACAATGCTGAATATCAATCGTCTCAGCAGATGGCAACGAGTTTCCTCGCTACTCCATTTTTCCCAGAACACTCGCTGTAGTGTTCTGGAAAAAATGGAGTAGCGAGTACTTGACAAATTAATATTCAAGAGAGAAATAAATGGAAATCATCGTCATCATTCAATATATAGCAGTCAGTATGGTCCTGCTAAAAGACGAAAACCTCGCTCCATTAAAGTGGCTCTTAGCTAGAGTGATCCAAATCATTAAAGGAGCTGACAGTGTGTCACGACTCACGAATAGTGAGCAGTAGCAAAGCTATGCGTTTTACCCATCGACAACAAAGAAGTTGAACCCTTTTGATCTTCAGCGGAGAGAGAATGTTCGAAGTAGCAAGAAAAGTTTTTAAAAATATTCACCACGATGGGAAAACCAAGTCTTGCAATACTTAAAACGAATTTAATGCGTACAATAACTGTAAAACTTTACATAACTTGCTTATGGCACTTTCCATTGGACAAAAAGAACCGTCCAGGAGCGTCCAGAAGCATTCTCAAACCGTTCCATTGGTGTAAAAAGATCGCTTCTCATGATTCTGAGGAGTGACAGCCGCTTCTCGATTTGAAGTGAGAATCGACTCAGAAGCACTAACACATGTTACTCAAATGTCAAATTGAAAAGTTTCTTCAAGGAATATTTTTTATGAGCCATAGGTGTTTCACTCACACAAAGGAAATTACGTTCAACTGAGTAGAAACAATTTTGGGTGTTCCATTGGCTTTTAAAATGAGTGCTTCCCCGAGTGAAACCAATGGAAAGCGCCATTATACACTTGAATTATCTTCTAAAAACCAAGCTTTCATTATTGGGAAAAGTCTTTTGTGAATTATCTTTCACTTTGAACGTCATGTTTTTTGTTTCAACAAGTGCTTATTTCGGGAATGGTAACACTTATGGCACTTTCCATTGGTTTCACTCGGGGAAGCACTCAATCTGAAAACCAATGGAACACCTAAAACTGTTTTTGCTCAACTTAACGTGTTGGCTTTGTGTGAGTGAAACATCTATAGCACATAAAAAATATTTCCTGTGGAAACTTTTAATTTTGACATTTGAGTAACATGTGTTAGTGCTTCTTGAGTCGATTCTCACTTCAAATCGAGAAGCGGCTGTCACTCCTCAGAATCGTGAGAAGCGATCTTTTTGCACCAATGGAACGGTTTGAGAATGCTTCTGGACGCTCCTGGACGGTACTTTTCGTCCAATGGAAAGTGCCATTAGCTCATGTCTGATTTGATAGATTATTAGTTTTATACTTCCGCTGAATGAATATGGTTCTGTGTACCCTTGAACAACGCTGGGAAATATTGAAACATTACTTTGAAAATGATGGCAATGTTGCAGAATCATCAAAATCAAAATTATTTTTTCAGATGAAGCTCATTTTCTTGACAGGTATGTAAACAAGCAAAATTGTCGCATTTGGGGCACAGAAAACCCGCACCAACACCCAAAATGAGTCACAGATTGGTGCGGATTTTGGTCCAGAGACTAAGGCCATTTTTCTCCGAAAATAAGCAAGGAGTGGCCCTTACAGTCAATGGCGATCGTTATCGGGCCATGTTGAACGAATTTTCGTTCACAAAACTTGAAGAGGAGGATATTGGCAACATTTGGTTTCAACAGGACGGCGCTACGTGCCACACAGCCGAATCTACACTCGATGCTTTGCGTCCTGTTTTTGAAGATTGCATTATCAGCCACAGAGCTGATGTCGTTTGGCCACCTGGGAGATGCAATTCGACACCGTTGGACTATTATTTGTAGGGTGTCGTAAAAGATAAGTGCTACGCCGACAAGCCAGAGACAATTGACGCTTTGAAGGACAATATTCGTGAAGCCATTGGTGAAATACAGCTACACACATCGATAATGTACCTTAAAAATTGGACCGATCGTGTAAGCTACTGCATGGCCAGCCGAGGCAGCCATTTGAATGAAATTATTTTCCGTTATTAACCGGAAGGATTGTACTTTCAAATAAAAAAAGAAAATTGTGAAAATATTCTGTGGTTTTTTTTATAGCATTTTCAAAAAAAGGAGTTATTTGGCGGACCCTTTATTAGAATTTGCATCAAAAATTCTTTTCGAGTTTTCTTTCGTAGTGCGATTTAAATTTAATTGCAAAATCTATCTAGCATAAAATAATGCTAGATAGTTCAGACTTCGTATCTGAAAATTGATCCATCTCACTATGCAATCCTTATTGACAGTAAAGTATAGATATTTCAGATTGTACATTTATAGTTATTGATAAAAACATTGTTGCACTTTTTTCCCGACGAACCGAATGCAAACGAATCAAAAACGAATCCACAACTTGGTCCGTAGGTATGTAGTTTTATTAGTTATTATAGAAGAATTGATACGAACATGAATTAATGATAAATAATGCTCTATCAAAACACAAGTAGGGTGTTTCACAAAATAAAGGGCGCCAGGAAATTTTTGTTTGATATTTTCCAAACCAACTACAACACTGAAATTGGTCTTCAAACAGAATTAAAACGCGATTATTTTCCAAAGATACAAATAATTGTTGTCCAGGAAACCTTTACAAGTATAGGTATAAGACCTGAAATCTTTTCATAAACAATTGAAGGTGTACAATGAATGGGAAATCTGGCAGAGGGCCAGTTAATAATATAGATGATATAAGGTTAAAGAACGTAGATGGGTTTTTACCCAGGTTAAAATGTAAACAACATAGTATGTGCACAATGCACCCGCGAAGAAACGACTCTTTGGGAATTTTCCCGAACAGACAAAAAGGTCACAGAAAGGCTGCGAGTCCTGCAATCTCAGGATATACATATTATGAAAGGCGAAGGGTATCCGATACAAACGCTATGACTTAATAGTCAAACCAAAATAAACGCACAGCTAACACTTTTTCTCACAATTAAAAAATTAAAATACTTAGCTTATTCCTGACGAATCCTGCCTATGAGTTTTCTTGCCCGTTCTGGCACTAACTCTCCTGAACTCCTGCCTGATTGGAGCTTCCCTGCCCACAGTAAATAATTGTAGTTATTTTGGCCTTTCTACCAACACAAGCACAATTTCAATTTGCACTACTTGCAACTAATGAAATAACCCGATTTGTAAACTTTCCGACACTTTTTCAATATTCTTAAAACTTTCTTGCACTATGTCCTTTTCAGAGGTCAACCAAGAAGTGCCATCTTCTTGGCGGTCTCTTCGTTCATCGGCGCATTCAACAAATTTCACTCACTTCGACCAATCAGAGTCGTGGAGGTTCGTCACAGGGTATCTGCAGTTCTCTCAGCAAATTTGCTGGAGTCTGTGCCGTAGGCGAAACGCAAATATCGCTCTCTTCTAAACAATTTCGTTGCTGAATCTCTCGGTGATTCGCAACAACTTGCCTGAATGAACAAATAGAATAGAAGAATAGAAAATTGAAAAACTATTACTTTTAACAAAATCTCTCGGCCCATCCGACCCAAGATACACTGTGCATGAAAACTATTCAAGCTAGGATTCAGTTTAAGAGGATTCGTCATTTTTCGCGAAAACTACTAAATTACTTCGGTGAACCTTCCCGAAGATTTGGGGGAATGGGGGTAATCCTATAAAGAGCCATTTCCTTGCTAAGGTAAAGCACTTTAGGTTGGGCACTCGGCCTTTACGGTGGGCGCTCAGCCATTACGTTGGACTCTTGGTCGTTTCTATTGAAAAGGCTTCAAATGCCAAGTTTTTGATGATGATGATAGTGAACGTTGACTGATATCTAATCAGTGTGTTAGAGATGGGTATAGCCATATCTCTACCTTTTGTATAAATAGTAGGTTTTTAGTAGCCTGCTGCTGCTGTTTGATGGACTTCTTCCAGAACCTTACTGGTTCTTACTACCGCTGCTGCTTGAGTCTCCAGCCGTCCACTGGCTCAATGAAGGGGTACCTATTTGGGATGCTTTTCCAAATGCTTTGAAGTACACCACTAGCTGATGGACTAGGGTTGCTTTGCACTCTGCCAGCACTTTGAAGCCTCAACAAAAGGATGGGGTGAAAATGGGAAAAGGAAGAAAAATAAAGGTCTTACTTGCTGTGGTAAAATATACCGCAACAACATATGCAGATATTTAAGAACCATTTTTTTTTATTCAAGCCTTATAATTTCACTATACCTATAAAGTTTTCTGGAACTACCTATGTAGTATGTACCTAAGTCAGAGAACGTTCTATTTCTTGGAAATAGATTTGGAATCAAAAGAATTAAAATCATGAATTATTGTAAGGCGAGGACAACTCATATAGCAATAGCAACGGTCTTGTTACCAGTGTCAATATCGGGAATAGTTTGATAAAAAGAATGGACGTTTTCATCCAGCACAATAAATGGACAGAAAACGGAACCGGAAGACACCCACCATGGCTGAATCGCAACACCCCACCAAGGAAAAACCATTGTGAACCTCCTCTTGCTACAGAACTGTGTTTTTTCTGGTCATAAGGCATCGCGTATTTCACAAAGAAATGAGTTATTCCGCAGAAATCATTTTCTATACACATTGATTTATCTTATCGACAATAAACAATTTCACCATCGTAATTGCAAGCTTTTCGTTGCTCTCATAACAACTGCGGTAAGAATAATTTAACTACAGTACGGACTCGATTAACGCAACTAATAGAAATTCGGGCAGTTGCAGTAACCGAGGTTGTTGCACTTACTGGGTCATATTTTCTGTATGAATTTTTAGTAAAAGAAGCGTTCAGACTATCCAATTTGTTTGTCAAGCGTCGAGTTTGTCAAGCAAATTTGTTAGTGTGAACTCTCCATCAAGTGGCTTGTCAAATTTGTTGGATGCATTTCAAATTTTTTTTGATATTTTTGCAAGTTGGACAACAAGTTTGACGAATGTGAACGCTACTCGTCAAACTTGCAAGACATTTCATTTCCCAAACAATTTCAAGCACTGCACATCGCACGGAAAGACTATTTTTTCATTGCTGGGTACATTGAAAGTGGAATTAACCTCTTTAGTCCCAACACGCTTTCTTTTGTTTTACTTGCATTTTTAAAATTTCATTTCTTATAAGCGCTGCTCCTACTTTGTCCTCCATATTTAAAATTCAAATCAGAAGGGAGTTTTACGATTTGTTTGATGAGTGTGAACGCTATGGGTATTTTCCGTCAAACTATTCATCCAACAAATTTGACAAACAAATTTGATAACCTGAACGCCCCTAAACACTAACAAGTTCGCAACCCACTCAAATAAACACAGATGCATTTTATGTTCTTTTCATGTTCTTGCAAGAAATATTATTCAGACAAACTAACTGTAAAATAACGCCACAGGAATAAAGAATCAAAAGAAGAACGTGAATATAGAAAACGGATAAATAAACACATGAAGTTGCACTTATCGAGGTAGCTTTTTGGAAAAGTTGCACTTATAGAGTCAAGACGTGTTAAGATTTTAGTGTTGCGAAAATCGAGGAGTTGCGCGAATCGAGGGTTGCGCAAACCGAGTTCGTACTGTATATTCAACTCAAATTTTTTGCCATTAAGATAAGAGCCGTGACCAAGAATATTAAACATTTTTATTATGAGCAGACAAAAGGAAACACATGCCAATGCCACATCGCAGTTAACGCCCTGTGCAGTTATCATCATACTTGCGATTTTTCACTCCAATAGATTTTATGTCTGACCTTTGGCCGACCGACCCCGAAAAAAAACACGTACTTAAATGAGATGCCCTTTCAAGCTGTCCTTTTGCGTAATTATTTGCGTAATGTTTTCGCCACTTTGCGTGGTCCATTCAAATTGAATTTGTCCTCTCTCTCTCCACTACTACAACATATTTGTGTCATGTTAACCTACCAACCACACTACAGCTCACAGTCGACTGCTACTATACACGTAATGATCCATGTGAGATATTAAAATGCAAAGCCGTATCCTTTTTCAATGATTTTTTTGTTTTCGATAATATCCATAGCCAAGGATATTCATTAAAATCAAGGGTATTCATTCAGCGCAATAAAAGTGTACAAATGTATTGGCAAACCGCCCACTTCTACTGACTTTGCAATTACTTTTAATTGTAACGCGAAACGAAATGCAGTGTGAAATCAAATGAACTGGTGTCCTTTTTATTCCGATGAGATTTGGAAAATCACGCAAAATTCACATAATGAATGTCTATTTACGGGCGTTTTGGGAGTCATAAGGACGAACGCCTCATATAGGCAAGAAGATTATTTTCTTTTTCTATCATGAGTGTTGTTCTCGTTTTCCTTTTGTCCTCTTCAATAGTTGTCTTGGAATGGCCATCAACATAATTCAATAGCAGACAAGGAGATGGAATACATCACCACGGCAGCAAGGAAAATGAAAATGTCGTCTTAGCTGTCACATTGATTGCGCCGTGGCATCAAAAAAATTATTTGATACGCAAGTGGTCTTTATGATGATAACCACTTGTTATTTTCTTCTCTTCGAAGATGGTATTATTATTCTTAAGTGATGAAGACGCAATGAGATGTGGGATGGTGAAAATCGTTGTAGGAGTAGAGGCAAAGTACCTACGGTTATTCTGTTTATTTTCTGGAATTGTGTTTTAAAGTTAATGCTGTTTCGGAAGTGCCTCTTATTAAAATGAACTTCTGGGCTAGCAAAAATATGAAAATTTAGTTGACACAAGTGTTGGCGTTACTTTTACTTTACCTACCTCGAGAAATCTACTTCCGTATAAGTTAAGTTGATTTAATGCATCGGTTTCTATTATTTTTGCTTGTAAAGATGTTTAAAGAATTTATTAACTTTTATAAAGAAGTCTGTGCTAGAGAATGCCTTAGAAGAAACCTCAGCTGATAAGGCATTATAATTTGTTGTAAAGCCGTCCTGAAGACATTCAAATCAACCAGACATGAATTCAAACTTGTATAGAACTGTTTGAAATCCCTGGGATAATAAGCCACATATCACTCTCGTTTTTGATGCTGGACAAGGCTTGGCCGAATTTTTTCGAAATTTTAAGTTTTGGTCTGTGGACCAGCCTACAGAGGAGTTTTTGGAATTGGGTCTCTAGGTCTTGAAACGACATTACCTGCCATAAAGCTAGTACCTATTTTTTCTGAAAACGATTTCAATCATGTTTTGTGTGAGAGATACATTCCGTTGACGAGATCTAGTAGTAAACATGTTTTAGGTTATTTAAGAGAGATTGCGTACCAACATTTAGCAAAATTTTAATTTTGTAAATTTTTATGACTTTTTTTTTAATATGTGTTTTGAAAACGATAGATATTCTTGATTTTCGTTCAATATTTCTGTCAAAATAAATTCTAACAAGATCTTAAGACTTTCATAGAAGGTTTTTAAAAAACTAGTTTTCAAAAAAGTGAAAAATAAAAACCGGTTCTTAAGAAATCTGCTTCAAATAATTTTCTAATTTGGTAATCAGATTTTCGCTGGAATATTTCATTTAAATTCTTTAAATATTATGTGATTGTACTCAATTTTCAAAATTAATGTGTAGTTGTTAACCCTATATAGTCCGGTCAATTTATACAATTGAAATAAAGAAAATTCCGACAGAGCCAAATTTTCGTAGAGACCTTAGGTTTACCACAAAGAATAAAGTGCCAAAAGTCCCCATCAGTCCCATGTGTGCTTAAAGACTTATTCGGGGTCAAAGGTCAAAATTTTAGGTTTTTTGAATTTTTCTCGAAAACGGTAAGTTTTATCGAAAAACACTTTAGGACAGAGTTGTAGATCTTAAAATTTTCTATAAAAATGGCTCTAACTATTTTTTCTCTAAGACCCACTATTTCCCAGATATTGCGCTTGTAAGAATCACGTTCTACATAATATGCGCACATATGCCAAGTATATACATATTTAGGTGCTCAACCAAGACAAAATGCATACTCGTGTCTCCTTTTATGTCTACATTATTCTATTCTAAGAAATTATGCTCTAAAAAGACCACCGCCCGGTCCCTTACCGAGTCCCCTCTACTGGAATAACATCTGGCCTTGAATATGGCTATGTGTATTTATTACAAGCGTCTACTATTGTTGTTAGTGCTGATCAATAAAAAAAAAAAAAATATCACAATTTTGCTTTATTTGTAATAAACTTTTGACTGAAGATGAAACTGTTTTGGTTAGTCGTGGAATGCCAACTTTAATCGATTCAAGTGTTGCGAGAAGTAATGAGTTTGCTGATTATTTAATAAACCAAAAGTCCATAACAATTCACATGGATTGCAGAAAATCATATACCCGAATCCCTTCTCAGATTATATGCCCATAAAAGGATCAATAAAGATCCTCCACTTTTGCTGTATCTTTCAATCAGAAATTCTATCTGTGAAGCCGAAAAATTGATCAACTAAAATACTGACATCCTCATAGACAGCCAGGCGCTCATTAAAGCTATCTCTTCTTTATTCTCTTCTTTATTGTCACAAAATCCAAATAAGTAGAAAACTGTAGCGTTAATAACGAATACTGGGGCCCTACTATGTAACTCGATTCTACTTTCGAATCATTCGAAAGTCATTATATTATAAAGGGCGTTCGAACGTTTTTATTGTAGAATCGAGTTACATGGTAGGCCCCCTGCTTATTTAATTTGGGTTCCAGGTCATCGTGCCATAACTGGTAACGAATTGGCGGATAAGCTAGCCAAAATCCAATACTCAATACTGTTATCAAGTTATCAAGTCACTAGAACGAGATAAAATCAAAACCCAACAAAACCTTCTAAAAAATGGAGGTCATCTCAAGAAACATGCAGAGTTTCCAGAAACCTATGGCCAGATATTTCCAAGAAAAAAAGAAAGCTCTTCTCTAGTTTAGCGGACCTTTGCTCTCCCCGGTGATTGGCGTTCTCAACTGACCCTCAACTCATTGGGAACCCAAATAATGAGAAACGGCATAAGCACATCCTATACTTACGAGGTAGCTTTTTTATATTCGCGGAATGAGGGAGTTAGAGGGGGGTGACTATGCTCATTATAGTCGTAACGAGTTCAGCTACTCTTAGTATGAATACGAGGTTTCATTGTTCTTAGACAATTTGTCTTCGAGCTATCGTCAACAAAGCAACACAATCAGGAGTAAAAGTGAAATACGGAGAAAAACAACAGCGCGTAGAGTTTTCACTTGCATTTTTGGACCTCTGTAATGAAGACAAGGAACGTGTATTGAGCCGAACTGTTTCTGGAGAAGAAAATTGGGTTCATCATTATGAGCCTGAGTCTAAACAAGACTCCATGCAGTGGCACAAAAAACGCACAGCACCTCCCAAAAAGTTTAAGGTATCACAGCGGGAAAACTCATGGCAACGGTCTTTTGGGACTCGGAAGGAATATTACTTATCGATTATAAAGATAAAGGTGTTTCTATAACCGGAGAATACTACGCTTCAATATTAGAGCGATTGAAAGAAGCCATTAAAAAGAAAAGATGGGGGAAATTGACGGGAGGTGTGCTGCTTTTGCACGACAACGCGCCTGTTCACAAGATCCGCATTGCGTTGGCTGCCCTGAATAAAGTGGGCCTCGATATTTTGGATCACCCACCCTACAGTCCAGAACTGGCCCCGAGTGATTATTATCTGTTCCCAAAAATGAAAAAAAGAGCTTCGGGGTAAGAAATTTACCAATGATGATGAAGTCAAAGAGGCAGTTTCGGCGTATTTTGAAGGTAAAGACAAAACATTTTTTTATGAGGGTATAAATAAATTAATTGAAAGATTATTTCCACCCTATATCCCCCATTCCGCGAATATAAAAACGCTCCCTAGTATGTAGAGGATGTCAATACGAAGAGACAAAGAAATAAACAGCGTTTTTAAACAAAATGTGGATTCACTTATTCGTGCTTTAGTATGGGGTGGACTAACTTTTGAAGTACTGGCCTGTTCTTCCTTTCGTTGTCTTTTTGATGCAGAGATTGAAGTTTTTCGGGATTCGGGTATATGATTTTCTGCAATCCACGTGAATTGTTATGGACTTTTGGTTTATTAAATAATCAGCAAACTCATTACTTCTCGCGACACTTGAATCGATTAAAGTTGGCATTCCACGACTAACCAAAACAGTTTCATCTTCAGTCAAAAGATTATTACAAATAAAGCAAAATTGTGATATTTTTTTTTTATTGATCAGCACTAACAACAATAGTAGACGCTTGTAATAAATACACATAGCCATATTCAAGGCCAGATGTTATTCCAGTATAGGGGACTCGGTAAGGGACCGGGCAGTGGTCTTTTTAGAGTATAATTTCTAAGAATAGAATAATGTACACATAAAAGGAGACACGAGTATGCATTTTGTCTTGGTTGAGCACCTAAATATGTATATACGTGGCATATGTGCGCATATTATGTAGAACGTGATTCTTACAAGCGCAATATCTGGGAAATAGTGGGTCTTAGAGAAAAAATAGTTAGAGCCATTTTTATAGAGAATTTTAAGATCTACAACACTGTCTAAAGTGTTTTTCGATAAAACTTACCGTTTTCGAGAAAAATTCAAAAAACCTAAAATTTTGACATTTGACCCCGAATAAGTCTTTAAGCACACATGGGACTGATGGGGACTTTTGGCACTTTATTCTTTGTGGTAAACCTAAGGTCTCTATGAAAATTTGGCTCTGTCGGAATTTTCTTTATTTGACCACTATTTTTATGTATGTAGGTATAAATTGACCGGACTAATACCTATTATGAAAAGGCAATACTAAACCTTAAACTCAGCTATAAGATTTTGAAAATGCAATTGGCATACAATCTCAAGTTTGTGCAGTCGTGTCCATTTTTTATATTGGTACAGTAGATTAGATATTCAAAAAAAGTGACTTTTTTTTCTCGAAACAATTCCATTTATACATTCGAGAAGGTGTAAAAAGATGCCTGTTGAAGGAGAGCTTTTAATATTAATATTTAGAGGTCGCTCATCGCAGATTTCCATTTCTCATGAAATGGGAAAAAACTTTTGAATTTTGGAATTTTTGGAATTTTTGAGGCAAAGTGCCAGGATGAACTATACATATTTTTATAGAAGATTTTTTGTTCTACAAAAAAAGTTTCCTATCATTTTTCGGCAAATTCACTCCTTCAAAATTTATTCAAGGTCAAAGTTTTGTCAGAAATCAAGAAAAAATCTTAAATTTACTCCTAATTTTAATTAAATTTTAGCCTTGAATAACTTTTGATGGAGTGAATTTATTGAAAAATGATAAGAAACCTTTTTTGTAGAACAACTAATTTTCTATAAAATATGTATCGTTCATCTCGGAACTTTGCCATTCCTCTACTGGGCTTACCAATGAATATCCTATCCGGATATGTTTTTGGTTTCTTTAAAACAAGTTTCAATCCGATTGTACCGCAGCCATCACAGGACTGATTTTGAAATCTATTTGCATATTATATCGTTGATAGATTGAGAAAATTTCAATCAGTAGGTCGTGTGTGGTGATATCTTGGTTAAGCGTTTTCTAAGAGCCGTACCCGTAAACCCGAAAGCTAAGCAACTGGATTTGGTTAAAGAAATCGACACGGGCTTATGTTAAGGGATGTTAGACGATGATAACTTAGAAAATACATATAGCTTTAATTCTTGGCTGCCAAAAAACCAGAAGTTCACATTCACTTTTTTTTTTCTTTTTAATCAACTAAATGAGAACTGGCCTCACCGGCTTCCTGTAACACACTTCCGTCTCTTTTCACAAAACTACTTCCACAGATTGCACCAAAAAAATTTATTTCACGATTTGTTCCAATCTGCATGCCATAAATCACATCATATCGTTCACATAAAGTTAAAAACTAAATTTTTCAAGCAGTATGAAGTTCCAGTCTTAAAGCTAATCAATTAATCTCTAACGGCTCTATTTGGTACGATGCGATGCTACGAATGCTAAAAATTAAGGTTATTGCATCAAAATATGTAATTATTCAAACTTTCTAATATACAAGTTTTTATATCTATGAAAATTTGTACTTATCTTCTATCTTATATTATTATTATATTCATAACTCAAGAACGGCTGAACCGATTTGTCTGAAAATTGGTGGGGAGGTAGCTTATTAGGACCAGAGGACGGACATAGGATACTTTAAATCCCTATATCCCTTTGGGAATGACATCAATGCAATGCGTTAGTTTTCCTCATATACAAAACACTGTACTATAAAAAAAAAAAACAAAAAAAATTGACTTATAGTGAGAAATAAACTTGATTTTTGTATGAAATCAATATCAAATAAATATAAAAGCATCTTCTGTAGAAAGAACATCCGGATACCCAGGAACCGCATCGCCTTGCTTCCGTCTTTAAAAATTCTTCGATATAGCAATCCATTGTCACCTCCGAGTAAAGCAAAGTTCGTGCAAACGGATCGATCTGCCATCGCAAAGAAATTTGTCAATGTAGTTGCTAAAAGTGTTTCAGCACATTGCATAGCATTCGAAGTCGTGAAATACAATTCTTGACCATTCTCCAGATGCACCGCCAAATGCACAACAGTAGGATCCGTCGTGAATGTGGAATGCGAATATACGCCAAATCGCTTCATTACAGTTAACATAACGACCAACTTGATAGCGTAATATTTCATCGTTGGTATTTGAGGATTGCAATCCAAAAGCCGCCATATCACTGCCTTTTGTTACATATTTACCGAATTGCAGTACTCAACGTTGCAATGCGTCTTAAACGCTTTAGAAATAAGTGGCGAATATGGAACAATCTTACTGTAGTTGTCGACAACGGATAACGAACAGTTCAACCGTTGGCATCTTGTGATCGGCACCGGAACAGCGGATAACCATCGTTGCCAGTGAGGGTCGGCCGTAAATTTCCGTGAACGTCAATGAATCATATTTGTAATAACATCATGTAAATCTGGATCGGCTTCCTGATCAGGAATCTCGGCACATATGATATCATCTATTTGGTCAGGCTGAATTCTTTCCGCTATCCAAATAAGAATGTGTGCTCGCGGCAGGCTTCGCTTTTGGAATTCGATTGAATACATCCAGCATCGACTATCTTCAAAGACGCGCTGTTTAAAAATGAAGTTCATCAGGGGCTAAATTTTTTGTCTGAATATACGTGCTGTGATGTCGTGTCTATCACTTGATGCTTGACCGGTAAGCAGCAATTGAATAATTTCTACCCATTTTGGATTACAGGTAAAAATAATAAAGTGATCTGGCCGACCGTAATGACGAACATATGTCATTGCATCTTGCACATATTCATGCATCTGACGTGGACTGCCAATGAACGTCGCCGTCACCGGCAGAATAGTTGATCGACCAATGTTAGGTGCATTTCCTTCAGTAATCAGTACTAACTGCATCACGTAAAAGGATGTAGTATCCTAAAAATTGAAATTAATAAAATCCACTCTGCTCATTTATTGCCTCTAAGGCAGAAGGCAGAACAAAGTTTGCCGGGTCAGCTAGTAAATAAATAATACTCTCAGAGTCTCACTATGACGGTCTTAAGTCATATCATCAGAGAGGATATCAATGGTTTGACCTTCACCGGCGCTAAATGACCGAGAAACACTCACCTGGATAAAAAAAGGGCCTTTTCAACGTAGCCAAACCATGAGGTTTTCAACTCAAACGGCAATAAGCTTGCTTCAGATTCACCAACAGGTAGCGAAATTACCTTCCATCAGAAATGATTGAGTTTTTTCGTTTTGAACGAATCAACACAAGTCACACGATTTGTTTAGTTTAGTTTAGTTAAGTTTATTTTGCCAAAGTAAGACAACATTAATTATAAAAACAAAGATTACATTACATAGAAAATAAAGTAAAATACATTTGTTGTACTACGTATTATATAAAAACAATTTTTTTTTCATTAATAAATCGGATTTGCTATGTTAGAGAGTTGCTAAACAAAAGAAAGTCAAGAAGAGTCTTCAAACATCATTCTATTTTGGATTTTTCTCCGGAAGTTTTCTCTATTCATATTTACATTGAACAAGTCAAAATATTTATTAAATGTTTTTGAACATCTATTGAAACATTCATGAGAAGCATAGTTAGTCCTTGAGTTGCTTTCCTTTAAAAATTTGGTATGTCTTAAAATACGAACGTTAGGATTTACAGATATTTTGAAACACAAAAATGGTGAGTCAATATTTCCATTTAAAAGATCGAACGCAAATAAAGCTTCGGACAACTCTCTACGATTTGCAAGGCTGCACATATTAATAAGATTTAGTCGATGTGAGTAACGAGGTAGGACAAAACTGTCGGGATGCCATCCAAGACCTCTCAAGGCGAAAAACAAAAATTGCTTTTAGACAGATTCAAGTTTCTTTATACTAACAGCATACAACGGAGACCATATTACACTACAGTACTCTAACAGTGACCGTACCAACGAACAATATATAGCTTTAGTGATATAGGGATCACCAAATTCCTTGGATCTTCGCTTAACGAAACCAAGCATAGCCATACTCTTGGAATGAATTTTATTAATATGATGTTTAAATGTTAGTTTTCTGTCAATTAAAACACCTAAGTCTTTTACTACGTCAATTCTTACTTTCTTTTGGCCGTCAATGGAGTAGTCAAAATTTATTGCACATGTTTTTCTTAAAAAAGAAATTGTATTGCATTTCTCTACATTTAACATCATTCCATTAGCTTTACACCACTTTGCTAGGCTGATTAAACATTGCTGCAATAATTGCGTATCGGCAATATTGTTTATTGTATGAAACAACTTTAGATCGTCGGCATACATCAGAAATCTACAATCTTCAAACAGTAAGGGCAAGCCATTTATAAAAAGGAAAAATAAAAGTGGGCCAAGATGGCTACCTTGGGATACACCAGAAGTTACATTAATTTGACGTGACAATACATCACAAAACTTGACACACTGCGTCCTTTGAGACAAATACGATTGGATCCACTATAACAAAGTGTCATGAATGCCATATTTTTTTAATTTAAAAATAAGCAGATTGGGATCAAATCCCCTCAAATTACTTAAAAAACTAACAAACGAACAAGAAATACACGACCCTGCTGACCCCTCAAATGACAAGTGTAAGTTGTGCCTAAAAGTAGGTTCCTAAAAATGAGTGAGTAAGTATAAAAATGTGCATACTTGTTGCAGCCGTTACAAATTTTTACTCACTTAAAACACATAATTCTTTTCTTCAGATCGAAACAAAGTTTTTAGGTATCTGGAAATCAGTTTTATTGTCTGTCCCCAATTAACACAAATCGAAAGGTTCAGCCTAAAATCAAACTTCTACCCAATATTCAAATTGAGACTTGCTTCTCAGCAGGTCGTAATGTTGTAAATTTTAAATTTTCTTAGGTAAAATTAATGGAGTCACAACAGAGTTCGGCGAGACCAAGAAAACCCCGAGTAGATCCGGGGCCAAGAACATTTCTCTTAGCCAAACCCTGTGAGAGAAGTAGGAGACCTAAAATATTTTGCTCATTCCTTTTCGATTTCTAAAAGCTCACATAGGTCGAGCTTCGCTTTAGTATTAGCCGGCCGTATGGGTACAATGATTCTGTTTTTGATGTTGAGCTAAGATCGTAGCTGGCTATTCACTGCAAAGACTTCACGGTGTCAAATCGACTGTAACACTGTGTTCAGTTCACTGTTATAGGTTCACATCTAACTGTGCGTGTCCATTGAGTTATTCCCAAGTGAACTCTTCGGTACACCGAGTCTACTGAGTTTGAAAAAGGTAAAGTATATGCATTTCTGTTATCTGCTTTTCAAACGATAGGTGCAATGATTTTAAGGTGATTATCAAGTTTTTTTTTTAAACTAATATCGTGTATGTGAGCAACACAACAATGTAATTATAATTTGTGTTGAGAATCACAAGTCTGTTGCACTCCACCTTACACATAGAGCGTAAAAATTGTTCGCACTATAGCATTCTCTTTTTGTTGACAATATTTCTAAATAAGAAAAAGTAGGTACCCACGTATTTAAACCAACCTCATTTCAAACAACATCAGCTCATGCAGTCCTTTTCTGTTGTTTCGGCAGCACTTATACCTACAATAAACCAAAAAAATGCCAATTAACTGATGTGACTGGTTTTTGCAATCTAAGCATGATATTTCTTTTAAGGAAGTGCGTGGTGGCCATCAATTTCCTTTTCATTGCGTGCTGTCAAGAGCATATCACATGGAACTCGAAGTTCTCTCTGGCACACCAATTGACCTTTCAACTAACCTTTTAAACACAGAGAACAATTTGTTGCAAAACCCTTTTATCTACGGCAACGGAAAGTTTGTAAGACCATCTTGTGTCACCACCGACACTTTCCATTTAATATTTTCCAACAAAACTAAGCCGATTATGGCAAAATGTGACACATATTATTTTGCTCATAATCCTCAGTCTAACCATATTCTCTGCCGACAGAGCATACAATATAAATTGTAAATAGCAGAATGCTTATGTTTTCATCGTCCTGGTTGGTTCACAGGGGCATTAATGTCTTCATAGACACTTTAAGACTTTTGGAAACACACATCAAAGTCTTGTCTACGGAAGCAAAAATATGTTTAAGCTTTATAAACTCGTACCATTTACAAACGACAAAAAGTGATTAACCACAACAATCATTTCAAGTCCTTGGTTTGGCCACAAAATCAAATACGATTCGACCACAATTGGATACTTCTTCATGAAAGCATCCACTCCCAGTCTATTTGAAACTCGAAACAGTATTCGAAACCCATTTTGGGAATCCTTTTAACTTCGAGAGGAATGGGAATCACGCAGAAACTTGTCAACTGCAACTGGTGTGAAATAAAATCCTTCCCAGTAGACATAATTGAATCCTTGCCAGAATTTTAATTGAATTGCCTGAGAATAGCTTGCGCATGTCCTTAAATCATAGACATAGAAAATGGTATGCGTTCTCTTCAATATAAGAGCATGGTTATTTTACTTTCGAACGCAACAATCTCCACCAGTATTATAAAAGTCTTGGTACATCCTTCCATCGAAGTTAGTCAACGAACATTTGCCAAGGATACAACATCGCTTCGAAAGTGTTGAGTAAATTTCGCGCCGTGGTACTTGGACTTTCAAACTTAATTAAGTGTTGGTGGTGATTAAGAAGAAAAATAATACAAAGTTCTGTGCGAGATTAGTGATAAAGTGGTGTAGATAAAAAGAAACAGAGAGAAATAAAAGGAAAGACGTTGTAAGGATTCTTCAAGGATGCAGTACAATAGCTTTGGCTTGGTGTGCAATGGGAGGACTTTGCTAAAGTTATGGGTTTTCCTTTGCATGCTTTTTAGTGCAGTAAGTCTTTTTTTTATTGAAGAAAGTAAATTTTAATCTTTTTCCTCCTACGTCCGTCCCATGCCTGTCCTTTTGTCAGTTATAGTAAAATATGAGACTTCTAAGAAAAGTTGTAATTAGAAATGCTGAGTTCTTCAGAAACAGAGACGGTTGATATTTCTTCTAATTATAATAAAACAATTTTGAAATAAATTACACGGCATTCAAGAGTGTCGAAGGAGTTCAGAAACGACATAAGGCGATAAGAAACAAAAGACGCCATAAAAGGATACGTGATGAACTTTCTCGTGTGCAATGCCAATGAGTGCATTTGACTGCTCGGGATATGAGTTGAAAAGGAGAACTTGATTTCATTTCCTACAAAATCGCTTTGAGCATCATATTTCGAATTCAAATGTCGTAGATATCCTTTCATGTTTCTTCAGTCCTTTGGGACATTAGTCTTTGCTTTGTACTACTTTATGGAGTGAGTGTGTTTGTGTCGGCTCGGCGGGCGATTGTATGGAATTCATAAACGCATTCTGGGATTTATTAATTAAATACGTTTTATGCAAGGACACGTTTGCATTTATCGGGACTTCATTGAAAATGAAAATCCTTTTTAAGAGCAGAGGGATTACAAAAATCTTTTTTTATTTGCAAACGTGGTATTGATTTGATTTTGATTGGTGGCTTAAAGTGGTTTTCGATTGAAAAAATCCTTGCTTCGAGCGAGTTATTATCCTGAAATTCGCTTTATGTTATGGTCACTGTGGTTGTTTCGCTGCGGCTGAGTTTTATTTGTGTTAATTGTCATCATGAACAATTAACTTGAAATAAATATTTGCTCTTTTTTTTAAATATTTTCCTGTCTGAGGCGAGTGTGTTTAAGAGATAAAAATTAATGAACAGACACTGCGGTAAAAATCTGTTTTTAATTTCTCGAAATAGCGCACACAGATAATTCCAAGCTATAAAAATGAATTTGGCTTTAATTGGATTTTTACTAAATTAAATTTCTGGAAACTGCATTCGGTGTAGTGCATCAACAATTCAACATCATAAATAAAAATAGTTCGTAAATTTAAAAGGTCACATTTTAGACGCTGTTTCTATGTAGGGGCTGTGGTAAAAGTTTTTTAGTTGAATACACAATAATTTCTGGGTGTAGGCAGTGCTTTAATCAGCAAGTGGTGAAATTATAATCAGTTGACGATTCTTTTTTGATTTCGTAACAATAGTCCTTTTCTTCGAACTGAGGTAGGCCAACTGGTCGAAAATACTATGAAAAACATTCTGGAGGTTATGAGTTACTCAGTCCAAATGTTCGGCTTTTTTTAGTACGGTTTTGAGAGGATTGAAACAAAGGCGACATTGTTAATGAGAATAAAACGAAGTGTATAAGTTATGCAGAACATTAGTATCGCTTTCGTAAGGAATCGGCAGGTGCCAACAAAGCCCTTTCTTGACTAGTTATTCGAAGCCGGCTGAAAATTGTAGGTCCCCTCCATTGCCTAACAAGGTATTTTTTTTTTTGCATTTCAGACACATAAGTCGCACCGCACAAAGAGAGCGTATAAAGCAGATAAAAAACAAACAAAAATTATAGCTACATAACATAAACAAATTAAACAAGACTAGACTAGATAATATAAAAATTAATACAAATGAGATAAAATTACAAATACAGATAGATTACAAATGAGATACATAATAGAAAAAAAAAAAAAAATTAAGTATGTGAAGCACTGGTTTTGAGCTTTTGTTTCAAACTATTTTTGCTAATGTGAAAATCAATAAGTAAATGATTTGAATTAAATAATCTACTCATGCGCGATATCGGCTCATGCATGCCATAATTGGTTCTGTGATGGGGGCAGTGAATTAACTCTAAATTACGTAAGTGGTGAGATCCTCCGCGGTAGTTAAAACCAATGGACGACAGCAAGTAGGGAACATCAATATATCCAGCAATGAGCTGATGCATAAATATTAGATCATTGTTGATACGTCTTTGGGAAAGGGTTTGCAAGCTTAAAAACAGAATACGGTGCTCATAAGGAGGCAGATTCAAAGGATCCGCCCAAGGAAGACCCTTCAGAGCAAAGCGTATAAATTTATGTTGAACTGCCTCAATACGAGACTTATGAATTTCATACAGTGGAGACCAGACTTGAGATACATACTCTAGATGAGGGCGAACATAACAGTTATACAAAGATAGTGTTACATAAGGATCATCAAATTCTTTTGCCCATCTTTTTATAAAACCTAGCATAGAGTTTGCTTTCCTTACAATTGAGCTTATGTGCTCATTAAATTCGAGGTTAACATTGAAGTAAACACCAAGGTCTCGAAAACTTGAAACATTACATAATAAATGACCAGGCATCGAATACACAGCTTTACTAGGTTCCCGTTTTTTCGAATAAGTCATAGTTTGGCATTTGAAGGGGTTGAGACTAAGACCATTCTTACTGCACCATATTACAAAACTATCGATATCTTTTTGAAGAAGTGCGCGATCAGCAGCATGCATAATGGATTTAAAAATTTTTCATATCGTCTGCGTAAATCAAAATTTTACTATAAGAAATGCATGAGACCACATCATTGATTGCGACAATGAAAAGTAAAGGTCCAAGGTGACTGCCTTGTGGTACACCCGACAGGGCAATAAAAGTATTCGAAAAGCAGTTACGAAATTTAACTTGATAAGTTCTATTCTGCAGATAGGAACAAATCCATATAATAAATTCAGTGGGAAAACCAAATGCCTTAAGTTTATATAATATAACATCATGAGAAAGTTGATCAAATGCTTTGGAAAAGTCAGTGTAAATACAATCGAGTTCATACCCATTTTCAAGAGAGTTGGAACAATTATGAAGAAATGATAGCAGGTTGGTAACAGTCGATCTTCTTTGGATAAAACCATGTTGTTGATTGCAAATAATATTTTTTGTGTAAAAAGAGAGGCAGTCACAAACAACTTGTTCAAAGAGCTTAGGAATACATGAGAGTTTGGAAATGTCTCTGTAATTTTTGATATCTATCTTTTCACCCTTTTTAAATACAGGTGTGATAAAGGATTTTTTCCAAAGACTAGGAAATACGCCTGATTTCAATGAGAGCTGGAAGAGACACTGAAGTGGATACGCTATTACAGAACGGCATTTTTTTAACAGAATTGGCGGTATACCATCTGGACCAGAAGAAAAATCATCATGAAGAGATGATAAATACTGTAAAATCTTATCTATGTTAGTAGGTATATTATTAAAATTTACTTGAGAGCAGTTGCGTAAATACGAAAAGTAATTTACGTCAATATTTACGGGGGTATCACTGAAAGAGCTTCGAAAATGAGTCGCGAAGGCATTGCAGATATCGGCAGTATCCTTTAGAGTAGTATCACCGTGAACAAAATTTGCAGGATAACCGTCCGATTTTTTTTTCGAATTGACAAAGCGCCAGAAATTTTTTGGATCATCTTTAAGAGAAAAACCCATACGGCTAACATAGTTAGAGTAAAGAGTTTTGGAGAGCATGTTGAAGCTTTCAAAAAGACCAATGTACAAATGATGGTCGGCTGTAGAATGCGTTTTAATATAAGCTTTCCAGGCTTTATTCCTTTTATTCCGCAGAACCTTAAGCTCTTTGGTATACCAAGGCTGACAAAAGCTAGAATTTTTAAGAATTTTTTGAGGAATAATATTTTTTACACAATTTTCTAATATTAAGTAAAAAAATTAAGTCATAAGCTGAGATATTATGAATACCAGCTCTGCTTAGTTCTTCAGAAAGCAAACCGAAATCCGCTCTCCGGTAGTCGAAGGTATATGAACAGTCATATGTATTGCTACGATTATAAAAATCACTACTGATGATTTTGAGAAAAGCCCTGGAGCTCCTCGCTCTGTTGCGCTGAATAACGAAATAGGATTATTGAAAACTGTTAAATATCGAAGTTAATTCGAAGAGGAAAAGACACGTCTGTTCGATAAGTACAATTTTATTCAAGTGAATAAGAAGAACAAGAACAAGAAAAGAGAATAGAAAAACTTAAGCAATTGACAGAATGTAATGGGAGCTTTTGCAGTTGGTTTGCCAAAGTATAAATATAAAATAAAGGAATTAATTTTCCAACAGGATATTTGTATCGAAAGACTTCTGACAGGACTTTTAGCTCAAAAGTGTGTGAACTTTCGATACTAAGTGACATACTTCCACTGGAATATTTCCTTTTACATTTTTGGTTTTACAGAATTGAGAAGGAAATTTTTTGTTAAAAACATTTTTTTCTATTTTCCTGATGCAATATCATATTTTGTGTCAGCTGATTGAAATTTCAGCCAAAATGGTTCAAATCCCAATTATTTGTATTCCATTTTCCAACTTTTCCCAAACACATTAACAGCGTTTTTTTCACTATTAACGCTCATCAGAAAAAAATTCAAGTTTTCATTTTTCTCAACTTTTCCTAAACTGGCACCTTAGCTCTAACAACCAAGGCCAAAAAACCAATAACATAAAAGTGAGACCGAATTAATTTGTTCTGCATACTGAACATCAAATTACAGAAAGACAAATATTACTTTACATCGCACCGCCTTTGTGGACTCAGATGGATGTTGATGGGTCATCGATGAACACCCACATAGGGTACCTAATTGCGGGAGAGATGCCGTTGTTTTTTAAAAATCAGTATAATTTGTTTTGACGTTTTGTTGAAACATGACGAGAAGTGCGTTTCATTGAATTGGAATGACTGCATGATGTACCCATGGCTGGTAGTTGGAATGAATGGTTCCAAGATTGTTTCAGAACATGAAACGGCTGTTTTGAAAAGAATAACAGTTGGTTCTTAAACTTTTGGCTGGAACTCCAACAGTTTCTCTGCTTTTCGGAGAGACATTCTTTTGTCAATGTTTTCTCGAGCTTCATACAGCGTGTCTTCTGTCTTATTAGCCCTAGTTTATGTGCAGATGTTTTTTAGGAACATACTGAAGCCTAATAATCTATTTAAAAAAAAAAATACAACAAAAGCCAATTCAGCATGCGGAATCTTCTTAAAACAAAAGTGTGGCATCTCTCCCAAAATGAAGGAGAGATGCCGCATCACATTACAAAAATAAGAAAAATTGGAAACAAAAAACAATACACTCACGAGTAGTCCTTAACACCTATTTATTATGCAAAATACTTTCCCTGGACATAAACACAGCATCGTTTCAAATCGATTACTTGTAATGAACTACAAAATTTCCTTTGGAAAAAGGTGCATAAAACAAAACAAATTAAAAAGAAATCCCGTTGCATGTAGGATGTTTCCAATTTTTTGTTTTACGTTTTAAATACCTAAAGAACAAAATGCAAAATAAAATTTTTTGTGTGGACGACTACATATGTGAGTTTGGTTGAATGCGGCAAAAGTTTGCTGAATTTTTGGATCTCGATGCACTAAGTACTTTCGTTGTAGGCAAGACGCAAGATACCGAAACAACCAAAGATGAAAAAGTACGCCAAAAAATATTTGCTTAATTGTCGAAGCGATCCTAAAATAAATGGAAGCCTCTGTTGGGCTTCGAACCACAAGCCGCTGAGTTAACAGGCAGACATGCTTACTATCACTCCAGGGGTACCACATCGAAGCGTTTCCCCCCATTTTTAAGCCTTAAAAACATTTTATACTAAGTTGTATTTTTTATTAACGCAATTATTCAAGAGACTACAGTATTGTGGTAGTATGTTTAACTCCCATAGCTTCAAAACTTTAAAAACTCAGAAGATAATTATGAGCACGTGAGCATGAGTTTTTTCTGCATTTTAAGACTTCATAAAGAGTACACATGTCAACATGGTCATAAATAGGGTCAAAAGAAAAGGCGCAAGAAGTTTCCATTTAAGAGGATTATTTTTGTTATTTTTGTCATCATTCATTTCATTTGCTAGTTTGCTACACACGTAGCAAGAGTGAAAAATTTCGGAAAAAAGATTTTGTTATAATTTTCATCTAAAATTCCTTCCATTAGGCAATATATGTAAGAGGTGCATTTGAAAAGAATTTAATTCCACACTTGAAACTGGTGGATTATTCAATGCAACAAACGATTATTGTATTATAACCCAAGGCGTGTGGATTAACAGTGTATCCGCCTCAGGCGCACAGTGCTTGGAGCAAACTCATACTTTTCCACTAATTGAATGATACAGGAAGATGTTCGTTCAAACTATCGACATCCAAATTATGTCGACGGATTGTTCCAACGCACCTTAAAAAACGGAAAAAAAAAATAGAAAACAGACAGCCGCATCATTGGTGGCCTAAAAAGTAGTAACCACTTATCTCCAGAAAGCTTACTTAAATCTTTACAACTTTAGAGTTAATCCCTTTTTGTAATTGCCAACCTGCTACAGGATAGCAAGATTTTCATTCAAACTAACGGAATCCAAATTATATCGACGGAATGTTTCGTAGTAAGTCCTAAAAGAACAGAAAACAGACGTCAGAATTATTGGTGGCCTGAAGAATATTGACTTTATTCTCCAAAAGCTTTGTTTATGGTAAGGAGGTTACCAGCTTTCCGATATCTTGATTTCTATCACACTTAACGGTGTATTCCCTGTAAAGTTGGTGTCAGCTGACTCTCACAGTCATCAATGTCACATCTTTTCTTTGGGATTTCGTACAGTTGGTTGAAAGTACACAACCACCAAATAATACAATGCTACTCTTCCCAGAAATCTTCAAGTCTCTTCCAGAGACTAAACTGTTGCTTGGAAAATTGATCAAAAATGAAGAAATACTAGATGAAAAATTAGGTGTACAAAAATTTTCTTGAACAGATGTTAATTAGCGGTGTGTGTAACTTGAAAATGATGTGTTTTAAGAATTTCAAATTCAATTAAGTAGACCAAGCCAGCAAATTTTGGAAGTGAGGTAATAACCAAAATTAATAAGAATGAAAGTGTAGATATTCGCACCATTATTCAAAGATTAAATTCAACCGCTTCGCAATCTTCATCCAGGATGCGCGCTTTCAAAAGAGGTATTTTTTTATATTTTGCGGTCAAAGTGACGACATGAGGGATCACTCAAAAAATCAGAAAAATTCTCCTGATAACTAAAGAGTCTGTCCTAGACGTTTTGGTTTTAGCCATGTGTTTACCAGGTGCATTCTAATTTTTTTCCAATGGGAAGTCAGAAAAAGTACAATGTCTTAACGGCCAATGTCCAACCCCAGATGAAGAAAAACTTGAATCCACGCGTTTCTGAACATACGAACTCGGTTAGTTTGCATGGGGGTGCAGTCACAAGTGGTGAACTAAGATAGGCCAGTCCCTACTGTACAATTTGTTTCACAGACTTCGTTGGATGGATGTTGAACGGATGAAGTTTGCGTTCGGACTTATCAAACTTGTCGTCAGACTTAACTCTTAAATGGACAAGCGGTCGTCTGAAGGTTCTCATTATTATTGGACGTTGAGACAAAAGTCTGTCCTAAAAGCATACCCTATCATCATATAAACAACTCTTTCCGCTATTTGTACACCAAATTTGACTTTTCTAAGATGCGTACCGATTTCGTTCCACAAATTTTTTTTGTAAATTTATCGGAAAATGAAAACTTAGCACATCTCGAACGAAGGTCAGTACAAATGCTGACAGTTTAGGATTTTCTTTAAGTAACCTTAAACTCAGTTGTTTAGAAATAATTGATTTTTTTGATGACATAGAATCAAAGCAGCAGTTAAGAAAAACCGCAAAAATCTGGGAACCTCAAAAATGTGCGTGCATATAATTTTAATAGTCAAAGAAATCTATCTATATATATCTATCTATAATCTAAGAGAAATTTTGTAAAAGTCCACAGATGTCAAAATTCTTGAATGAAAATATAGCGAAAAAAATTAAATAGTTTGTGTGTAGCGCCTTGAAATAAATTCAACAAGAACCGCTCAAGTGGTAACCCCACTGCTTTAACTAGGTGAAACCCATTGCTTTTGGAACGTTTTTAAAACCACACCACAGATATGAACAAATTTACTAACTCTTGTCTCTTAAGCAGATCACATCAAAAAAGTTTTTTAAACGTCTTTGGAAAGTTAACTCGAAAGAAATGAGTTCGATTTTCTTTTTTGAAATAAAAAACAAACCCTCCCCCCCTTGAAAATCCTACGATATAACCTCATTTTGCATATGAAGTCGTCAATTGGAAAACCCAAAATTTCTAAGCCAGCAGCTGTACCATAATTTTTCGAGAGAATTAATTGAATTTGTTCCGAGGATTCAGTCAGTTTGATTAATGAAAAGCCAATGTTAATTTATTTCATTTCATTTGAATTTATCACTCTAGAGCAACCATCTCAATTTTGAGATATTTCAAAATCCAAGTAATCAATCACATGATCAAATAGTAACTTAAAAGTTACAAACTTCTCACGCTCCCTCATGTTATGTCGTTTATATCTTTTTCACAACGGTCTGTGTTCGATTATGATGAGTGAAAATGAAAACTTTTTGCCATTCAAACTTAATGACTTTCAACTTCTCGAAGGGTAATCATTTAGCAATAGGGATAAGATATTTACTTGTTGCTGCGTCTCAAATGACAAAGCTCTTTTAAATGACTTTATTCAACAAATGCCATCCTACACACACACAAAAAGGAAAAAAAATAAGAATAAACAAAGCCGACACTTAAGGTTTTTATTACCGAAAGTCGTGCAAGCAATCGAGTATTTTTTTCAACCCGTGCAACAGTCTTAAGCTCACTTTACCTCTCTTCATTCATTCGAAATTGAAAATACTGAGTCCTTGCCTACGGGCTACGGGGCGTATACTTAACCTTTTTTTCTTAATCACGCGCTCAATAAATTCACCTTCCACCGATTTAAGTAGTGGCTGGTGGGGTGGTTAGTATAAAGTCAAGCACACCCCCGCACACAACAGAGAAATAGAGAAGTTGAACTCGTCTCTTGTTCTATAAGTGAAATCGACCGTACACGTACGATTTCAAGAGGGACTTGTTCTTCAAAAAAGGAAAAAAACAATTAACAATGGAATGTTTAAAGAGAGAGAGAGAGGAAGAAGATGGTTTGTCTTTGCTATGCAAATCAAATGAAAGGAGGAAAAAGTTGCTTTTACCATTCATAAGAATATTTTGAGCATAGTTTAATGTATTCGCAAAAGGAAACCTCTTGAGACTTGATGCTTCAAAGAAAATGTTATGCCTCGAGGTGGTTAACCAAGAAACCAAAGAGTCCAAATCTGAGGCACGAAATTAATATCAAAGCAGAGATTATGGTTGAATGCGAGTTACAGCGTATTTCATTCGTGAAGGGTTCGCTTAAATCAAAGTCCTTAAGAATAGATGCTTTTAACATTGTTGATAGTTGGAGTTTACTCATATAAATGCTAAAAGCACTCAAAAAATAATCTATCTTGAGTAACCAACTGAGAGAACTGAACTGATTCATTTAAGTGTGACACCGGCCATCCTTTTCTTAATTCGAGGAACCTTGAAGTGAATTGTTTGTGTGGTTTGCTCCTGTGGTATAACAACCTTTTTATGAAAAATTATTACGGGTATTGCCATCCTCTTTGCATTGTGCATATGTTCCCACAAGTGATTTAGGTCGGTAATCTATTAGTAGCGACTAGGAAAAGGAGGCTCTTGCCTTCATTACTTGTGTGCTCCTTCCTACACAAGCCTCCAACTATCTGTGTGTTGGCAGCGTTCATTAAAACTTGTCACATTTGGTTAAAGCGATTTTATCTTCTTCTCTGTGTTGAACTCTTAAATTGTTTTAACTAGTTTTTAGTTTTGCAAATGGTTTAAGGTTAGCAATAAGAGAAGGAGGCTGCATTTAGTTGTGATGAAGAGGATTCCAAAGATTTAGTTTTGATGATATTTTGATCGATGGTGTTTTCATATCCTTGAAAACAGATGGAGACTTTTGCATTGCTTTTGCAGTCCAAATTCAAAGAGACTTTAGACAGCGTAGTGTTTTACACACAATTTTTTTTGCGATGATTTACAGTACTTGATATCTTTTTTATCTTTGGCATTCTTTCATGGTAATATTTTAAATCAAATTTAATCTTTTCCGAACTACCTCTCAAGTGTTTTTTTGTTGTTATTTTTTAACAACGTATCGAGCATCAACCAAGAATGCAAAGATTGCTAAGGGATGTAAAAAATGCATAGATTACAAAAGAATGTGAGGATCACAAGAGAATGCAAAAAGTGAAAATAGCTCCAAGGAAAGCAAAAAATGCAAATTAATGTGCCAAGGATTAATACAAATGCTTAAGTATGCCAAGATTGCAAAAGAATGCAAAGACCACAAGGGGATGCAAAAAGTGCAAAAATTCGAAAGAATTAAAAAATAAAAATTTTCGGAATTCCAAAGTTTTACCAACCCAATAAATGCAAAGACCACAACAGAATGCAAGGAGGGCGAAAACTTCCAAGGGATGCTAAAAAAGCATATAATTCCAAAGTTTAATTGTTGGAAAGTAAAAAGATGGAATGACTGCAAATAAATGCAAAAACCACAAGAGAAAGCAGAGACTGTAAAAATTTCAAGGATTGCATGGAATGCAAAAGAATATAAAGAACGCAAGGAATTACAAAGAGTGCCCAAAAATAGTAGGGATGGAAGAATGCAAAGATGCAAAGAGTGCAAAGAACTTCCAATTATTACAAAAAGTGCATGGAACTACAAAGAATAGTGGGAAGCCCAAGGAACGCAGAGATCCAATGGAATGCTAAAAGTGCAAAGAATTCCAAGAAATGTTGCGAATGCGCAACAGAATAGTAAGAATACCAAAGGATGAGAGTTATAAAATTGCAAGAGAATGTGAAGACCAAGGCAAAATGGAGGACGAATTCCAAAGAATGCAAAGAGTTCAAAACAATACAAAGGAATTACACAAATTCCAAAGGATGCAAGGACTTTAAAAAATGCAAAGATCACAACAAAATGCAAAGGATGCAAAAAATTCCAAGGAATACAAAAAATTCAAGAAATGGCAAGAAATTTTTTGAAAGAATTTCAAGGAATATAAAGTATGCAAAGAATGCAAAAAGTGTCAAGGAATGCAAAACAATCTATAGAATTTCAAAGAAAGTAAAAAACTGCCAATGAATAGCAAAAACACCAAGGAATGCAAAAGAAAGATAGGATTGCGCAAAAATGCGAAGTCCTCATTTGAATGCAAGGATTGCGAAAAGTTTCATGGAATACAAAGAATAACAAAAAAAAAGGCAAAAAATAGTTGTTTTGCCAGCTGATCCAAGGATTGCAAGAGAATGCGAAGAGCACAGCAGAATAGAAGACGAATACAAAAGAATGAAACGAATGTAAAAGAATGCCAAAGGATGTAAGGACTATAAGAATGCAACGATCACAAGAGAAAAATTCGAAGAAGTTACAAAGCTGCTCAACAAATGCAAAAACAACAACAGATGGTAAAGAGAGTGAAAAATTCCAAGGAATGCGAATTAGTGCCAAAGCCTAATTAGTAGAAAGGCAAAGGATGAAATGACTGCAAACAAATGCAATGACCATAAAAGAAAGCAAAAACTGTAAAAAACTTCAAGGACTGCAAGGAATGCAAAAGAATTTTAAATTTACAAAAGAAGTTCCTAGATAGCTCAAGTAGTAGGAATTGCGAAGAATGCAAAAAACTTTCAAATAAGGCAAAAAATGCATAGAACTCCAAAGAATAGTATGATGCCCAAGGAATGCAAAGATCCAATAGAATGCAGAAAGTGCAAGGAATTCCAAGAAATGTAACGAATGCAAAAGAATAATTGGAATGCCAAAGGAAGAGAATTCTATAATTGCAAAGGAATGTGAGGACCACTGGAGAATGAAAGACGAATTTAAATGAATGCAAAACAATGCAAAAGAATAGAATGCAAAGGGTGCAAAAAATTTCAAGGAATACGAGGAATGCAAAAAAATGCCCGAAAACTGTTGAAATGTTAATAAATTTCAAGGAATATAAAGTTTGCAATGAATGCACAATAATGTCAAGGAATGCAAAAAACTCCAAGGAATGCAAAAAGTTGCAAAGAACTTCAAGGAATTCAGATAACGCAAGGTATGTAGAGAATCCTAAGGAATGCAAAAAAGTTCCAAAGAAAGTAAAAGAATGCCAATGAATTGTAAAAATACCAAAGAATGCAAAAATGCAAAAGAGTGCAAAGAACTTCAACGAATGCAAGGAATGAAAGAAATGCAAAAGAACGCACAAAGAATGTAGAGATTCTAAAAGACCAATTAACTGCTACCAAAAATTCGAAAAATACAAAGATACCAAAAGATAGCAAAAGCTGTTAATGAATACTATGAACTCATTCATTCTCAAAAGAATGCTTTAATGAGTTAATGAGTGATTGCAAAGCATAAAATCAAAGTCCTTAAACTGACGTACATAGTTTACTATTTTGCATTTACAAGAAATCGCACTCCCTGACGATGATACTATCAGTAACTTTAGTTTTCGAATTTCCTTGTAATCAAACGGTTTGTTCCTATATCAGTATCACCTACTTTCAGGCTAAGGAGCATGCAGAAGCAACTTGTTCCCTATCAGCTTTTTATGAGTTATAAATCCTGATTCTTCTTCCATCATATTTCTATAGTATCTTCCTCGGATGATAGGACTACAATTAGATTTCCTTATAATTTGCTTATAAAATGATCAATGGAATACTTCCAAGAACCCCAGACAAAGTTGAATATATATAAATTGTTTCAAAAGAAATCCAATTTATACCCACTCATTGGGACTTCGCTTTATGTGTGAGTATAACTCCGCTTGAATAGCACAATCTGCAGTAAATCTAATAATTGTTATAATAGTTGAGATTTTCAATCAATGCCTAATGGTAGTGGGTATCAGTCTAATACTAGGTGGTAGATGTTCTAATGGCTTCGAGAGCCTCAGCCCCGTCACTTGTGTGTTGAGTTTAATGGAATACGACATTCAACTAGGAGATAATTACTTAAAAGCTTTTATGTTCAAATAGATGGATCATCGCATCGTCCTGTTGTTATGCCACTGAGTGCGCAAATGTTACTAATACCATTGTCTCTTTCCGTTTTTAATATTCATTTTTTTTTTTTTTTTACTTTCCTTTTTGTTTTTGAAAACCATTTCTGTATGTGTACGTGAGCGCATTCCAAATATCCAACTGAGTTTTTTGTTTCAGTTTTGCGTGGCAATAATTTCCAACCATTGCCACATAATGACGTGTAGCATGTATGCAAATGGGATTTAAATTGTTGAAGGAAATTAAATCATGTGTATGAAGATAAAATGAATTAATCTGAATGACAAGCAAGCTCGAAAGGGATTCAAATGAAAGCTGATTCTATTTATTTGAATGACATCGAATATGGAAGGATATAAATTGATTATTGTTGTAAATTATGTGTTTTTGAGACAACTCGTTATGAAATATACGAAATTACATCCACCTTATTTCAAGCTACTGCACCACCAACAAAAAACAATGGACAATGGCCCGGTAATTAGGTCTGAGTTCTCCAGGTTAGCACAAGCCTCCACTTAAAAAAAAAAAAATTAAATACCTTATGTTAAATTGCAAGCTTTAATAATATTCAATATTTATGTTGGCTACACTCACATTATGTTCAAGTTGTTGATATCAATTTGAAATCAGTCGACACAGTACTGGGGTCGATTTACCACACACGTTATCGAGCAATACGTGACTGAATCACTTGAGTATAGTACAATCATTCACGTTATCGAGCAATCTATCTACATAATTTAATATTTTCTCATCAGTAATCGAATGGAATTTGATTCGATAGATGAGCAACCGACTTGAATTGTGTAATTTTGATCAAATTCTAAGAGAAAATTGACACTCACTCACTCGATCACCGATGCCAGAATTTCAAAGGGGCACAAAGTTTTGTCAAAACAAAAACGATGGGCTGCTAGAAATTCTAGAGAAAAAATCACTCTGTCAGCTGAGATCAGCTGAAGTATAACTTCAGCAAAAATGGCTGCTTTCCCAAAATATCACAACTCTTCTACTTGTAGGATATTGGTTCCATACAATGACGCAACCGAAGACAATCTTTTTCATTACATCAAAAACTTCTTTTTGATAGTTCAACTTGTATTTCGTTGATTGGTTATTTGTTAGATGCTAACTACTCAAACGCTGGTATTCCTCAGGGCTTC
Source organism: Melanostoma mellinum (assembly GCA_914767635.1). Taxonomy (NCBI): domain Eukaryota; kingdom Metazoa; phylum Arthropoda; class Insecta; order Diptera; family Syrphidae; genus Melanostoma; species Melanostoma mellinum. Next base: position 157,966,678 of record OU612058.1, on the reverse strand, counting down.
CTTTTGTGTCTAACTTTGCTTTTCGTTTGCAAACACGATCTCTTGTCTAAGGTTTTGAATGTAAATAAAATCAAGGCCTTAAAAGCTCAATGCTGTGTTTTGCTATTCAAACCTTCTTTTAAATTAGCCACAAATGGTTAAAGTGCATCAAAGAAACTAAAAAAATGTCACTGCTTGGTTTGTGTAATCGATGATCAACTTTAGAATGACCACATATTTTAATTACAACAAATACTACAAGAAGTAAGGGTTTAAGGCTTCCTTAAACGAAAAAGGTAATGCGACAACTTTACTGACTTGGATACAGTTTTTGAGTCGCACATTTCCCCAAAACAAGAGTAGGTACAACTCCTATGTTTGGTCAACAACTTCTCAAACATCATTTGGCCTACTTAATAGGGTAAAAATACGTGCATTGGAGCTGATTGGTAATATAGTCTACTGAAATGGTCAACTGATTTTCCACTCACTAAATATGGTCGCTCTCTCTTTTTTATCACTTTTACCCAACAACTTCTAAACAGAAATTTCTAGCCATATTCTATCACTTTAGCAACTCAACGGTAATATCGTATCGATAAGCTTGTCCATCAATTTTAAGTTCGAATATTAAAGGCATAACTTATTTAAATAATTGAGTTCGAAAAAAAACTAAAGAATATCATCAACCATTCAAGTGTCCCTTAGGGTAGTCACTTGGGCCCACTTTTGTTTCAGATATCACGAGTCGACAATAACTGTGCCACCAAAAGCAAACTACATTTTTAAAAGTTTTTGGCTCACTGAATTCAAATCTGGCCATTTGCTTTGTCGCATCATGTTTTCGAGATATTAAGCAGTTCAAGTCAAGTTCCAAAATGGGTCTAATACATCAAATCACTGAAATATCTAACTTCAGAAGTCGTAATGAACGGTCATGCATTATTTTGAAGATTACGTATAGTTCGAAAGGAAACTTGAGTCAATATCACATTCTTTAAAGATTTTTTGGTGCTGAATTCAAATCCATTCAGAGATTTACGCTACAACGGCAGGTTTCCAAAAGATAAAGCGTTGATGTCTTGACCTTACTCAGGCTATAATCTTAAGACCCTGATGAAATAGACAATTCAACAAATCCAAAACCTTCCAAAATGTTTTTTTTTTTACTCAAATTTCCCCTCGAAACTAACTTTATCTTCAAAAAAAGTCATGACCGTAAATGACGACTTTCGAAGCTAAATATCTCAGTAATTCAATGTAAATTTATCGATTTTAAGGACGCATATGACAGCATCTATAGAGAGGAGTTATATAGAGCCATGTCTAGTTTTGGCATCCCTACCAAACTTGTCCGTTTGTGTAGGATGACGATGGAGAACGCACGCTGCTCCATCAGGGTCGGAAAAGATCTCACCGACACATTCGATGTCAAAAAAGGTTTTAGGCAAGGCGATGCACTGTCATGCGACTTCTTCAACATCGTTCTTGAAAGAATAGTGCAAAACTCCTACGTCAACACAAGAGGCACAATCTTTCAAAGGTCCGTTCAATTGCTCGGATATGCCGACGATATTGACATAATTGGAAGAACGCAGCGTGATGTCAATGGCGCGTTTATGAGCATTGAGACGGAAGCGAAGAAGATGGGTTTAGTGGTAAATGAGGGCAAGACCAAGTATATGCTGTCATCAAGAAAGGACACCCAACACCGACGTCTTGGAGAGAACGTCACGATTGACAGCTATAACTTTGAGGTAGTTAAGGACTTTGTCTACCTAGGCGCCGCTATTAATTCAGACAACGACACCAGCGCTGAAATCAAACGAAGAATAACTCTTGCCAATCGCTGTTTCTTCGGACTAAGAAGGCAATTGAGTAGTAAAGTCCTCTCTCGAGCAACTAAAGTGTCCCTGTATAAGACACTTATCATACCGGTTCTTATATATGGCGCAGAGGCATGGACCTTGTCAAAGGCAGACGAGAACGCTTTAGGATGCTTCGAGAGAAAAATTCTTCGGGTGATATTTGTTCCCGTCTGCATAGATGGAGAAGAAGAAGATTCAACGACGAATTGTACGGGCTGTGCAGCGACACTGACTTTGTCAAACGAGTCAAGGTCCAGCGGCTTAGATGGCTGGGTCATGTAGAGCGAATGGACACCAACGCTCCGGCCCGGAAAGTCTTCGAATCCAATCCCGAGGGACGGCGCAGTAGAGGAAGACCGCGACTCAGGTGGCGCACGCAAGTAGGAGAGGACCTCAACCAACTTGGCGTGCAAAACTGGAGGCAGCTAGCTAGGGACCGAGTTGGCTGGAGAAGCATGTTGGTTGAGGCCCTAGTCCGACCCGGACTGTAGCGCCACCTTAAGTAAGTAAGTAAGTAATTCAATGTAAATGAGGCATTTTGAAACCAGATTTAGATTCAGCGCACATCAAATCATTAGAAAAGCTAGAGTTTGTTTTCAGGTTAAAATTTTTTGCACGTTAAAACATGTTCAAAGGTAGATGATTAGATTTAGATTGACGGGTAGAGCTTGCTCAGTTCCGGGCACTGCGGTGTCTGAATGAAACCTATTGTTTCAGCCCATGTGAGGTTTCAGGACACTTCTTCTGCTCTTGAATTGAACCAGAAGTTAGCAATCTTCTGTGGGTGAATGAGTTTGAGTTTATCTAGGGGGATAATCTCATAACCTAGTATTTGCTTTCTAAGGCGGAAAAGTGCTGGACACTCTGTAATGATGTGCAGAGATGTTTCTTCATTTTCGAGGCATAGTCTACAGATAGGGTCCGCTACCAGCCTCATTTGGTGAAGATGTTTCTTTAAAGAGCAGTGACAGGTTAGTAGTCCTGTGCAAATTTTTAGGGTTTTCCTATTGAGGTTCAGTAGGAATATTGATGTTTCTTCAGTGTATTCTGGCAAAAAGAGTTTTGAACAGATTTGACCAGATGAGTTACTCCAAGCTTTATTAGATTCCCCCAGTAGGATGTTCTTGGCAGTATGTTTGAAGGTGCTTTTATTTACACCGCAGAAGGGTTCAGGACCGACGAATGGTTTAGATGCGCCGTCTTTAGCTAAGATGTCTGCCTTCTCATTCCCATCATAGCGTTTGTGTGCTATGGGATCCAATGGAGGATTACAGTGTTTTTCCTTGCTAGTTCAGAGACTGACATGACTGTCTCTTGGACTAGTTTGGATCTTATGACAGGTGAGCATTTAGTGCAGTTTGGCTGTCTGAAAAAATGAATATTGTTTTGTTTTTCGTGTTCGATGAACATATTATTCTCGAACATTCGTTAATGGCAAAGACTTCAGCTTGGAAAATGGACGAGTGACTGCCCAGACTTACTAAGAAATTCGTTCTGGGACAGTCGCTGAAAATGCCGGAACCTGTACCAGTTTCCATTTTTGAGCCGTCCGTATACCAGACCATATCTTGCTTTGAAGGATGAGGTTTTGTGTTCTCCCAGTCTTCCCTAGGGCGGATGACAATGGAGAAGTTGAGTTTGAAGTTGTACATGGTAATAGTAGCATCCAAGCACATACTAAAGGTATTAAGTTTTTCTAGACTTTCCATTATCGACAGATATCCTTTGGGGTATGGATGTGATTTTATGTGTCCTTGATGGAAAAGACGGTGTGTCGCCAGTCTTGCTTCCATTTTTATGAAAAGGTGAATTGGAGGTAGTCCTGCAATGACGTTTAGAGCGTATGTTGGTGTTGTACGAATGCATCCAGTTATGCATGTTATTGCCAATCTTTGAATCTTTTCAAGTTTTTGGACTGCCGTAATTTCTTTTATTTTTGTCCACCATACAACAGCTGCGTACGTTATTGTTGGTCTGACTACCAGCGTTTATAGGTCATACATTAGGTTTTAGACCCCAGTTTTTCCCCCATACGCTTCGACAAGTCCATGGGACTTGGTTGCTCTGCTGGAAATGCGTTCTAGTTGAGGGTTCCATGACATTTTGCTGTCTAGAATGATCCCCAGGTATTCAGATTCCTTGGAAAATGGTATCGTTCCCCATAGAGATTGGGGGGGTTCAAAAGTAGCTAAAACTTATTTTTCTCAATTTTGAAGGCTTAATATCTCTAAAACGTGATGCGACAGAGCAATTTTGATGCCAGATTTGAGTTCAACGAGTCAAAAATTTAAAAAAATATATATATATAGTTTTGGCGGCATTCAAAAACGTGAAATATTGCAGAACAGTGTATTTATCAATGGCTTGCCGCTCCTTTTTTCTTCTTCAATATGTCTAATTTCTTCAGACGGTTCTAAAATTTATAAAACAATTGAATTCCTTGCAGACTTAAACTTCAAGAAGACTTACCTAATTTGCTTGAGTGGTGTTAATTGAACGACTTGTCATTAAACAAAATCAAATGTGGGTATGGATATGTACCATTCGTTCTCAATATTTTAGAAAATTGACTTGTAAGAGTGCATAGTCTTGTTTGATTCAAAATTAGACAGAGGCAACTCTGTGATTGGTTTTCTTATAAGAAACTCCTAAGATTTTGAGTTAAAATCTTCATCAGCTTAGTGAGACCAATTTTAGAACATTTGCGAAGAAGATTGAAAATAAAGTGACGCACTATAGAAATATGAACCTTAAGCTGACTTACTTAACAAGTACAAACCCGGCGGGTTCCTTCTTTGATATCAGCCAGCTTAGACTAGAGTGTGAGTTTAAATGAGAAGCTATGTAGATTTAGATATTGGGTTTACAGATATAATGAAGAACCTTTATAGCTCAGAGTTTGTATTTTTCGTCGTATAAACTCAGATCTGTGTACTCATCGGACTGATGTTGATTGTCAAAATATATTCTCTTACGTAGAGGAGAATTTGATATTTTAGCTCCTCACTGCACGCCCTGTACTTTTTGGCTTTAAAATAATTCTTTCCTTTGAAAGCAACTCTTCGTTTTCTCAAGAAAAATCAAAAGTGTCGAAGAAAGTAAAAAACCAGGAGCATTAGAGAAATTTGTAAACTTTCTGCTTGGCGAATTCACTTCTTCTTGAGATGATTTTTTTAATGAGGCAAACATGAATTGATAGAATTATGAAGCGTTCTGGCGTTGGAGTATAATGGTTAGCATATCTCTTTGTGACAAGGAATAGAAATATTCAATTGTCTTTCCACTGGTATCATCTCTCGCGATGAACTGGAAAATCCTCCAAGAGTAATTACACCGCCATTTAAAACGCATTATCACCTAGCCATTCGGAATCGGCAAACAATTTTATATCCTCTCCATTCCTCACATGGTGTTGCTGAGAGAAAAGCTCTGCGTATGCGGTATGCCCCACTTTGTTGTCCCACTCTTTTTTCCTAATTACACAGTACCCGCATTTCCGCACATATATATAACCTCAAGAGCGGCGTCCATATGAAAATGGGAGGCTGAAAGGAAAGTAGATGCCCAGAGCGGGATTCAAACCCACGTGTCCGGCCAACCTACTGAACACTCTACACTGCACCACGGCTACCTTTTAAATCTTAAATGTTAACTGTGTGTGCTGCAAACTGCAATAGACGGAGAATTGTTTTTTTTTTTCAAATCAATGACCTTTCGGACGGGGAGCGGCATTCCAATTAAACTAGGAGTCAGAAAAGAAAAGCGGCAAGCTACCAATGGCAGAAATTCGGCCCACACGTTCAGAGTAACCTTCAACAACCATCCACTGCACCATTGCTGCTCACAGCTTGCTTTACAGAAATAATAACATTCTCTCAATTATTAAATCTTCCCTGCAAATCGTAGAGAAAATATAATTAGAAATATGAGATAGGGTGGTAGTTATTTCAGGCACTTTCATGGCTTAGAATGTCTCCCCATCTTTTTTAAGCTTAAAAATGCATCTAAACGCTCACTTAGTCAATGAAATACCAACTGCTGCTTTCAAAATAAAAAGAGAGGAGGATTAAATTAAAACGAAGTTTCTCCTTTGGGGAATAATCTTTAACCCCCGTATTAATAAAACGCGGAATAGCTGCGTTCCATGGATTAAGTGAAAAATGGTATAATGGTAGCTTTAATTAAATGGGAAATGGTATAATGGAAACTTAATCCATGGAATAAGGCTATTCCGCGTTTATTAATACGGGGGTAAGAGATTAAAAAACATAAGCTGTGTGACCATTTTCTATCCAATAAGGATAACACACATAACATCAAGTACGCTGAAAGCTTGACAAACAACGCTACGCTAACCGCGCTGAAGACGTAGCAAACACAAGGAATATCTTTACTTATAGCGAATACCGTTGCTTTAATGAAATTCCCTCATGAGACATGAGCTTCCTCCACATTCTCTATCTATCCTCCCCCTTCTTTGACAGCGGGATACAGGAATTTTTTCAAAAATAGCACACTCGTTTAGTTGCAATTTAAAATTTCTGCTGTCGAATTTCAACTTGCCGTGGATTTTAATAAAACAGAAAACTGATGAATGATTGCGAACGACGCAGAAATATTTCATTGCAATGGAAGGTAATTGATTGGCTTGGTGTTTGCTCATGCATACTCATAACAGATTTTTCACAACCATTCCGCCTTGGTCAAGTTTTCTAACATAACTCCAAACAATATCAGCTCTTCGTGGAGCTGCATGACGATGTAAATCATACGAACGCAAATCATTACGTCCGTGGGTGTCTCTTCGATGGGATGTGCAAAAAAATCTTAGGTGCAGTTCAATAAACAAAAGCTGCGCTGATACTTATAAAGGGAGGCGCATAGCCCATAGCAGAGGCATGCTGGGAGCATTCAATCGATTTTGTCGGGATTACAACCTTGTGCGTCTGTTGAATTACCACGAACGAAACAATGTATGACGTATTCATTGAGCTGAAATAAAATCAAAAATCTATTTTATTGATTTGGGTATTCAGTTTCAAGGTCAGGGTGCAAAAAGTTAAATTGCGCGTGTTTTGTCTGAAATGCGTATTTTTGAAAATATCGTACTTGACTATGAGGGCTCTACTAAACCATAAATTCTACAAAACCGTTCAATTATTAGAAATCATAATTCATAGTAATTAATCATGTTTACACATATATAAACAGAAACGTACTATTGTTCCATTTTGGAACCATTTTGGATTTTTTGTCTCCAATTTGTGTGATATGTATATGTAAATAAAAACACTACAAAATTAGTTTAAAAACAAAACAAATTTTTTAGATTTTTTTTATTATTAAAAAGCTACTTTGCTTAACTAATAAACACTATTGTTTATTTGACTTGTGAATACTTTCGATTATTAATTACTAGCAGAAAAAATGGTTCGAGATAGCAATTAAAAATGACATTGCGATGATAGAGAATACGAAAAAAGTGGGTCCTACAGTTTTGTCTGCCTGGCTGTCTGTCCGATTCCAAAGACTGTTTCTACGAGCTCCTCGAAGAAACATATGAGCAATGCCCTAGACACGACGTGAAAATCGTTATTGTCGATTTCAACGCAAAACTAGGGAAGGAGGACATCTTTGGAAACACAATGGGTAAGCATAGCCTCCACGACAAAACCTCCGAAAACGGATTGAGGCTAATCGATTTTGCTGCGGGGCTAAATCTTGTTGTAAGTAGTACACGCTTCCCGCATCTCAAAATTCATAAAGCACATGGCGATCCCCAGATCAATTAACCGTCAACCAAATTGACCATGTTGCGATCGACGCAAGGCACTCTTCAAGTGTGCTAGATGTCCGAACTTTCCGAGGGGCCAACTCTGACTCGGACCACTACCTTGTTGTAGCCAAGGTACGAATGAGGATATCTTGTTCACGACCAGCACGAACTAACGCTGTGAAGAGATATGACGTCGGAAAGCTACAATCGCAAGAGATTGCCAATGCCTTTTCCAATCGAGTGTCCCTTCAATTATCCTTGAATCCCATGCCTCCAGCATTAAACATTGAAGACCAGTGGCAGCAATGCCAAGAAGCCATCAGAACCGCTGCTTCTGAGGTTCTGTGTTTCACTCGGCCACCAAAACGAAACCCATGGTTCGATGAAGAATGTAGGCAGGCAAATGTAGCCAAGCAAAGAGCACGACAAATGCTTTTGCAAACACGAACGAGGGCTGCTTACGATCAGTATAACGAGATTTACAAGGAGAGAAGAAGAGAAGAACACCGACTTCTCAAAAAGAAAAAGAAGCAGCATGAGAAGCGCTCGTTTGAGGAAATAGAGAGGTGCCATGACAGGAATGAGATTCGGAAGTTTTACCAAAAGGTAAAAAGATCCTGCCAGGGTGGCAACCCCCGAACTCAAGCCTGTAAAGACCAGCAGGGAAACATAGTTATAGAGTCACAGTCGCTACTGAGGATCTGGAAAGATCATTTCTGCAGACTGCTTAACGGCGATGAGGACACAAATTCCGCTGTCAGGCAGACTGCCCCATTCAGCCTGGACGATGATCAAGAATGCCGTCCTCCCGACCTAGAAGAAGTTAAGCTTACTATATGCAAACTTAAATCAAATAAGACTGCAGGTGCAGATGACCTTGATGCCGAACTTTTCAAGGCAGCTGGAGATCAGTTGGAAAGGAGCATGCACCAACTGATCTGCATGATATGGTCGGAAGAAAGCATGCCCGATGAATGGAACCTCAGTATCGTATGCCCGATCCTAAGGATAAGGAGACCCTCACAACTGCGCCAATTAAAGAGGGATAAGCCTCCTTAACGTCGCTTATAAGATCTTGTCTGCTGTAATATGTGAACGTCTGAAACCCCACGTCAACAACTTGATAGGTCCTTATCAATGTGGTTTTAGACCAGAGAAGTCCACAATAGACCAAATTTTCACATTACGGCAGATCTTGGAAAAAACCCGAGAACATAATATCGATATTCACCACCTCTTTATCGATTTCAAGGCCGCGTATGACAGTATCTACAGAGACGAGCTGTACAGAGCCATGTCTAGTTTCGGCATCCCTGCAAAGCTCGTACGACTATGCAGGATGACTTTGGAGAATTCACGCTGCTCCGTCAAGATCGGTAAAGAACTCACCGAGACCTTCAATGTCGAAAAAGGTTTTAGGCAAGGCGATAAACTGTCATGCGATTTCTTCAACATCATACTTGAACAGATTGTAAGAAACTCAAACGTCAACACCAGAGGAACAATCTTTCAAAAATCTGTGCAATTGCTCGCATATGCAGACGATATTGACGTAATGGGAAGAAAAAAGCGTGATGTCATAGGTGCTTTTGCGAGTATTGAAACAGAAGCGGCAAAAATGGGTTTGTTGGTTAATGAGGGCAAAACAAAGTATATGCTGTCATCAAACAAGGACACAGAACATCGACGAATTGGACAAAACGTCACAATAGACAGACATAACTTCGAGGTAGTACAGGACTTCGTCTACCTAGGATCCGCTGTAGACACGGACAACAACATCAGTGCGGAGATCAAACGGAGAATAACTCTTGCCAACCGTTGCTTCTTTGGGTTAAGAAGGCAATTGAGAAACAAAACCCTCTCCATAAAAACCAAGGTAACCTTATATAAGACCTTAATCATTCCAGTCCTGCTTTACGGTGCGAAAGCATGGACCTTATCGAAAGCGGATGAGGAAACTCTTGGTCGTTTCGAAAGAAAAATTCTCCGAATGATCTTTGGTCCCGTATGCGAAGACAATGTGTGGAGAAGAAGATACAATAACGAGCTGTATGAGCTGTACCGCGACATGGGCATAGCCAGAAGAGTACGCATCGCGAGGCTACGATGCGATGGTTGGGCCATGTAGAGCGGATGGACACAAACGCTCCGGCTCGTCGGGTGTTCGAAAGCACATTGCAGGGAAATCGCGGAAGGGGAAGACCTCGTCTTAGGTGGTGCAATCAAGTGGATGAAGACCTCAACCGACTTGGAGTGCGAAACTGGAGAGAGCTCGCCCGAAATAGAAGTCGTTATCGAAGGATGTTGGTTGAGGCCCAGGTTGACCCCGAACTGTAATGCCCACCTAAGTAAGTAAGTAAGTAAGGCTGTCTGTCCGTTTATAGATCTACAGCTTGTAACCGCTTCACCTATTTTCTTCAATGCTTGCAAATAGCCTACAGATTGGTTTTTGGAATTGAGGCTCTAGGTCTTGAGTTAACAGTACCTGCCTACTTATTTCACTCGAAAATTGCTGCAACGATCTCGATTGAATTTTGTGTGAAGGATAAGTTTAAGGTTGTTGTTCTTATGATGTAAAAATTCGAAAATCGGCACCTCCTACAGTACCATTTTTTTAAACCCGACTTTCTCGCTAATGTATTGCACGATGTTGACGAAATTTTGTATTTTAGAAGTCCTAAGTTTTTCAAAAAAGATTGAATATCAATATTTTAAAAATTAAAATTTTTGAAATTTATAGTTTTCTTAAAGATTGATTTTTTGAAATAACTTCAAAGCTGTATCTTTGATATTTTTTTTTCAAATTAACTTCTAGTAAGATCTTGAACTTTCATACTTGACTTTGAAAAAACTAGTTATTAAGAAAAGTGATAAATAAAAAACCGTTTTTGCCTTAAACTGGTCCAACAATTTTGATAAAATTTTAAGCATTTGTTTGTTTTAGCAATAGCAAAAGACTGGAAGTTTTAGATTTTCGCTTGAAACCATTGGAATATTCAATTAAATTTTTTTTTTATATTTTGCGGGCATTTCCTATATTTTAAATACCATCCTTACCACCTACGTCTACCTAATCATATGGAAAATAGGCTTAGACTGTTCCAATAAGAAGAAGATGTGAAAATGACTTTCATTCCATAGCACTTTTGTACAACTTGTCGAAGGTCTTTGAGGTAATTGTAAGCATGCAAATCTTGGAGCACATTGATATTTAACAATTTTTGAATCCGTTTTAAACTTAGTTTTGACCTGGCTACAGCTGCACAAGGGACTTGTTGAAGGTATCCGATGACATTCGACTGGAGACAGATAAAAAAATGTTATGTAAAAAGCTAACTAAAGTATCTTACATGTATCTTACACAACAGTGCTAGGGAATTAGTTTTCGGTTTCTTAACTTAAATGATCGCATCCAGTCTGTTTCACATAATAAATAATATTTTTCCTCGTATTTACCTACAAAAATGATGTACCTCCAAAGGCTCAATTCTTTGTCCTCTACTTTATTTTTTTTTAAGTGGCTCGGCTAGTTTCTCGAGCTCAAATGGAGGTGATTTTTTGAAGGCGTGAGAAAAAAACTATAGCTTCAAATATTCTGTAATCTTAGGAGTTTGTTAAACATATATTCAAGTAAGTTGTCAAGAAATTTTGAGTTAAAATATTGAAATCCAAGAGATATGGACTATGTCTTGAACTCCTTGAAATTAGAAGACGTCAATTTGCCTAATTTTTTTTTTGAATTTTTCAGGAACCTGTAACAGGAAAATAAAAAACTGGTGTTAAGGTAGACCCTTTTTCCCATATAGCTATCTATAATTGTAGTGAAAATCTGGAAATTGTCAAAATGGCCGCAATTTAAAAAAAGAGGTCTAAGTTTTGTCAAAAAAAAAAAAATCGTCTTTCGATGGCTGCCAAATTAACAATTTTCATCCGATCCGTAAAGTTATAGAAGGCTGTATGTAAAAACATATGGAGAATATGCAGTTAAGATTTCAAGACGATTCGTTAATATTTGCGTGAGTCACAGCTGCGGCAAATTTGAAAAATGCAGTTTTGAGAAAAACGCTTTTAAAATTTTCAGAGCAGGAGTTCGAGCGCCCGAGATGCTACTCTTCTATACTCTGCCATTTCAAAAACATCCAAGATATCATTCCAATATTTTAGGACATCATTTTTGAAATTTTTACCTACCGAAAAATTAAAAAAATCGCTTTTTTGGAAATGAGAAACTAGCCGCGCCCCTCAAAAAAATGGATCACAGGTTGAAACGATATCAAAGATAAAAAAAGTGCCCTTGGACTGTTTGGCATGAACTTGGAAGTGTGTGTTAAGTACAAGGTACAACATAAAAATCTTAAGTCCGAATATTTGGTTTTTATGTTTCTTAGAACCATTTTCAAGTTGATACCCTGTAGCTAATTGAACATTGATTATGAAAATTAAAAAAAAAAATCACATAAAATATTGAAAAAATTAAGTTCCAAAGGCTTTTAGCGAAAATGTAAAAATACCACTTTTTGTAGTTTCTAATATTCAGGGTGTTTTGCATAAGATGCGACAACAGAAAACAAAATTCAGTCAAGATAAAAAAAATCTTGTGTGATGGAGGGTCTATTTCCCAAATCTTGCACGCGAAAGGTAGTTTCATAAAAAATTTACTTAAAATTCTATAAAAATATGTGTTATTAAATATAAACTGAATTTAAAAAGTATTCAAGTCTTAAGATCTTGCCAGAAAATGCACTAACAGCAAATTGGAAACAAATTAAAGATACGCTTTTGGAAATATTATGTAGAATCAAAATTTATTTTCTCTGAACAACCTGCTGGAATGTTAAATTTCGACAAAATCGTATAGGTCGTAAACGAAAGAGTTGGCTGTTAAAAAAAGATACTATTGGACCCAAGGTGGTGCTTTTGGCGTAATGGAAAGCATGTCCGGCTGTTACCGGGGAGTTGCGAGCTTGGAAGTCACAACAGAAACTAAAAATGGCAAGTCATCCCACAGTAAATAAGTTGCCATGAAAAACGATTAGCCGTTCGGGGTCATTAGAATAATTAAGGCGACTCAATTTCCACACAAGCCATGGTTGTGAGATATGTGCTAGGCTTCGCGGCAACTTGCTGTGCCGCGCCACCCTATGTAGTAATGTGCTTTGAGATCTACCGTTTTAAACCTTTCCATATTTTGTCTTATTTTATTAAAAACCAAACTATAAATTAATCCGGACGTAACTGCTCTGCCAAGGGTGGTGTAGAAATGCCTCTACTCTGACAATGCAACTTGGTAAAAGTATTTTTTTTTTTTATAATTAACGCGCACATCAAGGGATTATGAATACCCTTATAATGTTGTTAAACACAGTGCGAGCATTTAGGGAAATATAGGAGAGGATTTGAAAGGAGACACCGATGCACGTTGCTTTTGATTTTTTGTGAATCGTAATGAAGGGGAAATACAGAGCCAGGTAAAGCATTCCACATTCGGGTGGTGCGACTGAAATACGAATCTCTATACTTGACTGTACGCCCGAAGTTGGGCTCAAGGTAAAACTGATGAACATTCCTAGCGAGGCGGGTGTTGCGGCTAAATTGTTTCAGGGGAGGAATGCAACTGGCTACTTCACTAGAGCACTGCTTGTGAAAAAAGCGATAAAAGAGAGTGAGACAGGCAACGTTTCGACGATGTTCAAGAGAATCAATTGATTCTACGATTGAACTATCACCTATCAATCTTAACGCTCTGTTTTGTACCCTATCAAGTAGATGTTTGAGAAGCACCTGACCAGATATGGGAGTTATACTCCAGTTTTGGGCGGATGAAGGCCTTATAAATTGTAGCCAGATCAGAAGGAGTGAAAAACTTCCTGCATCGTCTCAAGAAGCCTAAGCATTTAGCAGCATTTTTGGCGACTTCAAATATGTGGTCATTCCAACGAAGATCATCGTTTACACACAGACCAAGTACTGACAGCTTTTCGGTTTCCTCGATGCAGGTACCATTCATGGATAATGGCAATGGGGGAATGTTAAGCTTCAACGACAAGAGACAGCATTGAGTTTTCGAAGCATTGAATTCTACTCGGTTCTTCTGACCCCATGAAACAATGCTGTCAAGGTGAGAATTGAATGAGCTTATCATACGCAACCGCTCCAGTTCCACATCTGAAGAGCAGGGACGTGAATTTGGAAACGAATATGAAAAGCTGAGGGTCGAGTCGTCAGCAAAACAGTTAAGCGGATTTGAAGTTTCAGACAAGAGATCATTATTGAAAATGAGAATGAGAGTCGGAGACAAAACGGAGCCTTGGGGCACACCAGCATTTATGAAATGGGTATCAGACTTGAAGCCATCCAATACAACTTGTATTGAACGGTCAGAAAGGTAATTTCTAATCCAACGAAGAAGTGACTCATCGATACCAAAAACACGCATTTTCGATAAAAGAGCCTGATGCCAAACTCGATCAAATGCTTTAGAAATATCAAGCGCAATAATCTTACTTTCTCCAAAACAATGTAAAGATTGGTTCCACTTTTCGGTGAGATAAGCCATCAAATCACCAGTGGACCGTTTGCTACGAAAGCCGTACTGACGGTCATTAAGAAGCTTTCGTTCTTCAAGATATTTCATAAGCTAACGGTTTATCAACGTTTCCATGACCTTGTAAAGAAGGGTATAGCGTGTCATATCGCTTACAAATGTGCCATGCGGTTTTCAGTTTAATTGAATTAAAGTCCCAATAAATAGTTCAAACAGATGAAATTAAGCTTATTTAATATACGAATACTTCCTGAACCTTAAATGATTCGTACAACAAATTTAACGATGTCTATCAGTCACTTTCAATGAAATCTCAATTCATTGAACGAGAATTTAAAGAAGCCATTTTTGTTTTCCAATTGAAGATTGCTCAGTTAGGCATTCAAAAGGAATGCAGAATGAAGAGAAATTGCTCTTTACGCTAATCATTCAATGGATGGAATGTACCTTCTCATCGATATATTACAAAGAAGAACAAAGGAGGAGTGCTGCTATTAAAGATAATCCAAAGTGAGCTTGACAACATTCCGCATGAATTGGAAGTACATACATATCTAGTTTCAATAGAGACAATAGAGTAAGTTGCTATGGTTGAGTTTGGAAGTTCTGTCAACAAAAATTGCAGAGTATTAATTCAATTCAAGAAGCTAGCAAACGTAGATAATGATGCTTATGACTCTTGTTTAAATTGACTCCCACGAAATATCAAAACTATTGGGCTGCATATAAAACTTCCTGTATTTCCCGAATATTCATACAAGGACCTTCTGGCAAAATTACGTATACGTCCTTTTTATGAACATTTCACAAGAGTCAATAAATTCCTTCAACTTTATTCAACCAAATTTATAAACATATCAGCACTCCCCCCTATTCGAAAACATGAAGTTCAGCATTATCAAGTGTGCTACATATTTAGGAATCCTTTAGAATCATTTTTGTAAAGAGCTCACTCTTTTGCTTAAGAATATGAAATTGAAAATTTGCCTGTCACTGAATAACTGAATCTTATTTAGATAAGAGTAAATTAACTATAGAATTTCAAATACAATGCACTTTTGTTGTTGTAATCGAGTATCGAGAAATGTCAAAATCGAATAAAACCTTTTTACAAAGAAACCCTTTTTCCACAAAGAATGTAGAAAGTTGTCTGGTCAAAAATCAAATGAATATTTTGCTGGCTGTTTGTTATTGATGGCTTAAAGAAGAATACTTTTCGTCCTATTTTTTTAGCATACATTTTCATAAGAATTCAGCTCTATGCTGATTATTTTGTACTACAATAAAATAATTTCTTTCAATTGTACCTTTAAATCAACAGACTTCTGGAACTTTATATCAAGGAAATGGCTATAAGATGACATTTGTCATCCTTTCGAAGTCTTTAACTTAAACATATATGAACAGTTCAGAATTTCTTTTAAACAAGATTGTTTCGAATATCAAATAAAACGCCGCCGCCGACTAATCCTTCGCACGTTCAATTCAGTACTACGCCTTGTATCTATTAATAAACTACAAGGTTTTGTAACTGACTTAAAATACTATAAGTAATTACGGTGGAGAGAAGAAATAGTGGATTACGGCTGCTATCTAAGCATAATTCTAACGTTCCTCCGCATATAATATGTGGGACTCAATGGTTAATATTAAGGTCAATAAAGTATTAGTATCAGTTAGTTGCAGCTTTATGTTTGAACCTTTAAGGGAGGGGGGAGGGGAGGCGGTTGGCAAATACAGACACTTACTTGTTACTTAGGTGGGCATTACAGTTCGGGTTGAACCTGGGCCTCAACCAACATCCTTCTATAACGACTTCGATTTCGGGCGAGCTCTCTCCAGTTTCGCACTCCAAGTCGGTTGAGGTCTTCATCCACTTGATTGCGCCACCTAAGACGAGGTCTTCCCCTTCCGCGATTTCCCTGCAATGTGCTTTCGAACACCCGACGAGCCGGAGCGTTTGGGTCCATCCGCTCTACATGGCCCAACCATCGTAGCCTCGTTGTTGTATCTTCTTCTCCACATATTATTGTCTTCGCATACGGAACCAAAGATCATTCGGAGAATTTTTCTTTCGAAACGACCAAGGGTTTCCTCATCCGCTTTCGATAAGGTCCATGCTTCCGCGCCGTAAAGCAGGACTGGGATGATTAAGGTCTTATATAAGGTTACCTTGGAGAGGGTTTTGTTTCTCAATTGCCTTCTACCCAAAGAAGCAACGGTTGGCAAGAGTTATTCTCCGTTTGATCTCCGCACTGATGTTGTTGTCCGTGTCTACAGCGGATCCGAAGTCCTGTACTACCTCGAAGTTATGTCTGTCTATTGTGACGTTTTGTCCAATTCGTCGATGCTCTGTGTCCTTGTTTGATGACAGCATATACTTTGTTTTGCCCTCATTAACCAACAGACCCATTTTTGCCGCTTCTGTTTCAATACTCGCAAAAGCACCTATGACATCACGCTTTTTTCTTCCCATTATTTCAATATCGTCTGCATATGCGAGTAATTGCACAGACTTTTGAAAGACTGTTCCTCTGGTGTTGACGTTTGAGTTTCTTACAATCTGTTCAAGTATGATGTTGAAGAAATCGCATGACAGTCTTGCCTTGCCTCGCCTTGCTTAAAACCTTTTTCGACATTGAAGGTCTCGGTGAGTTCTTTACCGACCTTGACGGAGCAGCGTGAATTCTCCAAAGTCATCCTGCATAGTCGTACGAGTTTTGCAGGGATGCCGAAACTAGACATGGCTCTGTACAGCTCGTCTCTGTAGATACTGTCATACGCGGCCTTGAAATCGATAAAGAGATGGTGAATATCGATATTATGTTCTCGAGTTTTTTCCAAGATCTGCCGTAATGTGAAAATTTGGTCTATTGTAGACTTCTCCGGTCTAAAACCACATTGATAAGGACCTATCAAGTTGTTGACGTGGGGTTTCAGACGTTCACATATTACAGCAGACAAGATCTTATAATAAGGATCGGGCATACGATACTGAGGTTCCATTCATCGGGCATGCTTTCTTTCGACCATATCATGCAGATCAGCTGGTGCATGCTCCTTTCCAACTGATCTCCAGCTGCCTTGAAAAGTTCGGCATCAAGGTCATCTGCACCTGCAGTCTTATTTGATTTAAGTTTGCATATAGCAAGCTTAACTTCTTCTAGGTTGGGAGGACGGCATTCTTGATCATCGTCCAAGCTGAATGGGGCAATCTGCCTGACAGCAGAATTTGTGTCCTCATCGCCGTTAAGCAGTCTGCAGAAATGAAAATACAGACACAGGGTGGTGAAATAAGAATACCCTGCCTTGTGAAGGAATGGAGGGGACCTAAAATACTGTGCTGATTTTGAAAAGCTAATCGAGGAAGCGCTTTTCATGACAATATTTTTTTACTATCGGAGGACTTACCAGTTTCACGCGAAAGCCGATGCCCGTGGACAATTTTTTTTTGGTTTTTGTTGGGACTCAGATATGTTAACCATTACGGTAGGGCTAGTTCATAAAAATGTAGGGTAAAAGCGGGAGACTTGATCATACGGGAAACTAGAACCACCGACCGTCAATAATTCACTCAAATTCCACTGATAAAATTTTTATCGTGAGAAAATGATATCGGGAGACTAAAGTCAGTTTAGAGCTTATTAGACCTGTGTAACAAATGCAGGAATTTATTTTAAACTATATAAAATAATACTAGCTTTTTACATAACAATGAATGTGAAATTGCAACTCTCGGCTAAGCAGGAGACTAGTGCCAAAAATCTTTATTTTTCATTTGGCGAAAATCACATGCGTCTAGATACAAAATTAGACTTACAATAGATAAGTTTATGTTTAAAATGGTGTGACTAACATGCGCAGGTATTATGTGAAATGGGTCGAAATAAAAGTGAAAATGCGGTGCTCTCGTTATTTGGTACTGGATCACTAGAAATCAAAACATTAATGTTATTTCGTTAGATAATTGTTTTCCCCAGGTGTCGTTCCGAGTGTGTTTTCCGAAACTTCAATTTTTCAGCTTTTGGGAGCAGTTTTAGCGGAAAAAAAACTTGCAATTTTTGGAAAAGCTCTCCAGCGCTAATTTGTAGAAAAATAGTGTTCAAAATTTGAAAATCAATCAGGGCAGTAGCTTTGAAATTATGAGAGTAGATAGTTTTTGTAATATGAGAGGCAGTTGTTTTGATAAGAGACTCCAATATTGAAAGCGTGAGCCATGAAAAAACGCTGCCGGGTAACAACAGCGCAATCAGATCGAGCTAGTACGAATATATATAATTATATTTCTCCACTTGTAATTTTGAAACCATGTTCTTGGAATACTGTGCATTCATTAAAAAAATTAGAAAAAAAACCCGATAATCATTTTGATGAACTGCAAACTAAATATATTGGACAACCTGGTTGCCAAAAAAATATGCAGCATTTATTCTTTATTCAGAAAGTAAATATATTTGAATCTATTGAGCAAAGTGTTAGTTGGAACGTAAAATTCTCTTATTTCGAATGGGGAGACTTCCGTTACGAGTCATCCTCTTAACAAATGCCTTTCAAAAAATAAATAGAGTGGTGCAGGAAAATTCTTTCACCTTGCAGATAAGGTGATGAGGTTGTTTAGTTTGTTCAGGTCTCCACAAGCGCACATTAGCTGTAGATCAAATCATTTTTTCCTTAATGCCTTTAGTCAATCCCACCGGAAACGACCAGTGATTAAATTGATTAAAAATTTATGTCTGTAGTTCACACGAGGAAGAAGTGAAAACTTAACAAATTTTGACTTCAAGATGTTAGGGCGAATGCTTTTGAAATCGGTTGAATAGTTCCAAGACTTCAAGGTTTGTAACAGCGTAAGAGATCTCTCAGGTCAACGTGATAGTAAAAGAGCTCTACCTTCGCTCTTTCTAGATAAAAGAAACATTCCAAGGTTCCCGCTGTCCTCATTCCGTATTCCATTCATGTGGCTAAATGGGATGAAATATATATACAGTACGGACTCGATTAACGCAACTAATAGAAATTCGGGCAGTTGCAGTAACCGAGGGTCATATTTTCTGTATGAATTTTTAGTAAAAGAGGCGTTCAGACTACCCAATTTGTTTGTCAAGCAAATTTGTTAGTGTGGAACTCTCCATCAAGTGGCTTGTCAAATTAGTTGCAAGAATTTCAAATTTTTTTGATATTTTTGCAACAAGTTTGAGAAATGCTAACGCTACTCGTCAAACTTGCAAGAAATTTCATTTCCCAAATAATTTCAAGTAGTGCACATCGCACGGAAAGACTATATTTTCTTTACTGGGTACATTGAAAGTGGAATTTACGATGGTTTCAGCTAACGCACCTCTTTAGTCCCAACACGCTTTCTTTTGTTTTTCTTGCATTTCACATCCCAAATAAACGTTGCTCCTACTGTGTCCTTCGTGGTTAAAATTCAATTCAGAATGGAGTATGGCGATTTGTTTGATGGGTGTGAGCACAATGAGTATTTTCCGTCAAACTTTTCATCCTACAAATTTGACAAACAAATTTGATAGTCTGAACGCCCCTAAACACTAACGATCGCAACCCACTCGAATAAACACAGATGCATTTTATGTTCTTTTATGCATGTTTTTGCATGAAATATTGTTCAGACAAACTAGCTGTAAAATAACAGCAGGAATAAAGAATCAATAGAAGAACTTGAATATAAAAAACGGATAAATAAACACATGAAGTTGCACTTATCGAGGTAGCTTTATTGAAAAGTTGCACTTACAGAGTCAAGACGTGTAATGATTTTAGTGTTGCGAAAATCCAGGAGTTGCACGAATCGAGGGCTGCGAAAACCGAGTCCTTACTGTAGTCTATGTTAATGAGGGATAATGTAGTATCCTAATGTTAAAAGAGTTTTTGAAATCGGTCGATTAGTTTCTAAGTTCTCGTTCCCAATCAAATTCCCGAAGGCATTTAGGGCTCAAAGCTTACAGTTCGAAGTACAGCACTAAGAAAATTAGAGCTTATGAAACACAGTTAATGCCTTCCTATCTAATTTCCACCAAGTTAAATTCTATGAACTTGTGCGTCTATCTATTTTTACTGCCGCTTTTTCGTTTTATAAAATTTAAGAACACAGCGATCCTGAAGATACTTTTAAGTTTTCAAACTACAAAGTTTTCAAACTGAGTGAGATAGAGTATCTCATGATGACCGCTTAAGATGAAATCCATGCCTCTTGGATTATCCATGTCTTAGAAGGAACCTACAGTTTTCTGCTAACTATTGAAAAAGGATTAGTTTCTCAATGAGCTTTGTGACTTATGGTGCCTGTGGCGTAATGGTTAGCATGTTTAATTGGTATGTGGAACCTTTGAAATTTTATCTAAGAAACATAAAATTGTATTTGCCTTTCATGAAGTACCGGCGAGCACCCCGAGAGTTTAGTTACACTGTCACGAAAAGCATATTTTCATTTATCCGTTCGGAATCGGAAACAAATTGTAGGTTCCTGAAGTACGAAGGAGCCCAGATTTTGTTGCACCACCCTTTTTAATTTATTTATTTATTGCTTTGACACTAATGTGCTTACAAGCTCTGTAGCTATATTTTGCAACTTTGGAATGAACGTGACCAAAATCAAAATTCCTGTAATCGATGATTTTGCAATAAAGTGGCTTAATCTATACACTTTTTTTCGAAAACTGTTCATTTCACACAAACGCAATATTTATTTAGATCTTTTTTCATTCTATGTACACGACCACGTACAGAGCAGTAAAGTGGCAGAGCAGCAAAATTAGAACATAATTGAAAGCTCAGTGACAGAGAAATTTTGAGTTGGGTCACTTTCATTCTGTGGGTGCAATTTGTAAGAAAAATTTATTTTAAAAATTTTAGCCAAGAGAGCTTAAGATAGTATGGAATTCATCGCATCAATATAATTTGGTTGGCCATAATTGTCATTTTACTAAGTAGCCAGAGTTCAACAAAGTTCACCAAAGGTCACCAAAGGTCAGCTTTGTAGTACTTTTCTTGAACAAATAGACCTTTCTTTAGGGTCCATTCAAACAATCCCTACCCTCCGACTAGACATACAAAAACAAGCCTTATGTCCTTTTTGTGGCTTGCTTTTTTTTTTTACACAGACAACATTCCATACATCAATGACTTTCGTTATGTTTGAAGAAAAAAAGCTTTATGTGTAAGTTAGACCCTTTTCACTCTTCAGTGGATAACCGAAACTCAAAGTCAAAAAGTAGATTAAAATTCAACTTTCGTTTTACGAGGAAATATATCCCAAACCGTTTGTTTATATTTGACATCTTGAGCTCATCCTTTAATGGTCATTTATAGTCAAAAAAGCCAAAACAAACAATATTGCTATTTGGAGTTATGTGGGTGTTTTCATTTTGTGTGCTCTAAAAAGTTTCATGCAAAAAAGAAAAAGATCGTATATCAACAAAACTCAAACTTTATTTTATGCTCTATAAATAGATTTGTATGCGTATCCTCATAATAGTGAAAGGATTCACTAGTGGGAATGATAGAATTCATTTGTGCAGAACAAATCTGCAACTTTGATTGAATCATGGAAGATTTGAGATTGCCTGACAGGACAACTAAGGTCCCTTCTGCCAAGTTTTATGTGAGTTATTGTGTTCCTAATTTTGTTTAGAAACTTTCAAAATATTTTTCAAATGGTGTACCAATTTTTAGTCATAGAACTCAGAACTCTTCAGAGAGGTGGAAGAACCCAAAGTGTGAATTACTTCGTATTCTTAGTTCCCGGTTCAGCAATGTTTGAAGGTATAAGTGTATTGAATTGTGTAAATATTTGGAAATAAAACGCCATTTCCATTTAATCCTCAGTAAAACGCACGTGTAAACAATTGAATGTTAATCCTGAAATGACACAGTTAATCTGCATTTGAGCTGCCAATTTGTTTTACGAATCAATAACCACTTATGCCCAGCTCTCAATCAAATATCCCTTGAGCCTTTTTCGTGGGTTAGAAGGATAAACAGAAATCCTTGCCGTGTAACCCAAAAATCTCATCAAATTGAAAGATGTTGTTTGCCAAAGTTGAGTTTCTTTAATTAATCTGCTTCAAAAGCCTGGTGGGGTTTTCCTTTTCTTTTAATTCATATCAACAAGTATTTATAAGGAATCCTTGATTTCAGGCTTTTTGTCTTGAATGTCAAAGGCCCACGAGCACAATTAAACTAAGAAATTTTACAGAAAATAAAATGAGTGCTTACACATTTTTCCTTTCGCAAATAAACCGACTCGTTTTATGACTCAGTTGTGATTCGAAGTGGAATTTTTTGCTGTTGTTGTCAAGCATCCACCCTGCTTTGCCTGTTGCGATGCACAAATCAGGCGAAAAGAGTAAATAGGATCAGCACTTCTAAACAAACAACTTGAAGCCCATTTTGTTTTTCAGAAAAAGGAAAATTAGAGGAGGAAGCACTTTGTTCGTCTTAATCTTTATGATTTTAATACTCGTAGTAAAAAACTCGATTGCTATACAGTTTCTGAAGTTTAACATTCCATCTCGTCTGAAGTGATAATCTCTAGAGGAAGGGAAACCGTTGGTTTTGAAAGAACGTTTATTACATTGTCGTTTAATCTTTCAGTGCTACCTTTTTATCGACTATACTATACCTACATTGCTTTCAAGATAATATCCTTGGTAAAGGACTTGGTAAAGGATAATGTAAAGTTTAATTAAGTACTCTTGAAACTCTTGAGCTTGGTCGATGGAAAAAATTTCAGTAAAACAAGTAAATGGTATTTGCTGGAAGTTTACTTTTCGAATGTAAATGTTGAATATGGGGATCAAACCTTGACAGGAATCATGCCTGGGCTTAGTATGATTGATGATGAGATCTAAATGATCTTTTGATTTTCGAAAGTGTATGCATTTTTTTAAATGCAAGTGGAGTAGTTTAAAAACAACTGTTTTTTTAGCGTTGTAAAAGTTCACGAAAATTAACGGTAAGCGATTTCGGAAAGAGTGTATCTCGAGTTCGAAGTTCTGTTGGGTATATCAAACTAACTTGGCACAATAAGTTTCATTCAGACACTGCAGTGCTCAGAGCTGAGCAAGTTCTACCCGTCCCCTTAATCTATCACTTAACAAATTCATTTGGAGCTTTTGATAAAGCGATAGAGATGGAGGGTGTGTTCGCCAGATCGTTTAGATCATCAAGGTAATATTTTCCTAGGTCCAGTTTCCTTTTGAGGGAGAGTACAAGACATTGGCAGAGTGGGTGTGGTACTGTCTCTTCCTCGTCTGATCTAAGCAGAAGTCATAAGAGGAAACGCCGAGTCTTATGGCGTGATTTCCTATCAGATAATGTCGGGTAATGACAATGATTACGGAGCTAACGGGCAATCTGGTTGTGAATAACAAATGTCTTGTGCGTTTAAGATCTAGCTTTGGCTATATCTGTTTTGTTGCCACACACGTAGTGAAATAGTTCCACCTAATATTTGTTCTATCCATGTCCTCTTGCTTTACCATAAGTTTGCATGTGGCGATTGGTATACCAACCTTCTGGTTGAGATCGGTAGAACGGTTCCTTTTCTTGCGAGTTCATTGTTCATTGCTTTTTTTTTGCCCACATTAGGACCTCTTTGATCGCCAGAATTTCCGCTTGGAACACACTTCAATGGTTTGAAAGTCGCAATCAGAGACCTACATTGATTCTGTTTGAGTACATGCCGCAGCCGACCTCTTCTTCGGGTTTTGAACCATCTGTATAGAAATTTATTGAATCATATATCAGGAATTTTTTATCTTCCCAGATAGTTCTTTGTGGATGAAAGATGAAATCATTATATATATTTTTTCTTTTAATTTGATCGAATGAAACAAAAGAACGGCTGAATGGATTGAATCGAAACATCGTAGGGTTTTTGTGGGCATATTAAAATGTAAGAAACACACTCAAAATGAGCGGTTTTTTGACAGATTCAACTTGGCTCCTGAAAACACACCAAAACCCCATATTTCTTAATTTTTCAAATCAATGAAATGAATAGGCAAAATTTCTTTTTTCAAAAAATGTTTTTGTCGGAAATTTATTCTAAGTTTCAAAACTTTCCTTGTTTTTGTAGTTTAATCAGCGGTTGCTGAGATATTGATGGTTAAATAAAAACAGATTTTTTCTATTCAAAATTCAATATCTCAGTGAAGAGAGGTCGTATCGAACTTTTCCAAAAAACAAACTTCAGCTACATAAGCAAACTAGGTATCCAATCCAAGTAGTGATTAAGTTTTTTTTTTCCAAATTCGTCAACCAAAAAAAAAAAAAAACAAAGACAATTTTTCTTAGTATTTATTAGGATTGAGCGGAATGTGGAAGACGTTGCTTCAAAAATTGTTTCATCTTAGTTTAATTTACACTTAGTACAAGCAAGCAACTTAAACCTAAAATAAAAAATTATATTCAAAAGCTAATTGAAATCAGGAGGGTTCAGTTCATTGTGAGTAGGATGCAAGAGATTTACGGAGGGTTGATTTAGAGGTATGGAAATCGAACAGATTAAAGGAATCATTGACATTACGTAACATACGTGACATAGGGTTGTAGAAACTATAATTCGTACGGTGATAGGGAATTCGGAAAGGGGGAACAGTCCTAAGATTCCGTGAATTTATATTAAAAGATATTAAACTCAATAGCGAAGGACAATCAATGTTTCCACTGAAAAGATCTTCAACAAATACGATATCTGAGATCTCGCGCCTCCTTTCAAGAGACTGAAGATCAATAAGGATCAGCATATGGAGGCAAGCGATATCTATCTTCCCAGGGAAGTTTGCGTAGAGCGTAAAGCAGAAATCTACGTTGGACAGCTTCGAGGCGTTTAGCTTGTGTTATTTGATAAAGTGACCACACTTGGGAGGCATATTCAAGAATTGGCCTAACGAAAGTAACGTACAGGGATTTGAGAATATACGGATCGGAAAAGTCTTTTGACCAACGTTTTATGAATCCGAGCATGCTGTTTGCTTTTTTTTATAACATGTTCAATGTGGGAGTGAAAGTTGAGCTCTTTATCACAAATGACACCTGTCACGAGCAAAAGAGACAACGTGTATTGGTTCACCTTGTAGATAATAGCACCGAGGGGGCGGGGGTAGACGGGTGCGGGAAAAAGTTATAGCGTGGCATTTGCTAACGTTGAGTTCTAAATTATTTTTGTGACACCAAACTGAAAAAATTTCTAGATTATCTTGTAAAATACAAGAGTCAGCGGGGGATAAAATACTTCTAAATATTTTCATATCATCTGCGTATATCAAAACGTTACAATCAAGGACTTTGACAACATAGTTAATCCCTAAAATAAAAAACAGTGGGCCAAGATGGCTGCCTTGAGGGACACCAGATGGTGCTATGAAGGGGCTGGAGAGAGATGATCTGAAGCAGACTACATATTTTGTCTGAGCTAAATAGGTACAAACCCTAGAAATAAAAAGTGGGGAAAAGCCTAGGATTTTTAAAGAGTATGATTTTATGTGACATTTTGTCGAATGCTTTGCTAAAATCAGTAGCAATAACATCAACTTCATTTCCCTTCTCTAAGGTACACAAGGTACACAAAATCCACTAGATTGGTCGTAGTTGACCTACCAGCTAGGAAACCATGTTGTTCAGGAGCCAAAATAGATTTGCAGTGGAAAGACAGTGTGTCATAAATAATGCTTTCGAACAGCTTTGGTATACAGGACAGTTTGGCTATGGGACGATAGTTAGACACATCATTCTTTGGTCCTTTTTTATGGATAGGGACTATATAAGATGTTTTCCAGAATGTTGGAAACACACCTTGTGAAAGTGATAACTTGAAAAGGGCTGTAAGAGGTTGGATAAAAAAGCTCGAACAGTTTTTTAGGACTATAGCAGGGATTCCGTCAGGTCCAGATGAGTAGTTATCCTGGAGTTTATCTATTTTATTTTTGATTATGGATGGGAGAATATCCAATGTGTGAAATGAGGTTCGTGGAGAGTTATCTAAGTATTGGAAATAATGAAAATCCACTTCAATCACTAAATGACTTGTTAGAAAAGTTTGCGAAAAAATTTGCAATCGTTTCAGGGTCTGATGATGAGTTGTTGAGGTAAGAGAGGGAGGAAGGGTAGCCGTCAGATTTTCTTTTGATGTTTTTAAATTCATAGGAACGTTTAGGATTTATCTTTATTGAAGATTGCATTTGAAGAACATATTCGTTATAGAGACGTGTACTAAGTTCAGAAAACTGTGTAAAAACGAACGAGAAAACTTGATAGTCGTTTCCTGATTTTGAAATAAGATATTTTCTCCATAAGTTATTGCGAAGTGACCGAAGATCTTTATTATACCAAGGTGGGGAAGAGGAGTAATTTTTACGAGGCATAAAAGGAACAGATTGTGCAAAACACTTAAAAATCTCTGAATAAAATACTGACAACGCATGATCGATCGAGTTTTGAGAAAAAGTTAATATTGGCAAGAAGGGATTTTAATTTGGGAAAGTCAGCCTTTCTAAAGTTAAAGAAATAGTCAATAGCAATGTTAGGTTGAGGATTGTGATAAGAGAATGAAAGCGACAAAGGTGGGTGGTATTCGTCCAGTTTGGAAAGAAGTTGGCCACTTGCTGTCACAATAGCGTTACCAGGATCATAAACGAAAATAAGGTCTAGTTGCCTATTGAGGTTATTAACAATACCACTTATTTGGAAAAGGTTAGAGTTTTGTATGCAATCAGTGAAAAGTATTTGTTTTTCAGATGAAGTATTTGACGGATAATAGTAAGTACCGTCGTTATGAGGAGACCACTGAATAAACGGTAGGTTAAAATCACCCATACATATTATTTCGTCGTTGGTGTCAACAGCATCGAAAAGATGGTCAATTGCATCAACTATGAGCTGATATGATGTGGTTGGTTGAGAGGGGCGAATATAACAACACATAACGAAAATATATCGGGAGGGCATTTTGATTTTGACTGTTATAAATTCAAAATCTGTTGAGAGCGATGAATTAAAAGGACGGACATCAAGACGACAGTTCACCGCTAACAAAACACCAAGGCCAAGTTCTTCACTGTCATTGATCAGGCCGTCCTGACGAAAAATTAAGTACTCAGATGTAAATAGTTCACTGTCAAGAATATTTGGAATTACATTAGTCTCGGTTAGAGCAAAAATGTCATGAGGAAATGATTGCGAATTGGTAAAAACTGAGGACGTTTTGGTTCGAAAGCCCTCTAACATTCTGGTAGTATATAGTAAGGAAGGTCGAGGGATTAAGTGAGTGTGGAGGAAAGGCGGTGTTAAAGGCGAGCGTCATTCCTAATACGATTTCGTCGGGTATAAAGATTATATTTTGATTTAATATAAGCCGCGTAAGCTTGTAAATCATCAGCGACCATTTGATTAGAAACATTGAAAGTTTCGTGAAAAGAGTTATAAATTTTTCTAAGCGCAGAAAGATTGGTCGGGAGACCTTCTTGCTGGATATGCAACATTACGTTAGTTTTAGTTTTGCCATCTATGCAAACTGACTCGGCGGTATTATATAGATAGGCCAAGTAGAGACGAACATTGTCATATATACGACGGTCTCGTAGCCTGGACATGGTGTAACGAGATTCGGTACTGTCAGAGTTCTGCATAGATACTTTTACTTTACAGCAGGAGGGATAAGAGGATCAAGGAAATGTGGATTATTACGAATGGGTTTGGGATTGGTATCGGTACTTAAGTCGGGATGAATAACTGATATAGGAAAGACGTGTGAGGGAGTGAAATTAGGATAATGAACCTGAGAATTGGTTAGAGGCTTTACATTAATTTGGGAGTTAGAGAAATTTTTAGGTTCGTTTCGTTTACTCTTAAAGCTAGTTCGATCTTTATGATTATAATTAAAATTAAAATTAGAGTTGGATTGAGATAAGGATGATCTGACGTACTCGGGAACAATTTTCATCTTACTGTTCTTAGCTTACGAAGAGGACCAGAAAACATCCATGAGTGCCGGGTGCAATGCAATTACAATTTAATGGATTAAAAAAGTAGTTTTGCTTAAAAAATTGAAATTGCTTGTTTTGAATTGAATTGAATTAAGATCTCGAAACAAAAAACCTTGAACTTCAAAATACATTTTATTTTAAATTCCAGTACAACCTTTTGAAATTTCAACCACTTGAAAGCCCGCAAAAATTTGGAATTTTGTTTTTTGGTCCCTTAATTTTTATCAACAATTTATATTTACATCCACCCTCATATATGTATATATGTAGATAAAGGGTGTTTTTTTAGACGTGTGGCTGTCAACCTGGGTAATACTTTTTCGGAGTGAGTCTTTTCGACAGTTTTTATTTGATCAATGCTCAGTTTGGTTTGCCATTTTAACGAAAAAGAATTGAAGCCACACGATAACTATGGACAAGTTTAGCAAATTGTTTCGAAACGATATCTCTGTTGACGCCGGTTTTTGAATAATTTCAAGTTCACACCTTTGAGTTACAATCAAGATTAACAATTTACCAATGCTGAACTATTTTTTGCATCGTTTAGTGAAGTACTAAAAGTTAACAAGAAATAGAGCCTATCGAGAAAGTAGGCGTGCGTTCTGAACGATGTCTAGATTCCGACTACCTGTGCAGCCTTTGCTTTCTATTTCCCGGATAGTACGTCTTAGGTACCAAAATAACTATGGGCTTGGTGCCATTAGCACATTTGGATTTTTTACTTTTGTCCGATTTTGAAAGCAAAATGCTCGTATGTGCCTTGTTAGAGAATATTACTGACAAACGGCATCAACTGCTTCAAAAAGCTTCATAAAGTGGTCGAAAATTGGAACTCTCGGTTGGAATTCATTTGAGAAAGCTGCAGTTTCAGTTTTGAAAAATAATGGCAAACCCTTTTTTTAATAATAATGTTAAATTCCTTGTCATAATATTGAATTATTCGCCTTTAATTTATTCATGACCACCACACGTCTAAGAAAAACGCCCTCTAGATACAAATCCGTCTGAACTTTGGATGGTTTTCTCAAACCAACTCCAAGGCCTGATCGAATCTTTATAGCAAAGGATTACCCTTACTTTCTCCCCTTTCTTTTGTGTTAGGAAAGAACCAATGCCTTACATTCCAATTGATTAAAATAAAAACAATTACTACATTTCAGAAAGTCTTTCCAGAAAAGAATGAATAAACTTCCTACGACCGACCACTTGAATGACAAAGCGATTAAGTAAATAATAATGATTTAAGTGAAGGTAGACTGAAAATGATTTACTTCTTTTACAACTCTGAAGCTTTAGATAAGATTAGATTTAGATTAGATTTTTATTAACTCAAATTCATACTGTGTACATTTATTTTACTTATTCTATTGGTTTGGCATAGTGCCGTCTACCAGATTAACGTTTTTTAATTTTATTTTATTTTGGTTTGAATTTAATATAAAAAGAAAAAAAAGAGATAAAAAGATTTTCAAAAGTCGCCTTCCATTATTCGTTTTCTGTATCGCAGCGCATTTACAGTGTATTTGTATAAAAGTTCCCATCCTCGCTCTCCATTCAAAATGCCCAAAACATCCTCCCTCTGCAGTAGATTGGCTCCAAAGTAAATCCTTCGCAGTTCACGCAGAATAGGACATATCCCGAGAAAATGGTATACGTCTTCTCTTACCTTTAGATTGCAAGGGTTGCACTCGATTGGGAGGTCAGGACGATGTGGTATGAAGTTTAGACTTGCTAGTTCGCCTCTTATTTTAAGTATTGTGTTAATTTTATCAGTTGAATTCGTATTTAAAAAGTAAGTTTTTTCTTGCAGGTTGAAGTTTAGTTTACTATAGTAGGTACATTCGATATTGTGAGGATCGAGCTTCTTCTAGGTACGTGTCATATAGACGGTTTCCTGTTTTTTCCAGAATTTCAGAAAATTTAAACTTTAAAAAGGAAACATCTTCCCCGTTTTCAATATTCAAGCTGAGTCCAACATCGTGTGCCAAGCTTTCCCATTCTTGAATACAATTGCTTTTTGTGGACAAAAGGCGGGAGAGTATAATTTTTGGCAGCCTTCTCTCGTTCATCCCCAAAACTTTGATAACGTAGTCAAAATGTAGTTTTAACGTATCTAAAAATAGTGGTGGCATCCCTGTCTCTAAGTGGATCATGTAATTAGGTGTATTACTTGGTAGTTTAAATACTCTTTTTACACAGTATCGCTGGAAAGCTTCCACTGAATTAAACAAACGGTATCCCCATGCTTGCGCTCCGTATAAAATAATTGAGGTCGCAGTTGCACCTATGATTTTTTGTTTTATGCTGTGGCTCAACTGTTTGTTACCAATACACTTTCCCCAAACTGAGCCAATGGCACGTTTAGCATCTGCTAATTTTGCATCAAAATGTTTTTTCATATTGAGGTTGGCTGTGATAAGAACTCCCAGATACTTATATTCCTTTGCCACTTCTATTCTCTCTCCATCAAAAGTCCACTGTTCATTTCTTGAATATCTCCCACCACCGCTTCTAAAAATCATCATTTTAGTCTCCGACAAGTTTACAAACAAGTTCCATTTTTTACAATACTTTGACAGCCTATTTATCATTAGCTGATAGCTTTACTTTGCTTATTAAGCAAAGGTTGTAGCCAGGAATTCACCTAGCTTTAACTTGTATAACAAATCATCTTGAACGCAATTGAGTTAAGTACTGCTGGTAACTTTTCGTGAATTTAGACTTTCAACAATAAATTGGTATGGGTAAACTTGCTTTGTATTTGGTTGCTAGATAAACGATACCCTTAATTCACGCACACATGCAAAAACAATTGTTCTTCAAACGTAAAATGGAAAATAATGTGATGATTTTAAAATTTGCTTAAAATACGAGTAAATAAAATTACAAAATATGAAAATATGAATTTCTATATGTGAACATCAGTTTGGTCTGCAATACCAGGAAAAAGCTATATGAAATATTTTCGAATGTAATAGGAGTCAAATACTTTTTTCCAAAAATTTTGAATTGCGAAAAAAAACACCGTCGAACAGAAGGTGCTCAGGAGTTACTAAATGAAGTAAATGACGATGCAGAACAACTGAAACGTTCATAACAGGCGTTCTGTTTGTTACAAACTCCTTGCGGGTATACAGTTAGGCATGTAATAACATATAACCCACGGTAATGCGATCTTGTCACGTTCAATCGATAATAAAAGCTCTTATCAAGGATTTTAAAAGACCAGATCAAAGTGCATCAGCGGTTTCTTTCCCAGTTGTGCCTTGATGACCTGGACAATAAGTTTTGAATTTGGAATTCATTCAAAGATTTTTGGTCTGAGTTATCCAGCTTAGCATTAGCATTGCTTTTCTACGATCGCTCAATCGATGCTGATGTTGCTCTTATTAGTGCAATGTTCTTCTGTCAATATCTAACAGATCACCTGGTGTACGCTTCTCTCCAGAAAATATTTAGAAACCTTGAAAGAGTTGGTATCAAGGTCGTCTGCAGGCTTTTTCATTGTTGGCTATATATAGCGAGCTTGACTTCCTGAAGGTGAAATGGTGGCTTTCTGACCGTCAATCAACTTGAATAGTAATCCTATCTGGCAGTGAAATGGATTTATCCATCATCAACGTTAAGTTCTGTTTTTATAACTCACGTGCACTTCAAGGGAATATAACCATCCCTGATTCAAGATGAGGATGCCGCCGTTGGCGCCTCCGGAAAAGAAAGAAGATGGGATAGAATATGCATAGAAGACACCGATGCACATTGAATTGAAGTCTCTGTAGTTCGGAGAAGGGGATTTTTAAGAAAGTCAATATGGCGCTTACGGTTCAAGACTATGTTTCCCTATTTTCAAGCATGAGTTCGAGTTTTGTAGCCTTGGCTCGACCTTATTACTTCGTTGCTAGAGATTTTTTTAATTTTCTCAAATTGACGTTCAATGAAGCTAAATCTGCACATATAAACTTTACAAATAAAAAGTTAAGCTACGTTCAAATATTCATCAACAATCAAGCTGTACCCTACGCCAATACGGCCAAAAACTTGGGATGAATTTGGATGCAAAGCTAAAATGGAAAGAGCATATCAAAAAGAAAAGGGAAGAGCTCAACTTGAAATATAGAAAAATGTACTGGATACTCGGTAGAAATTCGAACTTATCTGTCGAAAATAAAATAATGCTTTATAAACAAGTTCTTAGACCTGTTTGGACCTATGGAATCCAATTATGGGGCTGTTCAAAGAAAACAAATACTGAAATCATCCAAAAGTTCCAAAACAAAGCCCTTCGTGGAATAGTAAATGCACCATGGTATATAAGAAATAGCGATTTACATCGTGGCCTACAAATAGAAACGGTTACAGAAGTTGTAAGAAAACATGCTGTATCACACAATCAGCGACTGCATAGTCACATCAACTCTGAAATGGAGTCCGTATTAAATACGAGAGGCAATGTTCGGAGATTAAGAAGAACCAAGCCACACGAGCTAATGGCCTAAAAGTCATGGGAAGCATTAAAAGTTTAAGCTTCCCTTAAAGAGATAATATTTTTGAGAAAGAAAAATCTGTTGTCGATCGTTATAGATTGGTTCTGATTATGAGGAGTTTCTAGTGGGTAAGAATCCCACACTACTTGGTATCGAAAACTACTAAGTGTCTTTTGAAGATTTACTCCTGACAAAAAAAAAAAAAAAAAAAAAATTGACGTTTCTCATCCGCATTCTATTTTCGGTCAGTTTCAGTTTGAAGTTTTCTTTTGCAGCCTCTCGTAGTCGTAGTTTTGTCCACAATTTTCTGCTTGAATTCTTCATCCAGCTATCGGTTTTCTTTCAGTGCCCTATAGTGAAAAACAAATCGGCAGATTCTGATACCTGTTATTGGTTTCCTAGCCTACACATTGCATTCCATTATTTCAAAACATTAATACTAATTATACTAATAATAAGTAATTGTAAATTGTATTTCAAAGATCTGTGTTAAATTTCATCAAGATCGTTTCAGTAGTTCTCGAGAAATCTTGACAGTCATTTAAAAAGCACAGTGTAAAGAAAGAAGTGTTTAAAGCTGAGCTCAAATATGTGGCTTTTCAGGGCTTTATCTCCAAAACTATATTTCTCAGACCAGCTTTAAAATGTACAATCTAATAAGACAATAAAGGAGTCGTGAAACCCATGTAATCCTTTATGACTAGAAGACCAGTGGTGATTATAATCATAGGGTTTAATACTCAATAGAAGCCGCATAGAATTCCAGTACATTTGGATCTTGGAGGATCACCCGATCAGATATCTCACGTAACTGCAGCTTATTCTCTTCAGCGCATTTCGATTTGGACGTGAACAGAATATTTTAATTCGAACCCATGCTCTTAAGATATGTTGTAGTTTAAGTCAATCTTGGGCACAAGGCTCAAGCATCGTAGCTAATGGAGGATTGCCTTAAACATGTTATGCATAAAATTGCAGTTCTTTCCGTTTTTAACTTTCTATAAATTTCTATTTAAGGCCTTGTAGTTGTTTACCATAACAGATTGAAGTATTTGAACTTTGTTAAAAGCTTCAGAAAAATCTGTTCAGCGGTTTAAGTAGAAAACAAAATATGCAAACTGATGTCCGAATGTCCATTGTAAGTGTGAATATGGTCAGCTAAAGTGTAGGACTTCTTAAGAATAATCAGAGCCACCTTAACGTATTCTGATCTGAACATTGCGTAGAACAAAAGTCTAAAATATTCTTTGCATACGAGGTGCAGCGTTTCTATACCTTTTTTACAATTTCTGCATGCTCAAAATACTTAAAACGAGATCCTGATCTTTAACGGACGATATCCACAATATTTCAAGCAAAACGGAGCTTTTATTTTTGGTCCCCTTGGCGTGATGTAAGCATGTCCGCCTGTTAACCCACCCAAGGGTTCGTGGCTCGAATCTCAACAGAGGCAAAGATGTTTTTCAACGGGTATCGGCTTTCGCGAGGAATGAGCAATTTCTCCGTTAGTAAATTCATTGGCATGAAAAGCGGTTTCTCTATTAGCCGTTCGGAACCGGCAGAAAATTGTAGGTCTCTTCCATTCCCTCTCAAGACATGGTTGTGAGAAACACGCTAGGCTCTTGGGCTCCTCGCTCTGTTGCGCCACCCCATTTATTAATTTTATTTATTTCTTGAAGTTTAAGGTTTTTTTATTTCAAAGTTTAAGCTGAGTTTTCAAGACCATGTTGAATTTATAAGAAATGTTAAAATCAAAGCAGAAGATGAAAACAAAGGCCCCAAAAATAAAGGACATCCAACACTACACACAAAAAAGCAATTTTCATTTCGAAAATAAAACAAAGCAGCAACATAATACCTCATGTTCATCAAGTAGAGACAATGTATGAGAAACCAATTTGTAGATAGGATACACTCTCATCAAAAGGATTTGAATTTCCAAAATACATGGCCTTCAATCAGCTTATAGACTCTTCCGTAGAACTTCGTTCACAGCAACGATAAGCTTTCATTTGTGTCTTCTTTCACAAGGATTTTCAGACATGGCAAGTAAAAGCCTTTCCATCATCTTAAACCGTTCACAATTAAGATGAATTTTTGCTATGACTTAAATAAATATACCCTCAATCTGTTATCCTCATTTAATTAACTCCAACATGGGAAGAGCATATTCTGTGGTTTGAATTCAATCCTTTAAGTGGCTAACAGAGTCATTCATTAAAGTCATTGCGAAAATAAAACAATTTCAAGCTATCGTGTTACACAGTGTATCTAGAACTGTTCTTCAGTTTGTAGGTTCTTTAAAGTAAGTTAGACCATCCCCTAAACATCTTCATTTCACCAAAGTGTCCTTAGAATTCAACCACCCGCATGATACAATTTAATATTTACAATTGTCAGTTAAATTTTTACAGCAGTCCATCTTGCATCGGAGGATTTATTGACAGGATACATAAAAGAAACACGAAAAGGTTTTGTAGAATGAAAGCCCCACTTTTCGTTTTCGATTTGTATTTTCCATTTTTGCTTGTGTAAGGCTTTACATGATTCTACAGAAAAAAGCAGCAGCATAACAAACGACACCATCTGCAGCATTTTATGTGGGTGCAGATTGCAGACTGTTTCGAGTACATTTTTCAAATTTATTCATGAAATTCTCTCCAGGACATATTGAACCCATGTCACATGTGGTTCAAGATTACGCCTTGAATCACAGAGCAATACGAGCGTTCCTTTTTTCTTTCCTTTAATCTGTGTTAGATGTGTGTAGGAATACATTTATTCCTTTTTGAATTCTTCCCTCAAGTACTCTCTCCCAATGCCATTAGCAAACAATTCTTCTGTTGAGTCTTGAGAGTATGAGGTACGAAATTCATCAAAGACCGACGACACATATTGCGGGTGCCATGGCTTTTGTGTTCATACTTTACACGATATTTCTAATATTCGTCCTGGAGTGTCGCGTCCGTCACTACTCTGGCTTTCACTTTTCTTTGAAAATGGGAAACTCAGAAGTATTTACATTGGAATGCTAAACGACTTAAAAGCGTCCTAAACGAAAAACGACGCAACGTTTTGAATTTGCCATTCGGGAATAATAAAATGTAAAAAAATTGTCGGTCGGTTTCTGCCATTGAACAAAATCTAAAAATAGAACTATTGTTGCGATGAAAGGCACGTGAGTGGAGAAAAGCGTGTGGGTAGGGGTATGTGTTATTGGGCGAATAGGTACATATCCTCGTAGTTCTGTGGGTGGTTTCATTAAACTGATTGTTAAGGTATTTTGTATTGTGTTCGCAAGTAACATGTAAGTACTTCTAATTGCAATTGTTTGTTAACATAATGTTTCGAATAATTCAGGCCATTATTTGATTTTGACTGAAGGTAAAAGGATTTTTCATTTCTGAATGTTTTTTGCCTTAAAACAGATTTATGTTTGTTCAGGAACGAAAATAATCCTGTTGGAAAGAACTAAGGACAAGATAAAAGTGTTGCAAACGGATTTGCTGCATCAGTTATCATGCAATACGTGATTGAATTCACGCAACTTCGACGAATGATTTGTTTACAAAGAGTCGTATATTTATATGTTTTTTTTTTTTACAGGAAAGAGGAAAAGTACGTACATTTTAGAGTGTGTCATTTTTAGGTAATTTTTTTTTTCAACGAAAAAATAGAAAAAAATACTTTCAGGAAGGTATAAAACGAAGCCTCCTAAAAATTTGAGCTCTTAATATTAACATTTTAGAGGTGCCTGTTTTTAAATTGCAATTTTACAAATAACATTGAAAAAAAAGAATTTTAATTTTTTCTTATTTTTATAGCTTGACCTTTGAGCATTGTAGAAATAAACTGACAAATTATTTAAGGGGGGACGCTGGCCTAGAGCTTGAAAAAATGGGCATAATTTATGAATTTTTTGTGCCTCAACAAAAAGATCAATCGAAAATCTGTGAAAGAGGTTTTATAATTTAGGTCTTAATAAACAAATACAAACTTTTTCGTGTCAATTAAATTCAAAATGGCGGCTGTTCAGCATTTCTTCGGAGGCACTTCATTTTTTAGATGGGTCCATGGCCGAAAGTGTAACCTCCTTAATTTTGATCCTGGAACAAAATCCCGAAATTTTTTAGTTTCCTTATAACAACAGCTAGAGCCGTAAGTAGGATTTTTTCGATATTTTGTTTTTTCGCGAAATGGTGTACGTTTGAACAAAAAATTCAAATTTTCACTTAAAAAATGCGACAAAATTATTAATTAAAAAAAAACTATGCAACATAGAAAAAAAATCCTACGTACGGCTCTGGACAAAGGTATTTTGAATGTACTGTCAAAATTTCGTATAGATCGGTGAAGATTTGCTCAAGTTATGTTTTCGGCCAGTCAAAAAAAGTGATTTTGAGAAAAACGCGTTTAAAGTTTTAAATACTATAAAATCATACGGCATACAAGAAGGGCGCTGCCGCAGAATGGAAAGTTTGGGCATTTAGACATTTTTGCCGGCATCCATCCTTTGGTATGTTATTTTTAAGACCCTAATGTATCTTTTCAGACAAAAAAAAAATTCGGTTTCTTCAAAATTCTAGACCAGCGTTCCCCCTTAAGTGGAAAATTGAATACTATAATTTTTTCATAGAGTAAGCCGTTCTGAAGATATTCAAACTCAAAGTTGGAAATGTATATGAAATTATGACTTTTATTTTATTAGACTCGTACTGATGACTTTTTTGATGACTTGAAAATTATATTGGTTTCCAATAAATTGATTGTGACATCCGCTGTGTGGCTTGTGTCACCGTCCTGTTGGAACCACATGTCCTCCAAGTCCATATCATCCAATTAGGGCCAAAAATATTCGGTTATCATTGAACGGTAGCGATCCTCATTCACAGTAACGTGCTGGTCTTTTGTTTATTGACGAAGCAATTCAGCCAGAAATGAGCCTCGTCGCTGAAGATGACTTTTCGATAAAAATTGTTGCTCAGCCCAATTCACGAACATACGATGCTTCTTGTGGTTAAGCGGCTTCAGTTCTTGCATCAATTTAATCTTATGAGGATGTAGGCCAAGATCTTTTCGCAAAATTCGCCACAACGACGTCACAGGGATGCCCAACGCTTGATAGACACATTTGCGCTTTCTGCAACTGAAGCCTTAGCGGCAGCAATATTCTCCACACTACGGGCACTTCTTTGTCTCACTGGGACGGGAACATTTTGTGCTGTGCTTGTGGATTCAAATTTTTCCACTAGACGCTCAATTGTTGATCTGCTAGGACAATTATGACGACCATAAATTGGACGTAGCGCTTTAGTAAAGTTTAATAATTTCAACTCGTTGTTGGCTCGTATATCCTTCCATCATAAAATGGCAAACCTTATTAAAGAGAAATGTTAAAAGAGCGGCAAGAAATATGGCGTCGTTTCCTGTCCCCGTCGCTCTACCTTTGTTGCGTCCCTGTTGAAAAATCCTTTACAGCAGTCTTTTTCTGGGGTGTTTAAGCTTTTCCTATATACCTGTTGAAACCAAGTTGATATCTAAATATAAAAGATAAACGGAAATATAGAAATCTTCAGCAGAATTTTGCAAGTCAAATTATTTTTGAAGTAAAAAATTAGTAATGATTTTTTTTTAGATAGGTGTGCCTGCCGAAAACACTGATATGTATGGATTTTTCATTCTAAAGTTACGTAAAATCGAGTGGGTCCTATAAAGGAAAGCCCATAAATAAAATACCCAACTATAATCATCGGTTTAACAGCACAGTCTCAAAAAGGAAAAAGTCTACGGCATGTGTGGTTTTCGAAATGGTGTTTTTTTAGACGTACGGTTTTCAAGAAAACGCATGCAATTTGTCATGTCCAAGAATTCAGCTTTATTAGAAGGATAAGTGGTCGATGCGGCTGGCTCCAATAAATTCCAGCGGAGAGACCCAATCAACCAATTACTTTTTGCAGCATTTGGAGCAGTATATCAGCAATAACCCAAAGAATATTCTCTTCCAATTTGCCAAGAAAAAAATCCAGCGGTGTTACGTCACCCGACCATCGAGATAACAACCGGCGCGGCGTTGATAGCGATCTCGTTTCGAGGCAATTAATCAAGCGTGTTCAGTAGTTTTTTGGCTTCAATTCAATGAAATGGTAAGCCAAACTGAACATAAATTAGCCGTCGAAAAGAGCTGCTCAGAAGAAAGTACAGCCAGATTGAAAATCACTATTTACAAGACTGAGTAGGACCCACTTTCATGTCATTTTTAATAGAATTCAGGAAATTTTTCCCACACGATTGCAAAACTTGCTTTTTGTACCTATGATTATATAGGCAAGTGAGAATCATATTTTGTTCACACATTGTCTGAATGGTAGTGGTAGCACTGCATTATATGCATATTCTCAGTACAAACATCGAACAAATGAGAGTTGTTTTACTTACACAACATCAGTCTGGGGTGTGCTCAAGGCTGTGCACTGTGGGGCAGGCAGGTTGTATGGGAGATGCACTACAAAAACAATGACGAACCGAGAAAAGGTTGCGCCAGGAGCTCTTGACTATTACGTTTGGTTCTCACTTTAATTCAATTCTATGCTGGTGATAAAATAAACTCAGGCAACTGAGCTCTCTCTTCCCAAGTCTTCAATTTCCACTGTGGAAATCCACACCTTATATTTCTAGCACTTGGAAAGTGAATAGAATCACTAGCCGGAGGCTAAGCATTTTAAAATAAATTCTGTTGTGTCTTCTTACTTCCAATTCTCGAATTGGTTAGCAGGTCTTCAGAAATTTTTCGTGCTTCCAATGTCTTGCAGTTATATCAGTAGATTAAAGTACCTCCAAATGTTTGAACATCATGGATGTCAGATTTTAGTTGAATTTGACCAAAAGAAAATATGAAATAAACTGAAGCAAGAAAAAGTGTCCTTTATGTATTTTTACTTCGGCACTTAGCAGGTACCACTTGATCTAGCAAATTCCGTTCGATTACTGACGATTAATCGCCAAGCTATGGTAGGTACTAAATTGCGCTTGATAACATGAGCGGTCATAACAATATATTTTTCTTCCATTACAGTTTAGAAAGCCTTGCTCCAGGTCCTTATGATTCACATGCACAGGTTAAGGCTCAATCTGCCGATAGATGGAAATCCGCAAATTATTATCTGAGAGCGCTACAAGTTTAGAAACATGCCTTATCATTCAACCGTTGGAAATCGGCAATTGTGGTTCCCCGCTCAGCTGTGCTTCTCTATTTTATTACTTTTCATGTGTCTCCCAAAAATTAAGTAGCGTTGGTGTCAGTCAAAGACTTAGTCTACATAAGACTGAATGAAGAGATTAGGATCGGATAGGGTTCCACATGATTATTCGATAGTAGATTCGTACCAAGATGAATCTCGTCAGACATCTTTCAATATCAGCAAAGTATCCTACAATTAAGTACTTATTCACTTAGACTTCGTAAAAACCCAATTTCAATCACAAAACAAAATTAAATTTATTCTTTAAGCCATCTTCCTATATTTTCGGCTTAATAATGCGAGAAGTGATTTATTGTTTTCACTGAGATAACATTCATTGAATGGGATATAAAAAAAAAAAAAACAAAAACAATCAAACCACTTGCCACAAATAACATTCTGTTTATTGAGAATCCAAAAAGGGTCTCAAATTTTTAATTGTTTCAATATCTGACAACATCCCGTTATAGCCTAAATAAAACACAATCAATCTTCTCCATATCACCAGAGACACTCAATTGCGGTTTATGCTCTGCTGCAACAACTCACAGAGCGTGTCCTTATCTTTTTTCCAGCACATAAATCAAGCGGTATTCGCTTAAACTGACAACATGTGAGTAAGGATTGTAGAAAATGTAATCTTTGTAAAACACATAACAACATGTCGTTAACCCGAGTAACCGCCATAAGACCTCCGACAACACAATCCAGAATCCACCCTCCCTCGGAAAACTAAAATTCCCGATTTATGTCTCCTCACAATCGATAAACACTCATTTTTTATACTTTTCATTCGAATAGGTTCAACCGCAGAACACAGACGATGGCAACATATCACCGTGTGAGCTTGAATCAATTATCAACCAATTGACGAACCCAAGTCCCGAGTACCAATTACACGTAAGCTAACCGCAAACAATGCGAAGGTCATAATGTTTATTCTTACAAACCCAACAGGTCTCTGCTCTAAGGAGTCAACTGAAAAATCTCCTTAAGAGCAGCCAGCCGCAGGCATCTTCCACCTCGAATCAACTACTCAACATTGACGACTATGACTTTAATGAAGAGGACAAACGTTCGATTGCATCGTTGGCCTCTATCGGCCAGGGATATATGAACAGGCCCTACATACCCAAGCGAAGTTTGGCAACCCTTGCTAAAAACGGACAACTCCCCACTCCAGAACCAGACGAAGAAGACCAAAACAATAATCGATGGCAAAGCAAAAGGAACCTGGGATCATTGGCCCGTTCGGGTGGTATGCGTTACAGTGGAAAACGTAATATTGGCACTTTGGCTAGGGACTATCAGCTTCCATCAAATGGGAAACGTAATCTTGCCACAATGGCTCGCTTGGGATTACTTTCACCCGGTAACATGGCATACAGCCCCAAACGCAATTTGGCTTCTTTGGCTAGACACAATTCTGGATTTCGAGGTGCGGCAGAGAAAAGGAATTTGGGCGCATTAAAGGGATCTCCAGTACATGGAAACCATCAGAAGAAAGACACCAGTGAACAGGAAGCTCTTGCCGATTTAATTCAACGGGATATTATGGATTACGCCGAACAACCAAATGAACTTTATCCCACATACGAGGACTACACAGACAACATGGAGAAACGATTTCTTGGTGAGTCGTAGTGTTTGAATGAATTTGAAGTTAGCACTCATTTCGAATATGAAAACACAAAACAGTGCTCAGAATAAATTCAATTAAAGTGTTCTATTCATCAAAGTTAGGGTTTGTGTGTGATCCATTTAAGCTCTATTGTCCTATACACATTCAGTTGCTTTTGACGAAAAAGACACATCAATTAAGCGTCATCCAAACATTCATATATGCAAATGGAGTATAGTATAAGTTACTAAAGAGTTTACTATTACACCCCAGTGTTTGAAATACTATCACGTTAGAGTGTAGGTAAAAAGAGTGTACGGTATGTGTGATAATTTGACTTCAATAACTCTTCCTTTTTATTTAGCAATAAGACCATTATATTGTAAAATGTCTTTTGAAACTATTCCATGGATAAAGGCTGATGAAGAGTAGCCAGTGGCTATTAGCCACCCAGTGTGTAGTATGAATCGTGCTGATTTTATCATCACGAACTTCGTAAAATGTCACATAACAAATTTGATCTTGAAATTGAAAAGAGGATAGCCCAAAATTAAGCTAGTTTCCATAGGCCTGTACATTTGGAAAATAGTTAAGGATATCAGGATAGTGAGCCTGAAAAATTTCTTCCCTTAACGTACTGATTCGTAGTTGGCATCCAGTGGATTCAATGTCGTCATTCAATTTCAGTGTTACGTTAACGTCACAGAAGTATTAGCATAACTGTCACACGTGTAAATTTTTTACTCACAAGAAACTTTTTCAAGAGATTTTTTCCCAGCTCGGATTTATTTGACACCCTCCGCTCAAAAACCTCATTCCCTTACGTGAATAAATTGGATTGAATAGATATTCTTAAGGTTTTTATTCGTGGTCTAGTTTTTGGCGTATCTGAATATTACGTCGGAGGTCGGTGTTCGATTCCAAACAGTATTCGAAATGTTTTTTCGCAAGTTTCATAGTTGGCAAGGAATTCTAGAATGATTGAATGAAAAGCAAAAGCCTTTGGTAACTTGAAAATACAATTTGTTTGAGACCACTCAAGCAACACACAAGCTCTTTAAGGGTTGTGCCAAAAAATTACTCAGCACTTAACTTGGACTTAATTTAACTTACGAATACTATTCCACTTATTTACCTATTAATAAGCTCTTTGTAGGTGGTTTTTATTTCAGGTGTAACCAAAAACTGGGATAGGTTAAATAATTCCTTGACGATCGTTTTTCTTATGACACTTTGCAGAGCTTATTTTAAACCTTCTAAAGTAGCTTATGCTCAGAGGTCGTTGAAAATCTGTCACTCACTCTTCAAAAAAAGCGGTAGTGCAAATGAGAAGATCTAAATTTTTCTCGACGGTTTTCAATTTCGCGCTACCATATTTTCAGCATTGTACATATATGGAACCTTCAGAACTATTGAAAACAAAAACGAAAGCCATCTATGTATCCGCCGGCGTACTACTAACACCCCCCTGTAATTTTTAGTACGCAGGCGGATACATACATATATGTAGATGGCTTTGAGCTACCGTTTTTGCTTTCGATAGTACTATGGATTCCATATATGTACATGCTTTTCGAATCGTTGTCACCCGAATTTGATTTTTTTTGCCATTTATTCTTAAAAACTTATTTTTTTGTAGGGGTGTTTATTTTAAGGGAGGTAGAATATGTGATTTCAAAGTAAATCTTTTCTGGCACATTCAACCGACGGACGTTCTAAACGCTAGAAAAATGCATTTAATGTTTTCCTTATATTATGGCGAAACATATATACTTAGTTGTTGACGAAAGTAAACCACACATAATATTTTAGTCTCTCATTCGAAGTTTATTTCATTTCACAAATACTTTATTCAATTCGTATTTGGGTAAAAGAGAAACAAACTTATTATTCCATTGAACTGAAATAATTGGAACAATTGGAAGCGTGCTCTTAAATTGGTCTTAAAAAGAGTGTATTAAGAACTCTTCGGTACATGCAGTTGGCTCCCCCCTTTTGGTCCCTTTCTTAGCGACGTTTTAACAATTGATTAAGACGTGAAAACTCTTATGAAATTGACACTTTAATTAACAGATGTGAGAGGCAAATGTGCTGCTTGGGCAATCAGTAAAATAAATACGTTGTCAACAGTTCGGCTTCAGTAGTGCTAACCTTATACTCTTTATTTTTGAAATTAAATTTCCAAAACTAAAAAAGCGAAAATACGTCACAACAAAGGAACAAAAAACATAAATGTATAGGATTTGCGAGAGAATGAGATAAAATGGATTTCACATTGATATATATTCTCGGTCTGTTCTTCGTGCGATTCTTCTTAGCGTCCCCTCTGTCGACTACTAAGCAATGACTATATTGTGTAAGTTTGTATCAACAACCGAATAAGACAGCTTGATTCTCTTTTGAACTACAGTAACTCCTGGCTTATGAAAAAAGCCCGTAACATAGTTCTCGTAAGAAACAAGCGTGTTCTATCACAAAGTATTAGAAATTATTAGATTATATTTGACCGTAAAATTAATCATTTCATAAACGTTTTCATCTAAACAATTGTTTAAAATCTATAATAGACTAAAATAGTCAAACAACTAGTTCAAAAAAAGAGATTGTTACTTGAAAGTAAAAATCCGCAAAAAATTTGTTAAGTAAAAATTAAGCAATTAAAGGATTTATAAGGAAATAAATGAAATGGACGATTATATTGCCATTCATTTAATCCTTTTTTCGACCTCCAACGGACCTTATGATTGTTTTTATTAGGAATCGTGCCGTAATTCTCAACCGTTGCTTCTTTGGGTTATGAAGGTACAATTTATAAGACCTTGACCATCGCAGTCCTGCTTTACGCAGCCGAATCATGGACCTTATCGAAAGCGGATGAGGAAACTCATGGTCGTTTTGAAAGAAAAGTTCTCCGAATGATGTTCGGTCCTGTATGCGAAGACAATGTGTGGAGAAGAAAATACAACAACGAGCTGTACGAGCTGTACTGCGATATGGGCATAGCCAGAAGAAGACGCATCGCGAGGCTACGATGATTGGGTCATGTAGAGCGGATGGACGCGAAAGCTTCGGTTCAACTGGTTTTCGAAAGCTCATTTTAGGGAAATTGTTGAAGGGGAAGACCTCGTCTTAGGTGGCGCAATCAAGTGGATGAAGACCTCAACCGACTTAGAGTGCTAAATTGGAGAGAGCTTTCCCGAAATCGAAATTGTTGGCGTGAGATGTTGGTTGGGGCTCAGGATCACTCCGAACTGTAATACCCACCGAAGTAAGTAAGTACGTAAGGGTCAAATGGAAAATCTCTAGAAGCAGTTTTGCCCTTTATTATGGGCTAGTTAGTGAAAGTAAGCATTCCAACGATTGCTGGTTTCACAGTAGCGCATTCTTTCGCTCCAATTTTGCAAGACCTTGTAATAGGCTAAATCAAATGTCTGCACTGCATGCGCCCCATGTTTTTCGTTTCCAATTTGACC
Organism: Melanostoma mellinum; assembly: GCA_914767635.1. NCBI lineage: Eukaryota > Metazoa > Arthropoda > Insecta > Diptera > Syrphidae > Melanostoma > Melanostoma mellinum. The sequence goes on along the minus strand of OU612058.1, from coordinate 157,921,686 downwards.
TTAACCTTTTTTAAATAATTGCTAGAAAAAGTAGCCAGGTTTCAGCGAAGCTGCCCAATTTCGAACACACTGTTAAATACAGAGACAGAGATTCGTTCTTAAGCCGTACTAAGTGAATGTGTGATGCATTACTTAGCTCTTTTTCCCCTTTCATTGCAATTTATATCTGAAGGGCGTCAAAATCTCTAAACTATTTTGCATGCTATTTATTTTTGCGTTCAGTGCTAATGTGCATTGCTGAACTGAGTACAAAACTGCTACCAAGGTGCTACAAAAAACGCACCATCAATTGAATTATCCTCCTTTAAACCATATTATCTTACAAGACTTTGAAATTGCCATAAGGAGTCACAAAATTTTTAGTTTTCTTACTAACTATTCATTAGTTCAGGATACAAAAATTATAAAAAATGCATTTTTTCCCTTCTACGTCTAAACCGTCTAAACGACGTTTAGCCTTTATTGCGCTGTAATGAACATTGAGGTCAGTAATGTAAATGAGTCCAGAAGACTTTACCATTTTACTTTCAAAAACTTGGTACCGGACTGCGATTTTGAATTTTTCAAAATTAAATATAACTTGAGGGTGCTTTTTTTAGACGTGTGGTTTTCAATCTGGCAATACTTTTTTCGGAGTTGGTCTTTTTGACAATTTTCACTTGATTTATACTCTGTTTTGTTTAGAATTTCATCGTGGGAGAATTAAACACTACGTACGTTCGGTAAATTTATTGTCTCGAAACTAAATCGCTGTTGACGTCAATTTATTGAGGCTCGGCTAGTTTCTCCAGGTCAAACGGGGGTGATTTTTTGAAGGCGTGAAATAAAACTATAGCTTCAAGTATTCTGTAATTTTAGGAATTTATTAAACATACATATATGTAAATTGTCACGAAATTTTGAGTTAAAACATTGAAATCCAAAAGAGATATGGACAATTTCTTGAACTCCTTGAAATTAGAAGACGTCAATTTGCCGCATTATATTAATTTTTCTGGTGCCTGTAACTAGAAAATAAAAACAGGGCATTAAGGTAGACTCTTTTTCCCATACAGTCATCTATAACTGGAGTGAAAAATTGGATATTGACAAAATGGCCGCAATTTAAAAAAAAGGTCCAAATTTCGCCAAAAAATCGTCTTTCGATTGCTGCCAAATTTACAATTTTCATCCGATCGTAAAAGTTGTAAATGGCTGTATGTAATAACATATGGAGAGTATGCAGTTAAAATTTTAAGACGATTCGTTAGTTTTGAGAAAAACGCGTTTAAAGTTTTCAGAGCAGTTTTCGATTCAACTAACAGGAAGGGAGTAGAAAGGATCTAGTCCTTGAGCATTCAAAAATTTAAGCCGCAGGCAATATAAGGAATTGTACGACATTAAGGACGAGGCAACTGTCGGGCGTCCCGCCGCGTTGGGATGGGTGGATTTCGAGCGTTCTCCTCATACTCTGCCATTTCAAAAATATCCTATCCTATCGAAAAATGGAAAAAATATGATTTTTTGAAAATGAGAAACTAGCCGACACCCTTAGTCGAGTATCGAGTTTGAAACCTGTCAGTTACCTCAAAGATCAGGCGATTCAACACTGCTGAACCATTTTTGTGGGGTTATAGTCTAGTCTTTAGCAAGTCTACGCAGAAAAATCTGAAACGCTTGACGTTTGACGCCTTCTGCGCGTTATTACTGACATAAGACCACAAATGCTGCGTCAATTGATCAAAAATTTGGCCTCTCGGCTGGAATTTATTGGAACCAGCAGCGTCGCGTTGGCCCGAAATTATTTTTAAACAAAAGCAAACACTTGTCTTTATACCATTTTCATGGACAGCAATTTTTTGTAATGAATTTGAAGAAAAAAAAAAAAATAGTAGTAATAATAATTACTTACTAATTACTTACTACAGCTGAGTTCTTGGCCACAACAATATACAGTCCTCGTTTTATTTCCTCTTTTAAACCACACGTAAAAAAAAACTGCCCTCTATAATAGTTCATCTTTCAGTGCCATTCTATTTTAAGTTTATTCTTGTTTTAATTTTGTTTTTTTATGAAGTGTTGTTGCAACCAGTAACATTTTGCATCGACTGAATTATTGAATAAATAAAAAGCAGATGTAAAAACTCTCCGATGCTGATATTTTGAATTAAAAAAAACCTGAAACTGTTTTATATTTTAAATTAGTGCTAACTTCATGAAATTGAATTATTTTAGCTTTTTTTATAGACTCACTGCATGCATATCCGTAAACCTAAAAATAGTAAACTCATCGATAAAGAACATTGTATCCCCTTTTTCCACGTTTTTAATTTTGTTTTATATTCAACCTGACAAAATCCAATGTTAAAGCGACGGAAAACAGTCAATTAGAATCAATTTGGAATGATGAAGTAGCTCCAACATACACTGACGACTCTGCTTCCTCAGAATCAACAACAAACACAGAAACAGCGCCTATGTCAGAAAGCAAACGACACATCGGAGCTTTAGCACGCTCAGGATGGCTCCCGGCTGGATTCCGTTCAGTACGAAGCGGACGCTTTAGTCGCTCTGGACGTGCCAGGCAAATAGTAAAAAAATAAATCAGTGTATTGAATGTTAGCAACCCTATAGAGTGCAGTTGTATTATTATAAATGGGTATTTTCCGTCAGTGAAGTCTTCTTACTTATTTCCTGTTTATTTTTATTTCATCTTTAGGCAAAATAATTGATTTGATTTGTGTGTGCCTTTTTATGTTGTTGTTGCATGAAAGTTTTACTTTGAAAAGGCAATTGGAATTGTCCCTGTGTTTTTCTACGGGCGGTCGGTGAAAGTTGATAAAAGTTTCCTTGACAACACCAACTCTTTTATTGAATTATGTGCCACTGATGCGCATTTGTCGTCATTGGAAAAGCCCAACTATTCTGTTCGTGACTGTCGCTATGAATTGTCAGTCAATTGAGGGAAAGAAGAAGTCCAATTTATATAAAAAGGATGAGGTTTGTTTTGTGTAGAAGAGAAGTTTGAGAAGCGAGACAGTTAGAAAATATTGAAATAAGTTGTTTGCAGACGATGGTGACACAAAAGTGTCTCTAAGGAATTTGTATGGAGGCAAAGTCAATGGTCGAGTTGACGTCTTTTATTCATGACTATTTTCCAGACTGTTTGATAATAATTATGAAGAATTAAAATTTACTTTTTGAGAAGGTCACAAATCTGCTTAGAATAATAAGAGTGGGTTTTTGTTTGTCTTTGCTAATTGAATAGACGGGATTAAAATGGAAATTTGAATTGTATTAGAAAATTGCACAAGGAGCTTTAAAATGGTCCTCAAAAAAGGTATAATGAAAGTTTTGAAATTCATCGTTCTTGTGCACGTTTACTGACTGGCCTCAGGAAGTCTTATTTCATCTCTGCAGCACTAGTATGGACAATTTATTGGGAATTAGTTTTATTTTTTGCTTTGTTTCAAGAAAATGTTAAAACTAAAACCGATTGGCAATTTGATAATCACTATCGCTTTCTTTTTATCGCCTTCCCAAATTTTCATTCAAATCCACTTCTATTAATAAAGTTGTTGACTCTCATATAACAGAAATTTAATTACAGCATCAGTGATCGAGTGAGTGAGTGCCATTTAACATTCAAAATTCGCTTTATTTAACTAAACATCAGGCTGCTGTTCATTTAGCAACTTCTCATTGACGAAGTTTACATTGGCCGATTTTGTGTTACTTCGTGCGAATAAAGCTATTGTTTTCTCTTTCTTCATCTCTATTACACCAATTTGTCGGGATTGATTGACGAAGACATTAATAAGACTAAGACGGTGTAACAGAGTATAAAAGAACAAGTATACAAACCACCAACATCTAAAATGGGCTTTATATTCATACAAATATATCGAAAATACTATTGCAATTGCAATACACGGTATGAAACTATTGCATAAGGTATTGGTAGATTGGCTTACCCCTTTTTGTTAAAAACCAAAAGTAGTTATTATAAAATGGAAGATCGTTAATTTAATGCAGGTAAGCAAGTTACTTTTGCTTCGTTTTTAGTTTAATTTAAAAAAGTCAAAAATGGGGTTGTTTACAAAACTTACTTACTGGGGTGGGTACCAATGACGTAGATAGCTTTTCGCTATGGGGGGATAGACCAAGTTCGCTCTTTCTTCATTGAATTCATTATGTACTAATAATAAAATATTATAATAATAATATATTGTATTATGCGCTTTAATTTGAAAATGAACTGGAATAAATATTGATATCTTCTTCTCTTCTTTTTCATTTTCGGCGTTACGAGTAGTGATCTTGAAGCGATCACAACTCTCCCACTTTTCTGCTTCACACTAGTGATCCGCCTGTGGGGTACGCCGCGTTGACCTCAGAAATCGTCGGCAAGCCTCCCGGTTTTGGATTGTTCCATGTCTGAGGCCAACCAAATGCTGCTGTTTTTGCATTTGCTTGTACCAAGAGTGTTTTGGCCTGCCTTTTCTTTTTCGTCGCGAATTTGTTGAAACGTTGTACGATATTGCCTTTTTGACGGGGTTCTGCGGATCTCTCCTTTGAACATGACAATACCAACTGAGCCGGTCGTGCTGAATTTTGTCCAAGATGGTACTTTTGACATGAAGGCTTCCACGGATCTTAGTACTTCTAATTCGATCTAGCTTTGTTACTCCTGCTGTCATCCGAAGCATCTTCATTTCGGCTGCCGTCAATTTGCTCTCATACTTTTTGTACATTGTCCAACATTGTGAACCGTATGTCAGAGCTGGACGGACAACTGCTGTGTAGAGTCTTCCCTTCAACTTAGGGGGCATTTTTCGATCACAAAAGATAGCGGAGTTTTCTCGCCACTTCATCCATCCTACGCTTACTCGATGATTGATGTCGTCATCACAAGATGCTTCACTATTGATCATAGATCCCAGATATTTAAACTTTTCACACTTGGGAAGCACATTTCCATTCAAATAAATGTCTGGATCTGAAAAAGGGCAGCACAGGTATTCCGTCTTTTTAGCTCCAATACGGTACCCATTTCCTTCCAGAACATCAATCCAAACGTCAAGTGCTCGTTGCAGGGATGTAGGATCGTCGCTTATGATGGCTCCATCGTCCACAAAGAATAATTGTTGTACTTTATTGTCCGTTACTTTTCCTTCGAGCAAATAATCCAGAACAGCAATAAAGAGCAGTGGACTCAAGACACTTCCCTGATGTACACCTACTGTTATTTGGAATTCTTCGATGACTCCAGCTGGGCATCTCACTTTTGTAACTGCTCCTTCGTACATGTCCATAATTATTCTCACATAGGCTTCAGGAACTCCTCGGTGTCTGAGGGCCACCCATATCAGATCTCGTGGTTGTCGATCGAATGCCTTTTCGAAGTCAACCAACGGTGTTTTTCCATAATGATCCTTATGCTTTGGATTGCGTCTGTAGTTGACTTACCCGCGACAAGCCCGCATTGGTCATCAGACAGCTTTATTATTTTCCGCAGTCGGCTATCTAAAACCAGCTCAACAATCTTCATAGTGTGGGACATCAACTTGATCGAACGATAGTTGTCACAGCTTCTGGTTCTCCCTTTCCCTTGTACATTGGAAGAAGAAAACTTTCCCTCCATTGATTAGGCAAACTGTCACCTCTTATAAGTTTGGAGATGAGAATCGTGAGCCATCTTAACCCGATGTCTCCCATATTTTTCAAAACCTCATATGGTACCTCGTCTGGCCCAATCGCTTTGCCGTTTTTGGAGTTCTTTACTGCCTCCCTAACTTCTTCGACTGTGACGTCGGATACTTCCGTAAAGTTAGGTGTTAGTGCTGTTGGGAAGTGGCGCCGAGGAAACTGTTCATTCAAAAGATCATCACAATACTGTCGCCACCTGCGAAGAATTTTGTCGTCATCCACAAGTAGCACTCCTTGAGCATCATTGATGAACTTCGGCGAACGAATCTCCTGCGCATTTCTCCTTCTCTGAGCGGCTATTTTGAAAATGGTTGCTCCCTTATTCAAGTTGCTTTGTCTTAGCTCTTGGATTGCCTGATTTGCTTCAGCAGCTGGGGCAGAAATCTCTTTCAGCTCTCGATACAGGCCCTCCGTGCTTTTTGCTTGAAGTTGGGCGCACTTTTTCTTCGCTTCTTTTCTGCTGCTCTTGTATTCCATTTTGAAACGCGCTTTTTCATTTGTATTTCTTGAGGGGCACTTCGACCAAGCTTGGAAAGCTGCTTTCTTCTTTCTTATCACTGCTTTAGCTTCATCATCCCACCACCAGGTTTCTTTAGCTTGTTGGTGGTGTCCTTTTGAGACTCCTAACAGTGATTTGGCCCTCTCTAAGCAGGTTCGTTGTAGGCGATCCCACATATTTTGTGCCGTGATTGCATTTGAAACTGCGTCGATGGTATTACACAGCTGACTTTGCATACGAAATGAATTGCTGTCCTTTGGTTTTCTCCAGATTGTACCACTTGATTCTCCGAGAAGCCTTTGTTTGTTTGACTTGCTTCACCGCATCCGTAAAAAATTCTGTTAAAAGAAAGACGGTGTTGTTGAGCGGCAGCTTCAACTTTGCAGTCTTTCACCCGAGATTTCATGTTATTGGTTACCAAACGGTAATCAATCTGGGTTTCTTTTTCCTCCTGCTCACACCCTATTTGGGGAGCATATGCACTGATTATATTCCCGACCTTTCCTTCCATCACCAATTTAAGAGACATCAAACGGTCACTGGACTTCAAAATGGTCAACACGCTGTTACATAAACTTTGGTCAAGGATGATGCCAACTCCGTTCCTAACTTGTTCTGGTCCATAGTAGAACATCTTGTAAGCCTTGGTCTTTGCATCAAAGAAACGGGCTTTGTTTGCTGTGTTTCGCCATTTCGTTTCACACACAAGATGTCCACTCGCCTCCTTCTCATCATCTCTTCGAGTTCGAGACTTCTACCAGTCATACTTCCAACGTTCCAACTCGCGACTCTAAATTTTCGTCCAACTCGTCGCATTACTTTGCTAGCCCCCGGAATCCGTATAGCTCTGACCCGAACATTGCTGCTCGGTCCAGGATCAGCTCCATGCGTAGCAATGGAACTGCTTGGCGGGTTAGTGCTTCTTATGTTTGCAAGTTGTTCCATAATGCTAAACATTTTTCAAAAATTTTTCTTTCATCCTTTTCGACACATGCATGCTCCATTTAATGAGTTTGATTTCCCTTTTACTACACCGGTGATCTCCAGTCGTGTAAGCCCCGGGATCTGCATGCATACTTGGGGAGAGTTTTTAGGTGGTATGCGTGTCGCTAGACTCACTTTGATGTTAGTCGTCTAGATATGATTGTTCCTTTAGTCGCCTTTTACGACAAGCGGGGAGGCGCTGCAGTGCTATTCTAACCCGACACTGCACGGGGCTGAATAAATAATAACATTAATTTAAAAAATAAGTCGTAGAATAAAATCCTTTTTGCTTCTGTCCTTTTTAGATAAAACACTTATAACCTCGTGTGCTCCTAGGAAAAAGTTCTTTCGGGAGTTGACGATAAAACAGGCACTGTAGCTAACATCCTGAATAAAGTATATACGTTAGTATACTTTTCTTCGAGGCAGCTATCGGGCGCTTCCAATGAATTTTTAGATTTTTATGATTTTTAATTTCTTCAAGAACATAAGATGGTTCGGCAGCCAAATATGTTTGGTAAAACTCGACAATTTCATTAAATTTTTTAAGCTGCTCTGTCTGTTTTTGACGAAGAATCCTTGAAAAGAATCGAAAACCCTTCTAGTATGTTTTCATGGTTTGTAAATCTTTCTCCACGGTCCGTAACATAAAAATCGAGAAAAGGATTGCAAACAGTAGCGCGAAAATATTCTTCTCTACTTTGAACCGAAGGGTTCGAACGAATCTTTTGTTCGTTTACGTTCAACGTCAATATCCAGGACTTCATTATTATGAATTATTTTTTTCTGCATCTTTCAAAAATGAGTCATATCCTGCCCGTTTAAATTCACCATTTGAAACTCACGACTTAATGACAACGAATGTTGGTAAACCATACTTATAAGCCTTCAAGCTAATCAAGAATAAATCCTAGCGTTTTTTAAGTACCTTGAGTCACTTTCCAAAGTTCTTATCTGGAGTCTTGAACACAAAAGAAAATAGTTTCTCAAAACTTCAACTGCTTATATGATATTTTGAAATCCATCGCGTCAGATTCAGGCTTTTCAATGTCTAATGTAATGTGTGGAGTCTCTTCGCTTTCGCTTATAGTTTTTTGCAGCATATCTTTTCTTTTTTGTGTTTTGAAATAATTGTCAACTGCTTCAATTGTGGTTAGGCAGTCTCTAATGGCTGTTATTTTGCTGGAAACAGATAAAGCAAGGATTGATATGGACGCAAAGAGCATGCGAAGAAAATTGTTGGCGAATTACCTACATTGTATTTATTTATTTATTTATTTATTTATTTATTTATTTGTATTGACTACATTTTAAAAACTAACAGTCTTGGTTAAACTTAAACTAACTAAATGAAATTTAATTTGAAATAATTTAACAAATGTAATTTTGTTAGATCACTAGTTGAAACATCACAAACAGAATAGTAATCATTAAAAAATCTGCAGCATCTTGTCAGGGGCTCGTTGGCTAAATAATTATATCTCTGGAAGCTGACGTGTAAAGGTGTAAAGTTTCGAGTCCGACGGGCAGGTACGTTAAATTTGATAAGGGAAAGTAAATATGGTGACGATATTTCTCCATTGATGATTTTTAACGTTGTTAAGTAATTGAAAACCATCCTCCTGTCTTCTAGTGTGTTCATTTGTTATAACAACAACCTATGACGATATGGTGGAAGCAAAAAGTGATCATTCCAGTTTAAATCGCGAAGTGCAAATAGTAGAAACTGTTTCTGGACTGATTCTATCCTTTGAATATGGGTAGCATATGTAGGTGACCAAATTTGACAAGCGAACTAAGCAGCTTCGTACGAGTCCAACATAAAGAGACTTTGTAACATATGGGTCGTTAAGTTCTTTCGACCAACGCTTAATCATCCCCAGTCTTGATTTTGCTTTGTTGACTACGTAGTCAATATGGTCATTGAAAGTAAGCTTTCGATCAAAGAGCACTCCGAGATCGACCAGACATATTTCTTGCTCCGTCGTATCCTTGGCCTATCAAAAAAGAAATGTCCAGATCACATTTTCGAAGATTTTCCACCATACGCTTTGAAAGAGCATCACCTGGGTTGTTAATACAGTAATGTTTTGTTTAGTAAACTGGTGTATTAGAGATTTTAAGAGAAAAGATTTTATTCATACCTATACCATCGTATGGAAAATCGATAGGTATAAAAAAAGGAATTCGAAAGATTATGTGATTTGCTGAAATGATAATTTCTTTCAGATGAAGTTGACTTTGTATTTTCCCCGTAGGATGAAAGTATAGAATGCAAAATCCTGTGAGTAAGACTTATAATTCACGTAGGAAGTAGGTACTAAATTTCACAGTGTGTTTTTTTTCAACTTTTTTGGTTCATGACTGGTTATGTTGAGCAATTATCGATCCCAATGGGGGGGGGGGGGGGATATATCCCCCTGATCCCCCCTATCTACGCCACTGGTTGGTACGCTAACAATTTCGATTTTGGGCAAACTCTCTCCAGTTAAGTCGGTTGAGGTCTTCTTCCACTTGATTGCGCCACCTAAAACAAGGACTTTCCCTTCCGCGATTTCCCTGAAAACCCGTCGAACCGGAGCGTTTGGGTCAAACCGCTCTACATGGCACACCCATCGAAGCCTCGCGATGCGTACTCTTCTGGTTATGCTTATGTCGAGGTACAGTTCATACAACTCGTTGTTGTATCTTCTCCTCCACACATTGTCTCCGCATACGAGACCAAAGATCGCTCGGAATATTTTTCTTCCTAAGCGACCAAGCATTTCCTCATCCGCTTTCGATAAGATCCACGCTTCCGCGGCGTAAAGAAGGACTGGCATGATAAAGGTCTTATAAAGAATTACTTCGTTTTTTTAGAGAAGGCTTCGTTTCTCAATTGCCTTCTTAAAAAAAAAACGAAGCAACGGTTGGCAAGAGTTATTCTCCATTTGATCTCCGCACTGATGTTGTTTTCCGTGTCAATAGCGGATCCTTGGTAGACGAAGTTCTCTACTACCTCTTCTAAGTTATGTCTGTCTATTGTGATGTTTTTTCCAATTCGTCGATGTTCTGTGTCCTTATTTGAAGACACCATATACCTCATTTTACCCTCATTAACCATCATACCTTTTTTCCGCTTCTGTTTCAATGCCCGCAAAAGCACTTATGACATCACCCTTGCTTATTCCTGTTACTCTGCTGTTCACAAAAGTAAGCAAGTAATTTCTCTTGTGTGTTTTTATTTCTGTTTACGTACTTGGGTTTAGTTTACATAAGAATTGTAATTTCTAAGCGAGGCTTGAAAATATTTTGTGGTTTATTTCAAACGGATTAAATTTGTTCGAAAGTAAAAGAAATACAGTCGACTCCCTCTAAGTCGAACTTTCACGGGATGTCATAATAAGTTCGAGTTAGAAGAAGTTTGTAAAAAAAACATCTTTATTGAAATATAATAATTTATAAATAAATGAAGTAAATAAGTAAACAAAATCTTCTTACTTCTATTTCTTATTGTATCAACAAAATTGTTTTCAAAAATTAGTTGTTTTTGATTGATATATCGTATTGGCTGCAGTATTCAGTCGATTAAAAAATGACTCTTTTTAAAAAAGGATGTGTTAAGAGTCATCAGGTACATCTTCTGTCAATTCAATCTATTTCAATTGAATTTTCGATTACCTATATTCTTTTCTGGGCATTTTAATGTTTATTATTTCGGCTTCTTCATCAGCTGTCGTCATCGTAAGAATCATCAGCATAAACTATACCATCCGAAATTGTTTCGCTATCCAGATTTTCTGTAGCAACAATACCGTCATCGACTTAAAAATAATTCTTCCAATTAACACCCACAATATGGCTCTAGATCCTCTCGATTTCATTGGTATCGTCGGAATATCACCTTCATCGTCCTAAGTCTCAATACGAGCTTTTTAAAACAATTTTCAATTGTCAAAGGAGCAACACCCTGTAACCACGCCTTTGGAAAACAGTTTAGTAGTGCTATCTTATGGTCCTCATTTCTTATTTACCAAAAACTTAAGATCTTGGTTAGTACTTATACGGCATTTGTAATGAACTTTTAAATTTTGTTTAATGCCCATGTCTATCGGTTTAGCTATTGAGGTAATATTGGGAGGAAAAGAACAATACCTTGTGCTTTGATCGTCCAAACTTTGCATCGAGCTTTAAAAGCCAACTAGAAAAAAGACCTGCTGTCATCCAAGAACGTTGGTTGGCTACGTAATCGACTGGCAAAAATTTTATTTTATTAAAACAGCGAGGATTTTTGTTTTTCCCAATCAATAAGTGCTAAAGCTTTTCTGAGCCTGTCATGTTGGACCCCACAAGGCATGTTACTCTTCAATTAATGTTCTTTCCTCCAAAACATTTTTCCATTTTAACATTTTTTATCAACAGAAGCACTTTCACTGGACAAAACTTTGCTGAGGATACTATGCCTGGTTTTAAATCTGGTTATCCAACCATCACTTGCACGTCAAAGTATACGAGTGTGTAATGTGTATGGCTCATGTTTTCTATGAAGAGTAGATTAAATACCTACATTCTACATATACTCTGATAAAGTATGAACAACAAAACAATACGAACTGCGCGAGAGTGATTCTTAAAAATGTTCGTTTCTGCAAAAAAATCCCTCGAATTAGAGTGATTGAAAATAGTCCAAGAATTTCAAGAATTTGCTCGAGTTAGAGGGAATTTTGACTTAGAGGATGGTTTTTGTATGGAAAATTCAAGGGAATGCAAAAATACGGCGAAAAAGTTCGAGTTAGAGAGAAATTCGAATTAGAGGTAGTCGAAATGTCAAATTTCAAAAAGCAATTATTTACTTTTTGTGAGGATTTAAACTTTAAAATGTCGGTATCTTCGCCGAAATACATGATTTAGCTTAATATATTTAAAAAATGTTTTAAGAAACTGGACATAAGCGCATACCTACCCGTCTAAGAAACAACTTACGCTTTAATTCAATTTCAATTAATAAATCAATGAACAAAACTTTTTAAGGGAAGATATAACAAATACTATTGGAAAAAAGTCAACATTCACAGAAAAATGTGGAAAGAACTATGCAAAAAAATCTTGCCAATCATTTAACATAGTTTTAGTTATTTGTACAAATCTACAGTAAATTTCTACAATTTTCAAATCGCAAGCAACAAAATCCCTGCAACTCTCACATGGTTGGGTTGGGTACACAATTTCTATTCTGTTTATACATATTTGCGAACGCTGCTTTTTGCCGTTGATAATCATCAGTAATTATGTAAGTTTAGGTGGAAGTGGCTGTCAGCCAATAAGTAATATCTAGATATAAGACTGAGCCAAAAAAAATTTTGTTTCAAAAACCATATTGAAAATATTGTTTCGCATAGTTAAAAAAAAAGCCAAAAAAGTTTGAGCTAAAAAAAAAGTATTTAGAGGTCTGTCAATGGTGTTTTATATTTCTTAGACCTAACCTTACTTGAGCGTCAAAACTGTTTTATTTTGAGCCCAACATATTCAAAGACAAATATTTTAGTAGAAAATTAAATTTCCGTTAAAAAAGTTCTTATTAAAAATTTTTCTCAGATAAACCGTTTCCGAGTAATTCAGAGCTTTGAAAAATGGTATGTTTTTTTAATTTTGATATTTTATTTTGGAGTTTCTTAACTCACTTACAAACCAATATGTGAAAAATTACAAACATGTTCCTTAAAGGAAATTTAATTTTGAAAAAAAAGTTCAAGAACACTTTTCTACAAAGTGCTCCCTTGAGAAGTTATTCGCGATTAAATTTGGAAAAAATAAAACGTTCTCGTTTTTATTCGTTGTTGATTAATTTTTTTTTAACCAATGTAGCAAACTGATAGTCATGATCTTGGAAAATCAATATTTATCACCCATTAATCCTTCATTTCGGGACTAGCCGGTTATTAATCACCCGCTAGTCAAACCCCGCGGAACTTTTAATATAGTCTGAAAGACTTTTAGTGCAGGTTTAAGCAAAGAAGGTGTTGAACGTTTTCTTCTTCTTCTTCGTAAATGCTGCTTCTCCAGAAATACACACAAGTCTTTTGGCATGACCTCCTATTAGACATAGTGTCCCGTAAGAACACCTATTGTATAGAACCTAGATACAGGTGGTTCAGGGCTAACAAACTCTTCGAGCGTTTTGAGTCTACAGACGGCCAAACATTTTTGGTTACAGAGCAGTTGTTACTCTCAGTCCATCTAGTGTTTGTTATCCTTGAAGCGTCTTGCTCAAGAAAGAGTTAACATGTTGCGATAGGTATGCCTATATTGTTCCATTCTGAGCGTAGGGAAGCTTGGTTATTTGAGAAGATTCGAGTATCCCTGGAGGATATGTCGTTTTCTTAGAACCAAGACAGCACCTCCTTAATCGCCAGAATTTCCGCTTGTAATACACTACAAAGGTCGGGTAGGCGGAAGAATAGACTAAGATTCAGTTTTCTGAATAGATTCCACTTCCTACACCTTCCCTGGTTTTTGAACCATCGGTGTAGAAGTGTATTGCTTCATTTTCCAAGAGAGCACCATTTTCCCAAGGTTCTCTTAAGGGTATGGTTATTCGGAAACTGTTATCAAACACCAACTTAGGGGTTGTGTAGTCGGGATCGATTCGGCAGGAATCTAAAGTTATCTAGAATGGTAGTGTGACCGATTTGATCATTGGTCCACTGCACTGTGATAAAGCTCTGGCTAGCTAAACTAGCAACCTGTTTGCTGAAGATATCTAAGGGTGTGAGATCTAGTAGTACATTGAGAGCGTCCGATGGGGTTGTCCTAAGTGCGTCACTAATACATAAACTAGCCTTTCTTTGAACTCTGGCCAGCTTGTTGTAGATAATCATCTCGTTTAGTGCGTTCCACCAGACAACCAAATCACCCCGTATATGAGTATCGGTCTTATTACTGAAGTAAACAGCCAATGGGTGATTTTGGGGGAGAAACCCTATTTCCCACCAATGGCCTTGTTACAAAAGAAGAGTGTCACGTTGGCTTTATTTACAGTACATATTTATATTTTTATTTACAGTAGTACTAACATTTAAAAGTGAAACATCGAAAAACTCATTCGATTCTCAAAAAACGTCAAAAATCTATCCCAGGTGTGATTTTACTCATCCTTTGCATATCTACCCGACATCAAAGGCCCAGGATGTTGTTTTTGCTATGCATGTAAAGTCATGTTATGTATAGAACAGCCTCTCCAAAAAGCACACTTCTTAAAGATTTTGAATCTTACAAACAAATTTTTCCTATTTTATGCCAAAATCCAAAAACAAAAAAAAAAAAAAAAACAGTCCCTTACCTCAATTGGCAGCACTGTTCCATAACATAAAGGATTTTGAATTATTACCACCTTTGTGCCCCAGACAAGCTTCAAACTATACCAAGACCATAATTTTTTAGAATTCCAAAATATTTTCTGGCATTGATACATACTCGTAAATGTTTTGTCCTTATATTTTAGATTCCTAATCACTCTTCTTACAAATTGTTTTACTAAAATCGCCAGTAAAATAACCAAGCTCTAGGTGTTATAGTTTTCGTGTAAGAAAATTTGAAAAATGAAATTTCCGAAGCTCTTTGGCGAAACGCTACTGTAATAAGATTGAATACTTTGCTCGTCGATTCTACATGGTGATTCGCATAAGGTGTGACAAAAAGATAGGATGTCTAGATTGGACCTAGACAAGCAAAAAATCGTATGGGAGGGGGGTCCATTTTCCCCCGCTTAGGCGGGAGGGGCAATTTAATAAAAAAATCACTAAAAATGGGAAAACAATTATTTAAAAATAACGGTAATACCTACAGAGTCGTGCTATAGCATTTTGAAAAGCCAAAAATTTATACATTAAATTAAATTTAAAAATAAGTTGTTCAAATAAATAGTTTTTGAAATATTAATTTTCAAAGTAAAAATTTTTTTTAAAACCACTTTCTTTCCAAATTTTACGTAATTAAGTAGTATTTTTCTGGCTTATTTTCAATGCTCTTACATATTTTTGATCAAACACAAGAAACCGGATGTCAAAATAACTTTAGAATCAAATAACGAAAAAAAAACTTAAAAAAAAAAATTTTAAAAAGTCGTTTGGTAATTTTTGGTTTTCTCAAAAACTACAGGTTATTTTGACATCCGGTTTTTTGTGTTTGATCAAAAATATGTAAGAGCATTGAAAATAAATAATAAAATAAAATATTTAAATTTAAATTTATGTACAAGTTTTTGGCTTTTCAAAATGCAAAAAAAAAAGGGGGGAAATGGACCCCCCCCCCCTATACGATTTTTTGCTTGTCTAGGTCCAACCTACACACCCTATCTTTTTGTCACACCTTATGCGAATCACCCTGTATAATCAAACAGCAAATCCTCTTTCTGTGGCTTCTTTTTCCGAACGGATGATTTATTTAGAATTAAATATTCATATATTCTTACGAAACAAGAAGGGGTATGAATTTAAAATATTTTTTAAAAACGTTAAGTTATATTCATCCACAACACAATAAAAATTTCGGACTGAAACGTCATTCGACAACTGAAAAAAGTGCCTGGCAATGATGATTCGCATGTTGTGTCTCAGCCTGCTATCCATCTACAAAAATCATCTCTTGTCGTTGGTAGTATATTTCTAGGAGCATGCATAACTGGTATCCATTAAACCGGAAATTAACAAAGCGACACTACCTTCTGTTAGACGTTAAAAAGTTTGATTGTTGCATGACTGACTGGTATCTCCTTAAACAGATAATTAAACGTCACAAAACTGAATAACACCACTCAGAACACCCACAGCCTTCACCATAAAGTCAAAAAAAGAGACAAAATCAGTAATCCAAAAATAGACTGCGTTCATCACTGCCATTCAAAGTACACACACGATATGTTTATCTTATGAACTTTCTTCTACCAGTCGAATGCATCCGCTATTCTATCCGTGTATGCCTCAATGTGTGTGTAAATAGTATCATGTTTAGATGCAGTGAACTGTGTAGTTTTGATTGTTCAATCAAATTTAGAGGCAAACGTTTCTCCTACCTTCGCTGAACGAAAACAGAATTTGAATTAAATCTAAGGCATGAATTGTTTTATTCGTTGAATATTGTTTCCTGTTGTCTGTTAGACTTATTTAATATAATTTTTGAATTGTTTATTTATTTAACACCAAAGGTCGAGTATTACCCCCAACCAGAGCTACTTCGACAACCCACCGCAGCCGTTTGTAGACGCTGTTACTTACCCTATAAGCCAGTTGTCAGTTGGGGTGGCCATGGATACCAAGCAACAACATGGGGCACACATCCACGCATAACACAATATAGAAGAAGTTTTCGACAACCGGCAACATTCAGATTTTAAAACTCTACCAAATTATTAAATTCATTATCAATATTAATTAAAGACCTATACTCGTATCACTAACTTGAGCATGAACTGACTTCAGATTAAATTTAGAAAAAAAAGTTCAATAATCATAAAAAAAAACACAAAAATATGTAACTGTACATTTTCTAGGATAAGTTAAGATTTAAAAAGAAGCAACTGATGCAATGTTTACAATTCATTCGAAACCTTAAACTAATGGACAATAATATCACTAAAAAATAATAAAAGAAAAATATCATGGAACGAACCATATCAGGACAATAAAAATATCATACACTCATATGATTCCATGTTTACTAATGTTTTGTAGGTCTTTTAAATACTTAGGCGACAATTTACATTATACAACAAAGTGAAGAAATATTCTACGATTACTTCAGTCAGGACTCTTTCTAGTTTGTGATTTTTTATCAAAATTTAGAATTGTTTGTTATTAAAATTCATTTGATTATTTGTTGGAAGTATTTTTACTGACAAATTGATTTATATATTTTAAGAAAGAATCAATTCTCATCATTTAAGTTTAAATTATCATTTGAAATAAAATTAACGTTTATTAATTTAATTCCATGTTGCATGGAACCAATATTTTAGTTTGCTTAGTTATGCTGGATGAGAGTTTTTAAAGCCGAGCCATTTATTATCTCTGTCCAACATAATTATAAACTTTTTCTTAAAATTGTTTAAGCTTTTGTTACGTTAAAAAATAGGTATCCATATCCATCTATGTGTTGTGAGTAACTTGTTGTTTAGAGAAAAAAAAGATGAAAATTATAAAAAATGACGAAAGACAATAAGCAAATAAACAAAAACAGACATATAATTTTAAATAACTTACAAAATGTAGTAAAAAATATTTTTAATTATTTAAATGAAAAGATAATAAATTCACTGCGTCGTTGACAATAAAAATGTATCTTTAAAACAAAGTGTTTTAGTAAAAAAAAAATGTATTCCATCTTTGTATACACGTTATTGATGTTTTGACAATAATATATACTATATATGGTAACTTGACTAATAATTAAAAAACGAGCAAAATGAATATACAAAAGTAAATAATGCATTTTGAGGCAATGAATGAGTTTGGTTGTCAAATTAAATAATTGAATAATTTATATAAATAAAATTTGTGTAAAGAGGAGTGCTTACAGAAAATTACTAATTAACTTAATAAAAAAAAAATATATTAAAATTATAAATTGATCACAATAAAATCAAATTCCCAAAGTAGAAGAGTGCGTTTTTTTCTCTTTTATTGCCCATAGTTATGAGATATTGTGGCTAGTGCTGTATGCCGTGTTTGGTTTTGCCAGACAGGTAAGTAGTGACCGGTTTCTAGTAGTTGATAATAAAGGGTGGTTAAATTTGTAGAACCGATATTGATTTTGAATAAAACACAAATTATATAGGAAATTATTGTCAATTCTTTTTATTATGAAATATACATAGGTATGTTTCAATTATGTATGAAACAAAATGAAAGACAAAAGGCCACCACGACCTCGAATGCACATCTAAATCCGATGGTCCAAATTGACGAATTATCTCTTCCTTCTGCTCTTGAAATGTTGCTTATCGACGTACATTTTTTCTTTCAAATAAATCCGAAGAAAGAAGTCCATGTGTAACACGGCCATTGAATTGGCAGCCCAAAACAGCCATTGTTTCGTTAGCTGTGTGGCAAGTGGCATTGTCTTGTTGGAAACCACTTATTGTCCACATCCATATCCATCAATTCGGAATATAAGAAATTCGTTTTCGTCTCACGATAGTGAAGACCATTCACAGCAACTGCTTGACGGGGCTCATTTTGTAAAAAATTCGGTCCAATGATGCCGTGCTGCCAGCCCATAAACGGCACTAAACAGTCACTTTTTGTGGGTGCATTGGTTTAGTAAAAAAATTTTTAGTTTTTCCGCAAAAAATTTCTTCGATACTAATTACATGCCATTAAAGCGTTGTCCTGATAAGGACAAGGAATCGGAAAAAATTGTGGGTCCTTCCGCATTCCCTCACAAGGTATGGGTAAAAGAAAAGTGCTAGTCCGTGGTGTTGCCTGCGATCTCTTACGCTCTCCTATTTACTTAATTTTACCAGTCTCTTTCTTATCTGTGTGTGTATGCGTTTAGTGACCAAAGGAAAAGGTCAGCAGCTCATTTTCTCCAGAGATGTTTCTGTAACAACATGAAATCTGTAAAAAATATACTGCACGGAACGCAGGTCAAAGTATGTGGGCTTAGACACTACCCATAAACCAAGAAACTTTTTGGGAGAAAAAGTAAAAAAGATGAAATTCAACTCCAAGCAAAGTGCTTCGAAGGCATGTATCGAAAGCTGGAAGATATTTCTGCTGAATCCAACCAAACTATTCCAGAAGGACGACAAACCAAATTTACTAAAGGAAGTAAAAAATAAAATAAATAAATAGGGTGCCACAACAGAGCGGGTCGCCCCGGGGCCTAGCGCATTTGTCACATCACAACCTTTGCTTTCTGAGGGAATGGAGGTAGCCTACAATTTTCTGCTCCGAACAGCTAATCGAGAAATCATTTTTCATGGCATTGAATTTACTAACGAAGGACTTGCCAATTCCTCGCGAAATGCGATACCCGTGGAAAAAACATTTTGGCTTCTGTTGGTATTCGAACCACCACCTCCCGGTTAACAGGCAAACATGCCAACCATCTCGCCACGGGTACCAAGACATCGTGTCTCGTGTGCTTTAGTTCATTAACGATATCTGCAAAATTTTGCACATGAATTGACAGTATTGTGATGGAATGTTTAACAATCAGTTTCCTCTTCAAAAGCTGAACATAACTTAACGGACATACAAGGTATCGCAGTCGAAGAAGTTGTTTAGGCAGCAAAAATGTCACAAATGGCAAAAGTGATGGACCAGACAAAGTGTCACAGTTGGAAAAAAAAAAAAAATAGAAGACATCACGCCTAGATAAATGATTCGCATCTCTCATCTTCGAACTTATGACAGGTGACTCTTATTTACCATTCTTAGCAATGGAGTTGCCTTCTATATACCAACTACCTGAGCCACCTGTCGCTGCTCGGGTCCGTAGTTATAAGGTTCCGTTTTCGTTCTTCCGTTACTAAGGGACAATGTAACATTTTAATTTTGAAAGAGCTTTTGCAGTCAGTTCAGTGGTTTCTAAGTTTCCGTTCCCAGTCCCGATTCCGGTCGGAATATGAGTGTCAAAATGCATTCTATCCACAACAACGAAATCTATAATGGGTGATCCTCAGACATCGAGGAGTTCCAGAGGCATATGTTTCTGTGGATATCAAGTCACCGAAGGAACCCAAGTCACCATACGTGAGCACCAAGGAAGTGAGTTCTGATTTAATTAACAGTCCAAGACAACCTGGTGGAAGACAAAACACAGTCCATCAGCTATTCATTTATTAAAAGCAATATGCGGGACGACGATAAAATCACCAAGAATGTCTTCAAAAATAGAAGAAGGGGAGTCTTCTTTTTGACTTCAAAAGAAAACTCCCCTTCTTTTGTTATAGAACAAATTCCTCTAACGGAGCGGTCAAGTATTACGTAACGCAATTTTCGAAGATTTTTGACTCCCCCTCCCCCCATTGTAACGCACCGAAACGTTTTCATGTACCCCTCCCCCCCCCCCTCTAAACGTTACGTAACACTCAATTGACCATTTTTACCCTATAAAGTCGAAAAAATTTATGTTATAGTCACTGCGGTAATCATTTAATATTAATACATAAATAAATAATACAAAAGAAAATAATACAAAACAAAAATTATTCCTCTGTCCACGGATTTGCTAGCCACTCAGATCTCAGATTCTTTCATCACAGGCACCTGGAGTGCAGACGAAGACGGTTCTGGAATTGTTAAGCCACTTGCATCAACTTCGTCTTCGTCGACCCAGTCAGCATCCTCAGACGATGTTTCATAACGACGCACAATGCAGAGAACTCATTTGCCCTTCTGGCAGCAAGGCGCTGTGGCCGTACTTTAGTTTCACAATGGTCTGGGACAGTTTTGCAATGCACGTAACGACAGTGCATCTGAACACTCTTGTGAGACTGGGTACTACGAGCTTGCGTGGGGTTTGAAGTATTGGGCAAGGTGGCGGCATGAAAGTATCCCCGTAAAAAACGTAAATGAAAAGGGTTGCCAATTTGGAAGTTTTTGTTCCCTAATTAAAAAAAAAAAAAAAATGTTACGTAGCCCGTTGTAAGAAAGACCCCCCCCCCCCCCGCCCCTGTAACGCATCGTAACGTTTTACGAGACCCCCCCTCCCCCCAAATTGCGTTACGTAATACTTGAACGCAAGCTAAACTGAAAAAGGACTCTACACCGAAGTTCTTAGTCCCGCACTCTACAACTTACTCTCATAATTTTCGCACATCATTGTGCTCCGTGCGATAGCAGGAGCATCAAAGCTTGATCATAAAAGAATTTCCAAGATTCGTGAAAGACCTTACCCTTCGTTAAAAATGCCATTTTGGAACAAACAGATCACGACCGGCGCGGCGCGATTGCCGATTGGTATTGTCATGTTCAAAGGAGAGATTCAGAGGCAATATTATACCTGTCTGAAATGCAATATTATCTATAAAACTTTCCGGTTCAATCGCAAAGAGACAAAAAGGAAAGGAAAAAATAAAAAGCTTCAATCATCCGCACAAATGAAAACCTCTACAATTTCTCGCTGTCTGAGGGCCACCCATGTTTGAACTCATGGTTGTTGATCGAATGCTTTTCGAAGTCAACCAGCATACCGTGCAAAACCTCTGAAGAATCAGGCTGCTTTTTTTAGAATTCTTTTATTTTCGGTTGCATTTATGTCAGTTCGCTATCCAGTCCTTGGCTCGGTGATCTTCAAAAAGTGACACACCTGGGGCCTGTAACACTTACCTACAAGTCTACAAGTCAAGAAACACTTGTAGTAATACGTCTATCACCCTTCTAAAAGAGCAAGCACACTTACAACTTTACAACATAAACTTATTTTTAAGGTTTCATAATTTACTACCTGTATTGTTACAACTTGTTATGTTCACTTTTTACATTTCTAAAAAGCAATTTGGCTTTTAGCTCTGTATTTCAAAAACTTTTGAACCCTTGTAACGACTCACTTTTATTACAAGTTCTTGTAGTTTTGTGTAAAAGGCCGCTGCTTGATCGAACAGTAGGTATCGTAATTTTGTCTAATCACCATTTATTTTGAACATTGGTAGATGGCAACTTTTCTTTCGTGGCTTATAGGCAGACTATGAGCTCTTTTAAGTTTTGATATGAGAATCGTAAGTCCGAAGTCTTCTATCCTTTTGTAAGTCTCGTATATGGTTTCTCATCGTTTGCCAGGGCCTGTGAAAAAGCAGGAATGATTTGAAACCTGCATGAGGAAGCTTTAGTCGAGCTCAGCGAAAAGAACTTTTGGATCTCTAATTGGGAGTCGAAGTTCCAAAACGCAGTCTTAAGGGGGCCATACACTATGCGATTGCCTGCAGGCCGTCGCCTCAACAGGCGATCGTAAGACCAATATCGCCGAGTTCCATACACTAGCAGTCAACCGCCTGCAGGCGGCCGTACTGAACTGCAGATGATAGCCTGAAGATAGCACACACTACAGTCCGGTACCTGCAGGCGGACTGTCGGTCAATGAAACAGGACTGGAGGAGATCCCCAGTTTTTCACCATGCTCCGTCGGAAACGTTTTGATGGCAATCGTTAACGCAGACTATCAGTTCATATACGTAAACGTTGGCTGTAACGGCAGAGTCTCTGAACTCTGATGGAGGTGTAATTGAATGTAACGGTTTTTATACGAAGTTACTAAACAAAAGTCTCAATTTGCCACCAAACAGTGCCAACAAGGCAAACCTCAATTTCGTATTTTTAGCTGACGACGCTTTTGCTTTGCATGAAAACGTTCTTAAATCATATCCTCAAAGACAATTGACTTATGACCAGCGCATATTCAACTACCGTTTGAGCAGAGCTCGCAGAATAGTAGAAAATGCTTTCGCTATTCTGTCAAGTCGTTTCCGGATATTTCACACAGAAATCAACTTGAATCCAGAAAAAATAGATTTCATTGTGCTAGCAGCGTGTGCTCTTCATAATTTTCTGAGGAAGAAAGCAAAAGCGTTGTACATGCCATCTAATTCACTTGATGTAGAAGATATTGATAGTGGGGAAGTTATTCGAGGGGATAGGGTGGAAGATCAGCTGGTGGGTCTACGGCTGGGATATAATAGACAAGTTTTGTGTGAAAATGCAAAAGACAATCGTGATAATTACAAGAACTATTTTGTTGGAGAAGGTGCAGTTTCCTGGCAAAACAAATTTGTCACCAATTAGGGTGGGAGGGTGAAATATTATACTGTGAAAATTTGTTTGTACTGTTGTATGTATTTGATATAAATTAAAGAATAGAATAAAAATAACTTACGAGTTGTGATTCCTCACTCCCAATCGTCGCTCTAGTTTCTTCATGGTCGGCTGTAAACAATAGCAAGTTGAAATACCACAGTGACGGGGTGTATGCGTCATCTCCCGACGAGCCCGACTTTTGCTGTTTTACTTTCTTCAACTCTTTACGGAACGCACATCTCAAGTTATTAATTTTTTTTTTCACTGTGTCAATGGTGGCTGACGGCACAGTTTTTTGATAGAACTTCAACAATTCACCGTACGCCTCATCCCGCGATCTTTTATTAGCGTAGGCATCGTCCTTGACTTTCCATAAACAGGGGTAGGCCTGATATAATTCAATAAATGCGGAAATGAAAGGAGGTTTCCCGTCCATCTTTCCTCGTCAGTCCAATCTCGGCTGGTGAATGATCTCACGAAAATTATCTCACGCAAAACTGATGGAAACGGTGACAACAGATCGTTTGCCTGCAGGCTAACTGACAGTGTGTGGTGGGGGGCACATGAGATCATTATCCGACAGGTCGCTGCCTGTCGACAATCTCTCATCCTATCCCCGCCTGCCCGGCGACCACACACCTTCAGTCCGGGCGAACTGCAGTCCATTATCTTCAGATCAACTGATAAATGTGTGGGCAATCCCGATCTACGGCCTTACGATTATCTTCAGTTAAACTGACAGTGTATGGGGCGCTTTATGCTTTAATCACTGTTCACTGCACTCTGCTCGTCCTGGTTCCAAAATGAAATAAGCCAAACAAAATTACAAAATGCACATCTCTTTATATACAATTTTATTATTTTAAATAATTTCTCTTGTGTGTGTGTGTATATTTCCAAAAAAAATGTCATAGTTTAAGTTACTTATTCGAAATGAAAAATTAAATAATTAAATTCTAGCCGCAATCTTAAACAAAACTTAAAAACTAAAACCGTATGTTTGACATGATCATATTGTTTTAAGCAAAACGAAATGATTTTCGAAACCTTGAGGCCTTATTTGCACAGTTTTAACAAAATTTCTTCAGCTTCACGCCCAATATTTTGATTGCCCTTGCACTGGCAGCGGATGCTGATACACTGATGTTGCCGCAGAATTCAATTGGTTGGTGTGTGCGCTAACCGTCGAATAATCATTTACTGCAGCTGGATGATTATATCCCGCCGTCGATGATTGGTTTAAGTGATAGGCCGCCGCTGGCGTCCAATTTGGTGGAGCCTCCAACTTTGGGTAGTTTTCAGCTAAATGTATTGATGGGGACATTTTGGACACACTTTCGGCTGTAATCTTGCTGAAGTCATCCATTGACATCTTTGAGTAGTCTGTTAACAAGGTGAAAGATGTAATTCGAGTCGTTTTTAAGTCACTGTTATAATTGAAAGCTTTACCTTGGTGGTAGTAATTCTGGGACGGAAAGTGAGCATGCTGGAAACTTGAAGCAAAACCATGTTGAGATTGTGCCATAAGGTCGTAGCCGCTCATTTGATGGTGGTGATGATGGTGGTGGTTCTCACTTCCTGGTACTGATTGTGTAGCTGGAGTGTATCCTGACATTGAAGACACCGGAAGACTACCAAATCCTAGACCGGTATTCATTGAAGACAAGCCGCCACTAGAGCCTGAATGCTTTCGAAGACGTGCTCTTCGATTGCTGAACCACACTTGGATTCGGGCTTCCGTTAAGCCGGTAGATTGGGCTAGTTCTTCTCTGGTGTAAACATCGGGATACTGTGTCCGGGTGAAGGCACGCTCGAGGGCTTCCAGCTGTTCAGCGGTGAAAGTGGTTCGAGATCGTCGCTGTTTGCGTTTCAGCGGGATTCCGGGCTCCGACTCGGTATCACTTGAGTCTGAACCACGTCCTAAACAAAAGAAGAAAGAAATGTGTCATTTTAAAGTGTTTTGAAAAACTTAAAATTGTCATAATAAAAATAAGCTGTAACGTCTACACCAAGTAATGTGCGATAATCTTGGAATTATTTTTCTTTCATTTGGTAGCATAAGCTGTTCATTCTTTGGGAATTCAATTTAAATTAATTTTCAAACGAAATACCCTGCTCTGAAGGCATTTACCATCTCCGAATGTACCTACTTCAAAGCAAATGAAAACCTCAAATGGTTAAATCCACTTAAAGGCATTGAAGTGTGCCTCTTCATCAATTCTTGAGCCTTTTTTACGTTTTCGTTTGACGTTAACTTTGTACATTGAATTGGAAACATCTAGAAGGCAGTTTAGTAGCAATGAACTCCTTTCTGAGAACATTTAGCAAGACATACCAGCCTTCATGGATTATACTGATTTTGACAAAATTAAATAAACCTGTCGGTTGTCTTCTTTAAGCGATTAAAGGAAACGTGTGATTTACTTTTATTAATCGAAAAGGTTCATTTTTAATTTGATTTTAAGTTTTTAGGTGAAGACAGTAATGTAGAAATTTTAAAGGTATCACATATCAACCTAAAATAGGATATATGTAGTTGCATTTATTTTTAATTTGATCAATAAATCACAAAACTACACTTTCAATGCTGTCTTTTTTTTGAAACCCTTTCGTAAAGGGCTGCTTAAGAATAGTTGTTGAAAATGTCCAGAATAAAGTCTTCTAAGCCGCTACACAATACCCGACAGCTTGTTTTATCTCAGAATAAATGATATTTCTCTACAAGAAGAGAACATTTTTAGCATTTTCGACCAACATTAGCCGCCTTCCGCCAGTGGGCCGAGGACTATAGAGGCCTTACAAGTGGCTGAACAGTTAAACATTCTCCTTTTTTTCTTTCGTACCGGAGTACAGAAATATGCTAGGAAACTGTAAAGTCGATGAATTTCAGAAATAAAATGAGAATATATATGAGAATATAGATTACTTGTAACGAAAAGCTAAGTGAAGAGACACTTGTAGTATTATGTCCATTAAATTTGCTAAAAGTGGTACCCGTGCGGTGTGATGGATAGCATGTCCGCCTGTTAATCCAGAGGTTCGTGGTTCGAATCCCAACAGAGGCAAAAATGTTTCTCCACGGGTATCGCCATTTGCGAGGAATTGGCAAGTCCTCCGTTAGTATTCATTGCCGTGAAATGCGCTTTTTTGATTAGCCGTTCGGAGCCTGCAGAAAATTGTAGGTCCCCTCCATTCCTTCACAAGACATGGTTGTGAGAAATGCGCTAGGCCCTGGGGCTCCTCGCTTTGTTGCGCCACCCTATTTATTTATTTATTTAAACTTGCTAAAGATCAAGCCATGTGGAACAGAAATTTCTTACACTTGTCATAACTTACTTGACAAGTAGGTACTTTTTGGTCTGTGTTACAGGCCACTAACCACTCTCCGTACTAATTTTTTTTTTTTCAATTTTCAATCTGTGGACTCTTTTCCACGTGACAAACTTTCAAATTGTTCTAAATTCTCCTATTTTGCGAATGATTATTAAGAAATGAAAATTGAGAAGTTCTTTGAAATTAGAAAAACATTCGAGGTCACAAATCAGCTCCATGAGCAAATTTCGGAAGCTTCCCGCCTGTAGGACTTTTTTAAACAAACTACATTACGCGCACAGCTAGACCTTTCCCCTGTGCAGTATCAAGCCCATTTCCCGTTTAAGAAGAAGTGCTCTCAGGTGCACCCTGGAGCCTTGGGGACTTCGCAAGCAGCATATCTTTTCACTCAAATCTAAGCAGTCCAAAATGATGATCCCAAGATGCAAATTGCATCAAAAATATATTGTCAAGTTATTGTCGGTTCAGCAGCGATTCAGCTTTGAACCAAGAAAGGATTGATATAATATCTTCGAGGACATTGAAACCGAAACCGATGATGGATCTGGCCCTATGGTGCCTTCATAGAGGGCGATGACCAAACACCTCATTGTTATTGGGCATATACGCGTTTGGCTTCAAAGTGGATACTGGATATCCAAATAGGGAATAGCTGTTACGAAAAATGGCGGGATGGGGAAAATATTCGTGTCTGCAGTGACAGCCAAGTTGTGCTTAAGGCTTAACTCAAGCCTCCTCTAGCTTGTTCGAAAGTGACCCAAGAATGCATAACATCATTCTGAATGCAGTCAGTAACTAAGTTCCATGAGTCTCGTTTGCATTCCAGGCCGTCATGGCATAACTGGAAATGAGATTGCCGACGAACTTGTGAAAGAATAATTTCAGACAGCTTTCTAAGGATCTGAACAAGCGCTAAGAGTGTCGGAGTCCGCAGTGAGGGAATGAAATGAATGAATGAATTTTATTTCATTACCTTCTACATGAAGTTATAATATCCGTAAATGAAAGTTCACACTAACTTACACCAAATTGCGTCTAACCGGATTGAGAGCTTAAGTGATTTCTATATCACAAAAACTTTTCTTATTTCTTGTGTACTTGGGCGCACTTAGACCTGGGTTTCTGCGAATTTCTCTTGGTCATGTAACTATAGTAAAGGAATGAGACTTATGATTTACGGGCTTCTTCGAATGGCTTAGTGAGGATTCAATTACTCTCGAAGGACCTGCCAATACTTCGCCAAAGCCAACACCCGTGAACAAATGAACAGTTCTTTCTGAAAATCGAACCTTGAACTTTTACGTTCAGGTACAATAGTAGAGCGTTAAGATTTTCAAATTAACTGATTCTCTTGATCATCGTAGCAAGGTTTCATGTCTCTCTCTCTCTCTCTCTCTCTCTTATCTCTCGGTTTTCTTACAAACAGTGCTTGGATGTAATATCCAGCTGCATTCCTCGTAGAAAAAATAGAAACACCTCACAAGGAGATTCACTTTTTAGCCGGATGACTCCAATGTGGACTGCTTTACCTAACTCCAACTCTCCTGCGCATTACAATACTAGAAGCTTGAAAACAATGTGCATCGGCTTCTTCTTTATATTCCCTTCCTGCTTTTCTAATCGCTTGCAGCACTGTTTTAAAACCATTACAAACGTATTTATAACCTCTTCATGTGAGGTGCAACATATAAAGAAATCATTGGAAACTGTGAATGCCTACGTTCACCAGATCGCTTGAATCACTAAAGAAGATATCTTTCCAAATGTAGTTTACGCCTCTGAGAGAAGTCCAGGAGCGTCCGTCCAGCTCCTAATATCCCACACTTTCTTTGAGTCATAATAGGACCTCTTTGTTATACAGAATTGGGACCCGCCGGCTCTGCAGTAGTTAGGGAGTCGGATAAAGATACTCTTCGAACCAACCCACCGTTATCAGTCTTTCAACTATCGGTACAGAAGTGATGTGAATCTTTTCTCAATATGTCCAACTGTCCAATGTTAATCTTAATGAAATGGTGACTTGCAGTTATTGTCGAAACCAACTAGGGAAAGGACAAATTGTCACGGTAAGTTACTTTATGCAAAGCAGTCCAATATGCTGCCACCCCGTAAGCAAATGTCGGTCTCACGATAGCGGATAATAACCAAGATGCAGCGTTAAACGATCCCACTTCCACCTTCTGGCTATGCCTGTATACCAAAAGAGCTTCTGGAGAGAAAACTTCTAAGGTTGCGTTGATTATCCTACGTTATCGACACTAGAATCCTAAAAAAAACTTAAAGTTGAAATTTTTATATAATGGCTGCCTACCTAGTTTCCCAACCAACCACTTTTTAGTATGTAGGCGATGTTGTTAAATGCTCACTAATGAAGAAACATTGTCAACAAATCAAAAACAATCGAAGAACATATCGAAAGCCCAACAAGGCCGGGCTATAGCTAATCTATCCTCATTTAAGACAACAGGAAAATATCCACTCACATATCTCATAATACATAAAATACGACTTGTGCATCACACCCCTCCCATAACTTTGTTAATCCTCAAAGAGACCTCCATAAAATGTCCATTAAAATTCTCAAACTGATTTCTCTATTTCCAGTTGCGACTCCCACGATACTCTTCTCTTTTTCATCCAACATTATTTTATGCACCGACCCATCATTGAGTCAGTGTCAAAATCACTAATAATCGTTATAACACGGCTACCAAAAAATGACCACCGGCGCACTCACAAGAATGCCCGTCCATAATACATATGTCATCATTTGAACCAACCAAATGGGCAACCCTTCGATAGATCTGAGCACAATCCACCGCATCGATAAGGACCGCATCTAATAAGCATCAAAGAGGCCGCTTCTCTCTCGCGATATGGGAATTCGTGGCTCTTCTCTTCTATACAATGATGGGTGTTGCATCATAAAAAGATATTAGCCTCCACACAACAAGTTGTAGTAGCAGGTTCCTCTATAACATCTAACTTTTGCTATCAGCTTTACTAAGTATCAAGTTACCGACAGACACCGCTGCGGTGTTTCACTGTGCGTCTCGTCGTCGCTCAGTGCCACTTAATTGGGTGTCACCTAGCGCGTCAAGCAATAAAACGCAACTCATGCGTGAGCCGAACAATCTTTAGAGGCCTCATTATGCCACACATGTTGACATGTCGGCGGTTGGGTGAGTTATAGTGAGGCACTAAATGTTACCAAATGTTTTCGCGAAGCGGAGAGAAACGAGAGACAGCTTTTCTCTCAAACATGTACGGCATCGATGCTACCTGAAGGTCCTTTTTCTGAAACCAATTGTGCTCCTGTCAAAAGATAATCGCTCATAATTTGCTACAATAAATAAATATCAATCCTCCCGCATGAGAACTAATCGCCTATTACATAATATCCTCACATTTAACAAAACAAACTGAACAAAGCAAAGAATCACTTGAAAGACTTATGCACCGCTTGGCGAAAATATTCGCCAGACAAAATGGCACTCGCAATCCTCCATAATGTTGTGATCGAGCCTTCCTTACACAATTGACAACAGGTCAATTCAACAATCGAATACCATCTCAACGCCAACAATGGCATCAACATGACATCCTTAGATCGAAAGGAACCACAAAACGACCGCCACCACACAACTAACTAACCATCCGCAAAATGGCTCGCACCATCCTCTTCTTCATGCAATCGCAGTCAGTTTCATAATATGTCTGTCGGCATCGTATGTGTGTTGTGTGTAAATTGTTTCACACCTACCGAAAATAAGAGGAGAAGAGAAATCAAAAACCATTAATTTCCTTAAGCCTTGCGTCGCAAGGACCTCTGTTTAAATGATTGCGCAAAAAAAAGAAGAAGGGAAATCGTTCATCTCGATCGAGATGCATCAGACCAGAGAAGGTACACCAACACCAAAAGCAAAAACCGAATCGAACCCGAACCTTCCCAGACACAATGGCCGCACACAACACACATGACTCGATGTGTGTAGGCTATCCACTCATTTACTATAATTTCGGGGCCAGCCCGAAAATGTCAACCAAAACAAAAGCGCCGCACTCACATCAAAGGCCCTTAATGCGATGCGGCGGCTTTGAACACTTCAGGGAGTCCACAAGGCGGTGTGTTAAGATCTTTCATGTTTTCACACATTATGAAAGAGTTTTGGACCAATTCGGATCTCTGACACATTTGATACTGACAAATGATAATGAAAAATGTTTGTTAGGGTCCTTGATAAGGGATTTCTCATACATTAGACGTTTTCGGTTGTGAGAATAGTGATCTTGTACGAATTAGCAGCTACAAGAAAATATGAGTAATAAATTTGCACGACATTTTAACTTTGGCATCACTTCGAATAGGAAAAAAAACTTAAGTAGTAGAAGTGTACAACAATTATGTCCTTTTTATGCTAGTAAACGTCATTTAAAGGCTTTTAAACCTACTCTGTCACATGAAATTTGGGATAAGCTTTTCGCTGAAAAATCTTTGAAGACTTAAGGAAGGTACACTAATAAAGTTGTTTCAGGTGTTTGGTTCTTACTCGATGAAATGCAGCAAAATGCTTTCAAATGGTTTGACAATTTCTCTAAAAATGCAGCTGAAATGAAACTAAATGCTTGTAAACTGCTTTTTAGCTCACGAATTATTGTTTTTCAATTTCTAATAACTTACCGCATGACACCTGCACCCCTGCACGTCAACTTAATTAATGATGGGCGATTTATTTCGGTCGATCATACATTTGAGCCCCTATGTTGTACCTACTATAGTTATAGCCGTTTGTGGGTTATTGGTGTTTCTTCTTTTCCATCTTTTTGATGGAATACTCGTAGGGAACGACAACAAAATGATCGCACACTATATTTAAGAGAGGACGTCAATTATTTTTTAAGTCGATAAGCAAAAATTGCTTTGGAACGATTCTTCCAGAGCAGATAATCAAAACATGCAAAATCAACTGGTTTTTAATTGCTTCTGGTTGTGTCATAAAATCTTAAAAAAGATCATTTAATCTGTCGCTCAAGATCAAAGCAGAACTCGAACAATAGTCAATTGATATCAGCAATATGATGGATGGAAAGAAAAGAAACACAAGTAGTCAAGCTCCACACTGTTCGACAGCAATTAATAGGCACCCTATTTGTGTTTTTGACTATTGATGGGTAGGTTTCTCAATATAGGAGAGTAGGTTTTTTCGTCTGCGTCGGTTTGCTAACAGAATTTATCGCTGCGTGACCTGATTGGTACGTTGTGACTTCTGAGGTATTGATGATGATGGACAGAATTGGTCCACCAAGTGACAGTGTTTTGTTAGGAACTTTCTATTTCATGTGTGTATTTGATCAGCGTGGTACCCGTGGCGTAATGGTTAGCATGTCCACCTGCTAACCCAGAGGTTCGAGGTTCGAATCCCAGCAGAGGCAAAATGCAAAAATGTATTTCCACGGGTATCGCCTTTCGCGAGGAATTGGCAAGTCCTCCGTTAGTAAATTCATTGCCATGAAAAGCGCATTCTCAGTTAGCCGTTCGGAACCGGCGAAAAATTGTAGGTCCCCTCCATTCCCTGACAAGGCATGGTTGTGAGAAATGTGCTAGGCCCAGGGGCTCCTCGCTCTGTTGCGCCACCCTATTTATTTATTTATTTATTTGATCAGCGTTATTTATCAAAAAGTACTTTAATTGACATATTGTAATTTATGGAGAGCTACTTTTTTCGATGAGATGAAATTTGAACGACTTGTCGTTTCAATGGAAGTTTAACCCGTGCCACAGGTCAAACACTCAATTGTGAGGAGCGGTTTGGGGACAGTACAAGGAGATGATCCGTGCGTTGTAAAAAACAGCTGGAAATAGAGAAATATCTGGATCTATAATAGCCAAAATGTCCTTAACCGCTATGTTCAACATTCTTACTTCTTTGTACTTTGAGATTAATCTAAGAACGCATGAATTTTCCGATTGCCGATTTGTTCTCCAAATTCTTTGTGCCGTGCTTGGTCCAGCCCATTATGGCATCACAGGAAATGAGATTGGTGATGAATTTGCCGGACTAAGATATCAGACATTTTTCACAATAACTGAATCAGTACTGTAGAGCTTGGGCTGAGAGGTTTTCTTATGGGAATTTCTGTCGAAGAAACACTCGACACATGCGTTGCATCATCGAAAATAAAACTGCAACTTTATCGTTGCAAAAATGAATGTGGAAGATTTAAGTTAACCGAAAATTTGGAATTGTGGTGATCGTGGGGTAATGGTTAGCACGTCTGCCTGTTTTGTGGGAGTTTATTTGTTCAAACTCCATCAACAGACAACAAAAAATGGGTATCGCCTTTCGCTTGGAATTGCCAAATCTCCCCATAGTAAATTCAATGGCATGAAAATCCTTTTCTCGACTAGCCTCTTCAAACCGGTAGAATATAGTAGGTCCCCTCCATTCCTTCAGAAGACGTGCGGTTGGAAGAAATACGCTTAGCTTTCTCTGAGTTGAACACTGCTAGTCAATAGATAAGAAATAATAAACAAAAACAGACAGCTAGGCAGCTACAAAAAATAGCATAAATCAATAGTCACAAAATCCAAATTTGTAGAAAGTTGTCCCAGCTAACTAAGACTGCCCAGCGAACAACTTTTTTTTGGTTCCAGGCGTGAGTAGAAATGAAATTGCGAATAGGCCGACCAAAATTGCGCGAAGAATATTACTTCACTTGACACCAAAGTCGAAAAGAACGAAATTGTTGTGATTGACCGGCGGGCAGCAGTCAGCTGCTGATAGAAAAATGAGCCATTTCACTTCTTTTAATGGCTTTATTATGGCTTACACCAGGAAAACAAAAGCCTTTGAAAAAAACTTTTTCAATGAACATTTTAAATCTGCCTCTGAACAAAATTCTAAAATTCACCTAAATCAAATGATGGGCTTCTCTAAATTCACTGTCATTAAAAGCACTTTCTCAATTAGCCTCCTGAAATCAAAAGAAAATAGCAGGTCCCATCCATTTTTTCAAAAGGCGTGTTGTAGTGAGAAAAGTGCTACGCTTCCACTCTGTTGCGTCAGATGTCAATTTTCTATCTCCGCCGGATGTATTCGCCCTCTGGCAATCTGATCCTCATCACGAACACACCTCACAATGGAGAGAAAGCCTCAAATTTATATTTGAAATAATTAAAGACCACGACGTTAAATTAAAAATAATCCGAAATACTTCAAACTAAAGGTGGTCATCTTTAAGAACTTACCACGCTTTCAAGAAATATATATTCAGACATTCACAGGAAGAATACAACGTCTTATGTCTGACTTAGCAGGCCTGGTATCCTCACTAGTCACAGCTTATTAGTACATAACCTACATACATGATTTTTTGATCTATTTTGGGGATGATACGACGACGAGATATAAAAATGGGCCTTTTGCTGGTTTTATTGGCCTACACCACGAAAACAACAGCCTTTGCAGAATACATTTTTAACGAAAACTTCAAATCTGCCATTGAACAACATCCTAAAATTCATCTAAATCACCTAATGGGTTTCCCTGAAGCCCTTCACTCCCCCAGTATTAAAAATCTAATCACCATCGACCAACCAATCTCCTTCTAAATTCCCTAACTTCTGTATCCTATTTTATCTCATGGAGCAGAATGGATAATGGATCCCTTGCTATCCAAGTGACATGTTGCCTCTTCGCCGCTGTGAAGGTATTCGAGTGAAATTATTTTTTTCGTTTTTGTCCGGTAGCTAGTGTTGTCTAGAGTTATGGACCTCTGATTTTATTGGCAGTTCTTAAAGTCAATTAAAGAAAAAAAAAAAAAATAATAATAAATACTTTGGTTCGTGACGCACCAGAGTCGTGTGCTGCATATCTCAACCATTCGAATGGGGTATGTCGTATGTACGAAAGGCTTACGTCCCGGACGAAAGAGTGGAAGAGCACATCTCATAGTCGCAGTTAGTTCTTTCGAAAGGCTTGTCAGTTCCTTTCAACCACTATTGACCGTCAAAAAAGAATATCGAAATTTTAAAGTAATCAAATAAAACTAGCCAATAATTGTTCCTATGCCGGAGCGAACTTGTTTAGTTTTCTAAATGTTTTTTGAAAGCTCAAAATGTTAAGGAAGCAATTCCTCGAAAAACTATGCGGTATCAGAAACGGATCTATTATTAGTTTAAAAGCGTTTTCCATTTTCCTATTGGTCATTTTACCGATAACCTAAAAGTTTTTTGGTCTAATTATTCAAGTTTTCGTAATATCAGACTTTCAAAACCGAAAATCCATACGTTTGAGCTCATGTTTCGAAATGGAAAGACTAAAAAATTTTGAACCAGGAATGCCATTGTCAATGAACGTCCCTGAAAATGTTTAAAGGTCTAATTATAGTCTTTAGTGAAATGAAGAATAAGCGAGAATATGGAATTTCGTCCATTCAAATGGAAGCTTGAATCAAAAGTCCACAATCGATAAGATATTTGCACTAAGTCAGACCTTGCCCAATGATCATCTTGTCCTAAATACGCACCATCTTCTTATCGATTTCAAGTCGGCGCGGTGTTTGTAAAAGATGAGCTCTACTAAGCCTATATTTGACGCCCCTGAATAACATTTCCAACTTTGTAGAATCTCATTGAATATATTTGCACGATCTTCAGTCAGATTTCAGTAAGAAACTAAGCGTAGTATAATATTTCTAAAATCTTGTTTTACCCACTTACAACTCAAACAGAGTTTTAGAAGCCACACACGCCTTTCCTTCTTAATTTTAGCCTTTTTCCACACAAACTGAAAGCACCCTATAAAACTAAATGAATAAATGAAATTAACCAACTCGAGAGGTGTACAAGTGAAAAAAAAGTAGTTACAGTGGTCGCTGTGGTCAAAAGTATGAATTCATATATCAACGGTTTCAATTTGAGTTTAATCGACAGTAGCCCAGGCATTATAATTTGGTTGACACACAATCCACCATGTGCTGGAGGCTTGACGTCTATAAGACTACATTGATTGATGACATTATTTTTCATGCCCACATTTATCTTGGTCATCGGTCATCAGTTATAGAAAAAAAATCCGATCAAATCTGAAGCTGAAATCACATATCAAACAGAAACTTATCTAAGACGAACACAAAAAATGTTGTTTCTGTCTGACTGTAAATTGTTTGTGCCTGAGTTTTTAACATGAGGTGTTGGTATGGCAGAACAGCTAAGCGGCTTTTGAATATGGGTACATATTCAAGTAATCATAATCACATAATGATGCCGGTTTGTTTCTGGTGTTCCTGTTGTTGTTTCGTTGAGGTCTTGAATGAGTGTAGAGAATGTGGTTGCTTTATACATTGCGTATACCACATATTTTATGTTAATGTGCGTGTTGGTAGCCTATGAGAAAAGTTCAGAGTTATATGTTTAACACATTTGATACCAGTTCGCAGAATCATTTAAACGGTTTCTTAAAACCAATCTTTAATTAATTTGCCATTCCTGGTAAAGGATCTAAGAATTTGGTTCGGAGATTTGGTTTTAACTGAAGCCCTACAGAAAAACAAGCAATAAACAGGGAGCCTGTCACGTGGCAACCATATTGTTCCAGCTAAACGATTTCAAGAATAAGCCTTTTCTGTCAGAAAGTAGAAGTTCTTGGAAGTTATTAAAATCTTAAGTATTTGTTGTTCCTTGTGTTATTGATATGGATAAAGAGTATTTCAAATCTATGGTAATCGCGTATCCATTCTAGAAAAACGACTTTCTAAGAAAAATTATGATAAATCACTTCGTAGCTCAAAAAGGATTACATTTTCAATATTTTCCAAAAATAGCTTTCCAATATTTCTTCACACATGACGAATTGTCGTCCACAAAGTAATAAAAGAAGACTTTATTCTAGTCAAGGTACTTTTACCAAACTTTTTTAAGCTTTAGGGCTCATCATTTGAATATAAAACAACCAACCGAACCAATTGTACTATAAATAAATAAATAAATAGGGTGGCGCAACAGAGCGAGGAGCCCCTGGGCCTAGCACATTTCTCACAACCATGCCTTGTCAGGGAATGGAGGGGACCTACAATTTTTCGCCGGTTCCGAACGGCTAATTGAGAATGCGCTTTTCATTGCAATGAATTTACTAACGGAGGACTTGCCAATTCCTCGCGAAAGGCGATACCCGTGGAAAAACATTTTTGCATTTTGCCTCCGCTGGGATTCGAACCTCGAACCTCTGGGTTAGCTCTGGTTTGTACTATACTTTCTGGAAAATATAATTTTCGTGGACAGGGCTTCTATCCAGGTTCATAATTTGATTCGACCAAGATTTAATACTTTTTCTTTTTCGTGTATTGTCCAAAAGTGTGGACGATATGCGAGTGCTGGATCACAACTGCAGTGCAGTGCTCTGACGGCTAAGTTATAAAGCTGTTTTCACGGCAGTCTTTTGCTCTCGAAGAACTTGTCAATTAGTCGCTAAAATCGATACCCGTGAAGGAATTTATGTAATGTTTCCGGAAATCGCGAACGGAGCACTCATGTAAGAGGTAGACATGACGATTGAGAACCATAACGCCACCAGCATCATAACATGCTTCGCTTTTATTGACAATTATATCATAGCCCCCTGGCGTTGCTCTGATGGCTTTAAGGTTCCCGTTTTCGTTCTTCCTTTTCGGTGGGAATATATCTATGTTACTGAAGGATTATGTGAAATCCTAAAGTTTAAAGAATTGTTGAAATCGGTCAAATAGTGCTGGCGTTGATGCCAAAATTTTCAAGGCAGCTGAAGAGCAATTGGAAAAGATCATGCACCAGCTGATCTGCATAATATTATGGTCGGAAGAAAATATGCCCGATGAATCACACCAGAGTATTTTATTCCTGATCCTAAATTAAGGAGGCCCTCACAATTAAGCCATCTATTGAGAAACAAGCCTCCTTAATGTCGCTTATAAGATCTTGTTTGCTGCAAAATGTCAACTTCTGGAACTCCACGTCAACAATTTGATAGGCCCTTATCAATGTGGTTTTTAGTCTATTTCGCAATACCACAGACCTTGGAAAACCCCGAAAATATAACATCGATATACACCATCTTTTTATCGACTTCAAGGCCGCGTGTGACAGTAATTACAGAGACGAGCTGTACAGAGTTTCCATGTCTAGTCAAACAACTATACAGGATGACTTTGGAGAACTTACACTTCTCCGTCAAGGTCGGCAAAGAACTCACCGAGACTTTTGATGTCAAAAAAGGCTTTAGACAAGGCGACAAGTTGCCATGCGATTTCTTCAACATCATCAACTTAAACGTCAACACCAGAGGAACAATCTTTCTAAAGTCTGTACAACTACTCGCCTATGCAGACGATATTGTCGTAATGGGAAGAAAAAAGCGTGATGTCATAGGTGCTTTTGCGAGTATTGAAACAGAAACGGAAAAAATGAGTTTGATTGTCAATGAAAGGAAAACGAAGTATATGTTGTCATCAAACAACGACTAAGAAAATCGAAACGAATTGGACAAGAAGTCGCAATAGACAGACATAACTTCGAGGTAGTACTGCACTTCGTCTTCCTAAGACCAGCTATAGACACGGAAGACAACATCAGTGCAGAGATAAAATGTGGACTAACTCTTGCCAACGGGTGGTCCCTATGGGTTGAGAAAGTTGAGAAATAAAACTCTCTCTAGAAATACCATGGTAACGCTTTATAGGACGTTAATCATCCCAGCCTTGATTTACGGTACGGACGCATGGATCTTACCCCAAAGTAAATTGAAGGAAAGTTGCGGTGGGGAAGGCGGTGCCATCAAGTGATGGAAAGAGTCTTCAACCAACTAAGAATGCAAAAATGGTGAGATCTCACCTGAAATCGATGTCATCATCGAAAAATGTTGATTTGAAGCTTAGGTCCACCCTAGAACTATAATGCCCACCCAAGTAAGTTAGGAAAGTAGAATGGACACAGAAAAACTAAGAACGAAGAGACGCTTATTTCAAATCCAATATTTGACTATTCGCTCATTTTAGCTCCAGTTTTTATTTGATTTCTGATTTCATCGGAACCCATCTTTTCCGAACTCTGATATTCAAGCAGGAAGCAACACTTAAAAGGGCTATTCACATGATCACGACAAACAAACGACGAATTAATCAAAGAAAGATGATGTTTTAGTCTTACACTTTGAAGATCTTAGAGGGGGTATTGGGTGGCAGTCGACTACGGAAAAAAGTAAAGCTACCTGATAGCCTATGCGGGCAAGTCAATAACTGATGCAATGCAAAGCATAAAGGTCCTAATCTGAAAACATCGTGATTCCTTAGAAATTTTTTGATGGAAAAGCACTCGATCGACAACCACGAGATCTAATGTGGGAGGCCTATTGACGATGGGTAGTTCCAGAGGTCGATGTGCGAATGATTGAGGATATGCATACGAAGGAGCTGGAGTCACCGAAGTATTCGAAGTCAGGCTAAGAATACACCAAAGAAGCGTCTGGGATTCCACACTGCCCTTTTTTACAGTCCTTAATTACCGACTGGAAGATAAAGTACAGAATAACGAAGCACGTCAACTATTCTTTGCTGACAATGCAGCCATCATAAGTGAGGATCCCTGCATCCCTGAAAGAAGCACTTTATATTTATCGGTGAAGGTTTTACAAGGTAATGGGTTCTTTATAGTTCAAAAAACGACTGTGTTCTTGTGTTTACCATTTTTGATCAAGAGTTGCCCATTCCAGACATTTATTTTAAATGTACGCCCCAAATGTAAAAAAATATTAAATTTCGGGATCAACGACCATAGTGAAGTAACTTGTGATGACGACGTCAATCATAGAGTAAGCGTAGGGTAAATGAAGTGCCGAGAAAATTCCGCCATTTTCTGTGAGAGAAAAATGCCCCCAAAGCAGAGTGAAAGGATCTAAACCACTGTTGTGCATCCACCAGTCACATACAGTTCACAATGTTCAACAATATGTACTCAAAATGACCATTAAAGTAGATATCGAGAAAGTTGTCATCAACTGAGATGAAGATGCTCCGTATGACAACAGGAGCCACAAAACTTGGTCGTATTAGAAGGACGAAGATCCGTGGGTATGCCCTCACATAAAAAAAAACCATCAAGGAAAAAACAGTAAACGACTGCGGCTCAGTTGGTATTGCTAGGTTCAAAGGAGTGGTCCCGAGAACTTCGACAAAAAAGCAGTAACAATGGAACAAAAACAGTAAGCAATTGTCACTTCACATCACACAGAAAATAATGTAAAATGAAGAAACATAACTTCGGTAAGAAAATGAATGCAAATGCCTTCAGCAAAGTCGGTCAGGCACGATTGCGAACGAAGAAAAAGGCAGTCCGAAACACTCCTGGTGCAGAAAAATGCAACGAAATCTTCATTTGGCTGGCCTCAAATATGGAACAATCCAAAACTGGGAAGTTTGTCGGCGCATTCTGACGACAACGCGGCATATCCCACAAGCGGGAAGCAATTAAGTGGGAAGGTTGTGATACCTTCGAGATGATGATGTTTCTTAACGTCAATAAGGAAGAAGAAGAAGAAGAAGTTAATAGTCCTCATGTGCATGCTCATGTCCCTTAGACTCCTATGGACCACGAAAGATGGGTCCATATGCCAGGTATCCTGCCACGTTAAGTTGGTATTCTAATTGCGAATGCATATCAGCAAATCGATCAATCGGTATTCGTTCCTTTAAAAAAATCGATCGCTTTATTTTCATTTCGGCGATATCCTTTTTCTCAGACCTTTTGTATTTCTTTTTTACCAACACTTCACTACATTCGCATTGTACCTACAAATCTTTTTATACCGATTCCGATCGAAGCTCGCCACACGATGAGACTTCCCACAGTGAAGATAATTTAAATTTTCTTTCGGTTCCAGTCACCGAAAACGAATAAAAGAATTGGCTCCATCACTCTCATGATGCCACTGGTATTAAAATCATTTAGATAAGATACTTTTGACTATTCCACCTTATCAGTAAATTTGACACCGCGTACAGGCGCACATAACGGCATATCTGATCTTAATAAACCGTGACGACTATGGATTACTTGTATTTTTGGATCATTACGACATGTTTACTGCTAAATAATCTCGCATACAGCCTGTTTATAGTTCTCTTTTCTTTCACTCCCCAGTTGATATTCGAATGTTTGTGGTAATAATTCAAAGTGTACATTTTGCAGCTCGATCACAAAAGTGACATATTAATTTGACTAAGTAATGGAGTAACAAGTTGACCGCACTGAATAGGCCGGTTTTTCTATTTTATGTGTTCACTTTAACCGTCTCGTAATTTTCTAGATAAGACGAGATTTTCTTTTTCAATGTGAGTGTTTTTTTTACCCTCCTGATTTTTTTGGTTTTGTTTGGGTCTCTCAGATCGATTTTGATTATCAAACAACATTCCATTTTAAAAGTATCAAATGCGTTAATTGGAACAAGGGCTTCTGTTCTCTGTCTCCCTAGGGACGGGCGTAATGTGGAAGTTTGTTAGAAATTTGTTGACACCTATGTTGAAAGTAATCAAAGAGTTTTCATTTGATTGCCTTTGGAATGGTATCTTAACGATTGGGCTTTTAACTGAAACACAAAACAACATAACGATTTTAGATTGATTCCGATAGCCGGAATCGGGATCGGGAGGCTGAGGGCATTTGCATTCTCTTTTTTTTTTATCCAAGTTGAGGTTTTTTTATTTTACTTTATTTTTTGTGTGATGTGAAGCGACAATTTGCCGACTGTTTTGGTTTCATTTAACTGTACGTGAAATTCATTAATAGGCAGACTGATAAAGGATTTGCTCAGTTAATTTTCTGTGGTCTTTTTGTTCTTTGTTTTCGTTAATATTCGATCGTAAAGTGTTCAGATAATCCACTTTTGTGATTTTCAACTGTATTCAGGTCTTTCTTATGCGTTTGAATATTGATGTTTTGCATAGTTAGTGGCAAAATGATTTGTTATTCATTAATATGATGGATTATATTGATGTTAATATTCATGGTAGTTAGCCTTTGCAGAGGAGAGTTTGACAGAAGTTATAAGATAATTTACATTCTACAATGTAGGTTTTTTTATAGGAGGAGGGGGGGATAGTGATCTGGCTTTTCCAAATCAAACTAAATTTTTTTTAATAATAAGTCTACTTTAGGGTAATTCCATTGTGACGGGTGGGACATTTATACATGGCAACGATTTGCGTACCTACTGAATTTGACATTATCACATATACTTGAATAGTCATTGCTTACTGTACCATTGAAAAAAGTATGAAAATATCGTTATTGTTATGAATTATGAGTATAAGAAGTGTGTGACGGGTGAGACATCTCCTTTGCAAGTCGACTAACACCATTCGCAATTGGTTAGAAACTATGAAAATTTTGAAATACAACCTAATTTTATATAGTTCCTGATATTATACAGATGAGATATTAGTATAATTTACGCAAATAACTCGTAAGACAAAGGAGAGCAGCAGATTATATGAAGTAAAAACGCAGCACTTTGGGGATATTTTAAATGTTAGTTGGTTGCTGGTGTAAAAATGTATTTTTCTTCAAAAGTACAAGTACAAGTACAAGAGCAAGTGCAAGTACCAGTGCAAGTACTGATACTTTTAATGGTTTACCATTCTGGTTGTAAGCCTAAAGTAAGTATAGGATCCTTAAAGTTAGATGTCAAGAGCCACAAACCTGGCGTTGATGGTATTCCTGCGATAGTTTCAAAAAGATTTTCTAACTCCCTTGCTCTTCTT
The DNA here is from genome assembly GCA_914767635.1 of Melanostoma mellinum. Lineage (NCBI taxonomy): Eukaryota > Metazoa > Arthropoda > Insecta > Diptera > Syrphidae > Melanostoma > Melanostoma mellinum. The sequence continues at coordinate 157,879,623 of OU612058.1, read as the reverse complement.
TACTTATAATTTTTATTACATCACTGTCATCTTCAATTCTTTTTGAAAGCCTTGTCAAAAAAAGCTTGATTTCCTAGTGAAGGAACATATAATTGATACCCAACGTGGGCTCATTTCGGAAAGAACAACAATCACCAATCTAAGTTGTTTCTCTTCTTTCGTTGTTGGCGCTATTGAAAGCAAAGATCAAGTAGATGTTATTTATCACAAAATACTGCTTCAAAAATTGGAATCATTTGGTCTCCACTCAAGCCTATTTCAATGAATCTGTTGCTTCCTCATAAGAAGGGTTCAAAAATTCAAAATTGATGAATTTACATCAAAGCAGATAAAAGGATGTTCCATAGGGTAGGCATCTAGGTCCTCTACTTTTATAATATCTATTGATGACTAGCTGAGCCACCCAGCGTTGGTCTGGTCTGTAGTTTTAGGGATCACGTTCTCGTTCCTGTGTCTGTTAACGTGGGATTAAAGGGAATATACGCTAAGTTACTGCGGAAGAAATTTTTAGAAAATCTTTCCAATAGTTCCTAGGTTTCCATTCCCAACCCCGTTCCTGTGGTAATCCTCCGTTCCCGTAAAAAAAGGGAAAGAAATTTAAGTCTATGTCATTGAGGGGTAATGCAACATCCTAAAGTTGATAGAATTTTTGAAATCGGTCAAGTACGAGTAACTTTAAGGTTCCCATTCTCATTCCTATTTCTGTTTCCGTGGAACTATATGGATCAAATATACGCTTTAAGCCTTTCCTAGAATACCACGAACATTTCAAGACCAAGATAAGATAAATCAGTTCTCGAGTTTTTACGAGGCTAACGAACAGCAATTCATTATATACAACCTCTATTTGTGATTTCCAAAAACTCTTGAAAACTATAGATCTTGATATAATCTATCTCGCTGGTGTGTTTTAAACCGCTTCAATCTTAACGCCAAGAAATGTTTTGTGATTTCTCTTTCAAGAAAGTATCATACGCATGAGTTTTCATATTATCTTGATTGCAGCCCTCTTCAGAGAACTAAAAAATTAAAAAATTTAAGCGTAATTTTCGAATATAAATTATCTTTTACCCGACATATAGAATCTATGGTATCAAAAGCTAACTCAATTTTGGGATTTATCAAAAAGAACTCAACAGACTTCACTAACCCTTACGCTCTACCTACACCCTTGTGTTTTTCAACCAAAACTATGTAGAGAACATCTGGAACCCGCACCCTCAATCTATTTCAGATCGAAATCAGAAAGTTTTGATAGGTTTACGAAGTATGCATTTTACAAAATGCGATGGTGGTTTTCATCTAAATTGCACGGCTAGGCAGAATATGTTCTAGGTTTGCAGTCCCTCCAATCACGTAGAACTAGTCAATGACAATGAAAGCCCCGGATCTTAAATTTTTTAAAGGCGGGGCAAATACTGAAAAATGCCGCCCCCACCAATTTATATTTGCTTTTACCTTTATAATTTTTAATATTTGAGCTATCAGATCTTCACTAATTGACTGACAACTGGACACAAGCCTTTCAGAAAAAACGCTTAAACCGCTGTTTTTTCTGTTTTAATCCTATTTATTTACAGATATGTAGAATATATACTTTATACACAGCACAGGATAGAACTTAAAATAAAAATGTTTATAATAAAGACAAAATCAAATTTACTATTGTATTTATCATTTGCAATTACAATTTTACTCTTCGAGCTTTTTGTTCAGCGAAAAAATCTATGACCTCGTCATAATTTAATTCGTGTGCGATTCGATTTTCTATCGCTAAGATTGCTAGACTAAGCTAATAAGCGTTCCTGACTCATAGATGATCGCAAATAGTTTCTAATTAGTTTTAGTTTGCTTAAACTTCGCTCACAGCTTTCGGATGTAGTGGGAAGCGTAGAGTAAATTCGCAAGGCAACACAAATATTTGGAAAAGCATCCTGCAAATCATGCGCAAAGATCTTTTGCAAGAGAAACGTTAGCTTTTTCAATATCACCAAATAAATTAATTCAACGGTGCTCTGCTCACATCTCGCTCAAATTTTTTAGCCAGATCCGCTCCATACTTTTGCAGTTCTTCAATTGACATTTTAAAAATATTAGAGCCATTAAGAAAAGTGAAGTTCATATTCAGCATGGTAGAACAATCAAACCTCTTTTTAATTTCTGATATGATTCGATCAAATACCATCATTATTTCTTTAGAAAAGAGTTGAACAGGTTTGAGTGTTTGTATAATTCATCTTCACATATCCCATCGAAATGTTTTTTATGTTGCGGAATTCGTTTGTTTTGCAATATAGGGTCAACACCACTTTTTTTAGCCACTTCTCTAGTCTCATTTATCCAATACTCCATTGGATTTTGTCTCATTTTTTTGTAAAGTTTTGAGCAGACCATCCATTAGTGCGACGGAATGCGCAAGGATTATATCTTCTTTCTGAATCTCAATATTCATTCCATTGATTTCGCGGAGAATATTCACCCAAATAATTAAATTGATAATAAATTTAAAATTCTTTATATTTAGCTGTTAAGATATTACCTGCCTCTTACTTAGTTTCTGGAGCATGAGAAATTTGCTTTACTTCTTCTAAGGCTTCCGCTATTTCTGGCAAATTATTTAATAGAACATTCACAGCAACATGTTTCGCCGACCATCTCGACTGACTATACTTCCTTTTAAATTTGCCTTGACATATTTTTTTCATAATGTCCCACCTAGTATTGGAGCCAACCAAAAAAGCAATATACTTTTTGAACCAGTCCAAATAGGTTAATAGCTTCCTGGCATGATGAGGCAGAATGAACACCTACAAGATTTAAAGAGTGAGCCAAGCACGGTACGAACTCGGCCAGTTTTTTTCTTTCTGGCTGCTAGTCATGGCATAATTTTTGTACGAGATATTTTATGTACTCATATAAAGTATCCCTTCCTTGCTGTCCTTAATTTGTATTTATGCTCCAAAGAGGCCGTTGAGGGATAGAAATCTTGTTTTTCAATCAAGGCACAGAACTAATTATGGCATGAGTGAACCAATTTCAAGATCAATTAGCCATCTCCAGAGATAAATTCCGAATGAATTGTTACTTATTTTTAAGACATTTAAACCTATTTCACTATAATATGTTATCTGTTGAGCTTATTGCTCGTAGGTGAAATAAATAAATAAGTAAGTACAAGTACAAATACAGATGTCACTTGATATATGTTTAATTTGGTTTACCATTTCATTTGGAAAGAATTGAAGTCGCATGATCACTGCTGAGAACTGCGTTTATTCGATAAATTATCTTGAATCGAAAACGCTGACTTCAACATAATTTCGTGGTTTAAGCTCTGAGTTATCTCCTAGAACGGAATATTTCAAGCCGGGTGGACTATTTTTTGTGGGGTTATGTGAAGTCGTTTGTCTACGCATATGAGTTAACGTAACCTAAGCCCAAATGGTGCAAATAGTGACCGAACATTGAAGGAATTCGTTCCCTGGCGGCCACTTGACCGAAGTTTTTTTTTTTTTAAATAATAATGCCAGACCCCTTTATCTTTATAAATAAAACTAGATTTTTGGCCATAACATAAAATTATTTGCGTTTTATTTCTCCTTAAAAAAAATAAGTAGCCCTTTACAAGTTTACAACTGTAAGCACAAGTACAAGTTAAAGAACTTGAATAGCCTTACGGTGGTTCGAGTCAGATAAGAAGAGTAAAAGTCGAAAGATTTGGAAAATTCTCGAAAACACCATACTAAAGTAAGAACGTTGAAGGGGAGACTTCCATTAAAAGTATGGCTCATTGCCAAGATATGATGACTGAAGTCAACTTGGGGCTTTTATTTACTTCACTTGTCGACATGAATTGCCTCCCTCGAATCTTAAGGGGGCCATACCTACACTATGCGATTGCCTGCAGGCCGTCGCCTCAACAGGCGATCGTAGGACCAATATTGACGAGTTCCATACACTAGCAGTCAACCGCCTGCAGGCGGCCGTACTGAACTGCAGATGATAGCCTGAAGATAGCATACACTACAGTCCGGTACCTGCAGGCGGACTGTCGGTCAATGAAACAGGACTGCAGGAGATCCCCAGTTTTTCACCATGCTCCGTCGGAAACGTTGCGCTATGTTTGTTTTGTCAGTTCTTGGATGTATTTTTTTGTATTTCCGGATGAAGTTGATGGGTCTGATGAAATACTGTCAGACCAACTGAGGCTAGCAACTGGGGAAGGGGGCGATACCAGTTGTGATGACTTATGACCAGCGCTTATTCAACTACCGTTTGAGCAGAGCTCGCAGAATAGTAGAAAATGCTTTCGGTATTCTGTCAAGTCGTTTCAGGATATTTCACACAGAAATCAACTTGAATCCAGAAAAAATAGATTTCATTGTGCTAGCAGCGTGTGCTCTTCATAATTTTAAGAGGAAGGAAGCAAAAGCGTTGTACATGCCATCGAATTCACTTGATGTAGAAGATATTGATAGTGGGGAAGTTATTCGAGGGGATAGGGTTGAAGATCAGCTGGTGGGTCTACGACTGGGATATAATAGACAAGTTTTGTGTGAAAATGCAAAAGACAAACGTGATAAGTACAAGAACTATTTTGTTGGAGAAGGTGCAGTTTCCTGGCAAAACAAATTTGTCAACAATTAGGGTGGGAGGGTGAAATATTATAATGTGAAAATTTGTTTGTACTATTGTATGTATTTGATATAAATTAAAGAATAGAATAAAAATAGCCTATGAGTTGTGATTCCTCACTCCCAATCGTCGCTCTAGTTTCTTCATGGTCGGCTGTAAACAATAGCAAGTCGAAATACCACAGTGACGGGGTGTATGCGTCATCTCCCGATGAGCCCGACTTTTGCTGTTTTACTTTCTTCAACTCTTTACCGAGCGCACATCTCAAGTTATTAATTTTTTTTTTCACTGTGTCAATGGTGGCTGACGGCACAGTTTTTTGATAGAACTTCAACAATTCACCGTACGCCTCATCCCGCGATCTTTTATTAGCGTAGGCATCGTCCTTGACTTTCCATAAACAGGGGTAGGCCCGATATAATTCAATAAATGCGGAAATGAAAGGAGGTTTCCCGTCCATCTTTCCTCGTCAGTCCAATCTCGGCTGGTGAATGATCTCACGAAAATTATCTCACGCAAAACTGATGGAAACGGTGACAACAGATCGTTTGCCTGCAGGCTAACTGACAGTGTGTGGTGGGGGGCACATGAGATCATTATCCGACAGGTCGCTGCCTGTCGACAATCTCTCATCCTATCCCCGCCTGCCCGGCGACCACACACCTTCAGTCCGGGCGAACTGCAGTCCATTATCTTCAGATCAACTGATAAATGTGTGGGCAATCCCGATCTACGGCCTTACGATTATCTTCAGTTAAACTGACAGTGTATGGGGCGCTTTAGAGTCAGCTTTTTGATTCGGGAAGTAAATAATCTGTTGATTGACTAAAATTTGATGATTTTTTAATTTCAAAAAACAGCAAAGTGTCACTCGATTCAGCAGTCATTTTAATTCAAATCTTTTCGCCCTCCAAAATTTAGAATTCAATGAGATATGACATATGAAGATTGATATGAGAAATCTTCAAAAATTAGAAAAAACACTGACTTGCCACAGTCAAGTTGCGGCACAAGTTCCAACACAAAAGTTGTGAAGAGATACGACTTCGTTCTTACTTTCAACCTGGAGAAACGCCCAACGCAAGGACTTCAAATATTTCGCCTATCTCTACATAATATTTTCAGAATTCTAAAAAAAGTACGTTCACTCAAAGAGCCAAAGTCATTAAAATACATGACAACACATCCGTTAAAATCTCGATTTTCTGCATCAGCTCCTCCGAAATCGTGATAAATTGTTTTCCCAACTACTCAATGACAAAACAACAACAGGTCCTGACGCTCATCCCATTAACTTTTTGTCACACAACCGGTTGACTTTAATAACTTTTCTTTTCTATGTGCAATGTGTGTACACACAGACACCTTATCTATTGGATTAGCATTCCCACATCGTCGCCGATGATGTCCTTCATTCAATATCGCAACCTCCTTTGTCAGAGGTCGGTGTTTGATCCTTGCGACGAGCTCGACGACACCTTAAAGTTGTGGGTCATGCAATTTTGCAAGTGCATAAACGAGTACCGACATACAAAAAAAGAAGCAAAAGAGCAACTATCGTTCAATATCCGCATAAAAAAGAGGAAATACCTTGAAGAACAATGGCTTTGCTTACAGACTTTACCCAAGCCGTCATTTTATATTTGCTTTCATCGAAATCAATGACACTGACAAAAACGTTATCCGTGATTCAACTGCCATTAAACAACACCAGAAGGACCATAAAAGAGTCCCTTTTCTCAAACATAAAAAGAGATTCATGTTTGTCCATGTTACACACCAAGAGATACTCTGGAAACAATGGCATAGAAAAGCCTTTCACCGCATCTTCGAGAGATTCCCTTTCAAAATCTATAACACATGTGAACAGGTTTCTTGTGCTATGTTGGGAGAGTTCATAAGTATTTATATTCACAAATCGGACAGACGGAATCCCTTTGATGATAGAGCAACTCGATGGTCGGTGCAACCACCCAGTTGGAAGTACGAGGCCGCTCTTTTCAGATGCATTTTACCTTTTGATTTACAGACTGTTTTCGAATCTTTTATCTAAAGCAACTGTGAACTTTCTTCTTAAAGGGGAGCTAATCCATTTGGACTATCTCCATTGATGGTGTGTCGATGGTCGTCGATGGTCGATCTGATGATAATGACAACGATGATGATGCATTTTCAGCTCAAGGCTTCGTGGGTTCCTCTCTCTCTGTCTGTACTAAACGAATGTCATTAGGTAATCCAAAGTAAAAGGCAACATCAAACCTCAAACGAACCGAACATCACCACCACCGACCGACATATACACACATGGTTCGTCTCTGTTTCTTTGTTAATGATTATTGTTACAAAATACATTTATAATTTTTAATTCAAAGAATATTGATTCTAATTCTCAGAGATACAAGCAATAGATACAGCTTCCTGTAGAATAAATTTCCAAATACAATAATCAATATTTGAATTTTATTGGCTATAACTTGACTAATTTTACTGCGCGACTTCTTTTTTTTTAAATTCGAGTTTGTGGGCGATGGAGTTTCTCGTGGATTAATTGTTTTTTTCTTTCGTTTTTGTATTCGGAATTGGTACTTACCACCTAATATCCCATGGATGCTATAGTCTTTTCGTCCATCGTCAATGGTTCGATCAGATCCGCGGAGAAGGCGACTTATTGACGATGTCGATGGGGGATCTGAGATTCCTTCCTGAAAAAAGTAAGGGGAAAAAAAGTTGAGATGATTTTGTTTGTTTTGGAGATGTGTTATCTTTTGATTGAAATTGGGAGGCGACTTGTTGACAAACACACCCGCTGCGGTGAACCAAGTCGTAGTTGGTTTTGGAAATCATTTTTCCCATTAAACTGTCATAAGAAATATATTTAAAAAGGAACCACTTCCCGTAGGATTGCCGGAGAATTCATAGAATAATGTACCTCCTAATGAAAGGCCTTACCAGAGATTTAATCTCAAAGATAAGACAGTGCAGAGGCCCCTCTGTAGGTCTACAGTCCATTATCAGATAGTAAAATCTTTTTGGTTTGATTTTGTTTTGTTTTAATGAGTCCGACAGACTATCTCATCGTTTAAGGTTAAACGTAAATAGTGGATTTTTGTGAATGGGGATTCTGATGTATTAAAAAAGGGTCTCCATTTGAACTAATTAACAAAAGGCGATTGTTGTTGTCAAAGGATCACAACCTTTTCGGAAGTAGACCTAAATGGGCTGATTGAATGTTGTGTCTGGATTCCGGATTATTTTTTTCCAATGTTTCATTTTACGTATGAAGTATGAAGAAGTATGAAATCCTTTCAAATCTTCAAAGAAGAACTTGATGTTTAGATGTTTTTCAATGCGTCACTGTAGCTATAAAACAACGTCATAATTGTAGCAGGGTTTTAATTGAAAATTTTTGCACAAAGGAATTGTCCTGTTTATTCTCGTTTGAAATTTATAGGATTTCTTGTTGCTTGAAAGAGTTTTATTTTACTTCGGTTGAGTGGATTGAATCCTTTTTAAAGGCTCAATGATGTCCTTGAAAAAAAGTTTATGTTTGATAGGAGTGCAATTTTATTTAAAAAATTTGCTTGTTTTTGGGTAATTTTTTTTTCATATTGAACTTATAGTCAAAAACTTAATTTTTCCCATTTTGAAGACCTATTATGTCGAAAATATCACGTGACAGAGTAATTCAGAGGCCAAATTTGGATTCAGCGAAGACAGAACGATTCAGCAATGTTAAAGGAACCAACACCAGTCTAAACAACCACTCCAATCAAATTACTCAAAATGCGGTGCTAAACGAACCAACACGACCTACACCGTGAGTGCATTAAGGACACTTCCTTTTTTGACACATACAACTAAAAAATCAATCAGTTCCTTAATGGCCTTCCCTGGATATACGACAAAAAGCACACTGATTATTTCAGGATCTAAAAGAGATATAAAAAACTAATTTTACAGAGTTGTAGACAAAAGTTCAACAACCAAAGCTGCGTTCAACCCCAAATGCTAATTTTTTCCGCAGACGGCAAACATATACCCATCGACGATTTGATGAGAGACTAAGTCCACCATCTTTATTCAATTTCAGAAATTCCATTCTAGTTTGTTTTGCTCTGATGTTATTGTCATCATATAGCAAATTAGGTTTTCAATTAAGCTTTGGCTTTCACACACTGTTCTTGAAAATATATAAAAGATCACACAAAAGATCCTTTTGAAGTGAAAGAAATATTCTTCTTCTCTATTTCGCCTGGATTCCGTAGTTTTTTCGATTATTCTGTTGTGCTAAGAAAAAAGGATGTTTCTCCATATTTCTATAGTTTCGAGTTAAATTTATTTTAATGATTTTTCCACATTCAAATGGGCATTTAACATTTTTATTCGTGGTTTTGAGACACTTAAACCCGAAAATATGTTTTTTAAATAACACAAAAATAAGACACTGTTCAACTATTTCAAATATAATTCAAACTCAATTTGCACTTTCAAGACTACGATGACCAGTATCTTTCAGCTCTACAGAGAGAGAGGTTAGGATTTATTTCTAAGTCACCTTCTTAAAGAGGGCGACATGACAAAAAAGTCTTAGGCTAAGTGCAGACGTCATATAAAAAGCCGTACATATTTGCTGTTCTCATAAAATACCGAAAATTCAACGTAAATGCTATACCTATGTATGGGTGTTCAGACGATGTGCAGAATCTGTTCCAAAAACCGCACACCAGTGTGTGTTGATTTGCTGGCACATCAAGTGTCCGCAAATGAGTACGGTCAATGTGCGACGTATTCACACGATATGCAGAAAAATCCGCATATTTATGTGCGGTATCGCCGTCGCCATCACCCATTTGCGTCCATATGCAGAATTGCGTTTATTTAATAATTTGTTTGAAATTTGTGTTTTCCTCATGCACATACACTCAAACTGTAACAAAAAATGTGCGAGGGTGTTCAGACGAGATGCAAGAAAGCCGCATATTTGCGTGCGGTCTCGCCGTAGCACATCGTGCGCAAACCATTTGCGTGCATGTGCGGACTGTTCCAAAAGACGATATGCGTCAATAGTCGCAAATTATGACGTAAAAATGACGTCAGAACCGCAAACGTTTGCGGTTATTATATGCCGTCTGCACTTAGTCTTAGGCTCTGGGACCTAAAACACAAAACTAAAATACTGCAAATCATAAGCCACTTGCAGGACTATGTCCATTACATTTGCAGAAGATCAAGCAAACTATAGCCATTCAATAAGTGGCGTGGCAAAGTGCTAAAGCGCAGTAGAACGGCAGATTGTAAAATAGTACAGTTGTTGAAGAAATTTTTTGCCATAAAATTTATGTTCGAGTTTTGCATAATCCGTTCGAAATCTATTTCAAAGAAGTCGCCGTTTAGTATGTGACCGCCTTAATGAAAGCAAATATTGAATTGTGACGCTATCTCCTTTTTTAAATCCATGATGCACCGTGCTCTTTTCTTTAGGAGTAGACGTGTAGATCAGCTATTCTGAGTGATACGTGCTTATATTTCCAAAGAGTGAAGCTCCGCCTTGAAAAGCTCCCAATCGAGGTCAGTCGAATCTGCAGTCTTTTTTTGATAAGGTCATTCTGTCCAAAAGCGCCTAAAAATTGGGCTTTCTAAATTCTCAGCAATCAATGCTATGCAAGCCTGATGGGAAGACTTTTGAAAGCTTTTGAGGCCTGCGGGTTAGGTTGGATGGGTAAAACATTTCACTCCGATCTCATTGACCATTGTTCTTCTCGGGTCTATGGTGGAAGGGAAGTTAGGAAATGGAGCGGTCCAATGGCGTTGTCATTGGTAAGGCTTTCGAATACTTCGCGAAGAATTCGAGAGTCCTCCGGTATTAAATATATTGCCTACCGCGACATTTATTAATTTCTTCAAGTGAGATCTTTCTACACCACCCTTTCTTTCCCTTAAGCTTAAAGGGAATATAATGATCTTTCGTTGATTTTTGTTTGTAGAGCTCACGATGTGTCCTCATCCTTATATTTTGTATTCCTTTGTATCCTTTGTATTCTCCTTTGTAATTTCTTTCGCCATGGTTTGGCTGCCGAACGAAGCTCCAAACTTTATAGATTAAGGTTAGGTTAGATGTGGGGTGCATTCGCAAGCAGCAACTCCTCATTCTATTGCTCCTCGGATAACAGAGGATGAGGAGATCGATGGAGGGTGGGAAGTAGCAGAGGATTGGCTAGTGACTGTCCTTTTGTGGTTGAAACCCTATACTGAACCATTTGAAGCCCTGAATGAATTTTAGGAATGGGAATTTAAAGAAGTATTCTCCGAGGGCTTTTTTTAAGGTGGGACAAGCTAAGGCACTCACAGAGTAAGCGGAATCATCCCTCTTTTGCCTATTTGTCATAGTATTTTCTACATAAATTGGATGTGCTAGTGTCCATTCTCATCATGTGGGTACCCTACCCATTGCAGTTTTGACCCGTGAGAAAGCCAATCAACATAGAGAGAGAGATAGTCGAGGCCTGATAAGGTTTTGGAAAAGTTCGGTTTTTTTTCTCATGGAAATATCTGTCCATAAGTTCTTGGAAACCTGGCATGTTTCTAAAGATGACAGTCTTTCATTGGCGGTTTTAAGAAAGTTTCTATTGATTCTTTTTTTTTCTTGCTCTAGTGGCTTGAGAACTGAGGTGTTCTTTTTGCTGGATTCTAGTGCTGATTCTATAGGCTGCGGCTCTTTCGGCGACACAGCATTTATCAGGACCCCCGTAGAACTGGCATCCTGATCATGGTTTTATTGAAACCACCTCTTTCAATGATGTTATTTTGGAATCACTGTTCGCATACGATAAACAATTTTTTTTTTATGGCAAAGAAAAACCAAAAGATCTTTATCGAATAGTCAAACCAAATTTCTAACGATACTCAAAATTATTTGAATTATTTGAAAATTATTTGAAGCCCTTGCCAATTCAGTTCTTTGGCTTCGAACGATAAAATTTGTCCGAAATAAGATCAGCGTTTGTTTAATCAGACGAACGGCTTCTTTTATATCACCCTAGCTGCGATGCTTTGAATGTATGAATTTATAAAAGGTTATTGAAAATTCAACCCTTCAAACCTCAAATAAATTATCTATCAAATTAAACTCAAAATACTTCTTCAATCAAAAGTGTGATGCCTAAACAAGGTTTTCTGAGTAATCAAAATTGATGGAAGTAGCGTTCCATCACATCATATAGCTCACGCATTCGTCACTTCACTGTCACATTCATTGGATACCTATTCAATTTACGCCACCCAACACGTCCCAAGAGTGTGCCGTATAAAACCTTTCAATTCCACAAAGGCCAACAGCTACCTTCCGCAGTGACCAGAGACACACATTTCTATTTTTTTCATTTTGAAGCCCCAAACCTCTCTCACACATTAATCAAATCCTGTAACAAGCTTAAGAAACAGAAGTCTGTCCAATCAAATGTTTATCACCTCTGTGATAGAAATTCTTAAGAATTTACTCGTAGAAAATTGTTTTAGAATTTGGTTTCATTTTTCCAGGTAGAAGAACACTACAACTTCAGTTAAGACTGTAAGCAATGATCTGTCTTGGCTGACCTTGAATCCATACAGCCACCACGCTTAGAGAGTCTACGTGTATATAATTCATCATTCAATTGAAACAGTTAAACAACTCTCAGATGGGAGAACAAAAATTAATTATCTACTCACGAAGCAAGTTGTTGTTGGTTGTGCTGTTGCTGTTGCTATCGGTGTTTTTGAATCAGAAAATCAAATTAAAAATAAAAAATAAAATCTCATAGTGAGGCATTTGACACATTCACCTGAAGGCTATTTGTTGTGTGACGACTTGACTGCGCGGTCCAGAAAATCGAATCAACAACAACGACACGAACGTTATCGTGGCGGCAGCTAGTACAACTGACAGCTTATAAACACCGAAGGTGTCCAAGCCAGTTGGCTATGTCGGCTCTCAATTCTTGATTCTCTCTCGGTTGGCCGGTCTCCCATATGACACGTCGTGTTCTTTTAATTGGATTAAGGCATCCGTCAAGTGCAGAGTGAGACGTTACACGATCGGAAGACCCCACCGCCCGCCATCGCCATCGCCATCGCCATCGCCATCAACTTGTTGCATTTGGGGTGATTGAGACTAATCCCTTCTACACAGAAATGGTAGGTCTTAGACGGGATTACCAAGAAAAGAGCGCAACTTTGATCATGTTGTAGGTGATCATGATCTGTGATCATTGACCATGTCATGTCCAAGAGATTTTAAGGAAAAGCTAATATGATTGGAAGGCCGTCAAGGGTTGTTATCCTTGTTCTTTTTTTGTTTCTGCTCATGAAACTATTCACGCCTTAATCGATTCCACATACCTTCCACCTGGTAAATGACGTTATTGGTGGCGATCAATAACTGTGTCCGGATAGCTTTTTGTTCTTGTTTATGTTTTAAAAATTTGCAAAGACCAAATCAATCTTATATCAAAAAGCTATGTACAGGTATAAGAGAATTTTTGGTACACCTTTCCATCTAAGTAGGAATTTCATTTTTGGGTCTTATAAACCACCACGCATTTTCAACGAGTTTGCGAAGATCCCGATGCAGCCCTTCTCGAGTGGAATTTGATTCCAACGTGGAGTTGGTCGAACATCGATACCGCGGACACTTTTTGGGATGAGGCTTTCCACAAAACAGACGCTGCTGGTGCTAGAAATTGGTTTGCCAATTTCGCAATGTGATAGCGAAATTGGCAAACCACATACCACATTTTTGGTTTTTTCTTTTTCTAATGACAGTGTGGAGAGAGCTTTTTCTGTATTTAATATAGTTAAGGACAAGTTAGGAAATAGAATGAGCAGCGAAATGCGAAACAGCCAACTGTATTTTGAGAACAACTAACAAGGTGCACTATCCAAAACATTTCGGGTTGTTTCAATTTCAATCCATGATCGTTTGATCGATTAAAGTGTTCAATTCAGAGCAAATGTATAAAAACGAAGATGAAGAAGTATTAATAATGTAATAATATTGTTTTAGAGCAATTTTCCGAAATATGTTTTTTTTATTTGTATTAAATGACTTCTTTATAAAACAAAGTACTTCCAATTAAAATTAAATAAAATTAAATTGGGGGCTTTTATTCAAGAAGCGTTTGATTTTGGAGATTTTTGGAATTGGTATGGGAGGAATAATTTTGGTCGAATGGCAACGCTGTTTACGTGACACCAGTGTGAGAGAGAATCAAAGTCAGATTGATTGACAATGACCTAAGCTGTTAATTGTTTAGAATAGCTTGAGATCGTCCGCATATAACAAACAAATACATCCTACAATGTTTGAGTGCAGATATAATGTCATTCATAAAAATTATGAAGAACAATGGCCCGAGGTGGCTACCTTGGGGTACACCCGAGGAACACTGAAATTACTTTGAAAAAGAATTTTCAATTTTAACCTGTTTTCTACAAGAAAGACACGAGCATATCCAACGAAGGAGTTGAGAATGAAATCTAAACATCTCAAGCTTAGCAAGGAGTATTTGGTGGTGTACGAATCGAACGCCTTACTAAAGTCCGTGTATATCGCGTCGACTTAAAAGCCACTTTATAGCATTAGTTACAAAAGACGTAAGATTTGTTATAGTAGATCTACCAGATATGAAACCATGGGGAATGCTGTAATTCCGATAAATATTAGCTTGTGAGGAAATCTAGTTTATAAATACACAAAAATTCAAGAATAATGTGCATCGGCATCACCTATCGTATCCTTTCTTTATTTCCATACAGTTGCAATGTATTTTACAATATAATAATGTGAGTCACATCACAACCCCTTGAAGTGCGCGTAACATACAAAAAAAAAGAGTTGTCAAGAGCAATCTGGAAAGAGGTTTTAGAACGTTCCAAAAAGATATTTCAAATTTGGGCTTCCGAGATAACATCTACATATTATAGCGAATGCTACAACTTTGTGCTCAGCTTAAAGATTTTGTTACTGTACTTTACACACAATCGCAAGTTTGTGCCACGCAGGTGTGACCATTTTTATTGATTAAGACCACACTCCGCTTAGGTGAAAGGAGAAATTTAATTAAAAATTTAATACCACTAAATTCTTTAAAAAGTTATTAAAAATCACATATTACCACATACTAAACATACTGTTTTTGAAAAAAATTGAATCTCTTTCCAAATTTTGACTTTGAGATTACTCTAGAAATATTCATTAAATAAACTTAAACTAAAATGTTAATTTAAAAACTGGTATTAACTTCAAAATATACCTTTTTTACGTTGTAGTCAGTGACTCAGTTGATTTTTCATATTTTTTTTTTTTTAACGGAGGGAAATAGGTTAGATTCTTATTTTGACCCAACATATTCGTCCTGAGATTTTGTTGCATTTTATGTGCAGCCCACTTGTTGCGAGACTCCAAGAAAAAAGCCGCCCAAATTGACTTACTCGATCGTTACAGAACGCACGTTATGCTAAAGTAAGAAAGCATTTGTAATGTCAATTGCTAGTGGGCACGAGAAGTATGCCTGTCCGGGTAGGATTTTGAAATTGATTTTAAGCTAACTTTCGAACTTTCTAGAACCCACACTCGAAATTTGGATCATTTGCCAGAAGTGGTAGGACAATGCATAAAAATGCAAAGAAAGACGGAGAAAAACAAGCAAAAAAGAGGAAAGAAGAAGAAGAATGAAGCCGGCTGGAAACTTCTTATTATAAGTCTTTGACTAACCTTTCGAAAAGGCTAATGATTGAGCAATTGAAAAAGTGGCAGCGTAATGACGTCTATCAACCTTTTTGTCCGCTTGAGTGCATGGTACATAAACCAGAAGTTTTTTTGGAGTTGTATTTTTTGATAAAAAATTTTACAGCAAATTTATTTCTTATAATTTTCAATTTACGGTGTTGAAATAATATTTCAGTAAAAGCTTAAGAACATTATACATTACCATACTATTATAATTGTTAAGGGACCTTTTAATTTGTATGACTTCAAACTTTTTTTCAGGCTTAAGCCATACGCCCACTTTTAGTTAAATTCAACTTCAAAACTTATCTTTGCACTTTGCTGCCTTAGGTGATTTAAAAAAAAAAAATATTTGAATGGTACTAAACCGTCTCTAGAAAATATTATTATTAAAATTATTTGTAATTTATTATTTTTTTTCGGATTTCATATTTCAACTTATTTTTGAAATTCCAGGTAGGTAAATACAAATGAAGCGCAAGGAGATTTTGAAGCTAGCGTTTTAATTTAAGAAATACATTTTGTAACATAAAGTTAAAATTTAAAACCGTTTAAAAACTTTTCAAATATTTTGATAATTGTATTATGATTTGTGACCAAGATTTTTGGATTCTAAGTTTCTTAGCTGAAAGACAAAGCTATTGTAGCTTTGTCTGAAATTCAATTTATCATTTATATTTGTGATTCATGCAACTTCAGTACTTGATAAGGGTGTTCTTTTAGAGAAATTCAACCTTTACCGGGTTGGCACCAGGCACCACTGTTTTCTGTGACAGCCATTTTAGAATAATCACATCTTCAGTTTGGTTTGCTGTTTACCCTTTAGAGTTCCTTTCATGACCTGATTCCTTAGAAACGCACGCAGATTTGTTTAAAAAAGACAGACAAGTCGTCAATCAGAACAACTAATTCGATTGGGGACTATTCAAATTTTTAATACTTATCATCTGAGACATTGTACAATGCCTACCAAAGAGTCTGTCGATGGTACAATCATTAGAAATTTCTTCCTTAAAAACGATGTCGGGTCGGCCGGAAGGTGGAAGTCAATGGAGAACGTTAAGGTGGTATTCTATCTAGACTAGAAGGTTCATGCCTAGCCGAAGAAAAAAACAACCAATATTTTAACCATCCATTCTCTTAGAATTGTTAACAAAAAATTTTAAGAATACGTCAGGAAAACAGAAGTAAATTTAAAAGGTTACAATTTAAAAAAAAAAAACTAGCAGCTGATCAAGTGGGGAATCTTAAGAATATAGTACATGACCATGACCTCGGTTTCAACCCATCTTGTAATCGGTAAGAAAAGAAAGTCAAGAATATTGTTTTTATGATTAAAACTATGAAAAAGTTGAATTGAAATTTGTTAACAAAATGGTGACTCTATTGGACTTTTACGAACCTTTTAAAATTAGAAAAAAATTGAATTTGGAGATGGTAGTACTTCCGACCATGGAGAAGATAATAAAAAACTCTTAGGAAATTTGAGGTAAATCGGTCCAGTAGAACTCGAGAAATCGTGGCCATAGTTTTGAAAAAGAGAGTTTCGAGAAAAACGCTTTTAAAGTTTCGTTTCAAAGTCTAGGATGCGTACCAGCAAAATAGCTTCTATTAATACGGCTGTCTTTTCTTAAAAAGTTAATCTTTGAAAATATTTAAAAAATAAAGCTACTTTTTTAATTCTACACCAGAGCACCCCTTAAAGACCCATGATCAGTGACTTTTTTGTTCCAGAATTGAATTGCTTTGATCTGGGGAGATGTGGTCTCAACACGACGGAGCCATGTGTCACCCTCGAGACATAACAGAGCTTGAGAATTTGCTGTGCAATATATGCAGTCGCTGTAGTCTTCACCAATAAGATCGAGATGACTGACGAGTTTCATAATAACATCCGCCGCATTATTACGGCTATACGACGCAAAATGTTTCAAAAATAGATTGAAAATTGGAGCAAGAGATTGGATTACATCCACGCCCTCCAATGGTTGTCCTACCATGTCAGAAATCATATACAAATGTACACTTGAGGAACGGGCTATTTCCACTGCATTTTTTGTCAAAATGATTAAACCTATGCCATAATACATAAACACATCAATGAATCGCCAATATTGTTGATATGATCACAGTACGATCTGTTGGAAGTGATGAACCCATAGCTTTTACCAAATCCCTGCTTTCTCTAACTTTGCGTATACCCAATCGTTGATTTTCCACAGATTAGATGTAAGCCCACGATCTCTGCAGAACATCTTTGAAAACCGATATTGTTTGGCACACCATACACCGAATATCCCCAAATCCTGGGGAAACGCTCATTTTGCTTTGAAATCCCTCCTTAATTCAGCACACTTTATCAATAGCACGCAATCGAAGTGGGAGTTGACCGTGGAGGTGTATCTATGCACAGGACTGATCATTCAAACAGAATCATAAAATCAAATATTGTGCTATCGGGCATGTAAGCGCACCTCGTGTCACGAAACCTGCAAAAACCCCTCCTTCGCTTCGTTTACCACCACACTGTTTTCGAACAGATGTACATCATCGTGTTACTTTTTTTTCTCATCTACTTATATCTTTGAGATCTCTTATAAAATGAAGCGTGAAACGCACCTGGAGGCATCGCATCGGGTGTATCTAATTGCGGCGAGTAAAAGCAAAAACGTTCTCAATCCAGGGCTCCGAGGAGCACAAGTCAAAGGGAACGATAAAAATAAACCTAAACTGATTCGAACACTCTATGACATAACCAAAAAAATGTAAGCCCGGTTACGGTCAATTTTTGTTAAAAACAAAGCAGGGTGGCAGTAATAGGGACACAAAAAAGAGACAGCATTCAAGGTACAAATAGATACGAATAAATTAGCATCCCTGCGGATACTCGGTTCCTTCCGGAAGTGTCACCTTGGAATTATGTAGTAAAAAAGATCAAAGCAAATCGATTTGGGTGGCTCAGAATGATTGTTGACAAATTTGTTGTCCATTGACGTTCATCGGCTTGGTGTGTACGAATGGGAATTGGCTATAAACAAAGACAGCGGGTGGGCTTGGGCGGTGCTCGTTTTAAGAGTCGTGTTCCGTGTAGGAAGTGCAACCAATTCATGTGTGCGGTTTGTTTTCCTTTGTGGTTGTCGGAAGCTGAACATTTTAGAGTTTTGCTTGTCATTTGGCTTGGCTCGAGGCTCGAGCACAACTCGTGGCCATTCTTTGGGACACTTCTCTTGTAAATCAATGAACTTGCAAATGTTTTATGACTTTGTCACTGGTGTTGGACAAAAACAAACTCATTTATGTTTATTGCCTCCTATTGGTTGTGTTTGCAAGACAAAGGCAGCATTGCGCACTGCGCAGGTGTGCCACTTTGATTGTGTTCACTGTTCAGCTTCCATTTGAATGAACATTTTGCTTTAGGCTTTGAAGGTCTTGAGAATGATTTTGATGCAAATTTTTCTGGTCACTACAAGCTGTTGGGAAAAATTTTAGAATGCGTTTTGTTTTTAAATCAAGAAATTTGCGTCAACGCCATTAAAATTTAAGTGCCGCTTTTATTTTGTTGTTATCAAAATAAAAAGCAAATAAAATGCGTTATGGAAAGTCATGTATAAAAAAGAGCATCAAATGAACTTTGTTCTTCACTTTGTAATTCACTGCAAAGTGAATAATAAACAAATTCTTTCACTTTGAATGAGCAACTCACTACAAATATAACTAAATTAAAATTAATCGAGTGGGCCTTTGTCGTCAGAAATTAGATTGAGTGGTACAAAGTTCTCTTATTTTTTGGTTGGTTACAATTATGCGCTGATAAGAGCAATCACTTTTATTGTGACAGATTTTCAGTTTAATTAAATGAGAAAAACTTAGGCAAATAACTTTTCTTACTTTTTATCCTATTATACAAGGATCTATTCTCACATTGATACTGTTCAGAAGCGACTTGACAGAACAAGATAGAATCTTATATACAAATATTTGGTTGGTCTGAGAAAAGGTTCATGTTATTAGTTTCATTCACGTATTCCGACGGAAACGGAAACGGAAACCTAAAAAATACTGGACCTGTTTGAAAAATTCTTTTTTTAATCTTCAACGTAGCACAGCGGTTGCTTTTGACATTTTTTGATTTGTTGATATAATTTTGTATGAACAAAGAAAGATCCGGAGAACGAATCAAGAAAATTTTTCAAAATTTAATAATTTCAAGCCATAATAATTAATGAACTAATTTTTTCTTAAAATTGTATTTTTCTACTTTCCTGATAAAACTTCAACTGATGACCAGCTGATCTGCATGATAAGGTCTGAAGGAAGCATGTCCGATGAATGGAACCTTAGTATCGCATGCCATCGGGCATATAAAAAACCCAATTTTTGCCCCAATTATTAAAAAATAAGGCTCTTTAAGGACGCGTATAAGATCTTGGCTGCTACAATTTGATAGGTCCTTATAAATGTGGTTTCACACTAAAAAAAAACACAGGACAAATTTTCACACAACGGCAGATCTTGGAAAACACGATAAAATGTTTAAAGATATATACGTAACGTACACCATCTTTTAACCGATTTCAAGGCCAGGCACCACATATGGCAATATTTACCGAGACAGGCTCATGCCTAGTTTCGGCATCCCTGCAAAACTCGTACGACTATGCAGGATGACTTTGGAGAATTCATGCTCACTCCAATAAGTTCTGTAAAGAACTCACCGGGACTTTTGATGTTGAAAATGGCTTTCGACAAGGCTACAAACTGTCATGCGATTTCTTCAATATCATACTTGAAAATATTGTACAAAACTCAAATGTTAGCTCAAGAGGAATAATCTTCCAAAAGTCTGTACAATTACTCTCTTAGAGGCCAGTTATAGCGGTCAGGAAAACGAATCAGGAAAAAGATTTAAGTGGAACATTAACTTTGTTTTCGTTGGAATTGAGCAAATATTACTCCAATCGATGGCAAATAAGCCAGAGAATTTTTTTTGGCAAAAAAATTTTCAGTTGAATTTATAATTGCTGTAGAAATTGTATTTTTCTATTTTCCTATTACAATTTCATTTTTCGTGTAAGGGGCGATAAGGAAAACGAATCCTAGTTTTTCTTTCGATTTGAGAGACAATTGTTTGATCATAATCGATTGCAAATCACTCAAAGAATATTTTACGATGTATAATTGAACTAATATTTTCTGTCAAAATTGAATTTTTCTAGTTTCCTGGTGCAGTTTCATTTTTCGTGTCAGCTGATTGAAATTTCAGCCAAAATGGAACAAATCGTTCCAATTGTTTGGATGCCATTTTCCATGTATTCCACTGAAAGACTCACAGTGGACTTTGTTTTTCGTGTGCATTGCATATTGCATACGGAAAACCAGTTACTGGTGTGCGACTTCGTAGAGGGCAACTGACATATTTTTCCTGTTCGCTAAAAACGCTCATCATAAAAAATTCATGTTTTAAATTTGCCTCAACTGTTTCTGATGGCTTTTCCTGATCTTTATAACTGGTCCCTTAGGCAGACGTTCTTGACGTAGTGGAAAGAGGTAAGCGTGATGTCATAGGTGCTTCTATACGAGCAATGAAACAGGAGCTACAAAAATGGGTTCGATGGTTGCTTAAGGCAAAACGAATATATGCTGTCATAAACCAAGGACTATTGAATAGGACTTCGGCTATTAAGGTTTCCGCTATAGACACGGAAAACAACATCAGTGTGGAGATCAAACAACGAATAACTCTTTCCAACCGTTGCTAGAAATGCTTAGAAATTTACAATATAGGGAATACTCCTACCTTTGTTACTAGAAATAGGAAAGAAGTACTAGATATTACCTTCGGTTCTACAGTCCTGAAAAACTGTATCAGTAACTGGAGGGTCTCAAATGAGCCTTCTCTATCAGATCACAGGATAATTGAATTTGTTCTAGATGGAATTCTTTGTGGGAATATTCCTAGGAGAAATCCAAAAAGAACCAACTGGGATCTATATAGAGACAATCTCACATACAACATAGGAAATATATCCACTAACAGGGAACCCAAAAGTTGTCTGGAGCTTGAAAATGCGGTAAGCGAGCTTAATACAGCAATGATTGATGCATATGAATCAAGCTGCCCCCTAAGCTCCGCAAACAAGAAAACAGATGCCCCCTGGTGGAATAAAAACCTAGAAGCGCAAAGGAAGAGGGTAAGGAAACTCTTCAACAGTGCAAAAAGTAACAGCAACTGGCATGCTTACCATGCGGAACTTACAGCCTATAGTAAGGAAGTGAGGAAAGCAAAAAGAAGAAGCTTCGTAGACTTCTGTGAAAGCATAACAACAACCCCGGCAGCAGGCAGACTTCATAAAGCCCTTTCAAGGGAAAAGTCACAAACCACCATGGCCTTGAAATACGCTGACGGCAGTTTCACAGAAAATGAAGAGCAAAGATCGCTTCTCCTGCTTAACACTCACTTCTCTGGAAGCATACTAACAACAGGATATGATAGACCTATGCCTGTGCACAGTACTGATAAGCAAGACTGGAAGACAGCAACGATAGTTTGCTCGAAGAAGAGGCTAGAATGGGCACTAAGTACCTTTCAACCCTTCAAAACTCCAGGGGTAGACGGAATCTTTCCCGCATTATTACAAATGGGAAAGAAGTGATTCTACTACACTTACTCAAAATTATCAGAAGTAGTCTGGCTCTAGGGTACATACCTAGTCCATGGACGCGAGCAAAGATTATCTTTATACCAAAAATAGGTAAGAAAGACACAACTCATCCTAAATCTTTCAGGCCAATAAGCTTAACATCCTTCGTACTGAAAACCATGGAGAAGGTGATCGATAACTTCTTAAGATCAGAAATTCTAGTGAGTAATCCACTAAACACTAGACAGCATGCATACAGAGCAGGTAGATCTACAGAAACTGCCTTATACCATCTCTCAACCACTATCCAAAAAGTAATCGACTCAAAGGAAACAGCGATCGGATGTTTCTTGGATATTGAGGGTGCCTTTGATAATACCTCACACGAGGCGGTTAAAAAAGCACTTCAGAGGAAGGACACTCCGATTACAATAATAAAGTGGGTTAGTGCAATGCTTAGTACAAGAACGGCAGAAACACACTCTAATCAAACGATTCAGAGAATAATCACTACGAGAGGCTGCCCACAAGGAGGGGTCTTGTCACCTCTACTTTGGAGTCTAGTAGTAGACGAATTATTAGAAAAACTAACCACGCAAGGCATAAGATGCATTGGCTACGCTGATGACATCACATTATTAGCCTGCGGGAAATATGAAGAAACCCTATGCGATATAATACAGAGGGGTCTGGCAATCACGAAAAAATGGTGTACAACTGTAGGACTGAACATCAACCCCACAAAAACTACAATTATACCATTCACCAGAAGAAGACTCCTACCACACATGAAAGACATTACACTGGATGGAGTAACCATAGTACCCACAACAGAGGTCAAGTATCTAGGCGTGATTCTAGATAGTAAACTCCTGTGGAAAAAACAAGTTGAAGCAGCTACTGAAAAAGCTAAGAAAACCTTAATGATATGCAAAAGTATAGCAGGAAGATCATGGGGTTGTAAACCGAGCATTATTCGGTGGATGTACCTAATGATGGTAAGACCTATCCTTACCTATGGAGCGGTAGTCTGGAACAAGAGAGTGGACCAGGTGACCACCAGAAAAACATTAGAAAAAGTACAAAGACTTGCGTGCATATGCATATCAGGAGCAATGAGAAGCTGTCCAACTGCAGCTTTGGAAGTATTGCTAAACCTGACACCTTTGCACCTGGCAATAAGAAGCATCTCAAATGCAACGATAGCTAGATTTGCCAAAGAAACTGAGTGTGTCCTGAAATCTAGCGAAAGGAGCATAATATCGAAAGAGTTAGCACTCATTGACTTTCCTCGGGATAGCAAAACCAAGGAATTCAAATTCGATAAACTCTTCAGCGTTGAGCTAAGTAACAAAAAGGCATGGCAAGGTGAGAAAGAGACCTACTCAATGAAGACCCATGCAATAAAATGGTACACAGATGGCTCAAGAACAACTGAGGGAACTGGAGCAGGAATTTTTGGGCCAAGAGCAAAAATTTCAGTACCTATGGGAAGAATGTCAAGCATATTCCAAGCAGAAGTCTATGCAATAGGCAAATGCGCGGAAGTAAACATTGACAGGAAATATAACAACAAACATATTGCAATAATGACGGACAGTCAAGCTGCAATTAAGGCCCTACGATCCTACACAATCTCCTCAAAACTTGTCAGCGAATGCATTGACAAATTGAACAAACTGGGCAGTAATAACAAGGTTACAATCTACTGGGTACCAGGACATGTAGGAATCATAGGCAATGAACAGGCAGACGAACTGGCAAAGACAGGAGCCGGATTACCACTCAATGGACCGGAACCTTTTTGTGGAATAACAGAAAGCCACATTAAGAATGAAATCAAAAAGTTGGAGGAAGACAACAGAGCTAAATACTGGAATGACCTCCCAAAGATGCGCCAAGCCAAACTTCTACTTGGCACTTTCAACAAAAAACGTTACAAAGACGTAATAAAACTGAACAGAAACAATGTTAGAATGCTAGCCGGGTTTTTAACCGGACACTGCAGGCTAAGAAAACATCTAAATGTACTAGGCATAGAGAGCGACGACCAATGCAGATATTGCAATGAACAGGAAGAATCTCCTGATCACCTCCTAGGTGACTGCGAAGCTCTAATACACCAAAGAAAGAAGTACCTAGGATCCTACTATGTAGAGGAGAGGGAGCTAAAACTCCTAAGCGTAACCCAGATACTAAGTTTCATCAAAGGAACTAGTCTGGATGAAGTACTTTAATTAAGGAATATCACTTAAGAAGTAGGGGGTACAATAGATCTAAACAGGTCGAGGTACATTACAAAACCCCAATTTTTCATTCATTCATTCAACCGTTGCCAGGGGCGTAGCGAGGCTCCAAGCCATGGGGGGGTGAATTTTAATGAAATGCCGACTAGTCTTCAGAATTTGCCGACTGCATCAAAAAATAAATCTATATACATATATAAAATAGGATGTATGTATGTTTGTATTTATGTCCGTTATAGACTGGTTTCTTATGAGATCTTCAGGGTAGACATAGTTCAAACCAGAGATGGTTCCTTTCAAGGTTTTATCTCCATACTCACACAGGAACGGGGTTGGGAACGGAAACCTAGAAACTACTGGACAGATTTCAAAAATTCTTTCGCCATTGCGATGTTACATAATCCCACAGTAAAAAAAACTTATATTTTATACCCATATTCCTACGGAAGCGGAAGAACGAGAAAGGGAACCTTAAAACTACAGACTCGAGCAACACCGGGTGGCTCAGCTAATAAATAAATAAAACTATTTAAAAACGTAAAAGTGTTCATTTCACAGAAATTCATTTATTAACATAAAATCAGTTTATAATTGCAATATACCTAACGATATAACAACAAAAAAATTAAAAGTATTTATAAGAAATAATATTACAATATAGTATTTGGTATGAGAAAGAGTACATATTCTTTGATTTTAGTCTTTAAAAATTTTATCATTATTCAAAAAAAAGTTCATCAATTGGAATTTAAACTCCAACTCTCCGGTGTTTTAATAATGCCCATTTGTTGACGACCTCACTAGGTTGAATATTATCAACAACATCCTTTGAGGAATACAGAAGCATTAATGAATTTAGCCTATCACTACCCGTCGTCGTACGCAAATAATTAAGAACTATTTTAAGTTTACTAAATGACCGCTCACAAGAAGCCGACGTCACAGGAGCAGTTAACATGTAGCAAACTAGTTTAAAGGCTAACGGAATCACATATCTTAATTTGAATACCTCTTTGACAATTTCATCGAAATTTGAGCATTTCTCACAAGTAAAAAGAAGAATTTGCAGTTCCGATAAATAGCAGTCCACATCTTCTTTAAAAAAAAATGGATCTAATTCTATGATAGATTTGACTAGTGGCATTTGCTCTGGAAGCGGGTATTTTAAAAATTTTTAAGAAAGGTTCAAAAATGGTAAAATTATCTGTTAGATTATCTTTAACGTGCGAAATAAAAGTTTGAAGAACCATTTTGAACTCTTTTCTATAAAATGTTTCTAGATCAAATACAAAAGCAGTTTCAGAATTTTCATCAATTCTCTTTGGTAACCGACGCGTTCTATGATGTTTTAAAAAATCGTTTTCGGGACTTATCTTTAGTTTTTCAGCAAATGAAGAAGAACTTTTTATCAAAGCATTTAATTGAATGTCATCATCGTTCATTTCTTGAAATAACTCCAATGTGCTTCGAATCAGTAATGAAGCGTCAAAAACGTTTAACTCTTCCGCCTCTAGACTTTCGGTCAAATTTTTAACTTTAAACATGACATTTTTGCAAAAATATAACGAACTAATAAAATCAAAATCTAAGATTTTTTTCAAAAGTCCAGAAGCAGAGGTACGATTATTGTTATCAAAAGAACTGGCATCGCTTTTTATTCCTTCTAAGTTGGATTTTCACTAATCGAGACTCGAATTTTCGGTGAAGCTGTGATAAATGTTTTCACTTCACAGCTTCACAGATCGGGAATTGACCCCCATGACCCTGACTATAGAATTACTAAGTTAAGAGAATTTAAAGAACTAGAGGGAAAACCATTACGTCTCTTGTTCGCAACTTCCATTTGCTTACATTGTTGTTTTTGTAATCGCAGCCTCCATCTGTGAATACGTGTGAGCTGCAGAAAAAAGGCGCGAAAAAGTTGTGGAAGTATATGTGCGGTGAGTTTATTTTCATTTACGCTTGGCTATTTAAAACATAACCTGAAATTTATTTTTAACCACACTACTAAAAAATTCTTAAGGGGAGGGTTTGAACAACACCAAAGTTTTTGTTTTTTAAAAACAAATTTTTTTTTTTTTGGAAAGCTGGGCAAGATGTGAAAACTCATAAACATGCAACTATACTGATTCTATTGGGACTCATTATAGTGTGATTCGCTCCCTCAGCTCGGTTATTTGTCTTAACTTTTTATTAATACCAAAACCTAAATATCAAACTATGTGAACATTTTTTGAAAAACTTATCACAGTCGACATTTGTAGATATTATGGAGAGCTCAGAAAGCCTTCATTCATCTCTGTAGCACAATTATTAACAAAGCACCAACACTTTAAGTTTTGATTTTTTTGAATTAATTGAAAGCGGACATCAAACTATGTAGACATTTTTTGAAAAACTTATCTCAGTCAAAATATTGAAATGCAGCAATCTTGTAGATATTATGGAGAGCTCAGAAAGCCTTCATTAATTTCTGTAGCACAATTACTTACAAAGCGCGAACACTTTAAGTTTTGATGTTTTGTTTTTATTAAAAGCTCGGTAGAAAATTTTTTCAAAACTTGTCTGAATCAAAATCTTTAAATGTGGAATTTTTGTTCACGTTGTGTTGAGCTCAGAAAGCCATCATTCATCTCTGTAGCACAATTATTAACAAAGCTCCAAAAACTTAAAGTGTTGGCGCTTTGTAAGTAATTGTGCTACAGAGATGAATGAAGGCTTTCTGAGCTCTCCATAATATCTACAAGATTGCTGCATTTCAATATATTGATTGAAATAAGTTTTTCAAAAAATGTCTACATAGTTTGATATCCGCTTTCAATTCTTTTACTTTTGATTTTTTTTTTTTAATTCAATTAATTAACTGCTTAAATTTTCAACACAGCTTCAAGAAGAGAATCGAAAGCTTAAGTTGGAATCTCTTTCATCAAACAAATGCAAAATGAATTCATATTTATTGGTTACTGTTTTGCTTTAGTATATATTTTTTAAGCAGTCATACTTTTCTGTCTATTTCTCTTAAGAAACGTTTTTTAAAAAACAAGAAATAGAAGGGAGGAGACTACTCATAGAAATCTTTAACAAAAAAGGAAATATTTTAATATTTTGATGCTTAAATTTTTATTTCCAAATACTTAAAAAGTATATAATCACAAATAAATTTTATTTACAAACCCAAAAAAAGTTTTAATTCCAAAAATTCTGCCAGACGTAGCCTTAAGGTGACTAAAAGTAAAAAAAAAAAAAAAAAAACCGGTTCCTAGACGAGAATAAAGTAGTATTGGTACAATTTTTTGTGTAAGCCCAGTGTTGAGATCCGAATATAAAGTGGTGCTAGTGAAATTTTGTGAATGAGTGCGTGCACCAGCTTGTGGGGTGGTATCAATGTGTTAGTGTGGTTTTCCATCTTGTTCTTTAAATTCTCTTAGGTTGAGACAAAAACGATTCCATTCGTGTCTTTCTGGTTGAGATCACTCGAGTCGGCATGGCAGTCGGGAAATCTACTTTGTTTTTCTACCTTAATTTGCCGACTTGTTATTTTTTTTTTTTGCCAAAAAACGACTGTCACAAACACTTCCATTCGTGTCTTTTTGGTTGAGATCACTCGAGTCGGCATGGCAATTGGAAAATCTACTCTGTTTTTCTAACTTAATTTGCCGATTTGTTATTTTTTTGGCAACAAATCCACTGTCACAAACACTTCCATTCGTGTCTTTTTGGTTGAGTTGACTTAACTCCAAAAATTTACTTTGTTTTTCTTCCTCGATTTGCCGACTCGGAAAAATCGTGGGGGGGTGCTACACCCCCCCACACCCCCCCCTCGCTACGCCCCTGACCGTTGCTTCTTTGGGCTAAGAAGGCAATTGAGAAACAAAGCCCTCTCTAGAAAACCCTTTACAGGACCTTAATCATCCCAGTCCTGCTTTACGGTGCGGTAGCGTGAACTTTATCAAAAGCGGATGAGGAATTTCTTGGTCGTTAAGATAGAATAGGTCTCCGATGAATTTTGATCCCGTAGCGAAGACAATGTGTGGAGAAGAAGATACAACAACGGGCTGTATGAGCTTTAGAGCGTGGGCATAGCTAGAAGAATACGCCCAATGCAAGGAAATCGCGGAAGGGAAAGGTCTGGTCTTAAGTGGCGCAATCAAGTGAAAGAAGACCTCAACAGAGTTAGATTGCAAAGTCATTATCGAAGGGTGTTGGTTGAGGCATAGGTTCACCCCAAACTATAATGTAAGTTAAACTTAATTACTCGAAAATTGTTGTATTGATTTAAAAACCAAATAGCCACTTTCAAAAACAGTGGTTGTGCGGTTGTGCGTGACTTATTTGATTTTGAATAATTTTTTTTAGTCTTAAAGTCTAAATATTATTAAGTAATACTACCCGGCTTCCAAAACAATTTTTTCTTGTCAAGGCCCATCTATCCGCGTCTTGGCCGCTTGTCTCATCTTTCTCAAATCACCTTGTATACCTATTTAAGTCTATTATTTAAAAATATTCTTTGTTTTCTGTTGCGACTCGAATTCCGATATAAGGACCTCAAACATAACAGACAGACATGCTAATCATAACGCTTCGGGTAGGTATACTACATGACGGATTACTGTGAATCTAAATCTAAATTTAGTATTTTTCTAAAGTTGAATCCAATTTTTGACGTGAGGGAATTTTTTTTGTAATACTTTTCACGAGGAACAGAATTATTTCGAAGAAGTGAAGAACTAAGAGTTCACGGAACCTGATACCTCAGGTTTTTATAAACTGTGTTTAACTTTCATTTGGCATTGTAAGTCAATTAATCGAGGCCGAAATTTGTTTTTTCATTTTGTAGAAATGTTTGCTTATTGTCTACAAGTATATTAAAGCATCGAATTCCGCGAGGAATTGGCAACTTCTTCGATACTTATTTCACGCCCTGAGAGGCGCTTTCTCGACTAGCCGTCCGCAAGAACGTTGTAGGTTCCAAAATTTGGGCCAACTTTTTCAAAATCACTTTCTTTGTTCCTCGCACAAGGTATGGTTTTGAAATATGCGCTTAATCTTGGAGCCCCCACTCGATTGCATCACCAATTTATTTGTTTTGCTTTCGGTCAATTTTATTTGTCACCCCCTCATTTATATGGCTTTGCTCTACATGACTCGGGAAATACTAGGTACATCCATCATACGTCTCCTTAAATGGAAATGGGATCATTGCTTAGGAGTCTGGCACACGGACTAAAGAGGAAAATGTTTACTAATAAAGGGATCTACTTCATAGCATCTTCAATTGATTCTAAAAAACCGTTTGAAGAAATTATTCCCAGATAACAATAGTGAAAACATAGTCTCCATTAAGATTTGAAAGCTTACGATGGTTCCAGAAAGAAACCCAACTGCAAATCGGAACCCATCGGAAGAAGCCTTGAATACCTATAAATTTTTCATTATAACCATTAATTGCAGTCAATTTCAAGCAGAAGCGTTAGCTTCCATTAGTAGTAGAAGTGCAAAGGCATTATAAAGACCTCTTTAGTGGGACCCAAATTCCAATGAAGTCAGTTTGTGTGTCTGAAATTAAGTCTTAACTCAGAAAGGCAAGAATCATTTGAAACCTTACAATAGGCCTAGCTTCTACAAATTATAACAAGACTCTATTGGCCAAAACATATTTAATTAAATTGAGAAAACGTGTTTCATTTTAAACCTTTCTAAATTTACATGCAGAATGCCATTTAATGTTTAGAGCAAGGATGAAACCTAAATTCATATTGTCCTTGTCAAACAATGAAGTCTGTCATTTCCTAAGAGCTTAAGAATATTTTAATGTGAGTGAATAGGTATATTGGGGTAACGGGTAAGACTCAGCTCCTTATTCCACATTTCATCCTTTCTTGCCCCTAAAATCGCAATACCAAATTCACAGGCATATTCTATACCCGCACGGACTATACTCTATACACCAATCCTGGATTCGTTGTTTTATGAGACCCCTTACGAATTATATCGAAGACGAAGCAGTTATTACGACAATATTTTTGGAGACATTTTTAGCCAGCATTGTTATGTCCTTGAAAAGAAACCACATTCAAACTTTTCAAAAAAGAAAATATAAAACTCTTTAACTCTATCTCAGCACCCTACCCTCTTTTCACATGACATCACCAAAAAGTTTAAAGCTTTAAAACTGTTAATCAAAGCCCAAGAAGATAAGAACGATTAATAATTTTTAAACTGTTGACAGCTGTTGACAATAACAAACACTTAGCAGTATGTTCATACACTTGCTGTACGCTAATGAGATAAAGAGATGATTTGACAAAACGAATACACGACAAGCTTATTAGCTGCTTCTTAGCAAATGATTTGGAAGATTTATGTTTAATGTGAAACAAGCAGTACAAAAAAAGAACGACTGCTCTTGATCTGCCGAGTCTTTTCCGTACTACAGGACACCAGACTTTAAAAGTCTTAGATTTCCTATACTCATGACTTTAAGGAAACCCTTAGACTAATATAATTCCAATTAAGGGCCTACCTTAATCAATTTCTCTCGTATCTCCCAACTAAATATTCCTGGGTTCGCTTTCCGCAATTCCTCAATTCTTATCTCAATTTCTGGCGATGTTACCTTTGGCTTTGAGCCTCCAATTACACCCGGCCTTATTGATCCAGTCTCTTGATATCGATTCAATATTTTCGACACACATCCGTGGGACACTCTCAGCTGGCGGCTAATTACACATGGCCGAACTCCAGACGCTGCCATTTCAACAATTTTAAGTCGAATGTGATTCGGCAGGGGTCGACCGTTGATGAAAACCCCACCAAGTTGGTTAACACGACCTTGTCCTGCAATCAAAAATCAAACAAATCAATCGTGGGATATCTTCGCACATACAACAACCAGTAGCTCTACCTTGGAAAGGATATCCAGCGAATATTGGTCGCATGTTCAATGAGTTTGCACTTGTCATATCCATGGCGGTTGATTAAGTTTAGTATCCGAAAAGTCGAGCTTCCACACTCGCACTAAGTTTGCAAACTTCGCGAATTTGAATTCCCGTCGCAAAATCTACACATAATTCAACACTCGCCGCCCGATATTAGGAACCTCTCCTCGCGCTCGAAGGTGCAAGATACGTTTTTTGTTTTGATAGAAATTTTAAGATCACACACCACGCGTCTAATGACATCAAATTACAAAAACCAAAACGATAGGTGCTTAGATCGCAGAGCGAACACTCGAGATCGAAATACGACGACAATGCGCGAGAATAAATTATACGCGCAACAGCAGCATGCTGCGATCGGTGACTACATCGTCGTCATCGCGCACCACATCCCATCAGATACAAAAGATCTTCGTGCGCCATTGAGGCGGTCTTAATTCGTGGAAACAGAGAAGCGGCGCCCTAGTGCGTCAAAAAGAGAGAACCAGCTTAATCGGCGCTGATGGTGATATGGCAACAATCAAAGCCCGCGGTGTATAGCTTCGATATCAAAATGGTTATCGCAGGCCTAAGCCACGCCTTTGGTTCATTTGATTGTTTCCCTCGTTGTGGGGTCCAGTCGTCGACTATAGTCGACCTTTTCGCGTTGAAAGGGTCTTGAATGAATAACTCTGATTGGTCGCTTAGGGTGCAATCTCGTTTGGAACGGGAAATCAAGAATGCAGCTGCTCGATGGTCGATGCTCATCCCTGACAAGGGGGAAATCAGGGATTAAATTAATTGTGACGCTGAATTAAACCGTGAAGGCTGTCATAGGATAAAAATGGCACCCACGGAAGGATATGTGAAGGGATAATGAATAAAGGATGTGTGATATCGAGGTAGGTCGTTGTTGTTTTTGAAGAAAAAAAAAAGGATGTCATCGATGAAATGATTCATAATATCGAAGGATATCCTCTCTATCATTGTGCTATGAAGATCATCCTTATTGATGATTCGTTACACTGTGAGTTCCTAAAGGAGAGGTATGCGAAAAGGACTTCTTATTTCCTTGGCAAAAGTATTGCCAATGGAAATCCTTATGGTAATTGAATGTGATGACGAAATATATGGGCACTAGCTAGGTATACGCACCTGGACTTCGATTAAACCGTGAAGTTTTCCGCTTGTCTTTCGGCACAAGGATATTCCTACGGAAGGAAGCTGTTGCATTTTTATCCTGGTTCGTGCAACTAAACACACGAACAGGAATCGTTAAAGGAAGTCTCAAATAGACGTGAAGAATTTAATTGGATTATGGATTTGTTTTTTAATTTGGAATGCTGCTTCTGGGATTCGACGCAGCTTATTTGGTGGAACCAAAACTATAAAGGACCACCGCAGTTCGTATAGCAGAGTGGCTGGTTGTAGACACTTCCTTGCTTTTTAGTGACTTTCGTATTGAGTGATTTTTAATTAAAAAACACATAAAATGTTGATGGCCGTTTCTGGTGTTGGCATTTGTAATATATTTGGAGAGGAAGTTACTATGCAAAGGATTTTTTTAGTACTTGGTGCAGTTTGGTTATTTCTTGTATTCCAGTTTGAGGTCAAATGTCTTATTGCATAGCGGAAAATTGAGTTGAAGTCGAGAATTTTTCATTTTTGTTTTGGTGTGTTTTACTGTGGGAAATGGAACGTGGGACAACAAAATCGATATGCTCCATTTGGAGCAATCCTTGTTTACGACTCTTCTCACGGGATACCATTTAGTGTCCCAATAAAATAAACTTCGTTTGTGTTTACTCAAGTTCTTATATAGCACTGTAATAATGTGTGTGTAATGTAGATTAATGCACTCTGTAATTGAGTGGTTTGAACGGCAAAGCTTAAACAAGTGGGTAGGTTAGGTATAAGTATATGTTCTTGAATGCATACAAATAAATGCTTTCTTACTTAGGCATAGATGAAAAAGCAAGTTTCAAATTCTATTCCTCTAAAAATGTTAAACTTTAGATTTAACCGTCGCGTCGCGTCGGTTTTGGTACCTATTTGCCCATTTGAAAAGCATTTTAAACAGACAAAAAAGCTTAAGTAGGGAGACAAAAAAGAATGGTGTACTAAATTTGAAACGCTTCGACGATTGAATAAAAAAAATGTTCTGGGTAGTTAGACTTTAACCACGGGATCAATGTGCAATATGTCCAGCTTTCTATTGACCTGCCGCTGCCCCCCGAGCGCATCGCCTATATAAATGAATCTAAGTTTTGATTAGATGTGCTAATAATCCGCTTCAAAAAAGGATTTTGTTAAAGCTTCCAATATTTAATTATTAAAATACTAAGAGTCTCCTAAGTCTGCCAGTACATTAAAAGAGTTGTCATTTTTATCGCTAAGATAAAACAAGTTGAACTTGCTAATTTTAAGCCTCGAATGAGTCCATGATGTATTGCAGACGAGTTGTGTAAGTGTTTGGTTTAAAAATATAAAGCTGTCGAATATTGTCTTCATTTAATTTAAAAGCAAAAGGCTACTTTGCAGAGGTCAGATAGGACATAGGATACAACTGAAAAATATTAAACGCAAAAATAACTGATCGAATATGATCTCAATTGTGGGAATTTAGTTTACAATACAAGAAAAATTTTAGCATGCAAAAGCTAGAAGTTATGTAATGTTTAGTTGCAGAGCAAAAAAGTGTCTGCCAAACTCGCTCGAGGCTATGGCGAAGTTAATCTAAAGTCATTGGTGGAACCATGGGCGTAGCCAGGAAATTTTTTAGGTCTTTTTTCGAGGACAACTTCTCAAAAATCAATGAAAAAACGAGGACATTTTTTTTTTTGAAAAAAAAAGTAGGACATATTTATTGACAAGAATATTGAGAGATACTTTAAAAGTATCATTTTTTTGGTTTCTAAAAATAGAGTAGGATATTTGCCTTTAGCATTTAAAATGCCGCATTCATATGATTCAGAATATCTGGAGAATATTTTGATTCGAAGAATTATAAATATAAATGCCAAAATATACTCGTGTTTCTAGATGTTAGAGAAATCTCATTGAAAAGTCCTCGTTTTCCGGCAGTTTTGCGAATTGTCCTCATTTTTTTTTTTAAATTTTCATTGATACTCCTTTTTTTCTCCTTTTTTCCCAAATTTTTTTACGAGAAATCTCATTGAAAAGTCCTCGTTTTCCGGCAGTTTTGCGAATTGTCCTAATTTTTTTTTTTTTTTTAATTTTCATTGATACTCCTTCTTTTCTCCTTTTTTCCCAAATTGTCCTCGTTTTTTTACGAGAAATCTCATTGAAAAGTCCTCGTTTTCCGGCAGTTTTGCGAATTGTCCTCATTTTTTTTTTGTTTTAATTTTCATTGATATACTCCTTCCTCCCCCCCCCCCTCCCCCTTTTTTTCTAATTGTCCTCGTTTTTTAAGAGAAATCTCATTGAAAAGTCTTCGTTCTTCGGCAATTTTGCGAATTGTCCTCATTTTCTTTTTTTTAATTTTCATTGATACTCCTTTTTTCCCCTTTTTTCCCGAAATTGACCTCGTTTTTTACGAGAAATCTCATTGAAAAGTCCTCGTTTTCCGGCAGTTTTGCGAATTGTCCTCATTTTTTTTTGTTTTAAATTTTCATTGATACTCCTCAACCCCCCCCCCCCCCCCTCCTTTTTTTCTAATTGTCCTCGTTTTTTAAGAGAAATCTCATTGAAAAGTCTTCGTTCTTCGGCAATTTTGCGAATTGTCCTCATTTTCTTTTTTTAATTTTCATTGATTCTCCTTTTTTCCCCCTTTTTTCCCGAAATTGACCTCGTTTTTTACGAGAAATCTCATTGAAAGTCTTCGTTTTTCGGCAATTTTGCGAATTGTCCTCAGTTTTTTTTTTTTTTAATTTTCATTGATACTCCTTTTTCCGTTTTTTCCCAAATTGTCCTCGTTTTTTACGATACTCTTTAAAAGTCCTCGTTGTTTCAGCATTTTCTCCAAATGTCCTCGAGGACAAAGATTAATTTTTTCTTAAAAAACGCAGAATTTTTTCGAGGACATTTGGCTTAGGTTGGGGCATTTGCCCCTACCTGCCCCTACCTGGCTACGCCCATGGGTGGAACTGAAAACTCTATTTAATTTTTGTAAAATATGCGAAAGAACATAACAAAAACTTTGAGTAACATATTAAGTTAATGAAGAACTGAATTCAAAAGACCAATGTTTATAGATTTTTACAACTCATTGATTCTTCAACCAAAAGGACTGGCTCTGGCAGTTTTTTCAAATGGAATATTTATCAAACAGGAAAATTAAAAACGGACGAAAGTGAATTTTCGCGGTTCTTTAGGAGAAACCGTTAAACACCTTCTTTGCTCATGCCCTGCACTGCTTGATAGGAGGAAGGCTCATCTCGGTGAATTCTTCTTCGATGATACTAGCGACCCAGCTTACATAGACCCTAAAAGTCTTTCAAAATACATTAAAAGTTCCACTTGGTTCGACTAGTAGGTGATTAACCGGCTAGTACCGTAATGGAAGATTAATAAGTGATTAACTCGTTAATCTTACATCGGGTTTCTGAGATCAGTAGGTGATTAACTTGCTGATCTCTGTGGTATCACAATGGGCCCTTGCGGCCTAAGTGTGTTAGGCAATGTACTCATTGACTGACAGCCACTTCCACCTAACCTAACCTAACCTAGGAGAAACTTCGCGGCATTTGCAAAAAAACGGAGTTTCGCACCTAGTCGGTATCTTCACTTGAATTGCACAATAACTCGCGTTAGTTATTTAAGGAGTATTTGACCGACGCGACGGTGGCGGCGGCGCGGCGGCGCGGCGGCCACACAAAATTGAAAGACAATTAATTTTGATATTCTATGAAAAATGGTAGACGGTTTCAGGCCCAATCTTTTAGACTTAAGTAATCGTGTGAAATCTCTTATTCCTTGAATGAAGCCAGTAAACTAATTTACTAGCATTATGAAAATCAACCCAACTTAAATTGTTTTGAGCCTTATAAAATAAACTTGAAAAGCTAAAAATTCGGTTTCCAAATTGTGAATGCTGATGTCGATGAGTAAAAAATGTACTATCCACATTTTTTTAATTTACAAAACAGTTGATTGAAAAAGTCAAAAAAGATAAGACTCCGAAAAAGGAGATACAACTCTAAATCATTTTTCTATGCGTACGTTGCAGAGTGGAGCTATTTGTATGGAAGATTGGGAAATGCTCATAAAGCTACTTAAGCGATTTGAATGTAGTTTTTTAATTTCCACCCTTTCACTACACATTTACCTAATATACCTACCTTTAAAATGTTGTTGAAATGGGTACATAAATATTCTAGTTATGCTCCACGTAAACGTTAAAGGTGTCGCAAGAATACCAGACAAATATTTGATGAATACCTACTACCGAAGAACCACAAAAAAAAAACTTTGATTTGTCATGAAGATATAGAATATTTTTGAGAAAAGATTTGATTTACATTTCCAAAATAAAGGTTGCAAAATAACTATTAAAAAGATGCATAAAAAGTTATTATGTCATCACTTATTATATCAGGTCCAATTTGAAAAAAATTTAGTTAATTTCCATCGACTACCACATACTGCAATGTTTTTGAAAGCTATACTATCTATACTTTGCACATTGCACCTTACTTACAAAGTTTGCCTTTTTTGAGGGTCACTTTTTCTTTCAATAATAAGAGGAAACCGAATAAAAAAATCTTTCTTAGTTATGGAGAAATAAAAAAAAGGTGCTTTACTCATAA
This sequence comes from Melanostoma mellinum, assembly GCA_914767635.1. NCBI lineage: Eukaryota > Metazoa > Arthropoda > Insecta > Diptera > Syrphidae > Melanostoma > Melanostoma mellinum. Next base: position 157,842,651 of record OU612058.1, on the reverse strand, counting down.
AACACTCTTTAAGCTCTGAGAATAAAGTTTAATCAACGGAAAACCCCAAAAATTCAATTTTTCGAAGAAAAAAGCTGCGTTCACTTTCGGTTTTCATTGTTTCATTGAAAAACCTCAATAAAACTAATAAGCTTTTATTATTTTGAAAAGCCTAACGCTTGGTAAGGCAATATTTTGTAAAAATTTTATTTTTTTTATATTTGATTTGGAGACTACTCAAAAACCATTTAATAAACTAGCTTGAACTAAATATTAGAGCTGCCCGTGGCGTGGTGATTAGCTGGGAGGTTCGTGGTTCGAATCCAAACAGAAGCCAAAAATGTTTTTAAACGGGTATCGCCTTTTGCAAGAAATTGGCAAGTCCTCTGTTAGTAAATTTGAAAAGCGCTTTTTCGATTAGCCGTTTTTAATCGGCAGAAAATTGTGATTCCCCTTCATTTCCTCACCAGGCAAAATCGTAAGAAATATACTCCGGAGCTCCCCGCTCTGTTGCACCACCCTATTTATTTATTTTTTATGTCTCATCAAGAGAGCAAGTACCTAAATGAAAAGGCCTGAAAATCACTCATTTTTCAAGAATATTTCTTATATATTATATATTCAAACTTTTTGCAGTGCAATTTTTTTTCAAAATCGCGACCCATGGTCCCAAACTGGTTCCATTGTCACAAATTGATCTGCAACAAAAAAAAAATGATTTTTTTTATGGACGCATTAAAGGGAAGGATTGACCATTAAAATATGTATAATAATTATAAATTTCAATATGAAATAAACGTCAGATTTAATACTGTTTTTTAATGTTTCAAAGTCTCAAAAGTATTTTATCAAAGTGAAGTATCAGAAGTCAGGTTTTTTCTTCGTGTAGAAAGGGGCCAATTATAGGGATCAGGAAAACGAATCAGGAGAAATGTTCAATAGAATAATATAACTATGCTTAAGTTGTCGTTGGAATTGAATAACAAATGTTATACCAATCGATGCAAATCACTCAAAGAATTTTCCGTGCCTAAAAAACACGTATAAAAGTACAAATATTTTCTGTTAAATTGTATTTTTCTATTTTCCTGATTCAAGTTCATCAGGAAAGTAGAAAAAAGAATTTTAACAGAAAATATTTGTTGAATTGAACATTTTTTTGGTAAAAAAAATTCTCTGGGATATTTACTATCGATTGGTATAACATTTGCTAATGAATTCTAATGACAACATAGTTATTACTCTATTTGAAAATATTTCCTTATTCGTTTTCCTGCTCGTTTTTACTGGTGCCTTATGTAGAGAAAGAAGATTAAAAATTAAAAGATCTAAACTTATTGTTCCGACTAACTGGCTCGGAACGTTACAGTACGCGCTCAGTATCGTTCCACAATATAAGCTACATATAACTTCTTCAGTATTCGAGTTTTTTTCCTTTCGTCAGTACATGCTCAACATAAATTACATTTTCAGATAAGGGCAAAAAATTGATATTTTTAAATTTAACATTTACTTCTTTAAAAAAGAAACAATATTGAGTTTTAATGTATATCTATACTTATACAATTTTTCATTGCACCATATGTGCAAGAAGTGCTAATACACCTAGCGCAAAGTTTTTTGGGCGCTTTGGTAAAAGGAAGAAAAATTATTACCACCAATTGAACCATCAGCCGAAAGAAGAGATTTAGTTTTATCTTCTGCGAACAAATATTTATTCACATTTACACATCAGTACATTACAAATGTGTGGCGTTATTATTTGAACATCAGCTTACGTTACTTGAAGTGGTGTTGTTAATTCGAATAGAATTTAGCTTCCCTAAATGAATAGTTTGACAATCTTAGAAAAGACTTAAAAAGGGTTCTTTTTTTTCTCTTGCACATGGCGTTAGTTTAGATGGAGCCGGCCCTGCTAATATGATTCGTTCAGCCATTATTCTGCGCCTTAAAACACAACTTTTCCCTAAAAGACTACAGTAGCTTTCAATTTTTCTTGTGAATCATCACTTAGAACAAAATTCTGATGGAGATAGCAAACGCACTCAAACTTACTTTTGGACAATCATTTTCGAAAATCATTTAACAGACTCTAAGAGCTCGCCCTATATTATTTTTTAAGCTTTTAACGGGTGATTTTTTAAGAGGTTTAGAACTTTTTTAAAAAAAAAAAAAACACAAAAAATTCGAAAAATTGAATGAAATATTTATTTGAATCGATAGTTTGAACCTTGCAATTTAAAATTTAAAGATATTTTCATGCAAATGTTGACCGCGGCTGCGTCTCAGGTAGCCCATCCGCTGAGTCCAATTTTGGCATACTCTTTCACACATATCGGCCGGTATCTCACAAATGAATGCATGGATGTTGGCTTCCAGTGCGTCAATCGAAGCGGGCTTGTCCCTATAGACATTAGCCTTGACATACCCCCACAAAAAATAGTCTAATGGTGTCAAATCGCACTATCTAGGCGGCCAATTGACCGGTCCGAAACGTGAAATTAACTGTTCACCAAACTCGCCTCGCAATTGCGCCATTGTTTCGCGTGCTGTGTGGCATGTGGCACCGTCTTGTTGAAACCACATATCATGCAAGTCAAGAACTTCCATTTCGGGCAAAAAAAATTTTTTTAATCATCGCTCGGTAGCGTTCACCATTGACAGTAACGCTGCGATTCGCCGACCATAAAATGGAAGCAGCGCGCGATGAACATTTCGAACCGAGCACGAATTTTGAATTTCAATAATTTGCAAGCGTTGTTCATTTGTAAGACGATCCATGGTTAAATTGCAAACCAAACTAAAGCTGTTTGACAGTGACACAAGGTACTAAACACACGTCAGCTGTCAAAACCAGTATTGCCAAAACCAAACCAGCTAAAAAATCACCCGTTATAATACTGTCTGATCGTATGCAATCATGCATGATGTGAAGATTTGTGTGGGATTTTCAAAACCACATGTCAATTTAATTTTTAATTTTCATTTCAAAGTAGGAATCCTTTGATGTAAGGGTTCATGTTTAAGTATACGAAAAAAGTCTTTTAAAGGCAAATAAGGACTCATCAGATCTAAAAAGGGGATTAGCACAAATTAAATGGGAGTGTTGGCTTTGGGTATTTTTGTGTCAAACATTAAAGTTGGTTGCGAAAAGAATTAAAGCACTCCACACTCAAGCTTAGATCGAGGAAAAGAAAAATGTGGGAGTTTGTTTTTCTTATTTTTAAATTTTAATTTTTAATGGCTTTCGACAGGCACATGCATTCAATGCTCTACCACTCTTTGAATTATTTTATTTAGGCTGATGCGGACACCTTAAGGGAATTCTGATTTTGAATAGGAATGCAAAAACAAACATTTTGAAACATTTTTTGAACGAGAAGCTGAATCTGTTTATTGGCTTTAATATATTTGTATAAGTATAAAAATATTTCCTGTTCTTCAGGCCTCTTCCCGAGCAGATGGAACACTTCATTTATCCAGCCTGTCCCAAAAAAGGTGAATCCAATTGCCATCCAATTGCACTAACGTCCCTTCTTTCCAAGGTCATTGAAACGTTGATAAACCGTCAAGGAGTGGTAGAGAATGAAAGATTCTTGATGAGCAGCTTTCGTACAATAAGGTCTAGGTACTGGTGATTTGATAGCATATCTCAACGAAAAAAGGAGCCAATCAATTTAAATTAATTTCATAAATGATCAACGCTCAGCTTTTTATATTCGCTCCAAATTCAAGTCCCTGCTCTTCGAATGCAGAACTGGAACGGTTGCGTATGATTAGCTCACTGAATTTAGAACCCCTTGTTACATGGGGTTGTAAAAATCGAGTAAAATTCAGTGCTTCGAATACTCAATGCTGTCATTTGTCGTTAAAGTTTAACATTCCCCCATTGCCATATCAATGAACGGTACCTGCATCCAAGAAACCGAAAAGCTGTCAGTACTCGGTATTTGTGTAAACGATGATCTTCGTTGGAATGACCACATATTTGAAGTCGCCAGAGATGCTGCTAAATGCTTACGTTTCTTAAGACGATGCAAGAAATTCTTCACCCCTTCTGATCATTTTACAATTTATAAAGCCTACATCCGCCCAAAACTGGAGTAAAATTCTCATATCTGTTCAGGTGCTCCTCAAACATCTTTGCACCTTCTATAGATAGGATACAAAACAGAGCGTTGCGATTGATGGGTTATAGTTCAATTGTAGAATCGATTGATTCTCTTGAACATCCTCGTAACTTAACTTGTCTCAGCCTCTTTTATCGCTTTTTCTACAAACATAGTGGAATAGCCAGCTGTAGCCCTCCCCTGAAACTATTTAGACACAACACCCGCCACGCTAAGAATGCTCATCAGTTTTACCTTGAACCCAACTTCGGGTGCACCGTAGAGTAAAGAGATTTATATTTTAGTCGCACTACCCGAATGTGGACGGCTATACCAGACTCTATTTTCCACGGTGCTACGATTCACAAAAATTCAAAAGCCATGTGCATTGGTGTCTCCTCTTAAATCCTTTCCTATTTTCCCAAATGCTCGCACTCTGATTCATAAAATTGTAAGAGATTTCATAACCCACTGATGTTATTGAATTCTAACAAAATCGACCCAAAACTTAGGGAATAGTCAGGACGACGGACCTTTGACTAAAATCCAAAGCCATCAAGCACCACTCAATTCATCAGTCCATTTAATCGATTCTCGTTTCAGATGACATACTGCCGAGAATGCGAAATTCCGTTGGGTCTTATCATAAACAACAATTTAAGTACACGCGTTCATCATCATTCAATGTGACAGTACATGACAGCAGTCCGCACTGTTTAATAAAAAAAAAGAAAACACCAACCGCAACTCTCGCTAATTTGGCACAAAAGGGTGAACAAAATCCCCAAAGATCCCCTTTTACTCCATATCTACTCATCAGACCTAATGTTTTGACATGAAGGAGAACGACAGCTCTACAGCAATCCAGCGGCGGCGGCGCACATGATCATTAATCTAAATCAGTCTGACAGGATTCAATCATCTGAGTGACGGACAAGTATCCCATAGTCAACTGCACCAGAGAAACTCTCGGGATTTGTGTGATCAGATCATCACTAAAGCCTCGCGCTGTCTGCATAATTTCGCATACAGACAGCCTGGTTTTAGTGTGTGAACAAAAATACATCGTGCATCGAAGAAGCGTCAGTATGTCTGGCGAAACTGCGAAGTTCGCAAGGGCATCACAACTGCGTTATTGTAAAGTGATGTGCAGGGATGCCAGATAAATGGATTGGTGTTTGAGAAACCTTTTTCAATTAGTTCGGTTTTCTTCGGAACACTGTTGTGTTGCAGTTCTTTGAAGTTTTTTAAATCAGAACTCGAATAAGGAAACACCACATTCGCATTCAATGAATGGTTCCACATTTTTGCTAGCATCGGGTGAAAAATGCTCATGGAAAAGGCATCTGGCAACATCGTCGAGACTACGAAAGACTGTGGCATGGAGTGTTGCGTATGGGAGCTGCTGTTCCTGGTGGTTTTTTTCTTAGAAGTTAGTAAAAGTTTATGACCCCGGTTCGAGCTCGGAAGAGTGCAATTAATACCGGAATGAATGAGTGAACTTCAGTGACATGGCACACGTACAATACCACTGAACAAAGGGAAACCGACAAAACAGAATCGTAATGATGGACCTGAGAACTCATCACTTTGACTGTTTTATGAGGATTCACTTTAATTGCAAATAAATTGAGTTTTTGTGTATGAGCTTGGCAGCGACATGGCAACGGAATGAACACTATTTTGGTGAGAACATTGGGTCAGAGTGTTTTGTCATGGTCACTGTGGATACAACGTTTACCTATACGGAGGTAGTGAAGAGGTGTATTTGGTTCTTTGGTACGTCTTGGAAGTATTGCAATTTCGGTTGCAATAGTCGCAACATTCAAAGGTAAATTCCATGGTGTAGAACTCAGATCAGTAAAAATCGAGGGATGATTAATTTTTTGCAGCTGTGAAAGTTTTTACTTGAATGAGTGAGCTTACACAGTCAACGAGTTGTTTTGAACTTAGATCAAATTGTACACAAGTCTGCCAAATGCAAGCTCTGAACGCTGTGGCTAGAGACAGGAGCGGCCCATATGGCAAACTTTTTTTGACAGGGAATCTACTCCAAAAACAATTCTTTAGTGGATAGCTAGAAATGTTCGCTTCGTTGGGCTTAAGACATGGAGCGAAAATTAAGCGGAGAGTTACTCTTGCAAACAATGCTACTTTGACTTTAGAAGGCTATCGAGGAACAAAACCCTCTCTGGTAACCTTTACAAAGCCCCTCATCATCCTTGACATGATATATGGGGCAGAAGCATGGATCTTATAGGAAGGATGAGGAAACCCTTGGTAGTTTCGAAAGAAAAGTACAGCAAATGATCTTTCTTCCCGAATGTCAGGACGATTTGTGAAGAAGAACTGCATGACCTGTACCGCGAAAAGGGTATTGCTAGAAGAGTACGCATCGCGAGACTAGGGTGAATGAATGACGAAAAGCAGAAAAATGTCATTAAAAAAAAAAAAAAATTGAAGGCTCTATACCGCGGTTATGCGTCCAGCTTTCACATACGGCTCACAATATTCGACAATGTACAAAAAGTACTAGAGTAAGTAGACGATTGAACTTAGAGCAGAAAATGCATCGTTCAGCAGAAGTAACTACTAATCTGTACCTAAGTCTAATCGTATAAAAAATACCAAGATCTGTGTAAGCCTTCACGTCAACATTACCATCATAAAATATTGAGCACGAACGGCTGTGTTGGTGATATCTCTTTCAATGGAGAGATCCAGAAAATCCTGATAAAAAGGGCAATATAATACTACGTACCAGACACAAATGCTGCCAGAAAAGGAAGAGGCATACACTTGACCCAGCGATGCTCCAACTTCTTTAACCCATCTGAAAAATACGTTTTCTCGAGATCCGCAAAGTAAGCCTCGGTGGCGGTGATGATCTCCTCATTCGACACAAATTTCTGCCCGGCAAGTGATTTTTTCAAGTTTGGAAGTAAAAAGAAGTAGCACGGGGTCAAACCTGAAAAAAAAAACGGGGTGGATGGGGCAATAGTTCATAGCCAAACTCAACCAATTTAGCCGCGGCGATGGCGGAGGTGTGAACCGGTGCGCTGTCGTGGTGGAAAAGCACTTATTTCTTCGCTAAATTGGGCCGTTTTTTCTGCGTCCAATCGGCCCAATAATGCGGCATGGTACTGTCCTGTGATCGTTTTACCCTTCACCAGGTAGTCGATGTAGATCACACCTTGTGAATTCCAGAAAACGGTGGCCATCACCTTTCCGGCCGATGAGACAGTTTTCGCCTTCTTCGGAGCACGTTCGCCGGGTAAAGTCCACTGTTTCGACTGTTCTTTGGTTTCTGGTATACCAGTGGATCCATGATTCGTCGACGGTCACGAAACGACGAAGAAACTCCTTCGGGTTGCACTCAAACAGCGTCAAACACAGCGCTGAAGTGGTCACACGGTTGCGTTTGTTGTCCGGAGTAAGCAAACACGGCACCCATCGCGTCGACAGCTTTCTCATGCAGAATATGACCCAAACTGTCTTTCTAAATGCCTACTATCTCAGCTATCTCGCGCCCTTTCAAAAGGCGGTCTGCCCATACGAGATCGTGGACTTTTGTCACATTCTCCTTCGTTGTAGCCGTTTTCGGGGCACCTGGGCGTGGCTCATCAAAAACCGACGTGCGACCACGTTGAAACTCGTTGAACCAATTTTTGACAGTCGCTATCTAAGGAGAAGAGTCACCGTACACAGCATCCAAACGCTCTTTGATTTCGCTGCGATATTGCTCTTTTTCCATTTTTGTAAAATCCGCTGACATGTTTGCTTCCACACGCGGTTAAAACAAAACTACGAGTCCGATTTGGCTGAAATTTCGACGGTAGCCTTCTACAAAAATGAACTACACAAATTTTTTCTTGCGATAGTGGCGCTATTGGGCGGAGAGGTTTAGTACTTATCGGACTGCCCTCGTATATATTATATATTATTATATTATCTATACCTAATACCTATCCATGTCCATTTAGTTCATAAGTTCGAAAGTAAAATTGTAGCATCTTCTAAAAGGGTGAAGCTGACTGATGACTTTCGCGCCTCTTTGAATAATTCATCAGCAGCCATATTTTTTGAACAATTTTGAACTGTTCTCTCCTTTTAGTACCTACTTAAAGCAAAAGGACCAGAAACGAAGTAAATATGAAAATTTAACTTTGTTTTAGCTAAACTAAAAGCCCGATTTTAAAATAACTCAATAATTTTTCTCATGTTTTGTTTTAGCTAAACTAAAAGCCCTACTTATTGAAGATTTTGCACTTTTTTTGCTTTTACATACTTATAAAGCTTAAAATTATCTACTTTCTATTAATTTTCATCTGATTGATATTTGTGTTAGTTTTTTTCTTTTTAAAACTATTCTAACTTTTCTGTTTTAGAATGTTGAAATAAACCTAATTTTCTAAATAAATTTAACGTGTTATTTAAACTTTGTAATCTCAGAAAGTAAGACTTTGAGAAAACGGCAGACGGCTTAACAGCCATGCTTTATTTATCTTTTTTGTTTGTTAAAAAATTTTTGTATATTTAAATTGAAAATAAAACTTAAATTGAATTGAATTGAATTGAATTAAATATGAAAATAATCTGCAGCCCTAAAAGCATTTGCCGGCTAAGTTTAATTACCTTAAACGGTTTATACATTTATGCTCTTTTTTATAAAACTCTCTTCATCTTTTGTCTTATGACAATCTCTAACAATTCTAGAGCATTCTTCAATAGATTTTGTAAAGCTCCTAAGCAATTGCTTGACGAACTTAATTTATCGACACGGTTTAGATTCTTGCTTTCCATCAAGTCGTAAAATTATTTTATGAAACTTATTTCATATAGGAAGTGAATAAATTTTCAGTCAAATTTAACGATCAACAAAAGCGGCTCATCCGGTGTTATAGGCACTAGCTTAACTTAATTTTCAATCACTGCTTGATGAATCCGTTTCTATTCGATTTTCAGTGTAGAAAATCGATCATCCTCTTGAGTTGAAGCGCCCCACAGGGTGTCTGTCTTCTTGTCCCTAATGCGTCCGGAACCATCTCGATTATGAAAAGACTAATAAAAACAAAAGCCCATTGCCCTGTGTCAAACAGTCAAACAGGTACCTTTATACGGTTGTTTGTTTTACAAATTTTCGGTTCCATCCAGGAGCATTTGCGTCACAATACAAATAACAAAGCATCACTGGAGAGATAAACATAGGGTTTCGGGCATAGCAGACATATATACAAACTATAGACCGGAACAGGTAAGTAGGTAAGGTAGGCTGGGATGGGATATGTTGAAACAGAGGCGGACAGGTGGTAATCGTAGATCTTTTGTTTGAATGCTCGTTCTAAGGCATTTTGGAAGTAGAAATCAATTCGACTTGGATATACGTTAATTGGATTTCTTTTGTCTTTCAATGCCAAGTCAAGAGAGGAAGAGTGGGACAAAATTGAAATTGAACACGAGTTTGGCACATCGTATAGCCGTGAAAATTTTAATTAGAACCCGATTTGCAATGCCGAGGGTATTTCCATCAAATTGAGTGTGTTTAATTGACTTTGGGTGGAGTGTTTATCTTTTGGATAATTTAGTTACATCCGATTGTGATAAATTTTGGATATTAAACGCCTGCTTTGGTTGGCTAAGCTGATTGTTATATTGTTAGTTTTCAAGTTATTAGGCGATGTTTTGGGAGTTAGGTTAAGGAGTTGCGGATGTAAACAGTGATTAGAGGAAATGAAGGTGTTTCCAAGGCGGTATTATGTTCATTATCATTAGGATTGTACACAAATAAAGTTTGAATCCGGCTTTAATTTGTTTCACTTAATAAAGGAAACTTGTGGGATAGCCAACTACTTAGGTGGGCATAGTAGTTCGGGGTGAAACTGAGCCTTAACCAACATATTTCGATAACAACTTCGATTTCGGTCGCGCTCTCTCAAGTTTGCACTCTCAGTCGGGTGAGGTCTTATCTTTCGCCAATGCACCACCCAAGATGAGGTCTTTCCCTTTGCCGATTTCCCTGTTAAAAATCCGTTGATTCTGAGTCTTATCTCAGCTATCGTTGGTCATTGATTTTTCTTTTTCTAAATTTGAAATTAAACTTGGTTTTTTGTTTCAATCATTCACTTCCATGACACTCACACACAATTACGAAATTCCTTTTTCGCAGATGTATAGCGTAGGTACGGTTTTAGTTGCTTATGGTTCTCTTCCCAACAAAATCGAAAATCGACACCTTTTATTAGAAGAAGTGGGTATGGAACGAACATTAATAAAATTTGCAAATTCAACAAGGTAAACTTGCAAAGCAGTTCCGAAACCGTAAAGATACAAGTCGGATGAGACATTTTCGTTTTCATTTCATTTCATTTAATTCTTGATTCAAAAAATGTACATTAGCTTGAACTTAAAGGTATAATGCTAAAGTTATATTTAAGGATAAGTAGTGATAGGCATTTCCATGTGTATATTTATGTAAAAGTGTACAATATCACTTAAGTAAATTTATACAAAATTTAAATAATAACAAAATAATAATAATTAAGATAACTATATTTTTTTTTACAAAATTTATTAATGTGGAGTGAGCATTATTATATATTATGTTTATATTTGTTTTTTATTTTTTATTTTTTACTAAGTTTAGTTATCTCTATTAAGGAATACAAAAAATACAGAGATTATTTATTTATTTATTTACAAAAAAATAACTTACGAAGTAAATTTAACAAGCTATTTATAAATTGTACATAGATGTCGTGAGACTGGAAGAATGAGAGTAAAAAGTGACTGAGTTTAGAAAAAATTTTAAAAGATGAATTAACAAGAAAGTTTTAGTTTGATATTATATCTCTTTCCATTTGTTGTGCTGATTTAGAGCTTTTTTAATTCGTTGCATGGTGATAGCATCAGAAGGGTCGAGGATGATCGAAAGTCTGTTTTGCATTTCCTCAATTGAGGTCATGTCCGGTATTTGCCGGGAGATAGGAAAGTCCGTAAAAATGTGCCAGACTGTTAATGGTTCCTGACAATTTCCGCATTCCTGGGGTGGTTCCTTTTTGAAGTAGTGGCAACTTGAGAACAAGGTTTTTCCATGTTGTATGACGGTCGATGCTGTGAAAACTGGTGTCTTCGTAGAAAGGTTCCTTCGTTTTTCCAGGTCCTATCTAAGCCATCGTTTTCTTAGTTCTTCCAGAGTTCTTTTAATGAGACTTGGGAAGTTTGGAAGTTCTGTTGTTAGAGGATAGCGCATAACTTCCTTAGCTACGCTGTCTGCAGTTTCGTTCCCTTTAATATCTACATGTCCTGGAATCCATGCAACCGTTATATGCTTATTGTTATAGAGGATATTTCGCATACATTCAAAGGTGAAGCAGTGGTTATTATTGTTTCTCAATCCAATCAAAGCGTTAAGGCTGTCGCGTCGGTCAGTATAAGTGTATTTACATGTTTTGATTGTGCTAGAGTATAAGGGCTTTAACCAAAGCTGTAATTTCAGCCAAGAAACTTCCTGTTGCATATGGTAATTAACCTTGGAAGCTGTGAATTGTTTCGTTGCCTTCCAGTTCTACAATGGCATAAGATGAAATGTTGTCTTTAAATGAGCCATCTGTGTATAGTATTCTTGTTGGGGTGGATGTTTTCGAGAAGTTCTTGAAAAAGTTTTTGATAAATACCATTATTTGTATTTTCTTTTTTAAAGCTGGAAAGACTAACACTTAAGGACAAAAGATGTCTTCTCCATGGTGGTGGTGGTAAGATATCCATTTTGATAGTAGATGGGAGGAATCCGTGGTACGAAGCTAAGGCTAAGATCTGACTCAAAGAGGATAATGAGCCTTTTCTATTCGCTTTAGTCCTGTTAGTTAGGTCCATCAAAGCAGGACTTAGGGGATGATTGCTGTCAGAGATAGCTTTCCTGATTAGATTACCTGCTCCTTTTTTCCCTAGTTGCAAGATAGATGTGTACCTGGCTTCAATTCTTAAGGCTTCTGGTCGCAGTTCTGTAGCACTCGTTGATTGCCGCATCTAAGCTTTGTAAGTTCTTTTTCGAAGTCCACATGTAGCTTGTGAGACCATGTTGAAGGGTACCCTCAACTAGGGTCTTAGTTATATTTAAGGCTGTTTCTAGGTGGGGTCCTTTTCGTTTAGAGCATATTGATCTCAGCGCATTGTTACGAGTTTTTAATTTTTTGATAGTATTCTTTACATGAAAATCCCATTTAAGATTCCTCGTTAAGGTAATTCCGAGAACTCTCATTTCTTTTTTGAGTGTGACCTCAGCGTTACGGAGTGTGAGCGTAGGTGGGAAACATTTCTTTTTTCGACACAAATGGAGAGCTTCAGTGAAATACAGAGTATAACAAGCAATCTATAAATCAAAACAAGACATGAACATTGTTTGAGAAAATGTTAAAGATTATGACATATACATATGTAAGCACATTTCTTATTGCGGTGTGATCAAAACTAAGAAGCCAAAGCTTAACTTGTTTCAAAAAAGAAGATAAACATCTTATGTGTCTTCAATTAAAGGGCAAGCTATTGAATAGCTTACAAGCAGTAATTGGAAAAAAAATTTCTAAAGTGAGTAGTATGAAAAGAAGGTATGTTTACTCGTGCTGAAGAACTACGTGTATGAGTCAAAGGACTTTGAAAGTAACTACTTTTTATGAAAAATATTTTTAAAATCTTAAAGCAATATAAATGTTTTACTGGAAGAACATTCGAACTTCTAAATAGCAATATTGAAGGACTCCTACGATTTGCAGCTGATAGTAATCAAATAACTTTTTTTTTGTAACACAACAAGGCATTGAATATTGGTAGCAAAGGTCCCTCCCCAACAAGAGATACCATATTGTAGTCTTAAGTGAAAAAGTTCATAATTAACCGTCTTTAAGGAATTACTAATCAAGAACTTCTTAAGACGGTAGATGCAACAAAGTGACATTCAAGAATGTTGTTTCAGATAAAAGATGTGATCTAACCAATCTAAATTTTGATCGATAATCAGACCTAAATACTTAAACTTTTCAACAATTTCAATTTTAAAACAAGACGATCCGCAAATTGAATCATCCTTATAACTGATTCCATTATTAAATGGTATGCAAGAACAGTCTAGACAACAGAGCTTACTGCATGTTAAGGAGTGAAGGCAAAAATCTAAATCAATAAACCTAATAATCTAATATCATGGTTATTGTCAGCAACAAAATTAAGTGGACTGGACGAGGTATATGCAATCCCTAAGCCATCAGCAAAAGCTGTTATTTTACCTAAAAAGTCTTGCGAGAATAGGGAATCAATATAGATTAAGAAAAATATTGGGCCGAGGACAGAGCCTTGAGGAACACCTTTGTTGATAAACAGGAAGCTACTAAGATGATCATCGATTCTGATTCTCACTAACTGTCTTCTATCCTTGAGGTAAGATGAAAACCAACTTAACATAAAGCTTCGAAAACCAGCAAGATATAACTTACTCAATAGGATGTTAAATGCCTTCGTAATGTCAACGAAAGACCTGCACAAAGTTTTTTTTTCGTCCAATCCTTTATATATAATACTACTAAAAGCTAAAAGGGCATCCTCAGTGAAGTGCCCTTCTTTAAAACCGAACTAATGCAGCATTAAAGTAGTTTATTTTCTTTAGGTAACTCAGCTTCTTTTCTTAACAGCTTTTTCTTTAACTTTTGAAATGGACGAAAGCAACGAGATTGGCCTATATACCTAGTTATTTTTATCTTTTCTGTAACCCTTTTTAAAAAGAGGTAAAACATAAGCGCATTTCAATTTGTCAGGAAAAGTTCCTGAACAACTATTTACGTTAAAAAGATAAATCAATATGTCGACAAGATTAAGCACAATTTCGTTAATGGTTTGATTTGACACATTATCAAACCCAACAGGTATAGTTGCTGTATTGAAATTTTACGCGGCTTATTGAATCAGAATTGAAGCCACATCCCCAATAAAATAATTTGTAGGTTGTGGCGAGAAACACTGCGCCTTTTTTGTTTGTGTACTTTTTGTCGGTGAACGAACTGTCCATCACCAATAGGATCACGCAGGAGTTTGACATTTATATTTGGGAAGCCTTCGTCAGACAGCGCCATCCACAAACCGTAGCCATTGTTCAGGTTCTTTTGCTGTTCAACAGATTAATGCTTTCACTAAAATTTTTTCATTGATAGATTTGCAAGTACATTGGCCAGCTACGCCCTTTTCCTATAGACGAAACTGTTTGTCGCAACAAAAATAATCTGAGGTAAAAACAATCTTCAAAAAGAACTTTCAACACCGGTATATCTATACATTTCTGGAGAGCGACTCAAATTAGTTCATTGTCCTTAAACCAAACAAAACAGAAACAAAAGTCCTGTGCCCTTTTTTGGGGTCCTCTGTCTGGTCATCAAATGGCTTAACAGTATTCCCTAAATGCCTTGATAAAATATACGATTGTGCATAGAATCCAACTGCAAAGCTTCTGTTAAATTTCCGAAGTAGGTACTATTTTTTGCGATAAACAACCCACCGTAGTCCAAATCCTTAGACTACAATTCTCAGTACAGCACAACGAAAAAAAAATCATGTGTCATGTGTCGTTCTACTCTACTTTCCTCTTTCAATGAATAAAATGAATTTACAACCCACCATAAAACATTTGTAGTGCTTGAATCCCAGAACTCGAATATCCTTTCATTAGTACCTACTCATAATTCAAGCCATAACTCTCTGGACCATAAAACATAATCGACTCGTCGCCATCATCCGAATTCAGGTGAAACGTCTTCTTTATGAACTATCCGCCAAAGGACATGTGCTACACATCCAATCGCTCTAAACTCACTATAACATTTTTGTGAGTAATCATAAACTCAACACAAGGTAAAAACAAACACAAAACCACACATCGCACATGATTAGATCTCCAATAAACGCATAAAACTCAAAATACAATACCCTCGACTAATGCGAGGCAGAATGAATGTTTAAATTTTTATAGCGAAGCCATCATCGTTTTAAAGACAGAGGTGTATACCCATTACCCACCCCAACTAATGAATGACTTCTATAGGGACGCTGCACTATGTGCATCTCCATGATGTCAGTCAGACAAAAGGACCAATTTACGAGCCGTAAACTTGTTCGTCTTCACACTTCAGAACATATTATTCATCGTGTTTTGTTTCTTCAGCACTCGTCTTTCTTTTTTTTTCTGTGTTTTTTTGTGCTGAAGAAGCAGTTTGAATTAATTCTGCTGATGGAAGATTTACAACCATCGAAAATTCAGCAACCCCCGCCGCCAGCCTTTCAACAATGCAGAAGTGATTTTAAAGGACAACATGACTATCATCATATAGGAGAGTCGTAAACTATTCGGATATTTCGAATGTAGGTATACTTCGTCTATAGTCGAGTCGTAAAAACTGCAATACGATCTAACAGAGTTCGTTGGAAGTTAAAAGGACGACAAAAAAGAAAAAACACACAAGAGACAACAGAGAAATCATCTTCGTCTCTCTCATTTAGTGAATGTATTCTTCTGGGAAAAATCCGAGAGAACAATCCGAGTTTATGACTCCTGAATGGCCAAAAAGTAGCTGCCATAGCATTGTGAAATTTTGTACATTTTGTCATCTCTAAACATTGAATTCCTATAGCAACATTTCTGGAATCAAGGACATCGATGAGATAGTCGATTGAGGACAACAACAGGTCTTTTGAGAGCTATCAGTCAAATGAGGGGACGAAAGGATTCAGATTTCGGGTGAACTTATCAGAGATGATGACTTTGATCGATGGGGAGTGTTGTGTCTTGTGTGGTAACAGTAATTTTAAGAAATTGTGTGACTAATGAATGCAGGAGCAGATCCGTTAGGTATTTTCGAAAAATTGTACGCACTTTTATTGAGTTTTTTTTTGGAATATCTTTGGCTAAGCAAATCACACTGAATTGTTCTTGCTTCATAAATGAGATGAACAGAACTATTGTTGAAATGACTTGCTCGAAGGAGAAATTATTTTTAGTTCCTGTTTATATCAACTGTAATAAATGGATAGATGACTCTTCTGGTTTGCAGAACTTTCTCCTTGAATTCCACCAAGAAAATATTATGGTTATTATGGAGACTGTAACGCAAGGGTGGGAAACTCACAGCTGCTTCAAATGAATCAAGAATGCGTCCCCGACAATGTTAGTATTACGAGATCAACAAGAGACCCAAAAATTGACGATTATTACGGGAGAAAATGTTTTGAAATGTGCGAAACGACTGGTCTAACATTTTTGAATGGAAGAACAAGAAGTGACCCGGATGGACATTTTACTTTTATGAGAGGAACGTCATGTTCTCTTTATTGATTTTTGTCTCGTTCGTGTTCGTGGTAGATGGATTCAGTACGTTGAAGACTTAAAAGTTGAAGAAATAGTGTACTCGGATCGGGTCTATGAAATAACTCCCACGAAATAAGTCCCACTTTTAAAAACGAAATAAGTCCCACCAAAAATTGCTATTTTGAAAGTGGGAGTTATTTCGTTTTTAAAAGTGGGACTTATTTCGTCAATTGGTGGGACTTATTTCGTTACGCGTTTTTATTTTAAGTGGGACTTATTTCGTTTTGAGTGGGAATAAATTCGTTTTGTAAAGTGGGAGTTATTTCATTCCCCTAAATTTATATTTTTTCTTATGCAAAAAGTTATGATTGTCCCTTTTACGAAATGTCCAATATTTCGTAAAAGGGACAACCATAATTTGTTGTCCTTATCTCTCATGGCTCTTCTTGCTTGTATACAATTTTTCTTACTATTCCTCTGCTTTGATTATTCATATTATTCGACGTGTGTTTTTTTCGAAGAGCCAAATACTTATTACTTGAAATCGCATTAAACAATGAAACAGTGGGACTTATTTCGTTTATGAAAGTGGGACTTAATTCATTTAAGACATATATTATTCAAGGGGGAGTTATTTCATTTTGAGTGGGAGTTATTTCATTTCAAGTAAATTTTTAAATCATTTCATTTTGGTGGGACTTATTTCGTTTTTAAAAGTGGGACTTATTTCGTGGGAGTTATTTCGTAGACCCACTCGGATCACTTGCCCCTGTTCGTAACTGCAAGATTTACAATGAAGAGCCATCTAGCAATATCTCGAATATGAAGTTACTACCAAAACTTAAATGGAGAAACACGCATATGGAACGATATCAAAACAATTTCGACAGACTGTTGACATCCGTTCAGGGCAATGAGATGAACTCACTATACGCAACACAGATATCCTCTGATATCTTGCGTAACACAGGCAGATCATTCCAAAATCGGAAGTGGAAAGAAGCATGGTTTGATAGAGAATGTGAAACAGCAAGGAAAAAATCTTTTGGGTTTCTAAGACTGCTTAGAGCAACAAACTCTAACCTAGCAAAAATCATGTACCAAGACGATAATAAGGCTTTCAAAACTATTTGCCGTGAAAAACAAAACAGGTACTCGCTTTACTTAATGCGCAAATTATATCAAGTAAATGACAGCAGAACCTTCTGGAAATTAGCTTGCTTGCATACCCTTTGTTCAAAACAATAAAATCGACATAAACATTTTAGCAGAACAATTCAAAAATTTACTAAGCACACCGATCAACTCCAATCAATTAATGCTCTATGCTTCACCGCATCTGGAAATCGAAAATCTTGATCAGACTTTTACCGTTCAAGAAGTTAGGGACGCAATAGACCGATGCAATCTCAACAAAGCTTCAGGCGAAGACCGTGTGCCGTATGAGTTTTTCAAATATGCCACGGTGAACTTTATCAGAAAAATTACAGATGCTTTCAACTACATATTTGATAAAGGAGAAGTACCAGAAAGCTTTCAAAAAAATATTATCTTTCCAATCTACAAAAAGGGCGATGCCGAAGACCCAAACAACTACCGAGGAATTTCGTTTTTGAACTCTATTATGAAAATATTCACTGGTGTACTCCTGCACAGGCTCACAAACTGGGTAGAAAATAATGACTTATTGAGCGAGTTGCAAGTGGGTTTTAGGAAAGAATACTCAACTGTTGACAGTATATTTTCTCACTAACATGCATCGGTAAATCATATTTGGATAATAGAAAGAAATTATATGCCTTTTTCATCGACTTCAAAGCAGCTTTTGACTCAATCAACAGGGAATCCCTTTTCTACAAGCTCAGTTGCCTATAGGAATATCCTCCAAAATGCTGAAAGCAATAAATTGCCTCTCCAAAAACAACAAAACCGCGGTATGGGACGGGAACGAAGGGTCTACTTGGTTTCAAACAACGTCTAGAGTTAGTCAAGGCTGTCTATTAAGTCCGCTTTTGTTTTCCCTGTTCCTTGATGATTTGACATCAGTTCTGCTAGGTGGCATCAACATTGCTGGCACTAAAGTGAAGGCCTTGATGTATGCAGACGATATCGTCATATTATGAGAATCTGCAGAAATGTTACAACAAGCTTCAATCTAATTGTCACCTGTGGAGCCTAACACTGAATACCAACAAATCAAAAGTTATGATTTTCCGAAATAGAACAGGCAGATGCGCAGTAAACGAGAAGTGGAGGTGGGAACATGTGGACCTGGAGGTTGTAAAAAAGTACAAGTACCTTGGAGTCATCATAACACCACAGCTGTCTTTTAGATAACACCTGAGCGCTAAGCTAATAGAATCAAAAAAGGCCATAAATTGCAGTTGGAAGGGTGTTCTTGGTAAAAAATTAGAAGCTCCAAGTGCCAAATATAAACTTTTCGAAGCCGTAATGAGGTCGATAATGTGTTATGCTTGCCAGGTGTGGGGGTTCCTCCAACATGAAGAAGGAGAAAAGTTGTTGAGGTACTTTATAAAAAAAAGTGTTCTGGCTACCGGAACACACACCTGCGTATATGTTACACCTGGAGACTGGTGTTTCGCCGTTGTATATATTATCACTCAAGATGCACCTCAATTATATGTAATTTAAAAGTTACTGAGTTTCACCATCATCGCCTTCCTGGAACCATTGCAAGGAATCTACTTAACCAAAAAGCTCAGTTCTTTACTGAGTGGTCAACTTGAGAGCGGACTCACAATGTGCAGTTATTGGAAACCGGGACGGAGACTTGGAAACGTAGCTTTGAGGTGCTGCTTGCTAAGACTGAACAAGACAGCTTCTCTAAATTTACGGTTTTGGTGAACCGAAGCGAGACTCGAGGTATGTACAAATGCCTATACAGCACAATCTTGCGGATCAAACAATTATTTTTATGATTGCTACAACCTAGAGACTATTTCAACTGTATTCAAAACGAGAGAAGAGTTACTGCACCTTAATTATCGACCGTATAGCTCAGAGGAAAACACGGACTGTACTCTCTATAACCACCGAGTTAGAGAAGATGTGTTCCACTTCCTAGGAACGTGCCCAATTGTTGCTGCAATCAGAAGACAACACTGGGGAAAAAACCTATTAACTGTAGATGAAGCCAAGGAAATCCTAAATGGGCCGGGTTGGAACATTTTAAGCATACGTAAAAACAGCTGAGATACCGCTACCAAATCATTATAGATGCATTTTAATCCTACTTTAGGTACAGTCACCAAATAAAACATTTCCTTAAAATTAAAAAAGAACCAAAGACTCACATATTTGTTTATTTTTTAATTAAACTTAAACATAACATGAAAATGTTAAAAATCTACGTTATGTAATACTATTGATTTTTATTTATTTATTTTTGTTGATACTCTTTTTTTCTGGCTGACGGCAAAAGCCATGCCATAATTGCGAAATTGAAAAATAACAACAAAAAACCTTTAATTTTGTTAAATAAAATCACAAGAAGTTTCAAGGATAACGCTACATGACATTTACCATCAGTAGCCACAGGTTTAACCTTTTCCTTCGACAACGTACGAGACAGTGCTTAAGACATGAGGTGTTGGGTCATAGAAAATACCGCGCAACGCTTTTATAAGAGAAGACTCAATTTTTGGAAAGTACCAAAGCTATCATCGTAAATTTCGATCAAAAATAAGTCAGGCTGTAAAATCGATTGAAAGAAGAATAAAGAAAACTGCCTCTGACTTCTTTCGATACAATAGCCCACTGAATTACATTAACATACCCGCGACAACCTCCTAATTAGCTTCTCTATTAGTGCCTCCAAAATGCCACAAATTCCTTTCATAACCACACACCACAAAGCGCAGTTGGAAGAAGGCCGAAGGTGTCGTACACGCATTTGAATGAAATTTACACGACCACAAAGGCGACAATAATGCCACAGCATCACCGACAACGACAACACTTTAATGTTGATTGTGCTGATTGAATGTTGCACCCGCCTGCTAACTGAAACATATATTGCCACCATTTCCACACTCCAAGTCAAAGTCATTATTCAATTAAGCTACCAACTTCCAGCCACGCATCTCGATTCATAAAGCGGCTCCTGCTATATGTGGTGGCCCCTGGCGCAACAGCCTCATGGGACACACTTTAAACGCCCACAGCTATTAGCATAATAGATAGGTGTACCGCGAATCTCAAAATGTATGAAGCAGGAGCACCGAGCACACACATGGTAATTGGCAAGCTAACACGATCGCACACCCAATAGGCCAAGGCAATGTTTCTGTTCAAACCTTCTTCGGTGGAATTGGAATTTTTATTCCCTCAAGGAATATCTGCGTACATAGGTACTCGTATATACCTTTAGGAAACATTTTTATACTCAAGACAGGTCACATGGGCAGATACCAGTGCGGATGATGTATGGGCTCGGTAGCGCACTGTGGTTGACCACAAGAATGTACATGAGTCTTGTATACACAAATAACTTGAAAGAATTACCCTGTGGGTGATCAGTAGTTACTTTTTGTCCATCAATTCGCAATCGAACACGCACAGGTGATCATTCAAAAAATGTGACAACTTTTCAGCTACTGTGTCTTGAATGGGTGTCTATGAGGTTGTCTATTGTTAGTTTGAAACCAGAATTTCGGTTGACCTCTTCATATGAGATCTTATCTGGGTGGGATATTAGCCACTCGATCAGCTATCGCATTCGGAATTGTCTAACATGCGTGACCAAGAAACAATGTCAGTTGAATGGTTTTCGTTAGAAGGTGCTACTGATAAATGTGAGATGTGGTACCGACATGCAGTCAGAAGCAGTGATACATTGAATTTGGTTGAATTGTGTGCGTAGCTTTTGAGAACGCGGCGCAGGCTTTCTTTCGGTAAAAAGTCAAAAACAAAAATGATCAATTAGATTTTAGGTCGCCTTTGATAAATGAACGATGTAACATTATTTTTTTGAAGAAAAGATTGCTATACACGCTCTGAGAAGAAAAAAACTTTGACCGAGCACTATTTTTGGAGGTTAAAAACAATTCTATTAAGTCAACTATGTTTTTAAATTACTTATCTGAAATCAGCACACAAATAGTTTACTGCCCACTAAATATTTTTTAACGAAGCTTTTCTTATCGCGTTTAAGGGGATATTCTGGTACAGAAAATTGAAAAATTCGGATTTTAATTTTTATATTATACTAGCTGACCCGGCCACACGTTTCTGTGGCTATCGTAACACAAATTGAGATGTTAGCTATTCTATCTTTCAAGTTGGGTCAAACTGCACACGGTGTACAAATTTGATTAAAATCGGTTAAGTAGTTTAGGAGTCCATCGCGGACAAACATTGTGACACGTGATTTATATATATTAAGATTTTCATAGTTTAGACTTCAGAAACAATCAAAATATTCTTCAAAAGGATTTTTCAAAACTCATATTATTTTCGGAGATACAGCATATTTTGTGAACATGAACTCTCACGATACTTCGGGATCTATACCTTCACGATTAAAATATTTGGCGGTATCTGGTTTATTTTGACGGTATTATGTAATAAACATTGTAGGGTTCTACACATCAATTTCTTCCGATTTAAAAGAGCAGATTTCGTGACCCGGCATCTTTGAAGTTCAGTTTCAACTTAGGGGGCTATACCAGTGTAACAAATGGGTGCGACTTTTAGGATTTTTTTTGAAAGAAATTACTCCATAGAATATTTTGATGTTTTTTTTTTTGGATATAATAATTTATATTTTCAGCAATATTTTAAGAATTTTTTTAAAAATTACATTGAAAAATAACGGAGTTATGTGTGCTGTTTTAGGAGGTTCAAA
This sequence comes from Melanostoma mellinum, assembly GCA_914767635.1. Lineage (NCBI taxonomy): Eukaryota > Metazoa > Arthropoda > Insecta > Diptera > Syrphidae > Melanostoma > Melanostoma mellinum. The sequence goes on along the minus strand of OU612058.1, from coordinate 157,820,357 downwards.
AAAAGTGCCCCAACTGCTGACATGATTCCGGCAAACAAGTTACTGAAACAAAAAATTCAAAAAAGTTATTAAAGTCAAGAATATCTCCTATTCAATGACCAGCGATTTTTAAAAAAATATCAAAAACTAACAAAATGGCGCACTGTGGGGCCAAGGCGAAAGATAGTCAATTTTCCAAATTGCTGACCACGACTTGCTGATTCACATTTCCTATAGATGATTAGTCAGATAATTTAAATACGTTAAAGATTTGACCCAAAACTTTAGTTTTCACACCTAAATGAACGCCCGCAGTCAAATTATTTAAAATCGTATGTCAATTTGTCATACAGCGTAATATGCCAACAGCATAACATAAGACTCAATCCGCAGTTACGGAAAGTGGCAGACTATGAAAGAAAAGTTACGAGCAGCTGTTGGTATTTGCTTAAAGTTTTTCCATCGAATCTCCCATTAAAACGAAATTTAGCTGCAAATACACGCAAATCTGTACACTTTAATGGTAAATCTTGGAAAAAAATTATTTTCAGTTTTCTTAGAAGAAATGTTTGGGTTTCATTTGTGTTTTCAAGTATGTGCACTAATAAATAAGTTATTGGCATAATTTGCTTAGTAGTTAAATCTCACATCAGTCAAGATTGAGATCAAAGTCTGAATAAAGTAAAAAATTAGGGACCTTATAATACTTTTGAATGACTTAGAATTAATTATCATAAATTTTTATGAACAAAAAGTACCTGCTGTTGCTCCTTGTTCATCAAATCCTTTGCTTTATTTGAGTTTTGGGCGTTATTTGATGCAAGGTTTCATTGAATCCTTAAGACAGAAAGTGTTGTGAGTTTGATGTTCTTAGGAATCTTTGACGACACGTTTGTAGTATTAAACTCTTCATCTTCGAATCAAATAAGGTTTCTTATTTAATTAATTAATTTAATTAATTTGAGCAAAATCGGAGGTATAGCAACATTTCGGATTGACCGTTTTCATATGGAATGGCTCAGGGGGGATAAAAAAAATATGGACCAAAAAATCGACCGGCAAGATTCACTTTATTATTCTTTGGCCTTTTCTTCACTTAAATCCGTTGGCGGAATTCGGTACTCGGATTTTGCATACTCAACTACCTCTAGCGCCCGGTCTATTATTAAAAATCCGTTATTTTGAATATTTTATTTTGATTTTAACTCGCTCGCAAAAGGCTCACGTCTTGGTCTTAAATGAAAGAGCATAAGTTCCGGGAATTATGACAAAAAAAACTACGGTCAATTAGAAATGCCGGAAACAAAATTCGAGGCTTCTGAAGTTGGGAACGTTAAAGTAATTTTCGTTGAAAGATTTCATCTGATGGTTAACAGCATATCATGGAATCTGAGAGTGGCATTAATGTCAACATTCTTGTTTCTGGGTAAGCGCCAAGCGGTGAAGGGAATTTCTTTTATTGATAGCTGAAGGTTCTTTTTGGCAGTAAGCGAACATTTTTGTGGCTAACTACATTAAAAAAAAGTGCCGTCTTTAACGTTTGTGGGTGTGGAAGTGGGTGAAAATTTATCGTTACAACTGCTTTCCATACTAACTATCATTCCTGAAAATTTTATTCAAATCAGTTTAGTGGTTCGGTTGTTATGGACTTTTTTCCACTCGCCCATACAAAAAGCCCTCCTGGGTGGAGTAGTATAAAAAAACCAGTCAGAAAGGAATTATCGTTTTTTAAAAGCAAAATTGACAATTTTCAACCAATCAAAAAGAACGAAAGTCATTAAATAGTAAATATATTCAAAAAAAACTAACTTTAATTTTGAAATCGATTGATCCATGTCCCTTTGAGTTATGTCAGCAATTTCGAAAAATATCGTTTCGAGAAAAATGCGTTTATACTATCGGGGGTTTAATCTGCGAGTGGTGGCTCTTTAGAACGGCGGGCGCTATTATTCAAATCAATTCAAGATACAAACTTGCGGCTTTCACAGAATATTTTTGAAGGTGTATGCTGTCAAACAGGCCAACAAAACAAATTCGATTTTTTGAAAGTGTCACACTGGTAAACCCCCTCAAATTTTGCTTTTCTCGAAATTACTTTTTTTAAGATATCTCAGGTTCTACCCAGCCGATTGGAGCAGATATTTGCGTGATATACATTCATATCTATAGCACCTGCTTTGAATTTTGGAAAATTTTAATGTAAAGTGTTTTTTAAATTCAAAAATGAAAAAAAAGGAGAATAGAATATTTTTACGACGACGCCAGTTTGTGAATTTTCTTCTTTTTTTCTGCAAATGTCAGTTGAATAGCGACATCTTTACGAATTAAGAATTTCTTTAGCTTGTTTGTTTTGGATATGTACAAATGTTGAAGTCATTTCAAACATAAAGCAATATATTTTTTTTGAGCCCGGCCTGAAATTCGACGGCTTTTTAACTTTTTTTTATTTTTTTTTAATTAAATTTTTCATATAAGAAATTGATAGAAAAAAATATTTTTCTTTTTGTTACCCTAATATGAGGAATATAATGAACACCCCTTATGAAAAATTATGGGAGAGTTTAAATTGTGTGTCCTGGTACTAACAGCCAAATAGCGACATGTTAAAGTTACTTGAGGCTGGAAATAATGAGTAGATTTCAATAATTCTTTCTGCATTAGAAAGTCTCATTTTTTGATAACTTACAACTACTTATACAAATGAAGTGTTCTGGCATACAGGATGAATCTGCAGCTATTTTCGTGATATAACGCCAAAGAAGGATTACCTCTTATACGTGCGTACTTACACAGTTAAAAGTTTGATTGAGTTATGGGTAGATTATATTATTATTATCGAAGTAATCGAGACGTGATAGCGTGTGTCCCTTTATACTCCTTTTCATTCGGATAAAGCTGAACTGAACAATCTTCTTTCGACTATCAAAAATCTTTAGTAAAAGCAATTCTTTTGCATATCGTTAACCTTAAGCATTTGTTGAGTCTTTCGAGCCAAACAACGCAACACAAAACAAAAACTTATATAATATGGCTATTGGCTATAGTTATAGCATTTTTAAGGTTGTTAAGTCTTCCATTAATTTCCTTTGCTAGGTATTATAAATTTTACATCGATGTCATTATTTTGTAAATACCTTTTTATCAGTATCAGTCACCACTATAAAGATCACACATACACTACACATACACCATTACGATTCATAACCAGTGAACTACTCAACTGCACCATGAACCTTCGCAGCGATCGATAATTTCATGCCATAAAAACAGCTTCCTCGATTACCCGTTCGGAATCGGCAGAAATCTGAAGGTTCCCTCCATTCCCACACAAAGAAGGGTTGAAAGAAATGCGTTGGGGCTCACCGCACTGTTGCGCCACCTATTGTTGATGTAAGTTCATTGGCCATCACTCGTAAAACGATTTCAATTGAAATTGAACCACTTCCTTACTTTCATTGTAAATGGGAAAGTAACTCTGTCTGTCCGTTTTTCTTTGATACCATCTCTCCCCCAAACTATTGAACCGATTTAAATTTACTTCGTAGGTTATTTTTTATGAATAAAATAAGTAAACAAATTTGATTTGCTTTCTTTATTAGGTTAAACTATGCCAACAGTTCCCACGAGCTAAGTTCAGGGGAGCCACAGGAATGTTCATGTTCAATTGGATGAATGGAGGAGTAATACAATTTGAAATATAAATTAAGGAAGATACCTATTACAAATAAACCAGCTTCGAAAGTCGATTGCAGAGGTGAAATGGCTACAAATAGGATACCGTTGATTAGTGAGATTTAAAAAACATTCAACATACAATGCAAATTAACACACTAACTTACTTTCAATTGGCCTTTAGCACAAAGCTATGAGGTTAAATGAATAAAGCTTCAAAGAGCCACTACCGATCGTATAGTTGTTTTATTTAAGCTTCTTATTAATGACAGTGGCCAGCACAAAAAGAACCAATTCATCACCGCTAACTTCCAATTAACTTAAAACCTTCAACTTGAGATGAAAGTGATTTATAACTTAGCATTGATCTCCTTTAGGGCATCGAGAAGACATGCCGACTCAGTTTATGCACAAAATGCGTTCGTCAAATAAATCATTCACCACACTTCCCACATCTCCCAGAGTATTTATCTCGTAAAACAATTTGATGTTAAAAAATTAATATAATCCTCGCTCCGAGCCAGAAACAAAACGCCAGTTGGTCTGCTAAAGTCAGTAGGCATGTTGTCTGGCCGAGCATAAATGGTTTCTGTACCTACAGACAATCGGTCTAACAAAGCCCAAAAGAACAAGGCACGCGTAACACATTCCGTTACAAGGATTACATTTGACGATATCAAGCAGCAGGTAGGAGGAGGCTAAGATTCGATTTCAATAGAAAATATGATGGAAAGAAGAATAGTGCGAGCAAAAGAAACACCGCGCCGACACAATATACACACCATCAGCCAGTGCCACCAATATAGGCCTAAGTCTGATGAGATGGGAATCCGTGTTGCGTTGCATTCTTTTTTTTTGATGTGGAACATCAAAGGCGGTCTCCGCCACACACACCGCGTTCAAATGATGGACGAGTGAATTGATATTGTGTTAGGTGCTACGCGCCCGCAACAACATTGATTGACCTGACCCTTAGCTAAGCGCCCAAGCGAAATAATCAAAAGAAAAGAAAACCTTTTCTCTTTCGACTTTGGTATTGTTTCGAATCTCTTGAGGTTATTTTGATCGAATTATGGATAAATTGGTCTAAAGCCGCCGCAACCACCAACGCCACAGCCACAAGAAAAGACGTCAAAAGGCATTCCGTATGTTCTTTTTGATTAGGAGCGAGAGGTGATAGGGATTGATCATTAGCCCGCCTTTTTAAAGTGGATGCAATTTCTCAATCTTGCGAGCGACTTTTGGTAATTTGGTAATTTTCGTATTGTTGTCAAAATCAATAGGTATAGAGATTGTGGAATGGTGAATTCCAACAAACTCGTCGGAGTGTAAGAGAAGGCGGCAAATAGGAGCTATATAGTGTCGTCCAGACTTACACAAAATTCCATGAATTTGTATGTGAAATAATTGTATTGATTTTTTGCTTTTTTCTCAAAATATTTCACTGTTGATGGAAAATAATAACAACCATGAGAACAGTCATTCGAAATAAGGAAATTATTTTTCTATACCCAAACTGGCAGTCCGCGAGGAATGAGCGAGTCTTCTGAGGATAATTGAACACTTTCTGATTTAACCATTCGGAACCCGCACAAAATTGTAGGCCCTAGAAATATGTTGGTCCTCGAGGTTTCTATAGCTTTTAAGTGCCACCCCGTTTGTTAATTTATTTGTTTTTAAGTCAGAAGTTATGCTGTTTTCAGTAATTGGAAGGACTTTCGTGTATTTTGGGGATTAGTTGATGTATTTTCGGAACAAAGATTCTGGTTTAGATGGCATCCCAAAGAGTCTTATAAAACAAATATTTATGTAACTAAAGCCGATGATGAACAGTGAAACGATGCCAAATAGCTTCCACCAGTCATGCATCTTTGATACGGTTCGTAAAAAAAGTGATCCTCATCTTCCCGAAAACTATACAAAGGTATTTTTATTCTCAGCTCTTAAACCGAAGCTATTTACTCAGGTTCCATATTTGAGATTTGTTTTTGGGTTAAAACAGCAAAATGACAACTTTTAGGCCGTGTTTCGAGCTAACCTCCTCGCAGTAGATCAAATTTCTACCTTAAACCTTATTTAGCCTGTTTTGGGAAAAATAACTTCCATTATCTCCAAGGTTGCTTTGTTGATTTCAAGGCTGCCTTTGATAAATTTATACTGAAAACTATTTCTTTTCAAGTTATCGAGTATTGACACAATTTCTAAGAATTTATGAGCAGCTTCTTTCGAATACAACTGTTGTGGTGTCTAATGGTATGATCTCTTCAACAAAATTCAAGACAGAAATGGACGACCCACAATGTGGTATTCGGAGTCCTTTTAGTTTTTAGTTCTTTATCAACGACATTGAAGGCAGTGTAGCAAGGGATGTCTATTATGGTGATTGGTGATCTACTCTTTTAGAACCTGAAATCATAATGCTCGAAATGGCCGTTCTTGGAGCTTTTATGGAGCAACCCTAGAAGTTGTGGAAAAATTTCAATGCTTGTGTTTTATAATAACGAATAATCATCTTCGCAGCACATATCATCCATTGTAGGAGCAGCTTGTTAACTGTACTTGGTCGCAGGTTCTGTCAGAACCGAAAGTGTAGCTTCGACGCCGACGCCGACGGTCAAATTCAAAGTGATTGATGCAACAATTGAAAACTCACTTTGTTATGCTAATGAAGTGTATGGTCACACAATATACGAAGATATTGAAGTTATCCAACGATATATCACTAAACATATCGTAAAACTCCCTTCAAACACGCCGAATTACGCGGTGTATGTTGAATTTGGATTACATCCAAAAAAAATCCTAATGCAAATGCAGACTTTATTCTTAAAATTTAAAATAAGTCTAATAGGTCCTCCTCATAACTGCAATTCACCGTAATTACACGCTGTTTAAAGATTGCTAAAAACTAGCGGCTGAATATAACTGCAAACTAAATTTATCCCGAACAGCATTGGCTTTTTAAAAGATAGTTTTTTCGATTCAGTTTTAGTAATAGATGATAAAATGTTTCAAAGTTCTCTTAATCGTACGTAAAAGTATCAATGTCTAGAATGATGTGCAGAAAACTGAATCTGTGTTTATGAGACTCTAATTATTTTCGTAATTCGTTCACTGTCAATGAAATGAGTTTTATAATTAAGGCCCGTACGGAGATGCATGAGGTAGCTTATAGAGGTGACATTAATCATAAATGTACACTGGGTAACCCTAACCTAATCGGAAACGTTTATCATTTCAATTCATTTCAATTCAAATTTTCTTGATTAATAACCGGAGTTGCGTGATTCGAGTCTGAACAGAAACAAAAATATTTTTTCACTGGTAACGCCTTTCGTGAGGAGTTGGAAAATCCTCTTTTAGTAAATTCAAAATCCATGAAAATCGCTATTTGGATTAGCCTTTCGGAATCGGTACAAAATTGTAGGTCCCGTCCATTCCCTCACAAGGCATTATTGTGAGAAATGTTCTACACTTCGGGGCTCCCCGCTTTGTAGTGCCACCTCAATTATTTTTTATTTAAATGGAGAGAGCGGATATAAAGGTATACCCAGTTTGTCTCAGAAGCTATATCGCTTATAGAAATATGTGTGCCAATGTGTAGACTCAATCTGTTCTGGTTTTTTTTTTAGCTAAACCAAAAGCCCACTTTTCAACTTGACTTTTTCACATATTTAAATAACTCCCTCATATCAATTATTATCAAATATAATGTGTTTTTAAGCTTTCATTAAATTATATAGCTTTTTTGCTTTTTTTAAGTTGTTTTCTTAATACTTTTTGTATTGTTTATCAATTTACAGGTAAAGTCTTTCTTTAGTGTTAGAATTACTTTTGTACATGTAAACTTCTTCAATTCTTAATTTTGTGTTGCTTTTGAAATTTGAATGTAATTATTCTCTAGTAAAGTAATTATTTCAGAAAAAATTCTAAGTATTCTATGATATGTGAAAAATAAAGAAAGTAAAAAAAAATAATATTTTCAAAAACATCAGTATACGAGAGCGATGAAGACTTATTTTTTTAAGAAAAACATAAACGAAAAATAAATATCTTTTAATGGTGAAAAGTAATGTCATAATAATAGCTTTATCCATACTTTTCAGTAATTAAGGCCATGTGAGACAAAAATACTCCCAACAGCTTCAATTCAGATTTTGACTGTGGTTCCTTTAAATTGAGGTTGTGTCAGCATAGAACCAAATTAGTTTGCAATATCTTGTGCGTATCTACTCGGAACATAGTTTGCGTGTTTCCCTAGTATTGATTTAAAGGCGAAAACCACAACAGGAAAGTGTGCTTTGATTTTGCTTAATCAAACGACACATCTGTTTCATTTTACTCCAGAAGGTGAATCAACCTATAGTTGCGTTCACCGCAAGCGTTTTCATTTATTGGAATATTGTGGCATTTTCCATAAGTAAACGTTTTGGTGCAAATAAGAACGTTTTTCAGTTCGTGTGGGATAAGTCATAGGTCTTACGTTTGACTTGCGGCTTTGGTTTGTTTGGTTTGGTGAAGTTATGGAATCATTAAGATGAAATTAGAGAAGGAAATGGATTATGTGACTAGGGAGACTGGATCCTAGCTATTGGGAGCGAAATTTATTATGTCGTTATTCTCAAAAGGAGTAAAAAACTCGTTTTTGCACATCGAGCTCTTTGCTTTTCTTATTCTCCTTTTTCTGGCGTTAAGGGCATCGTAATGTCGATAGGATCACAGCTCTCCCTCGTAGTTACTTCACACCATTGATGCGTTCGTGGGGTATGACAACCCCTTTGAGTTTTCTTTTCTTGTTTGACATTAGGTTAAAGTTATTAAGAAATGGTGTACAGGACGAAGTGAAACTCAGCTTAGTGTTTATTTAACTGTCTTGATTACCATAGGTTTTCTTACGGGACAGTGTCTAATAGGAAGACACGCTAAAAGACTTGGTATGTTTTCCAATAATTTTTGCAGAAGCTGCATGGACGAAGAAGAGGAAGAAACCGTTCAACACCTTCTTTGCTCATGCCCTGCTCTACTTCATAGGAGGAAAACTCATCTCGGTGAATTCTTCTTCGATGATACTAGCGACTTAGCTGACATAGACCCTAAAAGTCTTTCAAAATACATTAAAAGCGCCGCGTGGTTCGACTATAGCAGGTGATTAACCGGCTAGTCCCGTAATTAAAAATAAATGGGTGATCAACTCGTTAATCTTACATCGGGTTTCTGAGATCAGTAGGTGATCAACTTGCTTACCTCTGTGGTATCACAAAAGGTCCCTGCGACCTTAGTGTGTCAGGCAATGTACTTAGGCATTACTCACTTCCACTTAACCTAACCTAACCTAGCTTTTTTCTTAATTGCCAAAAAGTAATTCATATTTTATTCAACCTCTCATTCCCCTACAACTAGAGCCAAGCAAACTTTACATAGGTATTTGGCTTTAGTTTCCTTTAACACCAAAAATTTGCAGTGGTCTCCTAGCCTTACAAAAACTTTTGCTTAACACCTAAGTTTTTTTAAAGTATTCAGTGAAACGAAAAAAAATTATGATTAATAAAGTGTTGAAAGAGTTTGAATATATCAGAACTATTTACATTGTGCTGTTTCGATATTTCTTCCTCCTTTTCCCCTACTATACAAAATTCTTTCCAAATGTGTGTAGGTATAATGGTGAGGCTGATACGATCATAAAAAAATAATAATACGAAATATCTAGATTAGATTACAGACTTTCGTTTCATTGTATAAGAATTACATTTTGCTTTTAATACTTACTTTTTTAAAGTTTTCAAAATAGCGATTTCTTATTGCATTTTTAATAGTTAAATACGTTTGCTTTTGCAAAAATATGGTACTAAAATTTTATAAAGATCCGAGCAGTCTAACAGTACTTTTCAGTGACGTTAACGTAGCTACCATAGTCCCTAATATGAAGATTTCTCGTTAAAGAAAATTATAAAAACGTTTTTCTCTGTATGATGTTCTTGGACGGCTGTCCACCGATCCTTGCCAAAATTTTACGAATTTTGAAACTTTGAATCGGACTCTCTTTTCTGGTAAAGAAAAGAGATGATAAAACTTGCTTTTTGGAGTTTTAGAAAATTGGCGATTAAAAAAAAACAAAAAACGTATGATATACGCCAGTGGCGTGGCGTGGATATTTTCAAATGGTAAGTCGAGAAAAATGAATCACCTACACAAATTAATAATGAATAAACAGAAGATACCTTAAATTCCAAACGTGGATTAATCGAAGCCAATTTTTCTATACTTTAAGTCATTTAGGTTAAAATTCACAATGAGCTTAAAGCATAAAAAAATGCACGTTACTTAAAATTCACTTTAAACTTGCAAATAATCCAAAAAAATGATCAGTAAAACAAAACCGAATTCGTCGTACATTACTCGAAGGCGAAAACTGTATTATTTTTTCCAAGCAAACATTGCAGTAAGACGAAAATTATCGTCTTACTTTTTTCAATAAGAGAACGTGTATTGAAAAAGGAAGCACCGCGGTGCACCGGGGTGGAAATATATCGTAGAAAAGACAGGGACAAACACAAAATATGTTCTGCGCGGCGATTTTCAATGCCTTGTGTGTTGTGTATGCTTTGTGTATTGTGTGTGTATCTCGCAAATTTAAAAGTGCTTGAAGAACATTGTGTGTATGGGCAAGGATAGGCTGTTGACTGCTTAGTTGTAGACTTATGTTGCTGTTTTTTTCTATGAACAAGGGATACATTTTAAAAGGTAAGACGATGGGAATCGTGTTATATGGACGCCACGCCACTGATATACGCTATAACTTTAGCTATAAAAAACTTGTTGTATGATTTTGGTAAGACTCAGATCATCCATTCCAGATATTTCATCAACAGCGCACACTAACACTTTCTTGAATCAGTTTTCTTCTTCTTCAACCTAAATAAAACTTTTTAAAAACAACCTTTTTAGAAAATTAGAAATTTTTCTACGTTAAAAATTTCCCAAAACATGGCCACCTAATCATAGAAATTTGCTTTTCATTTTTTGTCTGATTGAGCTCATTATTTTGGAAGAAACAATCTTTTTCACATTACAAAATGGGAATTTGAATTAAATGGTTAGTAAAATTAATAACATTCGAAGCAAAACTATGATATTATACAAAGTTTTTTTTTTTTTTTTTTAAATTGTAAAAATACATTCGTTAAATAGCGCAGACTTCTTCGTGAAGTGAACATGGCAGCATCATCTGCTTTTCAACATTTAGAGACTACCATTAGGATGAAAATTCATCCCTTAATAACCGGCATTATATTTAATTTCATATTCCTACAGGAATGGGAAATAGAAAATTACTGGACCGATTTAAAAAAATCGATCTCCTTAAAATAGGTTTTGGCTTTTCAATCTTTTAAAAATGTACGTATCTATATACGACGTATATTATACGTACGTGTGTATAGTAAGCATATTATTTATAGTAATTGATGAGTATAAATAAGTAAACATAGCACTTCGATGTGGGTTCTCAACTTACTTTTGTAACGCAGTGTAAATATAAAAAATACTTTAACTTTGCAAGAAAAAAAGAAGAAAACTCCAGGTAAAATCTCTTTGGAAGGATGTTTTGTGATCAAACGATTTTCCCAATGTGAAGGCTTTTAAATATAAATATAAGTGACCAGTTTCCATTGCGGAGAACTGACATTCTTTTGAGATTAAGAGCGGAAGACAACTAACTGTCAGCGCTAAAATAGCCTGTCTTAAAAAGTAACCCCTTGATGAAGCGTATTTTTCTTCAGTGAAATTAATAGAAACTTAAGACAATGTGTTATAAAAAAATGTAAAATACAAAAACTCATATCGCCTGAAGAAATGAGGAGAACTCATGAGACGTTGGGAAAATAAAATGCAATAAATTTGTTTTTATTTCATTAGCAAAATACTAAGACCAAAATAGTCGATTTAAAAACAATCTTTTGAAACAATAGAAAACTGGTTAAATAACACAATGTATTTAAATTAGAAACATTCACCCTCGGTAAACTGAAAAAGTAACCATTAAATTTTAGTAAGCTGCAAAGATTTTCTTGGGTTTCATTTGAAATAATAATGTTACTACCATTTTGTGACCGATAATATTACTTTTTAGTAGACTAACTAAAGTTGATTTTAAAAAGCTAAATCGTAAATTGCTTTATGAGAATTGGGAGGAAGTTTATGCTGAAGAAAATACATCTCGAGCATGTGATTTATTTTTAGAATGTTTAAAAAACCTTATAACCAATTCCACATACTCTTTCAGACAAAACAGATCCAATATAAGATGAAAACCTTCTTCTAACTAAAATCAAGCTTAAACATAAAATTCGCAAGAAATGCCTTAAGCATCCATTAAACGCAAACTTAAAAATTCGTTATAAAAAAATATGTCGCAAAATAAACAAAGATATACCTACTAGAGGTCTGCATGAATACATTCATTTACCTTTTCGAATCAAGCACAGTAGTTCAGTGTATTCTGTTCGTAGAATGCTTAGAAATTAGTGTACACTAAAAATGAATACACTATTCTTGAAAAGCAAATACTGCACACCATTCGATCTCTTCGTAATAGAACAAATACACTGTTCGGTTTCTCTCCTAGGCTTGAATGCTTGATTTAAACAGAACAGAACAAGCCTAACAGTTATCAACACACCGAATACAACAATTGAAAAAATACAAATAGAACATTTACAAGCACACTGAGTGCACCGAGTGGCTTGAACTGATGCAAATGAATTATGTGACTTTGTTTGTTTCTAGCTTTAACCTGAAAGTTTTTAATTTCTCATTGCCGATCCCGTGGGCATATGCGGATGAATTAGAGTTTTTTACTCGTGGATGGTGTAGCATTCTAACGGTGAAAGAATTTTTCCCATTTCGTTTCCGTTCCCGTGGGAATATAGGGATAACATATACAGCCTATGTTCTTCCTCAGGTTCTAGACTATCTCTGTACAAAATTTAATTAAAATCGGTTCAGTGGTTTGGGCGGTAGATGGATACAAAACAAAAAGCGAACAGACAGAGTTACATTTGCTTTTATAACATTAGTAAGAATTTTGAATAGCAAAACCGATAATAGTTAGTTTACAAATTTTTCTTACATATGTACATATTTCTTGAAAGTGAAATATGTTCAAAGAAAATGTACTAAGACTCTTTTTGTAATTGTTGATTGTTCACTCTTTCATTTCTTAGTAATTGAAAATTCTCAGTTCGCTTGGTGTGTAATGTGTATCTGTATAGTGCATTATTTGGTGTATTCGATGTGTTCGATATAAACTCGGTGTATTTGATGCATTTCAGAAAAAAACCAAATGGTGTATTCATTTGGAATGAATACACGATTCTATTGTTTTGGTTTGGGGTAATGAGTCATTTGTTTTGTTTTGAAATAACCAAAACCAGCGAGTAGTGTATTTGAAAAAATATAGAATGGCTTGAAATCGGTTTCAAGCCACTCGTTGCAGATGTCTAATACCTACGTTATAGTCGCGACGTCTACTATCGTAATAAATTTATACATGCGAAAGGTAACTCAAAACAATAGTGGAAGGTCGTAAACGATGTAATGAATAATACGGGTAAAAATCTGTCTGGCTTAATGATGATATAAAATGATAGCAAAGATGTTTCTGTTCCCAAATATATTGCTAATATCTTCAATAACTATTTTGCTGCAGTAGGTCAAAATTCATTTCAAAATGATCTACCTTCTCTCTGTAGTTGCTGCTCAAGTCTTAGCACTTTGAACGAGGGCTATAATAGAAATAGTTTCTTTTTTGAAAATATTTCTGCCGTAGAAATTTTGATGACCATTAAAGCTTTGAAAAACTCAAATTCTTGTGGAAGTGATGGCATTTCAAACGATGTACTGAAACAAACAAGGTTCAATAATAGTAGACATTCTGGCACACATTTTTAATTTGAGTGTTTTCTCTGGATGTTTTCCAGATAGTTTAAAATGTGCTTATGTAGTTCCAATATTTAAAAAGGAATAAAAAACAGACATTAAGAAACTATTGACCGATTTCCTTACCGTCTTCCCTTTCAAAAGCTTTTGAAAAAGTCATAAAAACAAGGATCCTGCGCTTTTTGACTAGTCAAAATTTCTTTAGCCCTCTTCAATTTGGCTTCAAGACGAGTATATCCACAGAAGATACACTTTTGGACTTCTGATGTTGTTTTATACAAAAAGGTGGATAGCAAAAAATGTTGTGGTGTACTCTTCGTTGATATTACCAAAGCGGTTGATATGGTTAACCACAGTATACTTCTGAACAAGTTAAACGAGTTCCTTAGTTTTGTTCACCGCTGCGCTGGGTTGAATCTTATTTGAGCAAACGTAGTCAAAAAAAAGTTAAAGTTAGCAATGTCCTAAGTGAATCTCAGAATATCAATGCACATTAAATCTCTTTACAAACAACCTTTTGTGGGATCAGTAGAAGCGTTTGCTGGCGACCTTGCCATTAGATATGATGCAGATATTCCTCTTAATATAGTTGCAGACATTAATCGTGATTTACATTTATTAAGGTTGTGGTTTGCGAATCATAATCATAACAAAACAAAACTTATGTTTTTCAGTCATGAGTCTAAGGAACCGCTTCATGTTAGTGTTATATTTCATGACCCTAGTTGTGTAAAATACAAATTGAATAACAACAATTGCTTAAGGTTAGATTCTATGTAGAGATTCGCACGCCGTTTGCAATGGAAATTGCTTTTATATAGAAACTGTAAAGCATTTTAAGTATCTAGATGTGACAATAGATCAACATTTTAAATGGAACGTACACTTCAATAAATTGAAGCAGTACCTACTACTTATCAAGTATTAGATGTTTCTATCGTTTAAGGAAATTTTGTTCAAACACTACCCTAACTACAGTGTATTATGGATTGTTCCATTCAAGGCTACAATATGGAATTGGCTGTTGGGGGTTCTGCTTCAAAAGTGTGCAATAAGAAAAATTTGCAACTCATCGCGTTTGGCTCACTCCATGGATTTATTTCGACAAGCAAACATTTTACCCGTTCGCCACATATTTTACTATAAGGTTCTAAATATATTTTTTATAAGAGGTGGATATAGGCAAAGTCCTACTAGGGATCTTTATAACTTAAGAAGCAACACAATATTGATGATATCGAAAATATGCTGCAGTACGTTGTTTGATATAATGTTTTCTAGTTTTGATGAAATATTGTTCTTGTTTTGCTAAATTTTGTTTCACCATAAATTTCTATTTACAGCTTTGTTGAATCAATGTTTCTTCGAAGACGATAAAATTTTAAGTTTGATTGTTAAAGGGAATACGAATAAATACAAATACAAATAGTAAAGCAAGTAAATTAAATTTTGGACTGGATGTGAGAATTTAAAGGATTATTCTTGAATGGTAAACTCTGAACATCAAGTATCATTGATTTCTGTATATACTCGTTGCTTTTTTTTAGAATCCGTAAAATGCTATAAACGAAGCTCGCTTAAGCTTTTGCTTAACACTTGAACACTTATGAACTTCGTTTACTTATTTACGATGTGAAAACGTATCAAAAACTGCATACTAATACTATTTCTCAACTTAACTATGTATATGCGTAGCCATTAGTTTATTGGGAGGTCTCTTCAATACTTTGCATAGATTTTCTAAATTGTCGCTTTCCTTTTTCTTAGAACCGATTGCATTCGAGTCAAATTTTTTTTCCATTTTTTTGTTAATTTAGAGATTTAGACCTTGAACTGGGTTTCGTTCCAGTTCCAGGCATTTGTAAATGCTTTTTGATATTACTTTCAAAACCAAAACGTTCACTACCAAAGAACATATCAGTGAGAAGTCTATTTAAACATAGTTTATTGGCTCTTATTTAGTTGAATATAAAAACGCACCCTTTCTTCACTTCCCATTATATTTGGATTTCAATGCATTGCCATTGCAGCCAAAATTATTTTAATTTCAACAAGGTTATCTAATATCAACCACAATCTGAGTTGAACAAACGAATAAATGCAGCGTAATGTGCTTTTTTCATACCGAAACCACTCAATAATACCGAAGTCAAATGCCTCATTCAATTCAGTGAAGATACCCTTTCATTGGCTTAGGGTGCATCGAATTCTGTTATGAGTATGTTAATAATCATGATAATTGTATCTTTTAGCGTTAATTTCTACGCTCTCCGAACAGAAAGATTATTCTAAAGATAGCCTCCATAATTCAATTTTTAATCATCATCGTTCCTCTATACCTAACTAGCTCCCTTGTATTATTTTTCCTATATGAGGGTGAAAAAGTACATCCAAATAAGCTTGACAATTTTGAATATCCATGTAGGAAACTGATCCTTTTATCTAATGACATCTCTGATTTACTTTCCTATTCCTACTCAAACTCATAATCTTGTCGAGCAATGCAGTGTTTGGAATTTGTTAACAAAAAAAAATAAAAAATCCAATTGACAAAAGATTCAAAGGAGGCGGGGCTTAAAACGCAGCCATTCTTATTGCAAGAGATCAACTGAAAAACAAAAACACATCTCACTCTCACCCTCGTGGTCCATTCCATCCACACACACGTCGTCTTTTATTCGGAGAGGTCTTTGAGGTAGTTGAAAGGAGATGCAGTTCTCCATCTCCTCGTATGAGAGTTGTGCTAGAGAGAAACAGATTAACATATTGATGGAGTGTAGTATACTTCATCTCTCTTTCGCCCACATTCATACCTGAATTGTATCTTCTGACCAACCGATCGAAGAACTGGGTCTTAAAACAGGAAATTTAACTTCGAGATGCTGCATTAGGTGACCGTTTCGAAATCAGTTATCATCTGACAAGCGACCAAGTAAGGTGTCTGATGAACAAAGCGCACAAAATTAAATAACGAGATAAGAAAATTGTTTTGAACTAACTCACGTTAGATTAGAGCGGAAAATATTTACATATGTTGATATTATTTTCGATTGTCAAGAGCAAAAGAAAAATTGAATATTTCAAAGTGAATAAGGAGTTTAGTGATTTGTAGAACAAGAAAACATTGAAAAAGTGAAGATTTTGGAAAGAAAATTCCAATTGTGACAATTTTGTGTGAAATTTGATGGCAGTATCTGCACTAAACATGAGTCCCTACTTTGCTGGATACCCTTTTCAAGGTAATTATACATTCAAATATCGTGAAAGTTCTTAGAAGTTTTGAAGTGTGATAGATATTTCCAAGAAAAGTCTTCATTGAGTGGCCAGTATTGCGTGGTTGTCAGTTAAGAGAATGTCCTCAGTTCAAATGCCTTAAATTCGATAAAACGCTCGCATTAAAAAACAACATCAAAGAATCGAGAAGCTTCTACTGCTGTATACTTGAAAGTGTTTGACTTGCTTTCTTTAACAAACACTTACTTATTTCAAACCCGAGCAGTAGTGCAAAGCCGACGGCTTTCGATAGATCCCATCAGTTTCTCAATATGAAGTTTTAAACTCAACTCTTTTGTTTTATGAGTACATGTGCTTTTGGAAACTTGTCTCTAAATTAATTATGCAAGCGTTTGCTAGACTGTTGGCAATGTTTTCAAGTCTAAAAGAAAAACAAAAAACAAAAGTAAAACGTTTTCTCATAAACATCTGTGGGTTGTCGTTGCTCATTTTATAGTGATGAATTACTTAGTTCAGTATTAGGTTAGGAAAGCGTTGGTCTTTTTGATTTTTGTGCAGCACTACAGCATTTTTGATATTAAAAATATTTCTGAGCGCTTAGATGCAAAAGTGTAGTAGACTCTTGAAGAACACACGCAGATCCAGTTTGATTCAATTCAGCTCCTTTTGAGAACTAAGTCTGTCTTGTCGTGAACATTTTGTTAAAAAGGCAATTGCAATCCAACTTTCCAATGAGAATTTAAATGCTTAAAAGCTTAAAGTGATCTGAGTCACATAATTCTGTCATTCAACAAACGAAAGGATCCTTTTCTTATTTTCCGTTTGCATTTGTTTCATTTTTTTGAAATTCAGCAGGTACATTCTCCTTACTCAGGTAAAAGATATGTGAAATAATAGACCAAGACGAGCAATAGCCCTTCTTATGTCTAAGGATATATGAAACAGAAGTATAGATCATCTTCCTAAGCAAATATAGGCTTACTTAGCAAAAGCATCGAACTAATTCAACAGCCATAAAATTAACACCAAAGCAATTAATAAAATACTTAAAGATTTATTAACCTTTGAAAGATATGTTATAACGTGTATGGTCATTCCAACGCACACAACGTATAACATAAAATTTAATCTCATATCAACGATCGTATAAACGTCAAAAAGTCAGTCAGCGACACCCAGGCAATTTGCGTGCTGCACAACACTCCAACGACAAAATAACAACAAAGCTCAACACATCGATTTAATTTTTCTTCTTCGTATTCACAATTTTTGTTTCCCTTGTTTTCTGTCGTAGATGTTGTTGTTGTTGTTGTTGCTGCTTTGTATTCTCCGTTTTATTTAATATGATGTTTCAGATACCAACTTAGTTGTGTGTATCCTCTGATTTTATTGTTATATCAAAAATACATACATCATCTTACTGTGTCTTCTTCTTTTGCCATCCCAATCCGATCATAAGCATTCCCGATGCTGCCCATGAAGATCTTCGTATGGTTGGTATAGGAGCAGTAGTCTACTGGGCATTACCTTGGTATACTCGCGCGCACCAGAAAGTGATCTTCACAGACGGTTTGGCGCGTCGGCGCTCTTTGATCTTGCTTTAAGAGCGCACCCGTCCCCTTGGATTTTGTATTGTACAGGGAACCGCCGCGCTCACTCATCACCAAATCTCTCACGTCTTATAATTCTCAAGATGATTTTTCATTTCATATTCACACACCGAAAGGCAATATGAATATCATCATCATCATTCTATAGATACTTTCATATGGCTAATTAAGATTTTTTTTTCCTTCTTTCTTTCTTTTATTGTTATACATATTCCCTTCGATTCCACGATCGGCAGCTTATGCCCAGATGGTGAATGATCTCTTACATTTTATAGATCCGTTTTGTATGAGTGCCTGGTATGCCTATATGTGGATATGCCGATTGTGTAGATACAGGTGTTTGGTGAGGAATTGCGTATTCTGGGTGGCAAAGTACGCATCAAGATCACTTCCACGTGATTTAATTTTTGCAAATATTGAGCAATCTGCAACAATGTACAATCGTTTCGTTTCATTTCATTTCTGTTAACCGCACGATATGCGAACGAACAATTGAGTAATAATGCAAATTTTCTATTGAGGAGTGATCGTTTTGTTTATTAAGAAGGATCGCTATCCTCATGACCCATCTCAATTTTTGAACAATAGGCAACAATCAAAGAAATGAGATCAACTCGATTGTTTGGGCAAACTCGAAAATTGGATTGGCCTTTTTCTCTCAAATATAGCTAATTGAGTTTTGTAGTGTCTATACCTGGATATGGATATCTTTTTGGCAAGATCAGTGTTATGGAAAAAGGTTGGTTCATTTGGAAAGTTAATGCGATCACTTTAAGTCTTTTGACTTATCTGTAGGTCTATCTTTTATCACGAGAGATGAGATACAATACTCGTTTGTGTTTTCAGAAAGTCCATTAGTGTGATCGTTTTGTGATCGAGGGGTGATCTTCAATTGGATTTTTATTTCAAACGACATATTTGCAAGTAATGAGGGCGTCTTACAATGGAAGATCGGTATTCTTTTGTTGTGGTCTTCTCAATTGAGACCCGAAAGTGAAAATTCATTTTTCTTCTCAATTGAAGTACCGAAAGTGTATCTTCCACTTGATTTCTTTTCACATGACACAACAACACGAAGCCAAGCGGCATCTTCAGATATACTTATTTTTTGTAGACCACCCATTGATGGGCGTTTAATAACCTCATTTTCTTTATTAAAAAATGACAAACATTCTAATTTTGTATTCTCTTTTTGTGTCTTCTTCCAGGACAAGGACGCGTTAATCAACTTGGAGGAGTTTTTATCAATGGCCGTCCTCTGCCGAATCACATTCGTTTGAAGATCGTCGAGATGGCTGCCGCTGGGGTGAGACCATGTGTCATCAGTAGACAGTTGCGTGTATCTCATGGGTGTGTGTCGAAAATTTTGAATCGCTACCAAGAAACCGGATCGATTCGTCCCGGTGTAATCGGTGGATCGAAACCACGTGTCGCCACTCCAGACATTGAGTCTAAAATCGAGGAAATGAGACAAGAGAATCCTGGTATCTTCAGCTGGGAGATTCGGGGCAAGCTGATTGAGTTGGGTGTTTGTGATAAGAATTCAGCTCCATCGATTAGTTCCATCAGTCGATTGTTACGCGGTGGGAGCAAGGATGGCAGTGGGTCACATTCAATTGATGGAATTTTGGGACCAACTTCATCTGGGGAGGACAGTGAAATCGAGTCTGAGCCCGGAATTCAACTCAAACGGAAGCAGAGGCGATCAAGGACTACCTTTTCAAATGATCAGATTGAAGCTTTGGAGCGTGTGTTTAGCAGAACTCAATATCCAGACGTATACACCAGAGAGGAACTTGCCCAATCAACTGGCTTAACTGAAGCTCGAGTTCAGGTGTGGTTTTCAAACAGACGTGCACGGCTTCGTAAGCAACTTAATACACAGCAAATTTCTGCTTTCAACTCCAACCTATCCAGTTTGGCATCTAGTGGCTTTGCTCCAGCTCAATATCCATCACAGACAGCAACACATAGCATGACAAGCATGATGACACCTCCAGTTTATCCTTCTGCGGCTCAAGTCAGCCAATCTTGGCCAACACAACAAGCTTTTGCTCAAAACACCACCTATGCTCACTCCACTGGATCGGCGTCTGTTTCACCATCTGGAGGTAGTTCAGCTTCGCTAAGCCCAAGCCACCAAGTCCATCAATCAACAACTGCACCTGGTTTGTCTAATGTTCCAAGCTCTTTCAATGCATATGGAATGGGACTTGACACAGCTACCAGTGCCAGTTACAATACCTCTTCTGCCTATGGACTCCACTCATCTTCGACTGAGCAATGGCGATCTCACCAGACCAAGCTTCCGACATCAGATTGGGATAACTACAACTTCCCGGCTTCTTTCTTCCCCGGCAATCCACATATTCCCAGTTATGGAAATAGCGTCGCTGGTGAGGCTAAATCGAGCTATCCGTACATGGGAGGCTTCGAAATTGGACGTGTTCATTAAATTATTACAAATAGACGCAAATTACTGTACAAATTTTTACAAAGTTTTTATCAATTTTTAAGATTATTTTTAGCAGCTGAGATTATTGTAGTTTTGTATATTGCTATTTTATTAAAATAAGCTAAAAAAAATTGTGCCTAGTGCGAGGCAAAATTATATTATGAGACTGTTTTGTATATTAATGTTTTGAGAGTATAACATATAAGTTTGAAAATTAAAATATATTTTACAAATGAAACAATTGTCTTTTTCTTTCAATGGTCATCACTGCTGACTCAATAATTGCTGCAAATAGCGCATTCAGCATCGATGGTGTGCTAGAAAAACTTGTTTATTGTACGAAATCTTTGAATACAATATTTGTGTTAGTGAAAGAAAAATTCATGATGTGGGTCACACGCTAAGTCATTCGGATTTTGCGATTAAAAATATTCATTTTGGGATGTTTTTTGTAGAGAGAGGCCATTGTCTTCAAAAGAATGCAACAAATTCGGATTGAGAGCTGTGACTTCGATTCAATGACTATGTTTTATAGTCGCAAAACCTGCAGATGACTACTATAATAAATTTTGAAGGAGTCTTCTGAAACAAGGATTTTATGAATTTTACTGCTCATTTTCTATCTCAACTTAAGTATCTGTTCTGTTTGGTGCGTGTTAGTTGCTTGTGAAAAGTAAAAAAGGTTTTTAAAATTAAAGTGGAAACAAAACGATTCAATTTTTGATTGTAAACTTCAGCAAAAATGTATTTCAAAAAGTTAGCAAATCATAGAGCGATAGTCAGACAGCTGACATTTGTCTTAGAGAGTAGTTTATTCCGGTGTAAGGACTTTTCTTTCGTGAAATTGACATGCAGTTCAGTCAGATTTTTCATCGCGTTGGACTCGTTAATCAAAACTTTTGATCAAAGTTGGAAATAGGACTTAATTACTATAAGTTCGGCACACAAGTTCACAGCCTAGATAAAAAATTATTTTTATTTTATTTTTCCCTATGGAGTATCCGTTTCAAAGAGTTTCAAGCAGTCGTTGCCACTGCTGAATTTGTCTATATGTAAATAATAGCAAAGAAGAAAGGTAGTCTCTGACGCATTGTTCCTTGCTCAACAGCATCAGTAAAAATGTAATCAATAGATCGATTACATTTTTATCTGTGTAAACTGGTGGGTTCAACCGCGCCTTCATTAACATACATCCTGGACCAGAGCTCATAACACAATTTTTATTGTTATTATGGGAAAGTTGTACGCTTTGATAATAATTCTTTTGAATGGTGCTTAACACCATGGCGTTTGACTAGATTAGGATGACATCTTTATACGCACGTGACAATGTGGACAAGTTATTGCTATTGCAATATGTTACAAAGCCCTTTTACTAGTTCCAAAATGCGAAAATTTTGTTATTTTATCACCTGAATTTTGCTCGGAAAGTGTTAACAGAGATAAGTAGAAAAGCGCTTGATTATAGTAAAAGGCTGAATCAGTTATTTTAACCACAAAGAGAAAACAAATGCTAAGCTACAACATCAATACTCAAGCCTGTCATGTCGCATTCAGAATTTAGTAAATTCGGTTTACGCACTTATCAATACTTACTGCGGTAGTTTGGTTATTTCGGTGGTAGTGGTTGTGGTGAACTTAAAATATCTGACCACTTTGAAAACTATCGAATTGCATGTCACAGAAATCTAAATTGGGGCTCGTTTTTGTACTTTTCTCCTTCACGACACCGGACTACGAGCACTATATTGAAACAAAATTGCCAACAACATGTGTACGATTTTGTTGACTCATTTAAAGTCAACTTAGACAAATTCTGAAATGCCCAAAATAGGCTACATATTCAATAATGTAATGCAATAATGCTTTAACAACATCTCTATTGTTTTTTCTAATTCTCTGTTCAGATCACCTTTCTGTATTTATGTGTACTTTTTCGTCGCCTGTTTTGAGAATCATTGAAGTCTTTGACTTCAAATGCAAACTGGGCTACATTTAAGAATCAAATACGAAAAATTTTAAAAAGTATTCCTAACTTAGAATTCGACAAAATAAGCTGATCACAAATTGATCTAAATGTGTCCTTGTTTACTTCTGCCATTGACGACAGCGTTAAATTTTCTGTCTTCTTAAACATTGTAAGGCTTAATAGTACGAATTTTTCGCCACCTTATTTAGTCCAGCTCATACAAATAAGATGATAAGGATCAGAAACAACGTGTACTTGTCTGAACTGAAAATCCCTAAAATTTTATTAAAAAAAGCTATCATCAATTATAAAGATAGGGCAAGGAACTAATACTTGAGTGGTCTTGAAAAATGTAGAATTCTAGAACATTGTTAAGGTTGTTAAGAAACCCAAATTCAATATTACTGCATGCAAACATGGAAATGATTCTTTTTAAGAATGTAAGGAATAAAATAAGCTGAAGCCTTTATATACAATCATAGTTTGAGTAATAGTCTTACTTCCAATATAAATGTTGAATCTCTTGTGACGCGTTCGATCAATATTATCAATTCAATATAAGACTCCTTAAAAATATTTTCGGGAATTCTTCTTTATTGAAGCTGTTTTGTTTTTCTGTTCTGTTTTCATTGTTTTGTTTAAAAACTCAAAAGTCATAGTATTACTTAAAAAGTGCTCAAACCAGCTATAAATTTTTTGCAAAATCTCCCCAATTCTTATTTAAGAAAAGGTTGCCTTCCGGATGAATAGAAAAAAGATAAAGTTATTCCGATCTTGAAACCATGAAAAAATGCCTGCATTCCTTCCAGTTGCAAGCCTAATTGTCTAATCTGATCTCCGTAGTTAAAACTTTGAGAAAATCTTAAAAAATGAATTGATGGAACATATTAACAACTATAATAGCCCATCTCACAAGCAGTTCGCTTTCGAGCTTACCTCAATACCGTATTTCAGATACATCGAATAACAAAACAAATTAAAAAAAGGCGCAAGGGAAAAAGTTCAGGCATGGTACTTTTCGATGTTAAAAGACTTTTGACATAAAGCTTCGTCTTGAAGCTTTGTTGTGTGTGTAAGCAATTACTCTTCACAAACAATTCCATGCACTGTTGGAGTAGCCCAGGGATTAGTCCTCGGTTCAGTCTTCTTTACAGTTTTAGATCAGACACGACACGACACAAAGCTGACATAGAGCTATATTTGATGATGATGATGATGTATTTATTCTTCTGATTCACTTGGTTCTACTATTGTAACCAACTTACAATCTACTTTAAATACACTAAAAATTTATTTTAACGATTGGAAGATAAAAGTATAAATGCTTTAAGGACTTTTTTTTTACTAAAAAGGAAACGTTTGTTACTTGCTAGCAATCCGCTTGCAGTCAATAGCGTAAATTCTGATTGTAAATCAAGAACGAAATACCTCGGCGTTCACCTCGACAGCAAATTAACATTAGAAATGCACGTTCAATAAACCATTAAACAAATAAATACAGTAATTGAAATATTATATGATTTAAAAATCGAAAATCTAAGCTTAGTGAAGACCCTAAACTGTTCATTTTTAATTTGATTTTTCAATCTATCATGCCTTACGAGTGTCCTGCATGGAGGTATTATCCAGATTGTCACATTCTCAAAATAAGCTTTAACAAGTGATGTTGATGCTTTCCTGGTGCTCCTCAGCAAAAGAATTGCAAGAATAACTTAATAAATTTGAATAAATCCTCAAATTAAAAGAGAGACTGATTTTTTTTCTTCCTTTAAACTTACTTAAATTTAAATCCAATTATTAATTTTTACTTTTCAATGATTTATTTGTTTATTTTTTTTACTTATTTATTGATTTGTTTATCTATTGATTTATTTTCGGTTCCATGTTTTTGTTTATTTTTTCTGCTTTTTGATTTATTATTTTTATGTTTATTTATTAGATTATTTATTTATGTATAAATCTATCTATTTACTTATCTCTAACTTTTTAAAGACTTATTTATTGATAAATATGTATAAAGTTTTTTGGGTATGATTCTAACAATTTTTTCATAATCTCATGACTTAGAATCAAAGCCAAATTACATTTAGTTTTATTGTTTTGTCACTAAAACACTATAACTCGAAAATATACTGACCAACAGAAGTTTTAGTTTATATTAAGACACCACATATTCCTTGGACCTAGGTGCCCGATTTGCCTTATACTCCTGCTCAACTGATCATACCAATAAGTTACGTTGAGCATATCTGACTTTCTGGATTTAAGCATTGCTTAAATTCGACTTGTTAGAAATAAAACAATTGTGAACCCTTCTTTAAAGACATATTTACTTATCAATTAGTGCATATAAGAAGCTGTTAATGCTTGCTGTTAAGGAGTTATAACCACTTGATTTAAAAACTGCCCAGCCCAACTAGCACCACTTTACCCTATACCGTCCCCATATTAAGAGAGTTCCCTCAATAAGTTATGTCGGAGTTTGAAAATTTCTCGTTGTTTGTGTTCAACAACTACGCTGAGTTAGTTTTTGTTTCAAAAACGACTTAATGAGAATCAAATTGTTGGTGGAAAATGTATTTTCCTTCGGCCTTTTTTGGTAACTTTAATTGAAGCAAAGAAACCTACGTTCTCGGCAAGGATTGTTGTGTTCTTCAGGGGAACTTTATTATAAAAACAAAAAGGTGAAATATAGTATAAAGTATATATACAACAATGAACAGCAATCAAAGAAAACTTACATTTAAACGAGACTTTTAGAACATGTTTAATAAACATACAAAGTTTGACAAAAAATATTTTTTGAAGCTTTAATTACACTTCTCTGTGTGAAGATTAGTCTTGGTTTGACAAAATTTAACGGACAGGGTAACAGGGTTTATGTAGAGACAAGAGAGCAGTTTATGGACGAGATGTTTTGAGAATCTTGTTTGCGATTCATGTTGTTCTTATTGCTGATGATATGCAAGGTTTCTAGTGTATATCTCTTAAAGATATGTTTCTCAGTTTGGAGAACTTGGGCACCGTCAAAGTCTGAGAGATGTTTAACTTTGTCATCTATTTGTGGGAGATGTCATATTTTAAATTTGTTTATTTAACATGTTCTAAGGATCTCGTTTAGTAGTGTAAGTTCTCTTTGATTGTTCATTGTTGTATATACTTTATACTGTTTTATCTTTCTGTTTTTATAATAAAGTTGCCCTGTCTTCAGGCAACAACCCTTGCTGAAACGTCGGGAAAAAAGTGAAAGATCTTTTTTGTTTCTTTGCTACAATTAAAGTGACCAAAAAAAGCCGAAGGAAAATAAATTTTCCACCAACAATTTTTTAAATTTAATTGGTCAATACACTACTAAACTTAATATAAATCTTCTATGCCACTAAAAAGTTCCTTGGGTAAGTTGTTTCAATTCAAACATCCTGATTTAAAAGTCTCCAAATATCTCTTCCTTATTGACGCAACGCAGTGAATACTCTATCTAAGTAATTAATTTAATGGGTTTGATAAGCATTCTCTTATTGAAGTTCGTCCATGCAAGTAGTGCAAAGTTGTTTTCTGTAAACTTTTTTAAATAAACTTGAAAATAAATAATTAAAACTTGGCATCAAAGCAGCAGACAGTATATGTACAGTTTGAACAATTTTTTTTTTTTTTATTTATAAATAAGGTGTTTCAAAACGATAAAGGCACCTGTTCAATCATCTAGACCACCAACGTCAACAAATGTATTTCGCTTTTTGAAAAAGGCCGACAAATCTACATGTCAAACAATTTCTCACGATCACTTCTCTTTGTGCAAATAAAAAAGAAATGAATAATCAGCTACTGCACTTGGCAAATCCGGAATCGACGACAAAGTTCAAAGTTGCACCCATAAATCACATTCATCAACACATCTCTCCTAAACAATAAATTAGTCTTGATCTCCGTCTATCTAGGTGGCCCTCACCGAAGTAAAAAAAAGTCTCATTGTGATACAGCTACTGTCTTCACCGATCGAAGATGTGCACACACAAAAAAGGACAACCGGAACACAATTCTAACAAAACGATCAATTATTGTCACTTTGTCACCCACATTGAGGACCTGTCTTCACTCAGGCGGTGGTAGTGGTGGAGGTTCTAATTGATGATGATTTCATCGCACTCACTTAAGTCAGGTTTACGGGCCCTATGCCGGTGATCCTCGTAGGTGGTAAGTGTTACATGCTGTGTTCATTCGATTGTCAATCTTGTCCTTTTTATGTCGGTAGGGAAAGAGAAAGCAAAGGAGGCCGATCCTTGTCATGTAGTCGTGTATTCACTTGTGCTCATTTTGTCCTCAATGTGTCACACTGACACATACCTATAAGCTCTTTGTAGTGTCGTCGCTGTTGATGTTTGTCGGTGTTTAAACTCTTAAATGGACTCTCTTCGTGGCTCTGGAGGCGGCATTGGCGGCTCTTGTTTTGTTTTGCATTATCATCAGACATTTTAGAAGAGATTGAAAGAGGCAAAGGTATTGGGTCCTCCTGTGTACCTTTGTACATATATATTTTTAGTAACACTGGTGGTCCTGAAATTATTTTCGAATTATTGTCACAGGATGTTCGATTTTAGAGGATTTGATGTCTTTGCTATTGTTGATTGTTGTAATTATTGTTTTGGTCACTTTGTTCCATTGACACAGGGAGTATCAATGTACTCTTAGTGTGGAAGGTGAACCATTCGTACTTGTTGCTTTATTGTCCATCCACATTGTCTTGAATGGAACACACAAGTTGACAAAACACCTGTAGTCAAGTCAAATGGACTGGTTTGTTCTTGGTTTGTTTAAGCTTCCAATGTCAACTCGAGTTCCCCTTACAAATCGAAAACTAAACATGAAGTTGATGGAATTGTTTAAATCGTGAAAAATCGCTCCAAGTTGTTTCGGTATTCAGAAAACGTTCCATAGACAGCAAATATTTATTCCGCATTGCAAAAAAAGGCTGTTAGGCCCATCGTCATTCATTGTCATACAGCAAATTTCACAAGGAGTTATGCAAATCACTCTGGCGATGTTCCTTTCAGACCAAAAATACCATGACAATCCTTTCATCTGCATAATAAGTGAGCGATTCATTCACAAAACAAACACCCAGGATATCAGAAATCGGTTGGCGCCTTGTTTAAATCATACTCGTTGCCTCTCAATTCATCCTTTTCTGTTAAAATTCAATTCGTTTCTTAATTGATATGGTAAATTTGAACGGATGTTAAAAGTCCATCTACCTCTACGTGTATGGTTATATGGCTGGCGTCGAGGATAATTATCCACCGACCGTTGATAAGTTGATAACACGGTAGGATAGTAAATTTGATAAGATTCGCTTTGAGTTGCATTACGATACGCGAATTTAGAGCGTACAAATTTCATCCTGAGCCGAATGCCAATTCTTCATGCGTATGAAACGCCTCATAACACACGCACACTTTCATTTGTCCTACCCATATAGCCATAAACGACTATACATAAGTAGATACATAGGATGTACATTCGAAAATCATTCATGAAGTCGAAAAGGCTGACGATGTTCTTATTATTTGATTTGTTGTTTGCAGCACAGTAATAATTTAATTGTTAAACAGGAATAAGAGAGTGACTGACTGGGGAAGCAACATTTGTGTCGCTCACTTTCAGGTTAAAATTATTGCCTGTCTTTTTGATTTTTTCTGTCATCTTCTTTTGTAGTCGTATTAAATATTCCTGTTGATGGCTTTCGCACATATTGTCCCGAGGTTATATTTAAATGTGGCGGCTATAAATATAGATAATTATAATTTACTCATGAAGTTGAAATTGAATTCGTTGTGGCGTAGGCTGCTCAGATGTTGACGCCGTAGGTTGATGTTGCAACCGCAGGAAGAACACTTTAATCCTGCCTTTAATTATGTACGATTTGCAACAATTGTTTATTAATGTAATTTGAATAAATATGTTTCCGAGTAGAGATTTATATTTAACATTTTTGATTGGTGGGTTTGTTCCGTTTCAGTTTTTAACTTAGCAACTATTTTGCTTTTCCTGAATTCCTGGATGTCAACCACAAATTACAGAGAAGCAATTAGGATGAAAATAGTTATCCCTTGGTTGTTCGGTTGTGGCTCTTGTGGGTGTATCAGCCCACGGTCCTTGTAACGAGAGCTGTAGTGTGTAATGATTCGTTTCGTTCGTTTAGCTATGCCTTTGTTCACTATTTCATCAATTTTCAAGCATTTTCTCCTATTCCACAATAGTTTTCTAGATTTTCTAGAAGATAAAGTTCAACAATTCTGCTTAGGCTAAAATGTGACAACAGATTTAGCTCTACACAGTTTGTATTGTGACTTGTGAATGTCAAAAAGGCCTTTGATATTGTGAAATTCAAAGCCGATTATCTTCTGAAAGTCTTTAAGATGCCAGAGTCTCGGTGGTTCGTAGTCCTTCAAGCCGTAGGTACACGAGCAAAAAACTGACATAGGAAGTGAATATAGGTTCGTTCGTTGAACTTTCTCCAGGGTTGACACAGGTTATCTTGAGATCTTTATGAGTTGTCAAAAAAACCTGAGTTTTCTTGTCCTCAAAAAAAAACGCTAAACCAGCACAAATCACCACACATCCCTGTCATTAAAAAAAGTATATGCCATTTGACAGCACTCAACTCGCCACAGCAAAAACCTATGGCGAGTTGAGGGAAAACCTAGGTCAACCCTTTGTCTATAAAAAAAAACTAATTTAGACATTCATTGCGATTTTGAGTTTCTCAAAATACGCTTTGTGGCGAACCCAGGACTGCCTTAGGGCTTCAACAAACAAACCTTATGTCTCGCAGTAGGGTGTAACCCAAATTTCGATTTAAACATTAAAAATATATCGAAATGCAAACTATATCTCGACACATGAAAAATCTGTAGAGCCGAATATGCAGCTGAAGCATCCGCTTCCCCTTGCAAAATATTTTGGCTATTGTAACTTAAATTGGCACCAGATTTACCATGTTGGACATTAAGTCACCAAGACACTCATGCGAACTGAGGAAAATATCATAGCTGTATCGACTAGTGAAAGCAGTGATGAGCTTGAGTCATCAAGTTTGATAACCATTTACAACGACAGTCAACAATGTAAAATTACTTAAAGGACCTGCAGGCACAACACTTGCGTCTGCAACGGTGCGTGTTCAAAAATATGCGCTGTGTCCTGTGTGTGGAATGGTACCTACGCATACCGATTTTTCTGTGTCAACACAGTGCGAGTAAAATTCCAAACCTTTTCAGTTTTTGTGTTGTTTTCTCGATCACTGAGAACTGAGATGTATGTGATGATGTACGCGAAAATTTACTATTAACTAACCCAACCCAACAAGAGGTAAAAATGATTTTCGCGAGGATGTGGAAAGTTCTCTACTAGTAAATTCATTGCATGAAAAGCGCTTTCTATATTAGCCTTTTGGAACCGGCAGAAAATTGTATAGGTCCTCTCTATTCCCTCAGAAGGCTTGGTTGTGCTTATTTTTTTATTCAAAGATCGACGGGAGTTTCTAATTCCTCGTTGAAATCACTTTCACAGCTAAAGTTTTTTCCTCGTTGAAATCACTTTCACAGCTAAAGTTTGAATGATTTTGAATGAAGATCGCTGAATTTTCTCTCAATCACAGCTTAGCTGGAATCGAGTTCGCCAGTAAACTTTCAATACAAAGATCTCCAGACAGCTATCTCAAGACAAGAACCAGCCCATGATCTGCCGGGGTTCTCAGTGAGAACTTCAATCAATAAATAATTGGTTCTGTCAAGAACAAAACGTTATCTGGAATACAACATCATTTTTGCTTTCCCGTAGCAAAAAAGACGGCAGAAAAATATTAACTGTTTTCATGGGGCCCTTCTTTTTCGCCAAGCTTTTAAACGTGTTACACCCGTGTGGTACCCGTGGTGTGATGGATAGCATGTCCGCCTGCTCGAGTTCGAATCCCACCAGAGGCAAAAATGTTTTTTCCACGGGTATCGCCTTTCGCGAGGAATTGGCAAGTCCTCCGTTAGTATTCATTGCCATGACAAGCGCTATCTCAATTAGCCGTTCGAACCGGCAAAAAATTGTAGGTACCTTCCATTCCCTCACAAGGTATGGCTGTGAGAAATGCGCTAGGCCAAGGGGCTTCTCGCTCCCTCTTCTAATACTGTAGAGAAAAAATGATGACCTGCATTTTTTTTAACAGGATAAAGATACTCGAACCAGACTTTTCTTTGAAACACATTACTAATTTTTTTTTAGCTAAACTAAAAGCCATAAGTTTTTGAACACTTAAATCTTTAAATAATATCTTTGAACTATTTGTATTTCCAATTCGAAGAGTCATATTTTAATATGATTTTTTTTGTTTTCTATATTTATAGCTTATCACTTTTTGTTAAATATTTTTAATATAGCCAAATGTATACCTTTTCTCTCGAAATATTATGAGTATTAAACTTTCCGGCAGACGGCTTCAAACCATGTTTGTAAATCTTTGAAATTTTCAAATTCAAAATTGTACTTACATATTATGGGAAAAATAAAGATTCCTTAATAAATAATAATAATACTCGAACCAGACTGTTGCCATCATCAGGAAAGCTATATAACAAAAAAGTTGCTGTCTGGTAATACAATTAAATTTAGGCTGAGCGCTGATTAGTATGAACTAGTATTTCAAAACCTTTCTTTTTTTTTAGTTTTTCTTTCCTTCTTTTATTTAATTTGCATGTGTCCAGCTCATCGGGAAGTTGAATCAATTACAAAATGATTTGATAGAAACACAGTAATCTTAATCAAATACATACGTATAACTAATATCAAATGGTCAATATTCTCTCTTACATGCTTTTTAATATTTTATGTTTTTATTTTTTTAGTGTTTGACTTAAAATGTCTTCTGTGAATGATTTTAACACAATAGATGGAAAAATATCGCAATATAAGTCGAGTCGTTTACGTATATTTTTTAGAATTTATCAAATAAGCTTTTGCTGGAAGAAGGAAAAAAATAGGGCCGTCGAACTTCCGAAAAAGACGATTTTTTCGGAGAGATCGAAAGACAAAAATTTCCTAAAAAGAATTGTTTGTGCATACTTACGCAATTGAAAGGTAATGCTTGTTTGGCATTAGAGAAAAAGTAGCTAGAGATGTCATCCCACATTATCTGCTTGAATTTAATGGGATCGACGATTGAATATAAAATGTGAAACAATTTTTGAAATTCGTCAAGTAGCTTTTGAGCTATGAGCTTCATCATGTTTCTTTTTGGTTGTCGGTACAGGCACATATGTATGTACGTCGTAAAAACTGAATTCTAATATTTTCTTCAAATCATTCCAAAAGAAATATAAGTTCAAAATTAATAATTTCTGAAGAAGTTGTAAAATTTTTTTCGTAAAATAATATAATGTATTTTAAAATAACTGCTTTTTTGGAAATTTAAAAATAAATGAGTCATCTTTTAACGTTATCACCGTTACGCTGCGCTATGAAGGAAAAATAAAAGCCCTTTACATCAAAAGCTGTCAGCGGTTGTTTCATCTCTTTGAACTTCTCGAAATGTAATCAACTGCAGGCATATAAAACACCACGCATTCACTGTAGCGGTGTTAATTACAAAAATTCCCTCCATCGAGGGTTTGAAATCCAAATTCGTTACACATCCACAGTAATTTACATAAATGTCATTTCACGATGTGCACTAAAACCAAAATAAACCAAAACTATGTGAAACCTTCCAAGATTGAAACTTAACCATTTGCCGCAACCTATGTGGTATGCCAAAAAAATAAATGCAACTTAACAAAGGAGCAAAGGTGCGAAGCTCACTTCTGTTTCCTTTTTTTTATGTAAAAAGTCAAATTAAAAACCTTTAATGACTCAAAGGACCTAAAATTACTCGGCACAGTTAAAAGAGAGACATCTGCGTCAAGATAGGCACATCTCGATTTGGACAGCGCGCGTTCCAGAGCTGATGTGAATAAATGTTACGTTTCAAGGCGATGCCGTTTGTTTTATGGGACTATACAATACAACTAGTGCCAGACCACCGAGGATAATTTCTTTTCTGTGCACTCTGATCTCGGATCTCTCAGCTGTGATTTTATTGATCTGCTGATGCTGCTGTTGCAGGAACAACAACGACTAAAGCCATCCAACATTAAACATTTCCAATCGGAACTAATTAGCCGTATAAATTCTTAGGTGTTCCATCAATCGCAACAATAAAAACTGTTTCCAATGCGGGTTCCGTTTTCGTATGATCATCTGTGTATGTGTATGGGTGTATGTGTGTGAGAGAGAGAGAAGGTGACTATATTGACAGGACTTCAGCCTTTATCCCTACTTGGAGCGACAAGCGAAGCATTGCGGCCGAGACCTAAATAACTATAGCCCAGCCAGTGAAATATCTGCAGTCGAATGAAATAGAAAAATCCTCATTTTTCTACACGCACATAGAAAAAGAATGCCAAAGGACATACCGAGAAAATGGCGATTCGCTATGGATATACTTTATTTTCGATGATAACTCTCAACCAGCTTTAGTGCTGCTCTGTTGCTGTCAATGAGAAATAGAGGTTCGTTCCTTTGATAGCTTTGTGTGATGGGATTTTTGTCAACTATAGCCAAATTGGATTTGGTGTCAAGCAGATGGTCCCATAGTAGGAGGATACATTTCATTATTGAAAATATCTGACCTAAATGAGTACTGATGCAGAGTGAATTTCGAATATAGCATCAGACTCGTGCCTTGTGGTTAAATGGCTTTGAAAGTGAAGGCGGGAAAGAGATAAGTGTTGAGTGATACATAGGAATCTTACGATTTATTCTGCCCCTTATCGGTTAAAGATGCTCGATAATTTCGACAGAATGTGTTGATTGATAGAGAAACTATTCATGTTTGTTGACGCTTACTTTTTTTGAGGTGCATATGTCGCAGATATCGAAACCGTCTTCATTAACATACCGGCCCTGTTTCAAGCTACTATACTTTGCTGTTGGTAATTAGAGACAAATGTATAATTTAAGCATCATTTTCATATTTTTTTCTAACCATGCTTAAATTTTTTGCTTAAGTCTTTTCAATATCTTTTCAAATGACAGCTGGTGGAATCTGGAAGCTGGAAATACAAGGAATCCGTCAGTTCTTAATTTAACTTAATTTCGGTTATAAAGTTAGGTAAAGAGATTTTTAAAGAAATTTAAAAATAATGCTCGTCGGAATCTCCTTTTAATTCGCTTCCTGTTTTTCTAACATTCACACTGTGTTATTCAATCTTACAAGGCAAGTCGCAACCCCTTGATTCTCTCTCTCTAAATTTGGAGCATCATTCCACTCCACTTTTTTCTCTTATCGTAGAAATGCTATGGACTCAGTCGCTGCT
The DNA here is from genome assembly GCA_914767635.1 of Melanostoma mellinum. NCBI lineage: Eukaryota > Metazoa > Arthropoda > Insecta > Diptera > Syrphidae > Melanostoma > Melanostoma mellinum. The sequence goes on along the minus strand of OU612058.1, from coordinate 157,786,103 downwards.
AATTTTTGGTTCTTCCTTTTTTAATTTTAAAGCTTTCTTGGATTTTCGTATGCGTACGTAAGATTTTCTCTATACAATGTCCACCATTGTCTACCGTGACTGAAGTCAAGACGCACAAACTGATGAAGTTTATGCCATTTAAGCTAAAGAGAAAATTTTCAATAACAGGGGATGTGCATCCCCGTTAAACATCGGTTTCAAATAACAGCTATTTACGATTTAATATCTACAGTTCGAGCGTCAGCTCTTTTGTTTCGATACAAAATACAAAACTTTGAAGATGATTGGTGGGGTGGATGTTATAAGGGTAGTTAAGAAAAGAAAATAATCCGAATTCATAAATGCATGTATATTCATTTTTAAGATTTGGCAATCTTTTACGGTAAAATGGCTTAAATGTAGACATGAACATTTCAACATCTATTAACTTTTTTCAATTCTAAGCGAAGACGAATGTAGTGGTTGGGGCTTTTCTAACTCCACTATGTTCAAATTATTCAAAAAGAGTTGACTTCTCTAACCTTTCTAGATTTGTCTCGAGACTGGTCTTCAGAAAGACCTGCGCCATAAGATATATTAATCAAAACAAGTCTTTTGTTATAATTAATTGTATTGCGAAATTTCATTGAAATCCGATAATTGAAAGAAGTGCTTTCATTTACGTATTGTAATCAATTGCATAGAAATCATAGGTATGATTTTAGAGTATTTAGACTTTGCTTTAATACTCTTACTTTAATGATAAGTTCTCAGTCTTTTGTCAGCAGTCTTTTCAATCAGGTAAAAATTACATTTTTGACTAGATCGCAATTGACTCCATTGAATCCTTGAAGTCTTTTAAAGGTTTTAATATTCTCTGCAAGATTTGTAGTTTTGTAACAGCATGAAATCATTTGACAGCTTGAAGTCATTTGAATGATGAGGTCATTTTAAATGGAAACTTTAGAAGGTAAGGATGATGGTCTGATAAAAAAAAGGCTAACACTTGAACGTTGAACTAAAAAACTATGAAAAAAGCAAGTATATAGTCTTCATGTAATTCTTGTTTCATCATTAAAACATATTAATAATGGGTCGAGAGTCCCGAAGGATCAAAAACGTCTTAATCATCTCACTTTAATTAATAAAGAGCATAATTTTTTCTAAAAGAAGTCGATGTTGAAAGTATTATCTCAAAATTTGCTAAATTTTAGTCAAGAAAAATTTGTTTGTAACTGATTTGTTTTATTTATTTCCCATGGCTTGAGAACCTTAAGCAAGCCAAAGTCCTCTTGAGTTCGAAGTAATTAAATCAAACTGGATTTCAATTCGGTGTTTGACAAGATGTTGGAGTTTGGCCCAATACCTATAGTCGCTAAGAACGTTAGGCATGGCCATCGAGAAATTGGAAAATTAAAGACTTCCGTCGAGTATGTATTAAAGAAATGGACACATATACGTTAAGGTGTTCAAAAACTGTGTTTTCGGAACTATCGATCGTGCCCAAGAGCCTGCCTGAGACCATAATTTTTGGAGCAAGATCATGTGACTAAACAAACACAAGCTGAAAATGTGAAACTTTAGCTTTTTCAGCTCAAGTAATAAGCTGTTTTATTCCATTAAACCAAACAGTTTAGAGTTATCGGCTGTTTTCAAAAATAAGGAGGAAAACTAGTTTTGCATTTTCACGACTTACGCTTTGCATAAGACGGGAATGAAATGAAAACCTGCGGGAAAGAGCCTCAGCAAACGATTATATAGCTAATTGATTATGATACATAACATTAATATAGGTAGGTAATATTGAATTCAATTTATGGTCTATTAACTTCAACTAATCGGCAACCCTACTCACAGTTCACCAATAATACCATCAATTAAAAATGTATGTCTGCTTGCAAAATATCTTTGAGGAAAGCCTCAAAAGGCTGAGGAGCTCTTTCACCATCGATCGATAAAACAAAAATTGAGTATTTCGTCCTCTGCTTAATTTTCACCTTCTCCATCGTAAGCCTATAATCAAAAAGTTACCCAAAATAGATTTCCTTTTTTTTATGTCTCAATACTCGATCGTAAACTGCATACAGGTAATCTTGAGACGATGCGCTGATGGCACGTCATCTTATAGTTTAAATTTATGCCTCAGGTCTTGTGTGTTGATGTTGTCAAACACAACAAGCCCTTGTGTAATATTTTGAAACTTGTATTGGCTGAGCCAGAAGGATAACAAATTTCAACCTTAGCTCATCCTGATTAGCACTTGTTGGGTTCGGTGATCATCGCTGCAGGCGTTTAAAAAGGATTCTCTCGTTCGTGAGTAAACACAAAGAATATCATGTGCCCTGCTTCCGTTTCGATCTTCGTTGTCTGTTCCTTGGTCACACGTCTCAAAGTGGGATATTTCAATAACTATATACACACATAGACCAACAAACAAATGAAGACCAGATTAGAAGTAGGTACCTATCCCTTTTTGTTTGTTATTCGTATGGCGACATGGGAAGCGGTTACTCAATCTAGTTACCTTTGTTTGGGATCCGATTTAATTTGGATTACCAACAGGATCCAGTATGGTTAAGTCTAGTAAACGCCCACAAATCCGTCTGTATGATCATATCTTGTTGTGAGGATTTTGCAAAGATTGTGTGTTTTTCTACATCATGAGTCCTTTTTATGTAAAAGTGAAAATTGACTTTTTGACACGAGATTATAGAAAATTCGCACAAGTTGAAGAGCAGCAGGTCAAATTGCATGCGCAATGTGCTTAAAAAGTATAATCCTAAGTACATTGTTAGAAGCTGTGAAATATTTATGAGGTTTATTGGATTTTCAGATTAGATTGCGTAGTTTTTCGTGATTTTTAAAAACAAATCCTTAGCCGACCCCCAAAGGAGAGAATAAATGAGTTTATTTGACCAGAAAATAGTGAAGATGTTGTAGGGTGTTCTGTATTTAAAAGTTGTTGCTTTTAGGAGAGTAAAATGAGAATAGCTAGCTTTCGAAAAAGCATAGAATAGCTTGTGAACCAGCAAACTATAGAAAAACAATTAATGTAGTTATACTCATAGTCTTAGGAGTAGGTATTGAAAAAAATTAAATTCAATATTCCAATGGCTTTAACCCAACATGTAATGACACCATTTTTTTGCACCTGCTAATACATAAAAGCGGCGAAAATTTAATCACAGCAGTTAAATCAGTTTACTAAGAAACCTGTTTGTTATTTTTAAATTTTTTCTTAAATATTTTTTTTTAAATCAAGTGCACAAGTCTTAAGATCTTACTAAAAGATGTATTGACAAAAGATTTGAAAACAAATCAAAGACACAGTTTTGAAAACATTCTAAATACAAAAAAAAAAAATGAAAACGTTAAAAATAAAATTTAAAAAATGCTGGTAAGCAACTTAGGACTTCTAAGTATGAAATTTAATCGGAATCATACTAGCCATTGACGAGAAATTAGGTTGAAAAAAATTGGGACCCCTTTTCAGACTTTTTCCAAAAAAAATTCTTACATCATAAGAAAGACAATTGAAAAATGGGCACGACTGGGTCGCACTAACTTGTAACTTTTTTGCTAAGAACAATATCCAAGGTCTTGAAGCTGAATACAAGGTTTCACGCTCTTCAAAATATATTTGGTGGTAAAGGGTTGCCAACTACTCACTTATTATGCAAATTGAATAATATCGCTGTAGTATTGTATAAAATGTACGCTGCGTATAAGAGAGTCAGCACTCTCTCGTCTGCACAACAGCACTGCAACCGTTGTTTCCATGAAATAAAACCAGAAATCACACATCAACAGTCAGTCGCTCAGAGGAAATCGACCATCACACATCACCTACTTAATTCCTTTTAAGATAACTATTAAATAAGTTTAAGTCAATGTTTTATAATAAAAGAATTATTACTAGTAAGGTTGAGTTACTTACTAAACTAATAATCGCAAAAAATATTTAAAAACATTTTTTAAGCAGTTTCCAATACATATAAACACTGAAAATCTTATGAAAATCGTTAGCGCACTTTTTTTCAATATTTTTCAATTTTTTCACTTTTTTAGAAAGTGTAAGTAAGATCTTATCAGAAGATAAAAAAAAAAAATAGGGTGGTGCAACAGAGCCCCTGGGCCTAGCGCATTTCTGGCAACCATGCCTTGTGAGGGAATATAAGGAACCTACAATTCTCTTCCGGTTCCGAACGGCTAATTCGAGAAAGCGCTTTTCATGGCAATGAATACTAACGGAGGACTTGCCAATTCCTGGCGAAAGGCGATACCCGTGGAAAAACATTTTTGCCTCTGTTGGGATTTGAACTCGAACCTCTGGATTAACAGGCGAGCATGCTATCCATCACACCACAGGTACCACCTTGTAAGAAGATGCTTCGACAAAAAGTTTAAGAAAAAAACACGAAAAAAAATATTTTTTTTTAAATTTGTAAGTATGTATTTGAAAAAATAAAAAATTTTCAAATGTTGCTTGGCAATCTTTTTTAAGCCACCTCGGACCTATTTAATATTATATCTCGTGTTAAAATCGTCTAAGCCATCAACGAAAAAGTCGGTTTTAAGAAAATTGGTACTATGAAGGAGACCGTCCTTAAACTTTTTCAAAAAAAAAAATTATTTCGTCTTAAGATAGACAGACCTTTAAGAAATGATTTTTCATTGGTATTTTATCGATGTCGTTAGAGCCGTTTTCGAGAAGAATAAAGCTGAGCCCTTAGAATGAAAGCGCACTTATTCAAAATTTATTTATTTATTCAATTTTGATCAAATTTTGCCGCTCTGCCGCTTAGCCGCTCAGTAAGTGGCCTTGCAATTGGAATGAAAGTGACCTTAATGCGAATTAAATTTGTGAGCAAAATGAACAAAGTCTTCAAAAATGTAAGTGTATCAGGCCTGTTAATTGCGAAATCAGAAATTATAGGAATTTTTAATTTGGCCACTTTCATTCTAAATGTGCGAAGTAGATATTATCATAGAGGTGGCATGGCAGTGGCAGTTACCGTTATTTCAAGGCCTACAGACTCAATTCAAAAAACACATCTTTCTTTTCTTCACAGACTGCAGATTTTGAAGAAAACTAGTCAAGCGACTTAGGCTGTAGATTCATAAACGGACAGAAAGACAGACAGACAGACGGAGTGGCAGGACCTCCTTTCATTTGTATTCTCTTAGATGTTTAATCGTTATTTATTTATTCTTACGCACGATTGCAAAACTTGCCTCACAGTACAGTGCTCCCCGGACAAGTACTTCTTAGGTTTTTCTATCTTTTAATTGGGAAAGTTAGTTATTCAAACCCAGTTACGTGCCTACTGATAAAAGGACCCGATTCAATTCTTTAAAAGCATTCGTAACCGAGGAAGTATGTAGTATTGTTTGTGTTTTTGTTGGACATTGATGACATTTCAATTGCTCTGAAGTCAGTTGTGCTCCTCTGCTAATTATGAAACAAAACAAGGAATGTTTGATTTTTATTTTGTGTAAGTAAGGTAGTTATCCGAAAAAAATTCGTGCCTTTTAGGTAAACGTTTTGATAAATAGAGGGCGTTAAGCGGGTTAGGTAAATATCCGTTAGGCATTTAACAGGGTTAATTTGTGACCAATATCAAACAAAATAACAAGCGTTGTGCATCAAAGCGGGATGGTAAATAAACGGAAATTACTGTACCTATATAATTACAAGTAAGATTCGTATTGCTATACGATTAGACCAAAAAAATTTGTATTTTCTGAGTTAGGTTTTGAAAGTTTGGTGCTGAAAGTGCATCTTCATTCAGTGCTTGCTCTTCGCAAATGACCTGGATGCATGTAAAGCGAAAAAAAGATTGAAAACTATCATGGCTCTTTATGTTCATCTTTTCCATAGACATTGTTATGGACATTTTGATATCCAAAGGATCATAGCAGATCGCGTAAGCAAGCCACCCGGTTCAGAGTATTCCAGAAGTTTTTTGGCATATGTCTTTCTTCTTCCTTGGTTGCGAACATCTCGGAACTTTGTATGGTACTGCCATGGAATTCAAATTAATTTCAGGAGTATGCTAGTTCTAGGACATCAAGTTGTCGTTGTCCATAAGATTATAACTTATGATGGCTCTATCTTAACATAAAATAGTTGATGTAGTTTGATGTCCAGTAGTTTATCTTCAAGTTGGGGCTCAAAACTTTGGAAAACCCCAGGTGGATTTTTTATATTTATCAGTCCTCCTTCACTCATATCCTCAATTATCCGCACATAGGCATTCAGAACTTGTGGTTGTCTCAAACCCATTCATGTTTGTTGTCAATTAAATCCTTTTCGAAGTAAGCATGCACAATATGCAAAGACTGCCTGGAATCACGATGCTTTCCTATACGACTTTACTGCTACAAACCCTCATTGAGTTGAAAACCGTCAGTCATCAAGAATCGATGTTCCCCATATACATCCAACACCTATATGATATGCCATGCTGTTCGATGGCTTTAATGTGGGGGTATTTCTGTTGAGTAAGGTTCAGTTCTGGAAAGTTCTTTCGGGGAAACTGTTCGTTCAGCTAGTAAGGCTTTGTCGTCTTCTGCAATAAACTGTGCTTAAAACTTCGGGGAATGAATTCCCAACGATGTCCTTTTCTTTAAGCGGCTATTTTGAAGATAGCATTTTTCTTTTCTATCGCTTTTGCCGTATAATTTGAATAGTTTGTTTTTTATCAGCAGCTAAGACAGACATTAAATCCCGGCATAGCACCGTATACGTCCATGATAATCTTCATAACCATATACATATGCAATAATTCGACGTATGCGTTCAAATCTCTGCCAACAAAACAAAACCTTTTATTTTGAGATATCCTTGTATAGGTTTTGAAAATCTGTCCGAATATCCATCTCTTTGTACCTGCGTAGCGTACACCCTAATTTGGGGTCATGCTAAGAAAATATTCCAAGTTTTTTGATGAGTTATCGATTTAAGGGACATCTATCGATTACTGGACTCTGAATCGAACAACACGCTGCCAAGTAAATTGTTAGCTCTTCCGCTAAGATGACACAATTTTGTCTTTACAATCCTCTGTAATTTCCTCACGAAAGTCTGGTGATGGTTAGGATTTGAGCATAAATTGCAAATTATGGACATATATAAAAAATCCACAAACACGAACTAAGTCCCCTTTGAGTTCCCAAGGCTGGGGAAATACGCAGTCGAAAAATAAAATTCTAGTCAGTTTTTAAAAATAAATGAGAAGCATTAAATCAGCCTTTAATGCTTGCGTTTTGAAACAAAAACAGGTGCTATAGTAAGCTTCAAATACACCCTTCTCGGCATCCTGAAACATGTGCGATGTGCGTTGCTTAAATTCAAGCTCTAGTACCCACATGAATATTCATTTTTAACTTTCTACCCAGTGTCGTATGGAAGGCAATCACCCAGCGCTCATGAAAAACCCACTGCATTGACCGAGAAATATACAATAATATAAACCAGTAAGCCAAATATCATTCACCCAACTAGTCATCACAACCCAGAGCCAGCTGCATCCTTCCCATTCTCTCACATCCTCACAACATCTAAACCTTCATTCGGAAGAGAAAATGCTGTATACTAAATGCGTATAGCCCTTTTGTTCTGTACGGTTTTGCACGCTTCACGCTTATTTATATAGAAATGTCAAATAGCCGACGACAAACGACGTCAGGGCAGGACATGGATATGGATGTAGAGTAGAAAATAAGAACGACACCCAACCACACATAGAATCACTTTCATTCCAGAATTTGTGTTTGATTTAAGGTCGACTGTTTTACGATTTTTGGTGGGTTCCCCCTGCTTTCCAGTTTCCCACATCTGCATTCATATGGATTGCCCCGTACCTACATTCAGCCCGAACAGCGCATACACATACGTCTATACCATACAAACCTATTGCGCTTTGATTATATTTAATTATCCTGGTTCTCATAGGAAATATGAAGCCGAGCCCTCACTCTTATACCGTTTTGTTAAATTAAAAAAAAAGGGAAGGAAATGAGGAAAATTATGATGGTGACGTCGCAACAAGGATTATGGTGGAAGTGTGCACGAAGTTTGATTTTAGCACAGAAATTAGTAATGGCTGCCTGTTATGTTGGAAAATGCTGAACTGTTTCATCAGCACAAGTTTTATAAATGATTTGCTTACTTTCCCCTTTTGAAGGTGTGGTGGCTTTGAGTTGATTTTACTATCGCTGGGCCTTCAATCGCAATGCACTGTTTTAATGGGGACGAAGTGATGCTCACGCTCAATACAATAAATATACAGGGTGATTTGCAAATGATGCCTCGCAACACTGGGAAATGAAGGTTTTTACGAAACAGGGAAAAAATACTAAGCAAGGGAGATCTACAGGGTTCCAGAGACATAATCATGTAAGCTTAGGGCAGGTCTATTTCCCTTCCCTTCGTGTGGGTGGTGAGAGTCAGTTTTTCGAAAAATAAACTAAAAATACCACAGTAAACAAACACAGCGGGGATATTTACAAAAAATTGCTTGAATTTTTAAAAGCCAAGGAATGATTTTTTTTATTTGTAAAAGGTTTTTGTTTCAAACACTAACTCGATGTTAATGGGAAATACGCTGATGCAGTTGGAGAGGAAATGCTCCGCAGTGCCATCATTTTCTCTACCTTACTCGCATGAAGATTATTTTCCGTTCAGTTTAAAGGCAGAGGTGAAATGTGTAGTGACAACGTAAATAGCCATTTTCATTGATATCGTGGCATAGTTAAAATTTTTGGAATGACTGCATCAGCTATCATGCTTTTGGGAGAAGGCGTAAGCATGGGCGTAGCCAGGAATTTTTTTAGGACTTTTTTCGAGGACAATTTCTCAAAAATCAATGAAAAAACGAGGACATTTTTTTGAAAAAAAAAGTAGGACATATTTATTGACAAGAATATTGAGAGATACTTTAAAAGTATCATTTTTTTGGTTTCTAAAAATAGAGTAGGAAATTTGCCTTAAGCATGTTCTGTAATAGCAATCAAAATGCCGCATTCAGATGATTCAGAATTTCTGGAAAATATTTTGATTCGAAGAATTATAAATATAAATGCCCAAATATACTCGTGTAATAATTCTAGATGTTAGAGAAATCTCATTTAAAAGTCCTCGTTTTCCGGCAATTTTGCGAATTGTCCTCATTTTTTGTTTTTTAATTTTTATTGATACTCCTTTTTTCCCCCTTTTTTCCAAAATTGTCCTCGTTTTTTACGAGGAATCTCATTGAAAAGTCCTCGTTTTTCGGCAATTTTGCGAATTGTCCTCATTTTTTATAAAAATTTTCATTGACTCTCCTTTTTTTCCGTTTTTTTCCCCAATTGTCCTCGTTTTTTACGATACTCTTTGAAAAGTCCTCGTTTTTCTTCAATTTTGGTAACTGTCCTCAGTTTTTTTTTTTTTTTAATTTTCATTGATACTCCTTTTTTTCCCCTTTTTTCCCAAATTGTCCTCGTTTTTTACGAGAAATCTCATTGAAAAGTCTTCGTTTTTCGGCAATTTTGCGAATTGTTCTCATTTTTTATAAAAATTTTCATTGAAACTCCTTTTTTTCCATTTTTTTCCCCCAAATTGTCCTCGTTTTTTACGATACTCTTTGAAAAGTCCTCGTTGTTTCAGCATTTTCTCCAAATGTCCTCGAGGACAAAGATTAATTTTTTCTTAAAAAACGCAGAATTTTTCGAGGACATTTGGCTTAGGTTGGGGCATTTGCCCCTACCTGCCCCTACCTGGCTACGCCCATGGGCGTAAGGTAAGGTAATGGTGTCATGTCATGACATCTATGCTTATTGGGGATTTTAACGGTCGAATAGGACTATCACAAAACAATTTCGCATCCGGATACAACAGCAGTTTCTTGGAACCATACCGAAAATCAAAGGACCCAATTTGTGATGCCAAAGGAGCAAAAATTCTCGAACTTGCTGATGAGTATGACATGCGTTTGTTAAATGGTAGCTGCAAAGGTGATTTGGAAGGTGAACTGACTTTTATCAGGGGAACATCATGTTCAACAATAGATTACTGCTTTATATCGGGAAACTGGTATAAATTTTTGGACAACTTTCAAGTCGGAACCGAAATATTTTCAGACCATATGCCCCTGGAAGTAACTATCAGCTTTACTGCCAACGGAAACAATGAAAATACGAAGCCACTTAGTCTTCTGCCAAAACTTATTTGGAATAACCGAATACTTAAAACATTTCAAAGAAACATGAATGTTAACCTTACGAAACTGAACACGCAACACTATACATTTGATATTGAAACTTTAACAGAAATCATAAAAGAATCTATTCCGGAGCGCAAAGATCTAAAAGCTAACAAAACATATAAACAAAAATGGTTTGATTCGGACTGCTTAAAAGCAAGAGACAAATCATTTAAATGTTTGAAACTTTTGAGAAAGAATAACTCCAACATTTTCAAAATACTTTATCAAGATGCCAACAGTGAATACAAACGAATCTGTCACAGTAAAAAAGTAGCCCTTGAACAGCAAAATATCGCGCTGATAAACACCTCAAAGTCGTCTGCTCAGTTCTGGAAAGCTGTCAAATACATAAATGGATACACGTCAAACATCTCTATGTCTCTTAAAGCTTCGCAACTTAAGACTCACTTCAATGAGCTTCTCAACGCTCCACTAACATCGCCACTTTTTCACTACGCAGCTCCTATGATCATAGATGAAAAGCTAGACGCTGAGTTTAGTTTTGAAGACGTCAGAGAAGTGATAAACAACTCTAAATCAAACAAAGCACCAGGTATTGATCGCATCCCATTTGAATTTTATAAGAATTGCACAAACGAGTTTATAGCTTATCTTACAATAGTATATAACCGAATCTTTGATTCTACAAATGTATCTAATGCATTCAGAAAAGCGATCATTTTCCCACTCCATAAAAAAGGCAGCTACAAAGATCCGAAGAATTACAGAGGAATCACATTTTTGAACACTTCAGCCAAACTGTTTGCTGCTTTAATATACGAAAGACTATATGAATGGGTTCAAGAAAACAACATTCTTAAGGAATTTCAAGCTGGATTTAGGAAAGGTTATTCTACAATCGACCAGATATTCTGCTTAACCAATATTGCTGAATATTACAAGAGCAAGAAAAAAAAGTTGTACGCTTTCTTTGTAGATTTCCGTGCAGCTTTCGATACAATTCCTCGTGAAGCACTCTTTTACAAGCTGTCCAAAATCGGAATATCAAGCAAAATTATTCAAATCCTGCGAGCTTTGTATGAGAATAGTACTGCATATGTGTGGGATGGAGATTTAATATCAGAAGAATTCAAAACGTCAATGGGGGTTAAACAAGGCTGTATTTTAAGTGCACTACTTTTTATTCTATACATCAATGACATAACCGATGATGTCAAAGGTGGAATAAAGTTCGGTAACAACAATCCCGGCTTTGATGTACGCGGATGATATTGTTTTCTTGTGTGACACTATCCAAGATGCAGTTAATGATAAACCGGCTTAGTGGGTATTGTAAATGTTGGAACCTCACTATAAATCTTGAAAAATCAAAAGTCATGATAATTAGAAACGCAGGAGGTCGCCACTCACGTTTGGAAAAATGGAAATTGGATGGTGAAGAAATTGAAGTTGTAACCAGATACAAATATTTAGGTATCCTGTTCTCGCATTCTTTAAGCTTAAAACCACACTTTAATGAAAAATTAGCTGATGCTAAAAGAGCCATCTGTGCAATTTGGGAACCCTGTTTGAAACTGGAACTCCTCCCCTGCGCTTATATACTCTCAAAATGCACTTCAATTATATCTGAAAATTATTTGAAATGAAGGAATCTAGAATACCAACCGTAATATTAAGAACCTTAATAAGAAAAAATGAAAACATTTGCGAGGAATGGCAGAAAATAGCGTCCGAATGTGGAACGAATCTGACAGTTCATGTGAATGAGCAGCATCATCTGTTAAGAGAAAAATCTAACTCTATTTTGGAGAAACTTGGCAGATTGACGTATGACCTATATGTCGAAGAAGCCGAATCGTCACTATTTAGGAACTATTACAGCAAACTCAACCATTTTCTAAATGAAAAAACGTATTTCCTCAACAGTTACTCAGCTGAAAAAATAAGTACTGTTTTCAAAATGAGAGGTGAACTTGTCCATTTAAACTTTGTGCCGCATCGACCAGACCTACCAATAATTTGTGACCCCTGCAACATGAAAAAGAGGGAAGATGTTTTGCATTTTCTTGGTGTTTGTCCAATTCTGAAAGAATATCGACTATCAATGTTTGGAAAACATGTTCTAGAAGAAGATGAAGCAATTAATATTTTGAACGGAGAGAAAGGATGGCATGTTCTATATAACTACGCAGTTGCAGCACTCCGCTATAGAAAACGTATAATGGAAGGAGATTTTTAATATAAGAACCTTAGTTTATATTTTGTCAACCCTGGTAGACGGCCATAGGCCAAATCCATTATGACTTAGACTAAATCTTAATTGTTAAATATTTATTGAAATAAAAGTCAATTTAACTAACTAACTAACTCATGATTATTATTATTATTATTATTTATTCTTTATTTTTTCCATAAAAAAGAGTTTACAGTGGTTAATCCTAAGAATACGGACATGGCTTTTCTGCCGTCTGCCGGAAATGACATTTCAAAACAAAATTAATAAAGAAAAAAAAAAAGAAAGGGTAATATACAAATTGTTATGTTAATCAAAATTATAATCAAAAAAACGAAAATTAATGAGAAAGCGAGTTTATCATTATTCTTATTATTATAATTTTTTTTACAATTTTAGAGTGATTTTAAACATAAAAGGTGATACTTTTACATTATTTGAAACATTAAATTACTAATAGGCATTGAGGTTAACTTTCAAAAGCTATTACGATATGTTAAAGCATGTTTGCAGTATCTATACAAAAAGAGACCATCCCCGAGCACCATTTAATATTTCGTAGAGACTATTAACGGACAAAAAACTTTCTTGGAAATACAACCGTCGTATCTCTTGCAAAATAGGGCACACTGCGATAAAATGGTAAATATCGTCTAACTCCCTTGTATTACACAGATTACAAATTTGCTGACGATCGACTCTATGGGGGATGAAATTCAAGTTGAGAATTTCGACCCTTGCTTTGAATATTGTGCTTATTTTAAACGAAGAGTTCTTCAGATTAAAATAGCTATCTTCGGTAAGTATTCGATGGTTGAGGTTCCTGTAGATATTTCTGGAAATTGACGATGATGCCCTGGTTAAGTGTTCGTCAAATATCTTGTCATCAATTTTTGAAATAATCGTCGCAAAAATATTAGGCCACTCATAGACATTGCTTTCAGATAACGACAACGAGAGATCGTGGGATAAGGCCAGCTGGTTCCATTCCCTGAAAGGGAATGCATTTGTTCGTAATTGTCTTGCCATTATCAATTTATGGAGACTTGTGTTACTTCTTCTCATCACTCTCGAACAGTAGTCCGAACTTGCTTTCAGGCTCCTTATGAAGATTGGTGGTAGGCCCGACTCTACATGTATGGCATAGGTCGGTGTGGAGATTGGCAACCTGAAAATACGCTTGAAAAATATTCTTTGAACCGCCTCAAATTCTTCAAAGGGAATGACTCCAAATGCCTGTGTACCATAGCACATACAGGTGTTAACTGTAGCATTGAAAACTTTAAATTTGGATGAGTGGTCAATATTTTGATTAGCGAAAAATTTTGGCCACATCAGATTAAGCGCCAACTTAGCTTCACTGCTTTTTTCCTTAGCATGTTTTCCAAGATTCAGATTGTACGTTAAAAGTACTCCCAAATACTTAAATTCAAGTACTGTATTGATTTGTTCGTTACCAAGTCGCCAAGCTTCTTCAGGAAGTCTTCTACTCTTTCGGCTCTCAAAAACCATAGCCTTCGTTTTTTGCGCGTTAATGTGAAGATCCCATGTATCACAATATGCCAACAGTTTATTGATTTGTAGTTGTAGCGAAAATGGGTTGTCCGCCAGCAGAACTAAGTCATCGGCATATAGTAAGACCTTGATGAGAGTTCCTGCAAAAAGTAGGTACACCGCCAGGAAGAATAGAAGAGACATCGTCAATGAATAGAGCAAACAACAGAGGGCTCAAAATGCATCCCTGCGGGACACCTGCAGTGGTGGCAAACCACTCGGATAACTTGGATCCGTCCCATACTGCTGCACTTGATGATGCTAGAAACTTGAAGTAAAGCATAAGAAATTTATGAGACACTCCAATAGTTGACAATTTGTAGAATAACGCCTGTCTATTTACTGTGTCGAATGCTGCTTTAAAATCCACAAAACAGACATACAGTTTTTTATTTTTCTCAATGTAGTTCTTAGAGATGCTTATCAATGCAAAATGTGATCCATTGTAGAATATGCAGAGCGGAATCCGGCTTGAAACATGCTGAGTCTGTTGGTCCTTTCAACCCATGTGGAGAGTCTTCCATATAGAATCCCAGCAAAAATCTTCCAAAGAGAGTTGAGCATAGATATTCCTCTATAATTCTCAGGTTGACTATGATCTCCTTTTTTAAAAATAGCAAATATGAAAGCTTTAGAAAAATTTAAAGGCACACAGGCATTTTCATATAGCAGGTTGAAGTAATCCAGTATATAGTTCTTGAGATGATCATTACTATTTTTGAAAAACTCAACTGGTATTCCATCGCTTCCAGGAGCTTTGTTATTTTTCATACGCGAAAGAGTGTTTTCCAATTCGCTTGAAGAAATTGGTGTATCTAGCTCAGAAACATACGTGTTTGGTAATGCGAAGCTAAAGGTATGAAGATTCTCCTCCGCCGACAATAGTGTTTTAAAATGTGCAGCTAGAGTCTGGGCTTCTAACTAACTCATGACATCTATGGTTGCCCTCTTGACAGATTCGAGAGAATTTACAACGAGCGATTGATCCACTGAATGCATGAGAAATAGATTCAGAAGGAAATAAAGGGTCTTGAACCCCAGCCTTGAAACCAATTTGATCCATACATAGGCATTTCTAGCTAGCCAACAATATTTATGAACTTCTCTCGCCGCAAACGAAAAACGGCAATGATTGTCAAGCGAAGGTTTGTGAACTGGATGATGACTGTGACTTTTATTATGGAATCTGCTACCCAGATCGGAAGCCACACAAGTTTGAATGGGGTTTTTTTTCTGACTAAGACTTGGGTGGAGTGTCCTGAGGTTTTGCGAAATCATATAGCGAGTGATAGACGAAGTTTTGAATCATTTCCAAATTTCAGCACCTTATTTCCTCCAAAATCCTTACAAAATTGAGAGACCACGTCATCAAAGAGTGAACAAGCGCCTCGGTACTTACGTGAGAAGTTTCAGTGTTAATTGTTGAATTCGGCTTTATTGTTTTGGTGATAGAATTGTGCAAAAAGACATTTTTTGTTGGATTATAGGAGAAACTCAAAGGTTACTCTCCCGCTAACACCAAATTTTCATTACTAAAGCTCAAGGAATTTCTTTAGGCAAAAGCAACGATGGAAAACGAGAGCTTCAATTTTCCCAACAGCATATTCGTTAAACTTGGGAGGAATCCCAATCGGCTGTTGATATTGACCCAGAAGACAACTGACAGCAATGTCAACAAGCACCCACCATCAAAAAAATTGAGTCCAGATGTGCTAAAGCGTACAAAACTTTAGCACACCACTCCGTAAGTTAAACCACAGCGCAGGCTTTTATATTCATCCTATTCCTCTAGGCCTTTTACAAGTAGATGCAAAATTACACACCTGCCATTTGTCTGGCTTGTACCATAAAAAGGCAAATCTTCTTCTCGTTCCAATTACCAACTTTTGGCCAACTTCCCTTCATTTCAGGGTCATAGAAACGTTGATAGACCGTCAATTCATGAAATATCTTAGAAATTGAAAGCTTCTTAATGAAAAAGACCGACAGTACGGTTTTCGTAGCAAAAGGTCTGATGGAGATGATCCGACGGCTTGTCTCACCGTAAAGTGAAACCAATCTTTACACTGATTTTTAGAAAGTGTTACGAGTCCTTTCTTAGCTGGGTAAGAAACTGCCTTTCCGATTGTTCAATGCAGGTTATGTTCAATACAAAATTTGTAACTGAACTTATAAATGCTGGTGTGTCCCACGGCTCTGTTATGTGGACGAATCTCTTCATTATCTTCATTAATGATCTATTTTTCTAATACTCTGTAGCTGAGAGCTGATTTCCTTTTTTTCTTTCTTTCTTTTCTACGAAATGCTGAGAACAAAATAAGTACATTAAAAATGCCAAAAGGTGGCTCTGATTTTTCTTATTTTCCAAACAAATAATATTTTTAGTTAAATTTTTTGACTAACGAGGTCCTGCATTTGATATTATTCACTGATTGATATCCGACTTTGAAAGCATTTTTACTAACTTGGCTAAAAAACCGAGTAGAATTCAATGATTCTAAAATGAAATTCCGAGCCTTTTTGTGAAAGCCACTATATTGCTATTGTCCAAGACAAGAACGGTACCTGCTTCGAAACGAATCCGAAAAGCTTTCAGTGCTTATTGTTATGTGTGTAAACGATTATTTTCAGCAGCAATTGGATCCACTTCGTTTAGTGTGAAATCAAAATCAAATCACCTATCCGTGAGAAGGCATGCCGATCAGGACGTCCACATTGATTCAGATTGCTGATCGACTTATTGGTGCTGTTTGGCATAGAGTGGGTGCACCTTTATGAAAGAGTTGTAGTTCCGCTCTAGAACCGATTGATTCTCTTGAACTTCGTCGAAACGCTCCGTATCTCACTCTCTTTTATCGCTTCTCTAGCAAACAGTGGTCTAATTTAGGCGAGTGCACTACTCTGGATCCTGGAGACCCTCTTATTATGATCATGACTTTTGGTGAAGTTTACGGAGTCGAGCAGGAGAATTCTATTGGGTTACTTTATTTACCTTCCTTCAGAGAATGAACGGTAAAGCTTTATCATGCAGCTCATTTGATTCCTTAACACCCAAGAAACTCACTCGCATTCTTTATAACGCAAGAGCGTTTGTTCCTGCCATCGACATAATGTAAAGAACTGAAAAGGAAGCTCCTCGGCTTTACTACTACAACGTAAGTAGTTAGTAGTAAACAATATGGGCATGCTTATCAATGAGGAAAAGACGAAAAGTGCCTGTGGCGCAATGGTTGGCATGTCTGCCTGTTACGTGAGATGTTCGATGTTCGAATCAAATCAAAAACATAGAATTGTATTTCCACGGGTTTTTTTTACACATGGTCGTTCGGAATCGGCAAAAAATTGTAGGTACTTGAAATGCGATAGGTTAGGGCCTGAGGTTTTACATAGCTTTCTGGCACCAACCTATTTATTTATTTATTTTATTTGTTCTGGAAGTGTCCTTTAAGCTATGAAGTTAGTTAGTTTAAAGTAGTCAATGAACTCAAATATAGCTATAAAATAGCTCTTGCAGTTGTATTTTTTTAGGAATCGGCTCACAATGCACTTATCCTGGACCCGCATACCGCAGAATAGGTGACCCAAAAGCATCACTCGTCGGCCGAACAAAAGTAAAAGTTGGAAAATTTCTCTTACCGTTTTAATGAATAAAAAAAAAACAATGACTTCACTCCTCTTCTTCTGCCATCCTCCAGGTTTTCCAATCAAACTCTACTACAAATTCAATTAGTCTGCAGCTAAGCTGCCCGCTTTAAAATTCTTAAGAACCAATACCCATTTTAATTCAAAAACGACTCTAATCCAAATGAATCCCCATTCGTCTCTACTCCTACTCCCCTCCAACAAATGTATTCCAATCACACAAATTAAAATTCCTTGCCAAAAAAAGAGTTCAAGCGGATGTGTCACTGACAAGTATAATAAAAAGAGAACATTCCATTATGACTTTTGATTAGTTCTTAAATACCAACGACCTAATTTAAATCCCACACTCAAAGCCATCCTCCTTCAAGACTCAAACAGACAACAGCGCAGACAACAAAAAAATACTCGTAATAACAAAACCCCAAAAAAATCATTGAATAACAAAGAAACACCTCGCGCAGTGTCGGCGAGCTGTGCAGTGGCACACTTTGAATTGAAAGTATCTTTTACCATCTGAACCGCATATATCTCTCTTTCTGTGGGCCCGAGGGATGCTAAATTACTTTTCAACTGAATCCGCCTTCATGTCTCGCCCCAAGGCACCAGGGAAGTTAAAAAAAATTAGCAACCTCCACGCAGATACAATAAAAAATCGCCCAAAAACTCGATGACTTACACAAACCCACCTACCCCCGCCCCCAGCATCAATGCGCAACAATCTTTTCAACATTGTCGACAACCGACATGGGCTCATATAGTTCCAAAGTGACCAACAGCCACGGATATGGGGGAAAAAAAAATCCATTAGGGATTATAACGAGTCCAGGATGAATGCACAGCCATACTCTCTCAGTCAGTATAGGCCCAGAGAAAAGTTTGAGCTCATTGGAGACCCCAAAGACTCTGATACGATATTAATTTTCCCTCAATCCAGATACACAGAGAGAGAATCCCAAGTGCAGCGAGGAAGACCCAAAATCCTCTTGATCATCGATCTGGTCCTCCTCCTTCTTCTTACCAGAACAAACCAACAACAAGAACAGCCAAAGGAATCCAAAAAAACGAAACGACGATGTCGATCCATCATCTACCAGAAGTAACCGAAGATCAGCTATAAAACAACAAAAACAACAACAAAAAGATGATACATTCTGTGTGTGTGCGCGCGGAACTTGTGTTTATAAACTTAAAGGCTGTAATCACATTAGCATCAGAGCCTTTAGTTATCACCTGTAATGCCGACATTATGCGACTGACGGCGATCTGCTCGAGATATTCACACGACCAAACGCGCACGCGGGCGCGATCTTCCCGACCATACAAAAATTAAACAAAAACAAGAAAAAAAAAATTCGTTTTCGAGGGTCCAGCTGAGAAGAAGCAGGGATGGAGCACATGAGCATGAGCACAGCAAGCGAGCAATGCGAGGTATTTGTCCGGCGATCTTTCGGGAAGCTCCAGCAATCATTTGTACCTACGTCGGACGTGTTGATGTCCATTAAGGAGGAATAAATATCTGATCGAGGTTTTTGTTGTTTCTTTTTTATTATTCTTTGTTGTTCATCTTCTTGTTGTTCTTATTTTTTTACTCTTGGACAAATCATAAGTTGATGGAGGAATGTTGAAAGAGGCATATCCAGATGTCCAGCAGCACCCACCACTATATCCTTAGCTGTGTAATCTTGGTTATTCTATGCTGTTGCGCCAGATCAATCTGCCTAGTTTACGATCCTAGACGACTTGAAGCGCAAAGATACTAATCGGTCGTAATCGTTGCAGCGAGTGCAATATGCAAATCGATCGCACACGTCCGCACACTTTGATGCCATGCCGACAACGATGATGCAGTTGTGACGAAGACGCCGACAACCATCAACCTGATCGGTTAGTCAGTTTTTTTTTTCTTGGACTCTTGGTCCTTAAACTTTGAGAAAAGTATTGGGTTTACAAAAAAAATACGGAATAAACTTTGCTCCTATTTTTTCATGTTTGAGACTTCTATTTGGGTTGTGGTACCCGTGGTGTGATGGTTAGGATATAATGCTGTTAACCCCGAGGTTCGTTGCTCGAATCCCAGCAGTGGCAAAGATGTTTTTCCACGGGTATGGCATTTTGCGAGGAAATGGCAAGCCCTCCCTTCATAAGCTTGTTGCCATGAAAAGCGCTTTCTCGATTAGCCATTCGAAATTGGGGGAAAATTGTAGGTCCCCTTCATTCCCTCTCACAAGGCATGGTTGTGAGAAATGCGCTAGGCCCTGGGGTTCCGCGCTCTGCTGCAACCCCCTTTTTGCTTTTACTTTGTTTCAAGGATTTTGAAGCAGTCTCCGAAAAGTGGCTTCTAGTTCATAGGAGTGTCGTCTCCTGAGTTTGAAGTTGGGAGATTGTGGTTTCTACTAAGGCTAGAAGTGATTGTATATACAATTACAAAACGAGATTTTATTCTTAAGTTTCAAAGTTGTAAGGTCCCGCCTCCAAATGCGTATTGTGAAAAGTCTGACGCTGGTCCCGAAGCGCAATGTTAAGCGAAAGCCCTTCACATGTTCATTCGCAAATTGGTTTGCGTTTCTTTGCTGCAGTCAACGTGAGCTCGCTAATAGATATTATAAAGTTGCTTCTAGAAAGCATATGTATCGCACTGTGCCTCCGTCATTCTTTTTTTGTCAGACGCGTACCACATACCACTGGAAGCATCTGAAAATATAGAAAGGTTGATGGCTGCCCAAATCAATCTACCGTCAGCCAAACTTATTATATTGGGATCGAATTTGGTAAGGCACTCTTCCAGGCTTATTGATGTCCGAAGGTACGAATGAGCATATTTTGTTGATGACTCGAGCAAACAAACGCTGTGAAAAGATTTGCGGTCGAATAGCTACAATCGTAAGAGATTGCCAGTGCCGTCTCCAATCCTATGTCCCTCCATCTATCCTTGAACCTTTTTCTCCCATCAGCATTAAGCATTGAAGGCCAACGGCAGCAATGCTAAGAAGCCATCAGAACCGCTGCCTCTGAGGTTATGGGTTTCACTCGACCCCCAAAACGAAACCCATGGTTCGAAGAAGAATGCAGGCAGGGAAATGCAGCTAAGCAAAAAGCACGACAAATGTTGATGCAAAAGCGAACAAGGGCTACTTTCGACCAGTGTAACGAAACTTTCAAGGAGAAAAGAAAGGAAGAGCACCGAATTCTCAAAAAGAAGAAGAAGCAGTGTGAGAAGCACTCGTTTGAACAAATTGAGAGACGCCATGACAGAAATAAGGTTCGTAAGTTTTACCAAAAGGTAAAAATATCCTGCCAGGGTGGCAAAACCCGAACTTAAGCCTGCAAAAGCCAGCAGAGAAACATAGTAATTGAGACGCAATGGCTTCTGAGGATATGGAATGACATCTGCAGACTACTTAACGGCAATCGAGACACTAATCACGCGTTCGTGCAGAATACCCCATTCCACTTGAACGATGATCAAGAATGCCGTCCTCGTGACGAGGAAGAAGCTAAGCAAACTTAAATCGAATAAGACTGCAGGCGTACATGGCCTTGGTGCCGAACTTTTCAAGGCAGCTGGAGATCAGTTGGAAGGGAACATGCACCAGTTGGACTGTATGATATGGTCGGAAGAAAATTTGCCCGATGAATCGAAGCTTAGTGCTGTGCTGTAATATGTGAACGTCTGAAGCCCAACAAAAAGGTCCTTACCAATGCGGCTTTTGACAAGAGGAGTTCGCCCCAAATTCTCACATTACGGCAGATCTTGTCAAATAAAGGGTAGGTAATACAATTTCTATATACACTGCATTTTTATCGATCTCAAGGCCGCGTATGACCGTATTTACAGAGACGAGCTGTACAGAGCCATGTCTAGTTTCGGCATCCCTGCAAAGCTCGTACGGCTATACAGGATGACTTTGGACAGTTCACACTGCTCCGTCAAGCTCGGCAAAGTGCTCACCTAGACCTTTGATATCAAAAAAGGGTTTAGGCAATGCGACAAACTGTCATGCGATTTCTTCAACATCATACTTGAACAGATTGTAAGTAACTCAAACGTCAACACCAGAGGAACAATATTTTAAAAGTCTGTACTCGCAGTTGCAGACGATATTGACGTAATGGGAAGAAATAAGCGCCCAAAAATTAGCTCAATGGTTTGTCAAACAAGGAAACCGAACACCGACAAATTGAACAAAACGTCACAATAGACAGACATATCTTCGAGGTAGTAAAGGACTTCATCTACCTAGGATCCGCTATACAGACATGGTAGGCAGCACCTCACTCGGATCTCTAAGATCCATTGTGCTCCCCGGGAAAACAGAGGACGAATAAGTGCGAAGATTGGAGAGGTAGGGGGTTGTGCTGGTCTGATGGCTGGGTTTTTCGAGTAAGGAACCCCCACTGACCCATTTGGAGCCCTGAGTAAATTTTAGAATGCTCAATTGGAATTTAGAGATGTCGCCCAGTTCGTCGAATAAGTAATCTCCGAGGGCTTTTCTCTTACTGTGGGCCAAGCTAGGACACATTCACAGAGGAAGTGGAATGGTCCTTCCTCTGCCTCTTCGTCTTGGCATCCTCTACATAAGTCGGATGTGCTAGTGCTTTAGAACTGAGATTTTCGTTTCACTGGATTCGATTGCTGACCCGATTTCTACCAACTTATCCACCATTTCATTACCGCCCCCTATGTTTATATTATACCAAGGTCAGACTTCGAATTTTATGAATTCATCATATTCGACTACACAGCAGTCAAATAAAAACGGAAAGATTCTTCTTCCTTTGTTGATTTGATGTAAAATGGCATCATATTGAGCAAGTTGCTGCAACATTCTTGCGCATTGCATATTTCTTATTTATCTTCTGGGATAAGGAAGAAGGTGGAACAGGGAAGTGTCCAGTCCGTATAATACTTATGGAACTTTTCTCCTAAAAGGTGGCCTTCAATGCATCCATCACTAAACAGAGTATGCGGCCGCACAACAGAGAATCTCTATCTAGCTACGTGCAACAGAAAAGATACAATTCGGATTTCTTGAGGCCAATTACGTGCGCAAATTTACGTTTGCGTACGCGCGGTGCGCGCATTTATACTACACTATGGACAACATTTGTTGCTGTCCGGTTTCCATATCGATGACTAGGCTGAGAGTTGAACTGCTGCTGTTCGATTCGGTTAGATTCCCTCGTCATCCATGATCACTGATGTTCGTTCACAGCCAGTATCTACCAGCGCACAGTCGCGCACCATCACCAACGGGCAGACGTATAACAAAATGATATTTTTACTCTAAGAGAGCGGAAAAATGAGGAAAATTATTTTATAAAATTGCTTGATCAGGGATCACAAATTGATTGTTATTTTGAGTCTTTTGATCATGTTCCGGCCTCGATACATTGGTGGCGGCTTAAAGGTAGGTAGGTATAGCTATGAAATGATGGGTGAGAGACGCTGGTGGTGTCCACTCTTGGATTTCATTCCGAGTCTGGGGTATTTTTGTTTTTTATTTTGTTTCTATGTTGCACTTGTGCGGTGCATTATTGGAGAGAGATAGTAAAATGGATTGATGGATGGGATTTGGAAATGATGACGTTTGTGATTTTTGTTTTGTTTCTTTTGTTTTTGTTTTTTTTTTTTTTTTTTTGTTTAAGAAGCGTGACCGATTAGAGTAGCCTCGACAAATGAGTGCAATTCCGAAAATCATTGTAATTATGACCGCGATTGTTTGAGTGTAGATGAGGAATTGAAGTTAATTAGTTTCTGTTTTCGAAGTGACTGGCTGCCATTCGCCAACACTCGCTTTTTTAATGAACTAATGCAAAACAAAACATTTTGGACTTGTAACCATTATACCATTAAATGAAGATCCTTTTCTGGATAATGATAAAAAATCCTAAAAGCACGAAAAAATTCTTGCGACAGGATGTGCAGCAGGAAGTTTCGACGTTGACTGAATTTGACGGGTATTTTGACTGCTTCTACCACCAGTTAAAGTGTATATGTAAAATTCATAAAAACAACTTTGGCATGCAAAGCCTGTTTCACATCAGTCAACTTGATAGCAGAGTGAAGGTGATTCGCTACATGGCCCTCATAAGGCCAATGATTGTCTATGGGTGCCCTGTGTCGTTCAACGTTACAGCGCCTCAAAATATTCGGGTGTTTGCGAGACAGTGTCTGCGTACCTGTCTTGGATTGCACAGAACACCAGAGTCGGAGTACCGAAAATACTATCCTAATGGGGTCCTTTACAACGAGGCTGAAATAAACAGGATCAACAATTGCATTATAAAACTGACACGTGGTCACATACTGAGAGAGCGATGACCTCGACCAATGGCCTGATATTTGGAGCTAATTTAAAAACGAATCCCTCATTGTTCTGGAACTTTATTAAAAGGAAACGAAAGAAGACATCAGATCCTTCTTCCCTCTCTCATGAAAACAAATTATCCACGAGTGACTCCGAGATTTGCAACACGTTTGCAGAATATTTTAAAACAGTTTACAAATCCAGTGAGGATAATGAAGATGATATTTTCCTGACAACAATCAACACAAATATTTTACAAGCTCCGTCTTTTATTGAAAGTGATGTAGAAGCTGCTTGTCGGAAAGTCAAAGACTCTTTTTTACCTGGCTATAATGAAATTCCTGGTTGCATACTACGAAGATATTCCAAATCTTTGTGTGGAGTCTTATGCTCTTTTTTCAACAAGTCCATGCATGATTCAATTTATCCCGATATTTGGAAGAAATCATTCATTTTACCCCTTTACAAATCTGGATCTCGATCTATTGCTTCCAACTATAGGGGGATTGCAAAACTGAGCTGTATTCCAAAGCTTTTTGAATCACTCATGGTAAACTTTATGTTTTTTAATTTAAAACCATATATTTCACCACATCAACATGGGTTTTTCGGTGGAAGATCCATTGTTTCAAATTTAATGGAACTAACATCAAACATCTCTAAAGGATTCGCGAATGACCAACAAACTGATGTTGGTTACTTTGATTTCTCAAAGGCATTTGATCAACTGAATCATCGTATACTGATAAAAAAGTTGGATAAACATGGCTGTGTTAGTTCTCTTCAAAAATGGTTTTTGTCATACTTGAATGGTCGAACCCAATACGTAAAATTTAAAACATGTTTTTCAACAGCGATAGATGTTACATCAGGTGTGCCACAAGGAAGTCATTTAGAACCTCTCCTTTTTTTATTATATATAAATGACTTGCCTGATGTGCTCCATCACTCAAAGATTCTCCTCTACGCCGACGATGCCAAGATATTTTTATCGTATTCAAATCCTACGGATTCTTCGTACTTACAAAACGACTTCGATGCTCTTCTGAAATGGACTGCGATTAATAAATTATCACTGAACAATTCAAAGTGCAAGATTATGACTTTCTCTCGTAAATCTTTGGATCACCAAGTGGATTTTGTGTTGAACGGGCAGTTACTTGAACGATGCGAAAAGTTCAATGATCTTGGAGTGCTCTTTGATCGAAAGCTTACTTTCAATGACCATATTGACTACGTAGTCAACAAAGCAAAATCAAGACTAGGGATGATTAAGCGTTGGTCGAAAGAACTTAACGACCCATATGTTACAAAGTCTCTTTATGTTTGACTCGTACGAAGCTGCTTAGAATTCGCTTGTCAAATTTGGTCACCTACATATGCTACCCATATTCAAAGGATAGAATCAGTCCAGAAACAGTTTCTACTATTTGCACTTCGCGATTTAAACTGGAATGATCGCTTTTTGCTTCCACCGTATCGTCATAGGTTGTTGTTATTACAAATGAACACACTAGAAGACAGGAGGAAGGTTTTCAATTACTTAACAACGTTAAAAATCATCAATGGAGAAATATCGTCACCATATTTACTTTCCCTAATCAAATTTAACGTACCTGCCCGTCGGACTCGAAACTATACACCTTAACACGTCAGCTTCCAGAGATATAATTATTTAGCCAACGAGCCCCTGACAAGATGCTGCAGATTTTTTAATGATTACCTACTATTCTGTTTAGTGATCTAACAAAATTACATTTGTTAAATTATTTCAAATTAAATTTCATTTCATTAGTTTAAGTTTAACCAAGACTGTTAGTTTTTAAACTGTAGTCAATACAAATAAATAAATAAATAAATAAATAAATAAAATTACCCCAACAGAGAGTATAAATGGAGAAAACACGCTTCAGTGGATTTGTCCCACCGGAGGCTTTCCTCTATTTTTATATGGAAGGGTTGATTCAGGATAGATTGGCGGTTCCGCTAATCTACCACGTCTGCCGTAAGTCCGGCGGCGGCGCCTTCACAACCGAGATGTCACCGCAGTAGGCGGAGACGTTGAAGAGCTCCTTCAGTTCAGTAGGGCGGTCTCAGATTGCGATCGTCGTGATGTTTTTAAAATGTCAGATATGTTCTGGTGGTTGTCCAAGCAATAAGCCACTGGCCTACAAAGGCTTAGTGTGTAAGTCTTATACAAAAGAAAATTTTAAAATATTCGTAAAATATCGGAATTTTCAATAAGAGCGCTAGAAAAGTTTTTTTAAAAATAAAACAAAAACCAATTTGGATATTAATGAAATTCTTTATTTTTGTGAAAGTACGTTTGATGCCATTATGTATGAAGCTCGTTTTTTTTGCATGGCCATCACGGGCACGATTGCAGAACTCCAGACACTGAACCCAATCTTCGAAGGTTTTCAAGGGTAAATCGACCGATACTGTTACAATTTCACGTTCGTTATTCGTACGAAGTTCAACAAGCATCACTGGCTTGTTGGCATAAACCATAGACTTGACGTAGCCCAAAAGGAAATAGTCTAACGGCGTCAAATCACATGACCGAGGCGGCCAAGCGACTGGACCATTTCGTGAGGTAACACGTTCTCCAAACTTGGTTTTCAATAAATTGATTGTGACATTCGCTGTGTGGCTTGTGGTGCCGTCCTGTTGGAACTACATGTCCTCCAAGTCCATAACATCCAATTGGGACAAGAACTATTCGGTTAACGTGCCGGTTTTGATCATCATGGATGAAGTACGGCCCAACGACGCCGCCGGCCCATAAACCGCACCAAACCGTAATTTTTTTTTTTGGGATGAAATGATGACTCATGGAGTGCGTGTGGATTGCGGCCTGACCAATATCGCATGTTTTGTTTTTTGACGGAGCCATTCAGCCAGAAATGTGCCTCATATCGCTGAAGATGATTTCTCGATGAAGATCCGAATCATTTTCTAGTTGTTGCTCACCCCAATTCTTCAGTTCTTGCGTCAATTTAACCTTGTACGGATGTAGACCAAGATCTTTTCGCAAAATTCGCCACAACGACGTTACACAGATGCCCAACGCTTGAGAACGACGTGTGAGAGACACATTTGAGCTTTTGGCACTTCCCTATCTCACTGTGGATTCCAATTTTTCCACTAAACGCTCAATCGTTGATCTGCTGGGACGATTATGACGACCATAAATTGGACGTAATTTAATTTAATTTAACGTTGAAGCCACTGACTCCGAATTTCGGTAGTAAATTTTAATAGTTTCGTCTCGTTGTTGGCTCGTATATCTTTCCATCATAATAAGGCAAACCTTATTGAAGAGAAATGTCAAATGAGTGGCAAGAAATATGGCGTCGTTTGCTGTCCCTGTCCCTCTGCTTTTGTAGCGTCTCTGTTGAAAAACCCTTTGTTAACAAAATCCAAAACAAATCCAGTCCCCGAGAGATTAGTGCTCACCGTAGTGGAAAGTAAAAATTCTTTTGTCGTTCATTGCATTCCAGAAAATATGGCTGCAATGTTACAGAGGATACAGACATTTAACTAAAAGGCTGTGCCTATCTAAACTATTCATTAGCCCTGACAACTTCTGTGATGTAAATGGAAATCACTTCAAATACACAGTCAAGAAGATCCTGAGGGAAGAATCCTACAATTTTTGCACATTATAACAGAATATTCATATTCGCCTTAAAATTATTACCAGATCATCCCCTTCAATGAACTTATTCATACAAATAGTATCATTAAGTCTTGATCTACTTCAGGTGCAAAAGAAATGCTTCGAATTTACTTATTCTGTTCGTGGTTTCAACTTAACGCCGCAGTGTCCAGAGCTGCGTAAGCTCAACCGACCATGCAGTCTAATCCAATCTAATCATGGAATTTAAAGGCATAAATAAATTTGTATATATCGTAGTTCATCATCGTTTATTGTTTTCACTAAGTCGCTTTTTTCACTATCTGGGTACAGGGTGAACCTGGCCTCCAACCAACATTACTCGGAAGCGATTTCGATTACTAACGAGGTCTCTCCAGCTTTACACTTTATGTCTCTCTTCACTTAATTGCGCCAAAGTGGATGAGGTCTACCTCTTGCCCGATCTACCGATTTAAAGCGAAGCTTATCTAGATGAAGTTCTGAACAAACTCGAAGCTATGAGTGCCTATTGAAAAATCATTGGTTTGTTCGTGGAAGCCCTGAGGCTACCCTGTGGGGTGCTATAAATCGTTTTTTGAAAAACCTAAACTCGCCCTGAATGTCAAACTGAGCTCTAAGTTTGCACTCAACTCGCCCTGAAGTAGCACTAGATTTTTGCTGGAGCGAGAACAGGTAATGAATGAACAGGGCTGTCAAATGACGCATATTTTTATTCTTCTACGATGCGCAATTGTAGGGTCTCCCTATTTTAGGGTTGGATGATGCCTTGAAAAGCACGGTATCAAGAAATTAAGATCAACTACGTTCATGTAGTTCTTTAGAAGCCTTGCTATTGGCTCTCCACTCCACCTTTTGACCTTTCTTTAAGACTCTCTAATCTCATTCCGCGGTTATTTCGTCTCTGCATTTCTTCAAATAAACGCTTTTGTGTTTCTCCTATGCTGCTGCATAATAAATTTTCTATCGAATTTTCATTTCGTTCTTTGTCTACTCAAAATATCGATTCTTATTTAGTTGAAAGAAAATTTAATCAACTCATTGCATCGGTATCCTTGTCATATTCTTAGAAAAGAAAATCCTGAGCTCTTTTGTACAAAATGTTAAGTTCCCTCAAGACAGACAGGCAGCATTGTTTTCTAGTCCAACAAACCACCACTAGCCGCGTTCAATTTGTGTCTTTTTCTCTCAACCTCATACAAAATGGTTGGAAATTCAATGTTATTTTAACGGATTACAATCGATGAGGTTAACAGAGATGTTGCTTAAACAAGTTGCTTTTGGCTTTGAATCTATGTATTTTAAAGTGATGCATTTGTTCTTATTTGTTGGAAAGCCACAGCTTTAAGTTTAACATTGTCAAGTGGTGACATCCATGACCTCTTCATTTACAGCTCATTTTCCTTTCAATTCCCTAAAACCAGCGACGATATATTATGTAAGTAATAATTCTAAAAGCTTATTGTACACAAATTGACTTTATGGTACGATGGTGTTTGGTGTGTGTACATTGCGAAAAAACAGGAAGGAGGTTATCAATTTTATGGGCTACTACAGGTCTTTTTGAAAATCTAATGTACGTCCTCAAATTTGAA
Source organism: Melanostoma mellinum (assembly GCA_914767635.1). Taxonomy (NCBI): domain Eukaryota; kingdom Metazoa; phylum Arthropoda; class Insecta; order Diptera; family Syrphidae; genus Melanostoma; species Melanostoma mellinum. The sequence continues at coordinate 157,756,923 of OU612058.1, read as the reverse complement.
GCACGATTGAATCCAGAATTTAGAAGTCACAAAAACAGAAGTTAGTCATGAGCTACTTACCTATAAGAGTTATAATTTGAGTGGAACATTGTGTCCTTCGATGGTTGGGGAGAATCGGGCTTCAAAATTTTTTTCGTTTATCAATTTGATTTAGAAGAAGAAAACAAACAATTTGAAAACTTGCTTGGTTTTTTTTGTTTGGTATAAATTGACGAGGTTGGTGCACAGTCTGAGTGCTGCATGTTTGAACATCGACACAAAATGTCAGCTGTTTTTAGTGTTTTTGGGATTGAGTCGAATCGCTCGCTCTTAGGGTTTGTTGGCAGGAGCAAATGAGTAAGTAATGAATCGTAAGCCTACTTTCTCTTCCACGTAAGTCTTAATTCTGAAATCATAAGGAACTTTTGATTGCGATGCATCGTTGTAATGACACAAAACTGAGAAGCTAAATGGTTTCATTAGTAAAAATCCAATGCCATTGGCTTTTGAAGGGTTATGACTTATAACACTGAGTTGAAGTAATGATCACCACAAAATTCAACTGTATTTATATAAAATCCTATAATGAGGATGTAACGCCACACCAATTTTGTGATCATTCTTTGAATCTATTGTAAAATCCTCCAGGAGAAAGCTGAATTGTTTGTACAATGTACAGTAATCTAAAGGATAGATTTTCCCTGTTGTTTTAAAAATTAAAAACAAGATTTGGGAAATACAAATGAAATGAATGCTGAAAAAATTACTGCAGTGTTGAATTCGCGTGAATTCAATCACATGTGCATATCTTTTTGCAAAAAAAGTACACTTATTATATTATGTAAATAGGAAGGCACTAAAGGCGCTTGTTATGGCGTTGTAATTACTTTCGAAGGACTTGCCGATGTATCGCCATTGGAGACGATGGGTCGCACGAGCTTGCGATTCTGAGTTTAATACGATATCAAAATCTTAAGGCGGAGGGAAAAAGTTTTAAATTAGATCTTTATAATATTTTTTTTTTGGTATACGGTTGCCAGCTACAAATTATTGAAAAAAAATTAAATCAAATATTCCGAATATCTAACAACGCTGCTTTTTGCATTTGCTAAGACACGAAAACGCTAAAATTTTGATATTGGACCAGCTTTTTCAAGAAACTGTTTTTTATTTTTCACTTATTTTAAGAAGAAGTTATTTAAAATTCAAGTATGCAAAGAACTAAATCTTGCCAGAAATTGTTATGAAAAAAAAAATTGAAAAAAACAAAGACACGATTTTGAAACTATGTATTTCAAAAAGTCAAAATTTTCTTATATATAATTCATAAAAATATTTTAAATTATAGTTTATCAAATGTTAATATGTTTAGGGTAAACCCACTACTATCCGGACACCTAACTTTTTTCTTGACTTTGACTGCGACCCATTTTGTAACCATAATTGCTATCGCGGACACTTATATAGATTGTAACAGCCATATTAATAAAAAACGCTTATTCCACTCTTATTCTACAGACTCACTAAACTATAGAATAAGACTAAATCTATGGGTTAAAACTTCTCATTAATAAAAATAAATTGTTCCCGGAATAGTAAAGTGACGTTTACCATAGATTTCACTTCGGGAAATTTATTTTTGCTGCTTATTGACAAGTAGCCTGAAATATTTATTTAGAAAGTTGATATATGTTTCTGGAAAAACAAATTTCCAGTATCTGTTTGGTATATTTCGCTATTTAGATTCTATCTCGACATGCAAAATAGTGTAGATATTTCATGGTCAGAGAGATGTCCAGCAAATGTAAGTTCTTTGCATTATATTTGGACGACTTGCACACTATAATAACTTGATTGTAGGATTGCAGGGTCAGATTTGTTGACAAAACTCAATAAAGCAGTATTCATCGATTTGGTTTTAAATAAACCAACTAGAGTTCTTGTTGAGGAGTGGAAAAGTAAGCCAATTGCACTGAAGAAGGCCTTCTGCGCTTTATAGCAAAGTGTATGCTTCAACCGCGCACGCAAAATCTTCTAGATCATCGACGAAAATGAAGCCCAACTAGTCAGCTATTAGAGTCCACACTTTCAAGGCAACAAGCCAAACAACAAGCTTAAACCGAAACCGTTTACCCTCTGTGTGTTATAATGATAAATAAACGAACATTTGATTTGTATCTTTCAACCATGACAAAGTTGGTTTTAATACTTTCACTTTTTATTAGTTTAATTGTCTTAGTAGAAAGCATAATAAATTTTTATTTCTTGTAACCATGCAGCTACTCCTGCGACGAGAATTGCGTTCGAATTTGCGTCTCTTTGATCGGACGTATGGACGAGTATGCGAGTAGGGTACTCCAAGTGCCTTGTGGATGTGCTTATTAAGAATACGAGCAGTACGTATACCCTGCAACAACGTCTTCTTGCTTGTTGCCGATTTTAGGGCAAATTGATCGAGATCACACCCTGCCTTCAGAATGTGCTCACCTGCCTTTTCAGCTACGTATAATGCACACACAGGCATCTTTGAGACAGTCCAAAGACGCAAGTCATTGCGGTTTGCGGTGACCGTGGAAAAAAACAACAACTATGTATGTTAAATTTCTTATTAGTACGACGCTGAAGGAAGTTGTACAACTGCAAATAAAGGAAAGTTTTCAACTAATAATTTAATAAAAAATTAGTAAATAAAGCGAATCACCTTTCCAAGAAGCCTTAGGCCAAAACAACATTGTGGGATTTGGGCTCAGTTTCGCGAGCTTTTGCAATCGTATTTATGATAAATATCAATTCACTGACGAGAAATCAAATTAAAAATCTATTTATCAAAACACTTCCAAGTGTATTTTTGACTATATTTGATTTACCTAGCATAATCAATATTTTAGATGTCACTGAATTTACAGAAAGTAAATAAAAAAATAGAACCGACCGCCAGAGTCATTTTTTTTTTTTTTTGTAGGCACATGTATTTCAACTCAAGAATTTCATTCATTTTGTATTATATGACAGAATTCTTGGCTATTCCTTCGCTAAACCACCCTCATCGGTGGAATAACTTAGTAGACGTCAGTTAAGAAAAAATTTCCTTTATTAATAGCAATTTCCACTTAGTCCATGGAATAAGGCTTAACCCTTCGCTACTCACTCCACGTTTATTAATACGGCTGTAAGAATATAGACCTTTCTCAGTAATACAGCGTTCAAGTAAATTGCAAAGAAATCATTGTTAAAATTAATAAAATAACAATTCCAAAAATTTTGTATCCGGACACAATCATTTTAAGAGATAAGCCCTGTCCGAATACTAAAAATATTTGATAAACGCACAATTTTCAGTATCCGGACATGCGGATACTGAAAATTGTTCGTTTATCATATATTTTCAGTTTCAAACATATTCAATTTGAGTTTTAGTTTCCGGACACCACAAATAATTGCAAAGATTATAAAGAAATTTGTTTTTTTTTGCAACAAATTGTTTTAGTTAATCATATTTCCAACGAAGCCAATGACTTTCTATAAAATAAATTAATTATTACATACTTGTTAAATTGCTTACTACTTAAAACTGTTCGCATTTTTTTTTAAACAAATCGACAACGCGGCCGCATCTTCAAACCTTAAACAATAAAATGACGCGCAGCTCTTAAAATACGCATTTCGAATACCTGAAACCTTGCATGTATATGACACATTGAAGGACCCATGTTTGTTGACGTTTGTGGATTTTTTGTGTGATTTATCTATTAATCGCAAAAAAGGTCAATGTGTCCGGAACACACTTACACTGTCCGGATACTAGTGCGTTTACCCTACAACCTTTCTCAAACAGTTATGACTTCTAAAAGGCAAAATTTCGTCAACATCGTGTAAGTCATTACCGAAAAAGTAATTTTTGAAAAAAAAGGTTTTATGGTGGATAACATTTTTTGACTCCTTCAAAAAAAAAAAAAAATCCTACGTCATAAGAAATACAACAGACCAACAGACTTGATTCCAAAAACTCTTCTGCATGCTGGCCGATAGAGCCTAACTGCAAATTTTGAAGAAAATCAGTCAAGTGGTTTAGACTGTAGATCCATATACGGACGGACAGATGGACAGACAGACAGAATTGTAGGACCATTTTTGTTCCTATTCGCTATCATCGTAATTCAAACCAAAATCTCCGACGTAATAAATATGTTTACCATTGCGCCATGGGCATCACAGTCGTTTTCCGAAATTTAAGCAAAGTTCAGGTTCTTCCAAACCGAAGCTATTTTGCAGTTTTGGCAGATACGCTGTTGACAAGATTTCTGACTTCGCCACAATTGCAAATTTATGAAGGCACTCTCATATAGCGCCTTGCAATTACAATATGACAGCTGACTTTGTCGATAAGGCAACATAAAAATAGCTTTGATTTGAGAGAACCTTTATTCATTTGATTTTCACCATCATCAAAATCAGTGGTGTCATCGATGCTGTAAATATACTGACTGTCTACTGAATCTACGTATATTCAATAAAATAACTCGTTTTTATGTACAAACATAAACAGAACACAGAAATTAGGAAAAAAAAAACTGACATCTGCAAGTGAACCAACAGGACCGCAACACGCTCAGGGCTGGTTGCCAGCCACTGCTTCCTATAAGAGGTGGGCAGCCCGGTCTCACTATTTCCTCCTACTTGCAAGCTTCTACCAGCAAACATCAACAGAAAGCCATTTCATAAGAAATACTCTTGTATTTTATTTGCACTTGATTTTTAAATAATTTATTCTTTAAAATTGTTGTTTCAAAAAAAAAAAAAATAGATTGAAAAAAACCTACAAAATATTTGTACTCTTTGTATAAGTATGCGCTTCTTTCTGCTTAACCCTGGTTTACAAATTGGGGTCCATTTGGACCCCAGAGCATGTTTGAACACTCATAACTTTTTTGTTTTTAATTTTTTTTAAATGGGATTTTTACTCAGTGAACAAAACTCAATTTTTTATTCATTTCTTAAGTTGAAACGATTATCAGATGTTTACAGATTTTTCTGCGATTTTTTTGTGAAAAGAACCCGTCCACCCGAACTGTGGTCCATTTGGACCCCAGTACTGAAATTCTATGAAAAATCATATTTTTTCTAATAAATAATTATTTTATTTTAAAAGCAGCCTAGTTTATGTTTAGAAGAATTTAACTTGAAGTTGTGGGCAGTTTCGGGAGACATTTAACACATAAGGTTCTAGTGTCGCAAGGGCAACAACATCTGCCACATCCATCGCAGGTGGTTCTGGTTTTCTTGTCATCTGCTCTTGGGCAAAGGTGACATCTACCCCTTTTACAAGAGAGCCTTTCGGGGACTGTTGGTAATTTTTCCTGAACTCTCCCCAAAATACAGAGAGCATCCATTGCAGATTTTCCAATGCCAGATTGTGTTGCATGTTGAGAACGGTTATTCAATTCTGACTCAACCAGTTCCTCCGCTAGTTCGGTGAGTTTATCACTTCTGTACAGTTTTTTGTTTCTTCTAGGTGGATTGAAGTGTCGAAAAATGATAACAGTTGCTAGGGCTGCTACGCCCAGTAAGTTGTAGAATACAACCATCGGCCAGCGATTTGTTTTGCGTGTACATGAATAAACTGAGACCATTTGGTCGAATACATAGACTCCACCTTTAGTGCTGTTATAATCCAGTATCATTGCAGGCTTACTTTGATAGCAATACCACTTGTCGGAACATAACTCACCAACGCCATTTTTCCAGAAAATCCAAAAATGGATGAGTGGACTGGACGATACTGCTTTTTGTTATTGACCTTTACAGGCTCATTCTGCTCATCAAGAACCTCCTTCGCTACAAAAGGTTTAGGCAAATCTCTTTTGTTTTTCCGAATCGTGCCAAGAATAGTGATCTTCTTATCCAGCAACTTCAACGCCAAATCCACCGACGTAAAGAAATTATCAATAGTGAGGTTGCGTCCAGAATTGAAATATGATGGCATCAACGACATCACCACATCATATCCACGACCAAGTCCTGTACTTTGGTCAGAGCTACCCGTGTAGACAGAAAACTTCAGTGGATAGCCCGTTGAGCTTTCATACATCCACCTAAAGTTCAAGCCATTTTTGGCATCAGGCTTGCTTGGCATGTATTGAGGAAATTCAATCATTTTTACCTGAACAAAGTGAAATAATGATTTTTTTTTTTTTCTTTTGATAGGCGGACTGGCAAGAACATTGATGTGCGTCAATATTATAATCAGTAATTACGTAAAACAGACATATCGAAAGGGATAAGCGGGAATCCCAGATTTGCAAAATTAGGCAATTTCCATCGTTTTTGAAATTGTCAAATTTTATTGCTGACCTCCTACATACCTGCATAATGACATCTCTGCTTAAATTTCTTTATCCCTGCTATATATAATACTTAGAAACAATTCATACAATAGCCCGAAGAACTATAACTGAACAATATAAGTCAGAAATCAAAAAAAATTCGAAGAAAAAATCGTGGGGTCCATTTGGACCCCAGTTCGGGTGGACACGACTTTTGCCGGTTTGTAAACGAGGGTTAAAGTTGAAGAAGTTCTACTTTTCCAGGCGCTTTTGAATATTGGCCGGCTGACGGATAGTATGTTTAATTAATGCCAGGAACTAGGGGCTTCTTGACTTGCGTCTGGCAGCCAGTCCATTGTGTTAACAATTTTAAATTTACGAAATAAAAATTTTATTTTCGCTGTTAATATTTGCACAATGGCCACGTGGTCGATTGCAAATGATAGCATTGTATACAGAAACTATAGTATTTTTATGTAGACTTTTTGGCTGGTGGTCTCCGTGCCAAATTAGCAGTCTCCGTTCCAAGCAATTTGTTTTACCATTGTGTGTAGAGAAACGAATGCTGCGCCACCATGCTCGTCCGGTCCAAAGCACTGTTAAATCGATTCATGAACTTACTATAGTTTCTATATACAATGATGATAGTGTTAGGAAAATGTTAAAAAAAAAGTATCTTAAGGTTAACACTGAAGGAAAAATTTAAGTCTGCCTTGAGATGGTTTTACCTGTTCCTATAAAGGAAATCAAAAAAAGCGTCTAATTTGAACTAACGGCTATATCCGTTTTTGCTTCGATGGCAAATAAATGTTTGTTGCGAAAAATGTTGAAAGCTTCATTCAAAACTTCCGCCAAATTATGTTTCGCAACAGTAAGAAAGACCAACCGCATACTTATTTAAAGAGCGTTTTCACTTAAGTTGATAAACTGCAGTAGTCATTAGTTGCATTTGGTCAAATTGTTCATTCGCTCGGATAACTCAAAACACTTTAGTGAAAAATGTCATTTTTCAGTTTTTAACTCTTTTCGATGATGAGCAAGCTTGCGTTGTTCAGAAATAAAAATTGTACGTAATGAAACTTCACAGTACTTGGCTTCACTGAAAAATTCATTGCATATATCTAGGCACTGTTTATCCTTCCCACAAACCTGAATATTTTCGGAGTAATTCCATCTAAGTCATAGACCATTATCGGTGATTGGTTGATGTATTGGAAGTAAAATCAAATTAGTGTTACCAGCACGACATAAAAGACGATGAAAAAATTTTAAATTTTAAAATGTTGGTTTTATTTCTATCTCTTCTACATATGACCCTAACTCAAATGAATTCTCCTTACTTTTATTATCACTTTAGTATACATTCATTCACAGTAAATTAACACTCTTATTTTATTTTATATTACTTCCACTCCTTCTCCATTGACTTGGATCTTTACATCTGGCACAGGTGGTGCAGGTGGTGCTGGAGCAGAAAGAAAGCGGTTTACTTGCCTGGATGCTCTTGATGTAGATGGCATTGTATCTAAGTCTTCTATCAGTTTCTCCGAAGCTTCCTTGCGAGATGAACAACTAAATCTGCTATCTGCTGAGCGCGAACGGCGTTTCTTAATCGAATCTGAGAAACTAATTGTATCCTTCAAAAATGAGAAAAAATACAACATAGAATTACTTTTTCGATGAGAAGTATTTGAAAAAGCTAACTTCAGTACGGGAAAACTTTCGCATCCTATGCACAAGTCCGTGTTGTGCTCCTAGCTTATTAGTCATTGATGTGCCGCCGGTTGGATTGCGGTTTCTTGCCAAAGATAATGACGATTGCGAACGTTCTGGAATATGATTGTGAAATAGCACAGGAGGTGAATTGGTGTTGACAAATCTGAGGCGTTGCTCCCAACGTGCAATTTGTTGCAATACGCCACCTTCAACTTGGAGGGCTTCTGGACTATTTCCAATTGGCATATCAAGCACAACCGAAGTGTTATCAAAGTAAGAACCTTCCAGTTCCATAAAACTTTCTTGACTATCCATAACCTTGAGAAAAAAGGGTGCTATGTATTTCATCTCCAATTTAAAATCAAAAGCGATGACTTTACTTACATGAATGAATTTGAAATGATAGAAACTTATGCTCACTTTTGTTTACAGTGCATGACATGAATCAAAGTAAAGCATTTTGAAAATAAAAGGTGAAAATCTGTGCTGTGTAATTTATTTAACCGTATACATACTTCAGCTTCAATTTGTATATTTAAAAATGCCAATTTCGACAAAAAAAGCTAATATTTCTGCTTCACACTTGAAAAGTTCGGCCCACAGAGCAGTCAAAGCAGGAAGTCAAATACAGAAAATTAATTAAATTTTGCCCACGAGTTAAGTTAAACCGGAAGCCCTCAGTCGCCATTTTACTGTCAATTGTTTGAAATCAATTCGAGAAGTGAAATTGTCAGCTTTGTTAGAGTGGGGCATTCATTTAGGCCCTTATTATGAGTAGCGAATCAAACTAAAATCCTAGCGAATTCGATAATTTGGTATTATGAGTAGCGACTCGCTTAAATGAAGTTCGGTTCAAATGTCAAAAAGTTATCGACTAGAGCTATCGACCAATTATGAGTAGCGAACGTTCTATATTATATTCGCCCAGCGCGTCAAAATCAGTCGAACCAATGTTATTGCTTATTGGTGATAAAGCAAGCGAACGAAGGGTTTAGTTTTTTTGTGTTTGTTTACTGTTTCTGTTTGGATGCATTTCTGGCAAAAATGAGTGAATTAAGAAAAAGTACATACTTATATTTTTATTTACTAGTAAAAACAGGATGCTAATTTCTTTCGATTTATTAAGGACAAACAGGAGTCAGTTCGCAAAGCAATTGAGCAATTGTTTTGCAATTGACCACAACTCACTTGGCCCTTCTTCTCGTGAGAGAAAAAAATGGCATAAGGTTTGCTTATAGGTTTCTAGTTTTCGTTATATTTCAAATTGAAACAAAAAAAAAAAATTTCAGAAAACAAAAAAGTGATTGTAGCTTCTGGAGGGACAATACGCCACTGTCTTTGTTGCCTTTAGAACAGGCAGTTGACTACTTATTCAGCCCTTAACATGCAGTAAATCCATCTGGCTGTTTATTCTAATGAAGAATGAATACAAAAGGATCCCTGCAGAATGGAAGAAGCAAAATTATGCAGTAATAATGAAGATGCCCAAGTTCTGAATGATGAAGATACCCAGGATGTTCAAGGACCATAATCATCTGGTCAGCGGCAATCCCTGCCAGCTTATAAAAGAGGGGAGAACAGTTTAAATGAAAGAGAAAATGCACATATGAAAGACCAAACTAACACACTAATTTGTTCCGTGCATTCTCATTTTCTACCACATCTTCAAAAAACAAATCAACACTATTAATCATACCTACTTCTAATAAATTATTTTCTTAATATTCAATTGAGAAAAATGGTCTATTAACAGATCAACAACAATTATAAGGCAATTTGACTTATGACCTTATGAAATATTTACTTTTTTATGTTGGTATATCTATCATATCAAAAGCGAATATTGTAGTTCGCTACTCATAATACCACGAAGCTTGTTGTTCACTGAACAGTTCGCCTAGAAGCGAACGTTCGATTCACTACTCATAATACAGGCCTTAAAGTTGTCGTAGTAAAATTATTTGTCATTAATGTGAAAATAACACAAAAATGACTCAAATAGACGTAAATTCAATTAACTCACAATTGCCTTTTTTTCAACTTTTAATTTAAAATTTGATTTAAGTTCAAAATAAAAAACATTAATTCTAAAATTTTGTTTGATTCCATCCTAAGAAGATAGATTCCACAAACTCTTACTCAAAGTTAATGCTACTAAGCCTGGCGTTCCTTCAAATCAAGTTACTTTAGTGAAATTATTTTTTAACTCCCCGTTGTTGTCTTCAGGATGTATTCAGGAATCTGACAAGAGAAGGTTTATATAATAATGTTCTATGGCCACAGCAGCATTGGACTTCTGGTTTCTTTGATAGTTTTTGTGTGCTGAGATCTATCTATTTTAGAAAAAAAGGGTTTCCCTGAACAAGTCTGCATATTATGCTTAGTGCTCAGCTAAAAGACTTTAAGAATAGCTTGGCTGACTGATGTAATAGGCGTGTTTTTTTTAAGCTAGTATATAGTACAGCATTCGAGTTAAAAAAAAACGATCTGTCCACAGTATTTTCAGTTCTATTTTCAGCAACAAGATGGAGCTCAACGTCAAAGCTTGTTGCTACTTTTCAAAGCTCTCTGTGAAATTCAAGATGAAACAAAATCAAATTCATACCAGGTTTGTTTCGTTAATTGTTATTGTTATTGTTACCATTGTATTGTTATTGTTATTCATACCAGGTTTGTTTCGTTAATTGTTCTATCAAATGAATAACGATACAAAGCCAGGTATGAATTTGTACTCTTTTTTCTTATTTTCCATACATCAGATTCTCTCTTACAGCTCTTTTTTACTATTTTTGGAGGCATCGTCCAGCAGTGAAGAAAGCTCTTTGTCAAAGTCAGCTGTTTTGTTGAAAAAAAACTTTCGGGTATGTTCGGGGAGTATGTAAAAAGATATTAAAAACCAATCTTTGATGAGATTTTCCATTGGAAAACAGAATCAATTTATTTTTTATCCAAACCTGTGGTAAAGCAATTTTACACAATTGAACAGTCTTTTCGATAGGTTTAGAAAGAAAATAAGTTGATTCTGTTTACAAAACCGTGAAATTGAACTATAATACTACCGCACAAATAAACACAACCCAAATTAAAGTAAGTTGAAACACGTACTGCTAATCCCAAACTTCAATTTCTATTGAAGAATATTTAGTTTTCATACATATATCTTTTCCTTTTGACCATTTTTTACTGCTTCGTTTGTTTGTTTGATTTGTGTTTTTCTTGCATTGGGCTATATTTTTTCGTTAAATAATTCCATGAGAAAAGCTATTAGCTCCAGCAAAAAAGAACTAGTGCAAAATCCTGTATTATATACACCCAGGTAAGAAACAGGGCGAAAATTCAATATGAATATAATTTTTATTTCTTTAATTTTTAATCGAGAGAAAAAATTTCTTTGCAAATACCACATTTTTTTTGAACACCTCCTTTCGTAAAAGCTTTGATGAACTGAAATCATTGGTGGTGCCATCCTATTTTCAAAGCTGGAAACTATCAATCCCACAGCAATGCCATCCCTGTTTTCACTGTGGAAAATTACGACAGTAAAATGATTTGTTGTTGTTCCCCAAGGGAAATTTTTACTGTACTATATACTAGCATAAAAAAAACACGCCTAATATAAAAGGGAGTATCAAAAATTCCGAAATCCGTGTCAGTTTACGCCTTCAAACCGTCGTTTTGCCTACCAGGCCAAATCTAGGAAAGAAGAATGAGGTTTCACTTTTACTAGTCTTTTTCAGAAAAGATGAATGTCAATAAGTTTGGCTCAAGTGGTTTAAGGGCAAAAACATTTTTCAATCTTTTAACGATCGAACTATAGTTTTGGCTTTTGGGTAATAAAAAATAAATAAATAAATAGGGTGGCGCAACAGAGCGAGGAGCCCCTGGGCCTAGTGCATTTCTCACAGCCATGCCTTGTGAGGGAATAGAGGGTACCTACAATTTTCTGCCAGTTACGAACGGTTAATCGAGAAAGCGTTTTTCATGGTAATGAATTTACTTACGGAGGATTTGCCAATTCCTCGCGAAAGGCGATACCCGAGGAAAAACATTTTTGTCTCTTCTGGGATTTGAACCTCGAACCTCTGGGTTAGGACGTGGACAAGCTAACCAGCACGCGACGGGTATTTTTGGGTAATGTGCTTCCGTATTCGGTGTAAGAGATTTTGAAGCTACAGTTTTGTCTCCGTTTTGAAGAATATGTGGATTGGATTGACTTTGTCTACTTACAATCTATTATTATAGAAACGCAAATAACATCAAAGCTAAAATCTAACGAAGAATTACTCATGCCTTTAAGCTTAAGAAGACAATTGAGAAATGAGACCCTCTCTAGAAAAAACGAGGTAGCCCTTTGCAAGACTAGTCCTGCACTACGCTGCGGAAGCATGGATCTCATCTAAATCAGATGAAGAAACCCATGGTCAATTCGAAAGAAAACCTTGAATAATTTTTGGTCCGGTACGTGAAGACAATGTGTTTGAAAGAAGATTCAACAACCAGCTGTATGAGCTGTACCGCGACATGGGCATACCCAGAAAAGTACCCATCGCGAGACTACCCAATGGCTGTGAAATGAAGAGTGGATGGACACCAACAAGACTAATATATATCGCAAATTGAAAGTCACTAGGAACGGTAGGTATATTGAATTTAAGATCCAATAACCAATTAAAAACACATCCTTCAGTTCAGATCGGACCGGCACTTAAAGATTCGAATTTAAATCTCCCTATTCTGGTTATCGGACACTAGGAGGGCAGCCCAAGCTGATGCTACTAACGCATTTTTATGCGGACTTATCACTATTAAACAGGCAAGTTTTGGGAAACATTTTCAATAATGTTGATCGGAGTACCGTTCGTCGGCTGAGTTCTATCTTGTTCAATAGGCGATTTTTCCCGAAATTGAGTTAAGTATATGCAGTCTTCATAATTTGGGGGCGCTCTTTCGTTAGGCGCAAACCGTTTTGTCCTATCTCTTTTGGTTTTTAAGTTATGGAAAACTGCTTTGTTCAACAGTACAATTTTCTAACTGTTTTTTATTATGTTGAACAGTTTCTTTCTATCTGGTTCAATGTTCAATTCTACTTTGTTCAAAAAACAAAATGATTTCCAACTTGTCATTGCTCCATTTTGATTTTAATTTATAACTTTTTTAAAAGAAAAGAAAAACATCTAGTGTGACTTGTTTTAAAACTAAAATTGTCTACGCTTGCAAAAAAAATTTACTTCCAAACAATAATCTTCAAATATGTATAATAAAAAAATTTTGATCTGAACCTTATAAAAATCGATTTCCCAACATTTTGAAAAATGGACATTGAACAAGATAGAACTCAGCCGACGCGTTATTACGGAGCGGACTAGTTTCAACTATGAATAAGTAAGGAACGAAAATAATGGCAACTACGTGGAACGAATTCCTAGAACGCTTGCAAGCGACTGGTGAATAGCTGAAGTCGTCTGATCAAGACCTTAATATGGGATACGTCCTTTATAAATATATAGCTACATTCAAGCAATGCGGTCCACATCTTCAAATAATGTGGCAAGATCCAAAGATATGACCCACGAATAACGAATACCAGCAACAGACATCAAGACGAATCAAGCGAGAAATACAAAATACGACCATTTTAGGGGCTCTAGTACTCTGGACGATTTGTAGAAAATCAATCACGAAATTGAGGTGTTTATTGTCATTATTGATTACGTACTGTCTGCTTTGACCAAACGTATGAAAGCATATCAAATTACTAACGTTTTGGAAATATTTCGATAGCTAAAATCTCTTACAACAGAAGAAATTTTTGAAAATTCCTCAAGTGAGGTCAGTGCTTGTGAAGATGATTTGGAGAACAGAGTTTTTGCAGAGCTGCTGAAAACAGAGATGTGGCTACTGTTATTGACAGCAAGAAACTGTAGCCTCTGGAACAGCAATATTGAAAAAATTTATTAAATAATTCTTTAGAAGCGTGTTTCCCTTTCTTAGAAATTGCATTGTGCATTGCGAACGTTCTTTTTCAACGTTAAAGCGTATTAAAAGTGAATTGAGGAGCACAATGGCTCCAGAGCGTCTAAATCATCTCACTTTGTGGAATAAAGCGCATGAACTGTTTAAAGAAATCTAAATTGAAAGTGTTATCTCTGAATTTACCCATATTGAATCCAGAAGTGTTTTATTGTAACGATTTTATTTTATTTAAGCCCCTTAACTTAAGAATCTAAAAAAACCAAGGCCCTCTTGCGAGAATTTGCTACAGGCCCCGCTCTGGCTTATTCCGGCGCTGTTATGAGCTGGAAGTACAATCAAAACATTAATGAATGGAATTTGATTTCGTTCATATTATGGCCACTGCCGGCATGTTTGCTGCTGATTTAGATCATGTTTCATGCGCATGAATAGAATCTATATTTCCGACCATGCCTTTGCCCAGTTGACTAATTAGACTTCAATTTTTGCACAAAGCTTGTCATTGACTGTCTACTAGGTCGGGAATAACCACCAAAAATTGGAATTGGCGTTCTTAAAAGTTCATAATTTTCAGTTGCTCTTTCGTGTACTTTACCATAATGAAAATGAATTATTCGTTGAACTTTCCCCAGGATTGACCCAGGTTTTCTTGACAGCCCTGTGAATTATCAAAAAAAAACCTGGGGTTTCCAGTCCTCAAAAAATGCTATACCACAAATCACCACACATCCATGTGCCATTTGACAGCTCTCAACTCGCCACAGCAAAAAGCTAAGGCGAGTTGGAGGAAAACCTATGGCAAACCTATGGTTCAAAAAACACTCAATTTGACATTCAGGTTGAATTTAGGTTTCTCAAAAAACGCTTTATGGCGACCCTAGGGCAACCCCAGGGCTTCAACGAACAGACCTATTGACAATTACAATTTGATGATTAGTGAAAGGGTGCGTTCACTGACTAGATTCAAAATTGCCAAGTCTCTTTTGGAAACCCGAAACATACAGTAATATTATGGAAGGTGCGATTTTTGTGTAATAACGTGTTTCTGATTTTTGATAGTGTGACATGTGAAGAATAAAAGCGCTGTAGTTATTTGAGGCAAAAATGATGCCTTGCAATGTTGCGATGTACAAGAACAAATAAAAATGTGAAAAGCAAATATAAACAACAACCCAAAAATCAAGCCATTGAATAAAACAATTTATTTATTACATCGTTCTTCTTTTTAATGTGAAATAATGTTTTGTTTTTTGCATTTTTTTATGTTTGTATATATAAAAATGTAATGAATAAGTTTCGTTTAGCGTAGGAAAAAATTACACATAAATACAACATTTATAACTAGCATACTGCATACCCTATGCTATAACTTAAAATTGTTTCTTTTTTTGTTTTTTGTAACTTCACAATTATTATAATCAGTAGTATGTTTAACATTGCACATTAATATTTTCTTTAACCAAAAATAGAAAAAATATATATAAGGCGAACCAAAGTAGCACTAGCACGATTGCATCATAATAAAATTTAATTCTCTTAAAACTTAATAATTTACACATAAGAAATGAAGTAATAATTTTATTTGGCACCTTCCGTTTTCAAAAACTAGCTACTAAATGTTTTCAAACAAATATAAAACTAAAAACTGATAAAATATATAAAAATTCAAATTAATTAATACAAAAGCCAGCGTATGAATGCTTTTGAAGTCTAAATTATTCTCTATACATTTTTAACTTTCTTAAGATTTTTACATTTTTTTTTGTTTGTATGTACATTTTATTTATTTAATTCTTAAAGTGCTTCTTAGATTTAAAGTTTAAGTTCTACTGTTTTTGTTTTTTTTTTTTAACTAATTTTCTGTCACAGTTTTAACTAAAGCTTACCACTCTCATTACATGCGAATATAATTTGTGAAAAGTTTATTTATCTTTTTTATGTTTAAGTACTGGAGAGACTTTTAACAGACATAGCCTGTTGATTTGTTTGTCTAAGTTGTGGCATTTGAAATAGAAACATGGACCAAGTTCATGGAGATGCTTTCGGTTATTGGCAATTCAAGTATGAAAACAGTTAGTTTTTAGATAAATTAGTAGATTTTATATTTTGCTTTTAAAAAAGAAAATATGAATTGAAAACTTGTTTCAAACGGTGCGATTGAAGTCATTGTCTGTGCGAAATCGAAAGTCCAGACGGATTCTTTAAGACCTCAATTGAGTAAAAATCCCTAAAATTGGCAACGCAATGCTATATAGGCTTGAGGCCTCTTTGTGAAATCAAAAGCAATAAACTAGGCCTTGATTACGTAACTTTTTTGAACGATTATCGCCGAATTGTCTATCATCAGATTGCTTCATGCTGTTTCGCTAGCAGCGATTGAAGGACAGCTTCTTATAAATTTCGGTAAGGTTCTTGATGATGTTTTCTTAGTATGTACCTAGAATTTAGACGATAGTCGTCTTGAACGTTGCGGAACTCAAGCTCTGAGAAGTACACGTCATCACTCAAACTCTGTGCCACTGAACAAATCATTTTCTATGATGGATGATGGTGCTGATCAGAATCAGTTGAAACTCTATTGAAGGCGTTGTAGTAAAAGTATCTTAGTAAAACTTTGTCTTATTGGAAAGGCAACCACTTAAAGCAGTGCACAATACCAATTTCCACTATACCCTTAACTTTTGAGCCCTTTTGGCGACTCCACCTACCTCCAATTCCGCCAGTATGTCTATAGCAAGCCCATTAATCATACAATGATTTTATTGTTATTTATAAAATTTGCTAAGAACATCCTTAGACAACTGTCCAGCTGGACGATGTCTAAAGATTTGGACAAGCCTTAGCCAATTTCGTACTTATAAATGCATTCCAACAGTTGTCCAAATAACCCCTCAAACTGTCAACTTTGAACGAAAAACTAAATGTTGGCGTTCATGATGTATCCGTGCAGTACCATTGTTTGTGTTTGGATACACGAGTACAACAACTATAAGGCTCTGAAAGAGTGTGGCGTAGGACTTGAACTAGACCAAAAAAAAACAGCTGATTTGACTTTGTGTTACAGCTTTTTCAAGTCTCATAAAATGATGAAATTTGTGCAATTTATAAATGAAATTGATGAAAGTTGTATTTTTGCAACTCAAACTACTTAATTTTTCGATTTTAACAGTGTTTTATAACATGTTCAACAAAATTGTTTTTTGCTGTAGGTATCAAATGTCACTTTAGCCACAGTTTAGACAACCAATTTCGGTGTACAAAGTTAGACATTCCTTAGACAGCGATGAAATACGATTTGGACTTGCACACTGTTCTAAGAGCTGTCCAAAGTTAGACATACTTTGGAATGGGATCATAAATACGACTGTAAGTCTTTAATTTCCATTCCATTCAGTAATTGTTTCTCTGACAATTACTGATATACAACAATGGCTATCTTGCATTCAACAGACAAAAGAAACATCAAATTGCTGATCAAACCGTGATGAAAGGATATGAAAGAATGAAGGGATGTTAACGTTTAGTTTTATTGTTGGTCGGTCTCCATTGATTAACTTTTTAACGGCAGTAGGTACAATTGGAGACTACAGACATTACATAAAATAAACAAAAAACGAGTTTAAAAAAGCACGAATTTCGATCAAATGGAGTTGTTTTTATACAATTGTGACTGGAAATCGATGAAATACGAGTATACTATCTTCAAAAATCTCATAGCCATAAAGAAGTACCAAGTTGCTTCAATAAACCTTCTAACTTTTGAAGATATAGATCTCACGTAAAACCTAATCAGTCACTTATTATACTATCGCACCAGTTCAATAACTTTGTGATAAGCAGTTTCCTAATTAGTTACTTAGTAACATTATTCAGAAACTGTATCTTTATTGAACATCGTTATTTCCATAATCACTTGGTAATCTCACAGCAACAATAAAATGCTACTGCGTGGAAAAATACCTCCTAAAATGGCCAGTAAATTAATAGTTATTATATTGCTCCACGATATACTGCCCTACGATGTTATACACAGGAAAAAATTAGGTTCAATGTCTTTCAATCGGTCAATGTTGCTAGGTAATTATGAAACAATTTATAAAAAAGTTTTTAAATAGGTGCTTTTCAAGTAAACAGGTTACAACTGTGTCACCAGATTTAGCGTGAACTTTTGCAGGCTTTATACTGATGGCAGAAGAGTTGAACACCATTAATTCTGGCAGCAAATTTTTCTTATTTGATGTATATGTCCGTACTTCTATAAAGAGGACCGAGGCTAGTACGACAAAACCGCCTTTGTTTGCGAGTGTAAAAACATCACGAATCACGATGCAACATCCAGCAAGTTTGCCTGATTTGTGTCAAAAATTCACTTAGATGAAAGAAACGATGTTCAAAATATTGGAGTTCGGAAAGTGATAACGTTGGTAGACAACTGAGTTGAACGCTGGTAGACAACGAAAGCTATGTTGACCGAACAATTGATCGTGTGATGATCGTGCTTCAGAGTTACATACATCGATGTACATAGAAAGAACATATATACATACATAGGCTGGCGAAAGCAGAACTGGAAGCCCCGGTACTTATCACAATTCTCACAACTATGCTTTTTGAGGGAATGGAGAGAACCTACATACATTTTTCCGCTGGTTCCGAGAGAGTGCTTTTCATGGTAATGAATTTAATGTCGAAGGACTTGCCAGTTACTCGCGAAAGGCGAAACTTATGGAAAATCATTTTTGGTTTCTGTTCGGATTGGAACCATAAACCTCTTGCGTAACGAGCAGACATGCTAACAGTAGCTCCACGGGCACCCACTCACAAAAAGAACAGCTTCGAATAAAAGTAAAGTTGTCAACACGAATTTTCGCCCAAACTTTCTGCTGACTTTTGTCGTGGTCATCATAAATGAATTAGAACATGCAGGACAACAGGATGCGGTTGATTACAAAAGAATCTAGATGCGAAAGTTATTGCGAACGAGCAGTTTAAAATCCGTACAACACAGAACTGAAGAGAGGTTTGAGAACAGAATTAGATTACCTTATTCTCTGGAGTTCAGATCATGTGAGTTTCTTCAGAAAGTCAAAAATCATTTCGTTTTCGTTTGAATAAACTTGCAAGTACGGTTAAGGCTTGCATCAAGTGATTTGAAGTGATTAACTTGTCAAACACTCGAAGGACCTTGTCACAATGCTTTCTCATCCAAGTGCATTTTATGATGTAATTTGTGCACTCGTTTGTTAGATTAATCTTTTTCATTTCTTTTTAACATATTCTTCCAGAGGCTTGAATTCCCATCCCAGCTTCCTTAGATCTCAGATGTTCCTCTTTTAAGTGAAACAATGTTTAAAAACAACATATTCAATTCATTTCGAGTCTAAGGGCTAATATCATTGTCAGTTCAAAACGTATCAAATGCCAGCAACTCCAAGCGGTGTTTTCTACCGCTGAAACGAATGCAGACGTATAAATAAAGACACTTTAAGTATTAATAAGCTTAAGAAGCCTCAAGACCATGTTAAGACCATTTTATGACACTTAAATGTTCTTTAAAACGTCTTTATAAAATCGGCTGACTGCTGCACAGATATTGATCGTGGCATTGGCCGAAAAAAAGGACTTACTGTTTCAACAGAACCTTTTCAAATCTTCCTATGGTTGTTGAATTCGTTACACAATTAAGATAAAGTACGTTAGCCAGTCTAGAAAAAGGTTTCTGCTTTCTGAAAGAATTGTGAAAAGAGGAGGTAGGAACAGACAACAGACAATACTGTTGGTTGTGGGCCTAGAAATCCGATAAGTAGTTTTCATAAGTTGAAAGGACTATTCTTAAAGGTCACGTTATGGGAAAATATTTGAACAACCTTTTGACAAAACCTTTGGAATACTAAAACGATATTCATTTAACAAGTTCTGTTCTCACCATGACCTTCATGACCTGTTTGGTCGTAACAGAGTCGAACCACAACTATGCTCATTTTATGTCCTGTTTCTTGGTATGTTATGTACCTACTTCTGTATGAGAGCTGAGAGCTAATGTTACCGTATAATTTCTCTTACTTTTTAAGAACGCTCCTACCTAGTTCTGTTATTTTCGAAGCCATAAACTTAAGTAATTTTAAGCCTAAGAACTTTACTTTTAAGGAAAATTAAATTAATTTACCGGCAGGTATTAGAGTTAGTTAACCAAGAACAAAAAAAATCATTCAGGACCTAAGTTTACCCAGGCTCAGTTCAGCAATTGTGACTTTGGTTATGATGATCTTCAATAAAAATTACTTACGTTCCTAAACATCAGTCACTTGACGGCTAGCCGTACTGGTGGTGAGACCAATATTACTAGCATTACTACTACTACTACTATTATTATTACTACTACTATCATCACTCGAACTAGCAGTAATATTAATTCTATTATCACTGTTTTGTGTTGTTGCATCAATTGTTGCTGGTATTGCACGACTTATCATAATAACATTGACTGGATAACTACCATTGTTTCTGTTGTTACTACTATTACTGTTTCCAAAGTGACTACTACTGATCACATTGTTTGATGATGGTGCAACAATCATATGATCATTATTAGCATTAATGATTCGATCGTTAGTCGATGCTATTGTTGCTGATGGTGATTCACCCACCACATAACCATAAAACTTGAGTACATCCAATTTGCACATGGGGCAGGTGCGATGTTCAATTAGCCATGGATCAATGCAGTTTTTGTGGAATTCATGTCTTGAAAATATCAAAAATTTTAAATTAAGATCGTAATGAGAAAGAAATATAAATAACTTACTTGCAAGGAAGAACCCGTATGCAGTCTGAAGATTTATAGGCTTCGATACAGATGGCGCAACAGTCGCTGTCGCCATCTTTGTCGTTGCTTTTACCAGTCTTTGTTGGAATTTTCATTATGGCTTTTTTGGTCACTGAGCAAAGGTGTCTCTGTATTACGTTCAATGAGAAAGTAATCAATATTCAATTGTAAAAAAGGAGACATATTGATATACTTACAGATTGTTGATCCTTTGATTGGAGATATCTGAATCGTTGAATGTAGTAAAAGATCAGCCAGACAAGAGAGATGATCATGAGGACTATGAACGATATCGATACAAATAACACTGAGGTCCTGCAATGATTAAGAGAGTGATAGAAAATTTAGTTGATAGTTTTTGTTAAGTTTGTATTAGTAGAAAGTTTCTGACAGGCTCAATTTTTATTTATGTACTAACAAAAAACTTATGTGTGTTTCATAAGCTTACGGCAATAAAAGGATAATAAGAATATTGGCTTTTGCTTTGTGATTTTTTACTTAAACAAAGCACAAAAAACAAACATCATGAAGAGCTTCATCGCTTATAAGCAGTAGAAGTAGTGACGATATAGTTTCAACGATTTTACTGCTTCGCGTAACACGAAAAAGTGCTGTCGTTTGAGACGAGAAGATATGAAACTATAGATTTTACGATAAATGAAAGACGATAGACGATAGACGATAGACGATAGACGATAGACGATAGACGATAGACGATAGACGATAGACAATAGACGATAGACGATAGACGATAGACGATAGACGATAGACGATAGACGATAGACGATAGACGATAGACGATAGACGATAGACGATAGACGATAGACGATAGACGATAGACGATAGACGATAGACGATAGACGATAGACGATAGACGATAGACGATAGACGATAGACGATAGACGATGGACGAAAGAACGACTATCATTTTGAAATTTGCGTGATAAAAGTCCGGGAGCGTAAATCCGTAACTTTCACAGACGATCATCGTTTGTTTGTCTATCGTCGACGATATGCCCCAAACGGTGCTATCCGTAACTTTTCTTTCCGTGTCGTAACTTTACTTCTTGTGTCATCGAAGTTTTTTTGATTTTTCACTTGGAATAAAACAAAACATGACGCATGAATTAAGCGTTTGTTAATACTTTGTGCTGTCAAGAATGCGACTTTTAACCATCATATTATAATTAATATACATACAAAATCAAACGCAAGAACTTAAGTCTAAAAGTTAACTTTTTCGCCAAACAAATGTATAAGACGATACCAAAATAGCTGTCGAAATTATCTATCGTTACAATTTGACAGTTAAACTTTTTACGGAAAGCATTGGTTCAGACGTCTATTGCCCAAAGCGTTTTTTTGTGTTACGGAGAGGAGTAATAGCGTCAAAACGATATCGTCTTGCTATCGGCTGCTTACGGAATGCCCCCAGGTAATGCTCGCCAAGGTGTCACATTTATTCGTTTTGCTCTATTTGAATACATTATGCATTATTCCGCTAAAAAGATAAGTCTCACACATTCTATGCCACTTTAAAGACTTATATCAATAATTCAGACCATAAGAACTAAATGTTGGCTATAGAACCTTAAATTAGCCAAAAGACCATCGTTTGCTTCTGGCCTTCAGAGATTGATTAAAAATGTTCTCATAAAACATCCGTTGGCTCACCCTTTAACTACAAGATAGATACTTCTCTATAAATAATTTTGTTAATACCCATCCAAAATCCCCTTAAAATACTACCATCACAGTTTCACACGTGCTCCCATACCGAACTGCACATGCACATGACACGACATAAAAACGTTCCCCTTTTGGTGTCAAAATAGCTTAATCAAGACAAACCATAATTTGGAGGTTCCATTTAATGAAATTTATTCCAAATCATAAAAGTAATCACTTAAGTCAAAAAAGGCTGGAAATGCCATTAGATGCAAATCCAGATCTTACCCTCGAATTCTCACAAAAACACCTTGCATCCATAAATCTATCTTAATCTCGAAAGTATCTCATAAAAACCGTTCCCATTTCTATCTATCTTTTTTGTCTGACTGGCACTGGCACTGGCACTGGCTCTGACTCTAAAGCAACGCAATGTGATCCTATAAATTTTTCTGCTCAAAAAGAGTGATTTTTTCTAACAAACTAATCTCCAAATTTAGTAGACAGGTTGTAAAAATTTAAGTTTTTGAACAAAATTAAGTTATGTTCTCCATCGCGTGTTAAAGCCAAAGTCGTTGACTGACGTTGGTTCGTGCCTCGCACGCCGGCTATGATTTGTGATAAGTCAATGCACAACAACCCGTGCAACACAACACACCCATTTTTTATTCTTTTTTTCATTTAACAGCTCAATTTAATAGCGTCTTGTATGAGTTGGTTAAAAATAGAAACGAAATAGTTAGTAGGACAAGAGAAACATCACAAGCAACACTTACTTATTCAACGAGTTTATCGGTCGGAATCCAGTTCGGCCTTTAGTAATCGATGCGTTTACTCTGATCCCTTGATCTAGGATTGCCGCCATGTCTTGGCCGATATCTTGATAGGTCATCACGGCAGTAATGTCACCTGTCAAAAGAAAAATGAGAACGGCATCATAAATACGATGAATAACACACTGAAGACATCATTAAGCTGATAAATATTAATTAATTTAATAAATCACCTACTTTCAGTCCATCGAACTCGTTGACGCTTCCGTCAATTTATTACAAGTGGCGAAAACAAAAGTGATTCGCGCTTTGGTTTGCTTTCAATAAATTGCAAATTAAAACGCGTATTTCTGAGAGGCGGATACATATTTATTATTAAAACGAAAACAATAATTAGCTTTCATAATGAAGGAGGAGGGCATCACGCAATTGGACACTCGAGGTTTCTTAACGAGGCATTGAGAGAAAGGCGCGAGGTGGATTTATTGAATGCTTTTAGAGTGCCTCACGTCATTGTGGGCTAATTTAGTATGATATTGCGTGAGTGATGGATGAGTCAAGTCCAGGTGGTTTTAGTGGATGATCTGAAATGGAAAACTCCTACCTACTTTCAGTTTTCACTCACTCAGTGGCTCGTCAGTTTTTTGTTCGTCATTTAGTGAAATTAATCATTTCATCGACAGAAATACTTGATTTTTGATGATTATGTGCCAGAAAGAGCTTAAGAAGTTGAAAGTAGAACAAATTGAAATTGCGACCTACGCTGAGTCCATATATATTTATGCACAGAAGCGATCAAGATTTAAAGAAGCCAATAAATGGAACGGAGTTGCCAACATGAATAAAAAAAATAGTCATTGTAGCTGAAGCTAAGAGGAAAAGCTTGTAAAACTCACTGTCAAGTTTTTTGAAATCTTGCTTGTGGCAACTACAAGAGGATATCTCTAATATTTTTTGCTTATAATCTTAAGGTTATATTGAGATTCTCAAAAATGTTTTTCGAAAAGTAATTTCCGAAAATTCGAAATTGAAAAATTTAAGCCCTGAAAAGAACTTAGAAATAAAAATTCTTCAAACTGTTTGGTATCTTCGTCCTAGGTTCAGTAATTTATGAATAGTATAATAAGAACCGTTGCATGAAATCAGGACCGGCCCAGTTCAACTAGCGCCCTGTACACGACATATAGAAAGGTCTGTTTTTATAGTCGCTTCTTGTGGTATTTTTTCATTTGACAATCTTTGAGCTGGATTCCTTTTCAAATTTAAACACTTCAATTAAAGTGAGTTTATGAGGAAATAATAGTTCAGAACAGTCGTGATGAATGTCGCTTTTCAGAATTATTTGAACGAATTTTTAGTTTGAAATGCTTTTTGTGTCCACAAGATAAAATTAGTTTTTCTTTAGGTTGATAGCTTGATGGTGGACTCCAGCAGTAAAAAAAAGCAGAAACCCCTGAAGAAGCTACTCCGACATATTTTTTTTAAAAGGCTTTCAGGGTTTTTCAGTATTAGGACAGGGCATTGAAGTAGAGGTGGTGGCGGATGACCTACTGGTGAGCCAACGACAACTCTCATACCCCTGCAGCAGGGTAAGTGCCTCCTGATTATCCGGCGCTTTATGTCCAAGGGGATACCAAAAGGACCTGGCCCTCCAGGTTGATTTCAAAGTTGACTAGCCAAGCAAACGTAAAAAGGACAGATACCTCCACCTCCGGATCTGCACGTGGAACGCAAGATCTCTTAACGGATTACGTGCAGCTGGACAATTAGCGGACGCCCTGGACTGCTGCAAAGCAAACATATGTAGCTACCATCCAAGAAGTGCGATTGAGTGGGCCGGGCATAAAGAAGATGAGAAACTGCGACATCTGCTATGGCGACTGCTACAGACAACAGAAACAGTGAAAATCCTTCTTGGCGATTTTAACGCAAAACTAGGGAAGGAGGACATCCTACCTCTGAGGTTCGGGGCTTCAATCGGCTCCCAAAACAAAACCCGTGGTTCAATGTAGAATGTAGGCAGGTAAATGCAGGATGGTAGGCCCCGAACTCAAGCCTGTAAGGACTAGCAGGGAAACATAGTAGTAGAGTTACAGTCACTACTGAGGATCTGGAAAGATAACTTCCGCAGACTGCTTAACAGCGTGCGATGAAGACACAAATTCCGCAGTCAGCCAAAATGCCCCATTCAACTTAGACGATGATCAAGAATGCCGTCCTCCCGACCTAGAGGAAGTAAAGCTTGCCATATGCAAACTGAAATTAAATAAAACTCCAGGTGCAGATGACCTTGATGCTAAACTTTTCAAGGCAACTGGAAACAAGTTGGAAAGGAGCATGCACCAGTTGATCTGCATGACATGATCGGAAGAAAACATGCCCGATGAATGGAACCTCAGTATCGTATGCCCGATCCTAAAGAAAGGAGACCCTCACAATTGCGCCAATTATAGAGGGATAAGCCTCCTTAACGTCGCTTATAAGATCTTGTCTGCTGTAATATGTGAACGTCTGAGACCCCACTCCAACAACTTGATAGATCCTTATCAATGTGATTTTAGACCCAGAAACGTTCGCGAGTAGACTAAATTTTCAAATTACGGCAAATCTTGGAAAAAACCCGAGAGCCGAGCTGTACAGAGCCATGTCCAGCTTCGGCATCCCTACAAAATGGAGAATTCACGCTACTTCGTCAAAGTCGGCCAAGAGCTCACAGAGGCTCGAAAAAGGCTTAGGCAAGGCGACTTCGTCTACCTATAGGATTCGCGATAGACACGGAAAACAACATCAGTGCGGAGATCAAACGGAGAATAACTCTTGCCAACCGTTGCTTCTTTGGGTTAAGAACGCAATTGAGCAACAAACCCCTCTCGAGAAAAACCAAGGTAACCTTGTATAAGACCCCAATCATCTCAGTCCTGCTTTACGGTGCGGAAGCATGGACCTTATCGAAAGCGGATGAGGAAACCCATGGTCGTTTCGAAAGAAAAATTTTCCGAATGATCTTTGCTCCTGTATGACAAGACAATGTGTGGAGAAGAACATACACCAACGAGCTGCATGAGTTGTACCGCGACATGGACATAGCCAGAAGAGATCACATCGCGAGGCTACGATGGTTGGGCGATGTAGAGCGGATGAACCCAAGCTCAGGGGAATCACGGAAGGGGACGGCCTCGTCTTAGGTTGCGCTATCAAGTGGAAGAAGACCTTTTCCGACTTATTGTTCAAAACTGGAGAGAGCTCGCCCGAAATCGTTGTCGTTATAGAAGGATGTTGGTTGAGGCCCAGGTTCATCCCGAACCTGGGCTGACCTAGTAAGTAAGTAAGACATGAGAATGATCTTTCCGTCATATGCGTTGACGTTAGCTCATGCGCTGTTTAAGGGCCTTTAAGAAACCATTATGATATATTCTGGATCAGCTCATAGCAAAAAAATTTCGGTATCGTTGGAGAAGTTTATTGTCTTAAATATTCAATTCCAATAATTTATGTAAATTTCTTTCACTTTATCCAATTAAATGTTTCTTATTTTTATCAAGATTGTTTCCATTTTCCTCCTGTCCAAAAGTTGCACTCAAAAAATGACACTTTCAGATCATCTAGGTTGCAAAATCCCCTTGTTAACTTTCATAAACCAAACTCTTAAGATCAGGGAAAAATTTCATATTGTAAAAAAAAAAACGTATGAAATTGAAACTTACGATTCTTGTCCTTGATCTGCATCTTCTCCAAATTCATTGCAGGCCGGTCATTAAATATAATAACTCCGATAGCTCCCTTTTGGGCAACATTCTTCACCTTATCCTCAAATGTACACACACCTCTTCGCACCAATGCTATCCAATGCTCCATTGGAAACGGTTCTCCCAATGTCCCCGTTATATCAGGATCACAAGCCCTATCATCACTGTAGTCGTTTCTATTGGTTACATGTACCAATAATCCGTTCACACTAGCAACAGTACCTTCGCCATAGCGTGCCTTCTCCTCAGAAAAGCTCACCACTTTACCCTCTAGGTTCATGTATGAGTAATTAAGAAACGCTAGTATGTAGCTATCGACCACAATACGTTCTTCGACATTGGGTATTGTCGATGATGAATTTAATGTTCTGTAATACTGTTCGAAGTCCTTATTCACTGTGGACATTCCATACACTCGGAGGTCTTTGATCAGAATGACAAGACAAACAAATGAAAGTAGCAATTCCTTGGACTCCATCAGACTTATTTCGGTTTGTTAAGTGTGTGTTAAGATTACTAAATGGAAATTAGTTTCGAAGTGTTCTTGTTTAAGTTGGGGACCTCCGATGCAAGGACCATTGAGCCGGGCATTTACGTTGACTCTAGTCGATTGATCTGAAAGTAAAAAAAGGCAGTTTTTTGTCAGTCAATGATTAAGGTACACAGATCTTTAATTGTTCACTTAATGTTTTCAATTCTCTGCAACAAAATCAATATTGACTAGGCCTAACTTCTTTGAAGCAAAGCGGTCGTCGAGATAAAATTGGTTGGAGTAGCATTTGGCAATTATCGAGATAATAACGTTTCTGTATTTACAGACTGCGCTAGATATTTGCATTGCTTTGATATGCAACGAGTGTTGCACTCACTTAGCTGACTAGATAATAATTTACTTGAAATATCCTACAGACATCAGTCGGTTTTTCATTTATCGACTTCAGTTCTTTCAAATACTGATAGAAGAATGTCAAATTATGTTACTTAAGGGTTCGATAAAGTGAGAAAAAATGTCAAAAACATACAATTCAGTAACGTATTACTCGATTACGTGTACGGTAACTCGGCCCCTGAATGTGAATGCGATAATATGAAAGTTAAAACACCTCTCCTCTATCGTATAAGTACAATTTTGATGCTCTTTCCTCTTGTTAAGACTTCTTAAAAAATGAAATCCAAAAACTAATTGGATGAGTATAAGCGTTAACTGAAGCTATGTGACTCATTTGCCCTTCCCGAAAAATGTCAATTAGTTCGATAACTGCAGCCTGTTCTCAATTCAAGTTCCAATTTAAGAAGATATACAAAAACATGTATTTGTAGTTGTCGCTTCTTTTCACATCCATGAAACTTTCTACAACTGCTCTTCTTATGAAATTCACCTTCAAAGCGAAAGTCCATACTACAAATACGAACATTATTGATTCGGTCGGTCTTTTGAGATTAAACGCCGACTTGCAACATTTAAGAAAAAATAAAAATTGAAAGCGAAATTAATACAATTGTGCTAAGATTTGTTTTGTGGGGTCAACATTCTCGTGTGTGGTTCATTAAGATGATCATTATTTTATTTCATCGGAAAGTGTATAGACAACGCCAGCCCAATCTTATCTGTGGGAACACAACAACACTCAATACAAAACAAAACGAAACGACCTGAAGTCAATGAGAGCTTAAGTGGCTGACTATCAAGCTCTTGGACTCAGATAGTGCTTTAACTTTTGGTTGGTGTATAGTGATAGTGATATGAAATCAATGAGATGGTTGGCATTCTGACATTGAACAGAATTTAATTTTGTTTTTTTTTTTTATTTAATTCTAATCGAAAGTTGTTTATTTTTTGAAGCATTGAAGAAAAAAAAACGAGCATAGGTGTTTTTCTTCTTTTTTTTTCTTTTTTGAAGGCCAGTGGCTTTTATGGTGAGAACTTGTTTTCGCGTGTAATCTAAATTTACACACGATGGGAACATGACACACTATATCGTAGATTAGTACGCGGCGGGCGGCCGGCGGTCTCCCTTAGTTATTTGATATTTTGGAGCTGATACCAAAAGTTAGACGTCGTGTATCGCTTTGACTTTTTGGCGACGCTAATATCTTTTTAGGACGCAAAAACCTCCAACTTTAGTTGTAAATCAGCTGGGGGTTTCGATAACGCGATAGCAGTAATTGCATTTAGATGCGCATTCGATGAGGTTGAGGTTCCTACTGATGTGGTGGATTTTGCCCAGATCTATCGAAGTGACCCTCATTTTTAGTTCAAAAACTAATTTTACTTAGCCTAGGCAAAATAATCTTGTTTCTGTACAAAATATTGATGAATTTCCTTCAGACCACGGCATTTGTTTATGATCGACAGCAATTAGGTTTCTGAAAATTCTAAATGTCTGTGGTCAAAATTATCAAATCTCGTTCTTGCATAGGTATTTAATACTTTTTAAGTTGTCTAAAAGAACATGTAAATCCTCGGACGAATAGCGATGTTCTTTCGTAAAAATGCTTAGGTTCAGATTCCATCAAACACTTTCTCTATCCTTTAAATAGAGCCATGGTGTCCGTTCCGTAATGGTTTCTATGTCTGCCTGTTACGCGGGAGCTTCATGGTTCAAGTCCCAAAAGAAAACAAAAATGTTTCTCCACGGAACTGAAAGGCACTCCGATTGTAAATTCATTGCCATGAAAAGCGCTTTTCGCTAAGCCGTTCGGAATTGGAAGAAAATTGTAGGTCCCCTCCATTCCCCATGAAGGCATGATTGGGAGAAATGCATTGGGCCCGGAGCTCCCCGCTCTGTTGTGCCACCCTACATACGTAAAAAGACGCGATCAGACAGCCATAATTTTTTTTTAGTTCGAAATGTCCTTGCCCTTACATTTCTTTGTTCAAAATTTGCTCTTTCCAATGCCAAATCGAACTATGTATCTCTAAGTGTAGAACAACAACTTGATACAATTGCAATTTTTTCAGCTTTTTAGTTTACCTTTCTTTTGGTCATTGGTGTTACTTCTCGCTGTTGCCGTTGGTTAGACCACCTATCGGATTCTGATAAGTGTAAAAATAAAAATCTTGAAACATTCAAGCCTAAATATTCAGATTTTTATCGGAAACTCCGATGGTTTTTCGTGTAAATCAATCGCTTTGCCTTTTTGAGTTTCTTCACCATATTGTATGGCTGGCTGCCTTTCACGTAGTTGTTCGAGGTTCTATTTCCAGAAAAATAAAATGTTTCTCACGAGCATCACCTTTCGCGAGGAATTGGCAAGTCCTCCGAAAGCAGTTACATTATTCCTTGAAAAGTACTTTATCACTAAGCCGTTCGGGATCAGCCCAAAATTGTTGGTCCTTGGCTTTTCTCCTTTATGACTGAAGACTGACTCTTTTGAACATGGTTGCCCTCTCATTCAACTTCTTATTTTTAATGGTCTTGGAAACTTTTTGTAGTATTAGAATCAGCGGAAAAAAAATTCTTTTCAGTTGTAGGTACACACATGATTTCCATATCTACTCTTTGCTTATCTATTTGGAGAGCTTCTTCTTCGCTTTTTTCTTGCAGCTTCTGTATTCCCTTTCGAGGCTAGTTTTTTCATCTCCATTATTTGAGGGGCACATCATGCTTTGAAAGCCAGTTTCTTGTTATATCTATCACTGCCTTGGCTTTATGATTCCACCACCAGGCTTTACTTAGAACTGTCCTGGTACAGTATTATGCACAGACAATATTCCCAGGCCATTATAAAGCATGGATGATATTCCGACTCCATTTTGCCCTGTTCTGTTATGTAGTAGCATACAATGTAGGTTTCAGTGTTTCAGAGGAACACAGGGACACCCTATACTGGTATCGTCTGCAACTCACTCTTCGGACTTTATGTCTAGACGCATAATGTTACACCATCCCTTCGAAGTAATCTTTCCTAACCACTCAGCATGGAAGTACACAGTAGTTCTTACAAGAAACTTCCAATACAACGGTGTAGGTGGTAGGTGCAGGGATTTCCAGTCCCTATTCCGCATGATCTATATCCCTGGGTAGCACAACAACTTTCTTTCAAGCGAAGGTAATAGCTATAGAATTCTGTGTTAGGGAATGCATTAGAAGAAACTTTCGAAGATCACGCATTCTTATTTCCTCTGACAGTCAGGCAGCCCTAAAGGCCCTGTCCTCAATCAAAATCGAATTTAAGCTAGTTTGGAACTGTCTGACATGTCTAATTCGATTAGCAACCCACAATAAAATCACTCTTTCCTAGGTGTCTGAACCTGAAGGTGTGCAGGGCAACGAAGAGGCTGACTGCCTACCTTGACTCGGCTCTCAATCGCAGTTCAAAGACCCGGAATCCTACTGAAGTTTCCCAATCAGTAGCTTCAAACATGAACTGGTTACCTGGGAACGGCAGAATTTGATCCACAACTGGAACAACTCTACAGCCAAAACTATTCATCGACTTATCTCAAAAACGTATGAATGAAATTCGTGACATGAACAAACGTGACGCAAAGTTACTTAGGACTTAGTAACTTCTTCACTGGCCACTGATCTCTCCAATATCACCTTAAAAACATGAGCATCAGCAAAAGTGACATCTGCCGTCTCTACCTCGAAGACATACAGGCAGCTGAATTGGTGTGAATGCTCCAAGCTAAAACGTTTCCAAAAAGATTTCACTAGTGCCCTTGACATCGGAAACACCTCTCCTTCGAATATTCTGAGGTTCTTACACGACCTCAACTTCAAATTAACAACTTTACAACCCAAGGAACAGCACAAAAGATCTTTGAGGTCAACGTGATAGTAACGGTGATCTACCTTTGCCCGATCTAGTTAAAAAAAAGAGGTTGTAATGTTGCCATTTAAAAACAGGGCCTCTTGCTGGACATTCGTTTGAATGCCGAGATGTAAACTATCCGTCCTCATTGAACCGCTTAGAGCCCTGGCAGTCTGCTAAGTTCTACTCAGCTATCAGGATGATCAGACTTTCAACCGGTATGGAAATGTAATTTAATGAGCACATTGCAACTATCAGGTATCAACCGATAAATAAGTTTGATGGGATTCGCAATTACCTTCAAACTCCACCAAACCGACTATTTAGTTGGTGCCGATCAATCTATCTGCCGACTAAAAGTTTACAATCAGTCGGGGCTCTGAAGTTTAAGACACAGCGGTCTACCTTGCCGCTGTACAAGTTGGTACATACTTTGTGCTGACAAGTCATCTGGGCTGTTTTGTTTACTGCCTCGTGTCACCTAAAGGTGCCGTGCTGATATTGGAGATCATAAAGCAAATTTTGCATATAAAAGAAGATTTATAAATAAAATTGATTGATTGCGACTGTGGTCGAGCAAAAGACGTTCTTCGTGTTTTATTTAAGTTATTGAGTGCATGCTATTAATATCCCCCCACCAGTGGTAAGGTGTTAACAGTACGTCCTCAGCAGCCACTCTAAAATTCCGTTCTTCTGACCTCCTCATAGCTCATTCCGGATCAAGTGGCCAAGGACCAGTTGTATTTGTAGTAGAAAACAGGTAGGTACCTAGTGCCTGACAGATTATCGCGATTTCTATTGGTAGGCTCATTCATAACTTGCTCGAAATTTTCCGAGGTTCCGTAAAACGATTCCGTATTGCTTTTAGTTCCATGGACATAACATGCATGATTATATGCCTACTCATTCAGTATATTAATCGGACTCGAATCTTGAATTCCATGGAAAATTACCTACAACCGTTGGAAAAAATTGCTTAGGACACTAGATACCTATAAATAGATACTCACATTCAACACATTTCCCCACTGATGTAAGAAACTTTCACTCATAAGAAACAAAAAACATGTTACCCTACTAAGCATGTATTTTCCACATTTCAATAAACTTCACTTATGAATAAAATTACAGCACCCACTTGAATCAGCTTTAAATTTTTTTCAAATTAAAGCACAAACTTCCGGCATTCAGTGCAGTAGCTTAGTTATTAATATTTTCCCACTTACTACTCGCTGCATATTACTCAGCCATGCTACGATAAATATTTATTATGCCAACAATGAAATATTATTCAAGCAAAGCACATTAATCGCTTACAATGAATCTACGAACTGCGACTCTGTCGCGTACTTGACCTCACGTACTGCGCTATCAAAACGGAAGAAAACCATGCAAACTATAAACACAATTAAACGGTAGTTCTGCCGCAAAAAATGAAAATAAATCAAACAATGCATCTGGTTTGTGCTTTGAACACAATGCCAACCGACCGACCGAATGGCAAAGTCAAGCCAACAACGTCTCTGCCAGTAAATTCCGATATAAGTTTAAATTCGATAAAAACCGAATAAACAGCAAAAGATAGCTGTGCATAGGTCTGTTCATATAGGGCGAACTCGTGCGCTGGGGGTAGTGGCACAACACAAAGCCATATGTGCAACGAACGGCCGGCGCGGCGCGGCGCGGTGTGACCAACAGGCGTCTCCGGCAACAACGGGGCCCAAGGCACGCACATGCAAAAGTGCAAAATTTCAACTAAAGGCAAAATAGTTATTCAAATCAACACTCTGGGTGTCGAGTCTGGTTGCCGGTCGAGCGGCGTTGGAATTACAACAACAATCCGATGGTCTAAAAATACACGTTTACCAAATCAAATCTATTCCTGAGCATTGGTTTCCTATTTTTTGTTTTCGCTCTACTTTTTTTTCACAGGTCTGTTTGTTTTGTCATAAATGTGTAGTGTAGTGTTTTTATATCTCATATGGCACGTCCGTGGCGTTGTCGGTGCAACGCTGCAAAGTCTTTATTCCCACGTTGAAATCGGATTGCATTTGATGGAAATTATGTTGTGTACTGAGAGTGTTCTAAAATTAGAGGATCATGTTTTGTTAGGTTAGCACTTAGAGGGAGTTTCGAGATACTACGGAAATCGATTTAGTGCAGTCAATGAAGCATTTTAGGTCCGAATTTTTTTACTGTGAACCGATTTGCATGAAATTTTGGAATTAGGCTCATCTTACCCTTAACTTCAAAAGTGAAAATGATTTGAACACCGCCACCACCCTGGGGGTGGTTGCCACGCCTTCTCGGGGGTGAATTTTTTTTCTTCAAAATAACCTTGGATATCGATAGAAGGCCTAATTTTAAGCAAAAAATCAAATATAAAGTTTTTCATTAAGTTCAATACTTTTCGAGTTATTGGCAATTGAAAATTCGCAATTTTTTCACGTTTTTCATCTATTTATTGCAAATATCTCCAAAACTATACGTTTTATCGAAAATTTTATAAAGAACAAAATTTTAGCAGGTAAAACAATAAACAATTTGGTGTTTTATAAAGTATTCTAAGAACAATATTAAGCTAGATATAAAAGATCAAAGCCATTTTTTATTTTGTCTGAAATTTAATCGTTGTGGTCAATGCCATTTAGCGGCGAGCAGATGCATTTTATGCATTCCAGCACCAGAAGTTGTTTTGTAGTGCTTGAAATTAGCTTTAAAATGAGCACTATTAAAAGTCTTTTGCACGTAAAATAAGTGAGCTGTACTGCAAATAAGAAGAGCATCTAATGTTTTTTTCTTTTAAATCAATGAGTTTTTGGACCATAGCTACTTCAATTTTCATGCTAGTACAACTTATAAAAAACCATTGTAAAGGTAATTTAGAGAGCTACAACATGCTTTATGGCAATATGTAGTAAACAACATTTTGCTAAAAAGGTGAAGGGTTAAAGGACTTAAGAGAGGCTGCGATTGTGCTGCCACGCGCTCTTTAAACAATTATATCTCCGTCAATTTTTGTCTGACAGAAAAAAATAAAAAACCAAATTGTTTGTCAGAAAAATACCTAAATTTTTTATTCTAACACTTTTATACGTATCTGTCGTCATTTTTGAGATATTATGAAAAAAAGTAGGTTTTTTAAAAATTTTAAAATTTTTTGTTTTTTTTTTTAATCGTGACTTTTTTGAAAAATATGTGTTCTGAAGCATCCAAACCGATACTATCTATCAAACTCTTTATAACAAACTTAATTTTAGGCGGAATACGATTAAATTTAATTTTGGTGGAAATGGCACTTATGAAACCCATTGATTTAAAAGAAAAAAACATTAGATGCTCTCCTTATTTGCACTACAGCTCACTTATTTTACGTGCAAAAGACTTTAAATAGTGCTCATTTTAAAGCTTATTTCAAGCACTACAAAACCTCTTTTGATGTTAGAATGCATAAAATGCATCTGCTCGCCGCTAAATGGCATTGACCACAACGATTAAATTTTAGACAAAATAAAAAATGGCTTTGGTTTTTTATATCTAGCTTAATATTGTTCGTAGAATACTTTATAAAAAACCAAATTGTTTATTTTTTTATTTGCTACAATTTTGTTTTTTATAAAATTTTCGATAAAACGTATAGTTTTGGAGATATTTGCAATAAATAGATGAAAAACGTGAAAAAATTGCGAATTTTCAATTGCCAATAACTCGAAAAGTATTGGACTTAAAGAAAAACTTTATATTTGATTTTTTGCTTAAAATTAGACTTTTTATCGATATCCGAGGTTATTTTGAAGAAAAAAAATTCACCCCCGAAAAGGGGTGGCAACCACCCCCAGGGTGGTGGCGGTGTTCAAATCATTTTCACTTTTGAAGTTAAGGGTGAGATGAGCCTAATTCCAAAATTTCATGCAAATCGGTTCACAGTAAAAAAATTCGGAGGTAAGGCCCTATTTTTCGCTTCATTGACTGCACTAATTGTGCTGATTTTTAAAAAGAGAAACTCGTTAAGTGGTGGCTGGAGCTGATTTGAGCAGATATATAACATGTCCCATCTAAACAGCAGCTGTTATGAACATTACCTGAAATTGAACTAAAAATGATGGCTCGTGGCTTATATTTGTTGAGAATGCCACTTAAATGAAATCATTTATTCCTTGGAGAGAGCACTTAGAATGTTTTTAGCCATATAACAAACAAACATTGGTAGGTACACGTAAAACATCCCTATCGTAAGAAAAGTCAATGAAAAGCAATCCAGGGCTGTTCCTTTTGGGTTAGCGGCTTAGGTTTTTATTAAAAGTGTCTTGTTTTAATACAGACGCGGATTACTAGTGTGAAGCAATTAAGTGGGGGTGAGCTGTGATTCCATCGAGATCACTATGCTCGTAATATCGAAAAGGAAGAAGAAGAAGAAAGAGGACAATAAGGTATAAACTTACCTACTTCATTCGAATTCAAAAATCTTAGCACTTCTAACTCGAATTGGCGAAGAAAAAGATTAACAAGCATTAAAAAGATGCGTACGCAATGAGCATAGGTGTAAAAATTGGGTTTAAATGGTTTTCAGGAAAACAACTGGCACACTTGGACCAATATTGGGCTCATTGTGATACCATATGAAGTGTGTGAGAGCTTACTTCAATTAACTAAACTATTTGAAGCTTTTATTCAAGCGGAGAAGTATATCTGCAGGTCTAACGATCTGGTATAACCATTTGTGATTTCAAGATTGCTTGGATTATTGAGGAAGTAAGTCTCCTTTCTCCTAGATGCAGTTTCCTTTTGAGGGAGGGTGCAGGACATGAACAGACGAGGTGTGGGATTGTCTCTGCTAGTGATGTGCCAAACCGTTAAATTTACAAGCCGGGTTAACCCGAGTTGGATTTTGATTAACCCGAGTTGTAACTCGAGTTGGCTAACTCGGTTTACAAAAATAATATTTGCGCTTTTTCCTTCAATACTATGTTTTGAAAAATAGAAACAAACGAATTTTTCAATCAAAACAATCGGATTTAGTCAAAATGCATTTATAAAAAAAAAAACCAAAAGCAATAAGCGTAGGTACCTACTAATTAATCGCACAGGAAAGAACCGAACCGACTTGACTCGGGACATTTTAAAGAAATTTAATTCCTAACTCGAGTGGCAATATGTACCCAAAACATTCAAACCGTCTACCTATCGACAGACGACAATGAAAAAACCGAACCGCAGTCCAACTCGGTTTGACTTAACTCGGGATAAATTATTTCCTTACTCGAGTTGCAGTATTTATCCAAAACATTCAAACCGTCTACCTAACCTATCAACAGACGACAATGAAAAAACCGAACCGCAGTCCAACTCGGGATAAATTATTTCCTAACTATGTATCCATTGTAGCTATACGGGAAATTAATTTATCCCGAGTCAAGTCAAACCGAGTTGGACTGCGGTTCGGTTTTTTCATTGTCGTCTGTTGATAGGTAGACCGTAGACGGTTTGAATGTTTTGGATACATACTGCAACTCGAGTTAGGAATTAATTTTCTGTAAAATATCCCGAGTTAAACTTGATGTGTGTGTTTCTGTATGCCTGCGCAAATAACTCACTTGCTTTGATGCTTTACATACTACTACCAGTCGACTATCGACTTTATATGTATAAGTGCATTGTGTTTGGCACAGACCGCAGCTAAAGAAGGGTAGTTTTGATTGTGTTCCAGTGAACTCGGTCTGCTTGCATTTATTTCATTTTTATTATTTGGTTGACGGTTCGTTTTTTTCTTCGGTTTGCCAACTCGGTTCGAAAAAATGTAAACCGAGTCAACTCGGTTTGGGCTCAACTCGGTTTGACTCGGTTTATGAAACCGAGTTGACACATCACTAGTCTCTGCCTCCTCCTCGTCTAAGTTTCTGCAGAAGTCCTTTGAAGGAATACCGAGTCTTACGGCCTCTTAGGTGT
The DNA here is from genome assembly GCA_914767635.1 of Melanostoma mellinum. Lineage (NCBI taxonomy): Eukaryota > Metazoa > Arthropoda > Insecta > Diptera > Syrphidae > Melanostoma > Melanostoma mellinum. The sequence goes on along the minus strand of OU612058.1, from coordinate 157,719,212 downwards.
TCAATATGCAATTTGCTTATGGATAGAAAATATCTTTTGCGTTTTAGATCTAGCTTTGACTACATAAATCTGTTTTGATGCCACACAAGTAGTGGTGTTATTCCACCAGCTATTATTTTTCTATCCATGACATATTGCTTTAGTATGAGTTTGCATGTAGGGATTGGTATACCTACCAATGTTCTGATTAAGGTCGGCATAACGGTTCCACTTCTGGTGAGTTCATCAGTTTTCCTTGGATATCTCTGTGCCCGTCACCCAAAAAAGCTGATTGTTGAACTCTCCTTAGATATAGTCGACAATTGAGTTCGGTGACTGAGTTCGTGGAAACAGCAACGAGTTGTTTGAGGGTTGCTTGGCTGTCTGAGAAGATTCGGATATTCACTGAGAATATCAGGTTTTATTTTAGTTACGATATTACGAAAGAGGTAATAATTTCCTCTTGGAACACGCTATAGTCGTATAGTGGATTGGAAGGCAGAATGAGAGACTTAAGTTTAGTCTGTCTGAGTACACCCCGCAACCAAACCGGTTCGGTTTTTGAACCATCTATGTATATTGAAATGAATTAAACCATCTCAGAATTGTTCGGTGTTTTCAGTGCGTTAGAGCCTTTTGGAACTATTTTTTAATGACCAATTGGGTTATGATCTAGCCGGAGTGGCTTGGGACTGACCCGAACAAGGATTCAGAAGCCGAAGAGTTGTTATCTCTTCGAGCCCGCTACGGTGATGTCACCGTGGAGAAAGAAGAAGAACAGAAAGTTTAAAGAAACGGGAATTGAGGAAACCCCACAAATTTCTGACCTTTTTATACATAAATTAATAAGTAGGGTGATGTAACTGAGCGAAGAGACCCAGTGCCAAGCGCATTTTTCACAACCAAGCCTTGTGAGGGAATGGTGTAGACCTACAATTTTCCTCCAATTCCAAACGGCTATTCGAGAAAGCGCTGAATTTACTAAGGGGCCAGTTATAGCGATCAGGAAAACGAATCAGGAAAAATTTTCAAATGGAATAATAACTATGTTTTCGTTACAATTGAATAAGAAATGTTATACCATTCAATAGTAAACAGCCCAGAGAATTGTTTTGTCAAGAAAATGTTCAATTGAACAAATACTTTGCCGTAAAATTGTATTTTTCTATTTTCCTGATGGAATTGGAACAGGAAAATAGAAAAATACAAATTAAACACAAAATATTTGTTCTATTAAGAAGATTCGGATATTCACTGAGTTATAGCGATCAGGAAAACGAATCAGGAAAAATTTTCAAATGAAATAATAACTATGTTTTCGTTGCAATTAAATAACAAATTTTATACCAATCGATGGCAAATCACTCAAAGAATTTTTTGTGCCAAAAAAGATGTAATAGAACAAATATTTTGTGTTTAATTTGTATTTTTCTATTTTCCTGTTCCCCTAAGGGGCCAGTTATAGCGATCAGGAAATCGAATCAGGAAAAATTTTCAAATGGAAAAATAACTATGTTTTCGTTGCAATTGAATAACAAATGTTATACCAATCGATGGCAAATCACTCAAAGAATTTTTTGTGTCCAAAAAAGATATAATAGAACAAATATTTTGTGTTTAATTTGTATTTTTCTATTTTCCTGTTCCAATTCCATCAGGAAAATAGAAAAATACAATTTTACGGCAAAGTATTTGTTCAATTGAACATTTTCTTGACAAAAAAAAATCTCTGGGCTGTTTACTATTGATTGGTATAACATTTGTTATTCAATTGTAACGAAAACATAGTTATTATTCCGTTTGAAAATTTTTCCTGATTCGTTTTCCTGATCGCTATAACTGGCCCCTAACTAAGGACTTTCCAATTCCTCGTAATACCAGTGATTTAACATTTTAGCTTCTGTTAGAATTCGACCCACGAACTTCCAGGTTAACAGGCAGACATGCTTACCATCACGCGCGACAGGTACCACAGTTTTATACGGATATGTTTAAAGCAGCACTTTCGTTTCAAAGGGCGTTTTTTACGCGTTTGGTTTTCAAGAAGAAATAAAACGCATGTAATTTAATGTTATGGCTAAGAACTTGTCCTTATTATAAAGATAAGTGTTTGAAATTATGTTTCAAAAATGATTTCGGACAAGTGATCGCCGCAGTTGGATCGAATAAATTCCAGCCGAGAGGCCCAATTTCAACCTTCTTTTGCAGGATTTGAGGCCGTGTGTCAGCAATAATGCTCTGAATATTCTCTTTCAAGGAGTTAGCCGTCCTGGGCTATTCTGACAAACGAATTCAAGTAACTTTATAAAATAGTCCAGCGGTGTTAAATCGAACGGTCTTGGAGAAAACTCACAGTTTTAAAAATTGGCTTCAACAACAATTTCGTTTTAAGGCAATTTACCGAACGTATACGCAAACGCAGGACCCAGTCGTGCGCCTTTAATTCTTCTACGATGAAATGACAACCTAAATTGAAGATAAATCAAGTGACAGCGAAAAGACAAGTTTCTATATTCACCGACAGTGTGGGTCGTGACACGACGTCGTGTTGGTTCGTTCAACAACGTATTTTGCGTAATTTGAGTGAAAAAAAGCTCTTGTGGCTTGTGTGTTGTGTTGGTTCGATTAAAACAAAACAACTAGTCATTTCTGATAAGGTTTCTTTTTAGTCAATCTAAAATAAGCTCTTGGAGTCGTTTCGGTTGAAAATCTCTTGATGTTGCCTGAGTTCGTGCGTATTTGAAGAAGTAGTTAGTTTTTACATTGAAATGCAAAGTTGAGTGGACTGCCATTCTCTGCGCTTCTCCGAACGGACAATCCAGAAAACGGTTTTCATGCCAATGAATTTTACTTTCAAAGGACTTGCCTATTCGCCGAGAAAGGCAATACCCGTGGAAAAACATGATTTGGTTTCAGTTGGGAATCGTACCTCGAACCTCCTGCCTAACAGGCAGACATGCTAACCATTATGCCTTGGGTACCACATAGACCTTGTAGCTTTATTGAAACTTCTAAGTTGTTCAGCTTATGACGAAAAACTCTAAATCTGCGCTTCTGCAAATTCGAAACCAAGTCGCGTTAAGGACAATCAGAGCGCATTATTTTCATCAATTTCTAGCGTTCGTCATGCAGTGATTCTTGTCAGTGTAGTTGTGTTAGTGTGTTAGCATAGGTAGTGTCCGCCTCCATGTCGTGTTGGGTCATTCAAAGTCCACAAGTCGTATCAGATTTTCAGTATTTTAATAAAAAAAAAAAACAACCATTAAAGAGTGATTCGTTGTTCAATTCTGCTGGAACCAAATGTATCCTCAGCCTTATTCATCAAGTTCTCGAAAAAGGCTCCATCGCAGAATTTGAATAATATAGCAATAAGCCGTGATTGAAAACGCATACTCCTGTGTCATGTTCCAATGAATTATGTTTACTGATTGGAGTACGGAACACAACGTGGGAATCATTCCTCTTACTATCAATAGAGATTAATTCCATCCTAATATCACCCCTACAATGGAATGGCACACATTAAAAAAATTTGGATTGGAACCAACAGAAACCATTGTAGGACTTAAGGCTACTAAAGAGGTTGTGCAAAACTTTTCAGCCGAGATAAATACTCCATAGGTAATGCAAATCTGGATTCATAAACATAGAGAGCTTCTTAATGATTGCCAAGATACAAACGAAGAAAAGAAAAAGCCTTCTGGAGGAACTCATGTGTTAAAATACAAACAAATTACTACAAGCTACAAGGTTATGAAATATCTCCTCAAAAATTTCAACAATGTTCAGTTTTATAAAACCAGTAAACAGAATCCTCCTTCTGAAACATAAGCTATAAACGTGTTCTAAACTGAGAGCGTCAATCTTGCAGCGTTTAGTCTTTGTCTCAACAGCCATATTTTGAACACATAGGTCAGAATTGAGTACCTACCAAAGAAAATCGGTCCTCGATTGGTTCCTTGAGCTACTCCTGCTTGTAAAAACTTTGCTGTTGGACGGCATTTCCCTAAGAAAACATTGAATGAGCTGGAACATGGAAAAGTAAAATTTGTTTTTCTAATTACAAAATATAAAAAAACCTATGGACTCATATTGAAAGTTGTACGCTATTTGCATGATAATCACTCATAAGTTACGTCTGAAGCTCTGAAGTGAAGGTTATTGCTAAAAAGCTTCCCCTGTATTGATTTATTCGTTTAACAGTTTCAAATAAATTGCTTTATTCAAAGCTTTATTCAGTGTCTATGTCATCACTTAGAAAACATTTACCAATTAAATAAAAAATCACCTCACACGTCCGTCGACAAAGACTATAAAATGATAAAATGTAATCTCCCACAGTGCAAACGACTATAGATATTACCCCATCGATCGCCTTGTTTACACCCTCGTGAATTTTTGGCTCCACTCCATTTATTTGTTTTGTCTCTTCAACCAAATCTACCCGCTCCTCATATGAAACCAAAATCAATCCACCAAATGTGGACTTTTATCGAAAGAAAAGAAAAAAAAAAAACAAGAATTCTCCCGCGATATTATTTGTTGTCATTTTTGGAGAAGAAACAAATATTTTCATTTCTCTCTGTGGGCTCCTTCCTAACTCAATCGCACGGAAAACAAACAACAACCCCCACGTTGCATGAACTATCGAGTTCTAAGTTCAAATTCAATCAAATAAACAACCAGTTTCACCTCTAATATCGCATTTACGGGTGGGGGTATCTGTGTATTTGTTGGCGGTTGGCGCTGCCATTGCATGTGTGCGCTCTGCTCTGCTGTGCTAGATAAATATCCTTTGCTTATTTTGTGGGGGGACAACCACATCACCATCCCCGCAGTGTCGACAGGCAAACTGTCTGAATAAAAGACACTGCTTGCTGTTTTCTGTGTGGGAATCAAATGAATTTGTGTAATTAAAACAAATACAAATTTTGATCCCCACGAAGCCATTCACCGATGCATGTCTTTAAACTCAAAAATTTATAAGAAAAATAAAGAAGACGAAAAATAAACTGATGAACAATTAATGTGTGTGTGATGAGTTATCGGGTGTCAATTATAAGAGTCTATTTGTCAAAATGCGAAAAAAGATTTTCTGAATTTTGAAAGCACAACAAATGATGCAAAAGTTCGTGGAGGAATTTTCATTCACAAAATTTATTCAAAAACTCAAACAAACAAACAGTTCGATGACATCAATGAAAGTGTGTGTATGTGTGTCGATGACAAACTATTAAACTTTTAAATTCTACTGGAAATTTTTTGGATACAATTTTGGTTCTTCACAATATTTTATAGCACAGCATTTTGAGTGACTAATTTTTTGTGTTTTGATAAATAAAATCGAAAATGAGTCGGTGACAATTTGAATGACAAGATATTCTTAAAAACCAGCCACACAGAGCAACAGTGGATATTTCAAAAGTCATAATTTATGTTTTGAGGTTGAGAATGAATTATTTTTGTCGTTGAACAGGTAGTTAGTAGGCCAAACTAATTTATTTTATTTTTTATATGAGAAAGGGGTAAGAATTGTCTTTGTTGTAAGTTATTGGATTCTTTTTCGTAGGAATAGGAGGACTGCTGATCCGATTTTGAAAGTCTTTTCACCAAAACATTGATAGGTATAGCTCATAGCTGCGTATGTCTCAATTAGTTTTAATTTTAGAAAGAAATTGTCTACATTTTAAAATAAGGTTGATGAAAGACGTCAAGCTGACTTATGGCCGATTTCCTAACTCCTTCTTGTGTCTCAATTTGGAGACCTTTATTGAGTCCTGAGTCTCATTTTGATTTTAAGAAGTCGGTTTATTAAAAACTTTTAGATTTCTTAATCTTCGAAAGTAATAAAAGTTATCAATAGGAAAGGAAGCGGCAGTTAAAGCTCCTTTAAAACATGCTTCGCGGTTCTAAGATTAACGAAAAATATGGCAAATAGCTAGAACGCGTTGAGCACGTGTGGCTCCGCTTCCAATTAACAGCTCGATTAAATACACACTTTCTAATGAGAAGCGACCCACAGTTACAGCGAGCAACGCCCCGAGTAACCCAACTTTCTACTTTTCCGCGCAGCACGCGAGGTGAAATTAGTTTTCAAAACTAACCTGAAGTTATCTCCTGGTGTTAGTAAGGGGATAGGACAAACACTCAGAGATTTGTGACTCAACTGTGGTTGCTACTAAAATGACAGCTGAAACAGCATTTACAATCGGATGTTGTTGTAAAACTTTTTTTTAAGTTGAAAAATACATTATAATTTTTGAACATACCTAAGAATTTTGGAGTTTGACCTAAAAAAAACTTTTTTAAAATGTATTTTTCGGTAAAATCTTACTGTAGTCACAATTTTATATGCTTATGTTTCAATATTTAAAACAAAAATAATTCTTTGAAGACAAGTTCCATTATTTACGTAAACATAGTTCAGAAAAAATGTCAACCAAATACAAAGTTTTTGCATTTACATATGTAACTAGTAGTTGAAGAACTCCGGTATGCACTTTTAAGGCTTAAGACCTGTCCCAAACGGACACTATTTTATTTTGTGACATCGACAGTTTCACAAATGAAATTTTAGCCACGTTGAATTATATTGAAGTAACCATACAGCAACGGACGAAGCATAAGGCGACGACATCAAGAATGTAACGTCGAAAGAGAAAAATAAAATAACTTATGTACTTTGAATGCTGATGTCTTAAAGTTTGTTTTTTGTTCGATCTTAAAAATGGTTCAGTCCTAATTAGAAATGGGATATTGAAGCATTAATGAAAATACAATCCAAGTAAAAGTGAAAACCTCATTCATCTCTAGTTTAAGTGACTCATTATCCAAAGTAGTATAGAAAGAGTAGTAAAAAATGCTTTTTGGCAGGATTTTAAGAAAATCGTTATTAAAAATTCGACATTCTATTTCACGCTGATCTTTCAAGACATTAGTCTAAAGTGCAGGTGCCATCACATGTGACTTGAATAAAACGGGGTACACGTTCTTAAAAATGAACTTTTCACGACAGTGGAGTGGTAGTTCTAAATTCTAATACTCTAAAGAGTATGGTTGGTGCAATTCGAACTTATAAAAAGCTTTTGGGATAAGAGAGTTCAGTTTTCGTAATTGGAAAGCCTGTTCATCCAAAAAAACAACTGACTCTAGTCCGGATTGATTGCTGTTCTTTGATAAAACGTGAAATTTTCGTATATATGTACAAAGAAATAGGGTCAAAAATACTGCACTGCCAGTAGCGACAAATATTGCACGATTTTTATCGCAATAGCATATCAACTTTTGGTATGCAGTTTCGCATCACTTTCGGGTTTCACTTAAGGAGTTTTTTTTGTTTAGTCAACTTAATCGTTAGAAACGTTAGAGTATTTTGAAGAGTTGAAGTTCAAGAAATTGATTGAATTGCTTTTTTTATGAATTTCGGTAACACATGATAGCCGATACTTAGTAAAGTAGGTTCACTAAACAGATCTGCTCGAACTATCAAATTTATATGCCGAAACAAACCCAAACAAGATGGAACGTTGCATCAAATATAAGCTCGTATTACTGCCAGTGTCCATTGGATTTTCACAGCGTGAAGGAATAAGTTTTGAAGAAGTTTTTTACTACGTAAAAATACCCTTTTTTGGCAAGCCGAACGTCAGAGTCAGAAGAAGGCATTTGTGGTTTTAACTTGAAACCAGCTTTAAACAACACTTGCCTTTAATAGTTACAAAAAAAGCAAAAATACAGGGTCTTCCCTAATTCGTTTTACATACTTTGGGATGTGATTCTTGGTCATATTCTAAGAAAAAAATTGTTCTACTTTTTGACAATTTAAAAAAAGGCTAACTTTGGTGTACCCTGACCTGTGTTAAATTCGATTTCTCTGTCAATATTGATGGTAGAGACATAATTTTATGCTTAATTTTTTGATGAAACAATAATTTTCAAAACTGTATTTAAGTTGGGCCCTTATAGGCTTAGGGTTGCCAGATTTTCAATTTTAAATGGTGTTCAAATTTTCTTCCCGAAACAAAGTTTTGAATTTGAGGTTATTTTTATCAGAAAATGCCTGTTGAAGATAGAGTTTTTTTTATTTCTTACAGATGAACAAAACAATAATAAAAAACTCATTACTAAGTGCACTCAAACACCCATACATTTTATGATACTTGAAAAAATACAAAATGGGTAAAATTTACAAAAAAGAAAATTTTTAATTTGAGTATTGTTTGAATAAAACAATAATATTGGCACTTTTAGTAGTTTCTTTTGTATTTTATACAAAAACTATTATAACAAATGCTCAAAGTGCCCTCCTTCGTTTTGAATGCATGCCAAAGCTCGTTTTTGGATTTCAATTATTTTCTTACAATATGACCAAGAATCACATCCCAAAGTATGTAAAACGAATTACGGAACACCCTGTATTTAAAAACTGTGTGAAAAATAGGTTCTATAAGACTGCAGCTAAACCAAAGGTACATCTCTATTGATTTGAAAGTTTGTAGTTTGTACCTCGGATAGAATTTTTACAATCAATATTTATAAAACTAGCTTCTGTAAGCCCTTTATCAATCCACTGTACAAGTTAAATACAAGGTTTTTAAGGTTTACATAAAAACATGTTCTAAATGACATAAACGAACTTGTCGACTGTGTATTGTATAGAATTGTTATCTTATAATAAACTAATAAACAGCAAAAAATCCAAGTACCAAACTTACAAGCCGAGTAGGTACCTACTTTATAAACATTCTGACATTATTACTACGATTTTTGAAAATTTTCTGTGAAAAGCCTTTTAGCAAGGTGCAAAGAGATGTGTTACAAAACAAGTGAACAAATAGAAATATTTTGGCAAAACAGCTAAAGGCAAAAAACTTGCTTTGCATTTCGGTCCACACTTAAAAGTAAGGAAACAAAATAGCGGGTAATCACAGAGTAGATAATACAGAGTATCCACTTCCACCCCTTCAACCCGCAAAAAATTTTTCAATATGGCGTCCTATTTCTGAGTTTGAGGCTCTGTGCTCACTAGTATGAACTGTAAGAACTTAGCTAAACGCCTGCATCGGTATGAAATTTTTTTACTATTTTTTGTCTTTTTCAGTGAAATACTGGTCAAAATGTAAAAAAAAAGTTAATTTCTGCAACTTAAATTCATTTTTCTAAATTCTAGGCTGTATGAAAATTAAAAATTATCGATTTTTTTTGCAACCAAAAAAAAATTTTTTACTTTTCAAACTCAACTGACTTTGATCTGTGGGAAGTGAAGGCCAGTGCGGGCATGCGGGTGCGGGCATCCGGTTTAGTTTAGCTTGTAGGCAAAACGCACTACCTTGCTGAAGTGGACTCTCTGGTTCTACTCTGTGGGTATAATGCAACTTTCTTGTTACGGTTTTAAGCCTATGAGTAAGAAACTGAAGGTACTACTCATGGCAGTCAGAATTAATATAGAGTCAATTTTCCGTTACTTTTTTGTGTTATGATTGTATCTCCAAAAGATTATTATGTAACTTCGCTTTCAGCAATTGATGGATAAACGATGGCGGTTTTTTTCTTTAAACGTGTGGTCTTAAATCTGGCAATAGTTTTTTCGGAGTTGTTTTTTTTTTTTTTTTTTTTGAAAGCTGTCACTTGAGTTATGCTTAAGGGGCTAGAACAGTTCTACCCTTTTTGGCTTCTTTGATAGTTTATACTCCCAAAAATATCCTGTGAAAGCTCCAAGGTCGCGTGTTGAGTACGTACATATGTATCTTGAATACGAAAACTTTAATCGCGTTTTTCTTGAGAAACGACATTTTTCAAAATTGCTGACATAATATCTCAAAGAAAAACTGGGCGATCGAATTCATATTCAAACTGAGTGTTCTTGAACATATTTGCTAAACAATGATTTATAATCTTTTTTTTATTGGGAGAAAATTAAAAGAACGACAATTTTTTTACTGAAACAACGAAACATTGTCAAAATCACGCCATCTCGTTAGTTTTTGATATTTTTTAAAAAAATTGTAGGTCATTGTATAGAAAATACCTTCAACTTTGATATCCTTTTAGAGGAGTCACTTGTCTACGCAGATACGCCTGAGATGATTGACGCCTTGGAAGATAATATTTGGCCTGTAGTTACTAATGATACGACCCCAAATTCTACAAGTAGTAGTCGAAAATGGAGCCTCTCGGCTGGAATTTATTCAAACCTGCCGCAGCGGCCACTTGCACGAGCTCAGATTTTAAGCTATAACTTTAAAAAAAGGTTCTTTTTGAAAATAACACATCTTAAGAAAAAACACCCTCTATTTATGCTTTAGAACACGTTTTTTCAGTATCTATAATCAAAACGATAGTCATCTTAATAGTTTTGGACTCCCAATCCAAACCCAGTTCCTCCCCAGAAAGAGAGAGGGCAAAAATTTCTCTTTCACAGTTAGGTACTCCACAGCACTTTTGACACTTTGGTACACTTATTTGTAAAATAAGCTTCTTTTCTTCATCTTCTTCTTCCTTTCCATGTTCGGGGCTGCGAGTATTATGATCTTTAACCGATCACAACTCTCCCATTTAGCTGCCCTACACTTCTGATTCACCCTTGGGATACGCCGTAATTTTTAAAATAAGCTCTGTCTCAAAATTCTTTGCTGCTATAACTTGAAATGTCTGTGATACTTATGACTTTGACAGATGAATATGTCCGCAAAATGATGAATGATCACAGTTCTGCAAATATTTCCACTGAAGCTACCGCTGCCATAGATTAGTCATTAGTTGCTTGGTTTCTAATTCAGAAATCAAGAACAGGTCAAGCCACAGGGTTCTAATCCACATCACATCTTCATGAATTTGAAACCTGTAACTAATCCATTCAGTAGTTATGGCTTATTAAGTGGTATTAGCACACTCACAAGCATGACCACCACATTCAGATATCGATCATTAAAATCGAAGAAAATGTTAGTCAGTGATCGTTGTTCCTATGCCCGCACTGTTACAAGGTGAGACTATCTCAACTTTTGACACACTCATCGTTCACGTTAACAACTGAAAAAATTGGTGTTGTTGCCTTAAGACCAACTTCAAAATAAGAAACAAGTTTCCACTCGCGGGTCAGGCTCGAGCATTTTCTATGTTAAGTCAAGTTTGATTGATCGATGTGACTTTTACTATTTCACCGATCACACAACGTCTTCGTCGGTGTGAATAAATTTAAAATCACCTACGAGTTCAACTAACAGTTATGTGGTGAGGCGTCGAGTTTATTAGTGGTGACGATTAGAATTGTCAATTTCAACTCCAGTCTGCGGGGCATAACTCTTATGATTCACAAGAAAAGCAGTGAATCATTGCGGTAACTGTGGCTCAAGTTAAACTTGAAAATTATAAAGAAATGACAAAGTGGAATCAATAAACATTTCAGTTTGACCGGTTTCCGGTTCTTGTTTGGTTTGCATAATTTAATTCATAATTTTGATTCTGGTTTGACTGACGGACCTAGGAAATCGTAGTGACAAGAAGTGGCTGGTACGAAGAAGCTTAAGTTAAGTTATGGTGGTTTTGGGATAGAAGGGTAGAGGATTTATTGAAGTAATCTGGCCGTCTGCCCTGTGGTTCCCACGATTAAACTGAATTTGAAACGATTTCAGTCAACTGTCGTACGTTTCGTAACGAGCTCACATAATTTGGCTTGAAAAAAACCAGCAATTTATTTTATGGAATCTACCCAGCCAAGCGCGTTGTAAATCGCATGTTCATTTCATTTGGCGTCCACTCTATTCTCAGCTCTGTAGGCAAACATGCCAAGGACATTCGGCGACATTCCTAGATTTACATCGCCAATAACTAAATCAATGCATTAAACCCGCTTCGAGAACTGGCCATACCGCAGTCACATCACGTACCCCACATTGTCGGTCAGGTGCGAATTCTAATGAAGTCTACCCCCATTGGCGCTGTATGGTCAAACTCCTATACACATGGTGCGTATGGACATACAAATTTTGTATACTGACGTTTAAAGTCTCCAATACTTGCTATGTCAGACGCATTCAACTCATCTGACTGACAGATAGCAAAGCACTTTTCAGAGACGTCATTCCCAGCCTAGTTTGCTTAGGCCTCTGAGACGCCGCCGCCGCAGAACTTTTGAAATAAATTATTTCATCATGTTTGTCATGATAATCAAATGAATGCGGATGTGTTTGGCTAGTTTTTTATACCAACAACAACTAAAAGAAGAAAAAAGAAAAAACAAATTTCAATTAGGCATACAAAAAATTATACATGCTAATGACCGCTCTTTGTTTTGAGAACATTCGAATTCAGCATTTGCATGCGAAGAATCATTTACATTAATGTTCACTGAGAGCAAGAACATCACGTTCTCGAGAACCGATAGTGGGAAAGTAAAACAAAACGACTAGGAAACGCAAGGAAAAAACAGTGTTTCAGAAATTTATTTTTAATATTAAAAATTATCGACAGTGAAACTCGCGGAACGTGAGTGGAATTCATGTGCACCACACGGCATCGGCAGTTTCAGCACACACTAGTAAAACCTATGAGACGAAATGTTGGTTGTATCTTTGAAGTTGCTGCCGTTGACAGTCGCCTGGGGCTTGGCGCACTATGCGTGTTGTTGTTGTTGTGTTGATTATTTTTGGTGGTTTGACGATATACTGTGAGAAGCGAGAAGAATTTTAAGCGATGCGATGCATCACTGAGTCGGTTTGGGTCATTTTATTCTTTTCATTTTTAATGGGAAAATGCAAAGCATTGACATGTTGGAAAATTTATTGACACATCGGAACTGTTTTTATATGAACAGTTAATGTTCTGTGATTTATTTGTTCTCGAAAAATTCATTGGAAAATTATGATTGATTAAAAGGAGGCAGAGAGAGAGGGAGAAATAAACATTTTTGGGGAATTGAAATTCAAATCATTTTTGTGAGCAGCTTACATTTGTGTTCCACTTTCTGGGTAAAGACCCAGTGGCCAGTGGAGCTATCCAAAAGTATTTTATGTGACTGCTTTGTAATCAAACAACGTCTTTGCAACTGAAGTATGTCATTTGATTGCATTGATTAATGGGAAGTGCTTTTGCACAGTGCAGACAGACCTCTTTTGATGCCAGAAATTTGAAATTAAATTATGTATGTAGGAGGAAATTCCATGGAAATAAATTTATGTTTAGCAACATTTACAGAATACTTAACGTCGAAAAGTGGGGTAGAAGCAGTGGTTTTGTGCGATATATTATTTTGATAATCTTATAGCTTAGGGTTATTCTTTATCTTTTAAAGACTTGAGCAATAGTAAAAACTAGCTCAAATTTAATTTGTTTTAAGAAAAGACCAATTTGGGAAGTTTTTAGCATATAAACTTAAGATTTTACACCAAGAAAATCGTTGGTTTTCATTTTCCGCATAGTACGACATCAGTGGCGCCTCAACCTGACAAAGAATTTGTCTTAATTAGGGTGAAATAAAACACTTTATTTTCAAGATATCGACTTGAAGTCGAAAAAAAAAAATCAAACAAAATTATTCGACTTCAAGCATCAGAAGTTATTAGGTATCTCGAAAACGAAGAGGGACAAAAAATTTATTTAACATTTTCGTTTTATTTTTGCATTATCGAGCCAAATTCATTATCGTATCGATGCGGAAAGGATATATTATCACAGACTTTTCTCGGAACAGAAGACATGACACAAACATTAAACAAAACACAAAACACTCGGTTTTCAAGCCGCCTAATCAATTTAAAGCTATTTAAAAAGAAAAAAAGAAAAAAAACAAATCAGACCCACACATCTTTACCTCTCGGAGACAAAATGGAGCCCTGAGGAATGAGGAATACCAACATTTATAAAGTGAGTATTAAATGAAAAATGGGTTTGTAAGGAGAATCTTTCTTCAAAACAGTGTTAGGCTAGGTTAGGTTAGGCTAGGTTAGAAGTGGCTGTCACCCAAGGAGTAATGCCTACGTACATTGCCTGACACACTTAGGCCGCAAGGGCCCATTGTGACACCACAAAGATCATCAGCAAGTTAATCGCCTACTGATCTCAGAAACCCGATGTAAGATTAACTAGTTGATCACTCATTTATCTTAATTTACGGGACTAGCCGGTTAATCAACCGCTAGTCGAACCATGCGGAACTTTTAATGTATTTCTAAAGACTTTAAGGTTCTATGTAAGCTAAGTCGCTAGTATCATCGAAGAAGTATTCACCGAGATGAGTTTTTCTACTATGAAGTAGTGCAGGGCATGAGAAGGAAGGTGTTGAACGGTTTCTTTCTCTTCTTCCCCGTAAGAACACCTATGGTAGAACCTAGATACAGGTGGCTCAGGGCTAACAAACTTTTCGAGCGTTTCGAGTCTACACACGGCCAAACTTTTTTGGGTGCAAGACAGTTGTTGCTCTCAGTCCATCTAATGTTTGTTATCCTCGAAGCATCTTGTCTGAGTAGAAGTTTACATGTAGCGATAAGTACACCTATGTTGTTCCATCCAAAAACAGTGTTAGGCCTGATTCTTCTCTTCAGTGATTTATGCCATCAGGCGATGGTGCCCGTTACGTGGGACGTTCGTGATTCGTCTTCCAGAAACATCAAAAAAGAAAGGTCTGGTATCTTGCGAAATCCTCGAAGAGTAATTACTAACTACACCCTGTCATGAAACGTGCTTTCTCACTTAGCGTTCGGAATCGGTATAACATTGTAGACCTTTGAAATGGGTTAAACCCCAATGTTTCCATAACTTTGAGAAGCCACCGTTTTCATCAATAAATTTTTAATTTTTATGTCATCAAATCACCAGTGGGCCTTTTGCTATGAGAGGTCATTTAAAAGTTTTCTTTCTTCAGCTATGCTTATGCCGATCAGAGTATATTTTTCTTTCGAAAAAACCAAGAGTTCCCTCATCCGCTTAAGATGAGCTCCATACCTCCAGGGCCGAATTAAGGGGAGGGCAACCAGGGCAAAAGCCCCGGACCTCCACAAAAGAGGGGCCCCCACAATAGAGACTTCGGAAATTTTTTTTTTCAAATTCATACTAGTGAACATTAGTAAACAACTTTTCGTTTCATATTATTTTTTGCGTTGTACCTTTTCTACAGTACTTTGTAAATACAAACATGATTACATTAAATATTAACAGAAATCACTGATCAGTAAAATATCAAAATCTCAAATGGCTCTGATAAACACTAGCAATTTTCGATGACGCGCTTGCACGTGGATCGCACAGCGGATAAAACAATCTCAACTCTTTGTATGCGTACATAAGGTTTTTTTAGTCTACTTTCCCTTTGTAGCGGACTAGCAACGTAATTTGCATTAGCTCAAATATTTTTGGGTATAAAAAATCCCATAAAAAACATAGTTTCATTTTAAAAATGTGCGCCAAGTACCCGTTGAGCCATTATAACTAATCAAAAATTTAATTTTTACAAAAAATAATGAAATCTTAAAGAAAAAAATAACAAAGTACCTACTTGAAAAAAAGTTGTTAAAAAAAAAATGAAGGCTCTTATTTTGAAGAAAAATTGTTTATAGGCGTTTGTACCGTGTTGTGGTCATTCTATTAATTTAGTTGGAAAGGCAGCTGCCAACTCTTGTCCATCAGCTGTTCAATTCTTTGATTTCGTTCAGAATTTATGTACGTTTTTCACAGCAAATACAGAACGATAGGTACGAAATTGTGACCAAGAAATTATCGAAGAAAAAAAAAACGACAGTTTTACGTCTTAAAAAATGCGTGGTTTCGAAACCGCTTTATGTGCAATCTTTTCGAACGACTTCTTGAAGATATTCAACGCTACAACCAAGATGTTGTAATACCCAAAAATGATTTTTGAATCGGCAGTGCGATAGAATCATTGAAATCATTCGTGGAATCCAAAAGAAACGATTTTGATAAGTACGAGAAAGCTGCCAAAAAAAATATCATATTAGATATTTGCAATACAATTTGGGGGCCAAGGAACATCCACTACTTTGTTGCCACGAGGCCTCCACACCTTTAAATCCGACCTGAATGCCTCTGCACCGAATAACGGCAACTTAAAAGATCCTGTGTCCTGAAAGAGTAACGTTTTTTTCTAAAGGAGGTATTCGATACCAAAAGCAACAGAGATTGGCGAGAACAGTTCTAAGTTTGATTTCGGCACCAATGTTCTTTTCCGATTCTACAGCGGAGCTTTACACCAAGTTCTGGGCTACCTCGAAGTCATGTGAAAGAACATCAACGAATCAAACAGAATAATTTTTTGTTGTATTCATCGATCGTCTCTGTCCTTTTTTTGTCCTCACCTACATATATATATGACATCAGATTTGTTCTTCCCTTTATATGACTATAGGTGTGTTTTTCCAAAAAAAAAACGCTTCCCGGACAGCGCGGCTTTCTTTATTTGAGGGTTGGTGTTCTTGATCAGTTGTCAAACCAATAAAAGTAAACAAATAAATTCTTTTTGCCAAATTCGCACAAACAAGCGAATAATGTTTGTCAAAAACCTTAAGCAATTGTAATTGTGTAAAATGTATAGAGTGGAAAATAAAAATGTTCCGTAGTGAAATTAATGCAGATAAACAATTTTTTTTTGTTTGTTTTTTGTTAGTTTAGAAATGTCAAAAATAGGTCTGTTCACAAAAGTAACAAGGAATTTCTCTTGGGTTTTTTTTGACTCTGTTTACACGCTGGGGTTGAATTCATATGAAACTTGTGATTTATGTCAGAATTGAAAAAATTATTTTGTTACTTGTTTCAAACGAATTAAACTATTAATAATAAAATAATAAAACCAATTTTATGGATTACTTAACAATTACTTTTGAAAAAATGTCAACATTCACAGAAAAATGTGGAAAAAAAATTTGCAAAAAGTGCTCTCAATCACAAAATAGACTTTTTTTAATTGCTAATACGTTGTTTTATGTATCTTTATATACATTTACAAATGAAACTCTTGAAATCAATAAAATTCTAAAAATAAAAATTTTCAGCAACTAATTTGTGGAGTGTAAGAGTAGGCAGAGGATTTTATTCAGGCCAGCGTTTGTGAACAGACCTTCTGACACCCATTTTGCTTTTGTTCGAGATACATGAAAGTCTCTAGACGCACCAACATTTAAAAATGAAAAGTCGAAAAACTCATTCGATACTCGACTAAACGTCAAAACTCTATCCCCGACCAAATCTTAACCATCCTTTTATCCATAACCTCGGGTGTCGGGGATATTGTTTTTGTTTTGCGTGTAAAATGTAGTTATGTACATAACAGTGCTGTGAAAAAAACAAGCCTTATAATGTTTTAAAAATTTGAATAATTCCAAATATTACGCCTCCTATATTGTGATTTGAGTTTCGCTAACGATGTTCAAAAAAAATCGAATGACAGTGTGTCGCCTTGACGAAAGCCTTTTTCAACATCAAAGGTGAGAACCTTATCGATCTTTACAGATCAGCGTCTAGTTCAGCTTTGCAGGAACGCCAAAACTGGACATAGCTTAAAACACCTCGTCCTTGAAGACAATCTCATAACTGAAATCGATAAAAAAAAAATTGGTGCGTATCACAATCCTTGCCGTAATGCGGTCGATTGTGATCTGTTTTTGTCTTGAAACAAAGAAACCTAAACTTGCTGAATAGGCGTTTCAGACGCTCTTATAACGCAGCTGATAAGACCTCATATTGGATGTTAATGAATTTCATTTCTTTACAATTGTAAGTACGTAAGTCACCATCACTGAAAAAAAGTTCAGCTAAAGTTGACCTATTAGTTCCACAATTTCTCTGCTTTCATTGGATTCCTCTTCAGAATGTGAGTAGCTATTTATCTGCACCATTTTGTTCTTTCGACTGCAGCAGTTTTTAATGAAAATGGAATTTCGTAATGGAAAGAAAAAGTCTATAAGAAAAAGGTAATAACCAAAACTACCTTTGGATAGCGATACTTAATTACTTTACTTATGTAGGTGGGTATAAGGTACATTTCGGGGTACCCTCAACCAACATTTTTCGATAACGACTTCGGTTTCGGACGAACTCTATCTCCTATTTCGCATTCTATATCGGTTGAGGTCTTCTTCCACTTGATTGCACCACCTAAGACGAAATCCTCCCCATCCGCGATTTTTCTGCAATGTTCTATCGAAAACGTCAAACCGGAGAGTTGGTGTCCATCCATTCCACATGTCCCAGCCATTATAGTCTCGCGATGCCTTCTCTTCCAGCTATGCCAGTTTCGTGGTACAGCTCATACAGCTCGTTGTTGTATGACTTGGCCATAAAACCCAAATATGCGGTTGGTAGGTAGGTACCTATGTACTTCAAAATCTATAACAAATTAATCAAAAACTGTCTTCGGCTTCGAAAAAAAAGTTCGTGAAAAGACTTCGATTTGCTGATTGATTGCTTTTCTATTAAATACGCCTTTGCTGCCTCAGCAAATGAGGAGAGAAAAAAATCCTTAACGGTGTAGATATACCAACCTACTTAATTTCTGAAGAAATTTCTGGAATTCAATCACCACACGAAAACGAAAGCAATAACGCCGGTCTTGCCTCAAACCATAAACAGTGAAGAGATCACACAACATCGCTACAAAAATTTTTCCTGCCTTTGAAAAGTTACACTCTAAGTTCATTAATTGAATCAAAGCACCACCACACTTTGCTTCTAAACAACACTCTGACTCTCACATACACGAAAGTAATTAGATTAGTTGAGTTGGAAATAGAAATATAAAATGAAAAACAGGCAAGCCCAAGGTATACTAGAATCACTTGCAATCAGTCACCCAACATCACACGGCTACGCACGCATTTCCTCCCACAACCCCGTTTATTGTGGTGTAGTTTGGTTCATTCACTCGTTCGTCACTCTCTGTTCACCACTCACAACATTTACCCTTGGACATGGATACCTTCTGTGAGGAAACGTGATTTCCGCAAACTATATGGCGACCACTGCAATGATGGACATCACACATCATGTTGAAAAAAATCAACTACCGCTATAAAAACCAAAATTCTGATCACATCACGGCAGAGTGAGCGTTTTTTGTAGATTATTACCATACAAACTTTTAATTCTACTTCCCGGGTGGATAGAAACCAGCGTCACAGTCTGTCGGTGGCTTACAAGAGTAGGTAGTTCATTGGCTTTCCAATTAGATTGTTGTTCCCAGTCCACTTTATCTATCACAATTCACAATGTGACTGTGACAGACAAATTCCAGGTTAGGAACCGAAAAATGCTTCAGAATTAACGCTACACTAATCACACAACAGAGGGTATACTTAAGAGTTGTTGTTATTGTTGATAGGCTTCCCAGAGACAAGTGCAAGTACTAAAATTAAATAAACCGAAAAGTACTTATGCTATGTGAACATTCTCGTATATAACAGCTACCGTCAAGAGAAACCGTGCAAATGGCACTTGAGAGTCAATAGGAATAAGAATTTTATTAGGCTTAGCTGGGTGCTGGGGCGGAAGAAAGAAGTTGTATGTTTATTTACCTCTCATGTTGCCCAACAATAAGATTAGAATGTTACAGCATTGGTGGGTGTGGATCTGGGTGTCTTTGCATAGGTATAGGTACAATGTAGTTAAAATTTCATTTCGCTTTCGCATGCCAATTATAAAAGTTACTTAGGCTCTATTGACCCTAAGGGTAAACAGCCCTAGCAGATTAGTGCAAACTCTTTAGTCAGCCAGTTCTTGGTGGGTAATGACACTCAATCCAATCCTTTTCTTGAGTAAATAAATTGACTTTAATGACAGGCTTTGACGAGATGAACGAAGCATTCTATAGTACTGAATCTACTACATTCTTTGCCAAACTTCGACCACAGGGTAGATCCAGAGAAAAAACTTAGTACGTCGTACCCGAAACAGCCTAATATTTTTTATTTGAATTAACATAAGAAATGCTGTATGTATTTCCTTGCAGTCAAAATGGCGCTTTGAATTTTTCTATCGGAGGAATTGTTAATTCCTCGCAAAAAGGGATATTAGGTTCTGAACTATACAAACCTCCCGCTTAACAGGTAGACATGCTAACCTAACCATAACCATGGGTAGGTACCACAAAATTGCATATTACTGCAGCACAAGAGATCTTTTCTCCGTTTAACACCGCAATAGATAAAAGAATACTAAAAAACCTGCACGTTATCTCAAGTGATTTTTTTTAACTGACCACAACCCTCCTTTACTTCCGGCATGGGGGGGTGGGGGCTTCCAGATCGACGTTTCTGGATCAAAGAATTTCAACCAAACTGCTGTATTACTTGCTCAAACCGAGGAACCCTTACCCGTTTCCCAATTAAAAGTAGCTATTCGTGAATAACCCTGTTGTGGTTCTTTTCTAATAGAATTATGGATTGATTATATCAAGTTAAGGAATATGCTGAGAAACAAAAGGTTATATAGAAAACCGGTAGTAGCTACCGCATTCATAGCAATGTATTTAGCAATCATTAAGTCGTTCTGAAAATAGTACGATCATTGCACTTGATACTTCAAAAGCATTCCGTAAGGCTTAGCACTAATAAGCTCTTTTATCTAAAATGCGTGCTTTCGGATGAGTCTCTTCTTCAATGAATTATTGACTTCCTCTCGAACTGTTGTTCTATAAAAGTCGTGATAAGCGGCTTTAAGTCTGAAATTCACAAAATAATTGATGGTTTGCTACAGGTTTTCTTCGGTGTTCTCTGAAAATTTTACACATTTTCATTCAAAAGCTTAATCCATTAAGCTCTTCTGCTGAAAGCTTTTTGCATTTGTTATTAGATTCACATCCTTTCCCTTGCGATGTGGAAGGCCACGTAAACAAAATTCATTTCCCTCTTTCTTCCTTTTTCGTAGTTACGAGGATAGTGATCTCGAAGGGATCACAGCTCTCCAATGCTCGTCAACATTAAAATGTGTCTGCAAACACCCGATTTTGGATTGTTCCATGACTACATACGAACATACGAACTTGTGAGGGAATAGAAGGGACCTACAATTTCACACAGCTTTCTAATCTCGCTATGTTTACTTAAAGAGGTTTAAAATCGTTTAGAAATCATTGAGACATTTACGACACTTGTCTTTCCTTACTAATTTTTGGTAGAATGTAGAGAGACCGTTAGCTGTATTCCTTTCCTTAAAAACAATACTCTCGTCCTAAAAAAATGCTCATTAGTTTATCTTTGAGCCCAACATCGAAAGGTGTTGTCAGCAGAGATCAGAAATAATTGTTGACCTTTGTTTTCCATTGGTCTCTCTTTGAGAGTTACTACAATTCTTACCAAACGCCGATCCACACCCGAGCCGAATCAAATCGATTCGACTGCCCCCGGCATAAAGTGAACGCACCTTGATAATCATTTTGCTTAATCGTTTACTATCAAAATTATAGCTTTCATTGGACACTGCAGAAATTCTTTGACAACGAAGTTGACGATGTGGTAACATTTATCATATCACGGACTCTGCATTTCATCCCATTCAGTCTCAATTGGTCAAAGAACTATTCAAATTAGACAGTAGGGATTTAAATGTCACCGGGTAAACATGAAACTTAATAAAGTGGTAAAGTGAGCTACATGTGTTCAATGAGGAACCCATTTGGAAAATGTGGTAAACGGGCAGTTGTTCACTGAACGTCAAATCTTAGAACAGTAATGTGTACTGAATTCTTTCACACTTAGCCGCTAGAAATCACAAAAAAGCACTTGTTGAGCCTGTTTATTTATCAACTTCGATTACAACTTTTGGTTTACCATCCCTTCGAAAAAATATTTTCAAATCGTTTACAAATTATAATCTTTTCCAATTTTTTAAGTTTACCTACGAAGAGTTTTACTGAGTTTTTTTAGACGTGTGATTTTCAATCTGACAATACTTTTCGGAATTGATCTTTTTGAAAGCTGTCAATTGATTTATGCTCAATTTGGTTTGCCATTTCATCGCGAAAAACCTGAAGCCACACGACCACTACTACTACATTTGGTAAATTGTTTCGAAGTAAGATGGCTAATAACGCCAAGATAGGGCGATTCAACACCGCTGGACTATTTTTTTGTGGGGTTATGTTAAGATGATTGACACCTTAGATAAGAATGTTTGGAGCGTTATTGCTGACATACGGCCTTAAATGCTACAAAAAGTGATCGAAAATTGGGCCTCTCGACTGGAATTTATTCGAGTCAGCTAGTTGTTCGAAATCATTTTTAAAACATTATGAAAAACTCTTATTTGTTAATAAAATTTTTGACCATAACATTAAACTATATGAGTTATTTTTCTTCTTGAAAAAAACACGGCTTAAAAAGCAGCCTTTATGTATTTTTTAATAAGTTAGTTCAAATTTTGATTCATTGATGCATATGCATACAGGAGACTGGTTCAAAAATAAGTACTTTTTTTGAAAAATGTATGGAAAATATGTTTGGGAAGAACAATAAAATTCGATAAAAGTTTGAGTTCTTGAAATAACAAGAAGAGTTCTATCAATTGTCTTTTCTACATTATATCTGATCTCATTTCACCGTAAAAATTGTTGAGCCGAACATCTACATATGTATATTTCTGTTGATTTAAGATTTTCGTTAGACTAACTATTCCAGAGTAATCCAGCCTTGAACGAACACTGAAAAGTGTTTATGATTTTACTCTTTTTCTTCGAAATTTTTTGACTAACAAGCATACCTATCACAGTATTCTCCTAAAAGGAAATTTAAATTTCTTCAAAAAAGGTGCCGTGATAGTTTTTCGTAAAGTAGTCCCTTCAGAAGTTATTCGCGATTGATGTTGAAAATATTAAAAAAAAAAATTCCATTGTAAAACGACAGCACGGTTGTTGGCTTATACATATGTCACTTTCAAAAATAATTTAACACAAATGTTGTACTTTTACTGTTTACCTTCCAAAAAGAGTGCTCGGTTCAGTCTAGTGTTTAAAATTATCAGCTCAGTTTTTACCAATGCATTGCGAAATGGGCACATAATGATGAAAACAAAAGAAAAAACACAAAGAAAACACGCGCAACGTGATTACTGTTCTTAATTCATTTGAATAAATAAAAAAAGCTAGACAATCGGCCCTATCGTGGTAACCGTCGGAGCGGAATTCTCTCCGATCGGAGACATTTTGCTTCGTGGTATTTCTCCGTTGGACGATCCGACGTTCTCCGATAAGTTTTTGTTGCGGAGATTTTAGTTTTGGGAATGCAATGCATTACCGCATTTGTGAAAAATTTCTTACGACGACAGCTACTTCGAAGCAAAATTGAATCTCCGAAAAAAGATGCGTTGCGGAGAAAACTCCGCTCCGACGGTTACCACGATAGGGCCGAATGTTGCCAACTTCCTGACTAAGGAAATTATGTCCTTACAGTCAATATATCAGCAGTGATTATAAAACTACACTACCTCATATTATAAACACGTAGAGCAAATCCAAATCATAGAACGGAGTGCGTGATTGCTAAGCTACCTACCTAAGCGGTACAGGTATTTATGCACAATTCCAAATTCACCTCAAGTCTCGCACAGAAAATACATAAAAATATTCTAAAAACAACATACTCGTACCAATATGCACGAACATTCCATTAACCAAAGACAACAACATTACCAATTTACACATTTTTCACATAAAACCAACAGCAACACACCCTCTTCTAAAATTAAACAAACAATGCGTAAATAAGTTAATAAAAAATACAAAAATAAATCGCCATCTCATTTTATTTGAACTTTTGAACACCGGTTACAAGTCGTTGCTTAGCAAAGTTAGCAAAGTACCTAGTACCTACTCTCAAGTCTCAACTCAAGGAAAAGTACTGGAACGTGAAGCAACTTTTTATTATTATACGTTGCGTCGCCAATCGCCATACTTTTGTATTTAATAAGCACCATGAATTTGATTTTGTATACGAGTATGTAATCAGCAGCAGCACCTAACATCGAATTTGATCAGAAACTATTTAGTTTAATCAATTTGCAAGTTGATTGCTATCTTTCGATTGTTCCCATGAGACGATATTATTTATGGTCAAGTTGTAGTTTTATTTTAACAATCTGCTAAGTACCTCTTTAAAGGAATGGGGGAGATTATAATTATATTGACCTTAATCTTGCTGGTGGGTTTTTTATTTTTGTTTGTGGTGGCAAATCGTCAAATTCAAATTCAAGTGATAAGACTTTATACACAAAGTTCAGTTTATTATAAGCCATAATAATTGTGTGCGACGTAGGACGGTATGCCGATAACAATGACGTTGAATGGTGAAATTCAAAGTCATGGCGTTAGGCATGTTAGACATGAGTGGGCTGTGAGATCTGAGGAGAAGCGTCAAAAGTTTTATTTCGAGTTGTACGAAGCTCGAGCTTCAAGCTTCAATAGAAGGAGTGTTAGAATGAAAAAACGTGATTTATGCATTCTATAGCTTGCACATGAAACAGAATCACGAATTTTAAATAAAAGTAGGTAAGTGTTTGGGAAATAATTCAATTTAAGAACAACATGAGCGAGCTCGATAAAGAAAAACAAACTATCATTATATTTTCCATTGAAATGCTAAACTTTCTCGTGGGGTTCATTGCTCTTAGACATTAATTCTTTTTTTTAAATTGTGGCTTTATCACACTTCCACAATTACCTTCTCATACACAATAATAGACCCGCTGCAGGATTCCAATAATGAAATTGGGACTGTATTCGTATTGTGTTGCAATTTTCAACTGACTCTTTGTTTCTGTCGATTGAAGTACGAAGAGAAACATAGCCTCGCCCTGAAAAAAGGCTCAAAGAATTCAGCGATATGGCAAAGTAGTAAATCAATCCTTTTTTGGGTTAGGGAGTCGAAGGAGGTGTTGGTACAATTCAAACCTTATTGCAAAGGTAACAAAAGTTCTTGTATATGATATTTCACAAGCCCAAAGATACAACTTTGTTTAAATTATTGCGAACAACCGCTTTCATTCCTCAGTGGCAAAATCTGATGGATACCTACTTAGAGCCCGATTCGGCCCGACATCACTGATACCTCACAATTCACAACGTTTAAGTGATGTCACAACTTTCCACTCACAGTACCCAAATTTAAATGTGGTTCTTATAGCAGGCCACAGCGTGTGACTAGTTGTGACTCATAACTTTTGGGCTGAATCGGGCTATAACACAAAGTTTGCATTTCTTGACAATCATATTTGTTATTTCTACAAGTTGAAGCGAAATGCCAAATCAAAAAGGAAAGCAGTCAGCAATTTTCTAATTAAGTTATATTTAAAAAAGCGGAGGCGGCCTGCGGCCAAATTATATGAGACTTAGTAATATCGTGTAATGTAACAACTAAGTTAACTTTAAGTCAAATTAACTTATATTAAGCAGACAACGCTTTCCTAGACCATTTAACTCGAAGGAGGATTGAATGTTCTATGTTCATTCAAAAACAAGGACTCCGCGGTTTTCATTTTCATCGTTAGTTTTAGGTTAGTGTTGGCTAACGCTGAATGTTTTTACCCATTTCCCAAAAACAATTTGGTCCAGTGCGAGCCTGGAACTGGAACATTTTAGAAAAAACAAGAGTTTTAGATCAAATTGCAACATCTTTCCATCGATTTGAAAGTCGTTTTTGGAAAAGCGTAAGTAAGAACAAACTTCTATTTCCTCACAGAACTACATCTAGTCCAGAGGCGGGTTGAGGAGCTACTGTTGCCGATTACTGTTTTATCGCGTTTATGAAACATTCTAACGTTAAGGGCATGTCTTCAGAGTTACCACATTTTTTTTAAGAGGAGGTTTATGCTAATCTGGACGAAGTTCTCAGAGCTGATTGCCGATCCATTGTACAATCAGCGCATGGCAGCCGTCCCTTTTTTGTGGTGCAATCAATAGATGGAAATAAGGTATGGTTGATATTTTACATGCACATATTTCTTCAAGTCGCCTTGATAAAAAGTTTACGAGTGGTTCAATGCATCTCGAAACAATAAGGCTTTCCGATATTTGGAAGTCCAATATCCAAGTTGCAACGCGCTTTGGAATCACAGATCTCAAAGCATCAGTGTTTAGTTCTAAAATTTGGTGTTTTTGTTTGATTTCCCTTAAACGGACATCTCCTTTAGGCGGGCAAAAATTTCTGCACCATGGCTGGCCGCCCAAGGGAGATTTCACTGTACAATAACCTCAAGGGCGGTGTCCAGATGAAACTGGGAGGCTTAAAAAAATTGTAGATGCCCACTACTGAGCACGACCGGCCTAAATGATAAAACATTCAAGACCCAATTAATCTCGATTTTATTTTACTAGCCAGAAGCATGAACGATTGCACAACTGTATGAGCACCTGTTGGTTTGCTGAGATTTTAGAGAGACAAAAAAAGCTATCGCATTTAAAAGTATTTCTTCTTTCGTTAAATTTTAAGGAACAGATTGCCTCCAGTATGTTCTGGTATTCCATAGTGTACTGGAGCATTGTTCTATCTTGATGGACTTGATCAACATCATACCCCTTTCCCTGTTGATACTTTTATCATGAAATGCAGGTACATACTACCATGTATTTTAATAAATAATGAAATTGGGTGGTAAAACACAGCTATTGAAACCTCGGGGCCTAAATCATTTTCAGGACCTAGAATTTTATGTCGATTCCCAACGACTTAGTTATACACATAAAGCGCTTTTAAGGGGAGTACGTTATTACAGCAACAGGTAGGCATGCCAAACACTACGTCACGATCACCACGGGTTTTTACTTTAAAAGGAAGCGGTTTTCTTCTCTATCTGAAGCTTAGATTGTCTTGTAACTAAAATATATATATATACAGGATTATAGTATATATCTTTTGTCGCATAACTATTAAAGGCACAATCGGATGTGATTATTTAAAGTTCCAAGGCTCAATCTGCCCTAACGAAGGTTGAGGACAAATGAACAAATATATTAAGCGGCTTGACGATGACATAGTGCTCTCAACTTTTATAACCAACCGGATCATTAACGTGAACGATTCAGGGTGTCACCTGACAGCAACTCACTTATATTTACACTGTCAACTTCATCACAATGTGAAACAGACTTAGCAACTATGTATTTTACAACTGATCTGAATTTTTAAATTACACAGACCGTGATCTTGTAACGCTAGTGCCTTATTGTGAAAACGTTTTCTAGATACAAAGACCTTCAAAACTGTTAAAGAAGTAGTAAAATGGAACGGTTTTTTGTTTACTGGTACTCAAAACAGTGCAACTGCGTATTGAAAAACTATGAAAGTTATCGAATGACAAGAAGAACAAATCATTGCTAGAATGGACCGCTTATTTTGTTTTCAGTTCCATCAACGGTAGCTACGCTGGGCTGCGTCGCGTTAAGTGATCACAACTTTTACACTTGCATGCTGGACGTCTTCCCTAAACGAATGATCTGTCAAGAACACAACCGTAAGCATAGATGGCTTATTTCTTTTGGATGCAGATGTGTAGACTTATTTCTTTAACAATCATTTGGCGGTTTAAGTCATAGGTACAAGCCACTGTTAATCCTGGAAAGATGATGAAGACACCGCCAAGCACTTCCTCCGTCCTGTTTTCGAATCAGCAGATGCTTGGCGCAGACGGTGGCTGGTAACTTAAGATCGTTGTTCTTACTTTTCTATAAACGTTTGGAAACCTTTGCAATTTCCTGTTGTTTGGGTATGTCCAGTGTGTATTTAAAAAACCTCCGAACTCCACAGTGCCGTTTTCAAAAAGAGTCGACAAGTCTCCCAGTTCTTACACAATTCGTTTTTAAGCCTAGTACCTACACACTTTGTCATGAAAGCAACGCCTGACAGTAGAGAAAGTGAATTTTTGACATTTCTAGTGACGTGGGACGTTTAAGCTAAAATGGTGTCGTTCTTAGCTTATAGAGCTAGAAATTATCACCAACAATTACAAAAGTCAATGTTACTCTCTAAACACAATTTTCTTTTTTTATTATTTGTACGTAATCAGACTGTCAGAGCTTCACGTCGTGAATGCAAAATTCCCGTACAATTTCACAGAACATTTTGAACGTGAACGAAAACTCTCAACTTTGGTCTCCACACGGCTTCACTAGTAAGCTCACGAGTGAACGAAAATGACAAATTATGTAGGAATAGGAATTGGTTCACAAGTGAGTACTAAACTTTAGTACCTACTAGAATTGCCAACGAATTGCGTTTAGCACTCCAAAGGGAGCGGAAGAAAATTCACACATTTTAAATACATACTAGTAAAACGGATTTTCCACTATTTCCGTGACTCCTTGAATGTTTCGAAATTATTCACTAATCTCGTCACTGGCACCGTGCGCAACGTGCTTCAATAAAATCAAGAAAAGTTAATTGAAATCCAAAGGTTTTTTATCAAAGAAAACGATCTAGGTTCAAATGAACGAACAAATTGGTGTGTGACTTACATACTCTCGGTCTGCTAGTTCAATCTGAGTTCATATGTCATGCCACTAACGATGACTTTGATTTGATTACGCAAATATACTCCAACTTTAATTCAAATCTTACTTCACAACTGCGGAAACAATTCCTTCGTTTGATGGTGTTGTTAAATGCAATAACCAATTAGCAAGAGAAGACGCACAACTCACTGAAAATGGGGATTTCCTCTTCTCACCATTACTCTCTGAATGAATTGCAATTGACTTGATTTTGATCTAATTATAATACTAACTACCAACATCTTCATAAATATTTAAAGTCAATTATCAGAAGGTGCCTGACTAACTGAGAAAGCTTACATTGTAACAAAAATAACAAAACCTCAGATTTAAATAAAAATATACAAACCGAATTCAGTTTCCAACTTAAAAGCCAAGAAGATATTGATATACCTACGTAACGTAACTCGTCAACTCAACAAAAGCACTCACACTTCACGCTGTGCTTAATTTTCATTCTTTTTCAAACCACCCGTTCACCTTCTATTCTATGAACTTGCCATGTTGTTTTATTCATGAATAAAGGCAATGCGTTCATTAAAAGCATCGCCATATGGTGTCTGTCCTCTGTCTTATGCTCCCGATTAAATTACCGATAAAATTCATATTTAATCTTGATCTTTCCATGTTAACACTACAGCATGAAAATTTTAAAACGTTCAAGATCACACATATGGCAATCTCGTATCGATCTTGATCGCTTTCCACTTGGGACGGGAGTGTTCTTTGCATCATACGCGTCGCGCAATTAACTTTAACACACTTTCAAAATGTTTATCTTTGTGGCTAAGTTTTAAGTAGTTTTTCGAGCGGCCCAGCGGATCAGCTTTGTGATCGAGCATTGCATTTCATCAGATAAAATCATTAAAGAATATCTAGAAGAGCCCAGCCACTTTGTGATTATACCTAAGTGCGACAACGTGACATGATTAATTTCAGAAGATGATGCAGTCGCCCTCCCATTGTTGATTATGATGATGATGATGATTTGTAATTGTAATTCTCAATTGCTAAAGTTGGCAGTTGACAAAACTCGGTCAGCAATTATTTCCTCTTTTTTTTTGTGGTTTGGTTGTGTATTTGTGTTGCTTTTGAAGCATTTGATGGTCTTGTAACATTTTGGAATCAATTTGGTGGAAATGAGGCCATCAAAGAATAGGGGGAGGATACATTTGTTTTAATTTTCTGTAATCGAAAGTGTTGAGTTTTTCAAATTAAAAAATAAAAAAAACTTTGTGTACTCTGTGTTCACTGGCACCAATTGAGATAATTTCTTTTTTTTATTGTGGAGTGGGTATGGCAATAACCATTTCGGGAAAGTGTTTGTGGTATTGGGCAGACTACCTTCCCGCATATTTGTGAATCATGAAAGAACTCCAACTTCTTTCTATAAGACCTTTTTGCTTTTCGTTAAAGCAAGGGGGAATTTTTTGTTAAAAAATGAACTTGGAAAGCGAATGATCCGTTCTTGTCAACTCCTAATTACTCATATGATTTATTGTATCATTTTTAACAATCGCTGAAAGGCCAAAGAGCACATTTGTAGAGGAGTTGAAAGGTAGAGTTGTGAATAATGGGCCCACATTATATCTTACACTGCATTTATGTAATAACAGTAAATTAGCCACTATAACAAATTATAGCTTTGTTTATCGGCTTGGTTTAATAATATAATGTGCACCTGTTGGACATACGAGGCTGTTGTTTTTCTGTTTTCGACAGTCGAATTGATTACTTTGATACTCTTTCAATGTTAAGTGTCGAATGAGTAGTAGTAGTGGTGCCCTTGGCGTAGCGGTTAGAATGTCTGCTTGTTACGTAGGATGTTCGAGGTTTGATTCCCAAAAATGCAGGGCAAGGAATTACATACTGCCATTAAAAACACTATCCTACTAACTTAGTCGTTCGAAATCGGCATAAGGTTGTAGGCCTTTGAAATGTGTGAGCTCCGAGGTTAGCATAACCTTTTTGTCCATTCCAATACTTTTTTTTTTTACTGTAGGTATTCACTGAGCTTTAACACACAAGTGGCTTCAAAACTAACTCGCTTAAAATGGTTAAAATTTCTTCAAAAACACAAAACAGAAGAAGTTCTATAAAAACGAAATGAATTTAAATTTGAGAACAAATGTACCCTTTCCCGATTTTGTACTTTTGCGAGAGTGACAGAGATTCTATTGGAATTTCTGTCGTCGTTCGCCACAAATAGAAATATTTGAAAACGCCTCGTTGTTCTTTTCACATCAGTGTGGGCACGCTCATATCACGCTATGTTAACATACTTTGCAGATTGACTGGAGTCTCATTACTTTTCTTTTGAATCGTTTATCATTCAATCCTCTATCGCTGACGTTATCGCCAAAAATTTCCTTCGTTGTAATTCTGTATCGTCTCGTTCAATAACCTTGTCTATCGTAAGCACTCACAAAGTTACAATCTACTGGGTACCAGGACATGTAGGAATCCCAGGCAACGAACAGGCAGACGAACTGGCAAAGAAAGGAGCCGGATCACCACTCATAGGACCGGAATCTTTTTGTGGAGTAACAGAAAGCCACATCAAGAAAGAAATAAAAAAGTCGGAGGAAAGCCACATAGCTAAACACTGGAATGACCTGTCCAAAATGCACCAAGCCAAACTTTTACTTGGCACTTTTAACACAAAAATAAAGACGCAATAAAACTAAGCCGAAACAATGTAAGAATGCTAGCCGGGTTCTTAACCAGACACTGCAGACTAAGAAAACACCTAAAAGTACTAGGCATAGAGAACGACGACCAATGCAGATTCTGCAACGAACAGGAATAGTCTCCTGACCACCTCTTAAGTGACTGCGAAGCTCTAATACACCAAAGGAAGATGTACCTAGGATCCTACTACTTAGACGAGAAGGAACTTAGGGCCAGTTGCTCAATCGAATCATAAATTTAAGTTCTACATAAAGTTTTCATTTTTGTATGAGACGTTCCGGAATTCTTAAGTTCTACATAAAATTCCCATACTAAAGTAGAACTTTATGTAGAACTTAAGTTTATGATTCGATTGAGCAACTGGCCCTTAAACTCCTAAGCGTAACCCAGATACTAAGTTTCATCAGAAGAACTTATTTGGATGAAGTACTTTGTACTAATTAAGGAATACCACTCAAGAAGTAGAGGGTAGAATAGATCTAAAAAGGTCGAGGTGCAATACAAAACCCCAATTATTCATTCATTCATTCATTCATTCATTCGCCGTGTACACTCTCAGACGAAATCAAAAAATTTAGAGCGTTTTGGCATTATGTGGCTGTCACCTTTACATTTATAGACCGAGTCCGCAGACTACGCTACTATTTTTCCTAATGTATCTTACGTAGTTTTGACCCCAGCTTCCATCTGTGACAAGTCAAAGTCCCTCCGTTGACCGGTCTTGTCCTTAGTCCTTAGATTCAAAAATGTTACAATAAAAATTTTCCTCAAAATTAATTTGAGAAAAATACAAAGTTATGCTTGGCTATTTTAGAACTTTTATTTATCTGCTATAGTCTCAAAAAGCCTTTTTGAAGCAAAAAGCACTTAAATATACGATACGAAAGCAAACTAGTTATCTGAACGACAACTATCGTTATCGTTATCGACATATCGACTGAATCATGTTGAATCTTCAAAGTGGTGATTGCTCTGACAATACTACTTTTTTTGTGTCATACAAAGCAATACACTCTCGTTGGAACAATATCGTCACACCATCGACTGGGCCTGGATTCCGTAACTTTTTATACGACTGTCGTCCAACTGCCTATCGTTGTATCGTAAAAAGATCGCTTCACCTATCTTTGCTTTCAGCGATTGACAATTACTTTACTATCGCCTTACAAAATTTTGGTGATTTTTAAAGAATTGAAAAACAGTTTTTAGCCTTGAATTTAGACGATAGTCGTTTTTAATGTAAATGAATCCAGCCCTTGCTTACGCTATAGTGAAGCCTTGGGGTGAATGGTTTTATTTGCGATCTCAAATTTTTTTTTTTGTGTTAAACCTTGATAAAAATATAGAGACCCTCAAAACACATTTTCAATTAACGGAGTATAATTTCAATTTACATATTTACTTTAATTATTCAAATAAGACTTAGCTTTACAAGTCAATAGGCGATATCTTAGAACTTGTCACGAATGGTATTGTATCGTAGCCGAGCTTCGAGTAGGGTTGGGTATTTGAGTGACATATTTCGACCATGAACTGTTAATTTCCTTAAGAAAAGTATAGGTGAAAGTTGAATTGCAAAAGTAAGTAAACTTTTGATATTTCCTCAATTGAAAGCATTGCTTCCACGTTCAACTAACTAAAGTTCTTCCCAACTGTAAAACTTCACTCCTTTAAGCAAAGGGAAATTAAAGTGGGTTTTCATTTAAGTTGAACAAAAACACCAACAACAGGAGCACCCGAAAACTTTAACTGCCTTGCTTAGTCTCTATAAGCAGAGGCCTAATCTTTTTTGAAATTTTGTATTCAAAATGTACAAATGTAAATAACGTGCAGTATTCCTTATGAAATTCGCCGCTCTATTCAAGATGAGTTGTTGTAACAATAACAAGATAAGATTGCCAGCAAGTTGACAGGCACCTTACAAAGCTAATTTCTATGTTACAACTTACACCGTATTTATATTAAAACAAAAGTTAGGTGAAGCGTTATGTCAACAAGGATGTCTTATTTGTTCGCATATCCGATTTTCGATAACGTGGTGTGGAAGTGTTCGCGACAGAATATTATGAAGATAATAAAAACGTACAAACCTTTCATCAAGCCATAAAAATGAAAATAAAAAGACAAATAAGTGATAAGATAAACGCTCTTTAGTTATACAACTATCAAACGCATTAAAGCGCAATTACGACTATACTCGCATGAGCTTTGGTTGTTGTAAAGGTAGGCATTTTATTTTATTTGACAAGTAAGTACATATTACGGATCCAGTGCTTTTTGGCCCCTAAACCCTTACAGCAAAGGGTGCCGGTTTACTTTCAGCAGTTGCCGTCGCCTGGGAAGTTGAGCGATTAAATAATTAAAATCTGCTCTACTAAGCTTATAACGTCATAACAACAACAAGAGAGTCTGTGATAAAATTGTGTAACAGAATTTTCGAAACGTATTATTTGCAATACAGAAAAAGAAACGTGTTCACTCTTCAACCATTTCGCTCGCACCGTCAAAGTTCGACAAGGACTTTGGAGTGCTTTGAATGAGAGGATATTGATTTCATCAAACCATAGTGACACGTGTAGAATGTAGATACATACATATTACATACCTATTCATATTCATAAAATGCAATCAACATAAATACGTCTGAGCCTGGTGCTTGAAATTGTTGGTTTCAATTCAGTGCCACAGTCTGGTGTATCTTATATAAGAAGAGTTTTTATGCTAAACTGTCGGAGAATAATTTGTATTGCCCTCATTTTTCTTAGAAAATTAGACTTCAGTTTCTATGTTGAGACTTTCTGAAACCTTCTGACAAATCCTCCACTGAATATTGAACAACATTTCAACTGCCTTTAGCTGGAAGGTTAGCGTTGTTAACATTTTAAAGGTAAACACACACTCAGGGTTTTGAAGAAAATGATTTAAACGAAAATTGGTGAAAATCAAGAGAACGGTAGCCTCCTAACTCCAACTTCTTGTTTTCGTTAAGTGAACGTTTTTCTTCATACTTCAAATAAGCCATTGCTTTTTAATGTCCTATTGTTTCCTTTTTGTGGTTTTTGTATTATTTTAAGATTGATTCGCAGAAGTTTTAATAGCTTATTGTTCTTTCAAGGCCAAAGACAGAAAATCAAAGAGCTGGGTTGAAAAAATAAGGATCCAAATTAAAATTGAAGGCAAGGTCTGAGGAGATTTTTTTCCAGCTTTATGCACTCCATCAGTACCAAATCAGTGTCGCAAAACCGTATTCAATGCAGCCCCAGAAAAACAGCTAGTCTTGACTCTGAAACTTTACCCCACTCCCCCGGAGGGAGTGGGGTAAAGTCGGAGGTGGTAGGGGGTGCCCCCACCAACAACCTCCAAGTGCAAACAGGTGGCGGTCACGCCCCCACAATAGCCTCATACTGCGAACACGTTGCATTTACCCACCCCCTTCAAAAAAGTTATACCCTCCCATGTCACTAAAATTTCTGAATTTAATTCATTCGAACAGGGGGGAGGGTGCCCCCAACAATTTCAAAGTGCAAACAGGTGGCGGTAAGCCCCTTCAAATTTTTTTTTATTTTAATAATAATAGCCAAAAATTCGTGCTATGAGGATGTTGTGGGGGACATACCCTACCCTCTCCAACTTTTCTCCACACCGAACGAACTCCTGTAAATTTTATAAAATTCATCAAATATACATCAAATTTCATGAAATGGGGGGTGTAACTTTTTTCGGGGCTTGACCGCCATCTGTTTGCACTTGGAGGTTGTTGTGAGGGCACCCCCTTCCACCCCCGACTTAATTAAACATACATTAATACTTTATTTAAACTATACCGGATGGTAAAAATAAAGAATAGAATTGAAGCTAAAAGTTTATAAGAAAAATGCAAATAATTTTTCCAAAAGTATGGCATTTCGTGGTTTGGTGCCCGTAATGGTAAGCATATCTGTCAGTTAAATGAAGTTTTTAAGAATGAGTCCTTGAACCATCCAATTGCTATTCCACTAGTTTCATCTTTCGAGCGGAATTGG
Source organism: Melanostoma mellinum (assembly GCA_914767635.1). Classification (NCBI taxonomy): domain Eukaryota; kingdom Metazoa; phylum Arthropoda; class Insecta; order Diptera; family Syrphidae; genus Melanostoma; species Melanostoma mellinum. The sequence continues at coordinate 157,684,043 of OU612058.1, read as the reverse complement.
CAAGTATTCCAAATGTAATTTCACTTCCAACAAAGCACTTTCTTCCTAAGACATTTAGAGTCTGAAATGCGCTAGAGCCCGAGCTTTGTTGAACCATCCTATTTATTTATTTATTTATTTATTTCTTATACTCGTATTTATCAAATTTCGCAGCAAATACGTCGAGAGTATTAACACCGCCGTCCAAAACGATTTCTCAATAAGAAGTTCGGAATCGGCAAAAATATGTAGGTTACCCTCATTCTTCGTTGGTTGTTGGTTGATCCTGACCATATGTCCTCTTATAAGAGCGACATTTTTCTTTTTGGCCAAAGATATTCGTGTCCGGGTTTTTTTCAACTAACCAGTTAGTTTCTCATCCTTTTTAAATTTCACTTTTTTCTACAGTCAAACTTCAAAAGAAAGTTGGTTTTGATGCGAACACTGCTTCAAAAAAAAAAAAAAAGATGAATAAATTGAACTTTGAAGTTATTTTTTTTTTTTCAACCAACAAGCCCATATTTGGAACTTTTTTTGTTTCGCTCTGCTTCGCATCGAAGATTTTTAGAATGACCAAACATTTAAAGCAAAGGCTTTCCTGTTTCTTTGCTTTTATTGAGATTCTTGTTGTAGTTCTCTCTTCAGTGAGAGCTGATCTGCTAATCTGCTCACAAGGTTTGCTTGAGAAAAAAGTATTAGGCGCCGAGCTCTATTATAAAAAAAATTAATAGGGTGGCGCAACAGAGCGAGAAGCCCCTGGGCCTAGCGCATTTCTCACAACCATGCCTTGTGAGGGAATGAATGGAGGGGACCTACAAATTTCTGTCGGTTCCGAACTTAAAGTCTGCAGCTAATGAACGTCTGAGTTTTCCATTGTGCTCACATTACGTATCAATAGAATAGAAGCGAAAGTTTTATCTACGTCTCGTATATCAGTACTTTTATAAGCTGCTATCAATAGAAAACAGTGATTTTAAAATAAATAAAACTGATCATAAAATTAAGACATGGATCATATTTTTAAAATATAATGTCTCTACTTGAAAACAAAGAAGGATGGTATCTGGTGGACGCATGGCCTCATATCTACGCGAATACCTTTGAACAATCTTTAAATCCTTCAAAGTTTAATCTTATCCAATTTTTGGAGTAAGATTCGGATAAGCAAATATTAAAGTAAACACAACGTAAAACAGTAAATTTTTATGATTAACTTTTTATCGCAGAACCTGCATCAACTTAGAAAGAGTTAATAAATTTTGTAGTTGAGATAATTCAGGTGTTTTTTTTTAACCTATAATTTATTTACTATAAAGGTCATAAATGGGGGCTATTTTAGAGGTGTAGAACTTCGAATTACAATAAAACACAAGAAGATTGTGTTTCGGGCATGTGGACTTTTTAGACCATTTTGGGCCGTATGTCGGCAATAACCCCACGAATGTTGGCTTCCAAGCCCCCAAACGTTTCTGGTTTGTTGATGCAGATGAGCGACTTCACATATCTCCAAAGAAAATAGTCCAATCGTGTCAAATCACACGATCTTGGTGTCCAACTGGAAAGTCCATTCCGCGAAATTATGCGCTTGTCGAATATTTCCTTCAATAAATCGATTGTTTTACGTGTGCTGTGTGACATGTAGCATCGTCTTGTTGGAAGCACTTCTCATCCACATTCATGCCATCCAATTCAGGAACAAAATAGTCGTTTATCATGGCTCTATAAGGGTCTCGCCAGCATCATTTCGGAAGAAGTATGGCCCAATGACTCCACCAGCCCATAGAGCACACCACACTTTGGCGTTTCTAGGTACTCATGTGGATTCTCTTCACTCCAAATGCAGCAATTTTGCTTGTTGACAAAAAAAAATGAGTCTTATGACTGAACAAAATTTTGCGATGAAAATCATCATCGAAATCAATCTCATTTTCGGTCCATACACTAAAATCACGACGCATAGCATGGCCTCGCGGCTTTAATTCTTGCACAAGCTGCATCTGGTAAGGTCGTAAGCCAAAGGTCTTTGCGCAAAATCTTAAATAGAGTTGATGGACAAAGCTCCAATTGCTGTGCACGGTCGGTGGCGAATCGATTCAAGCGGGTCCTCTTCAACACTTTGCTCTACAGCGGCAATTGTTTCTTCGGTGCGCACTGTTCGACGTTTCTGCGGATGCGTATTTTCACATAAAGTAGTGCGAAAACAATCCATGGTTAACAGAATTTTTTGTTCTGACGGACGATTATGTCGACCATAAAACCATTAAATAAATTTACACGATTTGTAAGGGTTGTTATGTGAACCTGTTCAAACTGAACATAAATGACCTTAAAATTGGCCAATTCGACCACAGTTTTATTCTTATTCGAAAAACCAACCTCAAAAAATACCAGATACATGCCAACCCGTAAGAACCAACTCTGACCGACTATCAACTTTCATTAATTACTTTTCATTACTTTTAAAGTCTAAAATGGGTTGGTCTATCAGGTCTTCTAGGATTGTGCACACAATAAAGCTTATTCACCTCAAATATAGCGGTAAATTTTAAGTTTTATAAATTTTATTGTTTCTAAATATCATAAATTTAAGGTGTATGTCAAGCCGTGGCCATTGATCAACCTTTTTTCCTCTTCATAGAGTCAAAGAAGTCTCATAGATTCCGATAAGAAAAGTTTCTTTTATCACTATCGTCGTGAAGAATTAAAAAAAAAGACAATAACTTCAAAGATAAAAACAAAATATAAAAGGACAAACAACACTTATGGTCGGTCTCTCCAAAGTTATAAAAGCACAAAAAACCTGCTAACACTCAAAGTCTATACAAGAAATTTCTGCATGAACTCGGTTTGTATGGGAAAGGTCTGCTTTGTTGTCGAAAAGATAAAATGTTACACATTGTTCAAATATGGGCACCATTGTAAGTATCAAAAAAAAAAAAATAAAAAAAATTAATTGCTAAGAACACAAATCAATTTTTCCGACCTTGAGCAGAGTTTATTTTGGATTAGGTATACAGAGACAGACGTTTCGTATAAATTGCTTCAGAAGCCATGCAAACTAAAGCTTATTGATATGAGGTAGTGCGAATTATTTGAGTTACGTGTATGGCTAAATAGTTTAGCTTCATTAGTGTGTTGTATGACGTTTCTCTTTTTCGTCTTGTCTGCGTTGTGAATCATCGTCATGAAACATGAAGACGCTTTTGTCAGCATTAAGTGACAAAGACGAAGATTCGGATCGAATTTTGTGTGTTTACTGTTTAGAACTTAAAGAATATCCATTTTCAAGAATTCGACAAAAAAACATTACTTATTCTCTTCTCAATGTCAAGCTAAGAGTATAAAAAGTTGGTGTATGTGTTTTTTTGTTTTCCATTCTTTGTGTGGGTACCGCTGTTGTGTTTATGATTAATAAATCAATTAGGATTAACAACGACTGCCAAAATAGTGATTGTTGGTGTTTGTCAGCTTGAATATTTTATTACAAATTAAGCAAGCAATTTGGTATGCATTGGACATAAGTACAGTATAACACGGATATAAGAAACTCCCAGAATGCCAAATTTTTTTTGCTTATATCCGAGTTTTTCTTATACGAAAACCTCGGATATAAGAAAAAACTTTCTTATACAGGGTGTCCCGTACTTCGTGTATTATCCTTTGGGGTGTGATTCTTGGTCATATTCTAAGAAAAAAATTGTTTTACAGTAAGGCTCGTTTCTCAACTTTGACACTATTTTTTGACAATTTAAAAAAGGTTAGGATTGGTGTACCCTGACCTATGTTAAATTCGATATCTCTGTCAATACTGATGATAGACTTAATTTTTTGTAGAAATAACAGCTTTTATGATTGTATTTAAGTTTAGCTTTTATAGGTTTAGGGTTGCAGGTTTTCAATTTTAAGTGGTGTTCAAATTTTCTTCCCGAAACAAAGTTTTGACTTTGAGGTCACTTTTCTGCAGAAAATGCCTGATAAAAAAGAGTTTCTTTATTTTTTAAAGATGAACAATGCAATAAAAAAAAAAAAAAAAAAACATAAGCGCACTCAAAAGCCTATACATTTTATGATATTAAAAAAAAATTCAAAATGGGTAAAATTAAAAAAGGTTTCTTCAATTTGAGGCTTGTTTGAATAAAACATTAATATGGGCACTTTTAGTAGTTTTTTTATGAATTTCATACAAACACAATTATAAAAAGTGCTCAAAGTGCCTAAATGTTTTTTCATATATGAGTGTCTTCAAGTGAATATTTTCCAGTAAATTGGGTATGACAACTACCTTGAAATTTGGAGCTGCATTCTCATCTGCAGAAAGGGATTTTTCGTGTAGTTTTTTGAAACGAATATTCTAGCTTTTTTTCCATTTAGGTATTAAGCCAGCCTTGATTAGTAGTCTATTGATTATGTCATTTCTTAAGGAACTCGACATTGAATGGACTTTTATTGCATGAATCTATTAATGGGTTAATTTTAGAGAAAAAATCGAAAGTGCTATTTAATTAGAGGGTGCGAATCGGAGACATGGGTTCTAAACCATCTTCATTCGTTTTTTCATTATATCTCCAGAACGAAGCAAAATTTTGATGCAATTCCAAGGATCTTTTTTTAGAGAGCAGATTTTCCCATCGAATTAATAAGAACAACTTTTTATCAAAAATAATAAAATTTCCGACAGAAAAAAAGTCAATTTTTCCAGATTTTGAGTTTTGTCAGTTTTTTTAATGGCATTTTTTTCTGGTTGGAGATAGGTATAGGCAATGCTTCATAAAAAAGAAAGTTTTCTTAGAAATGCTATATCAGAGAGCTTTCTATGTTTGAATTTCACCGAAATATTGTCACTTGAACATAGACATTTATCGTCGATTTTCATCCTTTTTGTACTGACAGACACCGTTGCGGAAGGAAAAAATTTAATGAAGTTTCATATATGAGTCTTCTTTTATTCTAAAATTTTCAAGGAGTGCATTAAAATGAGTTTCTTTTAACCGAGTTTTTCTTATATACGAGTTTCTTTTATACGTCTGAATTTGAAGAGATACTAAAGAAAAAGACACGGTGCTTTCGATTGCCTATCTTATAAGCGAGTTTTTCTTATATGAGACTTTCTTATATCCGTAAAATACTGTAGATACGAGCTAGTTAAGTTTTATTTCTTGTTACGCATGCATTTGGGTCGTTATGTTTTGGCTTTGTTAGTATGAAGATACCAAAAGAGTTTTTAAATACTTAATGCTGATAAAACAGACCAAATATTTACTTTGAACGATAATTTGGAGAAGTCAGTCAACAACTTCTGCTTTGAGTACGAAGAGTCAAGTCGAGTGAGTCAGACCTCAGGTTAATGTGGCACCCTTTCCGTACTTTCCACTACGACTTCTTAAGCTTAGTTGAAAAATCCTGCGTGTCTCAAATGGAATGAAATCTCTCTTACAGTCATGTTTTAGCGTAGAGGCTATTCGTATGCTCTCGGTGCCCCCTAATAAAGAAAAAAAGAAACATTTTGAAGTTGGGTTTCAAAGTGAGGTTAGAAGTAAGCAGCCACTACGGTATTACCGCTCATAAAAGATTAACTAATCTCGAAGGCTTCGTTTTCACTGGAACGAATTCTGTCAAAGTGCTTTCACTGAAAATGACTATCCTCGAATCTACGTTCAAGTTAAGCCACTAGGCGTTAGTTTCGTTCAGAAGAAAAAGCATTTCAACCGAGTAGTATGATTTATTTTTTGATTGTCTATCGCCCATTGCAATACCCGACACATGAGTAAGACTCTATTGAGGACTTAAACTGATTGAAGATCGAGTGTCTTTATGCATGGATTTCCGCTTTAGTGCTGGCGTTGTTATAAAAACGGAGCACGCAATTTATTCATATTTAAATCTTCTTTAGAGTTAAGGTGTGTCAGTAAGGTGGTCACATAAACTGAACTATTAAAAAGTCACTTCATCTAAGCTGGTACAGTACTTCAACTTACCAGTGATGAGCTGGGGTCAACAATAAGCTGCTCAGATGTAGACATGAGTAGTCCAAAAGCTTTCACTGGCAAAAACTAAAGTGCTGGCATTTACTGATCAGATGCTCACTTTGACACTTCAAATCCTGACTCTGACAACTCGAATAACGACTTCAAGAGCTAGAACTCTGCCAAAACGCTGATGTCAACTGCTGAAAACGAAGCTTCTATCAACAGCAACTTAAGAAAATATCTAAACGCCTGAAAAAGACTGAAGTCAAGGATAGGAGTAGTAGTGTTCTGTTCCATAAGGTTTTAATGCTCTCAAGTCGTGAAGAAGAGGCCCAGGCTCAGCCCAAACTGTAGGTACTCGTACCTAATGTCCGTTTAAGTAAGTAAATGAGAGCGTGAAGAAAGAAAGGAAAAGCACAGTACCCTGGTGTCCATGAACAAAAAAGTGAAAAGGAACTAGCTCTTGCTTAGCACAATTCAGCACCGGCGGGAAGCCGCTTAGCACATTAAGCAAAATTGTAGCAACCTGTTGGCTGGTAGTTTTCATGGTGCAGCAATATAGAGCCATTTTTCAAAATCAAAAAACGTTGATTATTTCGTAAAAAAAAAAGAAGAACAAAGTCATTTGTTTAATGAGGCTAAAGTAACACACAACCACATACCACACAAGCAACCAACTAATGCGATGAGAAATTTTTCCAAATGTCAGGAAGCTTAGTCTTGTCTTTTTGGAAGGAAGTTTGTCTTTCGAATAAGACTTTGTTAAGCGGAGTTCACTTTGCACAATTAGTTGGACAGACTTTGGTTTGAATGACCAATTTTGGATAATATGAACCCTCAGACGACCGCTTCTCCAACTTGTTGGGGGGTTTTCAAATATATGACATATAGATTTAAGATTGGTCCTCCCAATCTGTTCTGAATGGAAATAAATACGTTCATTTTTAAACGGATGGTTCTTCCATATGATTGTAGCGTGTTCCAGGTGTGTTCTGTCTAGGCTTAGAGAAAACCTGATATCCCAAAGAGATATACGCATCTTTTCGGACATTCAGGCGGCCGTCAAATACCTTCAACTCAATTCTAGCCTTTAACTGCCGATTATTGAGCAGTTCAACATTTGCTAGTTGCCGGCTGCCGGGGCAAAGAGACATTCCACGAAACTACAAAGCAGATAAGCTCACCAGAAACGGAACACTATTGCCCTTCTCACCGAAAACGGAGAGTAGCGGCATACCAATCGCTACATTTAGAGATTTAGACTCTTGCTCAAGCAGAACGCATACAAGAAAACTACTCTGAGATGGTCAAGCAGAACGAAACAGATCTGGCTCAAGCTAGATCTTAAGCGGTCAAATGGCTTGATCTCTCTCAACAGAAAACACATTAGTGCGACGATAAGCGTCATTACGGAACACTGTCTGATTAGAAGACATGGCGCAAGGCTAGAAGTCGCCTCAAACGACTTTTGCAGAATCTGTATGGATGAGGAGAAGGAGACCATTCCCCGTCTTTTCTGTTCATTCTCCGCTCCGCTTTAGCTCACAAACGTTGGATTCACTAGGTTCGTGTTTCTTTGATCAAGCCAGTGATCTTACTCACATCGACGACCTGCGTCTCTCCCGCTTCATTGTGGGCTCAAAGTGATTCCATTAGGATAAGGATACAGGTTGTCTTTGTGTGAGTGCAACACCTCTGGCTCATAAAAAATATTCCATGGAGAAAATTTTGATTTTGACATTTGAGAAACACTCACCATTTTAACCTAACCTAACCTGAGATTCATTCCAACAATCTCTCACATCCTTCACACGATGTTGAAATAGGTAAGCTTAATTACTACGTCAAATTATGTGAAACATTTGATCACCGAAGTCTTACAACTTTCTGTGTTAAAATCAAGAAACTTCGTCTTACATGAAACGCTTCTCTAACTCCTACTTTTTTTTTTTTTTTTTTTTGAATTTTACATTTTATAGGCTGTCTATAGGGCGCCAACTTTGTTTTTTATGTCCTCCTGACAGTGTTAAAAACTGGAAAGATTTACAACACTGGGCAAGGTTTACTTTCCGATAGGTATTTCCAAGAGTTTTCGGATATTGAAACGAACGATAGCTGGAGCATGGCAGCTCAAGTTAATTTCTTGAATTTAGATCTAAAGTAAGTACCTACAGCGATGACCATGAAATAAACACCCACAGCAAATGGCAACTGATGCAGAAATCCTGGCGACGTATTGTTAAAGGAGAAACGATGCAATCCCTTATTGAACCTTGACATGGTTATGGTTCCATGAGTGGTGGTTATGCATCGCTCTTCCTCCACACAAAACATACCAAGAGCATACCTACATCATTAATCTCACCCAGCTTCTTGCCAAATTTATGTATGAAATCGATAAATCACAAGAAAGTTCGCTCCTTTGCCGATGGCTTTTTAATGCGCTAACTGCAGCACCAAAGTGTAGGTACCTTTTATGCACCGACCTTGGCCGAATTATTGTATGTACCAGTTCGAGGCTGCCATGTGACATTCTGCAACTTTTTTTTAAATTTTTTCCAGGTCACTGACGACCACGAGACGACCACGGGCTTGCTGCTAACACAAGCTTAATGCGTTAACCTGTTTAAATAGTTTCCGGCGCTGCCTTCTTTGACTGACTTTCTAAACCAAACCACGTTTGTTGGCAAAAACAAAACAAAACAAACAAAAAACAAAAAAAAAATTGTTGTTCATTGAAGTAGAAAATTATAATTTGATGTTGACTCTTTTAAGGTCACTGCGATGGTACAGAGCGAGCGAGGTAAGCTCATCAGCAGCATCATTAACATTAAGTACACTCACTGCCCACACCAATGAACAGGAAAACGAAAATTTAATTGACAATAAATTTACTTTAAATTACAAACAATGACAGCAGTTTGCATGTTTCATCTGACCTACTTTCAAGGAGGAGAGGTATAGCCTCTGTATGTTCAACTTTACCAGATACACACACATATACCATCAAAGAGTATATTTTTTTTCTCCAATTCAGAGGCACAACCCATTGCGCGAGGAAAACACCAGAAATTCCAAAGGGCATCCAAGTGTGATTATTTTGCAATTACCTACAAACATGCGATGATGTGTCGCGACTAGCGACTCGCGGATTGTGAAGAAAATATCAATTAACAGAAACAGTCCAGTCCAGACTGTAGACTTCATCCATATTTTCGTCTCGCTGCTTATGCCTCATCGAACGTCATAAACAATAACAACGACACCCCGCCGCAATAACAACGACTTGTAAGCGAGTCACTGTGCTACAAGGTAATCTTGGGTTCACCATTAAAGTCGTATTTATCACTGACCCAAACAGAACTAGTTATACGAGTACGTCTATCTGCAAAAGCAGACTATTGGCAGTTACTGTGTACGACCACAACGACGACCAACTATCGTCTTACGACTCGGCGGCGGTGGACGGTCGACGTTCGACGCGCCACCATAACCATAAAAATTGGCAAGCGATTTGATTCTATTAATGCACATTCGTGCAGCTTTAAATGTCAGTTCAATGATCCACTGGATGGTAAATCAAATTACAAGGGCATCCCACACCCGCTCCCCCTCCCGATTCTCGACTCCCGACTTCCCAGCAACGAAGTCAACAAAGACATTAGATTCACCCAATGCGCATGTCGTCGCGCAAAGTAAAGAAACATTTTTCTTCTTTCGAAAGCAGTGATTTCTTCAATGTTTTTGTTTTGAAAAACGAATGAATTTCAAAATTGTATCTATTTTCCATGCAAAAGATACAAACGAGTACATACCTAGCTACTTGTTGTTTTGGTTGTTCCAGCCTCAGTCGAACGATCCAATTTGTAAGAACGAGCAAGTTGGTGGTAGGTATGATGCGGTTATTGATTTTTCAAATTCCAAATCACAGGACGGAAAAATCTGTTTTTCTTTCTCTGGAAAGGTTTTCAAAACATCTCTTCTTCGAATCAATGTTTAGACAACTTTAGATACTTTCGAAGCTCCGATTCGCACAATTCTGGACTCTTTTTGAACGTTACACAATTCACACTTCAAACTTCACTTGGATACACTTGTAGTAGAATCAACTGCACCCTACGGGGCACAGGTTAACACAAATAATAAGAAAAACAAAAAACAACAACTGCTGTTGTCAACATTATTAGCCAACCTGCTGCAGTACTAATTTTTGTCTAATTAAATTTGCCTACACAAATCCGTAACCAAACCGAATGACGTTTTACGGTAATTTTTTTTTATGCAACTCAAGATACGCGCATTTAGATCGAAGAACTGGTGTAACAGCGAGTGAAAATCACAAGAAACAGGAACAAAAACAAGAACAACAAAAAACAATAATAAAACTCCGAGCAGGAAAATCAAAACAAGAAGTGTAAAAATGAAAAATTCTCCCCAACTCTGTCGACCGTGTGTGTGTGTGTTTGATGCGTAAAGACTCAGACTCTGACTCTTTGTTGAGTCTAAACTGAAAAAACTAACGTTCGCGTCCGTCGTCTTTCCACGATACAACCAGATAGAGATACGATTTGCGACTGATTCGGATTCCAAGTCGAAACACTCCTAGTACCTAGTGTAGAAGGTAGTAGAAGTCTGTGTCAAACCGCGGTTGTTTTTTGTCAAACTCTTGGTGGGGCTCGATGGTGTTGGTGTATTGTTTTTTTGATGATTGTATTTTGTATGGCGATTGGGGCATTGGGGGGTCTCTCGCCTCTGTGGTGTTGCTTGGTAGAGATGTGGGAGTAATACCAGACCAACACTGTCTGAGGCTGGCAGGTGGGTTCGATGTGGTGCCTGTGCCTGATGCGATGCAGAATGCTTTGTGTCCGTCCCGCGCTTTCAACAACCATGTATGTATGTTTTCTTTTTTTAAAGACAATCCTATAAATAGAAAATGTAATTGTTGTAAGTTCTTATGCGCTATGCTAATTTTTGATGATGGATATGTGATAAGAACAAAGAGATTGATTCTTTTTTGTGTTTGTCGGAGTAGCGCTGCATGGGGGAGAGTGTGGAATGAAGAATTGATTAGTCCTTTGGGGGTACCAACTACCAACTACCAACTATACCAATATAAAACACAGTAGCTGATGAGTAAATGTTTGAGTTGAGTTCATGGTTCATGCACTTGGGATAAACTAATGAGCACACACATTACAATAACAATACTCGTGTTGCAGGTTGTTCTTGTTAACTTTAAATAAGGTTTTATCGCTAGACCATGGTGACTCGAAAAGGGGAAATGAGAGTTAAGGGCGTTGTAGGCTTGGATAGCACGAGTATAGTAAAGGGATTTTGTTTTTGATATCGATCCTTGCTTACAGCGGAAGCGGATACAAGGTGCGTTTGAACATGATGACTGTAGGTATAGTTCTTGTGTATAGAAATGTGTACCTACCTATTTCGGTTGACATTATTATTCATTGGGTGTGTCAGATTTTCCTATTATGTTGATTAATGATGCGATTGAATGGTGTTGGCTAGCAAACGTAATTGGTTGCGAGTTAAAGGGAGATTTTATTTTTAAGACGTTCTTACAGAGAGCCTTTAGTGTGTAGTAATCTTGGACATACTCCATCAATATGGCATCGATTTTATTTTGGTGATCTCAAGGCAAAAGGCCAATCTTCCTACCTTGGGGAAACTTATACGAGGAAGATTATATGCAAATCAATAAGTGTGTCCTGTTTTGACATAAATTCAACATAAGATTTTTATTAGAAGGACCTCCTTTCGATCTATATTAAACCTTAGCTTAAGATGTTTCAATTTTTGGTTCAAATTTTGTCTCCCACTTGAGACAAAAACACCGCATCACTTCGCCAAACATGCTTCGAGATGAAAATAAGCCAAGTGCATTAGTGGCGACTGGCGATGGGGAATGGAGAGGAGCTACAATCTTTTGCTGGTTCTAAACTGCTATTTATTGTAGTGGACTCGTAGAATGTAGGATAGAGGAGCAGACTTCGAATTCTCAGAATCCCAGCGGTTTTCTCTCAACCATTGAGGAATGAAGATGACCTATCAATTGCTTGTCGAAATCAAAAGGCTAATTGAGGAACTGCTTTTGGCATTTGCGCGATTTTGGCGATACCAATGGAAAAACGAATGGATGTTTCTGGGATTCGAACCTCAAACTCTCAAGGAACAGGCAGACATACTTACCACTACGCCACGGCACCACTCATAGAGGGCTTTGCCAATTTTTGCTCGAAAAAGCATTGTGATCAAATTGAAAGTCGAACTTTAACCTCCCACGTAGCCGTCTAGCACTCTTGACATTTTTTAAGATGAGGCTAATACTGAACCGGAGCATTCAGACCAGTTGGGACACGGCACGGCCACGCACTGAACGGCAGAGCGGTAAAACTACAACAAAATTGAAAGATCAATAAAAGAATGATAAGCTCTCAATTTTGTTCTAATTTTGATTTCGAACGAGCTCTCTCCAGTTCTGTACTCTAAGTCGGTTAAGGTTTTCTTTCACTTGATTGCGCCATCTAAGACGAGGTCTTCCCCTTCTACATGGCCCAGCCATCGTAGTCTCGCGATGAGTGCTTCTTTAGCTATGTCCAGTCCGCGCTACAGCTAATACAGCTCGTTGTATCTTCTTCTTCACTCATTATCTTCGCATACGGGACCAAATATCATTCGGAGTACTTTTCTTTCGAAATGGCCAAGAGTTTCCTCATCCGCTTTAGATAAGGTCCACGCATGCGCGCCGTAATGAAGGACTGGGGTGATCAAGGCCCTAAAGGGTTACCTTGGCTTTTCTAAACAGGGTTTTGTTTCTCAGTTGCCTTCTTAAACCAAAGAAGCAATGGTTGGTAAGAGTAATTCTCCGTTTGGTATTCGCACTGGCGTTGTTTTTCGCGTCTATATAGCAGATTCTAGGTAGACGAAGTCCTGTACTGCCTCGAAGTTATGTCTGTCTACTGTGATGTTTTGTCCAGTTTGTCTATGTTCGGTGTCATAGTTTTATTAACCTTTGAGCTGATTTTTGCGCGCCGGTTTCAATACTCCCTAAAGCACCTGTGACATCACGCTTCCTTCTTCCCATTATGTCAATATTGTCTGTGTATGCGACTACAGTACAGACTTTTGAAAGATTATTCCTCTGAAGTTGACATTGGAGTATTGTACAATCTTTTCAAGTTCCATGTATATGTCGCCTTATTGTATCGATAGCCTTTTTCAATATGAAAGATCTCGGCGAGGCTTTTGCCGATATTGTCGGTGTAGCGTAAATTCTCCAAAGTCATCCTGCATAGGATATTCAGTAAAACTACACGGCTCTATGGCCCTGTACAGCTCGCCTCTGTAAATACTGTCATACGCGGCCTTAAAATCGACAAAAAGATTGTGTATGTCGATATTATCTCAGGCGTTCAAATATTACAACACCAAAGATCTTATAACCGACGTTAAGTAGGCTTCTACATACGAGGTTCCATTCATTGGGCATACTTTCTTCCGACCATATCATGCAGCTGGTGCAAGCTCCTTTTGTAACTGATCTCATGCTGCCCTGAAAAGTTCGGTATAAAAGCCATCAGCACCTGCAGGCTTACTTGATTACAGTTTGCATAATGTCAAGCTTCACTTCTTCTAGGTCAGTCTGGGAAAGTGGTCTTCTCAGTAGCGACTGCGTATCTATTACTATGTTTCCTTGCTGTCCTTACAGACTTAAGTTTGGGGTTTGGCTAAATCAATTTACTTGTGCCTTTTGTTAAAATTTCAGAATCTCATTCCTATCTCTAATCTCTCAATATCCTCAAACGAGCGCTTCTGATGCTGCTTCTTGTTGAGATCGCCAAAAATCCAACAATTTACTTAGGCTTCTTAAAACAATGCAGGCAATTTTTCCAATTTTAATCTGGTAACAATTTATAAAGTCTTTATGCGGTTAACTCTCATACTTGATCGGTTTTTTCTCAAACATCCTTGCTCCTACTCAATTGGATTCAAAACAGAACTTTAAAGCTGATAGTTCAATTGTGGTGTCGATTTACTCTCTTGTGTATCGTCGAACTGTTACTTGCTTCATTCTATGCTATCGCTTTTTTACAACCATTTACAAACAGTGCTATAGTGAAGTAGAAGATTTCATTCCTCCCCTGATACAAGATACTAGCAACTTTCGCTTCACTAGAAATGCTCATCAGTTTTACCTTACTTCAATACAATTTTTACGTTAACCCAACAGCTAGGTACATCTTTTCCCAGCGAAGCATCAAATTCGTATATTTTTGTTTTGTGCAATCGTTTCGCAGATTGCGCAAATTCTTGTTGATTTTACTTCTGCTTCTGTGCTATCTTTCCTTTTCACTGCTTTTATTGTGACGAATATAATGCCATTATTTTCTTCTAGATTAGATAGACTTTAAAACCATAAATTTAATACATTGTAAGTAAGCAGTAATAAAAATTATTCCGTGGCAGTAAGATTATGAATTCTTTCTACGTGGTTTATATGAAAGGCTTTCTTTGCCGAAGTACTGAAGACATTGGTCCGTTATAAACCAATAATAAAGATTTGATTACTTTTCTACTAGAATATTGAGACGTATTTAGCGTTCTAAAGTATAAGCCATTCAAAGTGGTCAATAAATCATGGCCACATATAAACTTCCAGATATACATAAGTGCAAAAAAAAGCGCTCCATTGGCTGAAGACCGTAGGGCTTCTCACATCGTTCTTCAGTTTTTTGTTCAGGTGTACGTTTAGGGTACTTTAAACGGTTCTTACAGTGGCTTAAAATTTTTCATTTGATATCGTTACTCAATTAAAATAACCCTTTATGCCGTCTAAGCTGTGTCCTCTGATAGTAAATTAACTGCTATAAATTCGATTAGCCGTTCGGAACCACCAGAAAAATTTAGGTACCCCCTCATGGTTGTGAGAAATGCTCTAGGCCTCGGTACCCCCCTATTTATTGCGCCACCCTATGATTTTAAATGCTTTCATAAGTGTGTGTTTGCCTTGATCTTTATATCGACTTTCGAGCGCCTAAATAAGTCACGCTTCAAAAATGGCTCATTTGAAAGTCAAAAAAATGAAACGACTCAACGGCACCGATCTTATTACGTATATGAACTGCTATTGAAGTTTTATTACCATAAAAAACCGGCTAGGACTTTGAATCCGGTGTGGCAGCACCAGCGTAATTGAATTTACAACTCCCAAAGTACAGCAAAAAACTTTGCGCGTTTCAATAGACGTCACTTTCTAGTTAATAAAAACAGGGAGCATCTATTGTCCAGGTCTAAGACAAGTGTGAAATTAGTTAAAGAATTTGAAAATACTCATCTAGAATTAGCAGTACCCAAACTTCAGGCTTTAGTCTCAAATACAAAACTGGCAGTCCATCTTCAAGCGTTTCATGTCTTTTTTTCTTTTATCGGTAATTTTACAAACAGTGCTCTATTGAACTAACTAGCTGCATTCCTCCCCTTAAATAACTAAACTGCAACCGGTGCGCATCAGTTCTTTCATCAGCCCAAATTCGGTCAATTAGTAAAGTATAGAGATTCATATCTTAGCCGCACCACCCGAAGGCGCGATGGTTTACCTAACTTAATTTTCCCCAAGCATTGCGACGCAATGAAATTAAAAAATAATGTGCGTCTGAGTCTTCTTTCTAATCCTTTCTTTTTTTTAACACCCACACTGTGTTTTCAACATTATAAAGGTAATCAGCCCCTTAAAGTGCGCGTGAATTATAAAAAAAGTTATCAATAAAACCACCAAAAGTATTATTGAGGGTATTTAACATAAAATGCGACCAAGGCTCACTATGCATAGGTTGGGTCTAGACAACAAAAAATCGCATGGAAAAGGGTCTGTATTCCCAAATTTTAAACTGCCTTAATTTGAAAAAATAATATTAAATATTAATATAAATTAATAATATTAAAAATTAACTAAGTCACATACAACAACATACTTAAGTGTTTTAGAAGCTAATGCTTTGTTATCAAGTCTCCAAATCAAAATTTTGTAAAAAAAATAATCATCATTGAAAGACAAGTAATAATTGATAACACAATTATATTTTAAAAAGAAATTTTATCAATTTTCAAACTTTTGACTTTGATTACCCAAAAATATTTTATTAAGAAATGGAAATGAAATGTTTATTGAAGATTAAAGTGGTAGCTTTTAAAAACAAAAGATTTTGCGGTATTTTTAATAATTGTTTTTTAAATTAGGTTATTTTTTTTTTTTGTAAAATTCTCTTTCTCGCATGAAAAGACGAAGATAGACCTTCCTCCAAATAAAATATTTTCTTATTTTGACTCATTCTATCCGTCCTGTGCTTTTGGCGCAGCGTATGTAAAACACCCTGTATGCAAAGCAAAGTAATAAAATAATAGAGAAAGTATCAAATTCTGCATTAAAAAAAAAGAGTTCGCGAATATTCTGCACATTGTATTTTTTGTAATCGATCTTAGGAAACTTTCAATGAACTGAAAGAATTATTCCAAAGCTACATATAAACTTCATTTAAAATTTTGTCCAACTTCTGGCTTTTATTGCAGAAAGCCATGCAATTTATCCGCTCCACCGGTAACTGATGACGCCATTTGCAAAAAGTACATCCTGTTTGAACACACTTGTTTCATCAATATCAAATTTTTTACTGTAACAGAATGTGACCCAATAGCGGAGTTCACACTGTTCAATTATATAGTTGGAAAGACTTTGGTTTGAGCGACCAATGTTGGATAACGTGAATCCTCAGACGCCCGCTTGTCCGCTTGTTAAGACTCGGTGGATGGTTTTCAAATTTTTTTTTTAAAGATTTTTAAGCTGCACAACTAATTATACAGTGTGTAGTGTGAACTCCGCTAATTGCAATTTCTTACTAAACCGATCAATTAACTTTAGTTTCTACTGAAGTAATTTATAGCTCCTTTTCGTTTACATTTTTTTTAATAAAAACGTAATTTCATTAAAATGCAAAATACATTTTGATAAGATGGTGGCGATTTAATTTAAACTCGCAAGATTATTTAGCATTTCCATAGTTGATTATCTTTACTTAAAACCACTTTAGAATTTTTATTGCTAGTTGTTTGTATCAGTCACGTTGTTGTTTATCACAGACTTGTTTCTTATAACAAAACAGTTATGATTTTTACTAAAGTTTATAACACATATCAATTCAAAGCGATAAAAAGCATTGAGCTGATAACTTGTAAAGCATTAAAGCATCACACAAGACGGTTTTGTTTATTTAATTTTGTTTGTTCCTATATACTTTTAGTGTTTTGTTTTGCTTCTAATAAAAAAGATGATGTAACAAGGCGTTGAATCCCGGGGCCTAGCGCATTTCCCTCTACCATATCTTCTCAGTTAATGGAAGGGACCTACAATTTTCTGCCGATTCCGAAAGGCATGAAGTTACTATTGGATATATTGCCAATTCCTTAGTTTCGTTCGTTAAACTTAACCCAGAGTTGACCCAGGTTTCCTTGACAACCTTAGGTTTGTTCATTAAAGCCCTGGGGTTGCCCTAGGGTCGCCACAAAGCGTTTTTTGAGAAACCTAAATTCGCCCTGAATGTCAAATTGAGTGTTTTTTGAGCCATAGGTTTGCCATAGGTTTTCCCCAAACTCGCCCTAGCTTTTTGCTGTGGCGATTTGAGGGCTGTCAAATGGCATGTATTTTTTTTTTTTTCAATGACAGGGATGTGTGGTAATTTGTGGTTTAGCGTTTTTTGAGGACTGGAAAACCCAGGTTTTTTTGACAATTCATAGGGTTATCAAGAAAACCTGGGTCAACCCTAGGGAAAGTTCAACGAACAGACCTCTTATGAGTTATCAAAAAACCTGGGTTTTCCAGTCATTAAAAAACGCTTAACCACGAAATCACAACACATCCTTGTCATTTGAATAAAAATACATCCCATTGTATAATGGATAGCTCTCAACTCGCCAAAGCAAAAACCTACATTAAACCCAGGGCTAAGAAAAAACACTCATTTGCGACATTTAGGTCGAGTTCATGTTTTTCAAAAAACGCTTTTTGGCTACCACAGGGCGACCCCGGGACTTCAACTAACGAACCTATTTATTTTCTTACATTGAACAAACAACCGAGTTAAAATTAGAAACTCTGCAGTTTACTCACTTAAATTGTCTTTTCAGTTTGTATTCAATCAATGAACTTTATGATTTACCTACAAATCAATAACAATGTGGTACAGAATGCTTCCAATCTTGTTAACAACAATGGGCACAATTTGAATTGCGTCCATTCTTATAATTCAAAACACGAAGCTCATTTCTGTCCGATCCGATTAAGGGCATCGACCATCAAATCAAACATAACCCATAAAAATTGAAATCCCCTTCCATAAATTATAAGCTTATTGTTGTTCTTTCTTTACAACAGACACGCAGCACGCACTTCATCTCTTTAATCATTTTTATTGAAGCTGGCAAAGTGTGTCTGATATGCTGAAACTGAAAGTAAACAACGCGGTAGATACATTTTTATTGTGTGTACTCAATTTGCAGAAATTGTAATCCCTAAGGCCTAAGGCTTTATATTGCACTGCCGTTGCATATGGAACACGTCTCAAGCACGAGTGCCGAGGTAGGCATTAAAACACACAGTTACTGTTGTTTATCTGACTCTCTATTCCTACTTTCTATCATTTCTCAATGCCTATCTGAGAATAGATACTCTCCAAACTTTTCAAGGATTTAAGCCCGTTCATGATAAGAAGATGGAAAAAGCACTAAAAACACTGTCTTACTTTTTTATGGTGTGTTTGTAGACAGAGTAAATTAATTTAGGAAAATTAAAATTAACGGACTCTCATTAAATCGTCTTATGGTGGACGAGATAGCAGATGGTTGAGCTGGTTTAGAGCTCATTTAAAAATAACCGATTTTATCAATGCTCAGCTTGACTCGTTTTACTTTTACTCACTCTTTTGTAGGTACAAAGTTTTGAAGATGAAAATCATTGAAACAGAAGATTATTCAAATTGAATCTGATTTCAATTTCTGATGGTGTTACAATTATTTCGGAGTTCAATCTGCTTCAAAATTGTGTTGGACTTAATGATGTTGTTTGTTTCAAATGTAGGTGCCAGAACACGATTGATGTCTTGGATAAAAACATGTAGTTCTTCATAAATCCACAGACAGAATATTTATCGCTTCCATCGACAAACCAGCGGAGACATGATCCATTCCCGCAATAATAGTTCCTATTTAATACGCAGTGGATACACATAGCGCTTTGGTCAACTCTGGACACAAACCGAAAAAGCAGAGCAGCCTATTGGCAGTTTGTTTGTTAAGAGTGTCTATGATAAGGGGTGTGTATCAAAACTACAGAAAATAAACAATAAAGCTGCCACTTTATTTTTGTAGTAAACTCAAACGGAAAAGTGTTCTTAAATTTGCTATTTAAAATTTAGACTAGATTAAAAAAAATAGATGCAACAAATTTGACTTTCCCAACTTTTTGTGAAATTATAAAAAATAAGTCCAGACAAGTGAAACATTTTTAGAAAATTTGTATCACTTGACTATACATATTTCAAAAAGTGCGGGATTCGAGAAAATAAGCGGTAATTGAATCTCAAAACTGACAATGTTGACTAAAGAAAGCTGAAAATGAAGTTGATTTTCTCACCAAATATTTTAATATCTATATTTGTGAAAGATAATGTGCGCAATGACTAGACGTGCAGTCTAAAATAATTACTTTACTCGCATAAGAAATATTTTGACAATAATTTCTAAATAACTTTGAGTTCAAAACAAAAAGAAAAACGTTAGTCCATTTTCTTTGTTTTGGTTTGCTAGTTGATCAATTTTCTTATGTGATCATCTTGCACGGAGCAATGACTTGATCGTCACAATCGAACATCAAAAACGAGACGTTCATCTGATTCGTTAGCCGATTCAACCACTTAAAGTTTAATTAATTTTTGAACTTTCACACTGTACACAAATTTCTTGTATTTTTCTCAAACTTCATCATTTGTAATGGTTAAAAAGTAATTGAAATCCTTTTTGTTAGCAAATATTGCGGCATGCGGATGTCACCGTCATACTTGCTTGACCAACTTGGTCTGATTGATGTTGGATTGTCTGTTATCAGCGTTCACATTGTCAGGGACTGGATTCTGTAAGTCTTAGGAGATCTCTTCTCTAATTTGTAATTTCTAAGAGCTAAAAATTTGACACCAACATTTTGAGCACTCATGGAACAATTTTTAAATCATCGTTCTAACTTTTATCTTATCGCTTGGTGCATGAGTACAATGGTAAATTAATTTAATTGGCTCTCAAACTGTAGACGACGGACAAGACGATAAAACGAATCTTCAATGCAGTTTCTCGAAGTACTATCTGGTTGATACCACCCACCGATGAAAGACTATAAAACGATGATCATTTTGAGGACCCCCTTTCGAAGTGGTAATTTAATATTAGAGGGTAAATTTCGTTACGTAACGCGTTACGGCGCCGCATGTGCCCTGTCTTTCTCGCACGCATACACCAGCAGTTGTCAGGTTCCTTTTCACTTGGGTTGCAAAAGCTTAAGCTGTTCAAGTCTGGCTTTAATTCACTAGCTAGTTTGTGAATTGTGGTTTGAAGAATAACTTATAACTTATGGATTGAATATTTTTCCATTCATAGTTCACAAACTAGCTTAAAGCTTTCGGGTTTTTCAATTCGTAAGATCGCTACCCTGCTCCTCTCTTATACATATCCACCTCGGTTACTTAGCTTTTCTCAAGTTTGACAGTTTCAGTATTAAAAAATTCAACTTAGATTAGTTTAAGGTATCACTTCTGTCGGGCCTCCCAATAGGACACACATAATTTTATTTTTATTTTTAAATAGTCGAAGATTTATGGCTGAAAATTTATGTTTTTCACAATTTACCTTGAACAACAGTTTAACCACCATTACGGAATTTATTGGGGTTCTTTCCTTTTTTTGAAATGACATAAGGTTTGTTCACTGAACTTTACCTATGAGTTGTCAAAAAACTAAGAAAATGCGAAACAAAATGACAAACCATCACTGTCGTTTGAAGAAAAATACATGCCATTTGACAGCCCTGTTCATTACCTGAACTCACCCCAGCAAAAGACGCTTTGTGGCGACCACAAGGCAACCCCTGGGCTTCAACGAACAAATCTATTTCAAAGTTGTGTAGCGATTTCAGCGAAATCGAAATTACTCCCAACTGCTAAACACTTTTTGTCTCTTAACAGCCAGCGTTTGTCAAAGGAGTTTTGCAGAGATTTCAAAATTATAATTATGCTCGTCTATGATGTGTTATTTAAAAACTGCGATACCTGTTTATGAAATCGAAAAAAAGCTGATGCGTATTGATGCCATGCTTTTGGATATCTTTCTAACCTGACATTGTAATATAAGCGGTCGATTGAAGACCTTTCTGGGCACTAGTATGCCGTAAAGTCTGTTCCATCATCGGAAAAGCCTACAAACCAAAGTGAATCCTGGTAAATGATAGTTGTTGTAGTACCGTCTCACAATTTTTGGTAATTTTTTCAAGTCCCTTAACACTTTTTCTAGTACCAGAATCTTGTCGGGCCAGAATCTTATATGCTACGTTAAAGAGACTTTTATTTTCGCAAATATTAGTTTCTACCATTTTAAGAAATGGGCAAACGACACTAAAGTGCTATGCTTTCAATGGTTTTTTAGGAATAAGTCACCAGAATACAGATCAGCTGATAGATGTTTCTCTTCAGATCTTATATGCTGCTTTGAAAAGCTTAACATCTAAAGCATCTGCCTTCAAGCTTTAAGTATTCAGTTAACATGCTTTCTGCAAGTCGAGAGCGTAGTTAAGTTCTCGATCAACTTCCGCATGATGGGCAGCGTGATATTTGTAATCGCATTGAAGCTGTCTGCAGAAGTGGTTTCTCAAAATCATGCGACTTGAGTTCAAATTTGACACTCATCGATGATCAATAGCTTTGGGGTAAAATATTCAAACCTCTGTCTTCCGGCATTTCTCAATTTCCTCATCATTCGATCACTTCACATACTCTTTGTTTTTTAACTGAAACTATGAGATTGTTTTCAGCTTATAGAGCTCACAAGTTTCCTTTTTCTTTTTTTACAATTAATTAATGCGCACATTAAGGGGTTATGACTACCCTTATAATGTTACAAAACAGTGCAAGCATTTAGGGAAACAGGAGTGGATTTGCAAATGCGCCGGTCCTTAACACATGGCGTACTTTTTATTTGGTTGCATATGCCATCCTGTTTTTCTAGTATTCAGAAGCTACGTTTTTAACACTGTTGCTACTGTTTTTCTATATTTTGTTTTAGTGGCGTCAGAATCGGGATCAATCTGTAGGCCGTAAGGAAATCTAATAGAATTTAGAAAAAGAGCTGGCTCTGGTTCTATCTTCCTATCCCGTATTACAAATAACGTTACTCGTAAAACACCCCCTCGTTATCGTTACGTCGCAACTACGTTTCACGATACTCACTGAATTTTGTAACGACTGCCTCGTTTTGAAATCGTTCTGAAATTTTCATGTGTCCATTTTTGTTATTTATAATAATCGGTCTATGTGTTAGTCATCATTGCTTTGGGTTTCGCTAGTGTGAAGCAGTTAAGTGGAAGAGCTGTCGAATTCACGATGCTCTTTGCCCGGAAAAAAAGAAGAAGACTGCCTTCCTTTTACGCTTTGATATCGTTTCGACTTCACAATAGTCGTTCACTTTGAGCGCTTAAAAATAAATATCTGCATTCGTGACGTAGCCTTAGCCTTAGTCAAAGACCAACAGTATTTTCATTGAGCGTCTATTTTGAATTAAACAACTTCAAACACCTTTAAATTCAAAGATGGAATATTCCACTAAAAACAACATATTTCGTGTATTTTTCATATTTAATTTAATTTATTTTACTTACAGTACAATATTATAATAAATTAATTATTCATCTAATAACAATAATTCATTTTAATATTTCCTTTTTTTTAATTGTTTCCTTTCGAGATAATCTTCATTTTAAAAACAAGAAAACAGAATTCGAAAATTTCCGAAAACAAAATTTAGCCTCCGAAAATAGGTACGCTTAAGTCGAAATAATTTTTGAGTAAAAAAAAAACAATAACTACTGAAATTTTGATAAACACTAGCAATAATCTGTCTCATATACTTTTACTTTTGTTGTTCTTAAATATTATTTTTTGGCTATTTATATATGTATACATAATTAATTTTAATATAATATATACTTTTTATGTATAAAAGTGTTTAATTTTTTTATTATGTAGTACCCTGTTTCTGAATTATTTGTGTTTTTGTAGTTGCGAATATTATTTTCATTTATTGAACCTGTTTGAGTATTTCTTTTTTTCTATCTTAATTTTATAATATATTTTCTTTTGTTGTTCATACATCATTTCTATGTATTTGTTTATTTTGTAAAAATTGTAGTGCTTATAGAACAATTTTTTGTTTTTGTTTTTGCTATTCTTTTCTTTCGTTTACTACCTTTTAAATAGAATAGTGTCTTTCGTGGTTTTAGTAGTAGTTCATTTTATGCCTCTGTTGTCTTTGTTTG
This sequence comes from Melanostoma mellinum, assembly GCA_914767635.1. NCBI lineage: Eukaryota > Metazoa > Arthropoda > Insecta > Diptera > Syrphidae > Melanostoma > Melanostoma mellinum. The sequence continues at coordinate 157,660,463 of OU612058.1, read as the reverse complement.
AAATATAATTTTCATTTAATTTGTACATTTTGGGTTTTTGAGCGTATACAATATATTTTTTTATTTTTTTAATTTGTTATTAGAAGAGAGTAAGAATGAAATGAATGAAATAAAATGTTGATGGAAAGTAGGTATACACAATTTTAACACATTTCAAAAATTTGAATTAATCATTTTATTACATACATAGGTGTGTGTAATGTTTATTAACTAGTTCTTTTTTAAGCTTAAGCTTAAATGTTTAGTTTAACTTTAACTATTTAATAGGTTCTATTTACATTCAAATATTTATAGGCTTAAATTTACATTTGCTAAAAATGAAAATAGAAGAAACTTTAAATATTTTCTAAATGAATGTCAAATGTGATTTAAACATAAAAGGAATGCATTTAAAGATTTACTTTGTACATTTATTTTTTACAAAAAGAAAAAGAAATATTTTTTACCTTAAAAATCAAGCTAAGAAGCAAAGTTTTTATTTCTGTCTTTTAAATAAGGAACTGTATTTTTCGTTAGTTCTATAGGTAAATGTGTGTTGGCAAAATATGTAGAACATTTATATTTGTCTATTGCTTTATTTGTTTTATCAATTTGTTTTTCTATTTCAATGGAAGAGTTCGTTGCTTTACTATTTACGTCAATAAAATAAAAGTAAAAAAAATAAAACTATAGGAAAACAAAGATTTATCACATATTTCAGATTATGCAGATACAAAGTCAATTAAAATCATAATGCCACTATTTTCTTTTAATTAAAATTTATTTTCATTTGTTTTTAATGCGAGTTTATATTCCCATTTTAATTTTTGTTTTAAATGCTAAAGAATGTTTGAGCTTTTGATAAAACACGCAACATATATATAATACAACAAAATCATTTTTTAACAGGCGAAAAAAGTAAGTCATTGATAAAGTTAATTCAATCACGGGGGTTCAAAAATTTACTGCCTGATCGAGCATAAGTACAGTTGCAAGCTTGCAAAGGCCAAATTTGGGGCATAGTTCTCGTTAACCAAACCGTAAGTTATGCTACATCTAATACAAGCTACAATATTGATACATGATTAATTTTAAGAATGGTTTCTTTCATAAATTCGATGTTCAGACACAAAAAAAAAAAATCAAAACATCCTGTTTAAGGTGAAAGAAATCTCTAAAACGATAGAATCGCGAGTTTTTCGTACTTGCGAATGGTCGAATGCTTAGTTAAAAAACTTATAGGTATCAAGTTCGTTTAATCGCAACTTTACACATAAATTGGGTGGAGCAACAGAGCGAGAAGCACGGGGCCTTCCGCATTTTTCACAACCGTGCCTTGTAAGGGAATTGAAGGAACCTGCAATTTTCTACCTATTCCGAAAGGCTGATCGAGAAAGTACTTTTCATAGCAAGCAATCAACTATCGAAGGAATTGCCGAGTCTTCGTCAAAGGCGATACTCGTGAAAAAACATGTTTAGGTTTCTATTGGGATTCGAAAAACGAACTTTTGGCGTAGCAGGCAGACATGCTTACTTATTACATGACGGGCACCACCGAAACTCTGCTGTCCTATAACCAGCTCAGCTATGCACTTAGCAACTTAAAACAGACAAATCAATAGTGAGCCAAAAGTGCTCAGTAATGGTTTGTTTGTTTTCATTGCGGGGGCCTACTATAAAATTTGGTTATAAAACAAAAGTGTTCAAACGCCTTAAATTGTCTTCCGTAGAGGCTTAAAAAAAACTTTAGTTTTAATCGAAAGAATTTGGAAGAGTTCATCTTTCATTCTACTCGCAACAACGAAAGTTGTTTTTTATACAACTTTAAAATGCCAATAAGAATGAAGCCTGGACCGAATTTGACTAACTGTTTTCGACAAAAACTTGTGAGTTTAGTTCAACTGGAACATTTACTACGACGTCCTTAAGATTAACATAGAAGGAATTTCGGTGCGTTCGAACACTTTGATTGTTCATTGTAGGGCAGGGCCATTGTTCGGACCACATTCATTTAAATTCAAAGCGAATTTGAAAAAAAAAAAAAAATGGAGTAAGTGTAAAATTTCCTGAGTAGACTTAAGGACCTCCCAAACAAAAACGTTTTTGCAGTTGCTATAGCGACAATGACAGCTGTTAAAATTAAGTTATTCAGCGCCATATGAGAATACCTACAGCGATGCGACAAAAAAGTACTGCAGCGTTTCTGCCACTGTTGCAACTGCAAAAACGCTTTGGTTTGGGTTTTTTACAGAAAAAAATTTAGTACAGAAAAAAACTTTACTTCTTTTTTAGTTTGTTTTATTAAAGGGTGCTCCATCGAATGGTTTCTTTTCACATTACAGGTTATTTTGACCCTGACAACTGCTTGTCATTATGAATTTATGACAGAAAGTCAGTATCATACGGCCGCGGAACGAAATAAGTCGCTCTTCGGCTTACCAAAGTTGCGAAATGTTTAGGAATCATTTCCAAAGCTAATACCGTGTGCCCATGCAAGTAGTAGTAAGTAGGTTTGTGCAAAATGTGATGCAAGTCGCAGGATCTATACTGACTGGAATATGGCTGCTGTAGCCGAGAGTGTAAGTCACCTTTCTACGATTGGGTTATCGGTGGGCGTTACAGATTTTAAGCAAATTTTTTTGATGAGATTGATGACATGGACCTAGACGACCTCTGCCGCAATCACTCCATACTGCCAAATCATGTTACAAGTTGTTTTGGCTGTGTCAATTGGCCTTCTCGGAGCCGTAATTTGACAACTTTCTACTATATTTTGTGGAGAATATGGAGGACCGATGAATCAAGATCAAGAATTCGAAAACCATTCAAGCATGTCAAGAGAATTACACTGCCATGAAAAGCACCAGTTAACAGGCAGACATGCTGTACCATAACACCACGGGTACCACAAATTCGGAGTAGATTTTATAATTTCCTTAAAAGTGGAACAAATTTAAACCGATCGGAGCAAGATTTGAACGCTAGGCAAGGCTCTTGAATGTGTAAGTTTTTTGAAAAGATGTATTTTGAGCATTTCTACTTCCACTTCTGGGTAGTTTTCATTTCCTCTGATCCACATTAACTTGAAATTGACTCCCTCAACCTCTGAAAGTCATCTATTTCACTGAGAAGCACCTACTCTCAAATATTGTTTCCAATATTCTTAAGCAATACTCTCAAGTTTGTCTCCGAAATCTTATTCAATTTATTATGTGCAGCGCTACCCACACCTATCGGTAGCTAAAAAAGTGCTACGTTAGAAAGTAAAAGGCCCAAGAAATGAAAAATTTTGGGATTTTAAGGGATTTTAATGTTTTGGATATAAAAGTTAATTTCAATTTCTACTCGAAGTAGGCATTTTGAAGGAACATTAGTTTTCTACAAAAAATGTCCTTGAAAATGTTGGTTTGTTTGCATCTCGCAACTAAAAATGAATAAATAGGGTGGCGCAACAGAGCGAAGAGCCCCTGGGCCTAGCGCATTTCTCACAACCATGCCTTGTGAGGGAATGGGGGGGACCTACAATTTTCTGCCGGTTCTGAACGGATTTTTGAGAAAGCACTTTTCATGGCAATGGATTTACTAACGGAGGACTTGCCAATTCCTCACATCGTTTATTAAAAAAACTGATCAGAGTTGTTTTTCGCCCCTATGTCCTATTAGTCAATTATCCAAGCCCTTTAACCGATTCTTGCAATAAAAATCTATACCGAATTTTTGATACATAATCAATAGCCTGTAATAATTACAAACGAAAGGATCAAAGACCGGTAACAATACACTCAAAAATGAAAAACAAAGGAAATAATTGTAAGCAAGATGAATATGTATTTGCAAACTTTCTGGTACTAGGACTCTCAACAAACCTCAAAGGTCAACAAAGTCACGAAAATTAGTCTTTTGCTTGCATTTCAAAAAGTACAGGGTTTTCCATCGGGGACTATCCATTTTGTTTCTTTAATGTAAACGCACCCTTAAGGTCTTTTGACATTCTGTAAACGTCAGTTTGCTCATTAAGGTCTACCATTTCATCATGGTGAGTTAAACAACGTTATTAAAGGGCCGTAAGTGCATCCGTTCAGAACGACCCAAATCAGTCAATTGCACGTCGTTCACAGGAATTGGGCATCGCACAAACCACATTGTGGCGTTTTTTTGGCGTCAGTTGCGTGGAATGGATATAAGTGACATGTGGTTCCAGCAGGATGGAGCTACAGCCCATACAGCTCATGCAACCATCAACATTTTGAAGAGGAAATTTGGTCAACGTGTTATCTCAAGAAATGGACCGATCAATTGACCGCCGCGCTCGTGTGATTTGACACCTTTGGATTTCTTTCTTTGGGGCTATGTCAAGTCGTTGGTCTACGCCAACAGGCCAGAGACTTTGGAGGAGCTTCAAGCCAATATTGAACGCGAAATTGACGCAATACCGGTCGATATGTGCGAGAGAGTGGTCGAAAATTGGGTTCAACGTATCGATCGCTGCAAGCGCGCCCGTGGAGGACATATGAACGAAATAGAGTTCCATGCGTAATGGTATTGGGTGTATGTTGTACTTTAATATGAAATAAATGTTTTTTTGATATCTCAAATGGCGTTTTTATTTAAAAAATAAAATGGAACTCTTTGAACATCTATGACTCAGGTTATTTGAATTAAATTTATACCTAACTTTTGTGTACGATCTCCCGCTGTCAATTTTTTTAGGATTAGTTGAGCTATTTTGTTCTCCTTTTCCAAAGCTTTCATTTTTAAAATGCGAATGAAGTTTGTACTCGCTTCACTAAACGCACTATGTACTTCGCTTTGCTTCTCCTTCTACAAAATAATTCCGCGTCAATTCAACTATTGGAATCGTACTATTCAAATTCAAATTACGAAACGGGCGGCAAAGAAACGGTAACCACTACTAGACCGATTACAAATTACTATAATGGATCGTAACGATAACGAGAGTTTCTTTCGTGAGTATCGTTTTTTTTTTGTTATACGGATTCAGATAGTGCCCAGCAAGTACCCCAAGGTTTCAACACATCGAGTTCAAGAAAATCCCCCTCCAAAAACATGACCAAGAAGCAGTGTGTGAAGATAAGGAAAATCGAAAAACATTAAAAGAAAGTTTAGAACTAAAACATTAGGTACATGTATTATCATTAATTTATCATTATGCTACTTGTCATTTTAAATCTTGTTTAATGCATTTTTTTAAATCAGAATTATTTACACTTACTTTCGATAAGTACACAGTTTAACTAAAGTTCTCCCTTAGCACAATAGCTGCCTTTAACATTATATTTACACAGTAATAAAATTACTTACAGTGAATTTATTTACACTTAATACTAATCTCAGCATTTTAATAAAAAAATACAAACTTTCAACGTGTACAACCCATAGGAAGGTATAGCCTAATAAAACACAAAAAAGTAATAATAACCATCGTTTAGGAACTAAAAGCACCAAGGAAACTAAATCGCTCATAAATAACACTAACATAAACAATTTTGGGAAAAATTGGTAAAAAATAAACTCAAGAAAAACTAATTTTTTAAAATGATTAAAATATTTAACATAACATACAACACAACATACAAAAATCATTCGTGTAAGATTCGAATTCAGAAGTAAACAAACAAAAAAAAATATTGCCAATTGTTAGAGTATAGGTGTGCCTTTTCACAGATGAGATTTTTATAGATCTATGCATTTCTATGTTCTAATGACAGCCGGAGGAGCAGCGGCTGCCTCCAATCGTCGCTTTCGACGAAAGCGCTTAAGTCTACGTCGCTCATTGAGGAGGTTTTGATTGAATTGTCTAAAAGTATTGGACGCTGGCGGCGGCTCGGCAGGAGGGAAAAAGATCGGGTTGGTAGCCCAATCTTGCCAAAAGTTTCAATCCTGCCCATTTTGCTGAGTCAGCTCTCGACGTTCGTCACGATTCAATGCCAATGGCTGAGAGAATTCCTCATCCATGGATTGCTTAGATCGATCCGATTTACAGTCTTCATCAATAGCCATGTGCATGGCAGCAGCAGCAGCCGCAGCTGCTGCTGATTGTTGATGTCTTTCAGGCGGGAGTAGATTTAGCATGCCGAGCGGGAGACCAGGAAAGCCACCTGGGAAATCGGGATAGAAACCTTGTTGGAATGGATTGAAGATTGAGTTGGGTCCCGACAGGAGATCTGGCTCCGAGCTTGAGCTTCGTGGCCCCATAGGACCACCTGGTGGGCCATTACCTCCGTTTCCACCGCAATCCAAATCACGCGAATCTTTGCTACGATTTGAGTCTTGGTTTTTGTTGTTCCCACTGCCGGTACCACTACCAGCACTTCCACCTCCATTACCACCGCCATTGTTGTTACTCAAACCCATGGTTAGAAGTTCCACTGGTGGTCCACTTATGCAGTCCTTTCGCAGTTGTTCTAGCTTAAGACTTTTGCCATATTTACCACGGACATACATCAACAGAGAATTGTAGGGGATGCCAAATATTCTTGATGCTTGGCTAGTCGTCATCTTTTTGTTCCATACATGCTGCAGGGCTTCAGTCAATTCGGCGTTGGTCCAAGAACGAGGTGGCCCACCTCTTGGTGCTGAATGTTGACCTTTTGGCCGGGACACTGCAAAGAAGAAAAAAAAGTTGAATTGTTAGTCTAAGAATTCAAGTGTTGAGATAAGAGCTTATGCGAATGACAAGCTTTTGACAGTGAAAGAAGCAGAGGGAGAAAGAGCAAGTGGTAGAGGGAGAGGAAGAGGGTACGAAAGCGAGATATAAACGATACGAGGAGCAGGAGGAAAGAAAAGGAAAGGAAGAGAGAAGTAATGCAAGAGAAAGATGCAGGGAAAAGTGAGACTAGTACAAGTTTCGCAGTTTGAGTCATCCGAGTGAGGAGCTCACTTCACTTGAAAAAAGAGCAAAATGAATTGCAAGTGATAGAGAAGATAATGAGAGAGGAGGAGCCTGTGAAAACGGAAGAAAAATAATTTTCCTCAGTTAAAAAAAAAACATAAAAAGTAGTTGCAGAGAACTTCTTAAAAAAAAAAGAAAAAAGAAGTTGCAGAGGAAATGGAGAGGTAGAGAGAAACAGAGACAAAGATGCAGAGAGAGAGAAAGAAGAGAGAGAGAGAGAGAGAGAGACAAAAAAAGAGAGAAAGACAAACAGAGAAAGAGAGTTAGAAAGAAAGAGATAGAGACAGAGAGAGACCGAGACAGAGACGCAGAGAGCGACAGAGAGAGAGAGAGAAAAAAAGAGAGAAAGACATACAGAGAAAGAGAGATAGAGATAAAGAGATAAAGACAGAGATAGAGAGAGACAGAGAGCGAGCGAGAGAGAAAAAGAGATAAGAGAGAAGAAGAAGACAAAAATATGTATAGAATAGAGAGTAAAGTAAGGAGAGCAGCATAAAGAAAGCAAGATAGTAAAAGTATAGAAAGAAGAGAGAGAAGTACCCCATGAGAGAGGGCGGAAAAATAAAAGGAAAGGAAAATTGAGAGCGAGGGATATATATCGGAAAAAAGAGAGAGTAAGAATGAGAGACAGAGACAGCGAAAGAACGGAAATATTAGGGAATAGGGAGTAATACAGAGAGAGAGAGAGAGAGCGGAAGAAAGAGAAAGCGTGGAAGAGTTACAGAGTACAAAGAAAAAAGATTTAGAGCTCGGAAGTGACAGCGAGTGAAAATAGACTTTCTCAGCGGAAAAAAGGAAAGATTTAGTTGATCGTATTCGAACAGGATCTCTACAAATTTGTTATAGGTATACGGATCAGTACATTTCACTCATCATGACAATGGTAGAAGCACTTAAGCAAAACACAATTTATGTGAAGGTTGTGATTATCAAATAAATAAATAAATAGGGCGACGCAACAGAGCGGGGACCCCTGGAAAAGGAAGGGACCTTCAATTTTCTGCCGCTTCCGAACGGCTAATCGAGAAAGCGCAGAATTTACTATCGGAAGACAAAATTCTTCATTAACTTAACAGCAGACATGCTAACCATCACGTCACGGGTATGTACCGCGGGTTGTGCTATTCGCTATCAAGTAAAACAGGACTCAGATCCAAAACTTCTTATTGAGAGCACAGGAACGTTTGAAACAATAAATCCAAAAATGTACACATTAATATTTCACCCGAGAGACAAAATAAATAAAATTGATAGTCGAATAAGGAACAAAGAATGTGGAATTAATAACGAAGAAAAAAGACACACATGAAGTTTAACAGAGAGGAAGAAGTTAGATGAGAAAAAAAAAATTTAAATGAAAGAGAGAGTGTAAGAACCGCGATAGAGAGGAGAAAAGTGAGAACAGAAGAAAACTAAACACCTTAAAGGAGGAAGGTTAAAAATGTTTCCATTCGACCAGGAATTGCTCCTTAATTGTTAACCTCTCTAAACATTTCGACTGACTTAGTTATAAAAACAATTTCAAATCTTTTCCAAAATCAAAAACCTGACATTCTAATTGAACCGTAGATGTGCAGTGTATTTGGAAAAAGGCTTACATTAAAGTGACACTTTTTCCACAGGCAATTAAAAAGCAAGCAAGGTTCCTCTACCCCATATTGTCTCCTTTCCAGTATCTCAAAGTGAATTAGACCCCAGCAGAGCACTCAACTTCAAGTCAACAAACAAGTACCTAACGTATGTATGTATCCACTTAAATTGCTAAATAGAGCAATTGTCGCGATACCAATCTATGCAAATTCGACTTCGATTCCATAAAACACCATACAAACAATTGTCTCTCTCACACAAAGCCACACTGCATGACTTTCGAAAACAAAGTGCAAAATTTACAACCTTCCCACATGCACCTTCCAAACAACGACCTAAAATACAATGTGGCTCCAGAGCAAAAAAAAGCAAAACACTTTTAAGCTAAGCCTGGGCCATTACTCAATTCCACACATTTCTTAATTTCTTTCTTTCTCCCTCTTTGTTTTAATTTTGTTTTTTTTTAGGTTTTGCTCTCAGTGACGGTGACGGTATTGCCCATTTACCCATTGCTCCAAGGGGGTATAATCTGAATCATGACTTGCCAAACTCCAATCCATATGCACTCTACTCTATACTCCACCTGGGATAAAAAAAGGTTATCAGTCACAATCAGATAATGGTTCAATCTTGTCGAATTGTTCACGTTTCCGAGTCCGCGCGCAGAGCAATGGCATACGTTTACCTCTATACCCACCAGCTCCAGAGTGCAAGAGCCCACCAAAACACACACCCTGAGATGGAGTAGGTATTGTTTTAGTTTTTGTATCTACGAGGTAGGTAAGTATGTGAAGTAACATGAGATCCGATCCTGTCGTCGATTTGTATGCTAAGTTCCTGGGTCTCTCTATTCAATTTGCATGTGGGACACAATGAGATCCACATCAAGGCAAAGAAGTAACAAAACCACAATATCTTTCTATCTATCGAAGCAGGTTGCGGGGTTTCATTGTTTTTATTCGCAAAGGAATTCCACCTACAATTTGTGTATCGGATACATAGATACAGATACCAATATGCATTTGTTTTATTACTGTTTCAACTAATATATGTTGTAGTAATATCATCTCGTGTAGCAAGCGCGCCGAATGGACAAATTGAAATTTGATTTCGATTTCAATGGTAGCGCGCATGTCGTTGCTTTTATCTGCGGGATACTCACTACTTCGACGACTTTAAGTATGTTCCGAGTTCCGCGGTCGCTGCCGCTGTCGCCGTCCACGGTCGTCGTTGACTCACGAATGAGTGAGAAGAGATCACACCCACGATTTATTGATTTTATCCGTAGTCGTTGGACGCCTTTCGATATGCGAGCTATCTGTATCCTAAGAATCATCTTGCTACATCTATCCATGAGTTTTTTCTGTTTTTTTTTTTTTAACTTTGACTTGAAGTCAATTGGTTTCTTAGTTCCATGTAGCATGGAGTTTAAATGCTCCTGCTGCTTCTGGCACTGCTTACTAGCGAGCGCATAGTCCACCAGCAAAAAAAAATCGAAACCATTCAAAAAACTTTGTCATGTGATCACGACTTGAAATTGTTCTTTATCTTTGTTGGAGGTTTCGCGTAAGTCTTTTTGTATAGTTTCTCGTATGATCATCAGTTGTACACTGGTATAGGCACGAATTGATTCTTTCAATGTTCATTGTGACGTTTGAGACAAACTGTTTTTTGCTGCGGGATGAGGTCATAGGACAACGATAGACTTACTAACTCAATCGATTTGGGGATCTGTTTGAATTTGTTTGGAGGAAGATTTTTTATTTCTATCGAGTCGTGCTCAGAAGGCAAAAAACTGCCCAATGTACTGAAAATGTATATCATGACAGGGAAAGCAGTTTAACAAAAGACCATTGATGTGGCGTTACCACGTGAAACAAGTATACAATTTTGATTCAGAGCAGGGAACGCATCAAGCTCCTGTGATCAGAAGCGAAATACGACAGCCAATGGCGATTCCGAACAAAAAAAAAGCCTCCTCCCCCTTTTCGGCGTTACGAGCACCGCTATATCGAAAGGATCACAACTTACACCACACACCACAAACACAAGTCATCCGTCTCCAGACAGTTGGGGGACAAATTACCGCATCAGTGATCGAATGAGTGGGCACTACTTTTCTCTCAAAATTCGCTGCATATTGCACAACATCAGTCTGCTGTTCATTTATCGACTTCAATTCGTTCAAATACTGATGAAAGAATTTCAAATACGATACTAAAGTACTCGATAACGTGAGAAGTAACTTCAAAAACACATAATTCAGTCACGTATTACTCGATCATGTGTGCGGTAATTCAACCCCTGCTTTTTCGCTGGAATTCCAAAACAATTTTTCTTAAGAGTTGCAGTTTTTCCTAAGCTCTGATTTAGATTTCACGAGCACAAAAATTCCCCTAATTTCAAAATGGAACCCCTGTACCATGTCTGAGTCATTCAGGAAGTTTATTTTTGAGCTCGATTTGACTGAGGGACTTTTTAAAAACGAAAACGTCTCTCAAGAATTCAATAGAAGCTAAAACTCTCTTTAAAACAACAAGTCTTGACCAAATTGAAGTTCCGAAATGTGTTTTTGGAGTCGAATTTCGATCTGGTTGCAAAATTTGTTCTCATGTCTTCACAAAGCAGAATTTCAAAAGGACCTTAATGATTCCAATCTTCAATGAGAGCTGTCTTAAAGCCTAGCTGTCATTTCTTGATATACGAACAAATCTCTTTTGCTACCTTACGCCTGACAGTGTGATTCCAAGATAAGGGACCTATGTACAAGGTGGCTTGACAAAGCGGGAAGCCCCGAGCCTATCTAACAACCATTTCTTGTGAGGGAATGGAGGGGACCTACAATTTTCTGCCTGTTCCGGACGGCTGGTCGAGTAAGCGCTTTTCATGGCAAGGAATTAATCGGAGGACTGGTCTATTCCTTGGGATATGCAATAGCAGTGGAAAAACGTTTTGTTTTCTGTTGGGATTAGAGCCACGAACCTTCCGCGTAATAGGCAGACTTGGTAACAATTACCCCACGGGGAGCACTAGGGATCTGGATTCCTGCATTCTAAGTAATTCTGTTTACTGAGCTTTAAGTATTAGGTTGTGAAAGGTTTGTTCGTTGAAGCCCTGGATCTGCCATGTAGAAGCTACAAAGCGTTTTTTAATCCTCAGCTTGTACTGAATGTTAAACTGAGTGTTTTTTAACCCTTGATTAGCCCTCAACTCGCCTCAAAGTAGCACTGTGGACACAGAGGGATTTCATGGTTTAGATTCTTTTAAAAAGTGAAAACCCAGGTTTTGTTTGTTATCAAGGACACCTGTGAACCTTGGGTAAAGTTCAACTTAGGAACCTAAACATATCGCGTGAAAGAGACAGTTAAATAAGAAAGACTTGTTTCTTTTCACAACTGAAGCCTACACAGCAATACTCGTATGTTTTTCTACAAACTTTTACACTAGACATTACCTACCTTGACCTTGTTTTGTCATCTTACACGGCGCGGCACGGCAGCGCGAATCATGTGAAATCAATTAAAATCATGTTGCGAGTACCAAAGTCTGACTTAAAAAACAATTGTTAAGACATTGATTGCGTACATTACACTAAGTGCATCTGATTAAGTAAACATAGACTTTGCATGATCGGTGATTTCTCACTACTCCACCTTCCAAAGATAAAAACATTGAAATCTGCCAATCATTCGTGTATATCTATCTACACACAAAAAGCTCAACTTCTGTTTGAAAACCTAAATTTTTCTACTGCGTAAGCAGCAAAAGCTTGAGAAGGTAATTAAAATCACCGATGATCATGTCAATCAAATGCGGTTTAACACTTCACTTTCGAAAATATATGTACATCAGTCCTGCCTACATGGAAGCAAGTGGTCGCCATCCAAAGCAACAAAAAAATAAAATCAATTTTTCATCTCATTAATTTTCTTGTCTTATGCCCCTTCTCCGACATTTCAAGCCTGCGATCAGCTCTTTACAATAAAAATACAACAAAAAAAAAAAAACAGTCGTAACCAGGTGCGATATGCATAGGTGAACATGTTCATGATCACAGGAAAACCACGAAATGTTGATTTTTTGTTTTGTTACCATTATCCGGCTCTCATCCGTTCTGCGGATCGATCGGCGGCAGTGGAAGCGGCTGTGGCTGATCCCATTCAATCAAGCGTGGTCAACACGCTTGGGAAGGGAAATCAAACCGAAAGAAAAGTCGATTAAGTGCACTTTGTTTTAGTTTTTTTTTATATATATATATATACTCGACTACACAAGGCTTAGTATCACGTCATGTTTCGGTGTATAAGTACAGGTGGAGTGTAGAGTAGAGTGAGGCGTAAGAGAGTACACCGGCTCTCAGGTGTGAAAATGTATTTTCAAAGAAAAAACATACACACAGCAGCAGCAACAAAAACAAAGAATGTAGTGGCAATTGATCATTGAAAAAAAAAGAAAGACAAAAAAATGGAAGTAGACAAAACTACTTACAACTGCTACGTGCCATATGGCGGCGTGACTGTGACGATGATCAAAGATCAAAGGGTTAATTAGACAGTTGAGTGAGTGAGGGAATTTAAAGTGAGCTCGATACGATAATTCATGTTTATATAAATGTACTTAATGAAAGTACATATATCATTTGAAGAGATTTGGTTTGGAAAGTTTGCTTTCATTGCAGTGTCTTTACTTAAACGAGGTTTGGGGTACCCTACAGGCGGATAGTAATTGTGATCTTTCCAATCGAGACGACCACTAAGTTTGGAAAGGATTACACCTATATGAGATATGTCAAGGACATACCTACCTATCGGGTTTCCCAATAAGGGCTTGACGGTTTTTTTTTAAACGAAAGCCATTTGAGGTAGGTATTTCAAAGTATTTCAAAAACATGGCTTGAAGTGCAATGCAATCAAAACCTTTATGAATGAATGTAACTCGACTTCGTTCGTTGGACCCAATCGGACGCCGTGAAATTTACCGAATTACATGGTTTTCTACGACCGCCTGAACAGCAGCAATATTTTCGATTCTAATAACCTGTTCTCTCAATGACACGGCAACATCACACAATGACTCAAAGTTTTGCACTAAACTTGGCTAAACTAGAGTGAGAATTAGGCACGATAATGGGAATTAAAAAAATAAATAGAGTGGCGCCACAGAGCGAGTTGCCTCGGGGCCTAGCGCATTTCTCACAACCATAACCTTTTATAAGGAATGGATGGAACCTACAACTTTCTGCCGATTCCGAACGGCTTATCGAAAAGCGCTTTTCATGGCAATACATTCCCTATCGGAGAACAGTTCCTCGTGAAAGGCGATACTTGTAAAAATATTTTTGCTTCTGTTGCGATTCCAACTACCTACCAACCTCCCGGTTAGCATGCAGATATGCTTACCATCGTGCTACGGGTACCATATTAACGCCCTTAAAGTTACGGTCACCGACCCGAAGACGTTGCTCATTCGTGTACTTTATATTGATGAAAATATTAAGTTTACTACATAAATAGACAACGACAATTCGATGATCAGTGCGAGGGTGCGTTCAAAAATTAAATTCAAAGTTGTCGAGTCGCTTTTGGAGAACCTTTTACATATTACATATGTATATACATCATGTATATTATATATATTAACTTACAAACAAAGAAATTGATCAATTACTTACTTTTCTTTTTTAGAAACGGTGTGTGATCACCGCCTAGTCCACGTGGGTCGGACATTTCCATTAGGGGATTGTACAGTTTGCCGGGATCAATTCCGGGCGGAAAAAGTCCCAGCGGTGAGTCCAATCCAAACACTGCAATTAAGAAAAAAAAAATTTGGTATTAGATTTGTAAGTTTGTTGCCATCTAACATACAAACTTAGCCACCATTATGACTACATTTGCCACATCTCATACTTTGTTAAAAACTACTTGCCTTATTAATAACTAGTGTAAATGATTTTACTTTTCAATTATTAATATTTTGTTTTGATATATAATTTTTCATTCGCTTTCAATTGTTCAAGAAGTTGGGTTACAGAACCCTAAGCCGACATAATTGTTGATTTAGGTAATTCAAAAATTATTGTTAAATTATTTTATTAATCTATAATTAAATTTTAATAGTTCTGTTCTACATCAACTTGTGTCATTATTAACCAATTGGACTGATTAAAACCATATAAGTTTCAAGATATAAAAACTGAAACTTACAAATCAACAATTAAGATGGAAGACCTCAAGGTTAAATTCTGTTTGTCTTCCGAAGCTTGGGAAAACAAAACTACGGTTAATGTGAAAACCATTCAAATTTTGGGCCAAGAAGAAATTTTTTCTTTTCCAATTGAGAATCAACCAATCCAAAAGCATATTGAATTGGCGAAACTGTCTATTATCAAAGGAGCAGTGAAGAGCCTAAATACAAGAGCAAGGTTTAAAATTAAATACAAATAAATGTTGTTTTGCACAAAGAGAAGTTACTTATTTAGGACATCGAATATCAAATAATAGCATTAAGCCGATTAATGATAATTTAATAGCTTTAAAGGATTTCCCTGAACCAAAAACCAGAAAAAATATAAGACAGTTTCTGGGCAAAGTGAATTTTTATTTAAAATACATTCCTAGGTCAGCAATGACTTTAGAACCTTTACATAACCTCTTACGAAAAAATGTAAAATTTGTATGGTCAGATGAATGTAAAAAAAGTTTTGAAGAAGTTAAAGAATATTTATGCACAACGCCTGTCTTAGCAATATTCGACCCAAATAAACCAATATATATCTATACGGATGCTAGCATAGAAGGTGTTGGTGCAATTTTAAAACAACCTCAAGAAGATGAATCTGTTAAGCCGGTATTTTATTTCTCACGAAAACTTAATAAATCTCAGAAAACAAAAAGGGCAATATATATTGAATGCTTAGCAATAAAAGAAGCAATATTGTACTGGCAATATTATTTAATAGGCCAAAGATTCAAAATTTTTACTGATCATGAACCATTGCGAAATTTTAATATAAAGAACTGCAAAGACATAGAATTACTACACATTTTAAATTTCATCTCACAATTTGAATTCGAAATTCAATATAATCCAGGTATAAACAATACAGAAGCTGATTGTCTTTCGAGAAATCCAGTCCTTTCCGAAGAAAATGATAATTATAAATCACAAATAAAAATAGTGAATTATTTAACAGTACAAGACATACAAGAAAATCAAAAACAGTTAAAATTTGATAAATACTGTAAAATAAAAAATAAAATTATATACAGAACTTTAAATAAAAGAGAGAAAGTATGGTTAACAGAGGACTATGGTATCACATTACTCAAGAAAATACATGATTCGCATGGTCATATTGGTGTTAAGCAAATGATATTAACAATTACACCAACATTTTATTTCAAAAATATGCACAAACACATAAAAATCATTTGTAAAACTTGCGAAACATGTATAAAAAATAAAACAAGAGTTGGTAACTTTAAAGCTCCATTATCGCAGTTAGGTCCAGCATCGGTTCCATTAGAGATAGTATCATTAGATACAATAGGAGGTTTCACCGGAAATAGATCCCCAAAAAAGTATTTGCATTTGATGGTAGATCAATTTACACGTTTCGCATTTATTTCTACGTCGAAAACTCAGTCAGCGAGAGATTTTATAAATCTTGTTAAGTCAACTGAGAAAAAAGGCGACATTAAAACGATTTTTACTGATCAATATCCCGGTATTAATTCCTCGGAATTCACAAATTATTTAAAGCACAAAAACATAAATCTGATTTTCACAGCAATAGACTGTGCATTTTCTAATGGACAGAATGAGCGAACCAACCAAACTTTAGTAAATAGAATTCGTTGCAAGATATATGAAAATAAAAATAAGCCCTGGTCAGTGATTGCTGAACAGTGTATTTCCGATTATAATAATACCATTCATACTTCAACGGGTTTCTCTCCCAATTATTTGTTAACAGGTAAGGATGACTCAATTATCCCAACGGAATTAAATAAAAATACGCTGGAAAACTTAAATTTTAATAGATCTGTAGCAATACAAAATTCTAACAGATCGCATAATATAAACAAAAAGTATTATGACAAACACACTAAAGACATTGAATATAAAGAAAATGATTTAGTTTATATTCAAACTGGTAGCAAACTGAATAGAAATAAATTAGATCCTGTTCGAATTGGTCCTTTCAAGATTAAGAAAAAGATATCCAACTCCATTTACGAGATTGACTTTGGCAGAAAAAAGAGAGGCTTGAACATTTTTCATAAAAGCAAGATGATTCCTTATTCTTCTTATCCATACGAATTCTCTCGGGGAGGGGGGATGTAAGTTTGTTGCCATCTAACATACAAACTTAGCCACCATTATGACTACATTTGCCACATCTCATACTTTGTTAAAAACTACTTGCCTTATTAATAACTAGTGTAAATGATTTTACTTTTCAATTATTAATATTTTGTTTTGATATATAATTTTTCATTCGCTTTCAATTGTTCAAGAAGTTGGGTTACAGAACCCTAAGCCGACATAATTGTTGATTTAGGTAATTCAAAAATTATTGTTAAATTATTTTATTAATCTATAATTAAATTTTAATAGTTCTGTTCTACATCAACTTGTGTCATTATTAACCAATTGGACTGATTAAAACCATATAAGTTTCAAGATATAAAAACTGAAACTTACAGATTTATATAGCTACTAGATGACCCAGCCGGCGCGGCGTTGCTCGGGTCTAATTTATTTAAAGCGTTGTTCACACCAAACTATCTAGAAACGAAAACTAAGAAGACTATAAGGGCCAGTTGCTCAATCGAATCATAAATTTAAGTTCTACATAAAGTTCTACTTTAGTATGGGGATTTTATGTAAAACTTAAGAATTCCGGAACGTCTCATACAAAAATGAAAACTTTATGTAGAACTTAAATTTATGATTCGATTGAGCAACTGGCCCTAAGTTTAAGAATGCCCGAAAATTTCTAGTTTTCCCATTTCTGTAGGAATTTGGTTATGAAATATAGACTATGTAGGCGATAATGCAAGTTTTAGAGTTCCCGTTCCCGTTACGGTTCCCTTTCCTTTTGACCCATTGAAATTATGTGGAAGTTAGAGCTCTTATAAGTGAACCCAAAAATTAAATTGCCCAAATCTAATAAAAATGTAGCTTACACCGAACTTTTTTATCACACCAACAACATAAATATGGGTTATTCATACACATCATATAAAGCGATTGAAACGTGAATCTATGGGCAAACTAACTCCTAATCCAGCTTCTGTATCCCAAAAGCGAAAAGCTGAATCGTTAAATAATGATACCGAGCCAGCGGCTAAGCAGAACAAACCAAACGAAGAAGGAAAGCGAATAAATAGCAAAGCCTGTCGAGCGCTTTGAAGACCGTCAAGAAAAAAGTACTTCGTCGTTAAGCAATCAGAAGAATTCCTAGGAGATTCTTATCCTAAAGCCATGTCCATTCGAGTAAATGGATCACTAAATCGAAGAGTGCTTGATAAATGGTTGGGAAGCATTCTTATCGAGTGCTCGTCGCAAGTAGGTTGCACCGTTCTATCAAATGAATAAGAATCTAATATACAAAATTTCCATGTCAGTTATAAAATAAATCTATATATATAAAATAGGATGTATGTATGTATGTATGTATGTATGTCCGGGGTAAGCTCCTAAACCACGCAACGGATTTTTATGAAATTTTCAGGGTAGACATAGTTTAGTCCAAAGATGGTTCCTGTCAAGGTTTGATCCCCATATTCCCACAGGAACGGGATTGGTAACGGAAAATTAGAAACTACTCCACAGATTTCAAAAAATCTTGCAGCACTTGGGATCCTACATTATCTCCCTTCATCAGTAACTAAAACTATATTTCATCCCTATAATCCCACAGGAACAGAAACGGGAACGAGGGTGGGAACTATAAAGTTGACCGATTTCAAAAATCTTTCAACTTTGGGATGTTAAATTATCCCTCAGTGACATAGACTTACATTTCATTCACATATTTCCAAGGGAACGGAAGATTCCCACAGGAACGGGGTTGGGAACGGAAACTTAGAAGCTGCTGGATAGATTTAAAAATTCTTTCAGAATTAGGATACCACTTAGTCCCGCAGTAAGACAGATTATATTTCTTCCCCAAACTCCCACGGAAGAGGAGAACTGGAACCTTAAAACTACAGACCCGAGCAAAGCCGGGCGGCTCAGCTAGTTAATAATAAATTTACTTTAGAATATATGTAGTTCATATGACATTTACACTGAGACTGTAAAATCTAATATATAAAATTCTCGCGTCACAGTCTAAATTAAAGAATAAAGGTTAATGGTATATGACCCTTATCACTTAGGGGTATGGAAAATAATTAGTAGCCGATTCTCAGACCTACTGAATACGCATATAAAATTTAAATATCGGTAAAGCCGTTTCGGAGGAGTACGGTAACTAACATTGTGACAGGGAAATTTTATATATATAAGGATGACTTAAAATAGAGAAACTTAGTTTTACAGAACTCAAATCAAAACTACAACTAGGTTTAAAGCTGTTTAAATGAAAATTTTTCAAGACCAAAAGGTGTAGCAGAGAGTTTTAAGTTGCTATTTAGATATTTTCAGGAATCTTCTATGGTGTAGCTTCGAAGAAAATGAGTAGAAGTCTTGAAGGTATGTTGGCATTCCAATTGCAATAAGTCGAGATATGTTAAAAATAGTAGAGGTTGTAAAAGAGTAATTTAAAGTGCTGATAAAAGAACTATTTTGAGAGGAGTATGGAGCTCTCATAACGCGGCTGCAGAGATCAAGACAAATGTTGACGTCAAATCGAACTTATGGCCAACAATTGAATGATAGACAGAGAACGCTACATATTTAGGTTGGGTTAGGTTGGAACGAAGATGCAGCCGCAAGTGGCAGCACTTCACTTAGATCTTAACGATCCATTATGCTACCCTGGATAACGATTGATGAGAAAGGTGGTGGGGGAGGGGTAGGTGGTGGGAAATAGAGTAGATTTGCTGGTTACTAATCTATATTAAACTGAAAAATTGTAATATGTGCTTAAAATGGTAGGTACTTTATTAATTATTTAATCTTTACTTTTTATTTAAATTTTTTTTGATTGATTTCTATCTTTCAATAAGATTGTCCATTACTTAAAATTGTAAATAAATTTTAATTAACCTTAATTTGTAGTCTCTAAATGTAATTTTTTTTTAGAAAGCGTCAGACGGCTTAATAGCCATGCTTTATAATCTTTAAAAATTGTACTTATTTATTATTTTATTCAACAATAAAGATTCATCTAATCTAATCTAAATCTAATCTAATCTATATTGGGGTTGGAATGTATCCCCGAACCATACGGAGCCCTGAACAACATTGCATTGTAGGTACTCACCGGGATATCGAAGGATGTGGACATGATCTAGTAGATGTATAGATTATAGAGGTGAGGCACCATTCGGTGCCCTAAATTAACTTTATAGGGTGAAGGTGAAAATAACCTTTGCAAGCACGTCGACCTGAAAGATCTTTTGTGCTGAAAATTAACTTTAGGATGTTATTCAACATAAGGTTGGAGTTGTCGCCCACTTCGTCGAAGAAGGTTGTATTCTCCCTTTTCCTTGTGTGACCCGAGCTCTAGTGGCTTGAGTAAATAGCTGTTCGTCTCGCTGTATTCGGTATGGTTTCGATCAGCTTATGAGCCAGTTGGTGGCATGGTGTCCTAATGGAACCCAAATAAAAGTAAAAGTGTCCATTGCGCTGTGCAGTCTCAAATTACTGCAATATAAAAAGAAAATAAAGAGGGTGGCACAATAGAGTGAGGAGCCCCAGCCTAGCGCATTTTCTCACAACCATGTCTCACAACCATGTCTTGTGAGGGAATGCAGGTGTAGGGGACCTAAAATTTTCAGTCGATTCCGAACGGACAATCGAGAAAGCGCTTTTCAAGGCAATGCATTTACTTTAGAGGACTTGCCAATTCCTCGCGAAAGGTAAAACTCGTAGGAAAACATTTATGGATACGACAGCTTTCTAGTAATTTGGATTTTGTGACTATGGATGAGATGGCTTTTACGACCTCCTGGCTGTATATGTAGATATGTATGTTTTTTCATGAATTTTTGTGAGATTTTTTGCGTCATTAGAAATCACTGCTTGGAAGACACTGCAAAAGTTTGCGAGCTTTTGATATATTTATGGGAGGAAAACCTGATCGTACCTCTTCATGGTACACATTTAAAAACATTTAAATTTAAAAAAATCACGTTGGCTGTTCCAAAAGAAGTGCGCTTAAAAGTTGCACGAGACAAGGAATTTTGAATGAAGTTTAGTTGTCTTTTCGGATGAAACGATTGTTTTTGTAAAGCCCAAATATGTACTTTCATAATCTTCTCCAAAAGTAAGAGCAATTGTATTCAATGCCCTCATAGTCAATTGGGATGTGAGAGTGGTGAGTCATTTATTACTATGGTATGTACATTCGATTTGCCGTCTTTGACAGCAAATATGAAAACAAACAAAAATACAATTGAAAAAGAAATGTACTTACAAAATGCGTCCTTTTTATCATAGATCATCATTTTCATGCGAAACTTATCGTCACCTGATTTATGCTCAGTTAGGTTTGCCATTTCGCAATGAAAGAATTGAAGACGCACGACCAAGAGCGGTGCGTACGTTTGGTAAATTGTCTAGAGACAAAATTGCTGTTGACATCGATTTTCAATAATTTCAAGTTTTAAATCTGAGAGTTACCTCTAAGATCGGGTGGCTTAACACCGCTGGCCTTTTTCCTTTTGAGGTTAAATGAAGTCGCTTGTCTACGATTTACGTCTTAAAAGAGATTATTTGGCCAGTTATTGCCGACATACATATGGCCCCAAAAGCTGCAAAAAGTCGTGGGCCTCTCGGCTGGAATTTATTTGAGCCAGCCGCAGATCTTAGGTGAACTTTAAAGATTAAGAAGTAAACATTACCCCCGGGCAGTTAAAACAAGGTCGAATCTTTTGTTTAAAATCGAAAGAGAAATAATAATTGAAGTTCTTAATTTAAGAAACAAAGGATATTGGTTCATAATCTCTACTAATCTCTACACACTCGTTGGTGTTTGAAATTGAAAGTCACTTAAACAGTTTTTGTCTGATTGCGACTACATTCAAATTAATTCAGCAAATGTTAAACTAATTTTGAAGCGAGTTAAGTTAAGGGCTACAAATAACTTTCCGGGAAAAGATATTAAGTGGATTTTAAAGCAGATTCATGGTTATTACATCAAATGCAAACGAAAAAGTATCTTTCTTCGAAAGTTATGCTCCTACTAAATTGTGTTCCGTCAACAATTTCGATGATGAAAACCGATTCTGAACTCAAGAGTGTTTTCCGACGAATCATAGCTTTCGTCTTCAAATTACGAACTTAAATTCAGGCTCCAGATACAAGCTGTAAACAAACTCTTTTCTGAAATTTCACGATAAATACGTTTGTATAAATTGGAACGAGTTTTGTATTTCTCCTACTGGTCAAGTCTTTAGAAGGATTTAACGCATATGAAAGTTCATTTAGAGGAACAAAACTTATTCATCCTGCATGTCCATTCCGGTCTTCCTGTGCGTGACAAAAATTACACAAAATAAATTCAAAAAAAAACTTTTTTCCATAAAAATGAAACGTCAGTCTAAAGAGTTATATTCCCTCTCAGTCTCCATTTGGTTCTAAATTAATCTGCAAAAAAATATTGTCGCCAATAAATCTTTCAAAAAAAAAAAACCATTTTTCTTCTGTTTAACTAGTGTATAGTATATACAAACATATGCAGAATAGTCAACGGTATAATACAGCAAACCACTCATGGCCGTATAATACCTGCCATCTAAGACTCCAAGAAAAAAGATAGGTATACCAACACAAAAATAAGGATGAAGCACCCCCTAGAGCGAAAAAACTTCGTTAAAAAGAAACTTCCACTCTCCTCCTTACACAGCAGGTAGGTACACCTTCGATAAACGAAAAATAAATTTCCTTCCTTATGGAAAACTAGGTAGATGCCAACCCCCCACCACCCAAATGCAAATGCATTTTTAACTTGTTGGTATCCATAGTGCCAGCGACGGACGACTATCCCATATGCCGCATAAAAAAAGAAATGCAAAATAAAAAAAATATGAAAAACAATTTCCTTCGAATGAGACATTGGAATCATTAAGAAACTTTTTCATAGTCCCATCAACAGAGTGACAAACATAATATAAGTGATCGCGTACGTGGATGAAGAAATAAGCCCCGTCAAGACTCCGCATGCATCCCTCCTCCTCCTCCTCCAATAAACTGCAATTTATGACGACCGACCGAGTGAAAAGTAAGAAATCACGGAAGTCAAAATAAAAAATAAAACTTAAACAAATACGTAACCGGCACAAGGAGCTCAGCTCACGCCTCCTCTAAGAAATAAGAAACAAAAATACAACGATACAAGGATGAATAATATTTGCAGAGGAGCTCTATGCCACCATAAGAAAAATAAGAACCGCACATTCGCAAACATAACCTGCGATTTTCTTTAGGTTTTTTCGTCGTATGCACACAGCACACATTCTGTATATCCTGTGTGAATCCAAAGACTTATTAACAGAAAAAATACTCCTCATGAGCGGGTGAAGAAAAAAAAGGAAACCACCTTCATGAGGAAAGGAATAAACTTCGTTAAAATGCGACAAAGTCGAGAACGAACAACATCGTTTGGATTTTAGTTTGGGCAATAAGGGCGACGCGCACGGTAGTTAGGGGGAACGGAATACACACGGAAGTCGTCCTTGATGCAGGCAGTTTGACTGAGTATGGGGACCCAATAAGTTTTTCCTTTTTTTTTTCTGTGAGCACACTCTTCGATAATTCTATTGTTTCGTTTGCTTGCATTCGGTGGATCAAATAGAGAAAAATATTATTTCTAGTGCTGCCGTATGTATCCTTCCATGATTTCCATTCCGCCAACATCGCGTACTCCTTTATCATACATACACATACACATCAATCATCTGAGAGCAAAGAAAGTAGCAAAAAAAAAACATAAATGTCACTCACTATTGAGGTTTGTTTGCAATCCTTGCGGCAGATACGACTGATTCCTGTGCTTCACCACGTTTCAAATATGATGCAACAGTAAGTTCTCTGGCAATACGAGTGTACAGGAACATCTACATATAACTCACATCATCATTGCCATAGTCATAAAAATCATATGCAGTAGAACGCAGATTTATAAGTGAAGCGAAAGGAATACAGAAGCGAATGGAAGGCTGAGTGAATGTGTCGAACGATAGTGCTCACGTGCGTTTTTTATAAGAAGATTAAGCTAAAAACCAACAAATGATGAACTACAGTCGGAGACGACGACGTTGGCAATGGTAAAGTTATGACTACTGGCAACTCTACAAGCCACTGATGGAGTGACAGAACAGTACAACAGGCAAAACATGTTCACCAACAGAAGGCAGTCATATCAAAGGAATTACTATGTTGAATGCCCATTTTGTATTTCCTTGCAATTTTCTTCATTCTTTGCAATTTTTTGCACTTTTGCAGTCTCATTTGCATTTTTAACCACTCCTCTAATGTTTTTCTCTTTTTCTTAGGCCAATTGCAAGTTTTGCACTCTTTCGCATGGTATCCACTACCCCATTTTTTTTGCATCGCACTATCTCTCTCTAGAGGAATCAGGTATGTAACTTCCAAGAATTCAACTACAACTAAAAGATTGCAATGAAAAAGTGCATGGAATGTAAATAGAACGGAAAGACTTGAAAAACTGCAATGAATTCCAAAGGATGCAATCAATGCTGAAGAGTTCGGGGGCACCAAGAAAAAAAGTGCAAAAGGAACGCAAAAAGAAAGACCCCGAATGAACATAAGAAATTTCAAGAAAAACAAAAGAATGCAAAAGGTTGCAATGATTGCAAAATGGTTGCAATGATTGCAAAATGGTTGCAATGATTGCAAAATGGTTGCAATGATTGCAAAATGGTTGCAATGATTGCAAAAGGGTTGCAATGATTGCAAAAGGGTTGCAATGATTGCAAAAGGGTTGCAATGATTGCCAAAGGGTTGCAATGATTGCAAAAGGGTTGCAATGATTGCAAAAGGGTTGCAATGATTGCAAAAGGGTTGCAATGATTGCAAAATGGTTGCAATGACTGGGACTGCGAAGGGTTGCGATGGTTTTAAAAGTTCGTAATAAAAGCAAAAGCTTACAACGAATGCAAAAGTTTGAAATGAATGCAAAAGTTTGCAATAAATGCAAAGGCTTGAAAAAAATGCGAAAGCGTACTATGAAATCAAAATTTTGCAAATAACGCTGAGAGATAAACTTCCAATGTAATTTATGCTAAATGAACGGTGATTTCAAGTTAAACGAATCAAAAACGGTTTACTTCAGTAAAAAAAAGTTTAAATTAGAGTCAAGTAGACAACCATTAGCTCTGAAATAAGAACCAATTGTCATAAAAGTCCAAAAGGAATCGCAACTTTCCCACAACTTTGAGCGAATGAACACAGAAAATCTTGTTTGACTGGCCACAATACTGGACCCTTTCGTGTAAGTTAAAGCAAGGGTTTGACATTATTTCTTTCTTTTTTTTTTACGGTAGGTACAGGTACTACCCCATCAAGGAAATTATCTCCACGATTGGCATGTGACCTCGTACACTTGCTTTACGAATACCCCGATACTTTCCAGGACAACTCAAACAAATTTAATAAGTCCTTTCGCGTACACATCATAAGATGAATGTGTATATTTGGGTGGAGGTTCTAGGAAAAATAAAAACCCTATGAGAGTTGTAATGTTTTTCTTTCAACAATCTGAGGCAAGTCAAGGATCAAACACAAGACATTCGGCGAGGGTGGTTCGGCAGCAGTGCACTCGGTACACATGCGACATTTATGAAATGTTATTTTTTTTTGCTTCTGTTTGTTTTTAATATTTTTTTCTTTTTAGCAAATCACATTTCCACTCGTTGCATATGACTGCTGCAGATGATTGAATGGTGCTGTTCTCTATGGATGTTGGTTGCGAGGGATAAAAGGAAAATCGAATTATGGGTAATTAGTGACACCACTCTTGAGTTGACAGTCATACATCTACTCATGTCAGAGTTTATGTCTTTCTTTTTTTTTTGTCAAAGACGAAAGTTTTATATTTTGATCGACTTATGGTACCACAAAGAGTTTGATTGAATTTGAATCTACAGACACAGCCACCCACTGAACTATAAGGCTTGACGGGGGTGTCACTCAATCGATTAGTTCGACTTTCCTCATTTCATTAGAGTTTAAAAATTCAAGTACGTCTTTAAGAAGTAATTTTTAACATGCAAAATCAAACAATTATGTCTACTTACTGTGTGGCGGCGTTAGTGTCAACGCCGACGACATACCAGGAAAGGGCAGCGGCGACGGTGGATGTGGCGGTCCATCAGGAGGATTGAAATGCGATGGCAGGCTCATCGGTGAACTCGGTGTGAATTCCTTGCTCATGCGATTCATACTTTCCTCCATTCGTTCGTGATTGAATTGTCCTGGTGGGTGAAGTCCTTGCATACCCATTTGGCCCAACAGACTGTTGGTATACGATTGATGTTGTTGTTGTGCCTGATGCTGCTGTTGAGCATGTTGCTGTTGCTGTTGTTGTTGTTGCTGTTGCTGCTGCTGCTGATGATGGTGATGATGTTGTTGATGTTGTTGCTCCTGTCGATTTTGATGATGTTGCGCTGCTGCTGCCGCTGCCGCTGCCGCCAGGGATAAATCCATTTGATCTAAGTGAAAATCGGCTGCAGCTTGGTGCATTTGTGCGTCAAGGTCTCGCAAATTCGGTGGAAAAGGATGACCACCGCGACCTATAGATGGTGGCTTGTTCAATTGACGGATGTCCTTTAGTGACAGGACTATTCGATTGTTGTTCAATTTGTTAGTGTTATTGTTGTTGTTGTTAATTAAGCCATTACCGTCGTCAAGAATTGCGGGATCAGTATCACCAACAACTGATTCTTTTTTCGTGCAGAGGTCTTCAGGTCCTTCGGCAGGACTTTCGTTGTCTCTTTTGTGAATATCTTCCTTTTCCTCGCTATTCTGTTCGATTTGCTCTTCCCCGTCAACGTCACCATTCAAACTGGACTCTGGGCGCTCTTCTGGTACGTTGTCTTGGTTTTCATCATCCTTGACGTCCTCGTTGTCCATCAACGGTTCTTCCTCGTTTTTTATCACTGCTGTGACCGGTTCGTCCATGGGGGTAGGTGTCGAAGGCTTACTCGATTCGTGTGGGGCACATTCTCCCGACCGTCGTCGAGGTCGTGCCTGTTTTCTTCGTGGCATCGGTGATGTGCACAGCTCCGGCTGTGATCCTGCAGATGTGTTGTGGGCAGCACTCTCATTATGAGACGACGAGGATGCGAAGAGGCGGGATGGCAGTATTATTTTCGAACCTGAGGTTACCATTGAAGGTGACTCATCATCAAAACTCGAGCAGCGTTCCAACTCTGAGGACATGAGGGACGTATCGATCATTCCGAAATCGTCTGGCGATGCTGCTGGCGTCGGCGTTGTCTCTGGAACAGAGCTCTCCACCAGACCTCGAACTTGTAGAGACTCTCCCGCTTGAATGAGAGTCTGTAGCCGCTCTTGAGGAACGCTTATCTCCCCGCGATACATGAAGTCGACAATAGCTTGCACAACCCACCCCCGGAAATCCTTTAGGACTATAACCGGATGTTTGCAGGGAGTTTCTGCAAAGACACGCTGGAAAAACGGAGAGCAGGCTGAGAGGACCATTTTGTGTGCCCTAATGCTGGTCTCCGCACATACAAGTGTGACATCGACCAGCGCCTTTGTCTGCAGGAGCGCGTCGAAGGCTCGCAGAATGTGATTTTGATGGTTGTTCCACCGCAAACTGTAGTGGTCTTGATTGCTGGCGTTGTTTGTCGTCATTGTGGGGGTGATAAACGTCGCCGTCGTCGTTGTTATCGTTCTTCTTTTTCGTTGTCGTGCTTCCACGCCTCCGGAGTCGTTTAACATTCAAAAATGTAATCGTCTTCTTTTGATAGGAGTTTTTCTTTTTTCTATTTCTTCTTCTCGTTTAATTTTTATTTTAAATATTCTTTACTGCGCTTCCGAGATTCACACTCACTTAAAGTGTCCTTGAAATAACAATTGCCGTGATTTTCTTCGTCGTTCCCTTAACACCACTGTGAGTACACCCATACGGAAAGAAGTGGTTGAATCGCGGGACGACACGCTGCCTTCGAGTATATCTGCAATGAGATAATAGATGGATGAATGATTATAATGTATGCTTCGCTATTATGTGTTGTTCTGTTCGCCCTAAAGGTAGTGTGTGGATATAGGATAAGGATATAAATTCTACTAAAAAAAATCTCTCTTTACAACGCAAGCAAAAAATTCCACTGTACTCGTCAAGTTGAAGCGTTAAACAATCAAAGGAACGTGTTCAGCGAAGTTAAAACTCACATTTTTGTTTAAATCTAATTAACGTCGCATTTATGCGTATGTGTGGCTGTTAATGGGAGTGAGATGAATGCATCCCTTCCAAACAGTAACAGTCACACACCGCTGCTCAAGGTCGGTCCTAAAGAAGAGGAATATATTTAAATAGGTAGGTAGGATGACTTTTTTCATTTTGATTCTGAGGAGATTGATTCGGAGGAGAAGCGAGCTCTTAAAGTATTCAAAGTAGGTAGGTAGCTAGCTACCTGAGGGTTGATGACTGATGTCTCA
This sequence comes from Melanostoma mellinum, assembly GCA_914767635.1. NCBI lineage: Eukaryota > Metazoa > Arthropoda > Insecta > Diptera > Syrphidae > Melanostoma > Melanostoma mellinum. Next base: position 157,632,157 of record OU612058.1, on the reverse strand, counting down.
TAGAACAATTGTTGACTTAATTGTGAAAATGTCTAGCGAGGATTTTTCGCGAAGTCATGTGCTTTATGGCTACCGCTAAGGTAAAGTAGGTAGACGCTTTAATTGAAGTCCTTACAAAATATTTACAAATTTGCGAAAGCAAAACAATGCTTTGGTAGGTTTTTTTCATTCCACAAGAATGCATCAAGAGGTTTTTAAATTGAAATAAAATGGAAAATAAAAAACACCTATGTATGTAGGTAGGTACATAACTAGGTACTACGTTAAAACTAAAGAGACAAACGACGACACTAATGTTTTACTGTTAATCTTTAACCTCACTGAACTAGGTACTATTGTATGGTTATAAAATAATGAGGTACAGAATAGCAGTCAATACTCGTAGATACTTCGGGATCCAAGTCTTAGGCGCTTCGCCTTAGCTTATTTTGATTTCTATTGGTTTCGACTGTTTTGCTTTTGTTTATACATATATCTACTTCAATTATTACTCGATTTACAATCGAGTTATAGCGCCTTTATGCTCTGAACATATACCTACAGCAAACCTAAGAAACAGTTCATGAGCGGACTTCAAAGTTTCCAGTTTCTATTTAAATCTATTTGAATTCATAAGAACGTGAGTAACAGATATAGGTATTTTGATAGTATTGAATTTCAGAAACGAAAAGTTATTTTCTTTCACACGCAGAAAACTTTAGTGTTAAAAAAGACCAAAGATTTACCCAACGAGCGCATGAACAGCCGAGCTGGTTAGCCTGATTCTAAAAAAATAAATAAAAATAAAAAAAGGTGGCCCCTGTGTTGGGCCCGGGCCCAACTTTTTTCTCAACCATATCTTGTGAGGGAATTGATGGGACATAAAATTTTTTGCGAACGGCTAATTGAAAAAAAAATTCTTGCCACTTCGTCGCGGAAGGTGATATCCGCGGAAAAACATTTTTCATGTTGATGTTTCTTGGATTCGAACCACAAACCTCCCACGTAACACGCCACGCAGGCACGCTAACCTTTACGCTTATAGGTCCTCTAAATAATAAACCCCAAGTAAAAAAGCTTTAATCAGAATCATTTCGTCAAAATTAAAACCAATTGAATTGAAGATTCTGATGGAAACAAAACGCCAAAAAGAATCGTCCTTGAAAGCTCATTCTAAATAATTCATTTCATTTTCAACGAGAATGCGGGCTAGTTGAGGAAAAAAATAACAATTGCGAAGAAATTGCAATGCGAAATGATAAACCAATGAAGGTCTTGCGAATTCAAAAAAAAAAACTTTTTTAGAATAACGAAGAAACAGAATGCGAAATAAAAAAAAAATACCAATAGGCAATCGACAAAAATTAATTGGTTTAAATTTAATCTAAGAAATTAAAAAAAAAAAAAATTTTGCAATGGATTTTTTTTTTTGCAAAGCTATCACATATACGATTGCTTTTCCCAATAAAACATATCAGTTATTGGCAATTTTTTTTATTTCTAGGTTGGTATTCACTACTTCAAGTAATAAGATGAAACATTTTACGTGGTCTAAATAAAAAAAGGAATGTGATTTTCAACCAAAAATATTCTATTGGCTGTCCTTTTAAAATTTTTCTTATCCTCCAAATATCAAAACAAAGTAAGCTAGTGAAAGGGCTCGTAGAGTAGGCAAAGGAAAGAAAATCATCTGCGATTTGCTTGATAATAATAAAAATAAAAGCTTTTAACTTTTAACTTCTTTTAGGGAACGACCAATTGAAAAACCCACATTCATTCGTATATTGCAAGAAATGTGTTTTTAAATAATAAATTTAGTTATTCTTAACCCAGAAAAACTCGCTTTGTAAGCCTGACGACTTGCTATGTCTTTAGTTTACATCTCCACTTCGAGAAAAAATTATTTAAAAAAAAGTGGTAGATCTTATTTTAAGAAAAAAAAGTTTTGTTTATTTTCTTTTCTTGTCACTTTAAAGATTTGCTAATTAAAACTTGCTTAAAAATAAAGCCGAAGGAAAACAAAAAAGAGGAACTACGTTTGTCATTTTAGCGGCTAAAAATTGTTTGCGTAAATAAAGCGATTCAACTTGGAGACTAGACAAACACCATAGAAATTTGGTAATTTTAACAACGACAGCAAAGTAAATACAAAAGGCAACAAAAAAACATTTAAAAATCTCAAACAAAATATAACAGAGAAGTCGAGTGTTCCATAACATATGCCAGAAAATAGTTATAGCTTTTACTCAAAAAATTTAAAATCAATAAGAACTGCAAATAAAATTCATGAGAAAGCTTCATTTGAATCTTTTGTTCATATTCAATTTCATAGTAATATCACTGAAGACTTAAGTATTGCTTCCAAATTGATCGATTGAGGAAAATATTAAATGAATTTTAGTGCCAAACACTTAACAATTTTTTAAACAAGCAAAGTTTTCCTTCATTTTACATTAATTTCATCGTTCGTAGCAACATTTAAATATGAAACCATTTGATGGTGTTGTAGAAGGTGGACGGCGCGCGGCGTCATGAACATTTGAAACTAAATTTAAATATGGAGAACCAAGATGGCAACTTTTAAGAAGCTTGAGAAAAAAATTTGTTTTCCAAAGATGAGGGGTGAGACATGAGGGCCACCTACACAGAGAACTTTAATATTCTTATCTAATCGTACCAATAGTCGTACTTTTTAGACAATTATGAAGGTTGTTTCCGACCTGATTCTTTATTCCTTCTAATTAAAGGAAAGGATCGTCCTAAAAAATACTTAGAATGAAAATAAAAAGGACTGTGATTGAAAGCCAAAGCTTCGTTTTTCAATTAGCATTTTATTTAAAGTAGGTTCAGCGAACACCTTTTGATTAATCAAATTTCAAAATCAAAACTTAAAAAAAAAAAATGATTTAATTTTTTTTTTTCAAATAAAATTTTTAAAAAAGTTTTGAATTAAGGATGTTTTTTTTAATCAATGATTCTTTCAACTTTGAGTCAAACACTGAAAACCGAATGCTTAAATGTTTCTTAGTTTTTTAAAAATTAAAACGAAAATGATATAGGCTCATTTTTTTATTGGCTCGAAAAAAAAATACTGTTCTTCAATAAAAAAAAAGGGTAACATTGAGCTAATTAACCTTAATTTAATTTATTATTTGCTAATAAATATGATGGTATACAAGAAACAAAGGAAAACCTTCTCTGAGAACAAAGTTCATTCAGACAGAAACCCTTAAAAATATATATTCTGGAAAAAATTATTATATTATTTGACGAACTGTTCAAGCTCCATATCTCTTCTAAGGGCTAATTGCTGAAGGACTTCAATCTTCTGTTTTACTTAAGTAACTTAAAGTTGCAGCTTGCAGAGCATTAAATCCAAATCAGTTATTATTATTTTTTTTTTTTTTGGCATCAAGAACCTCTCACTCATATTATAAACGCGGTTCTTAGATGTCTTAAGAATAAGTATATAAGTAAAGATATAACTTTTTGATTTTTCATTTCTCGTTTTTAATTAAACAAAATAATTCATCACTAACTTTTGATTTAAAGAATGACTACTATTTATCCAATTGTTTAATGCAAATCGTAGTGTTCATCAATTCCACATAAGGAAAGCGCAAGGCGCTACGCTGGAAAATGTCGAAAATGTGCTGGCACACAGTTTTTTGCCGCTTTATAAAAATTCTTCTTTTCATTTGCTTTTAATCTCGCTGACCGTTTCACCCGATTACTAAAATTAGCCTCTTAGTTTTGACTCTGAAAAGGAGTAGACGATAGAATATTTATCAGATGTCTTAGGACCAATTTTTCATTCTCCAGGTAACAGTCTGTTAGAAGCTTTTGTTTCCTCAATGAAAATCGGTGCTCAGACGAATAGCAAAGAGCGAGAGAAAGGAAGAAGAATAAATAAATTAATACAATATGCAACTATCGTGGCGTGACATAGCTATGGAAACGTTACGCATGCAACAGCTTGACTTTAGATGTTTTTGACCAAGGACAATGATTTAAAGTTAAGTCCATACTATACCGAAAGGCGCCGATCGGCCGGCATTACCAAATTAATGTGAACCGATCGGACTTCCTCTTAAGCTGACCCGAATAAAATAGATCCGATTGCCGGTCTGCATAGTATGCACTACACACTTTTATGAATTATGTATATATGACGAGAAAGATATTGCATTTTTGGATCAGATATCTACTTATTGTGGCGCGGTAGGATAAACTTGAGGGGGCTTTGATTCCATTTAGAACCGCAAAGGAGTCATCAAGAAAAGACTCGGAGGCTGGAAGAAAAGGGAATTCCCGGTGCGGGGTGCGAACAAATTTAAATGTAACTTTAAATCTATTTTTTAAGAGCAATGACTCAAGTAGGTAGGTTTCCTTATTGCTTGAGTTGGATTTGAATTTTTAAGTTAATATACACAAACTTCGAGTCAGTAGTCAATAGCAAGTGATAGGTATAATATTTGAATCATTCATTTGAGATCTAATGAATGAGGACTTAAATTGAGCTAATCGTGAAAGTGCTGTCAATGGCAAGGAATAAACTATCAGAGGACTTGCCAAGTCTATAACATTTTTGCTGCTGTTGGGATTTGAACCACTAACCATCCGATACTAACTATATAATGCTATTGTAATTTGTCGTTGGCTGATATAAATTTCACCGGTTTATTTTAGGGAAATAAGGCTTACAAAGCCTTTGTCAACACTGCTATTTGCCCAGGAGAAAATCCACTGCATAGCATATGTCATAAGCTTATAGGTCACAACTCACAAAGTCGATTCATCGGGACTTCTCTCTTTGAAAAAATTATGAATTAAATCCTTTCAAATCAGTCAAATTTTTTAGAAAAATAGGCGGAGCCAAAATGTTTTCAGTTTATGTTGATAAATTGGGATTGAATGTTTTTGAACCGTAAGCTGAGTAAGAATACCCTAGAAACTATTGTTTGTTTTCTTAGTAAAACTTCTATTTTTTTTTTTACTTATCTAAAGCAGTCGGCTCAGTTAAAAGAAACAAGAAGTTTCATAGTATCTTCACCACATACACTTTAGACAAACTCAAAATAAATGCCAACGAATGAAACAACAAAAATCTGCCCAGATTTCGTAACTTTTTAGACGATTATCGTTCAACCGTCTATTTTAATATCATCAAGTCGTCGAAAACGTCACGGAATCTAGCGCCTGGAAACCGCATTTTCGACTTATAGGGCACGAACCGAAATGATTATTAAAATAATTATTTTCCGAATGTCTTTGGAGCCCATCAACATTGAACGTTAGTCAGTTCTTTTACATATCTTGACAAATCCTTTTGTATGCCGCGAGTCCGCAGTTGTTTTAAAGTTTTCGTATGTGGAAGAATTTTATAGAGTTACCGACATGTAATTTGAAAAAATCTGCTAGCTAGAATTTTTGGCAATCTATTTCATTACTGTGGATTTTTCAAGATAATCGAGACAAAATAAATTCACAACGACGAACTTATGAAAATAGTTCTCAAACGATGAATGAAACTCCGCAATGACCAAGAAAGGATTTTCGTTAAATCCTTTTTTATCACAATTTCTTTAGTTTTTCTGAAGGAAGCTTGCAATCTTGAACGGAAAAGCTGATAAGACATCTCCATAGATACATCGTATTTCAAAAACTGTACTTAGTCACACTTCATTGAGAGCAAAATTGTCGGTATGAACTTAATTTAAAAGCTTAGGCAAGTAGGTATTTGACAAGAGGGTTGCAGCTCCAAAATACATATTCCAATTCCCAGTTTTTTTTTTAAACGCAACTTCAAAACAAAAAATTTTACTTCAAAACTTCAAAAACGATGAAAAGTAGACATACCAATAAAGACACAGGATAAGGACACAGTTTTCTTGAATTATCGGTATCCTTTCGCTTTTCAAATTCCTTAGCGCAACATAATCCAATTAAAAATTGTTCTCACTTTTAAAAAATCACTTCTTTTTTTCCAAAATTCACTTATTTGTTTTCATCCTACTTCCAAAAAATATTGCACTTGTTTTTTCGATCCATTGTAAAAAAGAAGAAAAAATAATTTTACATTGGTTAAACACTCGTAGGACTTTTGAATTTTTTTATTCAAATTTACATTCGACTCGATCAAAAATAACACACATTAGAGTACCGCTCATGTGATTGTACATCGATAGACTGTGTTCGCACTTACAAACCGATCTGCATTCCCGAACAAGTGAAATTATAATGAATATTCATTCCATTTTACAAGTGTAGTGTAATCAGACGGTGGGCGACAGGTAGCGCACATGAAATCACAGGTATCATAACACACCACACACATGCACATCTACTTATGCTCTGTTTCGAGGAGTCGTCCATCCATATGTAGAAAAAAGGATCGTCCTCAACGTTTTCGCTTTTGTTTTTATGATTCGTTTATGATTTATCGGACTGGTTTCACAAGAAATTGAACCTTAACAACGCACCACCTTTCGCGGATGATGCCATAAAACAAGTGCAGCACCAGCATTGCTTACGACGCGACAATTAAAGCACAAAGGATCAGTATGACAATAGAAAATCAGCTATTAGTAGGTATGTGTCCTGGATGCGTGTTTATTGTTTATTGTTTTTAGTTTTTCAAAATAGGTAATATAAGTTGTGGCCATAAAAAGGAGATTGCACTAAGTGTAGATAGATGGAGGAGTCGGAATATTTTCGATAAAAATATCCTGAGAATTTTAAATCCGTTGATTTTTAATTTATTTACTCTTTGAGATAAATTAAATAAATTTTATCACAACCGTTTGTCACTAGATAACACTGCGAAATGGAATCCTTTTTGACTGTGTATCCTTTTATCCACCCACTTATTCAAATTATAGTGTTGTTGTTGTTGCTTCTTATTATTATTTTTTTGTCTTAATCGTCTCTTTTTATTATTTTTCGTAAAGCACACGAAACAAATTAATATGTGTTATCGCCGTTTGACTGTTGTTAACCGACTGAAATGTGAATCGTACAGCTAACGGACAGACTAAGAATTATTGTCTGTATATCACATCCTCCCAGAGTCGTCCTTTTTTCGTTCGTAATCAATGGACGTACGCTCATAAAGAAACACAACATAACATAAAACACACCCGATGACGGCGACGAACGACGACACAACTCAATCCTCATATCCTGTGTACGTACGTAGGTACTAAAACGAAAGGAGCTTTAACGGCCTCGGCCTCCTCACTTCATAGCCAGCCCCAGTCCCAGTCCCAGTCCCAGTCCTAGCCCCAGCCCAGTACCACCAGTACTCTCGTTGTCGTTGATGGCTTAAATGTGAGGGGTAAAAACGTTATCGTTGTTGCTGTTGTTGTTGTTTTTGTTGTTTTTATAGTGCTCGTCGTACAGTACAACTCTTCTTCTTTTCGCACATATACAGAACAGAACACCATTGCCGTTTGCCGCCAACGCCGCGCCGCACAATGCACATGTGTCATACGTACGTATGAGTTTGTTGTTGCGCTCCTTGCTCCTTGTTGTATTCCTTTTTTTTTATTCTTGCGCCAATCGCAACAGCAACATATCAAGTTTTCCCACCACTCATATACGGGGTGTGTAGTAAACTTTCTATGTACACACAGGATCCTCGGTGGGGGTGAATGGCTGGTTGGCAATGGCATCAGTTGCTCTCACGTGAGGAGAAAAACAAAACACACACCTTCCACCACCCTCTATAGTTGATACACACGAACCCGCTCACACGCATACACAGCTATTTCTCTCACCGACACATGGATATCCAGAGTATCGTGTGTTCAGTCGACTGTGGCAGCGGCGGGTGTATGTTTGTCACATGCAAAAAGGACGAAGCAAAGGACCAACCCTCTCTCAACTCGAAATGAGAAGCAACGGTGCGGTATGGCGGGTTGTGTGTCATATTTGTACACTGTATCTATCGCATTCCAATATTAGAAAATTTTATGGCGAAAATATACATTTTTTGACTTTCACACGCGCACCTAAGCCTTTTCTGTCATACATATAGAGTCAATGCATACATATACACATGAAAGTAGAGTTAGGGAAAAAAATAGAACGGTTAACAGTCGTTTTGTAGGTATACCTACAACATATCCAGCCGATGAAGTCCTTAAAGGCACATGAGCTTCTTCCAGTACGTTATTCGAATGTGAGTTGACTCTAGGTCTAGGTCCACGTGCGCATAGATGTTAATTGAAGGTACAAGTATGCAAATGAGTCCTTGATTAAAAATCTCTTTTGGTTGAGGGGTTCTTTTTTTGTTTTGTAATAGGAACAAATGGTTTTTTTTTTTTTTGTTGGGGTGTTCTGTTTTTTTATTTTCCCTTTGGCTTTAGAAAATCCATTGAGGTCAACTAACTGCGAATGATAATTTTGAATCGGTTAAGGGATTTTTGATCCTGGAAGGACTCAACTCAATGCGCATGAGCGTACTCTCTTGGAAAATTAAAAGCTAGAGATTCTTGTTTTTGATGGAGACTTTGGGAGAAACTCCGCTCTGGTAAAAAAAAGTGGGGTAACTTTAGAGAAAAGGGGTAGGTACCTACGTGGAATTAAAGTTCTCGTATGTGTACCTATAGATGTGTGACCGTATGTGAAAAAGGGTTGTACCGCAAAAGATTGCAATTGAAGTAGGCAATCGGAATAAATTTAATGTGCTCATAGGTATACATACTTATAGGCAGTCATATTTAATTTATTATATTTGGAAGAAAAGAAAAATAATTTAGACTCGTTTTTCTCAAATAGGAGGGTAAAATGTAAACTACCTACCTAGCTACATACCGCAATGCTTTTCAAAGGCATCCCTTTATTACAGTCCCAGCTCATGTTAAACTAGATCTTAGGTTGTACTGTTCCTAGGTGTGGATGCCTACACATTTTAATAGATTGGTAATCGTTAAGGCTACATAGTTTGAGATGGAAACTTATCTCAAAGCATTTTATGTAAAAAATATTAAAAGTCCAAGCAATCTAAGTATGATAAAAGGCCCTGTAATGCTGGAATTGTCATCTGTCTAGGTTTTTCTTCTTCCAATCAGTGCGAAGTGGTGCCATTTTCTTTACAAAAAAAAAATTTTAAACTTGATAGGTAACTATAACTACTATGAGGTGTTTAACGAAACAAGCATTGATTCCCGAGCCAAACATTTCTATGCATCCCAAAAGCAATTTGAATAGTTTTCGAAACAAACATTTTGGGATTCATTTTAGTAATTTGGCTAAAAAAATAACCACAAATGAGGAAATGAACTACACATGAGGGAATAAACTGAATCTTTTTTCAGCTGAAATGCAAAGGTTGTCTGACAAAACACAAAGGTGAAATGTTACGTAAGCCTTGTTGCCTATCTATCGTACAATTGAAAAAAGGAAATCTCTTTTTTTAATGAAATCATAATTTTGTTCCTTTTTTTTTTTTGTTTCCTTAAAGAATTGAACGGCTGTGTTAAAACTTTTTTTAGACAACGAAAAGGAAATTTCAGCATAGGATGTTCGGCGAATGTTGCGATGAGCTATCACTTCATGTCTCTAACATTAACATGTGTCCCAAAAATTTTGTCGAAAGTTTTCTTTAAAAAAATCTTTACTCATATTATAAATGCTAAAGTAACTCCGTCGCGTCGGTCTGTTTTTCATTGGTACCATCTCCCGCCCAAACTACTGAACTGATTAAAAAGAAATTTGGTAGGTACAGAGATGGTTCAAAACCTGAGGAAGGACAAAGGCTACATATCATCCATATATTCCCACGGGAACTAGAACGTAAACGCGATCCTAAAAATTATTGAACCGAAATCACGATTGGAATGGCAAAAGTAGAACATATTTTGAATAACCGTATTTCTATAATTCTGGTTGATTTGACTTTTCAGTTTGAAGATTACAGTCTCCCTTGAAGGCAGCATCTGCAATTCTTTGAATAAAGCATTTAGAAAAAAAGTTCCACGTTCAACTCTACGTGGCATGCTCACATATCCGCAAAACCTTTGCGTTCTGGCAAGAGTAGACAAAACTAATAACGTCGTGTACAAAAATTTTATTTTTGAACAATTTCTATATTAAGTAGACTTCTTTACAAATACAAAATAAAGCTTTGTGATTTTAGTAAAGTTCGATGTTTCTTAATCATTCTTATAAAAATGGGCGCTACTGGGTATCATGAACTTGCGATGTTTTTGCTTTGCTAAGTACAGTATTGAAATTGAAAAGCTGAGCACAGAGTTCTAGTATTCGATCTTCTTAATATATTTGGTGGTACAGGGTTGCCAGCTACACATTAACTTTGCAAATTGAATAAAATCACAAATTATAATAAAACATATTTTTTATCAAATGTTCCGAAAACTTTTAACAAAAATATAAAAGCACTACTTTTGTTGTAGCTGCTAAGTGGTAACACATAAAAACGCAGAAAATATGATCGAAATCGTTACGCCAGTTTCTTAATAAAATCGGTTTCTTATCTTTCACTTTTTTAAAAATGAGATTCTTAAAGTCAAGTTTTAAGATCTTATCAGAATGAGTTTTGATAAAAATTAAAAAAAATCAGATCTTTTCCATAAAATAATCAAATCTTCCGAATTGAAAATTTTTCAAATACTGATGCGCATTGTTTCGTCCTTATTCCTTATTTCTTTATACTCCTTAAACATGAAATTTAGTCAAAACGTGTAAGCCATTAACAAAAAAGTCGGGTTTGAAAAAAAAAGAATTCGGAGGAAGTGGGGGATACTGTTTTTACACATTTTGACATCATAAGATCAATTCGCCTTAAATTTTATCCAAATCGTCAGAGTCATTTTCAAGAAATATAAGTACATATGTACTTAGGTTCCAATACCGTTTCAAGACCTAGATACCCAAATTTAAAAATTCCCTCTGTGAGTTGCGCTACAAGCCCTAAATGCAAATTTTGAAGAAAATCAGTCAAACAGAAGCAAACACAAGATACTGAGGCTCCTAAATTGAAGGGGGGATTCTGCCTGAAAGGAGAATCATCGCTTGTATTTTTTGAAGGCTTAGGATTGAAAATTGAGAATCGTTGTGTACCTTTGTTAATTTTGTGATGCGTGAAACGTGTTGTATTAATAAATAGATTTAGTCTAGCAGCAAAATTGATCTGCCTAAGTTCGGTTTCGGAGGCTTTCGCATACAAAGACTGCTTACCGATTGTGTATCCAAAGATGTCCTCCTTTCCTAGTTTTCATATCTAGAGCACTGCTCATACGCTTTTCCAAAACCTGTTAGTAACAACGTTTTTATCTTCTGTGTGGGCGGATGTTGGTAAATTTAGCCCTGATGAAGATTGTTCCTACACACTGCGGATTTTGGCTGAATTCACATCTAACGACAAATTCGCATTCAAATAAACACTACACTTCTCATGTCCGAAGCAGTCGTCATATATGACGAAGCAGTTTTTCATTTTCTTTGTGTGCAGTTTATTCAATCGCCCTTGTATGGCGGTTTTATCTGGTCTGCAGAAGCTTAGCAGTGAAGTCCATTAAGGAATATAAGGTTCCCCGTCTAGATCTGAAGGTATTTGCCCTATTTTAGTTTTATTGGGTCATCAATAGCTAAATTATTTTATTTTTAAGTCGTTGGCTAACCAAACGCAGAACCCTCAACCTGTGGGATGTCAGCTACGCACGGCTATCATATTAAAATATTAATAAAATTTTTGTGAACCAGAGTTTGGTTTCAGCTTTACCAAAACTTGAAGAACAGGTAAGATGAATTGTCATCTCACATTTTCAATATATTTCAATATATGTGTATGTTGTATCTACTTACTCGAATAAATTTTTTAAATATAATACAGGGTGTTCCGTTATTCGTGTATTATACTTTGGGATGTGATTCTTGGTCATATTCTCAGAAAAAAATTGTTGCGCAGCAATATCCTTTTCTCAACTTTGTCATCACTTTTTGACAATTTAAGAACGTCTGAACGCACTGTTGTTGTTAGTCTTGGAAAACATGTCAATCCCTCTCAAAAGATGATACTCATGAAAAACATGTTATTTCTGAAGGGATTCGAGCCTCGGAGCCCCACATAAGAGGTTCACATTGTAGCAGTTACGTCACCATTAAATTAATATAACCCAATCGTAAATAAAGAGTTTGTTTCTAACTTTTGAGCTAGAAGCAGCTACAAAAGATCTAAGATAAACTAAAGTTACAAATCTTTATCCCATATCAGATCCCAGCCAAGCAAAAACACTATACCTACATGAGCAACAATGCGATAATCACAATCGAATGTGCATGCTGACGTATTTTCACTCGCGACTTCACATGCACTAAGAGTGGACAATTCTGTAAGACACCAGAAGTGTAGATATTACTGAAAAATTGGTGGAGTGTACAAATTAGTCTCACGAAGAAAAAGAATAGAGTATACCCGGGATTTCCGATTTTAAGCCAAGTCTGCTTGAAGTGCTAGGGTAAAACTTCCCACATTCCTTTACCGGGCTTTGGTTTCTTTTTCTATTTCCAGTCTTTCACTGTTTATTTGCCAGCAATAGGAATGTTAATGCCAACATTTCGCTTTTGACTTGTCGTCATTACAGAATTTGAGTTATCAGCGATTGAGCTTCTAATGCCATTACTTGACTTTAATTTATCATAGCGTTAGAGTTGCCTGAATAAAAGAAAGACATAAATAAAAGACTACAAAATGAGGTATTTAGATGATTTTTAACCTTTTATTACTCAAGGATATTTAATTAAAAATTTTCCACTAAACAAAACTAAATACCAGAACTTTGTACATTATGACTTTTTTGAATGCGACTTGACTAGACTTCCTCTTTGTCTAGGTTTTGAACTTGAAACTGCTACGCTTGAGTTTGACATCTTAACTCCAATCATGCCTTGACTGCGCTTCCTATTCCTATTAATTATATATTTTAAAAAATTCTAATAAAAAAGTTAAATGTAACAATCAAATGGAAAATCCGGTGGTTTTTTAACGTACATTTTGAGTACGTCTAACCAATCGACGACACTGTCATATACAAACTTGTACATAGACATCCGTAGAATTTGAGGTGTTTTTTGAAGAAAAAAAACTCTTATTCCACAAAAAATCAATTGATAAGGCATATCATCTACACCAGCTTTGTTGGTAAAAGCTATAAGGTTCATAAAAAAAACTGATGTTTCTGAGGGGTTGACTGAAGACATAGGCTTTCCTTCCTACCTACTTTGTTATACCAGCCAACCATTCAATCGATTTACTAACTAACTTGACTCTGAATTCCATAACATGAACACAAGAAGCTCCTTCTTATTAAAGCAAAACTCAAAATTACGTCCGACCTTAAAGACTCGTAAATATGGATTTTTTCAAAAATATCCTCTCGCCAAAAAAAGAAGATTTATGATGTCCAGTCCGTCGGCATTTCCATTAAGCTAGTTGAAAACATTCCTTAGCATCATTTTGTATACCTACCTATGTGCCAACCCCCAATTTCACGAAACAAAAGCTCTCGATTTCGGCCAACACCACTACAACCACTCTCTTAGGGACATAATAGTTGCAAGTGTTTTTTTTTTTCGTCTTCCTTTCTTTCTTCTTAATCATTCTCTATTCTGTTTTTGGCCAAGAGGAGGTAAGTCCAAAGTCCAACTCAGCCGCCACCGACACCGACACCGCCACCGCCACAATCGAAAAAAGCACATGGACAAGCCAAGGCAGAAGGCACTGGTGCTTTGATGCCGAAAACAGCTGCTGCTGCAAGTTAAACCTACCGGACACCACCACTAAACAAAAAAAAAAAAGAAAAAACACAATACTGGGTAGTGGCGACGGCAACGGCGACTATCTATTGTTCTTCTCCCTTCGGATGAATGTCCGATAAGGTATACCTACCTACCTCCGAAAGGATAGCCACCCCCTTAAACCACCACCACCACCGCCATCACCACCCACAATCTTCGTCGTCGTCATTCGAACGATGGACAGCGAATTTCTCGCTTAAAGGAAATTTCTTTCAGTTAACTAAAGGACACTACCAAAAACGGAACTGGACATTATTTATCGAAAGTTGTTCGCGGATGATAAACTTCGCATTCACATTAAAATTGTACTACAACAGAAATGTCCTTGCGCGGAACATTTGACCAAACGGAGTGTGTGTGTGACATACGGGAAAAAGGATACTCCCCAAATGTGTTGCGTCTTGTGTGAATATGTGAATAGTTTTTACCTCTTGAATCTCGATGTAGCAATTTTGTTCTTCTTTTTTGTGTTGCTCGTATTTTTGTTTTCTATTTAATGCACATGTGTGTTATGCATGAGGACTTAAAAAAATTGCGATTTAGAGTTGTGTATATGTGGGATTGTGCGCGCGTGTTTAGAAAGGATAGTGTACGATGTAGTTACTTATACCCCTCCTCCCAAGCAAAACAACGATTTAGAGAGAAAAAAAGAAAAGAAAATTTACATTTGAAATGCTATGAAAAAAGGACACTCTGCACATACCTACATTTCACTTTAATTAAACGCAAATTATTAAAATGGAAAAAGCTTTAAGCTCGATTTTGGTATATCAATTGCTCCGCTCGAAGTGAAAGAGTTGGTGATTTATTTTAAAAGGATATTGTGAAGATTTCGATTAGAAAGCAGAGAAAAGTGAAAGTTACTCTCTCGCGTGCGCATTTATTCCATCCACGCCACCCACCCATCCCGACTCATGCAAAGGGGTAGCGTATAGGTATGTGTGTGATTTTTTTTCTGTTCTCTGTATGAGTGTATATGATGTCCTTTTTCTCGCGATATGGTATGGCATGGTATTCTTTTGGACTGAGGCATGTACATGCATCATCATTCCTTCGAAAAGTACGAAGAGTGAAAAAGAAATGGAGAGTGAGTCAATGTGATAACAAGAAGGACAAAGAGAGAACGATGTTTTATGTGAAAGAGAACGAAATATATGGTTATGTGCTAAATTTCGCATATGCGCGGGAGTATGAGCACGCGGCGGATATAATGTATCTAAATTGTATGTGACATACATAAATGGCAGCCCAGTCAGAAGTTTGAGAACACAGCAGCAGCAGCAGCAGCAACTTAGCCAAGCAGTGTATGCTCTGCTTGTTGGGGTTATGTGGGAACGAAAGCGACAAGGACACGATAACGCTGACGATCGGGACTGGTTGGAAAAATTCCACTCCTATATGAGTCGAATCGGTGTCCTCCGGTCTTAAGGATACACATACTCATGTACAGAGAGATACACGAAAAGCAACGGACGGCGGCGGCGGCGGCGGCGGTGGCGGGTAACGACGATGGGTATTAAACCTAAACCAAAGGGGGTGGCGCAACAAACATTACACAATTGGGTAACACAAAATATTTCACTGTTTTTCTTTTACTTCTGCTACGTAATGGTAACGGTATATCGTATATTTCTTCTTTTATTTTTTACTTACTGTCTTCTTACTTTTAATATGAGTTTATGTACGAGTATAGGTACCTACTGCACATGAATCCTTTTTTCTTATTGGGGGATTTGGTCGTGTGATGTTTCTTCGGTCGTATGGAGAGTACATAAATTTTGAAATTGCTGTGTTCTGTGTACCTTCTTATAGCCCCCTCTCGTTGCAGAGGTCTTCGGGGAGTACATATAATACATATGGGATGATGGTGTGGTGTGGAAGAGGATACCCTCTTTTGGCATCCCTTCCACCTTCTTCTATCTTTTACCGGGTTTTGGGGGTGGGTTGGTGATGGCGAATAAAATGTTTTAATTAATTCTCGCGTTTGCTTTCGCGGCTGTTGCGAGAATGAGTTTCATGGCGAATACAGCGAGCAGATAAAACAATGTGTCGGTTGATTTTTTTCCTTCTAATTTTTTATTTCCAAGACTGAGGAGCTGTCGGATGATATTTTCGTCAACAAAACTGAGAAAAAAAAGAGGAAAGAAGAACAAAAACGCATAAGAGAAAAGACCGATTGTTATTCTGAGATGCTGCCCTGCTGGGATGGACGTACAGGCACCTACATACCTACATCGAGTTGAAAATTCAATGAGATGTATGTAGGTACCTATACCTACCTACCTTTTCTTTTTTCGTATTATTTATTCATGGAGTAAAAAGTTAAAACTTTTGCCTTTTCTTAAATCAGACGAAGTATCTAGCTAATTGGGGTTCATATTTTCAAGATCAGCCGGTCGGTTGAATATAGCACTTGGTTTTATTTGAAAACCCTAATTTTTAGCTCAAGTTAAGAAATTAATTTTAGAAAGTAATGAAAATCAGATATTTTAATAAGCTAGCATTTCTACAACCGCACAGTTCCGATTTTTCACTCCAAGTAGGGAATTTCTTACAACTTCGGCGCTTCGGGCAGAGTTATGAAGCATTTCTCGATTTCCCGAATCTCAAAATCTGTAAGCCAACTTTTTTACAGGTTCCGGAGAAGAGATTTTTGCTTTGAGCTCATAGTTCTTTCTTTGCTGTCTTCTACGAGCTAAGACCTCAAAAGTTTCCTTAAAGTAAATGTCAATTCTAATAGACAATTCTGAGTCACAGTCTTAATGCCGCATATTGAAAACTTTAGTAAGATTTTTTATGATAGCGCAAGGGCATCCAAAATTAAGAGGGATTTTCAAGATAATTAAGATAATCCAGTAAAAAATTAAGTTCTTCGTTAAACATTTTTAAAAGAAGCTACCAGTTCAAGTAAGATGATATAAACGGTTAGGCGTCATTCAGAATTATGATGCCCGTAGAGTAGTAGTTAACATGTATGATCGTTAAGTGAGAGTTCGAGGTTCGAGTCCCAGAACCATAGAAAGGTTTTCCTACTTCGACTTTCAAAAGCAGTTTTGCAGTCCTCTGAGAGTAGTTAAACTGCCACAAAAAGTGCTTCCTCACTCTGCCGTTCAAAATCGACCAAAAACTGAAGGTTTCCCTATTCCTCTCAAATACTGATTGCGAAAAATGAAATAAATTTTTTTTAATTTTTCAAAGAAATTCTCGATGGCAGCAAATCCTTGGAAAAAAACTTGCAAATAAGTGTTATTTCAAGATTCGAGGTATCCAAGGGAAGTTTTTTTGTGACACTTAGAAGTAAAAATATCAATCTTTATTTCAAAATTCTCCCTTGGTTAAAAAATGGGCGTTGAACCCTTACATAGAAGGTATGAACAATAACTTAAAGTCGCATTCCGATATCTGTCAATGTTTATGCTTAGATCTTTAAAGCTCCGCAACGGATTTTGATGATAGACAGATATAGTGATCTAAGGAAAAAGTTTGTAAGTAATCCCTATACTTCCACGGGAACGGCAACATTTACAGGAACTTAGAAACTACTGGACCGATCACGGTTGTCTTTGCATCTAGGGAACATCTAGAACTAAATTCATTTTCTTTCGGTAATTGGAATAGGAAAATTTTCAGACAGCCCTCATCATAGCCCAGTGGGTGTTCCCAACATATTTTGGGTTTTGGTAAATTTTGTGTGACCAACGTTTCCGAATAAGTTAGACCCGAGCAACACAATGCTAGTCAGCTAAATATCTTACTTTTTAAGAAATTTCTACTTCACACCCTCACCCCTTGACCCCTTGAAAAAAATGTATATAGTAAAAAATTTAACCCGTGGTTTGTTTATTGCTTACTAAATAGATATTTTCTCATTAAGAAGAAATACATATATCAAAAAACACAGAACTGTTTCTTTTATAGACCTATACCTTTAGTCGGGAGGGACACTTTTATAAAATTTAAATTAATTTAAAAAAAAAAATTGTTGTTTTCTTTTTGAATTTAGTTCTGAAAATATATTTGAATCAGATAGTACATTTTTGAAGGTTCTGATGCGTTTAATTCAAATCCTTGCACTAAGACGTCAGGTTTTTGAGGAATAAGGAATTGATATCCTTTCCTTCAATTGATATAATTTCAAGAACCAGTGGGATTAGAGTAATTCCGCCGTGACTGGATTTGCATTCAGTACATCAGGAACCTTTAAGAATGTGCCATCTGAATCAAATACACTTTCAAGACTACGCCAAGCAAAACAAGTAATGACAATGACAACGTTTGAAGTTGAATACCTCGTTAATTTGATGAGTCATTTGGAGACTAGATTTGGATTCAGCGCATAAAAAACCATAGGAAAACCAATGCCTTTGTCTTTTAACAAAGGTTAAAAGACAGTAAAAACTTAAATTTTTCGTGAGAGCAATTCTGAAAACAGGGGTGATCGAGTGAGTGCTTTTTTCTCGAGTTAATTTTTCAAACTTCGCACTATATCTATTACACAACATAGGTCTGCTGTTCATTTATCGAAATCAATTCATTCAAATACTGATGAAAGAAAGTCCTCGATAACTAGAGAAGTAATGCCAAGAGCACATAATTCAGTTACGTATTACTCTATCACGTGGGAGGTAATGCGGCCCCAGGACCAAGCTTGGCAAAAACCTTTAGAAAAAGTTAGTTTGCTATTTGCACAATACTTTGGAAGCCGCTTTTACTCACCAAATCAGAACGTTTTTTAAATTCATTCTTATTAATCTCGTGAGTATTGAAATTGGCAACAAGCTTTTGTGAGTGAAAACTAAACACTGTCTAGTTTCTATTCTCGTTTTGAACGTGTCTATATGCACCCACGGTGAAGTTGGTGTAGGTGGTGTTAATCTGTCCGAAAGAACCAAATATTTTTTTGTAGCTCAACACCTCTTTTTGAGTAATATGAGTGAGAAAATGCGGTGTGTGTCGTGTAGGTTGGTGTTACACCGCATGTTTAAGAAATCTTTTAAAGATATCCAATTGCAGTCGTTTCAGTTGAAAATCTCCTATCTCATGGCGTTGCCAGTCATTGTCATTGGAATGCAAAATAAAAATATTTTTATTACATATTAAATTTATTTTATTCGTACGTGAATTTCGAGTCATTATGTTTCTAATTGCAAGTTCTGCGATTAAAAATAAGATTGTATTAACCTAGCACTTCAATCACGGAACTAGCAGTTAAAAAAATAATGGCATTATATCAGCACGGATGCAGTTAGAAACAAAATGACTGGAAATTCACGTTCGAAAAAAATAAATTTACACTAAAATAAAATTATTTACTTTGCATTTCAATGACAAAACTAATAACATCTTCAAATTCGCACGAACTTTGGCAACACCTGACAACGACAGGAGATTTTAAAGCTTAAACGACTGCAATTGTTTCACTTTGAGAGTTTTCTCAAAAATGCGGTGTAACACCACCTACACCAACTACACCTAGGGTGCATATAGACACGTTTTAAAAATAAAGCGACAGAAAGTTTTTGTTTTTCATTTGAAACTACAAAAAAAAAAAATATCATTTACTACTTAGTTTGAATTCTAACGCCTTTTTTTCTGGTATGGCAGTCTTTTAACGTAAGATTCACAAAAACCAAGACATAAGCGCAAATCTATAGTCATAATTCAACTCCCTATATGAAACGAGCCCCAGTGCCGACATTTGCTCACCGTGCTTTGAGTACATACTTGCAATTCGCATGAGTAGGTCTTACAACTCTTATATGAGCTTGCTCTAAGCTCAGTACCAATAGGTTTCTGAGATGCAAAACAAAAAAGATAACGCATCCTTTGAAATAAAACGTCATTTTGGACAAAAATACATTCCAAAAACAGTTCCTCGTAAAAAGGAAAGTTTTTCCTGCTTGCACTTTTTGATAAAATATGTACACTTACTTCTGTCACTATTTTATCTAGTTTCTTATGATAATTCATATTTGCAAAAAAAAAAAATAATAATAATAACAATTTTTCCCAAAGTCATGCATGGTAAGAAAAAAAAAAATACTCATCATCAATTTGGGCAGGTATCATCTTCAAACTACAACAATTAAGTCTCGATTTATACTCAAAACGATAATAATTACCTTCAATAGAAAACTACGTTGTGTGAATGAGAATTTCCGAATTGATAACCATCTCCTCAAAAGAGTGACCTTAACAACCATCGTGGAGAATAAAAGAAGCCTTCCGCACGCATTCGATGATATCTTCATAAATGGTCGAAATTCATTTGGTATCTTAACAAGAGTATCTTTTCGTGTCCATCTTTTCTTTCACAACAGTTTTGTGTTCTAGTTTTGTTTTTTTTTTTCTTTTATGGTTAGTTTTTATTTCATTGCTTTTTTTTTCTTCTTCTTACTTTCTTTTGAGCTTTCTTCTTTGATATCACCAAACTGTTGATATTCCCCTTGTTGCCTGTTGTATCTACATTTTAGAAGAGTCTTGTTACTAAACACCCTGGGTCCTCTTTTGTCATTCCATTCATCTAGGAGGGGTCATTTTCCTACGAATGATTGCTCCACCAGGGGTGCACTGCACATAGATATATGTGTGAAATCATATAAGAAAATCGCGTGGAAAATCACTAGAAAAAAAATGTTAATAGACAAAATATGAGTTGAGCGTGTGAATTCGGACACAGCAACAATGGCCAGTAAATGTAATCAGATTTTGCATGATGTGTCGGTGTATAGCTTAGAGCGAGGAATTTTGAGCTAATGTCCGAGATACATCATTTTTATGACTCGGTATGGGAAGATTTTATTTTCGTATGTGGAAAGTTTTTTGGGGGTTTTTGATTATAGTAATGAGCAGTAGAAGGCAGATGATGTGAGCATGTGATTTGGGTGGGAAGTAAGACTTTTACGTATACAAAACTTATTCAACTCTATTGAAGAAAAAAATGGTAGTAAATTAATGTGAGAGCTGCTGTAGTGAACCAAAGCACATATCAACTGGCACTATTCATAAGCATATAAGTAGGAAGACGTTGTCTAACAGGGAACGATTTATGAACTTTTGTACTATTTCGTCTTTAACTATCATTTTAACCGTTAGCAAATGCAGTTATTTTTTTGACTGACTCTTCGGGTTATGTAGGTGAAGATGGCAGGCCACAGTGAGCAGTAGAAGGTTTCCCAATAATTAAATATAACTTGTTATTCACAGACGACCCGAACTTTTCAAGGACTCAACAGTAGTCTTATAGTCTAAGAGCTGGAAGCAAATTTTTGGAGTGGAGTGATAACCAAAAATATTGCACATGTATGTGTAGATACACCCACCATTATATCAGATTCAACCGTCTGGCAGGTTTCTTTTTCAGCCGTGGGCGGGGGTGGGCGTTCGAAAATGGTAATTTTTCAGATTTTGAGGTCGAAGTGATAACCACATAAATGATACATCAAAAAATCAGAAAAATTCCCCTGATTACAAAAAACTCGGTCCCAGACGATTTGGTTTCAGCCTACTGCTTGCCAGACGCATTTTAACACTTTTCAAGTGCATTTTTCAGCTTAAAGCACTTATAACTTTTTTCCTATTACATATAACCAAGAAAGTGGTACGCCAAAAAATAAGAAAATTTACCCTAATTTCAAAAAAGTGTATTTCAGATGATTTAGTTTCAGCCTACTGCTTGCCAGACGCACTTTAACATTTTTTTAAACGCATTTTTCAACTTAAAGAACTAATAACTTTTTTCTTATCACATGTAACCAAGAAAATGGTACGCCAAAACATCACAAAAGTTCCCCCGACTACAAAAAAGTTTCCCCAAAAGGATTTAGTTTGAGCCTTGTGCTTGCAAGACGCATTTCAACATTTTTCAAATGCATTTTTCAATTTAGCTTGTAACTTTTTTCTTATCACATGTAACCAAGAAAATGGTACGCCAAAATATCAGAAAAATTCCCCTAATTACAAAAAAGTCGGTCCCAGACGATTTGGTTTCAGCCTTCTGCTTGCCAGACGCATTTTAACATTTTTAAGTGCATTTTCAGCTTAAAGCACTAATAACTTTTTCCCCATTACATAGAACCAAGAAAGTGGTACACCAAAAAATAAAAAAAGTTACCCTGATTTCAAAAAAGTGTGTCTTAGACGATTTGGTTTCAGTCTACTGCTTGCCAGACGCTCTTTAACATTTTAGTAACATGCATTTTTCAACTTAAAGTACTGATAACTTTTTTCCTATCACATATAACCAAGAAAGTGGTATGCCTAAACATCAGAAAATTTATTCTGATTACAAAAAAGTCGGTATCATACGATTTGGTTTCAGCCCTCTGCTCGCCAGACGCATTTTAGCTTAAGCATGTTTATCATATTGAATGAATAATTGCTTGTAGTATTTCATTTAAATGAAATTTTTGATTTTCATTCAATTTGATAAACATGCTTAAGCTAAAATGCGTCTGGCGAGCAGAGGGCTGAAACCAAATCGTATGATACCGACTTTTTTGTAATCAGAATAAATTTTCTGATGTTTAGGCATACCACTTTCTTGGTTATATGTGATAGGAAAAAAGTTATCAGTACTTTAAGTTGAAAAATGCATGTTACTAAAATGTTAAAGAGCGTCTGGCAAGCAGTAGACTGAAACCAAATCGTCTAAGACACACTTTTTTGAAATCAGGGTAACTTTTTTTATTTTTTGGTGTACCACTTTCTTGGTTCTATGTAATGGGGAAAAAGTTATTAGTGCTTTAAGCTGAAAATGCACTTAAAAATGTTAAAATGCGTCTGGCAAGCAGAAGGCTGAAACCAAATCGTCTGGGACCGACTTTTTTGTAATTAGGGGAATTTTTCTGATATTTTGGCGTACCATTTTCTTGGTTACATGTGATAAGAAAAAAGTTACAAGCTAAATTGAAAAATGCATTTGAAAAATGTTGAAATGCGTCTTGCAAGCACAAGGCTCAAACTAAATCCTTTTGGGGAAACTTTTTTGTAGTCGGGGGAACTTTTGTGATGTTTTGGCGTACCATTTTCTTGGTTACATGTGATAAGAAAAAAGTTATTAGTTCTTTAAGTTGAAAAATGCGTTTAAAAAAATGTTAAAGTGCGTCTGGCAAGCAGTAGGCTGAAACTAAATCATCTGAAATACACTTTTTTGAAATTAGGGTAAATTTTCTTATTTTTTGGCGTACCACTTTCTTGGTTATATGTAATAGGAAAAAAGTTATAAGTGCTTTAAGCTGAAAAATGCACTTGAAAAGTGTTAAAATGCGTCTGGCAAGCAGTAGGCTGAAACCAAATCGTCTGGGACCGAGTTTTTTGTAATCAGGGGAATTTTTCTGATTTTTTGATGTATCATTTATGTGGTTATCACTTCGACCTCAAAATCTGAAAAATTACCATTTTCGAACGCCCACCCCCGCCCACGGCTGAAAAAGAAACCTGCCAGACGGTTGAATCTGATATAATGGTGCGTGTATCTACACATACATGTGCAATATTTTTGGTTATCACTCCACTCCAAAAATTTGCTTCCAGCTCTTGGTCTATTAGCTGACCATACAACGACCGTAATACACAATACTCTCATTCGTAACTTGGCTACAACAAGGTAGTTGTCCGAGTCCGATAGAATTTCCAAAGATGTCCTCCTTCCCTAGTTGTGTGTTAAAATTGCTAAGAACGATTTGCACGTCATGTCTAGAGCACTGCTCATAGGTCTTACAGGAGCTCGTAGGAGCAATCTTTCTCGTTTTCGAGTTCTCGTCCTTCTCCTCTGTGGGGTCGTGGGAGCATATTAGGCTAATGCTGGTGAACTCAGCCCTGATGTAGGACATTTAGAGTTCCTTTTAAACAAAAGAGGTCGCATGTGTTATAGAGCTGCCGTTGGCTTGGCAGGCATCCGCCACAATCTCTACTTCAATATCCTGTCCTAGTATTGAAACCCCTTTAAAACAAATATATCGGAGTAGGTCATTCAGGAGGTTAAAAGTACAATCACGGTAAATAGTACCATTGATTACGAATTATAGAGATTTTGATGCAGTTTCAAATTTATCATTAAGTTCTTCAGCCATTCAAAATTAGGTACGCTATACAAATCGTTGATATGGATGGTGTTGTTTCTTGAAAAGGTTAGTTGAAACGGATCACGCTCAGAGTCATGAAACTCAATACCCCGAAAAATCAAAAAAAAAAAAATTATATCGTCAAAATTGACTGAAAGAGTAAAAATTCTGTGAAGTATTTTCTGAGCTTTTTTTCTCGGAACATTGATTTTTACTGCTCCTGAGTTTTCGAAATCTAGAACTTCCGGATTTCTTCCGCCTCTCATTTCAACTAGAGCTGAGTTATGACATAAGGTAAGGCAACATACCCCGGTAAGGAGAGTATTCTTTTAGAAAAGTTAGAAAAATAATTTTTGATTGTAATTTGACGCAAATTTTTTTTTTTTGCAATAATAAAAGTAGTTTTTGTGGCTTCCTTTTCCAATCGCTCTTTAATTGAAAATGGTTGAAAAAATGGTAGGTGAAATGATACCTGATCGAAGATGATATGGCACTTTACTTCTTCTTCATTTGGATTTTTTTGTCACATTTATTGGATGTGTTGCTGAAGGACGTACACGAATCATGAGACAAAAATTAAAATCACTTTACTTAATCATCCGGTTTGAAATATACTCTTTTTTTAACTTTCCGTTTTTTGAATTTTAAGTCTCAACGGTTACTGCTGATCCGATTACGTCAGATTGAATTATTTTTGGCATTTTGTTCAAGAATAAGTCATTAAGTGAAAGATATTGAAAGGGTGCCATATCCCACGACCTTATCGCTCTAGAACTTTTAAGGTAGGGTTCCAAAAAAGACATCAACGTATGCAAATGTACTTAGCTCTTAGAACTCCTTTTATCAGAATGAGATGTAAAAACTAGGCTGGCTAAAGCATTTCAAATTCGTGTGATACGGTTAGAGAAAGATCCAAAGATTTGGTAGTACGAATAAATTATGAACCGACGTAATGATATACACCCATAGGTGTTCGTTGATTGCAGTTTAATTGCTTAGCGCAAGGAAGGCATCAGGCTATTCCGATAAAACAGTATTTGAAGAAATAGAGGTAAAGCATCGAGTTCTGGTTTGTTTTCTATCCAAAAGATTCAAGTGAGTTTCAATTTTCCAGACATGAGGATTTTTATATGAAAAACAAAGAGAGAGAAATAGCTTATGCATGTGAGAAAAAGGTCGGGTAGAAAATGGACCCCTGCGGTACACATTACGCAAGCATTTATTTTTCTAAATTTTTGACTTCCAACAATTCAATACGATTTGTTTTAAGAATCTTAGCCAAGATTCCGTAAAGGTTAAGACTAATATTTTGTAAATTTTACGTACCTACATAGGTACTAAAAAAAAAAATATTTCAAAACTTCAAAAAGTAACAAAAACTTGTAAGACGATAGATAAATACCTCCCGACCAACCGCTGATAGCGAACTTACGTGAGACAATCTTTTGACGATAGAAATTGCAATAGACGATTGAATGATAATCGTCTAAAAAATTACGGAATCTGGGTCTTGAAATTAGAAAGCCATCGAATAAAAGGACGATCCAAACTAGATTTACGCATGTTTGACATAAAAGCTTGATGCTTAACTCCATCGAAAGCATTAAATTTATCAATTCAAATTATTTTTGCAGTGCTGTTTGGTGAATTTTTACCATATAATGTTGACTTTTTGCTGTAATCGCCATACTGGCGATGGTTAAGAAATGTTCGTCCTTCGAGGCCGATGGGAATGAATATAAGTAATAAGTTTCTAATAATCTTGAAAAGAAGGAACATTGGGACAGTTGCACGGTTGTTTAAAATGTTTAAAATGGTTTGCCTTTTCAAAAGAAACGGCACGAAAATGCTGGAAAAAGAAGCTCGGATGGTCGTCTGCTTCAATATTATCAGACACTTGAATGTTCTTTCTCCTTCTTTCTAACTCAAAAATAGATTACTGAGGTTCCGTAATTATGTCATCCGAACATTTTTTTTTTCCATGTAGTGCTCTCGAGCAGCCCTGCCAACCCTTAAGTTAAGTGTATTGCCAAATATTTGGCTGACAATGTGGACAAACTAACTTGGCCGAATAGCTGGCAATAGTTTCGTAAATACTTGTAAGTTTCTGCAAACCGTGTACGGTGTACATATCAAATAAAATTTTAGATCCGCAAATTCATTTTCAGCTCAAAAAATTTACCTTGTAATTTTTGCCAAACTTGTCTGCCAATGAATAAGTTCCTTAAACTGTATCTGCAAATTCATTTACTGCCAATGTGAGAAAACTTTTCACTGACAGATCCGGTAATATTTGCAGACCGGGCAATCGTATACACGTAGCTTTACAGATGCCATAGTTTTCGCGAAGTAGAATTTATTAGGTTGCATTCTTCGATGATTCTTTGGGATTTCGTTAAGTCGGTCGATTGAAACCCAAAGCTTCAGAAAATGCGGTTTAGACAACTTGCTAACTCGGTTCAATTGGTCATTTTTACTTGTTTCTAGCAGCGAGCGTAGGTTGCAAAAAAAAAGAAATAAATCGAGGAACTACAAAATTGATCGTGACTACAAAGCATAATGATGATCTTTTGAGCTTGTAGCTCTCCGACTTACTATTCCCAAGGAGTATTTATTTGGAGTTTATTTTGATTTCATTGTTGCCCGTGGTGTAATGGTTATAATGTCCATCTGTTAGAAGGGAGTTCGAAGCTCGAATCCCAGAAACCTAAAAGTGTTTTTTTGCGAGTATCGGCTCTCACGAGAAATTAGCAAGTTTCCTGAGCGTAATTATACTGCCATGAAAGCTTATTTCTCAGTTCGGGAACGGCAACATATTAAGTGACAAATCGGTAGAACAGCAGAAGAGAACGAGAAATTGAAAGCTGAGGGGTAGACGCTCAGTATGTACGCAGCCGTGCCACGGTTGCAAGTTTAGTCATTTATGTCCAAATCTGGTCATTATTTTTTCACTTGGTCACATGGTCACTTTTTATTCCATTTGGTCATTTTTTCAACGAAATGAAATAAGAGAAACATTTCGGTTTATAGGTCCTCAAAATTGAAATGTATACGTAAGGCAATTTTCATATCGAACTATGTAAAAAGTGCATCAAAAAGTTCGTTCGTTCAAGCCCAACAATCGCTCTGAGGTAGTGAGTTCTCTTATAGCGTTTTTCATTGAAATCCGAAAGAACTACTCTCAAATGCAGAACTACTCTTTTCAATGAAACATTTTTCAACAACAGTTTTGTCGTAGTATTGGTGACAATTGTCATGAATAGCATTGGGTGCATTCACTTCTGTAGTCACTATGTAATCAAAATTCATTCAAATTAGTTTTGTGAATGCAAAATTGAACTACAAACGCAATAATTTCTTTTTTGTTTGTAATCTTTCGTATTTTTTCCGAAGAGCTGATTGTGAAACGTGAAAATGGTTCCAAATTAACTTTAAATCTGAAATTTTTACATTTTACGTGTGGTGAAAAAGTTCCAACTCATTTCGCAGTTGTTTCTAATGACTTGATTACGTACATAGTTACTAAAGCAGTGAATGCGCCCAATTGCATCTTTTGAATTTTTTTTTACACTCCATGTAGGTGGTAGATGGAAAGGGATGACGACGAAGAAGATGACAAAAAAGAATGCAGCGAACTAACAATTTCTAAATTATTTACATATTTCTGCACTCATATTCAATTACTTTCTTTTTTCTTTTCAATTTTAATAATCACCAAACAAATTTCATAAAATTTTTTTCCATTTGACGTTTGATACAACAGATGTTTTTGCATGTGTGTTTAATTTTCAGAGTAGATCTCCCAACCGATTGGGAGTAGATCTTTGGCATTTAGAGTAACTCCAGAACTACTCTTTTTTCCAATGAAACATTAAAAATGGAAAAAGAGTAGATCTTTTCCCAAAAGGAGTAACTCTTTTCGTCAATGAAAAACGATATTAAAAAACCTCAGTTTACCCTTAATACCAAGCTAGGTGTTTTCTAAATTCTGCGCTTGCCTTGAAGTAGAACTAGGAATTCGACGGGGAGAATTCTGGTGGCAAACACTGATATCAAATGATACGAGCTTTTCTTCAAATGACCGGCATGTGGTGACTTCGTCATTAAGTCTGCCTTACGAACTGAAAACAACTACACATGATGCTGCACAGTTTGTTTCTGTCAGTACTGTCATACGCATGTTTTTTTTTTTTTCAAAATCTGCCGTGTGCAGTACGAATTTGTTGACGTGGAGAGTTTTCAAACTTTCACAAAGACATGACATCGCATCTGACGTTAAGGAGGAGTATTCCTCTATTATTGGTGCAGTTGTAAGATTTCATTCATTGAACATGCCTTCTGCCGACTAAATCATTCAACTGGTGCACTCTTCTTTCAAGATAATCACTAGTTTTCTTGAAAATTTCGGCGTCGAGACCGTTTGGAAATCCAGTTTTATTTATTTAAGCTTACATACTAGTTTGCAACCTTAACTTCTTCTGATCTAGAGTATGACATTCTTGATAATCGTCTAAGTTAAGTCTGCAAAATTAACACTTCAAGATCCTCCGAGATGAATGCCGTTCTACAGCTACGTTTGCTTGGTGGTCTTTACGGGCTTGGTTCTCAGTTTTCCACCCTGGCAGGATTTTGGTTCAAACTTTCAAACTCATACTTTCATGAAATTTCTATATTTCCTTAAACAAGGGCTTCCCATGCTGCTTTTTCCGTTTGAGAACTTAGTGTTCATCGGAATCAAGTGTCCATCGGAATCAATCATAGTTTTGGTCATTTCAAGCTACGTTTGGTCATTTTTATTTTCTTTCTTGGACACATATTTTTTTCGCAAGTGGCAACCGTGGGCCGTGCCACTTATTTTTTATCTCCCTCAGAGTCAATGGGGGCCCTTCGGTACAATGAAGACCTTCAGTGCTGCTTAATATTTGGAGGTCTGGGAAACATTTGCAACTTGATTTAGTCCTCAATGAAATCGATTAGCGGAGTCAGTTAACGCAGGTTTTGTCTTGCAGTCTATATATCATTTTTCTCTTTCTCTTTTGCGGCACCACGGACATCGTGATCTCGAATGGATCATAGCCCTCCCACTTATGTGTTTCATACTAGAGATCCGCCTCTGGAGTACGCAGACTATACACTCGATACCGTAATTCCCGTGCTTTGGGTTTGCAAAGGATGATTTCTTTGTCCTATCCAAGGGATTTGTTCACGAGGAGTTGTAATAAATATTAAATTTGTAGAACTAAGAACTAACAACTCTTCTATCACCAAGGATGAAGGCACATCAGGCATAGGTTGGCAACAAAAGAAATAATATCAATCGGGTGACGAAGAACTGAAAACTGAGAGGAAAAAATTTCCAAAAAACCTCATAAGTATTTGATAGCCATTTGATACTCTCCAAATTGAATTAATAGTTCATATTTCTCGTCATTAAATCAAACACCGAACTTTTTCCCAACCCACAAGTGTACCCATTTGTTCATGGATGTTGCAACTTGCAAGGTGTGATGTAAGCAACCGAGGTCGAATTTGAAAATCTAGGCTAGCTGTTCTTTAAAAAACTTATTTTGCACCGATTATGATCTCAAAAAACACTACCTATTGTTACTCTACTCTACCAAAAGTTTGATTTCCAACCTCGAACCATTCTCTTAATCTAACATAGAATACCACCGACTGCAATAATATTCAGTTGCAACAGCAATACAAATAAATACAACATTTGTGCACTTCACCAAAGCCAAAGGTGCAACATTTTTATTACCCACTACTTGCGTTGAACACAGTTACCTCATACCACACTCCAAATCATATATATACAACATAAGCCAAAGTCTAAGCCACTTTCTTTCATCAAATCGCAATCATATAATCAACCGCAAAACATTTTATCGTGCGCACCTTATTCCTCGCGAAGGATGCCCTTAGGGGGGTCTGTGTTTTGTTATGCACACATATCTGCGCCACAAAACTACTACCACCCGACTATTGTAATCTGAATCCGATCTCAAAGCATCACCATCCTCATCATCGTCATCACCGACCCAACATCATCTTAGTCCCGGCACATCTTGCCTGGGTAACTATTTTTAAGGTCACTTCATCAAGCGAACAAACTTAAACAAAAAAAAGAAGGCAAACATAGACAGAGAGCCGCATACAATAGCTTGCCAAAGATAAAAGCCACAAAACGCCCATTATCCGCGAATATGTTGAGGCCGCCAGATAAAACTTGTGCATACGAGAACATCGCAAGCCCAAAAACCAAACAAACTTTGTTACAATAATAAATTGATTTGCGGTATGTTTTGGTTGTGAAGGGACAGTGTTGTTATTCGGCGATTCGTTTTGTATTTTGAATGAACTAATCAAAGTCTTACCGGCATTAAAAAACAAAGTTTCTAAAGACTGCTGCCAAGCAGGAACGTCACACAGTCAGTAAGACCTGTTCTATGTGTTTATTTTTTGCTTATTTTTATAAAAAGGATTTGTGTCTATCAAAAAACTTTGCTTCTTTTCGTTTGTCATAAGGAATTTAGGAATATCGAGACACTGCATTCGCATTTTTTAGTCAAACAATGACTACTACTGCTTCAGACTGATTATATCTTACAAATCTTCATTCAACACAAACCGGAATAATAACAACGCTGGGAAAACCACTTCTGCTAGCATCACTTTATCGAAGAAGTACACATACCTAGACAGCTACTTAAGATTTTAACAACCATCAACTCCCAAGCTGGTGGTTGAATGCATCAACATAATCATTACTCATAGGGCTCCATCTCCACTCGAATTCCATTTCAGCCACACATTCAATCAACAGTGATGTGCGGTGGTTTCAATTTAAGCCAAGAGAGCCAAGAAAAAGTGACATGAGGTGAGGACACATTTTAAGTACAAAATTCAATACTTTAGCGTTAAGGAATATAAAAAGATGATATATTGACACGCCGCAGGGCTGATAGAAAATAAAACAAAAAAAATTAATCAGGATATTGAAAACCACAGTCATATCCTTCGGGCTTCTTAGGGTTCTCTGATGAAGGAACTCATCGTCACAATGGTCACTATATGAGGAAGTGACCTCTCATCGCTAAGCATATCTATGTCATAATTATATCCTTTTGCACATAAACTCAAGCAGAGATAAATCCATAATCCTGGCGCCAGTGTCCTTTTGTATTATGTACCTTTATTCAAACAATAAACCAAGAGAAATTCAAATCCCATTCAGGTATGTTGACACTAAAATAAGGACACTCTAGGATTCGATTACGAAACAAAAAACGTCACTTGACCCGGGGCGGTATCGACCAACGGCAACGACCAACGACCTATGACGATAGCAATAGAAATGTGAGATGCGTGATGATTGTGTGGTTGAGACGAGACTCATCATCAGATTCCATGTTTCTGTCGTGGCAAAGGATAATCTCTTCGTTTCGCAAAGTTCCATGTCGAGAAACGATAATGATCCAATATAAGGATCAGACAACATTGAACTTTTTTTCTGTGTGTGCGTGTTCTTTGTTTGAATGAAAATATTTTGTAGATTTTGAGTTGAGTGAGTTAAGGGCGCCAGTCATAGAGACACACAAGACACAACAGAAGTATTTTATAAAAGGTGCGAAAATTTATTCGCAGACGGTAGTTATGGATGGTCATTAGAGGGCGTGGGATTTCGTCATTGTCTTTGTTTAATATTTAAGTTAGCGCCAGGATTATGAGAACAACCAGTTCTAAGTACCTAGTTACTTTGAAATACGTCTGCGTTGGTTGGACACGTACTTATAAAAGCAAAGTACGTTACCTGTGGTATGCCTCTGAGAGTTGTGAGCTATCCTTCTTGGTCTAGGATGCAATGAGGCAGTTTGTAACATGCTTTTTTTGTGTTTGGTTGTACTTGGTCGTATTTGCAATGGCTTAATACCTACATACTATTGAGCGTAATGTCTTTTATAATAAATAAATCAAATCTTGTAGTGCCTAATCGACAGAAAGATATTTTGAACTCTTATTCGAATTGTTGTTTGCTGAGATAATATGGTATTCAAGGCACCGTAGTCTTGAAGTCGACAACATTTCTTTCACTTTACAGACATATGTAGGATGTCGCAACATAGCGGAGAGTCCCGGAGCCTAGCGCATTTCTCACAACCGTGCCTCGTAAGAGAATGGAAGGGACCTACAGTTTCTTGTTGGTTTCGAATGTCTAATCGAAAGAGCGTTTTTCATGGCAATGAATTTATTATCGGAGGACATGCCAATTCTTCGCGAGAGGCGGTACTCGTGAAAAACATTTTTCGGTTTCTGTTGGGATTCGAACTACGAACCTTCCGTGTAACAAGTAGACATGACACCACTTGTAAATATAAATTTATGATAGCCTCAAACTAGCGCTTATTTCATACTATGATTATTATATAAATAATAAGAAAGTATCATTTTTCAAATTAAAAATAGCCCTAAATTGAAGAAGATAAAATCGATTCTGATTATAAAGGTAAGGACGTCTTTTAAAATTCACAAAAATCAAAATCAACAGAAGGAATTTTAAGTCATTATTTACTTATGAAGTGGCGAGTCAAGGGGTCCCCTACTTGTTGGGACGAAGTGCTATAAGACAAGACCTTCTCGTGTTGCAATTCGAGTGTAAAATGGTCAAACATCCTGAATAGTAGTTTAATTTTTTATTTCTTATTTAAAGCGATAAGATCTTTATTTTCAACCTTTGCAATGAGATTGCCCTAACTCGAAATTCTTTTAATTTCTGATTTTGCAATAAGGACCTAAAATATTAGGCCAATAAACACGAAAAAATTTTAACACGATTAATTATATAAAATAATCGGTTTTTTTGAGTAAAATTGTAATTTTTTTGAAGTTCGCCATATTTTATTTTCTTCGTTTTTTTATAAAAAAAACTTCAATCAATTTGACAACTATTTTCACCAATTTCGGAGTGGGCCGACTTTTTTTTATATTTTTTTCATTTATTTAAAAAAAATCAAAATTGAAAAAAAAATTTTTATTCGTAAACTTTACTCGGCACTAGTACGATAACTTTGGCGACAAAAAATTATAACGGTTTTTGTTGGAGGGGTTCAATACAATGAACTTTTACTACAGGAGGGGGGTCTATCTCCCCCCGCTTAGGCAGTAGGGACAATTTTATAAAAATTTACTTCAAAAAATATTGTTAAAGAAGAGGAACATTTACAGATACAAATTATACTTTTTATGAAAGCTAGTAATCTGCACTTCATAATAAACTTTAAATGAAGTGGTTTCAATTTATAGTTTTTGAAATAACTGACTTCAAAGTCAAAATTTAAATTTTAAAAAAAGTAAAAAAATCACTTTGAGTATTATGTTCCTCATGATTACAAATGAAAATAAAAAAATATAGATGTAGTAAGTTGCTTCAATAAATTTTTTATCAAACGCTGAAAACTACTTTTTTCTATGTCTTGTAGTTTTTGAGATAATTCAAAAGTAGTAAAAGTATATTTCTTCTTTAAAACTAAAGGAGTCTCTAATCTTAAAAGAAACTTTTATAATAATAGTTTTAGAAGAAATAGTTTTACTATTTTTCAATTATCTCAAAAACTACAAGACATAGAAAAAAGGAGTTTGCAGCGTTTGATGAAAAATTTATTGAAGTTCATTCAAAAACAAACAATTTGAAAAAAAAATGTTCCCAAAAGTCAATTTTTAAAAGAGTTATGGCTGTTTGAAAAAAAGAAAGCCATTTTTTTGAAAAATTCATAACTGTTTTGAGATTGGACAAAAAAATTTGAAAAAATTCTCAAAAATGTTTTTCAAAGGGTAGAAAAGAATGGTAAAGTTTCAGCAAAATCTAAAGGGGTCGGGTCAAAAGTGGTCGATTTGGTATGGAATACCCCTATAATATGAACAGTGCTTTTTTAAGACCAGTAGGTAGTACAGTATTCCAGGTCCAGAAAAAAATTGTCTTATCCAGCATATTAATTTTGATCATACAATCTTTTTAAGCACTGTGTAGGCTATCCCTGCCTTTTAAAATTGCATTTTTTCCACATGTATCCAAATATGTATAACATTTTTTTTTTTTGACGCAGGCTGTTTTTGATAGCTCGAAATTTTGGCAGAAATTCAGTGTGGCATATTAAAATATTCAAAACTTATTTCCAAAGCTCTGGTCTTTTTTTATAAACTCTTTACCGGACATATCGATTAATTTCAGATGATTTATTGTGTCCTTCAACTGTCGAAGTGAATCATACCACCTGCGCATCAGATTATTAAGATTAGTAAATATTAACTCAAGCTTAATTGATTTCAAAACAATTAAACTTAGTTTCGATTTTTTTTTTCCTAAAAACCAGTGCTCCACTGTCCTGAGTACAGTTTGCATGTTTGCGTGTTCCATTTTATTTTTATCATTGTAAATTGCTTAACCATTTGCATATTTAGCTTTGTTTTGATAGTTGTTCCGTAATTGCTTCTGAGCTCTGAGTTTTGAAGAAAAAAGTCAAAGTTTACATATATTTTGTATAAGTATATATGAATGCCTTGGTGGATCACTAAGTGTAAAAGTAAAAAGCTCAAATTTTTAAGCAATTTTGCTGAAGTTTTTCTAAGAAAACTGCAATTTATTAGTGAAGAGAACAAAGTGGCAAAAAATCAACCGACTTGTACACAAATTCATCTTGAACGTTAACATATTTATTTTTGTAGGAATATTTATTATGCGTTTTGGAGAAATTATTAGAGCAACTTTTTTCAACATACGCCATTCTGTTACTATACGACACCCCCACGATAGCCAAAAAGAGACATGATAAACTGAGCTGAGATAGTAAGAACCGCCTTAGAATGCTGCAAGTACAGTAGAAAAAAAAAATAACTGCAGAAGCAACTCTTCCTATCGTTTCTCCCAGGTGGTTTTTGGCAAAACAACGTTGGATGCTGCTATTCTTTATTTTTTTGCACTTTCAATTTTGAATAATTTTCAAAACAAATATTAAAATCTGAAAACAAAGAGCTCATTTTCAGTTTCCGTTTAAATGAGAACTTTGATCCTGAAAATTGCTAAACTGAAACTTAAGCTTAAGCCAGAGAAAACTGGGCCATACAGATCTACTTGCAGATAATTTTTACTTTATATTTACTTACTTCAAAGAAGGGTGGTGTGGGCCAATTCTGTAAATCTCTGCAAAATCTATACCTAAGTCATTCGTCAATCGATTGTTATTTAGATTTACATCAATAGTTTACATTGCATCTTAACTCAACTCTCTTTTCAGTATTTGAGTTGAAGGTTTCTAAACTAAATCACATTTATCTTGACCAATTTATCGTTGAATTTTAGCAAATCTTATGAATTCATGTTTCACTGATCCAATTATTGTTCGTGTTTTGCAGTATTCTATAAGATTGGCTATTTATCGACTGAAAACATGGCAAGCAAAAACCAAAACAAATATTCAGTTTATTTAATTTTAAACAAAGTTATCAATTTTGCAAGAAAAATAAGAAAACTATTTCACCAGAATATGAAAATTTCTAAGGAAAGTCTTAAAAATATTGAAGTTCTTGGATTGATATTTCTACGGAAATGGACATGACATTTAATTTTCTTGCATTTCAGAGACTATGTAGTACTGAACTAAGATTAAGTTCATATGTAGATACACACTTGTCTACGCTCTTCACAATGAATGCGAATGTTAGTAATTACCAGTTAGTTAGTACATATAATAACACCAACACCAGCACAGGGAGAACGTAAGAATAATACAAAAAACACAATATTAAAGCAAGTAATTCAAAATACATATTACAATAAATTATCTTAAATATAGCATACAATTAAAACAAAACAAAAAATACATGATACAATTTACAATGAATAAAAGAAACTAGGGATTATTGAAATAAGTAAGTAAGTAAGTAAGTAATTCATTTTATTTAACAATATTTGAATACAGTTTGAATAAACATAACGAATTTTAAAGCTTTGGCGTAGCCGTCAGCTCAGTTGGCAAAGTTTATACATTTGTACATTTTTATAATTAAATTTACATAAATTGATTTAAATGAATTCAGTCATTAATTGATATCGATACTTATAAATCGAATTTAGAAAACAGTATAATAATTTCCAATTTTCACCCTTTAATAAAACTAATGTTTCGGTCATTGTAAAGCTGTTTTTCTTGAAGAAATTTCGTCTTTGAGGTTGAAATACTGGACAGATGCTTATGAAATGAAAGCAATCTTCTTTTGCTTTAATGTTACAGAGGGTACAGAATTGCTGGAAACTTCCGTTGTATGGACTGCCATTTAAGGTTAAGAGTTCACATCTAGATTTGAATATTAGCGATATTTCTTTATAATTGAATTTGTCTTGAAAATAATTATTCTTCAGAAGGTTATGATTGAGTTGTGAGTACACTATTCTGCTCTCAGACTGCTTAGCTTCTGCTACTAATTTTTCCCGCACATTGTCCTCGTGTTTTTGAATTACGTTGTAAAGCTGCTCTTTTAGTTGGACTAAATTATTCAAATCAAATTGGATAACTTCTCCACAGCTATCACCAATATTCTGCCACATTGCAATCCACCAGTCCTTATTCCGTATTTCATAAAGGAGCATTTTCTTGGTCAAACGACTATCAGAATGTGTAGCAACTTTATAGATGTAGTCTGCCTGCAGCTTAAGAGTGTTCGTTAAGAGTTTAGCAAGTCCTGTTTCCAAATAAATAGCGTAGTTAGGTGTTCCATTTGGTAAATTAAACAGCTTTTTAATAAAATTTCTTTGGATCTTTTCTACGACTTCAAACTCATCCATTCCTCAAACTTGTGCGGCATAGCACAGAGATGTTTTTACAACGCATTCCAATATTTTGTATTTAGCCGACAGCGATACATTTTGGTTTGAGAAAATATTCCTCCAGGTCATATTCAGCAAGCTTTGTGCAGATTTCGCCTTTTCAGTTAAATGATTTTTGAAATCCATCGTTTTGTTCAACTTGACGCCTAAATAGTTGTAGTCTTTCGCGATTTTTATTTGAAATATGATGACTAAGTAAAGACAGCACTGGTTTTTATATAAAAAAAAAATTTACCAGATTTCATTAAGTTCAAATCATTTAAACATGTGCTGATATTATAATATCTACCCATACGAGTCAATGGCTCATTTATGCCATAATTCGTTCTACGGTAACGACAGTGAGTCAAAACTAAGTAGCGCAAGGTGGTCTCCTCGAAATTTGAATTTCACACAAGAAAGTAACTCAGGAGTGCATCGAAATGTCCGGTAATAAGTTGATGAAAAAAAACCAGATCGTTAATGATGCGCCTTTGTGAAAGAAGTTGCATTTGTAATTGGATTGGATTCAGTTCTCATGGGGTAGTAAAACGTAAGAGTTATCCCATAAAAGAATTCAAAGGGGTAACACCACTTAAAAGATTTTTTTTGGTTTAAAAATACTTCCCCAAGCACGTCGTTCATATCTATAATGCATTTCTAAACTTTAAGTTCGTTTTTTCTGAAATACGATTTTTCAAAACGTCACGCAGCATAACTCCAACAATTTTCGTTCTTTTCGTTCGAATTTATTGCAGTATCTTGAAAATAAAAATTTGAAAAGAGATACGTAGGGGATTTTTGATAAGCTCATTTAATCATTATTTATTAACAAATCATTATCTTTTTTTGTTAAAATTTAACGCTTTAATCCAAATGCCTGCCAGCCACGCCAATTTCTCTAGCTATGACCATGTACAATAAGTGTTTTATTTATAGATGTACGTGCCTCGCGAAAATGGCTGTGGTGCCGTCATTTTTGAATATTTTTTTGTAGTAGTTTTCTATTTTGTTACTTAAATATACGGTAAATAACTTCCCCCAATATTATGATATTACTACCTTTACTTCCACCCAAAATAAAAATGACAAAAAGTACGTTTTTTAGGCTGCTATAGTGGTGTTAGCCTGTAAGAGCGAGTCTTATAAATTAATATTTCACTGATTCAATTCTTGAGTTGTGTACTTCATAGAAAGTTGACTACACTTGAGAAGCATACTACAGATGAGGTTCTACTGAACAATTGTACAGAGAAAGACCATTTTTTCATAAAACCAAACCGTACTAGCCTAACTTGCGATATAGTCAACATGTTCAGTAAAGCCTT
Organism: Melanostoma mellinum; assembly: GCA_914767635.1. Taxonomy (NCBI): domain Eukaryota; kingdom Metazoa; phylum Arthropoda; class Insecta; order Diptera; family Syrphidae; genus Melanostoma; species Melanostoma mellinum. The sequence goes on along the minus strand of OU612058.1, from coordinate 157,594,103 downwards.
AAGCTAAAATAAACGCTTTCACTTGACCTTAAATAATATTAAAAATAAAGTTACCAGAGGTGCTAGGTTCTCTGTTTTTTGAGAAAATCAGACTTTGGCATTTGTTGTGGTTAAGGTTCATTACATAACAGAACATCGATCTGTTAAATGATTAATATCGGTTTGGAGATGAGAGTGATCAAGCAACCATGTTATACTTTGAAAAATAGTCATCTCATCAGCAAATATTATTATTTCGAAAAAAGAAACAAAAATAAAAAGAAGAGGTTCTAGATGACTACCCTGAGGTACATCTGAGCTAGAATTAAAAGAGTAGAAAAGGATATTACGAAACTTTACTCGGATGATCTCATGAGAAAGTATCCAATAAGTGAACACATGTGAGAAGCGATTAGCTTTTAGTTTGAACAAAATTATATTGTGTGAAAGTTCGTCCAAGGCTATAGAAAAATCCGTGTGGATGCAATCGAACTCATTATAGCAGGTTAGTGAATACCGATCTGATTTTGACAAAACCGTGTTGCTTTGTGCAAATAAAGTTTCTTATACTGAAATCCATTGGTCTCAAACTAGTATTTCAAAGACTTTGGGACTGCTAGAAAGTTTGGAATTGGGTCTATATTAACGTAAAAAGAAAGAAAATAAACATAAGATAGATGTACGCCTATCAAAAAAAGCAAGTCACACAAATTCTGTCCTTGGTTTTTTTTTTGAATTTTTGTATTTTGTTTTTTTTTTTGTATAATTCTGACTATTTCAGAAAACATGTGAAGAAACAAGAGTTTATTACAGAAATTTAGTTTGGTATACCAAAAAATTGAAAATTTGGTTCAACTTTGGTTTAAGAGCTACCGCCACATAAGTATGTACATATAAGGCACCGCACAAGTTTGTTAACTTTCAAGGCTCCCGGAAACCAAAGCAATTTTGTAGTTGCGAGAGCGACTGGTGTTGACTGCGTTTTGTCGCTTTGAAAAATGGAAACGATGCGTAATTTTTATCGCATCAGTGTGAGCATCTGGGCAATTTCATACACCGCTAGATTAACATAGTTTGAAAGCTGACTTTGTCGCTGCAGCAACTACAAAATCGTTTTGGCCTAAGAAGTTTTACTGTCTCCTTTTTTTGGAAGCTAAATTAGATTTCTAAGTAACTAAACAGTTCTTGCAGCCGATGTTAGGGCGTTGTGTTCACATTATTTCAATTTTCAATGCGAACAATTTACCACTAAACAACATAAACACTCATTTATGCTTATGAAAGCTATCGTTGCAAGTTTATATTTTGGTAAATATTTCAAATAAAAAAACAAACCTAGTCTTACTGTAAACGAATCACAATTCACAACACACTACAGCTAGACAACAAACTCAGAGCACCTACTTTAAGAGAGTTACTTAATTTCGCAATAATTTTAGGTTTAACATTTCAATGAAGGAGAAATTCTATAAAAACTTAAGTCATACCGGCCGGCGGCGACGAACACATTGCACAAACAAAACTTACCTCAATTAGATAAGACAACGCCACAATAGATTAGATGAAGTTCCAATTTAATTAGCCATAAGCCATGTAACATCAACACGAGAGTCTACATCTTCCTCCCACGTTACCACGCAGCTTTACTTAATCTCATAGGATAAATGCAGCTATCAACAACAACAGTCATGTAATGATTTCAATTTTCAATTTTTTTTTTTTTTCTTTCTAAAATGAGCTGATTATGGAAACTCAACAATTAACTGCAATCAATTATTGTTGTTCTTCCATTCGAATCAAATCGTTAAATGCACAATGATTAGGAAATTAACACACATTACCATTATTACGATTGCACCAAGCACGAACTGTAAAATAACAAAAGCGTGAATGAGAAACCGCGGCAACTTAAAAAAAATTCATTTGAATAAAACACAACATACTAAAAAATTACGCGCCGCGATATTCAATTCCTCGAATCACAAAAATATTTTCCTTATTTTTTTATTTAATTGTTTTGATGAAAACATGTGTATTCACGTGTGAGCCAACACTTGATGTGTGTGAGAGGAGATTTCCCAGCACACAAAGTAGAAAGGGTCACTTTACCGTCGCGTGCGGTGACACTTGTTAATTGTGCGCCATATTGTCAACACTAAATGCTGTCACGAAACAAAAACGCACTTCCCGCCTTCAAAGAGGTAGGTGTAGATACACCTGGGGGCACCAATTAACGCTCCAACGTATCTGGTGGCGCTACCCCGTAACAATCCAATAGGAGCCGCGAGTGTGGTCCAACCATTTACGTGGTTGTTGAGGAACTTATCTTTTTTCGGACTCCTTTTGTGATAAGTTTCTTGAAACTTCTTTTTTTTGTTTACTTTCAGTTCGCGTGCGCACACAGCTCACCTGTGGCATCGGAATTCACTGACTGACTTTGGGTTTTATTCGGAGAGACTTGCATGTGCGCCCGCGCTACAGTCTCAATAAACGTCATTCGCGAACTGGAAAGGCTTTGCGCGATGAGAGCAATACATGACCACTTGTGGTTGTAAGTGGAGTTTCATTTGAGACCCCGTCGTCGTGGAAGGTTTGAAATTGAAAAACAAAACACACGTTACATGAGCCAGCAGCAGCAGCAGCACAAACACTGTAAGAGGTGTGAGACAGAGAGAGCCTTGCATAAACAGTTTGGGGCTCGCTTTAGAGGTTCATCGGAATGGTTTCAGAAAGTGGGGAACCTTTCTATGGAGGTGTGAGTGCATGTATGGATAGGTGTACTCTTGCATGTTTGCTTTATTGTACGATACTTTGATTTTTTTTTGTTGGATCATTGATTAACCAACAATAAACACTATAAGCAGCTTTCTGAATCTACATCGATCATCTCAATGCTATTTGATTGGAGCCCTAACTAGCTTACATAATTTTTAAAACAGTTTGTTTTTCACACAATTTTCCTAGTTCGACATGCCATCTCTTTTGAAGAATACCGGGGGGAACCCTAGTTATGCCTGATTATCAATTTCACTTCAATGCCAAAAGCAAGCTTTGGTTTGAATGAGACATCAGTGTGCCCGTTTCTAGATTTTTGCAGAAGCGAATTTCCCTTCGAATTCTAAAAAGCTAAGCTGATTGTAAGCGAAAGAAGGATATAATGACATTTTGGAATGTTAATATCGATACGTTGTAAGGGTCTGCATACCAAAATGGATAGGGGATACTACATTAGTGCGGAGGCGAAAACTATACTAAGGTTTCATTAATGAGTCAGTTCTGCTAAGAGCTTAACTATTAACAAAGATACTAGGTATCAAGTCAAGTATCAAGATGAGAGAAAGATTCAAGACTTTGAAGGATAAGAGCTAATTAGAAAAGAGAACAAACCTTTTTCAACGTTACAGCATCGCTTTTGATATTTAATTATGAAGGTCGTTCCGAAAATTGGTCTTTGAAGTTGTTTGTTTTTGTCGCTTCAAGAAGCGCTCATGGATAGCAGTAAAAGTCTTGCAGTCATATTTATAATCCCTTCCCAAGTATATGTCTAACTTTGGACAGCTCTTAGAACAGTGTCCAACTCCAAATCGTATTTATAAACACTTTCATCGCTGTCTAAGGAATGTCCAACTTAAGACACCGAAATTGGTTGTCTAAGCTGTGGCTAAAGTGACATTTGATACAAAAAAAAAAAAACAATTTTGTAGAATATGTTATAAAACACTGTTGAGAGTGTTAAGATAGAAAATTAAGTAGTTTGAGATGCAAAAATACTACTTTCAACAATTTCATTTATAAATTACATACACACATTTCATTATTGGAACGAAGTTATTTCTCGCGCGTTGTGAAAGGGGGCTAGACGGAAAAAATTCTTACGAAAAGTTGTCACGACACTTTTTGCTATAGTAAGCTATTGTAAGCTGTGCGGCGTCGCATGTTTCTCTGTCTGTCTGTCTGTCTCTCTCTCTCTCTCTCTCTCTCTGTCTCTCTCTCTCTCTGTCTCTCTCTCTCTCCCTCTCTCTCTCTTATAGAAAGCAAGCCAGATATTTTCACTTCTATTTCGCATTGAACAGTGTGGTGTCGAAGGAACTTCGTTCCATCCGGGTGTCTCTTGAGACTTGGATAAGCTGTAACACAAAGTCAAATCAGCTGTTTATTGGTCTAGTTCAAGTCCTCCTCCTTCAGAGGCTTTTAGTTGTTGTGCTCGTATATCAGAACACAAACAATGGTACTACACGGATACATAATGAACGCCACCATTAAGTTTTTCGTTCAAAGTTTACAGTTTGAGTTTGAGGGGATGTAAAGACAACTGTTGGAATGCATTTATAATTACGAAATTGGCCAAGGCTTGTCCAACTCTTTAGTCACCGTCTAGCTGGACAGTTGTCTAAGGATGTTCTAAACAAATTTTATAAAAATAATACGACTGTTGGTTTTTAAGATTTAAACTCTCCAAAGCTTAATCGATTGGAAATTCAGGAGGAGACAACAGAGCTTGAAGCTAAACAGCATTTAAATTCCTTTGCTTCAGACTCAAAACCTTGTATAACTTGTAACAATTCAATCGAAGGGCTACTTGGCTTTGGGATCTAAAGGAGAAAAATTCAGCCACATCAAGGACTTTTGAAATACAATCAAATGAAGTAGATAATCTTTTTATAAAACGTTTTTGCAGTGATGTTTGATTCAACAATCCGCTTAGCCCATTTTATGTTAGTAGTCCTTTTTTTGCTATATTAGTGCGCTCTTGATCGTTAAAGTGTTTCGTTTTCCAGATATGTCATATGTCTCCGATTTTGTCTAAAAGTAGAGAAAAGAATTTTGAACTGAGCAATTGCTTTATAAGCAGTTGTTTAGTTTTGTTCCTTTTTTTCAGAACCTAAATCAGACAAAAAAAAAACGTTGCGTTTTTGTAGCTTTTGAGAAGTGCGATTTTCTTTCATTTTTGATATCGGATATGTATGATTGTTTTAAGGGTTGAAATATCTTCGAGCTTTTCTTCTCATAGGCTTAATTTTTATAAGAAATGCTCGAGCGGTTTTCAAATTTAATATGAAATTGAAACCAAATTTGCAGGGATAGGTTGAGTCAAAATAAGAAGAAAATAGTTTGGGAGGGGATCTATCTACCTTCGTTTAGGCAGGAGATGCAATTTTATAAAAAAAATTCTATTACTTACTCAAATGAATTAAGTGAATGGTTTCTGAGTACCAAAGTCTAAAATTAAACATTTTGAAAAAAATATACTTTACATACATTCTAAGGGGCCATCCATAAAATACGTTCGCATACATGGGGGAGGGAGGGGTCTCGCTGAGTGTGACAAGATGTGACATGGGGGGAGGGGGGGGGTCTACGGCAACGTAACGTTCGCCGTTCATCAAAAAAAATTTTACTACAGTAATTCTCTCGACTAGCTTTTTTTTAAATCGTTGTCATGATAAAAGTAACTCATTTGGTATTATACAGACATTTAAATGCATATATTTTTAATACAATAAATTGTCACTCAATATATTAACATGAGCGCTAGCTCATTGGCGCGACTCTAGCGTTTTGTTAATTTATTATAAAAAAAATTAAAACTTACAACTGCAATATCAATTAAATTTTATTATGAGCAAGGGGGGGGGTTTACGCTTTTGTGACGTAATATTCATAGGGGGGTCACAGAAAGTGTGACACAGTGTGACACGGGGGGAGGGGGGTTCGAAAAAAGCTAATTTTAGTGTGACGTATTTTATGGACGGCCCCTAAAGAAATTTATACAAAATTTTGTGTAAGCGCAAAAAGTATATTGAACACGACCAACTTAATCGTATATTTTTTTAAAGAAATAAAATAGACGCGAGAAAACAGGCTACTGCGGAAATCTTACACTGGTGCATAGTGGTTTCAATAGAAGTTAACAAACCAAAATTGAAACAACTACATACCTACATCTAGCATAAAAAACGCAAGAGATGATCGTAAATCCAAAGATGAAAAGACCTACGATCATTTCAAAATTCTACTAAGCTTCAAAAGGTTAATTTTTGTACTAGACAATTTTTTTTGTTTTTTTTTGATCAACTTGTTTTTGTAAAAAAAAATAATTAAATTAAATAAACTCATACGAAGCTTTCTGGAAGCAAATTAATATTACTCTGATCACCTCGTAATGTTGGTCGATGGAGATCACTACTCGATTATGGACGTGTATCTTATTACACGCACATTCAAAGCAGCAAAAACGTGCAGAAGTGTAGTTTTCAAATAAACCTGGAAATAAAAAGAAACTCGTGTAGCAATAGGGTATCGCGTTTCGCGAGGAATTGGCAAGTCCTCCGACTGTAAATTCATTGCCATGAAAAGGACCTTTTCTATTAGCCGTTCGGAACCGGCAGAAAATTGTAGGTATGGAAGGGATTCCCTCGCAGGGCATGGTTGTGAGAAATGAGCTAGGCCCGGCCCTGGGGCTCCCCGCTCTGTTGCGCCACCCTATTTATATTTATAGAAAAAGTTATTTTGGAGTAAATGAATGGTATGTTCTGGTCTAACGAGGCATGTATTTCAAGTGGTTTTTGAAAAAGCAATCACCATCCATTTTTTGAAAGTTATTAACTACCATTTGAAGAATACAGAAATAGGAATAAAAAGTTACATAGCTGCAAATTTAAGAATCTAGCAACTGATTGGCCGGAAAGTCTCAAAAAATTATCTTGTGACCATATGGCCACCATTCGAACCTTTCTAACAATCGAAAAAAAACGGGTGGGTCGCACGAGCTTGCAATTGTGTTCTAAATACGATATCAAAATCTTAAGGCTGAGTGTAAGATTTAAGTATTCGCTCTTCATAGTGGTACAGGGTGCCAACTACGCATTAATTATGAAAACTGAATAAATCACATTAAATATTAGAAAAAATTAAATTGACTATCGCAACGGTTTTAAGCGAACATCCAATAACGCCTTTTTTTGCATTCGCTAATACATATAATCGCTGAAAGTTTTATCAAAATCGTTGGACTAGTTTAAGAAATTTGCAAGGGCGTAGCGGGGGGGGGGGGTGGAGGTGTAGCACCCCCTCACGATTTTTTCCCGAGTCGGCAAATCGAGGAAGAAAAACAAAGTAGATTTGTCGAGTTAAGTCAACTCAACCAAAAAGACACGAATGGAAGCGTTTTTGTCCCAACTCAGCAGTTCTATAAACAGGGGCCTGTTTCACAGTTAATACAACACTACATTTCATACAACATACAACAATTTTAAAATCATACGTCACAAACAATCTTTCACATGGTATTCTGATTATTCTTTTTTGGAATACAATCCTTACAAAGATGCTGCATTTTGCTTTACTTGCATTTTATTCTCAGAAGGAATTCAAAGACAATTTCTAATCCCGCATTGATATAGGCGGGTGTTCGTCAGTGGCTTAAAATGAAGGACGGGGTACACAATCGTCGCTGGCTTGTTGGCATAGACCATAGACTTGACGTAGCCCCACAGGAAATAGTCTAACGGCGTCAAATCGCACGACCGAGGCGACCAAGCGACTGGACCATTTGGTGAGATAACACGTTCTCCAAACTTGGTTTCCAATAAATTGATTGTGACATTCGCTGTGTTGCTTGTGGCGCCGTCCTATTGGAACCACATGTCCTTCAAGTCCATATCATCCAATTGGGGCTAAAAATATTCGGTAGCGATGAACGGTAGCGATCCCCATTCAAAGTAACGTGCCGGTCTTGATAATCACGGAAGAAGTACGGTCCACTAAACCACACCAAACACTATTTTTTTCGGGATGCAATAATGACTCATTGAGTACGTGTGGATTGCTGCCTGACCAATACTGGATATTATGTCTATTGACGAAGCCATTCAACCAGAAATTAGCCTCATCATAAATTGGACGTAGCGCTCTTAACGTTGACGCCACCGACTGCGAATTTCGGTTGTAAATTTTAATAATTTTGACTCGTTGCTGGCTCATATATCTTTTTATCATAAAATGGCAAACTTTACTAAAGGGAAATGTCAAAAGAGCAGCAAGAAATATGGCGTCGTTTGCTGTCCTTGTCGCTCTACTTCTGTAGCGTCTTTGTTGAAAAACCCTTACATCCTATTTTATATATATAGATTTATTTTTTGATGCAGTCGGCTAATTCATAAGAATTACATAGTTTTAAAAATTGGTTAAAAATATTTCTTTTAGTGAGCTTTTATTTGAGAATGGCTCAGTTTGTAAATATTTTCTAAGGTTTTTCGGTAAGCGGCAGGTTTTCAAAATGGAACTTGAGTAAATAGATATGACACAAGTGAAAAGTAGAGAACAGAAATAAAAAAAAAACAAGAAAAACAAATCAAAAACGGTAGAGAAGGTGACAATTTCTTCGTGGAAACACTTCCAGCATTACTGACTGACTGACAAACAAACGGGCCAGGCTAAGTACGCCTGGCCCGTAAGTACTCATAAAAAAATTAATTACACCACATGCCTTTTTTTTTGGCAAAAACACAGACAAAGTAGGTACTGAAGAATAAGCTAAATATACGCTCCTTTCCTCTCATTAAATGCACTCGCGGCAAAGAGCTCAGATTTTTATTGCGGAAGATAATTACTCTCCTTACTTTGATTACTTCCATTCTGCAGTCGTCACATCTCACATGCCCTGTCTCCATCAGAGCACTTCTTATTTTATGTGCAATTTGACTAAGGTCGATTTGTCCCAAGAGAAACATACGAACAAGAAAAAACTCAATTGATTGTCTTAGAAATTCATGACATTACATCGCTCAGCTTTCAAATTATGTTACTGCATGTTATAAAATATTTTACCCACTTAAGACTTTGTAGTTTTTACTAACAATCAAATCAAAACGATTCCCGTGATCATTACTTCTATCCACGATTTAAAGCTCAAGCGTTTCACGATCATGGATACACATGAAAGACCTTGTGTACACGGTATCAAGTTACCCACCCACTCATATACACATTTGTCAGACAATAGGCTATGTCCGATTTCATACACCACATGCGGAATGTGATCCTCACGCCGCGCCCTTCGTCCGCCCGCTGCTGCCGCCCCAGCTTGTCTGACAGCCAGCCAGCGCTAGCTGATGTCATGTATCTCCATATGTCTATACTACAATTAGAATCAAATTGGAGCAACCAAGCTGTGCAACAAGACTCCCAAATGGGTATAGGTACGAAAACAAAAAAAAAACCTATGAATACGGTATAAATAATTGTAACATTGCTGTTGGGAGCGCAAAAGACACAAAAGGTTTGACCACACGATCACGATTTCCGCGATGATGTGAATTCACAGTGCTATACCCTCTCACCCTTACAGCGGAGTTGTTCTTTTTCATTGTTTTCTTTTTGGAACATATAAGATACACGATCTTTGCCGCATGTTGAGCTTCTTTTTCACCTATTCGCAACGTGCGGGAATAAATACGAAGAAGATCTCGCCAACTGCGAGAGATGATCTTCATTCGCTTTTCTAAGCCTAGCGAAGAGATAAAGATTGATTAACGCTTTTTTTTATACCTTGCCTCATTTGTTTTGTTGTTAAGGTTACATAGCCGTGCTCTGGGAGGGTCGACACAGGGAGCAATGGGTACTCCTGGACTATTGGTTTCAAATGAATATCAATTTGAAGAAATTTATGTTTGTTTGTTCCTTAAAATCATTGCGAGTCCACTGGATTGTTTCAAAGTTTTTTGAAAGGACTGATAGTTTTAGAACTGTGAATTTACAAGTCACAGGTATTAGCGCCGAGAAAGAACTTCACTTCAAAGAACTTTACTGACCTAGATTAAGGGTGTTTTTTTTAGAAGTAAAAATTCAAAATTAAGCAAGGCACGTTAAAATAAGCTTCATTCATCATGGTGTTAAATAAAAGATGTCCTTGTGCTTTTAGTCCTAACAAAATATTTTGGGCACATGGGCTCACGACTGGCTCCATAGTGAAAAATAATCATGAAGTCCAATTTTCGTTTTTTTCAACTTTGACTTTTCAATAACATCGGGGCCGTGCATCGGTAATAACAGTGTTGCCAATTTTGAGACTTAAGATCTAAGAAAAGTCACCTTATTATTTACATCATGATGTATATACGTTTAAACTGCGTATGGTTTTCTTTTCTTGTTGGAGGTTTTAAAATACCACTCAGAGCACTCAGACGTAAATATCGGTTAATTGTACTACCAGATAGTAACCTACTATTCGTTAAAGCTTTCCTGAAAAGCCAAAACACCCTGCCTAACTTATCAGCTCTCACCATGTCTGCGCCGATTTTCTGTGACCTCATGCGAGAAAAAGCAAGACATTCACAGAGTTTTCCACGAGTTTGACAGAGCGTGGTATCACTTCAGCCTAACGCTTAGCTGTTTTGAACGCTTGGCAAAAGAGAAGTGACCGCTTGCAACCACAATAATCTTTCTAGAGTCTTTTCTGCTACGGGATAATAAAAACTTTGCAGTCTTCTAATTTACGTTTGGGAGCATACGTTTGGTCTGTCTGCATCCAATGGAGGCATTCCGTCTACGGTTGTGCTCTTGGCAGATCCAATTATTGATGGAAGCCCGCACAGAGGAGGACCCTGGCAGACATAGCGACGGTTCACGTCTTGAGAAAGCGTGGCTTAAAGCCATTAGAATAGCATACGCCTCCGCTCGGAAAACGGATGCTTATGGTCCTAAAGAGTGTGTAGTATGTTCTCGTTCACCACAAGGCACAGCACCACATCCCTCGCCGGTTTTGGAACCATCTGTGAAGATTCGATAACAGTTCTTTCCAGGCTTAGATTCTGGAGCGAACCAGTCCTGAACGGAAGGATAGTTGACTGAGTGTTTTTGACGCAGTTTGAGCCTTGGAAGCATCGAGTTAGGCGGCATGTCAATTGAACGTGAGTCAAAAGATATGCTGCTTGCGAGTTCCTCAAAACTCCAGTACTAATTGTGCCTCTTTAAACAGGATATGGTCTTGAGGGTACACCCCATGATGTAGGTACATATCAAGGGAAGGAAGATTCGACAGCATCGAGAACAGCTCCTGGTGTGCTGGCGAAGGCCCCAGTAAAGCCAAGACCTGGAAAAAAAGCCTGGAAAGCTTATATTAAAACGCATTCTACAGCCCACCATCATTTGTACATTGGTCTTTTTGAAAGCTTCAATATGCTCTCCAAAACTCTTTACTCTTACTATCTTAACCATATGGGTTTTTCTCTCAAAGATGATCCAAAAAGTTTCTGGCGCATTGTCAATTCGAAAAAAAAATCGGACGGTTATCCAGCAAACTTCGTTCACGGTGATACTACTCTAAAGGATACTGCCGATATCTGCAATGCCTTTGCGACTCATTTTCGAAGCTCTTTCAGTGATATCTACCCCCGTAAATATTGAGGTAAATTACTTTTCGTATTTACGCAACTGCTCTAAATTAAATTTTAATAATATACCTATAAAATTTTACAGTATTTATCATCTCTTCATGATGATTTTTCTTCTGGTCCAGATGGTATACCGCCAATTCTTTTAAAAAAATGCAGTTCTGTAAAAGCGTATCCACTTCAGTATCTCTACCAGCTCTCATTGGAATCAGACGTGTTTTCTAGTCTTTGGAAAAAATCTTTTATCACACCTGTATTTAAAAAGGGTGAAAAGATAGATATCAAAAATTATAGACCCATTTCCAAACTCTCATGCATTCCTAAGCTCTTTGAACAAGTTGTTTGTGACTGCCTCTCTTTTTACACAATAAATATTGTTTGCAATCAACAGCATGGTTTTATCCAAAGAAGATTGACGGTAACCAACCTGCTATCTTTTTTTCATAATTGTTCCAACTGTCTTGAAAATGGGTATGAACTCGATTGTATTTACACTGACTTTTCCAAAGCATTCGATCAACTTTCTCAAGATGTTATATCATATAAACTTAAGGCATTTGGTTTTCCCACTGAATTTATTATATGGATTTGTTCCTATCTGCTGAATAGAACTTATCAAGTTAAATTTCGTAACTGCTTTTCGAACACTTTTATTGCCCTATCGGGTGTCCCACAAGGCAGTCACCTTGGACCTTTACTTTTCATTGTCGCAATCAATGATGTGATCTCATGCATCTCTTATAGTAAAATTTTGATTTTCCCAGACGATATGAAAATTTTAAATCCATTAAGAATGCTTCTATCGACAGCTTTGTAGTATGGTGCAGTAAGAATGGCCTTAGTCTCAACCCCTCCAAATGCCAAACTCTGACTTTCTCGAAAAAACGGGAACCTAGTAAAGCTATGTATTCGATGCCTGGCCATTTATTATGTAATGTTTCAAGTTTTCGAGACCTTGGTGTTTACTTCAATGTTAACCTCGAATTTAATGAGCATATAAGCTCAATTGTAAGGAAAGCAAACTCTATGCCAGGTTTTATAAAAAGATGGGCAAAAGAATTTAATGATCCTTATGTAACACTATCTTTGTATAACTGTTATGTTCGCCCTCATCTGGAGTATGCATCTCAAGTCTGGTCTCCACTGTATGAAATTCATAAGTCTCGTATTGAGGCAGTTCAACAGAAATTTATACGGTTTGCTCTGAAGGGTCTTTCTTGGGAGGATCCTTTTAATCTGCCTCCGTATGAGCACCGTATTCAGCTTTTAAGCTTGCAAACCCTTTCCCAAAGACGTATCAACAATGATCTAATATTTATCCATCAGCTCATTGCTGGTCATATTGATGCTCCCTACTTGCTCTCATCCATAGGTTTTACGTACGTAAAACTTACGTAATTTAGAGTTAATTCACTGCCCCCATCACAGAACCAATTATGGCATGCATGAGCCGATATCACGCATGAGTAGATTATTTATTTCAAATCATTTACTTATTGATTTTAACATTAGCAAAAATAGTTTGAAACAAAAGCTCAAAACCAGTGCTTCACATACTTGATTTTTTTTCTATTATTTATCTCATTTGTAATCTATCTGTATTTGTGATTTTATCTCATTGTAATCTGTATTAATTTTTATATTATCTAGTCTAGTCTTGTTTAGTTTGTTTATGTTATGTAGCTATTGCTATATAGCTTCTTTGTTTTTATCTGTTTTGTACGCTCTCTTTTGCCGGTGTAGGCGTTTTACTAACTTCTAACACTTGCATTTATGATGAAGAGCGTAAATAAGTACGTTCAAATGGGCTTGCTCTAAGCCCAGTGCGACTTATGTCTCTGAGATGCAAAAAAAAGACAAATTGTTCTTTGAAGCTTGGCAAACGAGGCATTAACGTATTTACGTGAGAGCTTATTCAACCAAACAACTGACGCAACTTTAGCACACCAGGTTCTTACGAATAGATTGCTTAATTGAGTAATTTCAAAAAACTTTCTCGAGTAGCTATCTTATCAATGTCACATTTATTTTTCAAAACATTCTCGAAGATACTTTTTAATTCAGATGCAGTATATCGTATGTGTATCCATCCTATTCACATTGAAGACTTTTCGGTGTTTTTATTCAACCTTTTAGCGGAAAAAGTGTTAAAAACATCGGGGACTTTGCCTCTGAAAACAGCAAGGAGCATAATCTTGTTCTTGTTCATGTTCTCCTCCTCCTCCTCATTTGCTTTAGACAAGTCTCATGCCTCTGCACCGTAAAGCAATACTGGGATGATCAAGTGATCATTGATCAGAGTGCAATAATTCCAATTTGAACAGCAGTTGGCTGTTTTCTCCGTTTAATCTCGCTTTTTATTGCGCAGTCTAGGAGGCCGCAGTTCTAGAATACCTTGTTACCCATTTTTAGTTCACCATCATCAGGTCCTGTAAGCTGTAACCCGCCGTGACCTCTGAGGATTCCATTCAAAGGACTGCTTCGAAATATCATCGTTTGGTTTCCTCAGTGTGTGACCAATCCATTGCCATTTGCGTTTGCTGATGTCGATGTCCAAGCGCCTCTGACCTGTCCTACGCCACAATTCCTGGTTGGATATTGTTTGTGGCCAGCGAGAGGTCGAACAATTTAATTACCTCGGAAGTATTGTATCAGCAAACGGTGGTACGGATCTGGACGTAAAAAGCAAAATAAATAAAGCTCGCATTGCCTTTGGTGCTCTGTCCCAAATTTGGAAATCCAGTCAAGTCTCCTTACGCACTAAACTGAGATTCTTCGAATCCAATGTGAAATCCGTGCTATTATATGCTTGTGAAACATGGAAAGTCTCGGCCACCATCTCGAGAAAATCGCAGGCTTTTATGAACCGCTGCCTGCGTCACATCCTGAAAATTCGCTGGCCACAAACAATATTTTTAGTTACGTTTGTTGATTTTCTCTGTCCTTGTTTAACTGCAGCATATAAAAGGTGGTACCCGTGGTGTAATGGATAGCACGTCCGCCTGTTAATCCAGAGGTTCGAGGCAAAAATGTTTTTTCCACGGGTATCGCCTTTCGCGAGGAATCGGCAAGTCCTCCGTTAGTATTCATTGCCATGAAAAGCACTTTCTCAATTAGCCGTTCGGAACCGGCAGAAAATTGTAGGGCCCCTCCATTCCCTCACAAGGCATGGTTGTGAGAAATGCGCTAGGCCCAGGGGCTCCTCGCTCTGTTGCGCCACCTTATTTATTTATTTTTTATATAAAAGGTAGCTGTAGCTCACAGATTGCCGGAGTGCTTGAATTGTTTTTTGCATTGTTAACATCGGTTCTTCACGGTTCCAAAGTCCAAGCACAGAAAAGTCCAGAGGAGTCAAATTCCAGCTCCGTTGCAGGCAGTTTTTGTGGGTGCTTCATTTCAGCCTAAACTTCTTTCCAAGAAACCTCACTAGGCATTCTAGCCGCAGAAGTTTGAGTTTCCCGAAGCTCTTTGTCGTTTTCAAATCTATCATTTTATTCGCTGATGATATTTGGAATTATACGGAGATAAGATCATTTATAATTATCTTCGCAGTTAAACTGGAATGTATACTTGACTAGATTTACCTTCGAAACTTTATTTGTCATCTATGTACTCAATGAGTCTTCTTATTCCCAGACAAAAATTTTGCAAAGGACTCTCGGTCAATTTTTTGCCAAAAAACATTCGCTCTGCTACTATGCTACTATGTTTATTTTCTTTGGATCTACTTGGCAGTAGAAGCACTTAGCAGGACGATAAGCGATGGCCGTGGACAAATAATTAATTATTCTAGAATTTGAACCCAGAACTCCGACGTTACATGATCACAAATGTCACGAAACCAATAACTTCCTTTACTCTAAATATTTCATTTTATTGAATACAATAAATCTAATTTTTAGGTTCATAAGTTACCTACCGCTCATTGGCATATAAGCTTTTCCTTAGAAGGAGACCATACCAAAAGCAGAAGATCATCCCCAAAACTGTAATCTCCGAACTACGGCCATGGAAAGTATGTGTGCACCCGCTCCCGCCGAACAATAATTGGTGTACTTATATGATCTGTTGGTGAGAGGATCGCGTCTCGTCGACGGCGACGTCGGTCGGTGCTCGGTAGTGATAGTGATGCTAGGGCGCAACAATAGATCGACGCGCACAACAATAACACGAACAAATTGTGTTCGCCGCGACGAACAACCAAACAATCTATTGTGCTCTGGTAGCTGCAAAATGTACGTGGGGAATACGTGTTTCTTTCTGTTTTCCTCTTGTAATCTCCTTTTGTCTGGAGCAGGGAGCAGCCACAGTAACAGCAGCGTGTTTTGTTTTCCTTTTCTGCCCCCAAAAGCGATCGTGCATCATGAAAATCGATCCCAAACTCGCACTATTCAGAGAACAGCATCTATAAGACCACGAGACCGCACAGTTATGCATTCGGAATGCCCTTTATTTAGATTTGCACACAAATCTATTGACCCTATGCAACGGATAACAATAGTGCCCCCCAAAATCTTTACCCATGCCATGGCATAGGCATTATCACGTTGGGCGCGAGATCGTACGCCAAATTAATCGTTTGGCGTTTATGTAGCCGTATAGTTGTTTGTAGCTGCAGCCAAAATGAATGAAACCGACCCAACCGACCGACCGACGCGACGATTGATCGTTTAGCCCGCAAAAGGGTGCAAGTGAGGCGGTGCGCGCCTGCTGCACTCTGGTGGTAATTTATTGCGTTGGCGATACTTGGCGCGCGAGGATTTTGAAACAAAGGTTTTTCTCTGTTATCCAAGTCGTATATATGCGATCGTGAACTCATTAGGCAATATGACTCCGATTGGGTACTCAATTTGGCCCCGTGTATATGATGGGGTGGGGGTTCTTGTTTTTGTTTTTTTTTTACTATTTTGTATTGAGTAGGGTGATAAATAATTTGGTAATCAGTGATTTATGTGACACCTTATAGAGGGCAAACATGAGGGTGATTTTGTTTTGAGCGGTGTTGTGGGAAAATGGATTGTGGTAGTCTAATGCAAATGTCATAGAGATAGACATAATAGACTCATTAAGCGAGCAGATCAATCAGTCAGTTATTGGGTATAATCGACTTTGATTGATGTGGGAACAAAAATAGGCAAAGCGAGAGAGAGTGAGAGATTTAAGTGGAGATACAATAAAATGGAGAACATGTTTCACGGGTTAGTTATGTTGATATCGAATGAAGTGATCTAGTGTGAATTGTGAAAATATTCTTTGGGCTCTATCGAATCGAAACTTTTAGCTTTGAACTTTGAAGAATGTGAAAATTTGAGCCATTAAAGAGTTTTCACGATTAATGGAAAAAAGCTTTGCAACAAGAAAGACAGGTCAAGGGGCAGTTTCGATATTTCCCCGGTCCTATTAAATGAACTTTCAACTTGTGAACACTTTCAACCCACTATTTGATAATCACCTTAGATTCTTTTTCTTAAGATCATTATCGTTACTGCTTGCACGTAGGAGGCCAACTAAGATTTTAATTTTGTTAATAGACAGTACCTAAATCATTTTGGGGAGTGGGACACTTAACACGCATTTGTCTTTTACAATTTCAAACTTTATTTTTCTGGTCAAATTTTGACTGAAATTGTTAATGTAGGCAATTATCTTTTTACCTAAACACCCTGTGGTTGTTTTCGAAATTCACCACATAAAGTATATAAAGCAGAGATAAACTCTTTACTCTGATCGTAAGATTATCCCGCAATATAAGTATACATATGTAATAATACATAAGAATATTCAATGTTATAAATACAGCTGTCGCTAGCTGTTTCTTTCTTGTTATCGAATAAACTGTCAAACAAGCCGAATCGAATCTTTTAGGTACTGTTTCCTAAACGTTTTGCCTATATTAATTAAACTGTTCTTTCCTCATAGACCAAGTAATTTCGAGTAACTTTTTTAAAAACAAGGTAAGAGCGACGTACTTCATTTTTGATAGCTGAATTCTTTTTAACTTTGCACTAACTAAACCTTCAGAGTTTTTAAAGTAATAAATAAATGGCGAAAAAGAGAGGAGTGTCCCTACATTTTTTCCGATTACGAAGATTCAAGGTTTCATAAAAAATAATCTTAACAATATAACTTTTGACGGAAGCAAGTGAAACATGCGCTAAGCCCTTGGGCTCCACGCTCTGTTGTGCCACCCTATTTATTTCTTTAGTTTTTATGTTGAGGCTATGTGATTTTTTACTCGTTGACTATGCCTGAAATTAAGGTCTACCCTGTTAAAAATTTTCAAAAAAGCGATTTCCTTTTTATTGCATTTTTCAACAGTATACCAAGGTATTTAAAAATATTATACTTAGATTTTATAAAGATATTTAACTATATTTTGTACTTTGTACCTACTGTACTTTGAATGGCTTGTCGATAAAATATCCGAAACTATTCAACCGAACGTTACTAAAATTTTACTCCATGCTTTTTATGAATACAGCTACAACGCATATCATACGAAATTAAAATTTTTGAGTGTAACTAGTACTTTAAAAAAGTGAAAAATAAGAAACTTGATTTAAAGCTATTTTTGGAAAAATGACTGTCTTTTATGTCATTTTTGATATACGCCTTAGCTTCAGTCGTAAAGAATTTTTTAATATAGATACTTACGGTTAATACCGGTAAAATTAATCTTAAAAAAACCTTTTTTTTGTCCGTCCGTGTAAACGCTTAAACAATTTTACTTGCGATTATAGGTACTATAAGCAGGGGCGTAGCGAGAGGGGGGTGTGGGGGGGTATAGCACCCCCCCACGATTTTCCCGAGTCGGCAAAACAAGGATGAAAATCAAAGTAGATTTGCCGAGTTAAATCAACTGAACCAAAAAGACACGAATGGAAGTGTTTGCGAAGGTCGATTTGCTTCCCAAAAAATAAACATGTCCGCAAATTAAGATAGAAAAACAAAGAAGATTTGCCGAGTCAAGTCATCTCAACTAAATAGACGCGAATGGAAGTGATTGAGCTGGTCGACCGACTTGTTTTTTTTAAGCCAGTAGCTAGTACATCATTCGAGCTAAAAAAAAAAGTTCTATGCACAGTATTTTCAATTATGTTTCCAGCCACCCTCACCAGGTAGTGCTCAACATCAAAACTTGTTGTCACTTTTCTAAACACTCTGTGGAATTCAAGAATATACAAGTCATATTCATGCCTGATTTGTTTCATTTTTTGTTTTAAAATGAATTGCTTTGCTTGCTGCTTCAACATTTGGCTTCTGAATCACAATACGCGGCTTTACTTGATTATTGCAGTTTTGTTAATATAAGAGCTCACGTCAACGTTTTGTTGGACAAAGCTGAAAGACAACAAAGCATTCAAGAAGAACAAGAAAATGCGTATCATTCAAAAGTGCTGTAAATGTTAATAGATGTTGCGAGAACTTTGGGAGGGCAACGATTACCTTTTTGTGGTCATAAGGAGTCCGATGAGGACGATGGAAATTTTCGACAAACTAATTTTACTAATTTCACGACATTGCCCATTAATGAAAAAAATCAAATTGATACTTTAATCAAAAGGTTTTTCTGTGAAGAATATGGTATTCCAATTCGATGACTTTGCCAAAAATATGTCGGGGAAGTAGAACGGTACCCAAAGAAAATTGTCAGAAAATTGTGAAAAGAAAATCCGTTACATTCAATATCTAGAGCATTGTATGAATATTCTCGTTGAAACAGCATGCAATTCAAGCGTGCTGATCAAGAGTTTATTGATACATTGGAAGCATTGTTTGTGCTTTTCTATGGTAGTACAATACCTTTTCAATAAATGCAAGAAAAGTTTAAAAACATTGGAAATTAAACATTGCAATTAAAAACTTGTCAAAATCTCAATGTACTGCTAGAGCTGAAACAGTAAAGGCTATGTGGATATCTTTTGAAGGCAAAGTAAATGCTTTAGAAGGAATAGTCGTACCTGCGCTTCTGGGCTTTTAAAAAAATCTTAGATTTTGATTTTATCAGTTCGTTATATTTTTACAAAAATGTCATGTTTAAAGTTAAATATTTGACCGAAAATCTAGAGGCGGAAGAGTTGAACGTTTTTGACGCTTCATTACTGATTCGAGGCACATTGGAATGATGACATTCAATTAAATGCTTTAATAAAAAGTTCTTCTTCATTTGCTCAAAAACTAAAGAAAAGTCCCGAAAACGATTTTATTAAACATCACAGAACGCGTTGGTTACCAAAGAGAATTGATGAAAATTCTGAAACTGCGTATGTGTTTGATCTAGAAACATTTTATAGAAAAGAGTTCAAAATGGTTCTTCAAACTTTTATTTCGCACGTTAAAGATAATTTAACAGATAATTTAACCATTTTTGATCCTTTCCTAAAATTTTTTTAAAATATCCGCTTTCAGAGCAAATGCCACTTAAAGAATTAGTCAAATCTATTATAGAATTAGATCGGTTTTTTTTAACGAAGATGTGGACTGCTACTTGTCGGAACTGCAAATTCTTCTTTTTACTTGTGAGAAATTCTCAATTTTCGACGATATTGTCAAAGAGGTATTCAAATCAAGAGTAGTGATTCCGTTAGCCTTCAAACTAGTTTGCTACATGTTAACTGCTCCTGTGTCGTTGGCTTCTTGTGAGCGGTCATTTAGTGAACTTAAAATAATTCTTAATTATTTGCGTACGAGGATGGGTAGTGATAGGCTAAATTTATTAATGCTTCTTTATTCCTCAAAGGATATTGCTGATTGATAATATTCAACCTAGTGAGGTCATCGAGAAATGGGCATTATAAAAACACCGGAGAGTTGGACTTTAAATTCCAATTTATGAACTTTTTTTTAACTAATAAATAAATTTTTAAAGACTAAACTCAAAAAATGTGTGCTCTTTCTCATACCAAATACTGTATTATAATATTATTTCTTATAAATACTTTTTCGTCATTAAATGAATTTCTGTGAAATTAACACTTTTACGCTTTTAATAACTTTTAGTTTTGTTTATTTACTAGCTGAGTCGACCGGCTTTGATCGGGTCTATAGTTTTAAGGTTCCCTTTCTCGTTCTTCCGCTTCCGTGGGAATATGCGGATAAATTATAATTTTTTTTTACTGTGGGATTATGTGACATCTCAATGGCAAAAGATTTTTTGAAATCTTTCCAGTAGTTTCAAGGTTTGCGTTCCCAATCCCGTTCCTGTGAGAATATGGAGATCAAACCTTGACAGGAACCATCTATGGGCTAATCTATGTCTACCCTGAAAATTTCATACAAATCCGTTGG
Source organism: Melanostoma mellinum (assembly GCA_914767635.1). Classification (NCBI taxonomy): domain Eukaryota; kingdom Metazoa; phylum Arthropoda; class Insecta; order Diptera; family Syrphidae; genus Melanostoma; species Melanostoma mellinum. Next base: position 157,573,443 of record OU612058.1, on the reverse strand, counting down.
GTGGTTAAGGACTCTATACCAGACATACAATCATATGCAGTCGGCAAATTCTTAAGACTTGTCGGCATTTCATAAAAATTCACCCCCCCATCGCTTGGACCCTCGCTACGCCCCTGACTATAAGGCAAGTCTTGCAATGGTGCAGAAAAAAAATTTTGAGATAACAATTAAACATGACATTACGATGATAGAGAATACGAAAAAAGTGGTTCCTGCAATTCTGTCTGTCTGTCTGTCTGTCTGTCTGTATATGGATCTACAGCCTGAACCAATAGACCGATTTGCTCCAAAATTTGCAGTTAGGGTCTGTGGAGCAGTCTACAGAGGAGTTTTTAGAATTGGGTCTCTAGGGTTTGAGATAACGGTACCTGTCATACAACCGATATGATAATACTTATTTTTCTCGAAAACGGCTCCAACGATTTCGATAAAATTTTGTGTGTAGGATTAATTTTAGATTTTTTTTCTTATGATGTAAAAAAAAAGTTTGGAAAAAGCCTAAAACCGGTACCTCCCATAGTACCGTTTTTTCAAACCCGACTTTCTCGTTAATGGCTGACGCGATCTTGATGAAATTTTGGATTTAAGAAATCGTAAGCTGTTTAAGAAAGGCTGCATACAAATACTTAAAAAAATTTAGTTTTGAAATTTTTTATAAATTTTTTTTTAAAATTTTGATTTTTAGAAATAACTTCAAAAGTATTTGATTTTTTTCAAACTTTTTGTCAAAATAACTTCTAAACAAGATCTAAGACTTTGCAAACTTAGCTTTCAAGTAACTGTTTTTCAAAAAAAGTGAAAAATAAAAAACCGTTTTTTGAAAAAACTGGTATAACGATTTTGATTAAATTTTCATCATTCATATGTATTATCAATTGCAAAAGAATGGCGTTTTTAAATTTTTGGTTGAAACCTTTGGAAACCTATACCACAAGATATATTATGAAGAGTGAATACCAAAACTTTTCACTTAGCCCTAAGATTTTGATGTCGTATTTAGAACACAATCGCAAGTTCGTGCGACCCAGTCGAGCCCATTTTTCTTTTTGCATTCTTAGAGCTCGCCTGAGAAACTAACTTTTGTAATCATTTGTATCATTCCTTTGGTTATACTTTAGCTTTAAAATGAGGAATTGATTTGAAAAGGTTAAAATGAGTCTGGCAAGCAAAAGACTGAATCCAAAACGTCTTGGCCAAACATTTTAGTAATCAGGAGAATTTTTCTAATATTTTTGACAGAATCGAGCTCAAATTAAAAATAAACGCTAAAAAAGATTGCAAGCGGTTCGATTTTTTGTAATAGTGCATATACAACACATTCATGTGGTATACATTTTGGTCACCATTCTACTCCGAAAATTTGTTGCTGCGTTATTAAGTGCTATTAGTTGCCTCATTTTTGAAAGTTTCTAGAGTCTAGACTTTTTTCGAGGGAAACAGTACTTCCAGATTATCTTCTAGGAACTATGAAGAATGTGAAACAGATCGGTTCAATATTTTGCTGGGGGGAAATAAAGTTCCTCAAATATTTAGGTAACTGTTTCACAAATTTTTTGAAAGCACATTGCACGTGGGTGTTCGCAGGTTTCTCTTCGCAGCTTCATGTAAAACATTTGAGTCCATTTCTGTTCGCCCTTTACACTTGTCTTGACTAACATTTGCAGATATGCCCAAACATTTATTTTTTACGTCTTGCCCGCAAAATAAGTATCAATATCAATCCACCCTGAATTTAATTCCTTTTACCGAGTTAAAAACACGAGAAGAGATAGCATAAAGTATTCTAAGAATAAAAACGTTTTTGTCAAGATTTTATTTTTCTTTCACTTTTAGCTCTTGGTTAAGACAAAAAGGTTTTTAAGTATACCCCAAATTATGAAATATAAAAACAGAGTAGAATGCAAATATCAAAATTTTCATAAAATTATGTTCAAAAGAAGCTTAGAACTAGTCCAATCAAATTAGTACTTTAAATAGAAGCATGGTTACAAAAAATTAAATAAAGCAAAAAATTGCTATAAATGTTCAGAATACTATTATAAATTAATTGTGAATAGTGCAAAAAATTTGATTGATAGAGAAACTTTGCATGTATATAGGTTTCTCGCGTTGTTGCCATATGATGAAGCGATGAAAAGAATTGAAAAAATTATTGTATGCGAAACATGCACACGTCCCCTATAAGGTAGTATGATTGGCGTTTTTAACGAGGTTTCCCCGGTAGGCCTATTTTAAAATTTTTTTGTGATCCTATTGAATACAAAAGTTTATTATGCAATATAAATGGAGTATTGACATTGATGAAAGCTGTGTAAATCATGTAATCTATAAATGCATAAATTTTATCTGGAAAAATAAATCGTAGGATACATAATGATCCAATGAAACTTCTAGTATACGTATACTGTCTTCGTTTTCATTTCTTCTTTTTTCTGCTGGATACATAATATTTTGTTCTAAAAGTGATGCATCATTTATGTCTCATCACTGATATCATAACTTCATAACTATATGCCCATCCTAGTATCGATTCAACATTGGAGAACTATTATACTTGACAATTAATTGGTCATTGCAAAAGAACAAAACAGTCCAAAGTTCTTATAGCCGTATATAGCATTGCACCCTTTTTGGAATTTCAAATGATAAGGAGTTTTTTGTTGCAGGTGTAAACTATGAATTGGTTCCAATCTATTGTCAACTAACTGCCCACCCCAGTCTTCTGGATCCATTTTTTATTACCAATCACACTTAAATCTTAAAATACCTATACCCGGAATAGATGTTGTTGAACAGTAGTATAAGTTAGGAAAAGACAAGCTGATTGCCCTTTGTATTTAGTAGAAGTTTGTTTTTTGCAAAAGGTACCTAAGTATCGGAGTTTATCCAAGCCGTTAACTTTTTTTCGAGCTCCGTACATTGAAAAAGGAAAGCGTATCCCATTATTGATTATAAATATTGGTGTAGAGATACTACGAGCATCTTTAAAAACTTCAGCACAATTAATTTAATTTCGTTCCTCGTACAATTTCAAAATCGTTTTTCAAGAGGGGCACTCGAAAAATGCTCAAGTTGTACCGTGATGTTGACGCCAGTTATTGCGTGATGAAAAATTACATGGTTTTGGCATTTTGAAGAACCACAGCAACTTTCTGATGAATATATTTCCGATTGCTGCTGAGTGTTTACCGGCTTGAAAAAACTCAAAAAATATAAAAAAAATTTGGAGGTTCGAGTAGTAAGTAATACTAATTAATCGACATCTTCACAAAAAACAATAGTTGTATTTGTCAAGCTGAACTGTTCCATTGCTGTTTCAGTTTCAGTGCACAGAACATCAGCATCAGTTTCAACTTGTTTTACAAGAATATTTTCAGTAATAGTTTTAGACGTTCATTTACATTCTAAGAATTTTATAATTTGTATAAAGCACATTTACGTGCATATTAGGAATTGGTTTTTTTTTTCAATTCTTCAAACAGCTACAATCACGGAAATAGCAACAGTTACTCATGAAATAATTTGAATTTTTTGTAGAGAATGGGATGATCTACAATTCTTGACCTAACTATTGTGCGTTTTTCATCACCGTTTAGCTGAAAAAAGCGAAAATTTAAATTTTTGTAAACTTTTAATATCACTAAAATTTTTTGCAGAAATGGGATTGGTGGTGACTTTTCACAATACATACATCCATATCAAAATTTTGAACATTCATACCAATTTTTAGCTCTATGGCAGTTTTTTGAAACCTTCAAAGTCTCATTTGACTGAACTGGAATCGCGCATTTCGTATGAACCTCCTCGGTTATTAAAAGAAATGTCAGAATGTAAATTAACGCATCAATTCAAATCACAGAAACGTTCGAGCCAGTAGTTGGCAAGGGCTTCAAGAGTCATTAAATTGCCATAAATATCGCTTTTTCCCTTAACCATTCCGAATCCGAAAAAGGTTCCCTCCAATAATGGTTGGTATACGATTGAGAGAAATCCTATAGGGAACGGAACTCTCCGAGCTCTTTTGTACGGCCCTTATTACTTATTTTGTTATATTTATTCATAGTCGCATTTTAGTGTAGTCGAGTGCCTCCTAGAGACTCAATTTTGGATGAACTCGGTGAGGATCAGGCTGACTTTGTAGTACGTAATAAATATAAAAATAAAAACTGTTTGAGTCTATTCGTAATTACTCTTGAAAAAACTTTTAATTCCGATGAATTTTTTCGTCTTTCGTCTGGCCAAATTGTGCGAATCTCACACAATGCGATTCTGCGAATTTCGAAAAGCAGATATTTTTTTGAAAAGAGGACTCCTTTATTCAAAATTCTATTTTTTAAATCTGTTTATAAAAAGGATTTCCTTCAAACTTGTCAATTTTTAATGAAATACCACAAAGAAACTGATTTTTATTGTTACTTAGCTATAAGCCACCCAAACTTTTCCTTTCGTTCTTTCTCTAGCCATTAACAAAAACTTTTCAACAAGGTAGGCTATACCTAGTACCTTCCAACCTACTTATCTTGCAACAATCGGAACTCATCAGTTTCAAGACAAAAAACACTAAACAACTTACGCCAAAGTTCTCAAAGCTTTTATGCCCACCTGCCTTTGGGTTCCATGATGGACCTTAAATAATTTTGTCAAATCAATCACGCCTCAACTATGCCTACCTAGGTACTCACTTAGCTTTCCCTTTCCATCTTACTTAATCAGCTTTACTTATACCTTACACTGCGGCCCCCAGGACCCAGGTGAATTTAAGCCTTTTCCGCCATGATGAAGTGCTATACGTACTGCAACTATGCCACCCCAATCATTCATCGTATTTAGCTACATTAATCAAATTCGCTTATCCGCAAAATACTTTTTCCATGAAATGTTTACAGTCAAGTAACAAAAAAAACTAAAAACGAAGAACCGACTCGCCGCAGGACCAAAAACTTACAAAACCACCCGCTCTCCGCAAGCCGAAGAATTCTTCTTATTATCGCAGATTAATTAATCCCCAGGAATTTTCTGCAAAAACGTCTATTCCTCGTACATATATTGGTATGTTATTATTTTCCACATCCTCCGTCTTTCCTCCTCGAGAGCAGCCCATCACCGGGCTTCTTGCTTTTTGCTGTAAATACCCATAAATAATGTAAAATAGGCATCACTCATGTAGTTTGCTCTCGTCTCTTTTGTGGAGTACATAGCGAGATGAAAGGGTTGAAAATCACATACCCCACACCCCATTTTGCTGTTGTTGTTCTTTTTTTTTTGCTGCTTTTGGTATCACAAAAAAGGGTTGTTCGCATATAAGTTCAGTAGTACATAGCTAAATTTTTAGCGGAAAGAACGTGTAGAAATATAAATCTACCACGCCCGCGGAAGGATACAGCTATACGAACAGCCCCCGCCAAATGGAGATGTACACAGCATACATATGAGGAGGGTAAACATGGGGGGTAGCATTTTTTCTTCTTTATAACTCTTTCAACCCCACCGGGTGTGAATGGGCTATTTTTCACACGCGTCATCATCAGGGATGTAGGTATTATGTACCCCGTTGCCAGAATGTGACGAGGGGATGAGAAACTTTGATGGAGATCTCTACATACATCGACCGTCCCTATAAACAAAAATAAAATTCCATGGATTGGGGAAGAAGTCAGTTTTGAGAACACCATCATTATCTAGACTTAGAGAGCTATCTAACGGGGAGCACTATTGCAACCCTTCAACGGTACTTAGCTACAGCCACAGCCATAGCCACCCAACGTCCTACGCGAGTAAGCTCCCGCAATTGCTATACAGGAAAGCAGGGCATGAGAAAAATGCTTGAAAATAAGCTTTTTCTCAAATAACTGGTGGTGTGGGCGAAAGGGATGCTGAAGCTGAGTGGGAAAAAATGAAGATAAAGAGGAAGCCCAAAAGAAACATCGCAGCAAAGAATGAACCAGCACAAGCGAGTTTCCCAGTCCCAACACACTCTTGAGTCTTAACAACAGGGTACTGGATACTGGAATAGTAGATTTTTAGCTGGTATTGGTAGTGTGTGTTTTTCTCTCTCATTCTTATCATTTTTCATTTGCTCTGCTTGCCATTCATTTGGGTGAACATTCATTTTTCCATTCTCGGGAACATAGGTACCGACTACCGATGCCGAGTACCGACACCGACTTCGAGTTTTCCTTCATCTCTGCCTTTGCGTTTAGTTTCTGTGTTTGCTTTTCTTTTTTTCTTATTTTCAATCGCGCCTTGTCGTTGGTCTTCTTCGCTTTATATTTTTCTTGGGTGAGTGGTTATTGGGAGGAGTGGGAGTGTTGAAAAGACCCCCACTTTTCAAACTAACTAAAGCTAACTCCCACTGTGGTATGGTTGCCGTTAGAAAAACACCACTTCAGGTACATACACAAGAACCTGACAATGACAACGAACCCCATTTCTAATTGTTTGTCATATGGAGTCTTACAGTGGAGGTACCTACAACTTTTTTTTCTTTCTCTAATTTTAAAGTGTGTGTAAGTATGTGCGGTATACACATACCCATACCCTTTTGACACACGTTGGTGTACATATGTGAATGTGTATCATAACGAGGCTCCCCTGTTTTATGGCTCCGCCTTCACTGGGCTCCACTGGGTATTCTTTTATTCGGTTCTGTTTTTTCTTGTTGTTATTGTATTCGAAGTTTTTATTATTCTTTTATTTCTTTTTAAACTTGGTTGCTAGTTGAGTGGTTGAGTGTGTGGTGGCCTTGTGTGAGAATATTTGTAAAGGTGGGGGAACCTCTGTAGGAGACTGTGTCACTTGTGTATGGGGCGAGCTCATATGTGAGAATTGTCCACAAGTGATGCTTCCTCCCCATTGCCCAGTTTTTTCGTCACCGATTCTTTTTTCGGAGATGTAAGCTTTCAGATGCTTGTTGTGTGTGCTAAGAGATTATGCGGTGTCCGGTGGAAGGATGTTTATTTTGCAAGACTTTTTTGGAGACTGCTATGGCACTCTATAAATGTGGTTTTGGATGATAAATGAATTTAAATATTCATCTGAGACCACCCCAAATATTTACAACTGAAGTTGATAATGTGAAAGAAAAAAGAAAAACAAGATAAAAATTCGTGTTGCGGACAATGTTTACAATATTTATCACTTAGAAGGAACAGACAAACAAGTTCGGTTTTTTATTTTGAGGGTTTGTTGGGAAGTATTTTGTTGCTTCCACAGGTACCTACATCTACCTAGCCTGTGGGAAGATGCGCGGCAATGAAAATCGATATTGCAGTAAAACCTGATACGATTCTTTAGAAACTAATTTTGATGGATTTTTACTTGCTCTCTATCTTTGACTTTAAAGCTAACAACAGATATTCAATTTTGTGTATTTTACTAGAAGTAGAATATTATCGTTCATTCGCTCTTGATGCACTTGTATCCGTTGAGCCTACTGACGTTTAGCTGCATTTCATTTTCCACCAATTTTAAAGTGATGTGCGTTGCGAGGTTAATGATAAGACATGGACATTGTTGTCCTTAGCCTAATGGTTAGCATGTCTGTCTTATATGCGGAAGGTTCGTGGTTCGAATCCCAGCAGAAAACAAAAAAATTTTCCACTAATATCGCTTTTTGCGAAGAATTGCGGCAAGTTGTCCGATAGTAAAATTCATTGACATGAAAAGCGCTTTCTCGATTAGCCATTCGAATTCGGCAGAAAATTGTAGGTCTCATCCAATGCCTCAGGCTGTAAGAAATGCGATAGGCCCTAGGGTTCTACGCTCTGTTGCGCCACCCTGTGTATATGAAGGTGGACCAAAAGAGTTCATCCGATGTTGTTTTGCTCTCTTTTTGAAGGGCTTAGAAGATGAAAGTTCAAAATTACAATTTTAAAAATTTTCGCTTTTTCTTTCTATATAAAAACTTTAGTTTTTGTCTCACCTTTATTGGTCTATCTTATTTAGAAAGGTCATTCAACTAAAGCTAAAAGTACTAAAAGTGTATACAATTAAAACTTGTATACGTGTTTTACTCTAATTTCTTAAAATAACACTTAGCACCTTCATCTTCAAAGCGCAACACTTCTTTCAGCATAACGCTCCTTTCACATTACACGATTTCGCTCGTGCGGGAAAAAATCGCCCGGGCAATTTTTCTTGATCGACTGCTGAAGAGTACGAGACCTTTCACATTGCACGATTAGAACACGGGCACGTTTTGTAATCGTGTTGCAGCCGTCCAGTACTACTAGAACCGCACGGCTACCGTATCGCCCTCTAGCTCAGTGGCCTACGTGACAAAATGTACGCTTTCACACTAGACGTACGGGAATCCATAGTTTTCATCCAGACCAGACCAAATGTTCCGATGAACTGATAAAGGATACTAGATTATCCCTCAATAACTTAGATTACTTATATTTCTTATTTATATTCCTACGGCAACAGAAACAGGAAGGAGAGCGGGAACCTCAAAACTACTTCGGCGATTTCAAGTCAAGTGATTTCTTTTGGCCCACCTTGTATTTTTCATTGCTATTATACTAAAGATGGCATAGCCCCCCTCCCCCTCCCCCTTTATCCAACTTAAGAACAAAATATTACTCAAACTAATACTTACTCGCTAAGACGGACATTGCAGTTCGGAGTGAATTTGGTCCTCAACCAACATCTTTCCCCAACAATTCTGCACTCGTAGTCGGTTAAGCTCCTTTTCCACTTGAAAGCGCTAGCTTAGTCTTCCCAGCAATGTGCGAAAGCTCACGATTCTAGCAACGCTCATGTCGAGGTACATCGCATACATTTCGTTTATGAATCTTCTTCTCCACATTGTCTACACGAACGGGACCAAAGATTATTTGGAGTTTTTTCCCTTCGAAACGATCAAGGATTTTGTCATTCGCGTTAGCATAAATCCGTTCTTCGGCACTCGCCGTATAGCACGAGTACGATGACCAAGGTCTTGAAACGTTATCCTGATGGTTGCATAATCCTGCTGAAGAAATAAAAGGGATTTGAGTTATAACATACAAAAGATTAAATATGTACACAATTTCAGTTATTTCAAAAAAGCAGATTTTATAAAGAAAATACTTTGAGCAAAGAGAAAAAGCAAAGAGAAAAAGCAAGTTAGGTTAGTTGTCTACCCTCTTTCGACAGGCAAAAAACTTATCTTTTCACGCATGTTATACACAAATACAATAATTTTATTCAGTTTTGGTCAAAAAAAAAAGATGGGTGTGCGCTGTTGACGAAATATCTGGAATGTATGAATGACAAAAAAATCATTTTTCCAAAACCTAAAAAAGCAAGTCTTTTTTCATAATTTTTGCCAAAAAATCGTATGATGCACGCTATATATGTTTGAGAACATGTGCTTACATTTTGGTGAGGTTCGGTTACGCAGAGATTTTATCATTATTCCGAGAAAAACGCGTTTAAAGTTTTCTTTAATGAAAAATCGTCATATTAGGGGTCTGAGATAGCTAAGCTCACGTCTTCCAAAAACACCCAAGTACAGTTAGATTATTCGGACTTATAATTTTAAATATGTATACTAGGGTGCTTTTTTTCTTTCCCTCTCAAATATTTCTAATTTCTTAGGGGTCGCTATTTTTATTTTAATTTCCCATTTGACTTTTTTTTATTAAAACTGAATTTACACATAGTCCACGTAATTTCTAATTAAAATCCATTTTATATTATTAAAGTTGAGTCTTCGAACTTGTAAAAAAACTTATAATAAAGAATGTTTCCACATGATGATGACTAGTTACGCCATTTTGTATAATTTCTTAAAATAGTTACCCGAATTTCCGAATTAATATTCAGTTTTATATTTTTTTAATGGACTACTAATACTATAGATGTGCCCGCGACTTCGTCTACGTGGAGTTGTGACTTTTACGTTCGCGTTTCCGTAGGAGTTTAGAGATAACATACCCAGGCCATTGTCCATGTTCAGGTCCTCACAGGTCATAGGGGGCAGCGACGCGACGTGCTCTCCCGCTCTCAAATTCTCAACGTTTTGAATGGCAACTGCTAGCTTAACCTATACAATTTTCTAAAATCTACAATCAAGTATCGTTCAAGTATTTTCGTAATTATTTAATGAAGGACTAATAGTAATTAATTAATGAAGGACTTTTTTATATCAATTGTAAACATTTGAGCGGGTAAGAAAAAACTTTATTTTTTCATGAATCCTAATGTGTACCTCCTATTAATAAATGCAAGAAAAAAAAAGTATTTGGAAGTTCTTAAGAGGGTTGACTTTACATCTAATATAGCTTTGAATCTAGAACCAAAACCACCTTTTTCTATACAAGATAGTCGATTCAACATGCCGTGACTTTTGTGAGAATTGGTTACATAGGCGTAGGGGTAGGGGCCATGCAGTGGGGCCGAAATCTCAGTTTGGTGTTTTTCATTAGAATTTTTCACAATTTGAGGGTTTAAATGAGACATTTAAGTTGGACAAGTTATTTTAATTTAAGCAAGCCACTTCGACAAGTTGGGTGCGGATTTGAAAATATCATAAAAAAAATGACAACAATGTAAAAACAAATCCTTGTTGTAATAAAATCAGGTGAACGGCATAGTTATTTTTTGAAAAGTCATCTTCATGATGTGCAAAATCGCACTGCCAGCACTCCTCCAATTTGGGCCTTAAATTATTGAAAATTCGCTGCCTAATTGCTCTAGGAATAGTCGCCATATCGTCTCTGACTTTGGACTTCAACTGGGTAGTCTTGGTTTTATTATCGTGGTAAACTCTAGTTTTCATGTATCCCCACAAGACAGGTGATGTCAAATACCTACGGGCTTCTGGGCGGCCACGCAATATCACCTCGGCGCAGTACGAGCCTCTAAACTTCTTGTTTATGAATTCTATCGAGTTATCAGATGTATGGCATGTCACACCATCTTGTTAAAACGTTGTTGTACAGCTATATCCTTCGATTTCTTGCCTTGCAAGAGACAAAAATTTCGTAAGAGTTCTATGTATCGGTTCGAATTTACTATCACAGATAGCCACCACTGATTTTCAAAGAAATACGGACTTCGTTAATTGATTTCTCTGTTCTTGTTGACCTTGGGTATCCCGAAGCAATATAATAACCCTATATCCAAATTTTTTTAATGAATAGCTTTGGAATAATCAAGTCTTAAAGTCAAAATTGAAAAAAAAAAATTGCATTTATTGAAGGTCTCTTTTTCAAATAATCAATGTCCTTAATAGTTCTGAATCAAATATTGAAAACCGACACTGAAAATTCTTTTTAGTTTTTATTTTTCTGTTTAGATAAAATACAAAGCTTGAACTTTGATGTCATTTTTACTTACTATTTTTTCAGTCAAAGGTTTTTTAAATACAAACTGGAGCACTCAGACGTGAGTACCGGTCTTCTTCCTTTAGCTTTTCTGAAAAGTCAGAAGACGCTGCCATGATAGGGATTCTTACCATATATCTACGCCAAGTATCTCTAGCTCATCCGAAAAAATCCGTGTTGTTACTTTCTCCACGGGATTCACAGAGTGTGGTAAAAACACGTAAGAAAACAAAATTGGGTGGAGCGAGAAGCCCCTGGGCCTAGCGCATTTCTCACAACCATGCCTTGTGAGGGAATGGAAGGGACCTACAATTTTCTGCCGGTTCCGAAAGTCTAATCGAGAAAGCGCTTTTTATGGCAATGAATACTAACGGAGGACTTGCCAATTCCTCGCGAAAGGCGATACCCGTGGAAAAAAACATTTTTGCCTATGTTGGGATTCGAACTCGAACCTCTGTCTAGATTAACAGGCGGACATGCAATCCATCACATCACGGGTACCACACGAAACACGTGCTTGGCAAAAAAAGAACAGCCCCGTGACATTTTACGGAATGGTGTAAATGTTGTAGTTTTCTTATAAATGTATAGTCTGTTTGCATCTGATGGAGGTGTACTCACTGTTATGCTTCTGGCAGACCAAATCGTTGATTGAAGCTGAAAACTGAGGAACTGAGGACCCACCAGACCAAGTGCGGGTTCAGGACCTGAAAAAGCTACCTAAAATTCTTGCTTCGTAAGTTCATCTGCGATCTGGTTTCCATGTTTGAATCCGAACAGAGGCAACAATTTTTTTCCACTGATATCGCTTTTCGAGAGGAATGGCAAGTCCTTCATTAGTAAATTCATATCCATTAAAAGTGCTTTCTCGATATACCCTAGTCCCATCCATTCACTCACAAGGCCATTGATTTCTTCCACAAATTCAAATACAGGTCTTAAAGTAGGTACTCAATTTTCCGATTCAAACTCAGTAAAGTTTCGCTGTATTTTATTTTTTTACGAAATTCTTATAAATAACCAGACTTTATATGTGTCATCTTTTTTTAGTTTTTGAAATAATCTGTTACTCCAAACTCCAAACTAATTGTTACCATAAACTCTAAACTGCATGTTACTAAGCTTGCTGATTGCATCAATAAACATCTTGAGCCACTTTAATAAATGTGAATTCTTATAAATTTAAACTTCTTGCGGTCCAATAAGTGCAAAGGACATACATATCTGTAAGCAAGACAGGAGACACGTGCTATCGAAATCTCTCTTCAATTCCTTCAACAAGAGCACATTCCAAAAGACATTAATTTTCAATTTTGGGGTAAGACTTTTGATTAAGTCTTATGTCTCAAATTGACACGTGCCAGGCTGTTTCCAATTTTTTTATGGACACTTTGCATTGGATAAATCTGTATACAATTTTCAAGTGTCCCCAATTTTTTGATGTAAAGGAAAACGAGGAGTAAATGGAGTAAATACCAAGTAGTCCTATTGTTGTTCATATGAAAAGAGGAAATGTGGTTTTTTTTAAAATTTTTTTTTATACGAGTTGGTTACTTATGACACTGCGTGAAGTGTTATAACAAAAATTGTTTCTTTACTTTTAACGTATTGTCGTAGTATCCTAACATTTCAGAGAATTTTTGATCTGAATGATAAGACTTTGCGAAACAGTTTTAGGTTTGCTACTGTTAGGTGCTTATTTCTTTAGTTTGAGTTGTTTTTATTCAAAGAACACTTCACCTTAAAGGAGTGACTTTACTGATGTTACTTGAACTTGTCTGTCTCTGTTTGAGGATCAGGACCATTTTGATTATTTTGATCAATACATTGAAACGGCTACACCAATTCAAATAATATTTTTTATCTATGACTAGCAAGACCCCGCCCGCTTCGCAGGGCGAAAATAAAAGGTAAAATATTAGTTTTTTTGTTTTAAATCTGTTTTATTGAATATTCTTTACTCTAATGCTTTTTGATAAACAACAGTTTTGGTTTTTCCATTGTTGGCGGTATAAATGAATAAAGCAGATGGTTTCCCAACACGTGAACAACCAACATAAAGTTGACCATGAGAAAAAACTGGGTGTTCCAAATGTATACCACAGATTTTAAGCGTTTGCCCTTGAGATTTATTAATTGTCATGCCGGAAGTCACCAGCAAATAACACCAATGCACCACCGAAAAGACGATTATTACCTCTCAAATCGTGTAAGGTTCGATTGAATGCTTCTAAAGATTTCTTGTGTGCCATGGAATGGTGCATTCGTCCCAAATAATTAATTTACACTGCTGTAAAACTTTTGCCATTCCAGATCTCTTTGAAATGTTGCATGTTGGCGCTTCTAAAATATGAACGTTTAAAGGCAATTTTAAAGCCGAGTGAGCAGTTCGCCCACCATCCAATAAAGTTGCAGCAATTCCAGACGATGCAAGAGCTAACGCTATATCTTTATTCGTTCGTACAGTAGCTAAAAACAATGACAGTAAAAATGTTTTACCAGTGCTGCCAGGAACATCCAAAAAATAAAATCCACCATTTCCAGCATTAATTTCGCTCATGATTTGAAAGTAAGCTTCTTTTTGTTTTTCATTCAATAATGGAACATTTCTTTGAACATATTGATCTAAACAATTTGCACCATAATCTCGTTCACGATTTAAATCCAAATTGAAAGTGTCGTGTATTGAACGATCCGGTGAAATCATTCCTAATTGTGATAGCAATTAATTTGACATTGCTAAACACAAATTTTCTATAATGATTTCTGGCGTAAAATCCAATTGCGGATTCATTCTTGCACGACGAACTGTATGCAAAATATCTTCTGACAAATGATCACAATGACATCTCCATAACTTTACATTTTTGGCTAAAGGAAAAAGTTGAATTTGTGGAACTGCAGAACTTAAATTCATTTGAACTTTAAGGCGGTGCCGTGAAATAAGGCCAAGTGAAATAAGGCCAAATGAAGAGATTTGGCCTTATTTCGCTTTCTTAAAGTGAAATAACGCCAAATTTTAGCATTTGGCCATATTTCACTTTGTAAAAGTGAAATAAGGCCAATTTGGCATTATTTCGCTTTCGATTGCCTAGATTACCCAAAATGAACTAAAAACCATTCTTAAATTTTTGAAATGATTGAAGAGAACATATTTAAATCAATGATCTTTTTATTTTAAATGTAGATATGTATAAGCAACAGTTAAAGTTTGTACATAAATTTACAAATCAGTATAGTAAATGTATAGAACTAACATAAAATTTTTGTGCTGTTTTCAACAATTTGCCTATAAATTGGGCATGGAATCGGGTTATTATTTTTTATATAGTTATAGTAAGGAAATTTAAATACATTAAACTAAATAGGCGAGTGTATGATGTTTAATGTATTTATGTAGTTTTCCTTACTGAAAAAATAATAATAGCAAAAAATTCGCGCGAATTTTTTGCTATTATTATTTTTTCAGTAAGGAAAACTAAATACATTAAACATTATACATGTATTTAGTTTTCTATTATTATTTTTTCAGTAAGGAAAACTAAATACATTAAACATTATACACTCGCCTATTTAGCATAATGTATTTAAATTTCCTTACTGAAAAAATAATAATAGCAACAAATTCGCGAGAATTTTTTTCTTTTATTAGCTAACTTTATCTAACGGAAAGACCCGTTTCTAAAAACCAAAAATCTTATACTTTGCCTACCAGATCTGTAATGCAATGGGAAAGCAGTTCATATACAAAAAAAAAATGCAATTTGACTTTTTCTCCGGTTTCAAGTTGATTTGGCCTTATTTCACTTTCGCAAAGCGAAATAAGGCCAAATTAAAGCATTTGGCTTTATTTCCCTTTGAATGAGTTAATCTGTTTGGCATTATTTCACTTCAACAAAGCGTAATAATGCCAAACGTTAAAATTTGGCTTTATTTCAATTTTAAAAAGAGAAATAAGGCCAAATCTCCTGATCCCTGGATTGCTTCCAACAACCAACTGCTGAGAGGTTTATAAACGGCTGTCAAATAATTATTATAATCTAGCGAAATTTCGGGCCAAGCACTTTTCATTTTTGCAATAATCTCTTCCACAATATTTTATTGTTTTCCTTTTTCGTAGGCTATTCCGCTTAGCCAAACCATACGTTTTCAATAATGTTCAGGTCTGGTGAACATTGTTTAACATTTTGGTTCCGAATCCAGATTTGTTTGGTAGATCCGGGATGTATTGGTGCAATGTCTTGCTCAAACATTGAAAAGAAGTGCGGAGAAGCTCACTCAACTTCTACTTCGAAAGCTTATACTGCCATATTGGAGCTTTGCAAGTCTAGCTCTAAGGTCCTGTAATAGCTTATTGAGCTTAGATCATAAAAGCACGTCCTTTGCTGTGCTGATGTTGCAGAAATGCAGATGGATTTTTTCCTTTCTAAAGCCGAGGGAAAAACTTTAATCCAAATGAAGTTGTGTTTTCATCAGAAAAAAAACTTGTACTTGCATTACATTAAAAGTTCCGCGTGGTTCGACTAGCAGGTGATTAACCGGCTAGTCCCGTAATGGAAGATTAATAAGTGATCAACTCGTAAATCTTACATCGTTACTGAGATCAGTAGGTGATTAACTTGCTGATCTCTGTGGTATCACAATGGGCCCTTGCGGCCTAAGTGTGTCAGGCAATGTACTCATTGGCTGACAGCCACTTCCACTTAACCTAACCTAATCTAAGGCTCCCAAATAAAGCTTTTTTTCCAAGAATCATCTCAAAGTTGAAAGAGAGCTGCAATAGGAACGTTAATTATGAAAATTGAATAGAATCACTTAAAATATGGTAACGAATCAAATTAAATACTCCAAAGACTTTCAGCAAAAATATAAAGACCCGATTTTTTGCAGTGTCAAAAGTAGCCAATGTTGGTGTGCGATTTTTTTTAATAGCATCTAAAAAAAATCTAAAAAAAAAAATAGCAAAATAGTGTAAATTATCAACAAGAAAATCGGTTTGGAAAAAACGATTCTATGGAAGGTACCGATTTCAGACTTAAATCTCCCTAAAAAGGGGTAAGTCAGTTAGGACTTTGGTAGCAGGTCAAATACACTTTTTACCATTTTCATCAGTGCACAGTCATAAAAATTACATTAAAACAATCAATTCTTGGAAACTACTCCCGTTGCAAGCTTTTGCAAAAAAAGTTCGTAAAACCTTAAATTAGATTTTTTACATGTCTTAGATTTTTTCAAGTATCATAAATTGTATGGGTATGCTTATTCATGAGTTTTATTACTGTTTTGTTCATCTGTTAAAAATACAGAAACTCTATTTTTATCACGCGTTTTCTGAGAAAAAAAGACGACCTCAAAGTCAAAACTTTGCTTGGGAAAGAAAATTTGAACACCATTTAAAATTGAAAATCTGACGATCTTAAGTCTATAGGAGCCCAACTTAAATACAGTTTTAAAGATTATTATTTATACAAAAAATTAAGTCTAAAATTACGTCTCGTCCATCAGTATTAACAGAGATATCAAATTTAACACAGGTCAGGGTATACCAAAGTTAGCCTCTTTTTAAATTGTCAAAAGTGATGTTAAAGTTGAGAAACGGACTTTACTGTATAACAATTTTTTCTAAGAATATGACCAAGAATCACATCCCAAAGTACACGAATTACGGAACACCCGGTATTTAGTAGTAAAGGATGCCAACCACACATTAATTATGAAAATTAAATTAAATCACGCAAAATATTAAAAAAAAAATTTAATTAAATATTCCAAAATGTTCAAGCGAAAATCTATAAAAAAAATAAGGAACACAAGTCTTAAGATCTTGATAAAAATTCAATCAAAAAATTTGAAATAGATTAAAGATACTCTTTTGAAAATATTCGAAAAAACAATTTTTTTTTTAAATTAATGAAAATTCGAAAATGCAATCTTTCATAAACAACTTAGGACTTTTAAAATATGAAATTTCGTCAAAATCGTGTTAGCCATTAGCGAGCAAGTAAGTTTTGAAAAAAAAAAACTGCTACCGTTTTTAGACTTTTTCAAAAAAAAAAAAAAAAATATTACATCATTAGAACAGTTATTTAAAAATAAAACCTCACGTTAAATTTGATCAAAATCGTTAGAACCGTTTTCGAGAAAAATAGGTGTTATCATATCGGTTGTATGGCAGGCACCGTTGATTCAATAACTAGAGACGCAATTTCAAAAACTCCACTGTAAGTTACTTTTTTTAAGAAAATCGGTCAAGTCGTCCAGGCTGCAGATCTATATGCGGACAGACAGACAGACACAATTGTAGGGCCCATTTTTTTGTATTCTCTGTCATCGTAATATCATATTTAATTGTTATCTCAAAATTTTTGAAGTGAAACTTCTTATGCGACTTGCAAACAGGAATGCGTAACACGTTTAACACGTTTTCGGTTCTGTTCGCAATTCGTCATTCAGCCAGACGATTTAATTGTAGTGAAATGTGTTCTGCGGTGGAAGTTTTCATTATTTTCGGAGAAAATCAAATTGAAACTAGTTCTATGTTCTTTTTAATGCGTTTAATATATTTGCAATTCACTTCTTAAGAAAAATCGTAAGATCTCATTAAATTCCTCTAAATAGTAGAATTTTAGAAAACCTACGATTTTTCGATAGCTTCGAAAGGCGTTTTGAGAATAAACTTTTCATTATAGAATTTCTTGCGGAGACTCCCCATTCCTTGAGGAAGAAGAGATACCCTTGAAAAAGTATATTTCAAATATTGCCAATAATCCAATTTCGAAAAAGCATATTTTTAATACTACTGACAAATCGAGCTCCGACACGCTAACCACAAAACTATGGATGCTATACCCGAGTTCTAGATAAGATCCATCTACTGCAGATGTTTGCACTCTTCTAGCTCCTCAAACATTCCAAATTCTTTTCTGTGAATACTTTGGAATGCACTGTTCAACTTTTGCCATAGATCATCATCTAACCAATATAACCATTTAGCGTGAAAATCTATAGCAGCTAAGTGTATGTAATTTACAATCTGACAAGGACGCCAATAAAAGTACATATACGTACCTCCAGTCTTCGTATCGTCCCTCTTCTTATTTGAATTCAAGTATAAACGTTTTCAACTGAACTGAGTCATGCCCATGTGCTATTCCAATGCCAAAGAAAACTTTGACTTGGTCGTCTATAAGCAAACCTACCATCAGCCAGAACATCGGTTACCGAGACACTATGCAAAAAACCCATAACCGCCCGCTCCAGATAGAAGATCACTCTACTCAATTTGTTGTGTCGAAGTTGGATTTCTTGATTTCTGGATTTCTCCTCGCATGACCATTGTGTGGTTGAGTTGAAGCGCATATGCGCATAATCGTCGGAAATTGGATCTTCTTCTTCTCTCACTACCGAGACTTAGCATCGGGATGACATGGAAAGGTAAAGGCAGGGGGCTACTAATAACACACCAAACGAGAGCATACACAGAGATCAAGGCATCATTTTCATTTCACATATGGATAATTTTTGATCTCGAACGTGACTGTAAACAATGAGCTGTTTTAGCTTGCTCAAGAGCCCTCCTCTGTTGTGCGCAGACAGACAATGCACATTGCACAGCGTTACCGGGTCACGTAGAAAACAAACATTTTATGACCACTCATTTCATACGAAGCGCGAAATTTGCTTGTACCTTTAAGACGAGTTGTTGTATTGCTGTTTGCTGAAGGTGAGCGGGGGTATCAGCTGGATTAATGGCCTCGTTTATGGGATACACTGTATACCAATGGACTGGTGGGTATGATGGGCACTGCATGAGCACATAGCGCCATGGAAACTAATATGGGTGCTTTGCTGTAAATGTTGTTTTGTGTGTCTTCTGTGATCTTGACCTTTGTCGATAAATTGTGCAAATTCAGATGACTAAGAGTCAGTACGAGTGTGTTTGGAGCTGGAAATGTAAGCAAATTGTACAAACTTAGTGCCTTTAGTGTCAATGTTTTCCTTTTGGTGGTTTGTTTCCCGTTGCTTGATATGAAGAAGTTGTTTGTGTAAACTTCAGAAAGCTAAATTTCTTCTATTCTTCTATTTCAAGTTGAAATGGAACTCCAAACAAGTCATCGACTGTCACCACCACTGAATTGTTGCATAATACTCTGATCCTAGGTTCCAATAATCCCGAATTCCAACAAACTGAGACATTAGCATTAACATTTTTCTATATTGAAAACATGAGGTTTTAACAAACCTGGGGTATTTAAACTAACTAACCGCTCCATTTTCTTCAAAACTTTCCTTTTTTGAACCGCTGCGCAGTTGTAAACGGAAGTAAGGTGATTGAATTTCACTTTTAACCCCTGAGGCCGGCCGCAGAACAGTGCCCCATTATGTTCTAAAAATCGTAACTCGTAAGCAAATGAAGATATCGTGATAATTTTTTTTTTAATTTGTAGGGAATGTCCGGAGCTACAAATTTTGTGAATGTAAAGAAAAAATAATCATAGGGCGTTTCAGAATTTTTCCCAATCTGAAATGGAGTCAATATTTTACCTCAAAATTTGTCAAAAGTGAATGAGTGGAACAAAAACAGGATGACTTAAAGTCTAACAAAGTTACAGTGGTGCATAAAAGTAGACAAACAGTAATTTTTTTTTTTAATTTCCGCATGTCTATGAAAAGCCATTTTTTTTCATTTTGCTGTATACTACAATAAAATATAAAATGCTATCCATTTTCAGGTTTCAAAAGTAAACGTAAATAAGTAAAACACATATAAAATACTTTTTTTCATGATATTTCTTTTTTATTACAAATCTTGAACGTTAACATTATTTGTGAAGCGCTACATCATTTAAATGACCACCACGCGAATTGTTGCAAGCATCTAATGACCTCTCTTCAATTACTTGAGGGTTCTCAGAACCCCAAATACGAGAATTTTGTTAATTAACATATCCACTGTAGTAAACCATAATCTCCTCTTAAAGCACGATATGTGGATGTTGCAGAATCACCATTCTTGTAGTAAGTTTTTACATTTTTGTGCGAATAGAATTGATTTTAAGTGAACTATTATTGTTTCTTTTAGACAAACTTTATTATTCTTTATAAAATAGTCTGGCTGAATCACGCGGAATTGATACAACTTTTATATCAAAAAATTGCGAGCAGTGCCGAAAAGTATGCAATCGATATTCCACGTTAATCGTTTAACGCAACCTTGATGGAAGTCGTAAAAGTAGTTTCACTTCAAAAATAATTGGTTTAACAACTTAGTCGAAGATGTCGAATTCCAGCCCTATACTTTTAAAACCGCAAAATGGATAACCCTTACTACTACTGTGATGCATTTTCAGTCAAAGGTGCTAATGCTAAGAATGCCTGTAAAGTTCCTTAAAACAATGAAATTTAAGAAAAATGTTTCACAGGGGCTTCAGAATTTCATGTCAAAAAACTATACAACGTGATTTGCATACGGTGCGACAAAACCTCAGGGCAGCTAGGTTTGGTGAAAACAAAAACAAAACCGTATGGAAGGGTGGAATACCTCCCTCCGATCAGGTGGAAGGTGCAGTATTATATAAAACAAAATTGACTAAATTTTCAATCAATCAACTAAGCAACATATTGTAACATATTACAGTGTTTTTCAAACTAATGCTTTGTTCTTTAAATAATATTTAAGTTCGATTTGATTTAGTGAATAGTTTTTGAGTAATCAAGTTTCAAAGTCAATTTTTTTTTTTTTTTTTCAAAAACCTACTTGCTATATTTTGACCATGGTTATTTAATTTTTTTTAAATCTTGTAAAATTAATAAAACGCAAAGTATTTTCTATTCGAAAGCCCATTATTGCTGGTTTGTGGCCTTTGAGACTTGATTACTGAGAAATTATTCACTTGATCAACTTGAACTAAAACGTTTATAAGAGAACAAAAAAAAAAAAAATACTTTAAGAACACTATACTATAAGGTAGTAAACAGTTTATTCGATTTTTCTTAATTTTTTTTTTAATTTTCTTACCTAAAATCAAGGTTCACGTCGATTCTATTTTAATTAGTTCCTCACCAACAAGCAATTCCATATAAACGTTTCGAATGATGAGTTCCAAAGTAAATTGTTTTTCTTAAGAAGAGAAAAACAAATAGAACGAAAATAAAAGGAGTGATTAACAGCGGAACAGCAATTTTTTTTAAATTGTCCGTGTAAAAACTCTTCCTTAAATTAATTCAAAGTCCTGAGTACTTAAACTCTACTTACGGTGTTCTGCAAACCAGATACGTAATAAGTTAAGATCGTAATCGATATCACAAATCAGGTCTTAGGAACTATTTGAGCCTTTAGAACAGCCAACATTATCAAAATTAAGTTAACCTTTGAAATTTAAATTGAAGAGTGATATATTACATGTATCAAAAAAAGAACCGGTCTCAGTACAGATCCTTGAGGTACACCAGTACAGTGGTGGTCCAGTATAACGAACGATATAATGTCCAGAGTCAATTCGTTATATCGAAAATTCGTTATATCGAAACCTTTTTGTCATAAAAATCTTTAACAAAATAAAACGTGCAATTGTGTGTATGTATCTTCCAATATTATCACGAACATACATGTAAGTAGACACATTAATACACTTACAGTCATTTTTTTTTTTTTTTTTTTTTCATTTTCTGAAATTCGTTATTTGTTCGTTATATAGAGTACGTAATTTCCATTTCGTCTGAAATTCGTTATTTTGTTCGTTATATAGAATACCTAATGGACTTGAAAAAAGTGTTCGTAATATCGATCATTCGTTATATCGGCATTCGTTATACTGGACCTCCACTGTATTGATATATTTTACTTCACTACTAATTTCTTCGGTTTTCACACTTGAGCTCTATTTTTGATGTTAGTTTTAAACCACTCAAGAATGAAACCACGAAAAATTGCGTAACATAACTTGGTCAATTGAGTACTATGATCAACCATTTCGACCCCTCGACAAACCAGCTACATTTTACAGCTGGTTTCACACAATTTAGATGAGAAAATATTCTGGAACGCAACTGCAAAAAAGCATCGTCAGTTGATTTTCCTGTTTGAAAACCAAATTGAGCATAATTAAAAAAAAAACTATGTATTTCTATTAAAGAAATTAAATTCTCTTTCCTTTAATTACTTTTTAAAATTTTTTAATAAAAACAAGGAGCAAAGATATAGGCAATAACTACACACTTCACTGGCTGATCCCTTTTTGAACAGTGGAATGACGTTTGCACGTTTAAGGTTTTTAAAGAAAGCACCAGTAATTAATGATAGATTGGAAATATGAGCCAAACAAAAAGAACACCCGATTTTTTTAAACACTTGTTTGAAATACTATCACAAGCATTTGAGTTTTTCAAGAAACCTATTGGTTTTAAAAGCTCCAATGCTGTTATAGAATTAAACACAAAACTTTTGCCCTGTAAAATTTGACCAGCTGCTCCAATAGTTATATTATCAGGACTAACACCTGATATAAAATAAATACTTAACTCTTCAGCTACTGCATTTTTGTCACATATGTACCTAGTTGTTTCCAATAAGTAAAACAATAGGTTTTTTATTTGAACAAGGTTTATTAAGAATGCTGTTAACAACTTGTCACTCATTTCTTAAGTTAGCCAAATTAAACTTTGCCCCATAGATGTTATCACGACTTATAGGAACTTCTTTTTTAAGTTGTAAGCAAAACTTTTGTATTCAGACTTAAAAAAGTTGTTATAGTCATTGATGTGCTTTGAGGGTATCAACAAAAAAGAAGGTAATCAACCTCCAAAAATGCATAAACAAGACAATTTTTCAGTTTTATGAAGTCCAACTAAGTAATCATTTTTGAAGACTTGGAACTACTACTCTACTGAGAACCACCTAGCAAGTATCCCTTAATATTAGCAAAAGAATCCTCACAGCATTTGCTTAGTCGGATATCAATTGAATTTGATAAATGAAGCAACTCACTCAATTTTTCAAATTCGAATGCCTTTGCTTATTTACTCCCACATAGGTCCTTCCTTCGAATTCTGCAATCATTTGATTCGCTTAAGAATCCACACCCTCGAACACAGTTGTCTACCCAACACATCGTACCACATACCCACCTACATACATCCTACATAAAGCTCTACTCAAATGCACATAAAACCGTGCGCCATTCAAGCACATGTGCCCCCAAAACTCATATGTATACATGAAATACCCGTTTCTGATTCGTTGCAAGGGCGTTTCCCCCCTTTCTCGAACCTCTAGATATAAACAACAAAAAAGAAGAAGAAAAAAAAACACATAAAAGCTCTTCCAATGTGTATCCATCCACCACATATTGCTCGTTCATCCCTTGTGTACTACTTCATCCCATGGATATGACAACACGAGCTCTCAAACACACCGTCCCCATAAACGACCGACGAATGGAAGAAATAAAAAAAAACGTCGCCTCGCATTCGTACATATGAAACTGTAGGAATGTTCAAATGAAAGAAAAAAAAGAACAGGAGAATGGGACCCAACTACCCCCGCATACAGGGTGTGGATGTGAAAATAATAATGAAATAGGTAGCAAAAAAAAGAAGTTTCTCGCTGTGAGTTTGAGCGAGAGATGAAGAAATCCTTTTTTTTTATTGTTGTAGATATATTTTTCCAACTGATATCCTTTTTCGCCCCATCCTCCTCCACGACTCAACAGCCAACACTCATGACAACGACGAATCAGAAAAGGGTGGAGCAGTGCCAGCAGTCAGATAGCAATTTCATTTGTATTGTATGCTGTGCACATCACATCACAAAAAAAAAGGATACATAGTTCGAGGGCACAGGGACTTGCAAAAAATAAGAAATATTTCCCAAGGATAAGAAATGAAACTAGGTACCTACGCAACGCAGAGCAATACTCGTATATGAAAAGAATTGATTGGCGATATGGGTGACATTTGCATCGAATCCAAGGGTTGGATTGGTTGGGGTTTGATTTTTTTCTATTTTTCTATTTTTCCCCAACCATGAACTTTCGTCGATCATAGTTGATAGTTGCACACACGTATGGGAATCATTTTTTCGTTTCAATCATTGGTTGCTATTTGCTGCTGCCAGAGTTGACTACCCTCGACAGAAGCCTCAGAAAAGAACCCTTTGACAGAGGATTTTCTTTGAGTTTCCTCAAACGAATTTGCCTGATTATGCGGACAACTGAAACTGAGTCGTCTCCCTATCACATCGAATATTCCAATTGAACAATGTCCTTTTAAAATAGAATTATAATCCTTTTCCCTTCTTTGTCAAACCTATTATTATTTTTTTATTATATTTTTTGTTGAAAGATCCTTTGAAGTGCGTAAAGTTCTGCGCTTTGCACCTTTTCTTCTGCAGGTGCTTTTTTTTGTACCTATCCTTTGTCGGTGCGGTGCGCCTTTGTGCAAGTTTTATAAACGAAATATTCGTCCTTTTGCTTTAAAAATAGGTCATTTTCTTTTTTCTAATTGTTTTATGTCTGCCAACACACAGAGGTAGACAAAATCTAGTAGAAATGGCATCTTTCTATCTACTCGACAAGGAAAAAAATCACTTTTAAGTATTCACTCACCACTGCTTTGGGGGACTATTATTTTTATCCTTTTATCATCGCACTTTGTGATTGAAAGCAGATCATTACGGGTTGGAAAACACAGAACCACGCCTGGTCAATGCAAATGGAATAAGGTGCATTCTAATTGCTCACTATTCGCGTTTGTCTCTTTTTTGATAACAGAAAAAAAAATGATAAAAAATACGATTATGCGGTTTGAAAACAAGGGCCTTGTGGGATGGATACAAATTTGAACAGTTAACAGTGGCAGTTTTAATTGAGAAGGTGCATAAAACTAATGAGAATATTAATGAGATGCACGATTGGTTAAATTAAATCAAAAGAAAATTATTTAATAGGAGTCAAGAGAAGGCAAATAACAAAAAAAATGAATCCATTTCGGTCTACTTTATGTACAGAATGAGTTTTGGAAAATTTTAACTGCATCATTAAATAATTTCGAAAAGCCAACAAAGCGCTTCACAAATACCACTCTACAGCAATCGTATTTTTAAGTATTTAAAGTCAGTTCCAGCAAATCATGTACAGCCTGTGTGGGAACAGGAAATAAATAATGAAATAAGCAGACGATTGAGAAACGTACTCTTCCTGGAATAAGAGAGCGTTACAGTTTACTTCAACTTTTTTTCTGCTGATTTTGTTAAGGTTAAAAACAAGCCCCAGTGCGTTAAATATTCAATGTAATTTTAATCAATTTCTAGACTTGTACCTACTAAAAAAAGAGTCTTAAAAATGTTTTGCAAAGGCTTTCCAAACGTTAGGAGTATTTTTCTATAGAATTGGTATTATAAATAAATTTGGCTGGATAGCCGTCAGATTTTTTCTTAGAGTTTACAAGGAACCAAAAGCTATTTATATTTATATATTTATATTGTAACGTGCGCTTAGTTCGCAAAAATAAAACTCTACTTTTCAATTTAATTCTACCACTTTATTCAGTATCTACTTTCGATATACACTTTATTTGAACTCAACTCGACTTTTGGACTATCACTTGTATTTACTCTTAACTTTATCACTCTATAAACAAAACTGCCCTCTGGTTGCCTCGGGCGGGCTATTTATATTGAATGACATGCCATCTAGAACTCTCCAGTAACTTCCACATTGTCTCCACATTTGCTGTCAAGCATCACTACACTCACACACACTGGCTTACAAGCAACGCCTGTCATTTATACCATTCCATTATAGTGTTGCCAGTTGTGTTTTCGGTTGAACGTTTTTCGATTAGGAAATTGGTATAAAATGTTGGGTTCACGTTACACTGCCCCCTCCTTAGGATTGTTCGTCCCGAATAATTCCATCTGCAGCCTCGCCACTATATCGATGCAGCCTGTCACAATGAACTACTTTTAACTTGCCTCTTAGTCCTCTTTGGATGCGGTAAACCACGTCGTTAATCCTCGTGACTACAGTATAAGGACCTTCCCAGTTTTGCTGAAGTTTCGGTGACAATCCCTTTTGACGATGAGGATTATAAAGCCACACACGATCTCCTGCTTGGAATCCTGACGTTGTCGCTTTTGTGTCGTACCGTGTCTTCATCCGGTCGCTGTAGGTTTTCATCCGTTCCCTTGTTCTTTTATGGATGTCAGCGAGTCTCTCCTTGAGGTCGTCCACATACTCGTTTGTGTCCTGTGGCTCCTCTGTGGGGCATCCAAATTTAAGTTCGCTGGGCAGCCGCATGGTTTTCCCGAACAGGATGTCAGATGGTGTTTGTCCTGTCGAGCTATGTACTGCACTTCTATAGGCCATCAGGAATAGCGGTACGTGCCTATCCCAGTCTTGGGAGTCGCCTACGACCTTGGTGAGGTGTTCTTTCAAGGTCCGGTTGAATCTTTCAACCATCCCATCAGATTGTGGATGAAGCGGTGTGGTTCTCGTCTTCTTAATGCCAAGTAGTCCGCACACTCCTTGGAAGATGTTTGACTCAAAGTTCCTCCCTTGGTCGGAATGGAGTTCCATAGGCACGCCAAACCTACTCACCCAGTTAAACACAATCTGGTCGACCACCGTTTTGGCTTCTTGATTTGGGATGGCAAACGCCTCAGGCCACTTGCTAAAATAGTCCATTACAACCAGAATGTATTTGTTTCCAGCGTTGGTCTCTGGAAAAGGCCCAGCCACATCTACTGCAATCCTCTCAAAAGGCGATCCAACGTTGTACAGATGCATCTTACCTGGAATCTTCCTACCAGGTCCTTTGGTTGCAGCACACTTGTCACATGTTCGGCACCACTTCTCCACGTCATCTCTAGCATGTAACCAGTAGAACCGATGTCGCACCTTCTCCAGTGTTTTGTTTACTCCCAGGTGGCCTCCAGAAGGTCCGTCGTGCATCTCCCGAAGAACTTCACTGACTTTCGATTGCGGTACGATCAGCTGCATCACATGTGACTTACCGTCAGCGGATTCCCATCTTCGCCTGAGGACACCTTCTTGCACATATAGTGAGTCCCACTGTGCCCAATAGGCTTTGAGAACTGGACTCCTGTCAGAAATGTCTCCCCATTCCGGTTTCTCTTCATTTTCTTTCCATGCGAGAATGGGTTCGATATCTGGATCTTCCTGTTGAGCAGTCCTCACTTCCTCATTGCTCCATCCGCTTATGGGGTCAGCTCTTAGTCGCTGAGCGGTAATGATTTCTTTGTCTTCTTGCCGCTTGCAATGCTTGCAATCCACTTTGCAAGGTCTTCGTGATAATGCATCGGCGTTTGAGTCCAGCTTTCCTCTGCGGTGTTGGATCTGGTAGTCATAGGTCTGCAATCTTTCTATCCACCTTGCGACTTGACCTTCTGGATTTTTGAAGTTCAACAGCCAGCTCAGAGCACCGTGGTCTGTCCGCAGAAGGAATTTCTGTCCATAGATGTACTTATGGAAGTGCTTTGTTGCTAAGATAAGAGCTGGCAGCTCCCTTCTGGTCACGCAGTAGTTCCTTTCGGGTTTCGATAGGACCTTGCTGTAGTATGCCACCACTTTCTCTTCGCCATCATGCACTTGGGATAGTACCGCCCCGATTCCAACGTTGCTTGCATCTGCGTCGACGATGAATGTTTTGCCAGGTGTTGGATGTGCCAGCACTGGAGCGTTACAGAGGCGGTATTTGAGTTCCTGGAAAGATTTCTCACACTCACCTGACCATTTAAACTGCTTCCCCTTTTCGGTGAGCTGATGCAAACTCTTTGCAACTCCAGCAAAGTTCTTAACGAAACGTCGGTAATATGTGGCAAGTCCCAGAAAGCTTCGGAGTTGATGTTTGTCCTGTGGTGTTGGCCAATTTTTGACGGAGTCAACTTTTTCAGGATCAGTCTTTACTACTTGGGATGAGATGATGTGTCCCAAATACTTGACTTCGGTTTTGAAAAGTGCACATTTTTCTGGATTCAGTTTAAGGTTAGCCTCTCGAAGTCTCTGAAACACGGCTTTAAGGTTCTTACAATGTTGGTCAAATGTTTTCCCGTAAACAATGACATCGTCCAAGTAGACTAGGCAAGCTTTCCACGTCAGTCCTTGAAGAACGCACTCCATCAAACGCTCGAATGTTGCCGGAGCGTTGCATAGCCCAAACGGCATAACCTTAAACTGTCAGAGCCCATTACCTGTAGAAAATGCCGTCTTTTCCCGATCATCAGGGTGGATGTCAACTTGCCAATATCCACTCTTCAAGTCCAGCGTCGAGAACCACTGCGCTCCCTCCATGGCATCCAGGGTATCACTGATTCTGGGCAGGGGATAGCTGTCCTTCTTAGTCACATCATTCAGCCTTCGGTAGTCCACACAAAAACGAGTGCTTCCATCTTTCTTTTTCACTAGCACCACTGGTGACGCCCAAGGACTTTTGGAATTTTCGATAAGACCATCCTTCTTCATTGCTGTTATCATGTCCTCAACCTCACCTTGTTTGGCCAGTGGAAGGCGTCTTGCGGGTTGACGAATCGGTCTTGCATCTCCTGTGTTGATGCGATGCTGCACCAACTGTGTCCTACCATATTGTCCCTTTTTCGATGCGAAGATGTCAGTGTACTCTTGTAGGAGATTTTCAGCCATCCTTGTTTGTTGGTGATCAAGGTTGGATGAACTCAGTATTTTAGCTCTGATGGTTATGAGCTCTTCCGGAGTTAACGTTTTTCTCGGGGCCTCGTCTGTGATCTTCGTAATTGCTGCAACCGATTCGCAACGTCCAACGACTTCTCCTTTCTTCAACTTTACATCGTACGGTCTGGTGTTTAGTAATCGTACGGGGACCATTTTGTTTTTCGGTGCTACCAGTGTTTTCCCAATGATGACGCTTTGGGAGGAACACTCTGGGTCTAGTTCCACCATGAGGTATCGAAGGCTTCCAAACTCACCTTCCAGTTTTGTCCAAACGAACACTTCAGAAGAAGGAGGCAGAATAAGATCTTCCCTGATGACAGTTCTCAGTGTTGACGTATTTTCATTCGAATAGGTCATTGGAATTTCTTTATTTTGGTATTTCAAAACTTGATTACCGATATCCAAAATAACTCCGTGCTGTTTCATAAAGTCGATTCCAATGATGCACTCGTCACATATATCTGCCACCAGGAATTGATGAGTAAACACTAGATGGGCCAGTCGGATCTTGAGACACACTTCTCCATATACTCTTGCTGCTTCTCCCGTTGCGGTTCTTAGACGGTAGCTATTGGTGTTATGGAGCCACGTCATCTTTACCAGGTCTCGACGTACTATGGATGCTGTGGCACCGGTGTCAATGGTAGCCACATGTTTGTTCCCGCTAATAGTAGTCTCCACAGTCAGACTTTTGTTGTCGCGTTTGGTCTGGGAGACCTGGATGGTGGTTTTGGGGCCATCGATACAAGAAACCAGCCTCTGCCCCTCGAAGTTGGTTCTTACTCGTTTCCCTGATGGGAAACGGGCTGATAGGCAACGCTGGTGTTGTTGTTACCTTGCTCTGGGTTGGATCTCTTGCTTCCACAATGTTGACAACTGGCTTTGTTTGGTGGTAGTCGGCATTGACGCTGTAAGTGCCCGGTCTTGTTGCAGTTCCAACATCTTGCTAGTCCGCTCCGGTTCTTTTGTATTTCAGCTCTTTGGCACGAGCATTCTTCGACTATGGCCTCTCTAAGTCGATGTACTCCCTGAGAAGCCTGTTCTGCTGCTTCAATTGTCAATGCGAATGTTGCCTCGGGCGGGCTATTTATATTGAATGACATGCCATCTAGAACTCTCCAGTAACTTCCACATTGTCTCCACATTTGCTGTCAAGCATCACTACACTCACACACACTGGCTTACAAGCAACGCCTGTCATTTATACCATTCCATTATAATGTTGCCAGTTGTGTTTTCGGTTGAACGTTTTTCGATTAGGAAATTGGTATAAAATGTTGGGTTCACGTTACAATATATATAGAGCACAGATTTTGAGAAGGTGTTTTGACATCTTCAAAAAAAGAACTTACAGATACATAGTTGGTGTTCAGTTCGCGAAAGAGTAAATAAATTGGTTTTCCAATGCTTCTTTCTTTTGTTCCTCAGGGGCTTTAGTTCCTTGGTAAGCCACGGTTGACAAAAACTAGCATATTTGACCATCACTCGGGGAATGGTTTTATCATGCAATTTTCTGAAACTATGTAAAAGCAAGTGACTGCTTCGTCAACATTTGCAAGAGTTGATATATTTCCAATACCAGCCCTGCTTAATTCATTCCATAGCAAATCGAAATTCTCAATTGGATTACTCATAACGTGAGATACGTTGTTTAGTCCAACAAAAATATCTAAGGGGGGATGAAGATCATCAATTCTAGTGACGCCTGAATTCGATCTTATTGCTTCGGACTGTGGTACCCGTGGTGTGATGGATAGCATGTCTGCCTGTTAATCCAGAGGTTCGTGATTAGAATTAGAAGAAAAATGTTTTTTCCACGGGTATCGCCTTTCGCGAGGAATTGGCAAGTCCTCCGTTAGCATTCATTGCCATGGAAAGCGCTTTCTCGATTAGCCGTTCGGCACCGGCAGAAAATTGTAGGTCCCCTCCATTCCTTCACAAGGCATGGTTGTGAGAAATGCGCTAGGCCCTGGGGCTCCTCGCTCTGTTGTGCCACCCTATTTATTTATTTTTATTTATTACTTCGGACTAGAAAACTACGAGTATGTCCAACACACGTTTTGGATATTTCTAATACAGCTTACTTGCTGTAGGATAAAATATTTTTTAAACAAGAAAGCGAACGCTGTAGTGAAATTTTACAGGGTTTATGGACAGATTCATTGTCCGAGGGTAACCAACGATTACTAACCACTGAACGTATGGTAGATTAGTAGTCACCAGTAAAATAATTTGGCTTTCTAAGTCAGACAATTTAAAAATATGGTCCAAAATTAGGGACAGTTTAGAATAGCTCAGCCTAACTCATCTGGTCAGTCTATATGCCGGTAGACCTAGAATTCTGGGCACAAAGTTTCTGTATTCAAGAAACTTCGGCTTAGCCAAGTTCCTTCCTTACACACGAGGACACTACACTCTTAACTAATAAATAAAAAGATTAATACAAAACAGTTAAAAACACTTTCCTCAAATGTACATTTCAGAAGCAATGCTTCCATCGTCAGTGAGATTTAAAAATAAAATTAAATTATTTGTCAAAAAACTAACAAAAAACAAAAATGTTTCTAAACAAAATTACAGTTGAGTTGAGTTGAATCTATTGAAAAATTTTTGTGAATATTGAATCTTTGATTGGTCCATCATCATTATTCATAAGATTATTTTTGTTTTTAAATATATAAAAAGATTTAAAAGCATCTAATTCATATAATTGCTATTTACATTTCTTATTAATTTTAAATTTTGCAAACCAAAACTATGACTATTTTCTAGCATATGTTCTGCAACACTTGACTTTTCTTTCTCATTATATTTAAGATGTGCAAAATGTTCTTTAAATCTTTTTAGAATATGTCTTCTTGTCTGTCCTATATATTCTTTTGCACCAGGAAAACAAATAAGACCAATTACATCAACAACTGGATCAATATTATCAAAACTTGAATGTTGATTATTAGAAAAACTGAATAATCTCCCAATCAAATTTGAAACAGCAGCTTTAAAAACTAGAATTGAATTTGCAGGAAAAGTAAAAATAGCTAGCAACGAAATTCAAGTTTCATTCAATGTTGTTTCATTACAGTGAAACCCGCTTAAGAGAAAAGGCAAATTGTCACAGTTTTTCTTTCACTTAAGCGGGTTTTTCACTTAACCGAACCCCGGTTAAGTGAAAAAAATTTCATTTAAGCGGAGTCCTGATAAGTGAAAAAAAATTGCACTTAAGTGGATTTAAAAGTTCCATTAAGCGGAGGTTTAATGCTTCATATACACAATAAATAATTTGATGTATTTATCTTTGGAGTTGCCTGGAAATAATTTAAATAAAAGTGTTTTAATAACTAACCACGATTAAACATCAAAAAAGTAATTTATTGAATAACAAAAATAACATATGTTTGTACATTGGAATTCATAGGTAGTACATAAATATATTACATAAATTACAATAAATCACATTTGAGTTTTTGTGGGTTAATTCGTAGGCACATTGGGCATATCAAAAAGAGGCCACTCCCAAGTTTGGTTTCAGGTTTCAAATATGTAGGTACATTAAGGTGTGTCATTTTTGTGCAACTTTTTTTTCAACAATAAAACAGGCTAATTACTTTCAGGAAGGTATAAAACGAAGCCGCTTAAAATTTGAGCTCTTAATATTAAAATTTAGAGGTGCCTCAATTTTCCATACAAATAACATAGAAAAATAATGTAATTTTTTTCTTATTTTTATAGCTTGACATTTGAGCATTTTAAAAATACACTGACAAATTATTTAAGTAGGAAATTGAATGCTCTACAAAAAAGCTCAATTTAATTTTTTCATAGAGTGCGCCGTTCTGAAGATATTTAAACTAAAAGTTGGAAATGTATGAAATTAAGATTTTTATTTTATTAAACACTGATGACTTTTTAATGACTTTATGAGTTACTCAAAAAATGACACACCCTAATGTACACACATATTCATATTTTTGAATACAATTAGGAACGTTTTATGAAGACAAAAATAATCTCACTTTTTTTTAAAAAAGTCATCAATTTTCGTTTGCGACAAAGTCGGAAATGGCAATTCATCATTTTATATTCAATTTCATCTAAGATTAGATCCCCATTAGAAAACTGCTTAAGAACATTGAGAGATTTAAAAGCTTCTGTAGTTGTTGCTTTCTGGACTCCCAAAAATTTCCACATCTAAATCATTGTCAGATACAGATCTGCTAGCATCAAACTTTTCGAATTGTAGTGCTGCTTCATTAATTAACAGGAATTGTGCTTTTTTAAAGCATCTCGGATTATGAGATCTACTTTATACATATTAAGAAGAAAAATTATAAGCAAAAGAAAAACAAAATATGTTTAATCTTAGACTACACACCAATACAAAAAATAATTTTGTCTGTTCCAGTCGAATAAGAAATGGAAAGGACTGTGATACGGCCCTTTGGTAGCTTCAATCCTGAAGGTTTTCACATCTATTTACCAATGAAGCCGTCGGCGTCGGTAGAGCCTTAAACATTACCCGACCCTGAATTTATCAGCATTATGCACGTCATCAGGTTGATTACCATTTGGTAACCAATTACATGAAATCTCGGGTGAAAGACTGCAAAGTGATACTAGGAGAAGCTGCCGCTCAACAACACCGTCTTCTTTTAACAGAATTTTTTACGGATGCGGTAAAGGAAGTCAAACAAACAAAGGCTCCTAGGAGAATC
This sequence comes from Melanostoma mellinum, assembly GCA_914767635.1. Lineage (NCBI taxonomy): Eukaryota > Metazoa > Arthropoda > Insecta > Diptera > Syrphidae > Melanostoma > Melanostoma mellinum. The sequence goes on along the minus strand of OU612058.1, from coordinate 157,539,714 downwards.
AAGTGGTACAATCTGGAGAAAACCAAAGGACAGCAATTCATTTCGTATATGCAAAGTCAGCTGTGTAATACCATCGACGCAGTTTCAAATGCAATCACGGCACAAAATATGTGGGATCGCCTACAACGAACCTGCTTAGAGAGAGCCAAATCACTGTTAGGAGTCTCAAAAGGACACTACCAACAAGCTAAAGAAACCTGGTGGTGGGATGATGAAGCTAAAGCAGTGATTAGAAAGAAGAAAGCAGCTTTCCAAGCTTGGTCGAAGTGCCCCTCAAGAAATACAAATGAAAAAGCGCGTTTCAAAATGGAATACAAGAGCTGCAGAAAAGAAGCGAAGAAAAAGTGCGCCCAACTTCAAGCAAAAAGCACGGAGGGCCTGTATCGAGAGCTGGAAGAGATTTCTGCCCCAGCTGCTGAAGCAAATCAGACAATCCAAGAGCTAAGACAAAGCAACTTGAATAAGGGAGCAACCATTTTCAAAATAGCCGCTCAGAGAAGGAGAAATGCGCAGGAGATTCGTTCGCCGAAGTTCATCAATGATGCTCAAGGAGTGCTACTTGTGGATGACGACAAAATTCTTCACAGGTGGCGACAGTATTGTGATGATCTTTTGAATGAACAGTTTCCTCGGCGCCACTTTCCAACAGCTGCACCTAACTTTACGGAAGTATCCGACGTCACAGTCGAAGAAGTTAGGGAGGCAGTTAAGAACTCCAAAAAAGGCAAAGCGATTGGGCCAGACGAGGTACCATATGAGTTTTGGAAAAATATGGGAGACATCGGGTTAAGATGGCTCACGATTCTCATCTCCAAACTTGTAAGAGGTGACAGTTTGCCTAATCAATGGAGGGAAAGTTTTCTTCTTCCAATGTACAAGGGAAAGGGAGATACCAGAAGCTGTGACAACTATCGTTCGATCAAGTTGATGTCCCACACTATGAAGATCGTTGAGCGGGTTTTGGATAGCCGACTGCGGAAAATAATAAGGCTGTCTGATGACCAATGCGGGTTTGTCGCGGGTAAGTCAACTACAGACGCAATCCAAAGCATAAGGATCATTATGGAAAAACACCGAGATGCCTTAGAGGATTTGCATATTGTGTTGGTTGACTTCGAAAAGGCATTCGATCGACAACCACGAGATCTGATATGGGTGGCCCTCAGACACCGAGGAGTTCCTGAAGCCTATGTGCAAATAATTATGGACATGTACGAGGGAGCAGTTACAAAAGTGAGATGCCCAGCTGGAGTCACCGAAGAATTCCAAATAACAGTAGGTGTACATCAGGGAAGTGTCTTGAGTCCACTGCTCTTTATTGCTGTTCTGGATTATTTGCTCGAAGGAAAAGTAACGGACAATAAAGTACAACAATTATTCTTTGCTGACGATGGAGCCATCATAAGCGAGGATCCTACATCCCTGCAACGAGCACTTGACGTTTGGATTGATGTTCTGGAAGGAAATGGGTACCGTATTAGCGCTAAAAAGACTGAATACCTGTGCTGCCCTTTTTCTGATCCAGACAAGCCTATTCCAGACATTTATTTGAATGGAAATGTGCTTCCCAAGTGTGAAAAGTTTAAATATCTGGGATCTATGATCAATAGTGAAGCATCTTGTGATGACGACATCAATCATCGAGTAAGCGTAGGGTGGATGAAGTGGCGAGAAAACTCCGCTATCTTCTGTGATCGAAAAATGCCCCCTAAGCTGAAGGGAAGACTCTACACAGCAGTTGTCCGTCCAGCTCTGACATACGGTTCACAATGTTGGACAATGTACAAAAAGTATGAGAGCAAATTGACGGCAGCCGAAATGAAGATGCTTCGGATGACAGCAGGAGTAACAAAGCTTGATCGAATTAGAAGTACTAAGATCCGTGGAAGCCTTCATGTCAAAAGTACCATCTTGGACAAAATTCAGCACGACCGGCTCAGTTGGTATTGTCATGTTCAAAGGAGAGATCCGCAGAACCCCGTCAAAAAGGCAATATCGTACAACGTTTCAACAAATTCGCGACGAAAAAGAAAAGGCAGGCCAAAACACTCCTGGTACAAGCAAATGCAAAAACAGCAGCATTTGGTTGGCCTCAGACATGGAACAATCCAAAACCGGGAGGCTTGCCGACGATTTCTGAGGTCAACGCGGCGTACCCCACAGGCGGATCACTAGTGTGAAGCAGCAAAGTGGGAGAGTTGTGATCGCTTCAAGATCACTACTCGTAACGCCGAAAATGAAGAAGAAGAAGAAGAAGAAGAATGCACGTCATCAGGTTTGTAGCTTTGACAAATGTTTGGCCAAAAAATTTCTAGCCAATGGTTAGCAGCAACTGTGTCAGCAGAATTATTTTCACCACAAATCTTCTTAAAATGAATATTTTCACGTTTTTTCCACTGATCTAACCATCCATTTTTTGGCTCAAATTGTTCTGTCCGATAAAATTTTTTTCCACTTAAGAGAGTTTTTTTCAATAAGAAATATGAAATTTAACTGAAAATATGTTTCAGGTATCCGGGTTTTTCACTTAAGCGAGTTTCACTTAAGCGGAGTGTTTAATAGGTAATTGGTCTACAAATACTCGGGGACGAAAAAATTCTTTCAGATAAGCGGGTTTTTCTCTTAAGCGGGTTTCTCTTAAGCGGGTTTTACTGTATATCCAAATGTTCCAATTGATGAAACTTTAGTTTTTCTTAGATTCTTAGACGTTTGTCGTTTAATCGTCTATTATCGAAGATATCACCAAAAGATTGTTTCATCTTTAACTTTTGATGATTTATGAATAACTATTTAATAACATCTAATAAATTTTGGTAGCTTTTGCGGTTCTTAAACAATTTTTTCATTACTTGAATTCTGGGCGACTGTCGTCTTCAAAATCTGACCCTAGTAAGAATTTAGTTACGCTTAGACTATAGGAACGAAGATAGACGAAACTTTTGTCTTTTGCGACTTTAAGTCCTAATACCTCAAAATGTTGGCGCAACAGTCCGTAGAGTAAGTTCGTAAGTCCGAAGAGTAAGAGCTTGAGCTTCCCCTTATACAATAGTTATCTCAGTACAAGGACGTATGAAAGTGATTACCTCGATTTAGCCCGTCAGTGTAAACTCGTTGATCTTTCTGATCATTGTACATATAAAAAGTGTCAGTTTTTGGTGACTTTTTGTGTAAAACAATAAAGAGATAAATATGGTCAATGATATTCGAACGACTGTTGTCAATATGCTAAGCATCCAAACTCCTTGCGTCAAACATCAGTGTTCTGGAGGCGGTCACAGTGGTACAAAAACGAAATATTGATAGAAAAAGTTCAATAATTGAAAACTAAGAACAATGTGTGACGTAAAATTGTATGGGACATTAGACTGTAAGTTATTCCTTTGTATAGTTTTCTTAATTTTTTCCCCTCTTTTTTTTCAAATATCCTTCGCTGGAGATTAACTTAACAGTTTTCTAAAGCTCACTACAAAATGGTTGCCATCAAGAAACAGAAAAAGTCTTTGTATAGCACCAATGCCCTTTAGGCCCCGGTTATGAAATCCGGCAAATATTGCTTGGGCTACAAACAAACTTTGAAGACCTTGAGAAAAGGCAAAGCTAAATTGGTTATGATTGCCAGCGATATTCCAGCTTTGAGGAAATCTGAGATTGCATACGCTATGCTGACCAAGACCGAAGTCCAGCACTACAGTGGCAAAAACATTGAATTGGGCACAGCCTGCGGTAAATACCTTCGTGTGTGCATCCCCTCAATCACAGACCCTAGTGATTCAGACATCATCCGCTCAGACAACAACTAAGCATGGATTAGTTATGTTTGTAAAAATTGTTTTATACAAAAACAAAAATGAAAAAAATTAATGAATATAGTACTTTTAAAACAAAAGTGCCTGACAGTGGAAAACTGCTAAGTAATTTTAATGAAGTAGCTACCAACTTAACATCGAAGCAAAAGCAGACGCGGTGTATGGTTTTAAGCTTAAGAATTGTTGCGATAGGAAAATTAAATTTATGTATTCGACACTGATTCCTTCTACCTAGCTAACTCAAATTACGGCAAATGTCAAAGTAGCTTTCCGCTCCCTTCCGAATCAATAACGTTGCAATGTTATCGTTCATTAACGAAATTTGGCCAAAAATGTCTTTTTTCAAAAACATTTGATTGTAGGCTCATTACCCTAGCATAGCTGTCTGTTACGTGGGCGGTTTGAGGTTCAAATCCAAGAAACATGAAGAAAAAAAATGCTTTTCAAAAAAATGCTTGGCAAGTCCTCCTAGAGTCATAAGACACTGTCATGAATAACGTTTTCTACTTTAGCAATTCGGAATTACCATAAGATTGTATAGGGTCCTGGAAACGCGTTAAGCACCGGGGCCTTACAACATTGTTGCGCCACCCTATTTGTTTTTGGTTTTTGCTTCCAGGATTAAAAGTTCATTGTCGACTTCAAAGAAACATGCTGAATCAAGGTCACACATTTATTTCATTTGAATTCTTTAAGTTTCAAGATGCTCTCCCAATTGCCCCGAATTCTCCTAAATTGTGCATGCTTTCAATGTTTAGCATTGCATCTATCCTTATCAATTGCTTGACTTGTATAATTACCTATACATTTAAGTAAGTTGCTGCTTTTGAAAAGCAACTTTTTGAATTCTGAAACAAAAACTATATCCAACAATTTAAAGCTTTTCGTTAGGGTCCTTCAATGCAAAACTAATAAAATGTGATTCAAATTTAGGTCTGCTGCAAACATTGCCTCCAATAAAAATAAAAATATATTTTTTGTATTCTCTTTCAATAGGTGAGTCAAAAGGATGATGCTCATGATGTTTTTGGTGGAGACAGAGACCAGCATCGCTATTCTACGAACCAGTCATTCATACCCCAACCCACTCATATCCTGCCGCCGCCGCCCGCCGATGCCAAAGCAAAAGAAATGCAAAAGAATTGTAAGGTATACTTTCTCTCGCTCTCCCTCACTCTTCCAAAACAATTTTTTATAAAACCCTTTTTATTTTTGTAGAAAGTAAAAAAGTCTGGAGACCAAGTCCAGGAGAGTTATTTAAGCTCGGACTGCCGTTGATGTTGATGTTGATGACGCTGCTGGTGGGACTGGTACTGGCGCTGGTGCTGAGTTGCTTGCTATGGCTGTTTTGATGACTATTACGATGCTCTGGTGTGTGGCGTAAGTGTGTATGTGTGTGTCCACAAGGACGAAGACGACAACCATCAAGTCCACAGCAAAAAGCTGTTGTTGCTGTTGATGATTTTAATGATAATTATGAAAATAAAAATATAAAAAAAGAAGAAAACAGAAATAAAATTTTAAAGAAAAAAAAAAAATCAAACATCGGGTGAAAAAACTGAAAACTTAGAGGACAAGAAGAATACAGAACTTTTGCCAAAGAAGATCCCCAAGTGGACCAGAGATGAAGAAGAAGAAAACCCCGCCTAAGTATAATGACTTTTTCTTAAACAGCCAGAGCAAGTTGTACCGGGAATATTTTTGCGGTAGATGTTTTGCTGTTTTTCTTCCTTTTTTTATTTTTTCTTCTTCGTGCTGCTGCTGCTGCCTCTGGGGGCTTGGGAATATAGGCAGGGGATTCAAGTTGGGATTGAGGTTTGGGGTGCAAATGAGAAAAGGGGTTGCCTGACTGAAAACGCCTTAACACAAGTTGACACTTTTTCTCAACATTATCGTCTTCCCTCCTATATTTCGTTTTTGTTGTTGGTTCTTGGTTCTCGGCCAAACGAAACCATAACTTTCAAAACAACAACAACAAAATTGTTGAATAAGTAGAGGAGAAAGAGAAAATGTTCTTCTAGTTCCAACTCAAGAATACTTATTCTAATGAATACGCCATTGAATTGCATGAGGGGAAACATTGTACGGACTGAAATGAGTATTAGGTATGTACCTACGAGTACGTACCGTAGGTAAGTACATATAGAAAGTTAAAAGTGAAGGGGGTAAGAGTCTAGCTGGAGAAATAAATAGTCGACGTAAAATTAATTATATGTACACAAATGTACATATATTAAGGTAAGAGAAGGTAAATTGATGCTTCCATTTTTCACATGGAACTCCTGTTTGGATGATGACGGAAGCTTTACATGGAAATAACTACACATATACACCTATCTACGCCTACACCTGTATATGTACAGATTTAATAGAGAGATAAAAAAATATTGAAGTGAACTTGATTTAATTAAAACGTTGAAAATATACACAAGTTTTGAGAAAATACGTCGAGGAGATGCTTTGATGAATATTTCAAGCAGCAGGCAAGTATACCTTACCTATACTTAAGGGATACCTGCACTTGCCAGAAAAATAAATCTTTTCATAAGTTCGTAGCCATTTGAGCTTGAAGGTAAAGTTTCATTTCTATTTAAGTAAGTAATAACAGCAGAACTATATTCATATGAAAAGCAATAAAAATAATCAATATTTTCTTGCATCATTTTTAATGAAGTGAGCTTTTCTTTTTGAAGCGAGTAACTTCGTAAAATCAGACATAGAGAACAGGCTTACAATTTTAAGCCTTAAAGCTAGCACGGGTTTTTAATTTCCACTCAAGATCTATTTCATTCATTTTTTTTATGCTTCGGCTGCGTATAGCACCCGTCTTCTACTTTGATTGATTCAAACAATTAACAAATAAACTGTTGACGAACTATCATAAAAACTTGTCTGCTCTACAAAGACTCTTACTTGCATGTAGTTTTTATTTAAAGTATAACCAAAAGTTCTTAAAGATATCTTCAAGACTTCTTGACCAAGCGTTCTTCATACGGACACCTTTAAAAACCTGTTAAAGAAGTATTCGCTTTGTGGGAGTTGAAAATTTGACTCCAAACTCCAAAAAGGCTTTAATTGATTTTGAAGAGGATTTTGAGTTTAACTTTAATATGTAAGTACCTACTTATTATCTGTTTGGCTGAAAGAGCACTCCTGTCACTTTAAAGTTTCTTATCGCCATCGTTCACATTCGCTCCTTAAAGTCGCTTTCAAAAACTTAAGTCTTCTCTTGAGTGAATTGGAGAGCTGTGTGATGGATTTGACACTTCAACTCTCCAATTCACTTCAAAAAGTTTTCTTAGAGTCGAATTGGAGTGAAGCTTACTCCCGTTTCTATTTCGGGGCGAAGGAGTGAACCCCAAAGCATAAAAAATCTCTTCCTGTTTACTTGCCAAAGTTGTAGTAAAACTGCAATTTCTATTTATCATCTCAAAATGTCCACTGATAAGTTAATAAATTTGCTGTAGCATACCACAAAATAATTTTTAAAATTCAAGTGAACGAAGTTCAGCCCTGTTTAGAGCGTTTAAATAAAATAAGAAACCTAGCAGTAGCAGTTCTACCTACACAAACGCAATCGCGTGGGGCTCGTCGCTCGTGGTGTAATGGTTAGTATGTATGCTAGTTACGCGGGGGTTTCGTGGTTCCAATCCCAGCAGAAAGCAAAAAGTTCTTCCACTGTTATAACCTTTCGAAAGGAATTGGCAAGTCTTCCGAAAACAGATTAGTTGAAACGACAAGCGCATTCTCGATTAGCCCTCTGAATCAACAGAAAATTATAGGTCCCCACCATATCCATACAGGGTACGGTTGTGAGAAACGCGCTAGTACCTGGTTTAACCACTCTGTTGCGTAAACCTTTTTCACTTAAGCGATTGCCAAAAGTCGACGAAAGAGGATTGAAGGAGGGAACAAGAGTGATCGAGTGAGTGAGTACAATTGTTTTTGTTTTTTAAATTCCCACATCAGTCTGATGTTTATTTGTCGACTTTAGTTCATTCAAATGCTGTTGAAAGAATTTCAAACTGTATGGTGCTGAGGTATTCGATAACGTGAGAAGTAGATAATGGGGAAAAAACAGGTATTATCAGGTATGCTGTAATTCGACCCCAGATAAGGGTTCGCCAATATAATTTAAAAATAATTTTGGGCAATTAGCTGATCGGTACAATGTGCTCAGATAAGTCAAAACCGAGAGACCCATTTTCGGCCTCTTTTAAGAGAATTTGAGGGGCGTATGACAGTAATAACGAGCCGAATATTCTCTTCCAAGGCATCAATTGTCTTGGGGTGATCTCAGTAGACAAACGACCTCACATAACGTCCCAAAAACTAGACTAGCGGTGTAAATCACACTAGTTCCTTTGGCGCTAGTAATCAAGCACACCACTAGCGAACTAAAAAAAAATCTACAATACAAATATTAACGAGCCAGCGCAGTATCACGGAATAGTTCAATAGCTTACTAACGGCGGCGGCATTAGAAAAAGTCCAATAATCATAATAAAAATACAGGATGAGGCAATGGACGAGTCAAATAGAACTTGGAAACTAGTGTTCCACAGGGGTATGTTTTAATTCCATTAATGTACATTTTATACAAATGACATTGAAAGTCAGGAACCAGGAGAAATCTAAGTATCAGGTCATCTTTGCTTTTCAAAAACCCATAAATTTTAAGATACTTAAAAAATCACAAGTAAAAAATCTAACTATGCGATTATAATAACCTTGCAACATGAAAGGTAATTTTTGTGACTGTACTGTACACTGATGAAAAGGGTTAAAAATCTACTTATGCCAATTTGACCTGCAATCAAAATCCTAACTGGCTCATCTCTTCTCAGAGAGATTATTATTATATTATTTAGTAAATTAACTAAATAAGTGGTATAAAAGAATAGAAAAACTTATGTGATAAGAGCGCTTTTTGAAATAAGAACGCAAGCATTTTATTCGTTTATAGGTTGTGCAATTCTAGAATAGCACAGCGAAGATACCGCAGAAACTTTATCCTTACAGACTTCCTTCTCGAAATGTTTTTGGAAATACATTTCAAAGGCTTCGAGAAACTTGATCAGTAATTAGCTGTAAGACTTAAAGCGGGAGCTGAAGAAAAGTTTCAGTCGGTGAAAGAACACTGGCAGCTGTTGAAATTGATCGTTCCATCAGAATGAGGCGCTTGGATCTATAGAATAATGTTTCCACACAAAAAGTGTCCAGAATACTGCATGGCCTTACCATACAATACAAGAAAAGCTTCCGAATGATTTTGAAAAGAGACTCGAATTGCGTAACTGATGGGCGCTAGAGAGAGAAGCTTGAATGACAATCAGTTTATAAACAGAATTATTTTTGCAGATGAATCTCAATTCACAAGAGATGGTATGACGAGTTTCCATAATCTTCAATTCACGACCGTTTCAGCACAGATTTTGTGTCAGGTGTAATTGTGGACAGGTGTAGGTAATTGGAAAAAGATTAATCGGGCCTTTCATAATAAAATTTTGACTTTATTCTACTTGCTATCTGAATTTTTCACAAAATAATCTACCAAACCTATCGGTAGATATTCCACTGCTTCAATTTCTTTCATTATATTTCCAACTAGATGGTGCTCCGGCCCACTATGGCCGTGAAGTTAAGAAATGGCTGGATAAAAAATGATGGTCGATGGATAGACAGAAATCGACTAGTCCATATCTATAATTCATAAAACTATGAATCGATTTGTACACTGAAATTCCCAAGTTTTTAAGCACAAATTAAAAAAAAAAAATTGGTTGAAGAATACATCGTATCATTTATGACTTCGCATTCATAAATATTTTCTAATTGGAAAATTCTCAAAATGGTTTTGAGATATGGATTCATTCCAATATCTTTTAGATGCTTGAATTTCAAATTAATTGTGAACAAATTCCTTTTTCTTCAATAATTATTCTTCGTGCTCAGAGAAAAAATTCAACAGCAATATATTCAGAGATGAGTTTTCTTGCATATTTTTAACGCGCAAGGAAAATATTTTCCAAAGTTTAAACATTTTTTCATAAATCTAATGAATCGGTTCATATTTTGTAAAAAAAAAAAAACTTTAGCTTTGGGTGTCTAAATACTTGTTCCTGAGTTTTAATGGCCACTTTCTCAAACGAATTATAAATTAAAGTTCTACATAAAGTTTTCATTTTTGTATAAGACGTTTCGGAATTCTTAAGTTCTACATACATACTAAAGTAGAACTTTATGTAGAACTTAAATTTATGATTCGATTGAGCAACTGGCCCTAAGTCTATTTTCACAAAAAAAAAAGTAGCATTTCTTAGAACTTTTTCATAAAACATAAGGCCAGTTTCATATTTTTTTTGGACAAGTTCACCTGAATGCGAAGTTTAAGAATTTTTTCATAAATTGTTAGCATTTGTTCCTATTTTGTTCATTCACCCACAGAAGATTGCTAACTTCTAGTTCACTTCAGGAGCAGAAGAACTGTCCTGAAATCTCACATGGGCTGGCACAATAGGTTTCATTCAGACACCGCAGTGGCCAGAGCTAAGCTAGCTCTACCTGTCTCCCTAAATCTTAAAATCTAATCCCATTTTGTTAGAAGAAAATGAGAAAACATAATGTTTAGTTCCTTAAATTTTGAAACTTTTCTTACGCTTTCAATTGAAATAAACAAAACAAAATATCATAAAACTTGATGGATAAATTCATTTCTTTTATGCAAAAGTATTCGATTCAATGGACAATTTCTTACGACTGTGGGTTTTTTACCCGGGAGCGTATCGGAATCCCGCTTTTTAAAATCCCGACAAACAAAAGTTTATAATCCCGTCTTCTTAAATACCGTTTTGTTAAAATCCCGTTTGTGACAATCCTGTTTAATCAAAATCCCGTCTATCAAAAGCCCGCCCTTTAAAATCCCGTTTAATCCCGCTTAGCCCGTTTTGTATTTGGATAAGTTTTATTCAATATTGTTCATTTAAACACTACATAACAGTTCTCAAATGTTGAAAGTTTTGTTGTCTGAACATTTTTTTTATTACTACCATTATACAGAGAAACTGGGACAGATCTTTATCTTTCAATATATGTATAACTGATAACTGTTTTTCTTGTTGCATTTTCTGCATAAAAAACTATTGCGTAAGCAAGAGAACAATAAAATTTCTTGTTTTGTTTGAAATTTTTTTTTTTGCAATAAAATTATTTAGACTAAATATTCTTCTTCTTTTTTATATTTAATCCCGCTTTTGTAATCAACACCAGGTGTTTTATTTTAAAATTCGCGCGATTTTTAAAATAAAACACCTGGTGTTGATTACAAAAGCGGGATTTTTATAAACGGGATTTCAACAAACGGGATTTTAAAAACGGGGTTTTAAAAAACGGGATTTTAAATGCGGGAAAATAAAAAGCAGGATTATAAAAAACGGGATATCGAACCCAACCCTTTTTACCCAATTTAGTGGTGAGAAGTTTAAGAAAAAAGAATAATTTTAAAGTTTTATGTAACTTATGTAACATACTCCTATAAATTCGTAAAGTATGAAAAAAATGCAAACTTTAATGAATTTGGTGTTTTGACCACTTTCCATGATTTTCTACAATAAAATAATCTCAATTGCTGTTGATTTTATGCACATTTTTGGTTCACAGTATTCACCAAATTAGAATGGTCACTAAAATTAAGACAAGATTTATCGAGAACAAACATCCAAAATGAAATCTGAAAACGGGCTTTAACATGCATTCAAAACGCAGAAGGAACAATTCAATCATCCTAAATTTGGCAACCCTAAAACCATATCAGCCCAATTGAAATAAAGTGTCTCTACTAAAAAAAAAAACCAAAATAAGGTTTCTATCATCAGACAGAGAAATCGAACGTAAAATGAGTCGGGGTATACCAAGGTTAGCCTTTTAAATTTATAAGAAAGTGATGTCAAACTTGAAAAGCGGACTTTACTGTATATTAATTTTTATCTAAAAATGTGACCAAAAATCACATCCCAAAGTATTGTTCACGAATTACCGCACACCCTGTATATCGTGAAGTCTTACATATTTGTATTGAAAATAAGTAGCTCCTATTTGGTGACGAACTTAAGGGTTTATTTTGTTTTAGAATGATTTATAAGAAACATAATAAAACATCGTTTTATTGGGCGGGTTCACGACAAACTTCGAAGGTCCGAAGAGATCTGTCAGTCCATGAACGACTATCTGAACTTTTTTTTTGTCAAAAGTAGTACTGTGATTCACCTCTCAATTCTACATAGTTAGTATTAAAATTAATTGTATAAACACAGATTTTTCAATTTTAAGTTCAACAATTTGACTTCCAAGTATTTCCAAGTTGAGCAGGTCTAAAATTACATTAATTTTAATTAAATTTGATAAAAAAAATGAGAATCGTGTGCCTCCAAAAATGTATTTTCTTTGTTGATAAACCCACTTTTAATATTAATTTACAAAATAGAATATCCAAACACCAATAATTATCAATTTCAATTCAACAAATAAGCGATAACTTGTAAAACAAAAAAGTAACCCAAGAATACCGAGTAAAGTTCGATTGTCATATACGTTGTTTCCTTGTTTTGACAAGTAAAATCTGAAGTTCAGATTTTTAGCCAAGATTTTCCATCTGAAAATCTATGTACGAAAATCTGAAAATCTAAATGTCATCTGAATTGTCATTCAGAGTAGTTTTTAGTAGAAGCACCCTACGGCAGACTCTTCCAAACTATGCTACTCATGAGTCCGGTTTATCGCAAAAAAGGTTAAAGCAGACTTTTTACTGAAAGTTGTAAAAATAAACTTGATAAAAACTTTCACCAGAAGAATGATGATCGTTTTTTTCAGTGTTTATAATAACCTCTTAAGAATGAGCAAGAACTTGCTTTGGAAAATGGCGATATCAGATGCAGCTTGTTACTCCTATTTAAGAATTTGCTTTGACTACTCTTATACAGCAGTCCAGCAAAGAAAGTGTGTAAGGAGTTGGGCAAGCCTTTGACAGCTTCGTTTTTATAAACGAATTCCAACAGTTATCAAAATAAGCTCTTAAATATTCACAGACGTACCTGGATTCCGTCAATTTCGAAAACTGAATGGTGGCGTTCGCGCAGTGCATCCGCACAGTACCTTCTCTTAATTGGTTTTCGATATGAGTACAACTAAAACCCTTTTAAACAGTGCGGCATAAGACTTGAACAACCAACCATGGAAGAAATACGACACTGTTTTAAGAGCTTTCTCTTACTTGGGAGTGGGATTCTAAATATGTCTGCAAATCTATTACCGAAGTTGACAACAAGTAATTTATAAGGACCTTTTTGCCAATGACACCTATGAGCCTCTATTATCGTCAGAACGGACGTTTCTGAATTGAATTTAAAATCATATCAAAGAAATATTAACATGATATGTGGCCTATGCCATTTAATTCATGTCCTGTTTTTTGCAACAAATTCGCAGATTTTATTTTAAGTGGAGTTTGACTGGCAAAGAAAAACGTGAACCTAACAAGGTAACCAAACCCAAAAGCAAAATAAACAACAGCAGCTGTTTCATCAGAAATGGAGACTATCGTTAGACATCATGGATTTCATGTTTCTGTCATAAAAATGTTGGAATTGGAATGAACTAAGTCTTGGCAAAAATGTAAAACGTATTATGTAATTAAGTTGCTCCACAGATCATGAATCTACAAAAAAAAAAGAAATATAGGTTGGAAGGTAGGTACTTTATCTTTGATTTAAAAAACCTGTTTGTGTAAAGCTGGAGGGAAACGAGAGTAGTTTTTCGACATGCTGTAATCATTTACTCATGAAAGTTTATACTAAATAAGACAATTCTGTAAGCAAATTCACTAAACTCACCGGGCACATTAGGTCAGGCTTTTCATTTGCTCGTCATTTGTGTTGGGTTCTTTTGTTCCTTCGTTGCAAAACTTCCCTTAAAATTACGTGTATATGTATATTCCCTGCCTTTTCGAACGCCATGATTCGATTATGAGCTCCATAAAGTAAGTATGTACGTAGGTATAAGTTAATAACTTTTGAAAAGCACAAGTTTGCGAAATTAAATTTTTTAGTTTAAAACAAAAACCTTAAAAAAGTGCATTGTATTGCCTGAGTTACCTGCCTACTTATGACCTAAAAATCTTTTAAGAAATTGAATTTCAAAGATTACAGTGAAAGTCTGTAAAAGGCTCAGCTTCAAAATCATGGTTTGTGTTAACTTTTTTCATAGGCGCCACACCTTTCAGTTTTAATCCAGAAATCCTCTAACAAAGCTACAAAGTTACCCTTTCGCTTCTTGGAATTATCACACCAATTTGCCAACTGACCAGCAACCCAATTAGCGAAGGGGCAACAAAAAAATATTTGAATACAACAGCGAAGCAAAACAAGGGTAAGTCCACAAGACCACAACCCTTGCAATCCATCAACATCAACACAGCTACCAAGGAATGCATTAATTGGCATCCATAAAACCGAAACGCCAGATCATGACCTAGACAACGGTGTAAAGGCGAAAAACAACCGCAACAACAGCAACAGCAGTTTTGCCGCTTGATAAGGGTCATTGAATGTCCATGTCCACGTCCTCTCGCCACACCGACCATGGCCCATGGGGTGTGAGAAAAAAGTGAAAGGCAAAAGAAGTGTGGCAATGGAATGAAAATATTATAAAAGTGACCCTCTACCACCAAGGGGTGAATTTCGATTTCTTTTTTTTTTTCACTTCTTGTTTCTTGTGCCGTGTTGAAAGGGATGGCGACATTTTTGAACATGATGCAAAAAAAACTAAATTGAAAAAACCACCACCGATGACCTAAGGCGAGGACATCGACACCACCAAAAGTCCGAGTAGAGTTTCCTTTTTTGTTTCTGTTTACATTTTGTAATGCAGACGGCAAAATACAGAACGTGCCATCGTTTTTTTTTTTTTCTTTTTCTTTCTTTATTTTGTTTTATTTTACTTTTTCTTTTTTGCTGACCGACCTTATCCTGTTGCTTCCGCCATCCGCCATCCATAAAGTATAATTGAATGAAAACGGCGAATAATTTATCTGGTAAAGGAGGGCAATCACTATACACAACAGACAGACACACAAAAATTGGCAACAGGACGAACGATGGCTCTGCCAGTCCATTTCTGCAAAAGCCTCCTTCTCAGTCTCGGATAGTATAAAAACGGAAAGACAGAAAAAAAAGAAAAGAGCAATAAAATTCCGGATTTTATGCGAATAAAGTCCTAATTCCCACAATTTGTTATTCCTGGCAAGAGAGTGAAGCCCCCATCACCACCCTCACAAGAGAGAAACCTGTTGCACGGTATGTACGTACGCAACACGCAGCACAAAATAGTCAGTCGGGTCGAGGTAAAACTTCAAAGGCAAAATTGCCTGCCATTCGTGAAATGAAATGCGAAAAAAAAACGGAGGGCCCTCGAAGCCTTGGACCTATGCAAGGACGATGAATTGACCTTCCTTCCCATTTCCTTGACGACTTGACACGCTGCAGCACAGAGGAAACAAGATTTTGGCATCGGTGCTTGTCATGGTTTTGTGCGAAAATTTCAACGCATCTCCCAACAACAACCCCCTCAAGGCAATTTCCATCCCCGTCCCCGATCATCATCAAACAACAATCGACCGAGGGTAATATTTTCATTGGATTTTATTTTCCCTGTTGCTGTCATCGAACAAGTATACCCGGGGGTTGGATGGATAGGGATACTACTTGACAACTACATACCGCCACTGCTACTTTCACCTCCCACCGCCACCCTCCGTCACATTGCAAAACGATGCAGAAAAACAGGCCACAAAAGAAATTGGCAAGCAAACCAGCGCAAGAAAAACACACACCCAAAGCGCACAACCCCCTTGAGTATGTTTACAAATGGCATTATTGCTGTTTTGGTGGTTTATTTCGCAAAAGTATCAAATAGAATCTTGTGTGTGTCTTTTGTGTGTGCGAAAAAAGACATGAACTATCGATGAGGATTATCTGCCGCCAAACTGACACCCACCCCAGTCTGATTTTGAATATCCCACCACCAATTGGCAAACAACTCCGGTGGTGGGGGTAACTTTCGCAACGACAAAAAAGAAAGGTAATTGTTCCTCCGTTTAGCCCGCAAATTGGCAAATGCGATTTAGCCTCACCCCGTGCAATTCGCAAGGACGAAGATGAATTTCGCCAGGATGGTGGTTGTCTTTCCTTGAGTTTCATAATATGTGCGTTGAAAATACCTCAAAAGGAAGCCAAAGCTAAGGCGCAAGCTAAGCTGGCTACCCTCAGCCTAGTGAGAGCCGCTATAAAGGGACAGCGTTTAGGTGAGGTAGGATAGCATTGAAACAAGGAGCAGCTTCAATAGACAACGCAGTGATTGACAGCAACACAAAATGGTAACAGTGACTTCAAAGCTCTTTGCCGAAGCAACGATTGTGAAGGCAGCAGCCTCGAGGGGAGTTACAACAAAGTAAGATGTACCGCGATAGGCGTCTCGTTGTGTTACGTTACCGACTCGTCGTGACTGAACCAGACGTTTAAGGATATGACAACAAGTTTCAGGATGTGAACAATGATTTCGGCAATGGCTCTCCTGGAAACTAGTGAAAATTTTGGTAAAGGCCACGTAACGTAACCCACAACGGTGAGTACAACGACGGTCGAAGATTCACGGCAGTGGTAGTGACTGTAACAAAAACTGAAACAGGCCCGAAACATTTGACATAAGCTTCCTGTATCAAAATGTTTGCCCATGCTTTTGCTGTGGTGAAATTCACCCCGCATGAATAAAGAGAAAGTAACCGTTTTTCAGCAGTAAGAGGGGTGCATCATATTTGCAAAATTTTTGCACAACTCAGCCCTTCAGCAGCTTCTAATGGCAGCTTGGTCTCAAAAAAAAAAAAAAAAAAAAAAAAGAGGGTGGCACTGGAGATGGTTTAACTGTGATCTGTGTTATCCTTAGTCTTGTGTTGTTTGGCATATCCTTTCAAGAAAATTGGGTAATAAATAAATTTGGCAAAGCGTCGCTGACATGTCATCGATGAGGGGGGAGATTGAGTTACCATTTTCCGCCGTGCGATGTAGTTGACTGGTATGTCATCATGTATAAAGAAAAACACAAAAACCCAAACCAAAGGGCAAACCTCAAGTGGGGGTGGTTTGTTTTGATAATACGATTGCAATTTTCCATGTGATTGGTTGTAATTTTGGCGAATTTGTCATATGCTTGTCGATGTCAAACGCAGGGGTTCACTTCTTGTGGAATACCCATCAGACATTCCCACGGTTATCTTCAATCAGAGTAATTTAGAGGTGGGTTTCGCCTTCCTCGTCTTATTTCTGTTCTTGATATTGGTGCGAGCAATTACCCCCGGCTCGCTATTATTATCGACTCAATGGCACTTAAAAGGGCATAATTCATGGGTAATAAATTGATTGCAACTATGGATTGCACTGGACTAACTCGGGCCAGACGGTATTGGCGAGAGAAAAAACACACCAATACGAGAACGGCAATACCGCCCCTTCCCCCGCAAAATCTATGTGTGGATTTCATTTTTATTCCAGACAGAGGTTGTGGTCGTTTTGGAGTCCTAACTATGTACAAGTCGGGATCGCTCGGTCAGTTTTTTATCACCGATTAATTAGAGTTTGATAAATATACACGCCGTGAGTAAATAAATCAAAATGAAATCTTTACCCCGCAACTGGACAGGCATTTATTTTATTGAGGGAGTATTTCGCTTGGACTAAGTACGCGAGGCATGCATCTAAATTTACACACACGGATAGTTGGAGTGTTTCTTTTCAGGTCTTTTTTTTATATTCTCTACTTTCGTGTTTTCTGGAATAGACAGAATAGAAGATTAGTGGTTTCGGGTCTGATGGAAGGAATATTACTGCGGATTGAGAAAGATGCGATCTTTATTCGAGGATGCATGAAAAGTTAAAGTTTTCCTCTGGTGGTTTGGGAATAGCATGGAGTTGCACAGAAAGTGCGATGGATGTGTGTTTGTTGAGGAAGAGTTGCGCTGGATAAATGTGATAAATGAAAAGTTGTTACGTGGAAGGAAATATACTTGAAGGATGATATTTACTCACTTTAAGTTGCACTTCAGCACTTGAGAGGTATTAGGTCGAAAAATAAATAAATACAAAGAAAGGGCGGTGGAACAGAGCGAGGTGACATGAAGTCTAGCACATTGCTCTCAACCATACCCTGAGAGGAATGGAGATGGAAAAGACGTTTCCAATTCTGAACCCCAAAACGAGAGTAACTTTTCATGGCGTCGCAATTTACTTTTGTATAGGAATTGTTTATTCTTCGCGAAAGGCAATATTGCGTTTCTGGGAGTGGAATATGTCGAAAACATCACTGAAATTTGCTGGAACTTTTTTCTAAAATTGTCGGGGCAGCACGAAAACAGTCCTATTTGGTTAGTCACATTCATGTTTTTAAAATAGTCAAATGTGAATGAAAAAAGGTGAAGAAAAAACAAAATAAGAAACTAATGTTCATTGTTGGCAAAAACGACTTTCGTCTTTTTTTGCTTTTTTTTAATTTGATAAACTGTTGCAGTTTCAAGATTTGATACAAAGTTGATAAGAGCGTTGAGTTTTAGAGGAAAAACACTTAATTACAGATTTGATGTAGGTATTAACCTCCGCCTCCCCTTCCAAAAAAAAAGAATTTCCAAGTTTTGTTCGCCTAACTTGTTTTAATGGCTTTAAACTGTTTGCTAAAATTTTGTTTAACCCTCGTTTACAAACCGGCAAAAGTCGTGTCCACCCGAACTGGGTGGTGGTCCAAATGGACCCCACGATTTTTTCTTCGAAATTTTTTTGATTTCTGACTTATATTGTTCAGTTATAGTTCTTCTGGCTATTGTATGAATTGTTTCTAAGTATTATATATAGCACGGATAAAGAAATTTAAACAGAGATGTCATTATGCAGGTATGTAGGAGGTCAGCAATAAAATTTTTCAATTTCAAAAACGATGGAGATTGCCAAATTTTGCAAATCTGGGATTCCCGCTTATCCCTTTCGATATATCTGTTTTACGTAATTACTGATTGTTATATTGATGCATATCAATGTTCTTGCCAGGTCCGCCTATCAAAAGAAAAAAATAGTCATTTTTTCACTTTGTTCAGGTAAAAATGATTGAAATTCCCCAATACATGCCAAGCAAGCCTGATGCCAAAAATGGCTTGAACTTTAGGTGGATGTATGAAAGCTCAACGGGCTATCCACTGAAGTTTTCTGTCTACACTGGTAGCTCTGACCAAAGTACAGGACTTGGTCGTGGATATGATGTGGTGATGTTGTTGATGCCATCATATTTCAATTCTGGACGCAACCTCACTATTGATAATTTCTTTACGTCGGTGGATTTGGCGTTGAAGTTGCTGGATAAGAAGATCACTATTCTTGGCACGATTCGGAAAAACAAAAGAGATTTGCCTAAACCTTTTGTTTGTAGCGAAGGAGGTTCTTGATGAGCAGAATGAGCCTGTAAAGGTCAATAACAAAAAGCAGCATCGTCCAGTCCACTCATCCATTTTTGGATTTTCTGGAAAAATGGCGTTGGTGAGTTATGTTCCGAAGCCAAACAAACAAGTGGTATTGCTATCAAAGTAAGCCTGCAATGATACTGGATTATAACAGCACCAAAGGTGGAGTCTATGTATTCGACCAAATGGTCTCAGTTTATTCATGTACACGCAAAACAAATCGCTGGCCGATGGTTGTATTCTACAACTTACTGGACGTAGCAGCCCTAGCAACTGTTATCATTTTTCGACACTTCAATCCGCCTAGAAGAAACAAAAAACTGTACAGAAGTGATAAACTCACCGAACTAGCGGAGGAACTGGTTGAGTCAGAATTGAATAACCGTTCTCAACATGCAACACAATTTGGCATTGGAAAATCTGCAATGGATGCTCTCTGTATTTTGGGGAGAGTTCAGGAAAAATTACCAACAGTCCCCGAAAGGCTCTCTTGTAAAAGGGGTAGATGTCACCTTTGCCCAAGAGCAGATGACAAGAAAACCAGAACCACCTGCGATGGATGTGGCAGATGTTGTTGCCCTTGCGACACTAGAACCTTATGTGTTAAATGTCTCCCGAAACTGCCCACAACTTCAAGTTAAATTCTTCTAAACATAAACTAGGCTGCTTTTAAAATAAAATAATTATTTATTAGAAAAAATATGATTTTTCATAGAATCTCAGAACTGGGGTCCAAATGGACCACAGTTCGGGTGGACGGGTTCTTTTCACAAAAAAATCGCAGAAAAATCTGTAAACATCTGATAATCGTTTCAACTTAAGAAATGAATAAAAAATTGAGTTTTGTTCACTGAGTAAAAATCCCATTTAAAAAAAATTAAAAACAAAAAAGTTATGAGTGTTCAAATTAAAATTAAATTAGGGTTAAAACAAACTCTTAATCCGGTCTAGTTTATCTAAAGCTTTTTTTTTGATACAAAAGTGCTGGTGAAACCGTTGAAATGTCAGATACACCAGGTAGGCTTATCTCTAAGTGTCTGACCATTTCATCGAAATCAGTCCAACTGTTTTGGACAAATATGAAATATTTACTAATTGCTACGCATGTACATATAAGAATGTTGATTACACCATTTCATCAAAAATTTATTTGACTGTAGCTGATCCGTATGGCATTACCCACTGTTTAAATTTAGAAAAATTAGGCTAAGATTTTTTTGGACGAATCACCGGACAATAGGTGTAACAATTCATTAAGCATTCAATAAGTAAAAGCAGAAATAGAAGCAAACCTCCTAAAAGACCAAACTTGTAGAGCTAGGCCGCAAGGTGGAGTGTCATCTTCGATGATTTGGATCATAAAACGATGACAAAGGCGAATAAAAAGCTAAGCCAATGCTGATGATTCTTTCTGAGCTCCATCAGTTAGCTCCTAACCAGTCATCTGGGACTGCAAAATATCTCGAAATCATTTTCGATTGTAAACTCAAAAGAAACGGAAAGAAAAGCCTAAATTTTCTTTACGCTTGCAGTAAAATTGTTTGCAAAAATGAAGAGCTGGTACCAAAAACATTCACTGAATGTAAATTTTACACATCCTTCCATCCTTACCCTTATCCTTACATAATATAAAAGAAAGTCGTTTTCGCTGTCTGTTTGCTTAGATTTTGAAAACTATGCATCGGATTTTAATGCGTTTTTTTTTAAATATGGTAATCTAAGAGGAAGGCTTATGGGTATGGGTATGTTTCATCTCTATACTCCCACGCGAACAGGAACAGGAATGAAAGAAGAGAACTTTGTGTTCGTTTTGAAAAGGTTGCTAAGCGAATTTGGAACAGAAATGGTTTAGAAATGATATAGGATGTGTATCATTCTCATACTCCTACGGAAAAGAGACGGAAAAAAGAAAATAGTCGAGAAATTGGAAAATACTGGACCGTTTCCAAAAATTCTGAGTAACATAGACTTTATTTCATCCCCATTTAACCTCTGGAATGGAAACATAAAAACTACTTTACTTAATTTACTCAATTCGATTACAGTAGAGCCCGAGCTACGCCGGCCGGCCGAGCTGGTCAGCTAATCGGTAATAAAACCAAATCTCAAATACACTTATTTGATATTGTGGCCTTGTAGAAGAAGGGGTCAAGCCTCAAGACCATGACCCAAATGCAAAGACTTGCATGAACTGGCTCCACCGACCGGTTTCAAGAGAACGACACGACAACGACGAAGAGATGGTGGCCTAAAGCGAAACGCGTCTCAAACATTGCAATAATTGGAAAACAAGCCTATCAGACCACGTAACTATAATGAATTATTCTGATATACCCTATACATATAAAGTTTTTTTTATTCATTTCGTATTTTTTCAAGGAAAAAATGTATGAGTTTTTTGAGTCCACTTTTTGATGTTTTTTTTTTTTTTTTTTTCTATTATTGTACTGGCATTTTCTGAAGAAAAAAAAATGACCTCAAATTCTGGCAACCCTTAACCTATGGAAGGTTAACTTCAATTCAATCTTAAAGGCTGTTATTTCTACAATAAATTAAGTCCAAGATTAAGTCTCTATCATCTGTATTGACAGAGAAATCGAGTATAACACAGGTCAGGGTACACCAAAGTTAGCCCTTTTCTTAAAAAAAGTGATGTCAAAGTTGAGAAACGAACTTTACTATTAGAACAATTTTTTCTTAGAATATGACCAAGAATCACATCCCAAAGTATGTAACACGAATTACCGTACAAGTTTAATCAAACTACACCGATCTGCATACTGCTCCTAACATACTGACAAGAAATCATGTTCCAAAAAAGAGTTTGGCATCTTTTCAGATTATCTTCCAGTCTGTGAAGCAGCTAGACAAAAAGCATATCACAAAATCATTAACATCTTTATTCACAACCAGACGATATTCTATCGCACCTACAGTCACAAAAACCCGTATTTAAAGAAAGTTTTATT
Source organism: Melanostoma mellinum (assembly GCA_914767635.1). Lineage (NCBI taxonomy): Eukaryota > Metazoa > Arthropoda > Insecta > Diptera > Syrphidae > Melanostoma > Melanostoma mellinum. The sequence goes on along the minus strand of OU612058.1, from coordinate 157,517,392 downwards.
TAAGATTGTCCAGTTTAGTAAACAGCGTACCTTTAACTTGGATTCCAGAAAACCATAAAACCCAGAAAAGAATAAAATCCAACGAAACTTGTAAGCCAACGACAGTTGCTCATTTTAAGAAATTTGTCGGGTTTCCAAAAATCAATCATAGATGTTTCCAAAAAAAAACTCATTTCCTTTCATTGGCATTCATACGGATAACAAATCACTGAATAATAACAAAATGAAAAAGGGCACATCCAACTTATTTAGACGTCAAGTCGAAGAGGCAGAAGAAGGCCCATTCCACTTCATCTGTGAGTGACCAAGCTTGGCCCACACTAGAAAAAAAGGAGAGCACTCCTTCGAGTAAGCATGTCTGCCTGTGACGTCGGCGATCCAAGGTTCAAATACCAACAAAAAATAAAAATATTTTTCAGCGGATAATGCCTTTAGTGAGAAATTGGCATGTCCTTTATTTTTAAATTCATTGCCATGAAAACCGCTTTCCCGATTGGCCCCTCCATTCACCACAAATTATGATTGTTAGAAAAGTCTCCACAGATCTGTTCTACTACCCCATTTATTAGTTATTTTTCAACTCACTTCAACTTACCACATCTTACTCTCCTCTCCCCCTTCCAACGTCATTCCGGGGAGCACAATGTATAATTGAGATCCGAGGGAGGCGATGCCGCTTGGGGCTGTAAGCTACTGACCTAGTCCAATGCTATTTTGGGACCATTTGAAAGCATTATTTCTTGAAAAGCTTGAGTTTGAGCAAGTGCCTTAGGAAGTAGTTCCACAGACGGATGGCGTAAAGATCTTATTAGTATTTACCTCTAAGGTCGACCCTTAAAATAACATTTCAGATAAAAGAAACCCATTTCCAGGAGCTGACAATCCGAAATTGACAAGTAAATCTCCTTAAAAAACTCTTGCCTAACAATACAATTTAGACACCGGAAAACGATGAAATTGACAGCTTAAACGGTATGTAGCCACAAGGGGCAACCAATACCTACCACCACCATCATAACCCATCAGCAGCAGTCAACGAGGCCCCAACAGCAGCAGAAGCAGCCGCGATTCAACCCAAATCGATATACGCTCCGCATCACACTGCAGCCACAAACCAATCTTCTAGTTCATATTTAGGAAACATAAGCTAAATCCTCCCACTTGCATGGATAATACACATCCTCATCGGGTTACCAACGCTATGTTCGCAGCAATATTTGCCTCGCTTTACTACACTGATGCCCTATGCAGTTGCATGCATGCGCTAGATCAAAAGCGGTCGCTAAATTACACACTAAACGAGATTGTGATAATTCCATCCATCCGCGTCTGACCAGCCCAAAAGGAATCCAACTATAAGAAGCACCCCCCACCGTATATTATACCGGAACGAACTTTTTGTGCAAATATACATCATTTAGCGAAGTGAAAGAGTGTGAATGCCGCAAATGATGATGGATACGGATGGAGCGTTGTTGGCGCAGATCTAAGGTATACCCCCTGAGCTTCGTCATACGTAGTCCAGCATCATACAGAAACAAATTACCGTGATCGAACTGAAATGAATTACTACTTTGGAATTCGAATGATCGTTGTGGCTTAAAGATACACGGGCGGATTGACTGAGTGGTGTGGAATAGGGAGCTGGTCCCGAAGCTTAGATTGTTGATGTTGGAATAAGTGGGAAAAACGGATTCAATTCAAAAATCAAAAGCATGAGTGCATCTCTATTCTATAGAAAAACAAACTTTTCACGCACCGTATACAAAAATGGGATACCACATGGAAGCGTTACGGGGCCAGTTTTGTTACTTTTATTCCAACAAGGTTGCCATAAACACACACACATGTTTGAAAATAAATTTCGAAGATCATCTGCAAATGGAGGAAAGTTCCTAAGGACACTCATTTGATGGTTGGTAGGGATCACTTAAGATGCCCTACATATGCGTAGACAGCGGTTGATGTTTATTCCATCACTTCATGGACAACAAGGAAAGAGTGAAACTCATGTCATCCGAACAAGAATTACTTCGTTAAGAGCCCCGCATATATCTGCTTTTAAGGCTCCTTCGTAGACCTCATGGAGCAACACCAGCCCTATAGACAACCTTCTCATCGTGTGTCGATTGGCGATCTTGAACGTGTTCTGCATGTGTACACATCGTTCATCTCGCGTTCGCAAGTGGTGTGCGCAAAGCCTTACAGCACGCACTCGGTTAACTAAACTGCTGCCATAGCCCCCAGATATATGTGGCCTAATCTGTATGTTTAACGCCAGTCCCAGTTTGCGTCGTGATCTGCAATATTACACTCTCGGGCTTTGTCTTTCCATTCGTTTTTATTAAAAAGACCTATGAGGCTGCTAGCTCTCATGTACACAGCCAATATAGAAGCGTCTATGATCGGGCAGCCTTGTTATTGAACTTTTATTGAGTGCAAGCCAGGTTAATAGGATGGCAATTAGGTGTTGCGGGAGAGATACTTTCCAAACGCAGCCCCGCTTCTGCGACACCATAGTAATTTCCTTTCAAGTCATCATCATCATCATAGGAAGGACCGCTGCAGACGTTCGGCTAGTTGGTTGTAGCGATGCATCTCAATCGATCGATCGTTATCACTAAATCAGGGGTTAATAGAGCTGTGCGCTATGTTAACTGGTATGGTGTTGGAGGACCTGGTCTTAATATCGCACCGTTTTGATCGTACGGCTGATAGTCAGGTTGATTACACTTTTGTAGAGAACATAGCCACTGAGCGGTGGCGCACATGATGTGCAACATCTCTGCAATGGGTTAACGGGAAAATTGAAAATTGCTATCCATAACCAAGAGCTCAAGAACACAAGTGTATTTAAAGAGATGTTCACACTTTTGAAGCTTATGGCTGGCCATTGTGACGTGTGCCAATCATCGGTAAGGCATTTACTTTCCAATTACTCCCGATCGGGATGGTTATAATTTTGTAAGAAAAGCGAAGGGCAATTGGGCGGCCAATTGATTGGAACGAATCTTTTTAACCGTAAATTCAATTTTCCGCAAATGGTTTTAAGTAAAATGATTATGCCCGTTATGTGTCTTTTTAAAGTCTTTTTGGGAGTCTGGCTATCGCATTCCGAACCATAGCTCATAGCTGCCTAAATAGAAGCTCTGGAAGCAACAGCTTGGTGTTAGCAGAGGTTACAATGAGACGGTCAAAGGGATGACCTTGTGGTCAATAGGTTATTCAAAAATTTAAAAAGATGGATCGCCTACTGAGCTGTTGACCATTTTTGGTTTGTATATTATTTTGTTGTCTGCTTTGAAAGTACTGAGAGAACGTACATTTAAACAATAACAGACCTCATGACTAGAAGCCTTCAACGACTTACGAGTGTTTCAAATTAGCGGGCATTGTATGTTTTCTAAGCCTGAATTCGAAGCTGGTAACAGATTCTCTCTTTACGAACTCAAGTCCCCGCGTCTAGTTTTTACGTGTATAAAGACAAAGGTGCGAAACTATTTAAAATATTTCGAGAAGATGATGGGTAACAAAGAGGGGTGCATGTGCAATGTAAGTGTATGCGGCAAAAGAAAGTCTTCTATAGTATAGGACATTTATTTACTTGCGGCCTTACAAGGCCGTACAAGGTTCAATGCCAAGTTCATCATAGAAATTATAGCCAAGCCTTTTTAAGGAATGGTGGAAATAGCAGAAAAATAACTACGATTTGCTTCCACTTTTATGAATCTTATGATAAAATATTGAAAAATTAATTGAAGGCATTCGCAGCAAGATCGCTTCCTCCTGCTCACATACTTCTTTTAAAGGTTGCTGCTTGCGCAGTAGGTAAAGCAGTTCTAGTAGATCTGGATCTTTATAAAGAGTTGCACTATTCTAGAGTGGGTTCTATTTCTCAGTTCCATTCTTAACCTAAGGCAGTTACTTTCCGTGTCTATAGAGGATCGCAGATAAATGAAGCCCTGTACTACTTCGAAGTTATGTCTTTCTATTGTGACGTTTCCTTTAATTCGTTGTTGCTATCTCTATTTGTTAAATAACTGCAAATACTTCAGTTTGCAATCATTAACAATTTAATCCATCCTTGCCACCTTTGTTGCAATGCTCGAAATAGTATCTAAATATTTTGAAAGTTTGCCACATGGTCTTTGTATAGTTAGTGCAGTTTTGTAGCTTGAAGAGAAGAGGGTAGCTAGAATATTGAAGCTTGTCCGAAGGCAAAAGCCTAATTGAACTTCTATGAGAACCAAATAATTGTAGGAATTTTACAAATAAGGTGCTGCGAGCATATGAGGAACTTTAGAGTCAAAGTGGTTCAATAAAATTATATGACTGGTTCTGAGGCAGTCTTAAAATATGCAAAATAGCAACTCCTTTTGGAGCTTTTCGGGTATACATATCCATCCACCAGTTGGTGTCGTGCCTTGAAATCAAACCAAATTATGAAGTGCCAGCAATGTTGTCAGAATGCTTTAAAGAAATCATAGTATATTATGTTACCTTAGGATGACAGATAGGTACTGATAGTATAGAAATATATCAGAAGGGTATCTTCGTTATTTTCAAGTGGATTATTATTACACAAGTTACGTTCAATGGGTAACCAAAGCTTGGGTAGTGAGTAGTGACCTGACAGCAGTGAAAAGAAGAATTTAAAAAATGGCAGTGCTAGTGCGGTGTTAGCATGTCTGCCTGTTAACCCGGAGGTTCTTGGTTCGAATCCCAACAGAGGCAAAATGTTTTTCCATGGATATCGCCCTTCGCAAGCAATTGGCAGGTCCTCCGTTAGAAAATTCATTGCCATGAAAAGCGCTTTCTCGATTAACCATTCAGAACCGGCAGAAAATTGTAGGTCACCTATGGGGCCCCTCGCTCTATTTTCCACTCTATTTATTTTTTTAGTGGCAGTTTTGACAAGACTTTTGTCTGTACGACATAAGTTACACTTTTCAATGTAAAGCAGGTGTCTTTTAAAACCAATTTGTTTTCAGAGAGTAGAACAGCTTTGAGCTCATTTCTAATAATGAAGTTCTCAGACGAGATTTGTTTCAGTTGGGATACTAGAGAACCAACGTTGTACACAATTTTTTATTTTTTTTTATTTATTCATTGATTCATTAAATAAGAACTAGATTTACATCATATCATATAATAAATAACTCTAACATTTATTGAATAAGATATAAATTTAGTTATGAAAATAATAAATCAGGTACATCCTTTAGTTACAAAACTAGTGGCGGATGTATCGAGTTCAGAGATTTATAAAGCAAACATAGAAAACTCATAGAGGGGAGAGTGCATGTATATTTAATTTATCAATCAGATACAATATAAATTTAAGTTAATATTCGAATTACACCGAATCGTTGCCAAACAACCATAATTTAACCTTCTTTAGGAAAACAAAAGGTCTACGAGTACATCGAAGCTCAAACGGTAAGCGGTTGAATAATCTTGGCGCTACGCAAGTGTAAAAGTTCAGATATTTTTGGTTGTTGTGCGATGGAATAGGTGCAAGAAATCTTTCATTACTACGAAGGCTATAGGCACAGGAACTTGAATTAAAAAAATTACCACTTCTCAAATAAAAAATGTTTAGGACTTTGTAAAAGTAAAGATGTTTTAGTGGAAGAATTTTAGACTTACGAAAAAGATCGAAGTTGTGGTCACGACGTCTTTTTTTCCAAATTTTACGAAGTACATGTTTTTGAACAAGTAATATAGGTTGCAAGTTTTTGTTAAACCTACCTCCCCAGCAGACGAGACCATATTGAATTTTTGACTGTACCAAACCATAATTGAGTTAGTTAGTTCTTATGCAGCGAATCTAACTCTATAATTCGGATTACTTTTTTCAAAACAGCAACTGTCAAAAAGTATGCCAAAATAACCACATAGTTCGAAAAATAATTATTGTGAATTAGAAGCTGATACTCTGAAGAGGTTAAAAATAATAAAAGTGGGGTGTTGAAATCTACTTAAAATATAAATGAAGTAATCAAAAAAGCAAGATTACAACAAACTAAAGATATAACGTAAGTGTTGTTTATTGTCCTAAACATTTTGTAAGGCAGAAATTAAGGAAAATATGTTTCTGTTAGCCATGCGAAAGTGAGCTTGTAGTATAGTCTGAACGCCACTAGAAATGATCGGTTTTGAGAGTCTGGGTGACTCAGAATGAGCAACAGGAATACATAGGTTTAGTTTGTGGTTTTGTTATGGGTTTAAAATTTTGCGTTAGATTCTTGTTAATGAATTTGGTTATATCGGAAAAGACTTACCGGAGATAAAGTGACGGCTTTGTTGGTGTTTGTATCCCACTTTCGTTCTTTTCTCTTTCTTGGCTGTTGCCTCCTTTTCCTGTGGAGGTATTTCTCGTAGTTGGCATTTTTCTTGCGATTACCCATCTCATTCCTGGTTCAGCGAAAATAGTATGCATTCTTACGCATTGAATTTTTTTTGTATGTGTTACTACACTTAACATAGTTGTTTTGCATTACATAATTCACGCTCATGAAGGGCCCAATAGCTATACAGTTTCGGTATGCGGTGACGATGATCAGTATTTTCCATCTTACCGCTTTGCCTGGAAATGTCCTATAGCCTCTCATTGCTACCAGGTCGGTTTCTACCTTTCGCAAATTCTGTCCTAAACACGTAAAGGGTCGAATTTTCCCCTAACCTGAAACGAAAAAGGAATGCTATAGTAAGTTTGAATTTCACTATATGAGTCGCCTAGATTCGAAAACAACGTATTCCAGTTCATTTTGATTAGATATATTCAAGAAAAACGTTTTTGGAGACGAAACCTTAGAGAATCTTGAAATCAAATTGTTTTAGTTTTCTGTTTAGATTTATAAGTAAACCTTAAAAATACGTTGCTTTTGATTCTAGCCCTAGTATTCAGAACAAATTATATCCGGAATTAGTCCGCTTTTGAAAGCTTCAATCACAGTTACAGCTAGATTTTTGAAAAATGAAGCAAACTGCATAGTTAGCTCGATTTTCTCGAAAAGTAAAGTACGTTGTTTTTCTGGTTCTAGGAGACAGGGAGACACATATGTTCTGGCTGGTTGGAGTGTGTAGAATTTCTAAAATCAAGCACTTCCTAATCAAAAGTTAAAGTTCCAGGTTCCCAAAACATAATTTTTTATTGTTCACTGGCATTCTCTTTTGCGAGGTATTTACAAGTCCTCTGATGAATTGTAGGTCACTGAGCTGTGCTAGGCCCCGAGGTTCTGCGATCTTTGTTGTACCGCAATATCTAATTTAATTGCAATAAGTTTGGGAGAGTACACCGAAAGAAAAACCTTGGTAAAATCAAACAGGAAACTTGTTTGTTTTTGCGTCAAGCAGGAACATAGTTAAATTAAACAAGCTGGCATTGTCATTTTATTTACTGAAATGCTACAATTTTCATTGGTTAAATCAACAACGCCATTTTCAATTTCGTGTTTAAACATTGAGCAAAAACATTGTTAAACAACAACGGTTGTGATACTAGAAACATACATGTCCATGATACTTTAACAACGTTTGTGTTTCGTCAACAATTCTGAATTGTTGGTAAAATATGAACATTGTTGATCAAGTATGTTCGTGAGAATTCAGCCACGTTTTCATCTGCTCAACGGATTTAATGCAAAATTTCTATGATAAATGCCTGAATTGAAGTTTGACCTATCAAATGTATAGGTCAAACTTCAATTCAGGCATTTATCATAGAAATTTAACATTAAAACTGTTGAGCAAATAAAAACGTGGCTGAATTCTCACGTAAAACATACTTGATCAACAATAAAGAATAATTAATTATCCCTTAATATAAAATGGTCACGAAACTTATCATATTGAATTGAAGTTCCGTAATGCGACTTCACGTTTTCTGTGGGCTTACGTATGAAAAATATTGAAATTCAAAATGTTACTGATACTTTAACTATTCTTTATTGATTAAAGAAGTATGAACATTGTTGATCAAACATATTGGTGATAGTTCAACAGTGAATTTGGTATTTCAATCACAAACGTGATGGTTTTTGTAATTTCAGCCTTAATTGTTAGTTAAGTATGTTTGTTGTTGATCAAGTATGAAATCAACAATCACGTTGTTGGTTAAAAATTATAACATATTCAAATCAACTAAGAACATACTTAATTTAAACATTTTTATGATACTTACCTGAAAAAAAATTGATCACGGCAGCATACTTGATTTGAACATGCGTTCTTATTTGAATTCATCACGAAACTTGGTTAATTTCACAATTTTAGACGAATTGTTGATTAACAATGAAACATGTTTAAATCAACCAAGGTTTTTTCTTTCGGTGTAAGGGCCTTCTCTCAGCCTAAACTTGTAAGAAAATTGAGAGGACTCACGACTTAGTGAGAAATGTGGTTTCTCACAGCATTGGAATTACTGTGATACAAAAACTCAAATATTTGAGATTTTTTGGACTCGAATCTTCAAACTCCAAAGTATCAGGCATACATGCTAACTACTATGCTACGGGAACTTATTTGCTGAAGGTAGCCCTAAATGATGAATACACCGACCGCATTTGCTCGTGTTCGCTATGGTTTAGGGTCGGGTTCGTCTGATAAGAAAAATCCGATTTTCGATATTGGTCATGTAGGACTGTTCACGATAGGAAACCAAATTTTACTTTAAAGTTATCACGAACAAAACTACTTGCGCTAATTTACTGCACATGTTTACACTTTGAAGAATAAACAGAAGTGAATATCTGCCAAGTGTGTACATCGTGTAAGGGGTCGGGATAATACAAACGAGCAATATCGTTAAATACCGGCTTAAGTGAACATATTGATTGAATGGATGCAAAGTTTCGTGGTATAGGCTTGCTGCTACTGCTTAAGAATCATGAAAAGAGAATTACATAATTGTAAGAAGTGTTTCTAAAAGTCAAAAATGGAATGTAGCGAAAGTTTAAAACCAAAATAGTAAACGCTATATTTTTTCCGCTTCGATCTTTTTTACTCTGATAGGGTCAAAAGCCAACTGGGAATAGAAAAGCGATTCATATTAATTTAAATACTGTGTTGTATAATATTATACGTCCTTAATAAAAAAGAAACAATCACATACCACCCTGAATTCATACTTTAGAAAACTTAAATCAAATACAACATAAGATTCCAAATTATTTGACTTTGGGCGTCGACTTGAGTCATCAGGCTCTTTAGCTTATTTACTATAAGATATGTGAATCAGCAAATCGAAATCAGCACTTAGAATATCCGCCTTGGCCTCATAACAGTGCAACGTACACTGAACTACAGAGAAAGATAAGGAAAAAAGTACGTTACACAATACATATGGTATTCGAAATAAGGAACTTTTGGTCCGTTAGACTTGATAGAAGTTATACTTTGGCAAAATAAATCAAAAAGAGAAAAAGTCTCGTATGTCTGTGCTACTTAGGAATAATATCGCTTTGTAATGTTGAAATTGGAAGGGTATTGAAGTAGAGATGGTGGCGGATGAGCTCCTGGTGAGCCAACGGCAGCACTCACACCCCTGCAGCAGGGTACTGACACTGGATATTCCAGCCCTTTGTGTCCGAAGGGATCCAAAAGGACCTGGCCTTCCAGGTTGGGGGTTGTGCGTAGGGCTAACTACCCTACCACGGAAAAAATAATTTGTTCCGAAACAACGAACAGCCTCGGATAACGATAATGATTTCAAAGTTGACGACCCATGCAAACGAAAAAAGGACAACGACCTCCGGATCTGCACTTGGAACGTAAGATCTCTTAACGGACTAGGTGCAGCTGGAGAATTAGCGGACGCCCTGGACTGCTGCAAAGCAGACATAACCGCCATCCAAGAAGTGCGATGGAATGGACCGGGCATAAAGAAGATGAAAAACTGTGACATATACTATGGCGACTGCTACAGACAACAGAAAAAGCGTTTATTTGGGTGCGGATTTGTCGTTAGAGGTAGACTCAGGGATAAGGTGATTAGCCAAAATCCAGTCAATGAGCGTATAATGACCATCCGAATCAGGGCTAAATTCGCCAACATTAGCCTTATATGCGCCCACGCCCCCACAGAAGAGAAAGACGACGATTCCAAAGACTGTTTCTACGAGCTCCTCGAAGAAACATATGAGCAATGCCCTAGATACGACGTGAAAATCGTTCTTGGCGATTTCAACGCAAAACTAGGGAAGGAGGACATCTTTGGAAACACAATCGGTAAGCATAGCCTCCACGACAAAACCTCCGAAAACGGATTGAGGCTTATCGATTTTGCTGCGGGGCTAAATCTTGTTGTAAGTAGTACACGCTTCCCGCATCTCAAAATTCATAAAGGCACATGGCGGTCCCCAGATCAATTAACCGTCAACCAAATTGACCATGTTGCGATCGACGCAAGGCACTCTTCCAGTGTGCTAGATGTCCGAACTTTCCGAGGGGCCAACTTTGACTCGGACCACTACCTTGTTGTAGCCAAGGTACGAATGAGGATATCTTGTTCACGACCAGCACGAACTAACGCTGTGAAGAGATATGACGTCGGAAAGCTACAATCGCAAGAGATTGCTAATGCCTTTTCCAATCGAGTGTCCCTTCAATTATCCTTGAATCCCGTGCCGCCAGCATTAAACATCGAAGACCAGTGGCAGCAATGCCAAGAAGCCATCAGAACCGCTGCCTCTGAGGTTCTGGGTTTCACTCGGCCACCAAAACGAAACCCATGGTTCGATGAAGAATGTAGGCAGGCAAATGCAGCCAAGCAAAGAGCACGACAAATGCTTTTGCAAACACGAACGAGGGCTGCTTACGATCGGTATAACGAGATTTACAAGGAGAGAAGAAGGGAAGAACACCGACTTCTCAAAAAGAAAAAAGAAATAGAGAGGTGCCATGACAGGAACGAGACTCGGAAGTTTTACCAAAAGGTAAAAAGATCCTGCCAGGGTGGCAAACCCCGAACTTAAGCCTGTAAAGACCAGCAGGGAAACATAGTTGTAGAGTCACAGTCGCTACTGAGGATCTGGAAAGATCATTTGTGCAGACTGCTTAACGGCGATGAGGACACAAATGCCGCTGTCAGGCAGATTGCCCCATTCAGCCTGGACGATGATCAAGAATGCCGTCCTCCCGACCTAGAAGAAGTTAAGCTTGCTATATGCAAACTTAAATCAAATAAGACTGCAGGTGCAGATGGCCTTGATGCCGAACTTTTCAAGGCAGCTGGAGATCAGTTGGAAAGGAGCATGCACCAGCTGATCTGCATGATATGGTCGAAAGAAAGCATGCCCGATGAATGGAACCTCAGTATCGTATGCCCGATCCTAAAGAGAGGAGACCCTCACAACTGCGCCAATTATAGAGGGATAAGCCTCCTTAACGTCGCTTATAAGATCTTGTCTGCTGTAATATGTGAACGTCTGAAACCCCACGTCAACAACTTGATAGGTCCTTATCAATGTGGTTTTAGACCGGAGAAGTCCACAATAGACCAAATTTTCACATTAAGGCAGATCTTGGAAAAAACCCGAGAACATAATATTGATATTCACCATCTCTTTATCGATTTCAAGGCCGCGTATGACAGTATCTACAGAGACGAACTGTACAGAGCCATGTCTAGTTTCGGCATCCCTGCAAAACTCGTACGACTATGCAGGATGACTTTGGAGAATTCACGCTGCTCCGTCAAGGTCGGTAAAGAACTCACCGAGACCTTCAATGTCGAAAAAGGTTTTAGGCAAGGCGATAAACTGTCATGCGATTTCTTCAACATCATACTTGAACAGATTGTAAGAAACTCAAACGCCAACACCAGAGGAACAATCTTTCAAAAATCTGTGCAATTGCTCGCATATGCAGACGATATTGACGTAATGGGAAGAAATAAGCGTGATGTCATAGGTGCTTTTGCGAGTATTGAAACAGAAGCGGCAAAAATGGGTTTGATGGTTAATGAGGGCAAAACAAAGTATATGCTGTCATCAAACAAGGACACAGAACACCGACGAATTGGACAAAACGTCACAATAGACAGACATAACTTCGAGGTAGTACATAACTTCGTCTACCTAGGATCCGCTGTAGACACGGACAACAACATCAGTGCGGAGATCAAACGGAGAATAACTCTTGCCAACCGTTGCTTCTTTGGGTTAAGAAGGCAATTGAGAAACAAAACCCTCTCCAGAAAAACCAAGGTAACCTTATATAAGACCTTAATCATCCCAGTCCTGCTTTACGGCGCGGAAGCATGGACCTTATCGAAAGCGGATGAGGAAACCCTTGGTCGTTTCGAAAGAAAAATTCTCCGAATGATCTTTGGTCCCGTATGCGAAGGCAATGTGTGGGATGAAGATACAACAACGAGCTGTATGAGCTGTACCGCGACATTGGCATAGCCAGAAGAGTACGCATCGCGAGGCTACGATGGTTGGGCCATGTTGAGCGGATGGACCCAAACGCTCCGGCTCGTCGGGTGTTCGAAAGCACATTGCAGGGAAATCGCGGAAGGGGAAGACCTCGTCTTAGGTGGCGCAATCAAGTGGAGGATGACCTCAACCGACTTGGAGTGCGAAACTGGAGAGAGCTCGCCCGAAATAGAAGTCGTTATCGAAGGATGTTGGTTGAGGCCCAGGTTCACCCCGAACTGTAATGCCCACCTAAGTAAGTAAGTAATGTTGAAATTGTTTTTGAGAACGGTGCAGTATTTTTACATCCAATAACAGTGGTAATTTGCAAGTACTCCTTTAGTAAATTCATTGCCTTAAAAAGCGATTCACGATTAGCCATTCGGAAACGACAGAAAGTTTCCCTCCCAAGGTATTGTTGTGAGAAATGCACCAGGAAAAGTGCGTACGTATGAAATATAGCCTATGACTAAATTACTCAGGGATAAAGTAGCATTTTAATCATGCTACCTATATAAATTTTTGTCGTTTGAGTAGCTTCTAACGTTTCCATTCCCGTTAAGATTTGTAGCGATAAAATAAAGCCAATCTTATTTAGGACACAGTTCTCTATTGAAAATGATTAAAATTACTCAACCAGTTTTGGAGCTCCTACAATACGAACAAACAAACAAAAATATATGTACATAGTTCCTCGTTATAGTATTCATTTAAATAAATCTAATTTATAAATGTATCGATCAAGTTTATGGATACAATGTTTGCACTATTTGAGTCTCTGGAGTTATGTATTTTTTTGAGTCTAGCCTAAACAAATGAAGTTATTTGTAATCGGAAATATGGTGATGCTAGTTTTTTCGATATTTGGCTTTCCTTTCTGGAAAATCACCTCGTACAAATAAAGTTGTGTGTAATTTCAAAAAAATACTATAAAACTTTGCTGTTAACATGAAAAGGATAGCTTAGTCTGCTTACGAGAACAAGACATTCATCATATTGGTAAAACGCTTTTGAAAAACACGAACCCTAAGAACATGGCTTTCTTCAGAACCAACTTTTGTTATTCGTTTCTCTTAAGGGCACTTCACATCCAATATGATCTCGAGAGGATCATGACCTTTTATTCAGCCCTCACAAGTCAACTGAAATCATTTTAGGTAACTACACCGAAAAAAAAACCTTGGTGATATCAACTAATATCCTTGGTTGATTTTGCGTCAATCAATGGGCATTGTTGTTTCAACAAAGCCTGCGTGATCACTTTATGATAAAATTATTTATCAAAAACTGATCACAAACATTGTTGATTTCATTGTTGGTCAACCAACTTACATTGTTGGCCAACCAATATTCATGGTTTGTGTACTAAATTTATTTACTATGTATTACATAAGGATTATGTTCTACGAAAATTATTAAAACTGATCACGAACGTGATCAATATGCCAAGCTTTTACAACGAAATCAACCCTGCATTTACCACGAACGTGATCAATTGACCAAGCTTTTACAACGAAACCAACCAAGCATTTACCACGAATGTGATCAATTGACCAAGCTTTTTTAACGAAACCAACCAAGCATTTACCACGAACGTGATTTATTGACCAAGTATTTACCACGAACGTGATCAATTGACCAAGCTTTTACAACGAAAGCAACCAAGCATTTACCACGAACGTGATTTTATGACCAAGCATTTACCACGAATGTGATCAATTAACCAAGCTTTTACAACGAAAGCAACCAAGCATTTACCACGAATGTGATTTATTGACCAAGCATTTACCACGAACGTGATCAATTGACCAAGCTTTTACAACGAAACCAACCAAGCACTTACCACGAACGTGATTTATTGACCAAGCATTTACCACGAATGTGATCAATTGACCAAGCTTTTACAACGAAACCAACCAAGCACTTACCACGAACGTGATTTATTGACCAAGCATTTACCACGAATGTGATCAATTGACCAAGCTTTTACAACGAAACCAACCAAGCACTTACCACGAACGTGATTTATTGACCAAGCATTTACCACGAATGTGATCAATTGACCAAGCTTTTACAACGAAACCAACCAAGCACTTACCACGAACGTGATTTATTGACCAAGCATTTACCACGAATGTGATCAATTGGCCAAGCTTTTACAACGAAACCAACCAAGCACTTACCACGAACGTGATTTATTGACCAAGCATTTACCACGAATGTGATCAATTGACCAAGCTTTTACAACGAAACCAACCAAGCACTTACCACGAACGTGATTTATTGACCAAGCAATTACCACGAATGTGATCAATTGACCAAGCTTTTACAACGAAACCAACCAAGCACTTACCACGAACGTGATTTATTGACCAAGCATTTACCACGAATGTGATCAATTGACCAAGCTTTTACAACGAAACCAACCAAGCACTTACCACGAACGTGATTTATTGACCAAGCATTTACCACGAATGTGATCAATTGATCAAGCTTTTACAACGAAACCAACCAAGCACTTACCACGAACGTGATTTATTGACCAAGCATTTACCACGAATGTGATCAATTGACCAAGCTTTTACAACGAAACCAACCAAGCACTTACCACGAACGTGATTTATTGACCAAGCATTTACCACGAATGTGATCAATTGACCAAGCTTTTACAACGAAACCAACCAAGCGCTTACCACGAACGTGATTTATTGACCAAGCATTTACCACGAATGTGATCAATTGACCAAGCTTTTACAACGAAACCAACCAAGCACTTACCACGAACGTGATTTATTGACCAAGCATTTACCACGAATGTGATCAATTGACCAAGCTTTTACAACGAAACCAGCCAAGCTTTTACCACGAACGTGATTTACTGAACAAGCTTTTACCACGAACGTAGTCATTTTACTACGAACGTGATAAATAGAGCGTGATCAATAAATCACGTTCGTGGAATACGCGATTTTGATCACGTTCGTAGTAAAATTACCTTCAATCCTGAAAATTCCAAAAAGATTAATAAAAAGATTATTTTATTTATTTTCAGTTTTTTATTTAAGTACCTAATTAAATATAATTAGGTACTTAAATAAAATGCTAATCCAGAGGTTCGAGGTTCGAATCCCAGCAGAGGCAAAAATGTTTTTCCACGGGTATCGCCTTTCGCGAGGAATTGGCAAGTCCTCCGTTAGTAATTCACTGCCATGAAAAGCGCTTTCTCAATTAGCCGTTCGGAACCGGCCCAAAATTGTAGGTCCCCTCCATTCCCTCACAAGGTTTGGTTGTGAGAAATGCGCTAGGCCCAGGGGCTCCTCGCTCTGTTGCGCCACCCTATTTATTTATTTATTTTTTAATTAAATATATATCAATAAATAATAAAAATTAATACTTTTTTCATAGCAACAATAATAAATTTTAAATGTACATTTTTTATGAATTTGTTATGTTACACTGTACTTTACATTACATTATTTCAATTGTTCTAATTTTATTTAATGTTAGCATCAATAATTATTTTCAACAAAAATAACATAAATATTGTTACTAGATTATTTTTAAAGACTAATCAAACTTATAATAATCAATATTTCCTTTTTTTGCAAATTAGATTATTTATTGAACATTTTCTTTCGTTATTTGACCTTAGGCTTATGGACAAAGAAAGATAGCTTCGAGTTATGCTTTTATAATAGTTCTGAATCAATCCCAAATATACCGGGGCTCAATCAAATAGAAATTTAAAAAAAAATTAAAAAAGGCGTGAGTGTAAAGTGTAATTTTTAGAGGATTTCGAAAAAAACTATTGGTTTTTGAATCGTAGACAGTGGATATACATAAGTGCAATGGAATAGAAAGAATTATTAATCACTTTTTGATATATTTAAATTATTTTAAAACTTCTTTCAAAAAAATTTTAAAAATATATAATTTTTACCATTGGGGTTTGAAAGTAAGGAAACAGGCGGACCATCAAATGTATTAATAATGTAAATAAAGTAATCATGAGTGCTTTTAAGGACTTCATAAGAATTAAAATGATCAATGTAATTGGAAACTATTATTTTCTCACAAATTACGTATGGAATAGTTTTCAACAAAACTAGACATTCAATTCTAAAAATATTTTCAGAAAAGCCAATGTAGTCATTAATCTTATAGCAAAGTTTTTGGTACGTTAGTGAATTATAACAAAGTGCGTCATCAAAATGAATTTTATAAGAAGAAATATTTCGTAGTTTAGAATAAAAAAAACTTTCTTTTATTAAAGTCCCGTCACTTTTTGAAATATTTGAAATTTCAGGAGAAATTTCTGAGATGCAAGTTATTCTTTTAGAAAACATCAATGAGCTTTTAATACCCAAGGACAATGGAAGATTTCTTCGAGAAGTTATGCTATTACAATAGTTTTTAAGCTCTTTATGTTTTGATTCAAATCTAAATGACCAAAAATGTTTAAGAGGACCGAGCATACGCATAACATAAGGATAGTGAATCATAAAATGAAATTTAGGTTTTAAATTTTCATTGAATAGTTTGATGTATGTCGAGTGATGCTTGGAAATTAAAGTTTGCAAATTATTGAGGTCAACTTCCTTAAAATCAGATTTTAAGACAATATCCAGGATTTTGTTGAGAAGAGTTAATAATTCCCAGTGATTATTTTTTTCTGGGACAAGATCACCAATAATAATTGGTAAAAATCGGGAAAACGTCCACATTTCTTTTGCTGACATGTTTAACTTTTGCCTTTGGATGTGTTCGGGTTTGATAATTGGGGCGATATTACCAATTTCTGATTTACTGTATTTGAAAAGTTGCGTTCTGTTATTCAAAACGTCTAGGGAAAAAAATTTGTCAACCAATATAAATTGATTGATAATCTTGCATAAATCGTAGTGGCACACACCCTCAAATAAATCATGCATAATATCTACTGTAACATTATGTACTACATGAAATGATGGAATATTATTGAAAACTGATTCTTCCCTGATTCCAGTATTTATCATTCTCTCAGTTGGTTTTGAAAACTTCGCTAAATCATTTTGGTATCCAATAATTGTCCTGTGATAGCTACTCTTATCGGAACAAGTTACATAGTTTTGAGTTTTTGAACAAGTGCAAATACGACAGTAATATTGTGAATTAAAGCTTTTGGAGTAACCAAGAACTGTATTTAAGCCTAGGTTATCTCCTGTTATTAATCCTAATACAAAGTAAAAATGATCTGTCTCTCCAGATTTCAATGTAATTGTAACTCCATTTTCTTCCAGAATTTTTATTTCTTCGACAAGGTGATAGAAAATCGAATTTTCCCCAAAGCACTTATATTTGGAATAAAACAACATTGCAACAAAAATGTTGTTTAATTCAGAATTAATGTGCTGCGGAAGACTTGGAAAATTATAGTATACGGCTCCAATGGAATGAGTTCCACCGTGAGAACCTAGAGGGTTATTTGATTCAAAATCATCGAAATACAAGTTAAAAGGGATTACTTTGGAACGTTTTTCTTCTGGGAATTTACCTATTCTTTCTTTCCAAATGTCAGTTGTTATCAAATGAGTAATGTTGTTAGTAGTAAGATATTTCATATTTTGTATAGTAGCCTTATAGATTTCAGGTAATTCAAAGAACTTCTTAAACTGAAATTTCAACGGTAGTATAATACCATCAGATTCAACACTATCTAAAGTAGGGGTCGTTCCACTCTTAACGCAAACTTCTTTATTTATAACATAGCTTGAAGGTTCATGATAAAAATTTTTATTTTTTGACGTTTGAATAAATTTGTAAAAAGTTTTGACTTTTTGAAAAGGGTTCTGTAGAAAAGTGAGAATCTGTTTAAATTTATCTTTCATATCAGAATTAATATGTTCAAAAAACTCTTGGTTTAATTTTTTGAATATTACTGAAAAAAATTCTTCTGTTAAATCTGCAACTATATCTTCAACAATTTTACGAGATAAATTAGAATTTCCGTACAAGTTACAAAGAAATCTTGTTGCAGAAGCTTCAATATTTTCAAAAATATTATTTTGTTCAGGTAGTGTTTTTTCATTTTCAAGGTTACTATTTTGAATATTTTCTTCAACAGAAAATATATTTTCTACAGGTGTAGAAGAAGGTGAACTGATATTTAAGCCCTTACAAGATCTTTCAAAATGTCTTTTAAAACTTTTCAAATTATAGATTTGACTACAGTTAAAGCATTGATAATCATTTGTTGCTTTAAAATAATGTTTTTGTTTATAATGGATAACAAGTGTTTTAACATCTACAAAAGATGTTAAGCATAGATGGCATTTATACATTATTGTTTTTTTAAGGATTCAATGAGAACTAGAACATCTGCTGAAGCTCTTTCAGAAGTGTCAATTTCATAAAAATATTTTTGGATGAAAATCCAAACAGGTTTACAAGGCATAGGATATTTTAAAATAAGAACAAAAAATATTTTGAAACAGCTTTCTAATGCAGCCAATATATCATTAAATTTATATTTAACTTCATTAAAATAAAATACATAGGAGTTGTCAAAATGGCAACGAATTATAAGTGGTTGCAAATTTTGACCAAGTGCTCTCACCTTCGTTGCAAATTGGTCAATCGTTGGATTGAAGTTGTTTGCATCATGTACCTCGATAATAAGGGCCTGCTGCGAATCCTTTATTGTTGGTTTTAAGAATTTTTTCTTCGCTTGTAAGGAAGTTGTTGGGTGTCGATCAATTTATTAATAACGATGATCCAATTTATTAATAACGTCAATAAAGTTTTATTGTGTTTTTAAGGATTCAATGAGAACTAGAACATCTGCTGAAGCTCTTTCAGAAGGATCAATTTCATAAAAATATTTTTGGATGAAAATCCAAACAGGTTTACAAGGCATAGGATATTTTAGATTAAGAAGGCAATATATCATTAAATTTATAATTAATTTCATTAAAGTAAATTACGAATCATCAAAATAATTGGGCTTGAAAGCAAGGAAATAGGCGGACGATCAAATTTATTGATAATGAAAATATAAAGTTTTATTGTTTTAAGGATTCAATGAGAACTAGAACATCTGCTGAAACTCTTTCAGAAGGATCAATTTCATAAAAATATTTTTGGATGAAAATCCAAACAGGTTTACAAGGCGTAGGATATTTTAGATTAAGAAGGCAATATATCATTAAATTTATAATTAATTTCATTAAAGTAAATTACGAATCATCAAAATAATTGGGCTTGAAAACAAGGAAATAGGCGGACGATCAAATTTATTGATAATGAAAATATAAAGTTTTATTGTTTTAAGGATTCAATGAGAACTAGAACATCTGCTGAAGCTCTTTCAGAAGTGTCAATTTCATAAAAATATTTTTGGATGAAAATCCAAACAGGTTTACAAGGCATAGGATATTTTAAATTAAGAACAAAAAATATTTTGAAACAGCTTTCTAATGCAGCCAATATATCATTAAATTTATATTTAACTTCATTAAAATAAAATACATAGGAGTTGTCAAAATGGCAACGAATTATAAGTGGTTGCAAATTTTGACCAAGTGCTCTCACCTTCGTTGCAAATTGGTCAATCGTTGGATTGAAGTTGTTTGCATCATGTACCTCGATAATAAGGGCCTGCTGCGAATCCTTTATTGTTGGTTTTAAGAATTTTTTCTTCGCTTGTAAGGAAGTTGTTGGGTGTCGATCAATTTATTAATAACGATGATCCAATTTATTAATAACGTCAATAAAGTTTTATTGTGTTTTTAAGGATTCAATGAGAACTAGAACATCTGCTGAAGCTCTTTCAGAAGGATCAATTTCATAAAAATATTTTTGGATGAAAATCCAAACAGGTTTACAAGGCATAGGATATTTTAGATTAAGAAGGCAATATATCATTAAATTTATAATTAATTTCATTAAAGTAAATTACGAATCATCAAAATAATTGGGCTTGAAAGCAAGGAAATAGGCGGACGATCAAATTTATTGATAATGAAAATATAAAGTTTTATTGTTTTAAGGATTCAATGAGAACTAGAACATCTGCTGAAACTCTTTCAGAAGGATCAATTTCATAAAAATATTTTTGGATGAAAATCCAAACAGGTTTACAAGGCGTAGGATATTTTAGATTAAGAAGGCAATATATCATTAAATTTATAATTAATTTCATTAAAGTAAATTACGAATCATCAAAATAATTGGGCTTGAAAACAAGGAAATAGGCGGACGATCAAATTTATTGATAATGAAAATATAAAGTTTTATTGTTTTAAGGATTCAATGAGAACTAGAACATCTGCTGAAGCTCTTTCAGAAGTGTCAATTTCATAAAAATATTTTTGGATGAAAATCCAAACAGATTTACAAGGCATAGGATATTTTAAATTAAGAACAAAAAATATTTTGAAACAGCTTTCTAATGCAGGCAATATATCATTAAATTTATATTTAATTTCATTAAAATAAACTACATAGGAGTTGTCAAAATGGCAACGAATTATAAGTGGTTGCAAATTTTGACCAAGTGCTCTCACCTTCGTTGCAAATTGGTCAATCGTTGGATTGAAGTTGTTTGCATCATGTACCTCGATAATAAGGGCCTGCTGCGAATCCTTTATTGTTGGTTTTAAGAATTTTTTCTTCGCTTGTGAGGAAGTTGTTGGGTGTCGTAGTGGGAGAAGTATAGCGTGGAGCAGGGAAATGATGAGAATGTCTTCTGGATCTGAAAATAATTATTTATGTATAAAATTAAAAATTTAAATACTTTTATTTTATTTTATTAATTAAAAAATCTCTTTAAAATAATTATTAATTTAATATTTTACTTTATTTAACATATTTCATTTACAGATTACAGATATGTTTACCAACCTTTTGTAAAGTTTTTGTTATTTAGGTTGTAGAGTAGGTCTAGGCAGTTTTTATCCTTTATTTTCACATTGAAAATAGGAAGGATAGTGGTTTTGAATGTGTCCCATTTATCAATTAGGTAGTTTTCTTTTCCAGGATATATTATTTGGAAGTCAATATCGATCTTAAATTAGAAAAAAAATAGTAATAAAATATATTATTTTTCTTTTGTAAAACCAAAACAAAAAAAAACAAGAGCAACAATAAAGTGCGTTTTCATAATGTTTTGAAATACTCTCAAATTTAAAAATATAATTTTTCAATCAAGAGTGTTAAAAATTGTTATTCTTTTGATTGATTTTATTGCAATTTGATGACAACAACTATACTTTAAATAAAGTGTAGATTTGTTGGTCCAAAAAAGGATATTTTAGGTAGAGGATTCAAAAGGTTAATAAGGTTAATTCAGAAACTCATCACTGCACACATCAAACAGAATGGAGGCAAAAAAACTCTATCTGCTGCTATCAACTGCCTTGTATATCCAAACCGGAAAAAAGCAGTGATGAACTTTTATAAACCTACACGTAATTTATATAATTTACCAATGTCATTCCTGCTGAGTGCTTCAATAGAGGCCAATTTAATAAAACATCGGGGAAACTTTGTTTAGAAATATCGAGTTGTCTTGTCTTATGAGTTTTACGCCATTTAGATTTGATTTCTTCCCAAGGCTCTTTATAAATTTGAAGCCATTTCACATCCGCCAAAAAGTCATCTTTAGCAAAAAATCATAATTGAAAGAGAACTAAATTAAAATCAAACTATTGAAACTCAAACTAAAAGAAACATACTATTTAAAAACTCAATGTCTTCTTCGTCTGGAAAAGGATTTGCAAGCATTGAACCAGAAATAGATTGTGCTTCCTTTTCCTGTGTATCAAAACCAATTTTCCTATAACGACGCTTTATGTTATAGTATCGACAGTATAATCTTCCAGAAGGATTTCCTTTTGACCCGCTGTTGGGTTTTGTAAAGTATATGTTCTTTGTCCGAATTAAGGCAAAAATGTGTATGTATATGAATTTTGTTAGCGACCAAATTTTCAAACGTATATTTGTAGATTTATTTTTTAATAGCCAGGCTATTTTGGTTTTAAATTAAATGCAAATAAAAAAAATTTTGTTTCATCTGGTACTTATTCAATTGAAAATGCGTAGCCTAGTAAGCTACGTATTAACAATAAATAACTACCTGATTTCAACTACACTGTGATAATTTTTTGTTTGTCTTTTTAATCTATTAATCTCTTTTTTTAATGTTAATTTATTAAATTATGTATTTATATATATACCTACTGCTTACTGTTAATACAATTCCAAAACAAAAAATGCTATAAAATTATGTAAACTCAAACTAAAAAAAAATATCTATTAAGAAACCTCTGAAGAAGTCGCGAATAACGACGAAACGTTGGGAAAAGATGAACTAATTTTTTTTTATTTGCATTTAATTGAAAATTAACCAGAATAGCCTGCCAATGAAAACAAAAATCAACAAAAGATTCTTAAATTCACTTCATTAATATAAAGTAAATCAAAAATACATTGTTTTAGTTCTATTTATTACTATATTCCCATGTACTTCAACAATTACAGTATTTTCCACTTGATAAGGGCTACATTTGAACACAGCTTTCGTTTATATATAATATATATTTTTTTTTAAGGTATATTCAGAATTATAAACTTACGGGGTCTTCGTCAAATCGATCATGTATTTGTGTGGAAATAAATTGAAAATCTCGGCGAGTTATTGATTCTTTTTTTGCTAAAAGCCAATTTGTCAAGCAATCTATTAAAATAGTTCGAGAGGAATCACCAATTTTCTTATACTTTTTGAACTCCTTGATGACGAAGTTTCCCGATGGGAACGAATTTAGTATTTTATCGATATCCTAAATGATGATTAAAAAAAAATTATTACATTATTATATTATTATTATTTATCGATATCCTAAATGAGGATTCAAAAAAAATTATTACACGTTTAAACTTAAAAGTGATCCAAGACCCAAGAGAGATGATTTCGCAAATTAGATGAGTTCTAATTTCAAATTAACTTAATTTCCTATACGATTTTACATTCGAAATGATATAATTTGCGAAATTATCTCAATTGGCTGTAGTGAAAAGAGGCTATAACTAAATTAATTTACGAAATTCCCAAAGCCAATACTGGGTGATGAAGGATTTGAAATTGAAGCAATGGATGAAGGAGCTGGTGACAATGAAATTGCTGAAGACTCGCTATGCAAATCGGAACAACTGTTTGCTGCTAGGCGTTTTCTTACTTCCTCTTCTACTAAAATCTTAATACTATTTAATATTTCTATCGATGGATCGAAATCGGTTTCAATGTTCTAAAAGAAATCAATTAAACGTCGAGTTAATTAAAGTTTCATTAAGTATATTACATTTTCTCTTCGCCACGTATGAAGTTTATGTTTAAATTCAACTCTTATTCCAAGTGATTTATCTGCAAAAACTTCTTTTAGGTCTTCATTGGATATATACTTTAAGATGTCAACGCTTAGCTTAAGATTTATAAAATGATCATATAAATCAACAAATCCCCAAGAAGAGAGCAAATTAAATAGTTCACAATCTAATATTTCTTCTACTACTTCTTTACTGGCGCCATCAATATCATTACTATCTTCATCTTCATCGAAATTAGATTTTGGGATTTCACCATTATTAAATTTATTATGAAGCGTAGTATAAGTGGGTTCAAGTTGATTTTTTTCAGTTTCATGATCTAGTTCCTCAGAGAATTCATCATCAGCAAATTGTGTAAAAATCTCCATTGCGTTTGTACCAATGCAACCAAATACACTAGAAGAGAACTTTAATATTATTTTCCGTCATGTTTTTTTATGCAAATGAAAATTTTTTGAACCTAAAGGGCCAACTATAATGCACTTTGCCGAACTTACGCCTACTTACGCGAGCGAGCCAATACACTATTTTATATGACAGTAACTATAATAGACGTTCTACTCAGTTTCGTTAAATTTCGCTCACTTTCGCGCAATTAAGCAAGAGCCATTGGATTGGCTCGAACTTACGTAAATGTCAAATTTAAAGCGTATCAACCATAGGGGAAGAAAAGAAGAGAGAAAACAAACACTTCTCTTGCTCCGCAACTGCCATTTGTCTACATTGTGTGGTGTGGTTTGCCTTTTTTTGTGTATCTCTTCTGTGGTATCAACTGAACTCAAATCAGCTCAACGCATGTTTACATGTTAAGTAGCCAGAATCCATTATAGTTGCTCTTTGTTTAACGAACACTTTCGGAAACTTTTCGTCTGGTTTTTGACACTAGCCTAAGCTGAGCTAAGTGCATTATAGTTGGCCCTTAAGACTGAATCACATTTACAGCGCTGCCACCCTACTACTATAGCAGTAGATCTACTGCGTTTTGGCCCAAACGAAAATATACTGCGCAGCAAAACCAATCTACTCCTCATTTTAGAATTTTGAAAAAAAAGTATATTTCGTCACTCAACGTGAAAACTTTGATAATTTAAATGGGTGCTGTGTTAAAGATTATGTGTTTGGCTTGTTTGGACCGGAAGTTAATCAGACGTCCTTACGGATTCCATTAAAAACTACAGTTCACCGTATGGACACTCAATTGTTGTGTGATTGGTTTCAAAAAGGATTCTTCAAAAGCATTGTTTATGTTTTAAAACTGGCTGAGAGTTTTAAGCAAGTTGTCACCAAGAACATCAATGATGTCCGATTGGCTTTCAAATCTAACCAGACACTTATGGCACTTTCCATTGGACGAAAAGAACCGTCCAGGAGCGTTCAGAAGCATTCTCAAACCGTTCCATTGGTGCAAAAAGATCGCTTCTCATGATTCTGAGGAGTGACAGCCGCTTCTCGATTTGAAATGAGAATCGACTCAAGAAGCACTAACACAACATGTTACTCAAATGTCAAAAAGAAAATTTTCTTCAAGGAATATTTTTTAAGAGCCATAGGTGTTTCACTCACACAAAGGCAATTACGTTAAACTGAACAGAAATTATTTTGGGTTTTCCATTGGTTTTTAAAATGAGTGCTTCCAAAAGTGAAACCAATGGAAAGTGCCATTAGACACCTTTTCACCAAACTAAAGATCAAAATGGACAAAGATAATCGCACTGACGTTACTTATAAAATAAACTGCAAACGTAAACCTGACGAACCATGTAACCTTTGTTACATCGGAACCACCAAACAATTCTTGCACCAAAGATTGTCCAAATCTGACATCAATATCAGTAACCCAGCTAAAACCGCATTGGCGGCCCATTCAATAGAGAAGGGTCATTCTCCGGATTTCGACTATTCGATTACTAACTCCATATTTTCGAAGCAAAAGATTATAATTCTATAGTCCTCAAATTATCAAAAATTATTAAAATGAAGGATTTAGAACTAGAACATCAGAATCACTAACTTTGTGAATCTCAGAATGCCTATATAAAAACAAGAACGACATGATCCAATGTCCATCTTTTGATGAAGATTTTTATATTTTTTGCAAAGGCATTATTTTTTGCATAGAAAATGTGATTTTTTTTTGCCAACAAATCAAAAAAATTGACATAGCGCTTGTTCTTTATTTTTAAACATACTGGTTTATTGATGGTACTTACTTGAAATATAATGCTTTCAATTTTAAAATCAAAACAATATGAATCGCAAGCAAGACACACAGAGTATATCATCTGTATACTGCTCGCTTGTTGCCTCATAAAACTTTTCTCTTTCTCTTTCTTTTAGTTACAGACTTAACTTCTTAGTTAGGAGTTGTTTTTGTAAATTTTTAAAAAATTTAATTGTTAAATTGTAAATTTTTCTTATTCTTGTTGTCCATAATATTGTACTATGTGTTTTATATTTCATGTGCAATAAAGTTCCCTTGAGGAAGGCAGCAAACCCTGCCGAAACGTCGGGAAAAGCTAATGTAACAGCCTTTTGTTCATTGCAACGATTAAAGTGACCAAAATAGCCGAAGGAAAACTTAATTCTTAGTAAATACACACGCAATTTTTTGTTGGCTTTTTGTATCTATTGGTATTGCATATTTTAAAATCTACTGCGCTTTATTTCAATCTACTGCGCTTTTTTGTCGAATATACTGCGCTAAATTGTTCGAAGGGTGGCAGGTGGCAGCACTGATCACAACTATAGACCACAATTTTTCGACGAAAACAAAAAATTATTTACTCCATATTTTCGAAGCAAAAGATTTGATATTAATAATAATATGAAGGACTTAGAACTAGAACATCTGAATGACTTACCCGCGAAATTTTTTTGTTTCTGTCCTTTACAGGTGAAAATTTATCTGCAAACAAAAAAATTGAATAGATAAGTAGATTGCAGTAATGAAAGTAACAAAGGGGCGACTTTCCTATACCGGATTCTATGTTTTTTTTTATTTTCTTTGTTTTAGCTGTTAAATAGTGAGGAAACACTACTGGGTATATATATTCAAAACTCAAAATGTCCTCAAAAAATAAAAATATTAATTTCAGACAAAAAAAAAAACTGTTTATTTGTGCTTTATTAACGCGTATCTATCGATTGAGACCATTTTCATCTTCAAATTCAGAATTCGGTATGGGAAAGTCTCCATCTTTTGATGATGAATTTATATTTTTTGCAGAGGCATCACTTTTTGCATAGAAAATATAATTTTTCTTTTGCCAAGAAATCAAAAAAAGTTCATAAACTGAATCTCAGAATGCCTATATAAAAACAAGAACGACATGATCCAATGTCCATCTTTTGATGAAGATTTTTATATTTTTTGCAAAGGCATTATTTTTTGCATAGAAAATGTGATTTTTTTTTGCCAACAAATCAAAAAAATTGACATAGCGCTTGTTCTTTATTTTTAAACATACTGGTTTATTGATGGTACTTACTTGAAATATAATGCTTTCAATTTTAAAATCAAAACAATATGAATCGCAAGCAAGACACACAGAGTATATCATCTGTATACTGCTCGCTTGTTGCCTCATAAAACTTTTCTCTTTCTCTTTCTTTTAGTTACAGACTTAACTTCTTAGTTAGGAGTTGTTTTTGTAAATTTTTAAAAAATTTAATTGTTAAATTGTAAATTTTTCTTATTCTTGTTGTCCATAATATTGTACTATGTGTTTTATATTTCATGTGCAATAAAGTTCCCTTGAGGAAGGCAGCAAACCCTGCCGAAACGTCGGGAAAAGCTAATGTAACAGCCTTTTGTTCATTGCAACGATTAAAGTGACCAAAATAGCCGAAGGAAAACTTAATTCTTAGTAAATACACACGCAATTTTTTGTTGGCTTTTTGTATCTATTGGTATTGCATATTTTAAAATCTACTGCGCTTTATTTCAATCTACTGCGCTTTTTTGTCGAATATACTGCGCTAAATTGTTCGAAGGGTGGCAGGTGGCAGCACTGATCACAACTATAGACCACAATTTTTCGACGAAAACAAAAAATTATTTACTCCATATTTTCGAAGCAAAAGATTTGATATTAATAATAATATGAAGGACTTAGAACTAGAACATCTGAATGACTTACCCGCGAAATTTTTTTGTTTCTGTCCTTTACAGGTGAAAATTTATCTGCAAACAAAAAAATTGAATAGATAAGTAGATTGCAGTAATGAAAGTAACAAAGGGGCGACTTTCCTATACCGGATTCTATGTTTTTTTTTATTTTCTTTGTTTTAGCTGTTAAATAGTGAGGAAACACTACTGGGTATATATATTCAAAACTCAAAATGTCCTCAAAAAATAAAAATATTAATTTCAGACAAAAAAAAAACTGTTTATTTGTGCTTTATTAACGCGTATCTATCGATTGAGACCATTTTCATCTTCAAATTCAGAATTCGGTATGGGAAAGTCTCCATCTTTTGATGATGAATTTATATTTTTTGCAGAGGCATCACTTTTTGCATAGAAAATATAATTTTTCTTTTGCCAAGAAATCAAAAAAAGTTCATAAACTGAATCTCAGAATTCCTATATAATAACAAGAACGACATAATGCAATGTCCATCTTTTGATGAAAAATTTTATATTGTTTGCAAAAGCATCATTTTTTGCGAACAAAAATGTGATTTTTTTTTTTGCCAAGAAATCAAAAAGATTGACATAGCACTTGTTCTTTTTTCTTAAACATACTAGTTAATTGATGGTACTTACTTGAAATATAATGTTATTAATTATTTAATGCAATTAAATTGCCTTTTTAAGGCCACAATTAAAAACTTTTTCTTGACACTGCACTGCACGGCACGAAACGAAGACGAACTATACTAAAGACTAATCTAACATGAAATGAAATCGCATACATTTACATGTTTGATTTGGCGCGTCGCGTCGGTTTCAACAACGAACGTGGGTTGGCCAACCAAGAAAAAACCACGTTCGTGATCACTGAATGCATTGACTGAGTTTAAGGCCGCGTTTAAACTTCATTAAATCAAAAATTTATTCTTTTTCGAAGAATAGGAAAAAAAAGGATATGATAAATATTATTTTGGATTTATAAATGTGTCGTTCATAATGATAGTATTGTAACTAAATTTAACTACATACACACATTATTATTGAAGTACAATATTTGATATTGTTTTGTACCTTTCTACTGGCAAAACGCGATAAGTTTCAATTACACAGCCACACAAAAAAAAAGTGTGACCTGGTGGTGCGACTAAGTTATAATATGTTTTTCGGATCGCTGAAACCGAATCCGAAGTCCATTTTGCCCAATCACGTCAGGTTTTCAGGATAACCCCAAAAAATGTCACAGCTACACAAAAAAAAGTTGTTTGTTCTGGGGATGCAACTATGTTAATAATATGTTTTTTCGGTCACTGAAAACGATTCCGAAGTCCGTTTCACTCGATCACGTCAGGTTTTCAAGATAACCTCAGAAAGTGTTCACAGTTACCTCGAAACGAGGAATTTTGACTTTTTTCTACGAAACTATGTAAAATTTAGCTAAGCTAATTTAAAAAATAAATCATATAAACATGTTTTTCCACATAACGTGGGAAAAGAATTAGTATAAGTTTTCTTCAGCACAAGAAATCTGTGAAATCTATTTATGGACAAGTTGTTACGGGGCCTTAAATTTTCTTGTTGCCGGCAAAAAATATGGCGAGGATGAGCTAATTTTCCATTGTATGTGTATGTGTATTTCATTTTCACATTGCAAACATTTCGTGTAGGTATACCGCGTTATAATTTAAATATGGCGTGTCGCGTCGGTTTCAACAACGAACGTGGGTTGGCCAACCAAGAAAAAACCACGTTCGTGATCACTGAATGCGTTGACTGAGTTTAAGGCCGCGTTTAAACTTCATTAAATCAAAAATTTATTCTTTTTCGAAGAATAGGAAAAAAAAGGATATGATAAATATTATTTTGGATTTATAAATGTGTCGTTCATAATGATAGTATTGTAACTAAATTTAACTACATACACACATTATTATTGAAGTACAATATTTGATATTGTTTTGTACCTTTCTACTGGCAAAACGCGATAAGTTTCAATTACACAGCCACACAAAAAAAAAGTGTGACCTGGTGGTGCGACTAAGTTATAATATGTTTTTCGGATCGCTGAAACCGAATCCGAAGTCCATTTTGCCCAATCACGTCAGGTTTTCAGGATAACCCCAAAAAATGTCACAGCTACACAAAAAAAAGTTGTTTGTTCTGGGGATGCAACTATGTTAATAATATGTTTTTTCGGTCACTGAAAACGATTCCGAAGTCCGTTTCACTCGATCACGTCAGGTTTTCAAGATAACCTCAGAAAGTGTTCACAGTTACCTCGAAACGAGGAATTTTGACTTTTTTCTACGAAACTATGTAAAATTTAGCTAAGCTAATTTAAAAAATAAATCATATAAACATGTTTTTCCACATAACGTGGGAAAAGAATTAGTATAAGTTTTCTTCAGCACAAGAAATCTGTGAAATCTATTTATGGACAAGTTGTTACGGGGCCTTAAATTTTCTTGTTGCCGGCAAAAAATATGGCGAGGATGAGCTAATTTTCCATTGTATGTGTATGTGTATTTCATTTTCACATTGCAAACATTTCGTGTAGGTATACCGCGTTATAATTTAAATATGGCGTGTCGCGTCGGTTTCAACAACGAACGTGGGTTGGCCAACCAAGAAAAAACCACGTTCGTGATCACTGAATGCATTGACTGAGTTTAAGGCCGCGTTTAAACTTCATTAAATCAAAAATTTATTCTTTTTCGAAGAATAGGAAAAAAAAGGATATGATAAATATTATTTTGGATTTATAAATGTGTCGTTCATAATGATAGTATTGTAACTAAATTTAACTACATACACATATTATTATTGAAGTACAATATTTGATATTGTTTTGTACCTTTCTACTGGCAAAACGCGATAAGTTTCAATTACACAGCCACACAAAAAAAAGTGTGACCTGGTGGTGCGACTAAGTTATAATATGTTTTTCGGATCGCTGAAACCGAATCCGAAGTCCATTTTGCCCAATCACGTCAGGTTTTCAGGATAACCCCAAAAAATGTCACAGCTACACAAAAAAAAGTTGTTTGTTCTGGGGATGCAACTATGTTAATAATATGTTTTTTCGGTCACTGAAAACGATTCCGAAGTCCGTTTCACTCGATCACGTCAGGTTTTCAAGATAACCTCAGAAAGTGTTCACAGTTACCTCGAAACGAGGAATTTTGACTTTTTTCTACGAAACTATGTAAAATTTAGCTAAGCTAATTTAAAAAATAAATCATATAAACATGTTTTTCCACATAACGTGGGAAAAGAATTAGTATAAGTTTTCTTCAGCACAAGAAATCTGTGAAATCTATTTATGGACAAGTTGTTACGGGGCCTTAAATTTTCTTGTTGCCGGCAAAAAATATGGCGAGGATGAGCTAATTTTCCATTGTATGTGTATGTGTATTTCATTTTCACATTGCAAACATTTCGTGTAGGTATACCGCGTTATAATTTAAATATGGCGTGTCGCGTCGGTTTCAACAACGAACGTGGGTTGGCCAACCAAGAAAAAACCACGTTCGTGATCACTGAATGCATTGACTGAGTTTAAGGCCGCGTTTAAACTTCATTAAATCAAAAATTTATTCTTTTTCGAAGAATAGGAAAAAAAAGGATATGATAAATATTATTTTGGATTTATAAATGTGTCGTTCATAATGATAGTATTGTAACTAAATTTAACTACATACACACATTATTATTGAAGTACAATATTTGATATTGTTTTGTACCTTTCTACTGGCAAAACGCGATAAGTTTCAATTACACAGCCACACAAAAAAAAAGTGTGACCTGGTGGTGCGACTAAGTTATAATATGTTTTTCGGATCGCTGAAACCGAATCCGAAGTCCATTTTGCCCAATCACGTCAGGTTTTCAGGATAACCCCAAAAAATGTCACAGCTACACAAAAAAAAGTTGTTTGTTCTGGGGATGCAACTATGTTAATAATATGTTTTTTCGGTCACTGAAAACGATTCCGAAGTCCGTTTCACTCGATCACGTCAGGTTTTCAAGATAACCTCAGAAAGTGTTCACAGTTACCTCGAAACGAGGAATTTTGACTTTTTTCTACGAAACTATGTAAAATTTAGCTAAGCTAATTTAAAAAATAAATCATATAAACATGTTTTTCCACATAACGTGGGAAAAGAATTAGTATAAGTTTTCTTCAGCACAAGAAATCTGTGAAATCTATTTATGGACAAGTTGTTACGGGGCCTTAAATTTTCTTGTTGCCGGCAAAAAATATGGCGAGGATGAGCTAATTTTCCATTGTATGTGTATGTGTATTTCATTTTCACATTGCAAACATTTCGTGTAGGTATACCGCGTTATAATTTAAATATGGCGTGTCGCGTCGGTTTCAACAACGAACGTGGGTTGGCCAACCAAGAAAAAACCACGTTCGTGATCACTGAATGCGTTGACTGAGTTTAAGGCCGCGTTTAAACTTCATTAAATCAAAAATTTATTCTTTTTCGAAGAATAGGAAAAAAAAGGATATGATAAATATTATTTTGGATTTATAAATGTGTCGTTCATAATGATAGTATTGTAACTAAATTTAACTACATACACACATTATTATTGAAGTACAATATTTGATATTGTTTTGTACCTTTCTACTGGCAAAACGCGATAAGTTTCAATTACACAGCCACACAAAAAAAAAGTGTGACCTGGTGGTGCGACTAAGTTATAATATGTTTTTCGGATCGCTGAAACCGAATCCGAAGTCCATTTTGCCCAATCACGTCAGGTTTTCAGGATAACCCCAAAAAATGTCACAGCTACACAAAAAAAAGTTGTTTGTTCTGGGGATGCAACTATGTTAATAATATGTTTTTTCGGTCACTGAAAACGATTCCGAAGTCCGTTTCACTCGATCACGTCAGGTTTTCAAGATAACCTCAGAAAGTGTTCACAGTTACCTCGAAACGAGGAATTTTGACTTTTTTCTACGAAACTATGTAAAATTTAGCTAAGCTAATTTAAAAAATAAATCATATAAACATGTTTTTCCACATAACGTGGGAAAAGAATTAGTATAAGTTTTCTTCAGCACAAGAAATCTGTGAAATCTATTTATGGACAAGTTGTTACGGGGCCTTAAATTTTCTTGTTGCCGGCAAAAAATATGGCGAGGATGAGCTAATTTTCCATTGTATGTGTATGTGTATTTCATTTTCACATTGCAAACATTTCGTGTAGGTATACCGCGTTATAATTTAAATATGGCGTGTCGCGTCGGTTTCAACAACGAACGTGGGTTGGCCAACCAAGAAAAAACCACGTTCGTGATCACTGAATGCATTGACTGAGTTTAAGGCCGCGTTTAAACTTCATTAAATCAAAAATTTATTCTTTTTCGAAGAATAGGAAAAAAAAGGATATGATAAATATTATTTTGGATTTATAAATGTGTCGTTCATAATGATAGTATTGTAACTAAATTTAACTACATACACACATTATTATTGAAGTACAATATTTGATATTGTTTTGTACCTTTCTACTGGCAAAACGCGATAAGTTTCAATTACACAGCCACCCAAAAAAAAAGTGTGACCTGGTGGTGCGACTAAGTTATAATATGTTTTTCGGATCGCTGAAACCGAATCCGAAGTCCATTTTGCCCAATCACGTCAGGTTTTCAGGATAACCCCAAAAAATGTCACAGCTACACAAAAAAAAGTTGTTTGTTCTGGGGATGCAACTATGTTAATAATATGTTTTTTCGGTCACTGAAAACGATTCCGAAGTCCGTTTCACTCGATCACGTCAGGTTTTCAAGATAACCTCAGAAAGTGTTCACAGTTACCTCGAAACGAGGAATTTTGACTTTTTTCTACGAAACTATGTAAAATTTAGCTAAGCTAATTTAAAAAATAAATCATATAAACATGTTTTTCCACATAACGTGGGAAAAGAATTAGTATAAGTTTTCTTCAGCACAAGAAATCTGTGAAATCTATTTATGGACAAGTTGTTACGGGGCCTTAAATTTTCTTGTTGCCGGCAAAAAATATGGCGAGGATGAGCTAATTTTCCATTGTATGTGTATGTGTATTTCATTTTCACATTGCAAACATTTCGTGTAGGTATACCGCGTTATAATTTAAATATGGCGTGTCGCGTCGGTTTCAACAACGAACGTGGGTTGGCCAACCAAGAAAAAACCACGTTCGTGATCACTGAATGCATTGACTGAGTTTAAGGCCGCGTTTAAACTTCATTAAATCAAAAATTTATTCTTTTTCGAAGAATAGGAAAAAAAAGGATATGATAAATATTATTTTGGATTTATAAATGTGTCGTTCATAATGATAGTATTGTAACTAAATTTAACTACATACACATATTATTATTGAAGTACAATATTTGATATTGTTTTGTACCTTTCTACTGGCAAAACGCGATAAGTTTCAATTACACAGCCACACAAAAAAAAGTGTGACCTGGTGGTGCGACTAAGTTATAATATGTTTTTCGGATCGCTGAAACCGAATCCGAAGTCCATTTTGCCCAATCACGTCAGGTTTTCAGGATAACCCCAAAAAATGTCACAGCTACACAAAAAAAAGTTGTTTGTTCTGGGGATGCAACTATGTTAATAATATGTTTTTTCGGTCACTGAAAACGATTCCGAAGTCCGTTTCACTCGATCACGTCAGGTTTTCAAGATAACCTCAGAAAGTGTTCACAGTTACCTCGAAACGAGGAATTTTGACTTTTTTCTACGAAACTATGTAAAATTTAGCTAAGCTAATTTAAAAAATAAATCATATAAACATGTTTTTCCACATAACGTGGGAAAAGAATTAGTATAAGTTTTCTTCAGCACAAGAAATCTGTGAAATCTATTTATGGACAAGTTGTTACGGGGCCTTAAATTTTCTTGTTGCCGGCAAAAAATATGGCGAGGATGAGCTAATTTTCCATTGTATGTGTATGTGTATTTCATTTTCACATTGCAAACATTTCGTGTAGGTATACCGCGTTATAATTTAAATATGGCGTGTCGCGTCGGTTTCAACAACGAACGTGGGTTGGCCAACCAAGAAAAAACCACGTTCGTGATCACTGAATGCATTGACTGAGTTTAAGGCCGCGTTTAAACTTCATTAAATCAAAAATTTATTCTTTTTCGAAGAATAGGAAAAAAAAGGATATGATAAATATTATTTTGGATTTATAAATGTGTCGTTCATAATGATAGTATTGTAACTAAATTTAACTACATACACACATTATTATTGAAGTACAATATTTGATATTGTTTTGTACCTTTCTACTGGCAAAACGCGATAAGTTTCAATTACACAGCCACACAAAAAAAAAGTGTGACCTGGTGGTGCGACTAAGTTATAATATGTTTTTCGGATCGCTGAAACCGAATCCGAAGTCCATTTTGCCCAATCACGTCAGGTTTTCAGGATAACCCCAAAAAATGTCACAGCTACACAAAAAAAAGTTGTTTGTTCTGGGGATGCAACTATGTTAATAATATGTTTTTTCGGTCACTGAAAACGATTCCGAAGTCCGTTTCACTCGATCACGTCAGGTTTTCAAGATAACCTCAGAAAGTGTTCACAGTTACCTCGAAACGAGGAATTTTGACTTTTTTCTACGAAACTATGTAAAATTTAGCTAAGCTAATTTAAAAAATAAATCATATAAACATGTTTTTCCACATAACGTGGGAAAAGAATTAGTATAAGTTTTCTTCAGCACAAGAAATCTGTGAAATCTATTTATGGACAAGTTGTTACGGGGCCTTAAATTTTCTTGTTGCCGGCAAAAAATATGGCGAGGATGAGCTAATTTTCCATTGTATGTGTATGTGTATTTCATTTTCACATTGCAAACATTTCGTGTAGGTATACCGCGTTATAATTTAAATATGGCGTGTCGCGTCGGTTTCAACAACGAACGTGGGTTGGCCAACCAAGAAAAAACCACGTTCGTGATCACTGAATGCATTGACTGAGTTTAAGGCCGCGTTTAAACTTCATTAAATCAAAAATTTATTCTTTTTCGAAGAATAGGAAAAAAAAGGATATGATAAATATTATTTTGGATTTATAAATGTGTCGTTCATAATGATAGTATTGTAACTAAATTTAACTACATACACACATTATTATTGAAGTACAATATTTGATATTGTTTTGTACCTTTCTACTGGCAAAACGCGATAAGTTTCAATTACACAGCCACACAAAAAAAAAGTGTGACCTGGTGGTGCGACTAAGTTATAATATGTTTTTCGGATCGCTGAAACCGAATCCGAAGTCCATTTTGCCCAATCACGTCAGGTTTTCAGGATAACCCCAAAAAATGTCACAGCTACACAAAAAAAAGTTGTTTGTTCTGGGGATGCAACTATGTTAATAATATGTTTTTTCGGTCACTGAAAACGATTCCGAAGTCCGTTTCACTCGATCACGTCAGGTTTTCAAGATAACCTCAGAAAGTGTTCACAGTTACCTCGAAACGAGGAATTTTGACTTTTTTCTACGAAACTATGTAAAATTTAGCTAAGCTAATTTAAAAAATAAATCATATAAACATGTTTTTCCACATAACGTGGGAAAAGAATTAGTATAAGTTTTCTTCAGCACAAGAAATCTGTGAAATCTATTTATGGACAAGTTGTTACGGGGCCTTAAATTTTCTTGTTGCCGGCAAAAAATATGGCGAGGATGAGCTAATTTTCCATTGTATGTGTATGTGTATTTCATTTTCACATTGCAAACATTTCGTGTAGGTATACCGCGTTATAATTTAAATATGGCGTGTCGCGTCGGTTTCAACAACGAACGTGGGTTGGCCAACCAAGAAAAAACCACGTTCGTGATCACTGAATGCATTGACTGAGTTTAAGGCCGCGTTTAAACTTCATTAAATCAAAAATTTATTCTTTTTCGAAGAATAGGAAAAAAAAGGATATGATAAATATTATTTTGGATTTATAAATGTGTCGTTCATAATGATAGTATTGTAACTAAATTTAACTACATACACATATTATTATTGAAGTACAATATTTGATATTGTTTTGTACCTTTCTACTGGCAAAACGCGATAAGTTTCAATTACACAGCCACACAAAAAAAAGTGTGACCTGGTGGTGCGACTAAGTTATAATATGTTTTTCGGATCGCTGAAACCGAATCCGAAGTCCATTTTGCCCAATCACGTCAGGTTTTCAGGATAACCCCAAAAAATGTCACAGCTACACAAAAAAAAGTTGTTTGTTCTGGGGATGCAACTATGTTAATAATATGTTTTTTCGGTCACTGAAAACGATTCCGAAGTCCGTTTCACTCGATCACGTCAGGTTTTCAAGATAACCTCAGAAAGTGTTCACAGTTACCTCGAAACGAGGAATTTTGACTTTTTTCTACGAAACTATGTAAAATTTAGCTAAGCTAATTTAAAAAATAAATCATATAAACATGTTTTTCCACATAACGTGGGAAAAGAATTAGTATAAGTTTTCTTCAGCACAAGAAATCTGTGAAATCTATTTATGGACAAGTTGTTACGGGGCCTTAAATTTTCTTGTTGCCGGCAAAAAATATGGCGAGGATGAGCTAATTTTCCATTGTATGTGTATGTGTATTTCATTTTCACATTGCAAACATTTCGTGTAGGTATACCGCGTTATAATTTAAATATGGCGTGTCGCGTCGGTTTCAACAACGAACGTGGGTTGGCCAACCAAGAAAAAACCACGTTCGTGATCACTGAATGCATTGACTGAGTTTAAGGCCGCGTTTAAACTTCATTAAATCAAAAATTTATTCTTTTTCGAAGAATAGGAAAAAAAAGGATATGATAAATATTATTTTGGATTTATAAATGTGTCGTTCATAATGATAGTATTGTAACTAAATTTAACTACATACACACATTATTATTGAAGTACAATATTTGATATTGTTTTGTACCTTTCTACTGGCAAAACGCGATAAGTTTCAATTACACAGCCACACAAAAAAAAAGTGTGACCTGGTGGT
Organism: Melanostoma mellinum; assembly: GCA_914767635.1. Lineage (NCBI taxonomy): Eukaryota > Metazoa > Arthropoda > Insecta > Diptera > Syrphidae > Melanostoma > Melanostoma mellinum. The sequence goes on along the minus strand of OU612058.1, from coordinate 157,479,440 downwards.
GCGACTAAGTTATAATATGTTTTTCGGATCGCTGAAACCGAATCCGAAGTCCATTTTGCCCAATCACGTCAGGTTTTCAGGATAACCCCAAAAAATGTCACAGCTACACAAAAAAAAGTTGTTTGTTCTGGGGATGCAACTATGTTAATAATATGTTTTTTCGGTCACTGAAAACGATTCCGAAGTCCGTTTCACTCGATCACGTCAGGTTTTCAAGATAACCTCAGAAAGTGTTCACAGTTACCTCGAAACGAGGAATTTTGACTTTTTTCTACGAAACTATGTAAAATTTAGCTAAGCTAATTTAAAAAATAAATCATATAAACATGTTTTTCCACATAACGTGGGAAAAGAATTAGTATAAGTTTTCTTCAGCACAAGAAATCTGTGAAATCTATTTATGGACAAGTTGTTACGGGGCCTTAAATTTTCTTGTTGCCGGCAAAAAATATGGCGAGGATGAGCTAATTTTCCATTGTATGTGTATGTGTATTTCATTTTCACATTGCAAACATTTCGTGTAGGTATACCGCGTTATAATTTAAATATGGCGTGTCGCGTCGGTTTCAACAACGAACGTGGGTTGGCCAACCAAGAAAAAACCACGTTCGTGATCACTGAATGCGTTGACTGAGTTTAAGGCCGCGTTTAAACTTCATTAAATCAAAAATTTATTCTTTTTCGAAGAATAGGAAAAAAAAGGATATGATAAATATTATTTTGGATTTATAAATGTGTCGTTCATAATGATAGTATTGTAACTAAATTTAACTACATACACACATTATTATTGAAGTACAATATTTGATATTGTTTTGTACCTTTCTACTGGCAAAACGCGATAAGTTTCAATTACACAGCCACACAAAAAAAAAGTGTGACCTGGTGGTGCGACTAAGTTATAATATGTTTTTCGGATCGCTGAAACCGAATCCGAAGTCCATTTTGCCCAATCACGTCAGGTTTTCAGGATAACCCCAAAAAATGTCACAGCTACACAAAAAAAAGTTGTTTGTTCTGGGGATGCAACTATGTTAATAATATGTTTTTTCGGTCACTGAAAACGATTCCGAAGTCCGTTTCACTCGATCACGTCAGGTTTTCAAGATAACCTCAGAAAGTGTTCACAGTTACCTCGAAACGAGGAATTTTGACTTTTTTCTACGAAACTATGTAAAATTTAGCTAAGCTAATTTAAAAAATAAATCATATAAACATGTTTTTCCACATAACGTGGGAAAAGAATTAGTATAAGTTTTCTTCAGCACAAGAAATCTGTGAAATCTATTTATGGACAAGTTGTTACGGGGCCTTAAATTTTCTTGTTGCCGGCAAAAAATATGGCGAGGATGAGCTAATTTTCCATTGTATGTGTATGTGTATTTCATTTTCACATTGCAAACATTTCGTGTAGGTATACCGCGTTATAATTTAAATATGGCGTGTCGCGTCGGTTTCAACAACGAACGTGGGTTGGCCAACCAAGAAAAAACCACGTTCGTGATCACTGAATGCATTGACTGAGTTTAAGGCCGCGTTTAAACTTCATTAAATCAAAAATTTATTCTTTTTCGAAGAATAGGAAAAAAAAGGATATGATAAATATTATTTTGGATTTATAAATGTGTCGTTCATAATGATAGTATTGTAACTAAATTTAACTACATACACACATTATTATTGAAGTACAATATTTGATATTGTTTTGTACCTTTCTACTGGCAAAACGCGATAAGTTTCAATTACACAGCCACACAAAAAAAAAGTGTGACCTGGTGGTGCGACTAAGTTATAATATGTTTTTCGGATCGCTGAAACCGAATCCGAAGTCCATTTTGCCCAATCACGTCAGGTTTTCAGGATAACCCCAAAAAATGTCACAGCTACACAAAAAAAAGTTGTTTGTTCTGGGGATGCAACTATGTTAATAATATGTTTTTTCGGTCACTGAAAACGATTCCGAAGTCCGTTTCACTCGATCACGTCAGGTTTTCAAGATAACCTCAGAAAGTGTTCACAGTTACCTCGAAACGAGGAATTTTGACTTTTTTCTACGAAACTATGTAAAATTTAGCTAAGCTAATTTAAAAAATAAATCATATAAACATGTTTTTCCACATAACGTGGGAAAAGAATTAGTATAAGTTTTCTTCAGCACAAGAAATCTGTGAAATCTATTTATGGACAAGTTGTTACGGGGCCTTAAATTTTCTTGTTGCCGGCAAAAAATATGGCGAGGATGAGCTAATTTTCCATTGTATGTGTATGTGTATTTCATTTTCACATTGCAAACATTTCGTGTAGGTATACCGCGTTATAATTTAAATATGGCGTGTCGCGTCGGTTTCAACAACGAACGTGGGTTGGCCAACCAAGAAAAAACCACGTTCGTGATCACTGAATGCATTGACTGAGTTTAAGGCCGCGTTTAAACTTCATTAAATCAAAAATTTATTCTTTTTCGAAGAATAGGAAAAAAAAGGATATGATAAATATTATTTTGGATTTATAAATGTGTCGTTCATAATGATAGTATTGTAACTAAATTTAACTACATACACACATTATTATTGAAGTACAATATTTGATATTGTTTTGTACCTTTCTACTGGCAAAACGCGATAAGTTTCAATTACACAGCCACACAAAAAAAAAGTGTGACCTGGTGGTGCGACTAAGTTATAATATGTTTTTCGGATCGCTGAAACCGAATCCGAAGTCCATTTTGCCCAATCACGTCAGGTTTTCAGGATAACCCCAAAAAATGTCACAGCTACACAAAAAAAAGTTGTTTGTTCTGGGGATGCAACTATGTTAATAATATGTTTTTTCGGTCACTGAAAACGATTCCGAAGTCCGTTTCACTCGATCACGTCAGGTTTTCAAGATAACCTCAGAAAGTGTTCACAGTTACCTCGAAACGAGGAATTTTGACTTTTTTCTACGAAACTATGTAAAATTTAGCTAAGCTAATTTAAAAAATAAATCATATAAACATGTTTTTCCACATAACGTGGGAAAAGAATTAGTATAAGTTTTCTTCAGCACAAGAAATCTGTGAAATCTATTTATGGACAAGTTGTTACGGGGCCTTAAATTTTCTTGTTGCCGGCAAAAAATATGGCGAGGATGAGCTAATTTTCCATTGTATGTGTATGTGTATTTCATTTTCACATTGCAAACATTTCGTGTAGGTATACCGCGTTATAATTTAAATATGGCGTGTCGCGTCGGTTTCAACAACGAACGTGGGTTGGCCAACCAAGAAAAAACCACGTTCGTGATCACTGAATGCATTGACTGAGTTTAAGGCCGCGTTTAAACTTCATTAAATCAAAAATTTATTCTTTTTCGAAGAATAGGAAAAAAAAGGATATGATAAATATTATTTTGGATTTATAAATGTGTCGTTCATAATGATAGTATTGTAACTAAATTTAACTACATACACACATTATTATTGAAGTACAATATTTGATATTGTTTTGTACCTTTCTACTGGCAAAACGCGATAAGTTTCAATTACACAGCCACACAAAAAAAAAGTGTGACCTGGTGGTGCGACTAAGTTATAATATGTTTTTCGGATCGCTGAAACCGAATCCGAAGTCCATTTTGCCCAATCACGTCAGGTTTTCAGGATAACCCCAAAAAATGTCACAGCTACACAAAAAAAAGTTGTTTGTTCTGGGGATGCATAACATAGCTTTTACAACGTTTATTGGTTGATTTCACCGTGAAAACTTGGTTGGTTGATCACGAACGTGATCAGTTTTTTTTTTTTTTTTATCTATTTAATATTTGTTTTGTGCTTAAGATGAACCATTCGTTTATAACATAGCTTTTACAACGTTTATTGGTTGATTTCACCGTGAAAACTTGGTTGGTTGATCACGAACGTGATCAGTTTTATTTTTTTTATCTATTTAATATTTGTTTTGTGCTTAAGATGAACCATTCGTTTATAACATAGCTTTTACAACGTTTATTGGTTGATTTCACCATGAAAACTTGGTTTGTTGATCACGAACGTGATCAGTTTTATTTTTTTTTTTATCTATTTAATATTTGTTTTGTGCTTAAGATGAACCATTCGTTTATAACATAGCTTTTACAACGTTTATTGGATGATTTCACCATGAAAACTTGGTTGGTTGATCACGAACGTGATCAGTTTTATTTTTTTTTATCTAATTTATATTTGTTTTGTGCTTAAGATGAACCATTCGTTTATAACAAAGCTTTTACAACGTTTATTGGTTGATTTCACCATGAAAACTTGGTTGGTTGATCACGAACGTGATCAGTTTTATTTTTTTTTATCTAATTAATATTTGTTTTGTGCTTAAGATGAACCATTCGTTTATAACATAGCTTTTACAACGTTTATTGGTTGATTTCACCATGAAAACTTGGTTGGTTGATCACGAACGTGATCAGTTTTATTTTTTTTTTTATCTATTTAATATTTGTTTTGTGCTTAAGATGAACCATTCGTTTATAACATAGCTTTTACAACGTTTATTGGTTGATTTCACCATGAAAACTTGGTTGGTTGATCACGAACGTGATCAGTTTTATTTTTTTTATCTATTTAATATTTGTTTTGTGCTTAAGATGAACCATTCGTTTATAACATAGCTTTTACAACGTTTATTGGTTGATTTCACCATGAAAACTTGGTTGGTTGATCACGAACGTGATCAGTTTTATTTTTTTTTTATCTATTTAATATTTGTTTTGTGCTTAAGATGAACCATTCGTTTATTACATAGCTTTTACAACGTTTATTGGTTGATTTCACCATGAAAACTTGGTTGGTTGATCACGAACGTGATCAGTTTTATTTTTTTTATCTATTTAATATTTGTTTTGTGCTTAAGATGAACCATTCGTTTATAACATAGCTTTTACAACGTTTATTGGTTGATTTCACCATGAAAACTTGGTTGGTTGATCACGAACGTGATCAGTTTTATTTTTTTTTTATCTATTTAATATTTGTTTTGTGCTTAAGATGAACCATTCGTTTATAAAATAGCTTTTACAACGTTTATTGGTTGATTTCACCATGAAAACTTGGTTGGTTGATCACGAACGTGATCAGTTTTTTTATTTTTTTTTATATATTTAAAATTTGTTTTGTGCTTAAGATGAACCATTCGTTTATAACATAGCTTTTACAACGTTTATTGGTTGATTTCACCATGAAAACTTGGTTGGTTGATCACGAACGTGATCAGTTTTTTTATTTTTTTTTATCTATTTAATATTTGTTTTGTGCTTAAGATGAACCATTCGTTTATAACATAGCTTTTACAACGTTTATTAGTTGATTTCACCAAGAAACCTTGATTGTTGGATCACGAACGTGATCATTTTTTATTGATCACGTTTTACCACGTTTGTGATTGATCAACAATGCAATCAACAAAGCACCTTGGTGAAATCAACAAACGTTCGTGATCAGTTTTTTCAAGTTTTGGGTATTTTTTGCCAACAATCCTCCATTCGTTGAATCAACAATGACGCCTTTGTTGATATCACCACAAAGCTTGGTTGATATCACTATTTTTTGGGATTCGTTGGCCAACAATGAAAGATTGTTGATTCAACCAACGTTTTTTTTTTCGGTGTACTGTTGTCAAGGAACTGTAATATTTCCAATTACATTATGGTTTCGTAGGAAATATTTCAAAGAAAAGTTTGACAAAAACAAAAACTCATATAGTTTCGGAAAAAGTCTTACAACCTCACAAAACTTATTTCTCTCTGTCTCAAACATCAAAGCACATTTTTCCAACCAGAGCTAAATGAATACTCTTCTAGCATTCAAGTCCATCTTTCTCACGTGTCTATTTACACAAAGTACTTTCTCTACCATACATCTTGGGGACATTTCATTTACATTTTCTCATTTCAAACATGAAGGTTTACCAAATGCCATCACTAAGCAGTAACAAAGGACAATCAAAGACAACGAAAATAAAAGAATATAAATGTCTTCTCCACTCATTAGTTATACTCAAAGATTTCTTCTTCGAAATTAAAAACAATCTCTAAGCATAAAAAACTCTCTCTCCTATTTCATTTCAAGGGGGACCGGACGAAGAGAAGGAGTATCTTCATTTCAAGCTTAGGTTTTGGTGGCAATACACCACCCATGCATTCTAGGAATGCTTTATATATATGACTGACAACTGGCTTCACAAGGATTTGTCCAAAACAACGGAAATGTAAAGCGAAAAAAGAAAAAAAAAAACGAATAAGAAGAAAATAAAAATTAATACGCTTTGGTAGAGAAGGTGGGTATATGATTTGTCTTACCACCCACCATACCATTGTCAAGAGGCAGCAGCCCCCGATCACCACTGCCAACTCCATGGCAACATGTAAATTTTTTTTTCCTCTTGAAGGATTTAGCTGTCTACTTAGAACCCAAAGTGGGTTGGGAAGGGGAACTCTCTTCATATCCACAACTAAATGCGTTCAAAACAAAGGACAAAGGCTGAAATAAAAGAAAGTCTAGAAATAAAAAAGGAGAAAACAAAAGAAAATTCGTAAGAAAAAGGACACGCAGTGAAGAATATCTTCTTCGGCTTCCACAATCCAGAAGAGGGTTTCTTTTCCTTTTTTTCCGCCGATGCCTTCACCATCCTCTCCAAATTAGTCCGCGGACTTTATGCCATCTTAGCCACCCTCTCGTACGGGCATTGATGACAACGAGGACAGCAGTCGGTACTCGGTAGTCCTGTTTGGGGCATTACTATGTGTATTTGTTGTGGCAGCTTCATCTACATCGGTGAGCTTAAGAAACAAGGGAGAGGGTTGGGTTTTTTTTCAATTGTAAGCGTTGTTGGTGGGTATACCGTATACCGTTGTTGATGTTGAGAGCACGGTATGCGCGGACTGTGCGTGTTGTGTGGGCTTAGTTAGGAAAGTTTTTAATGTCCCCTGCTCAGATATTCCGAAGTGGAAAGGGAATCCTCTTCGAATATACATATATAATCTCAAATTCAACCCCTACACCGCCACCCACTTAATCATCCCTTTGTATGAGAGTAATTTCGAAAACTCGCCAGGGAATATTTTATAATATGTGAGAGACACGCGGTATTTTGTGTGTGTCCCTCTTTACCGTTAATTTTTATTGGACACGATGGGGGAGTTGAGGACCGAGGAGCAGCTCTCACGGACAAAATGATGCCACAAGGGATGAAATAATGTAAAATGATGTTTGGGGGTAGAGAGCAATCTAGCTTAATAGAGTGGGTCTGGTGAGGTATAAAAAGAGGTGTCCACATTCACTTATTATGGAGTTTTTTTTTCCTTGTTGGGTCTTTTGGGTTTGGTTCTGAAATGCGAACAGTGAAACCTGAAAGTGGTGTTGTATGAAGGAGAGCTTATTTAAAGGTTTCAATGTTTAGAATTTGGTGAAAATGATGGGAGTGCGTTCTCTATCGGATTTGTTAGAAAGCTTATTAAAACGAGGCTGAGCTTTAATCTGAGATGAAATAACGACTTTCTATGGGAAACAAAAATAGCAACAGCGAAAACAGTTGCTTCTCTAGGCTGCATTATAAGCCCCATTTCGTTCGCGCATTTAAAGGCGGCATCATCAAAAGCCTTGCAAGGCGACTGCAATTTACATGATTTAGGACTTGCCAACTCCTCGCGAAAGGCGATACCCGTGAAAAAAAAAATGTTTCTCTCTGTTGGGATTAGAACTTCGAACCTCTGGGTTAGCAGGTGGGCATGCATGTGGTACCCGTGGCGTAATGGTTAGCATTTCCACCTGCTAGTCCAGAGGTTCGAGGTCCGAGTCCCAGCAGAGGCAAAAATGTTTTTCCACAGGTATTGCCTTTCGCGAGCAATTGGCAAGTCCTCCGTTAATAAATTCATTGCTATGAAAAGCGCTATCTCAATTAGCTGTTCGGAACTGGCAGAAAATTGTTGTTGACATGGTTGTGAGAAATGCGCTAGGGCCAGGGACTCCTCGCTCTGTTGCGCTACCCTATTTATTTATTATAAAGGTAATTTGCTAATGCACATTCAAAATGATTCGGCCGACACTAAAAACTATAAACGTGTTTTTCTTGAAAGAGATTTCATTATTGTCTTCTTTGTGGTCGGCACTATACGCTCATCCCTAAATTCTATTCTTTTCTATTTTTAAAAAACAAAAGTCCAAAAAGGTGTAAAAATGTTTATTCACGCAGTCGCCAATTTGTGAAAAACTTTTTCGTAGTTCTGATAATAGCGACATTATTCTTCATTAATAATACCTTTTGTTCTTTTCTTTCCCTTTGCTAGAAGGGTTGCAATCCGGGCCATATCCACGTCACGTGCCAGTTTTTTGAGACTTTCCACTTCATCATCTTCAGATTTTTTCGTTAATTTTCTTCTTTTTTACTTTCCTCTTTCGTGTATTCTCTAATAGTGTAAGCGCCCGACTGAGTATCTTAAGGGGTTAGGCCACCCTAGAACTTTCGAAAAATCGATTTTTTTTTTAATTTCAAATGGTCCCTTAGGACCTCAAAAATGATATCCCAAAAGATTATGGCCGAGAAAAACTTTTACGTACTCTGTTTTCGAATTTTAGTACAAGGCCGTCTGGTCCGCAGCGAGCTCCTTTTGTGAGCGCAAGGGGCAAGGTACGTTAGAGGAGTAGAGCATGTTATTGAAAATATTTATTTCCTGACTAGTCTAAACTAGTAGTCTAGACTAGAGTTGGATTTGCGAACGTCTCCTTCCGGCATCGCAGATTAAAAGTATTGTAAAATTATTCATGATTTTCTACTACTCAAAACTTTAAACGCGTTTACCTCAAAACTATGTTTTTCAAGTTGGCCGGACTCGTAACTCATGCAATTTTCAACCGATTGACTTGAAATTTTAAACATGTCTTGAAATATACATTGTCTATGGAAGTACGAAGGATTTTTTTATGTTGCGTAGTTCATTTGTTATTAACAATTTTCTGACAATTTTTTAGGCAAATTTTGCACTTTTCACTTTATAAGGGCGCCATTCAGCCAAAAATCAATATATCGCAAAAATCCTACGTACTTCTATAGCAGTGAGTATATATAATCGAAAAAGTCTATTTGCTCATTATTATTCAAAAAATTACAGGAGCTGTTGGTCCGGCCGTAGAACTCAAAAAAAAAAGACGTCGTCGAAAAAATGCTGCACAGCCGCCATTTTGTAATGAATCGATTCAAAAAAATTATCGTAAGCAGTCATTAATATAAATAATAAAATCGCGTTTCAGTTATCTCGATTTATTTTGTAGTTTTTCTAAAAAAAAATCCCCAAAAAGCCTATTTTTTCAGCCACTAGGGTGGCCTAACCCCTTAATCTTTAACATGCAAAAAAACAACTAATGACATGCAGAAAAGGTAACGTGCAAAAATAAAAAAATAAAACCATCGATCTTCAACGTAAGACTGCTTGATTTAGACTGTTCGATAATGTGTTACAAAATTGGGAAAAGCTTTTTTTTTTTACTTAAGAAACTGTCTCTGATGATCATTCGATCTTTCGGGTATGTTTTACCGATAAACATTATAAACATGAATGTGATTGCATTAATACAAATGAATAGCAAAAAGCTTTTATGTTTGTATGCATGTGACCGTAAAGAAGAGTACTGGCAGATGAATATTACTTGGGATTTCTAATATCGTAAATGATTAAAATATGTCTCTTACAATAGTTAACTAAGTAATAAAATAGACGCTGTACAGTTAAGTACCTAATTGCAAAAATGAAACTAACTCTATTCTCATGACTTTTATGCAAAGTTGCAAAAATACAATTCACTTTGTTCCCAGTCCCACGATATGAGAAACAAGAGATGCTTTCAATTAGTATAGCTGATGACGCAAAGTCATCAAAAATTTTTTTAAATAAATTCAAGTAAAATAAATGTCCCCGAACCAGTGGTAAGGTGGTATTAGTAAAAGGTTTAACAGGCGGTGAAAATATTGATTGCCTTTTCACAACACTTCAAAAACTATCTGAAATTCATGACTCTAGAGTCTGGACCATCTCTTTTGCTCTCAAGGCCTCATATTTAGATAACTAAATAAGCTATGATTTCTTATTGAAGTGTCTTCATCTAACATACCTGCAAACATCCGACGCTGACGATAGAAACATTTTCATCTTTTCCCACTTATCAGGTGACAAAGTTCGATAACTCGATGTGTGTATTGCAAATGTTTCTACAAATTAAATTAGAGTCGGTAGTATCACGTGGCAGCAAATTTATATTCTTTTCTGCTTGTTTTGCTAAATAGCTTCAAGGATTAAAATACAAAACTTCAACTCTTACTTGTGCTTTTTAAGCTTTGGGGAACAATTAACTGAGTTCAGACGGTTGACATTTTTGTGATCTTTTCACGTATTCTGTCCAAAAATTTTCAAAAAAGACAATGCTTTTCAATTGAATACCCGAAAACGACATTTTCGCATTTATTTACGTCATTGTTTGTTCAGGAGTACCTACGATACTCAAACCCGTTCAATACGCTACCATTTAATTAGGTATTCTACAAATTTTATCAGTGTTGTGAGAGCTTTAAAAATGGATAATTGCAAGCAATTTTAATCTGTCACTCTTAAGGTTGAACCAAAGCCCACAGATCGAACTTTAAAAAATACCTTGAAGGTTGACAGTGTTATGAAATAAAAGTAATGAAATCAAAATCACGCTTTTTTCTCCTTCATCCTTTATGTGACGTGATAATGATTTCGAAGGGTTCACAGCTTCCCCACTGAATTGCTTCACACTGATTAGTGATCCGTTTGTCGGGTACACCGCGTTGACTTTATAAAGCGTCGGCAAAACCCTCGGTGTTGGATTCTTCCATGTTGGTGCGAACGAAATGTCGTTGTATTTGCCTGTACGTTTTGGTTTACGTTACCTCTAGGAGGATCTCAGCGATCGTGTATGAACTTTTTATGGTATTGCTTTTTGATGTAGTTCTTTGGATCTCGCCTATTTGAACATGACAATAAGCTAAGCCAGTTGTGCTCTACTTTTTCACACTTTTAAGCAAATCCAGTCTTTTTTTGAAAGATACGGTACCCTCTACAACCTCAAGCTTTTACCCATACGTCAAATGCTTCTTATCCCTCATCACATCCATGTGTAGAATCCTCACTTATGATAGCTTCATCAACAGCAAGTCAAACCGAAAGCGTTCTTTCTGTGAATGTATGCTTCCGGGACCGAAGTCACATGTGATTGGGTGTTATGTATATCCATACATAAGACCCTCTTGCTTGTCTTTTTGCATTTTCGATTCTCCAAAATGTTTTCCTAGTTTTGTTATTTTTCACAAAAACTTTGGTATTGAGTACAGACAAACTAATTTATTTGGTCTACAAAATATCACCTTTATTCATCGGTTTAATTTAAAATGACCGTAGTAACCCAAATTTAGAGGTGAAATCGGCAAATCTTTAGAAAAAGAAAAACCAAATAAAAAAATCTCAACCACTACAACAGCAACTTCAACATTGACCTCAATGGAAAAACTTTGGAAAATGGATTGGATAGTATCGTTCTAAGAAGAAATATAAAAAGACCCGTTAAAGTAAAATGAGATCACATCTTAAAAAAAAGCTCCTCGTAATGGAATTAGATCACTCCTCAAGCTTCGGTCGGTCAAAAACCTGCTGTAAAGACAAGAGTAATGTGGTCAACTGGCAAGCGTAGTAGAAGGTCTTTGGTACCAATATGACATCGTCTTTGATGTTAACTTTTAATAAAATTTTGATTCTCTATGTATACGTTATGTACTCTATGGTCTTTAAAACAGCTTGACTGATTTTGAAATAATTTTCAGGGTCAAGATGGCGTAGCTTCCAAGACGATTATCTTTCATCTAGTCAACGATATTGTCAAATAATTGCTTCATGTAACATTTTACAATCAGTTCTTAAATTTTTGTAGTATTTCCAGGCTTTTGATAAGTTTTTACTTAGTTTTTTTTTACTTTTGACCTGTATGGGGTGAACCTGGACCTCAACCAACATCCTTCGATTTGATTTCGATTTCGGCAGTCTCTCTCCAACTTTGCACTTAAAGTCGGATGAGTTCTTCTTCCACTTGATTCTGCCACCTTAGACGTGGTCTTTTCGGATCGGTCGGATCGTTGATGTCCACCCGCTCTATCCCAGCCACCGTAGTCTCAAGTACTCTTCTTTGGACCAGTGCATAAAGGTTAAACAATCTCAACCAGGAAATTTTTAGATAAGCCTAGCGGGCTTTTAAGAAATTTATCTGATCAGCTATCGGAGTTACAAAAGTTTTTTTGGATTTTGAGAAGGCCAACTTCGGATTAGTCAACTAAATTTGAAAACATTCAAATAGCGTGCAATAGCAAGAGTTACTGTACTACAAAGCTGTAGAAGTAGTAGCTGTATGTATAGCTGAAGTGATGCAGCTAAATATTTATAATGAATTTTAAATTAAGTTTTTGTTTCCTTAAATGTTTAGATTAATTCCTTAAGTTTCAAGCATTCATTAAGTTTAAAGGCCCCACTGCGTTGACACCATTTTTTATAAGTCGTAAAGACCAAAAGGTGTGCACTGTGCACACAACGTCTCCCTTTCCATCCCTTACCATCAAAGGGTGTGAGTTCATTTGGTTGCCCGTTTTCTTCGAATTCAAATTCAATCACAAAAGGAAAAACATCTCCAGTGAACCAACAACGAAGACGACATCTTTTGTTTGTCCCTTCGTTTTTTTTCTTGTTTCCTTTTTTCTCTCTCGCCTTCTTTACTTTGTCAAGTCACGATGTCAGGCTCAAAAAATGCACAGAACCAAATGCCCTCACACAGAATGAGAAATATAAAAATCGGAAAAATGTACGAAAATGGAAGGGGGGGATTTTTTTAAGTGGATTTTGTTTTTCCAAAAGCAACCAAGTATATGATGGGGGTTATTTCGGTTCCTTAATCCACAACCCCCCAGAACTCGTTGAGGATTTTTATTTATACACGCTTAACCTGTCATTGTGTATGCACAAAAAAAAAGAAGTCCGTTCATTCATTTGGCAAGAAAAAAAAAGTAAAATTGATTTTCTTTTTCGTTAGTGAAAATGAAAAATTCAAATTATCATCAGCATGCGCTACGCTTTAGTCATCTGCCAATACAAACTAATGTATCTTTATCAATTCGGTTACATTAACGCCCTTCAAAGACGGCGGCGTTGCCGTATTTTTGTGTTCAGAAAATTTTGGTCTGACATTGAGTGTTCGACAAAAAACTAATGAAAATTATGTCAATCCTCCTGAAAAAGAAAGCCTAAGGAAAGAGCTGAAAAGAAACTATGTTTTGTAGTACTTAGTTTCCAGTATGAAAAAAACGCAAGATTCATCTTGAATCATAAGCTTGAGCCGGAGGCTGGGATATCAAACGGTTTGATTTTTCAGTTTGATTTTTGCACATTTGCTTATATGTAATACCAACAAAAGCTCAACCAATCCTTTCTCCTTCATACACACATAACATGAAATGAATAGAAAAAAGGATACAAGAACGAAAAAAATATGAGAATAGGCAAAAAACCTCAGTTGCAAATGAGAAATATAGAAATTGAAAAAATCATGTGCCTACATACATGCCCCCACATCATAGTAGGTACTCAGAACAGATACCTAGACTTCTTTCCACATCTGCCTGCGCAATTGGAGACGGGCTGATCGCAAATCGGGCAAATCGAAGAATCGAAACAATATGTATATTGATTCTAATCGATTGATAAGACAAAGGCACCGCTTTTAGTAGTGCAGCCGACTCCTCGATGCGATGGTCGATCTAGAAAATCTTCAATTAAAGCATAATCACGACTTTTTGGACGCTTGCGGGATATGCTTATAAAGAACCAAGCTAGACGAGCCGCATGAAGCAAGTGTCTAATGCATGCGTTTGTCGTTTTTTCTTCTACTTGTTTTGTATGCGCCCATTATACACTGTATAGGTAGGTACTGTGTGCCGATGCCAAGCCAAGGAGTAAAGGGAGAAAAATCAATCAGACAATGTGACTTGTGAACTTTATGGAAATTGCAGCGAAGGAGGATGAAATGGATTTGTGTGAGGGGCGAAACGATTCACTTGAGTGTAATTACGTGACGAGTGAACAATTAATTATGAAAGTTGTTGTCGATGAAAGAAAACAGAATGGGGATTGTTTAGAAGCACATTTCAAATTGTTTTTTTTTTATATAGTTGTTAATAAAAACAGAAATGTAGTTGCTACACTGAACCAAATATTGGGAGTAAAATCAACTAAAATTTTTCGTAACATTTTAACTAAAGCATATTGCGAAATTGACGAATATTTGTAAATATTTTATTCAAATAAACAAATTGATTTGTAAAAACAAGAAAATTTATTCAAATCGAATAATATCTGTATGTAGCATTTTAATTGAAGAAACAATCGTTGAATTGATAAAATGAATGTTGAATTTGTAGATCTTTCGTCAAAATTTATATTCAAGTCAACAAAATATTCATCAATTTAGGTAATTTTTCGGTTAATTTTTTTTTAATGTCAATTAAATTGTAATTGAAGAATTTTAACAACATACTTCTTACTTCTATTGACTAAGAAAGTATTCAAATTAGCTATTTCGTTTTTTCAAAATGATGATTTTGCGTTAAAATAATACCATTTTTTCTTCATCGTTTAGGGATTATTCCATACAGCGAAACATTCGTCAGTTTGAATAAATTTCTTCAAAATTACCTACTTCTTTCCTGTTACTATCAAAGTATGTGTCCCCTGTTTCTTGTGTGTTGCGCGTAAGCTTAGCTACAAATTTTCCATTCGGTTTTGTGACTTTGAAAGGATCGGTTGTGTTGCGTTGTGAATTTGAAATTTGTGCCCCATTCAAAGCAGGTCAAAGCTGGATCCACAGAGGAATTTCTTAGAAAAAACCATTTGGATACAAATTGGTAAGTAAACTAGAACTTATCCAACTGTTAATTATTATAAAAGACTAAGTCTTAATAAACATTTGTATTTAGTAATAAATTAAAATTGAATTCAATTGATACCCGTAAAATTACAATACAGAATTAATAATTTAATAATGTAACTCTAATAATTTATTAATGAATGTATCGAGCGTTTTCTGTTTGATTTATTTCTTAGATTGATATTGATTTTAAACAGCGAAAGGAAAACTGTAATTTTTTTCAGAGAAAATAAAAGATCCCAACCTGAAATCATTGTTCTCCAAAATGAACAAAATGCAGCATTTGGCCGAAAGTAAGTTCAATTTCTATATGTTCATTCGCTGATAGCTGATGGCTTTATTGTTATTTAAGCTGTTATTAATGAATAAATAAATCACTCTTTTACAATATCATGATATTACTCTACTTAAATCTAAAAAATGCTAAATTCAACTTGTAATTTTCTTCTGCATAGATGGATGTTGCTGTGGAGTCTTTTATCTCCTTCACTCCATTTTGATTCCAACTGCAAAAGTTTTGAAAAAGACAACCCCAACTTCGGGCAAGAAACTACATTCAAAATTTTCAATACGAGACTCCCAACTAAGATTTTTTTTGGATGGCAAAACTGTAGCGGACCGCGAAACGCACTTGAAGGAGAAGATGGAAGCGAATTCGAAGATCCAGCCATTTGTCCTTGTTAGTGGAGACGTTCTGAGTCCGAACGGTTGGTTCATTTCGACGGAATAAGGTATAACATTTAAATAAAATAAATTCAAATTACGTATATTCATATTATTCATATATGTATTTTTATTGTTTATACCTTAATGAAAAATGTTAATACAAAATTTTTACAAAATAAAATAATTTTAACATACTTTCCTGTTGTCGTTATTGATGTTGTCGTTATCACTTTCAAGGTCGAATCTTCTTTTTTTCAGCATTCTAAGGCTGTTAACACGTTTTATTTGTTCGAAACGATATCAATTAATTCATTAAATTACAGAAGCTCAATTGAATTGAAAAAAAAAAAATAGTTTAATAAACTAAACTAATTAGTTCAATCAAAAAAGTTTTCGCCAAATCCACAACTTCTTTTAGTTCAATCAATTAATATTTTATTCAAATTAACGATCTGCATGAGTAGAATTGAAGAAATATTTCACTAATACTTTTATTCAATTTGATAATTATTCTTTAAATTAACAAATTTAAATTGACTAATAATAATTTGTGAATTCGACGAATTTTCTTCAAGTTAACAGCTTACTACTAAATATTCAAATTGAATAAACGAATTATTCACGACAACGAAAGGCTTAGTAGGGTGTATATTGATCGCCATTTCGTCAATTTAACCTGCGATTTAGTTGCTTTCACCACCTTTTTTGGTTCAGTGTATTGAACCACTGGAGGAAGTGAATAATTAAAAAGGAATTGTTTGAAACGCTTCATCCTCTTTTCAAGTCATAAGTCCAATAAGTCACTAATTAAAAATCATAACTGGGTGTAAAAAGGGCTCCACCGGATGGGGTTGGGAAACTTATCGCTCATCATCAAACATGTGTATCAAACCGCATTGATATTCTAGACCTCCTAAAATCATAGTTTGTTTGCATTCTCGATTATCGCAACTAATTCAAACAAGGGCAAGTATAATGACCGAGGTTGTTGCAGTGGGAAGAATTGCGACGACGTCAACAATGATATAAATTCAGTTGTTTGCTGTTGCGTAAGTTGCATGAACCGTGAGTTTTATTTACTGTACTGTACCTATATACTTTGAGAGAGGGGACAAGGACTATACGTTTACTTTGAGATGAAGACAAAGGCGATCTCGAGTTGTGGTAGAATGTGAACCTGGGAAACGTAACAAGCCTGAGGAAGAACCAACCCGATCATAAAGAACTAGGAAAAAACCCTGAGCTACTAATTTCTTCCAAATCAACACGAACACTCAACTATGTTTTTGATACTTTGGACAATAACCTAAGAGATTAATAGAGCTATGCCGATTTCATCTGTCGAAAAACATATAAGTACTATCAACGAAAAAAAAATTTACACAGTTTACCGAGGCCATTGAGGCTAAAATCTTGGGCCTAATTTTAGATAAAAAGCTAAATTGGAAGTCAAATATACAAGACAGAGTGAAAAAAGCTGCAGTAGCACTCTTTTCATGTTAAAAAGCCATGGGAAACAAGTGGGTTCTTCAACCCCAAATCACACATTGGCTTTACATTTCGGTCATCAGACCTATCCTCACTTACGGTCTCATCAAAGTTCAACGTTTAGCATGCACGTGTATGACTGGAGCCTTACGCACCAATCCTTCAGCGGTACTGGACATCCTGTTTCACATAGTCCCACTGGACACCTACAGTAAACAAACAGCTGCGAGTTCGGTTATTCGATTACAAAAAGGCTCACAAACGTCCATTTTTATACGGACGACTCAAACACAAATGAAGTAGGTTGTGGTGTCTATTCAGACGAAATTAAATCAAACATTTGGCTTCGTCTTCCAGATCATTGTAGCGTGTTCCAAGCGGAGGTAATGGCAATTAGCGAAACTCTGTCTTGGCTCAAAGAAAAAAAAATTATGTATGCATATTCTGAGGCAGTCAGGCGGCCATCAAATCCTTGGCGTCAATTTCCTTTAACTCTATTCTAGCCCCCAAATGCCGATCAGGGAAATGTCAGAGCAGTTTAACATTCACCTACGCTGGGTGCCGGGGCATAGAGATATTCTAGGAAAATGCAAAGCAGATGAACTTGTCATAAACGTAACACTCTGCTGCTCTCACCGAAAACGGAGAGAACACGCTAAAAACAAACTCTTGCTCAAGCAGGACGCATACAAGAAAACTAATCTGAGATGGTCAAGCCGTTTAACGTGAAACGCAACGAACGGCTTGATCTCTCTCAAAAGAAAACACATTAGTGCGACGATAGGTGTCATCACAGGCCACTGTCTTATTGAAAGACATGCCGCAAGACTAGGAGTCGTCTCAAACGATTTTTTCAGAAGCTGTATGGAGGAAGACAATATTCCTCCCCTTCTCTGTTCATGCCCCGCCTTAGCTTACAAACGTACGTACCCACATCGACACCCTGCGTCTCTCCCATTTCACTGTAAGCTCGAAATGGTTCCATTAGGATAAAGATACATTAGATCGATTGTGGTATCACAATGGGTCCAACAGGCTTATGTGTATAAGCCGATCTAACAGCCACTTTAAGCTTACCTTAGCTTATAACTGCATTTGTTGAGCCCGTCCCCAAAAACGGCGAATTGCACTAACGTCGCTTTTTTTCAAGGTCACGAAAACGATGATAAACCGTCAACTCATGAAATAACTGGAAGAAGGAAAGCTTCTCTATGACCGTACAGCTTTCGTGGCAAAAAGGTTATGTCATATCACCGAAAAGTGGAACCAAGATTATTGTGCTTGATGTTTCTAAGGCATTTAATACGATGACTGGATCCAATCGATATCGTTGCTCCGCAATCAAGTGAAAAAAGTCAACTGACTTGGAGTGCCAAACAGAAAAAAGCTCGTCCGTAAGTTCATCCGCAACTAAAATCGTTGGCGAAAGATGTTAGTTGGGGCATAGGCTCAGTGATGCATTATGCCACCTAAGAAACGACATTCGTTGTCAAACTAAAAGAGTCATCGGATTCATTAAAGGAATTGTAAGCAGACTTAAATATACCTTACAAGTTACAATATATCTACTTCCAGCAGTTCCCTGCCTGCAACAGGCACGATAACTTTCCAACAAAATAATTTTTCTGTAAAAACTTTAGTAAATAGTGCCCTTTTTACAATCATATCATGTGAGGAATGAAGAGGACCCATAATTGTTCTGCCCAATTGCGAGAAAGCGCTTTTCATAGCAATGAACATACTATCGTACGACCTGCTGTTTTCTCGTGCAAGGGAACGACGCGACGTCTCAAACTTTCCACGTAGCAAGCAAACATGCTAGCCATGACACCACGGTAACCATTGTTCATCTTCATACTAGCATTGTATATAGAAACTATAGTATTATTATGTAGACTTTTTGACTGGTAGCGAGCCTTTCTTCTCCGGTCCAACTTAGCAGTCTCCGTTCCAATCCATTTGTTTCACCATTGTGTGTAGAGAAGCGAATAGCGAATGCTGCGCTACCGTGCTCTACCGGTCCAAAGCATTGTTAAATCGTGTTTTGAACTTACTATAGTTTCTATATACAATGATACTAGTGAAAGAGTAGCTCTCTTGGGTAAGCAAAGATGAAAGGTTTTTGCAGGCACTAATGTGGTATAGGTTCCTGCTAAGCAAGTATTTTCGTATGTATTCGTATATGTTTATTGAAATTGGGTGGCACAACAGGGCGAGGAGCCCCGGGTCCTAATGCATTTCTCATAACCATGCATTGTGAATGAGGGAATGGAGGGGACCTAAAATTTAACCGTAGAAAAACATTTTTGTCCCTGTTGGGATTCAGGCAGCTGCTAACCGTCACACTACGAATACGACAAAACTTGTAAATTTATGTTGAAACACAACAACAAAAGCACTTAAAGAAGCTTACTATTGCTATAGTAAGGTATTAGAAACTACTGCAGACAATCGAATACCCAAAAAAAGAGAGAAGTTCTCTGAGAAGATCAAAAATTACTGTTTAGAAAATCAGAACGACGAATTAGAAAAGGAGAGATAAAGAAGACATTTTCCACACAGCCGAAACAGGCACTTGAATACGTATACATTTAACGGACATTCTATGAATCTTTTTTCCATCGTTGCAGGTGTTTTTATTCCCACACTCTTGGGAAACACTCGACTGACATCCTCGTCGCTAAGATTTTCCGATCGTGTATAGGAACCTACTCTGTTATGTAACTTTTCAAATAAACATGCGCCACACAATCTCCCCAGTCCGCATTTCCACAGCTTCCCAATAGTCGGCGACTGAATAGTCTCCAATATTTGAATTGAAATTGCATTGCAGTGAGCGCCATCAACTAACCGGTGGTGGTGTGTCTAAGAATTTGTTTATCGCACATGATGATGCGCAACTTAAATTCCCATTGATGCCTCATCCCAGCGAAATGTCTGTCGATTAAATTACTTCCCCCAACAGGCAGAGCCTGAGCTCCGTCCATTTCAAGAACGAGAGCCGAACGACGATTCCGACGATGACGATTTATTGGAGGGAAATTTAATTGCAAACATGTTAGGGCACCCACCGACCACATGATGATGATGATGATCATCATCATCATCAGCCTGATACCGATTCTGATGCTAGATGATGATTCTAAAATGTTGATGAGCAAACGATTGAGCGTGTCGGTCGATCACGAGTTTCGTCCATACATTTGCCTTTTACAAAACCATGGTTGCCAACTAGCACTTGATTAAGACTAAAGCCAGAAATTAAAGTTTCAGGGGAATGTGAATTCATAGTGAAAAATGAAGGAAAAGCTAATCAATCAACGATCTTGGACATGAAGAAATCAAGCTTTGTACTCTGAAACCTGCCGGCAATGTAAAATATACAAAACAAGAAACTCAGACAATCTGCATCGCAATTGATAAAAGAAATACAATGGCAGCAACCACGTGTCGGTGGCGTCTCCCCAGCGCCTCCATCGTTTGGATATATTGAATATTAGCTTTCAGTCGTCTTTGGGAATATTTCAATTAAACGGGGGACCGCACAGCCACCAACCGAGACCCACGGTCATCATCACTTGTGTGTGTGATATATTTCAAATTGAACCCGCGATTATATTCTGGATATGGTATCGTAGTTTCCAAACGTGCAAAATACACAACAGGCCTAATGGGCGCCGACATGCGCCTATGTTGCTCATATATGCCCCATGTAATCCATTTGGGAATTACAAACATAGTCCGGCCTACAAGCCTAGACAAACGTAACATATGCTACATTGGCCATCGAAGTCGTCGTCGTCATGTCCGCTTGGCAGGATATCTCGACTTTACAAATCGTCATCATAAGGGGCAACATCGATCGAACAAAACTATGTTTTCCCGCGTCATGGCGAGGTTGTTGTGCTCTTTCCGTGTGCGGTGCGGTGCTCTCATGTAGCCCATTTGTCTTTATCGATGTCCATGTGCCCACGTTTTGTTTTTTCCATCATTGCATCATAGTTTGGCTCGAAGAGTGGAGGGTGAAGTTTCGCGGAGGATAAAGAAGACATAAACCTGAAATGCACTCGTAATTAGCTTACATTGGCATTAGTTGGGAGATTTTCTATCGTTGGAGAACAAACCACAAGCGATTTTCCCAGAAAATTTTGGCATCAAATTTTCAGAAGTCCTTTTTCGCGTTGTGACATGAGAGCTCTTTTCTTCCACCTCTGAATGTGTATAGTTTAAAATGCATTATTGCTGTATGCGCGGAGTATCCTCTGCAGACGATGACAACAATTACGGTGGATACCTTAATCTAGTGTCAAATTTCGTGTGCCATCAGTGGAAACTGTGTGTACACAATTTGAGGTAATGTGGCGCTTAAGTGAGTGCTGAACTTTCGAATTGAAATAAAAACTTTGTTTAAAAAAGTAGACGAATGAAAAGATAAAATTGCACTTATTTCGTATTTTTTCAATTATACGAGACGAGAAGAGATTTTTTTTATATCTCAGAGACTTAAGCGGTACTGAGCTTAGAGCAAGTTCATATGGCCGCACTTATCTAAGCTTTTAATCGTTAATGAAAGTGTTAGTGATAAGTAGAGATGATGAGAATATGAAAAAACTTACAAACACTATTTTGTTTCTCTTTTGGCAGAAAATGCTCTTCGGATGTTCAGATTTCAGACACTGAAAGAGCAAAAACATCGAGTCCTTTCTGTAAAAAAAATAATTGCAAATAACTGACAAATTAATAATTTTTGTTGCAATAGCCTTCACAAATTTTCTTCAAGAATTAAGGCGGCACAAGTGTTTGGCAACTAACTTCGTACGACTATGCAGGATGACTTGGGAGAATTTACGCTGCTCCGTCAAGGTTGGTAATGAGCTCAACGAGACCTTTAATTTCGAAAAAGGCTTTCAACATTTGTAACATACTGCCATAAGGTTCTTTAACCTCATACTTGAGTAGTAACGGTTGATTCTCTAAAAGAATGACTTAGTTCAAGGCATTCAATCGTAACTAAGATACAGAAAGACCCAACGTTACAACGTATTTCAAGTCTAAATAAAGTTGTTGCTAAAGACATTTGTCCCATTTTACTGAAGGTGGGCTAATAGAACAATAAAAATGTTTTCTGTTCATCACACCGCTAGTGTGGTACCCGTGGCGTGATGGTTAGCATGTCCACCTGCTAACCCAGAGGTTCGATGTTCATATCCCAGCAGAGGCAAAAATGTTTTTCCACGAGTATCGCCTTTCGCGAGGAATTGGCAAGTCCTCCGTAAGTAAATACATTGCCATGAAAAGCGCTTTCTCAATTAGCCGTTCGGAACCGGCAGAAAATTGTAGGTCCCATCCATTCCCTCACAAGGCATGGTTGTGAGAAATGCACTATGCCCAGGGGCTCCACGCTATGTTGTGCCACCCTATTTATTTTATTTTTATCATGCCGCCATTAACGATACTAAAAGTCTTTCTATCAGTGAATAAAGCTGATTGTGATTCAAAGAGCAGCTCCACAATCCAACACTGAAGCAGCCTGGGGCTCTTGAGAGGCTGTGGATACTTTCTAGGGAGGGCATCCGTTTTCCTCAAATAATTAGGTAGTTTATTAAAAGTATGAGTTTGAAAGAATCTGCTGCGGAAATTTCAAAAATTCAGGATCCTACAGTGCAATCGAATCAGAACCAAGAGAGAATACTGATTTAAGATCGTTTTTTCTGAAAGCTTACCAAGAAACAAACAAAGAGAACCAAATTTAATTTAAATAAAACTCTAGGTGTATATTGCATCGACGCTGAGTTTTTCAAGGCAACTGGAGTTCAATTGGAAAGGAGCATGCCTCGGCTGATTTGAATGATATGGTCGGAAGGAAAAGCATGCTCGATGAATGGAACCTCAGTATCGGATGTACGATCATAAAAAAAATGCGCCAATTATCGAGGGATAAGCATCCTTAACGTCACGTATAATGTCTTCACTGTGAAAGTCTTGAACCCTTCATCAGCAATTTGATTAGTCCTTATCAATTTTCACATTACGGCAGGTCTTGGAAAAACTCGGGAATATAATATCGATAAACACCATCTTTTTATCGATTTCAAGGCCGCGTATTACAGTGACGAGAGACGAGCTGTACAGAGCCATTTCTAGTTTCGGCATCCCGGCAGATATCGTACGACTATGCAGGATGACTTTGGAGAATTCACGCTGCTCCGTCAAGAGCACCGAGACCTTTGATGTCGAAAAGGCCTTAGGCAAGGCGACAAACTGTCATGCGATTTCTTCAACATCATACTTGAAAAGATTATAAGAAACTCAAATGTCAACACCGGAGGAGCAATCTTTCAAAAATCTGTACAATGACTTGCCTACGGAGACGATATTAACATAATGGAAATTAAAAAGCGTGAAGTCATAGGTGCTTTTGCGAGTATTGAAACAGAAGCGGCAAAAATGGGTTTGATGGTTAATGAGGGCAAAACGAAGTATATGCTGTCATCAAACAGGGACACAGAACATCAACGAATTGGACAAATCGTCACAATAGACAGACATAACTTTGAGGTAGTACAGGATATCGTCTACCTAGGATCCGCTGTAGACACGGATAACAATATCAGTGCGGAGATCAAACGGAGAATAACTCTTGCCTGAGGAAAAACTATGTTGTTTTGAAAAAAAAGTTCTCTGAATGAACTTTAGTCCCTTATGGAAAGACAACGTGTGGAGAAGAAGATTCAACAACGAACTGTATGCGCTATGTAGCAAAAGAGGCAGAGCTAGAAGAGTAGACATAGTGAGTTCACAATGGCTGAGATGTGTAGAGCGAGTGGACACCAACGCCCCCTGTTGGCGGATTTTCGACAGCACATTCCAGGGAAATCGCAGAAGGGAAAGACTTCAACTAAGGTGGCGCAATGAAGTGGAAGAAGACCTCAACCGAGTAAAAGTGTTGTTATCGTTATCGAAAAATGTTGGTTGAGGCCCAGATTCAACCCGAACTATTATGGGCACCTAAGTACTCTACTAAGATCCAAGACTCAATTTGTCTTGCTGCAGAGAACTGTGGCCAAGTTCATAGCCAAGCCTAATCACGTTTTTCATATTTCTTTAAAGGGATCATTTGCTAGTTAAATTTAGACAGTGTGACCAAATTTTGTATCTATATAGTGGAATGCTTTCTCTTTCGCTAGTGATCTGTGAAATGCGCTTTTTCCGTGGTGAGGTCATCCGGCCGTTTAATACCCTAACGTCCGGTCAGTCTTGGAACTCAAAGTATAAGCTTATTTTTAAACTTTGAATACGATTTATAATTTCGCTTGGGCATTGTTCAACCTGTTGAAAATCAGCAGCAAAAATCCTTCAAAATGTTTTGATCCTTATAACCCGAACGGTTCTACTGCAGTTTTTCTGCAAGGATCTGTCATCATCCAACAGTATTTATCAACAGAGACGGCAACTCATAAATAAGTGTCTATTTTTGGATTTTTATCAGTTTAAAAGTTCTGTTCACACATCTTTTCTTCGGAGATAAAATAAAAAAATTAAATAAAGAACCCCTCACGAATGAGAAAATAATAAGAGCCGAAAGATTCTTTTGAGTAGATGTTGGGAGGTATCAGACACTAGGTTAGGTTAGGTTTGAATGACTGTCAGGGAAACAACTGTCACATTTAGACCAATATCAGGTTCATGGTGATACCATAAGAAGTGTGAGAACTAAACCATTTCAAGCTTTTCATAAAGCGATAGAGTGAAGGTATCTGTGCTCACCAAATCGTATGGATCATCAAAGAAGTATTCTGCTAGATGTAGTTTTCTTTTGGGGGAGAGTGCAGGACATGAGCAGAGGAGGTGTGGGATTGTCTCTTCTTCCTCCTTGTGCGTTTTAGATTTAAATTGGTCATATCATAGCATAATATAATTTGTTACATTTTCTTAATTAATAGCTAGTTAGAGATGTAGGACAACTTGTTTTCCTTTACAGCTATGGTAATTACGGCAATATATAATGGTCGTGTTTGTTTAGTTGCCACACAAGTAAAGTGTTATTATTCCATAGGACCTCTTTGATCGCCAGGATCGTTTGGAACACATCCCGCAATCGACCCCTACCTCGGTTTTTGAACCATCTGTGTTGAAATGGATTGAATCATCTCTCAAGAATTCTTCGTCTCCCAAACTGATCTCGGTGGGCTAGAAACTTGAAGCTTGTTTTCAAAAATCAATCGGGGCTGGTATATTCGGAGGGACCTGGGATTGTTCTGAACAAGTCCAGGATCGTAGAGCTACCAAAGTTGTTACTGGTCAGTTGGGAGATAGCTCTGATACGATTATCTGCACTCGGGTCATTTGCTTGCTGAACATAGCTAATGATGTGAGATTAAGGAGTATGTTAAGGGCAGCTGAGGATGTTGATTGCAGTGCTCCATTTATACTACCAGAAACTAAAAAAGTAGTTAAAAGTTTGGACTCAACAAGCTCAGGACAGACCAGATCCTATAGTACATTCATTTCAACCATTCCTTTGAGCCATGCGGGGACCCTAAAATTTTCTATCAGTTTAAAATGGATATGTATGGAACTTATGGACGGAAGCACTTTCATCGATTTGAGTGGCAGGCAGGAATATAGCCTCAGGCCCAAAGTGTCTGTGGGGCAGAGATTCAGACATTTCTAGAAAAAGTACAAAACGAATTTCGTAATCTAGTTTTCGGGCAATTAGAATTTAATTGTCGCATCAAATTTTCAGATTTTCTCTCGGCGACACTGCGTGGAAAAAAACATTTTGGACCTTACTGGGATTCAAACAACAACTTTCCTCTCAATAGTCCGAGTAACTTTAAGTTATCTGAATAAAAGATGTTGTTCTTGGTTTTTAACCTGTCTCACTTGAAAAACTTCATTTGAATTGTCTGGCCATTCTCTTCATCGTAGTTATTTAAGTTATGCGTCTTAATGTCATTCATCTCCAAACTGAGGGCTAACCTCAAAGAAAATTTCAATTCTCTTTTCGCTCTAAGAGGCCAGCACTTGAACATTACCTTCACTTTTAGCAATTTTTACAACTGACAAGTAAAAACTCCGACAGCCAAGCGCGAAATATAAATCCATAACCTGAACGGTGCAACGTAGAAAATAATGAATCTATGTGTGTTTGTACTTGGGATTTGAAGAAAAACAAAGGATCTCACTCCGCTTGCCACAGTGAGTCCCTATGCAAAGAACGATGCGATGTGCTCCTCCAACATGGCTATACTCAACCACCAACACTTTCTCTCCATAAATTTTAGATTTATTTCCTTTCTCAAAAAAAGAAAAAAATTAATAAAAATAAAGAGAAGAACCCAAAGTTGAAATAAAAAACCAAAAAACGATAAAACAAAAGTGCAACCGCCCATCGGAAGGATCTTCCACTTCTTGGCAATAATAAATGCTTTCTCTTTGTATGATTGTTGTACTCGTCCTGGATATGCAAGGGCTTAGTAAAAATAAAAAAGTAAAAACTTAAAATGAAAAATGTTTACCTAACCGCTGTCTCGTCGGCAATTATTAATATAATTTCATATATCCTGTGTTTGCTCCTCCGGTTCCGGATACTAGTTGATGGAAGCAGGGGCACCAACTCCTGCAGTCTCAGGCCCAGTCGCTTATCATCACCTTAGCTTCTGATTTTTTAGTTTGGTTTTGAGAACAAACGTTTTGTGGTTGTTTTTTTTTTTAAGCATGAACTGAAAATCGCATCTCGAGACGGTTGTGTGGTTGTTTTACTTTTGATTTTTCTTTCCTCTTAAGAAAAAGAAGACGAAGAAGTGATTCCAATGCCAGTGCCAGGGAACTCTTATTGTAATTTTGTGAATCTGAAGTGAATGTGCTACTGAACAGGAGTGGCTGCATTGTTGACGTTCCAATGGATTTTAATTTTTCCGTGCGGTTGAGTGGAAATCAAGTGTTTTATTACTTTATTTAAAGCGAGAGCGGTGGAAAGGACTTCACATGTGAGTTGAAAAGTAGAATTATACTTTCCATTTGGGTTGGCGAAAAAAAAATAAGGAGCCAATTTTGCAGATTACTTTCTGAAATGATGTAGGGAGAAGAGTTACCTTCTCTACCCTCCATGTGCAAATTTTATTCATAGCCTTAGTAAGTGTATGTAAGTATATGTGTACACGAAACGAAGCTGTTGACTTTTATGAATCATTGTGATTTCTTAAGCGTGGTTTTTAAAAAAATCGAAAGCACTGAAATTCACACCATATGTTCGAAATTTTCATTTGAATCGATTAATTGCCTTTTGCCATTTTAAGGATAACTTCATTTAAATTTTGCTTGAGGCTCCATTTCAAATGTTACATTCGGAAGGTAAAATTCTGCGTTACTTTTCGAGCATTTCAGACAGTATTCCACGAATTGCGAGTATTATGTTATCTTGTGGGGCTTCAATCGTGTTCGGTTTGTCTACATCTCTACATAGACTAACGACTTAACATAACTGTACAACAAATAATCATTAGTGGCGCTAGATCGCATAATCTTGGCGGCCAGCTCACGGGGACATTTCGAGAGACAGGTTGCTCAATAAATTCATTCTTCAACATGTCCATTGTTTCCCGATCTGTGTGACATGTGGCACTGTCTTGATGAAACCACATGTCAATTGTTCAACTCAGCCAACTGGGCCAGAAATTGGCTCGATATCGTTCGCTGTTGACGGTAGCGTTTCTTACACCGCATCTTGGTATTCGAAGAAAAATGGAAAGATGTATCGATAGTTTCTTTTGGACACGTGGCTTTTTATCAATCCAAATGTGACAGTTTTGTTCATTTACGTGTCCATTGAGCAAGAAATGAGCCTAATCGCCGAACACAGGTTTTTCGATAAGACAGCAAATTTTCTGGAGCACGTTCAACGAAAATTAGACGCTGTGGTAGGTCATTTGGCTTTAATTCTTGCAGAAGTTGAAATTGTGGTTCCCGTGGCGTGATGGTTAGCATATCCACTGTCAACCCAGAGCTTCGTGGTTCGAATCTCAACACAGGCAAAAATGCTTTTCCACGCGTATCGCCTTTCGCGAGGAATTGGCAAGTCCTCCGTTAATAAAAGTGATTGTCAAAAAAGCGCTTTCTCGATTAGCCGATCGGAACCGGCAGAAAACTGTAGGTCCCATCGATTCCCTAGCAAGGCATGGTTGTGAGAAATGCGCTAGGTCCTGGGGCTACTCGCTCTGTTGCGCCACCTTATTTATTTATTTACTTATTTTTGGAAGTTGAATTTAATAGGCTTTCAAAGCGAAATCGACATTTAAAATTTTCCAGCTGGTTGAGTAACACATGTCCTTATTGCAGAGATGGGCGACGAAGTGATATTTCCTCATTAACACTGGAAGCTGCGAATCTGGACAGCACGAAACGTTAATTCACCAAGTAAACTATGACGACCAAACAATGCACATTTTTCACAGAGCACGATTTTCGATAATAAATTTCAACAGTTTGCAATGGTCGCCTGTAAGTCTTTCCATGATGAAATTGAGGAGTACCTATACTAAAAACTTCCCCCCTTAAAAAAATGACTTTTGGACGCCATTACCAACAATTGCAGCCAACTTGTAAAACTAAATACTTAAAAAATCATCTTTCATTATTTACTTTAATCAATCAATTAATCAATATTATAACAATCGAAGAATTGATGCCAGCCAAGCTATTCTCGCCCAAAATGTCTACATATGGTGGTGGTAAAGTAGTCAGTAAAAGACGATGTACAAAAGCAGCAGACTCAAGAGGTAAATAAATGGTGCTGTGGCAAATAAATGGCGAACACTGTAGTACACATAGGGGTGAGGCAACCAAAACGAGATCAGGCAAACTATTATCAGACTCAAAATAAACATAGCCGTCAGAGCTAACCTGGCAAGCAGCATACTTCAGCTTATCTTCTTGTCCTTGGCTTTTTTGTTCACATTTTGTTCAACGCTCCAAACTGACTTCATAATTTGTAAATTTGTTAATTGAACCGTCCTGGGGAACCTAGAGATCCCTCAGAAACCGTCGGTTAGGATCACGGTTTCCAGTGCCGACATTTAGCCAATTTCACTTTCCCGGAAATAAGTGTAGTGAGTCACTTTCCATTGAAAATCGATTCAGCTTAAGGAATTGAGTGATAAGTTAGTGTAATTGGTTGTCAGATCACTCGCTTAGGATTTCAGCAGTCTCTACTCTACTCACTCACTCTCTGGAAGGTTAAATTAGCTAAATCTCGGCACAGGAATGTTTTGGTCTGCATTGAGTCAGTTGTGCTTAATTTTTTGGGATGTGAGAAGCCCTCACGGATCTCGGTTCTTCTAATACAATAAAGCCTTATTACTCTTGCTGTCGAACAAATC
The DNA here is from genome assembly GCA_914767635.1 of Melanostoma mellinum. NCBI lineage: Eukaryota > Metazoa > Arthropoda > Insecta > Diptera > Syrphidae > Melanostoma > Melanostoma mellinum. The sequence goes on along the minus strand of OU612058.1, from coordinate 157,449,905 downwards.
ATATTAATCTCAGCTTCCGGCAACGTATCATCGTACTTTTGGCACATTATCAAACATTGCGAACCGAACGTTAGTGCTGGATGCATAACCAAAGCGTTTGATCCTCCCTTGACCAAAAGGACAATTTATGGCCACAAAAGAAAACAGAGTTCTCACTCCAGTTCATGCACACAATGCTTATCTTATGACTTATGTCATCATCACAAGTTGCTTCAAGGTTTTTTTTTTTTTTATAATATACGCGCACATCAAGGGGTTATTAATACCCTTATAATGTTATTAACACAGTGCGAGCGGTTAAGAAGGAAGGAAAGGATTAGAAAGGAGGTGCCGATGCACATTATTTTTAAACTTCTGTGTATTACAATGAGAGGGGAAAACAGAGTCGGGTAAAGCATTCCACATCCGAGTAGTACGGCTAAAGAATGAATCTCTATGTTTCACTGTACGACCGAAATTGGGCTGAAGGTAAAACTGATTTGCATTCCTTTCGAGGCGTGTATTGCGGTTAAATTGCTTAAGGGGAGGAATGCAACTGGCTATTTCGTCCGAGCATTGTTTGTAAAAAAACCTATAGAAAAGTGAGAGACATGAAACATTACGACGATGATCAAGACAATCAATTGATTCAACAATTGAACTATCACCTATCATTCTTAATGCTCTGTTTTGAACTTTATCGAGTAGGCACAATGATGTTTTAGGAGCACCTGACCAGATATGTGAATTGTACTCTAACTTTGGACGGATGTAGGCTTTATAAATAGTAGCCAGATCAGGAGGGGTGAAAAATTTCCTGCATCTTTTAAGGAAACCTAAGCATTTAGCAGCATTTTTGGCGACTTCAAATATGTGGTCATTCCAACGAAGATCATCGTTGACACACATACCAAGAACTGACAGCTTTTCGGTTTCTTCGATGCAGGTACCATTCATGGATAATGGCAATGGGGGAATGTTAAGCTTCAACGACAAGAGACAGCATTGAGTTCTCGAAGCATTGAATTCTACTCGGTTCATAATTCCCCATGCAACAATGCTGTCAAGGTCAGAATTCAATGAGCTTATCATACGCAACCGTTCCATATCCACGTCCGAAGAGCAGGGACGTGAATTTGGAAACGAATATGAAAAGCTGAGGGTCGAGTCGTCAGCAAAACAGTTAAGTGGATTAGAAGTTTCAGACAAGAGATAATTAATGGAAATGAGGAAGAGAGTCGGAGACAAAACGGAGCCCTGGGGCACACCAGCATTTATGAAGTGGGTATCAGACTTGAAACCATCCAACACAACTTGTATTGAACGGTCGGAAAGGTAGTTTCTAATCCAACGAAGAAGAGACTCATCGATACCAAAAGCACGCATTTTCGATAAAAGAGCCTGATGCCAAACTCTGTCAAATGCTTTAGAAATATCAAGTGCAATAATCTTACTTTCTCCAAAACAATGTAAAGATTGGTTCCACTTTTCGGTGAGATATGCCATCAAATCACCAGTGGACCGTTTGCTACGAAAGCCGTACTGACGGTCATTAAGAAACTTTCGTTCTTCAAGATATTTCATGAGTTGACGGTTTATCAACGTTTCCATGACCTTGGAAAGAAGGGACGTTAGTGCAATTGGACGGTAATTGGAAGGGGAGGAAGATTCGCCTTTTTTAGGGACCGGCTGGACAAATGCTGTTTTCCATCTGCTCGGAAAAATCCCAGCAGAATAGGAAAGATGGAAAAGTTTACGCAGTGGTTTTGCCAGCGTAGAAGAACACCTCTTCAGAATAACGGCGGGGATATCATCTGGACCAGCGGATTTATGTATGTTGAGATCTTTAAGGACTCTCGCAACCGTGCGAGTTCGAAAAAATATCTGCTGCATCAAAGAATTTGCAGACTCGAGCTCAGGTGGAGCCACTATGCTATGAGGAAGTGTCGAGTTGGCTGCAAATTGGGCTGCCAGCAAATTGGCTTTGTCGATGGAGCTGACATACGGAGAGTCATTGAAGACGAGCGTTGGGACCGATGACGTGGTCGAGTTCTTAATATTCTTAACAAAAGACCAAAAGTTTTTACTTCCTTTTGGACACAATAGTATTTTTTGCCTTACTTTTTGGTCATATAAAAACTTGAGCTTCTGTATGTGAGTATTGCAGATGTTCCTGGCGCGCCTAAACTTATTTCTGTTTTCTTCTGTAGGGTCATTTTTAAAAATCCGAAAACATTTTTCTCTTTTCCTAATCAACTCCCTACAGCTCGAATCGAACCACGAATTTTCTTTGGGGATGATGCTCTTTGATCTATGCGGAACAAAGTTAGTCATGCCGTTGAGAATTACGTTAGATATCATATCAGCTGATGCATCCACGTTACCGTCGAGAAAGCACAATGACCAATTGAAATTTCGAAAGAAATTATTCAGGCCGTCCCAATTGGCTTTCTCATATTGCCATACAGTTCTTTTTGGGACTTTCTCTCTTTTTATTGTGACGGAAACCGGGAAATCTACCGATATGACACAATGGTCCGATGTGCCTAGAGGTGATGACACTTCAACCCTGTATTTTTCGGGATGAGAAGTAAGAAACAAATCTAATGTGTTGGCCGAATGGCCAGAAATATCCGGAACCCGAGAGGGCTCATCAACAAGCTGAGTTAAAAGATTTAATTCAGCGAAGATTTCAACACACCTACCTTCGGGTGTTGTCTGGCCAGAATGGCGAAGCCACCCAGAATTGTGTACATTGAAATCACCCGCAATGGCGATTTCAGTGCGAGGATAAAGGGAAACAATTCTTGTAATGGAGTCAGATAGCGCATCGAACTCGTTAGAAGTTGAATTACCATCTAAATTGGGGCTTCTATAAATAAAACAGTAATGGATGATGTGCTTATTGACGGTGAGTTTTAACCACATGAAGTTGAAGTTCGTATTTGAACAGAGGCCGTACTGTGGTAGAAGTTGATAAGCAACATCATTACGGATATACACGGCGAGGCCATAGGACAAAAAGAATAATGGCACCAAGCTATACCCAGGGAGGAAAAACTCTGAAGGATCAGAATCCGGACCCACCTGTGTTTCGCTCAGTGCCAAAACAGCTGGCCTGCATTTAGCAGTGTGAGCGTACACTGAAAAGAAATTTGATCTCAGCCCCCGGATGTTGCTAAAATCAACACTGAAAATACCCCTCATTACAACACACAGAAATAAAAAAACAAAATACTAACAAAGACAACTAAGTCAAACCATCAGGTGAAGTTCCCAAAAGAAAACCGAAAAAACTAATTGCAGCCGGTGTAATGCCCTAGCGCAATATGAATTCGGTTATCTAATGAGAAACAACACACGATGGTTAACTGTCCGCCTTACAAATCAATGGGCTCCATGCAAGCATACATTAGACAATGTATGTATGCAAGTACAGAGACCATCGACTTGGCTAGAAAAAGAGATGAAGGGAAAAAGGAAAAACAAACCGCTCGCTGCGAAGAAGGTGATTATTGATACTGATATTGTATGTATATCTATATATATATATATATATATTTCTGATTTTTGGTGGTTTGGTGGGTGCACTACACTTTTTTTTTATTTAGCACTGCACTGGCTTATGAACTGAGTTTTGATTTTTGTTTATTGCGCGGCGAGAATGTGGGCTTTAATTATGAATAGCAAGTTGGATGGATTGATGATTGATAAAACTATTGAATGTTTGTCACTGAGCTAGAGAGTAGATGGCACAGATAAATTTGATTTAGATAAGGGCAGACATGGCGCGGCGATGGTTTGATTTTCTTTCACGGTTAGGCGAGGTTGTCCCGTCGAAGTGCTAGTCGACACTTATCAGACTTGATCAGATATTAAAGATTTTCACAACTTCAAAGCTCTTTTCCTTTCAATTAAATGTTTGGAATTCGAATGTCTGCATCAAAAGCGTATACCATCTTTCCATTGTAGCAGAACATCGACATGGTAGCAAGGACAATTCGAGTAGTGACGACTTAGGGTAATAGCACTAGTAGCCGGGCAGTGTTAGTATCCGGACACATTGACCTTTTTAAGCGATTAATAGATACACCACTCAAAAAACTCAACAACAAACATTGGTCCTTCAATGTGTCCTATACATGCATGCAAAGTTTCAGGTACTCGAAATGAGTATTTTAAGAACTATGCATCATTCTATTGTTTAAGGTTTGAAGGTGTCGATTTGTCGATTTGTGTAAAGAAATAGTGGGAACAATTTTTAGTAGTATAAGCAATTGAACAAATAATAATTAATTTACTGTAATGGAAAGTCATTGCTTTCGTTGGAAATATGATTGACTAAAACAATTTGAAAAAAAAAACCAAATTTATTAAAATCTTTGCCATTATTTGTGGTGTCCGGGCACTAAAACCAAAATTGAATATGTTTTTCAGTACCCGGACATGCTGTTCGGATGCTAACACTGTGTGATTATCATGTATTTTCAGTACCCGGACAGGGGTTGTTTCTTAAAATGATTGAGTCTGGATACTAAAACAAAAAAGTTCAGATACTAGATCAGTCATTTTAAGAGACTTAATCATTAAGAGATTTAATCATTTTAAGAGACAAGCCCTGTAAAATGTGCGCTTATCTTATATTTTCAGTATCCAGGCAGGGCTTGTCTCTTAAAATGATTGTGTCTGGGTTCTAAAACAAAGGCGTCCGGATACTAAATTTTGCTGTCCGGGTACTAACGCAAATGAAACTTTTCTGAATTGTGATTTTATTCATTTTAACAATAATTCCTTTGCATTTCACTTGAACGCTATATTATTGAGAAATGTCTATATTCTTACAATCAATATAATTGTCCGCGATAGCATTTATGGTTACAAAATGGTTTGAAGTCAAAGTTGAGAAAAAAATTAAGTGTCCGTGTACTAGTGCGTTTACCCTAATTACCAATGAGCCAGCAGCAAAAAGAATGGACTTGGCTATCAACGAAATAAAGTTGAAGCGCACTTTTCTACGGATTTGCTCCGAATATTACCACAGATTGTCTTGATCAGAACTTGAGGACTGATAACTTTGAAATTTTATCAATGAAGTGACCAGGTTATGTACTTCTCCATACCTATACCAAAATATGCCAAAGTTTCGAATATCAGAATATCCGGTCTCAAAGCTATAATTTACTTCAAAGTCATTTTTCTCACAAAAAAACAAACCTCCTCCCTTACCACAGATAGATAGCATCACTCAAGTGCCTCCTACACTGAGAAAAATGAACCATGATTTTTTTAAATAGAAGCATGTTTAACTATATGTTTAAATCAGTACAAATATAATTCTGTTTAAACCGAATTGAAATCTATGTAGATCCGAAAAAACTATTTTTTAAAGTAAAGTCGGTTTAAATCAAAATAATCCCTGTTTGATTTTTGAAAAGCCTGTTATTTGTTTTACTTATTTAAAAGTATTTAAATATGAACGAGTTTGTTTTCAACATGAACGCAGTTTAAATATCAACATAAGAGAAAAAAATAAGCAATATTATAACTCAAACTTAAATCTATTTGAATTGAACTCAAACAAAGAGGGGACACCCAAAATTTAATTTAAAACAAACATGAACTAGTTTGATTCAAACATAAACGAAGTTAAAATATTTACAAAAGAAACAAACCTAGCAAAGTTACATTCAAACTTGAATCTTTTTGAATTGAACTCAAACGAAGTAAGAACGTAAATAATTAAACATAACACAAACGCGAACGAGTTTGGCTCAAATATGAACGAAGTCAAAATATTTACAAAAGAGAAAAATGGTATAAAAAATGTTACGTTCGAACTCGAATCTATTTAAATTGAACTCAAACGAAGTAAACAGATAACTGTGGTTGTCTAAAGCTGCTTGGCGTTACCATTGAAAAAGTCAAATGAATAAGGATGGTCGTGCGCGCAGGTCTTTTTTAAAGTTTAAAAGTTAAATCTAAGTGATTATTCTGTCAAAATTGATTTCAAGTGATATTTAAAAGGTGATTTTTGGGCGTGCTAACAAAAAAAAAGTCAAATAGGGAAATTATCAATTCCTACACATTGGACGCAGAGTGTTTAAATACTGTGTTTGTAATTGAACCAGATTCTGTGCATCCAGACTAAAAAGGATTGAGGGATTAACTTGAGGAGTGGAACTTAATTTCGTTGTTTCCTCTTCTCCATGGTAAGTACAAGTTCTTACAATTATGTTGAACATATTAAATTTTTATGATAAAGCATTATTTTCGTTTACCCGTTTGTTTATCTTCACGTCTACAATTTGTCATATACATTTTTTTGTTTTCTTTATATTTTTTTCTTGAATATCTAGGAACCAGCAGCATCTGATATCAATATCAAACTTGAGTTCATTCATTTTTTTAGAAAGCGAAGTTAAAACTAAAATATCTTTCTACAGAAGATATTAAGGATCTTATTCCAAAAGTTGACCCTAGGGCTGAATTTAGGGAAAGGTTTTTTGTATGGGAGAAACAAAAAAGAAAAGGTAGGTATTCACTGATACCACTAGAATAACATGAATAGTAATCTGTATAAATAATTTTGAATAACGTTTGCAGTTTCTGTCGGCACTAAAGTATCTGATTGGATGTTAAATGTTAAATTTCCAGAAACATCAACAAGTTCCTTCAGTTTGGCAGAGGTAAGAAAAGAAAAATTAAGTTTTACGAGCTTACGTAACACTGTGCCATTATTTATTTTCGAATTTCGATATACTACAACAAACGGACAAAGGCAAAGCAGTCATTTCTTTTCACGAGAAAAACGGTTGCCTGTTAGAAAAACATCCACAAAAATTTTAACAATATTTCCAAATGAAATTAAGGTATGTATATTGTATATGTATGTTGTAATAAACGTTACACTAGAAATCGTTTGAAATTGGTAAAAAGCTTGAAAAATTTTTGTATATCAAGAATATTTCTTATATTAATAGCACTCCTTTACATGTACACAATATCAATTATGGAAAATGTTATTTTAGAAATAAATTTTTGTAAAAAAATAAACTCAAGTGCTTTTTTTTCTTCACATGGTTTCTTTGAAGCTTTTGACGTCTTAAAACTTTTTGCAGTTTTATTATCCAAGTCATATTCTTTTGCTATATGTGATAAAATAATTCTTGGGAAAGTGCATATTGTATATTTGCGTTCCATTTTAAATCTAAAGTTGTTTTTATTTGTTAAGAACAAATTGTTCAAACGTTAGCTTTCTTAAGCAGATCCCATAGTTATTCCAAGCATATATGTCTTCTCATTTATATATAAAACTTGGTCGACTTTAAATTAGTAAGTTTTTTATTTGAAATTATGGTAATTGTTTAAGAGTCGAGTGTGAATTTTGAGTAAAAGAGTATACACAATCCAAAACTTAGTTTACTAGTATTTAGTACACTAGGATTTTGTGGTATATGCATGCTTACTCCAAATTCACATTCGGGTCTTAAACTATTACTATCATTTCAAATAAAAAACTTATTAATTTAAAATCGAACGAGTCTGATATAAACGAATAGATTTATGCTTGAAATAACTATGAATCTGTTTAAAAAAGCTAACACTGAAACAATTTGTTCTAAACAGAAAACGTATTTGTTTCAAACACGGACATATTCAAACGAAACGAAGATAATTCTATTTGAAAGAACATTAGATGAAGTCAATTAAAACAAATAGAAACACGTTTAGGTTAAATAGAAAGCAAAGATAATTTAAACTAAATCATGTTCAACTCATTTCAACAATTAAATAATAGGTTTCTATTAAAATTAAATAGAAACCGATTCCATGCCAAATCATATGTGTTTGAGTTTGGTTTAAATATGAATGCGTTTGAAATTTTTCTCAGTGAATTTATCTGAAAAGCAATCCCTCCAAAACAATTTACTTAAACATATCACACCATAACCTCCTCAAAACACCTCGAATAATTGAGATCCTTTTCTAAAAGAACTCTTCATATCAACACTTAAAATCATTCCACCGGAAAGGACCAATCGCCCATACCATCTTTTCAAAATATTCCCATCCAAAGCTCAAGCATTTCAAATTATCACCTTCAATCAGCCGCATCCACTTTTAACACACTTGTTGCATGTTAATGGTGGAGCCTTAGCTTGGCTCATGTTACACAAACACCACTCAACCTCTTATCTGTTTACAAAAAATTGCATCCTTACAATTCCTGCAATTGCACTCGAATGCAAATGCCACCGCCATGGGGCGCCTCTGCTTTTTACAGGACTCGCTTTATAATCCGCATACGTTGAACAAGCCGTCCACTTAACCCCGTCATTCACATAAAAAAATGTGCATATTCAATGCAGTATGCTGCACCCACAAGGAGGTGGTGATGATGCTCATTGCTTATGCTAAATGCCATAGAGGGCCACTTTTCCGTATATGTTGTTGTAGATGTATGCTATGCAACGGCATGGTGTAAATATAAGCAGGGCCTCTGCAGATGGTGGCCCTGGTGTGAGGGTTTCATTTATAAATGTGCAGTCAAATGCAGCCACCTAGACTTCGGGAGCATATATGCCAACTCCAATGCATTTGTTGCATACTCAATGACTCTAAGCGAAAACTCCTTTCATAGTCGTCTACTGTTAAAAATTTAAGTGGAGGAGTGCCTTTTACGTTACATGGCCGTCATTTGTATGAAAGTCCAGGGAAGGATTTACAACTTTGATGTTGTACTGTTGATGCCCTGGACATGAGTCAGAAATTTTAGACAAGAGAAAGTGACCAGGAAAATAGAAGAATGAAGAGAGATTGAAGACAACAGAAGATAGAAGACTGAAGACACAAGAGAGAAAAGAGAAGACAGAAGACAGAAGACAGAAGACAGAAGACAGAAGACAGAAGACAGAAGACAGAAGACAGAAGACAGAAGACAGAAGACAGAAAACAGAAGACAGAAGACAAAAGACGAAAGACAGAAGACAGAAGACAGAAGACAGAAGACAGAAGACAGAAGACAGAAGACAGAAGACAGAAGACAGAAAACAGAAGACAGAAGACAGAAGACAGAAGACAGAAGACAAAAGACAAAAGACAAAAGACAAAAGACAAAAGACAAAAGACAAAAGACAGAAGACAGAAGACAGAAGACAGAAGACAGAAGACAGAAGACAGAAGACAGAAGACAGAAGACAGAAGACAGAAGACAGAAGACAGAAGACAGAAGACAGAAGACAGAAGACAGAAAACAGAAGACAGAAGACAGAAAACACGAATATTGAACAAAGCATAAACAAGAAAGAACAAAACTGAATTCCAGTGCCAAAACAAGCGCCTCATACTTAGTACGACCATGTGCTGATGACATAGGTACTGCAGTGCAGCGGATAGACCTGAGTACATATCCATAAGGATGCAGGATGAATAAACATTATCATGACATACACAACTCTTCGGGCCATAGGACCGAGGGTGCGAAAACCCAAATTGCAGTGTTAAACGCTGAGAATTTCGCAAAGAGCAAGGCCACTCATTCACGACGATGGGTTCTTATTATGTGCAACTTGCATTCTTTGAGGGGTTAATGCGGCCTTGCTGCTGTTGTTGTTCCTGTGACGTGATATGTCTATTTGCAAATTCAAAAACCAAACAACCCTCCCGATCCCGAGGGACATTTGCAATCATTTTGGCATATACTCGTACATTGTATGTGAGTTTGTGTGTTTGGTTATTGCATGAATGCAAAAAAGGACAAAAAGGATGCCGTTGCAAGGCGGTTTGTTGTGTGTTCATTTGTTTTGCTATTTCTTTGCATTGTAACTCAAGGCTTTGTACTCTTCACATTGTTGCGCATTTATATGCAATACACACTTGTTGTTTGTGAGTTGCGTAATTTTACGCATACAATGGGTGCAATTGCGTGATTAGATGTTGAATGGGAATAATAATAATGTACGATGTACCCTTCAAATAAAGGAGGTTTAGCAAAATGGGGTTGATTGCAGTGCTGATTATTGTTGGTCGTGCAGCGTGTGAAAGTTGTTCAAGGATTTGATGCATTTGCATTGCAATTTTTTTTTTGCAAGGGGCAAGGAATCTGCAGATTTGATTAATTGAATCCGGCTTTTGTAGGAATATATGATTTTATGGACGAATAGAGAAGGTATCAGGAAAAATTACTTTAAAGGAAATAACTCCAGAGTGTTGTTATTTAAATTTTTAAACAAAAGTTTATCCTTTGAGCTACAAAAGAGGTAATGTTTAGGTACCATATTCAGTGAATCTTTCTCACGCTTCACACTTGATGAGATTTTTGTAGAATCAGTTATAGGGCAAAGGTAAAATAGGTTACTTCGAGGATACATAAATTAAGACGATTATGTGGATCGACGCTTGAATTTTTGCACCATTGTGTCTACTCACAAATATGAAAAGAGTAAGCAGCGGAGAGCGTGGAACTTGTACAGGAAACTAGATAACATTTACTTTACTCCCCCTATGAGTTGACCTTGTCGTGGTGGGGGTGCTTATGGACATCTTCTCCAGCAATCCAGCTGCAGAACCTGACCAACCAACATAACTCAAAAACAAAACCTCAATGTTGGAAAACTTGACTGAAAAAACATGGAAAAAGTAAATAAAAGGAATAAAAAACGAACGGGGATATACGTTCAAAAGTCGGCAGGTGTCGCGACTGCCGGCGATGGCTTGGCCTCGAAAGAGGATAAGTCGCCAGTGACAAATTTATTTACGAAGACGAAAAAAGCGATTTGCGGAAGGGCTGGGGAGCCGACTGCAGTTCAAGGAAGGCCTCACAAGCTAACCAAGAAATGTGGAGAGCCCTCTGGTTCTAACGCCCCTCCTAAGGAGGATGCCCAAACCAGTGGAAGAGTTGCAGAGACTTTCTGTAGCACTTCCACTCATACTGCCCGTATTGAAGGGACCCCGGAGAAGACTGTTGCAGTAAGTAGAGGGGCCGAGACTTTCGGTTCCAACGCGAACTGTGATAAGTTGACGAAAGGGCTACCCTCATCAAAACCACTGCCCCAACCTCCCACCTCATACCATCCTATGTCAAAGGACTCAAGGTCGACCAACCCGGACGGTACGGGTGCCGAGACTATCGGCTCCGTGGCTGAAAGGGGAGGACCTCCTTCGAGCTCCGGAAACACTCCTTCCCTTCCCCAAGTTGTAGGCGAAACTGTGACTTACAGTGGGGCAAACAACGAAAGGGTGTCCAATCCCCCTAACCCCAAAGTTGAAGGTGAAGCTGTGACTTACAGTGGAACTGATAACAAAAGGGTCTCCAATCCCCCTAACCCCCAAGTTGAATGTGAAACTGTGACTTACAGTGGAACTGAAAACGAAAGGGTTCCCAATCCTCCTAACCCCCAAGTTGAAGGTGAAACTGTGTCTTACAGTGGAACGGACAACGAAGGGCATCCCAACATACCGACATTCCCAAACCACAAAGAAAGGCGGAACGCGGAGAAAATTGCGAAGGTGTTAGGTGGATTCAACGCAATCTGCCAAACTTGAGTGGGCAATGAAAATCATTGCAATAAATGAGAAAAACAGCAAAGACTCAACGTCTAAGCGCCAACGCTCGTTCGAGCAATCAACCCCGAACGCCAAAAGGCCTAAGGTGCAAAAACCAAGCACCCTCAGCTCCAAAAAAGACTTGTCGTACAGTGACGCACTGAAGGACAAACCCATTTTCGCTGTCATTGACAGGAGTAACGCGGATGGTGCGATCTCTTTCGATCAATGGGCGATCATCATGAACAAGCTCCAGGCCTCCTACTGGACTCTTATGATGGAAAACCCAGGGGAACCTGCCATCTTTGAGGACGCAGGATGGTATCAGGGGCGAGTCAGGTTAATCGCGTTTGATGGAGAGAGATCGCGCGATCTGTATAAGCTTGCGATAAGCAGGTTAGAGGGACTCTGGCCTGGTGCTAAGCTTGAAGTCGTGTCAAGGGAGGATATCCCTTGCAGGCCTAGAGCTCGCGCTAGATTACCAGCAGAACTCTCCTGCAAAGAAACCATCATGAAAATGATTCAATTCGGCAATCCAACCCTTCCTACCCATGACTGGAAAGTCGCGAAGCTGGAAGAGCCGGAGGGTCACTATAGATCGGCTATAATAGTCATCAATAAGGACTCCCTAGCTCCCCTGGCTGAGACAAAAGGCATGATTCGGTTCGGCTGGTCAAATATTGCCTTGAAAATATATAAAAAAGATGAGGAGCATAACATCGCTCCATCTCCGGCAACACAAAGTGCGTCTTCAGTGGAAGAACCCGCAGGGCAAGTCGACCCTCCACCCATGGAGATAGACGAGCTCGGCACATCCTCTGCTGAAACGTATGATAAAAAACCCTCCACATCCGACTTGGATGCCCAAAACGTCGTCAAATTCTCCGACTTGGAGACTGATGACTCCGATGCCCAAACCGTCGTCAAATTCTCCGACTTGGAGACTGACGACTCCGCTAACGAGGTTTCGCTCAGCGAGGATGACCTTCTTAGGTCAAACTCTGAGAGCGAAACAGACGACGACCTCAACCAGACCGTGGTGGGGGTTAGTCTACTTAGTTGTTCCCAAGATGGTGCAGCTAACTCAGATTAACCTCCAACACTCCAAGCAGGCTTCGGCCTCCCTTCTTCTCCGCCTCAACAAAAGAGGGGAAGATATTGTCCTTATTCAGGAGCCCTGGATCATCAAGTCCATCGTTCAAGGATTAAGGACTCCTGGATATACTCTACTGTATATGAAGGACAAAGGTGAACCCAGATCCTGCATATTGGTAAGAAGTAGCACTAACGTATTTTTACTCCCTCATTACAGCAATCGTGATGTAACCACAATAAGATACCAGACCAGTGACAACATCTACTGGCTGGTATCAGCTTACCTCGGCCATGACCATCCTGGCCCTCCTCCATGCGACTTATTTAAAAGGATTGTCGCTGCAGCAGAACGGCAGAAGATCTGCCTCATCATTGGATGCGATGCTAATGCGCATCACTCAGTATGGGGTAGTACTGACATAAATGAAAGGGGTGAGTCACTTTTTGATTTTATTTTAAGTACTAACCTTATAGTAAGTAATATTGGCAATGAACCAACATTCATCACCAAAAACAGACAGGAAGTCTTAGATATCACTCTTGTCTCCGATTCGGTTCATCATAGGATTACAAATTGGAAAGTATCTACCGAACACTCCTTTGCTGATCATAGATACATTCAATTTGATCTAAATGAGGAACCTCTCAAGCAACCAGTCTTCCGAAACTATCGGAAAACTGACTGGCAAAAATATCGGGTAATTTTGAAAAAGTTTATTAAACCTGAACTTCTACAAAACCCTACAAACAAACATGATCTAGACAAAAAAGTCAATGATCTTACAACTGCCCTTAACCATTCACTGCAGAAATCGTGTCCTCTTATAAAAATAAGAGGAAAACAGAAACCACTGTGGTGGAGCTCGGGGCTAGAACCGCTCAGGAAGGAATGTAGAAAACTTTTCAACCGAGCTAAACAATCTAAAACTTTAATAGACTGGGACTCCTACAAGGAATCCCTCAAAACTTATAAATATCAACTGAGGAAAAATAAAAGAACTTCCTGGAGAAACTTCTGTGGAAAAATAGAAGATACTTCAGAAGCTTCTAGGTTAAGAAAAATCCTCTCAAAGAGTCCGACCATGCCTAGCAGTTTGAAAACAGCTGACGGCTGGACAGAATCCTGCGAAGAAACGCTCAATTTGCTTCTGGACACACACTTTCCAGGAAGCTCTAAGAACTTATGCAACTATGATTCCACGGAACCAGGTAGCATAATAACAAACAACCACGATCTGATTACAAGGGAAAAATTAGTTTGGGCCATTAATAGCTTTGACCCATACAAATCCCCTGGACCTGATGGTATAATTCCAGCCGAACTTCAAAAGGCCGCGGACATTATTATCCCTGTCCTCGAAGTAATTCTCATCGGCTGTACCAACTTGAACTATATCCCCACTCAGTGGAGAGAAGTCAAGGTGGTGTTTATACCTAAGGCTGGGAAATCATCCCACGTAAGCCCAAAAGATCTCCGACCAATAAGTCTATCATCTTTCCTTCTTAAAACTTTAGAACGACTGATTGATATCCACCTGCGTACAGCTATAGATCCAAAATTGATATCTACAGCACAACACGCCTACTGCAAGGGAAAATCTGTAGAAACGGCCCTACACACCCTGGTACGTACTATAGAATATTCTCTCCATCACAAAGAATTTACTCTGGCCGCCTTCCTCGACATAGAGGGCGCCTTCAACAACGTCAGCAACTTTGCAATTACAAAGGCACTGACGAAGCTCAAAGTAGATAATTCCATAGTGGAGTTGATAAATCTAATGCTAAAAAGCAGAAGAATCAACTCTACTCTAGGAAACTTCTCTGCAAAGAGATCTGTCAGTAGAGGAACACCGCAAGGCGGAGTCCTATCCCCCCTTCTATGGAATATAGTCGTCAATGAACTTCTAGTTGACTTAGAAGCTGAGGGATTCAAAGTGATTGCATATGCAGATGACGTCTCCATTGCGGTGTCCGGTAAACATGCTCACGTCCTTACGGACCTGATGCAGACCGCTCTAAATAAACTTGTAAAATGGGCGGGAAAATGTGATCTAGGGGTCAACCCTCAGAAAACTGAACTCGTTCTCTTCACCAGGAAATATAAAATTCCTCAACTAATAACTCCAAAAATAAATGGAATCTCACTTGTACTTTCAAACGAAGCCAAATATCTAGGTATTATCCTAGACAAAAAGCTAAACTGGAAAGCCAATATAGAGGAAAGAATCAGGAAATCAACCGTAGCCCTGTTTTCCTGCAAAAAAGCCATTGGCACTAAATGGGGCTTCTCCCCCCAAATCACCCACTGGCTCTACACCGCAGTCATCAGACCAATACTCACATACGGAGTAGTGGTATGGTGGACCGCTCTTGATAAAAGGACCTACTGCGACAATTTAAGCAAGGTCCAACGAACAGCCTGTCTGTGTATAAGTGGAGCACTGAGATCAACACCCTCAGCTGCACTAAATACACTCCTTAACCTCACACCACTAGATATCTTCAGCAAACAAATGGCCGCCAGTGCAGCCACTCGTATGAGAGCTATCTCCCAATGGACCGAAAACAACATCGGTCACGTTACAATCCTGAATTCATTCGGATCAATCCCCTGTCACTCCGACTACACCATCCCCCAATTGGTTTTTGATAATAAGTTCCAAGTCTCAATCCCACCGAGAACGACCTGGGACGACGAAGAATTTTTGAGAGATGATTCAATTCATTTCTATACAGATGGTTCAAAAACCGAAGAAGGGGTAGGCTGTGGGGTGTACTCAAATCGACTTAACGTAAGTCTCTCGTTCCGCCTTCCAAACCATTGTAGCGTGTTCCAAGCGGAAATTCTGGCGATCAAAGAGGTCCTATCATGGCTAAGAGAAAACGTGATATCCTCAACGAATATCCGGATTTTCTCAGATAGTCAAGCAGCCCTCAAATCACTCGGCGCTGTTTCTACAAACTCAGTAACCGCCCTTAACTGTCGCCTATCTCTTAGGGAGATGGCTGAACAGTTCAATATTCACCTTATTTGGGTGCCGGGGCACAGAGATATCGTGGGTAACTGCAAAGCCGATGAACTCGCCAGAGAAGGAACCGTTCTACCGATCTCAACCAGCAGGTTGAATATTGGTATACCAATCGCTACATGTAAACTTATGCTAAAGCAAGAGGCTATGGATAGAACAAATCATAGGTGGTACAATATCACCACGTGCGCGGCAACAAAACGGATATGGCCAGGTCTAGATCCAAAACGCACAAGACATTTGTTATCTATTGCCAGATTGCAAATTAGCTCCGTAATCAATGTCATCACCGGACATTGTCTGATAGGAAGACACGCCATAAGACTTGGCGTTCCCTCAAATGACTTCTGCAGAAGTTGCTTAGATGAGGAGGAGGAGGAGACAATCCCACACCTCCTCTGCTCATGTCCGGCACTCTCTTCTAAAAGAAAGCGGCATCTAGGAAAATATTTTCTTGATGATCCAAGCGATCTGGCACACACAGATCCCCTGCATATCCTTCGCTTTATTAAAAGCTCCAAATGGTTTTGTTAAGTGAGGTACTCCCTCGCATAATAACTATGGTATCACAATGGACCTAATATTGGTCTAAGTGTGTCAGTTTGTTTTCCTGACAGCCATTTTTAACCTAACCTAACCTAACCTAATAGAGAGTTCATCAGGTTTTATGTTTCTTCAAATTATGACTTGACTAAACATATGTATTCCTTAAGGCGGTATTACACTATCATATATACATATACAGGGGCGTAGCGAGAGGGGGGTGTGGGGGGGTACAGCACCCCCCCACGATTTTCCCGAGTCGGCAAATCGAGGAAGAAAACCAAAATAAATTTTTCGAGTTAAGTCAACTCAATCAAAAATACACGAAAGGAAGTGCTTGCGATAGTCGATTTACTGCCCAAAAAAATAACAAGTCGGCAAATTGAGGTAGAAAAACAAAGTAGATTTGCCAACTGCCGAGTCAAGTCATCTCAACCAAAAAGACACGAATGGAAGCGATTTTGTCTCAACTCAGCAATTCTATAATCAGAGGCCTGTGTCACAGTTAATAGAACACTACATTTCATACATTATACAACAATTTTAAATTCGTACATCACATACAATTTTTCACATGGTATACTGATTATTCTTTTTTGGAATACAGTCCTTACAAAGATGCTGCACTTTGCTTTGCTTGCATTTTATTCTCAGAAGGAATTCAAAGACAATTTGCTAATCCGGAATGGGTATCGGTGGGTATTCGTCCGTGGCATAAAGTGAAAGTAGGGGTACACAAAAACACAAAAAGAAGTAAAGTTGGTTCAACATTTCACTTCTGAATCACATAAGGCGACTTTACTTGATTATGGCAATTTTGTTAATGAAATAGCTCACGTCAACGTTTTGCTGGCCAAAGCTGAGAAACAACAAAGCATTCAAGAAGAACAAGAAAATGCGTATCATTTAAAAGTGCTGCAAATTTTAGTCGGTGTTCCGAGAACTTTGGAAAGGCAGGGACTACCTTGTCGTGGTCATAATGAGTTCGATGAGGACGATGGAAATTTTCGACAAATCACTTTACTGATTTCACTACATTGCCCATTAATGAAAAATTTTTTGGACAGTTCTCCAAAAAGGCCGCGAGGTGTAACGTACCCAAAGTGAATTTATTGATCTCTTTTGTACTAAAACTCAAAAATCATTGTGAATGATACACTGCCAACCACTAGGATGAGGCCACAAATTTTGCGATCGATTTTCGCTTTTTATACCTGGTGGAAGTTTTGTACCCGGAAAAGTTTATTATCAGTTAATAGGTACGTATTTTTCCATTACAAATTCATAAATTTGAAGAGTTTAATCGAAACGACTGTTGGAATCTCCCAAGATCAATTAATGAGGTACTGAAAATAGGTATAAAAAGGTGCTCCACTAGGATGAGGCCACTACGAATATTTGCGTGCAGAAGTGCGCAAGTGCGAATTTTTGTATAAAATATCTAATAGAGTGTTAAAAATAACCGTTTTAATTAGTTTGAAGCACACATGGGTTCCGGAAAGACTTTGACAGCGACAGACAGAGCAAAAATAGACGCTTTCAAGGAAACAGGACTTTCAGACCGTGAAAAAGCAAGGAGAATTAACAGGAGCAAGACAGTCATAAACAATTATCCTGCTGATCCCCTTAACTATGGGGAAAATCAAAAAGGATGCACGGGAAAAGCCACAACACCAAGAGAAAATTGGTCGATTCTACGACTTGCCTCAAATTCTACTCCACCAGCGACTATGATACGGGCCAAAAGCGGAGTTTCAGCCAGCATAACAACGGTTCGAAGAATATTACAAAAAAGTAATACTATTCAAAGGAGGAAACTAAAAAAAAACCGTCCTGATAGTCACAACTTCTATTTTCATGACATTAGAATAGATGAGCTTATTTTGGCAAGACATCATAGCCGTACATCAGGAGTAATGGTGTGGGGAGCTATTTTATTACTTTTTTTCATCCAAAAAGGCAACGCGTTTCCATTGACTGCTCCAAGCAACATGCTGTCTTGCTAAGTTCATGCGATGCTCCTTGTGTACTGGCTTCAAAACTGGTTTCTTTTTTAGTTTCCTCCTTTGAATAGTATTACTTTTTTGTAATATTCTTTGAACCGTTGTTATGCTGGCTGAAACTCCGCTTTTGGCCCGTATCATAGTCGCTGGTGGAGTAGAATTTGAGGCAAGTCGTAGAATCGACCAATTTTCTCTTGGTGTTGTGGCTTTTCCCGTGCATCCTTTTTGATTTTCCCCATAGTTAAGGGGATCAGCAAGATAATTGTTTATGACTGTCTTGCTCCTGTTAATTCTCCTTGCTTTTTCACGGTCTGAAAGTCCTGTTTCCTTGAAAGCGTCTATTTTTGCTCTGTCTGTCGCTGTCAAAGTCTTTCCGGAACCCATGTGTGCTTCAAACTAATTAAAACGGTTATTTTTAACACTCTATTAGATATTTTATACAAAAATTCGCACTTGCGCACTTCTGCACGGAAATATTCGTAGTGGCCTCATCCTAGTGGAGCACCTTTTTATACCTATTTTCAGTACCTCATTAATTGATCTTGGGAGATTCCAACAGTCGTATCGATTAAACCCTTCAAATTTATGAATTTGTAATGGGAAAATACGTACCTATTAACTGATAATAAACTTTTCCGGGTACAAAACTTCCACCAGGTATAAAAAGCGAAAATCGATCGCAAAATTTGTGGCCTCATCCTAGTGGTTGGCAGTGTATAAATAAAGTCGGTATTTTTCCTGTAATGGTTGACACAACTCCTGACTCATCGCATCAAGATCGACTTGCTGTCAACATAAACATTCGATACTTAGTCCAAACCTTTTGGAAATGGATGTTGTTCTAAAAAAAGACTGGAGAAGAGTTGGCCCAAAAAATCATATCTATTCTTTGATCAATACGTATTTCTGTGAAGAATATTGTATTCCAATCCTATGACTTTGCCAAAAATATGTACCCAGAGAAAATTGCCAGAAAAATGTGGTAAGAAAATCACTTATACATTGCATGTCAAGCGCATCGTATAAATATTTTCGTTGAAACAGCATGCAATTCAAGCGTGCTGATCAAAGAGTTTTTTAATACTTTGGAAGCAGTGTTTGTTTTTTTTATGATAGTACAAAACATTTTCAATGTATGCAAGAAAAATTCAAAAACATTGAAAACTCCTTGCAATTGAAAAACTTGTGAAAAACTCGATAGACTGCTAGAGCTGAAACAGTAAAGGCTGTGTGGATATCTTTTGAAGGCATTGTAAATGCTTTAGAAGGAATAAAAAACGATGCCAGGTCTTTTGATAACAACAGTCGTACCTCTATTTCTGTACTTTTGAAAAAAATCTTAGATTTTGATTTTATCATTTCGTTATGTAAATTTTTGCAAAAATGTCATCTTTAAAGTTAAATATTTGACTGAAAATCTTGAGGCGGAAGACTTAAACATTTTTGATGCTTCATTGCTGATTCGAAGCACGTTTGAATTATTTCAAGAAATGAATGTTTTCAATGCTGAAAAACTGAAGACTAGACCCGAAAACGATTTATTGAAACATCATAGAACACGTCGGTTACCAAAAAGAATCAATGAAATTTCTGAAATGGTCTTTGTATTTGATCTGGAAACATTTTATAGAAGAGTTTAAAATGGTTCTTCAAACTTTTACTTCGCACGTAAAAAATAATTTAACAGATAATTTTACTATTTTTGAACCTTTCTTGAAAATTTTTAAAATACCTGCTTCTAGAGCAAAAGCCACTTAAGAACTAGTCAAATCTATATATATATAGAATTAGATCGGTTTTTTTTTAAAAGAAGATTGCGTTATTGCTTACGACGATGGGTAGTGATAGGCTTAGTTCAATAATGCTTCTATATTCCTCAAAGCATATTGCTAGTCGTCAGGTCGTCGAGAAATGTTGGACTTTAAATTCCAATTTATGAACTTTTTTTAAAACTAATAATAAAATTTTTAAACACTGTAGGTAATCAAAGAATGTGTGCTCTTTCTCATACCAAATACTATATTATAATGTTATTTCTTGTAAATACTTTTAATTTGTTTGTTTTGTTGTTATATTGCTATTGTAAATTGATTCTTTGTTATTAAGTGAATTTCTGTGAAATGATCACTTTTACGTTTGTAATTACTTTTAGTTTTGCTAGCCACTAGCTGAGCCACCCGGCGGCGGCGCGGCGTTGCTCGGGTCTATAGTTCCCTTTCTCGTTCTTCCGCTTCTGTTCTAATATGTGACATCTCAATGGCAAAATAATTTTTGAAATCTTTCCAGTAGTTTCTAGATTTCCGTTAGACACTCCATAAGACTTGGCGTTCCCTCTAATGACTTCTGCAGAAGTTGCTTAGATGAGGAGGAGAAGGAGACAATCCCTTCCTCTGCTCATGTCCTGCACTCGCTTTTTAAAGAAAGCGGCATCTGGGGAAATATTTTCTCGATGATCCAAGCGATCTGGCGAACACAGATCCCCTGCATCTCCTTCGCTTTATTAAAAGCTCCAAATGGTTTTGTTAAGTGAGGTACTCCCTCGCATAATTTCTATGGTATCACAATGGACCTAGTATTGGTTTAAGTGTGTCAGGTGGTGTATTCCTGACAGCCATTGTAACCCACCCTAACCTAGCCTAGATTTCCGTTCCCAACCCCGTTCTTGTGGCAATATGGAGATCAAATCTTGACAGAAACCATCTATGGACTAAACTATGTCTACCCTGAAAATTTCATAAAAATCTGTTGGATGGTTCCGGACAAACAAACATATGGAGTCGGCAAATTCTTAAGACTAGTCGGCATTTCATAAAAATTCACCCCCCCATGGCTTGGACCCTCGCTACGCCCCTGTACATATATGGACAATACTGCCATATAATATATGACTGATTTTCTCTACGTATAGCAAGTGATAACTACGCCATATACATATATGTATATGTGGACTGTTTGTATGGCATCACTCTGTTAGTTAATTTTATTAACATTATATGACAAACAAATGTAAAGCTATCACACTTGTTTGGCAATCTGTGACATATAAATATAGGTATGACAAGCATGAATAAATGAACTAGTCATACAAGAAACGATTGTTTTTATATGACTAGTATTCGCCATACAACTAGCATCCTATGTTCTGTGTTATTTTTATTTATCTGATAAAGTTGATAATATGATACATGAGTTTCTATTCCTTTGATTGAAAGTGAAATGGAATTAAATCAAGGATTTGTATTGTGTTTCCTTATTTGAAAAGAAAGGAAAGAAGCTCAGGTTGAGTTTTGTGATATGAAAGAAACAAAATGTACCCTTAAACTCATTCAAGCCAGTATACCAATTTCATAGGAATATGCATCTATATTTTCAAGTTTCCAAACCACGATTTCTGGTCTTTCAAAAGTTCAATGATTGAATAATAGGCAACTGTTCTTATTGTTGAATACATATACCTATGGGAAGTAGAAACAAGATTTTATTAACTCATTCAATTGAAAAATGTAGTGAATACCACACGAAAAATATCATTAAATATTATAAATATAATGAGAGGAAAACACTATCAAAATAATACAGCACATAGGATGCCTGATCGTTTCGTCAAATCATGAAATATAAAAATGTTTGATTTTTATATGACTGTATTTAAGAAAACATATTTATATGACAGGAACTATGTTACGGTATTACACTATGTCATTTATTTGGCTCTAAAAGCGTTGACATATATATGGCAACTTACAAATACTGCCATATATATATGGCTATCACACTTGCATGCCATATATGTACACTGAACCAAATCACGTTGGTGATATTGACGAAAATATTTTGTCAATTTTTGAAGAATCAATTATTCAAATCAACAATTTTTCATATTTTTTTTCCTTCAAATTGAAAACCAAATATTCAAAACGATCATATTTTCTTCAAATGCTGCGTGATTTATGTAGCTTTTTATTCAACCAAACGAAATTTTGTCATGTTGACAAACTGGAATAGTTAGATCCACCTCATCTTGTAAGTGATACTGACGATATATTTTCGTTAATATTTTTGAGAATAATTTATTCAAATCAACAATTTTCCATGATTCTTTTCTTTAAATTGAAGATAAAATAATTAAAACGATCATGGTTTCTTCAAATGCTGTTTGATTTAGTATTTTATTCAAACGAATGAAATTTTATCATATTAACAAGTTTATTTTCAATGAATCAATTATTCAAAAACACAATTTTTTATTCAAATTTTCTTCACTTGCGTGAAAAATAGTTTCATTAAGAAACGGTTCTTTTAAAATTTAGTTTTTCAAATGACAGAAGATGAGTCGAGAAGATCAAGTCTATTTTACTTTTTGCAAGTTTTAAATTTTTTCTTGAATAAAAGATTTGTGGTTGATCAGAATATCAATTTTTTGTTTAAATTCATTCATCAGTAATTACTCAACTGTTAAGATACAAAAAAATGAGTGCGGTCCACACGACTAACTTCCCAGAGTACATTAACACAAAAAAAAACAGTTTCTGTTAGTCAGGTGTATTTTATTTAATTTATTTAATTTAATTTTAATTATTAAATCTAATTTGATTCCAGTTAAAAAAAAAACTGCTAGATTGATTCTGCTGTTCTTAATTGAACAATTACGCGTCGAATGACACCAGTTTCTTGACATTATCATAAGTGGTGCGCGAAATAACAGAGTCGAAAAAACTCTGACGCACATACGGACGTTTGATTCGGATTCTTGTGACGTTGAAACGTGGAAATACGCAAAACTGGGATTTTCAAATTCGGACTCATTACAATAATCTCATTCTAGCAAGTTTAAATAGATAGAGCTAATTTACTTTAAAAAAGGGGGAAACAGAGATTTTAAAAACTTTAATAAAGATTTTGTATACCTTACCTACATAATTACAAATCTGCATTTTTGAAATCGGTTTTTAGCGGTATATTTTTTTTATATTGTGTGCTTTAAAACGCTAATAATATAGTATTTTAAACGCTAATACTTTCTTCACACGAACTAAATTTATCAACTTGAAGAATTTTCTTCAAATGGTTATTATACAGGGTGATTCGCATAAGGTGTGACAAAAAGATAGGGTGTGTAGGTTGGACCTAGACAAGCAAAAAATCGTATTGGAGGGGGGTCCATTTTCCCCCGTATAGACGGGAGGGGCAATTTAAGAAAAAAATCACAAAAAATGGGAAAAAAATTATTTAAAAATGACGGTAAAACCTACAGAGTCGTGCTATAGCATTTTGAAAAGCCAAAAACTTATACATTAATTTAAATTTAAAAATGAGTTGTTCAAATAAATAGTTTTTAAATATTAGTTTTCAAAGTCAAAATTTTGAAAAAAAAACGTAATTTTTTTTTAAAACCACTTTTCTTCCAAATTTTATGTTATTAAGTATTATTTTTCCGGCTTATTTTCAATGCTCTTATTTATTTTTGATCAAACACAAGAAACCGGATGTCAAAATAACTTGTAGTTTTTGAGAAAACCAAAAATTACAAAAACGACTTTTTAAAATTTTTTTTTTCTTAAAGTTTTTTTTTTCGTTATTTGATTCTTAAGTGATTCTTAAGTGAAAAAAAGTAAAGAGAAAATTCATCCTTAATTTATTAAATTCACTTAAGAATCAAAAAAACGAAAAAAAAAACTTAAAAAAAAATTTTTTTTAAAAGTCGTTTTTGTAATTTTTGGTTTTTTCAAAAACCACAGGTTATTTTGACATCCGGTTTTTTGTGTTTGATCAAAAATAAATAAGAGCATTGAAAATATGCCAGAAAAATACTACTTAATTACATAAAATTTGAAAAAAAAGTGGTTTAAAAAAAAAAAAATTATGTTTTTTTTTCAAAATTTTGACTTTGAAAATTAATATTTCAAAAACTATTTATTTGAACAACTTATTTTTAAATTTAAATTAATGTATAAGTTTTTGGCTTTTCAAAATGCTATAGCACGACTCTGTAGGTATTACCGTTATTTTTAAATAATTTTTTTCCCATTTTTTGTGATTTTTTTCTTAAATTGCCCCTCCCGCCTAAACGGGGGAAAATCGACTCCACCCCCCTCCCATACGATTTTTTGCTTGTCTAGGTCCAACCTACACACCCTATCTTTTTGTCACACCTTATGCGAATCACCCTGTATACTGAAACAGTTGGGCTAACGGGTTTCTTGTTTTTTTTTTTTTAATGACAAAATATTCTTAAGACTGAAGAAATTTCGTAACGATTCCAATATAAGTTTCGTGACCATTTTATCTTAAGTGATAATTAATTATTCTTTATGTGGGCTATATAGGCCAAACTTAAATTCAGGCATTTATCATAGAAATTTAACATTGAAACTGTTGAGCAAATAAAAAAGTGGCTGAATTCTCACGAACATACTTGATCAACAATATTCATATTTTACCAACAATTTAGAATTGTTGACGAAACACAACCGTTGTTAAAGTATCATGGACATGTTTGTTTGTAGTATCACAACCGTTGTTGGTTAACAATGAAATTGAAAATGGCGTTGCTCATTTAAGCAATGAAAATTGTAGCATTTCAATAAATAAAATGAAAATTCCAGCTTGTTCAATTTAAGTATGTCCGTGCTTGACGCAAAAACAAACAAGTTTCATGTTTGATTTTATCAAGATTTTTCTTTCGGTGTGCGCACTGTTCAACGTCTCTGCGGATGCGTATTATCACATAAAGTAAACGTTACAACTCCTCGAACTGAAACGTTGTTTTCGAAATAAGTTTGCACGATTTGCAATCAAATTGAACATAAATGACATTAGAATTGGCCAGAATTGGCCGATTTGACAAACAAAATATCAGTTTTATCCCTAATCGAAAAACCAATCTTTAAAAAACAATTTTTTCATTTTTAACTTCATTTTATTAATTTGTATCTTATAAATAATTAAGGCTAACAAAAATTATTAAATCTAGCTTATTTAATAAGTTAACAAGCTTACTGACCCTAAGCGGGTGCTCTAAACTAAACATAAACTTAAGCGTACTTATGCATAAAGCCTTTCGGCCTACATCTTTCTAATATACATATATTCTTAGGGATCTCTATATAAATGCTTAGGAAAAATATTTTGTTTACGAAAAACCTAGTTTCTTATGATTTTATTTTGAATTTTATTTAAAACTTAAAAGTAATTTAACTTTTTAAAACTAATTAAAGCTAGAACAGTCACAGGGTTTTCTTTTATTTTTTTTTTCCTTCTTGTCGTTTTTTATTACCTTTGCAGAGCAAAGGCCAAAAAAAAATTTTTTTTCTCTTAAAAAAATACCCGATACACATACATATGTACCGGAAAAAATTAAATCCTTTAGGACAACCTGCATAGTCTTTGTTGACTTCAACGCAGGAACATGATTGAATTGAAGCGATTCTCGGAACCAATTAATTTCATATTTCAAGAGTAATTTTTAAATGATGATGGACCAATCAAAGATTCAATATTCCAAAAATATTTTAATAGATTCAACTCAACTCAACTGTAATTTTGTTTAGACACATTTTTGTTTTTTTTTTTTTTATTTGTTTTTTAACAAATAATTTCATTTAATTTATAAATCTCACTGACGATGAAAGCATTGCTTCTGAAATGTACATCTGAGGAAATATGAAAAGAGTTTTAACTGTTAAAAATCGTATTAATCTTTTTATTTATTAGTAGTTTTTATAAAACGAAGAATTAGAAAAGTGATTTACCTGTGCTAAACCTTTGGTGGTGTGGTATTCGTGGCGTAATTGTTGGCATGTTTGTTGTTACTCGAGGGGCTCGTGGTTCGAATTCCAAGGGTATAATCTTTAGAGAGGAATTGGCAAGTCCTCCATTATTATAATCATTGCCATGAAAAACGCTTTCTCGATTAACCGCTTGGAATCGGCAGAAAATTGTAGGTACCCTCCATTCCTTCACAAGAAATGGTTGTGAGAAATGCGCAAAGCCTCAGGACACCCCTCGATGCTGCTCCACCCTGTTTATCTGGCACATGGCCAGTAGATCAATCAATTTTTTAATGCTTTTCTACAACTTGCATATGAATGTCAAATTTATTTTTACACACAAAACAAACGGGGAACGGTTACGAAATATAAGTCCAAAGTAAAATTATTTGGATAGTATGTCAATCTGCCATTGGAACTGCTCTGGGACATTTTGGTGATCATTTTCCTAACGTCACAAAAATTTAGTTCATTTCAGCAATCTCTGAAACTTATCCATCCGTTCCCCCGTTCAATGGAGAAACTCTTTCCACAGAAAGTATCCCCCACTCCATCACGGGGTTCAAGGCTTTTCAATGCATACTTGAACATGTTTTTTAAACCTTCTTTTGTCCATGAAGTGGGTTCTTCACTCACAGGTATCGATTTTGGTCTGAACTTTATTTTTCGTCCGTTCAGACCAAATCTTTTGCTACCCAACACCACTTCACTTAAAATTATTGTCCGCTGTAACGATTTAACTGGAAAATAAAAAGAAAACCGAAATAAACACAGCCTAAGGCCTCGGCCACGCAGTAAGCGGCAGAGCGGCTAAGCGACTGAGCGGCGAGCGGCTGAGCGGCAACTCTAAGCGGCGTATGGCCAGGCACTGAGCGACTGCTTTTGAGCGATCACGAGTTAAAATATATAAAACTATAATATATAAAAATATAAAATGCTGTTTGCCGCTCAGAAAATTAAAACAAAACGTTTGGTTGCTGAGCGGCGCCGCTTTGCCGCTCAGAATTTTGTTTCGCCGCCCGCTCATTGCGTGGCCACTTTCGTGTGATTTCATATGTTTTTATTTTTTTTTCCGCTCTGCCGCTCTGCCGCTTACTGCGTGGCCGAGGCCTAAGAGTCAAATAAAAGTTTGAAGAAAAACAAATTTTTAAAAAACATTAAAGTCAAAGCTTAAGAACTATAATATCTCTCAAATTTTCTTTCGAAAAATCACATATTTATATTTCAAAATTCGGACAATATTTTTAATTAAACGAATTTTAAAAAATATGTTTTTGAGAAAGCAAAAACTTGTTGTTGTTCATTACCTTCTGCTTTACCTCTTCTATTTCTGACGTATTTGTTGTAGTGATCTTTGTTGTTGCGGCTGTTGTTGCTATTGTTGCGTTGTTGTACCTGATTTTCTTTTGGATGAAAATCCAGAAGAAAGGTCTGCCCCTCTGCAACAACCTCCAGACTGAGATTAGGTAGTTCCTTAACTACCTTTCATCAAAGTCAGCAGCAAATCTTTTCGGGAGGAAAACCGAATACTGATTTAGTTCAAGCAATATTTGCTCCCCAAATACGGTTTTTATTCTTCGCGCACTCTTAATGTTGTATTTTTGTTTCACTATTTTGATAACTTAATTTTTTTTCAAAACGGACGACCTCTTTATATTCTTTATACTAAAGACTGAATTCAGAAGTTAGGAAGCAGCAGGGTTTTATACTCGCTAAAAATCTATCGACATTCAGCTTTATCTCTAAGTCTGACAATTATTTTTGAAATACTTTAACCTCTACGATCTTACCTTCCTGTGAATTCAACATTATAAATCACTTAATCTCAACATTTGTGATAAGCTCAAACGCCTTCTAATAAATTATGCCGTAAGCATATAACCGGAATATACGTCTTCTTTCAATATTATCTCTAAACATGGTATTTTGAGCGAAAGCTTAATTTTAAATTATTCTGATTAAAAGTCGTTTCATTATTTTCCCTTCCGCTATACAAAAACATCTGTATGTAAATATACCATGACACAATCCTTTTAATTTAACCATCTAGCCTTGAACTATAATACATAATACACCAAGATGTCACACATGGTATCATATTTCACGCATTTTACATTTCTCATCCAACAACATCCGGCGCGCTGATAAGAAAAATTCAAAAACAAAACCTCAGCCATCAGCCAATTCAAATTTCTTTATAATACATTGGATGACGAAGTTCCTATTGCTAAGAGCCGCGCACCGTAAACATCACATCTCATAAATCCAAAAATAGAACCATAACCTTTAAAACTAACAAAACCATAACAACCATCTGACCAACTAACAAAACAACATACACCATCTGGGCAAACTACTGACAACACCCCAAACTGATAAGACCCCCAGTGGGACGCGACAAAATTCCTAGACCCAAGTATCCCAATACCTACTTAGTATCGCATTCACAGTAGTTGAAGTCGCAGTCTTCGATCTTCGTCGTGTCAGGAACTTGTCATCACATAGGTATACTAAAATTGCACAAGGCGCGTGGATTGTTGAACGAAAGGGTTTTAATAAGTGTTCCTTCTGGAAGTTGGCTCAGAAAAACAGAATGAAATCAAAACCATCCACAAAGAAATAAAGAACAAACAATAAGACTTCCTTTGCAATGAGCAAGTGAATATCATCCAAAGTCGTTAGTTTGAAATATATCCAGTCACATTACAGGACGCAGGAAGAAAAACAAGAAAAAGAACGTGTAGGAAACCAAACAATACTCAAAACATTTATCGCGTATATCGGTCAAACTCACTGAACTTAATCTACCAATCCATCAAGCAAATAACAGCGAACTTATGCAAATCACCTCAAGACCTAACATCGGACTCCGGAAGCTAAGCGATATGTAAATCCACTTGTCCCCACCATGCAATACATATGTCAAAGGACAAAGTTTAAGTCTAAATTACCCGAGCGTTACTCGCTGGCCCACGCACTTTTTTCCATTGCGATACGCGATACCTATACAAACTTATTCCCAGCGGCACGCATTTCCTGTGGACTCACTAAAAATTACTTTTTAATATCCTTGGGCTTAATGTGACTTGTTAACTCCACCTCTCTCTCTGTTGAGTTAAGCCATATTATAATATACACCGACACATTGCGGAATCCTTGGTCATGTAAAACAATGATTTGCTCCACAGCAACCGGATGCAGTACTCACATTCATATGGCAAAAGTGCGTATTTCGTATTTTGAGTAATAAGGCATATCTTGATTAATCCTCGAGGACCTTATCGACACGTCAATCGGTGTCCGGTGTATGTGCGCGCCCTTGTCTACGGAAATGGCCTAACAAATTATCGGACTATGCACACAAGTGGAGACCGTTTGAACACGTATACACCGTACACGTATAATTTCTCCCACACACACATCGATCCGTATCAAATGACCTCTTAGCATATACCTAATAGGTGTGCGGTATATTGGAGTTGTTTCTACATCAGAATCCGACACATGCCCATAATGCTAACGGTCTCGTGGCGACAAACTCAACCTAATGACCACGTGGCCATTTGTCCTGCATGAAACCCTAAATGAATATTAATATTTGAATTAATTTTGGAACGTTTTTTTTCTGTTTTCCGACCTGACTCGACATTGCGTTGGCATGTTAAATGTTACATCGGAGAAATTTGTGTTTTATCTGAGGAAAAATAGCTAAGTGGCAGAATATAAACTTTATGAATATTAGGCTAGCGAAGGCGATATGGGAAACGTTATTCTTTTAGAAAGTCATTTGCTTCCAACATGCGAATGTTGTGGCCATAGTTTTTTATTTTATATGTTTAGTGTTAGACTCGCCAGAAGGGGTGAGTGAAGTTCTATGCTAGGTAAACCGTTTGGTTGGCAAATGCTTATGTAGTTGAGTTTTAGAATCAACAACAATCAAATGGGCCAATTTAGGTTGCGATTCATTCTCAGCACGGCTTGAATCCAATGACACAAAATGTTAGGCCTTTCTTCTTTGTGTGAGGAAAATTAGCTTCCATTCTACATTCACTCAATCCAATTGCTTACAAATATAACATTTGATCCCTTTCCTTTCAACCAGCAGCATTAATCACATAGAGCTGCTGAATTCAAGTTGCAGATACCACACCACGTACTCGTGTTGCCTCTCATTAAGCAGTCATTTGGGGGCGAACACGTGTAAGTGCAGATTCATCGACCTCTGCTCTCGTTTCAGATTCCGTCATAAAGAAGAAATCCAGGAAATCCAGATCACATTACACTCTACTTTACCAGAACCTATCGTAAATCCTTCTCATCATCATCATCATCATCTCAATCCAAAGCTCCAGTCACACTGCCGCGCCGCATAGAAGGTGTAATTACACTTTGCCTCATGGACGTGTTGCTTCAGAATGATACAGCTAAAATCTCCCTCAACCTTCGAACGTTTCTAATATTCGAAATCGCACACTCGTCAGTCGTCACGTATGTGAATTCGATTTCAAAACAAGAGCTCCCTTACCTGCTTCTGAATTGGCCACGATATGATGAGAAGTGAGTTCAAAAACTCTTGTCACTGATTGCAACTGTTTCAACATCAACTAAGATCCATCGCATATAGCGCCAATCTTCATCGATTTCTATCACAGGTACTACACATCGTGAGGTGTAGGTCTATAACTACATTAGAAGGACGGATGGACGGACGGAACGGAACAGAACAGAAGACTGACTGTATGACTACAAACAAACGACCGGTACGGCGACGAACGGAGTAACGACAGACGACGACGAAGGCGCGATGGATTGCTGTAACATTTGTTTGCTACCCGCCACGGCGATGGGGAAACCTAATTTTGTTATTACCGTTCTATTTGGTATATAATTTAGACCAGAATTGAGGAGCTACTTGGCTGCACTGCACAGGGTTCAATCTCTTTCCTGCTCTTCCGCCTCCTGGCCGGTTTTTGGTTGTTGTTTTTTTTTCCATCGTGATGTTTGTCTAATTCAATGTTTGCATAAGAAAACTTGATGCATGTGAATTATGAAAGATGGGTCTGGCTGAGGATTTCATTCAACTCTGCCCACCCTCCTCCTCAAAAAATGGTGCTACATGACCAAGTCATGGGAATTGTATCGATTTCGGAATGGGATGATGAAGTTGTAGCGCATCCACTTAGGGGGTCAGTCTCAAAGAGTATAGTGGAGTGCATGAATTCAATACAACAAATAAAAACTTCAGCTCCATGATGCAACCACAAAGTAGACACGTTTCATAAGGGAAACAACAATGAGGGGATTCCAGAATAACCACGGACCGTGTAATCTCTGCAGGGTTAGTAATTGATTTATGTCGTGGGGAAATAGTCGGAACACACGTTTTCTTATTATCAGTGTTAGAGGTTATTCCAATGAAAAATTGGCGCACACCGTTATGAGTGTGCAACGACATGAAGGTCGATTATTAGGGACATCGATCTTAAATAAAAGATGTGGGAGGGTGTTTTCCTTGTTTGTCTTACCGAGCAGTTTTTTTTTTTCTGAGAGGCAGTTAAGAGTAAGGTAGAAAAAGACTTTACTGAGTGGCATTAATCTATTTCTTTTGGAACACTTTTGCATATAAGAGTATCTCGAGTATATCGATCAAATTTTGCGAAGTGGAGGAGAGCACGATGATAAACTCATAGCGAGAAACCAATCGACATTTAATTTATCTATGAAAAACGCAAATTTCGCAGGAAACACAGCACAAAATTCGCAGTCAAATAGCTTATTAGTCTGAATTCTTTCCGTCAACAGAGAGTTTCACAAGTGTGAACTTTTTTATAATTCGTAAAAAGAAGTTAAATCTTCTTCAATGCATTTTTTTGTCTTTAACAATTAAGAACAGTTTGTTTAAAGCTGATTTAAGTTGGCCTTTGCATTTTACTTTTTGAACTGGAAGCGAAGGCATAAAGCAACAAAATAATAAATTTAATCGCATTTTTAGTCCATAATTTTTGCGTAAACTATCTCATGGCTATGACTCTATGAGTGGTCTCAAGAATTTTCTTCTGATTGCTTTTAGGCCTTTTAATGCTCAAAGAACTATGTTGACTATTGCTTTAAGCATATTAACTTATTTCCTGGTTTAAACCCAATTAATTAGTAGCCACTTTCAAGTACTTTTACTGAAAAACAAAATATCTTCCTTTGCCTCTGTTAACTGTGGAGTACCCCAAGAATCTGTTCTTGGACCACGACTGCTTTTAATGCTTATTAGTATGATCTTTCTTGATAGCTGTGTGATAGCTTTTTTCAAATAAGGCTGATGAAGTCAGATTAACTTTAACTTTAAGGTAAGAACAGCCTAAGTAAATGAAAGCCTTATTTCCTTCAATAATTTTATCGTTATCGCATAGTCTTGCAGCGTTGCAGCCTGATACAATTTAAAAACTATCCTACTTTCCGGGCCCTTAACATAATAGGAACTGGAATTGGTCTCCAAATAATTTATTTTTTTAACTTCTGCTTGAGTTTGATGGTTTTGTTTATTAAGTGCTTCCATTTGACAACCTAATATCAGACTTTGAAAGAACGCTAGAAAAAAGTGTCTTTGTCGATTAACTTGGTTTTGTATAAAAAAAAAATGGATGTTTTAACATTTAAATGATTGTGGTTTACTTCCGATTTGAAGATTTATCTTTCTGACTGGCTAAAATTTGAAGGGGAATGAAAACAGACTACCACTCTTGTACGATTTTTCGTTCCTCCGAACTTCAGGAATCTAAAAGGACTCAAAAGACCTATCTTGGTTACACCTGTTTAAGCCTAAACACAAAACATCTTTTAATTGCATATTTCACACAAGCTTCCTAAAATTTCCATCAACTGAAGATTTTCTAACTGTTGGTCATGATTATTTTTCATCAAAAACAGTCTGTTTTATATTTCAACTTTTCTGTAGGACGACATTGTCGTTACCGTTTTCGTTGTCGTTGTCGTTGTCGTTGTCGTTGTCGTTGTCGTTGTCGTTGTCGTTGTCGTTGTCGTTGTCGTTGTCGTTGTCGTTGTCGTTGTCGTTGTCGTTGTCGTTGTCGTTGTCGTTGTCGTTGTCGTTGTCGTTGTCGTTGTCGTTGTCGTTGTCGTTGTCGTTGTCGTTGTCGTTGTCGTTGTCGTTGTCGTTGTCGTTGTCGTTGTCGTTGTCGTTGTCTTTGTCGTTGTAGAAGCGAGAGAAAAAGAAAACACTTAGAAGATTCAATAACTTAAATAAAATAACTTTTTTCTGTTTAGAGGACTGTTGGTATCGTAAACTTATATAACCTTCGGCATCAGTTCGCGACACCCTTCCGAAGGATTTTACCTTCTTCGATAATTTCATTTTGATGAAATTCAAAAGAAAAAATGTTGGATTTTTTTTAAATTTTATTAATCCTCAACTTTGGCGTACTATATCCTGCCCATACCCGTATCCTGCTAAGAGTCCTTTTTTTAAATATTTAAACTAATCTAGAACCGTAATATTTGTCTTTTACTTTGAGAAATGAATTTAGTATTATCCTACATATGTGATACACAAAATAATCATGCTTCTAAAATTCTTCCTGAGGCATTCTGTTACCTACTTTTTTTAAAACTTTTTGTGATGAGCGAGGATAAACGCGTCATGCAGTTGCGTTCGTATTGCGTTTTTAAGATTGTTCGCTTTTGAAAAGACAATTTTCCAACATTAAATTAAAGATCTTTGTACATTGCTGCCGTTGTCTAGCAGCACATGACCCTCTTCACCAAATTTTATCATCATATTATTACTTGCTTAATTAATTGGTCCTTTGCGTGACAGACAAAAACAAATTGCCAATGATAATCAGAAAATTCCAAAGATTTGTCTAAACTAAATTTCTCTTGTCACATGCGTTTCATGAGCATATGTTTATGCCGGAAGGGTAAGCACACGTACCGTGCGCTGCAAAACTTATGCTTACTACAAAGACCAGACCAGAACACATTCCTAACATTTTTAAGAACTTTGATAGTTTTGTATGAATTTGATACTATAACACAGAGTAGATATATGATAATATAACGGCACAGGGTTGAAAACCTTTAAAGATACAATCAAATTGGAATCTTGGCAATGAGTTATGATGTTGGTATGTCATGTTAGAATTCATAAATAGTTTGAGTTATGGAAATGTGTTGTGTGGGTCAGATGGGATATTTTCTTTTTTAAAGAAGTTTGTATAGTAAGTTCAAACCACTCATTATTGTCACTTTCCATTGGACGAAAAGAACCGTCCGGAACGTCCAGAAGCATTCTCAAACCGTTCGCTTCTCATGATTCTGAGGAGTGACAGCCGCTTCTCGATTTGAAGTGAGAATCGACTCAAGAAGCACTAACACATGTTATTCAAATGTCAGAAAGAAAATTTTCCACAGGAAATATTTTTTATGTGCTATTGGTGTTTCACTCACACAAAGCCAACACCATAAGTTGAGCAGAAACAATTTTAGGTGTTCCATTGGTTTTTAAAATGAGCGCTTCCTCGAGTGAAACCAATGGAAAGCGCCATATGTATTGTTTTAGATATCACACATACATTTTATGAGGATTAAGAGCAGGCAAGTTACTTTTCTGAAACTGTCAAAAGCTATTTTGTAAGTAAGTTGTTCAATATTGAAAAGTCGTATCTACAACAAGACTGCCAGTACCTATAGCTTTGCAAAAGACTTTCTATGCACATGCTTCAACAGTTAAAAAAAAATTTAGAGTGAGGGACTGTCTATCCCTAAGAACTAAGAAGAAAAGCATTTTCAGTAAGAAATTATTTGCAAATATTAGAAGTATTTTGTTAGGTGTAATTTGTTCGTTTACTTTGAAGCTTTAGAAAGTTTTAAATTTTTTTTTTTTTTTCAATTTTATCAAACATTTTCTTCTCTAAAAAAACCAAGGTGAAAAGATGCTTGAGGAGCACCTGATCTGAACAGGAAGAATATCTGGAGCACGTCTTAGAAGACCGCGAAGCTCTCTTCCGACAAAAGGAATAAGTACCTAGGATCCAACTATATAGAAGAGAAGGAACTAAAAGACCTAAACGTAACCCAGATACTTAGTTTCATCAAAGAGACTAACCTGGATGAAGTACTTTAATTAAAGAATACCACGAAGCAGGGGGTACAATTGATATTAAAGGTCGAAGTGGAATATAAAACCCCAAACGATTCAATCATTCAGCACCAGACCAGATATGAGAACTATACTCAAGTTTTGAGCGGATGTAAGCTTTATGAATAGTAGACAGGCAGACAGACAGAAGAATTTCTTGCATCGTCTTAAGAATCCTAAGCACTTAGCTGCATTTTTGGCGACTTCAAATATGTGGTCATTCCAACAAATATCATCGTTAACACACATACCACAGCTGACAGCTTTTCGGTTCCGTTGATTCAGATACCATTCATGGCAAAGGGAGAATGTTAAGCTTTAACAACAAGAGACAGATTTGAATCTTTGAAGCATTAAACTCTACTCGGTTAACGTGTTTGCCTGTTGCCTGTTGAATTCGAGGTTCGGATCCCATCAGAATCCAATAGCATTCCCACTGGGATGGAATTCTGCGACAAATGTTTTCTAGAGTAATAAATCTACCATGAATAGCGTGGAGTAAGCAAAAGTCCCTCCTATCCTGCCCAAGTATTGAAATGTTGCCGGCTCAGGAGAGAGATTGGAAGGCAAAAGTGAGGAAGGGTCTAAGACACATAAATTCTATTTCAGAAACACTACATGTAGGTCACAAATTTCATTGATAGTTCCTTCACTTAGCCTGCAAGAATTCAATGATCAATCGAATCACTCATAATCGTGCTTCAAATTTGTAACCGTATGTGTCTCTGTCTACATGTACCCAACTTGAGCTTTAGAGGGAAAAAGGGATTGTGTAGCTTCAAGTTCGTTCGTTGACGAAGTTTTAAAGTAGTTTGAGGTGAAACAAGTTCATCGTGTTAATCGTGTCAGTTCGTTTAAAATGAAGCTACTAAGTCATTTATAATGAAAAGCGCAATTCGTTTGATCTAAGGGACCCCTAAGCTCTTAAAGCTCTTTATGTTGCATACGTCAGATCAATCCTAGAATATTGCTGCGTAGTATGGAATCCTCAGTACAACGTTCACATTAAAAGAATTGAAAATGTTACAAAAAATTTACAAGATTTGTAGTAAACAAGCTAGAATGGAACATTGAAATGCCTTCATATAATGTTAGATGTCAGCTTACCGCCGTAAGATGTTCGCTATAAATTTTATCAATGTTATTTTATCATACCATATAGATTGTCCTGCTCTATTATCGCTAATAGATCTATACGCTCCTTCACGAGAACTAAGAATTCGTACCCTATTCCGAGAAAATACTCATAGAGTAAATTATGCTTATAATGAAGGGAGATTAGTAATATTTCAAATAACATCGATTTCAATTCTCATTTGAGTAGAAACTCTTTTAAAAATATGTTAAGTTTGTACTTTTTAACAAATTGAAATTTATAATACCTTTATTTTTATAGTTTTTCGTTATCTATCTGAGAGTGTTAACTCTAATTGATATTAATAAATAAATAAATAAATAAAAAAATAAATTGAGTTTCCTATTGGTCAATCTAAAACTATAGTTTATTGCAGTCTTTTGAGTTGATAACCCCATGGTGTGACTTGCGTTGGTTCCTTTAAAACAAAACCACTCATTCGTGTCAATATGCACCAACGGTGTGGGTCGTGTTAGATTGTGTAGCACGATTTCAATTGTGTCATTAGAGGGAAAAAGGAAAACGTGTTACTCGTATTGGTTTTCTTAGAACGAAAGCTTCCTATTGATAAGAAACCTCATTGTCTTGCCAGAATTAGAACAACTTTTAAGCCATTATCTTTGTGTTTGTATTTTAGCTCTGCATTTCAATGACAAAACTAATAACAATCAAACTCACGCAATAAGGTTTTCGACTTTAACGACTTTAATAAGCTAATTTTAATTTTGAGTGATTTCGTTTCAAACGAACAGACACGAGTCACACGGTGAGTTTTTTTTTCCATCAAATGGCTCGATTAATGTCACAACCTAACACGACCCACACCGTGGGTGCATTTAGACATTTTGCTGTAGCTGCGGATCTAACTCTTAGGCCGCGTTTCCATTTTCAAGAAAACTTCTGCTAGAAATGTCTGAAAGTCTGTCCGACAGTGACTTGCAAGTGGAAACTGCGAAGCAAGTTTGATTGCGACAGTATTTGCTTTTACATATCTTGCGAGTATTTGCGAGTGCAATAAATTGCAGGTTGAAACAGGTTTTGCATTGACTCGCGAAAGTTCTTGCAGCTTACAAGTGTAATCCCTATTTATGGAATGTTTAGGGATGTTAAGAGTCCCAGCGCCAAGAAGAATCTTTCCTTTGTTGATATTGAATCAGTTCATTGAATAAGTTCGTTTAGTAAATTATAGAAGGCACCAGCTTCCCGTTTTCTTCAAATCCAATTGCGCCCCCAAATTGGTCTCTTTTTTTTTTAACAATAAAATTGTAATATCAGCCGCTAAACTGCTGGTATTCTCACTATGATTTCGTAATTTTAAATAAATAACTGAATTAATTCATTTATTAATCTCCTGTGCAATAAATTACGACAGTATGATGCGCGAGCTTCTTGCAAGATATTTATTGCAGAAGAAATTACAAGAATTCAGCGCTACTGCAAGAAACTTCTGCAAGACCTACGCGAATCGACTTGCAAATTTAAACGCGGCCTTATTTTTGATAAAATTTCAAGGTTGCTGTTAAAGGTGTCTGTCTGCCTGAATTCGTATGATTTTTGAGAGGACGAGGCTGAAAGACAAACATTGTGAAGCCAATTTACAAAGGTTTAGGGGAGGCTTGGAGTTAAATTTCAAAGGATCTTTACATCGTTTGTCAATTCATTTCCCTAAATCAAAACATCCATCGATACTTGATACTGTGCTTAATTTTTTTAACACTATTGAAACATTACAATCCTTTTTTTTTCTGATCACACTGAATTGTTTCCATTTTAAAACGTTTGAATCTTAATATGACGTATGAATTAAAGCATTCCTTGTCCTCACTTATCTTCTTTCAAATTCAGCTTTAAATATGAAAAAAAAAATCAAGTACTTTACAACTTTCCATATTAAATTTTATTCACTTCACAATAGTTCTCGTCCCTTTGCACTAGCTCAGCACTCAGCAGGGAAGCCCCTGCAACTAAAAGGTCCTTCACATCATTTCTTAGTCAAAGTTTGAAAAAAAAAAATACCTTTAAGTACAAAAAAATAAGGGAAAAACAAGAATAAATCTCCCAATTATTGATTAAAAAATACTCACTTAAATCTCGTGTGATTGTGTGTGCGCAGCACATGTAGGTATATGTATATGCTAATTGCACACAATATTGTAATAGAGGAAAAACTCCCGAAGGAAGAAGAACTTTAAAAGAAGAAGAATTCAAAGCGAAAAGTGTAATTAGATATTTTTTCCCTGTCGCCTTTGTTCATGTTTCATCTCAAGAATGTCCTGATAGCAATTACAGGTAAACAGGTATTGGATAATTGATCACAGGAATATACAACATTTGACTAGTTCTTTTTAATTGAATATTTCCTCTGGGACGAATTCAAACTGGGAACTAAGAAATCTTCATTACCGTCGCCCGTCTCCCCCGCCTCAGCAATCCCACGGAATATATAAAATGTAATTGTTTTGATATAAATGCTACTTCATACATAAACCCACACACACATACACGTATACACACACTCGCATGCATTCGCGCAGTTATAAGAAAAGGAAACCTAAAAGAAAACGAAGAAGTCATCGCGATATCCTTGATTTGTATTTATTCTTTCGTTCTCTTAATTAGCATTTTGCATCTCTTTTCAAATCGCATACACACGCAATCAGTGTGGGACATTCGGGTATTGTATCCTACAGGAGTACAAATCACTCTGGCAGTGTTATCCTAGCACAGGATATAACTTATTTCTTCTTCTTAGCCACCATTGACTTGGCGGTTGGCAGTGCCCTCGTACCAGTTTTAGTATCCTGGGTGTTTATCCGTTGCTTTTTATTTTACATCTCGCAAGAGCAAGACCGAAAGGTCCTTCCTTCCCTATACATCATATATAGAGAGACACACCGCAAAAAGGACTATAAAGAAGGAAAAACTCCAAGTCCAAGCAAAATGTTCAGGGAGTTGTTAGCTCGGCCTGCATTTGGGTACGAAGGGGCGCCAACAGGGGGGCGAATAACCACCCAAAAAGAAAGGACAACAATGATGAAAACTTCCATATACGAATCCAAAAGGGATAAAAAACATTTGGTCTCGTACACTATGGGCCATCTCTACAAGGAGCTCCAGATCAGAACGCTGCCTTTCGGTGGGTCTCCCATTACTCTACGGCAAAACTACAATTTACAGTGAAAAAAAGGAAAGAGCTAGAGAGAGAATCTTCGATTTGACTGAAAGGACGAAATGTGCGAAGTGTTTGTTGGGAGATGTTCGCGTTTTTCGCGTACTCTGCAATAGACTCATAACGGAGATTAAAAAGAAGAAAAAGAAAAGAAAAAGAAGAACACCAGGCACTACTGAGTTAAGTCAGAGGCTGGTTATGGTTATTTGTTGCAAGGATGCTGCTATGCTGCATGAGGTGATGTATAGTGGGAGTAAAAACAGCTGAGGGAAAGCCAAATGGACGAAAACAAAAAAGAAAAACAAAACTCATACACCGTTCGTCCACTTATATAGAATTTTATTTTTATATTCCCTTAAGTGTGGCGTTTTGTTGATGTTTTTATGGCTGGAATGAGGACGAGTGTGGAGAACGGAAGCCGTCGCCCGTCTAACGTGGTAAGATGTTCACAGAGGGATTTCACAGTAATGAGGACGAGAAGTGGGCCTCGGTTCTCGGTATAGTGGTTCCAGGGCAGTTGGATGTAGGTACATATTTCGCTTTTTTTTTATTTCCCCTCTCACTCTATTTTTCTCTTTTCTTTCCTATTGAGACTCAGCATTTCTTTTTTTTAAATTTTTCTTTTTGCAAATTTTACGAGTTTTTCATGTATTGATTAATGATTTGGTTATTTTAAAATGGTTGGAATGGAAGTAGCTAGTAAATATTTCGATAGGAGAAGGAGTTCTTTCAAATGCAGCAGCTAAATTTCAAGGATGTAAACAGATACTTAAAGGGAATACTGCAAAAGCAAATGGAAAAGCATTCCAAATTAATAATTGGGATAGGTATGCTGAGAAGGAATGGGAAAACCTTTCGAAATTGACAGCACTGCCTTTGA
The DNA here is from genome assembly GCA_914767635.1 of Melanostoma mellinum. Lineage (NCBI taxonomy): Eukaryota > Metazoa > Arthropoda > Insecta > Diptera > Syrphidae > Melanostoma > Melanostoma mellinum. The sequence continues at coordinate 157,409,608 of OU612058.1, read as the reverse complement.
AGAAATAACTGCCCTGTTTTAGAGTAGTTTTTCGGTAGGTGGGTGCGTCAAGTAGAAATATTTGTGCATTAAGTAGGTTTGAAAATGTAGGTAGCTATTTAGGGAGCCAAAAAACTAACCTTGACTATACCCAGCTATCAGAAAAAGTCGATAAAATTTCTATTCTTGGAGAAAGATTTGTAGTCTTGTTTTTGTGAAATGCAAACAAGAAAAATCTCTTCTGCCAAGATTTTATCCGATTGTGGAAAAAAATGTCAATTTTTCAGGTGTAGGCAAAATTAATAAGAAATCGTTAAAAAATAGTGGCAGCTTTAGAACTAGTTCATTTTCTTTAGCTGCTCTTCAATGGCGCTGCACTTTGTACCAAAACTATAAACCATCAACTCATGAATTTTCTTGAAGAACAAAAGCTTCTTAATGATCGATATTAAACCTTTCGTAGCAAAAGGTCCACTAGTTATGTGATAGCATATCTTCCCAAAAAATGAAACCAATCCTTACATTGTTTTGAAAAAGGTAAGATTATTGCGCTTGATATTTCTAAAGCATTTCATAGAGTTTGGCATCGAGCTCTCTTATCGAAAATGCGTGCTTTTGGTATCGATGAGTCTCTCCTTAGTTGGATTAGAAACTAACTTTCAGACCGTTCAATATAGGTCAGAAATGAATTGATTCATTTCTGATACCCACTTTACAAATGCGGGTGCACAATGAACTCCGTTTCGTCTCCGACTCTCTTCCTCATTTTCATAAATGATCTCTTGTCTGGAACTCATATAACTCTCTCAATTGTTTTGCTGACGACTTAAATCCACGTCCTTCGACATTCGCATGTGGAACTGGAACGGTTGCGTATAATACCTACTTACAAAGGTGGGCATTACAGTTCGGGGTGAACCTCTGCCTCAACCAACATCTTACGCCAACAATTCCGACTTCGGGCGAGCTCTCTCCAGTTTTGCACTTTAAGTCAGTTAAGGTCTTCTTCCACTTGATTGCGCCACCAAAGACGAGGTCTTCCCCTTCCACGAGTTCCCCGCAATGTGTTTCGAAAACCCGTCGAGCCGGAGTGTTTGGATCAATACTCTCTACAGGGCCCAACTATCGCGATGCCTACACTTATGACTATGCCTCTATCGCGGTACAGCTCATACAGCGCACGTTGTTGCAACTTCTTCTAAACACATTATCTTCACATACCTACGGGAGCAAAGATCATTCGGAGAATTTTTCTTTCGAAACGACCAAGAGTTTCTCATCCGCTTTCAATAAGGTCCATGCTTCCGCGCCGTAAAGCAGGACTGGGATGACTAAGGTCTTATACAATGTTACCTTGGTTTTTCTGGAGAGGGTTTTGTTTCTCAATTGCCTTCTTAACCCAAAGAAGCAACGGTTGGCAAGAGTTATTCTCCGTTTGATCTCCGCACTGATGTTGTTTTCCGTGTCTATATCAGATCATAGGTAGACGAGGTCCTGTACTACCTCGAAGTTATGCCTGTCTATTGTCACGTTTTGTCCAATTCATCGATGTTCTGTGTCCTTGTTTGATGACAACATGTACTTCGTTTTGCCCTTATTAGCCATCATACCCATTTTTGCCGCTTCTGTTTCAATACTCGCAAAAGCACCTATGACGTCATGCTTTTTTCCCACTACGGCAATATCGTCTGCTTGACTTTTGAAAGATTGTTCCTATGGGGCTATGGTATTGATGTCTGAGTTTTGTACAATCTTTTCAATTATGATGTTAAAGAAATCGCATGACAGTTTGTCGCTTTCCTTGAAGCCTTTTTCGACATCAAAGGTCTCGGTGAGTCCTCTACCGGCCTTGACGGAGCAGCGTCGATTCTCCAAAGTCATCCTGCATAGTCGTACGAGTTTTGTAGGGATGCCGATTGCCGATGTACAGCTCGTCTCTGTAAATACTGTCATACGCGGCCTTGAAATCGATGAAAAGATTGGGTACATCGATATTATATTCTCGGGTTTATTTTTTAAGATCTGTCGTAATGTGAAAATTTGGTCTATTTTGGATTCTCTAGTCTATTTGGACTATTGACGTGGGGTTTCAGATATTCACATATTACACCGGACAGGATCTTAGAAGCAACGTCAAGGAGGTTTATTTCTCTATAATTGGCGCAATTGTGTGGGTCTCATTTTCTTAGGATCGGGCATGCGATTCTGAGGTTCCATTCATCGGGCATCATTTTTTCCGACCTTATCATGCAGATTAGCTGATACTGATCTACTTCTGCTTTTAAAAGTTCCTCATCAAGGTCATCTTCACCTGCAGTCCTATTTGATTTAAATTCGCATATGGCAAGCTAAACTTCTTCTAAGTCAGGAGGAAAGGCATCCTTGATCATCGTCCAAGTTCAATGATGAATGTCTCATTGAACTTGGACGATGATCAAGTATGCCTGAACTCTGCGAAATTAATGTCGTCATCGCCGTTGAGCTATCTGCAGAGGTGGTCTGTCAAGATCCTCAGTGGCAACTACGTCCTCATCCCTGTGTTTCCCTGCATGATCTCTCTACCTTTTGGTAAAACTTCTGAACCTCATTCCGGTCATGGCAACTCTCAATTTCATCAAACGAGCGCTTTGCATGCTGCTTTTTTTTCTTTTTGAAAATTCAGTGTTCTTCCCTTCTTTTCTCCTTGTAAGCTTCGTTATACTGATCGTAAGCAGCCCTTATTCGCTTTCGCATCAACATTTGCCGTGATTTCTCCGATCAGCTGTTCGGAATTGGCAAAAAATTGTAGGTTCCCTCCATTCCTTCTCAAGGCAATGGTTGTGATAGATGTGCTTGGACCTGGGGCTGCTGGCTCTGTTGCGCCATCCTTCTTATCGCCTTTAAGCAGTCTGCAGAAGTGCTGTTTCTAAATCGTCAGTACCAACAATGTTTCCCCACTTTACTGAAGTTGGCTTGGCTCGGGTTTTGCCACCCTGTAAAAGTTCTTTTCCTCATTCCTATCATGGCATCTCTAATAAAGAGCGCTTCTCATGCTGCTTCTTTTTTTTCTCAAAATTCGGTGTTATTTCCTTTTTTTCCCTTGAAAAACCCCATGGGCTGCTTTGACTGATCTCTATTACATCAGCATTTGTCGTGCTTTTTGTTTGGCTTAACTTGTCTGTCTATGTACTTTCTGTGAGTAGTGTGAAGTCTCCGCAATGGCGAGGTGCTATATTCTTGTTAAACAGATTAGTCAAAAGAAGGACGCAACAAAAGAAACAACTCCAATTCGATTTGATTGTATAACTTGGAAAACAACTTCTTTATATTCTTGGCCTTTCCAACGTAGTTCTCGATCCACCCCTGCCTTTCCACACCAAGACTACTGATCCAGTTTCACTGTCAGATCTTATACTAACCCAACATACTTTGTCTCTCCCACAAAACGAATGACCATCGTGACACAGTCTCTCATCATCTGATGTTCTTATGCCCAGCGCGACGATCATATAAAATAAATTTTTTTATCTTCATCGATAGTTTGATATCATCGAGATCGACCCTCCATTACCTCCTCCTTAAGACAAAAGCAAATATCAAAAACCAACTCAAGCCCAATTGCGGAGTATCAAATATCTCATAGCAGAGATTCATCCTAACGAGCCCAAGTCGTGATCTTGTGCCTTCTAACCCGGCAATCTCTCTCCGCCGCATCCAATCCAAATCCACATGAACTAAACCAAAAATAATTACCAGTTATTGAGAGTTTCGGCTCCAATCATTGCATCATTGTTCAACTGATCTGATTTATATCCACCGAATGGATGGTGCTTTGAATGTATGCGGTGGATGGTGGCCAAATGCTAAAAGTAGACCAAATTCACAAGACTATTTAAAATTCCAACCCAGTTGTTGAATCTCCGGTTGTTCTTCTTGAATAAATTCCTTCTTTTTTTTAGTCTCTTTTATGTAGGTAGGTGAGGTGCCTTGTGCCTATATAAATATTCTCAACCTGTTCGGACAAATGTTACAAATCACTTCGAAATAGGACCTTCTAAATATTCCTTTCTCGTTTGGAGAGATTTCCGGCACGAATTCATCCTAAAGATTCACGAAGACTGTCAAAAAGCATCTAAAAAAAGCATAATTTTTCTCAATATTTGCTTAGCGCTGGAGAAAAATCCCAACGAATAATGAATTAAAGGATTTCCTTTCGTTCGTGGTTCTGTAAAGCTGTATCGCGCCCAAAGGAGTGTGAAGAGAAATAATTTCATTATTCATCTCGTGAAGCACGAAAGTTAAGATATCATCAGAGAATAAAACGCCAAAAAAGTAGAAGCCATCATCGCGTCCCGGACATGTCCTGCTGTTCGATGGATTTTTCAGCAAAGCATTTCTTAAGGTTACGTAGTGGGCTCACAAAAACGAATGCATTCGATTCAATATACAATTTTTGGGAGTGGACAACTTTCTTGCAGAGTTAGAGAATATGTTTGAATGCTGTTTGGAGAAATGGAACCATTTCGATTCAGTGCACAGTAGAGTAAATTAGAAAAATAACGTTTAGGGCTTAAGGTTTTCCCAAGCATTTGTGCAGCTGCAAAAATGCTGCTGTCATCATTTTTGACATCTCAAAAATACAAATATGTGAAAAGGTTTCGTTTTTTTTGTTGCTTCAGTGTAGGTATTTCTCATATATCGCGTATAGCTTAATTTTGACAACTGCAGTTGCCGTTGCTTCAACTGCAAAAAAGGTTTTGGCTTGAGAAGTTCTTTAATCTGTTAGAAATTTAGCATTTGTTTTTCAATAAAGATAAAGTTTTTTTTCTTATCAGTAATCAGCGTCAGCATATAAAAAAGATCCCAGGTAGAAAGTGATGAACTCTAAAATTGGAAAGTTAACTGTAAAGCAGAGAGAGAGCGTCCATTTTCAGTACATATCAACTTGCAGCAGGAAAAAACGCTTTATTAAGGTTAGGTTACGGTATTTATAGTTTCTTAAGTTTTTATTTTTACGGCTGCGTTAGAAAAAAGTAGAACTCTAGGCCCTCTATTTGAACCAATTTCAAACCTGCATGAGGATTCGGCAGTTTTGTAAAAACTCTGTGACGTCGTTAAAATTCTCAGTACTCTCGCTTCTAATTTTGACGGAACATCGAGTGGTCTCCAAAGTCCTTCTGAGGAGACTTTTAAGTTTAGCAGCAATTGGAAAGTTTGTTATGGCACAATTACCCTATTCTATATTAATTCTGCCTCAAGCTGCTTCCTGATCGCTAAACACTTGGTGGAACTCGGCGGCAAAATGCGGGGTTTCGTCAAATGTGCCGTGTGCAGGTTTCGTCGGTAACATGTTTTTTATGTCTCAAACCGCATTTAATTCAAGTTCACAAAATGAGCTTGGATAGAAAGACTAATGAAATCTGTTGTTCGGGAAGATTCGGTCAGGAACTGGTTTCCTTAAATGTGACAAAAAATGTGCTGGAACGGGCAACTTCTCTATAAGTAAGTAAGTGTGTTGAACTTAATGGAAGTTTTCATCGAAAACAGATGGTTCGATTTTGGCTTATTGGCATTTGTAGGCCAGAACATAAAATATCTTTAATGCCATAGTTGCGGCAGCTGCAAAAACGGTGTAGCTATCATTTTTGCCGTCGCGACAATACAAATGTATAAGAAGGTTACCGCGCATCGGTGTAGGTATTTCTCATATGTCACTGTACCTATAGCTTGATTTTGACAACTGCAATTGCCCCTGCCGCAACTGAAAAACGCTTTAACTTGGAAGGTCCTTTAATCTGTTCGAAATTAAGCATTTGTTTTTCAATAAAGATAAAGTTGTTTTTGAAGTGAAACTTCTTATGCGACTTGCAAAAATGAAAGCGTTACACTTCCGCGTTACACTTAAGCGTTACACTTCCGCGTTACACTTAAGCACTTTGGCACTGCTAATAAGTTGCTGTCATCATTCCGCACTATTCATCCCAACGATTTCATTGTAGTAAATTGTGTTTTTTGGTGGGAATTTTTTGAAGAAAATCATGTCAGTGCGTGCGAAAATTATTTCAATTGCTCAGTGAATAATCGATCAGTGTTGTGTTTTCTTTTCTTCTCCAATGAAATGATAGAAAATATTTACTGCAGTTTCTTTTAATTTGTTTGATATATGTATGTATGTATGATGTACGTAGATAAGTGCTTACTAAATGTGTAAATCGATTAAGTTAAATTATTCTAACAAAAAATAATTTGTGAAGCTTCTCCTCGAATGTGTTGACTGCGTAATTTTATTTGGAAGACAATACACAAATCAGAGCTTTTGGTGATAAGATGTAAGATGTTATTCGAATTTTAAGATATTAGTGAGTATATATGTACATAGTAGTTAGTGGAGGCATAATCATGTATATATAAGCAATTTCCATTTAAGCCCGGCTCAAAAATGTTTGGTCATGTCTAAACGTGTTTGATCATGTCTAAACGTGTTTGATCATGTCTAAACAAGTTTGATCATGTCTAAACATGTATGTAAGTGTTCTCCATCTTCGACTTAGGTGTTTAGACTGCGGTCTTCATTAGTCTGTCAGTCAGCTTCCACTTACACTAGCCAATCAACGGTTTCAGAAAGGTTCCTGGTATTGTATCATAATTATGGATACAATACCATACATGATACATACATACATCTTCAAAGTCCTTCTAATCTCCACCAAAAAATAAAAAAATTGTTCTATGAAATGGTGTTAAGTACCTATCCCGTGAAAGTTAACTCCGATGCATTTCTTTTCTTTTTCTTTTAAAGAAACAATATGAGTTCACTAAAAATCAATTTCTACCTCTTCCTATTTTCATTTCCACATTGGGAAGTTTCACTTCTACCGCGCGGAGGGACTCCACGCACTATTTTTTTAAAGTAATCAGCATTTGCAATGCATATAGAAATGATCTCAGTTTAGATGTGAAGAACTCTAAAATCTTGGCGGCAAGCAAACTGTAAAGCAGAGAGCGTCTATTTTCACTCCATATCAACTTGTAGCTCGAAAAAACACTTTATTAAAGTTATATTACGTTATTAATAGTTTGCAAAATTTCGATTTTTAGGCTGGTGCTCCAAGCCCTCTTTTTACACGACGTCCTAGCCTGCAAGCCTGTAAGAAGAAAGAACTCTGCACTTTTGTAAAAACTCTTTGATGGCATCAAAACTCTCAATGCCCTCGTTTCAAATTATGACGGAACATGGTTTAGTCTCCAACGTCATCCTGAGAGGACGTTTCAGCTTAGCATAAGTTTTTATCGATAACAGATATTTCGATTTTTACTTATTGGTATTTGTAGGCAGAATATAAAATATAAATGATGCGATAATCGAATAGAGAACGTATTCCAGTCTCTGAGATTCTAAACATCAAGCTATGCAGATGAGGCATGATCCTTACCATTGTGCTAAAAAGTTCCTCCTTGTTCTCCGCAGACTTGCTTAGTTCAGTTCTGATTAAAGTAAGCTTTTTGTCAGACGATTGAAACTCTTGCTATCCAAATTCACTGGTACTGGTCTGGTATTGGCGGAGCTGTCATCTTTATTGCCATTTAGTGACTCCTGACTAGTGAAAGTAGTTTCCCCATTTGACTGCCATCAAGTGCGTGTCTTTCACAGCGTTCACATCACTGTCTTTCCAGGGCTTATATGATTTTTAGTTTGTTTTCATAAAAAAACTCACATTTATTTCTTCTAAAGCATTTTTTATCCCTTCGTCCTCATTTTGGAACAGATTTTTGTTTTCCTACTGAGCAAAACCCTTCTCGTTGTTCTTTTCTTCAACTATCAGCTCTATGAACGCCATGCTTCTTCTCATAGATTTCTACTTGTAGAACTTCGTTTTCGTTTTGTTTATCTGAGTACATTCGGAGTCAAAGCAGGAGTTTCTCGCAGGTGGTTGTGAGGAACCAAATTATTTAGTTGATAACTTCTTCTACAGCTTGTTCACATCAGTGCTATTGGTCTTCTGGATTCAGACCAGATGATAGTCGTCCAAAGTAGAATTTTCTTGGCTTAATTTCGGATTGCTTTTGATAGCTTATCATACACTTAAGTCGAGTGCAGTTGGCTCATCGGAAAAGACGAACAAAAACAGAAAAACGGGAAACCCGTGGTGTAATGGTTGAGATATTTACTTGTTGCTTTTACATTTGGTTTTTCCCTTTCCTTTTGCGATGAATAAAAAAGCCCTCGGAGAGTAATGAAACTGTCTTGAAAGGTGATTCCTTACAAAGCCGTTCGGAATCGACAATAATTTGTAGGTCCCCTTCATTCCTCAAAGAGAAATGCGCTAGGCTCCAGGGCTCCTCAAGCTCTGTACTGCATCCCCATATTTGCTTAGCCCGCAGCAATGCCCATTCTTGAATCTTATTCCAACCCAACATTTTGACCCATAAGATTTTGGGTAAATACAGCTCAGTGTTCCTTATGAATCAGACTCCTCTGTAACTGAATTTTGCACTAAGATTTCTTCTGACATTCATGAAAGCGATACAACAAAGTAGAAAAGACTATTGAAGGTTAGGTGGAATGATTTTGTTTGTTTTCTTGACCTCTTATGTGCACAATTCAATTTAACGGACATGAAAAGTATTGAACTATGAATTCTTTTCTTCTTATAAGATTTTAAGAATGGAGTTTTTTTAAAATGCTTTATGGAGGTAAGGTCCAAAACTGCTACATAATAAATAAAATGAAAAACACTCAAACTGTATCGGATCTTTTAATGTTTTATTCAGAAACTAAGAAGAAAAGAATGGAAGTTAAAAGATACTTTCGGCATCATAAATTGCATTTACTATATACATACGTGTAGAGCATTTTGCTTATGACACTATTTCGATATGGAGAAGCAAGTGAGAAAAGTTCTTCAAAAACAGATATTCCCACTACCTCTGCCTATAAATGATTAGTACGACCTGGCGTCGTGATCATAGTATTCTCTGTTTTGAAGGGATCTAAGCTTCGATATTCGAAGAAAACTTTTTGGTTTGTCAACTTAAACTTTTTTCTTCTCTTTGTTCATAGATATGGGTCATAATCTAAGAATCTTAATTTTCTGGATTGAATTAACTCCTTAAGCGTACACGCACGTGTGAAAAAATGTTCCCGTTCTCTCGCTGTCCACTTTAGAGAAACTCTCACCGTTACAATTGGTCGCTTCTTCATTCCTTAGGCTATAAGATCAAGTTAATACAAAAGCAACATAAAAGCGCCAAAACGCACAACTCACTCGTACCTTTTACTTTGGTGTCCAAGAAATATTTTATCACAAGAGGAAGACAGAGGCAAGAATTTTTAAATTCAACTGTCTGGTTTCTATGAAAATTTGTACATATTTGTGTGGAATATCCTTTTGCGGGCATTGGTATGGATTCACATCCCGCACCCATCCCCTGCGACACAAGACATCGCAGCACCGCCACCTGACATCCAGCGGGAAATAAATATAAACACATAAATATTTTGAAATGGAATGGCAGTTCCGTCCAACAACAAATACTTTGGCAGCAAAAAAAAGGACTAAAAAGGAAGCAAAATTCTATGTATACAAACAAAAAACACACAAAACTCATCTCCGCTTGAGTTTGCTTGGCGTGTTATCATTTCGTGAGCTTTTTCGCGTCCACTAATGGAATTTGATGGTGACATCCGCTTGTACTTGTACCTACACACCATCTAGTGAGAGAGATAGACAGATATACTTGAAGGAGATTGACAATCAACCCCCATGGACAACCACCCAAGACCATCTCCATCTCCATCAACCCGAAAGATAAACAGTTTTTGTTTTTGTTGTTGTTTTTTTTTCTTTTTTTTTCTAATTGGATTAGATCATATGAAGTGAAGGATTCGCAAGGACTCTCAGAGGGTGTGGAGGGATGATGCTCCCAAAAAATCTGTACCCGCTGAGGGATGAATATTAATGATTTTTCATCTTTGGTGGGCCGCGCTTTGCTTCTTGTTGTGAGTCGTTGGTCGGGCAGAGACAGGGGGATAAGTCGTTGTTTTAAGGATGAAAATCCTTAAAAGACATCTCGTCGTCCTCAGTGGCCAAACACACAGGCCAGGGATAATGATGAGAATGATTATGGGTGACAGGCGCGCGCTTATATACTTACACACTACCTCCTCGCCCTGTGGTTCCTTGAAATCAAATGAACGTTATCCTTGCCTATTGTTTTGCGTGTGCTTGTGTGTTATTGTTACTGTTTTTTTTTTTCTTTTTTTTATCTTCATGGTCCTGAGCTCTGCTGTGTGTGTCATCTGGTTAAGCTCTAAAAATTAATGATTTCAAAACGAATTAAGTTCGCAGTCTCTATCTCTCTCTCTGTATATGGCGGTTAGATCTACGGACTGCTTACTTACATCGTGGCACGAGGCAAATTAAAAATGGCGCCCGGTAGTAAACTCTCACATCCTCCGTTGATAAGCATAGCGTATAGCGGTATCGATCTGCAACAGATACACAAGGGAGTCCGTTTTATTCAGAAGGGGATGGAGTAATGGAGGTGAAAGAAAGTAAATTAATGAATTTTATTCGACTGTTCTTACAGTTTGTTCGTGTGTGTTTTCCATTTATACCTACGCATTGTTTTATAGGGCTTCGCGTTTCATCCGCCCATACTTTTGGCGAACAAACAGCAAATGGCAGAGCAGAATGAAAGCCTTACGCGCTCGGCTCTAATATTTATGATTAATTTCGACTGACGAACTAATTGGAAATTTTATAATTTATGAGTTATGTAGCCCGTGATTTGTTTAATTAGAGAACGGCACTTTTTGGTTTTTGTGGGTATTCGAAAGATTTTTGGGATTTCTTTTTTTTTCTTATTCTTCGCTCATGATGTCCTTCGACTTTGATTGAGCTGCTGTAACGATAGCGATGGATATTAAACTTGATAGGTAGGTAGGTACTATATTATCCCGTAGGGATGGGGCAGGATTTATTATTGGATTCCATGGCTGTAAAATACGGAAATTTTAATTGACAGAGTTTGGCTATGGTTGGGGGGATTGTTCCTGGGCCATCATTATTTCAAACCCGCTTGGATTTTCCCTACGGCCTTAGGTTCTTTTGTTTATACTCTGGGTATAGAATCAGAAAGTGCAAGGGGAGAGATGAGGAAGAATGATTTCAAACCAAACGACATGTTAGGGATAAGTTTTAAATTATTCTAAAAACAAATGATGTTTTTTCTTCAGTTACGGAAGTAAATTTCCCTTTCTGATATGTTAGACAGAGAAATGAAGAGATGTATACTAAAAAATGAAACAAAAACATTGAAACACTCCTTAAATTTAAAAAGCCGATTGAGGTATACCAATAAATTACGCTTCCCAAAATCACAGTTGAGGTTTACTAACTTCTCACTTCATCGTTGTACAATAAAGCTGGGTACAACAAGGAGAAGAAACTACTAAATCGTTTTGTTTTAACCCGGATAATGATGAAAATGAGATTTACGAAGCATTAGAAGCATGAAATCGCAATTGCTGCAGATGTAAGCCTACAATCAGCTGTCCAAAATGATGCTACGAATCCCTTTGCTATGGCTACCAACCTTAAAAAGGCTATATTCAATCAAATCGAAAATATTAGTCCAAAGGTACGTATTACTACACTTCCCCAAAAAAGTATTGGGACTGTTGAAGGCTACGTTAGAAAAAACAGTCAAAAGCATCTCCGATGAAGAAGATACTACGTGCAACTAATTTTAAAGATTTAGTTTAGGAAAATTGAGTTTTTTTCAAAAAAAAGAAACAAAACTTGAAAACTTGAAAAACCTTATATTTTTTCAAGAACATTAAAACTTAAGTAAATATTAAAAAAAAATTAAATTGGGAAAGGATTTGCAACTACGAATGCGCCTGGAGAACCTCTTACAACTGAATATGATTAAATGACAGAAAAGCACATACTAAAGTGCAAAGTTCCACTTACTTACTTACTTAGGTGGGCATTACAGTTCGGGGTGAACCTGGGCCTCAACCAACATCCTTCGATAAAGACTTCTATTTCGGGCGAGCTCTCTCTAGTTTCGCACTCCAAGTCGGTTGAGGTCTTTCTCCACTTGATTGCGCCACCCAAGACGAGGTCTTCCCCTTCCGCGATTTCCCTGCAATGTGCTTTCGAACACCCGACGAGCCGGAGCTTTTGGGTCCATCCGCTCAACATGGCCCAACCATCGTAGCCTCGCGATGCGTACTCTTCTGGCAATGCCCATGTCGCGGTACAGCTCATACAGCTCGTTGTTGTATCTTCATCCCACACATTGCCTTCGCATACGGGACCAAAGATCATTCGGAGAATTTTTCTTTCGAAACGACCAAGAGTTTCCTCATCCGCTTTCGATAAGGTCCATGCTTCCGCGCCGTAAAGCAGGAATGGGATGATTAAGGTCTTCTTGGTTTTTCTGGAGAGGGTTTTGTTTCTCAATTGCCTTCTTAACCCAAAGAAGCAACGGTTGGCAAGAGTTATTCTCCGTTTGATCTCCACACTGATGTTGTTGTCCGTGTCTACAGCGGATCCTAGGTAGAAAGTTCCACTAGACCTGAAAAATATCATCTTAGCGACATTGGCACTGTCGATGTCGTTGCCATTATTGTATATTTAGTAACACGATAACTTCAGTGAAGAATTGAACAATTCAATTATTGTTGAAAGCTACAAGAACTTCGTACTCACATAAACTTGCAAAGTGGTATAATGAAGCTAACGACGTTTGAACTAGAAAACTGTTTTTGAAAAAAATCAAGCTTACAATCTTGGTCGAATCAAAAACACAAAAGAATTTTGGAAAACCGCAAGAGAAATTAATGGAACTAATTTAAAGATTGGAATAGGAGTGTCTGCTTGTGATCTAGCTATTCACTTCAGATCTCTTCTGTACGGCCAATCGGAAATATAGTTCTCGTTTGCTCAACTTTGGTTACCTGATAACATTTTAGACTGTTAAATAACAATAAGTAAATTGAAACTTGTACTTCTCAAATGAAAAAATGGAAAGGCCAACGGAGAAGATGGAGTTCCATACGAATTCTTCAAAAACGCTACCGATACCTTTCACGAAAAACTCAACTCTCTCTTCAACAAAATCTACATGTATGAAAATATACCTTCATCCTTTATGAGATCCGTTATTTTCCCAATCCACAAGAAGGTGATTTAAACAACGTTGAAAACTATCATAGAATTACTTTCATGAATGTACTAGCAAAATTATTCTGTGGTGTTCTAGTAAAAAGACTCGAAACATGGGTCTTGTTATTAACATTAACAAATCAAAAGTAATGGTATTTGAACTTTCCACCAGAACCCAAACCCGAAACAATTGGACCTAGTTTGGATATTATCGGCTAGTATAAGTATTTGGGAGTGAAACTAACTCGCAACATAGATTTCAGCTCACACCTTCAAGATAAATCGAAGACATTTCAAAGCCTTTTGAATGTAGCATGGAAAAACATCTCCCTGAACAACTGAATCAGTTTATCAGCTAAGTACAAAGTTTTCGATGCAGTAGTTTAGTCAACTTTGTGTTATGAGGCGCAAATCTGGGGTATTAATGAATACGAAAAACTACAAAAAAACTTTTTAAAGAAACTGTTCAAGTTACCACCTAATACTCCAAATTATGCCATTCATCTCGAATCTGAAAATTGCAAGCCGACTATATTTTTAAAGTTCTCTCCCAGGCAGACACTCTGTGCCTCTAAATTAATTGTTAAAGTCATTGTTTAATAAGAAAACGATATAAATGAATTCACTTACATACTTACTTAAAAGTTTTTGAAGCGGTTATGCGGTCCGTAATGTGTTATGGGGCACAGGTTTGGGGAGGCAAATACTATGAAGACGTAGAGAAACTTCTGCGGTTCTTTCTCAAAAAACTCTATCGGCTTCCATCAACCACCCCAAATTATATGGTTCAAATTGAAAGTGGAATGTCTCCCTTATTTGTATTTTCGCTTAAACTAAACATGAGCTACATAACAAAAATCCTAAATGGGGATGATAATACTCGCCTGACCAAGGCTCTTGCCAAAAAAGCCATAAGGACGAAAACCCTTTTCTTCAAAGACTGGGAAAATATTTCGGTAAAATATAACATCCATCTCGATTTGACTGAAAACAACATCCCAGAGTGGAAAACTATATCTGAAAAATTTATCCTGGATGTAGAACAGGCAATCAAAACAGAAAATGTAATTCAAGCGGAAAGTTCAAGAACACGGGTTGTTTACCGACAACTAGAACACCAACAAGTAAACTATGCTAACACTGGACTAAGTACAGCACAAATATCAATGGTAATTAGAGCGAGAGGAGAACTTCTTAAGCTAAACTATATGCCACATCGTGAGGATATTGCATTTCGGTGCACTCTATGCAATACTGGAGAAAACGAAGATGTGATACATTTTCTTGGTGTTTGCCCAATATTGAAGGAGATAAGGCGTAGTCATTATGGAACGGACCTTATGACCATCGAAGATGTCAAACGCGTACTTAACGATAGCGAAAATTGGAATAAACTTGCCTCCTACTGCCACACTGCTCTCAAATATAGAACAAGAATAATAGATGAAAATTTTTAAATGTTTGTAACGCTACTTTTACTATTAATTTTTTCCTTTTTGAACTGAATATTTATGAATAATAGTATTAACTTATAATAATTCTTTTTAAATTTGTTGTCATTTCTCGGCAGACGGCTAAAGCCATGCTTAAATGTACCAAATGAAAAACATGTAAATGAAAACCTATTAGTGATTAAATAAAGTACCATAATAATAATAAAAAATACATACTTACTTACTTAATTGAAATCAGTAAAGCCCGCAAAAACTTCGGGATGTTGAAACTAAGATAAAGTTTAAAACTGACCCATTTGAAGCGTTTTTGAGTTTTTTTTTTTTTCTTCATAGAAGCCTACCCAAGATGATGTTTTGTTTTCCCGAACACTGGTATAGGTATATTTTCAAAAAGTTGATGAAGGTCTATAACATTTCCAAATTTTCGTAACTATTCGCGAAATCCCGCGCAAGCAGCAAATCATGCCCATGTAACCTAACAACTCAGGAATGCCGTGGATGATAACCCATTGTCGAAGCAATGTAAAAGTTTTTGATCTTTTAGTTTATGAGATCATCTGGCTTAGTTAAATTTAAACTGATATGGGAGAGCAAGTCGGGAGCAGTGAGTGGTACACATGGCGTCATTTTATACATATGTTTGCCTACTATTTACAAGTTCGAGGTTTGAATCCTACAAACATGCATCCAATTATTTCTATACTATTATCGCCTCCGAGAAGATTTGACAAGTTCTTCAAAATAATTAGCTTGCCACGAAAAGCGTTTTCTCTCTTCTTTGCATTCTAAAATCGACAAATTCTTGTAGGTCATCTTATTCCTCCAAAAAGTTTGATTGAGTGAAGTGCGAAACTGGTCCATCAGAGCTATTCGTTGGCTTTCTTAATCAGAGCATCAAAAATCAATTGACAAATGATGATCGCCGTATACCGTATTGCAAGTTTTTTTTTTCATATTTACAGATTTTTGTGAACTTCTACTCACTATTGAAGGCTTTTGCTTTTGTAAATACAGTTGATAATTTTATCGGACTTTTGCGTACATTTACGTAGTTTACTGGAATGAAATTGCGAACTTTTGCAAAAATTGCTGAGTTTCGCGGCGAGTATTCGTGGGATTTGGTATCTTTTTCTGATACTTGCAGGTAGTTAAGTGGCTTCTGCGGACTTTAACGGACATTTGAAGACATTTCCAAACTTCCACGGAGGCGTGGAATATTTCAGGAATTTTTACTTAATTTTTCCTCCAGTTGCGGATTTTAACAAATATTCGCAGATTTTGCAGGTGTCTTAGGGCCAGTTGCTCAACCGAATTATAAATTAAAGTTCTACATAAAGTTATCATTTTTGTATGAGACGTTCCGGAATTCTTAAGTTCTACATAAAATCGTCATAACTAAAGTAGAACTTAAATTTATGATTCTGCAAATTTTGCAGATGTTCGTGCACAGCTTCGTTCTTTGGAGAACTTTCGCGACTATTTGCATAGTTTTGCGAGTATTTAATGGCTTTGAGATTTACTTCGCATATTTCAAGACAATCGAGGAATTCCACGGACGTACAATTGACTACTTTTGTAAGCTTTTCGCTGACTTTCACTTAAGTTTTAAACACGTGGGAAAAATAAAAGTTTCTTTCTTCGAACGCATTAAAATAAACAAGACTAAGTTTTTTATGTGTACTATATAGCTTTGTACGTAAAAGCAAGTGGGATGCCCTTGGCGTAGTGATAAGCATTTCTGCCTGTTACATAAGATGTTCGTGGTTCAAGCCCCAGGAACATCAGAAAAAATGTTTTTCACGGGTACCGTTTTCGGCGAGGACTTGGCAGCTCCTCCAAAACTGACAAACACTGTAATGCAAAGCTCTATTTAAACTAGCCTAAGAATTAACAATCCCATTAATAATGGAACACTACGTTGCCTTTGTGGCCGAGGCAGATGTCGTATAATGAAGTTACTAATGATTTTGAAAATAAATAAATGCACCCCAACCTTCACCCATTTTGTGTAGCACAAAGTTTAGTGGTTTTGAAAGTATTTCTGTTGATGTTTGCATGTACACAGATGTAATGATTTCATGCGAAGTGGAACCAACCTTGACATTTTTCCAAACATATAAAGTTTATGTCCAGTGTGATAACACCAGATGACAGCTTAGGGAGCACTTTAACATTACCTATAAGAAGAAATGAAATTTTACTTATTCATAATCAAAAACTAACAATTTCATAAAACTCAACTGAATTTTGTAGAATCAAAAAAGTCGAACTTTCAAAGTAAAAAGATAATTTGGTGGCTTCTGCAAAATTAAGAAACGCTGGCTGACAATGTAAATAAGCCCCGGACTAGAAATACTACTGTGAAACCAAAGTTTTTCATTGAGCGTTTCACACCAAAATAATTCGTAACAGACAAAGAAAACATTGCTTAAAAACATTTGAGAAAATGTTTACCAATTACTAAACTGGACTTTATCCTTGACACCTATGTATGAACATCTTTGAACGAGTGATGTAATATAAATTAGCGCTTCTACTAGCACTTTGAGCAGTATTTGAAAAATAATATTATCTCGTTTCTTTTTCGCTTAACGTTCTCTTTGGAAAAACAAAACTCGTTTAAAAACTATTAGGTGGATTTAATTTACTTTAACAAGGTTCCTTTTGACTAACTTATATCTAACAAGTTGCAAGGAATTCTTAAAGGGCGAGAAAAAAAGAGAGAAAAAAATCGTTCCAAAACCCCCCCACTCCTTCTTATTTATCACCTTTGTCCAGGTTTCAGTTTTCAAGCCCGTCATAGGTTGGGTGTATTAAAATGAAACATAGTCAGTTGAGGATGCCAGAAACAACGAGCCAAATTAATTACGAGACGACGAGGCGAGCCAATTATCTTGCGACTGAAGACTGAACTTTCCTTTTCCACTTCTTGTTTCTTGTGCAATGAAAATGCAACTTACCCCCTCAAGGGAGTCGTTGAAAAATCCAGCAGCCATTCACCCCCTGCCCCCATTCATTTATTCACAGTGTATCTTTTCCCTTGCCTTTCATATAATTCACCTGAAAAGAACAGTTATTATCTCATTCTCTTCCCCATTTTTATTTTGTGTTATTATTCCAAAATATTTTGTTTATTAAGTCACTTT
Source organism: Melanostoma mellinum (assembly GCA_914767635.1). Classification (NCBI taxonomy): domain Eukaryota; kingdom Metazoa; phylum Arthropoda; class Insecta; order Diptera; family Syrphidae; genus Melanostoma; species Melanostoma mellinum. The sequence goes on along the minus strand of OU612058.1, from coordinate 157,391,872 downwards.
TTATTATTATTTCCAGGCATCCACTGCCACAATGCTCTGGATGCTTTGTTGCACCCAAATTCCACTTGTTCCTGTTGTTTTCTTTTGCATTTTCACTCCCGGAAAAAAATAAGTTCACATAAAACAACAAAAAGGCCCTTTAATTTGCCTAAAACAAACACACAAAATGTCTCGTATACACTGCATCTCCACTGCAACAAAGCGAAAGCAGTCGCCCGCCTAGCTCCAACTCTACGAAAAAATAAAAAATAAAAAAAGGACCAAATCCTGCATATACTTGTATGAAAATTCGTGTGTTAATTAAGCAACCATCGTATCGTCGGATGGACGTCTTTGTTGTGCTTCAGCACAGAAGTATCATCATACATAACAAAATAAGGATGCTCTTTTGGTCGTAGTCCTTTTTCTGCAGCTAAATGCTAAATGCCACCCCTTACAGGTGCATTTCCACCTTATACACGAGGCACAAGCAATGAAGACGACCGACCGACCGACTCAACAAAGAGAATTTCTTTTTCTTTTCCTTTTGTATGACAAAGGAACACAGTGCGGCCAAAAAGAAAAGAAATCGAAATGTGCAAAACAAACAGGACTCTCTTATGCCCAACGATGTGTAGATGTAGACTATATCCCATTCCGGATCCTTTTGATTTCTTTCCGTTTGAAGAGGATGAATTTTGGTAACGCTCAACAAAAACAAAACAAAAAATAGAATCATCATTTTGCATTTTGCTCGACATAAAAAAGGATTCCATTGCACTTCACTTGGCTCGTTTGTTTTGTGTCCTTTTTGCTGCATGCGGTTTCACATTATGCCTATTCATCATACAAATAAATCACAGAGAAAAAAACCATTAAAGGCGCGGCGCATATTGCCAAAAAGTTGTTTTTCGGCGATTTTACCCTCATCATCATTTCTTTGCATCTCTCTTGCAGAAGACGAACAGTGCTTTTGACTCACCTGTGTGCTGTGACGTACGGCAGAAGCTTGCAGCGCCTCTAGGGCCTCTTGACAAATTTTGTTTCTTTTGGAGGGTGATGGCGGGTTCCACCCTTTCCATCGCCCATGTGAATGTGAGCAAAAGTCATGATTGCCCTGTATGCTGACAATTAATTATCCGAAAACAGGCACTTGACAGCGCATTCAAGGCAGAGGCAATTTAGTCAGCGTGTGTGTGGACTGTGGACTTTGGAGGTTGGGTTATTGTCACTGCATTGCAGTCGCACGGGGCGGCTGAATTGCGCGGCATTGAAAAGGGCGGCTAAAGTGAACTTGGAGTGGAAAATTAAAATGGAAATATTAACATATGGGATTTATTTAGGCACGAATGCATTTGCAGCCAAGTGATTGTGACAGCAGAAGACGTATCAGAGCGAGTTGATCGGTTGAAGTAGGGGACGAGGGGAAAATCCTTTTTCTGCTTCTTTTGGGCTTTCGAATTTGCTTTATTCAGCAACAGTAAAAGCAAAATCGATGAGATCAAATCTTTGCTCTTATGGAGAATTCTTCCTTTCCCTTAGAAAGTATAAGTTTTTTAAATAGTGCGCCATAAAACAGCTGTGTTTGCGTACTGTAAACTACATATCAAGAAACGTGCCGAAATTCACCTAAAATCCTTTTCATGGACAGCAATTCTTCGTACCTAGTTGTGAAGAAAGTGCTTAAGAAAGAGTAAAAAATTTTCCCAAAATAAATGAATATTAAGGGTAGCACAACAGAGCGGGGTGCCCCGGGGCTTAGCGCATTTCTCACATCCATATGCCTTGTGAAAGAAAGTAAAATTTCCCCACCCAGCAAATATCACACCAAAATTACTGTTGACAAAAATCGTGGAAGGTCAAACAAAAGCAAGGTTGCTGTGAATTTCTCGCAAAACTGTTTTTTTTTACCTTGCGCCCCGGTCCTGAAAAGATGGGAGATTGTGAATTTCTGCGCAAGAAGTAAAGAAACGGGCCAAATGTTAAAGACATTTGAAGGTTTGAATTCTGATTCTCGCAATACTTTGCGAACGGACTATATATTCAACTAAAAAACTGACAAGGAAACAAATCTGGTCGTGTGGCAACATTGTTGATTACTGTGTAACGTACGTGCGCTTAGTTCGCAAAAATAAAACTCTACCTTTCAATTTAATTCTACCACTTTATTCAGTATCTACTTTCGATATACACTTTATTTGAACTCAACTCGACTTTTGGACTATCACTTGTATTTACTCTTAACTTTATCACTCTATAAACAAAACTGACTTCTGGTTTCCTCGGGCGGGCTATTTATATCGAATGACACGCCATCTAGAATTCTCCAGTAACTTCTACATTGTCGCCACATTTGCTGTCTACTCTCTGTCTGTCTGTCTCTCTACACTCACACACACTGGCTTACAAGCAACGCCTGTCATTTATACCATTCCATTAAAGTGTTGCCAGTTGTGTTTTCGGTTGAACGTTTTTCGATTAGGAAATTGGTATAAAATGTTGGGTTCACGTTACACTGCCCCCTCCTTAGGATTGTTCGTCCCGAATAATTCCATCTGCAGCCTCGCCACTATATCGATGCAGCCTGTCACAATGAACTACTTTTAACTTGCCTCTTAGTCCTCTTTGGATGCGGTAAACCACGTCGTTAATCCTCGTGACTACAGTATAAGGACCTTCCCAGTTTTGCTGAAGTTTCGGTGACAATCCCTTTTGACGATGAGGATTATAAAGCCACACACGATCTCCTGCTTGGAATCCTGACGTTGTCGCTTTTGTGTCGTACCGTGTCTTCATCCGGTCACTGTAGGCTTTCATCCGTTCCCTTGTTCTTTTATGGATGTCAGCGAGTCTCTCCTTGAGGTCGTCCACATACTCGTTTGTGTCCTGTGGCTCCTCTGTGGGGCATCCAAATTTAAGTTCGCTGGGCAGCCGCATGGTTTTCCCGAACAGGATGTCAGATGGTGTTTGTCCTGTCGAGCTATGTACTGCACTTCTATAGGCCATCAGGAATAGCGGTACGTGCCTATCCCAGTCTCTTTGGTAGTCGCCTACGACCTTGGTGAGGTGTTCTTTCAAGGTCCGGTTGAATCTTTCAACCATCCCATCAGATTGTGGATGAAGTGGTGTGGTTCTCGTCTTCTTAATGCCAAGTAGTCCGCACACTCCTTGGAAGATGTTTGACTCAAAGTTCCTCCCTTGGTCGGAATGGAGTTCCATAGGCACGCCAAACCTACTAACCCAGTTAAACACAATCTGGTCGACCACCGTTTTGGCTTCTTGATTTGGGATGGCATACGCCTCAGGCCACTTGCTAAAATAGTCCATTACAACCAGAATGTATTTGTTTCCAGCGTTGGTCTCTGGAAAAGGCCCAGCCACATCTACTGCAATCCTCTCAAAAGGCGATCCAACATTGTACTGATGCATCTTACCTTGAATCTTCCTACCAGGTCCTTTGGTTGCAGCACACTTGTCACATTGACGGCACCATTTTTCCACGTCATCTCTAGCATGTAACCAGTAGAACCGATGTCGCACCTTCTCCAGTGTTTTGTTTACTCCGAGGTGGCCTCCAGAAGGTCCGTCGTGCATCTCCCGAAGAACTTCACTGACTTTCGATTGCGGTACGATCAGCTGCATCACATGTGACTTACCGTCAGCGGATTCCCATCTTCGCCTGAGGACACCTTCTTGCACATATAGTGAGTCCCACTGTGCCCAATAGGCTTTGAGAACTGGACTCCTGTCAGAAATGTCTCCCCATTCCGGTTTCTCTTCATTTTCTTTCCATGCGAGAATGGGTTCGATATCTAGATCTTCCTGTTGAGCAGTCCTCACTTCCTCATTGCTCCATCCGCTTATTGGATCAGCTCTTAGTCGCTGAGCGGTAATGATTTCTTTGTCTTCTTGCCGCCTGCAATGCTTGCAATCCACTTTGCAAGGTCTTCGGGATAATGCATCGGCGTTTGAGTGCAGCTTTCCTCTGCGGTGTTGGATCTGGTAGTCATAGGTCTGCAATCTTTCTATCCACCTTGCGACTTGACCTTCTGGATTTTTGAAGTTCAACAGCCAGCTCAGAGCACCGTGGTCTGTCCGCAGAAGGAATTTCTGTCCATAGATGTACTTATGGAAGTGCTTTGTTGCTAAGATAAGAGCTGGCAGCTCCCTTCTGGTCACGCAGTAGTTCCTTTCGGGTTTCGATAGGACCTTGCTGTAGTATGCCACCACTTTCTCTTCGCCATCATGCACTTGGGATAGTACCGCCCCGATTCCAACGTTGCTTGCATCTGCGTCGACGATGAATGTTTTGCCAGGTGTTGGATGTGCCAGCACTGGAGCGTTACAGAGGCGGTATTTGAGTTCCTGGAAAGATTTCTCACACTCACCTGACCATTTAAACTGCTTCCCCTTTTCGGTGAGCTGATGCAAACTCTTTGCAACTCCAGCGAAGTTCTTAACGAAACGTCGGTAATATGTGGCAAGTCCCAGAAAGCTTCGGAGTTGATGTTTGTCCTGTGGTGTTGGCCAATTTTTGACGGAGTCAACTTTTTCAGGATCAGTCTTTACTCCTTGGGATGAGATGATGTGTCCCAAATACTTGACTTCGGTTTTGAAAAGTGCACATTTTTCTGGATTCAGTTTAAGGTTAGCCTCTCGAAGTCTCTGAAACACGGCTTTAAGGTTCTTACAATGTTGGTCAAATGTTTTCCCGTAAACAATGACATCGTCCAAGTAGACTAGGCAAGCTTTCCACGTCAGTCCTTGAAGAACGCACTCCATCAAACGCTCGAATGTTGCCGGAGCGTTACATAACCCAAACGGCATAACTTTAAACTGCCAGAGCCCATTACCTGTAGAAAACGCCGTCTTTTCCCGATCATCAGGGTGGATGTCAACTTGCCAATATCCGCTCTTCAAGTCCAGCGTCGAGAACCACTGCGCTCCCTCCATGGCATCCAGGGTATCACTGATTCTGGGCAGGGGATAGCTGTCCTTCTTAGTTACATCATTCAGCCTTCGGTAGTCCACACAAAAACGAGTGCTTCCGTCTTTCTTTTTCACTAGCACCACTGGTGACGCCCAAGGACTTTTGGAATTTTCGATAAGACCTTCCTTTTTCATTGCTGTTATCATTTCCTCAACCTCACCTTGTTTGGCCAGTGGAAGACGTCTTGCAGGTTGACGAATCGGTCTTGCATCTCCTGTGTTGATGCGATGCTGCACCAACTGTGTCCTACCATATTGCCCCTTTTGCGATGCGAAGATATCAGTGTACTCTTGTAGGAGACTTTCAGCCATCCTTGTTTGTTGGTGATCAAGGTTGGATGAATTCAGTATTTTAGCTCTGATGGTTTCGAGCTCCTCCGGAGTTATAGTTTTTCTCGGAGCTTCGTCTGTGATCTTCGTAATTGCTGCAACCGATTCGCAACGTCCAACGACTTCTCCTTTCTTCAACCTTACATCGTACGGTCTGGTGTTTAGTAATCGTACGGGGACCATTTTGTTCTTCGGTGCTACCAGTGTTTTCCCAATGATGACGCTTTGGGAGGAACACTCTGGGTCTGGTTCCACCATGAGGTATCGAAGGCTTCCAAACTCACCTTCCAGTTTTGTCCAAACGAACACTTCAGAAGAAGGAGGCAGAATAAGATCTTCCCTGATGACAGTTCTCAGTGTTGACGTACTTTCGTTCGAATAAGTCATTGGAAGTTCCTTATTTTGGTACTTCAAAACCTGATTACCGATGTCCAAAATAACTCCGTGCTGTTTCATAAAGTCGATTCCAATGATGCACTCGTCACACATATCTGCCACCAGGAATTGATGAGTAAACACTAGGTCGGCCAGTCGGATCTTAAGACACACTTCTCCATATACTCTTGCTGCTTCTCCCGTTGCGGTTCTTAGACGGTAGCTATTGGTGTTATGAAGCCACGTCGTCTTTACCAGGTCTCGACGTACTATGGAGGCTGTGGCACCGGTGTCGATGGTAGCCACATGTTTGTTCCCGTTAATAGTAGTCTCCACAGTCAGACTTTTGTTGTCTCGTTTGGTCTGAGAGACCTGGATGGTGGTTCTGGGGCCATCGATACAAGAAACCAGCCTCTGCCCCTCGAAGTTGGTTCTTACTCGTTTCCCTGATGGGAAACGGGCTGATAGGCAACGCTGGTGTTGTTGTTACCTTGCTCTGGGTTGGATCTCTTGCTTCCACAATGTTGACAACCTGCTTTGTTTGGTGGTAGTCGGCATTGACGCTGTAAGTGCCCGGTCTTGTTGCAGTTCCAACATCTTGCTAGTCCGCTCCGGTTCTTTTGTATTTCAGCTCTTTGGCACGAGCATTCTTCGACTATGGCCTCTCTAAGTCGATGTACTCCCTGAGAAGCCTGTTCTGCTGCTTCAATTGTCAATGCGAATGCTAAAGTTTCAGAAAGAGTGCGTGTTCTAGCAGTTCGCACAGACCTCTGAAGATGTATGTCGGAAATAGCACGAACGAAGGACTCAACAGCAAGCTGGTTGATGATTTCTTCTCCAGCATCCGGGTATGCCAGGTGAACCAGTCTTTCGACGTCTGCTTGGAGCTGCTGTAGACTTTCACCCCTTTTCTGGACTCTGTTATTGAGTTGGACTCGGAAGACTTCTTTCAAGTGGCTATCTCCAAAGCGTTTATCTATAGCTGCCACGAGAGAACTGAAATCGCCGCTCTTACCAGCTGGAACTGTTTGAAGTAATTCAGCTGCTGGTCCTCTAAGAGCAAGAGTCAGTGCAATGTACTTGTCTTCGTCATCCCAGCCATTTGTTGTCGCGGCTGCCTCAAATTGTCTCTTGTAGACTGGCCAAGAAGACTGTCCATCAAATGTTGGGGGTTTCATCTCCTTTTTTCTTGCAAACTCTCCAGCAGATTCTCGAATTTTTATTTTCCGGATCTGGTCTAATTCCTTGGACAGAAGAGAGAACTGGTTATCGCATCGGCTTTCCAAACGATTCTCTACAACAGAAAGCTGTTTTTCCACACCTTCAACTCGTTCGTCAAGGGCACATACATTTTTCTCAATGTTGCCCAATTTGCCTTCTAGAATGTTTTTCTGGCCTTCCAAAACATTCTGTTGCGCCTCGAGTCTTTCGAGAATGTTCTGTTGTTCTTTCTTTTGTTCGTTTCGTTGTTCTTCAATCAGCTTCTTTTGCTCGTTTCGTTGCTCTTCCAGATTCTTTTGTTGTCCTTCGAGTCGTTCGAGAACATTCTGCTGTTCCTTCTTTTGCTCATTTCGTTGCTCTTCCAGCTTCTTTTGTTGTACTTCTAGTCGTTCGAGAACATTCTGCTGTTCTTTCTTTTGCTCGTTTCGTTGTTCTAACAAAAGTTTCATCATACTAGAAAAATCTACACTTTCACTTACTTCCTCTTCCTCCACTTCTGTTTCAAAAACAAAAGTGTTTACGTCTTCCCCTTGCTGTTCCAAATAGTTACGCAAGCGCAGGACGAGCTCATTTTTTGATCCCGCTCTAGAAAGATTTCGCTTACCTAACTCACTTTTAATCTCAATGCAGTTGAGCTCTTCTAACAACTTACCCATTTTCACTGTATATAATTATTATTTTTCTTTTTACTTTACTTTTTTTTTTTTTTTTTTTTTTACACTTTACTAGTCAAATAAGTTTTATTTACACTTCTGACACCAATGTAACGTGCGCTTAGTTCGCAAAAATAAAACTCTACCTTTCAATTTAATTCTACCACTTTATTCAGTATCTACTTTCGATATACACTTTATTTGAACTCAACTCGACTTTTGGACTATCACTTGTATTTACTCTTAACTTTATCACTCTATAAACAAAACTGACTTCTGGTTTCCTCGGGCGGGCTATTTATATCGAATGACACGCCATCTAGAATTCTCCAGTAACTTCTACATTGTCGCCACATTTGCTGTCTACTCTCTGTCTGTCTGTCTCTCTACACTCACACACACTGGCTTACAAGCAACGCCTGTCATTTATACCATTCCATTAAAGTGTTGCCAGTTGTGTTTTCGGTTGAACGTTTTTCGATTAGGAAATTGGTATAAAATGTTGGGTTCACGTTACAACTGGAAATTATGGTTTTCAATTTTTCATGACTTGTTGGTTTGTTGGCATACGCGAATGACTTAACATATTTTAAAAACAATCGAGTCGAGAGGTGTAATATCGCATGAACAGGGGGCCAGTAAACAGGAAAACTTCTGGAGACAAAGTTCTCACCAAATGGACCACGCAAAAAGTTTATGGTTAAGCTGAGCTAATGGTTACTGGAGCGGTCTTTTTGGAGCCAAATTTCGTCGATGCTTAATCTAAACAATAAATCAGTAAGCATGGGATGGCTCGATAGCGCTCCCCCATTCACCGTAACTGCATATCCTTCCACATTTCAAAAAAAAATTTGGAACTTACGTCCTGCGCGGACACGTGTAAACGAACATTTTTTTGTCTGTCGATGGTTTGGATTCGAGAAAAGTAGAACATTTTCAAGAACGATCAACAACTCCACGAATATAAGCTGCAAGTCGATTGTGTTGACCGTAAAATGAAAGAACTCTAAAAACTTAGCGCACTGATTTTTTTCTTAATTTTACGACAAAAATAGCTCAAACTTAAACAATAGATTCAAGATTTACCATTCCTGAGAAAAGACCATTCGAAAGTTGGCTGGAGCTGTATTCTCCATAAAATGCACACGTTTCCACACCAGTACCATACGATGCGCGTTTTTTACCAGGTAGGCATACTAAACGGTCTGTTTTAGTTGTAAATCAGTTCAATAGGCCTCTAGAAAGGTACTATTATTTTTGTTTCTATATTTAGAAGAATATAAGGATATCTGCTGTGATAGTTAAAAACTCGCATAAATGCGCGGCTTGTTCCTTTGTGTAAAACGGAGGTGTCAAATTATTATATTTCAGATTCGTTGCACCTGTGCGAAAACTTTGTTTCACTGAGCGATTTTATTCACTGGGATTTAGCTCTCTGTATTTTTTATTTTACTTTTACTTGCGATCATAGGTTCTTTAAGGCAAGTATTGCAATCGTACAGAAAAAATAATAGACGACAATAAAACATGACATTACGAGGACAGGCAATGCAAAAAAGTCTGTCCTGTAATTATGTCTGTCTGTCTGTCTGTGCGTATATAGATTTATAGCTTATCGCTTGACCAATTTCCTTCAAAATCTGATGTCAGAGTCTGTGAGGGAGCCATTTTTACTTTCTCGTTTGTTTAAGAAATTCTAAAAAGATTGCGTATCAAATTTTGCAAAATTTCAATTTTTTCAAATTTTTCTAACTTTAAAAAAAATGTATTTTTGGAAATATTTTTCTTAGTTTTTTTCTAATGTTTTCTCGAAACATCATACTTGTATTTAAAAAAAACTCGTTTTTAAAAAAGAGAAAAATAAAACGTGTGTTTTTAGAAAACAGATCAGCGTTAATATGATTTGAAAACTGCTAAAAAGTGGCGTTTTTACATTTTTGCAAGAACCTTTTGAATATGTAGTTACTTTAATTTTTTCAGTGATTCTATAAAATATTGGTAGTTAGTGTTCAGTTGGCAACTTGCACCACAAAATATTATGAAAAGCTAGTACTAAAACCTTGTACTCAGCCTTAAGATTTTAATATACTTTACCTATTTAACACACAATCTAAATTTCGTGCGATCGACCGGGAAGTGCCCATTTATACTATTTATTCCAGTAAAAAGTTAAGAACTTATGTCCCAGTTCGAAACTTCTAGAAATTGAGTTTATGTCTTTTAGAAGAACTCAAATAAATAAATTATTAGGGTGAGGATCCTCGGGGCGAAGCGCATTTCTCACAACCATTGATTTTGTAAGGGAATGGAGGGGACCTACAATTTTCTGCCGATTCCGATTCCGGCTAATCGAGAAAGCGCTTTTTATGGAAATGAATTTATTATCGGAATGCCCTCTAATCGCGAAAAACGATACTTGTAGAACAAATTTTTGTTTTTTGTTGGGATTCGAATCACGAACCTCCCGCGTACAAACCGACATGTCGCGACATGCTTACCATTGCGCCACGTCCACCAAGAAGAGACGTTATCCACAATCCAGATTTGGACTTGTTTCTTGTGGATATGCCTATCGGTCCCCTTTTCCATCAATTCGGCCGAAATTATTCGCAGAGATATGACCATGACAACTAATTGTTTTCGGTATAAAATCGAAGATATTGCGATTGAAAAACCAAATGAATTTAATAAGATAGTGAAACTGAGTTTCAAGTGTGGCGGTAGCTGTTTGAGGTGAAATTTCAGAGGTTGCATTGCGTCTCGATTTGGTGAGTGGCGTCAACAAAAATAGACACAAATAGCTGAAATCTTTTTCAAAGCGGGTATACGGTCTAAAATTTTTTTATTTTGGCATTTTTGTTTTTGTTTTTAAAATGAATGCATAATATTTAAAGAACATTGTGTCAAAATTTCAAGTCGATCGGAGCAAAATCTATGACGTTATGAATATTCTTAGCCCTGCTCGACCAATATGCGCCATTGTTACCTGGCAGCTTTCAAGAGTTTTTCCTAAAACTCACGTTTTTAAAATCGGTGTCCCTCATAACATCAAAACTAATGCACTGATCCATTTGAAATTTTTCTATTCATGATTAACGAAGTAACGCTAAACAGTTTTTTTAATCGATTTGTTAATATTTTCTATTTTATAAAAACAAATGCGGCGATGATTTCTCAAAAAACCTTGAGTTTCCTTTTCAAAAAGCGATAAAGCCCTTCCCTCCCTTCTCCCTACCGGGAAAAAAACAATTATCTAAAGAAATAACTTTGGTTTTTGATTTCGGATGATCTTGTACCGAGTTATGAGGTGCACCATGTCTTTCCTTCTTTCGAGAAACTTCACAACCACCAGTTAGCCATTGTCATATTTTTTGATATTATGAAATGACTTTGCTATGAACTCCTCCTAAACGGCTTGACCGAATTAAATGAAATTTTCTGTATGCGTTTGAGTGAGGCCTGGCAGATGGCGCTGCAGTTGCAGTTGCTGTTCGTTAGTCTGGCTAAAACTCGAGAACGGCTGAACGGATTTATCTTATCTTGATCTTGAAATGATCGTGTAGGTCTAGGAAAGGTTTAAAAGCTTTTATTCTTTCCCTATAATCCCACTGGAACAGAAACAGGAGCGAGAACGGGAACCTTTAAGTCACTTGACAGATTCCAAAAATTCTTTCAGCTCTAGGATGTTACATTATCCTTCAGTGACATAGACTTATACATATTTCGTTCACATATTTCCATGGGAACGGAAAATTCCTTCAGGAACGGGGTTGGAAATGGAAACTTAGAAACTACTCAACTGATTTCAAAAATTTTTTCAGCACTGGGATGTCACATAATCCCTCAGTAACTTAGCGTAGATTTCATCCCTATAATCCCACGGGAAAAGAAACACGAATGAGAACGGAAGCCTTAAAACTACAGACCCGAGCAACGCCGGGCGGCTCAGCTAAAAAAAAGGGTATTGTAAAACCACGTGGTGGTCTCTGTGACCATATTGAGCGGTGCAGATGCTGACACTTTGATGTACTCAACAAGTGTCAAGAGCTTCAGCAACGATACGGGAACAACAACATTAGCGGGAACTTGGAAAATATTGGACCAATTCCCAAAAATGTTTCAATGTTAGAGTGCGTCATTGCTCCTGAGTATTAAAGACTAGATCTCCTTCCCACAACGGAAAAGGGAATGGCGAAATAACCAGGAAACTGGAAAGTACTGAACCGATTTCAAAAATTCTTTCACTGTAAGAATGCTTCATAGTCCCTGAGCAAATCTAAACCATATTTTATCACCATTTTCTCACAGGAATGGGAACGGGATTTACAAAAAAAAACCAACTGTATCGATTTCAATGCCTATTTCACTTTTACTATTTTTTTTAACTGGGCCGATTCCAAAAACTATGTCATCGCTAGAGTGCTTAACTGTTCCTGAGTAACATAAACTATATTTCATCCCCATTCTCACACTAGAATGGAAACTTGGAAACTACTTAACTAAACTTACTAAATTCGATTAACGTAGAGCCTGAGCTAGGCCGGGCGGGTCAGCTAGTTCCTAGTTTCTTTATACAATTTTCAAACAATCATCTGTAAATATTACCTCTGTTTTAAAGAAGCATTGATTTTATTAAATTGATACAAGCTGTATAGGGCGAATGAACCCTTGCTTGTCCTTATGAAAAGTAAAAAAATATTTGAATAAAAGAAACCAGTTATTTACAATTACAAATAATTTCCTTTATTATTATTCTTTTGCAATAATTAGAAAAATTCATAGGATCGATCTTTTTTTTACTTTTAACGTGTTTTCCTGTAGATTGTGCACTCTAAGTAGGTACCTACCGACCTAATACAACAAACTACAATAACCCTCCAAAAGCAAAACAGACTCTATTCTTTCACATCTACGCCATTAAAAAGAAATTGTACAAAAATCACTTCAAAAACGAGTCCTTATACATAGAAGAAGAAAACTTTTGCCGACGTGACGCTTATATTCAACTTTTTCTTTGCTAACTTTGCTAAATTAAGTAGGATTTTTTAAAAACATGTTTAGTTTTCAGATCTCTTATCTGGTATCACTTTTGGCAATCTAATTGCTTGATTTTAGTTTTGACCGCTCATAAAAGAAACAATTGGTCGGATTAAACTAAAAACTTGTTCCTTAGAAAATCAAACAAGTCTCTCTGATTCGAAAAAGTTCACTTTTTCAAAACTACTTTTTACCTACCTGCTTAAAATTACATTTTCCAATTTGCTGCTCCCATTTCTGTTTTGTATTTTGTGTAATTATTGCAAACCTCAATTTTTCTTTGCGGCTCAGATAAAATTCAAGTTGTTAATTCCTTTTTCACAAAAAAATAAATAAAATAAAAATAAATATACATCTTCTTTTGAGAAGGCAACAATCCACTTCTGCATTTACAGAGGTAAAGAGTGTCCTTTCATATCTAGAATCCTTTTTACTGATGCTCACTTTGTGAGTTGTGTGTCCGCGTTTTACTTTACCCAAAACCAAAACAAAAACAAGGAAAAAGACCTTGGAATCCTTTCCAAACCGCTTGAGTGCACCTTTTTATAAAATATATCCTTAAGCTTAACAGTTCTCCATACTTTTTCCTCGTAGCTCGTAGGTATTACCTGGGGATGCAATTGGCCATAGGAGGACCGTCATTGAAGAATGGGCCTGTGCTTAATGCATGAATGTTTGATTTAGTAGGCATCCTTAGGTTTTTCGAAATTAAAACGATATAATTCTTTAACGAGTGCTTGTTTTCGGAGAAGAAAAAGAAGATTTGAAGTGTTGGATAGGGACGAACCGTAGTAATGTTCACATTTTCACAAGAGTTCTAACTTGGGTTAAGATGGGTATCGTTTACCTATTGAAATTTGTCGTTTGTTTATTCCTCCTTTACATTGATTAGAAAAAGCATTCATTTTGACATGAGGTGGGTTGTAATGCCATGTTTCTACTTCTTCACAACTGGAGTTTCAGCGATTTATCGGATATCCGAAAATAGATGACCGTATGAAGAAATGGTCTGAGATGAACGCTTTCATCTTTAATACAAAAAGATGGTTATGAATAGTTTTTGGATCATTTTCGATTAGGAGGCTTTTGAAACAAAAGTTTATACTTTTACTCGAGTGGTATCATAATTCTCAAAAATAACTATGACCAGATGGAAGGACATAAGAATCTCTATTTATTTTATTTATTACTTGCAGATCCAATTCAAAAACGCTAAAAGCTTTACATGCGTGGAACAGGGTGCTTACTGTTCTAAATACATAACACACACAGTTTGTAATGTATTACATGGATACACCTCACGTTCACGCTCCACTGTTCCAAAAGAGTGATTTGCGAAGATATCACTTCAGTATCATCAGGTTTTCAGGCGCTGTTCTCTCGAAAGTAAAAAAAACTAATTTGCATAATTATGTATAAGGCAACAACTAGGGGGAATAAGTGCGTATATCCTTTCCTTACTAGCTATACGGACAGGAAAAAAAATGTATTCACCATACATAGGTCTGGGATCTCTCACATCGACATGCAGAGAAGTTTAATTCGTTTTACTTTTTTTTTTGTATATTTTGATCATTATTCTTTATCCCTGGCTTTGTTTTCTTCTTCTTTTTTTTTTTTGTTCGTTCTTCTATCTTCATTGACGTATTAGTGTGTGTCTCGTATTATATATATTAAAATGAGCTTAAGCGTGATTTACACGTGTAAAGTAGGGGTTTCTTCGTAGAGCAGCAGCTGGAAAATAAATGAAAAACAAAAAAGAAGCATTTTCCGGTGTGTGTTCTTATTGCGTTTAGAACAGTGGAAATAATAAATTAATGAATGCGGATTTTATGTTTATCTGGATTTGATAAATGAGCAAATGTCAAAATAAAATGCATGGATGGGTATTTACGACCGCAGCGGTGTTATGTGAACAAACTCATTCCTACTCATCTCCTCCCAGTTTCTATCTTTCAGTCGTGTGCTTGTCATCTAAAAGTCAAAAAAGATTGCTTATTATCAAAGAGAGGAAAAAATATATTACAGTGCTCCCCGGTTAATTGCGTCACCTTAAATGCACAACTTTAGACGCATTTAACAGGGGAACGCAATTAAAAGAATCCCGCTTAATTGATCTGCTGTCCCATTTAGAAAAACCCCGCTTAATTGAAATGAAAACGCAATAAAGCGATTTTTTTTACGACTTTGGCAAGAAAGTCAAGAAGAACCTTTTTAATGAAAATCAAAATTTTATTGAACGGAAAATTAACATATATTGGTAAGACATAAAAAAAGAACAAAACAATTTCAGCCTAGGAATGATTAAAAAAGGAAAAATTTTTCATAATGTACACAACACATAAATTATGAATTGGTACATAATCCGTGCGTATATCTTTAGCAAGCGTACAAGAGGGAATTAGTCAGATTTGCTTTTTATTTGGCTAGAACATTATATCATGGTAAGAATCTGTAATTTTCACCGGCATTGTTTCCTTACACATTTTCAAGATTTTAATTTGCAGTCGCTAAACTCTGATGTTTCAGCAAACAATAGGCTCGTTCGTTGAACTTTACCCAGGGTTGACCCAAGTTTTCTTGACAATCTTATGAGTTGTCAAAAAAACCTGGGTTTTCCAATTCTCAAAAAACGCAAAGCCACAAAATCACACACACATCCCTGTCATTTGAATAAAAATACATGCCATTTGACAGCCCTCAACTCGCCACAGCAAAACCCTAGGGTGAGTTGAGGAAAAACCCAGGTCAACCCCAGGGCTAAAAAACACTCAATTTGACATTCAGGGCGACCTTAGGTTTCTCAAAAAAACGCTTTGTGGCGACCCCAGGGTTTTAACGAACAAACCTAATAATAAATAGGTGTGTTTCTTTACTGAAAATTCGCACGAAATGCACCGAAATTCGGTGAAAGTCAGTCTAATCCTGTTCCAGCACAGGGATTTTTCGTAGCAGTGCACAAAAGAGAGTGCTCACAAGAGAGTAAAAAATCTCACAACGATTTAAGTCATGTCAATTTGACTATTAACTTGTAGGCGCGCAACAATGCGACCAATTCATCATCAATCATTTAAGGTGTAAGCAAAAAGTGACTTCAATGATTTGGTTTTTTTCGTTCAATTAACCGGGCAATTTTGCTTCAAATTAAAAAAAGAGTTTTGATTTTTGGACCATTTAACCGGGAAACGCAATTAAGCGGAATGCATTTAAACGGGAAATTTTATGTATATTTCTTATGTGATCTTTTTTTTGCCTAGGATTCAGGTCAATTAAACGGGTAACGCAACTAAGCGGGGGGTATTTATCCGGGGATTACTGTATAGGAGCGAAGCAGTGAGCTTCAGAAAACATGATTTGCTTTTGGATTTCAGATAGGTAGGTACCTATGTACCTACATATCATTGAAGGTTAAGAATTTGCATTGTTTGTTTTTGCGTTTTTATATTTCAAAGGCAGTTAGAAGTGTAGCCAAAAAGTGATAAAAATAAAGGAGGTTTCCTAGTGGTGGTTACCGACCCGCAACTGTCCTAATCAGCTGACCTGACCTCAAACAATCGAGATAGGTATGCCACAACGGATAGCGTTTTTCATTGAAACTTCTCAAAAGATTTAGGTACTCTCAAATCGAGAGACAATGTGTAATGTTTCCAAGTTTTTTCTGTGTAGGTAATTAGTCGAAAAATCGTTGTTCACAATTCACATAAAGCAATTAATTTCATCATATTTTGTAGTTTGTTTTCTTCAGTAAACTGATGAATTCTTCCATATTTAGGTACTTGATTCCTCATAATAACTTATTGAAATTTTTTCAACCAAATGATGGTAACACAAATTTAAAGTAGGTAGTTAAACTAGGTACCTACCTAGATGTTTTCTAATTGAAATTAATCGATGATGTTAAAGATAGGTACCTAAATTAATTAAGGTCACTTACAACCTCAGTGAGCTGAGCTATTTTGCTTCAAATTTATTATTGGAAGCCAATAAATATACTTATAGTGAGAAAAGATATGCTGATACCGTGTCTTGAATGTTGATCGCAATTGCAAAATGCTTCTGAAATAATTTATAACGTAAACGGGAGCAGTTTAGTACAGGAGCAGCTATGGGCAACTTCGAAGATGTGTTTGTAACATAAGTACCTACTTTGAATTATACAGGGTGTCCCGTACTTTGTGTATTATCCTTTAGAGTGTGATTCTTGGTCATATTCTAAGAAAAAAATTGTTGAGGTTTGAAAAGGTTTCTATATTACCTATTATTACCTACATTTTACGCCAATGAGCTGAGAGGGAGATATTCCCAGAAAACTGGTTTTGGACGCCATTTTTCTAATATGGCGGTGCGAGCGGCAAAAGTACGAGGTGGCAAAGTTGAAATTTGGAAAGAGCACATCAAAATCTATAAAATTGCCAATTTTCAAAGCTCCCGGAAAACTTTCCAGGCAAGACTACCAAATGACTGTACTAAATTTCGAAGTGCAATGAAATCACGTTATTTATTACGACAATTAAAAAGCAAAGGTTCAAGGTGAGCCCCTTGAGGCACCTCTAAAGCCAATTAGAGGGATTCGAAATGTTGCTACGAAATTCAGCTTGATAAATCTCATCTTAAAGATTGAAACGAAGCTATACAGTAAATCCTGGTGGGAAACCAAATGATTTAAGTGTAAATTCCTAATATTGTTCTAAGAGAGAGTCAGCCGAATTCTTTGTAAAATTAGTGTGGACTGTAGACATAGTCGAGGTCACATCCATTCTCAGAGAATTGAAACATTTGTGGTAAAAATGAAAGACGATATTCGATATTTTTAAAACCGGAGCTCAAAGTTGGAAGAAATTTATACCCTTTCAGAAAATGCGCAAGTTCAAGTGAGTTGGCCTGTCTGAGTCTGCGGGTCTCAGTCAATATCGTTAAAAAAGTAATTTCAAAGATGTTGGTATGGTCATATGTGCTTGAAAGAAGCTTCGAAGCAATCTTCGGAACTGTCAACTTCCTATTTTTGGCGGACAAAACTAAAAAAATGTGGCGCAAGTGGAAGAACCGAATCAACAGACTCAGGGTGCATAACTAGAGAAAACTCCGAAATCGAAAATATTAGTGAAGATGTTGGTGGAGGCTTAAGTTTACCGTGAAATAATAGGCATTGTTTAAGAACTATAATTTTTTAGTAATTAGTTAACTTTATACAACGTACAGATAACCGGAACTCACGCTTGACCATGGATTAGGCCATATATGACTGTACGCGGCGCATTCTTCGCAGTATAGCGCAAAAACTTTTGATTGTATGAAAAAAAAGTCAAAGCAAAAGTTGTGAAGAATTTTATGCTCTATAACTTTCATAAAGGTGCAAATCTCATTTAAGCAATAACAAAAAACGATTTTTATGACCTTTGACCTTCAATATTTTAAGACGTGGACACTATAACATTTGTGACTTTTGAGACACCATTTAGAATGACAAAACAAAGGTTTTTACCAATTTACAGCTTATTATCTTTCATTCCAAGGTTGACCCCCTTTTTTACCTAATATGACTGGGCTTCAAACATTGTCTCATTAAAAGCTCATCCGCCAACACGTCGACTCCAATGGTATCCCGTCTTAGAACCGATCAACGTTATGGAGACATCGAAGCAGAACTACCTACTCAAAGTCTGACGAGCTCAAACTAAAAAACTAGTTTTAAAAACTCGTTAAAAAGCTCAGCATGACCTTCTACAATAAACAAGTGAAGTAGCTTTAAGGAACACCCTGCCAAGTATTTTTACTTATTAACTTATATGTCATCAAGTTTCGACTTTCAATGTTCAGATGTAGGTTGCGAAGATTTATTCACTAAAAAAAGTCAGGTCTTTAATTTTCTCCTTAAAATGGCTTGAAGAATAAAATCCAGATTATAGCTTCTATCGTACAACCAACCTCATTGCGGTTAATTCCACATTTTTTTTTTTATAATTCCATTTTTTCCGCAGGACTTAATTTATTTCGCGTGTAATTTACATTTTTCCATTCGAAAGGATTTCTCCCATCCATCTGTCGAAATATCTCCTCTGTAACTTCTATGCAAGAGCATCATTATTTCCGTGACGTCGCGTAGAAGAAAGAAATCATAAAAAAAGTAAATAAAATAAAAAAGAAAAAAAATAATAAAAAAAAAAATCGCCGCATTCTTAATTTGCTGTTTTCCTCTTAATTGCAAGATACGTGGGTGTCCTGGTTTTACTTTATTTTCACAATTTTTTGCTTTATTTTTTCCTCCCTTTCAAATGGGGAATATACGAATGAAATCCCTTCATTATCTCTCTTTTCGAGCGAAGAAGTTGAAAATTAAATCTGCTAAAATGTTATATGCTGAGTTTATGATTTTGCAGCACTAACGGTGCAAGCAATATCCGTTTACCTGAATTTACACACTGCAATCTGCCACACAAACATAAATAATGATAAAACCATCTATGGCTTAAGACCGAAGACTCATTATCCTTTACTCGATATCCGGAAAAGAAGAAGAAGAAGAAGAATGTCCGCATACTCTACATGCAAAATTGAAAATATCTTTGCTGACCATTTCCTTGGCAGCAAACCTCAAGTTTAATATAGTACACTATATCCTTGTTAACAGGGCCATCGAACGCTCGCCCTGAAGCGACGAGGAGATAGAGACTATTTGTTTGATATGAAAAAGGAAGAAAGTAACAACACCAACTGAGGGAGAATTTATTCGTCTTGACCACCTTTTGACGCAAGAAAACACATTAATCCTGACATTTCAATAAAACAGAATCAAAAGGGTATTGCATTCCTTTCTCGGTTTTCCTTATTGTTGCGGATGGTTGGAACTTCGAAGTAAAGGAAAGGATACCCGAATGCATGCAATGGTTAAATAAACATTCAGCAGAAAACACCAAGATAACGAAAGTGGTCAACTGGAGAATTTGCTGACCATCTTCTTTCGGGAGAGGGTTCATAAAGGAGTATGACTATAAACAAATAGAAAAATTTTCTCATAAGAGAATTTTGCCTTCCAGGTGTGGGTATCACAAAAGGGGGACTTACAATGGAATTTCTCAAGATCTCGATAAGAACAATGACAGAGAATCTTATGATACCAATTTAGGAAGCCTGTTTTGTTGAGATCCAATTACGTTTACGTAGACCAAATGTCATGCAATCTTTCGTTGGAATGTGTAAGTGAGCTCTCAGTGATGATAGAAGTATTTCCTATTCTTTCATGATAAATTACACGACCCTTAAACAAACAATAAAGACCATCGCATCATGGGCTTGGCCTAAATTAGCAACTTTTTACAAAACAAATTGTTTCTCAAACCGGTTTAGATTTACCTTTTCGAAAAGTTGGCTCTCACTGACCACACGAATTGCGTACCTTTTGCATATCATTATCGTACTTCAGATTGTAAATATGATCCGCCCCTCTAAGATGACCACTTAAAAAGTGATGGACATCACGCCTCGAACAAACAGATAATCGCATGTATGCTCAACAACTAAACCAATTTTGATAACATTATATCGCCTCTCAAGCAACCGGATAAACCATAATTTCATTCCGCTTAATAGACAACCCTCTTAAATAGAATCAGACCCGACCCTCTATTCAAATGGTCAAGAGGATTATGCAGATAACAACCCCAACAATCATATTTTTTCTTCTATTTTTCTATTTTCCTCTATTCCCTCGGCTGACCAAAAAGTAAAATCCCTTTATTTGCTGCCTCTTTTTTTTATTCCCCTAAACAGAAGTTCAGATAAAAGAGTGACCATAACAACCCATGTCCAATGGTCAGCCAATTATCGACCCTTGAGAGAGTCGAAGCAACGATAAAAAAAATTTAATACACGAAACACAATTTGTATGAAGCCCTACTTTTAAAGTTATAATAAATGTTCCGGTCGAACTTGTTGAATGCAAACTCCCTATTGCTACTGCTGCTTGACCACTGTCCTTTTTTCCAGTGTCCATTCAATTGGCTATCATTATCGTTAAATATACATTGAGGCTATTAAAAAGTCATTTTTGGTTGTCAAGAAGAACTAGAACCAAAAAAAAAAATGCCAAAAGGGGTTGGTTGTGATTTGTTGTTATGTTGTTTTGTTGATATTTCAATTTTCGAGCTAACAGTGTTATGACATGTGAAAATTATGTTCAACAATGCGTTTGGACAGTGAGTGATTTTTAAAAGAATCCTTTGGGAAACGAATGAGTAAGAAGCAAAAAGGAAAAGATGTTTACAAGACGTTCTAAATAAGATTTAAGATGATGGCAGAGGAGAATGATGCCATGGAACAGAAAAGACATGGATGAAGATTATGCGCTTTTTGATTTTAAATTCAAAGGACATTTGTTGCGTGACAGTTGCAAGGGTAATGCTACGAAACAATTTATTAAATGTACACCAACTCAGGACAAGGGAACGTTTTATGTAGCTGCAGGGCAGAAATGAGATTCAACAAAATAAATAAGAATTTTTTGTTTTTTGAAAAAAAAAAAATTGTGAATATAGAAATAACTAACTTTCCGCTAGGAATTGGACTACGGAAACAAAATTCAAATTGTTACATCCTTACTTTGTGTTTTAGTCTTCCTATAGATAGCAGTTAGATGCATCACATGAGATTTTGTGTAACATTTTTTGGTTTGAAATTTTTGACATGTTTAATGATCATAATTTTGAAGTCTTCGTTTTATAAAGAAGCAATACGATTTTACGGTGTTTGCCATTAGAAGCGTTTTTACCGAACCAATAGCCTCTGGAACTGAAGCTATGGAGATTACAATGTTTTTCTCTCTCTCCTAAGCAATACTTTTTTCTTGGTTTGCACTTTGGCCTTACGGTCAGGTCTGTTTACTGGTTCGATTTCGACAGATAGCTCTTTACTTTATTGCCAGACAGACAGCTCTTTACTTTATTGCCATTAGAACATGCAATTCAAGCACATCAAATCTTTCGATTGAACTGAAGGTACACTTATACCTTCTGCTCAATAAGGCCTGCTCGCTCTTCGCCTTAATTTTGAATTCAAGCTCTGCAAATTGTCAAAGTAAGGCTTTAGCAAATTTGTGCTCTTTTTCATTTGTTTAATTGTTTAAGTGATATTTAAATACAGCTTTTTTTATTTATATACAGCTTACAACTTTCCTTGTACATAGCATTTCTCTTGAAAAACAAAATGTATAGGTTGGCATACCAGAGCTCAGCGAGATTCGGGGCCTAACGCATTTCTGTCAACTACATATTGGTAAAGAATGAAGTAGACCTCCAAATTGTTGCCGAATCCGATCAACTAATTTAGAAATTTTCGTTATAGTGAAATTTACTCTCAGGCGACTTGTTAAATCCTCACGAAAAGCGATGCCCATGGAAATCCAATTGAATGCTTCTGAGATTCGAACCTCGAACTCCCCCGTAACAAGCAAACAAGCAAATGAAGGTGAATAATCAGAATTGTACACTGATTGTTAAAAGATAACAACTCAAAGGACACGGGACTGTAAAATACAAGACTCTGAAATACAAAAGTATAAGTGTGCAATTCAATCACGGCAGATGTGAAAATTCGGAGAAGGAAAAGCACTCAATAAATCCCGAACAAAGAGGAGGCAAAGATAAAAGTAATTACTCGTATTTTGCTTCATATTCTCACAGACTGAATACTATCCAAGATCGTTTTAGTATTTTTGGTCGCTTTTTCGTTTCATAAGAATTTGAAACCAAGTGATGTAAGGAAAGTTATACCTACGTTTCAATATTACAACAAGTTTGCCTAACAATAAAGCCCTTTATAACAAGGAAATTAAAGCACATTATCATCATAGTTTGATTAAGAAACTAACATCCTCATAACGAGATTCGATGTAGGTATAGATATGCCAAGTACCAATTTCAATTTTGACTTTTTGTAAAAAAATAAATTTTATTAAGAAGGATCGAGTTTCGACAAAAACACTATTCGTCATAGTGGTTGCACGGCCGTTATTTTAAAATCTAGAAATTCATTTCGAAGCACTGCAAAGTTTGAAAAAAATCGAGCTTACGTACGGCTGTTAGTTTTTATATCAGGTTTTCCAATAAGAACCTCACAACTTTTTTTTTAAACCATTTGAGATATTTTAAAAACTTTAGTATCGTCTTGAAGTATGAATGGAACTCGACATCTTTCACATGCCCAACATGAGCATTTTTGCAGCGGTCGATTTGTTCGCCGTGGAATTGACAGATTTGGAACGGAAGCGATATTTTGGACACTTCGACCGAAGCGTTGTCTCACTGGCTCAAATTTCTGCATTAAACTTGTTATTGCCTGCCTACTAGTGGCGAGAATAACGACCGAAAAATTGGGATTAACGCTCTTAAAGTTACTTATAATTTGAAAACGTAGTTAATGTACTTGAAAATGATGAAAATATTAAGTTCACTTAATTGACAAAGCAGTTTGATGATTACTAAAAAAGTGCGTTCACAACATAAGTTCAAAGTAGTCAAGTCCCTTTAAGAAAACCCAATACACACATATGTCGTACCCGTAGAGTGATGGTTAGCATGCCTGCTGTTAACCCAGACGTTCGTGGTTCTAACTTCTAATCCCAACAGAGGCAAAAATATATCTCTACGGGTATTACCTTTAGCGAGGAATTGACTATTCCTCCAATATTCAATTTACTTCCATGAAAAGCGCTCCCTTTATTAGCCGTTCGGAACCGCAGAAAATTGAAAGTCCTCTCCATTCCCTCACACGGCATGGTTGTGATAAATGCGCTAGGCCTTGGGGCTCCTCGCTCTGTTGCGAGTTAAGTATCCATAAAAAGATAACATTATTTGTATTCAATGATATCTTTAGTCTCTAGTACAGTATTGCACACAACGCTACACCGATCACATATTTAAAAGAGATAATATCGTTTGTATACAATGTTGCAATATTATCTCTTACTCTTCTTCATTATCAAGCAAGATCAGGGGCGAACGCAGGGGGGGGTTTTGGGGGTTGAAACCCCCCCCGAAATTTTTGAAATAAAAAAATAACCACTAGTTTTTTAAAACAAAAATCAAAATATAAAACATGGAAGCATAAAATTCATCTGAAAATTTCATTCTGTCAAAAATTTTTGAAAAAATCCTTCCAAATGCGGAATCCTTTCCATCGATAAGTTAATTTGCAGGTAGTTCATATGTTTTGGAATGACTTTTTGGTTTTGGTATGTTTTTAGAATGATCACCTTTTTCTAGAGTAAGTAAATTGCATATCTTGATGTGGAGGTAGTATTGGGTCGTATAAAATGGGACCTGCGATAGAAATATATGAAAATTCACTTTCCTACTTATATTTGCAAACACATCGCATTGGTCGGCTCAAAACTAACGAAAATTAAAATTTTCATCACACATACTAAAAACCAGTCGCTCTGGCTCTGTATAAGAATGTGATCGACAATGGCAACTAGGAAAGGGTATACTTATGTATGAATAAGCATATGCATACCAATGAACATTGCTTGAGTATGCCAAAATAAAAACAGCCCAACAACTTTATAGACACCTTAAATGTGTGCGATTCGTCCCTATATAAAACAGTTCATTGTTTTATGCAGATCGTTGCCACACTTCCAAAATCCGTGGCTTCAAGCGAGCAATCTTTTTCATATCTGCGCAGATTAAAAAAATATCTGCGAGGAAGAACCAGCGAGGATCAACTGAACGGTTTGATGTTGCTAAACATCTATAAAAGTATTGAGGTTCACTATGAGGACTTTATAAATATAAAAATGGCAAAATTTCCAAGGCGCATTGATTTAATTTTATAAAATACTACATAATTGACTTTCGGCGGCAATTTGAATTTTTCAGTAATCTATCTTCTTACTTTTTTCATATTTTGCCAAATAGAATTGTTTACTTACAAGTAGTAAGTACAAGTAAGTCCCATGGGAATAATGGAACAAAGAAAAAAAAAACAGACAGATTTAATTTTAGAATTTTTGGAATATTAATAACGACTTCCGTTCCCGAGGGAATATGGTGATTGTTCTCATAGGAATATGGGAATGAGTTAAAGCTTATGTTACTCGCTCGGGGGTAGTGTATCATTCTAAAGGTGGAAGAATTTTTGAAATCGGTGCAGTAGTTTCTAAGTTCTCGTTTACGTTCCCGTAGAAATTGGGATAAAATATAATGTCTATGTCTTTCCTCAGGTCTTAGACTACCTCTGTACAAAATTTCATTTGAATTGGTTCAGTTGTTTGGGCGGGACGACCAGACATTATTAGTAAGGACCGGTTCCCGTGGAAATATTCGGATGAATTGAAGTCTATGTCCTTCTAGATCATCTCTGTATAAAATTTTACTGAAACCGACTCAGTGGTTTGGGCGGCAGATTCTTTCGTACTTGTTATAGTAGTAAGGACTTTTGTTCCTGTAGGAATATGGGGATGAGTGAAGTTTATGTTACTTGATGATAGTGAGGCGTTCTAACGGTGGAAGAATTATTAAAATCGGTGCTGTAGTTTCTAGGTTCCTGAATACGTTCCCGTTCTCATTAGAATAAAGGGATAAAATGCACAGACTATGTCCTTTCTCAGGTTCTAGGCTATCTATGTACCAAATTTCATTCAAATCGGTTGAGTAGTTTGGGCGGGAGACGGTAACATAGAAAGATGGACAGACAGAATTACACATTACACACATTCATAATATTAGTTAGGATTCGTCCTAGCAATGTATTTTACGAATCAATACAGAGTATAAAAAAGCATAAAAATGTTAAAAACAAATTTCAAAACCCCCCCCGAAAAATTTTTCTGCGTTCGCCCCTGAGCAAGATGGTTGCACGCTTGGATCTCCTTGTAGAGAGATAAGAAAATAATATAAATACGACTGTATGATGAGTTTATCAACAGTCTTACATAGTAACAGTAATTACATAGTAGCCTTGAGCTCCTTTTAAAATTAATAAAGTATTTCATTAATAAAGGACATACATAGTTCCAAAAGAATATTGTTTAATTTTGAAAGTAAGAAACAAATGTTTTAATTTGCGCCAGCCTTTTTATTTATTTTTTCAATACATATAAATTTCAAACTTAGATTTTGTTTCAACTCAGTTTCCTGTCGGTTTCTTTTCAAATGTTGGAAAGTAAAGGGGTATTTTGGTGTAGAAATAGAAAACACTGAATTTTTTTTACATATTTCCGGCGGTTTTTCAAAATTTAAAATGTTTTCGGAGGTAATGGTATTTTTCTAACGCGCGTCCACATTGACTCGGCTTTATAATGAAAAACGCGTTTTTCTCGTAACTGTCTTCTTCAAAACTATGGCCACGGTTTCTCGAGCTCAACTGGACCAATTTACTTGAAATTTTATGAAAGCTTTTTTATAGTCTTCTTCTCTATGGCCGCGATCATCCCCTAATTTCATTTTTTTTATACTTTTTAAAAGTTCTAAAAAAAGGCAAAAAATTGCTTTATTTGTAGAAAACACTTTTCCGTAGTTTCAACCATAGCGATATTATTCTAGATAAAATAATCTCTTTATTTCGAATACTTGCAAGATTGGAGTCCTGGAAAGGGTCACGGCTCAATTTTTGAGACTCCTCACTTCATCAGCAGTTGCTTTTGTTAATTTTTACCTTTTTATCCTTTTCCCGTATTCTTTATTTGTTGATTGGTAACTGTATAGCAAACATACTTACTTACCTTTTTTACGTCACTTCAAAACTGCGTGAAATTCTTGCCTTAAGACTGCGATCCCCCTTAAATAAGATCGTTAGAAAATGGGCGGGCATTATTTGTAGTATTATCAACAGTTTGATTTTCATCATCAATAGGGAACCGAAAGACTTTTATAAGTACATACTCAAAAACAAAAATTTATTAAAATTTTAAAATATCTTCATATCTTTGAATGTTAGGTATAGCATATTATAAAGAATTTTGGTTTTTAAGTTTTGTTTAGTTAAGTTTTTGAAAATTGACAGATGAAAGGGGCAATAAAATTCTCCTTCACAAGTTAGCAACAATTTTGTTAAAAAATCTTATCACCAAGGAATTAACTTTAATAAATAAAATGAAAAAATGTTTGTACGAAGTTAAAAAAATGTATAAATGAATTGTGCACCAAAATAGGATGTCTGTCTGTTGAATGGGAAGTAAATAAAAAATACTTTCAATGGGTATTGCATTTTGCAAAAAATTGGCAAGCCCCACGATAATAATTTCATTGTCAGGAAAAGCACTTTTTCGGTTAGCTGGTCGAAATCGGCAAAAAAATTATGAGAACATCTAATTTTCCAATGCATCTGCGCTATTTATTTCCTTAGTTTTAAATGAATGAGTAGAAGAAAGCACAAAATAAGTAAAGATCAGACACTTTTAGTCACCTTACTGAAATATATGCAAAAAATGAAATGAGAACATGATTTGAACATTTTTTAAAAGTATCAACAAGAAAAGAAAGTGATGGGGTTTATTTAAAAAAGTTAAGTAAGATGGTAAGTATGAAGGAATTCTTATGAATAATAAAATTTTGAAAAGCTAAACACCAATTACTCTTTTCGCTCCTAGTTTATGGGTGAATACGGAAATGTTGAATAAATTTAAAGAAATTTTAAATCTCAAAATTAAAGATCTTTCTGTCTTTTAGTTTAAAAAAAGGTTATTTTACCGCCTCAGGTTAAAACAGTATGCATGTGTACTGTATGGTGTATGGAAAACCATTTCCTAAAATGCAATTGACAGAAATCACTTCCGAGTTAGCGGTGTTTTCAGAAATTCAACGTTAAAGAAACAATTCTGCGTGGATCTTACTCTTTACCAATATAATTCGTTAAAAATGTCTCATTTCGATCGAACAAGGATTTCTATTAAGTACTGAAAACAAAAAAAAATATCTGGATTACCTTTTTAAAAACCACAATTAGAACAAAAAAAAAACACACACACATTACCGAAAAAAAAAATTTTGTTTGTACGTACGTCATAAGCTCGGGTATAAAATGACAACACACTTGCGTGATTTTTAATTTATAAAATGCGTTTCACATCCTTACACTTGAATTCTCATCTCACACTCCTCCTCTACATTTCCATCTGCTAAACAATGTCAGTTTCGAAAAATGGAAAACTCCCCCATAAAATCCTTTTAAAATACCCTCATTGTCCTAAGAACGACCTCTCTCTAACTTTTGGCTAACTTTTCCTCAAAAAAAGTACAGGATGCGAGAAAAAAAAGTTGGATAACGCACTGAAAAAAAAAAAAAAAAAAAAAACAAAAACGCGACGCAAAATAATGAGACTTTCTGGGCACTTCTAGGCAGTGTGAGCTGAGCAGTGGTGGTATGTTGATGGTGACGCCTGATGAAAGGGGGGTATTGTAAAGCTCTTAAATGTGTGTGTGTGTGTGTAGAACGCACCAAAAAAAGGTCCCTTTATTAAATGGATGTCATATCCCTTCCCCTAAGAACGATGGGCACACAACAGCAAGCAAACCCACTTGGGGCATTCATTTACCAAGAATGGTGTCTGTTTATTTTTCGAAATTTGTGTGTCTTGAAGGAAGAAGAAAGCTTCGTCGGGCAGAGGCAAAAGTTACTCATTACCAAGCATTGAAATTAAGGAAAACCATAAAAAAAAAAAAAAAACTTACTTTCCTGAGGATTCGTATCTGAAGAAAAAACTCACATTTTTTTTCGAGAATTCACCCTCCGAGTGTTACACATTGTTTGATATTATACATGTGCGTGTATAGTTCTTTGCTGTCTTAAGATATTTTCCTAGGATGTGGTGTATGCAAAGAAAGGCGACCAAGGGTGATTAAAAGTTTGAGCAAAAAAAAGCAAATTAAAAAATTCAAACGAAACAAAATGTGAGTTTTTTACCCTCTTTTTAGACAAAGCAAAAAAAAAAAACTCACGACTTGGCAATATGTGAAGTTCACTTTCGACTTATCCTAGACGTCTGGTAATAATTTTTTCCGTGTAATTATTTAGACAGCTTTCGACATGGGGAGAATTTTAGTGATTTCATGAAAAGAGAAATGTGGCAGCACTGCAACGTGTGATTTAGTGATTTTCTGTTTTATAGGAGCTTTCATCTAAATCTATTGAATTTCTTGTTTTAAAAGGACAGCTAGTCTCCCTATAGAGGTTAAAAGTTATAAGCTATCAAATTTTCAGTTTAAATTTTCTTCTTTTATGATTCGACACTTTCAGTTCATTTGAGCCGGTTCAACTTTATTGCATTATTTTCTAGTAGGTACCATACATCACTTCATTTCAAATTGGTAAATTTTTGAATGTAAGAAATATCCATGGAAACTTACCACGGATATTTCTTACATTTGAAATGACTAAATTTTGAAGGAATATCTACTTTTGTTCTGCAAACAAACAAACAAAACAGCCAGACAAACTTTTTCATAAAGTAGTAGGTAAGTAGGTACACCTCTCAAAGTTTTAGTAGAAACAATTAAAAGCATTTAACCATAGAAAGAATGCCGACGGACTTTTTTTATTGGTCGTTCTATTAAAAAAAAAACAATGATGGTACTAATTTATAGGATTCTGAAATCTGCACTCATGAAATAAATAGGCGAGCACAATCAGCGCTGGGAGCGCTCGAACCTAACGCATTGCTCTTATCCAAATGTGTGTGGTCAACACACTCATGTGGTTGTACATTAACCAATGCACCCATTTTATAACCGATTCGGTTTCAATGTTCGCAAATGTACGTATTATATTTTATACGCTTTCTTTTTATTATGACATTGAGTCATCTGCGTAAGCGAGCATTTGTAAGGAAATCTTTTGAAAGATTGTTCCTCGGGTGTTGACGTTTTGTACAATCTTTTCAAGTATGATGTTGAAGAAATCGCATGATTTGTCGTCTGACGAAAGCCTTTTGATGTCGACAAAGGCTTGGCTCTGTAAATACTGTCATCCACGGCCTTGAAATCGATAAAAAGTTTGTGTACCTATATCGATTTTATATTTCTGCGTTTCTTCCAAGATCTGCCGTAATGTAAAAAATTATGGAATTTGTGCTTGTGCTTGTACTTTTTACCCAGAGTTAAATTCGAGTTTATCGAAAAAGTCAAAAAGACGTCTAAGAAGGGTACGGCAGCATCAAGCTGATGAGCTAACTGTCGTACCTTGACGAAAAACTGTTTTTTTTTTTAGTTGACGTCACTGGATGTCTTGATTTTCAATGCCTTCTTGATTTTTTCGATGAATCATAAACATCATACCTTGTGTATACCTAATCTTCAGCTGCCTTGAAAAGTTCGACGTCAAGGTCATTTGCACCTGCTATATGACAGCTGACAGGTTAAACTTTTTCTAGGACGGGAGGAGTCCTTTCGGAGGACGATATTCTAGATTAATTTGAGTTGGGGTATTCAGACTTTGTCTACACCGCCGTTAAGCAGTCCGCAGAAGTTGTCCTCAGTAGCAACTGCGATTCTATCACTAAATTACCCTGCTGTATTGACAAGTTTGAATTCGAGTTCCTTCTGTGCTCGAATTCTCAAATTCTCTTCTATTTGTAAATCGCTTTGTACTGTTGCCTTTGGCAACTCTTATTCTTTTTTAAATCAACTTTTATCGTGATTTTCGTTTGGCTTTCTTTCTTTCCTGTTTGCATTACCCATCGAAACATGGGTTTCGATTTTGAGGCTTAGTGATACCCAAAACATCAGAGGCTGTGGTTCTTATTGGTATTCCTACAATTTTTCTTCAATGCCTATTGCTGGCAGCATAAAATTCAAGGACAGTTGGAGGGATACACGATTGGAAAAGGTTCTTGCTAATTAAGCTTCCGGAAATCATAACATCCATAGCGTTAATTCGTGTGAGCCTTAGACAGGATGTCCTCATTCGTACTTTGGCTACATTAAGGTAGTGGACCGAGTCAATGTCGGACAACATCAGACATCCTACATCCATAACATTGAGAGAGGGTCTTGCGATATGGTCAATTTTGCAATTTTGTTGACGGTTGATTGATCTGGAGGTTGGTACCTTTATGAATACGGGAAGCGTGTGTATTTACCAAGAAGATTTAGCCTCACAGCTGAATGGATTAGCTGAGTCCCTTTTCATGCAGGCTATGCTTACTGACTGTATTCCCAAAGATGTCCTCCCTCCCCTGCTTTGCGTTCAAAAAAACCTAGGACGATTTTCGTTTTATGTCTGGGGTATTGCTAATAAATGTTTTTTTTTTTTTTTTTTTTAAGCGGCAGGCGATAGCCTGGTCGGGAGTATGCACCAGCTCATTTGCAAAATATGGTCGGAAGAAAGACCAGGAAAGTCCACCATACACCAAATCTTCACACTACGGGAGATCTTGGAAAAAACCCATGAACTTCAAATCGATACCTACCACCCTTTTATCGTTTTAAAGACCGCGTATGGCAGCATCTATAGAGAGGAGTTATATAGAGCCATGTCTAGTTTTGGTATCCCTATCAAACATGTCCGATTGTGTAGGATGACGATGGAGAACACACGCTGCTCCATCAGGGTCGGAAAAGATCTCACCGATATATTCGATGTCAAAAAAGGTTTTAGGCAAGGCGATGCACTGTCATGCGATTTCTTCAACATTGTTCTTGAAAGAATAGTGCGAAACTCCCACGTCAACACAAGAGGCACAATCTTTCAAAGATCCGTCCAATTGCTCGGATATGCCGACGATATTGACATAATTGGAAGAACGCAGTGTGATGTCAATGGCGCGTTTATGAGCATTGAGACGGAAGTGAAGAAGATGGGTTTAGTGGTCAATGAGGGCAAGACCAAGTATATGCTGTTATCTAAAAAGGACACCCAACACCGACGTCTTGGAAAGAACATCACGATAGGACCTTGTCAAACGAAGATGAGAACGCTTTAGGATGTTTCGAAAGAAAAATTCTTCGGGTGATTTTTGGTCTCGTCTGCATAGATGGAGAGTGTAGAAGAAGATTTAACCACGAACTGTACAGCGACACTGACCTGATCAAACGAGTCAAGGTCCAGCGACTTAGATGGCTGAATCATGTAGAGCGAACGAACACCAATGCTCCGGCCCGGAAAGTCTTTGAATCCAATCCCGAGGGAAAGCGCAGTAGAAGAAGACCGTGACTCAGGTGGCGCACGCAAGTAGGAGAGGACCTAAACCAACTTGGCATGCAAAACCGCAGTCAGCTAGCTAGGGACCGAACTGGCTGGGAGAAACATGTTGGTTGAGACCCTTAAGTAAGTAAGTAAGAAAGTCTATCGATTCCGTTCAAGGTTGAAGTCAGCTAAAAATAACGTCGCAGCAACTCAATTGACTTTATCAAGCGAAGCTAGTTTTATTGCTCATTTTCATAAATCCCTAGTTGGTTGGTGTTTGAAATATTCCGACGGCATTAAATAAACATTTTCGTGGGTAAAATTAAAAGGTGGGGGTTTCCACACTTACAAAAACAGCTTTTTGGTCAACAAATTAACAGTGTTATTTGTAAACGGTTTTTCAACAGGGACGCTACAAAAGTAGAGCGACAGGGACAGCAAACGACGCAATATTTCTTGCCGTTCTTTTGACATTTCTGTTCAGTAAGGTTTGTCATCTCATGATGGAGAGATATTCGAGTCAACAACGAGCCGAAATTATAAAAATTTACTACCGAAATTCGGAGTCGGTGGCTTCAACGATAAGAGCACTACGTCCAATTTATAGTCGTCATAATCGTCCTAGCATATCAAAAACTGAGCGTCTATTGAAAAAATTTGAATCCACAGGCACAGTACAAAATGTTCCCGTACCAGTGAGACAAGGAAGTGCCCATAGTGTCGAGAAAATTGCTTCCGCTGAGGTTTCAGTTGCAGAAAGTCCAAATGAGTCTCCCATACGTAGTTCTCAAGCTTTGGGCATCTCTGTAACGTTGTTGTGGCGAGTTTTGCAAAAAGATCTCTGTCTACATCCTTACAAGGTTAAATTGACGCAAGAACTGAAGCCACTTGACCACCTGAGGCGTCGTATGTTCGTGAATTGGGCTGAGCAACAACTTGAAAATGATACAGATTTTCTTCGAAAAATCATATTCAGCGATGAGCCTCATTTCTGGCCAAAACCGTTTTTGTTTTATTTACAAAAAACCCGATTCTTTGTAAAGGTATTCTAAGAATCACATTTCACAGACGATAACAACTGCGGTAAGGAATAAAGAACTGCCTATGGACACAATAAAATGTTAAAGACCAAAATTAAAAAACCAGACAAGCTACGTAAAGTTCGCTTTACAAGGACGTTCTTTCAATAGGCAAATTTCTTTTGAAAAATCAACTTTTGTTTTCCATTCAAAATAAAAAAAAATTAATGCTTTGTTTTATCTGTGAAACATGAGTTACATTTCCTAGAATTCGTTTGTTTCAATTCGATTGCTCCTTTGTTTTTCATTCAAAATGATGGAAACAACTTTGACCTTTCCAAGAAAACCTTTTCTTATTTAAATTTTGTGATGGCAGATCAAAGAACTTTTTTTTATAATTTCCACACATCACCGAACAATGGGTAAAATACGACCCCGTCAATATTACCCTGAATGGTTTTAGCTATGCCCACAAAAGCGACAATCATCACGTTTCAAAAATATTGATCTCTGCGTTGCACCTCCCGAGGATATTTTCCAATTTACATATACGTTTTTATCATTCGCATAAAACACGCATATGAATCTCTGGTAGGTACGGCTTTTTTTACGTATGCAAATGTGCTAACAAAAAAATCACAAACCCAAAAACATTAGGGATACAGCGAGTCCTTGGTTGTTTAAAATGAATTCGAAACCTTCCCAAGGTGTAAAGAATTTTTATGCAAATCAAGTAACGATAATCCATTGAATAAATCACGCACACATCACATATCAATGGATTTATGCGCATTGCGTTCTCATTTGCATATGAGTGAGTGTCCTGATTCTCCTTAAATTTAAAATTATTTCACTTCAATCGGAGTAGGTAGAGGGTAGAGATTTGTGTGGTATTTTGAATTTTTGGCTTTTGAATAAAATAAGAAATCAACATTTCTCTTTTGGTCTGATTCAAAATGGCATCAGTCAATTGCAAGACACATTCTTCAACCGAACACCACCCTCTCTGGTTGAAGTTTTCCAAAAAAGAGGAAATTTTCACAAATTATGTTACAACAGCTTGGGCCAAAATGGCGTCAACTTGAACTAATCCAATATATCTTGCCTTTGAATCTGTATTCTTGCTGATAAATAAATCAAATCACCCTATGGTAGATTTTTGAAGTTGATTTTCGACGGTGCGATGTTTTTATTTCCACCCTCAATGATGAGTTCGCTAAACGCGCCCCACCCTATATGATGTCATCATGTATGGATGCACTGCACACATTCGCTCTTATTTACTTTACATAAAGGACGTGTCAGGGTTGCAAAAGTCGATACGATTGTACTTTTTTCGATACACTTCAGTTTGCTTTAGTACACAAATACACTCGTACTAAATTCGATACAATTTCGCACTTCCATTGTATGTTTCACATAAGATGCGAAGTTAGGTTGAGGCAAGAAAAAAATCGTATAGGAGGGGGGAGGAGTAGGGGGTCTATCACCTTCCGTTTTGACAGGAGGCCCAACTTTATAAAAATTCACTTAATATGAAAATTATTCAAAACTAGCTATGGCACCTATACCTACGTACTATACAAATGTTTTTGAAAGCTTATATTTTGTTGTTTTAACTTTAAAGTTTATTTCAAGCTGTTATAGTGAATGGTTTTTGAGTAAATAAATCTCAAATTGAAAAAGATGAAAAAAAAATATTTATTATTTTTAATAAAATTTTAAAAAATTTTGCATTTTCAAAGGTAAGGTTTTTTCACAAATTTAATGCTCTGATCAATTATGTGTCAAATACTGTCAAACCGGATGTAAACAGCTTTCTTAGTTTTGGAGTAATTAAAAAACGGAAGAAAGGTCGAGATAAAAAGAATAATAACCCTAAAAATGGGTTTCCTATAAAAAGTACCCTCCGTTTTTTTCAATGTCTCAAAAACGAAAAAATTGTTTGCATTTGTTTTTTAGTATTTGAATCAAATGTAAAAAGAGCATTGAATATCTTACAAAAATGCGAATCTTAGCACAGCAATTTTTAAAAAAAATTAATTTAATGACAAAATAGCTATTTTAAACTTTTTTCAAAATTTGTACTCTGAAATCCGATTTATCAGAAACCATTCACTCAAACTACATGAACTAAGAAATTTATTCAAGAACATCAGCTTTCAAAACGATTGTAGCACGTTGTCGTAGGTAACTTAATTTGTTTTTCATTTGAAGTAAATTTTTTATAAAAATGCCCCTCCCACCTAAACATAGGGTTATAGACCCCCTCCCATATGACTTTTTGCTTGATTCGACCCAACCTATCTGTCCTGGGCTCTTGTCGCATCGTATGCAAGACATTCTGTATATTGAAAGAAAGAAATTATGAACATATCTCAGTTTTCAAGTCTAAAGTAGAAGCATTTTATGTATCATTCCTAGAAGATTTAAGAAAAAAGATTGATTTTGATAATGATTTTCTTGACTCTTTAAAATATCTTTAGCCAAATTAAGTTGTTTCTGGTGAATTTCCTTCCAAAGTCTCATTTATTATAAATTATTTTCCAAATGAAAAGAAAAACATAGAAACAATAAATAATGAATTTAGAGCATTGATTGGGAGGAGTTAAAAAAAATCCAGAACTATAACATATCTGAATTCTGGTCTGAAGTAACGCAGGTAAAAAAGCAATGCAGTACATTTTTGCTTTCAACCGCACATTGATAAGCAAATGTTGAGAGAATATTTTCATTTCGAAATATTATAAAAATATAGAAAACTTTTACAAACTTTTACATGTTAAGCTCTTATTGAAACAAAAAATTTTAATAAAAGATCGTTCTTGCCACAGTATTAACATAGACAGTAAAATACTATCAACAAATGTGTAAAATATTCCTCTTAAACAAAAACACCTCTTGGAATGAAAAAAAAAAGTAATATATAGTAGGTTTATTTACTCGTACTGTCTCACTTTTGATTACAATCTTCAATTGAAATCGATAAGTTTCTTATTTATACTTAAGAAAGTTAAATTTTTTTTATTTATTATATATCTTAAAATCCATACTATGTTTCTGTTTTCCTTTATGAAAGAAACTAAGTTTTTGAATTATTGTTCAATAAAACTTGAAAAAATGGCAAAAGTACAATTCGATACACTTTTTCTTTTGCTTTCGATACAATTCTTAAAGACGATTTTTCATCCCTGGGACGTGTGTGATGTTTCGACAAACCACTGCGGTACATGTAACCAAAGAACACTCATATCCTCCGCTTGAATGGTTCACTGCTTTGCACAACGAACTATTTTTGCTATACCCTTCCGCAGGGGGCGATATTTGCTCGAGGGTGAATCGCTTAGTTGTGCCCTTGTAAAGTGCGGGAGATAAAAGGGATGATTTCATCTTTCTTCTATTTTATTTGATGTATTGTTTCTGCTGATTTTTTGCTTATCTCTGTGTATCAACGGTTGTTACAAGGATTCTCCATTATGGAAAAAAAATCCCTCGTCTCCTTCGATTGAGTTGATTTTGCAATATTCAAAAAAAAAAAGATGAAAAAAATGTTTGTTGGATAGGAGTATACTTCGATAGGATGAATTTTTTTATTTTTATTGGAATCCTTTCCTCGAAGTTCTTTTAATATTTTTGATGAAAAAAATGTTTGTTGGATAGGAGTATACTTCGATAGGATGAATTTTTTTATTTTTATTGGAATCCTTTCCTCGAAGTTCTTTTAATATTTTTGGTGCATCGCTGTGTTGTCTGTCGTGTCCTTAAAATGCCATTCGAGAACTATTTATTGGCAATTTCAAGTGTTTGGAAATTACTTTGCAATGATATTTATTGCTTTGGAAATAAGTATAAGAAATATGCAATGCAGTTATGCAAGGTATTCTGCTGTTGGTTGTTATGAGAAACCGTCCAAACAACGTTAGCGTGTCATTATGTTTTATGAATTGGTTTTTAATGGAAGTAAGAAGAAAGTTATAAATTCATACATGAGGTTCTGTGTCCTTTGAGAATGACTTCAACACTTTTTATCACATCATCATAATTGCGTTTTTGACGATAGAGTGGTGTCACACACTCGCATCTGCCATAGAACCAAGCATAAAAAATGATGTCTGCTGGACCATCAAAGACATTTTTAGTCTGAATGAACATGAAATTACATATGTTAATGACTGGGCTTCGTAGATACAACGTCAGATGCTTGGTAAAAATGGACGAAAAATTTAAGTACCTTTCTTGTCAGTCAGCGCGCAGTTATCACACTGACAAATTTACCTACAAAGTAGGTATGTTTTTGCCAAAAACAACGCCAATCAAAATTATATCCCTGAAATTTATGTCCTCCTATATTGCTGAGGATATCAAAACTGTAGTGTTAGCATGTCTGCTTTTATACGGGTGTTCGATCATCAAATAATAAGAAGTTTTTTGAAAATTAAGAGGTCCGTGGTGGCAGAACACATAAGTGGAGGTTTTCAGATATCGTAAGTGTGAGGGATTGCAAAACATATTTTATCGTACATATTTCAGTCGATGTACGTAAGTCCATATAACATATTTTTAAATTGAAAGTCATAAACTCACACTCTCAAAAGCTCCAAGTTTACAATAATAATTTTTTAATTTCTAAGCTGTCCTTTTTCTTTAAAAAATTACTACCAACGAATTACAGCAAGATTACTACGATCGATGGAGATTAACGTATGTTCCAGTTCATTTTATAAACAGACAAACGCCATGATTGTAATGGCCATTCTTTGAAATACGTTAATAAAATAGAGAATCTATTATGGTCTATCTAAGGGGCCAGTTATAGCGCCCAGGGAAAATCATCAGGAAAAGTAGAGACAAATGGAACATGTTTCTTTTCCTATTTGGTAATTTTTTTTTTCGAACAGGAGAAACATGAGAGTTGTCATTGCAGACTAACAAGTAGAGTAAATTATATGAGCGAAAGTATATCATAGGACTGAGTCACCCGGCGTTGCTTGGGTCTGTAGTTTTAAGGTTCCCGTTCTCGTTTTTCCGCTTGGGGATGAAAAACAATCGTTTTTACTTTGCGATTATGTGGTATCCCAATTCGTTATTGGAAATCTGTCCAGCAGTTTCTAAGTTTCCGTTCCCAGCCCCGTTCCTTTGAGAGTCTTCCGTTACCGGGGAAATATGTCAAATATAAGTCTATGTCACTGTAACATCCTAGAGTTGAAAGAATTTTTGAAATCGGTAAAGTAACTACATATAAGGTTTCGGTTCTCGTTCCCGTGGGATTATAGGGATGAAATATAATCTAAATTACTAATGGAAAGGGATAATGTATCAATCCTAATGCAGGAAGCGTTATGGAAATCTGTCTAGTAGTTTCTAAGTTTCCCGTTCCTGTGAGAATATCCGCGCAGTTTTTAAAATTTTTTATGTCGTAAGAACCTTCTCCTGACAAGAACAAACACAACAAAAAAAAAAGAATTGGCCAAATTGGTCCAGGCGTTGTTGAGTTATGCGCTTACCAACGCATTTTGCTATTCATTTTTATATATAAAAAAGATAAGTAAGATGAGAAAAGACAAAAAGATGTCTGGATATAATATAAAGTGGATTTTCTCGAATATAATAAAAACAACATTTTTCCACCACAAATTCCACCATTTTTGCTCACCAAACAGTTTATTTCCAACCATCAGAGTTGCTGGAGGAAAGGATAAAATTCCGGTATCTTTTGACTTTCAATTTGTACTCATAAATTTACAAGACTTGTTTTTTCCAGAACGATTTTTCTGAATTTTCTTCTTTGCCCATAGTTCCAAGTGAATTGCCCTATAAACTCTTTCCACCGAAGCTCGAAAACTCAATACTTAAGATATTAAAAATCTATTAAAATTCTGAAAGAAGCTGTTTTTTGATATGCCAATTACATAAAAAATTTTTCTAATAACATGTTCACCCATTTCAAATAATTGAACATGTAAAAGGCTTTTACATTAAAAATATTGTTAGTTTTTGAAAGTGTGCAAGGAGGATAGTTTAGTTCAGTGTAAGTTGTACGATTTTGGTTATGTTTTTGTAACAAATGTTGGCTGTTAAAAGCTACGAAATATTTATTTTAAGTTGCTGAATTCTTAGTGTTTTTCTTTCTTTGAAACTGAAGGTTGATCATTCGAACCATTTGAATCCAGTCGTATGACAAGAACACATTGCTAACAAAATTTAAC
Organism: Melanostoma mellinum; assembly: GCA_914767635.1. NCBI lineage: Eukaryota > Metazoa > Arthropoda > Insecta > Diptera > Syrphidae > Melanostoma > Melanostoma mellinum. The sequence goes on along the minus strand of OU612058.1, from coordinate 157,352,947 downwards.
GATTATTTTTGTTTGTGGATTTTCAGCTATTATGTTCTTCTTTGAACTGTTGAATTTAAATAGAAATTCGTTCTTAGAACAACAATAATTCAATTAATGCGATTTTGACTGGTTTTTAAAGTAAGAAAAGAAGATTTTGTTTTGTAACTTACACTTGCGTTCTTGTTGCAACAACCGTAAATGTTGGGTTCATTTTAAGCTACAAAAGTTATGGCATCAAATTATAAAACTCTTGAAATTTCGGAATTGTTTTCCTCGTCGCTGTAACTGACCCCTATTGACGTATGGTTCTAAATCATCAAGGTTGCAAATTTCAAAATAAATTCAATCTGTAACGATGACTTTCAGCTATGGGTGCGGTTATCTGAAATTTAGTTAACTTGGTGTTAGCATTAATTTTCACAATATTAAAAGAAATGTTATCCCATGTTTGAAAATCATAAGCGGTGTAATAAAGTCAATTTAATTCGGTAACTCAATAATATCTTTCCTTCATAAAATTTTGCTGCAATCATCAGGCTCTAGCCATCCCCCAAAATCAGTAATCATTTCACTGTAATTATAATTTCATAAGAAACATTTGATCACACTCTTTTTGAATTCGTTAACTGTTACTGTTGCATTAATAATATTGTCATTTCATCGCATTACTTAAAATCAAAAAGTGTAGACATAAAAAAAATAGGGTAACGTAACAGAGCGAAGAGCCATGCTTTGTGAGGAAAAGTAGGGGGCCTACAATTTTCTGCCGGTTCCGAACGCAAATCGAGAAAGCTCTTTTCATGGCAATGAAATAATTGTCAGAGGACTTGCCAACGCGATACACGTGGAAAACATTTTGCTTATGTTGGAAAAACATTTGATAGAAGGTGATAAAGGTGCCTTAAAGAGCTTAAGAGAAGAAAATACTACTATGAGCCTAGCATCCGGCCTTAAAGTGGCAAATTATTAAAATGAATGAATAAAAAGCTAATTTAGAGCAGAAGACTTTCGTTGAGGACCTCTTCAATTGGTTCTTGGACATATACTCTTTGTTTTCAAATTCATTTTTGTTTGCAAATGAGCGTTCAAGGTTGATTCATTTTGTTTTACTTACGTCCGACAGAACAATTTTTTAAGTCTCAATGATTTGTTAAGCGGCTTGATGGATTCATAATAAATCAAAAGTGTCCGTATTAATTTTTTTTTAAATATTATATTTAAATCCAGGGTGGTACCCGTGGCGTAATGGTTAGCATGTCCACCTGCTAACCCAGAGGTTCGAGGTTCGAATCCCAGCAGAGGCAAAATGCAAAAATGTTTTTCCACGGGTATCGCCTTTCGCGAGGAATTGGCAAGTCCTCCGTTAGTACATTCATTGCCATGAAAAGCGCATTCTCAATTAGCCGTTCGGAACCGGCGAAAAATTGTAGGTCCCCTCCATTCCCTCACAAGGCATGGTTGTGAGAAATGCGCTAGGCCCAGGGGCTCCTCGCTCTGTTGCGCCACCCTATTTATTTATTTATTTATTTAAATCCAGGAAATCAAGTATGCTCAATATGCCCCGTAGGTGAAGTAAGCTGAGCAAGGATATGGGGCAAGTTGAGCACTAAAAATGTCTTACCAAACCATGGCCTCAATGTTGAATAGAGATTATAAGTTAATTATGTGTTGGACAATCAGTTCTTTATTTGTCGTCTTTTAATGACAGAACAAGTAAACTAACAATAATTTTCTTTAAAAAAACTAACCAAAATTAGAATCAATTAAACTAGAATCAATTATCTTAAAATTAACTACCAAGTATAACGGATTATGGTTTTCGTATAGATAGCTCTACCTTTCTTCTTTAGGACATCGTAAGCCATGCTTTTTCGACCATCTTATTAGCAGTCCAGCTGGGTGCAGTTTCAATGCCAAATTAAGCAGCAATGCCAAATCGTAAGCAATGTGACGGGTGTTTTTTGGAGAACATCCATAGAAGATTCATGCCATTTATAGCAGGTACTTCTTCCGTGCGTCTTCCTGTGTATAGGAGAAAATATGTATGCCTCGGTGTTGCATAGCCCGCCATAGATGAATTACCACCTTCAATTAATTTCTTCAAAAAATCTGGTCAAATTCATCCGTTTGATACCGGATTCTTTGGCGGCGCGCTGTATCAAAACCTATCAATTTATCGTTGACAGCTTTTGCAGCATTTTCAAAATCTTCAGTAGTGTTAGAACATCTTGTAGTCATCCTCTTGTATGTCTGCATTATAATGAAAAATCAAACATTCATTACATCTTAGGTCGTGCGGTAAATTGAGCAACTATTTCTGTAGCCCAAACCCGAAAACTTAAAACAAAAGTGAGGTTATGAAAAAACGGTTAAAACTGTCAATAAATTTATGGAATATTAACATTTTCCTATTTAAAACGAGTCACATTCGACTGTTACAGTGTTCACAAATATTTTACTGTTTTTGACATAAAATGAAAAATGCGCGCGTGTAATTCACTCGTTCGTTGAGTTGCCTCTGGCAGTCGGCCAATCAGTTCGCCTCCCGAAACCTCTTCTTTCCACTATTTGACGCTTTGGCGTGCGATTTATATAATTTCCGCGATATGTCGATTACCCGACTTGCCCCTACGCTCAACCAGCCCTGCCATACCCTATACACTGACACTTATCCGATTTGAAATGTAATTCAATCTTTGGTGGAACTGAGGTATAGTCCAAAAAGAAGTTGGAAACATTCCGGAAAACTTGCTTGAACGAAAAGACGACGGAATTCAGTTCTGTAGGAAGTAGCCATTTTGATTGATGGACATCCTTACTGTCGTGGTTTTAACTAAAAGAAAAGAAAAGATACTTTGAGTTTTTAATAATTCCAGTCTTTTATTTTTTGCTTCTAGTTTCTTTGACTGATCTAAAAAGAATCACTTTTCTCTCCATGTGACTTTCTTTCTTCTCTCCACTAGTTTTCTCCACTTCCTTTTTCTGGCTGTCAAACTTGAAGTCTGATGTCACCTTAGCATTCAGGTCACAGGGTGACTCCAAGACACCACATTCCTCCCCTTTTAGTTTATCCCAAAACGTTCAGGCGCTTTTATCACTCGTCCATAACGGGTGACATTATCAGGAACTGTTGTTGCGGAGGTGGTGGGCGCTAAGATGTCATCATTGGATTTAACCTTTTGTTCCTCAAAACGAAACTCTTGTAAATCAGGTGTAGCTACGTTTTCTGTTGTTGTTGGTGGCAGGGTAGCTACGTTTTCTGTTGTTGTTGGTGGCAGGGATGAGTTTTTTATGGTTAAGTCTTCTCGATGACGATCCCCAGTCTCATCATCTCTACATGGAATCTCAAACGGTTGGTTGTCGGTTAGGCGGCGTTTAATTTGATCGATATGGCGGCGACCTATTTTATTATCCGTTGACTTTACTACATAGGAAACCGGACCAGTTACCTCGATGATTTCACCTTCCAGCCACTGCGGTCCACTCGAATAATTCCGAAAATAAATAGTGTCTCCAATATTGAAACTTCTTACCTGACCCTTAGACGATTCAGACCTCACGGGATTTAACTGTCCATCATCAGGATGCATGACATCTAATGCAGTTCGAAGCCTACGCCCCATCAACAGCTCCGCAGGCGTTTTTCCTGTTGTTGTGTTTGGTGTCGTGTGTTGTTTAAATAGAACACGTTGCAGTTTTGTGTGCATGTCTCCTTCTGACATTGTCTTGAGAGATGTTTTTAAGTATTGAACCATACGTTCCGCTTGACCATTACTAGATGGGTGGTATGGAGCCGTTGAATTAAACTTAATGCCGTTTACAGTATAAAATTGTTGCATTTCAGCGGACACAAACGCTGTACCATTATCTGAAATAATTCTTTTGGGCTGGCCATGTATAGCAAATATCTCACGCAGTTTATTTTTCACTTCGGTCGATGACATGCTGCGTACAATTTTTACCTCAAGCCACTTTGACATAGAGTCAACTATGACCAAAAATGTATATCCCTGGAAAGGTCCAGCAAAATCTATATGTAAAGTGTTCCATGGATCTTCTGGGGGCTTAATAAATTGTGACGGTGCCGCTGGTGGGTTTCCTTTATTTTTTTGACATTGGTCACAGTGTTGGACTTCTAATTCGATTTGCTTATCAAGTTTAGGCCACCACACATAGCTACGAGAATAAGCCTTCATTAAATTTATTCCCGGATGATAACCATGAAGACTTTTCAAAATCTGATTTCGGTATGTTGGAGGCACAACTACTCTACTCCCCCACAAGATACAGCCCTTATGAGACGAGAGTTCCGTTTTTCTACGGATATACGGAATAAGTTCTTCTGAACTCTCAAAAATTGTTGGCCAACCATGTAATATTAACCGCAAAACTCTTGACATCACCGGGTCTTTTGCAGTCTCTTTAGCTATGTCAGCCGCTGTCACTGGTGGATTACTACGCATCTCCAACATCAATATATCAGCCGGACCATTTATTGGAGCGTCAATTTCCGATGGTAATGGCAAACGACTCAAACAATCCGCATTTGCATTCTTTGGCCCTGGTCTATACTCAATTGTATAATCATACGCGGACAATAGCAGGCACCAACGTAACATTCGGGGTGAGATCATTTGTGGTATTTGCTTACGTCTATTAAAAATTCCCAGCAACGGCTTGTGGTCAGTAGTGATAGTTACGTTACGTCCCGCGACATATTGATGGAAATGTTTCATTCCAAAAATAATGGCTAGTGCCTCTTTGTCAATATGGGCGTAGTTTCGCTCGTGGACTCCAAGAGTGCGAGAGCAAAAGGCAATAGGACGCTCTATTCCATTTTCCGTATCACGATGTGCCAAAACGGCGCCAATCCCATAAGGCGAAGCATCGCAGGAGAGAACCAACGGTTTAGACATGTCGTAATGTATTAAAATTGTATCTGAATCAAGCAAATTCTTTAGTTCATTGAAAACACCTTGATGCTCATCGGTCCATTTCCATTTCACATTTTTGTCAAGCAATCGATGTAATTTTTCAGCAATAGATGATTTATGCGGTAGAAATGAGTTATAAAAATTTAGTAAACCCAGAAAAGATTGTAACATCTCCTTATTTTCAGGAATAGGTGCCTGTTGAATCGCTCTCACTTTCTCTTTGTTAGGGGAAATTCCATCCCCACTTATATGAAAACCAAGAAAATCCAATTCGCGCTGAGCAAATAAACACTTATTCTTGTTTACTGTGACGTTTGCTTTAGCTAATTTTTCGAAAACTGCTTCTAAATTACCATTGTGGTCAGGTTCATCTTTTCCAGAGACAATAATGTCATCGAGATATGCTTTTACGCCCCTTATACCGACCAAAAGACTATCCATAAATTTTTGGAACAAACCTGGAGCGGCCGAGACACCAAAAGGTAATCTACGCACCTTATATAATCCCTTGTGTGTATTAAGAGTCAATAACTCAGCCGAGGCGTCATCCACAACGAGTTGCTGGTAGGCCTGTTGCAAATCTAACTTTGAGAATACTTTACCGCCTGAGATTTCCGCCATAACCTCTGAGACAGTTGGTAGAGGGTAAGCATTGGGTTTTATCACCGCATTTACAGTGCTCCGGTAATCACCACATATTCTTACAGAACCGTCAGACTTTGGCACAGGTACAATGGGTGTTGCCCAACGGGAAAACATGACCGGCTCTAAAATCTTTTGTTTAACTAGCTTCTCAATTTCTGTTTCAACTGCTGGCTTCCATGCGATTGGACACTGCCGATGCTTTAGAAATCAACGACTTGTTTTTGTGATTTATACGATTCCACGTAACTTCTGAAATGACAGTGCATGCCGCACCAGAGTCCACCTCAAAAAATTCTCTAACACCATTAAGCCAAACCTGTGTCAGGATCTTGTGTGCCATAGCTGTTTGTATGTGATTTAATTCAAAAAAATAGTTTGACGACCCCGTTGATTCACTCAGCTGATGTTCGGACTCGTTTTCAACTGTTCTTTCGTCTACTACGTGAATAGCCTGTTGCTGACGATTGGCTGCCTTTTTTTATAACATGCTTTGCTTGAATGGCCTTTCACTTTGCAGAATTCACAGTTTTTTTCTTTATAAAAACACTTATCAGCAAAATGATTCCCTTCGCATCGAAAACATCGCACATGTTCTGGTCTATGGTACTTCTTTTTCGTTGACATCGCCATAACTTCATTATTGCCACGGACGTTGAGTACGTTGCGCTGGGCTGCTTCATGTGCAACCGAAATTTCATAAGCCCGTTTAAAATCTAACTTGAGCTCACTAAACAGACGTTTCTGTAAAGCCTCATCGGCCACGCCGCAGACAATCTGATCTCTCAACATTTTGTCCAGTTCCATGAAATCGCAGTGTTCCGACAATTTTCTTAAGTCCTTAACAAAATCAGCGATTGATTCGCCACTCTTCTGAACACGTTGGTGGAACGTAAATCGTTGTACGATTTCATTTGGCTTAGGATGAAAATGATTATCCAATTTTTCCACAATTTCTTGGAACGACACATCTTTGGGGGACAGAGGTGTAAGTAAAGAGCGGATTATCTCATACGTCGATTCCCCAACACATGATAAAAATATTGCTCTCATTGATCCGTCGTTCGTTATGCCATTGGCCTCAAAATAAAACTCCATTCGTTCTTTGTAATTATTCCAGGCCATTGATGGTTGAAATTGCTCCAGTTTGCCGAAAGTTTGTGACGACGTATGGTTGACATTAGAAATCGTCGTTTCGTTCATTTTTCGCTCGTCGCCAAAATGTCGTGGTTTTAACTAAAAGAAAAGAAAAGATACTTTGAGTTTTTAATAATTCCAGTCTTTTATTTTTTGCTTCTAGTTTCTTTGACTGATCTAAAAAGAATCACTTTTCTCTCCATGTGACTTTCTTTCTTCTCTCCACTAGTTTTCTCCACTTCCTTTTTCTGGCTGTCAAACTTGAAGTCTGATGTCACCTTAGCATTCAGGTCACAGGGTGACTCCAAGACACCACACTTACCATAAATTTTTATTCTTTCGATTCAACTGACTTTCCAATTGCGTCTTTTTCTTTTTCTTTTTCCGGCGGTACCACTACCACTAAGCTGCTTCACAGTATTTAGAGTGATTCGATCCCGGGGTACAGCGCGTTGACCTCAGAATGCGTCGGCAAACGTTCCGGTTTTGGATTGCTCCATGTATGAGGCCAACCAAACGCAGATTTCGTTGCGCTTGCATATGCCAGGAACTATCAAATGGTAGGCTTACCAAAGGAACCATTTTCATCAAATCTGGGGTCGAATTACCGCATCAGTGATCGAGTGAAAGACTACCATTTTCCTTTCGAAATTCGCTCTTTATTACACAACATCAGTGTGGTGTTCATTTATCGACTTCAATTCGTTCAAATACGGATGAAAGAATGTCAAATTCTTTTCCTAAAGTGCTCGATAACTCGAGAAGTACCTAATTCAGTAAGATATTACTCGATCACGGATGCGGTAATCTGGCCCCTGATCGTGATTAGATGAGGAGCAAAAATTTGTTCTTAAATAATACGATTTTTGAAATGAATGCAGAAAAATAATTTTCCAATTTTTACTAAGGTGCAATGCCGTCGGCAAACACTAATCGCATCAGATTGCGGTTTCTGTGTACAATCAATTGTAAATTAATGACAAAAAGAACGGACTGTCTCCAGCCAAAATGCAAATAAGAAAAGGAAAGCTTAAAGAAAATCATAAGGTTTTTTGTTTTTTCATCTTCATCGGAGTTGTAGTCATCTTTATGCAGAAACATTTAAACCAAAATAATTGCCATACATACAAACATTGATCCATTTTGCATTTTATAAACGTTAATGTGAAACTCGGTCTCTATACAAAACCACACAAAATTATGCATAAGACTTTACTCTCCATTATTAAAAAATAAAGAAGCTTCACACGAAAGATGGACAAAAGCAAAAGAAAATGTAACCACGATGCCGACGATAAGCACAAAGTGAGATCTAAAATGGATGCTGGTCGCTAGATGGTTGAAAATACAAATACACATCTATACAAATATATTCATAGGGTTAGACTGATGACGATGAGTTAAAAGAAAGAGAACAAAATAATAATAAATTCCAACAGAAGATGCAGAATTATCTAAAAAACCCAGTCAAGCCATTTTAATGATTTTTCTTCTCCTTTCGCGTGAGCTACTTACTCATTCCTATAAATTGACAGTTTTCCCTTTCAAGATACTATTTGCTTTTGGTTGAGTGAGTTAAGATATAGACGCAAAGTATGTTGCGATACGTTTTTCTCCTGTCCTTCAGCACCAAACTGAAGAAGCAATGGAGGAATCGAGGAATCCTTATCCCGAAAGCAGTTGAAGAGGAATGAATCCTTGTTTCGCATGCAAAACCCGATGAAAAATCTGAATATAAAAAGGTTACCAACCCACTCTAGAAGCCTCATCCTAAAGACCGTGCGGTATGTATTTTTACATAATATATCCGTAGGAATTTTTGGTGCGTAAAAAGGGTTAGCATTATGAATACATCGCCTGGGCCTGCTGGGATGCCTGAGATGTCCTTACGCGTACACACGCAGAAAATAAATAAATAAAATGATCTAAACACTGTTAGAAATGGGCACGGCAAAATTGCCGCAGGACCTTAACAAATCGACAGAATGCGGGGGTAGCAATCCATTTGAGCAATTTTCACGACCCCCTCGAGATGCTGCTGCCATCGCACAAAAGATGGGGGACTTCTTAAAACTTTCTTTGGGACAACAGCTCTTCACATTGATTAGGAATCCCGGTTATGGCGGTCCTGGCTTTGGCATTATTCTGCGTATATACATAGGACTTACGCAATTTCCTAAAAATTACTTATTTACTTTGTTGGCGAGCTAAAAGGGTTAAAATTACATTGGGCGGTACACGGCTGGCGTACGCATATCAGCTCATACATAAAATCCGCGGAGTACATAACGCCTCGTGACTGATTCGTGCGTAAGGATGCGTACAAGAAGTAGGGATTGCAGGGATGGCAGGGGTGGTGGTGGCGACTGGCGATGATGGTGGTGGTGATGGTGATGGTGGTGTACTGAACTTTCTATGTACACATCTTTTGTAAATGGGGTGATGGTTAAACCCTTTTATATGTTTGCTGATGCTGATGCTGCTGCGACATTGACGGCGGGTGGTATATGGTGGTTTGGCAGAGTATTAAGCGTCCGCCATTTTTATTTTCCCATAAACGAATCTAATAGAGTTTCCACATCGAAGGATAATTACTTGCATAATGGTGGAACGTTACACTTTCAGTTGTTGTTTTTCCTCGGGTTGGTTACTCGTACTCGGTAAGAAGTTGCTTAATTTTTAATAAATGACATTTTCGCTGATTAAGAATATTAATGGAAAAACGTCTTCTTGCCTGGGGAGATTGGAGTATAGGTAAAAACAAAACGATGTTAGCATGTCCGCAAAATGACACATTAAACTAATTTTGAAAGATTGGAGAAGGCTTACCTTTTTTTGAATAAAAAAAAAGTTTGGAGAAGAATCAGCAAGGAGGATGGTTATAGATTTCACCATCTAAATAATTTTCAAAGCAGTTTGTTTTGAGATTCACCTTAAGCTCTTCCATTAGGAACACTTTTTCGACAGTGTGAGTTTGGCGCAGAAGAATTGTTGAATTTTTTTCGTCCTATCCTCATGAATCGATTAAAAACGTCCCACGAAGGATTATCTCATTTCTGATTGCTACTTAATGATAATGTTGTAGGGACCACGATCGTGTATAGTGTTGTAATATGATCTCGAGCCTTTTCTACGGAATTTTCAGGACTTCTCTACTGAGCTGAGAATACGCTTATACATGACTGACATCATTACACACTGCTTCGCTTTACAGTTAAAGACACTGCCATTGTGGATTAAGACAACGGGCAACACAACGTTATTAAAGTGTTTTCTGAACCTATACGGTACCTACCCATTTTCTCCAAAACATTTACCCATGCATACAGTATAAGATTCAATCAATTTATAAGTAAGTAAGTAAGTAAGTAAGTAAGTAGTTCATTTATTTATCGATGTTTCTATTCAGTTTCAGTAGACATAACGAATTTTAAAGCTTTGACATAGCCGTCAGCTCAGTTGGCAGAATATATATGTACATAAAACAATTTTTTTAATCTATAAATAAAATTTAAATGAATTCAGACATTAATAGATTTGATAGATTTGAGTTTAAAAAACAATACAATAATTTCCAATTTATACCATTTAATAATTCTATTGATTCTGTTTTTCTTAAAAAAATTTAGTCTTTGAGTTTTAAATACTGAACAAATGCTTATAAAATGGAAGCAGTCCTCTTTTGCTTTAATATTGCTGAGGGTACAGAATTGCTGGAAATTTTCGTTGTATGGACTGCCATTTAAGGCTTATATAAATAACATAAACATCGTTTTCGTGAGCTATGCGATTTGTAATTTACCGATTACATCTACTGGATCACCTTTTGGAATTTTCTTTTTGAATTCCAATAAAAATAAATGTTATTCTCTCCCCCAATTATTGTTAGCGGTCATACGTTTGTTATTATTGGCGAGTTCAAGAATTCCTTTGCTTTATTAGGTATGTTAACAGTTCCACGTACTAAATATTTAGAGAGATAAAAACATTGTTTCGTAAGGACATGAAGCGAATTATATGGGCACACTTCATCATTCAATTTTATCGCAGTATCAATCTTCCAACTTCTAATTAACTTACTGATTTAATTAAGCAACACAAAGTGAACAACTCTGACAAATTGGTATACTGGTTGGTGCTTATCCTAATGCCGACACACACTGAGGAAGGATAATCTAAAAATTACCATTTACCAGTTGTTCACAAAACTTTAAAAAGAGCATTGATAATTAATTTGATTAATCATTTCTCTTCTATACCAATTTTGTTCAGTCTTACCTAGGGCCGGTTTGTTAACGCTTGATTATCTTTAATCAATTATTATTCCAGGTGACAATCATGGATTCGGTTTGATCGCAACATTTTTAATCGATGAACCTCTGATCATAGCATTTAATCAGAGATTTTGCTAACCAATAAATTACCTTGGTAAACTATATTTAACCATCGATTAATTGAAATTCAGTTTATTCAGACTGCTTGATTTTCGTTCAAATCGGAGTTATCCCTAAGAATAAAAAACGTTCAGGCGGACATATCACATGTCGCAAATTTAAAACAACTTAAGTAAATTCTTAAAAAACCGAGTTCTGTTGTCGTGGAAATACAAAAAACATAGGGAGGCGCAACAGAGCTAGGAGCCCCTGGGCCTAGTGCATTTTACACAACCATGCCTTGTGAGGGAATGGAGGGGACCTATAATTGTCTGCCGATTCCGAACGGGTAATTGAAAAAGCGCTTTTCATGGCAATGAATTTACTAACGGAGGGTTTGCCCATTCCTCGCGAAATGCGATACCCGTGAAGAAACATTTTTGGCTCTGCTGGGATTCGAACCTGGAACCTCTGGGTTAGCAGGTGGACATGCCATTACGCCACGGGTACCACAATAAAAAATATGCCGTGGAAATATAGAAAAGAAATACAGTATATATGTCATTTCTAAGGTTCTGGACAGTTTTTGTTCCAAATTTTATTCAAGTCGGCTCAGTAGTTTTGGAGTCTTTTCAATACAATACTTAGTTCTCTTTTTACTTTCCTGTTTCTGTTCCCGTCGGAATATGGGAATAAATAGAATACTAAAGCTGAAAGAATTTTGGAGTCGGTATTAGTTCTTTTAAGTGCCCCTTATATGATCCCGCGTATATTCCCGTGCCCGTATACGAATATGGGGATGAGTAGAGTATGCATATAATCCTTTCTCTTGGCTCATTCTCTCTATAAAAAACGTTGACTTTATTTTATACTTTGCAATGATAGTAAAGAATGCAACGACCCCTGCAATTGGTTGGCCTCAGACATTGGCCACGAGCGGATCACTAGTGTCAAACAGTCAAATGAGAGGGATATGATCAATTCAAGATCACGATGCTCGCAACGTCGAAAAGGAAGAAAAAGAAAATAATTGTAAGGGAAATTATTTTTGATTGCTAAATTTCTATGAGAAAAATCATAACAAATGCTACTAAATGAATAAAGTGAATAAAATAAAAAACTTAAAAACAGTTTAATATCATTTTTTGGTCAATTTAAATGAATTTCAAGAAAACCCACTGGCATTTTAACTCTTTAAAACGAAAAATTCAAAGTAGAAAATAGGTTTCAAGAAGTCCAGAAATAATTACACCGCAAACGAGATAAAAGAATGCAAATAAAAAATGGGCACGACTGGGTCGCACGAACTTTGCAATATCAAAATCTTAAGGCTTAGTAAAAGGTATCGGTATTTGCTTTTCATATACAGGGCTGCCAACTTCACATTTTTATGATAATTGAAATATTTTAAATAAACATTAATTAAATATTCCAAGGGCTTCATACAAATATGAAAAGACGCCATTCTTTTGCAGTTGCTAATACATATAAACGCTAAAATTTCAATCAAAATTGTTGGACCTGTTTTTCCAAAAACCGGTTTTTATTTTACATTTTGTTAAAAAAAAGGTTTTGTAAAAGTCGATTATGTAAAGCTTAAGATCTTGCTAGAAGTTGTCTACATGAAATTTGGAAAAAATCAAAGAAATTTTTTAAGACAATCATATTTTTTTTAAAAGATTTATAAAAACTTCATTTGTTTCGCAGTCTTCTTTAAATGCTCTTCTAAAATAAAATTTTGTCAAAATCGTGTCATCTATTAACGAGAAAGAAACAAAATTTTATCGAAATCGTTGCAGCCATTTTCGAGCAAAATAAGTATTATCATAAAGGTTGCATGGCAGGTACCGTTATTTCAAAACCTATCGACTCAATTCCGAAAACCCCTCTGTTAGCATAGGCCTGCAATTTTTGAAGAAAATCGGTTTAGCGGTTGTTTAGTGTAGATCCATAAACGAACAGACAGATAGACAGCCATACAGACCTACAGAAATGCTGTTTTCATCATCATATTTAATAGTTATCTCAAAAAAATTAAAATAAACATGGCTGAGACGCATGAACTTGCGATTTTGTGCTAAGTACAAAATCGAAATCTTAATGCTGAGTACAAGACTTTAGCATTCGATCTTCACAGCATATTTGGTGGTTCAGGGCTGCCATACTACGCATTAATTATGAAAACTGAATAGATTCGCATAAGATATTCAAAAAAAAAATACTTCAAAGACCTTAAGCAAAAAAACGTCATTTTTTGCATTTTCAGTACATATAGGGTCTTTAATTTTTAATTTTTTTAGAACCAGTTTGCGAGTTTTCAGATCTTGAAACATGTTTTAATAAAAAATTTGAAAAAAGTCCAGATATTGTTTTGAAAAAATAAAACTTCAATTCAATTTTTATTATTTCGATTTATAAAAAAAATACTCAAACTTTCTTAAACAACACAAAACCTCTTTAATATGAAACCTCGCAAAAATCGTGTTAGCCATTGCAATTGAACCACTGAAAGGCGTTTACACTGTTCCGACTGATTTTTATATTTTTTTTTCTCATAAGAAAGACAACCAAAAACTAATCTCTCACAAAATAGATCAAATTTGTTGGAGACGTCTTCGAGAAAAAGAAATATTATCATTTCAAGGTCTAGAGACTCAATTCCAAAATTCCCTCTGTAAACTGCCCTAAATACCCTTAATTTTGAAGAAAATCGTAAAAGTGGTTCAGGCTACAGATCTATATACGGACAGACAGAATATTTTGTATTCTCTATCATCGTAATGCCATGTTTCACTGTTTTCCCAAGTTTTTTTGTGTTTCAAACTGCAAAACTTATAGAAACTAAAATTAAAATTATAATCGCAAATAAAAAGAAGAAACCACACCAGGAATGAAAAAAAAATTTGTGGTTAGTTGCTAGCTGTATCGTATCGGAATCGACTAGAGCCACGAATCTGCTATCGGTTCCACACGGCAAGTATTTGTAACAAAAGCGAGTTATGACAAGTATAAATAATGTCTGTTACACAAAGGTGCAAGTTTGCTTGTTCTTCTACAAGCATAATGACATAATCCTCAAAACGACTATTGGCTTGTAGACTTAAGGCCTTAAATGTTACGGGCCCCAGGGCTTGTAAGTGTGTAACGTAAAAGGCAAAACCAAAGGTACGTGCAATAAAAGTGAATTATGACAAGTGTTAATGATTTCTGTAAAACAAAGCCACTTGTAGGATTATGTCCAATACACTTGTAAAAGAGCAAGCAACCTATATCTTTGTGTGAAATTTTTTACAACTGTCATAATTCACTTGTAGTACAAGCACTTGTAGTTTTGTGTGTTAAAGACCTTCGGGGCTAACTATATAACTTGATTCTAAAAAAAAGTTCGAATGTCCAAAATTTCCAGTTTTCAGTTACTAAGGAGTAGGAGTAAGTGGGAAACTTGAACTTAGTCTTAGTCAAAAGAAGTTGAATGAAATGAAATCCAATTCCACTTTCATTCTTATAATTTCATTCATAATCGAACATTGATCTTCCAAGCAAAAGTCCGGCTCTTTTAACATTACACCAAGTATACCAATGTTTTCCTCTCTACCTATATCAAGTGCAAGTGAAATTTCGAAAATTTTTAATTCTAACACCGAATAAGACTTAACTATTTACTAATGCAAGCATTTCTATCCCTTCTCTACAAAAATTGTTGATTTGTGGCTATTGTGTTATATGATTACTTTTTGTAGGAAAGTGTTCATTAGAAAAACATAAAATTTCGGGATTTTATAACGAGAGACTATTACAGTTTATTTGAAGTGGATTCCAAGGCATTCCAATGGGTATACACACTCATTTCATGTCATACTCGATACTCCTCCCTTAGATTTAATATTTAATAATTTTAAGCTACGAAAATCTCATTTTTTGTAATTTTTTTACAGGTTCAAACATTAATACTCACTTTTTACTTTTAGCCGATGTCCTGAAATGAGTTAAAAATAAGCACTTTAAGTATTTGAATCAATATTAATTGGATCTAGAACTAAACAAAACAGATAGGTACTAAGTATTTAAAAAAAACGGCAGAACGTATTTTATCAACAAATTTTAACTAGTGTAATATCGTAGGTATTATTTTGGATGATTGGTGCGTACCTACTTTTATTTAAATGCCGTCTTCACCAACAGTGGAAGTAAAAAAAAAACACTGACAGCCTATATCTATGATCGATTAGGTATGAGGTAAAATGTTTATTGAACAGTTACATACCTACCTACTCAAGTCTCAATTTACAAAATAAAAACAGCTAAATGTTGAAAAGTCAAAAGTAGTATCAAAGAGCATTCAAGCAAATGTAAGCAATAAAAATGCGTTAAAATTTATTCAGGTCCATTTGACAAAAACTGGTTATGATTGCGGCAATAAAAATCATAAATAGATACACGGCAAAGGTGATTCTAATGACACCATTCCCCTGATAAGACCAAATAATAACTTTCAATTCAAAAATTCTTCAATCTGTGTAGTGACCTGTCTAAATATACTTCTTTGGGATACCCCATCGACCATCGTCAGTCACAACAAAATTTACAAACTTTCTTCCAGTAATAAACACCCTTGACTATAAAAACCTTAATGATAAGGAGAAAATGTCATTTGAAGTTAACCGAAAACACCGAGTGTTTCTTATCAATTCGAATTGATACTCAATTTCCAAAATTCTGTGAAAAATTTCTTACCGTTTCTTACATAAAATAGCCCACCCTCGTGATGGCAGAACCTACCCCACCCATTCACTACCATCACGATGTCATTTACTTCATTTGCTGTCCTTCTTCACAATCCCCGTCCCCGCGTATTATAATCGCGTAAACATCGCAGTCCGTTTTCAAGAAATGAGCGTGTTTTTTTTATCTTTCTTTTTTATCCAATTCACACACATTTGTCCATTTCTATGTATGCGCGTGTGTTCATCATCCCCTATTGTGTGTGCAAGAAAGTATCGCCCTTCTTTTGCTTCAAACACACATATACCTAATAAATTTCTGCTCCTAATTAGCATATTTTTCAACTTTCATATACCACACTGTGCGCTGTGTTCCCTTCCACACCCTCAGAGCCTTACCTCCTTCCGGAGCTCACATGCGTCGCCCAAATCACTTCAATAATACCATCGCACTCTAACAGCCAAACACTTAAGGATATTTTTAAGTTTACTGCTTTGCCCGGCTCCTCAGATGGTCCACCATCACCATACCGGAAGCTAGCAAAAGCATGCGGAAGATCCTTTTTTCCCTCATCTGCCAAGGAGTAGTTAGGTACAAAAAAAATAAAAATAAAAGTTAAGCAAGCACATCTACGTGCGTTAAATACTCCAGCCCTATATGTATTCACATAGCGTAGACAGCAACCTCCCGAGCAGCCTCAACCTCCTCCCCCATCCTCGCCCCCGCTTGAAGCAACCCTTCCCCCTATAAACGCTCCTCTCAGCGTAATGGGCATTCGTATGTCTACTTATTATAAATGTATGTACGTTTATCAAGGACCAACACAGGACTCTCGCACTACACTCCAGTTTCTTCGGATAGCAGCGTTCATTTCCAAACTACTACCTACCTACACCAAGAAGACGAAGGGAAAAAGAAGAAGGAGGCATGTTTCATAAAATTTCCAGACGATGGAGTTTTCATTAAGGACGACGACGATGTTTGAAGAAAAAAATCGGAATAATCAAAAAATTCACTTCTTCCCTGGCCATAGAGGGAGTGGGAGTAAGGTAGGTGGGTGGTTTCGATGCCGCGGGGAACATTCCAACTTGTTTTTTTCTTTCCTGTAAATTTTTTAAGAAAGTACGAATGAATGGGAAAAAACAAAAAAAAATTACAAGAGAAAATCCTTGCACACACATTCGAGTGGATAATATTGTATAGAGCAATATAGGGAGATCCTTGTTAGAAGAAAACGAAGAAATTAAGGATGTGTTATGGGTTTTCCTTTACTTTCAAGGATTTTCTTTTTATTTTATGTAATTTTTTTTTTTTCTTCTTATTTTCCATCGTAGTTCGTGTGTGCATATTATTCATTTATGTATGCACTACGGTTAAGAGAAGAGGTGCGGGGATTGGAAAAAGCCATAATGGTAAGATGTTGGATCTGAGTCTTTTGGGGATAAACTATGATGAAAATGAAGAACGTGAAAACTGCTAGAAAGAAAATGAGAAGGTGGGAAGGAATTTATCAAAACTTGTGTTGGTGTAGGTATGTGGCAATGTTGCTTTAGGAAGGGGGTTTTTGTATGTTTTTTTATACTATCTTTGCCATGGGGATCAATAAACAAAACACAGTTAAAGTCATTGGCTGCGTATACTTCAATTTGGAGACTTTCTAAGTATTTCTTTTTTTTTTGTGTTAAAAATGAAAGTTTATAAAACTTTAAAGAAAAACGCATTTTTGATGAACTTAAAGTGAAAATTTCATGGAAATGCTTGACTTGAATTTCAAGTGACATATATTCAAAATGATTGTCTCAAGAATACTTGGCTGGAAGATCTTTAAACTGGTGCATTCATGTTTTAAAAATTCAGCCTCAATAGCAACAGCAAAGTTCATTCAGAAAAGTTCGAACGCTTATATCCTCAAACTATTCAAATATTCCAACTTTTCTTCAACTGAACGTTCCAAATAATATCCGATATATTTATATTTGTGTTAAAAATCTGCGAGCCTCTAAGCTATTTCGGATCCTGTTTAAATACGCCTTTAAACAAAGCCACAAAATTGTGATTGCCAGAAATTTCCTATTCTATCTTTTCTGAAAAAAAAACTTTTAAAGATCACTGAAAACAGTTTTAAGATAATTTTTGAATTCAGTAGTTTTATTTGTATAAAAATTTGAATTTATTGGATTCATAACAAAAGTATATTAAAACATTATGTCTTTTTTGCAATAGTTTGTACATTGTAGGCAATATTAAAATTATATGAAAAGAAAATTTATTAAAAACTTTTTGAGATATAACAAAAGTTGCATATATGTATGGTAAAAGAATGGTTAAAATTGGCTAGAAAAGTAATACTAAAAATAGAAAACTATTACGTTACACAATTTGAGTTTCTATTATGGATTATTAGGGAACTTTCAAAGGATCTGCAGTTGTTCATTTTTCTTAGGCAGGAAGTTCCAGAGACCCACTGAGTGCACAAAAATATGCGTTTAAAGTAAACAAATTTGAAACTAGGTGCAAACAAAATCTTACTTTTTTGCGATTGGATTAGATTGAAAAGAGGGCTTTTCGATTGGATTAAATTGAAAAGAAAGATCAGAGCTTGGAAATCAAAGAACTTGTTCAAGTATATATCAAAAATACGATTCGCATACCTGAAAATATGGTCAAACCGATTTAATCCGTACAACGAGCAATAGTGTTGAAAGCAACTTCAAGCTTACGTTTCCTTCTACGGTCAGACAGCAAAAAATAAGACTACTGGAAAGCAGAACAGGAAGCACAAGAGTTTTCGCTACAGAAAGCTTATTATTTTTAGGTAGGCAGATACCAGTGGTGTGTAGTAGATAGATAGATAGATAGATAACTACTTTATTAACAAAAAATTTTGATTAACAATATTTCCAGTGGTGTGTAGTACTCGCATAGCTGATTAGGTTTTTTCCCAACGCGCAGGAGATATTATGTTTCCATGACAATGTTTTATTTAACATGACTCACAGATTTTGAACCTTTTCAACGCACGTTGAGCTTAAAACTAGTTAGTTCGATGATGCACTTTTAGAGCTATGTTTCAAGAGGTTTTAATTTAACCACTCAACAACACGCAGTAGACCTTCATTAATCCTAGCAGTAGCATCCCCCTATCATTCCAAAAAAAAAATTTGAATTTATTGGATTCATAACAAAAGTATATTAAAACATTATGTCTTTTTTGCAATAGTTTGTACATTGTAGGCAATATTAAAATTATATGAAAAGAAAATTTATTAAAAACTTTTTGAGATATAACAAAAGTTGCATATATGTATGGTAAAAGAATGGTTAAAATTGGCTAGAAAAGTAATACTAAAAATAGAAAACTATTACGTTACACAATTTGAGTTTCTATTATGGATTATTAGGGAACTTTCAAAGGATCTGCAGTTGTTCATTTTTCTTAGGCAGGAAGTTCCAGAGACCCACTGAGTGCACAAAAATATGCGTTTAAAGTAAACAAATTTGAAACTAGGTGCAAACAAAATCTTACTTTTTTGCGATTGGATTAGATTGAAAAGAGGGCTTTTCGATTGGATTAAATTGAAAAGAAAGATCAGAGCTTGGAAATCAAAGAACTTGTTCAAGTATATATCAAAAATACGATTCGCATACCTGAAAATATGGTCAAACCGATTTAATCCGTACAACGAGCAATAGTGTTGAAAGCAACTTCAAGCTTACGTTTCCTTCTACGGTCAGACAGCAAAAAATAAGACTACTGGAAAGCAGAACAGGAAGCACAAGAGTTTTCGCTACAGAAAGCTTATTATTTTTAGGTAGGCAGATACCAGTGGTGTGTAGTAGATAGATAGATAGATAGATAACTACTTTATTAACAAAAAATTTTGATTAACAATATTTCCAGTGGTGTGTAGTACTCGCATAGCTGATTAGGTTTTTTCCCAACGCGCAGGAGATATTATGTTTCCATGACAATGTTTTATTTAACATGACTCACAGATTTTGAACCTTTTCAACGCACGTTGAGCTTAAAACTAGTTAGTTCGATGATGCACTTTTAGAGCTATGTTTCAAGAGGTTTTAATTTAACCACTCAACAACACGCAGTAGACCTTCATTAATCCTAGCAGTAGCATCCCCCTATCATTCCAACTCGATAGCTTAGATACATTTGAACATCATCTGCATACATGTGGATTTTACAAAATCTGAGGTTCGAAGGAAGATCATTAATGAAAAGAGTGAAGAGAAGTGGGCCCACGATTAACTCTTGTGGGACACCAACATGCGTTGAGAGATAATCATAAAGCTAAGTTGCGGTGGTTAAAACTCAAGGAGGAGGCACCTGTTTTCGAAGATATTTTCAAGAAATTCGGCATAGACCGTATTCCGATTTAAATCGCATCAGAGGGCAAGACATTCATGTTTCACCTTTCAATATCAGTTTTTAGGTGTGCAAATTCGGTGCTGGACGTGTTGTTGTCAAGATCACTAATTTTTAATGGCTTTGTTGTTGTTTTGACCCTGATTTTTCCGATTTCTTTCCCTAGAAATGTCATACCAATGGAAGAAAATCCTTTGTTTAAATTTTCCTCCATGCTCAAGAGCTGTTGTGATTGGGATTTACTCTGAGCCTTCATTTGTGCTAGATCTTGGCTGATGGAGGATTTGATTTTTGTTTGATCTGTCGCAGGAGATAAAGTTGAAAGGGACGTGGATTGTGCTGTGGTTATTGCTTTGTTGTGAAATGGTGACAATGATAGTAATTGAGACGGTGTTAATTGTGATGGTCAGATGGAAATGTAGGAGTTTAGAGCAAATGGTTCATCAAACAAAAATGCAATTTGACTTTTATATTTTGATGAGCAATACTTATTATTATATATATTATATATTATAATATAATTATAATTATCAATTTAATTCACAGTAGTTTGATATTTCGCAAATTTAAGTTAAGCTACATGATGGGTAGAGTTTTGGTATTAAAACTTTGGTTGAAACGAATAAAGGTTTAGAAATAAACAGCAGGTAAAAGATGTCTAATCGCTAGCACTCATATATTTTATCTTAATAAATAAAAAATTCGTTTCACGTTGTTTGTCCGCGATACCGGCGGCGTACCCCACAGGCGGATCACTAGTGTGAAGCGGAAAAGTGGGAGAGTTGTGATCGCTTCAAGATCACTACTCGTAACGCCGGAAATGAAAAAGAAGAAGAAGAAGAAGTTGTTTGTCCGCGATAAACTCCCAAACTGCTACACCGATTTTTATGAAATTTGTACACATTGTGCAGTTTGGTCCAACTTGAAAGATAGGATAGCTTACATCTTAATACATACTTAGCCGCAATATTATTTTATTGCAAATAATTTTTTTGATATTTACAATTATCTGTGATTGTGATGTGTTATCCGATTTAAAAATATGGCGATATCTGTTGAATGGATTGTGTCAGCAATCAATAGATGGCGCTGCAAACGTGTCATATAAGCTACAATTCGCACATGGTGCTATTGAGCTTAAAGTACAATGTGAAGAGCTAATTTTGTCCGTTGCAATCGGAACATGACAACGAGAAAATTTCTTTTTGACAGTGTGAAAGTTTTTTTTTTTCGTCGGGTGAAAGGGGTGTCTATTGATCTGATAGGTAATGGTGTTGGTGTTGGTGAATTGCAACCAAATACGCAATGCATTAAACTTTCAGACAATTTCTGATGCTGGGTTCGTGGGTGTTGTTAGTTTGATGTTGATTTCATTTCTCACAGTCAAAGAAATGTCTTCTTGGTTTGGTAAAAAAATAGCCCGATAATGATGATTTTCGAAGAAAGTTGACAGTATAAGTTTTGTCAAATATACCCCTAACAGAAGTCAGATGTGCCCCATTTGCAAAAGTCAAATGTGCCCCAATACCTCCTTACGACTTTTTTCTTTTTTTAAGTTTCAATGTTACACTTTCACAAAACTGACTATATTATATATTATATACATATCACAATAAAAAAAACTCCTTCACTAAGTTTACAAATGTTTACTTACTGATGGTCAAAAATTACATCGAATTTCTGAAAAGCACAAAAAACACGTGTTGCTCTGAAAAGAGGTGAAGCAAAACTCTCAAAATTCATTATGTTTCAGTCCATTAAATACGGCTTCGTTCACAATACCAACTTTTTTTCTTGAAGGCAGCGTTCACACCAAAACTAGCAAAGTCAAATGTGCCCCTACGTCAAATTTAGCCCCAGTTTACCCTACCTATTCCTCACTTATTATTCTATGCGCCCAAACACTGATTCACAAACAAAACATTTTCAAATCAAATTTTGGAGTCTTTACAGTTTTCCAATCTTCTGGTTCTGACTAATTTTTTCAGCTAATCTATACTTTTTTGGCTAAACAGATTTCTTTATATTCCTTATTGATGTGAGGTGGACGTTCTTAAAATATTGTGAATTCGTTTATCTAAAGAACTTAAGATATGTTAATGATAACATGTGCACTTTCCGCAGTATTTACCTATCAAAAAAAATTGCCTACAGATTTGAATATTTTTGAACATTTGGTTACTAACATTTGGAAAAACAGCTTCTTGCGCATAACTTTAAAGCTCAAAGCTACTAAAAAGAAAAAAAATATTTGAAAAATGATTAAAGGGATTTTATTTCTGTAACATAATTTATGTTATCTTATAAGTTTGCCATATGAAAAAATGAATACAAGTCTGGGCTGCAGTCCATCATTTTGTAGAATTTTTGAATTTCAATACTCAGAAGCTTTTCTTACCTTTGCCAAGTGCTATCAGCCTCATGAGTACGAAACTGATAGACTTTTATTTAGAAACAGTTTTGGACAAGGGAAAAAGTTTTTCTTACCCACAAAAAACTCCTCTCACTTTCTATCCCTTTGAACTATCAATTTTTTGATTACTCCTTTCCCACTGAATATCCAGTCACGATTCACAAATCACGATAAAACCACACACTGTCACATTTCCTTTCTCCATTGAGCCCCAAAAAAATTATACTGGCCGAATTCCCGGAAATAGGTAATTATTACTTAGTCACTAGGGAAGGAACAAAGAAAAGTTGCCAAAAACTTACTACCTACATATATCCACCGTTACCGTAACACACTCAAATAAAGCATTGGCTCTATGCCGCGGCAAGGTAATTTTAAAGTTTGACGACCCTGCGATGAACCTGTGCTACCTATATAAATCCACCCTCTACATGAAAAGTCCTAATAACATTAGATGCGTATCAACGAAACCCAAACCAGAACGCAATCCATCCACCAGCAGAATGACTTGCAACTGACTTCATGTGGAAAAGCAATTAAGTTTGACTGTCTTTTTTTTAATCTACTCGGGGAGATACATTTTTCTTCCTTTTGCAAAGTAGGTGGATGGATGGATGGATGGCAAAAAGGTGGTTTGGTTGTCAGTATCTTGGCCGAGAACCTCAGCTAGTCATTCGCTTAATTTTGGGAATTAAATCGAAGTTGGAACTTCGAGAAGAATGAGGCAGACGCAAAATAAAACTCTGAGACACAATTTAATTGAATCGACGAGCCACATGCATATCCTGATGTTGATGATGATGATGATGATGATGATGATGATGATGATGAGGCACATTGAATGGGATTGGTTTGGTGAACTAATCGGGAATTATAAGGCAACACAATTTCTTTTTCTTTTTCTTAATAACCTGAGTTTGGTTACCTACGATGAAAATGAAAGTTACTCTGCGACGAGCGACGAGTACAAATCCTCGGGATTCTGTGTCTTCCGGTGGGAATACGCGAGCTTATGCCTGCCTGCTTGTACTCGCATCATGTGAGTCCTTGCTTGCAAGGCATTGAATTTATTTCGATAAAGATGCAGATATGCCGGTTGAGTGACACGAAGAGGATATAGAATGGGAGATGAGAATCTGTCTATGCTTTTGTCTATTCATTTCGACTATATCTGAATATTTTAGCACGCCCAGGAGATGAGAAAGGAAAAGAATATCTTCCCCCATCAGCAGATGTATATGAGGGGGCTCGTTGGTATTTTAATTGCTCGCACCAATGTAGGATAGGAAATAGGCAACCTTCCATGGGGTAGAAGTATGTACTCATTTTAAATTTAATAAGATTTAATTGCAAAAATGTTTTTCCACGGGTATCGCCTTTCGCGAGGAATTGGCAAATCCTCCGTTAGTAAATTCATTGCCATGAGAAGCGCATTCTCAATTAGCCGTTCGGAACCGGCGAAAAATTGTAGGTCCCCTCCATTCCCTCACAAGGTATGGTTGTGAGAAATGTGCTAGGCCCAGGGGCTCCTCGCTCTGTTGCGCCACCCTATTTATTTTTTTTTAAGATTTAATTTCAAGTAATTGCATGGCGCAACGTATGTTCTTATCTTAAAGACTGAGCCTTTCGCAAATAATTTCCGATTTTAACACAGCGAGCTCATTTTTCAATGGAAAAACTGCGTATTCGAATGAAGTTGGTAGGTGTATGTCAAGGCTATGTGGCGCATTAAGTTGTTTCATTTAAGGTTTGAACAAAAACCTCTTGTAAGCCAGACAAAGTTTAGCTGAGTTAAATAACTTCGCACGTCTTTTACGTTTAGGATAAACAAGAGTGGTCCAAGACATCTGCCTTTTGGTACTCCAGAGGTGCTCCTATGAGGAAATGGAAGGTAAGTGGTTGTAATAGTTGCATGGAGGATATCGACTTGACTGAAAGATTTTGATGAGCCTATATTGACGGTGACTTTTTTCTAGTAGGGCAAAGGAATACGAGACACACAACTTTCAAATTTTCTTCACACAGCAACGTATTTCTTTTTCTGTCTACACAGGAAGTATTCTTCCAACCTTCTTTGGATCAATTCATTTGGCTTGCAACAGCTCGCTACTAATTTTTTTTTTTTTGGTTTCGGTTCTCTATTTTACTTCCTAAATTTTAAGTTTAATTTCGCAAAACAAGTCCTTTTCATTCATCAGTCATCACCTTTCAAATAAGACTGCGAAAGGAACAACGTATATGATTCTCCAATTATTTCTTATTACAGGAAGGCAAGGATAACCTCATATCCTGCGAAACGACGAAGTAATAAACTCGTTACCACACGAAAGCTAAACTTTAATAACATGTCACCACATTAACACACCAAATCGAGCACACGAATTCTTCAAATTCACAACACAAATTCTCGTGCAGGCTAACATACAAGACCCACACAATAACCCATTCGTCCTCTATGTTTCTTTATGTTGGACAAGGTAAACTAATATGACCTGCCAGGAAGATAAATGTAAATCACTTTTTACAAAAATTTATAAAAACTTTGGTCACGAACAATTCATAGCGGCAACGCGAACACGTATCCCATGATGGAGGATATGTTGGCAAAGCAGTTTGTAACTAATTTCCTCACGACAATTTTACCTTTGATTGTTATGAGGAAAGGACCGACCTCGAGCAGTCACATAATTATCCTTGAATAATATTCTGTTGAAAAATTCTCTATTTTTAATCATTAATCCTTGCAGGCATGCACAGAAGAGTTGATATATCCCATGCAGCTGCTAATGAAAAAAAAAAATATTGCCACAGGATCACATGCTGGGGTATATAAAAAAAAAAAACTTAGGTAGGTATGGTTTGAGCACCTATCCTAGTCCTAGAAATAAATACCTACCCTATAGTGAGGGGGTAAACAATAAAAATTCACCTTAAAAAACAAATTTAAATATTCACTAAGCACGCTACTTTGCATATTCCATGACATGACACACACATGCTTTATGCCTCTTCGAAAAAGGATGCTGCAGTGGCAGTCCATAAAGGGTTGTAGTGTAGAATGTAGAATCCTTTCTTTTCTCTTTCTCATTTTTGTATTTTTTGGGGGATGGATCGAAGAAGAAATGAAATTTCCAACATGCAATGTACGAGGGGATGCTTCGGATTCGGATGCTCAATAGAATATTAATTAAGAGGCGTCATTTCAAACGAATTCCTGAAAGGATCACACGCACAGAATCGCATTGTACCGATCACATATGACATTTGAAAGGATAACATCTAAACTGAAAGGTGCGCTTTTACACAAAATTTAAATTTGAATACTCATTCAATCAGTTCGCGGTGCGCAACTCATCCTTGAATGCACCTTTATACAGGACTCGGTTTATTATTATTATTCTCATCTTTTTTTTTCTTTTTTTATTGTTTCGTTGAAAACAAACAGTGAAATTCCCTTTTCTTCTTTGTGAATTTAAATATTTTTTAGTTGCGGACGGAGTGGAAAAAAGGAGTCCTTGAGTGGCAGTTGTCTAGAGGTGAACTGTGGAAAAATTCAATTTCAATAGAAGGTTTTTATTGAAACTTGATAGCACAGTGTGGATGCTGCTGATGCTGATGGTAGAAGATCAATTTCAGATGTGCCTGGAGCTGTGTGTAGCATCATCGGTGATGTGTGAAATCGAATTTTGTGCGTTGTTTGAGTTGGTTTTTGTGTCTGTTTGATATTGAATAACTGTTGCACTCTGCAGAGGTCAGTTGGTGTTATGTGAAGTGTGACTGGCTTTGTGTCGATATAATTCTCCCTTGTGCAAAACTATCACTTGTGATATTATTTTTTCATATTAATAACGGCCACTGGATACCTACTTTAATGTTTGTGAAATTTTCTTAGAGAAAATTGTGTTTTGTAGCTTATAAGTTTTATTGACAAAATATGTTCATTAAAAGATTTACAAGCCCTTTAATAAAAATAACAAAATTAAAAAAAAAAATTAAAATGGAAGTGACACGTGTATCGAATCAAGTAATGCAGACATAGACCTATGGTCTTCAAAAATTAAGTTTTAGTTAGTGAAACAAAAAACAAAACTTTCAATTGTTCGTTAGTAATGCAAATGCTCTTTCGGCGCGTCAGCCGTATTGTATAAACCTAATATGGTAAAGTTCCTGTGTACAAGACTAAAATGAAATCGATAAGACCAAATTTGATTTTCAATACTTTTTAAATTCTCGCTGATGGTTTCGGCTCTATTTGTGCAATTCATCAAATCTGGTCAGTTTGAGGTGTAGTGTTAGGTACAATTTTAGCTGTTTTTAGCTCGACGTAAAATAGTAATGGGTGTGTGTACGTGTAGAGACAAATTATTGACGTGCTACCTATATTTTAAGAGTTAGGAGCCGCTCAAGCGATTGAAAATTTTAAGCATTTGAAAGGTATGTAAAGGCTTAAGGCACGTCCATGTATACTGAGTGGAAAAGTGGGTAAGCGACAAAATTAAAACAAAACTGAAATCTGAGCGGCAGAACGATGCTGGCAAAAAGATGTCGACCCGCTTACAATTTTGTTCTAATTTTACAGCTTTGCAGCTCAGCGCGTGGTCTTGCCTTAAGATTGAGTCTAAAGTTGATCGGTTGACTGGTTTCGAAATTCGAAGACATTCAAAGAATAAGCAAAAAATTTTCAATTAAGTTGATTCATTATGGCCCGATTTATTGTATTTGCTGTTCGACACTTGAAAGCACGCTACCAATTTACTTATTTCGGTAAATATCAATTATCTTTAACAAGAATTTCGATTTCAGACAAACTGTGTCCAGTTTTGATGATAAAAAAATATGATTTTAGTTCTCACAGGGATTTTTCATTTCGTTTACATTTAACCGTTTCAGGAACTCAAGCGATTCTCGTTATCCAAATGATAAACACCTTTCAAAGTGTGTACCTACTTAAAAAAAAGTGCCATAGAGTTCTGAATGATTCTGTTATTTTGGAGACCTGATTTTGATTAAATTTTTAAGTTACTGGGTTGAGTGTGAGAAAAAATAATGTCGATTTTCTTTTAAAAAACCAATGGAACACCTTAAATTATTTTTATTCACTTTTGACAAATTGTCTTTGTGTGAGTGAAGCACTTATATGTAGCTTATAAAAAATATTCCTGAAGTAAAGTTTTCTTTTGAAATTTGAGTTACATCCACACAGTACTTCTTGGGTGGATAGTCTTACTTCTGAATGATGGAAGGAACCATGGTTTGATGCGGACTGCTATTCTGCTAGGAAAAAATCTTTTGGCTTTCTAAGACTGCTGAGAACGACAAATTCAATTTTTGCCAAAGAAATGTACCAAAAAGCGAATAAAGAGTATAAAACTTTATGTAAGGAAAAGCAAAGATATTATTCCCATAAATTAGTGCAAAAGTTGTCAGAAGTAAGAGATAGCCGTTCCTTTTGGAAGCTTGCCAGATCACTTAACGGTATCCCCTTCGCAAAAAGTATCAAAATTGATATAATTTTATTAAACGAACATTTTAAAGACCTAATTAGCACACGACTATTTCAGAACCAAATTATGTACGCCTGTCCATATATTGAAAATGAAAATCTTGATAGCGATTTTTCAGTTGAGGAAGTCATGAATTTTATTCACCGATGCAAGCTTAACAAGGCACCAGGAGATGACCGAGTATCATACGAATTCTTCATAAACGCCACTGAAAATTTCATAGAAAAGCTAACTATGGCATATAACCATATATTCAACATGGCGGAAGTACCAGAAAGTTTCCGTAGGAATATCATTTTCCCCCTGTTCAAAAAAGGTGATGAATACGACCCGACTAACTACCGCGGTATATCCTTCATGAAATCAGTGGTGAAAATCTTTACTGGAATAATACACGACAGACTTACAACCTGGGTACATGACAATAAGTTGCTCAGCGAGTATCAGGCCGGTTTTAGGAAGGGTTATTCAAAGGTAGATAACATTTTTTCATTGACATGCAGTGCTAGGTCATATCTCGAAAAAGGAATAAAGTTATATGCTTTTTTTGTGGACTTTAAAGCTGCGTTCGACTCGATTGACCGAAAAGCTCTTTTCTATAAACTGAGTTGTCTAGGAATGTCGACAAAAATGCTTAATATCATAAAGTGTCTATACGAAAACAATATGACCGCAGTATGGGACGGAAATGAAGCTTCTTCCTGGTTTCAATCGACGTCGGGCGTCAAACAAGGTTGTTTACCTAAGCCCTCTTCTGTTTTCTCTTTTTTTGGAGGACATTGCAACGGTCCTTCCTGGAGGTATTCGTTTCGCTGGTGTAAGTATCAAAACACTGATGTATGCGGACGATATCTTCATACTTGCGGAAACTCCACATATGATGCAGATAATGATCAACAGACTCCAGAATTACTGTCGACTTTGGAATCTTACGGTTAATACTGCTAAATCGAAAATAATGATCTTCCGAAATGGAAGAGGCAGATACGCCAGAGAGGAGAAATGGACGTTTGAAAATAGGGACTTGGAGCTAGTAAAGGAGTACAAGTACCTTGGAGTTTTGATTACACCCAAGCTAACTTTCAAAAAGCATCTTCAGGAAATTGGCAGAATCCAAAAAAGCCATTAACTGTAATTGGAGGGAAGTTCTTAGTAGACAACATGTCGCCCCAAGTGCCAAATATAAACTATTCGAAGCGGTGATGAGATCGATCATGTGCTATGCTGGGCAAGTATTAGATTTTTTGCAGTATGAGGAGGTAGAAAAACTGCTACGATACTTTGTAAAAAAAATGTTCCGCCTCCCTGAAAATACCCCTACATACATGCTGCATTTAGAGACTGGCGTTGCTCCACTCTATACATTTTCGCTCAAACTGCATCTCAGCTACATCAAAAAAGTTATGTCTTTTGAAAATCACCGGCTGCCCAACATTATTGCGAGGCAACTACTTCAACAAAAATCACAGTTTTTTACGGAATGGTCACGACTGGAGCTGTTGCACAACGTTCAATTGGTTGAGAGAGGTTGGCAATCTTGGGAAGAAAGCTTTCGGGAATTGCTGACAAAGATTGAACAGACAAGTTTCGCAAGTTTTATGGAGTGAAACTCGAAACACCTACAAGCATCTCCAACACAATCTTGGCGTTAACAACTACTTTGACGATCGGTACAGTATAGATACAATCTCTACTATTTTTAAAACGAGAGGAGAGCTACTTCACTTAAACTACCGACCCTATGGTGCAGAAGAAAATCTGGAGTGCTCCCTTTGTAACCTC
Source organism: Melanostoma mellinum (assembly GCA_914767635.1). NCBI lineage: Eukaryota > Metazoa > Arthropoda > Insecta > Diptera > Syrphidae > Melanostoma > Melanostoma mellinum. Next base: position 157,323,077 of record OU612058.1, on the reverse strand, counting down.
AGAGAGACGGAAAATGTAATTCATTTCTTAGGAACGTGCCCTATCCTTGCGTCAATTCGGCGAGCACATTGGGGAAGAAGCGTACTTCCTCTAAGCGAAGTTATTGAAGTACTAAACGGGGAAAATTGGAACGTGTTATATAGCTTCGTAAGAACTGCAATAAGATACCGAAACCAAATAATAAACGAAGCTTTTTAAACTAGATAATGCAATATCAAATTCATCAAAAATTTATTCAGTAGATCACGAATTTTAAAGGAGCCTTTACTTAAAATGTTAAATGATTAATAATAATTATAATTTTGTTTTGTTTAGAATATACTCTTTTTTTCTGGGCTGACGGCATAAGCCAATGCTTTCTATTGTGAATTATTGTAAAGCAAATCGAAATTCAAGTTAAATAAAAAACACATTATTACATTACATTACATTACTTACTTCTGATCGAGAAGTGGCTGTCGCTACTCATAATAATGGGAAGCGATTTTTGAGAATGCTCCTGGACGCCCCTGGACGGTTTTTTTGCTCAATGGAAAGCGTCATAAGCATTAACTTTCTTGTCAGATGGTTTTGAAAGAAATCAACATAATGGGATCGAATTTGCGGTATTCGTAAATTTTGGTAATATTCAGATTAAAAATATGATTGACGTAATACACACAACGCAATGGTACAAGTATTTTTTTTTTTTAATTATTTTGGGTACTTCGAAGAGACGAATGCTTTTACAAAAAGTTAATTTCTTACTGCTTAATAGGCTCATATGTACGACAAAGTCAAAGGACTCATTCACAGTAGGTATGCGGTACATGTTATTAAAAACATTTGTTATGGAACAGAAAGTTTGGAAAGTTTGTTTTTGGAACAAAAACAAAAATCTTGCAGGAAGAGTAGTCTTTTTCCCTCCGCTTAGGTGAAAGGGGCGGTTTTATAAGTAGTTGACATTAAAAAAAATTATTAAAATTCACTAAGTCACCTACGACCACGTCCTATAGTATTTTTAAAAGCAAATACTTTGGTCTCAAATTAACATTTTAGATCAAGTTGAATTTTTTTGTAAGCAAATCGACATTTTGAAAAAGAAAAATTTAAATAAAATTTTTAGAAAATCTTTTTTATTGACTAAGTAAGTAAGTAAGCCATAATATTGACATTATAAAGTAAACACATTAACATAATAAGAATTGAATTAAAAGTAATGGTAATGCCGTCAGCTCAGGGCAATAAATATTTTAACAATTTGAAATTTTGGTAAGGAAGCTGAATTAACAATTTTGTTTCAATCAAATTCAGTTATCAATAACATTCGATATTTATAAACACTTTTTATAAATAAATGAAGATTTTTCCAATTCGGGCCATTTTATTGACTAAAGTCAGGTTTTCCAAGGGGGGAATATTTAGCTAGTCCAATTTAGTTTTTTATCTAAATCTGATGCTATAAATATAAAAAGGGAAATCCTACTCAGAAAATAAAATCCAATCAAAGGAAACCCTAATAAATGTAAAAAAAAAATCACCTTTCACATTTTAATTTATTTCTCAAACACTACGAAATTTTTCAAGTTTGGTTTTCTGTATAAGATTTTGAACTAATAAGAGTATTGATTCAATTCGCAACAATGCAATGGTTTTTTCAGAAGGTTTTTTGTTTGTCCTGAATCTAGATTAAACCTTAGAATTGCTCTCGTCATGTTCTCAAGATAAGCAAGTTTAAGCTACTTTTCAGCCTATGTGCAAAAATTTTTAACCTGGAAACAAATCTTTGCTTTTCCAATACGCGCTGAATGCAAATCTGGCCCTAAAATGCCTCTATTACATCAAATTACTGAGATATTTTGAAGCCTAGAAATAGGCTCGAAAAGAAAGATTAAAGATAACACATTCTTTAACTGAATTCCAATCCAGTCCGAGAATCGCTCTCCAACGTCAAGTTTTCAAAGAATAAGGCATTTGGCATTGATATTTTGACCTTAGCACGTTCAGAAATTTTAAAAATGTGTTATCAAATTCAAATTTCTTTTCGCGACTCTATCTAGGCTGCAAAACAAATCATGGCGGGGCTCTTATGTTTAAAATTTCAGTAATTTGATGTAATAGAGGCATTTCGATGCCATATTTGGAATAAGAATTAGGTTTTCCATTATTTGTACGTTAAAACAAAGGCTCAAAAGCAGAAGTAGCTAAAACTTGTTTTCTAGATTGTGAAGGCCTTATATCTCGAAAACGTGACGTGAGGTTAAATCTGAATTCCAGGGCAAAAAAAACTTCAGAAAGACATAGTTGGCTCCCTGTGACATAAAAAAGGCAAATTTTGCTGCCTAGTGTATTGAAAAAAGTGACTAGGCAAAAATTAATAAATTTTAAATACGCTGGCCTTGTGGCTTGATTACTCAAAAGCTATGTTTACCAAATAAACTTGAACTTAAATGTTAATTTATAATTGAGGTATTGACTTCTAATTTGGCCATGAGTTGACTCGAAACGTTCAAAGAGCTTATTCACTCAGAGAAAAACCGCAGGCTAAAATTAAGTACGAGTAGGCTTAATTCTATTTTTTTGCATTCTTAGTTTTGTTATCTGAAAAACGACACGTTTTATTCTTAATTCAAGAATTTTATTCTAAAAACAAGTTTTCATTCCGAAAATAAGAACACAAAACTTGATTTGAGTATGGCATTCTTAATATAAGATTTGTTTAAAGTTATAGTAAGATATACGTTCTTAAATGAAGTTCTTCATTGTCTTGATTTAGTTTCGTTTTCTTATTAAGAGCAAAACATTCTTAATATTAGATTATTTAATGTTAAAGCGAGCCGATACGGTCTTAAACCAGCCGATACGATCTTAAACGATCCGATACGATCTTAAGCTAAGATTAATATTCTCAAATTAAGCCGAGGCGATCTTAAACTTGTATGATGCAGTTTGATTACAAAATAGCTTAGATCGTTATTTCATTTTGAAGCGTGTTTTATTCCAGTTCGGATGTGACATCTTATTGAGTGATTAAGTGATATTTTAACCATGGAAAACTTTACTTAGGACGAAAATGACATTGAAAACAGTGTAAAATCTAGTGATGTATACTTATGTGGTTAAAAACACTGACGGAAACTTTGTTCAAGTGAGTGACAAAGTCAACGATGTAAGAAATGGAGTAGACATTGACTACTCAGCTGAAGCCGACGCCATTTCCACCACCATGGCACCAATTAGCTTTACGTAATGATGTTACTAATAATTTTGAACTCTATTAATTGAAAATTTTTATATTTCAGAATGAAACAATTTATGCTCCAAGCCAACGATTTGAAAAACTTGGATTTGACCATCATTTCCAATTCCATTGAAGAATTTTTTAGTCCACCACTCTATTTGTATATACCCATTAAACATTGGAAGAACCTATTTTAGAATTAAGTATATTTAAATAATTTTTGTGAAATAAAAATTCGAAAAATATAAACACATTGAAATTATAAGTGCTTTTAATTTCATTTCGGAGGAGAGGGGGTGGGGACTAGGGATGGGGACAAGGGGTGAGGAAGAGTGGGTTGATTCTGAAGGTAAGCTAACAAATCTATTTCAAGTTCGTTCAGGCTTAATTTAGGAATATAAAAAACTTGATTTAAGTATTTTTTATTCTTATCCCTGGTATATTTAAGAATGCGCGATCTAAATTTTAGATCGTAATAGTCTGACATTAAGCTTTTGTGTTCTTATAATTAAGCTTAAATAACCTTATATTAAGACGAGAACATTCTTGAAATCAGAATTTCAGGCTTATCAAAAATAGGCTTAAAATAAGAATTTCGGGAACGGAATAAGAATTTTCGAGGTTGACAGACTTTCGTCAACGAATCGGCTTGTTTTGACACCGATTTTCTTGAATTTAGCTCGTTTTTTTTCTGAGTGTTGAATCTATATCGTCTGCATATTGACTCCACCAGAGGTTTCCTAACAGGACATTGCCTCATAGGTAGACACTCCAAAAGACTTGGTATGTTGTATGTACTCCAATAACTTTTGTAGAGTCTGAATGGACGAGGAGGAGGAGGAGGAACAACACCGCCTTTGTTCATGAAATGCGCTCGCTGAACTGAAAAATCACCTAGGTGAATACTTTTTTGACGAGGCCAGCAATTAATTTATTTTATTTATTTATTTATTTAACTATGACTACAGATACACAATTGTTCACAGTTATTTTGCATAATAATAATTAAAAGATTATAATTAATGCCTAAGGCGATTATAAAGTAATAATTCCTTTTTGAATTTATAAGAACTGAGATTAAAGTCCACAAAAGAAGTATAAGTATTGAATTGTTTACATAATTGAGAAAAAGGTTCATTATTTAAATAATTTAATGTTGATTCATTAGTTCGCAAAATCTTAAAATTTCGACTTTGCCGAAGTGGCACATTTATTTTTAGTAACGAAAGCAGATGAGGTAAACTTATTTCACCCTTCAAAAGTTTAAATATAAAGGTGGAGTTAAGTGATGACCTCCTGTCCTCAAGGGTATTAAGACCAATCAGCATAAGTCTCGAGCGATATGGAGGAAGATGAAGACGATTATCCCAGTTAAGATGACGCAGAGCAAATATGAGAAACTGTTTTTGAACGGATTCAATTCGAGCAATGTGACAAGTATAATACGGGCACCACACTTGACATCCATATTCCAAGACCGAACGAACCAGCCCAATGAATAAGCTTTTTGTGACACATGGGTCACTGAACTCTTTAGACCAACGTTTAATCATTCCCAGACGAATAGAAGCTTTTGCAGTTATGGAGGTTAGGTTAGGTGGAAGTGGCTGTCAGTCAATGAGTACATTGCCTAACACACTTAGGCCGCTAGGGCCCATTGTGATACCACAGAGATCAGCAAGTTAATCACCTACTGATCTCAGAAACCCGATGTAAGATTAACGAGTTAATCACTTATTAATCTTCCATTACGGTACTAGCCGGTTAATCACCTGCTAGTCGAACCACGTGGAACTTTTAATGTATTTTGAAAGACTTTTAGGGTCTATGTACGCTAGGTCGCTAGTATCATCGAAGAAGAATTCACCGAGATGAGCCTTCCTCCTATGAAGCAGTGCAGGGCATGAGCAAAGAAGGTGTTGAACGGTCTCTTCCTCCTCCTCGTCCATGCAGCTTCTGCAGAAATCATTGGAAAACACACCAAGTCTTTTGGCGTGTCTCCCTATTAGACAGTGTCCTGTAAGAACACCTATGGTAGAGCCTAGACACAGACGGTTCAGGGACAACAAACTCTTTGATCGTTTTGAGTCCACACACGGCCAAACTTTTTTGGTTGCAAGGCATGTGTTACTCTCAGTCCATCTAGTGTTTGTTATCCTTGAAGCGTCCTGTCTAAGCAGGAGTTTACATGTAGCGATAGGTACACCTATGTTGTTCCATTCTGAGCGTAGGGAAGTGGTCGTGCCCTTTTTGGCTAGTTCGTCTGCCATACAGTTGCCTGGTATGTCCCTGTGCCCTGGCACCCATGAAAGGTGAATGTTAAACTGATTTGACATCTCCCTCAGAGACATCTGACAATTTTGGACCGTGATGGATTTTGTAGAGACAGAGGCAAGAGATTTAAGGGCAGCTTGGCTGTCTGAGAAGATCCGAATATCCGTGGAGGATATGACGTTTTCTTTGAGCCAAGACAGCACCTCCTTAATCGCCAGAATTTCCGCTTGGAACACACTACAATGATCGGGTAGGCGGAAGAAAAGACTGAGATTCAGCTTTTCTGAGTAGATTCCACTTCCCACACCTTCGCTGGTTTTTGAACCATCGGTGTAGAAGTGTATTGCTTCATTTTCCAAAAGAGCGCCATTTTCCCAAGCTTCTCTTGAAGGTATGGTTACTTGGAAATTATTGTCAAACACCAACTTGGGGGTGGTGTAGTCGGATCGATTCGGTAAGAATCTAAAGTTATCTAGAATGGTAGTGTGGCCGATTTGATTATTGGTCCACTGTGATGTAGCTCTGAGTCGAGTAGCTGAGCTAGCTGCGACTTGTTTGCTGAAGATATCTAGGGGTGTGAGATCTAGTAGTACATTGAGGGCGTCCGATGGGGTTGTCCTCAGTGCACCACTAATACACAGACTAGCCGTTTTTTGAACTTTGGCCAGCTTGTTGTAGTTGATCATCTTGTCTAGTGCTGTCCACCAGACTATCACCCCGTATGTGAGTATCGGTCTAATTACCGATGTAAATAGCCAATGGGTGATTTGGGGGGGAGAAACCCCATTTCCCGCCAATGGCTTTTTTACAGGAGAAGAGTGCAACGTTGGCTTTATTTACTCTTTCCTCAATATTGGTTTTCCAGGTCAGTTTTTTGTCAAAAATGAGACCTAGATATTTAGCCTGATTTGACAGTGTGAGAGTTACCCCTTTAATAGTTGGGGGTTTGAAATCCGGAATTTTGTATTTCCTCGTAAAGAGAACTAATTCCGTTTTGTGTGGATTGATGTTCAGACCACAATCTGCAGCCCAATTGTTAAGCTTGTTAAGTGCTGTTTGTAGCAACTCAGCTAGGGTTTGTGGGTGCTTGCCTGAAACGGCAATTGCTACATCATCGGCATAGGCTATAGCTTTGAAACCTTCGTCCTCTAGGTCGATTAACAATTTGTTAACGACCACGTTCCACAGTAGGGGAGATAAAACTCCTCCCTGCGGGGTTCCTCTATTGGCCATTCTGCTTGTTTTGTAGTTCCCCATTTCGGAACTAATGATTCTGCTGCTGAGCATTGTTGTTATCATGTTTTTGATGTGTTCCTCTATGAGCAGCCCATCAAGAGCATTAGTGATTGCTGAATTTTTAACATTATTAAATGCACCCTCTATGTCTAGGAATGCGACGAGAGAGTATTCTTTATAGTGCAGGGATTTTTCAATGGTGCAAACCAGAGAGTGGAGTGCAGTTTCCACTGATTTACCTTTTGTATAGGCATGTTGCGCCGTTGAGATCAGACTAGGTTTAATTTCTTGTCTTAAGTGTATGTCAATCATTCTTTCCAGTGTTTTAAGGAGGAAGGATGATATACTAATAGGTCTTAAATCTTTTGGATTTACATGGGAGCTTTTGCCGGCTTTAGGTATAAAGACGACCCTAGCTTCTCTCCAGGCTTTGGGAATATATGCATAGCTGATACATCCTTTCATGATCATCTCTAAGTTATAGATGATAATGTCTGAAACCTGTTGCAGCTCCGCAGGGATGATTCCGTCAGGCCCTGGTGATTTATAAGGGTCAAAGCTGTTTATTGCCCATAACAGTATATCTTTAGAGATAAAACCTTTACCTGATTGGTTTGCGATTCGAGGCAAGTGCTCCTCGTCTGTTATTGTCAACGAGCTACCAGGGAAATGAGTATCCAGTAGCAAGTTTAGTGTTTCTTCATATGAGTTGGTCCAGTTGCCGTTTTCATCTTTTATAGAACTTGGCATGTTTGGACTCGTTGATAGGATTTTCCTAAGTCTAGATGCCTCTGAGGAGTCTTCAATCTTATTGCAGAATTCTCTCCAAGAGGATCTTTTGCTTATTCGTAACCTCTTTTTGTAAATCCTAAGGGATTCCTTATATAGATCCCAATCTATGGGATTTCTGGAAGATTTGGCTCGATTGAAAAGCTTCGCACAAGTTTTCTTGAGCGGTTTTAGCTCCTTGGTCCACCAGTGTGGTTTCTTCTTCCCTCTTACTATGGTAAGAGGACAGGAGTTACACAAGGCATGGTTAAGAGCACTAGTTAGATCGTCGACTTTACTGTCAAGATCCTTGGGGTTTGAAGGGAAGCTATTGTCATTGTAGTTGTAACAATGTTTGAAGATTTCCCTGAATTTTACCCAGTCAGTTTTCCTATAATTACGGAAGCCTATGGGTTTTGGTGTGTCATCTGTTAGACTAAATTGGATGTATCTGTGATCAGAGAAGGAGTGATCCTTAGATACAGCCCAATTTTTAATCTTGTTATAGATTGATTGAGCTACAAAGGTAACATCTAAAACCTCTTGTCTGTTTTTTGTGACAAAGGTTGGTTCGTTACCGATATTGCATATAAGAAGGTTAGTACTTAGTATAAAATTAAAAAGAGACTCACCCCTTTCATTTACGTCCGTACTCCCCCATACTACGTGATGTGCGTTGACGTCACTTCCTATTATGAGATCCGCTTTGAGCTTTGTTGCGCTTTTTATTACGCGCTCGAGCGTCTCTCCTGGTAGCGGCCCCGGTTGGTCATGGCCTAGATAGGCGGACGTGAGCCAGTAAGTCCCACTGTTGGTCTGCAGTTTTACTGTTGTGGTGTCGCAATTGCTGGAATTAGGTAGTAAAAATACGTTAAGTGTTTTCTTTGCCAGTATGCAGGATCTTGGTTCACCTTTGTCCGTCACATACAGCAGAGAATAATCTTTCGTCCTGAGTCCTTTTACCACGGATTTATTGATCCATGGTTCCTGGATCAGGACTATATCCTCGCCGGACTTGCTTAGTCGGAGAAGGAGTCCGGCTGAGGCTTTGATGGAGTGTTGGAGATTAATCTGGAGTATTTGCAGCATTGCTACAATCATCCAGCTTAATCTCCAACACTGTAGCATTAAGGTCCTCCATATCTGAGGCGGAGTCTAGCAACTCATCCTCAGAAAGGAGAACCCCAAGCATTTCATCGTCGGAGTCTAAGACTCCACCTTTGTTGTTATCGTCCTTATCGGACGATTTGTTGTCTATTGCGTCTTGTTCAGACACTATTGTTGTAGTCTTTTCGACCGGTTTCGAGCAAGACAGCTGTTCCAAAGAGTCAGAGCAACTTAACGCGTCTGTCTCCATGATGGAAGATTCAACGCTCGCAGTGGACTCCTTGGCTTCGGATTCAGCCGCTTGCTTTGGAAGCTTTGCAGCGTCCTCATCTTTTTTGTATATTTTCAGCACTAGGTTGTCAAACCCGTACTGAATAACACCCCCGCGTGCCGCCAGGGGTTCTAATGACTCCTTATTCAAGATAACAAGAGCCGACCGATAACGACCCACCGACTCTTTTTCAATCACCGGAACCGTCCAATCGTGAGTGGGCAGATCCGGGTTGCTGTATTTAATCAGCTGGAGAACCATCTCCCGCGATTCATGTAGGGCCGGTACCAAGGCACGAGCTCTCGGTCTGCTTGGGATATCCTCGCTTGCCACAACCTCTAGCTTAGCACCTGGCCAGATCTCACCTAAACCGCTGACAGCTAGTTTATATAGGTGAAGCGATCTCTGGTCTTGGCAGGCGATCAGCTTGACGCGGTTTTGATGCCAGCCAGCGTCGCTAATTCTTGGGAGGGGTCCCGGATTCGCCTCGATAACAGGTATAAACCTGAAAGCGAGGTGAGCCTTGACGTCCGCCCACCTGTCGGCAGAGATGTTTCCATCCATATTGCTCCCGTCGATGACCGCGACAACAATCTGTCCCTTTACCACGTCACCAAAGGATTGCCCCGGCACCAGTGTCGATGGAACGCTAACCCCGACTCTTGGCTTTTTTGGTTGAGGTTTTTCAACCTCAAACGACCTGTTTCGCTTCGACGTTGAGTCTTGGCTGGTCTCTTCTGCAATTTTACTTGCCCACTTCAATCTTTCAACCTCACCCTGGGTTCTCTCCACTGCGGGTTTACAACCCACCGTTTCAATTACCCTTCTGGCTTGGCGACGTATCTGAGCGGGCGTTTTTTTGATCTGAGTCCCCCCCTTGGCCGAGCTGGAGTTGTTAATCACCTCTCCTGCTCCACCAGTTGGAGGATTCATTGCACTCGACGAGGGTACGTACCGACCCGCAGAGGTAGGGTGGCTATTCGCCTCTCCAACCCTGCCAGTCTGAACGGCCCTCCCCGTGTCCTTTATTTTAAGGGCATTCAAGGTGGAGACGGAGTCGTTGATCACCCCTCCATTTCCCTTTTTTGTTAATTTCACCTCGTCCTGTTTTGATGATGGCACCAAAGCAGGCGAATCAACTCTTCATCCCCACTATTAGCAGTGGCGGTCCGTTTGCCCTCCGATTCACTGGCTAGAACTAGCTTTGCAGCATGTTCTTGACCAGTTTCCAGCGGGCTGTGCTGCTCGCCAGAGTCGGGATTCTTGGTTCCCACTGCACAGACCTGAACTGGCTTTGCAGCTGGTTCAGAGCCTGTGTACGAACCTAGTATCCCACTGGTGGAAGGTTTGGCCGTTGGCTCACATTCCTGCTTCGACTTTTCAGCCAAATCGGAGAATGTGTACAACTTTCGTTGCCTCCCCCCAGTTTTCTTTTTCGTCTTTTTGTTCGTTTTTTTGTCTGTTTGTTTGTTTGTTTGTTTGTTTGTTTTTAGAAATTCCATAGAAGGTCCCACGAGTAACTCCGGAAGGAAAAGGTCAGCCCCGGCAGAGCCGTGTACCGGGGTAAGGCTAGTCTATTCTGGACCCTGCCAAGCATCCAGAAGAGCTCGTTATTGATTGGTTTATCCCCCAACCTTTAATTCTTCGGCACGGATTATAAAAGCTCACACCACCACTGAAACTAGGAACCTCGTATCTATGGTGAGATTGGATTTCTAAGGATTGTGCTATTGAGAAGTCACAACCACCCAGCGATCCAACCTAACCTTGGCTGTCACCGTCTGACATCGTACAGACACTGATAAGTATATGTAGTAACATTGCCCGCCCGGCACCCACTTGGAGGGTTCGATCGAGGATTTTTGCCGAGCAAAGTTATGCAGTTATGGAATCGATATGCATTCTGAAGTCAAGTTTCGGATCAAATATAACTCCCAAATCAACAAAATAATTTACTCTTTCCAGCTTCGAGTTGCTTATAAAGTAATCATTTTTGAAAGTATTCTTTATTCTAGCAAATGTCATTACTTTGCATTTCTTAGAGTTGAGTGTGAGACTGTTGTTATTGTACCATTGAAGTAAATGATCGATATCAGATTGCAGTTGAATGTGATCAGCATTATTTTTGTATCAAAACGAGATTTTTGCATCGTCAGCATATAGAAATAGATGTATATCACAGTATCTTATCACAGAGGGTAGATCATTAATAAATATCACAAATAATAGTGGACCCAGGTGGCTTCCTTGTGGAACCCCGGATTTAACTTCTATTGCGCAGGAAACTTAACTTAACATATTGAGTGCGAGATGATAAGTAACTTTCAATCCACTGAACAAAGTTTTGTAGACCAACCGAAATTTGAAAGTTTTTTAACTAGCAGCTGGTGATTAAGTTGGTCAAAAGCTTTCGAAAAATCAGTGTCTACCACATCCGTTTGAAGTCCATCCATAAATCCTTTTGTGATGCAAGATGAAATTTCCAAAAGATTTGTAATGGTAGACTTGCCCTTGACGAATCCATGTTGTCGATCGGATATGTGCAATTTTGTTTCGTGAATCAACTCTTCGATTATTATCCATCATCTTAGAAACTACGCTGATTTTTGCAATTCCTTTATAGTCACGCATGTTGCATCGGCTTCCTGATTTGAACAATGGTGTAATAAATGAAGACTTCCACGCTCGTGGGAAAACAGAAGACGATAGGGATAAGTTAAATAAATAACATAAAGCAGGAACCATGTACTGACAGCAGTTTATTAATATGAAGGACGGGACATTATCCGGTCCAGATGAAAATGAGCTGATTAGGTTCCCAATAGCCTTTAGAACACCACTTTCCTCCATACATGGTAAATCGTTTATTATGTTGATGCCAGAACTAATTTCATGCTGTGCAGTCAAACCATTATCACGTTTGTAAATACTTTTAAACATTTCTGCAAACATATCACAGATTTCTTCACTATTATTTGAAGACTTTTGATCCAAATTCATGTAAGATGGAAATTCCGAAACTTTTTTTTTTATTTTTGACAAATTTCCAAAAAGAAGAAGGATTATGCAGCAAATCATTTTTTATTGAACTAATATAGTTTCTATATGCAGCCGCAGATTGCATTTGGAACTCCCTTCTTAATCTGCTGAACTCCTGAGCAATGGGAACAGTAAACTGGAGTTTTAGCTTGTTGTGTAGTCTATTTTTTTTTTAAGCCTCTTAAGGAAAGGTGTGAGTCATGTAACACAGTTATCAACAATTTTGATGCGACGAACAGGTACTGTTATCGAAAAGCAGTTATGTAAAATGTCATAGAAAGTATCTGTTGCTTTGTTGACATCCATATCATGGAAAACAAGATCCCATTGAAATTGAGAAAGTTCCATATTCAGTTTTACAAAATCAGTTTTTTTTTTAAGTCAAATTCATATCCATGGGGGTATTGACTAGCACAAGCATTGCTAGGTATTTCCAATTAAACTTCAAAGCATGGGTGGAACCTAACATCATCCAATAAAGGGCACAACCTTTGCACAGTTAATCCGTTAACATCATCCGTAAACACTAGGTCGAGAAAGTTGCCTACTTCATTTTTAAACGGGTTTATTTGATTTAGGGCTAAAGAACTCGTTGAGTCGACGAAAGAAGTACTTTCTTCAGAGATAACGGATGTTGCTGATAAAAATTTGTCGTCTTCTTCAAGGACTTCCCATTCAATGTCAGGTAGATTAAAGTCACCAATAAGTACTAAGCGTCGTTGGGCTTCATCACAGAAACGATATATTTAATGTTTATCGTACATTGGTCGCAAAGTTCAGAACTCATTTTTGGTGGAATGTAGATGCAGACAGTAAATAGATGAAAACCATTGAGTAAAGTTGTTACACATAACATTTCCACGCATGTAGAGGGTAATGAAATAATTTTAGAGTTGTAGCAATTTTTGATTTCAATTAGGACTCCACCACCAGATTTTTTACTGCTTGTAAGATGAGAGCGATCCACCCGAAAGGTTTGGTACGAACTGCAGAGTATTTCATTGTCTGGAATAGATTTATCTAGCCATGTTTCAGTTAGAAAAATAGCATCATAATTAAGTCCAAGACTTAAAGAAAAAATTGATTTTAGCTTTGTCTTCAAGCCTCCAATATTTTGATAAAACATTGAGAAATAACTCATTGAGTTTCTCGACCATTTGATCTTTTTTTGGCTGTAGTACGTCGTTTCCGAAAAGGATGAACTATAGAGTTTAATGGCCAGAATTTCTCCACAACTAACAATTTGTAAACATCATTGTTACGTTTCACATCAATAATGAAGGAAGAGTAATTACGATCAGTATTCAGATTCATTTTACGAATGCTAAGACAAGATGGGTCTAAATTTGGCGGTTGTTTTATAATATATGACTGTATAATTGATTCAGTTGTTGTTTGTGGGAAATTTGAAATGAAAATTGGTGAAGGTCTCTCCATAGCAACGAGATCGAAATCATCAGCGCTTATTTCATTCACCACTGTCGAAGCTGAGGGTACGCGTTCATTGTTGTCAGATAAGCAAGCTGCCGGGTCAGAAATCCTCTCATCCGTAATGGAAGCTATTGAAGAATCCGGTGGACCGCCAGTTGGCTCACTAACAGAATGAATTTGCAGTCTCCTTTGAGGTTTCTTTGCTAAGGCTACTACCACCTTAGCTTTTTCAGTTTGACTTCTCTGGCCTGAGCGAAGAAGTCTAGAAGAAGATTCCTCAAGCTCTTGAAGCTGAGGATTTTGTGATGCCAAAAGTTGGGTTTGTTTTTGGTGAGCTACCTCCATTCTAGTTTGAGAACGATCTGGTTCATTTTCCCTTGAATGCGGTATGTGTGTAAGCAAAATCAGCGGTGTCTGACTTGCAGTACCAGTTGATAGGCCTTCAATTGCATTAAAGCCTTCGCCTATTGTCTCAGAAGAAAGTACATCAAAATCAAATGCTTTTTGAATGTCCGAAAAAATTGCAGAAACATTGTTGAACAGTTTTAGGAGTTTAAGAATTTTCCAATGTATCAACCGAGATTTTATCATGTTTGGTGCAATAGTAACGTAATCCAGCAATTGAAACAAATTTATCGACATCCTTACATTTCATACCTATGCATTTAGCATGCACTTGTTGCAGGCATACGGCACAAGAAACTGTCACTTCATTGGAAGTTTTCTTACAAACGAGACAGATTAAGGAATCCATGTCACAATTTTAAAAATATGAGAATATAAAAAGGCGTTTTAAGTGAGCTACACAAAAAAAAAGTTGGCAACCGTGCAAAAAAGCGTTCCAACCGTCGAATTAAGTGATTTTTCACAATAATTACTATAACTTTTGAAAAAAGAAAAGCACAAAAATTGTTCACCACTTATTTGAGAGCTGTTGCAATTGTCTATTTAGTTTTTATAATTAATTGCTTTAAAAAGGTTAAACTTACAAGTTATAAAAATCACAAAAAAAAAACAATTTCAGTGACAGTGTTATTGCACTTTACGTATTTTGCGTTGAAGCAAATTATATTTTTCACAAAATGTAAAAACTAGGCATCATATCACAATAACTTTTATTTTAAATAAAAGATAGTACAACTAGGTATAAGCTAACAATGACTCTAAAAATCTCTAACTTTTCATTCGAAGTTCTGCCTTTGACTTACAGGTGATTAACTTGTAAATCTGGGTTTTATTAGAGGATGATCAACTCTCTAATCCCCTCGATAGTGACAAAAGGATGAACAACTTTCTCGTCTCAGTAGAATCACAATAGATCCTCGGTGGTGTAAGTTTGTCAGACTCCGCATGCTGACAGCCACAACTAACCTAACCCAAACTAAGACCAGGCTAGCGTTGAAGTATACATAATAAGAAACTCAAACTCATTTTTAAGGTAGGTATTTGTAAGAGAAAAAAAGTTGTGTAGGAGCATTGTTTATAGAAACTATAGTAAGTTCAGAGGGCGATTTAACAATCTTATGGACCGAAGACCACCGACGCAGGCGGTGCATCAATCGCTTTTATACACACGATGGTAAAACCAATAGCTTGGAACGGAGACTGCTAGGCTGGACCGGAAACAATAAGTTCGCCACCAGTCCAAAAGTCTACGCTGTGAAAACGCAATCTACTTTTCAAAATTTGTCACTCATGTTTAATTACTATATCATATACGTTCGAGTTTAGGAACGTAGACGTTAGAACTCAAATATTTCAGGAAAATATATTCTCTACACCAGACAAACTAAATTGCAAAACAATAAAAACTTAATTGCGACTTGTATATGCCTTTACACAAGCTTACCATAGCACTTTTGAAAATCTTGTAATGAAAATAAGCCCAACAAAAGTCTGTTTCTGTTCTTACACAGTATAAAACTCCGGTAGCTGTTAATGATGCTTATTAACACCGTTTACACATAGCCACCGCACTGCACAGTGCACAGCATAACTTGGATGCGAATACAATTCCAAGGAACAAACAGTTTCACACACCCGGGGCGTGTGTTTCTTTCTGTTTCCTCTTCAACGAAACTGAAAGCGGGCCATTAATCTCCTGTTAACACAACAAGCCACCTACCAGGCAATCCTTTTATCATCTCCATCCACATTCACGAAATTGCTATACAGCCATATGCAGATGGACGCGATCTCTCATATATGCAAACACCAAACAACAAAAAGAAACGATTGCGATCAGTTAGCGCAAAATGGGCGAACAACAACGACGCGACGAATGATCATCGTCAATGATAAATGATAAGAACGTCACAAGGATCATGCCAGATCATCAATTAGTCAGCGCAAAGCAGCTGAGTTGCCCTATCTTTCGTGAGGTTCAAACGAGCACACATGAGCGTCCTTTCTTCTCGTCTGCGTTTAAGTAACCGACGACCATGGTATGGTAAAGGGGCAGCCAGCCCAATATTGTTCGTAAAACGATGTTGTGTGTGGACGATGAACGATGGAGCATTGAGTTTGACCTTTGTACAAGCCTTTAATGCTTCTGTTCGAGTCGGCGATGCCGCCAGTGCCAGCCGCCCAGTAGTCTTTCAGTGTTGAATATATCAGAAAAGGTATCGCGGCAGCATAAAAGTGATGATGGATTGCTAGGACGTGTTCGGGTATTTAACAATGTGTGCGATAGCAACCGCAACTCATTAATATCAATGCACCACTCCAGATCTAGCAGCAGCAGATACACCACCAACGGGAAGATAAATTGCCTTTCGCCCATTTCGCTTCATTTGCATACTTTTGAGCGCGTTCGCGAATGTGAATCAAAGTGCTGTTGCCAGAAGAGGCTGGGGGTAAGACACCATCAGAGACTATATGCTCCTGTGTGGAATCATCATCATCAACGTCATTCCCGTCAGAGATAAGCATTTAACACGTTCTTATCTTTGTCGTTGGGAATCGTTGTCATCCACATCGTCGTCGCTTCCTATTCATATACACACCTACATATACTCCACTCACCTTAACTCTCATTTCAAGGATTTCCATTTGTTGTGTCGCAAGGATCAACATAGGATTTCGAATATGTCACGTAATAAAATATCGAAACTTTTACAGTTGTGTATTTAAGGACTTGTGTTTATTTTACTTTAGAATTTTTTTTCTATTTGTTTTTGGCAATTCTTTCCTTTCTCATCACCATCAGTCATAGTCTAGCCTTAGAAAAGTAAGGGGGCTTTGCACCATACCAGGCAGAAGCATGAAGTAATGTGGGGGTGTTTCCCATGTTTGTTTTTTGTTTTACTCCAATAAAAAATCAAAGAAGAACAATGGTAAATGGTGGTGCGAGCGACGTGAATTGAAAAGAAAAATTAAAACTCTTGAAAAGTTTTAAAATTAAGAATGTCAGACGAGTGTTCGGTTCTTGGCGATTGAGAAAAAAAATATTCATTGATTTTGTGGCGTTTTTTGAGGGAGAAATTTGAATATGTGAAGGACTTAAGCGTTAGCTTACTTCAAACTTAACGTCCCGTGCGAACTGTGAACATTGTGGGATCGGATTTTATGGAGAATTTTTAGTAAGACAGTTGCTAGCTTTACATTCTCACTGTGCTTCGACAGAAATACAACTTCTTGCCTAACTTAAGCCCGTCGCTCTGTTCAACAGCAACTGTTTTTTCGGTTAGTCAAAAATAAGCTCTGCGTGGCTTCGCCGATAAACGAATCAAGAACTAAAAGAGCCTACATTTTGCCCATATCCACATAAATCCGTCATAGAAATACAGACCAAACATTTTCGTACAAAAAAAGTTTACTACTCATTACCAAAGCTTTTACTCAGTCCTTCTGCGTTAGCCCATTTCCTGTAAACGAAAAGGAGTATCCCTTCCCATGACCTCTGAAAACCTCTCGAAGGAGACTTCAAATGATAAAAATTTCACCAAACCCCTCATCGATAAAAAAAAGGAATGTTTAAACTGAAAACAAATAAATAATCATGTGCATGTAACATGCAACAGACACACGAGAAAAATTACCATGCGAGTATATGAGGACGTTTGGGTTATTAAAACGATACTCCAACCCCTCGCAATCTACGCCTTATCATCCGGCATTCGAACCCCACCAATATCCTGTCTCCTCCTTATTTCGATAATTTATTATTTTTATTTCCACAAACTTTTTTCATTTTTTTCTTTCACCACAGTTTGATTTTTTTTTATGTTCTTTTTTTTTATTCCTGCGGTTCCGTAATCTAAAATTAAAATCAATTCATTACAAGCAACTTTACGATACTCATTTAGTTAGCCTGATTGATAAGTTGTTTCGATGGAAATCGGTAAAATAAACGAGAAAAAAAAATATACCAAAATAAAAAATAATGAGAAAAAAAGAAAGTAATTAGATATTCATATAAGGGTGCACATAAAAAAAAAGAAGACAAAAGAAACCGCCCCGAATCAATGAGTTGCAAATGAACACGAAAATCGAATAACTCCTTATTATTTTTTTTAAATATTTTTTTTTTTTTTTTGTTAGGAGTAAAAGAAAAAAATGAAGAGTTGCCTGTATGCATATTTATGTCCTTTAATTAGATTGAAGACAAAAATAGAAAAAAAATTTCGTAAAAACCTAAACGATTTGTTTGGGGGCTGTGAATGTTAATGAACTGCCAATCGAGTCGTGTAAATATTTTTTCATATGAACTGCGAAGGTTTAGCGGTTTGATTAACGATTCCATGTTAGCATATCAAGAGCTTGTTAAGGGTGATATGTCTACTTAATCATGTTGGGTTATTTTTGTATTATAAACGTAATAGGAAAAGGGTGGAACTGAACTTCATTGAGAAATCCTAAAACGTTTGATGGTAAACATCAAATTAGTCAGAAATGCGAAAAGTCAATACAAGGAAAAAATTGTTTCTTGCCAAAAAGAAGACAAAAAAACACAAGTCTTCAATTGAAACGACTCGCAAATATAGTTGAGGAAGAGCGGATAATAATGTAGGACGTTAAAAGTCTTGTACTTTACAAGGGCACCAGAAAACAAGAGCGTACCAACAGAATCTTTAACAGAGGCGGACCAACTATATGCTCTAGATTTGCAAATACATAAAGCGCTTTGTTTTGCGGGTGCATTGGTAAGGAAAGAGAACTTATTAGTAATAGTTAAACTGTCTGCTTAACGGAAAATAAATTTTTTCTTGTGCGAAAAATACTACCATGTGCACTTTAAACAAGAAAATTGTTTAGGTACTTCCAAAATAACAACATTCATCAAACCTGAACTGAATTGTTATTTGCACATTACCTTCAAATTAAGCAAAATTTAAAATGACAAATAATTTTAAATTCAGTAAAATGAACTGGACTAGAAAAATGGTGAATTGTGTAAAGTCTTGCACAGGGCGGGGGTATAACGTAAGTGTTTTCAGTTAAACTTTACACCACAAACTTGTCAATTGTAGAGCGAACTCCTAGATAACTCAGAGTAACTTTCAGATTGCTTAATGATAGATGGTAAATCCTTTGACGAAGGTAGCGTAGTTGTTCTTATCTCGATCTAAAAAAATCAAAACCGAAAATTGCATCGTGTGTGAGAATTACAAACATCAATTCAAGGCCAAATAATATTTGTTTTCGTACAACGCATATTATTTTTTGTTTCAAAATTTTTGATCAAATTATAAACCACTATACCTAACTTAAAATCATAGCTAACTTCAACATGTCGCTTTTTGGCTGTCGCTGTGTGCGCTCATCTTAACTTTTTCCAGACATGCCAAATGAAGAGTATAACTTCAAATTGTTAATCACAGTTGTCTTCATCATGTCACTTTTTGGCTGTCGGTGAGCTATCATTAAGTCGCTTTTTGACTTTCGGTATGCAAATTCTAAAACACACTTGAAATCAAGTTGCCTGGAAAGTGGCGAGACACATAAAAGGAAACTTGATAGGTAGACTCCTAGCTTGCCAGAACTCGCCTGTTGTCGTCATGAAAAGCAATGATAATTCCTTTTTAAATTAAGCCTCTATTTTCTTCAATTGTTTTTAACTTTCGAATTACAGAATAATATTTAGACGAAGTTCCGAGAAATCTAAACTAACTTAAAGGTGACCAGATGTGAGGGGAGGCGCAAAGAGTGATTTAGTTTCGAGGAAACACTTTTAGTCATTATATTTATGCAGTTGCTACTACATATATGTATAAGACCAGTTCTTTTCAAACCGGTTTTTTTTTTAAATCAAGTCCATAAGTTTCAAAATTTTGCGAGAATATTATTTGTCAAAAAATCGGAAAAACATCAAAGAAACTGGTTTTAAAATATTTAAAACAAAATAAAACCTAAAAATAAAAGGTAAGTAAAAATCTCAGAAATTGCGGTTGGAAAAATGTTGATACACAATACGGTGAACATTAAAGTCAACAAACAGTAGAAAATCGAAATCTTTCGCCAACAGCGACGGGCTCACGAGCACAGACGAGAAAAACATGACCACCAAGAGCATATTCGGCCAGCATGTTCCTAGTTTGTGACTAGCTTTAAGGAAAAAGTGGGTTTCAAAAAGAAGGTAGGTACTATGAAAAGTAAAGTTTTTAGACTTTTCATACATTTCTTACATCGTGAGAAAAAATAGGTCTTATGGCAGATAACGTTATTTCAAGACCTAGAAACTGAATTCAAAAAACATCTCTGTAGGCTGCCTCACAGACCCTAACTGTAAATTTGGAAGAAAACTCGTACAATAGTTCAAGTTGTCGGTTCATATTCGACCGGACAGACAAACAGACACAGTTACTTACTAACTTATGAAGGTGGACATTACAGTTAGGGGTGATCGTGAGCCTCAAGCGTCAACCATCATCTTACGTCAACAATTTCGATTTGAGGCGAGTTTTTTCCAGTTTTGCAATCTAAGCTGTTGAGGTCTTCTTCCACTTGATTGTGACACCTAAGGCGAGGTTTTCTCCTTCCACGATTTCCCTGCAATGTGAATCGAAACCCGTCGAGCCGGGACGGACATATGGACATACAGAATTGCAGGACCCGCTTTTTCGTATTCTCTATCATCGTAATGTCATATGTTTTACTATGCCCTATAGTGCCTGTAATCGCAAGCAAAAATCAAGTGTAAGTATATGTAGGCCGAAAAATATCTTAGAACCTCGGAGAACTAGGAGAGCTGAACGTGAGTTAGGTTTCTTTTCTAAAAAGTTTTTTACTTTTATACAGGGGTTAGAAGTGAAGAACTGTAAGGCTGAATAAGACAAAGAGAAATTGTATTAATTGCCATAAAATTGACTTCATCTGAGTCACAATTCTTAGCCATTTTTATTTGTATAAGTTTTTTGGCATGTGACAACCCTCACTGACTCGTATGTCGTTTGTAGTCCAATCTTGAGGTCGAATTTTTGGGGTGGTATGTGCAAAATGTTGTTTTTCAAGTCATCTCTTGTCTCTGGATAATCGGCATAGACTGGCGACTTCACACAACACAACAAATTCCTCAATCGGTTATAAATCGCACTTTTGAAGGTTACTCATAGGTCCAAAGTAAACTTATAGCTCACCAAAAGTTTCCTTCGAAAAATAAATTGTTGTGCGTGCTGTGTGACATGGAGATGTATTGAAAGTTGAAACCACAGCTGATTTTTACGAAGGCTATTCAATTCTAGAACGAAAACGGCTTTGATCATGGCTTTTTACAGATTGCATTGACTGTAGGCTCTGTCCGGTATTGCTTTTAAAAAAGTAGCTGCTAGTTTTGAAAAAGCAACAGCTAATTAACCCCAGTTTGGTCTTTTGAAAGTCGTGAGCAACAACAAATTGTGGCTTCGATTCCAACCAGACCAAAATTTTTCCGCAAAATTTTTCATACAATAGATGGACACAGAACTTATTGCTCTGCATCATGGCATATGGCAATCAAAATTTGTTATTCCATCTTTTACAGTGTTTTAAACTAATAACTTATTACTGCTGATTAAAAGAAGTTTTCTAGATTCTACTCTCAAGAATAGATAAAAATTATCACAATAATCATTGACTTGGATATTTCCAGCGAAACTCGCTGGTGAACCAAATTAATGTATTCAACGAAGTTTGGTTACTACATGCAAGGAGTTGATTGCATTGAAGTTCGAAACAGTAAGTTTCTGGTAAAAAATATGTCACTCAGTACAAACAATTAAGTGACTCCTGGCCGCAAATAGCTGATCCCCTCTTTTATACACAAAAAGATATAATTTTGAAAAAAAGACAGTTATATTTTATTACATAAAATGTTACGAATTCGTCCTCATCTCTTAATAAGGATGGTCAGACCAAGTCCACATTTGAAATTGTCAGCAAAAATAAATTTGAAAAAAGTGTTTTTGTGGCAAGGAGGTTGGGACTTTTTCTGCTGATCCAATAATCTTTTCAAAATCAAATTATAAATTTACCAAAAGCACTTAACTCCACATATTCTTCCCCAACCATAAAGAATAAGTAATAACCTCTACGCAATTGAAATCCAAAAAGATTAATCAAAGCACAAAACACAACCCGTTTGCACTTATGACCGACCGTATACAAACCAAAACTCCCCAAAAGGGACATAAATTATACGGCAGCAGCAGTTCGAGTCCTTGAAAGTCATATTGATTTCAAAAACTATGCCTACCCACAACCAACAAACTACATTCATCTCTGAATGGGACAGCGACAACTAACCCACCGGACGACACTTCACCGAGAACACATAGAACTTAAATAAAATCAATATCGTTATACAACCCGTATACGTTGGAATTCTGGCCATTTGTCATTTTCTTGAATAATTTAAAGTTCTCTCGGTATAACATTGTTGTTGACCCTTAACTTGAGCCTTTTCGGCTAAAAGCTATCATCACCTAAACGTGTGCATGTGGACAGGAAAGAAAAACACTCCACAGAATTACCAAAATGTCCAAGTCAAGTGTTGAGCTATGGTTAACAACACATTAAGGACGATATACCATCGGTTTCTCATACCTATGACCTTTTCTGAGATGGCAAAACTGTCCCGTATGGAGACGTTATCAACTTTTGCAACTAAAAACAATCTAACCTCGGTCAATGACTATAGAAATTTTGAAAGTTTCTTCGTATCGGAACGAATGAAATAGATTTTTCTGTGGATGAGGAAGGGTCCGTCCGGTCGTTGTATTGGGTTGGGTAGAAGTTAAAGAAAACTTGGTCACACATTGATATGGGTACGACACTTGATGGTGTTCGATACTGATACTGATCTCATACTACCAAGTCAGTGCTTTTATGAGAAGTGTGTGGTGTGAAAATTCCTTGAGGGATACAATTTGTAAATTATTTGCCACTGAGCAAATGAGGATTTCTTGTCACGTCACATATGGTAATTTGTTCGTATAACGACGATGGGATGTAGGTTACTTGCCGGAGGAGGATGAGATGTTTTAAAAACCTTGATTAAACTAGAAACTCATTTGTCACTATTCGTGCAGTTGTTGTATCAGTGATACGGAACAGCCGTATGTTACACATAAGATTTTGGATTAAAAAATTTTGCCGGGGGCAGTGGCGTAGATTGCTTGTTATGCCCATATGTAATTTTAACAGTGCGAATAAAGGAAGAGTGTGCCATGTGTGCGTAGGTTAAAACTGAAGACATTTTGATGAGTAACATCCTTCCACTCTGCTTCAGTGATTTGGTGAAAAAGGGACAGAAGTGTTTAACAGGAATCCGTGGAAGCTATTATACTGTTATTTAATTTGAAGTCAGTACAAAAAAGGTAAAGTTTTTACTGTGAAATGTACTTTTAGTTTTCTAGCGGTCACAAAGTCCAACCAGTTCGGACTTTAAATTTAATTTTGGTGGGGCTACCGCCCCATTTATTAGCTTAATACAAGCTTAAAATAACTTAAACATACTAAACTTAAACTAATTAAAACTAATTTAAGCTAAATTAAACTACAGGGATGAGAAATGGTTTAAAAGGAGGACTTTCAGACAAGAACTTGAAAGATTAAGGTCGAAATGAAAAGGAACAGAGTTAATCTTACTCATCATGCGGGTTAGGGGTTCGTTGAGACCATAGGATGTACGATGAGCAGGAAGGAAAAAAAATCGGGATGATCATAAGATTCGGGGATTAGTGTTGAAGGAGATAAAATCTAAAAGGGGGGAGCAGTCAGTGTTACCAGTAAGAAGTCGGTGAATGAATATGATGTCAAAGACATATAGGGAGTGGAGATTAAGGATTGCGAGACGTTCGCGGTAAGGAGGCAGGGTGAGAAAGTTTCTAACATCATAGAGATCCCGAAGGGCAAACAGCAGAAAACGACGTTGAACACTTTCGATCCTAGAGATATGAAGCGCTTGATATGGAGCCCACACTTGCGATGCATACTCTAGGAGAGGGCGAACATAGGCAATATAGAGGGATTTTGTAACAAGGGGGTTGTGGAACTCTTTGGACCATCTCTTGATAAAACCAAGGGCGGAATTAGCTCTTGATATTGCCTTGTCAATATGAGAACAAAAATTTAATTCGCTGTCGCAGAGAACTCCTAAAACTCGGATAAGCTGCACACGGTTTATGGAAATGTTCTGAAGATAATAGGATCTGGGGGGAGGTTTATTACTTTTACGAGAAAAAGTTATTGCTTCGCATTTGGCAATGTTAAACTCAAGAAAAATTTTAGAACACCAAAAGACGAATGAATCGAGGTCATTTTGAAGCTGGAGAGAGTCTCGATCGGAGGTGATGACTTTGAAAATTTTAGCGTCATCCGCGTAAAGTGAGATAGAAGAATTTTGGATGATATGTTCGACATCATTAATGGCAAGAATGAAGAAGAGGGGTCCAAGATGGCTGCCTTGGGGCACACCGGAGGTTGCCACGAAAGGAACTGAAAGAGTAGAACGGAAACGAACTCTATATTGGCGGTTATCCAAACATGAAGATATCCATTTGAGTAGGATAGGGCTGATTTCGAGGAAGGAAAGTTTAAAGAGGATTAAAGTGTGAGAGATTTTGTCGAAAGCTTTGCTGAAATCTGTGGTAATGACGTCTACTTCGTTTCCTTTTTCCATCGCGAACGAGAGAAGGAAACAAACTCAACTAGATTAGTGGTTATAGACCTTCCCTTACAGAAAC
This sequence comes from Melanostoma mellinum, assembly GCA_914767635.1. Taxonomy (NCBI): domain Eukaryota; kingdom Metazoa; phylum Arthropoda; class Insecta; order Diptera; family Syrphidae; genus Melanostoma; species Melanostoma mellinum. Next base: position 157,298,569 of record OU612058.1, on the reverse strand, counting down.
CATGCTGCTTGGAGGATATCATTGATTTGCACTGGAAAGAAAGTATTTCATACAGAATGCTTTCGAAAAGCTAAGGGATATGAGAGAGTTTGGCTATGGGTCTATCTCTATAGTTAGAAATTAGGTTTTTGGGGCCTTTTTTATGGTTAGGTGAAACAACAGATATTTTCCATAAGTCCGGAAAAACACCACTTGAAAGGGAAAGTTTGAAAAGGTTAGTGATAGGAAGGGCTAAACTGGAACAACATTTTTTAAGCAAAATGGCATGAATGCCATCTGGACCTGGATTATACTCGTCTTTGAGTTTGAGGAGACCATTAAGAACAGTTGACTGATTAAAGCTTAGATTAGAAGGCCCAGTAGAGAAATGGCGAAGATAGGAAAAGTAAGTCTGGTCTAGATCTGGGGTTTTTTGGGCAAAAGACAGTTTAAAGTAACTTGCAAAAGAATTTGCGATTGTTGTTGGTTCGTTGGAAGATTGGCTTTCGTAGTGAAGAGAAGGAGGGAAACCATCAATTTTCTTTTTATAATTGATAAACTTATAAAACGATTTTGGCTCCGAGATTAGGTTAGCTTGGGTGGTGGATGTAAAGTCATTGTAAAGAGCTTCATTGAGGTTGGAAAATTTATAAAACACTCCAATGTAATCAGAGTTATCAAAAACTGAACGGGAGCGTAGAAATTTATTCCAGAGCTTATTTCTCTTGTTTCGTAGCTCACGTAGTCTATGATTGTACCAGGGAGGGGATGTTGAGTAGGACTTATCACGCGAAAGGGGAACATAGAGATTTATGCAGTGCAACAATTTCTCGTAAAACAGACTAGTTGCGTCATTCATTGAGAGATTATTAAAGTCGAATGAGGTATTAGAGAGGATTTCATTGATTTTCTTGAAATTAGCTTTACGAAAGTTGAACGAATACTTATTTGGGCTAGGTAGAAGAAAAGGTAAGGTTATAAAAAAAGAGAGAGTGAGAGGCGGGTGAAAGTTGTCAATAGTAGATAATGGGGATGTGGTTCCTGAGACAGATGAGTTAATGGGGTCGGAAGTAAAAGTCAATAAGGGTAGGAACTTTTGTAAGTATGGACTAATAGCAATTCACACCACCTTTCGCCATCTTAATACTGGTTCCGATTCATTAAAAAATCTTAGATCCTCTACTTTAATCAGGATGACTGTGCTATAGTTAAGTTCTGAGTATCTGAAGGTTAGCGCAGTTAGAAAGTCAAACATCGCTCTAAAGATAACTACAAAATTCAGGTCGCATTTTAAAAAGACGTTCAAATTACTACCAAGCTGAGATGTCAAATGAAACACATCAAAGGCAAATAGCGTCATTGGTTTTTTTTTTTTTTCAATACAACATATTTGCTGAATCACCTATTTTGAAGTACCGAGGAAGGTTTGAAGCGTTATTGGGCTATAGATCATAAGTTAATATTATATCACAACCAAATGTTATATCACATACATTTTTTTCTGTTGGAGGTTTTCAAAATACCAGCTGGAGCACTCAGATCTAAATACCGGTCCATTGTACTACCAGTAAGCAACCTTCCATTTGTTATAGCTTTCCAGATGTTCGGAGAAAAGCCAAAAGACGCTGCCATGATAAGGAGCCTAAGTTACCAGCTCTCACCATGTCTGCGCCGAGTATCTGTAACCTCATGCGAGAAAAAGCAGGACATTCACAGAAGAAGTGCTCTGCGGTGTCCTCATCTTCTCCACAAGATTCACAGAGTGTGGTATCACGTAAGCCTAACACATTTAAATGCTTGGCAAAAGAGAAGTGCTTGCTGGCAACGCCAATAAGCTTTCTACAGTCTTTTCAGCTACGAGCTAGCAAAAATGTTCAGCCTTCTTACTAACGTCCTATCGCATACACTAAGCGTTGTAAACTCCTTCAGACAGCTCTAAATAACTTCATCACCTGGGCCAAAAACTGTGGGCTAAATGTCAACCCTACAAAACCAGAACTTGTTCTGTTTACGAGAAAACGTAACGTTCCATACATAACGGTATAACGGTATACCAATAAACTTATCTGGTACGGCGAAATATCTCGGAATTGTCCTTGATCGTAAATTTAGCTGGAAAGAAAATTTAAAAGAAAGATAAAGAAAACATAAATCGCCTTCTTCACTTGCATAGTAGAATTTTTGGTAAAAAATGTGGAAATTGGTCCCAAAAATATTCACTGAGTGTATAAATTCATAGTAAGGCCAATCCTCATATATGACTGTCTGGTCTGGTTGTTGTCATCATTAAAGAAGATGTATAACCTTAAGACCATGTCAAAATTCAAAGGCTTGCATGCATTGGCTCAATTTAACTATGGAAATGCCATGAGAACGACACCAACGGTAGCTTTGGAAACTTTTCTGTTGCTTACACTCCTAGACCTTTACATAAAAGAGATGGTGACCAAAAGCGCACTGCGACTCAAACAATGCAATACAGTTATGAACGTACTTCTTATATCACGGCCTCGTTTTAACACGGTTTACTATTTGCGACATATTTTCTCTTAACACGATTCAAAGCCTTGCTTTGCACGGTTTTGGAGGGCAAATTCTAAGGCTTGGGTTACTGGAGAGATATTCAAAGACTGGTTTTCAAATTGTTTTGTGCCAGAAGTAGAGAAATGGTCACCAACAAAATTTGGCTCTTCCTTACATTTAAGTCCATGTTCTTACCACCATCATTTATACATTTGAAACCTACTACATTAAGGCTTCGTTATGGTGGGTCTTTAATCTGACTGGTTTAACTTTATGAATGTCACAAAAGAATGGAAACAATTTTCTATTAAGGAATGCATCCAAATCGTTTCGCAATGTTTAAAGGAACTAAGAGAGTCAACATTAAAAGGATGTTGGAAACAACTTTGGGTGGCAGCAGCCGCAAAGAAACATGAAATCGCTAAAATTTTAACGCTTGCTTATTCAATCGAAGGTGAAGGGTTTGAAGACATGTAAACCAGAGATATTCTCGCTCTATTGCAGAACACGGAGTTAGAAGAAACGGACTTAATTGACATGATAATACGAAACTCTGCCGCAGTAGCAGCGATACAGAAAGTGAGCCTGACTAACACATGGAATGAGCCTCACATTAAGCTTGGAGTCGTTTTTTTTAAGTAAAACTTCTTATGCGTCTTCCTAACAAGGTTGCGTTAAACGTTTAACGCGGATTATCGATTGGATACTTTTCGGCACTGCTGCCAATTTGTTGATATAACAGTTGCTGTATCAAAAGTTTGTCTTAAAGAAACAATATGAGTCCACTAAAAATCAATTTCTACCCCTTCCTATTTTCATATCCACATTAGGAAGTTTCACTTCTTCCGCGCACTATTTTTTCTAATGTTGATCCTTCAATTGAAAGGCGACTGAAATTTAAAAGAGAGGTGGCGCAATGCATGTCACCATATAAGGAAACGTACTAAAAGCTTATTGTACCAATCAAGCGAAGATAACAAAATTTTTCAACAAAAAAAAAACACATTCATGAAGCTCACAGAAGGCCGCGTTTTGATACCTTAACTTAAGCTGTTATCTTTGTACGCACGAATGTATGTTTTGGTTTATTTTCTCATGTTTGAATTAGTAAAAGTCTTAGCTAAAAATCTAAAAAGGTAAAAAAAAACTTATTTCCTTTTTTGCACTAGCTTCTTGTTTCGTTTAACACGATTTTGTTTAACACGGTGTTTTGCAGGAACGTAACCCCCGTGTTACGCGAGGTCTACCTGTAATCTTCCAAGCAGAAGCTCTTGCAGTGTGTGAAGCCGCAAAATACCTGACTACGCAAAATTTGATCAACAAAAATAATGACTTCTTCATAGACACTAGACAGTAGACAGTCAGGCGGCCATTAAAGCTATCTCATCCATTATCACAAAATCCAAACTTGGCATAGTGAAAATGGACATTAGCACATCCGACTTATGTAGAAGATGCCAAGACGAAGAGGCAGATGAAGGATCATTCCACTTCCTCTGTGAGTGTCCTATCTTGGCCCTCACTAGGAAAAATGCCCCCGGGGAATACTTCTTCGACGAACTTGGCGACATCTCTAACCTCCCATTGAACAACATCCTAAAATTAACTCAATGATTTAATGATAACCCAACCACCAGCCTGGCCCTCTAACTCTGCAATCTTCCCACTTCCTCACCCTCTGTTTTCCCGGGGAATAGAACCTAAGCGTTGGTAGTTCAAAAAACTTATACATTATTAATTTTGTTCAGAATCTCACAGAAGTTCATCCAAATCAGTATTTTACTTCAACAAACACTTTTATTTTTCTATGCAAAACCCTAGTAAAGTTCAGAACAGTTTAACACTAAGCTGAACTGTGTTGTGCTGAGTGTGAACTGAACTAAAACTGGGTATGTATTTGCCTGCACGTTATTTTGAGCAGCATATCACCGTTTATAACTTAACGAGGAATAACTTCCCTTCCCTTCTTCCCCTTTCAAAAATCATACTTAAACTATGATCTTCAACTAAATAAACTGCTAAAACGAACTTAGTAATGTAGATTTGAATTTGAATGTAAAATGACTGAACTGAATTAAAAAGCCCATTCATAGCACTAAAAAAACATAAGATCTTCGTTACTGTTAACGCAGTTGCTAACCGAAATTCTCTAGATTTTGGTAGAAGATCTCTTTTAAGACAATGAATTACATCTGCAACATCAACTACACCCGATAAACCCTCTGAATCGACCGCCACTGAACAACTCTATTTTCTCTGTTTTTCTTCACTATCAACTTACTAACAAACGTCCAGTTATACCCTACTTTTCTTCCGACTTACCACAGTCCACACACATTGCGTCCTATTTCAAGATTTTTAATCATTTTTTGGAGATACCCCAACCCATTCCCATTCCATATTCTAAGGCATATTTGATTTCGTACACATTACAAACACACACACAACAGCTGTTGTCCTGTATTCGGCACGATTTCCTTAAAAACGCACTACCTACGTGTGTCCTTTATTCAATAGTTTGCCTGCTCCATTTGCTTGCTGATTAATGAAGTGTTGACCAGAGAGAAAGTAAGAAAAACAAGGCTAACCCTTTTCATAGCCATGATGTAACATGAGTGCGGGATAGCATGGTCAATAACAACAATAACAAGGATTCAAACAAACTTATAATTTATGAGGATTTATTTACGGTCATAAGAGTAAGGTATACTCATACACTTGTGTAAATGTCCGAAGGACCTTCATCACAAGAATAACTTATGTTTGGTTTTAATTTCTTAAGTCAGTCAACCCCATACCCGTGCAGCATATACATTCATATACACAGTTCACACAAGTGACCACTTCGTTTATCTGACTGAATTCTGTTCAAAGGTGGAATGGGCAATCTATGGTAACCAATTTAACTCAAGTGTCAAAGAGTGTAAAACGAAAAGGATAACACTCTGCACCGTCATCATCACTTTCCATATAATCGTCATCATCGTTTATTCGCGTAGTTGGATCGTATATAAACACAAACGTCAGGGACTCCTATAGCTTCCACTTAAGGCCATCCTCGGGGAATGGGATGAGCTAGCTATACACAATCTCTGCTCTGGCAAAGGATGCAGGATGCATGCATCGCCCTTAGGGAAAGGTAGAATCTTATTTCAGCTGTCGTTGTGGTGCATTTAGTGGAGTATCCTTTTTTGTGCAAATGCAAAGTGCAGTGTGTGGCGCCCCATTTTGGTTCTAAATGGAGCGAATTTTTGGCTAAAAACCCATGAAACATTCATGAGGATGCAGGGTGGTTAGGTGTGTTATATGTAAGCAAGAGAAAGGATAGAATATGCATCCTTGTAGGATTCTTTGTCTTCGGCATGTAGGTGAAGCTCACTGTGGAGGTTCATTCATATTTGCAGCTATATACTGCAACAAGGACTCGCGAAGAGTGCATGGATAAATTATACATTGCATTTGTATATCATGCAGTAGAAGTGTTTATTTTATCTGTGTATGTGTATGTGCGTGTGTTTAAGGGCATCCTTTGTACTCTCTGGCGCATAAGAGGGTGGAAGTATGAAGAACTTTTATCCAAAGTTAACTGCAGTTAACTTTTATCGCAGTTTGCTTGCTGGTTGCGTGGTGGAGTGGCTTCAAGTGGGAATTGCAATTTTACATAAATAAAGGATTCTGGGAGAATTCCCACGACACTTAGTCGGTAGGTATACAAAAGGAGTGTCGTCGCTTTTTGAGGGAAGTTCTCTCGATGGAAAGGTGCTGGGGTGTTTATATTATTGGAGGTGGATGGCCTTTGAATGGATTCTCTGAATCATTTTCGAAAGGTAGAATGTTGGAAAGTGGTGGTGGTGGTCATAGTAAAGTAAGTGATTGCATGGTATGGTTGCTTTCAATTGTACGGTCGTTGGTCAATGGACTGTTGAAGACTGAATGTACCTTACCGATGCCTTGAGAATAGTTTTAACAGGATTCCCTTTGCTTCTTCCATTTGATACATTTTTTGAACTTTCACCGTGTTGTAGTAACAATAAGACTAATGGAAGAATCAACAATCTTGTTAAGGATTTGGTAGTACTAAGATTTGAGATAATATATGATATACTTTTAGGACGAACGAACGGAAGGACGAATGTTGAATATTGCACTTGAAAAGATTTAACAATCTGGAGTATTTTCCCGAATATCTGTTTCGAACACTGCGTTTCGATAGTTTTGTAACCAATACGAGACTTTATTCTAACAGCGATCGAGGGCAACAGTTACACAGGAGCTGGCAACGCTCATGAAAATAAACCAAATACGAAAGAGCTGATCAGCAAACTTGACTCTTTAACATGATCTTTGCATCGTTACGACAAAAAAAAACAATTTGGACGGAACCAGTCCTGTTAGCACTTTAAAGTCAAAACACATAATCGCTTTCTTCGGACCAAAGGTTGGCCCTCAACTCTCAATTTCAATATTCGTTCCCACTCGGAGAGTATTGGAGAAGGACAAGGGACCACTTTGTGATTGTAACTCGAAAGCATTTTTGAAAGTTAAGAAGCTTTTTTGAGAACGTACAGCCGTAGACTTAATGCTGAATAGCTTTGCAGTGCTGTGGCTAGCCTCAAGTATAAAATGTAATGGCCTACACTTCCATTATAAAAGGATGCGGCGTTTTTGGTATTTTAACCAGTTTAGAAGGATATCACCCAAACAGTGAAGTATTGTTGAACCAAATGGCGACTTCATCTAAATCGAATGCTATACAGCAAAAAAAGTGGGAAACTTTCCCACAACGACGGTGAGCAAATCTCAAATGAGTCTAAAGTTTAAGATGAACATGAATCTTTGGAGCCAAGGTGCAAACAGCAGCGCCGATCCAAGTAACCGTACCTGCACAAATTTTGTAAATTCAATTTAGTGGCCATACATTCAAAAATAAAGTAAACTTTCGGAAGAGGCAAATGAGCAGAAGAGAGTATGAGGTAAAGAATTCGAAGATGCAATCCACTTCGCAGTACCTTGGGTAGTGAAATTCAAAAAGAAGGCCAAATTACGAGAGTTGTTGCCTAACCTTCTGTCCATCAAATTGGCGATTAGCAAATCTTTAAGATTTAGGAAATCGAATTTAAGATCCTAAGTAGGTGGTGCTTGTGGCGTGATGGTAAGGTGGCCTGTTAACCGGGAGAACAGAAGCCAAAACGGATATCGCTTTTGGAGAGGAATTGGATAGTCCTCCGATAGTTAATTCAATGCCATGAAAAGCTCCTTCTCAATTACCGTTCAGAATCGGCAGCAAATTGTCGGTCCTTCCATTCACTCACAACTAATGGTTGCGAGAAATGCGCTAGGTTCTAGGGCTCCTCGCTTTGTTGCGGCACCCTATTTATTATTTATAATAGAAAAGAGTGTAAACTTGCTGAAGCTTCACCATATGGATATCTATAAACTACAAAGTTGATTACGGGCAAATTTTGCCCCTTAAAGTTTGGTCTATGCACAGTTTTCTGGATTTGCTATTCAACGCTACGATTAATGGCGTTTAAGTCGACAAACAAACAGTCAAGTACTACTATGACCACTGAGGACACTTCGTCATCATTCTCCTCACGAACGATGCCAAGAGTGTGGAGGACATAATGAAATGACAATCACATATCACAGCAGGATGCGCTTCTGTAAAGTTCAAAAAACAATATCAAAAAATAGAATCTAGGACACTTTGGTCCTAATTCAATATACTCAAACAGTAAAATTAGCATCGAAACACAATATTTTAGATTAGGAAACCCCATTTGAGGTTCTTCCATTCTCCAAATTCTATACCCGGATCATTTCAATAAAAGTAATGAATATTTATTTTTTCCAATTGTTGGTTTACATTAGACAAACATTAAAATAATAATCATCTACTCCGAAAAGTCAGAACTTTCTTTAAAGAACACACTCGTTCGTTCAATAAATCAAAACTCCCCCGTATTTTGCAATCAACCCTAAAAGGCTCCCATATGCCATAAGCAAACTTCTTTCTCATTTACAAAAGAGAAAGCAATCATGCATTAGTCTAATATATATCTTACCACCTTAACCACTCCACATCAGTCTAGGCTAAGACAAAAAAATAAATCCACACACGAATCCCTCACCCAACATCGAGAAATGGTAAACATAAAAAGGAATCATAACTGCTCACTCCTGGTTATTATATGCCTCTCAGCCAAAATTATAGACTGGGTTCGGATTCGGAGTCCTTTTCATAAGAAAATGAAAAGAAAGAAAAAAAAATAACACACAAGTAATTTTTTGGCAACCGTTTTCGGTTATCACGTTGCGTCGCCCTCTTCTTGAGCAGCACATTCACAGAAATTCATCTCCGGGCGGGAATTATATTCTTTTTTTTTTTTCTTTTACTTAGCACACGAAAATAAATAAATCCTAAAAATCCTTACAACTCATACGTCAAATTTTGCAAAATCCCCAAAAAATCACTGTTTAAATCCTGAAGGCTTTTCATTATGTTGTGTGTAAAAGCAACCTCACCTCATTTCATCGTTGGTAATGTTGTCCCACATCGTCATCACATACGTAGATACGTACGAGTACGACAACGTCTGTCAGGATATAAAATATGAAAAACCAAAGAAAGTCAGGGTATAACTCCTCGAGGAAGGATTATCCTCAGGTGTGAGGAGAGGGTGTAAAAATGAAATAATATTAAATACGCTATAAGGACTTTCTTTTCTGGTTTGTTTTTTCTTTACTCATATTTTTATTGCGGCGCAACCTTTTTTAAGGAGGTAGGATGAAGGACATGCATGCATGGTTCATATGTCGATGTGGAATCTGAGTCTTTATAGCCATCGTAGAGGAGGAATGAGGAACGTGAATCAGTAGATAGGTCGTCATACGTCGCTGTCGTTTGTTCGGGGAATAATTCACGCTCAGACAGATTTCCTTCAGCAAGAGTCCTAATTTAATTCGAATCTTTTTTGCGTGAATCGCATTATGGCAGGTGGGTTCTTGATTCCAGTATAAGTACACACACACATCAAATATTTCTGTCTTTTTAACGCAGAACCAAAAGTAAAGAAAGAAAAAGAATTTAATTACGATTCTTCATGATAAGGATGCATACAGGATATGCCATTCAAAATTGGGGAGCTGCTTTTTTATTCCAGGACGCGTGGATGGATGCTGCTGCTAAGTACAAAAGGAACACTCATGGAACTGCGAATTATTTTATTTATGATGTGTGTTGCCTCTCATTAAATTACTCACAGATTGTTGAATAATTTATTTCGAGGATTTTTCGTGTTCTTTTTTTTGGCATCCGAGAAACCGCATAACATTGGTATCCTGGAAGGCAATTTTTTTTATCCTGCGGTCTCTATATTTTTATGTTTTGTTTCAAATTTTGTTTTAGGTAGGTAGGTAGGTACCAAGGATTCTGTTGAGCTGGAGATATTTTTCAAGTGTGTTACTTGGGTGAGGTAATGTTTACTTAATTTGAGAATACATCCCAGCCTTACAGAAGGAGTCTGTTTGAAGTTGCTAACGTGTGTTGTTTTTTACGGGGGTAATGTGGAAGACTGCGGAAGAGAGATATTTCATTTGGTGTTCGTTAACTTTTTTTTTCTGTTCGTTGCGTATGTTTTGTTTGACTGTTTTTGATATATGTCTGCGGTTCTTTTGTTCTTTATTTTTTTGAAATAATGACTTAACAAGTTGTAGCACAACATGTGCCGGGGAAAATCAGAAACATTTTCTGAATGAATAAATGTGCTTTTTTCATGATTTCTAGGATGTTAAGATTGAACTTTGAAACGAAAGGAAACGATATAAGGACGATGGGTGGTCTAACGATGCAAAGGTGCATGTTGCGTTAGAGTATGTAGTTAGGTTAGGTTAGGTTAAAATGGCTGTCAGGAAAACAGACTGACACACTTAGACCAATATTAGGTCCATTGTGATACCATAGTTATTATGCGAGGGAGTACCTCACTTAACAAAACCATTTGGAGCTTTTAATAAAGCGAAGGATATGCAGGGGATCTGTGTGTGCCAGATCGCTTGGATCATCAAGAAAATATTTTCCTAGATGCCGCTTTCTTTTAGAAGAGAGTGCCGGACATGAGCAGAGGAGGTGTGGGATTGTCTCCTCCTCCTCCTCATCTAAGCAACTTCTGCAGAAGTCATTTGAGGGAACGCCAAGTCTTATGGCGTGTCTTCCTATCAGACAATGTCCGGTGATGACATTGATTACGGAGCTAATTTGCAATCTGGCAATAGATAACAAATGTCTTGTGCGTTTTGGATCTAGACCTGGCCATATCCGTTTTGTTGCCGCGCACGTGGTGATATTGTACCACCTATGATTTGTTCTATCCATAGCCTCTTGCTTTAGCATAAGTTTACATGTAGCGATTGGTATACCAATATTCAACCTGCTGGTTGAGATCGGTAGAACGGTTCCTTCTCTGGCGAGTTCATCGGCTTTGCAGTTACCCACGATATCTCTGTGCCCCGGCACCCAAATAAGGTGAATATTGAACTGTTCAGCCATCTCCCTAAGAGATAGGCGACAGTTAAGGGCGGTTACTGAGTTTGTAGAAACAGCGCCGAGTGATTTGAGGGCTGCTTGACTATCTGAGAAAATCCGGATATTCGTTGAGGATATCACGTTTTCTCTTAGCCATGATAGGACCTCTTTGATCGCCAGAATTTCCGCTTGGAACACGCTACAATGGTTTGGAAGGCGGAACGAGAGACTTACGTTAAGTCGATTTGAGTACACCCCACAGCCTACCCCTTCTTCGGTTTTTGAACCATCTGTATAGAAATGAATTGAATCATCTCTCAAAAATTCTTCGTCGTCCCAGGTCGTCCTCGTTGGGATTGAGACTTGGAACTTATTATCAAAAACCAATTGGGGGATGGTGTAGTCGGAGTGACAGGGGATTGATCCGAATGAATTCAGGATTGTAACGTGACCGATGTTGTTTTCGGTCCATTGGGAGATAGCTCTCATACGAGTGGCTGCACTGGCGGCCATTTGTTTGCTGAAGATATCTAGTGGTGTGAGGTTAAGGAGTGTATTTAGTGCAGCTGAGGGTGTTGATCTCAGTGCTCCACTTATACACAGACAGGCTGTTCGTTGGACCTTGCTTAAATTGTCGCAGTAGGTCCTTTTATCAAGAGCGGTCCACCATACCACTACTCCGTATGTGAGTATTGGTCTGATGACTGCGGTGTAGAGCCAGTGGGTGATTTGGGGGGAGAAGCCCCATTTAGTGCCAATGGCTTTTTTGCAGGAAAACAGGGCTACGGTTGATCTCCTGATTCTTTCCTCTATATTGGCTTTCCAGTTTAGCTTTTTGTCTAGGATAATACCTAGATATTTGGCTTCGTTTGAAAGTACAAGTGAGATTCCATTTATTTTTGGAGTTATTAGTTGAGGAATTTTATATTTCCTGGTGAAGAGAACGAGTTCAGTTTTCTGAGGGTTGACCCCTAGATCACATTTTCCCGCCCATTTTACAAGTTTATTTAGAGCGGTCTGCATCAGGTCCGTAAGGACGTGAGCATGTTTACCGGACACCGCAATGGAGACGTCATCTGCATATGCAATCACTTTGAATCCCTCAGCTTCTAAGTCAACTAGAAGTTCATTGACGACTATATTCCATAGAAGGGGGGATAGGACTCCGCCTTGCGGTGTTCCTCTACTGACAGATCTCTTTGCAGAGAAGTTTCCTAGAGTAGAGTTGATTCTTCTGCTTTTTAGCATTAGATTTATCAACTCCACTATGGAATTATCTACTTTGAGCTTCGTCAGTGCCTTTGTAATTGCAAAGTTGCTGACGTTGTTGAAGGCGCCCTCTATGTCGAGGAAGGCGGCCAGAGTAAATTCTTTGTGATGGAGGGAATATTCTATAGTACGTACCAGGGTGTGTAGGGCCGTTTCTACAGATTTTCCCTTGCAGTAGGCGTGTTGTGCTGTAGATATCAATTTTGGATCTATAGCTGTACGCAGGTGGATATCAATCAGTCGTTCTAAAGTTTTAAGAAGGAAAGATGATAGACTTATTGGTCGGAGATCTTTTGGGCTTACGTGGGATGATTTCCCAGCCTTAGGTATAAACACCACCTTGACTTCTCTCCACTGAGTGGGGATATAGTTCAAGTTGGTACAGCCAATGAGAATTACTTCGAGGACAGGGATAATAATGTCCGCGGCCTTTTGAAGTTCGGCTGGAATTATACCATCAGGTCCAGGGGATTTGTATGGGTCAAAGCTATTAATGGCCCAAACTAATTTTTCCCTTGTAATCAGATCGTGGTTGTTTGTTATTATGCTACCTGGTTCCGTGGAATCATAGTTGCATAAGTTCTTAGAGCTTCCTGGAAAGTGTGTGTCCAGAAGCAAATTGAGCGTTTCTTCGCAGGATTCTGTCCAGCCGTCAGCTGTTTTCAAACTGCTAGGCATGGTCGGACTCTTTGAGAGGATTTTTCTTAATCTAGAAGCTTCTGAAGTATCTTCTATTTTTCCACAGAAGTTTCTCCAGGAAGTTCTTTTATTTTTCCTCAGTTGATATTTATAAGTTTTGAGGGATTCCTTGTAGGAGTCCCAGTATATTAAAGTTTTAGATTGTTTAGCTCGGTTGAAAAGTTTTCTACATTCCTTCCTGAGCGGTTCTAGCCCCGAGCTCCACCACAGTGGTTTCTGTTTTCCTCTTATTTTTATAAGAGGACACGATTTCTGCAGTGAATGGTTAAGGGCAGTTGTAAGATCATTGACTTTTTTGTCTAGATCATGTTTGTTTGTAGGGTTTTGTAAAAGTTCAGGTTTAATAAACTTATTCAAAATTACCCGATACTTTTGCCAGTCAGTTTTCCGATAGTTTCGGAAGACTGGTTGCTTGAGAGGTTCCTCATTTAGATCAAATTGAATGTATCTATGATCAGCAAAGGAGTGTTCAGTAGATACTTTCCAATTTGTAATCCTATGATGAACCGAATCGGAGACAAGAGTGATATCTAAGACTTCCTGTCTGTTTTTGGTGATGAATGTTGGTTCATTGCCAATATTACTTACTATAAGGTTAGTACTTAAAATAAAATCAAAAAGTGACTCACCCCTTTCATTTATGTCAGTACTACCCCATACTGAGTGATGCGCATTAGCATCGCATCCAATGATGAGGCAGATCTTCTGCCGTTCTGCTGCAGCGACAATCCTTTTAAATAAGTCGCATGGAGGAGGGCCAGGATGGTCATGGCCGAGGTAAGCTGATACCAGCCAGTAGATGTTGTCACTGGTCTGGTATCTTATTGTGGTTACATCACGATTGCTGTAATGAGGGAGTAAAAATACGTTAGTGCTACTTCTTACCAATATGCAGGATCTGGGTTCACCTTTGTCCTTCATATACAGTAGAGTATATCCAGGAGTCCTTAATCCTTGAACGATGGACTTGATGATCCAGGGCTCCTGAATCAGGACAATATCTTCCCCTCTCTTGTAGAGGCGGAGAAGAAGGGAGGCCGAAGCCTGCTTGGAGTGTTGGAGGTTAATCTGAGTTAGCTGCACCATCTTGGGAACAACTAAGTAGACTAACCCCCACCACGGTCTGGTTGAGGTCGTCGTCTGTTTCGCTCTCAGAGTTTGACCTAAGAAGGTCATCCTCGCTGAGCGAAACCTCGTTAGCGGAGTCGTCAGTCTCCAAGTCGGAGAATTTGACGACGGTTTGGGCATCGGAGTCATCAGTCTCCAAGTCGGAGAATTTGACGACGTTTTGGGCATCCAAGTCGGATGTGGAGGGTTTTTTATCATACGTTTCAGCAGAGGATGTGCCGAGCTCGTCTATCTCCATGGGTGGAGGGTCGACTTGCCCTGCGGGTTCTTCCACTGAAGACGCACTTTGTGTTGCCGGAGATGGAGCGTTGTTATGCTCCTCATCTTTTTTATATATTTTCAAGGCAATATTTGACCAGCCGAACCGAATCATGCCTTTTGTCTCAGCCAGGGGAGCTAGGGAGTCCTTATTGATGACTATTATAGCCGATCTATAGTGACCCTCCGGCTCTTCCAGCTTCGCGACTTTCCAGTCATGGGTAGGAAGGGTTGGATTGCCGAATTGAATCATTTTCATGATGGTTTCTTTGCAGGAGAGTTCTGCTGGTAATCTAGCGCGAGCTCTAGGCCTGCAAGGGATATCCTCCCTTGACACGACTTCAAGCTTAGCACCAGGCCAGAGTCCCTCTAACCTGCTTATCGCAAGCTTATACAGATCGCGCGATCTCTCTCCATCAAACGCGATTAACCTGACTCGCCCCTGATACCATCCTGCGTCCTCAAAGATGGCAGGTTCCCCTGGGTTTTCCATCATAAGAGTCCAGTAGGAGGCCTGGAGCTTGTTCATGATGATCGCCCATTGATCGAAAGAGATCGCACCATCCGCGTTACTCCTGTCAATGACAGCGAAAATGGGTTTGTCCTTCAGTGCGTCACTGTACGACAAGTCTTTTTTGGAGCTGAGGGTGCTTGGTTTTTGCACCTTAGGCCTTTTGGCGTTCGGGGTTGACTGCTCGAACGAGCGTTGGCGCTTAGACGTTGAGTCTTTGCTGTTTTTCTCATTTATTGCAATGATTTTCATTGCCCACTCAAGTTTGGCAGATTGCGTTGAATCCAGCTTAGGTTTAGGTACCGCACCTAACACCTTCGCAATTTTCTCCGCGTTCCGCCTTTCTTTGTGGTTTGGGAATGTAGGTATGTTGGGATGCCCTTCGTTGTCCGTTCCACTGTAAGACACAGTTTCACCTTCAACTTGGGGGTTAGGAGGATTGGGAACCCTTTCGTTTTCAGTTCCACTGTAAGTCACAGTTTCACATTCAACTTGGGGGTTAGGGGGATTGGAGACCCTTTTGTTATCAGTTCCACTGTAAGTCACAGTTTCACCTTCAACTTTGGGGTTGGGGGGATTGGACACCCTTTCGTTGTTTGCCCCACTGTAAGTCACAGTTTCGCCTACAACTTGGGGAAGGGAAGGAGTGTTTCCGGAGCTCGAAGGAGGTCCTCCCCTTTCAGCCACGGAGCCGATAGTCTCGGCACCCGTACCGTCCGGGTTGGTCGACCTTGAGTCCTTTGACATAGGATGGGATGAGGTGGGAGGTTGGGGCAGTGGTTTTGATGAGGGTAGCCCTTTCGTCAACTTATCACAGTTCGCGTTGGAACCGAAAGTCTCGGCCCCTCTACTTACTGCAACAGTCTTCTCCGGGGTCCCTTCAATACGGGCAGTATGAGTGGAAGTGCTACAGAAAGTCTCTGCAACTCTTCCACTGGTTTGGGCATCCTCCTTAGGAGGGGCGTTAGAACCAGAGGGCTCTCCACATTTCTTGGTTAGCTTGTGAGGCCTTCCTTGAACTGCAGTCGGCTCCCCAGCCCTTCCGCAAATCGCTTTTTTCGTCTTCGTAAATAAATTTGTCACTGGCGACTTATCCTCTTTCGAGGCCAAGCCATCGCCGGCAGTCGCGACACCTGCCGACTTTTGAACGTATATCCCCGTTCGTTTTTTATTCCTTTTATTTACTTTTTCCATGTTTTTTCAGTCAAGTTTTCCAACATTGAGGTTTTGTTTTTGAGTTATGTTGGTTGGTCAGGTTCTGCAGCTGGATTGCTGGAGAAGATGTCCATAAGCACCCCCACCACGACAAGGTCAACTCATAGGGGGTGAAGTATGTAGTTCACTGATTATAAACCATTAAACCCAAGTGGTGTAAGTTCGATCCTCAGGGGTTGGCTGGTTGCTAGCACGCGTCACACAGGGCTTCTTGGCAGCCGCTTCTTACCAGTGGCAGTAGCAGCGGCTGGCAGCCCGTCAGACTATCGGCTGCTACTCATCAGCTTCTCTCAGCAAACAGCTACAGAAAACCATAAGCAAAAATTACTTTTAAACTATATTTCTAAATTTTACACCTATTGATTATTTACTAAACAGAAAGTGTATTATTCTATTTTAGCATCCGCTGCAAATTACTCGCCGGCTGGCAGCGAGTCGCTGATAAGCGGCTGGGATACTCGACTCGTGTGTAAGCTTGCTTGACTTGCAGGACTAATAACATCTATCAATGGAATCTGATGGTATGATTGGAAACCTTGAAACACCACAAATTTCAGTCACTAAATATTTGTGCAGTAAACATTTTTTTAGACGCTTGGTTTTTAGTCTACCAATACTTTTTTCGGAGATGGTCTTATTGACAGCTGTCACTTGATTTATGCTCAGTTTGGTTTGCCAATTTATATTTAAAAAAAACTGATTATGGAACAACTTTTGCAGATCGTGCAAATTAATTACGAAAATATGTTTCGAATTATATTTTCCAAATTTGCGTGAACATGATCGCTCAGCAGATTTGCTAATTCGAGCAAACATGGTTCTGAATCGAACCAAAATTATTCTGTTCACTAGAGTCTAGTGAATAATGCGCATCCTCAGAGACACCGTACACCGTACAGTGTGCACCGAAGACGTTATTTCTATGGAGCAGAGTATCGAAGAAGACTCGAATAAGTTCATCCGTCATCGCACCTAACAATTGGGCCTGTATCCAGTATCCTACACTTTTCGTAAGATTTTGGAGACTGATCTTGGTTTGCTTGCTCACAAAATCCAATTTGTGAAAGAATTGAAGCCGAACCGAAGCTCGTTGAATGTTGATTAGGCCATAAACGAGAATTCAATGAATACGGTTAATAAACAAAATATTTAAGAGTCATGATAATCTGCACGCCATTGATAAGACGCTTTTACATACTCAAAAAGTCACTGTTTGGTATACTCTATTCAGATTTCTTCAAAAACGAAGCCGGTTATAATGTTACAGTTAAAGTGGAGCGCTGTAACCATAATCAATGACATTTTCTTGTCAGAATTGTAGGATGTTGGTGTGGACCACCCCTATTTCCAACAGAAGGGCCCCACATGTCATACTGCAAACGAAACAATCAATTTACTGAAGAAACGAGCGCATTATTTTTCATAGTGAACGTATATGGCGTGGCCGATCGTGGCCTATACCGCTGCACTATTTGTTGTGCGGTTATGTGAAGTCTAATTAATCTAAATTCTTGGCCACAACATGGAATAATAATATTTGCGTTTCATTTGTTCTTGAAAATCACACTCCTAAAAAAACACCCTTTGTATAGCGCAGTTTGTAATTGAATTTATTTTGTTGTGGCTAATACTTTGACGAGGTCGTTATCACAAAAAATCACAGCAGTCAAAGCCAAAGATTTAAAAGTAAAACCAACAAATTTCGTTGACTGTGCTGTATACAGTCGACAATGAATTAGTCTAACTTGTCTAATGGATAAAATGAAAAATAAATAGGGTGGCGCAACAGAGTGAGGAACCCCAGGACCTCACAACCATCCCCTGTGAGGGAATGGAGGTCTAGTTGATAAGGCTCTATGAATAGCCAATTTGAGAATCAAGGGAACTATTCTTTTTAGCATTTCAAGAAAGAAGCTTACAAGTAATATTTCTTCACATATTGCCCACAATATTGATTCATTGTATAGTGAATCGTTTTCGAATATGAAACTAAAAAATAAAACTGGTTAAAAACTTTTTATGTACTTACCAAAATTGGACAAGATTGTACTACCAGCCTCGTAGTCCCTAACTCGAAAACGAAAATTCATCGTAATTTATCGTTTGAAAATGATCTCGATAACTAATTTGTACCTTCATATGTACATATGTACATATGCACTATGTAGTGTACAATTTAATTGCAAAAGACTAACTTCTATTCTTCTTCAACTTTGGTAACTGACCATAATGCCCCCAACGATGTATGTATGTATGAACGTGTGTGTATGTATGTACATATGTGTCTTCTATACTCTGTTCTAGAGTCTAGAGTCTAGACTCACCACGTCTCTTCGGATTTTCGCAAGGCTCATGAGTCAATGACTATGACGATGTTGTGAATCAGGAAGAACAATAGAAATCATATTAACAAGACTTCCCTTTTCGATAAATCGAATACCGATAAATGTAAAAGAAAATTTAAAAATCATATAGCCTGCTGGCGCATTTAGAACTTGTTTGTGCCAATCAAATTGTACAGTTGTTGACATTTTTTAAAAGTATTTGACCGCAAAATTGACATTGAATAAAGTACCTCCCAAACCAAATTACTTTTGGAGTTGGAGAGTTGAATCAGATCGCACCTCACTGACAGATCATAAGGGCCACAAATAACTCTCAATCCCAATTCAAATGCCCGAAGCACTTCTACGGCCTCTCATTCAATAGCATTCAATATAAATATGAACTGGTTACCTGGGAACGGCAGAACATGGTCCACACTTGGAACAATGGCCACCGCCTATGAAAACTATTCATCGACTTATCTCAAAGAACTGTGAAAGAAATTCTTGACAGGAGCAAACGTGACGCGGATTTCTTCACTGGTCATTGCTCTCTGCCTCGAAGGCACAGAACACATTTTATGTGAATGCTCTGCCATAACCAGATCCGGGATTCATTAGTCCCGTTAACATTAGACACCTTCGAATGTTCCTCGAATATTCTTAAATTCTTAGGCCTCACGACCTAACTTCGAATAATCAACTTAACAATTTACGTGAATACTGAACAGCACAAAAGATCATTCAGGTCGACGTGCTAGTAATGGTGATCTACCTCTCCGTCCTAAATTGTTTGAAAAAAGGCCCACTTAGTTGTACCCTCTCCTACCTCTCATTCTCCCTCTGGTGGTGGGTCTTCTCCATTCTACACAGTCAAGAAAAATGAAAATAAGAAATAAAAATAAGAGCGAGGAGCCCAGGGCCCGGAGGTTTTTCTCGCCCCTTGCCTTGTGAGGGAATGGATGGGACCTAAAATTTTTTACCGGCTCCGATCGGCTAGTCGAGAAAACGCTTTTCACTTCAATGAATTTACTAACGGAGGACTTGCAAATTCCTCGCGAAAGGCGATTCCCAGAAAAAATCATTTTTGCTCCTGTAGGGATTCAAACCACGAACCTCATGATTAACAGGCAGATATTTTCATTTCATGTTAATTTGTTAACATGTTAATTTAAAATCATGCCACGGGTCCCACCTTTCTTTAAGTAGGCCAGAAGAAACTAGCACAGAATTTTCCGCACCAGCTTTTAAGACTGTAGTAGCTGTTGGCTTTTGTCATCTTGTTTTCAACGAAAAGTAATGGGGCTTACACTTATAACGGTAGAAGAGCTGGACGGATTTTCATGTTCTATTTGTCTCCGACCTGAATAGCAGAGTAGCTATTAAAAACACTCCTACGGGAACGCAAAAAAAACTTTGAACATTAGAGTTATAGGGTGACAACATTTTGTCCCTATATTCCCTTGGAAAATGAAATGGGAAACTATAAGCGTTCACAGAATCCTTAGCTTACCCCAGCGGGTGTTCCTATAAATTGCTGTTTTTTTTTTTTTGGTAATATTGTGTGAACAGTGCTTTAAATTATTTAGATGCAAACAAAGCCGCGACGAAGGAGAGGGAGAGAAAGAGGGAGAGTGAGAGGCGAGGGTTATTTTTCTTATTATGGCTACCACATCCATTTGTTAAGCAGTTTTGAAACATGTTTTCATTTCGAAGCCAAAATTCTATAAACGGGTTTTTTTTAAATTCCCTTAAAATTTTGAAATTAACTTTTAGTATAGTACTGATTGATAGCTAAGAATGCATTTCCTTAAAGCGTATGATCTAATGAACAACGTGCAAGTTGTTCAATGTTATTGAAAATTATAAGCAGATATTTTTATAGACAAGAACATAATTCTATCTTCCGTCTTGTGGCTTAGGTTTCCATTACAAAACCGATAAAGGAACTCATCAATTAATTTCCTTCCGCTTAACCAACATAAAAATTCAAATGACATTATTCAAACATAACTCACTTGAGCGTACCAGCAATTTCCACACTTCCAAAGCGATAAAACCATGCTAAACAATCTAAAAAGGACATCCCATACCTCTCTATCGGTGTACTTTATCGTTTTATTTACTCTCCAATACACAACCCCCTGAATGAAAAACGTACATGCATAATAACAACGCAATTGGTGTGTAAAAACTTTATGCTCCACTTTCTGATACGAGGCCTCTTAGAGTATAATAAAAAAGAAAAAAAAATGGAGCTACGTTCTAAAGCAGTCTGCTGCTGACGTACAAGGTATAAGGAACAATGTGTGATAACAAGCGTTTTATCCCAGCTAGAGGGTGTATGGTAATCGACCGAAACGAAAATACCACCCCATCCCCTTCACGCCAAAAAGGATAACCAGCCCCATACCCAAACTCCCATTGATGATACAAGAATGTGTGCTAGGGATTCGGCGTTGGATTAACTTGTATCCTTATTGAAGCACCGACATAAGATTTACACACTGACTACACACACTTGTATGTAGGCAGTTTATTTGTTGCCAAACAATTTCTCTTTTTTTTCACTCATTCTGGAGGGTTGGAAATCCTAAAACAAACATTTTTGTAAAACAGTGAAACAAGACAAAGCCAAAAAAGAAGAGCAAGAAAAAAAGAGGATATATGCGGATATTCTTTTCGTAATAACGGTTGAACATGCATATTGAGTGGCATCCGAGGCACTGAATTGACTCGACTTAATATATTATGCATGTGGCAAAGGGTGGGCGTTAGCCACCCCAAAAAATTTACCTCCCGTTCGCTTTTAATAAAAGAAAACAGAAGTTTTGCTGATTTTTCGTTGATGAAGAGGTATATCTTTGAAAGAGGTGGCAGAGGTGGGGAACCCCATGGATAAGTTGTTGACTTTAGCTAAAGATAACTTTTGCATAACACAAGTGGAGCTTGGGCTGGGGCTGGGGCTGTAGCTGGATCAGGCTGAGCTGAACCTCCTCACCCCATGTCCCTCAGCCATCCACTTGAACTTTTTCCAAGAGTGTTTCAAGAGAAATCATCATACAATAGGGGCATGAAGGGGGCACAGCAGTGACGGGCGCTGTGCGCGTTATTTTTAGCTGCGGTTTTGTGGAGAGATGGCTAAAAGATGAGATCCTTGTTGCATGCAACTAACACACAGCGAGAAAGATGTGAAGTGAATTATCCTTGAAGTGATGGGGCATAGATAGAGAGAAATATTCTTTAGACTTTCCATAACCACCCTACGCTTTATACCATCGTCAAAACCACCAACCAAAGGATATCTTTTCTGTATATGTGTTTGGCTTATTCTATTTATTTTCTTTTAAAAATGTTGTTACCGTTTGTTTCTCTCCTCTTAGAGGCAAACAAAAAGAAAAAGTTGAAAAAACACCAGAATGCGCTTGAAATAACCTCAAAAAGAAAAACAACAACCCGAGGATAAAACTTTATAAATTCTAGCAGCAGCAGCAACAGCAGCACTTAATAAGCAAAAGGACCGAATGAGCTCAAAAAATATATTTTTTGTCCTGTCCAAGCTTTCAGGTTGCATTTTGCAACTTTTTCAAATAAAAACAAGAAAGAAACTTATGATGGAGAAAATAGAAAAAATTAGTAATTTTTTAATGATTTTGTTGTTCTGTTTGAATGGGCTGAATGAGGGGGTAGGATTATGGGCATCATGGAATAGAAAGGGGGGTTGGGGCTGTATTTAGGTTTTCCACAAAAGAAACTCACCTGCTGACGGATATATTTGTGCATGTTGTTTTATTTTTCTCCTTTTATTTTGTAACCGAAACCGAGAAGTTGCTTGAGGCAACGAAAAAATACTGAACAGCCAAACCATCCTCAACCCCGGCCCCATCTAATCGTTTGATGTGAGAGTGGATTGCGAAAACCTATATTGTCATTGGGGTTGGCTTGATTTTTGCATATTACAGAAAGAAATTAACAGAGGAAAAATTAAAAATAAAATATGAAAAAAAAGAATATCATAAAAATGGTTTGTTAATGCGGCAAAGTATGAGTTTGAAGGACGCTCTTGGATGGACGAATGGACGGTTGGTTGGTTAAATAATGTGCATCCCTTGTCCGAGATGCTGAAAATACGTGTTTTTGTTTTGTTATGTTGTTTGTATTTTTTTTTTTTAGTGTGTTCTTGACATTTTTTGTTCTCGTATTTTTTCTTGTTCCCCGGATGAAATGAGTGTAAGGTATTTTACGTCTTAAGGGGGCACGCGAACGTCATGTCGTTCCGGGTTAGGAATACACTCAATGTTATGTCTAGCGAAGCTTGATTAGTAGGCTCAACAAAATTATGATGATGACAGACGTGTACTCAAGCATTATGTTTTGCTATAAACTTGAAATGAACTAGATCGGTCCTGAAGCCAAAATGTTGTCTGTCAACCATGGACAAGAGACTCTTATTATCTATTCAATGGTTGGTTTAGATAGAGCGACGTTTCTTGAAAAGATTAAAGTTCGAAGAGTTTTTAACAGAAATTTTTATTGACTGATACAATATTCTCATGTTACTATTCACAAAAAGTTCCCTGTCTGACTTCAGGCCTTTTCGATAAAATACAGCAGACCATTCGCACTTCAGATTGAGATTCCTTCAGTCATATTTCTTTACTGTGCAACCTAAAATATGGTCTTTCTCTTTCTTTTCTCTGTTTCTCGTAAATATACTGAACAACCAAGCCGTCCTCTTCCTCTATTGGATCGAAGATTAAATGCATTTCTTTTGATCGGTACCTTACGTGCATTGTTATCATGAATTGGTCGTCAGGATATCTCCAAGTGTAGGTCAAGGTTCAAGTCTAAATCAACCAAGTGTTTGGGTTGTTGCACTTGTTTGTATCAAGAACTTCCATGCCTGCCTCTTTTCTTAGTATCACGCTATGGTATTGGGTCTTTTAGCCCCTAGAGCATTGTTGATCTTAAGGTGCGTCCACATACTATGCCGACCGGCATACGGCCGACCAGGACGTCCACCATAAGTCGGTATTCCCGATCGGCATGAGCCGAAAGCCGATTGATGCCGCTCGGCATAGTGTGGACGCACCTTTACGACCAAAAGAAGCTGCTTTATCGCAGTTGCGTTCGTCCATTTTTCATATTTTCTGTACATAAACTCACACTGTATGAGACAATGTTACGACCTTGCTACTGAGTCTTCGTTACAACTTATAATGGGACTTTTTGAGATTGCACAAGAAAACGTAGCTTTCACTATTCTTAATGGACCATCGATTAGCTGATTTATTTTAATGCCATCACAGTTTGCTTCACTACGATTCAGAGATCTCTCATATTTGAACTGTGCAAGCTTTGTTAATGGTATCTAACCATTTACGTTTAAAACGTTTGCTCATAAGCCAAATGTTATCTTCGGAGATGCGTTATCCTCTATTTTAATGGTTCCTTTGTCAGCAAAGAGCAACTAAGGACATTTGTTACAAAATTTCTTTCAATTTCGTTCAATAGTTAAGCTTGCATCAGCAAAGTGTGAGTGTATAAATTTCTAATAGCTTCTGATACAAGCTTTTCCTCCTGTAGCCAGGCTCACATCCTTTTGGATTATCCCTCACAGCACAGCTCATAGCTGATTTAGTTTTACCAACAGATTTCTTGAACCTGTAGGTATCAGTTTTGGAAAACTTGGTATTGGCAGTCATTTCATTCTATCCAAGTTTGCAAGTACATAAACTTGTCTGGATGCGAGCTGCAAACCGCAGCACCTAGCTTGCATCACTGAAAATCCGATGCGCTCCCCATGGGCGTGGCCAGGTAGGGGCAGGTAGGGGCAAATGCCCCAACCTAAGCCAAATGCCCTCGAAAAATTCTGCGTTTTTTAAGAAAAAATTAATCTCTGTCCTCGAGGACATTTGGAGAAAATGCTGAAACAACGAGGACTTTTCAAAGAGTATCGTAAAAAACGAGGACAATTTCGGGAAAAAAGGGGGAAAAAAGGAGAATCAATGAAAATTAAAAAAAAATAAAAAATGAGGACAATTCGCAAAATTGCCGAAAAACGAGGACTTTTAAATGAGATTTCTCCTAAAAAACGAGGACAATTTGGGGAAAAAACGGAAAAAGGAGAATTAATGAATATTTTTATAAAAAATGAAGACAATTCTCAAAATTGCCGAAAAAGAAGACTTTTCAATGAGATTTCTCGTAATAAACGAGGACAGTTTGGAAAAAAGAAGGGAAAAAAGGAGTATCAATGAAAATTAAAAAAAAAAAAAAATGAGGACTTTTAAATGAGATTTCTCGTAAAAGACTAGGACAATTTCGGGAAAAAATGGGAAAAAAGGAAGATCAATGAAAATTAAAAAAAAAAAAAAATAAGGACAATTCGCCAAATTGCCGGAAAACGAGGACTTTTAAATGAGATTTCTCTTACATCGAGAAATATTACACGAGTATATTTGGGCATTTATATTTATAATTCTTCGAATCAAAATATTCTCCAGAAATTCTGAATCATCTGAATGCGTTATTTTGAATGCTATTACAGAACATGCTAAAGGCAAATATTCTACTCTATTTTTAGAAACCAAAAAAATGATACTTTTAAAGTATCTCTCAATATTCTTGTCAATAAATATGTCCTACTTTTTTTTAAAAAAATGTCCTCGTTTTTTAATTGATTTTTGAGAAATTGTCCTCGAAAAAAGACCTAAGAAAATTCCTGGCTACGCCCATGGCGCTCCCCTAGAAAGCCGAACATAATGGAGCTAAGATAGTGGAGTGGGGTTAATGATTGACGGCGAATTGTTTATTAGGGGCGAGGAGCCTCCTAGATTCATCTAGAACTTTGATTGAATTTCAAAATGTTTAAAGGCAGATTTGAGATATTGCTCAGTTCTTCGAAGAAGTATTATTCTAAGGTTTGCTTAAGCTTGAGAAAAGTATTATCCAATAGAGAAATCAGATGTGTACTAAGGATGCTCATTGCTCATGGAAAAAACACATCGATGTTTCATTTGATGTGATACATCGTAACCCTACATCGATGTTTGTCGATGCATTGCATGAAAACATCGATGTTTTCGATGTATCGATGTTTTTTGAGCAACCTTACATTGATAGCGTACGCGTCACGTGTGCAGTTGCACAGTGGACATCTTGTAGTCTATCTCTGGATATATACACCCCTATCATCGTAACAGATCGGAGAAACATACGATTGTAGAGAAGTTCCGATCGTAACATTTATTATGGTATCCCTTTGGTAAAGGAAACACTGACGCATGTAGGTGACATAAAACAACCTTTCCGCGACTACTTTGCTGTCGGAGACATCGGATAGAACAGAAAACCAAGAAACCGGCATGCATCGCATGAATTCCGAATGCGTTCCCGACATTTTCACATTTAATCGCCATGCATCGCATGAATTCTAGACGCGTTGCGGTGAGTTTGACATTTTCATCGCATTGTTTCGTTCTTTTCGGAGATATGTCCGATTAAGCAATCGGAAACGTTACCATAATACAAATATCTTACATTTCGTACAAATCGGAATGAATTTCATTCTGATCTGTTACAATAATAGGGCTGATAAAGGAAAGGAGAGGAGAGCATGTTATGTATGACATGAATTAAACAGAATTCGGTTAAACGATTCGGTTAGGTAATGTGACTTTCAGTTGTGAGTGTTCATTGTACGATGCTTGCTTTATTCAATATTGATTGAATGAAATATACCATCCCACAGATACATAAATTGAAAAAGAAGAGAGCATTTGAAATAAATTTAACTGTAGACTTTGCACTTTAAGTGAGTCTTTTCAATGCTTGCGCCATTCGATGCATCGAATAAAAATACATCGATGTATCAGTAAACATCGAAAGGGTGCGAAACATCGGTTTTATTCGATACATCGAATAGTAAATATCGATGTTTTCGATTAATCGATGTTTTTTGAGCAACCCTAATGAGTACTGTTCCCAAAGCCTGCTAAATTAAATTAGTTTTTTGTTTTTCGTAGAAATGTCTGGCCATAGGTTCCTGGCAACTTGACAAGTTTCTAAACATCACCACCTTCTGTTCTTGTTTGAATTCCTCGCTATTTCTTCCGACCAAATGCATCCAGCCTTCTTTTTAGATCATCAATGAAAAACTCTTTCGGGATGTCTGTTGTGGTTATCTTCAAAATGAGTTTTCCTGTCGCCAACTCTGAACGTGGTCTCAGCATAGTATTCGCTTGATTCTCGTAACATGTTCGATGAAATTTGTGTCAGCGAACTAAAAATCTTCTTTTAGGATACTCGCAGACTGTGAAAATCTAACCAATCTTCTTCTGTTTGGATCGGATCATTTTTCGATTTAATTTCAATTCAAAGTAGGTATGCAATTTCATGTGGGGGATGCAACCACTTAACTTTTGAAGCCGAACATCAGCCCTTCAAGAGGAGTACAAAACTGAGAAAAAGGCTTCAAATTTCTGGCTCAAGTGAAGCAAAAATCAAAGTACGAAAATGTAAAAGGCAGTCGGTTGACCTTTGATGAGAACATTATTTTCACACTAGCACCACTGGTGGGTTCGATAGTCAAATGCCATTCGATTCGATGGCCCTGTCGAAGCAATAAAACTGTCGTTGTCTGTCGACTTACCACGTAACGAACTTAAAGAATTTCGTTAAAATTCCTCTTTTGAACTCAGGAATTGAACCCACCACGTTCAATGTAGTGACCATGCTCTCATCTAATGTATTTGTATAACCACTACCACCAGCTTATTAGACTTTTTGTGTTATTTCCTCGTCGCTGAGCATAAAGAAGCACTAAGTAACAATAGCAATTGTTCGTCTGACGTCAGCTTGATACACTCGCGTATTCGAAATACCGGAATCAATGGGCAAGTTTCTATGAAGGAGAGCAGAGAAAACTGAACTATTTTCGCGATAAATACAAGAAAAGAAGCATTTATACTTTGGTTTCGATGAATCAAAATCGTCAAACCAAAACCAACAAAACAATGCACTCATCTCAATGCTTAGAACGAACAATACTAACCAAAAAGAATTTTTCATTGTCATTGAATCGCCGCGCTGTTTTAGAGTTTGCACTGAGCTCTCCCTGAATGTGCATGCGACACAATATGAAAAATTCAGTTGTGCTGTACATTTCCTAATGAAATGTCAAGTACATGAGGTCAAAGCTATTGCATTGCTTTCCCGATGTGAATTTAATGTTCATTTATTGACTTCTTTTATCTAAGAGCAAAGCCTGCACTTCCGAAACTAAATTTTCATTTCAAAAACATTTCAAATAGCACTGAAACCAAGAATATCCGTCGCATTAAGAACACTTGTCACTTGTTTTGAACTGCTATCCCAGAGCAATGGAACTACTGGTACACAAAGCTTTTTTACCTTTAAGCCTACTTTTTAAACTTTACCAACATGCAATTGAACCAATTTTTAAATGGTTGTCTCATTTTTTGAAAAATTAGAAGAAAAATAAGTTATTAATCAGAAAACTACGTACAAAAAAAATGAGCCCAAAACAAAAAGAAACCAACGAATCCGAACGGAAAATTTTTGTCAATATGCATAGCCAGGGTAAATAATGAATAGAAGCCGATACACTATCCGTAGCATCGTTCATCGTTTAAAGGGTGAGTCTAATTTTCAAAGTGCCAAACATACCAGTTGCCCCCGGCTTTTTTTATGACCTTGAACGGAACAGGATTGTCCGAAAAGTATCCGAACATAACATCAACCCCAATTGATACTGAAAACTGAAGTTAGAGAAGAGAAAACTGTTCATGCCGACACGGTAAGAAGATTGCTTCACGAGGCCGGCTACAATTTACGAGTTGCGAGACGTACCTAAGCATTACGGTGCGAACATTACACCGATGATCATGGGCATCAACCCACATTTTTCGCCAACTATTCCGTTTTCTAGGAGGTTGTCTCCAGATTTGCACCTTCAGTTGGTTGAGAAACTCATACCCTTGGTTAAACTACTTAAAACAAGGCCTCCCCTTTCTTCAATTTTCCTACAATAAGCCTTCCAAAGCTTGTGGTATAGTTGGACTTTGTCGGCTCTATTTGAGTAGGGATAGAATGGAGCCAATTTGGAGACTACCATTTGTTGCAACATGCAACATACCTACTCTCCAATCGCGCTTATTCAACCACGCCAATGGTCTTTTCAAACCTGCGGTGGTTTGCTTAGTCAATAAGTACAAGTGTTGTCTTACGATATAAAAATACTGTAAGCTTTGCGAGTGACCGCTGCCTGAGCGAGTTTCCGTAGTCAACCAGAGCCTATGGAGCATGTCACAGCCGACTTTTATAGCTTAAACTTGTTCCTATGAAGCTCGATTTAAAACGCTTCCTTCCCTGATCACAAGAAGTTTAAAATTGACGTCAGAACACTTGCTTTTAAAATAATTCAGAACCTCCAATTCAGCAATTGCGACCCATTGCTGGTCCAATATGACTGACTCCGCTACACACCCACCAACTCGCCTCAGTAGCGGGATATAGCAAATCCATCAAAACAATTTAAATAAGATCACAATACCGAGTAGTTATAGCAGCGGCGAACAGCAAAAAAATGACAATTTTCTCAGAAACTGCCTCTTTCAAAAAACTTGCCACCGTTTTTATTTATTGGCTTCGGAAAAAGGGCAACAATTTACGACGTTCAATTCATCCGTCAAATAAAAACTCTACAAACATAAATTCGCTTATAACACGATATCGAAAAATATGTTTCCTCAACTCAATACAAAAGTACTCTTTTTTAGGTTAAATGTTTTCCCACATTTCCAAGCTCATAACCATCACTTAATCAAATTTCCTGACTAATTTTATTACACTCGACACTAAAACAAATTTCTCATCACGAAACCTAAACGTTTGTTCAGTTCACTATCCGTAAGCATTCAGCATTTGAATATTGAAATAAAAAAAAAAATTAAAATTATTTGTCCTCAAAAGTCTTACACTAATTGCCCCGAAGCAGCCACACGAAAGACATCTTCGTTGGGAGTTCGTCATACCAAAATTTTTTAAAAATAAAAATGCACGTAATAAAAAAAAAGAACTTGACCAAAACCCCCGTTTTTTAGTGATGTCATGATGGTTTCATTGCTCTGAGTAAACATGAGTAAAAATAAAAAATGTGTATATACCTAAAGTTTGTCGCGCACGAATACCTTTTACAAAGGGAAAGGGGTTAATTAAACAATTGGTCAAGGGTGGTCGACTGGTGCGGTATCGCCATCGATTATAATTTGTTATTTGTGCCGTAAACGCTATCAATTAGTCCAGCTCTTTCACACGAAACCTCCAACCAAAAACGTCCTGTAACTGTTTTTAGGTGTAGTGTGTGCAAACAACACTTAAAATGAAAGTGACATGGGTAAACATGACCTCTGTTTGGGTGTCACATACAAATGAAATAGAAAGTCTCAGACAATTACTTCATGCAAGGTACGTTGACAAAAAAAAAATATATACCTGGGGTGGGATTTTTACGCGCGTCTGTACTTTATGACCATCACTAACCGGAGTAATGTCCACCCAAAGAGAAGGCATGAGCATTGTTTGCATGTTTAATTATATCGAATCCAATTGGTTTTTTCATCATCACTCCTTAATTTACATATGACACGCATATCCCTGAAGGATATCCACTTTAGTATATCTCCTCTAGTAAAACACGAAAAGGGTTGCACGACTTCGAGTCTCTGTATCCATTTCTTCATCCTTTCTTTTCATATATTTTTTTTTTTTTTCAATTTGCTTAGCTTATGCAAAATTTATGACATTGTATCACGTCCATGCAAACCACATCCTTTCATTCGAATACAGTTTACGTTCATCGAAATCCCATGTCACATTGCAATCGCTTGTGGGCCAGACATTACGTATATCAACCGGCAAAATAACCTCCTTCTCTACTTTTGTTTGACCACAGCCACGTCGGATTGCAAGGAAAGCATCCTGTGCCAGGACAACTAACTCACATCTTCAGCATCATCATCATAACATCATTGTCCCCACATACGGTACCTACCATATACAAATACACACACATCCGCCCACACAATATGCTGACTTAGTAAGATTAGTTTCTTGGAAAATCTTTAGAGTTTTGCTTGAGTGGCACTGACTCAACTCTCCTACACCCTCGAGGGTAATATGGGTATTCAAGTCGCACAAGACTTTCAAAAGAAAGATATGACATGACATGGACTGTTGCTTGGAAGACAAGGATATGGGCGACAATAGTGTGTGTCTGCGTTGTCTGGTGGAAATCCGATATGAAGAAGACCGCAGCGGCTAATTGCTTAATTAGCATATGGTTTCGACATCTTAAGCAGAGCAGAGCTTTGTTGTGTTTGTTTCTTTATGGTTGGGTTGGTGGTGAACTTTTTTTATTTGAAAGTCTCCTTCCCCGATATTATGGGATATTGACAGACTTTATATCAAGTTCTATTGACTCAACTTGTTTTTGGGTAAACAATGAGGCACGCGCTTATTGATACCTGGCTGCCAGTGTCTGCCAACCTCTTCCTCTGCAATGGGGAATAGAAAAAAGTTTTAATTAAAAACAAAACTTGTGCGTATGTGTTGTATTCGATGTGCGTCCTGTTGATTACAAATGGAATTGGGGCAGAAGAAATTAATACTGAAAATCGATTTTTGTGGGCCGTAAGTTAGTCGTCATGTTTGTGTCTTGGGGGACTTTTTGGATATGCAAATGTAAATGATGAAGACATGTGAACTTTCCACCTCCAGGAATAAGGCTTTGTTTGACAAAAATTGCCATTGCTTAGAATTTGAAATTAAAAAAAAAAATAAGTGGGGACAACAAGGTCGAGGAGGGCCACATCGGGCCCCAGAGCTTTCCTCTCAACCACGAACTGAAAGGAAAAGGAGGGGACCTATATTTTTTTAGCCGATATCGAACGGTGCCGTAAGAAAGCTCCTTATACGACAGTGTATTTGCTTTCGTTTTCCAATGCTTCGCAAAAATATATACCCGTGAAAAAATCGCACGTAACCGTCATGGGCACCGGCACCAGTTTCGTCTTAAATCAAATATGATTTAGATGCATTGAATTTCATTGAAAACATTCACTTCACATAAAAACTGAAACAACTTTTAATCTCAATAATTTAAACAACAACAATATAAAAAACCGCCGAAACACACATGGCTGCATAAATTTTCGTTAAACACAACATGTATCTCGCACGTTTGTGCAAACCGTATCGAATGCTTCTGTATCCGTTGGTTTAGAAATTTACATAAAAATCAACTTAAGCAAAACGCAAAATAGTATCTAAAAAATATCTAGGACTGTTTAATTTTGGATTCCTTCTGCTTCTGCGACAGGAGGGTGGGGACGTTCACATTTTAGCATGTTATTTATGTTAAATGTTCCATGGTTTTTTTTTTCAACGTGTAATATACTCGAGTAAGGATTTGCGAGCGAAGCGTAAGGTACATGATATGGAACATGTACACAACGTGGATTTCAATGAACCGGAACTTTGGCAACAGAAACCCCGTCACACCATGCGAAGAATTTTTGTTGGTGTATTTTTGCAGGAAGTCAACGGAGAACACATTTAGTTGAGAAGTTGACATTTTGGTATTAAAGAGTATTACAAAAAGTGAAGCTCAAATAAAAAAGTTTTAGAGAAAAATAAAAATTTTTTTAACGGAAAAAGATATCAGATCAGATAACGGCGCGCATGCCCACTTTAAGTGCGATTTGATACTATTTCAGAAGAAAGAGAAAAAAGCGAGAACTGGCTCATATTAACTATAATTTAGAAACCCTCATTACCAACTAGAAATTAGGAGAAAAGGACAAGTCAGTCAACAGTTTAAACAGTGAGAGAACGATATGATCCATTGCAGTAATATGTACACACCATGGGATCTGTTCAATCTGAGGAATCGCAATGAAAATGGTTTTGGCATATAAATGCAATTTTGAGCAAATCAGTTAGTTAGCGGCAATGCTTGGTGATTTGATTGAACTATAGGTGGAAATGGTGACAGCTAAATTAGAACAAATATGGCTACGACCTTTTCTTAAAAATAAAAAAAAAATTAAATGAAGATATTGACATCCAAAAATCGCATTCCAAAATTTTTGAGAATCAATAAATGTTTCAAGCAAAAAAAATTCTACTACCTGAGAATCCCAATTCAATACCAATTAATAACAGTTTCATATTTTTGGTTTGAAAGCAAAAGTAAAGCTACAATCTTTTCGTTGCCAGAAGAGAATGGATTCGATATGGAAAGGGAATTGCTTTTGGGTAAGTCAGGTCGGGGTATTTTTTTATATGCATGAAGGGTTTATGAATACCCCTACAATGATCTTAAACACAGTGTAAGCATTTAGGAAAATAGGATAGCATTTAATAGAGTGCACCATGCACAATGCATTTGAATTCATGTGGATCGTAATGCAGGGGAAAAACAGGGCCAGGCAAAGCATTCCACATACGGATAGTGCACCTAAAATATGAGTTTCTCTACTTGACTGTGCGCACGAATTGTTGGGTTGCGGCCAAATTGTTTCAGGGGAGGAATGCAACTGGCTATTCCACTAAAGCGCTCTTTATCAAAAAAGCACTAAAAAAGAGTGAATCAAGTAACGCTTCGACGATGTTCTGGAGAATCAATTGATTCTGCGATTGAACTATCACATATTAATCTTAATGCTCTGTTTTGTACCCCATGATAGTTGATAAGGTAGGCGCAAAGGTGTTTGAGAAGCACTTGACCAGATATGAAAATTATGCTCCTGTTTTGAGCAGATGAAAGCATTGTCAATAGGAGCCAGATTAAAAGTGGTGAAATATTAAATGCATCGTCTTAAGAAACCTAAGAATTTTGCAGCATTTGTCGTGACTTTACATGTATGGTCATTTCAACGACGGTCGTCGCGTCGGTCTTGTACTAACCAACTACTGACAGCTTTTGGGTTTCGCTGATGCAGGCGCCATTTATGGATAATGCCAATGGGGTAATGTTGAGCTTTACCGATAGCATTGAGTTTTTGAAGCATTGAATTTAACTGGGTTTTTATTTCCCCGTAAAACAATGCTATTAAGGTCAGAATTCAATGAGCTTATCATACGCAACCGTCCCAGTAAAGATTACCTTTCGTTTTAAATTTTCAAAAACAACGCTCTGTTTTCATTTTTGCCTCAGAACCAATTAAAGCATTGATTATTTGAAAAAAGTGACGTGAAATTTTGTAAGAAATCAAATTGAGATGATGTTCACTAAAACAATTTAAAATAAAATGTTAATCAAAGAACGAAATATTAACTTTCAAAAGAATTATACCTGGTGGTAGTAATTGACTTAAAAACAAATAAATAGGGTGGCGCAACGGAGCGAGGAGCCCCGGTGCCTAGCGTACTTCTCAAAACCATTGCCTTGTAAGGGAATAGAAGGAACCTAAAATTTTCTGCCGGTTGGGAATGCCTAATCAAGAAAGCGCTTTTCACGACAGTTAATTAACAAACGGAGGACTTGCCAATTCTTCGCGAAAGGCGATGTGGAAGAACATTTTGTCTCTGTTGGGATTCGAACCAATAAAACTAATAATTGACTTACTTAATTTAAATACTTTAAAAAACAGTCAATTTTTATAACATTGTAAGGTAGGTTATAATAAATAAGGTGTTTAGCAAATTACGACCAGAAATTCAAAATCAGGGACTTAGCAATCAAAAGACTTCAAACAGTTAAAATACTTTATGCAGTCAAAAGACTCAAAGGCATCTGTACTACTTTTAAAGCAATCAAAAGACTTAATGATTTCAAAGATTGTAAAATGCTTTTAAGAGACTTGCAAGCTTTTAACCAGTTAAAAAATATTGCATTTTTTTGACTCAAAGTCTTTTGACTGCTCTAAACGACTGGTTTACTAAAGACTCCAAAATTAACTGGACATTTTTTATTAAAGTTAAGTACTAACATGAAGTCAAAATATTCAAAAGATAAGTCATTTGATTGCAATACAAAAAAGAATGCATTCTTTTACAGCTCTGGCGTATGGACATCAACACGCCAGCTCGAAGGATTCTAGACAGGTGGTGGAGGTCTTAGGTGGCGCAATCAAGTGGAAGAAGACTTCAACCGTCTTAGAGTGCGAAGCAGGAAAGAGCTCGCCCGAGCTCGAAGTCGTTATAGAAGGATGTTGGTTGAGGCCCAGATTCACTCCGAACTGTTATGCCCACCTAAGTAAGTAATCAGGTGAGAGAGTACCTCAACCATTTTGAAGTGCGAAACTGGGGAGAGCAAGTCAAAATTAGACATTTTTGGAGAGAGAGAGGTTGATTGAAGTAAATAACTTTATTTATCGTCTAAGTGTTTAAGTCTCCATGACTTATCAGAAAGATTTAAGACAAGTCATCTGGCAAACATCGCAATTCAAGAGCCTCTAAAACACCGGAACAGCATTTGAAAAGATGAATTTGCAGAAAAAGAGAGCGAGTGTTATTGAACTGAATAAACGCCTATTGTGGCGAAGTCTTGGTCTTAAGCTGTTGATTCACGGGTCAGCAGTTATACCGTTCAATCAAGAATTTCAGGCATTCTTTTATCCTCTATCGAATATTGCACACAAGTCACTGACGCATTTTTGAGGTAGGCATTTATACTCTAAATTTTTTCTGCTAGTAGCAAGCTTCCTGTTGGTTTTAATTATGTCTGCCAGCGATCTAATTTGCGGTCAGTGAATTGCAATTCAAGTTACTTAGCCGGAGAACAGAAGTAAACTGATTTCGGCATCTGTTGTGTCCTAGACTTAGCTGTTTAAATGTGTATAGTTAGTTTGGTGGGGTTACAGCTACTGATTATGTACGTTACATGCATTGCCTGACACATTTATATCACAAGGGTCCATACCACAGAAGGTCCACACCACAGCGATTAATCACCTACTAATAATAAAAAACGCGATGTGAGATTATCGAGTTGAGTTTTATGTGTACGAGAATTGACATAATTAATTGCTGCTTCAAATTCGAGTGTAGGTGTGAACAAAAGTTTTGCATGGAAATGTTTCACTAAAAGTCCATGTCTAGTATGTCAATAGAGTTTAGTAATAGCTTACTTATACTTTACTTAAGGTGGCGCTACAGTCCGGGTCGGGCTAGGGCCTCAACCAACATGTTTCTCCAGCCAGCTCGGTCCCTAGCTGTCTCCAGTTTTGCACGCCAAGTTGGTTGAGGTCCTCTCCTACTTGCGTGCGCCACCTGAGTAGCGGTTTTCCTCTACTGCGTCGTCCCTCGGGATTGGATTCGACGACTTTCCGGGCCGGAGCGTTGGTGTCCATTCGCTCTACATGACCCAGCCATCTAAGCCGCTGGACCTTGACTCGTTATACAAGGTCAGTGTCGCTGTACAGCCCGTACAATTCGTCGTTGAATCTTCTTCTCCATTCTCCATCTATGCAGACGGGACCAAATATCACCCGAAGAATTTTTCTCTCGAAGCATCCTAAAGCGTTCTCGTCTGCCTTTGACAAGGTCCATGCTTCTGCGCCATATATAAGAACCGGGATGATAAGTGTCTTATACAGGGACACTTTAGTTGCTCGAGAGAGGACTTTACTACTCATTGTCTTCTTAGTCCGAAGAAACAGCGATTGGCAAGAGTTATTCTTCGTTTGATTTCAGCGCTGGTGTCGTTGTCTGAATTAATAGCGGCACCTAGGTAGACAAAGTCCTTAGCTACTTCAAAGTTATAGCTGTCTATTTTGACGTTCTGTCCAAGACGTCGGTGTTGGGTCTCCTTTCTTGATGACAGCATATACTTGGTCTTGCCCTCATTTACCACCAAACCCATCTTCTTCGCTTCCGTCTCAATGCTCATAAACGCGCCATTGACATCACGCTGCGTTCTTCCAATTATGTCAATATCGTCGGCATATCCGAGCAATTGAACGGAGCTTTGAAAGATTGTGCCTCTTGTGTTGACGTAGGAGTTTTGCACTATTCTTTCAAGAACGATGTTGAAGAAGTCGCATGACAGTGCAACGCCTTGCCTAAAACCTTTTTTGACATCGAATGTATCGGTGAGATCTTTTCCGACCCTGGTCTATGGTGGACTTTCCTGGTCTAAAGCCGCACTGATAAGGACCTATCAGGTTGTTCACGAATGGCTTCAGACGCTCACACAATACGGCAGAGAGGATCTTATATGCGATGTTAAGAAGACTGATACCTCTGTAGTTGGCGCATTTCAGAGGGTCTCCTTTCTTGAGGACCGGGGAAACAATGCTGAGGTTCCATTCATCGGGCATGCTTTCTTCCGACCATATTTTGCAAATGAGCTGGTGCATACTCCTGACCAGATCATCGCCTGCCGATTTAAACAATTCGGCAGTGAGGCCATCAGCTCCAGCAGCTTTGTTGGACTTTAGCTTGGACACTGCTATCTTCACTTCGTTCAGGTCGGGTTGGCGGAATTGTTGGTCTACGTCGCCTAAATCGAATGGTTCGATCTCTCTAACAGCGGAATCGGGTTCATCGTAGCCGTTATAGAGCTTGAAGAAGTGGTCTTTCCATATCCTCAGCATTGACTGCGGTTCCACCACGATGTTCCCTTGATCGTCTTTGCAGGCTTCTGCTCGGGGCTTGTAGCCCGAGGCTGTTGTTTTTAGCTTCTGGTAAGACTTCCGAACTTCATTCCTGCTGTGGCACCCTTCTATCTCCTCGATCGCGCGCTTCCATGCTCTCTCTCTTTTTCCGTCTGAGAAGCCGGTGTTCGTCTCTCCTCTTCTGCTTGTAGAGCTCATAAGCAGTTCTAGTCTTTTTGTGCAGCGCCGCTTTGTATGCTTCCTGTTTAGCTGCATATGCTTGCCGGCATTCGTCGTCAAACCAGGGGTTTCGTTGTGGTGGCCGTGTGAAACCCAGCACTTCAGAGGCGGCATCTCTGATGGCTGATTGGCAGTGCTGCCACTGGTTCTCTATACTTGATGCTGGCGGCATAGGACTCCTTAAGAGGTTGTATGAAACTCGATCGGAAAAGGACTTGGCGATCTCTTGCGATTGTAGTCGTCCAACGTCGAATTGTCTCACAGTATTTCCTTGTGTTGGCTTGGATCGGGATATCCGCAGTGTTGGCTACAACAAGGTAGTGGTCCGAGTCAATGTTGGCCCCTCGGAATGTTCGGACATCCTCTATACTGAAGAAGTGTCGTGCGTCGA
This sequence comes from Melanostoma mellinum, assembly GCA_914767635.1. Taxonomy (NCBI): domain Eukaryota; kingdom Metazoa; phylum Arthropoda; class Insecta; order Diptera; family Syrphidae; genus Melanostoma; species Melanostoma mellinum. The sequence goes on along the minus strand of OU612058.1, from coordinate 157,260,882 downwards.
CCGCAATGTGGTCAATCTGGTTGACGGTTGATTGATCAGGAGATTTCCATGTCTCTTTGTGGATATTGAGGTGCTGGAACCGCGTACTAGCTACCAGAACATCTCGCAAATGAGGCTTATGTTGACGAATTTAGCCTTGATGCGGATTGTTGCTATGCTCTCGTTAACATAGTTGAAACTCAAGACTTTTTGCCTGAGTCTAGTTCCAACAACAAATCCACATCTAAACAGTCGCTGCTTTTGTTCTCGGTAGCAATCGCCGTAGTGGATGTCGCAGTCTTTTAATTTGCGTCTACCTGGTCCATCCCATCGTATTTCTTGATTAGTAATAGCTCCAAGAGTTTAATAGTTAATCAATGCGCAATCAACTGGAATTCAACTGGAAATTAGACCTGAAACTTATGAAACTGATGATTTCCATGAAGCTGCATAATTTTTTGATTGAATCGCTGACATTCGCTTGGATTTGCTTCAATGTTCTTAGGCTATTGTCCAAATGTAAAGTGTAAAGAATCGTTCCATGTCTCTAAAGGAAGTCATCTATACAAGCAGGGCCAACCATATCTTACTGATTCTATCAAAATTCAATAATTTTATGAACTTTGTTCATCGAATGTACTTTTTTCACTTTACATCACATCCAACATACTTAAGAACTTGCCTCCTCATATCTCAAAAATCTCAGACAATTTATATCTTTTCGAAATTAAATTTGAAAGGCGTCTCAGAGGACATGTGTCTATTTCACAACTGCTTCAACGACATCTTCATAGTAGTCTCAAGTGAATCGTAAACTTCCAAATAAAAAATAATACAAAAAAAAAGTTCTCGTAAAGTGAAACTTTTTACCCATAAGCAGAGGAAAAGTTAATTCTTAAACGTTTTTCGTTGAAAACTCTTCCTAAATCTTCTCTTGGCTGAAAAACTTTTCTGTCATAATAATATGAGACTGTGCGATTATCCTTTTTATCACCCCTCCTCTACAATTTATTGAGACTTTAAGCCTCTAGAAGCCTTGCGGCAGTATCATATGCAACATGCGACGACAACGGTTGACGACGTTAATGCGGGAAAAACTTTTCCACGCCGGCTTTTTATTTTGCAAAATTTGGAAACCGAATTGAAAATTGAAATCGACAAGTTGGTATGGATTGGGGTAAGTAAGGGCTGTGTGTGTTTATTTGTTTTTTCTTTTTTTTCTGTGGAAAACTCCTCCAGTGCAGTGGTTGTGGTGCTGTGATGTCGCGACACAGTCAGTACATGGCATATCACTAAAGTACCAAACATGCATTATGACTTTTTAAGTAAACATTTCGTTTTGCAAATTTACCGGAAAACCAACCGGATCCCCTTATGAAAGTTTTAAATTTCCTTGTTTTCCTGTTTTTGAAATGGAAAAACGTTTGCGAAATTGGTTCGAGGGGATGGAAAACAACATGATTTGACGACTTAATAATGTGTTTTTCGCATGTGATGTGTGAGAGAGGGTTCGTATGGTGTTATCGTATGGTACGTCCTCGGTCGTCGGCGTCGTAAGCAACTGAAGTGCGTGCCAATTTCCTAATTGTGTGAATAAAAGTTTTGTAACGTATGCGAACGCTTCGTGACGTCGCGTTTTTTTGTTGTGTGTTGTGTGTGGGTGGGGTAAGCAACCATAATGAGCTGGTAGATGTGGTTAAGTGGTTGATATATGAATTTTTGCACAATCAAATTATGCTTGGTTGCGGATTGGGTTTACTTTATTTTCAGGTTTCGCGGCATGAAGAGTGAATGAGTGAGTATATGCGAAAGTTTCTTTATGGTTAATGTTTCCTTGGGGAATGGACTTTGAACTTGTTGAGTATGGAAATTCACAGTAATTTTTTTTAATGCATCAGTAGCGTTTGATGAAATAAATCTTCATTCTGATAGGGGAGTAGTGGGGTGGGTACTGGGTAAGTAATGTGTAGATGGAAATAATTGGATGAAATACTGAGATGAATGAGGAGTCTCGAGTTCAAGGATGGGTTTCCTTGTTTTAGGGGTATGTCTACTGATTTGAGGTTAATTGAAATTAATATTTTGAAAGAAAGCTAATACGAAAATGCTTAAGATCTATCAAAACCTTTAAGTGGGAGCGGTAAACGGTAAATGAGGTTAGGAAAACGAGAACTCTTCGTAAGACCACTCTCGAAAATTTAGCTAAATTTTCCATTGGAGCTTCAAAGAGAATAGCGTACCAGTCCAGTAATCAATCAGCAGCCGATGTTTCTTAGAAAGTATTTAAAATGTTCAGGATATTTTAGATACCTATACTACTTCGTTTTTAAAATTTAAGAGACAATTTTTAAACAATTCATGCGAGTGGCACGAAACGACATGATAAACTTAAAAAACTACTGACCGATTTCCAAAATTATTATACCATTTGAATGCTGCATTTCTTATTAATCTGTTATTGTTCTTACAAACAAAAAGTTGCGAGATGAAGTCCTTAATTATTTTTCCTGCTACGCCCAATATGTAGAAAATTCCTACGTATGTATCTTCACACAAGTGCACTTCAAAATCTATTTTCTGGCCTAAAAGCGTATGAAAATGTTCCATTTTTGCTTACACTTCATTTCAGTTTAGTGTAGTGTCAAAGGCGTTTAAGGGAAAACCCACAATTCTCCACTTAAAAATATTTTATCTAACGACTGATTACCACAAGCACCGCCATACTGCCAAATATGCTTCAGTACTTGCTTTCATAGCATGATTTTGTTTTGGGGTCATAAAGTTTTTATTTCTTTTCTTCCTTTTTACCGAGTAAGCAATACATAAACATACTTTTGGCTCTCAGACTTCTGTTAAGCTTTCACGTTCATTACACATTTGAAAACTTAAAAAACGGAAGAGTCGAAAATTGATTAAGGTTAAAAAGATAAATTGAGCAACCTGGTTTCTGGTACTTAAACCTCAAAATCTAACGTAACAGGACGACATACTAAATGATCGTCTAAAGACCATTAACCAGACAAATATAAAATATAACGTTAAATAATTTTCTTCATCTCTCTTTTGTAAACTTCAGTAAAGCTTTTGACGCCATAGGACACAAAAGTATATATAAATAAGTAACTATTCCCCAAAAATTTCATAAGAATCCGTTGGGCGGGCTAGCAGTCTAAACCGGAAAAACATACATACATACATCCATTTTTATATATACAGTACGTTCTAACGCAAATCTCTCGAATACTCGATGTCCACAACAGCATCAAACGCTGACTTTAAGTCTTTGTTGACACGGTAATCGCAATTCCTCATATTACAACAACCTCGGCCGTTGCGAAAACCCTTGTTTCAATTAGTTGCGATAGTCGAGGATGCACTGTATATTAGAGTGGGTCAAAAAAGTCGATTATGCTTTTTTACAAATGCTAGGGAAAAATGGGTTGCTAGACACCTTAAAAAAAATTTCAAAAAGTATGAGTATGATATTTAGATCCGCCGCATCGCAGTTTTGTATATTTTTGTCAGTCCAATAGAAAAAAATTCATACCTCATCCTTTATCGATTGAACAGAAAAGTGTTTCAGGAAAATATTTTAGGAAATTTAACGCTCTTCAAAAAAGGTATCTTGTGTTTTTTCCGTTAACCTCACCATTTGAACCTCACCATTTGAAAGATATTAAGGATACTAAGGATTAGCGCTGAAATTAACCGTTCAAAAGTTATTCATCATCAAACTTTTATGAGATATTCGAAAAATTTCAATTTAATTTATGAATTTTATATGAATTTCAATTCTTGTCATTAATATGAGTATTATTTTAGTTTTATTTTCACAATTCAAACAGATGAAATGAAATACAAAACAGAAATTCTCTAGAAGAGAAATTTTTCCTAAAATCGTGATTTCTAATGATTAAAAATAAAATGTTTAGAATAATTGAAGAAAAATTTTGATAATTGTGAATTGAAATTCATATAAAATTCATAAATTAAATTGAAATTTTTCGAATATCTCATCAAAACTTTAAAAATCCGTACACAAGAAAGTTTGATGATGAATAACTTTTGAACGGTTAATTTTAGCGCTAAAACATGAAATACCATTTTTATAAAACAGTCAATTTCCATTAAAAATTTCTATTGCGCATTTTGTAAAAGTCATTTATTGTCGAGTTATAAAATTCATAAACAAAAGTGAAATTTTTCTTAAAATAATCAAAATTAAATCCTTAATATCTTTCAAATGGTGAGGTTTACGAAAAAATACAAGATACCTTTTTTGAAGAGCGTCAAATTTCCTAAAATATTCTCCTGAAAAACTTTTCTGTTCAATCGATAAATGATGAGATATGAATTTTTTTCTATTGGACTGACAAAAACATACAAAACTGCGATGCGGAGGATCTAAATATCAAAATTAAGAGCTCATACTTTTTGAAATTTTTTTTAAGGTGTCTAGCAACCCATTTTTCCGTAGCATTTGTAAAAAAAAAAATAATCGACTTTTTTGACCCACTCTACTGTATATAGATTTACTAATACAGGGTTGACAGCTACACATTAGTCCTGAAATATCACATACCTACAATACTGAAGGAAATTAATTTTAATCAAAATTTTCAATTGACAGGCAATATTTTCGAATGATCTAGGATTTGCAAAATATAAGATTTCATCAAAATCATGCTAATGTTGGTCCTAAGGATCTTCTGTTTTCAGACTGTTGCAAAAATTTTGATTGCATCATATAAGAAAGACAAAATGAAATTCTATCGAAGTCGTTAGAGTTGTTTTCGAGAGAGATGTGTATAAAAGAGGTATAGTTATCTCAAGACAAAAATTGCAGGACCAATTTTTTTTTTGCATTCTCTATTATCGTAGTGTCAAATTTCTTCTGAATTGAAAGAAATTTTATATAAAATTGATGGCAAAAAAACTGAACAATTTAAAATTTGTTACGTCGGGTTTCCCAGTACTCGACAGCTTTCTTACTTGCGATTATACGTACTTTAGGAAAGTTTTGAAATCGTGCAGAAAAAATATTTGAGATAACAATTAAACATGACATTGCGATTATAGAGAATACGAAAAAAGGTTAGTCCTGCAATTCTATCTGCTTGTCCGTATATGGATCTACAGTCTGAACCGCTAAACCGATTTTCTTCAAAATTTGCAGTTAAGGTCTGTGGGGTAGAGCCGCGTGGCGTCCATATAACACGATTCCTATCGTCTTACCATTGTATATAGAAACTATAGTATTATTATGTAGACTTTTTGGCTGGTGGTCTCCGTGCCAACTTAGCAGTCTCCGTTCCAAGCAATTTGTTTTACCATTGTGTTCAGAGAAACGAATGCTGCGCCACCATGCTCGTCCGGTCCAAAGCACTGTTAAATCGATTCATGAACTTACTATAGTTTCTGTATACAATGCTCTTATTGAAAAAAGTAAGACGATAATTTTCGTCTAACTGCAAACTGCAATGTCTGCTTGGAAGAAATAATACAGTTTTCGCCTTCGAGTAATGTACGGCGAATTCGGTTTTGTTTTACTGTTTTGTTTTGTTCTACTGATCATTGTTTTGGATTACATATTTGCAAGTTTAAAGTGAGTTTTAAGTTACGTGCATTTGTAAAAACTGTGAAAAAAAAATTCTGAAAATTGTGAAAAGTTAACGTCAATTGGCTTTGATTAATCCACGTTTGGAATTTAAGGTACCTTCTATTTATTCCTTATTAATTTGTGTAGGTGATTCATTTTTCTCGACTTACCATTTGAAAACATCCACGCCACGCCACTGGTGGGGTAGCCTACAGAGGGGTCTTTGGAATAAGGTCTCTAGGCCTTGAAATAACGGTACCTGCCATACAACCGACATGAAAATACTAATTTTTGTCAAGGACGGCTCTAATGATTTCGACAAAATTTTGAGTGAAGGATTAATTTTAAATTGTCCTTTCTTATGAAGTAAACATTTTTAAGAAAAAGTCTAAAAACGCCGGTACACTCCACAGTACCGTTTCTTAAAAACCGACTTTATCCTTAATTGCTGACATCAATTTGACGAGTTTTTGTATTATAAAAGACCTAAATTGTAAGAAAGGTTACACGTCAATACTTGAAAAGTTTAAATTTTTGAAATTTTTATAGTTTTTTTTTTATTTGATTACATATTTGAAATAATGAATATTTTATCTATCTTTAATTTTTTTTTTTTTTAGTTTTGTTAAAATAACTTCTGACAAGATTTAAGACTTTGCATACTTGACTTTTCAAAAACCTGTTTTTAAAAAAAGTGAAAATAAGAAACCGTTTTTTGTAAAAACCGGACCAACGATTTTGATTAAATTTTCAGCGTTTATGTATATTAGCAACTGCAAAAGAATGGTGTTTTTAGATTTTCAATATTTTTTAATATTTTCATTATCAAATTTAATATTTTCAATATTTTATTTTTAAATTTTCATAATTAATGTTTGGTTGGCAGCCCTGTATCACCAAATATATTAAGAGCGAATACTATAACCTTTTACTCAGCCTTAAGATTTCGGTATTGTACTTAGCACACAATCACAAGTTCATGCGACCCAGTCGTGCCCATTTTTTAAACTCGATTTCGTTCATATGGCAACCACGGGCACGTTAGCAGCGGTGGATTCATTGGACCCAATTCTACGCCGTGGAACGCTACGAACGACAGCGATATATTCGAAACTTTGACATAACCTTTGTGTCACTGACACAGAAACATCAATTTTTACTCAATTGTTAGCACTTAACTTGTGATTGCCTGTCTACAGGGGGAGAATTACGACCAAAAATTAAAGTTAACGATCTTAAAGTAGTGGTCATTGCCTCAGAATTTCTATTAAATTTATTATAAATTGCAGACTTGGCTCGTTCATGTACTTTACCATGATGAATAAATTGACAATGACAGTTCGAGGATTAGTAGAAGGCTTCGTTCACAGTTTGAATTGGGTTTAGTCATCGACCTTTTGGAAAACCCTTTACATTTATAGTAACACTTGATTGGATTTAGCTGCCTGCATTCTTCATAGAACCATGGTCTTCGTTCTGGAGGATGAGTTAAGCCCAAAACTCAAGAGGCTCCAGTTATGATGGCTTGTCACTGGTCAGTATTGTTACCATTGGTTTTCGGTGCTTGGTGCTGCCATAAAGTTCAAGAACAGTTGGACGGACATTCTATTGTAAAAGACAGTGGCCAAACTATCTCTTGCGATCATTTGTAAGCGTGGGCCGTAAAATCTTTCTATATTCCTAATGTCTCAAGATTTGTATTATTTTTCTTTTACAAGCAATCGGCTCCTTAAGGTTATACTATTACTGTCTTTTATATTTGTAAAATTAATTTTATGTATTTTATGTATTATGAACAAATAAAGAATAAAACAGCATATCTTCAGTCAAATCTTGGATAGAACAAGTACTTGTATACGTACCGAGTTTCCCCCTCAGAAAGATTGGAACTCAACTCTTCCAATAATGAAGTTTTGTTAAGCAACAAGTAAGACAATGGACAGAGTTTTTTAGTCTGGTGGTCGCAAGTAGAGAGAATGACTGCATTGCTAATATCAGCTGCAGTTGGGTTAAAATTAAGCAAACTAAATAACTTTCAGAAGCAACACAAGTAGGTACCTATAAAAAGATTTAACTACAATCCAGGTTGATTAGTTTCTTTCTTCCTTTCCAATTACAGTAAGTTACTTTCGCTCAGTAAAATTATGTTTCAACTCCATTACAACGAAACGAAAAGCCTCTTCATCCTAAAGTACCTGCTTATGAACCGGTAATTCCACTTGTCTAAAGTCTCAATTAACCACAAACCAAATGCAATAGTTCCATAAATTCACACAATAAAGGGCAACTTTTCAAAAACAACTCAATTATTCACCCCAGCCAATTGACTTACCAAACTGGACACGATTATAACAATCCAATGACCGATTATGCCTGTCAAAAAAGTGAAGAAAAAAAAACAAACCGGACAATGGTCACACACCAGGAGGTGACATGCAACAATAAAAACGGCCATATACGCACAAAAAAAAAAACATGTTAATGTGTAAACACCACAAACATAACCAAACAAAAGTATATGCCATAAATAAGGGGCTCAAGTCAGCCTGTGACTGACCTTAGGTCATCTCATTAGCTGTGCCCAAATCACTGCTTGAATCAGTGCCGGCCAATTTGTCATGAAAGTGTCCCTCCTGTGTAACACACTCCATGGCTCAATTACTCTCACGTCATACAAAAAAAAAAATATAAAACCAGTTCCTCACCGCAGTAGCAGTATCGTCCCCATAGAGTGATTCGAATTTGTTAGGACTCTCGTTGCATGCGCATATACTCGACCCTCCTTTAAATAAAATTAATTTCGTTGTTTTCATGTTTGTTTTATCCTTCCCGATGCGCTGCTGGACAGAGGTCAGTAGGAAAATTAATTTTAAGGTTCACCGATGACAATTTGCCGCAAACTGAACTCAAGTTCAAGTATTTTGTTAGGTTTTTCATAACAGGGAATTTTATAGGTATTAAGAACAAAAAAAAAGAAGAGTAAATGCCTTGAAGGCAAACGATTGTTGCACTTTTCCGAGGGTTGATAAGGATAACAATGATGCAACAATTAAGGATTTTCTTTTCTTTATTTGGTTGAATGCGGTTGGGTGGTGAGTTCTGTCGTGCCCAGACGATTAATTTTACAACGAAAGAGCCTCGGTTCTTAGATGCAGAGCACTTTTATAATTTTCATCTTTTTTTTTTTTTTTGTTGTTTGAGAATGGCAAGGATATTATCTAACCAACAAACAAGCCAGACTAAATGGAAGCAAAATTATTGTTTGATCCTTCCTTTAGGCGTCGGATATATTTCAAGTTTTATTTTTTTAATTCTGACAGATTTTGATTAAAAATGTAAGAACAATTTTTAAAGGGGTAGCCGAACTTGGGGATGATTTGTAAATTCTCTTTTTTCGAACAAACGGGAGGAATTCTATGTATATATAGCTTAACCTAGCTTCTGTTTGAAATTGCGGACTTAATTTCTTTTAACTTCTAAGAAATTAAATTTGTCGATTGCTTCAAATTGGAGAAGAACTAATAAGGACCTTCTGATTGACTCTTCATTTACATACAACTTTGCGGTTTACCTTTTACGAAGATTTGGGTGAACTGATTACGGAACTGACCTGAAAGACATCTTAACTTAATGAGAGAGTAAGTTGAACTAGAAGTTTATGAAAAATTACCAAATTATTACTCATTGGCACTTAGAGGAGAGCACGCTCTGTATCTGAAAGAACTTCACAAGGAAAAAGAAAGTTGAAAAGCTTGAGGTTATTTCAATCGTCTCTTGGAATAACCACAAGAAAAAAGAGTAGGTATATGACTAGGTACGTTGTACTGCCTCGAATTTATGCCTGAAGCATGAAAGTCTTCTCTCAAGAATACCATCGTCTAGTCATGCTCCATTAGGAATATTGTTCGAACAAATAAGCTCAATCCATTCTGAAATACCGTCTTTGGCGTCGCAAATATCATCAAACTTATCTCAAAGCAAATACGTATCAGAAAAATTGTCTTTTTCGAATGAATAGTTCTTCTGTAAAACACTTTCCTTCTACAGGCATATTTAACACAGTTGAAAAGGTACGAGTACCTTGTTTGTCATCTTTGAGTCTCAATTTTTGTTTTATTTTTTTGAATCATTTCCCATTTTTTTAAATTTGCAACATAAAAGTTAGAAATTTATAAACAAACTACCAGATCGCTTTTGTATTCATTAAGTATTCATCTTCCTTTACCTTTTCCGTGTAGTCTGTTTGACGACAAAAGGACCATGACGACACGTCCCTATTTGTACAAATTGAGAAAGAATAAAAAAAAAAACACAAGTCTGGTTGGCCCCCCTTCAATCGAAAAGCGAAGTACTTAAAGGATTTTTGTGTTGGTTTTTTTCTTATTTTAATTTTTGGCAATCTTTGATTCCAACTGTACAACAGCCTCTTCTCAATGGTACAGTCCAAAAGGATACAGCAGCCAAAAAATTATAGAAACAACCGAAAATTTGTTTCATATCCTCAATGCTGATGATGATGATGACAAAAGATTTATTCATGATAAAAAATAAAATATTTGTCAAAAAAGAACGTATTTAATATAGCGAAAGGGATGAGGGACAAAGAAATGAATATACAGTACGGACTCGGTTTGCGCAACCCTCGATTCGTGCAACTCCTCGATTTTCGCAACACTAAAATCGTAACACGTCTTGACTCTATAAGTGCAACTTTTCAAAAAGGGTACCTCGATAAGTGCAACTTCATGTGTTTATTTATCCTTTTTTTATATTCACGTTCTTCTTTTGATTTATATTCCTGCGCTATTTTACATCCAGTTTGTCTGAAAAATATTTCTTGCAAGAATATGAACACACAAAATGCATCTGTGTTTATTTGAGTGGGTTGCGATCTCGTTAGTGTTTACTAAAAATTCATACATGTTACAAAAAAAAAAAAGAAAAAAAATTACAAAATTGTCAACTAAAAATAGAAGTGATATTTTATCAGAACTAGAAAAGGGTTCTTAAGTTAAGACAATTTGTAAAAAATATAATCTTCACAAATTATTAAATTAACAATATGCCGCATTAAAAAAAAAAGCAAATTGCTCTTTGACAATTTATTTGTGGCTAGAGCAGAGTCCGGACCAGGGAAACGAGTAACGATGAAGGCTTCTGAGTATCCACAGATGGAAAAGGCTTTATATGAATGGTTTAAAAACAAAGAACAAAGCACAAGTTATTTTTATAACATTTCCGCTATCTACAAAAAAATATTAAAAATAAAAAACATAATTTGTGTCAAAGAAAATATGACCCAGTAAGTGCAACAACCTCGGTTACTGCAACTGCCCGAATTTCTATTAGTTGCGTTAATCGAGTCCGTACTGTAGTCGTTATAGGCAGAGAAAAAAGGGATCCAGTGTTTTTTTTTTCTCGGCGATTCTCAAAGGACACATTGTATTTCACATATAAGATGAGTAAGGACACTTTTTCTATTTTTATTATTTTTATTATTTTTATTTTTAGGTTGAAGGAAAAATCGCGGCTGCATGTGCAGGAAGAAAGAAGCCAGGATATCGCCAACAAAATACTACATACCTACTACTACAGGAACACTGGAATCAAATGTGAAAACATTGTCCTTGTCGCATATTGAATGTATAGTATACACGGAGCTAAGGTTAAGGATGTGCATACAATATGAGTCGCAGAAAAAGGAAGTTACGAAAGAAATACCACAAGAGTACAGAACAAAAAAAAAACATCATGTTAAACAAATGTATATCCCTGCGAACAATTGCCGAGGATTATGGATTCCGTTGTGTACATTCGGTTGACATGTCTAAATTAAGAATAATGGACCCATTGTTGCCGGATGACAATGACAAGTCTCCTCACTTACGCTGTGTGTCGTCGTCTGTGGCGCTACTGGTGCAGTAAATAGTCAAAAGTTGTTGGCCAAAATGATTTTCTGTTCCCGTTTTGTTTTTGTTTCTGTAATGTTGATAATAATAAATTAATGGCACCTACCACAATGGAGGTTGGTTGAGTTACACGCAGATTGCATGTAAAAGAGGACAACATTTTGGGTGGAGGAGCGATTTCCTTACAATTCGGACATACTTTTGCGTGCACAATGTAATGGGGCAGACAGGAATTTGCAATGATATGTAAACATTTGGTTTTTCATATTTTATATTGGAAAACAGCTTGGGATTTTACTTTGAGTAGACCACTCAGAATAAGTCAACAAAGAAAGAGTAGCCACAAATGAATGATTTATAGGCGCATGAAGTCGGGCAAATACAATTATGTATACTGACAAATATATATTTTTTATTATATAAAATGGTTCATATTAGCCGTGTATTTTTGGGAATCTATACGAAGGTTTGCAAAAGATCGCCCATGGGAAAACAACAACGATTAGTGAACAGAAATATATATGTAAGTCAGCATTCAGCAGTGACGGCAGGTAAATGGTGTTTATAGAACATAGAGGCATTAGTGAGTGCAGCGTTTTTTTGAGACTCGTTATACCTTACAGGACAAGCAAAAAGATTCTCAATAGAACGCACCTATTAAATACCTTCTTTATGTAAGTTCGTATGTTAAAAGAAAGCTCTTCTGCAATAATATCCAAACTAGTCTAGGAAAGCGTCATGTTTCTTTCGTACCTATCTTGCATGGAAACATCTTGATATCTGTTACTGGGTTAAACGACTCAAGGCTCAAGGGTGACAATATTTATGGAGAGCTGACACTCTGCCAAAAGACGGTGCCTCGAAGTAGGTATGGGGACGGTTGAGGATGGGAATTCTGAGCAAGACAGAGAGAGGAATAGTCTAGAGTGAGACAGAGTATGTTGTGAGCGTTGCAAAATGTGAGTTGCGGCTTGTTTTTTTTTTTTTTTTTGAAAATTGGAATTGAAAAATTGATTAGTGATATTAAAATAAGTCCTTTTCTTTGTAACTACATATGTATTTTTATTCGCACGTTTGCTTAGTAAATACACGTTCGAAAATATTTTTTTGATACACGGGAATGAGTGATATCAATACACGAGTAATTTATCGCATTTAATCAAAGTCTCTACTTTGACCATTTTGTGCAGCAAACAGAAATCTAAATTTAAACTATCTGAGGTATCCAAAAAAAACTGGAAACAAAGTCTTTATGCACACAACACGTGTTCTTCGTGCTTGTTCGTTCTATATGACATTATAGAATAGTTTCAATTGTGATAAGACCCATGGTAAAACTAGTTTGATTGAAAATTAAAGGTCTCCGTTATTGCTGATGAAAAAGATTTCCTTTCCTATTGGTCAATCTGAAACGAGCACATTCCAGTCGCTTTGAAAACCTCAATTGAAGTGTGACTCTTTTAAGTTCGTTTGAAACGAAATCATTCCGTCATTTCTAATGCAGAAGGCTTGCTATTGGTCCATTTAAAATGAGCTTATTTCTGTCGTTTGATTTGAATATCTAATAGTGTTGCCAAAATTCGGGACAATTTAAAGCTGTTACTAGTTTTATCACTGAAAAATAATGGCAAAATCATAGCCTAAAATTCATTGGCCAGGATTTCCCAAATTTTAAAAATTTAAATTTTGATCTCAATTTAAAAACGATTGATTGGGCCGATACTCGTTCCAAGTCTCGAAGAAACTCTTTTATCGCTGTTTTGCAAAGCGAACTAGCTCTCGCTTTCTCTTAATCAGTTGACTCTGTTCTTTCCCATTTCATGCAAACAAAAAAGTTCGAGTAGCTACTATTAAGTATTTTTACGATAAGCTGACATCTACCCATGGCTTTCCTTCTCTGTCTTACCAACGATTCAGCCTAATTTAGGGAAAAGAAATTTTTCAATTAATTTTTTTCTAAAAGAAATAGTTCAATATCTGGCTTCTTTTTTACCCTAGTATCGAGCAGAATATGCGTTAAAAAAAATCAAAGTAATTTTTACGAAAAAACATGTATTTTAATTTATTTTGCGCTATTTCCAAATCTGCAATAAAAAATGGAAGTTTCCATTTGAAAAATCGATTTTTGGGTCGCTGGGGCTTCAAGGCTACGTCCAAGGTCAAATTCACCATCGGATTCCTCGTCGAAAAATACGTCGGATATAGGGTCTTTGATTTTTTTTTAACGCATATTCTGCCATATTTCCAGGGGTTTCCATACTTTTGTCGCACCTTGTATATATAAACTGGGTTGTGCAACTGAGCGGGTATCCCGGGGGTCGGGGAATAGTGCATTTAACAAACCCATATGTTTATGCCGATTCCGACTGTCTGGGAAGGTCATTACTATAAAGGATGCATTATCCTACAATATCAGTTCATACTGTTAGAAACTAATGTAATAAAACTAATATGCAAGGATGGCGCAACAATGCTATTCAAAACTCTGGTCCCAACGCATTTCCAGGACCTACGATTTCACTTCGATCCCAAACGGCTAAAAGCGTTTTTCTTGGTATAGTGTGCAGTTACTCTCAGTCTCAAAGCACTTGCCAATTGCAAACGATAAGTAATAAAAGCGAAAAAACACTTTATACTTGCGATTAGAGGTAGGACGGCAAGTTTTGTAATCGTGCAGAAAAAAATTTTGAGATAACAACTAAACATGACATTACAATGATAGAAAGTACGAAAAAGTGAGCCCTGCAATTCTGTCTTTCTGCATGTATGTCTGACTGTATATAAATCCACAGCCTCAACAGCCTTGACCGATTTTATTCTAATTTTGCAGTAAGGGTCTGTGGAGCAACCTACAGGTTTGGAATTAGGTTTCTCGGTCTTAAAATAACAATTCCTGCCATCATATGATAATACTTGTTTTTTTCGAAAACAGTTCTAATAGCTTCGATAAAATTTTATATCTTAAAGGTCTTTCTTATGATGCATCAAAGTCTTAAAACTATATCTCCATAGTTTTTCCAAAACCGATTTTCTCGTAAATTCCTTGCACGATTTTGACGAAATATCATCGAAATATACAGCCCTATATGGTTGTCAAATATCAATACGATACTTGATAAATTTGCTCGTCTATCAATGAAATTGATTAAGTGGTATTACAGATAACAACCACCAGAACTTTTGATCAGTTGTGAATGAAATGCTTTTTTGCGATCCATTGGGAACGTCTCTGGTTGCTTATTCGGTATTATGGCTATCAACTTTATTGATAGCTATCAATTTTTCAGTCAATCGCAAATTCGTCGTTGATGAACATTTTTTTTTGGTTTATTTTACTGGAAATGTGTAGCCAAAACACAGGTACATGGTTGACTAGTATAAGGGCTATATCGTGAAGTGTTTTTTCTGTGCCGTATAGCAAAAATTCATTCCAAACTGAATTTTGAAGTTAAATGTGTTTAGTGTTCATTGAATGCAGGAAATTAAAATGGTCGCTTTGTACCTAGATGTGGGGTGTGTCAACGCTTAGTACGAGCACACTGTTCACAATGGAAGTAATTTTTTTTTTTTTTTTTTGCTTCTCAGAGGCTTAAGTGGTACTGAACTTAGAGCAAGCTCGTCTGTGCACACTTATCTACGCTCTTCATCATTAATGCAAGTGTTAGTGGTTAGTAAATAACGCCAACACAAGCACAAGAGAACGTATACGAGGGAAAATAAAAAAAACATTACAAAAATATAACAAAGTATAACTTAAATTAAATTAACATAAAGAGAACAAACTAAAATCGTGAAACATTACTAAACAAGGTTATAAATAAAAAATGAAATTAAACTACAGTAATAAATCAATTGGCATGCATAATACCGATTTATTAATTAATTGATAGCACTTATCGTATATCAATTGATTGATAGTTGACAACCATAATATGGCTGATAATTTTTAGAATTTTTACTAATTTAAAAAAAAAAAAAAAAACTTTGCATTAAGAAAAATTTTAAAACTTACATAGGTAGTTCATTCAATGCTACATCGACAAATTCAATATTATAAACATTAATCAGTATGGATTTATGAAAAATAAAAACACAAGCAAGCTTTTAGCAGAATTCACAAACTTAATAAACAAGAACCTCAACAAAAAACAACACAATATAGTAATTTTCATAGGCTTTAAGAAGGCGTTCGATACTTTAAGACATGAAAAACTTCTGGAAATGCTGGAAAAAATTGGTATTCGAGATTTCTACTTAAATTGGTTTAAAAGCTATATTACGAACAGAAAAATTAGAGTGAAGATTGGCAATTCACATAGCGAAGAAAAATGTATTCAATACGGAGTTCCACAAGGATCCATTCTAGGTCCTTTGCTTTATATTATATATGCAAACCAACTACTAAACGTTTTGAAGAACAGTGAAGGTTTTGCTTACGCTGATGACACAGCAATTGTTGTTAGTCACAGAAACCTTGATACGGCAAGAAACATAATGCAAGACGAATTCGACACGGTAGTAAGATGGTGCCATGATTTTGGACTCATAATAAATGTAAAAAAGCTAAACTTATGCATATTAGACCTTCACACATACTAAAAACCCGAATAAATATAAAGATTCATTCAACTAATTGTATTCATCAAAATGCGCAGCAAGAAAATCTTAACCCACAAGATAACTGTCATGATTTCATTGAAAATGTTACTCATTTTAGATACCTGGGTGTGGAGTTAGACTGTAATTTCAAATGGGATTTGCATATAGCACAACTAGGCAAAAGACTTAGGAAAGCAGTGTATGCAATATATCACCTGAGTATGTGTAGTAATTACCATGTGTTAAAACAAGTCTACTTCTCTTTGGTGGAGTCCTCCCTAAGATACGGAATTCTAGCGAGGGGAAACACTACAAAAAGCTACTTCTTGGAACTTCAGCGTCTACAAAATCGCATCGTAAAAATACTGATAGACAGCAAAAATAAAACAAACAGAGAATCGGAAACAAATTCAACAAATGCATACAAAACACTTAGGGCCAGTTGCTCAATCGAATCATAAATTTAAGTTCTACATAAAGTTCGACTTTAGTATGGGGATTTTATGTAGAACTTAAGAATTCCGGAACGTCTCATACAAAAATGAAAACTTTATGTAGAACTTAAATTTATAATTCGATTGAGCAACTGGCCCTTAGACTTTTAAACATAAATCAATTATTCGAGCTACAAATTCTCGAAGAATATTACAATGACCAGCGCTGTAAACAACCGATAGATCACCAACATGGCAACATAATACAAGAAGAAGAGCCCAAGGATTTCTGCAAACTACACGTTTTAAGAACTCGTACGGAAAACAGCAACTAACCGTGAGCATTGCGAACATTTTCAACAAGATGCCAAGAGAATTACTAGATATAAACTCTAACTTTTAAAGGATCATCTATTAAACATTTAGTAAATCAATGTAACGTTAATTATAATAAAAAAAAAAAAAAATCTCCTATAAACATCCTCATATCTAATAGTTTAATAATGAAGTACCTACTTTCAAGAACTTTGTAAATTTTTTAACATTTATATATATAACTAATCTTCTGCAGAAAAGCCTCTTTAGGCCTCGCAGATGCCTATGTGTAAACAAATTAATGTAATACTTACTGAATAAACTTGAAACTTGATACTGATTTAAAAAAAAAAAAATTTAAAAATTAAAACTAAAAATTAAGATAATAAACCAGTTTCTTAAAGAACTACTATAACAATTTTGATGAAATTTTCATCGTTTATATGTGTATTAGCAACTGCAAAAAAATTAAGTTATTAGATTTTCGCTTAAAACATTTGCAATATTTAATTTGATTTCTTTAAATATTTTATGTGGTTTTAATCAATTTTTATTAATAAATAATGTGTAGTTGGCAATATTGTTCCACCATATCTGTTATGAAGAGCGAATACTAATGTACTCAGCCTTAAGATTTTGATATAGTTATTAGCATACTATTGCAACTTCGTGGTCTTAGATATTTCTGGGATAACTCCAAACCTCGAACTTCCAACCTCCTACTGAACAGGCAGACATGCTAACCACTACGTCACTTTCTATATCACAGTTGAAATCAGTGTGAAAATTCGCTTTCAACACACGTAGGGTGTGGTAGATCTTGTAACCTACAAATATATTTTAACACTTCTTCATTCACATGCAAAAAATTTAGGGGGAAAGACAATACAAAATAATCGCAGCTAAAAAACTGTGTAGAATGTTATCAATGATAACAAAATAAAGCGCTCAGGCATGCGCTTCTTAAGTCTGATTCATCAAGCCCAGATATCGCACATATCGAAATTTTGCGTTAATCGACTTCGAAATAAAAACAATCTACTTACTTACACCTGTAGGTGGCCTACCTTATTTCACCTACTTTGTCATTTGTCTACCACAATCGTTCTTATCTAATCTTTTCGTCCAACGTTAAAGGGTTTTCTTAGATTACCAAAAAACGTTATGAGACACTGTGCCTAGGTGTGGTTCGCAACCAATTAGTACGACTCAAACGACAAGTGGAATAAGGTGCCTTCAGAAAAAAAGTATCATTTACAATTTTTTCAACGACTGAAGACACAAATTTTCCTTTCTAACTGGTGAAGTTCTAAAAAGTGAGTTCGGTGTCATTTAAAATCCAAGTGAACAACGTTTGCGTTGCAGACCATTTCTTTTTTTTTTAATTTTTAATTAAGTAAAAAATTGTGCAATTTTTGTATCAGTATGAATCACAAGCAAAGTCTATTTTAAATCTAATCAATCATTACGAGTATTGAACGGTTTTATTAGTCCGATAAAGGGGATTACTTACAGTGTTCTGAGAATTTGTGTTTAGCTGTACATATGCATGTGTATACGAGTGGTTGTGACAGGTGAACTATAAATAACTTGGTGTCAGTAAAACTGTTGAGTGTCGAGGTTCAAACATTTTTAAAACGATTTTGTACTCAGTTAAAAAAGGATTCCCTTATTGGTGAAGTTGTAAAGTTTAAACATCTAAGGCCATTATGAGAGTTTTTTGAAAAGAAAATTCCTGATTGTAAGAGCTTTTGTGTTTAATTTTTTGTTCTTTTTTTGACTTTGCTTTACCTCTTCATTATTTTTGTCGATTGTTGGCTATCATAAAGAATGGTAGTGTGTATCAGGTGTAACTTTTATCTCTGTTATCTGTGCATATAAAAATTAGTCTGATAAGAAAAATGTTGAAACTGTTTGTGAAATATGTTAGGCACACACACATGTGTGATGAGTATGTGAATGGAAAAAGAACGAAACCAATCCCAACTTTTGTGCTTGAAGTTCAACTTTAAAAAACAAATTACCAATTAGTGTTTGAACTGCTTTTGTATTCTTTGTCTTTAGTGAAACACTAATTTCCCAGTCCAAGGCTCGTTACCTTAAAGATTTTTGAAAACAAGTTTGATAAAGGACTGAAAAAAGGTTCATAGTTTTCAGCCAACCACTCGCTTACACTTGAAATAATTTTGGTATGAGTTTCATTTCCAGAGGTCGAGGTATTGCCTATTCCTCATACTCAATCAGAAAGCCATAAAAAAAATTGCTAATTTAAGCCCAAGATCCAAACTTTGAGTTTTTCGTTCGTGTCCATTTTCAAGAGCATAAAATTTCGTATTATATTCTCTATTCATACTAGACTTTGATCTTACCATTTTCTTTCATACTTTCTTGTAACAAAATCTAAAAATAAATCCGGGCAGCGCAGCGGATCGCTTTAATTTTAAGTCAATATGGCCCAATAGTCTATCTATTTAAAGATCACTATCAGCAATTTCAGTACCTACATACATTGTGGATTCGATCCCGGATATGGGAGCTATCAAAGAACATACAGTGGAAAACCATTTGAGTTCCAGGATTTCACTTGAGTCAGCCAAGAAAACACATGCTCACTCAAAACTAGTTTTTTTTAGAGCTAACTCAGTCGTTATACATAAATAGGGCTTGAATAGCCCCGATTCTTAACCAATTTCTTTTAAATTTAAGCCCTACCTTGACCTATAAATTTTTGCCGATAAAACGCTTTTCATGGCAGTTACATTGCTCTCAAAGCACTCACCAATTCCTTGCGAAAGGCAATACAAGTTTCGAAACTTGAATCTTGAACTCCCAGGTAGCCATTACAGAAGCTATACAATCCACTCCACAGTCATTAGGGCCAACATAAAACCAAGCGAAGTGTACACACGCTTGTCATCGAACTAAAATTAGATGTGAAAATGGAAATAGCAAATTGTTTTTATGTCAACCCGAAGTTTATTTCATTTATCAAGAAATTGTAAAAAGATATGGAGGATCAAGATATATGAAGTGACTAGAGCTCCAAAAATTTGACTTTGGCCCAGGTACGACAATGAGCTCATCAGTTAGATTTTCTCCATTGTACCTTTTTAAGACGCAAACTTTGTTCGGATTGTACCGTCTTTTTATAAAGCTCACGGCATATTTATAAGTGGTGGTTAAATCCGAAGTAGGTGTACGACAACATATCTTACTGATGAGCCACTACAATGTGCCTGGGCGAAACGCAAGTTTTTGGAGTTGAGGTCACTTTATAAGTTTCTATATATAATTTTAGGTACCCGTGGTGTGATGGATAGCATGTCCGCCTGTTAATCTAGAGGTTCGAGTTCGAATCCCAACAGAGGCAAAAATGTTTTTTCCACGGGTATCGCCTTTCGTGAGGAATTGGCAAGTCCTCCGTTAGTATTCATTGCCATGATAAGCGCTTTCTCGATTAGCCGTTAGGAACCGGCAGAAAATTGTAGGTCCCTTCCATTCCCTCACAAGACATGGTTGTGAGAAATGCGCTAGGCCCAGGGGCTCCTCGCTCTGTTGCGCCACCCTATTTATTTTTTTTTTATATATAATTTTAGACTTAAAAAAAAAATACTTGGTTTGGTCAGCGTGAACCGATTTTCGTTTGTTGATAATTAAATAACGTACAAACTAAGAACATCATGAGAGTGCACATCAGCATGAACATCCAAGGTTCCGAGCTTACGCGCGTCGTTGCATAAAACCAAAATACATTCTTGAACATCTAAACTCGTCTAACTTTAAATCCATATTTTTTCCGCCCTAACAAATAAACCTTGAAATAAATGAAAAATATGATTTACAATCTTAAATTTGTTAACGACTCATGGAGAAAAGCGCTACTCTTTCCAATTTGGACGCTCGTGTGTTATTAGCCTTAATGTTTTGTGAAGATATAAAAATCATTTCTATACAAAGAAATTTCATTATAGTAGACATATTACAAAACAATTTTTTTTTTTGTCCATGGCCTAAATGAAAAGAACCCACCAGCCACCACTGACACATTCATGGCACCTGTTATATGTGAAAAGCACACAAGCTTGCCATTTATACTAATCAAATTTCTGATAAGAAATAAATGCTTTTCGACTCTACCCATGAAGTGCTAAAGAATACCTGTTACCTTTTAACTGTTACCTGATACTTTATCAAAGAATAAACAAACATTTGTTATTGTAAAATTAATACAAAGTTACGTCTAAAAAATGTGCGATTGTCTATGTTATCATATCGTCTTATTGCTTAGGAAACATACCCAAACACCATTGCGCGAAAAATAATAACTTTCGATTCCTGTAAAAATTAAAAAAAAAAAAATGTTTTAAATGACTCAATCGAAGAGTCGCCACAAATGGGTGGGTAGGCTTCTTGTGATGAAAGAAAGCAGATAATATGTTTGACTGCCTCTATATGAGTCAGGTTTAATGCAATCAATTTTTGGAATTGGCATAAAGGTGCCACCGGTTTCCTTATCCAAAAATAACTAAAAATGACAATATGGTCTTTTAATGGAAAGCTTAACGATGAGTCATAATCTTCATACAAAATTATTACATACCAACATGGGAGCGTTTCAGGGGTTTGTTTTGAAAATTGCTTACTTTAAAAGCTTTTGTTAGTTTACATCTCATATTTGAAGAATAAAAATATTTACAGGCGGCTTAGTATTCAAGAATCCTGTCAACGCTCTTGACTGGATTCCTGCCGTCGGCGTCGCGTCGTTATGTTAACAGGACTTCTGTTGAAGCTACATGGACGAGGAAGAAGAGGATACAATTCAACATCTCCTTTGCTCATGCCCTGCACTTGATAACGACGGAAAGCTCACCTAGGTGATTACATTTTCGACAAATCGATGGTGATTTAGCTAATAAAGGCGCTAAAAGTCTTTACCTTTTCGTACGAATTTCTGGATAGTTTGACCAACTGGCGATCAACTCGTTATTCCAGGTTCCCTAGGTAGGAAGCAAAGGGTGATCAACCTTCTGATGATATCAGTGGTATCATAATGAACCCTCTGTGGTCTAAGTGTGTCGGTGTCCGTACATCGGCAGCCACATCTAACCTAACATAGCATAACCTATGTTAACATAATTTGAAAGCAAAATTTTTCGCTGCCACAAATGCAAAATCGCTTTGGTTTAGTCTCTGTAGCTATCTATCGAACGTACAAAGCGAAATATTTTGGAAACTGTACGAAAATTAAGAATAGAAACAATTTGGTCTTCTCAAGCGATCGTCAGATGATGCTATTACGACTTACACAATCGAAAGCTTTTTCGAATTAGTCGAACATGTTGAAAAATGATTTGCAAGGCGTTAATCAAATGGAGTTATGAACACACATTAGTTACTTTCAAGATCATATTTGTTTGGTAACTTAACAAATAACTTTCTGCTTGCAATTTCTCGAAACACAATTTCTGGATACACACGTGATCGAGTAATTCGTGACTGAATTATGAGTTTTAATGTCATTAATTTTCACGTTATCGAGCACTTTATTCCCACAATTTGACAATAGGGGTCCCTCAAGGTTGTCATTTGGTACCATTGTTGTTCCATTTATGCATTTCCAGAGGACTTATCGTTTCCCTAATTTGCAAGCAAGTCGGCCGTGGTGCAGTGGTAGAGTGTTTAGTAGATAGGCCGGACGCGTGGGTTCGAATCCCGCTCTGGGCATCTACTTTTCTTTCAAGCCTCCCAGTTTCATATGGACGCCGCCCTTGAGGTTATATATGTGAAATTACTAGCAACTTATTTCCAACTACTGCAACACAAAAAAAGGGAAGGCTGCTTATCTGGTAGTACAATGGACTGGATATTAGGTCTGAGTTCTCCAGAATAGCATGTAAGACTCCTCTTTTTTTTTTTTTTTTTAAAGCAAATCGAAACTTTAAAATTGAATCTAAGATATACTGAATGGGGCACATACATTTTTGAATGGAGGGGACCTTAAATTATATACCGTGAAAAACATTTTTGTTTCTGTTAGGATTCGAACCACGATCCTCCCGCTTAAGCAGACATGCTTACCCACGGGTACCACTTTCTTCGCTCTTAAAGTCTCTAAATGTTATGTTTCAGAATCAATTCCTCTCAATCAATCAATAACGCCGTGGTGGTGAACTCAAAACAAACTTATATAAAATTTTATCTTCGGTGTCGATGTAAGCAGGTGGTCTCTGGTACAATTCGCACTGGAGCTTTGAGGAGCTAACAAGCAGCATATCTTTTGACTCACATCTAATAGATATGCCGTCTGACACGATGATCCCAAGACTCAAACTGCGTCAAAATTACTCAGTCAGCTTTCCGTCGGTTCGGGACTGGTTAGCTCCACAGTCTGAGCCTAGAAAGAACTGTTATCGTATCTTCATAGATGGCTCCAAAATCATCTTTGGGATCATACGCATCCGTTTTCCAAGCGGAGGTTTATGCTATCCTAATGGCATTGAGCCACGTATCGAACAATGAATGGACGGGGAGAAGTATCTTTGTTTGCAGCGGCAGCCAAGCTGTGCTTAAGGCCCTTCTCAACCCTCAAACCACTTCGAAAGTGATCCAGGAATGCAAGAGCTCTCTGAATGTGGTCGGAAGATTAAATTCCTTGAGTCTCATTTGGGTTCCGGGCCATCACGGCATAACTGGAAATGAAATCGCCGATGAACTTGCGAGGCAAGGATCTCAGACAGCTTTTTCAAGACCTGGGGGTCTTCAGCGAGGACTTCAATCAGCGATTGGATCTACCAAGAGCACAACCGTAGATGACATGCCTCCATTGGATGCAGACAGACTAAACGGATGCTCCCCAACGTAAATAAGAAAAGTGCAACATTTTTGCTATCTCGTTGCAGAAATGACTGTTGAAAGCTTATTGGCGCTGGCAGCGGGCACTTCTCTTTTGTCTAGCATTTAAACGTTGTAGACTTAACCTATACCACGCTCTGTGAATCTTGTGGAGAAGATGAGGACACCGCAGAGCACTTCCTCTGTGAATGTCCTGCTTTTTCTCGCATGAGGTTGCAGATACTCGGCGCAGACATGGTGAGAGCTGGTAACTTAGGCTTCTTATCATGGCAACTGGTATTTTAAAAACCTCCAACAAAAAAAAAGCAGGTCAACAAGGCTAATACAAACCTTCCTTGTAGAAGCATTGTGGAATGAGAATACAATTCTCCGGTTTGGTTTGTTTGATATGCAAACTCCTTAAAGGGTTTTTCGATAAAGCTTATTAGATCTATAATTGAAGACATAATTTTATGGACAGCGAAAATAAGAGAGAGAGAGAGAGAAAGAGCAATTTATCACTAAAATTTTGAGGTTTGAATTCAAAAACCTATAAGCTGTAGATTATAATTTTTGAGCCTTTTGGTGTTGGCGTAAAGATTCACATCGTTTACTTATGCCGTTTTTTTTTTTCGTTCATGACTTTAACTCCATTCTTTGACATGAGCAACACCACAGTTCTAATTACCTCGTCAGTATACCAGCTCGAAATTCTCGTCACCAGCACGAGATGGCCGTGACGATGTGTCTCTCATTGCATTGATATCCGTTATTCTAATCAATGGTAATCTAATTATCTTATACTTCTCTTCCAGATAATCACGATAATGCTGCACCACTTGCCGCATAAGCAACTTATAGCCTCTGTGGTGTTTCTCCTCGCCATAGCAGCACCATCTTCAACATGGGCACAGGAGAATGCCAAAATGGCAATACCACCATCCTTGGTCGAGTGCTACAACACATCTTACTACATGAACCGTGACAATAGATTACCATCTACAATTAACACTCTCATCGATCTTATTCGCAAAGTGGAGGATAGTCCTGACTTCAATATGGATGCTAGACTATTAACAGTCGCACTGTTGCATCGTTTTCGTCAAGACGGTATTCAGAGAGCTCCCGGAGTTCAAGCAGTTCCCGGTGTTCTACCCTACAGTCCAACTGGATTTCAATTCCCAAAGTTTCGTATTTTAGTAAGTCGGCTTATTCAAGGAAATGCCAATAGCTTCCCGAATACAACCTTGACGCCAATGGAACGATGTTCCTTACATTTTATGCTCTCAAGTTCTTATAATCTTCGAGTGCGAGGGGATGAGAGCTCAGTGTGCAGCCGTTTGTCACAATATCGTTCTAACCGCTTAACTCGAAGTGTGAATGGAAAGCCTTACAAAACGAATTTCTTGGGTGATGTGGAGCTAATCGAGACTCATAAAATGGCCAAGGCTGGTCAAGCCAAGGCTAATCCCTACATGGATTTTGATTATTGGAGTGACACTGATACCACCTATGGAAATGATAATTCGGTCAGCCAATGTCCCGTAGAGAACGGTGTCATTTGGACTCCTTGGGGATCGGTGAGCGCTGGCAATCTTATCGCCGGAATAGCAGCCGGTCTTCAGCCACAAAATATACAGCTTAGAACACTATTGGCACTTTCCCGGCGTCAAGGTCAAACTGGAGCAAGACAAAGCACACTTTCAATCGACAACAGATGGGCTTCAACTCTAGCTGGAGATCTTGCAGAGGTTGCTCTAGTTCAAGTGCCTATGTCATCAACTGGAAGTGCTTCAGTTGGTGCTGGTGGGGCTTGGAATGACACAGTCAATGCCAAATGGTATTTCCTCTCGAAACGAGACAACCTCGAGTTGACTGACGCTGAAATACGAGGAGACTTAGACGGCTTTATTATTGCAATGAACATCGCACAATGGAAGAATCAAGCTTCGAGTTTAAAACTCAGTCAAGTGCTCTCTATGTACTATTCGCTTGGTGGTGTTCTCAACACCGACATCAAGGCCTGCAACCGTAGGGAACAAATCAAGAATATAGCTCCAGTGAATGATATGATCAGCCAGACAACAGCCTTCGCTCAAGTTTTGGATGCAGAAATGCAACTCAGAGTGACCCTGGAGCAGCCTGCCATTCAAAAGTTTTCACAAACAGCTGCCAGTGAATTGGACAACTATATCTGTAAGTTTAACTAGCACTGTTCACTTGTTCGACTTTTTTTGTACAACTTTTGTTTTTTAAAGCCCAATACTTGAATGACATTTCGTGTCAGGCTTCTAACCCTCAGACCCCAGGAGATTTGTCCGACAGGATCGTCACCATGACTGATATCTTCGTTTTCCTCGATACTTCCTGGGAGTTTAACTCTATCATCGACTATGTATCGTAAGTTTTGTGAAGTGTTCTTGAAGCATTCACTTTATCCTTTCACTTTCTATTTCTTTTTAAAGTTATGTTCTCGAGCGTCTCAACGTTGGCCCATCTGCCAGTTCTGTAACTCTGCTTAGTGCAGGAGATGGTCGAGTTATTGCCAACACCACAAACCACATGAGTGATGTATACCAACAGTGGAACGTCTCCACTCAATCTACATGTGAGTATAGTGATCCCTTAATCAATTAAAGTTTGGCTAATATTTCCTTTTAATTTTATTTGCAGTCAGCCCCGGTTTCAATCTTCCTCTTGTCCTGAAAAGCGTTCAAAACTTGACCCAAACGCTTATGAACGGACAACAGCAAAACAATTCTGTAGGCGGACGTTCGATGGTCGCTCTTTTAGTTCCCAACATGGCCACCGTGAATGAAGGCGATTCTAATTATGTACAGATTCAGCTTCAGTACATCTACGAACAGATTCCTGATCTCTACTTCATCTACTTCACTGGTGGTTCAGCGATTCGATTCAACTCCTTTGTTCGTCAACCCGATAAGGACCTTTTCCCAATCAGCTTGGGAACGAACAATATTGCGAACCAAGGAAAGCCAGTTGTGAAGCGAATCGAAGAGCGTAAGAATTAGTTTTTTTGTTTCCAACTCAACAATTTCTTCATTGCAACTTTGTTTATAGTTCAACGCCGCATCATCAATCCCCGTTGTGGATCATCGTGGTATGCAACCTCATGGGGACAGGATCGAATGTATCAATATGTTCGCCCGAGTAACATCAACTTTTATCGAGTCATGCCGAATTACTTCTATCGCGCCGGAGGAAGTCGATCAGTGAGCGTTCAAGGAGCAAGCGGTTCAACCCTCACAGTGTGCACTTCACGATACAACCACCGTCCCATGCAAAATGCCACGACATCTTCTGGTCAAACTGATATTGCCTGCCAACAGTTGACCAGCACAGGAACTAGTATGACTTATGATCTATCAAACGCATGCAATGGATACTACACCATCCACGACTGTCCTCCACTTTACATATCGGTAGAAGCAAAATCAACTTACAGTTCCATAGCTTCTTGCATAGACAGCGCCTGTCAACGTCCTGATGAAGTCAGATTCCAAATAACAGTGGAAAACATGGGTTGCTACAGTGGCGTAGGCAAGCTTTTGGCTAGTTTAGCTGTCGTTATTTTTGCAGCTATCCTTAGGAGCATTGTTGTGTAGTAGGTTATCGGCATTTTGGAACCATCGATGTGATGTCGATTTTGTACGAGAAGAGAGCGCTGGAAAAGTCATTCCAAGAACAACAATTTTTTTTAATTTTAAACTATTTTAAGATAAGTAAAGTCTTATTTTTTTTTTTAACTTTATACAGATTAAAGACGACCCTAGGGGTTGAAACAAAGATAGAGTTTTCATTACCACTTATTTTCCACCACAGTTGCTTTTGTTTCAAAAATAGGAGCTGTATGTATCATCGTTCTTTTTTGGTCACCCGGAACCGTTCGAAGGAATCAGCGGGAGCGTTCATTTGACACTAAATGAGAGCTGTTCTTCTGAAGACTGGTGCAAGAAATACTCTGTTTTTAAATATAAAAAGGACGCTCACACTCTAGCCTTGCCAACATAGGAAATAGTTCACTGAAAAAGTATTCCAAATAAAAGCCCGACAAACCCCATACTCTTCTTTTAAGTGATTTTTTTTGAAATTCTTCTGCTTTTCTTTTCAGAAAAAAAACACGAATAAAGGATATAGGGAAGAGATAAAAATGCATTTCCATATTTAACCACAAGTTTCGCAATCATTTCCCCACTCTCAAACACAACATTTATATAGTTGGAGTTTCTGAAGTACACGACGAACGCGTCATGGCAAATCTGTCTGAAGATGTGCAAAAACTTTTTGTTAAGAAAGATTGTTGGCTTTGATGCGTTATTTCATTGTTGTAAAAGACAGAGCACATCTGTACCACAGGATAAAGTCCCCTTGAAGTTATTCCAACGAACAAAAACTTATACTATCTGCATGTGAAAATGTTATGAGTATATCCGTTTAGAGAAGGGAATCGAGATGATATAGGAGCGCGTATCCTGGATATGATGAAATTGAAAATGAAATATTATCCTTGGATTAATTTGAATTGGAATTTATGTGATTGATGGGATTGGGTATGGATTGGTTGGAATTGCGCTCAAGTTCGACAACTTGGCATGTCGAAGTTTATTAAATTTTCTTTAAAATTTCTTGAAAATTGAAAATGCGTTGAGTTGAAAGTTTTAACATCGAATTTTGAAGAAATGCATCTGTGTTATTATTTATGGTATTTACTGACATGTGGGGCATTAAAGTTCGGGGTGAACCTGAGCCTGAACCATCACGGGGTGCCCTTTCCTGTTTTGCACTCTAAGTCGGTTGAAGTCTTCTTCCACTTGGCGTGGTCTTACCCTTTCGCGATTTCCCTACAATGTACTGTCGAGAGCCCGTCGAGCTAGAGCAATGCGTACTCTTCTAGCTATGCCCCATTGCCCATGTTGCGGTACAGCTCATACAATTCGTTGTTAAATATTCTCCGAGCATTGTCTGCACATACGGGCAGTAGCGTAGCTAGCATGAGAGAAATTCTGACTCTGACACCTCATCATAAGCGTTAGCAAATTTTGAAAGAGCTATTTTCAAATCATTAATGTTTGCTAAAAGTAAAGTATTCGCCTGTACAACTTCAAACAATGAAGCCACCTACTTAATAGACTCTGATATTGTTCGAAGTTCAGTGATGAATCGAACATGTCTTTTCGTAGTTCAGCGTTCAGAGAAAATCCTTGCGTCAATTGCCAACTCACCAGCCAATCGCTTTCTACGACGAATTCTTCTTTCTGCTGGAATGTCGTATTTCTCCGATGTTTTTATACCAAGGTTAATTGCATCTTCTACGATCTATAATGCCATAGTATATATGTATACTCCTTGGTAGCCTTGCTACGCCACTGCATATGGGACCACTCGAAGTCATTTTCTTTCGAAATGACCACGGGTTTCCTTATTCGCTGTCAAAAGGGTTCATGCTTGCGCTCCGTGTAGCAGGGCTGGGTTTACCCTTTTAAAGGGTAACCTCGGCTTTTCTTGAGAGGGTTTTTTTTTAATATTATAACCTTCTCAGCCCAGAGAAGAAGCGGTTGGTAAGAGTAATTCTCTGTTTGATCTCCGCACTGAGGTTATTTTTCGAGTATATCGCGGATTCCAGGTAGACGAAGTCCTTGTTTGATGACAGCATATACTACGTTTTGACCTCATGATGGTTAATCAAACCAAGTAATGCTACTTCTGTTTCAATGCTCTCAAAGGAACCTATGACATCACGCTTTGCTTCTTCCCATTACGTCAACATCGTCTGCGTAAGCGACTAATTGTACAGACATTTGAGAGACTATTCTTGTGTAGCTGACGTTTGAGTTTTGTAGAATCCTTTCAAGTATGATGTTAAAGAAATCGCATGACATGCATTCGTCACCAAAGGTCTCGGTGAGTTCTTCCGACCTTGAATTTTCGAAAGTCATCTTGCATCTCGAGAGGATTTTGTTTTTCAATTGCCTTCTTTACCCAAAGAAGTAACGGTTGGCAAGAGTTACTCTCCGTTTGATTTCCGCACTGATGTTATCAGTGTCAAAAGCGGATCCTAGCTAGACGAAGTCTTGTACTACCTCAAAGTTATGTCTCTCTTTTGTGATGTTTTATCCAATTTGTTCCCTGTCCTTGTTTGATAACAGCATATACTTCGTTTTGCCTTCATTAACCATCAAACCAAATTTTGTCGCTTCTGTTTCAATACTCGCAAAAGCTCGTATGACTTCACGCTTTTTTCTTCCCATTACATCGATATCGTCTGAGTAGGCGAGTAATTGTACATATTTTGAAAGACTGTTCCTCTGGTGTTGACGTTTGACTTATGTACAATCATTTCAAGTATGATGTTGAAGAAATCGCATGACAGTTTGTCGCCTTGTCGAGAGCCTTTTTAAGCATCAAAGGTCTTGGTGGGTTCTTTATCGACCTTGACGGAGCAGCGTGAATTCTCCAAAGCCATCTTGCATAGTCGTACGAGCTTTGCAGGGATACCGAAACTAGACATGGCTCTGTACAGTTCGTCTCTGTAAATACGAGGTCATGAAATCTATAAAAAGATGGTGATATTATATTCCCGGTTTTTTTTCCAAGATCTGAATCGATATCGATCTTCTTCTTCTTCTTCTTCATTTTCGGCGTTACGAGTAGTGATCTTGAAGCGATCACAACTCTCCCACTTTGCTGCTTCACACTAGTGATCCGCCTGTGGGGTACGCCGCGTTGACCTCAGAAATCGTCGGCAAGCCTCCCGGTTTTGGATTGTTCCATGTCTGAGGCCAACCAAATGCTGCTGTTTTTGCATTTGCTTGCACCAGGAGTGTTTTGGCCTGCCTTTTCTTTTTCGTCGCGAATTTGTTGAAACGTTGTACGATATTGCCTTTTTGACGGGGTTCTGCGGATCTCTCCTTTGAACATGACAATACCAACTGAGCCGGTCGTGCTGAATTTTGTCCAAGATGGTACTTTTGACATGAAGGCAGATCTTAGTACTTCTAATTCGATCAAGCTTTGTTACTCCTGCTGTCATCCGAAGCATCTTCATTTCGGCTGCCGTCAATTTGCTCTCATACTTTTTGTACATTGTCCAACATTGTGAACCGTATGTCAGAGCTGGACGGACAACTGCTGTGTAGAGTCTTCCTTTCAGCTTAGGGGGCATTTTTCGATCACAGAAGATAGCGGAGTTTTCTCGCCACTTCATCCACCCTACGCTTACTCGATGATTGATGTCGTCATCACAAGATGCTTCACTATTGATCATAGATCCCAGATATTTAATTAATTAATTCCATTCAAATAAATGTCTGGAATAGGCTTGCCTGGATCAGAAAAAGGGCAGCACAGGTATTCAGTCTTTTTAGCGCTAATACGGTACCCATTTCCTTCCAGAACATCAATCCAAACGTCAAGTGCTCGTTGCAGGGATGTAGGATCCTCGCTTATGATGGCTCCATCGTCAGCAAAGAATAATTGTTGTACTTTATTGTCCGTTACTTTTCCTTCGAGCAAATAATCCAGAACAGCAATAAAGAGCAGTGGACTCAAGACACTTCCCTGATGTACACCTACTGTTATTTGGAATTCTTCGGTGACTCCAGCTGGGCATCTCACTAATGTAACTGCTCCCTCGTACATGTCCATAATTATTCGCACATAGGCTTCAGGAACTCCTCGGTGTCTGAGGGCCACCCATATCAGACCTCGTGGTTGTCGATCGAATGCCTTTTCGAAGTCAACCAACACAATATGCAAATCCTCTAAGGCATCTCAGTGTTTTTCCATAATGATCCTTATGCTTTGGATTGCGTCTGTAGTTGACTTACCCGCGACAAACCCGCATTGGTCATCAGACAGCCTTATTATTTTCCGCAGTCGGCTATCCAAAACCGGCTCAACGATCTTCATAGTGTGGGACATCAACTTGATCGAACGATAGTTGTCACAGCTTCTGGTATCTCCCTTTCCCTTGTACATTGGAAGAAGAAAACTTTCCCTCCATTGATTAGGCAAACTGTCACCTCTTACAAGTTTGGAGATGAGAATCGTGAGCCATCTTAACCCGATGTCTCCCATATTTTTCCAAAACTCATATGGTACCTCGTCTGGCCCAATCGCTTTGCCTTTTTTGGAGTTCTTAACTGCCTCCCTAACTTCTTCGACTGTGACGTCGGATACTTCCGTAAAGTTAGGTGCAGCTGTTGGAAAGTGGCGCTGAGGAAACTGTTCATTCAAAAGATCATCACAATACTGTCGCCACCTGTGAAGAATTTTGCCGTCATCCACAAGTAGCACTCCTTGAGCATCATTGATGAACTTCGGCGAACGAATCTCCTGCGCATTTCTCCTTCTCTGAGCGGCTATTTTGAAAATGGTTGCTCCCTTATTCAAGTTGCTTTGTCTTACCTCTTGGATTGCCTGATTTGCTTCAGCAGCTGGGGCAGAAATCTCTTCCAGCTCTCGATACAGGCCCTCCGTGCTTTTTGCTTGAAGTTGGGCGCACTTTTTCTTCGCTTGTGAATCGATATCGATATATCCGGTTTTTTTTTCCAAAATCTAAATTAATTTGGAAATCTGGTCAATTGTGGGCTTTAATCTAAACCCGTATTGATAAGGACCAAAATGTTGATGTGGGGTTCCAGACGTTCACTATAACAGCAGACAAAGTCTTATATGCAACGTTAAGTGAGTTTATTCCTCTGTAAATTGTTGGGGTCTCCCATTTTTAGGATTGGACATACGGTGCTAGGGTTCATAGTGCAAATTAGCTGGTGTATTCACCTTTCCAACTGATCTCCGCAACAGTCAAGGTCATCTGCACATGCCTTTCAGTTTGCATATGACCAGCTTCATTCTTCTTGGTTGGGAGAAGGGCATTCTTCATCATCTTCCAAGGCCCAGGTTGAATGGTACATTCGACCTGATAGGTGTAGTTATGTCTTCATTGCCGCTAAGCAGTCTGCAGAAGTGGTCTTTTCAGATGCTCAGTAGCGACAACGATTCTATAACAAATGTTTCCCTGCTGATTTTTAAAGGCTTGATTTCGGGGCTTTCCACCCTGACATGATCTCTTTTTACTTTATGTTAAAACTTCCGATTTTCATTCCTATCATGGCATATCTCAATTTCTTTAAACGAGCGCTTCTTATGCTGCTTCTTGGTCAATAGCTTGTTGTCCTTGTTCCCTTTAACATCAACATTTGTGGTATTTTTTTTTAAGTGCTCTATAGAAACTGCACAACGCGACGGTGAGTTACCATGCTTTAAACTCTTTTCCATCCTGGAATCCTAAGAGTTTTGTATGGAAGACTACCTATAAGCTCGTTCTGTACCTACTCCGATACGTAGCGTCTTCTCCTTCCTCAAATTCTTATTTGCTTTAAACTAATGATTCACTTCGCCTCTTTGTCTTATAATGTGTTCTATTCCTTCCAATTTTCAACTTTGTAAATGCTGTGGGCGACATCGTTTCAGATTCCTTGGCTTTTTCTAAGATCTACCATCCCACGAAGCAAAAATGTTATCGATTGTGAACTTGCCATGCTTAAAACCGATTTTCTATTATATAATTATTTATTCTTCAATCGGAAAAAATACGATTGCCTGTTGCCTCATTAAAATGTTAATTGTAAGCGAATGTCAACATTTTAAAACATTTGAAATGTCAACGTAACGTATCCGTTTCCTATCAACAATTTTGAATATTGGTAAATGTCTAGATTGACATAGGTGGATGCATTCGATATGAATTCAATTCGCCTTTTCTATACCATTCGCAATTCGCTGTAATTTTAGTTGGTTCGAATTACAACTAAATAAACTGTGGTAGATGTATGAACTACTAAGCACCTCAAACTATTTCTATTCGTGACATGAGCCTAACCAATTGTTTTTGCTTGTATAATTCTCGCCAACAGATGTCACTTACATCAAATTGTAGTGTGTGGGCTGTGGGCTGTAAATGCATTTTCTTCCTCTCACAACACAGACTCAATTTCAAATCACGCATAAACAATACCCCAAAAATAGCTGCCCAAATTTTTTGCGCGCTTTTCCACTCTCTCCATCATTATTCCCCACCTAAGTCCATCTCACTCATGCTATTTATCCTCTCTCCACATTTGGGGGGACATAAAATTGTATCCACTATCCAGCACGCTTGACATTTCGTGATTCCATCCATTTCGCTATTATTGTCGGGTGCATCTCCATCTCACTTCTTCCCCAACTCAGAACAACAACAGAATATGGCGAGAAAAGGGAGGAAAACCCAACAAACTCCAACAGCACCAGCAGCAAGCAGCACAGCGACAGCTCCCGCTCCGATTATTTTATTGATCGATTTTCCCTGTTTGAAACAAATAATTTTCCCCAACACTCAGCCTGCCACACAGTCGTCGGGAAAAACGTCAAGTGCGGGTCGTTGTCGTTCGTTCATTGACGCGAAATTATTTTCATTCTCTTCCTTGGATTATAGTACCTAATAAATTTAAAAACATAAAGTGATGTTTATGAATTTTTAGTTTTTTTCAAGTTCTAGTGAGAAATTAAAAAAGAAAAAGAAAAATTGCGAA
Organism: Melanostoma mellinum; assembly: GCA_914767635.1. Classification (NCBI taxonomy): domain Eukaryota; kingdom Metazoa; phylum Arthropoda; class Insecta; order Diptera; family Syrphidae; genus Melanostoma; species Melanostoma mellinum. The sequence goes on along the minus strand of OU612058.1, from coordinate 157,226,621 downwards.
TCAAAAAAGTGTTGTGTGAATTTAGATTGCAATTCATTTTGCAGACGATTTTGTTTTTTTTTTTTTAGAGACGAGTGTGGGGGGGCTTTGCATTTGTCAATTCCGAAAGCTGTTCTCATAAAATCAGGGAAAATGTATTTAATGATAATGGTAAGGATTTTCTTTAAATTTTCTAAATTTTCCAACACAAGCTAGGTATTGATTTTTTCGAGGGTCTGTATTGCAATTAAAATTTTTTTTTTTCCCTCTATCATCCCTACCTGAAATGCATTTGTGTGTTGGTATTTCAGGGGTAGGAGTTACCACCTAGATTGCAGAGCAATATAACGGCTGTGTGTATTAGATTATGCTCTTGGTTTGTTCGTACCTGCATGTTGGATTAACTACCCTAAAATTAGTTAGTCTATATTCTTAGCTTTGATTTGGTTAAATCGAAATTTGTTGATAAAATATTGGGGAGGTAGGTAGGTATGTAGGTTGTGATGAATTTTTATTAGACTCTCAGTAGGGATAAACGTTTTTATTTATATTTTCTTAGCAGTGTGCCAAAGAAGCCACCTTTTTGCCATTACCAGTGTCATGCGCCCTACCAACTCCCCCTTTCGATGTGTCTGCTCTTACTTTTTTTTGCAGATAAATTACTACTAACTACTAACGAGTTCTCCTAGGTTCCCACTTTTCTACATTTTCTTTTGTCATTAAAAATATTAGGGCGCGTTTTATTGTTTTCGATGCATTACTTCACAGGCAGATGTTACAGAAGAAAAAGGCTACATTTCTGAAATGGAAAGTAGAATAGAAATGAGCTTTTGCTCTTGGGGTCCAGAGCAATGAACAATGGCAAGCGGAATATATAGCGTCATAAAGACATACTGAATAAAGGGGAAGTCTAACTCAAATAACCGCGTCTCTATACAAGCTGGTTTCACAAAAATAATTATAAGCTAAGCTTTTTGAGAGGATTGAAATTGAAACACTATCGCAGCCTTAAACTCAACTTTGGGGCTCATATTCTACACAAAATTTCGCTGATTCTACTTTGAGGTCAGCTTTGGTGTTACCGATTGATATAGTGTTTCCAAATCAGTAAAATTAAAGTACCTACAGCATTAAAAATGAAAAAGATTGGCATATGCTTTGCTTTTTATGATGTCAATATTCAAAAAAACCTCCTCAGAAAAAAAAAAGAAAAGCTTCTTATAGTGCCAACACATCAGTATCTACATCAGTACTCTTTTACTGCCGACCACCAGCCGTCAAAATAGGCATAGATACGTCCAAAGGCTGCGGAAGGAATCGCTTGTAATGTCTGTGATACGCCACCTACTTTAGAAACCATGGTAGGTATATAGCATTTAATAAATGTCCACTCGAAGGCAAAGGAGCTGCTTTCCTTAAAATCACTGAATTGCCCAGCAAAAAGTTAACCTAAACACCGTATTAGTCTGGCATTACTGAGTTTTAGCCTGTAATTCGTGTGGTTCATTCGCTTACTGGTATAGAAATATACCTGATATAGTATGATAGATATGTTTTAGGTATCAACTACGCTCGTTAATAGAAATTAGTGCAAACTGGAGAATCTATGTACGACATTATCAATGCAAAATACGAAAGACAGGTACTATTTTTTATTTAGTGTATAGTTTTTTACATTCCGACTTATTACTGGGATTTGGCCTGAGTAGGATTCAGAAAGTACATGTGTCAAATAAATTTTATTTTTTTTATATCTGCTTTTTTCAATATTTGTAGCATTTTTGTAGTTTTCGGAATATGTTGAAAAATACCGTCAAAATCACGGTCACTTTGATTTCTTGAAATCGAGTTCGTAAAAATTTCCCATTTTTTTTTTCTCAAATTACGGATGACTAATGAAAAAGCGAGCAGAAACTAGATTTTGCCAAAATTGGTTACATAAGAACAAAGACAGAAAATCTATTGACTGACTTATTTTTGGTATTTCGATAACATTTTCATAAAAATCTCTTTTAAAAAGAGCTTTCCTTGACATATTCTACTTATGCTAAGATATAAACGCCAATTGATTTAAAGTCTCACGAAGTCTATACAGATTAGGAAAAAACTCTCGTTCAGTAAAAATTTTTTGAAAATAATCAAAAGCAGTTGAAATACTTACTTTCCAAATTACTTCAAACATAACTTTACAGTGGGAACTCTGAAAAGAAAATAAAACAACATTTTCAATTCACAATAACATAACTTCATTTAGCAAAAAGAAAACAAAAATTCAATATTGCCTAACGGTTTCGGGCAAAAAAAAAGTTCGTGGTACATTTTGAACGATAGACAGTCCTGCTTTGCTTTTGTTTAAACATTACATTCACCATTCATACTACTGGGGAGTGGTGCTATTAAATTGGACGACGCACATTTTTTCTGTTCGTTTTATTGGAAATCAATTGAATGGATTTGAATGGAATGAGGGGATGTTGTGTCTTGTGCGAATGTCACGAGGGTGTGAGTGTATAGTTATTTCCGTTTTTTGTTGTTGCTTTTTGATTTTTTGTTTATGCTTCTTTTATTGTCAAGTAAATATGGGTGGGTGGCAGTTGTTGGGGAAAATTCTCTCTGCTGTTTATGTTACTACGTTTAGTGTGACTGTGAGTGATGTGATTTGTTTCTTTTTTTTAGTTTATTCGATAATCTAGTGCAATACTTTTGTGGAGGAGTAGGTATTTTATTCAAGTGGTAGTGTGTGGGAAAACTACAAAATATGGCGCTTTGCAAAAAGGAGGTAGGCGCCATTTTATGTGTCGCAAGGGCATTGCTCATTAAAGTCTTTAGCTAGTCAAATAAATAACTTCTTGCTGCAGACTCTTTTCAAACCATTTAGTTTTTTTTTCTGATGTATGTATATTTTGGTTTCTGACCGCTACCGTCAACTTCCTGTCAGTTAAAAAAAAACGATGAATGTAAAAATTAAGGAGATTTAAAAGCTGAAACTATTAAAAAGCAAAGTGAACGAAATCAAAAGAAGTATTTAAAAACACCTTTATCATTTTGCCTTTAAGAATGAGGTTAGGGACTAATTAGTAATAGGTATGGGTAGCCAGACGTTCCCTTTTAGTGGGGGCAGTCCCACTTTTTTCATAACCAAAAACTGTTTTCCCCCTTGTAAAAGTCTCTGTCTGCCTTACTATCTATAACAAAAAAAAAAACAGAAAGAAACAATACATTCTGTATTTTTAAAACATGCTCTATCAACACATCCATTTAAAGTTGAAAATCTTTTTAAAGTTCAAATTGAACACATCCACTTATTAAATTGCATCTCCTTTCATAAGAATCTGTCAGTTTATATCTGTTGTTATCTGTCATTTGTTAGAAAAATATGACTTTTATTGCTCTTGAAATTAAACTAAAATGTTAAATGAAAAGAAAGTGCACTTACGTATGACGAGTGCTGGGAGAAAAATTGTGAGTGGATAACCAAGAGTGTAGAAGAATTCTTGTTTATTTTTAATCTGGCAAATCTAGTTACGAGCAAGTTTGACTTATAATTTTCGAAATTGTGTACTTTGTGGGAATGATAATTTTCTGAATAGCAAGGAAGCTAATGAAAATAATTATAGGAATAGAACAAGTCACAATAACTTCCATAATTTTTACCGCAGTTACGATATGGTAGAATAAGGTATTTTCAATGAGCCAGTACCAGCATCACTTCCTTTGACTTTTTCCAGAAGAAAAAGCCTAAATAAGAAGTAGGAATTAAACAATGTTTAACGAGTTGCATTCGTTTACTCATCCAAAACAAAGCGATCAATGGTTTGAAGCAGACATGTAGTTCTCCGTCCTTATGTACTTATTTATCATATGCCCTTAAAGTTAAAAAAGTTATTTGTTGACCAATTATCGCTGCACAGTAAGATAAAATTTTTATGTCGCAAAATGCAATGTTAAATTAGCAGAATAAAACTATAAATGTCTAGGTATGTATATTGTATATGTTACGTAGCTCTCCTCTTTGTTCATATCAGGTTTGAATAATTCAAAGTAGTAAATAAAAGATTAATGAAATTTTTATTTGATTAATATTTTATTTATTAATTTAAAATGCATTAATTTATAAGTTGAGTTGCAGTTTTCAGAGCTTTGAAACAATTTTGTAATTCAACATCATTAGGAGAATTATTCAATAAGCCATGGTTGAAATAATGAAACATTTGAAAAGTTCTAGCAGATCAACCTGATCTCATTGAAGTAATTTCTCAAAGTATTGACCTTGAACTTGCTCATTCCAGAAACAAGGGCCGAGATTTTACTATTTCAGTGAGTGATATGAAGTGAAAAGTGATTTAGTGGTCAAATATAAATGGTGGCTTTCCTGAAACAAGGATTTCAGTAAATCTTTGTCAAATTTGAATTGTCAGACCAGGGAAAATCAACTCTCCCTTAATTAACGCAGGCTTGTACTTGGTACTTTTTACTTATATACTTCTGCTTTGTTTTAATTAAAATCTTATAGAAAAAAAGGGTTTGGGACAGTTTTTAAACAAATTAACTTGTAGGTAGAGTGACTATCCTCTCATTACAATAACGAGCAGTTCATTGTTTGGAGAAAATGTTCAATATTTGGTTTTCAAAAACATTTAAATGTTGATTATTTCACTAGTTGTTAATTATTTGTCATCAGTTTATTTTTTAATTTCGTAAGAAAAATAAACTAAAAAATTACCAAATTAGAATTCTTGCAAAAAATAATGATATCAACATGTCCTAGTGACTAAGATAAAAACATGGTAGTGTAGTGCAAATATTTTTGGGCAGCTTACAAATGGGTTTTGGAATTGGGTCTTTACGCTTGAAAAAGCCGTACCCCTGCCCTGCCATACAACGTGTGTATGATAATATGTACTTATTTTTCTCAAACACGATTCTAACGATTTTGGCAAAATTTTGTGTGAGAGAAAGATAGTTTCTGTCTTTCTTTTGATGTACAAAAATTTTTTGGAAAAAGTCTAAGAGCGGTACCGCCCCATAGTACCGTTTTTTTTATAAAACCGGCTTTCTCGTTAATTGCTTACACGATTCTGACAAAATTTTATATTTAAGAATTCGAAGGTTGCTTAAACAAGATTCCATATAAAAATTCGAATTTTGAAATTTTTATTGATCTAAAAAAAATTGATTTTTTAGAATATTTTCAAATCGATGTCCTTGAATTTTGTCAGATTTTCTATCAAAATTTTTTTTGGCAAAGACTTAAAGACTTGTTTTAAAAAAAAAGTGCAAAATATGTAAAAAAAAAAAAAAAAATAGTTTTTGAAAAAATATTTTTTTCCAATATTTTATTTAATTTTTATACCAAATATATTATGAAGATCGAATACATACTTATGTCAATATTGTATTTAGCACACTCGGGCAAACCAAACGCGCCCATTTTTTTTAGGAAAGTCAAAAGATTCGCAATAAGAACGCATAATATGCTTTTCAGTATTGCCATTTAGCATTTTTTCCGATTGAAGTACTCTCTTTTTGTCCAATTATTTCTATTTTCCTGGGAACAATAACCACTGTCTCACAGAAAATAATTTTTGTGTTTGCCTCTGCAATCGTTATTTCCCCTGCTAAGAGTACATTTTATATAGAAATAAGATTCTTAAGCTTAATTATTGATCGTCTGTAAGTGATATTCCAAGGTTGTGCACGTCTAGGGGTACTATTGCGCAATATTTGCTTAGTTATTTTGCGAGTACCATGAAGTGAACACCTCCAAGAGTGAAATTTTAACGAAATTTCCAGCAATTCATTGAATAATGTACGGCCTAGTCGCAAAAAATTATGAAAATCGCTCACTATCAGCTCTTTTAATAAATTTTCATGAGTAAACACATTCCTTTTGTTTTACCAATCTTTTATCCATCTGCGCTTTTTTCCTTTATTTATTAAGCAAACAGCGATCGCAATGGCCACACATCTCAATTCATTATCCACTCAACATATTGTCGAGAAAAATATCAGCTAACAACTAAATTGTTGGAGGAAATATTACACCGTCTAGGACACTAACCAATAATATTGTTCAATATTTTTCACAATTATATTGAGCGTCTAGGGGCCGCTTTAAACCTACTCTTGTAGAAGAATGTCCAATAAATAGATCAAGGTGGCTACCTGCTTAGCTGACACATTTTGCTTCAACGAATGAACCTTACTACAAAGGACCTAGTTTATCCTGCAACTAATGGAACCATTTGAAATTTGCAATGAAGCTTGAGAAAAATAATTAAAGAAAAGAGAACTCAGTAGTATCATGCGTTTTAAAGCTGAAGTGAACATAAACAGAAAAGATAAGGAATGGTTTCCTCCCCTATTCATCCATACAGCTTTTGTAGAAGTTCCTTGAGACGATTCCTAGCCTTATTGCTTGTCTCCGCATGTTTTGTTGCGTTATCATTTCAGGTGAGATGGGCAGTAGTGTTCTATTTTTGGGGAGTGTATTTGCATGTTTTTGGAATATACACTATACATATACATGTATGTATACTATATACTTGTATATTAGACTATTAATCGCGAATAACTTCTGAAGGGAGTCCTTTTTGAAAAAGTGTTAGAACAGTTTTTAGAACATTAAATACCATTTTTTAAAGCTTGGGTACACCGAAAGCGGTTAGTCTGACAAAAATTTTCAAGCAGACCTTTTATCGAAGGAAATTTAATTTTATACCAAAATATTTGTCGTTGGTTCTAATTGATTGAACAGTTTTGAAGCTCAAGTAGGGTAAGGTCTAAGAAATATAAAACACGATTGATAAACCCCTAAATATATATATATATATTTTTTTTTTTAGCTTAAACTTTTTTGGAATTTTTTTTAAGTTATCCCAAACAATATTTTCAATATGGTTTTTTAAACAAAAAAGAAATTTGGCCCAGCCTAATGGTTAAGCGCATATCCCGAACAACCAACAAAGATGAGCGTTGAAATGCTCTGCCATCTCTAATTTACGTTTGGACACTTTACAGTGAAAGCGAAGTGAAATATTTCATTTAAGTTCGTCTGAATTGTCTTAAAAACAGTTGAGGATATACCTACCTATACCTAGGTACACCGTCACTTGTTTCTGATCCATCTGTATTAAAATTAATGCATCTGACATTTATTTTTGATCCATCTGTAAGTATTAAAATGAATCATTTTTTTACAGGAAGGCTCGGTTCTCCCAGTCTGATCTGAACGAAATGTTCATAAGTCTTTACCAAGTTAAAGCTTAGGAATAGTGTAGTCTTGTTATTAGAATCGTAGTCTTAAACTTGATGATGATGATTGAACCGATGTTGAGCGTATTTTGAAACTGAATATCTATTAATCCAAGAAAAATGGCGCATCATACCAAGCTATATGTGAACCTTAGAACCTATTTGAATGACCTATAATCTTTTGCCGATTTTTTTTTTTTTTTTATTGGAGGTTTTTAAAATACCAGCTGGAGCACTAAGACCTAAATACCGGTCCATTGTACTACCAGTTAGCAACCTTCTATTTGTTATAGCTTTCCAGATGTTCGGAGAACAGCCAAAAGACGCTGCCATGACAAGGAGCCTAAGTTATCAGCTCTCACCATGTCTGCGCCGAGTATCTGTAACCTCATACGAGAAAAAGCAGGACATTCACAGAGGAAGTGCTCTGCGGTGTCCTCATCTTCACCACAAGATTCACAGAGTGTGGTGTCACTTAAGCCTAACACGTTTAAATGCTTGGAAAAAAGAAGTGCCCGCTGGCAACGCCAAAAAGCTTTCTACAGTCTTTTCTGCTACGAAATAGCAAAAATGTTACGCAGTCTTCTTACTAAGGTTGGGGAGCATACGTTTAGTCTGTCTGCATCCAATGGAGGATGCCATCTACGGTTGTGCTCTTCACAGAGCCAATCGTCGATTGAAGCCCTCACTGAGGATGCTGGCAGACCAAGCGACGGTTTAGGTCTTGAGAAAACTGTCTGAGATCCTTGCCTAGCAAGTTCATCGGCGATCTCATTTCCAGTTATGCCGTGATGGCCCGGAACCCAAATGAGACTCAAGGAGTTTGATCATCCGATCGCATTAATAGAACTCTTGCATTCCTGGACCACTTTCAAAGTGGTTAGAGGGTTGAGAAGGGCCTTAAGCACAGCTTGGCTGTCGCTGCAAACAAAGATACTTCTCCCCGTCCATCCATTGTTCGTAACGTGGCTCAAGGCCATTAAGATAGCATAAGCCTCCGCTTGGAAAACGGATGCGTATGATCCCAAAGATCATTTTGCCGATTCCAAAAGGATCGAACTTTGGAACTCTTAAATAACAGTAAGATATTTTGAGCATTGCGTCATGGGCACCTCCAAAGTCAATTAATCAACTAATCTATGCAGTTACTTAAGGACAGCAGAAAATAGGCTGATATAGGTTCGTCGAATATTTATAAGGTTAATTAGCTAACATTTTTCAGCTTTAGGTAGGTAGGTATAAAAACTTTAACATCCTTCTAAGTAGGCAGGTATGTGGGAATGTGCGCCAGTTTGAGACATCTTCTCAATACCTACCTGTCTACCCACCCAATTTAAGTTGAAAATTGAAAAGAAAATCACTTGACAGTGTGCTTCCACAGAAAAATTTCCTTCCTAAATTAGTGTAACAGATGACATTGTTAACCGAAAAAATATAAAATCATCTTAAATTTATAAAATTTAAAAAATACCTAGGTATGTACCTACTTGCATATATAAATAACACCACAAGGATTTCACTATCTACCTACATACCTACACCTACCTACCCTTTTTAACATCCGCCACATCCAAACGACGCAATTACTTCGCCTGTTGCTATTGAATCCTGTTTCCCTCTTCATTGAAAGATAACAACCTTGCAGCAATAAAGAAAGGGGTGTAGGTACGCGTGCACATGTGATCGTTCAAGAAAACCAGTTTTTTCACTCAAATACAAATAAAGAAGAAAAGAAGTAAAAAAAACTCCCACTATGATTCCTCTACTTCACAGAATTCTCTTCAGTTTGAAATTCAACCCAAAATAAGCACACAAGGAAATCAAAAACAAAATACACGATAAGCAAGGATGCATAGGAGATTTCACCAACACACCCTCCTTTTTTTTACATACCCACGCATTGTTCAAAACAAGCAATCGGTGGAGGTTTCAAACAGAGGAGACGCTTCAAACGAAGAATTGCACGAAGAGGGTACCTATACAAACAAAATTGAACGGCGGGCTGTGGCGGCGGCAGGCAGAAAGAAAAAACTCCCCCATTTCTCCTGATACTCCCAAGAGAATATTATGGTGTTTTTCATTCTCGGAACAATCGCTTGTTTTTAGTTTTATGTGTTCACTACTAACACAACTAAATTCACATACCCTCTTTCACCCAAATGGATCGGAGTTTTTTTTTTCAATTTGTGTTGTTGCACGGACTCTGAGATCACTTGCTTCTCGAACCCCATTTTGCGCCCTAGGTTGGTATCGTTATTGACGCGACGATAGGCGAAGATAATTGCTTTCAGAGCTAGGTAGGTTCATACACAGACATTCGTGGTTCGGTGTTGTCATGTGCAAAAATTTATTTATTTCAAAATTTTTAATAGACCTAGGTATATTGTTAATTTTTTTTTAAATTAATAAAAGCTGTTTTTATAAACTGCAATTATTTTTTTATAAAAAGAGACAAAAACTTATAAAAATGATTCCAAATAATTCATTCCTTTTCTTGCTTCTATTTTCACATGCAAGTTAACTCTTTTTCAAAGTTTAGAAGCAGTTTTAAAAGATGACACAAACCAAAACTGGCATTGAAAATTGCCACGACGAAATCTTAAACCTAAATCTTTGTTTAACATTATAGTGAAGCCTTCGACTCCCGATATTTCTTGGTTTGAATGTTTTGATCGAAAGTCCTCTTTTAAGTTTTATTCTTCCAGTCTATTAAGCTAAGCTAAAATTTTTGGAAGTAGGATGAGAAAAACAAAGAGCTTACATTTACGTTGGCTTTTTATTTTGTTTAGTTGTCCGATTGAAAGACAACCGAATTTTTTTTTAAGAGCAGCGTAGCAGCCTTTAGCATTTGAAAAGATGTGTTAAATCGTCCGTAATAATTCAAAAATACCTCGCATACATTCCTCATATCAAAGCCGTAGTGGAGGCCAACATACATGTGGTACCCATGGCTTGGTTAGTATGTCTGCCTGTTAACCCAGGGGTTCGTGGTTCGAATCCCAACAGAGGAAAAAATATTTTTCCACGAGTATCGGCTTCGACGAGGAATCGACAAGTCCTCCTTGAGTAAATTCATGGCCTTGAAAAGCGCTTTCTCGATTAGCCGTTCGGAACCAGCAGAAAACTGCAGGTCCCTTCCATTCTTTCACAGGGCATGGTTGTCAGAAATGCGTCAAGCACTGGGGCTTCTCGCTCTGTTTATTTATTATTTTGATAGAGGCCAACCGTCTCTTTAAAGTTTCTTTCGCTTTCGAAGCATGGGCAAGAGCCATCGCATATCACTCCACACTCCAGGTATGTGCAATTTGGGAGATTTGGCAAAGCTATGAACACAAGTATTGAAAATAGCAGGCATTTGGCTACTCAGGGTAGGTATTTAACCCTACAATGCATGATTTTTTTGAATCATATTAAAAAAATTATATGTGATTCTATATAGTGTCTAGGCATCATAAAGTACAAAAATACTTTATGACACTTCTCATTAATAATCCGTTGCAAATTGTTCAAAAGATCGTTCTATCAGTCGACAGATGTCGCTAGGTGTCTTGAAACAAACAGTAAACTAAATTATTTTGATTGTACCATATATGGCACAGTATGCATTGTAGGGTTAAGGGTGTTTTAGGAAGCTTTTTGTTGGGATATATCATAAGACATAAGACTGTGCGCGCTCATGCCTTTCATAATTATTATAAACTAGAAAACTAGAAATCGATTCTGTTTTGCTTTTCAAAAAAGCGCCCGAAATTCAACTCTTGTGCCTAGAATAAAAAAAATCAAAATAAAATCACGGACAACAACGTTTCAAAAATAAGTGTTCAATGAGTTAGATTTTTTTTTTTTTTTGTTGATCCAAAGCCGTGACAGTAAAACACCGCCGTTAAAGAACGAAGCTTTGATTTGTATAAAACGTATTAATTAAGTTATGTATTATAAAACGTATAATATAAAAAGTATTGCATAAGAACTCATACCTTTCTATCAACAGTCAGATTTCCCTTCAGCAAAATTCAAATAACGGAATGAGTTTGTCTATAAATTTTTACCCAAATATTAATACAACATCCGGGATCCAGCTACAAGAATTTCATCGTTTACTTTGCCTTGAAATCGGGGTAAATATTTTTGCAAGACTGTTTATCTACATTATGTACCTACATACATTTTTTTTTTTTTAATATTCTCTGAAAACCAAAAAATATAATCTGGCAATGCCTGCACACAACTTTACTCTTCATTATTGTGATTGTGTCGGCGACTCTCAATAGTCTTTCGCACTACCGTTTGCCCGCACCATTAATCGTTGTGGAAAAAAAAAGATTGTTTGTTGCCTCTTCGATGCATTCGTTTTCTTTTTTAGCGTGGGTGGTAGAGTTTTCGTAAAGGCCAACCCAAAGTACCGATACCTACACCTACCTATCTGATTTTTGTGCTGTGGTCATTTAATTCATATTGTCAACCGAGACAGATACATCACACAAGTGCTAATTAAACAAATTCCTAACGGATGCAATGAACAGCAAACATTTTATTTGCGTCGCTAAAGTAGAGTAAATACAAAAAAAGCCCCCTGCAACTGATTAGCGCAAATCAGGCAGAAGTTCCCCTCACGCTGTGAACAACCAAACCCACCCACCGTACAACTTTTCTTTCAGTACACACACGAAGTGACAGCTGCCGATTTCTCAGAAAAAAAAGAGGAAAAAATAAACAAACAAAAAAAAACATTTTTGGCGCGATCACTCCCAACCCAAGTCCCAAGTCACTATGCTTTGCCTTTTGCTTCGCCGCCACCCTCTCTTGTAGGTAGGTATACGCACTCAGGTTTTGCATTCATCTGTCAACATTTCTACCAAAAATTCGAGGTCACACTCTCCTAGATTGAGGAGGCTGGGAGAGATTTGGAATTTTAAAGCGTAGAAACAAACAAAAAACAAAACTCATTAATGCGCCCATGGAGCCCACCAAAGATTGGAGGGGGATCATTCAAGCCCGCGACCGCAGCGTAGGTAAGGTAAAGTCTTTTATTCAAGCGAGGGGCGATAAAGAAGAACACACAATGGAAAGAGGTGGTTGGCGTTGGTTGGTTTTGGATGTGGATGGTGGTGTGGTGGTGCCGCTACCGGGTGCGTGATATTTTTGCCCTCGCATGTGTTATTCCCCCGGCACCCGCCGACCGTATCCCAGAAAAAACCACCACCACCAATCAAGACAAGAGTCAAGCACAACACAATACACAATAACCTCCTGTTTCTCCACGTCCACGTTCTTTTTTTTTCTCTCTTCTTTTTTGATTGTCATTTGCTCTTGTACAAGGCCGCTTTTATGTTTTTGTTTAAACTAGGCGCCAATAGCATTTAAATTAAAACATTGGTTGAAAAGAATTTTTGAGGCAGATGGCGTTTAAGCAATCGGCCAACTTTTTGAACAAAATTTTTGCCACAGAGAAGACAAATTAAGTGACACCAACAAACCTCCCTGAAAAAACGATATGTTTACAGGTAGCAGATAATAAAAGAATTTACATAAGCTATGTAGCTTGATAGTTTTTTTTTTTAGAAGATTTTAAGGTAGTTGGTACCCGTGGTCTGATGGATAGCATGTCCGCCTGTTAATCCAGAAGTTCGTGGTTTGAAACCCAACAGAGGCAAAAATGATTTTTCCACGGGTATCGCCTTTCGCGAGGAATTGGCAACTCCTCCGTTAGTATTCATTGCTATGAAAAGCGCTTTCTCGATTAGCCGTTCGGAACCGGCAGAAAATTGTAGGTCCCTTCCATTCCTTCACAAGGCATGGTTGTGAAAAATGTCCTAGGCCCAGGGGCTCCTCGCTCTGTTGCGCCACCCTATTTATTTTATTTATTTATTTTTATTTGTAAAAGGACCAATATTTATTTATCTGGCTTAGTCCAAGCAACATCGACTGTCATATGAGGCTTCTGAAATGCGCCAAGTGTTACTATGGCAATATATTTTTTGAGTTTGATTGGAATTCGCAAAACGCAGTTTGAATTTTTGTGTGCTTTTGGTAAAATGAGACTGTAAACACAAAATATGAAGAAAAAGAAGAGAAAAGTTTCTACGTAGTAAAAGGTTAAAATTGAAAAAAAAAAAATGAATTTGATTTGCTACGTATGAAGGAAATAATCATATCTGGCCTTGAATTGAAACACATTTCAGGGACCTATAATCTGATGCCAATTTCGAACATCTAAGTTAGAAAGCGCTTTTTATAGCAGTGTAGTTACTTTTCGTGGAGGTCTTCCCAACTTGAAACGCCTTTAATCAATTTGAACACAAATTAAACGGCGGATGGCTGAGCTACATTAGTTTCTTCACAATGTGGCGAAATTTATGACTAACAATTCATGTTAGAAAAAAACTTTTTGTAAACAACTTTGAATACCGACATTCGTAGTATTGCTTTAATCTGTAAAGTTATTGGCAATATGTTTGCTAAAAACACTTTGTCCTTTTCAATTGATGAAAAGGACTAATCGTACCATGTCACCTGTCAGCAAGAACATTTCCATTTTCTACTGGATTAAAGTAATGATTGAAAAACGTTCGAAAAAAGTAAGGCAACTATGATCATTTCCCCTTCAATCACTGTACTAGGAAGTTGGAACGTCTAAGAAACTTTCATTCTTTGCCAAAGCGCCTGGCGGAAATTGACGGACAAAAACAGCCCTGGTATTTATGGTGTACCATCATCATTCCTGTTGTTGTTGGCGTCGGCCCTCTTTCCATCCATTGTGATGTGACCTGCTTGCCTGACGGGGCCGTTAAAACAACCACCACCGCCTGTTTGCCTGCCTGACTGCTGCTGTGGGTTGCTCTTTGGTGTTTTTCAAAAATACACCAACAAAATACATAGCGGCAACAGCAGCAGGCAAACAAAATGTTGACGATGAGGCGCAGCAACGACAATGGTGCGACACGATCAGCAGCGGGTGGGTAGTTGTTGTCTTTTTTTTTTCTTTTTTTGGGTTGTGGTGGAATTGAGAGTTGGGTAATGGCATGGGTTTTGGGTTGATTGCCTGACGCCGAAATTCGCTCGGCAGTCTAAAGGAATTTATCATCGCGATCGGAGGTGTTTTGTGTTTTAATATTTGTAATATTTTTTTTATGTTATGAACGAGTGGAAGTTATTCTATGATTTGCAAAAAAGTCAATAAGTGCATGTAAATTGATAAAAACAAATTAGTAAACTAATAAGCGTTTAGCAAGTGAATTTTGAGTGGAAAGTGATCTGTGTGTTGATTGTGTTTTCCTTACTTAACGACTGAATGCTTTGTCACATTTAAAGGTAAGGTGCTATCAATATGGGGGCGGTTTTAATTTTGAATAGATAATTGTAACTGATGTTTATCAATTTGAATATGTATTTATTTTGAGTAACAATCATTTTGTTGGAGAAGCGTCACACTCACGAATTGTCATTGTCCTACTTTTTTGTGTAGGGCCTCCTGGGTAGGATGGACATCAATATCATCCTTATCCCCCAGAATTTGCACATGCCGATGTTTGTCTTCTCTGTTCTCTCACACACTTGTACGAAAATAAAAAATAATAAAAAAAGCCATAATTACATCCTCAGTAGTCACATGGAGGGTAATACAGCCGGCCCGAAGATTGTTTTGTTCAGTTTCCTTTGCCCCATTTTTTATTTTTGCGGTATCTTGTGTGCTAGTTATGAGTATGTACGTGTGTGTGTGTTTATGTATGTGCTTGACAGGGTGGTAGAAATGTAGTCTAACAAACAGGGAGTAGGGCACGACAGGTGATGAGAATTTGTTCTTGCCATTGTGTAATGGACCAAGAAAAAGTGTTTTTTGAACAGGTTTTGAGTTGGGATGCAGGTAGCTTTCTTATAGGGTTATCTAGGACCTGGCATTGGTACTGAATTTGTGATTCGTAAATAGCCTAAAAAGGATAGGTACGATCAACATTTTTAAGTTTTTTAGCTTGCAACAAAAATTTCCAAAGGACAAAGACGTTGTTTCATCTATTCAAGACCAAGCAGAATAAATGACTGTTTTGGTTTCGATTCGAACCAGCTTACAATAGTCGAATCGAATCGGTTGATGCCATTTCTATTCGAACTAACTATACCTACATGGACGTTAATTGTATTCAAGTGTAGTTCGACTCTACTTGATAGCTGAGCAAAAGTTGAACGGAAATGCCAATTCGCTGATCTTGTAAAAAATGTTAGCTTTGGGAAAATTGTGCTTTCCCTCGTTAATTTTCCTAACCAAAAGCTTTCATTAATAACCTTAATTTCTTTGAAAAATTGTAAAAAAAAATTTGTAAAAAGTTAATGCTTGTTGTTCACCCTGTGAGCATGCCATACCAAGGTGAAACATCCGCTCTTGATATTTTTTCGTTTGTAGTTTTTAGTTCCCATCCCACTCCCACCATAATTGTGTGTTTTTTTATTTCAAAGCAAAATGCTTGGTTATCTTTTCCCGCTTCAGCTCCTTCTTCGGCGTGTTCTGCACACACATGTTGAATATAGCTGCTACCTCTCGGTTTTTTCCTCAACACATATACCAACCGGCTTGCTTGTTCTCAAACATATTTGCTGCCCTTCTCGATGGGGTGGAAAATGATGGTGTGCCTACACAATTTATGCTGCATGCATAGTAGATAGCACATCCATCCCTTTCAAAGTGGGTGTTTGTTTAAAGTGTGTGTAGTGGTTTGAAACGATCGTATAGCGCGTTAACGACGCGACGTGCAGGGCAGTCTCTGGTTTATTTTTAGATTATACACACATTGCTTTATAGGGGTGAAAGAATGAATTTAATATTCTTTTTCCGTTGCATGTGAATTGTGAAACCCAAAATGAACCCTCTGCGCCCACTTTCCTCCTCACACGTAAGTAGGTACTTATGTACATCGTGGTGATTGAGGGCTATGAGTATTTTTCTCCTCCTTTCCGTTTTTTACTTTTGTCAGTCAGTTAGCCCTCACTCGTCCTTTTTCTCAGAAATCGCCTTCTGTTGGGATGACGGTGCGGCTGCGTGGCGATGCGATGACTCAAATTAATGGCAATTTAAGAAAGAAAAAAACGAGTTTCCCCTCCTTATTTTACCTACCTATCTACGTTTTAGATGTAAATGAAGCGTATATTTACTATTCAAGAACCTACTGTTGCTCGGCCTCAATAAAACGGGGTGAAGACTTGTACCTCGTTATTGCAGAGCTGAGAATGTTGTTTGATCTTTCTTCTTCGCCCTAAATTTTTTTTTTCTGCGCAGGTAGGTTGGTATTGGTATGGTTGGACAGGTAAGTGGTTGTGGAACGTTGCGGTTCATCGCGGGAGCACATAAATTTCGTTTTGGGTGAAAAAAATATCGTTTGATCAGGTTTGGATGAAATTGGTGAAGGTAGTGGGAGAGTATTGTTCGTTTTAAAAATACGTTTTTTTATACCCATCTACCTTTTTCATCATTGTTTGAATCCTTCAACCCCTAGGTATTCTAGCTGGAGGGTTTATTTTCTGTTTAATCATTTAATATGTAGGTAGGTACATAACCCACTACTGAAGGACCAAAATATTTTCCATCCAGTAAAATGTGTGTGTGTGGGTGATGCAGCTTCAATTGTTGGGGTGAAAGTTGTTACGCATAAGAGCTTAACAGCCTGCGAATACCTACCTACCCACACAGGGTATTACTGTCGCCGGAAATGGTCTCATGTCGATCATCAAGTTTAAATAATTTTCTCGGATGCATGAAATAATTAAAATTAGGTTAATGTTTGTGCAGAAATCATAACTATTTTCCCCGTTATACCTACAACTGTGGGTATATCGTATAATGGGTAGTTACCACTAGTGGAACAGAAATATTTTTCAATGTCAGTTTGAATTTGATTGGAAATTAAAACTTAAAATAATTTTGCGATTGGATATCGAGACCATATACCTACCTAACCTACATATGTTCGTAGATTGGTATAGGTATGTTGGCCCCTTATTTAGCTACGTGTAATATGCAGGGTGATTTCCATAAGATGCGACATCAGCTCAGAGCGGATAGGTGGGGTCGAAACAATAAAAAAAATATCTGGGAGGGGGGGGGGGCTATATCACCCCCGTTTAGGCAGTAGGGGCAATTTTGTAAAAAAAAAACAGCTTGAAGTTCTTAAAAAATTATTTAGGAACAATTAAGCCACTTACAATCACATGCTGTAGTATTTAAAGCTAATACGTTGTTCTTCGCGCTTTCTCGATTGGCCGTTCAGTACCGGTAGAAAATTGTAGATCCCCTCCATTCCCTCACATGGTATGGTTGTGATAAATGCGCTAGGCCTTAGAGCTCCTCGCTCTGTTGCACAACCCTATTTTTAAAAAAAAATTTTACGTTGTTAAAGTTGTTTCAACGGATAGCTTTTGAGTAGGTACCTAATTGAGTCTCAAAGAAAGTTTTGAAAAAAAATAAATTTTTTTCAAATGAAATTTTTACGAAATTTTGCACTGTAAGGTCACTTTTTTGTAATAATCAATCCTGTTGTTAGTTCTGAATTTTATTGAAAAGGTCCTTGGATAAACATTCATACGACCATAATGAGGCTCATCTTTTCCCTCTCCCTCTCTCTCTCTACTCTCTCTCTCTACTCTCTCTCTCTACTCACTCTCTGTCTCTACTCTCTCTCTCTCTCTCTCTCTCTCTCTCTCTCTCTCTCTCTCTCTCTCTCTCTCTCTCTCTCTCTCTCTACTCTCTCTACTCTCTCTCTCTACTCTCTCTCTCTACTCTCTCTTTACTCTCTCTCTCTCTTTCTCTCGCTCTCTCACTCTCTCTCACACACTCACTCTCTCTCTCACACTCACTCTCTCTCTCACACTCACTCTCTCTCACACACTCACTCTTTCTCTCTTTCTCTCTCCCTCTCTCTCTTTCTCTCTCTCTCTCTCTCTCTCTCTCTCTCTCTCTCTCTCTCTTTATGTGGCCTTTAATGTGAAATTTGCTAAGCATGAGAAAATTGAAATGAGATAAATTTAAAAATATATTTTTTTTGCTAGACAATAATGTCAACAACCTGAGTCTTGTTGGTCTTACCACGGCACACTTCGTACCTTAAACGAAAAGATCCTCTACAAACCCTTTTTGGAGAGAATATTTCCTTTTTTTTCTTATCATGATTCATGACACCATTTCGCTTTGTTGTGTATACATTGTCAATATCTACTTCACGATCTCGCACGAAAAAAAGAAATGACCTACATCTTAGGCGGTAAGACCTTCGACACACTGCTTGTATGGATATCACGGTATAAAAATAAGCCTGTGTTGCAACAAATTCTTAGGCTATACTAACCTACCGTAGTATCTATGCTATGGTTTTTTGGTTATGTAAACTAGTCTTTGGCGGAAACTGCAAGATTTACTCTTAATTGGCAACTGTGCCAAATTATTCATAACGTGGCATCGATAGCAGTTGTGTTTCGTAACTATAAATAGGGCCTAGTGTTTTCTGCCTTGATGTTAGAAAATAGAACTAACAGTACCTATAACTTTTAAGTGATAGCGTTGACAAAAAATGATCTGCCAGAGAAAAAATGCATAAAAAGCAATTTATTGATCGATATTACGAAAAATTTTTCAAGTCCATTATGCTAATCCAAAACTCTAAAGTCTTAGTTCTAAAAAGGAAAGAGGCATTCAACAATAACATTCAATCGCCGAAAAAACAAATGCATATTAACGATTCTTTTCTAAAATTTGAGTACAAATTGAGTCTATTTATACTTAAAAATTTGTATGACAAAAAAGTTCGATATACAACGAACTTTCGGTATAACGAATTGACTCTGGACACTATTTCGCTCGTTATACTGGACCACCACTGTAATTTAAAAAGGAGAATTTTACTCTAAACTAATTATGGAAAAATTAATTTTAAATTTCTAATCAAAGCTTCTATACACCCTTTGTTCTTATACACAGGAGCAACTTATAAAGCCATTCCAATTTTAAAATTGATACAGTACTCTTTTCTACTGACAAAGTTTTTTCATAAATGATCTTCACTTCTACGTCAACAACTAACGAAACAATCCTCATCCTCAAATGGGCTTTGATTTTTTTTTTTTTGCAAACCAAAAATAGGTCCCCAACTAAAAAAGAATTATCTATCTTATTTACTGAACAAACATTCGATGTTTTTGAAAGGAAACCATGTTTTAAAAAGATCAGCAAAGTTCATGACAATTTTTTGAAATTAATCAAAATCGATTGATGGATAGGTATTAGGTACTAACATTTGTGTGACCAAAATGATTTTTAAAAATAATGATTTAACCTACCCCAGCATGAAGACGCACACGTTGAATCTCTTTCGACACGAGATCACCTTTTATTTTTGCCACGCATTAAAGCTACAAAATAAGACCTTAAAAAATCTGAATAATTGATTCACAAAAAAGAAGAAAATAATACAAAAAAAAAAAAAAACACCCAACCCAGCTTCAGCCCATAAATCTTGAAAAAAATCACACACCCAACCAACAACAACCTTAGCATCAGCTACAGCTTTTGTCTGTTGATGCGGGCTGGTGGTGTATTGTATACCCAGTATGATTAAAAAAATGCCTGCGAAATTTCGGAAAACCTGAACTGAGTTCCTCTGCCTCGTCGCCACTATTAGCACCCGCTGGTCACAATCAGATCAACCGATCTTTAGCGTCCCACATCTCATTTATGTTTGGTATGCGCGCCTATCGCCACCCACCCACAAAAAAAACTGGTCAATGTGACCACGACAACCACCTCGATGCCGACCGACGACGCGACAGCACCAGCTAAACAACAACAACATTAACGACTACGACGAAGCGACAACACGACGAGGAACCTTTCACTGGTGTGTGCGCGTATTTCCTAATCACCCTGTGTGTGTCACCACCAGAGAAGATGAAGAAGAGATTTGCGTTAATCAGCAAATGGGGAAAACAACACAACTCAACCAAAAAAAAAAAAAACGGCCCACCAACAAAAAGAAGCAAAGCATCGCCACCGCTGAAGATCGTCATGTGTCGTTGTCATTCTCCTAGGGACCAACTAACTAAAGTGGGAGGGCAACCGACAAAAAAATAAAAACAGAAAAAAACTGCTGACTGAGTGAGTGACCATCTCGCTTGCCGACTGACGGTCACACTGGTTATTAATTTTGTTTTTTTTTTCGTTTTTGCGGTGGGTCGGTCGGTGGTGGTGGTGGTGGATTCTATGGAAACTGGGGAGCCCATTTGCAACCCACTCTGTATAATTAGTATTGGCGGGTGTTGGGCGTGTGAGAGCGCGCATGTGTGTTGCTGGGGAATTTTTAATGTTTGATTTTTTATCTTTTTTTTTTGTTGCCTTTTACCAAAGCAAGCAGTTTTTTCCGCACAATCAATTAAAATGTGTGCTGCTTCATTTGCTTTTGTTTTTCGACAAACTATTTTATGTGAGTGCGATCGAGAGTTTGTCCATTAGCTAGCGCCAAAGAAATACCCGCAGCAGCCAAGGCATGAGCTAAATAACAAAGATTTGCGTACAAAAAGACCACGATGGACGACATCACTGCATACAAGTTGATTGCCACCACACCACACACATCAGTGGTGTGATCAATGTCACCGACAGGCAGAAAACGTTTTCATCGCCGCTGCGCTGGTTGATTTGAAGATGAAATAATATGATGGAAAAGAGTTGCCATGTTTACATCGAATTTCAACATAAATAAACAATCTCACAAAATTGTCTCGAATAAGTTGGAATCGACGCCTACTTTTGAGTGGCACTTTTCAAAATTGTATTTGGTGTTGTTTTGAGTAATAACATAAACTAAACACTGGAGCGTTATATGATATTTGATGATGCATTATCGAGAGCCAATAAAGTTCATGCATTGAATATCTTGACAAAAATTGTTTTTTCTTTTAACATGGAGGTATCCCAAAAATATAAACACGCGAAAACAACGTTGATTTTTCACAAAAAAGACAGAACTTTTAAACAAACACTTGGCAACACATATGCTCAAGGAAGTAAACAGTCATTTTGTATGTTGTGAAAGCCACAAAGGAGAGACGAATGAAAGAATCCATTTCTGTGGGGATAGGTTTGTCTGGGGCGTACAAGTATAGAGATTCTTATTTTAGTCACACCAGCCGAATGTGGAATGCTCTACCTGAGCCTGTTTTTCTCCTGCATTACGATTCATAAAAATTCAAAAGCAACGTGCATCGGTGTCTCTTTTCAAATCCTGTCCTATTTTCCAAAATGCTCGCACTGTGTTCTATAACACAATAAGGGCAGTCTAGGAATTTCTGTAGAAAAAGCTTCGCGAAAGACCCGATCGACTCTTTATTAACAGTTATTTTGAAATCAAGGGAAAAAAACTTTTTTTGTTGTAAAATACATTTTATCACAGTAGAAAACTTGTAGGTACACTAAAGCAAGAGAAAATAAAATAAATTGTAGTCAAAATGAAGACGTTCTATGAAATCAGACACCACCTTCGAACTCTCCTCAAATTTGAAGTTGTTTCATACAAGGATGGAAGAATTTATTTTCTTTTTTAACTACTTTATGGTCAAAACTGTAGAAAATCTTATTTAGTTGCTAATGATAGTTAAGCTGGTGTTTCACTTCATTCTGTCAAACTTTCACTGCTGATTTCAAAAAAAAAAAAATTGCATCTATGAACGATTTTTTGGTAAATCTAATGGCTGTTTTGGACTTGATGCAGATATTGTGGTATAAAGTTGAACAAATTGTTTGTAATGCAGATTTCAAAGAGTTGCATTTAAGAATGCAAGAATCGTATTGATGCCCGAACACTAACGAATTGTGTTCGTTTTAAGGGCGCAGCACTGAACGTAATGACACAAAACCTTTTTGTTTTGAAAGGCAAAAGCAGTTGAGAATATATTATAATGTGGCTTTAAGAGATACAAACTGCTTTATTAGTTCACACAAGAGGCAATACTCCAAGCAAGGAATTGATTCTTTAAAGGATCCCAAAATGTTAATAGAAGTCTCTCTTTACGTTTCGTCCTCAATCTTCTTTTAGCTTAAGGAAGGAGTTTTTTTATAGTTCTTTTTTTCGGCCTTGCTATAATCGGGGTCCCGAAGAGATCACAGCTCTCCCACTTACTATCTACTTCACACTAAAGACCCGCCAGTGGGACGGAGAAGATTTTAAAACTGTTTTTATTTAAAAAGCCAAAGAAGTTTTGATAATTTCTTGCAACTAGACCTTAGATTGAGTTTGTGTTTGCGTTGGCGTATTTGCTGTTTGCATTGCATTGCATTGCACAAAAAGGTAAAAACAATAAGCAGTTGTCATGGGTAACGACTAGACGGATACACTAATGACAACGAGTAAGACGTCAATGCCAGTGGAGAAATAGAAAAAATGTTTGCCTGTAACGTGAGAGTTCGGGGTTCGAGTCCCATAAACATACACAGTCGTATTTATAATCCGATTCCAAAGTATGTCTAACTTTGGACAAGTCTTAGAACAGTGTCCAACTCTAAATCGTATTTATAAAAACTTTCATCTCTGTCTAAGAAATGTCTAACCTAAGACACCGAAATTGGTTGTCTAAACTATGATATTGATACAACAAAAAACTATTTTGTTAAACAAGTTATAAAACACTGTTGAGAGTTTTAAGATCGAAAAAATTAGGTAGTTTGTGGTGCAAAAATACTACTTTCAACAAATTCATTTATAAATTGCGCGAATTTCATCATTTTATGAGACTTCAAAAAAATTCAAATCAGCTGTTTTTTGGTCTAGTTCAAGTCCTACGCCACACTCTTTCAGAGCCTTTTAGTTATTGTACTCGTATATTTATGTCGATTTCCATTGGTCGTTCGGAAGCCTTCTGAACGCTTCTCAAACCATTCCATTGGCATCAAATGACAGTTCCTCTCCTCGAAAGAAGAGAAATTTGATTCTTGATTCGAAGAAGGAAGCGAAGCCAGAAGCACTCACACACTGAAACTGCACACTGAAAATAGCGCTTGACGTTTCACACCGATACACAAATAAAGCAACGTAACTTCAAAACAAATAAAAGTGTTACTTTGGGATCCCGGATCGGAGAGTTTTTCCGGATTATCAATGGAAATCGACATTAAACACAAAAAATGGTACTGCACGAATACGTCATGAACGCCACCATTTAGTTTTTTGTTCAAAGTTGTCAGTTTGAGGGGTTGTTTAGGCAACTGTTGGAATGTATTTATAAATACGAAATTGGCTAAGGCTTGTCCAACTCCTTAGACACCGTCTAGCTGGACATGGACATGGATGGACATGAAGCAAAATTGACTTGTGAGTGAGGAAGTGTCGAGCTCTCCAAGAGTGAAGAGTAATCACATTGCGATAAAAAGCGTTTTCTTACATAATCGTTCTTGATCGCCATGAAATTGTAGGCCCTTGAAGCCCGATGTGTTCATAGTTTTATTGCACCACCAAATTCATTTATTTGTAAGACGTTACAACGTTGTGGCGGATTTTCTATGACGATCCCGATATGGTTTGAAGCAATTGACTTTCAACTTTTTTTTTTGTAAAACAGCAAATGAAAAATAACAGTATATATTGTCACGGACTACGATTTATAGGCCAACTTCAACGAGCCCCACGACGCTACGCATCCTATGGGATACCCCCTTTTTATGGTTCAAAGTACAATGGTGGTCCAGTATAACGAATGCCAACATAACGAATGATCTATATTACGAACACTTTCTTCAAGTCCATTAGGTATTCTATATAACGAACAAATAACGAATTTCAGACAAAATGGCACTGAAATCTCTAAAGTCTTAAGGCCCCGACCCATAGAACGCGTTGCGTGCGGTAGAAGCCGCGCGGCAACTGATGCGGTGGGTTTTGCCGCGCGCAACTGATAGGGGTGACCCATAGAATCCGTTGCGGTGTTTTGACAGATAAATTTAGTCAAAATGGGGGCGTTCAAGAGTCGTATCCGGATAGCTTGTTGTTGTTGGTTACGTGTGGGAAATCGAAAAAAATAAGTTATAATCGTCTAGCAATGATATTTTGAATGTTTTTCTGTTTTCAAAAGTCGAATTTTATATCGATTTCCTTTGCAAAAACAAAAGCACTCTAAAAAAGTTCTTTTTTTTCGTGCTCACTGGAACATAAAAGACAAAATTCTTTTTTTATCACTGTATGTGTGCTATTTTTGACAGCCAACTCTTACCGTTTTTTTTGTTCTGCAATTTATATAGAAAGAATGTTTTCGAAACTTTATTAATAAATGCACTAGGAAGAAACTTCCTCATCCGAATAATTGTACACAACACTTTGAACAAAATTATTCACAGAATGCCTTTCGTTTTGTGTAAGGAATTACAGAATTTCAAACACT
Organism: Melanostoma mellinum; assembly: GCA_914767635.1. Taxonomy (NCBI): domain Eukaryota; kingdom Metazoa; phylum Arthropoda; class Insecta; order Diptera; family Syrphidae; genus Melanostoma; species Melanostoma mellinum. Next base: position 157,201,985 of record OU612058.1, on the reverse strand, counting down.
TCTTCGTTGGAATCAGAACTAGATGACGACTCATAAATATTTTGATAATTTCAGCTAAAATTGAGCGATCCATTTTCACAAAATAGTTTATTGTTTATTTTTATTATCTCTCTTTCAGTCCTTTAACAAAAAATGCAAAATAATCAAACTGCAAACTGGTAAACGTCAAATGTTTTGTGTTGGTGTACGTGAAAGTGCGTGTAAATCTTGCCTCTGAATCGAGATTCGTAAAAGTGCTTTTTCGGGGCAAAAAAAAAGTGATCTAGTGCCTCAATGTAACATATTTCGAGCAAAAAAGCACTTTTAAAAGTGCTTTTATGTACCACTGGAAATCGACATTAATATTCACAGCTGTTGTCTGTTGTCGATAGTTCAAAAAGGTATCTAGATTTGGCTATCCGAGATAGGCTATCCGATAGGTTCTTGAACGCGCCCATTGTCACTTTTTCCATATAAGAGAAAACTTCAAATTGGTTGTGACTGCGCATGTCTCTCTTCTGTCACCGCGTGAGAGCCGCGGCAAAGTAGAAAGTTGGGCTACTCGGCGCTTTCGGCGCGTTGCTCGCGGTGCTTATGGGTCACCTCTCATAAGAACGTGTGTATTTAATCGAGCTGTCAGTTGGAAGCGGTGCCGCACGCGCGCAACGCGTTCTATGGGCCGGGGCCTTTAGTTCTAAAAAGCTTACCGGAAGAGGCATTCAACAATAATATTCAACCCCCAAAAAACAAATGCATATTAACGATTCTTTTATTAAATTTGAGTACAAATTGAGTCTATTTACCCAAAGATTTGTATGACAAAAAGGTTTCGATACAACGAATTTTCGATATGTATAACGAATTAACTCTGGACATTATATCGTTCATTATACTGGACCACTACTGTATAGTGAACAATCAAGCTTTCGGATACCTATCAAGTAGGTATTTAGTTTTCAATGTAGCTTGTCTTTACTGTGATAAAATAGTTCCACAAATCAATTTTGATAAAATCTTAAGAATTCCTCTATGCTGTAAACTCTATTTTAAATTGGTAGAAAGCAAGGTGAAATGAGCTTTTCTTTACCTTTTCATTTTCATGACTTTTTTAGCAAAATCTAAAACCCTGATTCTGAATCTAAACACGCTCGCTGACATGAAACATCTAAAATAGTAAAATTTCATCCAACCCTACCCAGAACCCAGTACGCATCCATACTGTCCATGTACCCAAGCATGATTATTTTTTCAGGCGGACAAAGACAAAGACTGTACAAAAAAGTGGGTGGATTATGAAAATTCAAGAAGAAAAAAATATAAAACTATAAAAGAAAGGAAACGACAACGACAACTTGTTTTTGGAAAGATTACGAGAAGGGTGGGTTGCAGAATTGCAACAACAACAACCACAGAAAGAGTACTTTAGGTGCCAGGCACCACACGATCACCCATCTACCGCCAGCCGCCACGCCGCGTCATGTCGCCAGAGGGTAGGGAATCTTTCTTTTCCTGCATCTTTTTTGGGTGTTTTTTTGTTGGCCTGTTCCACCGTATGTTCGTTGAGTACCTACCTACTATTCCCTTTAGTTCATTTTACATCCTTTGGCGTGTCCTCTTTCGGAAAGAGATTGTTGGTTTTTTTTTGTGTGTAACTTTATTATTTGGCTTATAAATAGCTGTTGGTGTAGTGGTGGATGAGTGGGTTCGGCAGGTGGTCATATAATACAGCAGTACTGGCAGGTAGAGAGCTGCTGCTGCTGCTGCCGTTGCTTTTGGTTGATTTGGTTGCCTTCAACCCAAAAGACACTATACTTTATGATCTCATGGCTTTGGCCTTCGGAGAGTTTCACCATCGTCATCATCACCACCATCGCACATTGTTGTCGAGTCGGTAGGTCGTGTAGTCTCCGGTATGGTGTTGTTTTGCTCATCGTTCTTTTTTTTCTGTAAGTAATTTACTGATGAGTCGAAGGAGGTTGAGGCAGACGAAGGGAAAATCCCATCGCTATCGCTCCCCTGAAAAACGGGCAACAAGGCTATCGAGCGGGCTGTGGCGGCACGGATGTACCTAGTTTTGAATGATGCTGATGCTGATGCTGGTGGTAGAAAGACGAACAAAATAAATAAAAATAAAATAAAACAGTTTGCCTGCTACAACATTCGGCGGACCTGTTGAATGGAAATTACAAATGAGGGCGGTTAACGATGAGTAGTGAGTGTGTACGATGTACGTGTCGGCAAGTGTGGGTGAGGGTTAGGCAAGGAATATTCATGTGTATTTAGCTATTTACAGTGTCGTACCTACTTAAATTTCAAATAGTAATAGTAATTATCTGACGTCTCAATTCGGAAGCAAAATGTTGAGGGATTTGATTTCACAATGATTCCACGAAAACAGTTGTTTCTCTTTAGTTTCTATAAGTAGATAGATTAACATTGTATTGACCTTTTAAAAGAGAAATAGTTTTATGACGTTTTCGCGGCCTGCAGATTTTTATTTTTCACTTAATCCAGCCGTGTTGAATGCCTACTGTGTAGTTTATGTCGCCGTTTTGTCGGCGGTGGTGGGTGAACTAAGGTATTCGATCGTTTATGAGTTTCAATTCTCGGAATATGTCAGCAAGAAGTGTAGGTCTAGGTACCCACACCCCTAAAAAATAAAAAGCCCTTTGCAATATGCATCATTTTGCTGCAGTTCCTCGTAGTAATCACAACGTTTTTGCATTCTTTTCTCTCTGTCTGTGTAGAATACAACGGCCAGTAGTGGGACTAAGCTATATGAGACATGGCAACACTAATACAATCCGCAAATGTGGAGGCTGCTTATGAAGATATGTTCAAAGAAATCACACGCAAGCTGTATGGGGAAGAAACCGGAAATGGGTTGCATACGTTGGGAACACCAGTTGCGCAGGTGGCCACAAGTGGACCAACAGCACCAGAAGGCGAGCGTTCTTTTACGAACCTGGTAAGATTGCCGGTAAGCATAAAATCATTTTACATATCTACTTGCATGTGGTACTTTCGTTTTTCACATAAATTTTAATTAAAAATTACCTACCTACTAAATTACAGCTTGATCGATCGGTTGCACCAACAATTGAATATGAGCATAATAATGGAGGACCTGGGGGAAATGGTAGTGGAGGAGGTGCTGGCCAACCAGACACAAATGTAGTCGCACCGAATGGTGGTAATTTTAAGTCCGAGGATCAACTAAGCACAGCATTTGGATTAGCTGCTCTTATGCAGCAAAACGGATTTACATCGGGTGGAGCGATTTTGGGAGCACAGACGATACAAAAAGGAGGCAACCCATCTACATCGAATAGTAATGTTGTAAACCCAGCTGAAGGAAGATGGACCGGTGCAATCCCAGTGACAGTGCCCGGTGGTGGTGGCGAAGAAATTGTACAATGGCCTACCAGCGGGAAATTGGGCAGCTATAATGGAGCACTTAAGGCGGCAAAGTGAGTTCAAGTTTAACTTTTAAGATTTTTATCAACATTTTCTAAGTGCGGGCTTAGCTCTGAGTTTAACTTCAGAGAAGTCGTGTAAGCCCAACAGTTTTACAGTGCAAGATATTGCTCGAAAAGCATTTTTTAATGCAACATCATTGTCATTTGATTCAATTTTCTATTATTAGGTTCGTTTGTTGAAGCCCTGGGCGTTTTTTGAAAATCCTAAACTCGCCCTGAATGTCGAACTGAGTGTTTTTATTAGCCCTGGGCTGACCTAGGTTTGCCCTTTCACGCCCTAGGTTTTTGCTGGAGCGAGTTTAGGGCTGTCAAATGGCATGTATTTCTATTCAAAGTGTGGTGATTTCGTGATTTAGCGTTTTTTGAGGACTGAAAAACCCAGGTTTTTTGACCACTCAAAGGGTTGTCAAGGAAACCTGGGTATAATTCAACGAAAGAAAGGATCAAAATTTATCGGATTTGACGACTGTTTCTCATTTATTTATTTCAAAATAATTTCAAAATTTTTAATAAGTTTCAGTTTTTCAATTCTCAAGGTCTTAGATTTTCATCCTCTTGACGAAAATTGAAAAGCCTACTTTTCTTCTGGTTATTTTATTTGGTTCTTTCGAAAAAAAATTATTTTCGAGCCTCGGCAAGTTCTTTTTTGCATCTCTCCACAACATCGATCACAATGCCTCCTCCACTTTTGATATGATCAATGACTTTGTCGCGTCGCTTCCACTTTCTTATCAAATCTTTATCATATTGGAACCTATTATCTTTGATGAGGAAATAAGATTCCATATGCTCGCCCTCCATTTCTTTGATTGCATCCAAGTTGGGAATTTCCAAGTACGGTTGCCTTATCAGCCAATACGGATCATAGTTTTCCGAATCACCACGCTCTCTCAACTTTTCCTCGTCTATTGTCAGCATTGTTGTATATAAAGCCTTTGGGTTTCCCAAAATTCCATGTTTTACATCGATTAAGGAAAGATCACAGTCCGGAATAATGAACTCCATTTCGAGTTGTTGCATTCGAAGATCATTGCCACGGTATTTTTTCTCTCCAATCCATAAAATTGGCAAGTTCTTCCGCCGAACGCTAGCAATTTCTTGAATAAGAGGTGAATTTTGTGTTCGATAATTCACGTGCTTGTTATTTTGTCCAAATAGTAACTCTTGTTCAGTTTGACTAAACTCGAGGGAATCCTTTCGTGTCAATTTGAAGTGCTCTGATCGAAAGAGTCGATTAATTTCATCATCGATGACATCGTATGCCTTTCGATGATGGGTTATCCATACTATTTGAGTTGCAAAAGCTAACAAGGTCTCGTGTAAGGACCTGTCTTGGTAGGTCTTAGAAATTTTGACAAGTGTATTTAGATGGTAAAACTGAGCCATCTCGCCGTTTCCCATTATTATTTCACTGTATTCCCGAGCCAGAAGGATTCGGTATTGTGAAAGATGCTCTGAGAAAATTCGTTTAATTTCCGTACTTTCCGTACTTTCGACCTGTGCGGTTGTCTCTCCAGAAACTTCATCCCTTCGTATCAATATGAACTCAACAAGACGCAAAAAATATTCAAAATAGATTATCAAGGCGTTGAAAAAGCGATCTAATGGCTTGGTGTGAATGAAGGTAATAAATTTGTTAGAAAGCATCTCAGAAGGGGCCAGAAACAAAACTAGATTCTTGATGTCTTCGAGTCTGATGAAATCGTCGTCGTTTTTTCGTCCATGTTTTCTTTTGAATTCTTGACGAAATATAACTTCTTCAATCTGATTGATTGTAGATTTGAATTTATAACCATTGGAAGGTTTCACAATCTGTTCGCTCTCCAAAACTGTGTTCTCCCAAGAAGAAAAATTGAGTTTGTCCTTAGAGGTGTCCCAAGACCACTTTCCTGTCGAGTATTTAGGAACTACGCTGTCTTTATGAATTCGTATCATTCTAGGTTTTCATTTGCTGCTTTGGTTTTTTTTTTTAATTTGATTAAAAAATCTTTGCTTCGAGAAAGGTTAGTTACAATCGAGATCAGATTTACTGAAAGCCCGTTGTGAAAATCGTAGTGTAGTTACCATGTGGGGTACTTGGTACGCATCAATCGAATTTGCGAACGTGCATGCCTTGTTTATTAAATCTTTTCGGTTAGGATTCTATGAAGATGGCTGTAACGCTTTTCTGATAGAGTATCTATTTCTTGTTTCGGCATTTTACAGTTTTTGTTTATTTTTAGCTGTAGAAAGTGGATTAAGCTGAACTGAAAATTTATAACCTTTGTGAACCCTGGATTTCGTGTTAAATTAATAATACGAATTTTTTGTGGAGGCAAAATTAAAAATTTAGTTTTCGCAAACATGAGAATGTAACATAAGGTTTGTTCGTTGAAGCCTTGAAACTGCCCTGAGGTTGCGCTGAGGCTTTCCCGCGGTTACCCTGTGGTCGCCTGAAACTGAGGGTTTTTTGAGCCCTGATTCTTCCCCAAAATCACCATGAAGTAGCACTAGGTTTTTGTTGGGGCGGGTTCAGGTAATAAACATGGCAATCAAACGGAATGTATTTTTCTTCAAGTGACAGGGATGTGCGGTGATTTTGTGGTTTAGCGTTTTTTGAGAATTGAAAACTCATGTTTTTTTGACAACTCAGGGTTGTCAAGGGATACAGGGTCAACCCTAGGTAAAGCTCTACGAACGAACCTTTAACAATCACCTCTAACACACCCAATAGCCTTGTATCAACTTCAACACTGAAAAGTTTAACCAACTAAATTCAAAGACAACAAAAATATGAATTTTTTTGAGTGATGCACGGAAAATGCACTAATCTCTTTGATACGTTTTTAGAAACTTTATTAAAAAATTTTCCCTTTTTTCAGATCTTCAAAAGTACGTGATCAACAAGCTCCTAGTGAAGTTTACACCAGTCCAACTAGCCTAGCTAATAACACCAACAGCGCACCGAACACTAATACACCCAGTGTTGTTCAGCATTCTCAGCAACATGTGGTCAGTACACCAACAACAACATCGTCCAACAGTCGTAAAAAAAATGCTGCTGCAGCTGCAGCTGCCGCAGCTAATCAACAGAACGCTCAGCTTCAAATACCAAAACGCTATGCATGTACACACTGTCCATACTCCACCGATCGGCGAGACCTCTACACTCGTCATGAGAACATTCACAAGGATGAAAAACCGTTTCAGTGCTATGCTTGTCTAAAACAGTTCAATAGAGCCGATCATGTTAAGAAGCACTTTTTACGTATGCACCGAGAAATGGTTTATGACATCAACAAGACGCGCCGAAATGTTCCAACTACAGTGTCGGCACAACAACAACAGCAGCAACAACAACAACAACAGCAAACCCACCAGATTGATCAAAAACCAAATATTTTTTTGCAACAGCAACAAGTTGGCGGTCCAGGCGCTGGAGTCCATGCAGAGAACTTTATGACCGGCCAAAGACAAGAAACATCATCCAGTCTGAGTATAGCTCAAACAATTGAATCGGTAGCAACTGCATCACACACCGAAACCATGCCAATTATGAAGCAAGAAAAAATAACCGGCGATGATATATCTGGCACCGGAACAGTTAAAGTAAAGCGAGAAAAACGATTCACTTGCTGCTATTGTCCATGGTCGGGAGCTGACAAATGGGGCTTGAAGCGTCACTTAAATACTCATACAAAACCTTTCGTCTGCATGTTATGCGACTATAAGGCGGCTCGGTCTGAGCGTTTGGCTACGCATGTGCTTAAAGTACACAACAAAAAGGCCTGCAACAAGTGTTCGTTCCTAGCAGATAACCAGGAAGAATATCAGGCGCATATGAACGATGTGCAGTGAGTAGCATTTTTTCTATCTTCTATATTTTCTAACAATTTGATGTTTTAAGTGTATGTTTTGGATAGAATTTAGCTATGCTAACTGTCAGCATGACTAACGGTTTAGTTTACTCTTTAATGAAGCGGATAAGAAATCTCAAAATACTTCTTTATTTTAGAAAACAAGTTCAACTTACATCTAAAGGCTGAAAAAAAGTTTAAGACTTTATCATAGCACCTTGATATGAAATGATTCTCAATGTCGAGTTGTGAGTTTGATTCTATTGATTTCAGTCTCATGTCAATTTCCATTGGACGAAAAGAACCGTCCAGAGTGTCTAGAAGCATTCTCAAACCTTTCCATTGGTGCAAAAAGATCGCTTCTCATGATTCTGAGAAGTGACAGCCGCTTCTCGATTTAAAGTGAGAATCGACTCAGAAGCACTAACATATGTTACTCAAATGTCAAAATGAAAAGTTTCTTCAAGGAATATTTTTCAATAGCCATATGTGTTTCACTCACACAAAGGAAATTACGTTAAACTGAATAGAAACAATTTTGGGTGTTCCATTGGTTTTTAAAATGAGTGCTTCCCCGAGTGAAACCAATGGAAATCGCCATCAGTTTTATCTGGACTACCGTGGGTTAAATTAAGTAACCCAAATTTGTCCATCTACGTCAAAATGTGCCATAAAAAATAAGTAAGGTTTCTACTTGTTAGTAAAATTGGCCTGTTTCGGGCTTGATTTTGTCATTGAACGTCATTATAAATAATTTTGTTTGGCTTTCAGGGGCATACCAATTCCTGTTGAGGTGTTGTTGTACCCGTCCAAAGGCGCAAGTGCTCCTGAGACTCTAAACTCAGACATCTTACATAAGAGACCGATGCTATACTCATTTCACTATGGGAACTACTTCTTACTGTTGAACTCTTTTAATTTCAATGAATTTTTGTAATTTAAAGAATATACTTTTCTTTTTAAAAGAAACAGCCTTCTTTCACAACTTCATTGAACCCAGGTTCACCCGAGTCGTTCATATCTTTCCACTACTTCTTGAGAAAAAAGTATTCTTTTTTTTCTATTTTTAAATTTGGACAATATTTTGAGATTTTTCACCGCTAAGCCTATTATACATAAAACAGCAAACCTTAAAAACCAACAAATATCAATGTTACGTCTTAAGCAATACAAATTATTTCCTCTCTCTCTCTCTCTCTCTTTTCGCATGCAGCCCTCACGATAATAGACCAGCAAGAAATAATAATAATAGCACTAACAATAATAATAACAATAATAACTTAAATGTCTTAAGAACAATTGGCAACACTTTAGTATCAAATAATCAAATTAATAACTTCCAGAATCCTAGCACTTCGTTTGGGTAAATATATTTGAAAAACATTCATTATCTTAAAACAAAAAAAACACAAATTTTTTGATCAAAAGTTTAATTTTTGTTCTAAGTATATATGCGGCGGGTCAACAGAGTTGCCATGTTGCATGTTATTTACACGAAATTATTCACTTGATGTATTGAAAAGAAATAATTATTTCCATAAATTAATTTAAAAAAAAGTAATTAAGGTGCATTCTGGTGCAATTGTGGTTCGATTTATTTGTAAGAAAAAGCTATAAAATGCAAGCTTTACGACATCAATCATGGCTTCCGTTAATCCCCCTTTGAGAAGTTTTCTTTTGTTTTATTTATTTTTGAAATTTTAATTGTTTACATTTATCTTAAAATCAAAAACCTTTTGTTTTCAATTTTGTTCAAATATAACCCAGGCGGACATAAGTTGGTATTCTGAGAAAAGCAAACGAATCGCAATTATTCTCTCTCTTTCTCTCTCAACCAAAAACAAAAATATTATTATCATTAAAAATGAGAGTTTCAATTTCAAGAAAAAATATTATACAACGGCACGCACATCATCCACAAAAGCCCAGAATTCACCTTTACCCCCTCAAGAGTCAGTCATAGAAAAGAAAAGAAAAGCGATAAAAGAGAGAGATTGTGTGTGTGAAATTTACAAAAACAAAATCTTTTAATACTGCTCGAGTTAAAGAAGAATTAAAAACAAAATTAGCACACTGACAACTTCAATCTTTTTCCGTACCTAAAAAAAATAAACAAAACTAAAACAAAAACAACATCCTTCACATTTACCCCCTCCCAACTCAATCATAGTGCCCAATCGACAGCAAACAGCAGCAACAATAGTGGAGTCAACTCGTATGCAACAAACGATTTGAATAACACTAATAACGCCATGAACAACGGCAACGCCGGGCCTCTGCAGGAGATCATGGTTAATCCAACTTCTATGGTCGGTTGGCGTTTGAGTGCAAATGGTTCACTAATACCACCACACGATCTTATAACAGGTGGATTGACATCAAATGCAAATCAAAAACGTGGCGCCGAAAGACTTTTTCAGTATCTCGAGGCGGATGGAAGTGATCCTGAAGACTATGCGCGGTATAACAGAAATTATCTCTTTAAAGACAAAAAATTACGTTTACTTGCATTGACTTTTGTTTAACTTTGTTTTTGTTGCTGTTCTTTATGTTTTGGTTTGAGTTTTGCTTTGTGTTTTTTTGTGAAAATTTGTTTTCAGTCTCCACACGAACCGAACTAACACATGCACAATACATATTTAAGCTTCCGGTTCCGCTACGCAATTTCGTTCTGAGGATTGAAACATAACTTCAATCACTCGAAAATGAAGAAAGTAATATAATTCACCACGTAGGCCCTAGTAATTTAAGCTGATGATGAACAATAATGAAAACCTTTATTCTAAATTAATGTTTTTCCATGGTAACTGACGAGCGATTTCAAAGTTACTTCAAAGGCTACCGTACAAACCTTCACTCAGTATTCTAATTTGAAGTCTTATTTGAAAACGAAATAAGATTGGTGTAGGCATTTTTAAGATTCCAAGTGAGAAGCTTGAATTAAAACCGTTTACATTGTGACTTTTTTACTACTCGTATACATTTCTGAAAGACCTCACTTCAATCAATGAAGACTACGACTAATGTCTAAAGAACTTTTAAGTCTTTTAACTTTTTTTAATTGCTTTTATCTTCAGTATTTTTTCAACTCTCCACCAATCCTTTCTTTGTACCTAATAAGCAGGCATCTCCGTACGAATTTATATACACTATGCGATACATTGCGTGTCTAATTCAGAAAAATTACTTGGCATTTGCATTTCAGGGATCCAAAATAATAATACAAATATTAGGTTGCTTAGGCTGCAGGTTCAGCAAATCATTTTTTTATTAGTCTCTTAAGTTTAAAAACTTTTTTAATTCTTTTGAAGAAATTTGTAAGTGGAATCTGGATATTCACTATCAACCTTCTTCTGAACGAAAACTACATTGGCAATGTTGTTGGTAGAAGGGCTTTTAATTTCAAAATCCCTAGGAACATCGTCTTATTCGGTTATTTTTAACGAAGTATGAACGAAAATTATAGTGAACAAGAAACGCAAATTCGTTAGTTTTTAGATGAAGAGCCCTTCTCTCGAAATCACTTCGCAATTAGTTTTCATTTAGAAATGTGTTGTATGATTCTTTGGAGTAATTTATGCCTGAAAACCGTATGCAAAATTGGCATAACTACTTTGCGTACCCTCACTCGCAATCGCGCACATTGGCAGTCATGAATGCGATTTATCGAGCATGAATTTTATAAGTGCAAGCGGATATCTTGAGCTTACTGACTTCCTAAAAGTATTTTGTTAAACCTTTCTGAAAACTTGAAAATATAAATGTTGATGTACTACTCATTCGAAGCAAGTTTTTCGCAAACCATTTTCTTTTCCTTTCCTTTATTTACTAATCTTTAAACTTTTCTTTTTGCTTTATTTGTTGTTTTAAGTGTATTCTTTTGATGTTCATAATATTGCATTTCCATTTATCATGCTTTTGTATCTAGAACTTTACTAATCGTAAATTTCTCTTTTTTTTTTACTTTTTAGTTTACTTAAGATGGACGCAATAAGTCGTAACACAGCATCTGTCGCTCAGGATTTTCATAAGGCGGGAGGCGTTGACTTGAAAAATAAACATCAATTTTTCAACTCCAACACCATAACCTCAAAGCAAGCTGCTGCTGCTCTTCTTAACCTAAAACACGAACAACATCATCATAAGCAATCACAGCGACCATTGAATCTTCGATCGAAATCAAAAGGCTTCTCCAGCTGTGGAAGCACATCCGAAGAAAATGAAGATTATTACGATAGTATGGAAAATGTTGAGAATTTTAGTTCATCAAGCGATCAGAGAAAGGCGATGTCGGCATTCTTAAGTCGTAATTTTGGTTTACAAGAGAAAATACAACAAAAACAACCAAGTGACACCGACAACAGAATGGATAAAGTCAGTCCAAATAAAAGTGAGTTCCTTAATGTGTCTCCATCAAGAAAACAACTAGTAATAATAAAGCAGCAGCCAATGAAATCGCCTCCCGCGCAACCAATTAACTTAACCAATAACAGCAAAAAAGAAAACAATAATCAATTGAAAGCAAATGTCAAACAATACAATAATGGCCATAAGACATCGTCAAAACTACCTGTGAATAATAACAATAACAATATTTCGACATTGAAAGGACATCGCCTTGATCTGATACGCGACAAAGAAAATTCCAATTCGATTTTTGCATCTGTGGAATATCAAAATCTTTCCAAATTCGGTACACAGTTCCAGAACTATGTCAAAGACATAATCAATAAGTACTATGCCGAAACTCCAATACCATTTCCAATAGTACCTCACGAAAACCTGCATTACAATTTGCAACAACAACAACCATTGTCACCCCCGGCAGCCAAACGTCAAAAGTTAAGTGAAACAGAAGAGTACATTGAGTATTTGAAGAATAAGGAAGACATAACACTTACCATAACACCAAAGATCAACAATAACAACAACAATAACACAAGTACCAAAATGAATAAAAACAACAGTAGTTCTAAGAGCAACAACTGTAATAAAAATAGTATCCAAACACGCCCAGCTGTAATTGTTAAAAAGTCAAGAACTCCGCCAAGAATTGTAGAAGAAGAGCCCAAAGTTCAAGTCATACCTGTCATCAACTACGCCCATGGTAACCTACAATCTCTAGTCAATGGCAGCACCTTCCCTCATCATTCACTACCGGCACATGTACCGAAAATAAAGCAGCAACCTCTTTCAGATGATATTCCAGCTCCAATCGACATGTCATCAAATTCTTCTATATACGATTCAAGACGCAGCCATCGCAAACAGGCGCAGCCAAAGAAAATCAAAACTCCACCGGAAGTTGTGTTGGCACATCTGCGAGACAAATACCTCAAGAAAATGGTAGATCGCAAAAAGAGCTGCATCATCTGTACAAACAATAGCAAAAAGTCAATGCTTGTATTTCCTTATCATACACCTGCTTCGCTTCTTTTGCACCGCGTTTGGAAACACACTCAACGGTCACAAAAGTGCTGCCATTGTAATGCACGATTCAATAAGTTGTACAGTTTAAAGGTCCACTATCGACTTGTGCACAACAAATAATGATCTCTCCTCATATTGGGCATTCAGGTCAGTCTTCATTCAAATATCATCATCCCTAGTAGAGTAATAATAATTTGTCAAAAACTTGCCGTTTAATTTAAACAAAGAGAAAAAAAAGTACGAAATTAGTCGGAGAAGAATGCAGCTTTTCTTTATTTTTATTTTTGTTTTTGGAAAATAATTTGTATTTGTTTAAGATTTTTATTTAAGTTATGAAGTACCTGAAGAATGATTTAAAATTTTACTTTTTTGTCTCATTATGTGTAGTGATAAATGCATTTATTGCCATTTGAAAGCGTTGTAAGTCAAACACTTAAGCTTTAATTGACTTCAAAAACACTCGAGTTTTTGATCGTTTTTCCCAGATATACTTTGATAGTTTTACAGCCTAATTAGATAGCTCCTTTTTTATCATCACAAGATTGAATACGCTGATTTTCGAGATCTCTTTCTCGGTATTATCAGAATTCTGTTTGTACTAGACGGGTGGTGGAATAACCAGTGTGAAAAACGCTTTTTTACTCTCTGTTTAATTTAACTGCTGAAACTATTTCTCACAAACGTGTTTCGGCTCTTCCGCGCCAGCTATTCTTATGTAATGAGTCTTAGGCATTTGAAATGCTGTATCTGTTTTCCTTGTTTTTGGGAAAACCTTTTTAAAGAAAATCAAAATACAATGCCATTTTGTTTATATAAATAAATTTTTGTTATTATAATTGTTTTTAAGTAAATAAAAAAAAAGTTATATTGCCATTAATTGCTTTAAGTATTTTTTATAGTTTGTAGCTTATAAGTTATGAAGTTTTCATTATAAATATATTATTATTATTATTATTATTATATCTCTTAAATATACCGCTATTTCAAAGAATTAAAATAAAAAACAACAAGAAAAAAAAACATTAAACATAGCAAACTAATTTTTAAATGTACTCGAATATAAAGAAGAAAAAATATAGTAATCGACTGAAACATTATAATAAACACTATACATTTAAATTTAGCGTAATGTGGAAAGCATATGAAACGAGAAAAAGAAAACAAGAACAAAAGGAAGTCTTTCTAATGTTTAGTTTGAATTTCCAAATAAAATTAAAAATTTGGTTTACAAAAATTGGAATTATGGTGTTTTAATTACTTTAAGACGGAATAAAATTTCTCCATTTAGTGTAGGTGGTTATACAACGCATTTTTGAAAAAATCTCTCAGAGAGAACCACATAATACATTTTTAGTAATATGAGTGAAAAAATGCAGTGTGTGTAGGTTGGTGTTACAAGTTTAAGAAATCTCTGAAAGAGAACCAATTGCAATCGTTTCAGTTGAGTTGAAAATCTCCTGGCGTTGCCAGAGGCCAGAGTTCGTGCGAATTTGAAGATGCTATTAGTTTTGTCATTTTAAAATAAATTTGAAATCTTTCAACTTCATCCAACTAAAACTAAAACGAGTTTCGCTCAAATTTCCCTTTGATTTTACAAGTCGAGGAATTTTGGGCATTCGAATCGAGTTACATAACAAGTAGGCCCCATGTTTGCATTGCAGATGATCTTGCAGGAAAAAAATACTTGTAGAAAAATACTTTCCAATTTTTTTTTTTTTGAAACTGTGGAGCCTCAGAACCAATTTTTTGTTTGTTTGTGAACCAATCACACAAAGTACAAATTCATCTTTGCGAAATATGAAAGTTATATCATGCAATTAAGACCGTAAAGAAAGAAGATGAACAAAATCAGACACTCTAACCATACGTCACCATAACGACAGTCAAACAAACAAAAAGTTTTAAAAATTTGGGGTATTTCTTCACTGACACATAGGACCAGTAAACACCGGACCATATACTTCACCAGATAAAAATAAACAAATAGAATGGCGGAACAGATCGTATAGTACGAGCCTGACGCATTTCTCTCCATATCTTGTTAGAGAATGGAAACGAGATAGTGCTTTTCATGGCATGTATTACTATCGGAGAAATCGCCGATTCCTTTCGAAAGGCGATATCCGTGGAAAAACACTTCATATTTTCTTGATGTTTCTTGGACTCAAACCTCGAACCTCGAACAGGCAGGCACGCTACCATTACGCCACGGGCACCACTTTTTTTCACACTACTGATCCGTGTGAAGGGTAAATCGCATTGGACAATGGGATCGTATTACGAGTTACGAAACCCAAAACAAAGATAGCAAAGAGATAGACTTACATAATTATTAATTACGAGAATGGATTTTCGTGGTACCCGTGGTGTGATGGATAGCATGTCCGCCTGCTAATCCAGAGGTTCGAGTTCGAATCCCACCAGAGGCAAAAATGTTTTTTCCACGGGTATCGCCTTTCGCGAGGAATTGGCAAGTCCTCCGTTAGTATCCATTGCCATGAAAGGCGCTTTTTCGATTAGCCGTTCGGAAGCGGCAGAAAATTGTAGGACCCCTCCATTCCCTTACAAGGCATGGTTGTGAGAAATGCGCTAGGCCCGGAGGCTCCTCGCTCTGTTGCGCCACCCTATTTATTATTTATAGAATGGATTTATGGAAATGTCCTAGGACCGCCAAAAGTAGTCGTAAATGGCAGTGAATATCGTGAAATGGAATCAAAGCGTTATGATAGTGGGTTTTTTTTTTTAAGTATCGTCATTTGTAATACGAACTTTTTTTATGATATACACATCAAGGGGTTATGAATACCGTTATAATGTTGTTAACACAGTGCGAGCGGTTAAGAAGGAAGGAAAGGATTAGAAAGGAGGTGTCGATGTACGTTGTTTTTAAACTTCTGTGTATTACAATGAGAGGGAAAAACAGAGTCAGGTAAATCATTCCACATCCGAGTAGTACGGCTAAAGAATGAATCTGTATATTTCACTGTACTTCCGAAATTGGGCTGAAGGTAAAACTGATTTGCATTCCTTGCGAGGCATGTATTGCGGTTAAATTGCTTAAAAGGAGGAATGCAACTGGCTATTTCGTACGAGCATTGTTTGTAAAAAAAACCTATAGAAAAGAGAGAGACATGAAACATTACGACGATGATCAAGAGAATCATCAATAGGAGACAATTGAACTATCACCTATCATTCTTAATGCTCTGTTTTGAATTTTATCGAGTAGGCTCAATGATGTTTTAGGAGCACCTGACCAGATATGTGAATTGTACTCTAGCTTAGGACGGATGTAGGCTTTATAAATAGTAGCCAGATCAGAAGGGGTGAAAAATTTCCTGCACCTTTTAAGGAAACCTAAGCATTTAGCAACATTTTTGGCGACTTCAAATATGTGGTCGTTCGAACAAAGATCGTCGTTTACACACATACCAAGTACTGACAGCTTTTCGATTTCTTGGATGCAGGTACCATGCATGGATAATGGTAGAGTTGGAATGTTTAGCTTTAACGACAAGTGACAACATTGAGTTTTCGAAGCATTGAATTCTACTCGTTTTTTTTTTACCCCATGTAACAATGCTGTCAAGGTCAGAATTCAATTAATTATCATACACAACCGTTCCATTTCCACGTTCGAAGAGCAGGGGCGTGAATTTGGAAACGAATATGAGAAGCTGAGGGTTGAGTCGTCAGCAAAACAATTAAGAGGATTATAAGTTTCAGAAACGGAGACAAAACGGAGCCCTGAAGAACACCAGCATTTATAAAATGGGTATCAGATTTAAAACCACCAAATACAACTAGTATTGTACGGTCGGGGAGGTAATTTCTAATCCAACGAAGAATATGCAATTTTTTTATTGCATTTTCTTATTATACTACATTTCAAGAATGTTGTGTCAAAATTTCAAGTCATTCCTAGTTGAATTCGAAAAGTTACAGTGATTTTAGATGATTTTAGAGGAGGAGGTATGCGCGGAGAGCGAATGGAGGGGCCCTGCGCCTACCGGACGACCTTGAACAAACATTTAATGATTGTTACAAGGTAGCTCGAGATCTTCTTTTGTGGTCAGGGAAAGGGACCTCACTCTAATGACGCTTCTAACGAAATATTTTTGAGTGTGTTGTTTTTCGGGTTTATCTTTAAACGCGTTTATCTCGAAACTAGTATTTTTAAAGTCGGTGTGCAAAATATCTCGGCGACTGTTGCACCAATCCTTCTCAAATTTAGCACACTTCTTTAACATATTGTAACGTGAACCCAACATTTATACCAATTTCCTAATCGAAAAACGTTCAACCGAAAACACATCTGGCAGCACTGGCGTAAGTGTAGAAATTTTGAAGGAGAGAAAATGTTTGACAGCCAAAACAGTGGAGAGTTGCAGACCATGTGGAAGTTACTGGAGAGTTCTAGATGGCATGTCATTCGATATAAATATCCCGCCCGAGGCAACCAGAGGGCAGTTTTGGTTTATAGAGTGATAAAGTTAAGAGTAAATACAAGTGATAGTCCCAAAGTCGAGTTGAGATCGAATTAAGCATATATACTGAATAAAAGTGATAGAATTAAATTAAAAAGTGAAGTTTTAGTTTCGAACTAAGCGCACGTTACATTGGTGTCAGAAGTGTAAATAAAACTTATTTGAAAAAAAACGAGTTGACTATTAAAGTGTGAAAAAAAAAGTAAAAAGAAAAATAAAAACAATATACAGTGAAAATGGGTAAGTTGTTAGAAGAGCTCAACTGCATTGAGCTTAAAAGTGAGTTAGGTAAGCGAAATCTTTCTAGAGCGGGATCGAAAAATGAGCTCGTCCTGCGCTTGCGCAACTATTTGGAACAGCAAGGGGAAGACGTAAACACTTTTGTTTTTGAAACAGAAGTGGAAGAAGAGGAAGTAAGTGAAAATGTAGATTTTTCTAGTATGATGAAGCTTTTATTAGAACAAAAGAAAGAACAACAGAATGTTCTCGAAAGACTCGAAGTACAACAAAAGAAGCTGATTGACGAGCAACAGCAGAATATTCTCGGGCGTCTGGAAGAGCAACGAAACGAACAAAAGAAGGAACAGCAAAATGTTCTCGAACAACTTGAAGCACAACGAAACGAGCAAAAGAAGGAACAGCAGAATGTTCTCGAAAGACTCGAAGTACAACAAAAGAATCTGGAAGAGCAACGAAACGAGCAAAAGAAGGAACAACAGAATATTCTCGAAAGACTTGAGGCGCAACAGAATGTTTTAGAAGGTCAGAAAAACATTCTAGAAGGAAAATTGGGTAACATTGAGAAAAATGTATGTGCCCTTGACGAACGAGTTGAAGGTGTGGAAAAACAGCTTTCTGTTGTAGAAAATCGTTTGGAAAGCCGATGCGATAACCAGTTCTCTGTTCTGTCAAAGGAATTAGACCAGATCCGGAAAATAAAAATTCGAGAATCTGCTGGAGACTTTGCAAGGAAAAAGGAGATGAAACCCCCAACATTTGATGGACAGTCTTCTTGGCCAGTTTACAAGAGACAATTTGAGGCAGCTGCGACAACAAATGGCTGGGATGACGAAGACAAGTACATAGCACTGACTCTTGCTCTTAGAGGACCAGCAGCTGAACTACTTCAAACAGTTCCAGGTGGTAAGGGCGGCGATTTCAGCTCTCTCGTGGCAGCTATAGATAAACGCTTTGGAGATAGCCACTTGAAAGAAGTCTTCCGAGTCCAACTCAATAACCGAGTCCAGAAAAGGGGTGAAAGTCTACAGCAGCTCCAAGCAGACGTCGAAAGACTGGTTCACCTGGCATACCCGGATGCTGGAGAAGAAATCATCAACCAGCTTGCTGTTGAGTCCTTCGTTCGTGCCATTTCCGATATACATCTTCAGAGGTCTGTGCGAACTGCTAGAACACGTACTCTTTCCGAAACTTTAGCATTCGCATTGACAATTGAAGCAGCAGAACAGGCTTCTCAGGGAGTACATCGACTTAGAGAGGCCATAGTTGAAGAATGCTTGTGCCAAAGAGCTGAAATACAAAAGAACCGGAGCGGACTAGCAAGATGTTGGAACTGCAACAAGACCGGGCACTTACAGCGTCAATGCCGACTACCACCAAACAAAGCCAGTTGTCAACATTGTGGAAGCAAGAGATCCAACCCAGAGCAAGGTAACAACAACACCAGCGTTGCCTATCAGCCCGTTTCCCATCAGGGAAACGAGTAAGAACCAACTTCGAGGGGCAGAGGCTGGTTTCTTGTATCGATGGCCCCAAAACCACCATCCAGGTCTCCCAGACCAAACGAGACAACAAAAGTCTGACTGTGGAGACTACTATTAACGGCAACAAACATGTGGCTACTATCGACACCGGTGCCACAGCCTCCATAGTACGTCGAGACCTGGTAAAGACGACGTGGCTTCATAACACCAATAGCTACCGTCTAAGAACCGCAACGGGAGAAGCAGCAAGAGTATACGGAGAAGTGAGTCTTAAGATCCGACTGGCCGATCTAGTGTTTACTCATCAATTCCTGGTGGCAGATATATGTGACGAGTGCATCATTGGAATCGACTTTATGAAACAGCACGGAGTAATTTTAGACATCGGTAATCAGGTTTTGAAGTACCAAAATAAGGAACTTCCAATGACCTATTCGAACGAAAGTACGTCGACATTGAGAACTGTCATCACGGAAGATCTGATTCTGCCTCCTTCTTCTGAAGTGTTCGTTTGGACAAAACTGGAAGGTGAGTTTGGAAGCCTTCGATACCTCATGGTGGAACCAGACCCAGAGTGTTCCTCCCAAAGCGTCATCATTGGGAAAACACTGGTAGCACCGAAAAACAAAATGGTCCCCGTACGATTACTAAACACCAGACCGTACGATGTAAGGTTGAAGAAAGGAGAAGTCGTTGGACGTTGCGAATCGGTTGCAGCAATTACGAAGATCACAGACGAAGCCCCAAGAAAAACTATAACTCCGGAGGAGCTCAAAACCATCAGAGCTAAAATACTGAATTCATCCAACCTTGATCGCCAACAAACAAGGATAGCTGAAAATCTCCTGCTTAGATGAATAAAGAACAAGATGGAAAACCATTACGTCTCCTTCCCCGCAACTTCCATTTGTTTACATTGTTGTTTTTGTAATCGCAGCCTCCATCTGTGAATACGTGTGAGCTGCAGAAAAAAGGCGCGAAAAAGTTGTGGAAGTATATGTGTGGTGAGTTTATTTTCATTTGACGTCTCAGATTTCAGTCATTTTATTTATTTTTAGAAGAGGAATTTCTTTACAGTCGGGATCGTAATACATTTTTTCGTAATAAAATACCATAAATTGTGTTAAAATTGTATATTAAAGTGACCACTATACTATCTTCGACAATCGAAGATAAAAATTCCGCGTCATAGTTGCATTTTTGATGTGAATTTTGAGTTTATCATACATTTGTGCGTTTCGTAAATGGAAACAAGATTCTTCGTATCATATAGCCCGACATCACAGAGGATCTGTACCATTTGATCAAGAGGGCTGTTGCTATGCACAAGCACTTGGAATGTAATCGTAAAGACAAGGATGGCAAGTTCCGTTTGATTCTTGTTGAATCAAGAATCCACAGGCTGGCCAGGTACTACAAGACCAAGAGTGTTCTGCCACCAAACTGAAAATACGAATCAAAGACAGCCTCTGCTTTGGTTGCTTAAGTTCAGTGATTTGAAGAATGTGGAAGTAAAACTCTTTTTCAATTTTTCTCTCTCTAAAAGACTGGAATATCTTCGACATCATTACCGCAGAGTGCAAGTAAAATGACTTAGGGGTTAATGGCAGTGCATTACGAACACGAGCTGAGCGCTGAGCTCGTTTGGTAAAAATCTCTTGCCCACTGATATGGGATCATCAGACCCATATGCGTTGCTTGCAGGTGTGTACTTATTTCTTAAGTTTAACAATGTCACATTTCACAATTTTTGTAAACTTCTTTTTTTTGCAGCCAACGTATTGTATGACGTTTAGGTAAGAGAACAAAAATCAGACCGACTGTTCTAGGCACTGTGTTTACTGCAATATGTTCTGAAAAACAGTCCTAGTAATTTCCATGTAAAGTTGTTGTGCTTGAAAATCTATCACATTTTCGGTTGCATAACAAGGTTGCATAACGAAGGATGACCCCAACAAAAGATACCGACACTGTGGAATTGCTGCAACAAGGTTTGAATAGCCTGTTCCAGAGGATAGGTCTGATGAATTACGTATTACGTAGAAGATTTCTAATAAATTCTTCTTCTACCGTATGAAAAATTCTTCAGCGATCTATCACAATTCATTATAGACCTGCATACAGGCAATATAAAAATGAAGCAGTGCAAAGTGATAAGCAATAGTGTCGTTGATGCAACATTGGTGTTTTTAGATGCTATTAAAGAAAGTAATAACAGCGAAGATAACCTTTGGTGTCGCAGGTCGGTGCAGCAAAGGATTTCAGTTGCAATTGAGGTATTTAAAAAAAAAATCTTTTGGTTCAATTGTCAATTAATTTGATTGCTTTGTTGTTACAGATTCTATCCCTTAATGCGTTTATTTTGTCTATGTGTCATGAACGGTTTGCAATAACATCACAAAATTCACAAGCTAAGAAAAATAAAAAGAAAAACGGCAAGGCATCCCAAAACGATGAAAAGGTTCCCACAAATATCATGAATGAAAAAGAACGGATGCTTATAATAGTCGAACTGATGCATCATCTTAAACAACATTTACAAATTACATTTACGTTGAAGAAATGGAAGGAGTCAACTATTCCAAAATGAGATATACACAAAGTATCTTGAAGATCTTCAAGTCAAAATTATTGAAAGCACACTGAGAAATGGTGAATGGGTGTTTTTGAGAGATCGAACTGATAGAACTCACCCAAATAGTTACAAAAATTTATTGTTCATTCAAAATGTTTTGTTAAATAACAATGAAAAATTACTTGGATAACCCTTGATTAATTTATTACTAGTATCATTGTGATTCTGGTATTTTTTGTCATGATGTAGGTACGGATAGAACCTACACGAAAACAGCGAACATGATGAACACTTAGATGTTAGTGACGAACAGGAAGAATCATCACATCCAACCAAACATAAACTTCAAATTTCCAAAAATAAAAAGAGATAACCTTTCTTTTGATTTTAGATCATAAAAAATCTTTATTTTTTTCGTTTAACACTTTTTTTCGTTTAATTTGTTCGTAACAACTTACTCTGTTTAACATTGTTGTGAGAGCAAAACCCTAGTCCGACACTTCGCATTGTATGTGTGACCTGCCGTGCAACCTCATACTGCTGCTCCATGCTGGAAAACACTGCTTGTCTTGACTTGACGTCAGGACCGTGCTTTTCTACTGCCGTTGCAGTATCACCGTCGGCGTCGCCCGACTTAGGCGCTGACTTTATTCCCATGAGTCGCATGAATTACAATCAATTTGTTAAAAAAGTCTACGTTCTTCTTAATGGCAGCATCACGACCTAGGGATTCTTCATCAACAGCGCATCCAACAGACATTTTATTTCCATTCGCTTCCACAGCACCACTAGTTTGATTAGGTTCTACATTTTGGTCAGTTTCATCTGCTTCCATTGCCACATCTTTGATATTATCGCTGCTTTCATCTTTTTTGATAATATAGCTCTCCGTCCTGGTTTCTTCCTGGTCACATTTATTGTCGCTTTGTTTTTTCTTCTGTTCATCCTTTCGTCGATCGCAATCCGAAAGAATTTTTTTACATCTCGAGAAGTCATAAATCTCGTTTATGCAGCTTAATTTGGAGTTCTGAAACAGTGATATATATTCAAAAACAATATTTTTATTAAGTTTTTATTTTTTACCCGTTGATATCCCATCGAAAGTAGATGTTTTTGTATTTGGATAATAAAAATCAGCCTTCATGTTTGAACTTTGAAACTATTGTTTTTGCTTGTCAATTTAAAACATAACCTGAAATTTAATTTTCACCACACTGAAAAATTCTTAAGGGCAGGGTTTGAACAACACCAAAGTTATAGTTTTTTAAAAACTCAATTTTTTTTTGTAAAGCTGGACAAAATGTGAAAACTCATAAAAATGCAACTATACTGATTCTATTGGGACTCATTATATTGTGATTCGCTCCCTCAGCTCGGTTATTTGTCTTAACTTTTTATGAATACCAAAACCTAAATATTAAACTATAAAGACATTTTTTGAAAAACTTATCTCAGTCAAAATATTGAAATGCAGCGATCTTGTAGACATTACGGAGAGCTCAGAAAGCCTTCATTCATCTCTGTAGCACAATTATTAACAAAGCACCAACACTTTTAGTTTTAATTTTTTTGAACAAATTGAAAGTGGACATGAAACTATGTACACATTTTTTGAAAAACTTATTTTAGCCAAAATCTTTAAATGCAGCAATCTTGTAGACATTATGGAGAGCTCAAAAAGCTTTCATTCATTTCTGTAGCACAATTATTAACAAAGCACCAACACTTTTAGTTTTAATTTTTTTTTGTGTTAAGAAAAATTGAAAACTTAAAGCGTTGGCGCTTTGTTAATAATTGTGCTACAGAGATGAATGAAGGCTTTCTGAGCTCAACAGAATGTAGACAAAAATTTCACATTTAAAGATTTTGATTGGGACAAGTTTTTAAAAAATTTTCTACCGAGCTTTTAATAAAAACAAAAAATCAAAACTAAAAGTGTTGGTGCTTTGTTAATAATTGTGCTACAGAAATGAATGAAAGCTTTCTGAGCTCTCCATAATGTCTACAAGATTGCTGCATTTAAAGATTTTGGCTAAAATAACTTTTTCAAAAAATGTGTACATAGTTTCATGTCCACTTTCAATTTGTTCAAAAAAATTAAAACTAAAAGTGTTGGTGCTTTGTTAATAATTGTGCTACAGAGATGGATGAAGGCTTTCTGAGCTCTCCATAATATCTACAAGATTGCTGCATTTCAATATTTTGATTGAGATAAGTTTTTCAAAAAATGTCTACATAGTTTGATATCCGCTTTCAATTCTTTTACTTTTGATTTTTTTTTTTAATTCAATTAATTAACTGCTTAAATTTTCAACTCAGCTTCAAGAAGAGAATCGAAAGCTTAAGTTGGAATCTCTTTCATCAAACAAATGCAAAATGAATTCATATTTATTGGTTACTGTTTTGCTTTAGTATATATTTTTTAACAGTCATACTTTTCTGTCTATTTCTCTTAAGAAACGTTTTTTAAAATAGAAGAAATAGAAGAGAGGAGACTACTCAGAGAAATGTTTAACAAAAAAGAAAATATTTTAATATTTTGATGCTTAAATTTTTATTTCCAAATACTTTAAAAAGTATATAATCACAAATAAATTTTATTTACAAAACCCAAAAAAAAAGTTTTAAATCCAAAAATTCTGCCAGACGTAGCCTTAAGGTGACTAAAAGTAAAAAAAAAAAAAACAAAAACCGGTTCCCAGACGAGAATACCAATACTACGGTACAATTTTGTGTAAGCCCTGTGTGTGGATCCGAATATAAAGTGGTGTTAGTGAAATTTTGTGTAAGCCCAGTGTTGAGATCCGAATATAAAGTTGTGCTAGTGAAGTTTTGTGAATGAGTGCGTGCAGCAGCTTGTGGGGTGGTATCAATGTGTTAGTGTGGTTTTCCATCTTGTTCTTTATTCATCTAAGATCTCCTGCAAGAGTACACTGACATCTTCGCATCGCAAAAGGGACAATATGGTAGGACACAGTTGGTGCAGCATCGCATCAACACAGGAGATGCAAGACCGATTCGTCAACCCGCAAGACGTCTTCCACTGGCCAAACAAGGTGAGGTTGAGGAAATGATAACAGCAATGAAGAAGGACGGTCTTATCGAAAATTCCAAAAGTCCTTGGGCGTCACCAGTGGTGCTAGTGAAAAAGAAAGACGGAAGCACTCGCTTTTGTGTGGACTACCGAAGGCTGAATGATGTGACTAAGAAGGACAGCTATCCCCTGCCCAGAATCAGTGATACCCTGGATGCCATGGAGGGAGCTCAGTGGTTTTCGACGCTGGACTTGAAGAGTGGATATTGGCAAGTTGACATCCACCCTGATGATCGAGAAAAGACGGCGTTTTCTACAGGTAATGGGCTCTGGCAGTTTAAAGTTATGCCGTTTGGGCTATGCAACGCTCCGGCAACATTCGAGCGTTTGATGGAGTGCGTTCTTCAAGGACTGACGTGGAAAACTTGCCTAGTCTACTTGGACGATGTCATTGTTTACGGGAAAACATTTGACCAACATTGTAAGAACCTTAAAGCCGTGTTTCAGAGACTTCGAGAGGCTAACCTTAAACTGAATCCAGAAAAATGTGCACTTTTCAAAACCGAAGTCAAGTATTTGGGACACATCATCTCATCCCAAGGAGTAAAGACTGATCCTGAAAAAGTTGACTCCGTCAAAAATTGGCCAACACCACAGGACAAACATCAACTCCGAAGCTTTCTGGGACTTGCCACATATTACCGACGTTTCGTTAAGAACTTCGCTGGAGTTGCAAAGAGTTTGCATCAGCTCACCGAAAAGGGGAAGCAGTTTAAATGGTCAGGTGAGTGTGAGAAATCTTTCCAGGAACTCAAATACCGCCTCTGTAACGCTCCAGTGCTGGCACATCCAACACCTGGCAAAACATTCATCGTCGACGCAGATGCAAGCAACGTTGGAATCGGGGCGGTACTATCCCAAGTGCATGATGGCGAAGAGAAAGTGGTAGCATACTACAGCAAGGTCCTATCGAAACCCGAAAGGAACTACTGCGTGACCAGAAGGGAACTGCTAGCTCTTATCTTGGCAACAAAGCACTTCCATAAGTACATCTATGGACAGAAATTCCTTCTGCGGACAGACCACGGTGCTCTGAGCTGGCTGTTGAACTTCAAAAATCCAGAAGGTCAAGTCGCAAGGTGGATAGAAAGATTACAGACCTATGACTACCAGATCCAACACCGCAGAGGAAAGTTGCACTCAAACGCCGACGCATTATCCCGAAGACCTTGCAAAGTGGATTGCAAGCATTGTAGGCGGCAAGAAGACAAAGAAAATATTACCGCTCAGCGACTAAGAGCTGACCCAATAAGCGGATGGAGCAATGAGGAAGTGAGGACTGCTCAACAGGAGGATCCAGATATCGAACCCATTCTCGCATGGAAAGAAAATGAAGAGAAACCTGAATGGGGAGACATTTCTGACAGGAGTCCAGTTCTCAAAGCCTATTGGGCACAGTGGGACTCACTATATGTGCAAGAAGGTGTCCTCAGGCGAAAATGGGAGTCCGCTGATGGTAAATCATATGTGATGCAGTTGATCGTACCGCAATCGAAAGTCAGTGAAGTTCTTCGGGAGATGCACGACGGACCTTCTGGAGGTCACCTGGGAGTTAATAAAACGCTGGAGAAGGTGCGACATCGGTTCTACTGGCTGCATGCTAGAGATGACGTGGAGAAGTGGTGCCGAACATGTGACAAGTGTGCTGCAACCAAAGGACCTGGTAGGAAGATTCAAGGTAAGATGCATCAGTACAACGTTGGATCGCCTTTTGAGAGGATTGCAGTAGATGTGGCTGGGCCTTTTCCAGAGACCAACGCTGGAAACAAATACATTCTGGTTGTAATGGACTATTTTAGCAAGTGGCCTGAGGCGTATGCCATCCCAAATCAAGAAGCCAAAACGGTGGTCGACCAGATTGTGTTTAACTGGGTGAGTAGGTTTGGCGTGCCTATGGAACTCCATTCCGACCAAGGGAGGAACTTTGAGTCAAACATCTTCCAAGGAGTGTGCGGACTACTTGGCATTAAGAAGACG
Source organism: Melanostoma mellinum (assembly GCA_914767635.1). Classification (NCBI taxonomy): domain Eukaryota; kingdom Metazoa; phylum Arthropoda; class Insecta; order Diptera; family Syrphidae; genus Melanostoma; species Melanostoma mellinum. The sequence goes on along the minus strand of OU612058.1, from coordinate 157,175,407 downwards.
AGAACCACACCGCTTCATCCACAATCTGATGGGATGGTTGAAAGATTCAACCGGACCTTGAAAGAACACCTCACCAAGGTCGTAGGCGACTACCAAAGAGACTGGGATAGGCACGTACCGCTATTCCTGATGGCCTATAGAAGTGCAGTACATAGCTCGACAGGACAAACACCATCTGACATCCTGTTCGGGAAAACCATGCGGCTGCCCAGCGAACTTAAATTTGGATGCCCCACAGAGGAGCCACAGGACACGAACGAGTATGTGGACGACCTCAAGGAGAGACTCGCTGACATCCATAAAAGAACAAGGGAACGGATGAAAACCTACAGCGACCGGATGAAGACACGGTACGACACAAAAGCGACAACGGCAGGATTCCAAGCAGGAGATCGTGTGTGGCTTTATAATCCTCATCGTCAAAAGGGATTGTCACCGAAACTTCAGCAGAACTGGGAAGGTCCTTATACTGTTGTCACGAGGATTAACGACGTGGTTTACCGCATCCAAAGAGGGCTAAGAGGCAAGTTAAAAGTAGTTCATTGTGACCGGCTGCATCGATATAGTGGCGAGGCTGCAGATGGAATTATTCGGGACGAACAATCTTAAGGAGGGGGCAGTGTAACGTGAACCCAACATTTATACCAATTTCCTAATCGAAAAACGTTCAACCGAAAACACATCTGGCAGCACTGGCGTAAGTGTAGAAATTTTGAAGGAGAGAAAATGTTTGACAGCCAAAACAGTGGAGAGTTGCAGACCATGTGGAAGTTACTGGAGAGTTCTAGATGGCATGTCATTCGATATAAATATCCCGCCCGAGGCAACCAGAGGGCAGTTTTGGTTTATAGAGTGATAAAGTTAAGAGTAAATACAAGTGATAGTCCCAAAGTCGAGTTGAGATCGAATTAAGCATATATACTGAATAAAAGTGATAGAATTAAATTAAAAAGTGAAGTTTTAGTTTCGAACTAAGCGCACGTTACAATATATTTTTAGAGGTAATAACACGAGGATTTAAAAAAAATTCATTTTTCCGGAATTATTAGCTACAAGATGGCGGCATTTTTAGGCAAAAAAACGACTTTTCACTTCAAATTGTCACCAAAATTTTAAAATTCCAAAAAAAACCTCGTGTTACCTGGTGAAAGTTGTCTTTTAACGAAGTCAAAGGTTATCTTGCACACCGCAAAAGATGGAAAAGTGGAGGCGTCTCGGAAGATGCACTTGCGTCGGCTTATTTTTCACTATTTTTTTATGAAAAAATTATAGAAAATACTTGATACTATACTTATTAACGTAGCAAATCAATAAATCGCCTTTCGCGAGGAACTGACAAGTCCTCCGTTAGTATTCATTGCCATGAAAAGCGCTTTCTCGATTAGCCGTTCGGAACCGGCAGAAAATTGTAGGTCCCTTCCATTCCCTCACAAGGCATGGTTGTGAGAAATGCGCTAGGCCCAGGGGCTCCTCGCTCTGTTGCGCCACCCTATTTATTTATTTTATTTAAATCAATAAATTTAATTACTTTATTAGATTTAAAAAAAAAAAAAAAAAATCGTAAAAAAAAGTCTTTTTTCAGCCTCCCGGAGGTTTTTTTTACCCCTCCCTTAACTCACTCAAAAAGGTGTCCCAGAAACATGTGCATTTATTTTAGAAAATATCCGAAAGTCTTGTGATGCTACATTTTTATCGAGCGTAGAGAAGTTCGAGTTTTTTATTAAATTGAATTAAAGATCAAAACACTGTGTTTCCATCTTCAGTTAGGTTATTAGAAATTCAATATATACCAACCTAAACAAAGTTTATTAATTCGTCAAAAAAATTAAAGAAACAAAAAATGTTCGTCACCAAAATTACAGATGAGTTGATTGCCTAAAGAATAACTTGTTGAATATCGATCATTTGACAAGTGTTTTTACTGTTTAAATATTTAACCAATCCTCTATTAGGCAACCGTGGTGGAGTAATAAGCCGTGTTTAATGAAAAAAAGAGTAGAGCAGCGTAGCTCAGAGCAGAGCAAGAAAGTGTGGAAATGTCAGGCAATTTCTGCTCTAAATTTGGTGTCAAAAGTCAGCTGATAAGAAAGCAACAAACATTTTGCTAGTTTGCAAAATTATGTTTGGTATGCTTTTATAAAAAAAATCTATATGCGGAAACATTGGAATCAAAACTAAACTAACATGCGATGTTAATTCAATTGATTTTAAGTTAAATTCGATTTCAAATAGATTGCAAAACGCAAAATATAAACAAAAATATTTGAATCAAATGTCAACAGCTGATTTTGACACTTTTGCTCCACTCTACTCTTACTCAAAAGCAAGTGCAGAAAATGCTGCTCTAAAAGCTCTAGAGCAGGTCATTAAACACAAAAAGTTCTTGCTCGGAGTAGAAAAATTTGTCATTAAACACCAAAAAGCTGCTTTTTTCTGCTCTAGATCGATCTAGAGCAGGTCATTAAACACACTTATAGTGTTCAGTAGATATGCCGGACGCGTGGATTCGAATCCCGATCTGGGCATCTTATCTCCCAGTTTCATCTGGACACCGCCCTTGAGGATATGTGAAATTACTAACACCTTATTTCCAACTACTGCAACACAAAAAAAGGGAAGGCTTCTACCCTGGTAGTACAATGGACTGGAAATTAAGTCTGAGTTTTCCAGATTAGCATATAAGCCTCGTCTTTTTTACAAAACAAAAAAAAAAATATTGTAACGTGAACCCAACATTTTATACCAATTTCCTAATCGAAAAACGTTCAACCGAAAACACAACTGGCAACACTTTAATGGAATGGTATAAATGACAGGCGTTGCTTGTAAGCCAGTGTGTGTGAGTGTAGAGAGACAGACAGACAGAGAGTAGACAGCAAATGTGGCGACAATGTAGAAGTTACTGGAGAGTTCTAGATGGCGTGTCATTCGATATAAATAGCCCGCCCGAGGCAACCAGGAGGCAGTTTTGTTTATAGAGTGATAAAGTTAAGAGTAAATACAAGTGATAGTCCAAAAGTCGAGTTGAGTTCAATTAAGTGTATATCGAAAGTAAATAAAGTGGTAGAATTAAATTGAAAAGTAGAGTTTTATTTTTGCGAACTAAGCGCACGTTACATTGGTGTCAGAAGTGTAAATAAAACTTATTTGACTAGTAAAGTGTAAAAAAAAAAAAAAAAAAGTAAAAAGAAAATAATAATTATATACAGTGGAAATGGGTAAGTTGTTAGAAGAGCTCACTTGCATTGAGCTTAAAAGTGAGTTAGGTAAGCGAAATCTTTCTAGAGCGGGATCGAAAAATGAGCTCGTCCTGCGCTTGCGTAACTATTTGGAACAGCAAGGGGAAGACGTAAACACTTTTGTTTTTGAAACAGAAGTGGAAGAAGAGGAAGTAAGTGAAAATATAGATTTTTCTAGTATGATGAAACTTTTGTTAGAACAACGAAATGAGCAAAAGAAGGAACAGCAGAATGTTCTCGAACAACTTGAAGCACAACGAAACGAGCAAAAGAAGCTGATTGAAGAACAACGAAACGAGCAAAAGAAGCTGATTGAAGAGCAACGAAGCGAGCAAAAGAAAGAACAGCAGAATGTTCTCGAACAACTGGAAGCACAACGAAACGAACAAAAGAAGGAACAACAGAATATTCTCGAAAGACTTGAAGCGCAACAGAATGTTTTGGAAGGTCAGAAAAACATTCTAGAAGGTAAATTGGGTAACATTGAGAAAAATGTATGTGCCCTAGACGAACGAGTTGAAGGTGTGGAAAAACAGCTTTCTGTTGTAGAGAATCGTTTCGAAGGCGTAGAAAGTCGATGTGATGTTCTCACCAAGGAATTAGACCAGATCCGGAAAATAAAAATTCGAGAATCTGCTGGAGAGTTTGCAAGGAAAAAGGAGATGAAACCCCCAACATTTGATGGACAGTCTTCTTGGCCAGTCTATAAGAGACAATTTGAGGCAGCCGCGACAACAAATGGCTGGGATGACGAAGACAAGTACATTGCACTGACTCTTGCTCTTAGAGGACCAGCAGCTGAATTACTTCAAACAGTTCCAGCTGGTAAGAGCGGCGATTTCAGTTCTCTCGTGGCAGCTATAGATAAACGCTTTGGAGATAGCCACTTGAAAGAAGTCTTCCGAGTCCAACTCAATAACAGAGTCCAGAAAAGGGGTGAAAGTCTACAGCAGCTCCAAGCAGACGTCGAAAGACTGGTTCACCTGGCATACCCGGATGCTGGAGAAGAAATCATCAACCAGCTCGCTGTTGAGTCCTTCGTTCGTGCCATTTCCGATATACATCTTCAGAGGTCTGTGCGAACTGCTAGAACACGTACTCTTTCCGAAACTTTAGCATTCGCATTGACAATTGAAGCAGCAGAACAGGCTTCTCAGGGAGTACATCGACTTAGAGAGGCCATAGTCGAAGAATGCTCGTGCCAAAGAGCTGAAATACAAAAGAACCGGAGCGGACTAGCAAGATGTTGGAACTGCAACAAGACCGGGCACTTACAGCGTCAATGCCGACTACCACCAAACAAAGCAGGTTGTCAACATTGTGGAAGCAAGAGATCCAGCCCAGAGCAAGGTAACAACAACACCAGCGTTGCCTATCAGCCCGTAAGAACCAACTTCGAGGGGCAGAGGCTGGTTTCTTGTATCGATGGCCCCAGAACCACCATCCAGGTCTCTCAGACTAAACGTGACAACAAAAGTCTGACTGTGGAGACTACTATTAACGGGAACAAACATGTGGCTACCATCGACACCGGTGCCACAGCCTCCATAGTACGTCGAGACCTGGTAAAGACGACGTGGCTTCATAACACCAATAGCTACCGTCTAAGAACCGCAACGGGAGAAGCAGCAAGAGTATATGGAGAAGTGTGTCTTAAGATCCGACTGGCCGACCTAGTGTTTACTCATCAATTCCTGGTGGCAGATATATGTGACGAGTGCATCATTGGAATCGACTTTATGAAACAGCACGGAGTTATTTTGGACATCGGTAATCAGGTTTTGAAGTACCAAAATAAGGAACTTCCAATGACTTATTCGAACGAAAGTACGTCGACACTGAGAACTGTCATCAGGGAAGATCTTATTCTGCCTCCTTCTTCTGAAGTGTTCGTTTGGACAAAACTGGAAGGTGAGTTTGGAAGCCTTCGATACCTCATGGTGGAACCAGACCCAGAGTGTTCCTCCCAAAGCGTCATCATTGGGAAAACACTGGTAGCACCGAAGAACAAAATGGTCCCCGTACGATTACTAAACACCAGACCGTACGATGTAAGGTTGAAGAAAGGAGAAGTCGTTGGACGTTGCGAATCGGTTGCAGCAATTACGAAGATCACAGACGAAGCTCCGAGAAAACCTATAACTCCGCAGGAGCTCGAAACCATCAGAGCAAAAATACTGAATTCATCCAACCTTGATCACCAACAAACAAGGATGGCTGAAAGTCTCCTACAAGAGTACACTGATATCTTCGCATCGCAAAAGGGGCAATATGGTAGGACACAGTTGGTGCAGCATCGCATCAACACAGGAGATGCAAGACCGATTCGTCAACCTGCAAGACGTCTTCCACTGGCCAAACAAGGTGAGGTTGAGGAAATGATAACAGCAATGAAAAAGGACGGTCTTATCGAAAATTCCAAAAGTCCTTGGGCGTCACCAGTGGTGCTAGTGAAAAAGAAAGACGGAAGCACTCGTTTTTGTGTGGACTACCGAAGGCTGAATGATGTAACTAAGAAGGACAGCTATCCCCTGCCCAGAATCAGTGATACCCTGGATGCCATGGAGGGAGCGCAGTGGTTCTCGACGCTGGACTTGAAGAGCGGATATTGGCAAGTTGACATCCACCCTGATGATCGGGAAAAGACGGCGTTTTCTACAGGTAATGGGCTCTGGCAGTTTAAAGTTATGCCGTTTGGGTTATGTAACGCTCCGGCAACATTCGAGCGTTTGATGGAGTGCGTTCTTCAAGGACTGACGTGGAAAGCTTGCCTAGTCTACTTGGACGATGTCATTGTTTACGGGAAAACATTTGACCAACATTGTAAGAACCTTAAAGCCGTGTTTCAGAGACTTCGAGAGGCTAACCTTAAACTGAATCCAGAAAAATGTGCACTTTTCAAAACCGAAGTCAAGTATTTGGGACACATCATCTCATCCCAAGGAGTAAAGACTGATCCTGAAAAAGTTGACTCCGTCAAAAATTGGCCAACACCACAGGACAAACATCAACTCCGAAGCTTTCTGGGACTTGCCACATATTACCGACGTTTCGTTAAGAACTTCGCTGGAGTTGCAAAGAGTTTGCATCAGCTCACCGAAAAGGGGAAGCAGTTTAAATGGTCAGGTGAGTGTGAGAAATCTTTCCAGGAACTCAAATACCGCCTCTGTAACGCTCCAGTGCTGGCACATCCAACACCTGGCAAAACATTCATCGTCGACGCAGATGCAAGCAACGTTGGAATCGGGGCGGTACTATCCCAAGTGCATGATGGCGAAGAGAAAGTGGTGGCATACTACAGCAAGGTCCTATCGAAACCCGAAAGGAACTACTGCGTGACCAGAAGGGAGCTGCTAGCTCTTATCTTGGCAACAAAGCACTTCCATAAGTACATCTATGGACAGAAATTCCTTCTGCGGACAGACCACGGTGCTCTGAGCTGGCTGTTGAACTTCAAAAATCCAGAAGGTCAAGTCGCAAGGTGGATAGAAAGATTGCAGACCTATGACTACCAGATCCAACACCGCAGAGGAAAGCTGCACTCAAACGCCGATGCATTATCACGAAGACCTTGCAAAGTGGATTGCAAGCATTGCAAGCGGCAAGAAGACAAAGAAATCATTACCGCTCAGCGACTAAGAGCTGACCCCATAAGCGGATGGAGCAATGAGGAAGTGAGGACTGCTCAAAAGGAAGATCCAGATATCGAACCCATTCTCGCATGGAAAGAAAATGATGAGAAACCGGAATGGGGAGACATTTCTGACAGGAGTCCAGTTCTCAAAGCCTATTGGGCACAGTGGGACTCACTATATGTGCAAGAAGGTGTCCTCAGGCGAAGATGGGAATCCGCTGACGGTAAGTCATATGTGATGCAGCTGATCGTACCGCAATCGAAAGTCAGTGAAGTTCTTCAGGAGATGCACGACGGACCTTCTGGAGGCCACCTGGGGGTAAACAAAACACTGGAGAAGGTGCGACATCGGTTCTACTGGTTACATGCTAGAGATGACGTGGAGAAGTGGTGCCGAACATGTGACAAGTGTGCTGCAACCAAAGGACCTGGTAGGAAGATTCAAGGTAAGATGCATCAGTACAACGTGGGATCGCCTTTTGAGAGGATTGCAGTAGATGTGGCTGGGCCTTTTCCAGAGACCAACGCTGGAAACAAATACATTCTGGTTGTAATGGACTATTTTAGCAAGTGGCCTGAGGCGTATGCCATCCCAAATCAAGAAGCCAAAACGGTGGTCGACCAGATTGTGTTTAACTGGGTTAGTAGGTTTGGCGTGCCTATGGAACTCCATTCCGACCAAGGGAGGAACTTTGAGTCAAACATCTTCCAAGGAGTGTGCGGACTACTTGGCATTAAGAAGACAAGAACCACACCACTTCATCCACAATCTGATGGGATGGTTGAAAGATTCAACCGGACCTTGAAAGAACACCTCACCAAGGTCGTAGGCGACTACCAAAGAGACTGGGATAGGCACGTACCGCTATTCCTGATGGCCTATAGAAGTGCAGTACATAGCTCGACAGGACAAACACCATCTGACATCCTGTTCGGGAAAACCATGCGGCTGCCCAGCGAACTTAAATTTGGATGCCCCACAGAGGAGCCACAGGACACAAACGAGTATGTGGACGACCTCAAGGAGAGGCTCGCTGACATCCATAAAAGAACAAGGGAACGGATGAAAACCTACAGCGACCGGATGAAGACACGGTACGACACAAAAGCGACAACGTCAGGATTCCAAGCAGGAGATCGTGTGTGGCTTTATAATCCTCATCGTCAAAAGGGATTGTCACCGAAACTTCAGCAAAACTGGGAAGGTCCTTATACTGTAGTCACGAGGATTAACGACGTGGTTTACCGCATCCAAAGAGGACTAAGAGGCAAGTTAAAAGTAGTTCATTGTGACAGGCTGCATCGATATAGTGGCGAGGCTGCAGATGGAATTATTCGGGACGAACAATCCTAAGGAGGGGGCAGTGTAACGTGAACCCAACATTTTATACCAATTTCCTAATCGAAAAACGTTCAACCGAAAACACAACTGGCAACACTTTAATGGAATGGTATAAATGACAGGCGTTGCTTGTAAGCCAGTGTGTGTGAGTGTAGAGAGACAGACAGACAGAGAGTAGACAGCAAATGTGGCGACAATGTAGAAGTTACTGGAGAGTTCTAGATGGCGTGTCATTCGATATAAATAGCCCGCCCGAGGCAACCAGGAGGCAGTTTTGTTTATAGAGTGATAAAGTTAAGAGTAAATACAAGTGATAGTCCAAAAGTCGAGTTGAGTTCAATTAAGTGTATATCGAAAGTAAATAAAGTGGTAGAATTAAATTGAAAAGTAGAGTTTTATTTTTGCGAACTAAGCGCACGTTACAATATTAAAAAAATCCTCTATTTGCTCGACAAAAAAAAACTTCAGCTAGGTATATCAAATATAGCATTGTTAAAATTATAAAGGACTCACCTGTCTTCTGTTTTTCGTAGCACCTCAAACAACTCTTTTGGCTAGAAAATGATTTTTTTTATTCGAACACAAGAAAGAATCTAAAACTTACAATTTCATCTATTGAACTACCGAAAAAACGTTTTGGTAAAATAACAAACATAACGATTATTCTCGAAGTTAAATGAAACAGTCGTATGAAATTTAAATTATAAATATTCAAATCTTATTACTAGTTATTCGCCAGAAAAATTTTCTACCACAACCGTTACTCGGGAAAAAAAATAAATCAGAAAGATTTTTGACGATACCAACAGACGATAAAATGATATTTCGCACTTAGAAACACTCGCACTTAGAAAACACTTGCAACACAGAAGATGAGAACGGACATTAAATATTCGTTAATTGGCTAGAAAACAACTCAAACATTAAGTTTAATTGTAATTAAACATTCGCGAGAAACCGGAGGCGCTGAAACACCGCGATCTGCATATTTCTACAATATAATACTGAACTGTCAAACTGGTACTGCATGTACGAGCAAGAGATGTGATTTGCTTGTACTCGTTGCTAAAAGTAACGAGTGATAGGTAAAGCAGCCCATTATGAAATGTTTGGTCAATTTTAAGTTCATATTCAAAAATATTTTTTCAAGAACTCACTAGGTCTCCTTCTGTAGTTTCTGGGTAAAGTTTCGGAAAAAGGCCCAGCAAAAAAATTCTGGTGTGAGTCCAAATTTATCCAGCAATGAAAAGTAAAGAAACACATTCTGATATGATATCGATTAACACATTGATGTGATGTGGTGGGTTTTCCTCCTTGGTCTCCGCCGATCACTTTGGAATAGGTATGGCCATAGAATAAGTTTATTTTTCGTGCGAAATTTCTTCAACTGAAACTTTTCTACTAATGCATAAAAACCGTTGCAATATTGTAATTACGAATAGAAACAATAAAGATGCTGCAAGAAAGAAATTTTTAGATGCCCTGAAATATAAAATTCGAAACAAAACCCATTGACCTGGCTATATTCAAAATGCTAAAGGAGGTCCAAGTGTTAATGAAGAGGTTTGGTTTTCCCTGGGTCAATTTCAGAAATAATCTGATTTGACTAGCAAGAACAATGCACATACAAATTGAAGAAAAACTCAAGAAGTAGAAAAACAGTAGAGAAGGATGCCTAAGCTCTCAGCATCTTGCGGGCTCCGCTGGGCGAGCAAACAAACTCACCTTCGTCTTAGATTGTAATTTTTTTTACTTCTTCGGAACAAGTAATTTTTACTTCCTTAGCTTAAACCAACATGTTTTGGTAATGAAGTATTGCTAAAACTTGGTTTTGTTTGGTCCAGACGATTCAAGATTGTGTATTTCGACAAAGAGCTAACAGAGAGAGAAATATGTGATTATTAATATTTTATTGAACTCTTATGTTCATTGGGTTGAAATCAAAGTTTTGCGTTTAAAAAAACCTTGATCAAGCTGTGAGTCAAGCCACGTTTTCATTTAATGCCGTTTGATTTTTGTATTACTTCCGTAGCTCTGTGCAAAGAACTTTTACCGGTATTGAGACGAAACCCGAGACCATTGAAATGATTCGAAATTTATATGCCTAGGTAACGAAAACGACACCATTCTCTGAAATGGTATTTACGAAACCAACATCCTTAACGATGAATGATAAAAATTCTACTGAAAAGACTGCTTCCATTTAATTTGAAAATATTCTTTTATTTTTTGCTAAAAGATGTCTTTTAGTCTTTTTCCAACGCAATTAATAATTAATCTTATTTCTACATCATCAAAATTCACGAGAAGTCTCCCCCTTAGCGTGCATCGAACACAACCACTGAAAAATAAGAAATTTTGTTAATTAACTTGTATCGCTAAATTTCGGCACTTAACTTACACCGCTTTGTACGTTTTTTGTACATAATTCTGTAACCACATTCACGGCATCGGATGGGATCTCTTGGGCGCATTTCATTCTCGTGGTGGCATTCTAGAATGAAGTTGAAATATGTTAAAGAAGCATCTTTGAATAATAAACAAAAACATACCACCACAAATGTAGGTCATTGCAGTTTTAAGAACAGTATCCTTGGATCCTGTTTCAGACATTTTGATATGAACTTTGAATAAAGCCTTTTATTTTATGAAAACAGCTCGAGGTTCGCAATAAGCAAAACACACTTCCAACTTTTAAAAATATTTGACAATTATTTTTGGATGACAGTTTTCATCGCTGAACCGAGATACGTTCGATTTGACATTTTGATTTTGTTCATTAAGCAGCAAACACAATGTAAAGATACGTTATAAGTGCATTTTTCTTTATGTTGCTAGGAATTCAAAATGAAAAGAAAATTTTATATCATATCTACCTCAGTGCACATGGTATCGATTTTTCATTACATGCATTATGTGTTTTTCTCCACTCCTCTAATGTTATGACAACGTTTAGACACACACGCAGCAATTAAATAAAACAGGTTATGTTAGAGCTCATCATTGAATATTCTTAAACTTTTTTAGTAGATCTCCTTTACGTTTTCCTTTAAAAACTTTTTTCACAAAAAAAAACCAACTCATTTGCATGCGATTGCAACAAGTTCAGTTACACACCTGCAAAAATAAGCTATTAGAAGAAAGAGAACGGGCTATTTTGCAAAGGAAGAAAATGAATAGGTAAAATGCCAAGTTTTGTAGCCTTGTTCATTTTGAACAGGGTTTTTGAGTTAAAAGAGATTGTACAGGCATGTATATAGAAAATTGATTGTAATTTATTTTCTGTGTGTATCTACGAAAGCGATGGTGTCTTCCCTTTATAAGACAAGTATGAATTTTACATCTTTTGTCTATATCCTTTATTCAGCTGCACTTGCAGATCCATGTAAGTCCACCATTATTCGCACAAAGTTTCAACAAATCCACAAATGTGAAAACTTCGTTTTACATTATTTGTGTGTGACAGGCCTGAAACACAAAAACCACTTACGATACGATATTGGTTTCCATACTACATCAACACATCCTCATATACGGCATTTTTCCTTCTTACTGTACTTCTGGTTTTAACGTGCATGTCAAAAAATAAAAATATTTGATTTTTGTTTTGAAAACGTTTCTTGCATAAACAAAAGTAACAACTCAAATACATTTTATTTTGCATTGAAGAAAGTGCAAAGATGTCCCGCAATAATCGCATGCATCCCAGAAACGTTTTTATTACTGCTCCAGACTACACTGATTTGGCAATCAGTTATCCCAACTTTCGAAGGATTTGTAAACTGGTAAGATGAGACTGTAAACAATTTGAATTATGATTAGCAGCAGATTCTCTTCTCAAGGCTCTCAACGGCAAAGTTATCATAGACCTTAAAAGCGAAGAAACACTACGCGCTCTATCAGCCACTTTACTTCTACACTATTTCGATCTTAACGTTGAATTTGCTCCAAACAGTTTGATTCCCACTCTACCGCTTCGGTTAAACTACATCCTTTGGATTGAAGACATCGTTGCTACTTTGATACTAGAAGATATTCATGGAATCGATATAGGTTGGCATATTTATTCAAATCTTTGATAATCCGTGTTTAAGAGTTTTTGTTTTAGGTTGTGGTTCGTCGTGCATCTACGCACTTCTTGCGGCCAAGAAGAACAACTGGAAGATGAGTGCTCTAGAAGCAAATAATACAAACATTCAGTTCGCCACCAAAAATATTAAAAACAACCATCTAGAGAATTTAATTGAAGTCTTTCCTCAAGCCAGCAAAAATGTTGTTTTTAATGATTTCTTAAAAGAAAATCCTGACAAAGTTTATGACTTCTGCTTATGCAATCCGCCATTCTTCGATACAAATGATAGTCACACTAAAGTCAATCGCAACCCAGAAAAACGCAAGGAACCTAAAAATTGTCAAACAGGAAATGCTGATGAACTATTCTGTGAAGGCGGCGAAGTTGCGTTCGTCGAAGGTATCGTTGTGGAAAGTCAGAGTTTTTTGAATCGTGTAAGAGTATTTAGTACAATGTTAGGACATAAAAGTAGTGTGGCCACGATTGCTGATTTCCTTCGAAGTAAGGAAATTTTAAATTTTACTACAACGGAGTTCTGCCAAGGAAATACCACAAGATGGGGTATTGCGTGGACTTTTGATGGATCAGCTGATTTATCTGAAGTCGGAGCAACTAGCTAGACTCAAAGTCTGGGAAGTAAGTATAATATATATATAAGTGTATTAAAGAAGATTTTGAATAATTTATAAAAGTTTTTTTTATTCGAATGGTTGTACAACTGTGTATTTTGTTGTCAAAGCAGTTGAATTTCTTGGCTTCCCTGCAAATCTTGTTCACTATAAAAAAATAAAAATTAAAAAAAAAATTAAAAAAAAAATTAAGAAAAAATTCATTCACTTACTTTTAGTTGGGCATTACATATCGGGGTGAACATGGGCTTCAAGCAACTTCTTTTGCTTACAGTTTCAATTTCAGTTTCGCACTATTTGAGATCTTCTCATGCTTGCCTGCGCCACATAAGACGAAATCTTTCAATTTTGCGATTTTTCTTTAATTTGCTGTCTATGGCGGAGCGTTGGTGTCCATCAAATCTACATATCCCAGCTATTGTAGTCTTACGATGACTACTCCTCTAGCTAAGCCTCTGTTGCAACACAGCGCTTAAAATTCATTTGTTACATTTTCTTCTCCACACATTGTCTTGACAATACCATTTGGAGTATTTTTTTTTCGAAACGAAATGAAATGAAATAAATAGCGTTTATATTATATGAAAAAAGAAGGTTCATTTGATAACATATGCATTATATAATATGTAATGTATAATATTCATAAGAGCCAAGCTGTTCAGTCTTCACTTGTGTTCCGCAAGTAGTTTTTAAGTCTCCGTAGGCGTAGATTTGAAAAAGTCCTTTCTGGTGTAGCAGTGGAAACAGGTATGGTAGCCAATATCTGTAGCAACGTGTAAATAACTGGACAAAATGTTTTATCGCACTTATCCAAGTATTCCAAAGCATATTTTGGACTAGGGGAGGAGATAGTCATAGGATGTACTCCTTTCGGGTAGCACTGCCCTGCCGAATACATAAAAATTGCGTCTTCAATTTCAGAACTGACCGCAAAATTTGAAGGTAGCACACCAGATGATGGTAAAACTACTTTACGGCGCTTCGCAAGCCTCTCGGTTAATTGGTGAATTGTGTGCTCTAGAAATGGGACGAATTAATTTATTTTGATGCAGAAGTGTTAAAGCGATTAAGTTGCCTTCCAACGATAGGTAGCACTTGCACTAGCATTTTCATCGAGCAACACCTTTGTTTCTTAATATAGATGATCGTACTCTTTGACAAATTTATTTCGCAAAAGTTGCAAAGCATTTATAACTTAATTCGCGTGACTGAATGCTGTTATCGGTGTTACCTGCAGTTGTTTTTATAGCGATAATGTAAAGCTCATGACTTTTTGAAGAATCGCTAGGCACGTAACATAATTCGAAGATCGAAGTGTGTTAAGCATTTGAACAGCTTGCTGCGATGTTTCTTTATTGTGGCTGATTTGGAGTTCTTCGAGTGCATTGACAATAGCTGTATAAATTTGCTTAAATCGCATGACGGCTTCATGCTTGTGAACCCACCGTGTTTCACACATTGCCAGCAGGGTTTTTTGATTTCCAGCCGGTAATAGGCCCCGAATTTTACTATTCAAAATAGCAGTGTGTTAAGCAGTATATCTAAAGTAGGAACCAACAGACTGCACGATCCCAACGCAATTTCGCAATTCTGCTTGTGAACACGAGTCAGCAATAGTAAGGTTGAGAGAGTGTGCACAACAATGTACATACAGAGCAAAAGCACATTCTTCACGAATATACGCTTGGGCTCCGTACAAATACCCACTCATTATTAGATACACTGTGGTTTTAATCTTCATAAGACAAAGCGAATCTCAGAAATAGTCTTATGTGACCCACAATGGAAAAAAATCTCTTAAGAGGAGAAGCTGGTCTAGAATTTTGAAGAAACCGAAATTTTTTTGTATCTTAAAAGGTACTTTAGGGGCTTAAAAATAACATACCAAAGGATAGATGCCGGCAAAAATGTCTAAATGCCCAAACTTTCCATTCTGCGACAACGCCCCACAGGTATGCCATGTGATTTTAAAGTACTTAAAACTTTACGAAAAAAATTGATCTATACGAAAGTTTGACAGTACGTTCGAAATACCTTTCTCCGGAGACGTTCGTAGGACTTTTTTTTATATTGCATAGCTTTTTTTTAATCAACAATTTTGTCGTTTCTTATAGTGAAAATTTTAATGTTTAGTTCAAACGTGCACCATTTCGAAAAAATCCTGCGTACGTCTCTTGCTGTTTTTATATACTCGGGATTTTGTCCCAGGACCGAAATTAAGGAGGTTACATATTCGACCATGGACCCGTTAGAAATGAGGCGCCTCCGATTGACACGAAAAAAATTTGTATTTAAATATTAAAACCTAAATTATAAAACCTCTTTAACAATTTTCGACTGATCTTTTTGTTCAGTCACAAAAAATTCATAAATTATGCCCATTTTTTCGCGCTCTAAACCAGCTTTCAGGTTAGAGTGAAAATCCTTTAAGAGAACCATTATGCAGGGGTTCTGTGGGGTTTTGATAATGTTTTGTCGCAAGCGAACATTTTAAGTAATTGCAATTTCTAAAAGAAAATTCTTTAAATAAGCTTTTTCCTTGTCCCATTCTAAATCAATAACCTATCGGCCTAATAGTGCGTACTGATACGGCACGAAAATATACGAAGGCTACCGAATGCGATCAGCCAATCGACTGCGGGCGTCGGCTGGCGGGCGGCAGAGAGAGTGAATCGAAAATACATTATTAGTGTAATTATACGTAATAAAAATATGTTCGGCCAATTAAGAAGATATATTCTTACATTTCAGGAGGGGGGGGGGGAGGGGGGGGGGCGTTGAACCCCTGAAATCCCCCTGACTACGCCCATTGTTTATTTGTTATCTAGAAGAACACAATTGTTAAACAGCTGAAGATTGAAGTTCTCTTTTGTAGTAAAGAATTTAGTTTTGTAATGACTTAAATTTGAATTTTACCTGGGTGTACAATAAATGAGACGGCCGCTTGTAACGACAATAGCTTTGAATTTATTGAGTCCTCTGATGCCATTGTGTTGCCAAGTTCGAAACCATTATTTCTATTGAATGTGATTGTAATTCTCTGATGTATGTCTATTTCAATACTTCGTTTGTATTTCGGTTGCATTAAAAAAATCAATTTCTCCTAGTTTTTTTTTTTGTTCTACCATCAAAAATATTTTAGATTTAGCAGTTGTTGCGATAAAAAAGTCTGTGGTGTGTAACGGTCTTATGGAATCTCATATCCACTATAATAAAATAGAGTTAAGTAATATTTGTTGATTTCGCTTATTTTTTCCACCTATAGATTGTGTTTTGCCTTCTAAAAGTTTTTTGATGTTATTTTATTTTAGAACCGGCACCAAACGGACGCAACGGATTTAATGGCTCTACCCCTAATATATTCACAGGATGGAGGAGAATTTGTTTATCTAATAATTTAACTAGTCATACATACAAAACAAGTTTTGCTTTTTGGGTGAGTCTATTACTATTTTTTGTTTTTTTTTTTGAACAATTTATTTTATTCCGAAGCTTATTCTTATCGAGTATGAGCCTTACACTGGCTACTTTTCTGTTCTCTTCACTTTTCCTTCTCAGAAGGTTTTAAATGAAATATTTTGAAACAATATTTGCACTGAAGTCGATCTGGAGTCGCTAAAGTTGTTAAAGAAAATCAAATTGAGAGTATCTTTGTTTTATTTATCGATCCTTTCTTTTTAAAAATGAAACTCATTTCCCTTTAGATTTCTTTTACTACAGGGAAAACTTAGTTGAAGTTCTATTCCTTTCCAGCTGGCTTGAAGATATTTTTTTTCGTTGCCTATAGAGTCCGATTTTTTTTTAAATTGAAACTATTTCAAAAATCTATTTATCTTGCCTGCAGCCTTAGTTAGTTCTAATATGTTAGACAAAAAAACATGGTAAAAAATGACGAAGTTCATTCTTTGAAGTGTTTTTTACACTTTAAAACTTTAAACTGAGTTTCGAGTCATTATTGATTTGGTTTTTAAATGTCTGTGAAAATTGTTTTGTGATTTAATTCAGAAATGCTGCTAATTTTTGTATTACGTATTAGGTTTGTTGGTTGAAGCCCTGGAGTCGCCACAAAGAGTTTTTTGTGAAACCTAAAGTCGCCCTGAATGTCAAATTGAGTGTTTTTGAGCCCTGGGGTTGACCTGGGCTTTCCCTCAAAGTTTTTGCTGTGGCGAGTTGAGGGCTATCAAATGGCATGTAATTTTATTCAAATTAGGGAGATGTGTGGTGATTTTGTTGTTTAAATTGTTTTGAGAACTGGAAAACCCATGTTTTTTTTTTGACAACTCATAAGGTTGTCAAGAAAACCTGGGTCAACACTGGGTAAAGTTCAACGAACGAACCTAATGTCGATTCGTGAAATAGTTGTCTATTAAAGTTAAAGACTTGCTAGATAAATAAATAAATAAATAATTTTTTTAAAGGAATTTTTTCGTATTTAAGTATAAAATGGAAATGAGGAAGTTCGTTACCCCTTCTGTCCTGGCTACAATTTATAAGGCCTTTATCTGCCCAAAACTGGAGATAACTCCCATATCTGGTCAGGTGCTCCACTAACATCTTTGCGCCTACTTGATAGGGTACAAAATAGAGCGTTAAAATTGATAGGTGATAGTTCAATTGTAGAATCGATTGCGAAACGATAACTGTCCCACTCTCTTTTATCGTTTTTGTCACAAACAGTACTCTAGTGAAGTGAAGCCAGTTGCATTCCACCCCTGAAACAATTTAGCCGCAATACCCGCCTCGCTAGGAATGCTCATCAGTTTTACCTTGACTCCAAATTCGCGCGTACAGTCTAGTATAGAGATTCTTAATTTAGATGCACCAACTTGATTTGGAACACTTTACCTTGCTCTGTATTTCCCCTGCAATACGATTCGCAAAGGAAAAGCAATGTGCATCGGGGTCTCCTATTAAATCCTCTCCTACTTTCCTAAATGCTCGCACTGTGTTGTATAACATTATAAGGGTAGTCATAACCTCTTGATGTGTGCGCTAATTATAAAAAAAAGGCTAGCCGGGTATAAATAGGGGAGGCAGATTAAATTAATAAATTAATAAATTAATGCATACGCTCTCAAGTCCCCTCGTTATCTTTACAGTACGATTACCGCTGACATTTACGACTGGCTTTGGCGATCGTTTTGTTATCGTTCTGACTTTCATTTTCGTAATTCATAATCGGTCTATGTCGTGGCTATCGTTGTTTCGTGTTTCGTCTTTTTTTGCCTCGCGTGTCTTAATTCGTAATACGGGTTCTGAAATTTCTAATGCTGATTATGATATCTATCGTTTTCATCAAGTGCAAGGTGCAATCATTCAAAATTTCGAGGTATTTTTTAATTTTTTATACATACTGTGATGGAATAAGTAAAATATATCTATATGACACAATGATGCTTTAACTCTTTGTTTTTGTGTTGGCCGCTTGGCCTAGAAGGAACCATAGTGGGCTCGTCAAAAAGCTGAACTAAATAATTAAACTCATAAAAGATCTCAACATACATTCTATCGGGATTTGTCTGGCCTGATGAAAACCAACCATCTAAACTCTAGAAATGTCTTTCTAGAAAGTGCAAACTCTTGCAAACAGTGATAAGTGGTAGGATCGGCTAAAGTGAACAGTTGCGATCAAAATTATAAATATGTAAGTTTGGTGATCAAGCTGACCGTCACAGAATGGCCTCAATCAAAAAGCGGGAGTGTTCGCATTCTTATTTTAGTTTCACTTGTAGATTTTGGAAGTTTGAACGAGTTTTCCTAGTTTTTTACGTCTATACTTTTGGAACGAAAATCTGTTGTGAACTAAGTCGCCTGCAACAAAAGGCTCTATATGAAGGCGTGCTCTTGTTTTTCAAAACAACCTCCAAAATTTCAAAATCAAAACAACAGTTAGAGTATTTTTTATTTATTTGTTTTTATTTCTTACTATCTTTAACATAAGTACCATATCCGACATAAAATTTGCCATTTACATAACAAAATCGTCTAAGGTTCACATTGCTAATGTTTTGTTTTATTTTTATTTAAATTTTTACTTTTTATGTGACTTGTTGTGTGTTTATATTTTGTTTAATCCTTGAATCTTTCTGCTGGCCTTCGGTTTCGCAACAGTTCTTCTTTCAATCATATTCTGCTTAAATAAAATTATTCAACAATCTTTATTTTAGGTATTACTGTCAGTAGTTTCTTTTTTCTTTCATTTAATTTAGTGTGTACGTGTTTCGTGTGAGTGTAGATTGCATTAAATTATTTTAAAAAGCTTTTCATTTCATATATACTTATGCATGAGTGTTTAGGTTGTTTTACAATAATTGTCTTTTTTTAGTTTGCTTTCATTAATCGGTGATTGATACTTACTAACCAGTTAAAATAGATAATATAGATTTTTTTATCCGTAAAAATTAAAAACTAGAAAGATAACAATATTATTTGGCAAAAAATGTCGTGGCAAGAACTCCTTACCATGATTTTAATTATTTTGTTTTGTTTTATTTTTTTCATATATACGATTTGTATGGTTTGATGTTTCACCTAAACTTTTTTATTTAGCGAAAGTGCAAAACTGTATAATGTCACAAAACATTTTTAAATGTTATTTGTATTTTTTATTTTTTCAAATTTCAAAAGGCGTGTGGTTTTGACAGGTGATAAAAACAGGTAAACGTTTCATAAGTAAATCTCATCTCATAAGTGACAACACTTCACAGAGTACAGTCGTCGCTTGAGGCCTGAGACCTTGTAGAGATTTCATTTCGAATATTGACAATTGACTTGAAATGGCTTTTAAGGATAAAAATTGGTGTTTCATTATTGTTTGTTGCTTTGTTCTCTAGTATTGACATATAGACGACGTACTGCACAATATTCAAATGTTGTTTTCTGTTTAAATAGGAGGATGATTTTCTGAAGCAGCTGCCTTTAAAGTGCCCGCTTTTCAAATGTCAAAAATTCCCTATATAGTTTTATATTCTGAGAAAAAACTCGTACGTGTGTCTTTGTGCTTTTGATTGTTTTCTTTTTTTAATCATTTTTACCAAAACAAGAAACATAATGTAACAGAACACAGGGACTTAGACTTAGATCCCCGCAATAAAATATTTTATTTTGTAAGCTCAATTGCTGGTTGGTATAGATCATGGTTTGTAGTTTGTTTTTTTAATATTTAATTTTTTTATAGGATTATCTTTTTTATACTAAATACTTGCAAAATATTTGCCTTGTCCTACTAAAAAAGCCAAAAATGTGATTTTTCTTACAATTTATATAATGTATAATGGTTTTACATTTTTGTTAGGAATTTGTTTTTTTTTTCTAAATTATGACTCACATAATTTTTAAGTGTTTGTTTTAATATTTTTTTCTTTTAATAATTTAGGCAGAGAATGGACTTGTCTTTTTGTAATTTTCAATAAAATACTTTCTTAATATGTTTCTATATTTATTATATTTTATTTGTTTTTTTTTTTACTTTCTTAAAATTTTGTTCAATTTTTTGTTATGAATTTAATTTTTTTGTTTGCTTGACAAAGTTTCTGTTGACAAAAAAAGTTTTGATGAATTAAGTTTATTCAGCTGGGACATCTCTGCGACTTTTATGACCTCGGAAAGAAGCTTGAATTTTTGTTGCGGCTTTGTTAAGCTCTGGATCTGATAGATCGATATCCAATTCTTCGGCAACTTTCTTAGTTATCTCTTGGATGTCAACATCTTCGGCTTCTTTGTTGCTAGCTAGTTTGCGTGATAAATGACCACGGAATGTTGCTTGAATTTTCAAAGCGGCATCACAGAGCTCTGCAAAGAAAGAGAAAAGTGAAAAATGAAATAAGTAATTAAAGTTGTGTACTCAAATGTCAAATGTAATTTAAATACTTTAACAGAGAGAAAAGCACCTGAACACAAACAGTAATAAAGTTTTTTTTTTACAAACATTGTTTGTTCGACTAGCAGATTTGTTAATAACGGCTTCTAACTATCTATCAATCATATATGTATAGTGTGTATAAGAAGTATCTGTTACTTCAAGTGTCCCCGAAATAGCCATATGGGTCTTCCTATGTTTATGCTGTATGTAAATGATGTTTCTAATATTTTAAAATTTTCCAAATGGTTATTTGCTGCAGCATCTAGTGTAGCTGATCGTTTTCTATCATAAAATGATCCTAATGCATTTTCTATGAAGTGAGGGGGGGGAGGTACATCCCTCTTAGTTTAAGTGGGATTTGATTTGATTTGATTTGATTTTATTGATTTTTAACAACTGTACATTAAGAATAAACTTATAATTTGTACAGGATATATTACATTTTATAAATAGTGCAAGATTTACAAAAACAAAAAATTCAACTACAATATAATATAAAATTTACCATTACAAATTTCAACAATTGAAAGATAGACAAAAATAAATATAAAGTTAAGAATTAAAGAAAACTTAAGGTCGCAACATGTATAATATGTATAAATTTGGAAAAAAAGTATGTTTCAGTTTAAGTTTGCAAAATGTTCGAAACATTGCGTATGAAATTTTCTGTGTTCGATTCCAGATCTCAGGCGACTGGGAAGATCATTCCACAGTCTGACAGCATAAACGAAAAATTGTCTGCGTGATGTCAAACAAGTATATCTGGACGAACGCAATAAGGAATTTCAATTAGAGTGGCAAAAATTAAGTGCGGTATACAGATAGCTGGGAGTCTTGTTAACTTGGGACAAGCGATTTCAGAAAAAATTGACTTAATTAAAAAAAATTATTCAAAATCATCTAGGGTACCTACTTATTATACTTTAGTGTTTTTGCTAATACCTGGTTCTTTAATTAGCATTTTAGTTCAAGTTAATTTAGCGAATAGTTTTTGAGTAATCAACACTCAAAGTCAAAATGTTTTCTTTCAATAAAATTATTAAATAGCAAATCCTCTTATTAGTTTTGAGTCAACCACAAAAAACAGAAAATGAAAATTTTTTCTGTGAATTTCTTTTGAGAAAAAAAAAGAAAAAAAAATAGGGTGGCACAGCAGAGCGAGGAGCAGGGCTAGCGCATTTCTCATAACCATGCCTTGTGAGGAAATCGAGGGGACCTACAATTTTCTGTCGGTTTTGAACGGCTATTGGAGAAATCGCTTTTCATGGCAATGAATTTTCAGGACTAGCCGATTCCTTGTGGGGTTTCGATCCACGAACCTCAGGGCTAACAGGCAGACATGCTAACCATCACGCCACGGCAACCAGTTTTTTTATAAAAGTGGAAAAAAACGAGTTTTACTTTTTTCAGAAAAGTATTCTGCTAAGTGAGTCCAGTCAGTGGAACACACACAAAAAAAAATTTTTTTCGGAAAAAAGTACCTTTAATTTTTTTTTTATTTGTATTTCTGAAAAACAAAGAAATATTTTCGCGTTCGGTTTTCTGTGTTTGACTCAAAACTTTTAAGAACATTGATTAATTCAATGAAAAGCTATTCTTAATAGGGCAACATTTTGTAAAATTTTTATTAAAAAAAATGTTTCTTCAAAATCTTGATTTTGAAATTTTGTTACTCAAAAACTATTCACTAAGTTAATTTGATCAAAAAAAATATTGGCATTTTCAAAAGGCAGTCAAATTACTAGAAAGTTGTCGCAGTAATCTAAGACTACTCAGTTCAACGAACGGAATTTTAATTTTGTTTCAGGACATCGTGACATAACAGGAAACGAAATGGCAAATAAGCTAAAATCAGGCCAGCACTTGAATCCAACGAAACTTCTCAAGGCACTAGAACAAAAAAAAAAAAAACTGAATCCAACAAAATTTTCTAAAAATCTTTAGAAACATTCCGGGTTTCCAGAAACCTATAGCCAGATATTTTCAAGAAAAAAAAGAACTTTTGCTCCAGCTCAGTAGTCCTCGACTCTCTCTGTTGTTTGGCATTCTGATGGATCACAACTCATTGGGTACCTTGGGTACATGATGAGAATGGGCATTAGCACATCCAACTTATGTAGGGGTTGCCAAGCGAAGTTGCAGAGGAGGTATCATTCCACTTCCTCTGTGAGTGTCCTAGTTTGGCCCATACTAGGAAAAAAGCTTTCGTAGAATCTTCTTATAAACTCTTTTCCAATTAGAGCAATATGATTTCTTTTTTGAAAAAAAAACACACTTTTTCTTAAATAAATATTCAAATATTTTTTATTTCATGTGCAGTTCAATCAATGCAATTAAGTTTTTAATAAAACGACATTCAAATGGCAATTATCTGCAGCAACAAATAAGATGAACACAAATTTCGAGCACTTTTTCCACTAAATCAAGTCGTATATCATGAATGGCACGTTCAATATTGACTTGTAAAGCTTGAAGAGAATCTTGTTTATATTGAGAGACCAATAACTTCTTGGAGGCCATTCAATATCATCATTTCTTGAAATAATCGAGTTTCTAAATTATTCTCGCAATAATTCATTAGTTACATTTGCTGTGTGACAGGTAGCCCCGTCTTGTTGAAACCAAATGTTGTCAAAATCAATTTCTTCCAATTTCGCTATAAAAATTGGTTATCATCGATCTATACCGCTCTCCATTGACAGCAATGGTGTCACCAGCTTTATTTTGAAAGAAGTACGGACCGATGATTCCACCAGCCCAAAAAACCACACCAAACTGTCAATTTAGGTGAATCTAATGGTTTACACATGAATATTTTGTGGATTTTCATCGCCAGTTTTGTTTATTTGACGCCTTAGTCAAATTAAAGTAAGCCTCTTCGGAAAAGATGATTTTCTTAAAAAAATCGTTATCGATTTGAAGTTTTTCCAAGGCAAAATCAGAAAGTTCACGACGTTTACGCTGGTCCAATGGTGAAATTGTAAACACTTCTGAATGCAATAGAAAACAAATCACAGATCATGACATACTACAAATGGCCGAAACTCCACTCCAAAATCATATCATACCTATTGGAAAACCCTTTTTATACGTTTGGCTTGCTTCATTTCGAATTTTTATCGCGACGAATAGCTGAGAATTAGTTTCTTGGTAGTGATGTTAATTTCTTATAAAATATGGTACTCTTACCTAATACATTTTTTAAGGACAAGAATCGTACCTAAAAAGAAAACATCCATCAGACAAACCACTGAGAATTGACTATTAACAATATGGAGGCCCAACTATTGATTTAACTTAACTTTCAATTTAACAACTCTACACGAAGCTATGCGTATTGATATTTGATAATTTGGTGGGATAAAATAAAAGATGATCTGTGCACTATTTCTCTTTCCTTCGTTTTACTGAAAAGACTCTTTACTTGCAACTTCCGCCTCCATCTCACAAAAGACTAGGATTACAAATCTTTTAAGTCTTCTGCTAAACCAAGAAAATTAATCATTTTCTTTCAAATCTTTTTTAATGTATGCACTTATTTGTGAAAAAAAAAGAAAAATTCCTCTGTTTCCGTCAGTAAATATTTACCAAACTAATGCCATAGATCGTAAAGTTTTACACCAACTTCTTTACAGAGAAACAACCATTCAGTAGATAGTTTGTTTTGTTCTTTATGTACCAATTTAAAAACATGTTAGGTATATGTTGTCTCATAGTTGAAATCGTGCCAATAATAAAATTCAAAAATACATTCTCATTTAAATTCAATAATAAAAGTTCATAACAAAAGTTTTTGCTTTCGCCCATAGTTATTTCTTATTATTTGTCCTACAGAGGAACGACATTGTCCTGGCAAAGCCAACCAAAACTAAAAACTTTTTACTATTTAAATTTTATTCTCGAGTATAGCACAGTATCATCATTGAAATATTTCAAAGCCCCCCACGAATTTATTTCAACTTTTCTATTATGTATGTGTTTTCCTTTAGGTAAGAATTTTGTCTGCATATTTTATTGAATTTTTCCTTTTTTGTATGTGTGGTGACATTCGAGTTGCCTAATTATAACTAACTTTTCAAAGTCATTCTTCTACACCACGCCAACTGATAGAGTTCATTAGAAAAAAACTTTTGGAGTTCCGAGAATAAAGAAAAGATGGCAGAATCTATAGAGGTTTCTTTTTGTTGTTTGGGTGAACGAAAATCTGGGGCATTAAGTCCAAGTTTTTGCCTACTTTATGTTTTCAAGTTTTCTTTGATGGGTGGGGAGAAGTCGGTTCTAAGTTTTCTTTTTTTTGTTCTCACTTTTCTAAACAGAAATTTTTCCTTCTTGTTTGATGTACAGGAAAAGTTCCTAAAACAGCAATTTAGAGAATTTAAATTTACAAAAACTTGTTTTTAACTAAAACAAAAGTAAAAGGTTTTTGGAGTTTTTTTTCTTTTTTGAAAGCTGTTTAACTAACACGGTATGAACTTGTAAGATTTATGGATTTATAATGTTCAAACAGCAAATTTGTAGGTCTATTTAATGTTAATCTTTTTGAAAAGAATAATTTTTTACTTAAATACCCACTTGGATCAGAGGTCTGTTTCTCAGATCATAATATACATACCAATAGCAGGCAGTAAAAATAATACATTCTAACTTTTAAAATTGTTTCTGATCTGTGAAATAGAAAAAATACATCACTCTTTCAGTCCTTAAGTAAATGTCTACCAATGATTGGTCAACTTGTCGAAAGCTAAAACAGATTATTCCGAAACTAAATGTGGAATATGAATGTCTATATTTTGCTTGGCCTCTTAAAAATCCAGCAAACTAACAATGAAAATGTATTATGCCTGAGAAAGAATGTCTCCGTCCATTAGATCGATTGGTTATTATTTTTTTGGTTCGACAGAAAGCCCAGTCTTGTAGAGTGTCCACTTTGAGCCTTTGATGAAGCGATGGAGACATAAAATGTCTGCGTTCATCAGATCGCTTGGATCGCTGAAGTCGGAAGAGAGCAAGACATAATCACATCAGGAGGTGTGGGATTGTTTCCTTTTCCTCGTCGTGTATGCAGCTTCTGTAGAAGTCATTCGATATGACAAGGCAAGTCTTATGGGGTGTCTACCTATGAGTCAGTGTCTCAGTATTCGGTTATGACACCCAATGTTGAATCTGTTTAGAGATGACGAAAATCCAGTTTTGGTCATACCTGTTTGGTCGCTAAACAAGCGGTGGTAAATCGCCACCCCATGGTAGTTTTATCCATGACATCTTCAGATGTACCCGCGGCGTGATGGTCTACTGTTAACCCAGAGGTTCGTAGATCGAATCCAAACGGTATTGCCTTTCGCGAGGAACTGGCAAGTCCTCCGTTAGTAAATTCATTGCCATGAAAAGGGCTTTCTCGATTAGTCGTTTGGAATCGGCAGGTATAATTGTAGGCCCCCTCCATTCCCTCACAAAGCTCCTCGCTCTGTTTATTATTTTATTTATCTTCATCGGATGTAGCGATTGGTATACCAATGTTCATACTGCTGGTCGAGATGTATAATGGTTCTATTCGTGGCGAGTTCATCGGCTTTGCGATTCATCAGAATACTTCTGCTGAACGACATCCAAAACATTGGATGTAAATCTGTTCTGCAATATCCGTGAGTGATAATCTACAGTTGCAATTTCTGAGTCCTTGGAAACAGCGCCAAGTGATTTAAAAGTTGCTTGGGCGTCTGAGAAGCTATGGATATATTCACTTAAAAATTTACTTTTACTTTTAGCCAAGATAAGGCCCCTTTTATCGCTTGGAATAGGCTTCAGTAGTTTGAGAAACTCACGTTCAGTCTGTCTGCATACACTCCGATGAAATGAATTGAGTCAATCTCGGGAGTTCCTCATCATCCGAAATGAATCAGGATAGAATGAATGGTAGCTTAGAAACTATTTTCAAAAACCAGTTGGAGGATGTTGTATAGTCAGAGTGACTTGTGACGGATCCGAACAAGTTCAGGATGAGTTAGTGCAAACTAGTCTCATAGTCCATTGAGAGAAGGCTCTGAGACAAACATCTGATCTTGCAGCCATGTTTGCTTAATATGTCGAGGGTGAGAGGTGTGAGACTAACTAGTGTGTTTAGGGCGGCTGAAGGTATTGATCAGAAAGCTCTAATGTCAAGGGCGGTCCATACCATACCACTACCCCGTAAATAAGTACTGGTCTGGTGACGTATTTATAGCGAGTGAGATAACTGTGGAGATATTCTCCATTTGTTTTCAACGACTTTTTGCAAGAACGAGAGCCATTGTGGTTTTCCTGATTCTTTTGTTTGGTATTTCGTTAAAAAAAAAAACGGTTTGATACTGCGCTTTATCTGAGAAGTTGAGTTTCATGGTTTGATGAAGCTGTTTGTTGTGGAATTTGTATTTTCTTGTGAAAAGAACGAGTTCAGTTTTCTGACTGATTTAAGTCCAGACCGCACTTTCGTGCTCCTTTTAGTAGTTTGATAAGTGCGGTTGGTATTATCTTCGTGATAGTTTGAACATACTTCCGCAATGGGGACGTCTTTAACGTGTATTCAGAACCCTGTAATTCTTACAAATAACTTCCAATACATCTGGTATACTGACGGTTCAAAAACAAACAACGGTGTAGGTTTAGGGATTTACGATCCCAACTTTAAATCATCAACATCCCTTGGTAACACAACTACTATCTTTCAGGCAGAGGTAATGGCTATAGAATTCTGTATTAGGGAATGCATTAGAAGAAACCTCCGAAGATCAAGTATCCTAATCTGCTCTGACAGTCAGGCAGCACCTAAGGCTCTGTCCTCGACAAAAATCGAATCCTAACTAGTTTGGAACTGCCTGACATGTATAGTTCAATTAGCTACTCACAATAAATTTCATGGGTGCCTGGTCATGAAGGCGTACCGGGTAACGAAGAGACTGACCGACTTGCTGGACTTGGCTCTCAGTCCCAATTCAAAGGCCCTGAAACCTACTGTGGTCTCCCAATCAGTAGCCTTAAAAACGAATTAGCTACATGGGAACGACAGAACATGATCAGTACCTGGAACAACTCAAATGGCCATCGTCAGTCAAAACTATTCATTGACTTATCCCACAAACGTATGAAAGAAATTCTTGACATGAGCAAACGTGACGCAAAGTTACTTACGAACTTCTTCATTGGACACTGCTCTCCAAGTATCTTCTTAAAAACATGGGCATCAGCCAAGATGACACCTGTCGTCTCTGTCTTGAAGACATAGAAACAGCTGAACACATTTTATGTGAATGCCCTGCCTTAGCTGCCTTAGCTGCCGGGCTAAAAATATTCAATAAAGGGTTCCCCTGTCTCCTTGATATCAGAAACACCTCTTCGTTGAAGATTCTAAGGTTCTTACATGACCTCAGCTTCGAATGAACAAACCTATACACTACGTGTTTTTAAACCTAATGGAACAGCACAAAAGATCTTTCAGGTCGACGTGCTTGTAAAGGTAATTTTCACCTTCACCCTACATAATTTAAAAAAAAAAAACGTGTATTCAATAGAAGAAGGAATAGGACTCTTGTGGATTTCCTCTAGTGACAGATCTCTTTGTAGAAAAACACTGGGCTGAAATTGGTTCTCCTACTCTTAATTATTTTCCCAAATTATGAGTAAAAATTTACATGAATCAAGTTATTGAAGGATTTAAACCAATTAAAAACAGCCAGTGCGGTTACCAACCGGAATTCTTATTTCTTATTCGACAAAATCTACACTCTTTAAAAGCAAAAAAACCAATTAAGTATTTAAATAGGAAATGATTTTGAATTCGGTCTTAAGTAAGAAGGTCTCAAGCTTATGTACAAACACAAGAAATCAATTCTTCCAAACCCCCCACACATAAACAAATTGGTCTTGCCACAGATAAATAAATCCCCAAATGCATCCAAACAGAGATACAACTGATTGCTCCATTCAACTGTATGTTTGTTTCAATTTGAAGTCATGTAGTTTACGAACCAGAGACATAGAATTCCCAAAGTCAATATCTGTCAGTACTCAGTACACTACTTGACAATTGCCCAACTCTGAAAACAATTTGCATTCTCTAGATCACACATCAATCAGAACTTGGGGTGTCACCTTCAATTTCGTGTTCAAGTTTAAAATGCAATATAACAGTAAAAAGAGGAGAAACTATTATTTCATTCATTCATTCAACAAGTAAAATGGAAGAAAATTTGCATTTTGTATTTGTGTTACAAAATAAGTAAAAAACAACAAAAAACACAGAATCCCCACAATGAAATTGTCGGGAGGACTTTAAAGAAGAACATGCAAACACACTATGTGCATAAATTTACATTATTGCCATGTTGGGGTTTTGAAGTTCTTTTATTTTGTTGTGGAAACCGAACGAGCATCAGTGCGGAAAAAAAGAACAACCATTTTTGTTTTTACAAACTGTGTGTGACATAGTTTGGTTAAATTCAGCACGAAATACGACCCTGGAAATTAGTTTTTTTTTTTTGTTTGTGGGAAAGGGTTTTGTGAAATATTTCACAGAATCCCCATTCCCTACTTCATGATAGCCTCCTAGTTTCTGAGTACTTTAAAAATGTACATTTGTTGTTTATGTTTGAGTAAGGTTTGACTTGATGCGGGAGCTTCATATACTACGCGAAATGTGGAAAATAAATGAATAAACTTAAAAAAAAAATAAGTACGGGATGGCAAAAATGTTATCAAATATTTATTTTGATGTTTAAATTCGGCAAATGATTTAAGAGAATGTACTGAAACTAAATATTATAGAGACCTATATCCACTTTTAAACCGCAAACATATAAATTTTATTGGGAAGAACGTAAGATCACCTTTGACACGTAAGATTTGATAAGTTCAAAGTAAAGAGTTGATAAGTTGTTTTGTGAAATAATCCCTATCGGATTTTACATATTTGCATTAAAATTATGCTGAAATTGAAAATAAGTTATCGCTGAGCATTCTCTCAGTTACCTTTACTCGCGTGGAGAGTGAATCGAGTAAGTCAACAAAACCAATTCCTAATAAACATTTTTAACATTTTATTTCGGGAGAACTATAGGAGGAGGAAATCTTAGCTAACCGAAAATCCCTATCCTACACTGGTGGCCTCTTTTGCAGATTTGGGGGAGGAGGGAAGAACTTTAACGTTTCAACCTTTGGGTACCTTATTAAAGTTAGGTTGGGCAGAAGGCCATACTAGTTTTGTCAAAGTGACGTAAATCGTTGGGTAGGCATTTATCTTCTACCATTGATGATGTAGTTGTGTTGATGTGTCAACCTGTGTGTGTTCACACCGGACATTTCCATTGTCTTGCGTGAGACCGCCCGTCTGCACGCTTCTTGATCATCGTTGGGGATCGCCTGTCCCTTTGTCGGTCTAACCTCGACCAATTTTGCATCATCACCCTACGTGGGATGTTTTTGCAGAATGCTGGGTGAGTAAACCATAGGCTGATGGAACCTTGGTTGCCCCTAACTCTCCCAGAATTATGCAGCCACACCCAAAAACGAAGAAGGGGTAGGGATACGAGAAAGGATCCGAAGGATACTTTTTGTAGCGGTAAATTTTACCGCGACAGTGTTACCAGTATAAAGAAAACAAATAAGGTGTTTGATTTTGAACGTTTATTCAAAATCAGTCCTGAACCTCCTGATGCATTGGAATTGAAAATGTGCCCTTTGGTCGTAGAGCAAATATTAGAAAATGTGGAAGTGACGATTGCGGAAGCGGATAGACAAATGCTTGATGGTTTAGACCCTATCTTATCTATCTTACCCGTTGAAAGCAATACAGACTCTATTAAAGACAATGGCATATTAGGAGATGCCATGAACACAATTTTATACTGTGATGATATGCGAAAGTGTTGGTTTGGATAAAATTCTTCTTATTCATAAATGCTAATAACTTTAAGGTCGATTTTTTTTAAATTTAAACATCCCAATCACTCCACCAATTAGGGAAAGCTCTCCAGATGCAAGAATATCCACTTCAAACCCTACCAATTTAACGCCTGTAAGCTCAAACAATTTTAAATTGCAGTTCATCTTCGAGCTTTAAAAAGTTTTTAAAATGTGCGGATGCAATAAAAGACAAGAAAGACATCTCAATAGAAGCAAAGGATAGAGGATTTATGTCCATATCTTCTATTAAGTGGAACAACTTTATGGCAAACAAGCAACGAGGAAAGGAGTAAAAAAATGTTTTTTTTTTTATTACTACCGACTGCAGCTATTTTTATTTTATTTTAAGTGAAATAAAAACAACGGAAAGCATTCCATTTCAAATCTAAATTTCTTAAATTTTCGATTTTCTGTCTTAACATGTGAAAAATTTCAGTGTTCGAAAATAGGAAACTTTTTGTTCGCCTTTAACCAACTCGTGTTCGAAAATAGGAGAAAACACATATTTTTCAGTTTTTCCCATTTTTTAATTTTTTGATGCTAATAGTGATAAAAATTGCAACCGGACACAGTATTTGAGTTTTGTTAACAAAATAAATTAACAGTATTATTTTGAGTCAAAGATAAATATTTTTTATTGATCATTTAATCTTTGAAGTCGCAAAAGTGTTCGAAAACTGGTGCCATGACGCTGCTCCTTTTGTGAAAAGATTTACTTTTTTCCAATTTCCATGTTTCAAAGAAAAAAAAAAAATAAATAAATCCGGAGCTACTCTAAACTCCAAAAATCTACTCCTATTTGTTTTCGAGAGTTACTCTGAATTCATGCACACATGTAAAAATATTCGTTGTCAAACGTTAAATGGAAATTGTTGTGCCAGTATTAGGTTCAAAAAATTGCTAAAAACTATGAAGAAACGAGTAAATAAATTAGTGAAATTTACTGAAAAAAAAAAACAAATTACAAAACATGTAAATAAAGAGTGTTGTTTTTAGAGGTATAGAACTTTTAGTTGAAATAAATCACAAGAAAATCGTTTTAATGTCCATCAATTTGACTTTATTGAAAGGATATTTTTATGGCACTAATGTTTAAAAATGATTTCGGGCATGTGGTCGCCGCGGCTCGAATAAAGCCAAGTCTAGAGGTCCTATTTTCTACCACTTTATGGAGCATTTGAGGGCGTGTAACGCCACAAATGTTGGCTTCCAAGCGTAGACGAGCGGTTTCACATATCCCCAAAGAAAATAATCTAATGGTGTCAAATCACACGATCTTGGTGGCCAATTGACTGGTCCATTCCGCGAAATTATGCCCTCATCGAATGTTTTCTTCAATAAATCGATTGTGACGCGCACTGTGTGGCATGCAGCGCCGTCTTGTTGAAACCAAATCTCATCTACATTTTTGCTATCCAATTCGGGAACAAAATAAACGGTTATCATGGCTCTATATCGGTCTCCATTAATGGTAACTGGCTCGCCAGCATCATTTCGGAAGAAGTATGTTCCAATGACTCTACCAGCCCATAGAGCACACCAAACATTCAGTTTTTGTGGATTTAAGGTATTCATGTGGATTCTCTTCAGTCCAAATTCGGCAATTTTGTTTGGTGACGTAACCATTCAACCCAAAATTAGCCTCATCACTGAACAAAATTTTCCAATGAAAACCAGCATCGAGATCAATCTCATTTTCGCCACATACACCTAAATCACGACGCATTGCATAGTCTCGCTGCTTTAATTCCTTCAAAAGCTGGACCATGTAAGTTCAGTTGTAAGACAAGATCTTTGATCAAAATTTTCCATAAAATTGATGGACAAAGCTCCAATTGCTGTGCACGGTGGCGAATCGATTCATGCGGGCCCTCTTCAACAATTTGCTTCACCAGTGGCAATTGTTTCTTCGGTGCGCACTGTTTGACGTCTCTGCGGATTCGTATTATCACAGAAAGTAAACGTAGTGCGAAAACGATCCATGATTAACCGAATCAATTGCTCTGATGAACGATTATGCCGACCATAAAATGGACAGAGCTTGTGGTAAACTTCGCGAACTGAACCATTATTTTCGAAATAAATTTACACGACTAGCAAGCGTTATCCTTTTGTCAACCTGTTCATGATAAACTGTTCATGGCAAACCAAGCTGCACATAAATGACATTAAGCTTGGCCGATTTGACCACAAGATGTCAGTTTTATCCCTAACCGAAAAACTAACTTCTAAAAAAACACCCGATATCACACACCATATGAAAACATTTTGAAATATTTTCCCACCATAAATCCCACCATTTTGCCCACCAAACAGTTTATTTCCAAAGATTTTGATTGGAAAAACCATCTATCCGGAAAACACTGCTTCATCTCTCAGATGAAACAAATTTGAAAGCATATCGAAAATATGCAAAAATGCTAAAAATTATACAAAATATGTGCTCATAAGCAAAGGTATCCAATATCGTTTACATTAAGTATTATTTGCTCTACTTTAATATCTGACAATAAACCATAACAATGTTAGACGTAGGTCAATTTTGGTGTCTGTAGAATTTGCCTATCTTAAACCTTCAAAAATATGCAAATATGCAAAATCCAAACCAAAATACTAAAAAAGAGGCCACTTTGCCGAATAACAACAGAACTTTCCCACCACCTTAAACTGATTTAACTGGATATAAGTTCAGCATGTACAGTTTTTGTTTATTTCGAAAAAAACCTATTCCTTTAGTTGAAAGTAATAGGTTTTGATTGGTAAAGGCTTAGATGCATGAGTACATGAAATCGAATTTCAATACTATCAGCATTTAAATGTCTTTTGATCTTAATTTCTTTTCCACATGCCAATCGGCAGTTTCTGAGAGACTCTAAACAAATAAAATACAAATTGATTTTCAGATCAATTGCCTAACAAGCTACAAAACAATACCACCCTCGAAGACATTGTAGTGAAGGAATACAATTCAGAAACCCCAAACATGCGGAACAATGTTTTAAGGGATTTTCATGTGGCTTGAATAATAAACTTTTTCTATTGTGTAAAATCATACCCCACCAATGTGCATGTTCAATGCTCATGTACCATACAAAGAAAATTTACAAATTAATCTAATCTTTTGTTGAGTATTTATTTTTCATGAATATTATGAGAGGGAATCCAGTCACGGATTTGCTGTATCATTAAACGTACTTTAAAAACAATTATTGGCTTAAACAAGAAAATATCTTTAAAGAGTCGCGGTGATGAAGAATTGTGTTTTCAAACACAGTTAAAATTATACAGCTTAGTGGTGAGTGAATTTTTTATCGCTTAGAGACGTTTATGTAGACACCGCCTTATTCGATGTAGTCGATGTTTTTATCTCTTCAGCTTAGAGCTGTTTGCTTCGCCCTATAAAATTTAATCAGAATAAAAATAAACAGACTCTGTCAGAAAAAAAAAAACATCTACTCAAATAGCTGAGTGTGAGTGTCAAAACTAAAAGCTCAACGTTATCAGCAGTGAAAGTCCTTAGGCGGATCAAAGTATCCCCAAAATGGGTTGGGGTGTTTTATCTTTACAAACTTGTTCAAACTGTAAAATTCGAAATTCTTCTCTTAAGCATAGAAACCAATTGGAAATTCGGTTATCTCTCGTTTTTCTTATTAAATTTCAGCTCAGTTTGCTAACGTTGCGTTGTTTGTATAATTTTCTTCAGCACCATCTTCACCCTGTTAACAATGCAAAAAAGATTCTTTTCGTTTTTCCCAGGGCTACTTTTGTATTTTCTTTGAACAGCAGAGTTTCGTTACTTAATGAAGTGTTCATTTATTCGAATGCCAAAAAAAAGAAATTCATCGGAAAAACTTGAAATCATTATCCCTGAGATTCACTTTTGAATGAAATCGCTGTAAATGCTAATCGAACAGATGTGCACGTTTTTTGCAAAGTATGTAATTTCGTAAAATAGCTTCTAATATTCGTATTCGAACCAATTCAGATAAAATTTTTTCTTTACTGCTAACAGAGCAAAAATATCAAACCTAGGTTAATCAGTGGGGGCTTTCTTTTTTCTTCAAGAGAACTTAAGTGATGATATCCTTCCTCGGAAATGATTCTATTTATCCACAAAGTTTTGAGTCCTTTGGGGTAGGCTTTCATCTGGCAATCAAATTATTTAATTGGGTCACGTACGAGTGAAGTGCACATGAGCGGTCTAAGAAGTAAAAAGGTAATTTGTTTTACAAGATGTAGAGTTTCTGATATTTTACGAGGGCTATGAGACAGAACACAGAAGGTACTACTAAAAGAGTTCCGAGGAAGCCATTACGATAAAAGTTAAATTTTTGTCTGTTTTTTTAAGTATACAGAAACTACAAACAGGAAGAAGAAGGATCCTGTGTAGTCTTATGACCCACACGGTGCTGTTTTATCTTGACTTTTATGACTTCGCGTTACTTAAAAAATTAATGGCCCCTGTCACAAGGCCCGGTCACGTTGTAACAATTTCGGACTGGGAACGCCAAAAAGGAAGCCTAACAGTTGTCCTTTTAGTGAACGTTTTGCCATGAAAATCGTTATTGTTTATAAAATTATAACCTTATTTAGAACTTAAATATCTGTTGCAATACATTCATGTTTTTAGTCCTTTTTTTTGACAATCATCGTTTGAAAATGTTACAACGCGATGACCGGCCTTGCAATTGGGATGAATAATGAACTTGGTGTAGGAAAGGGTAGAGCAACTGTCAAGTATGGCACTTGTTGTCCAAAGGATGCCAAAAAAAAATGTTCATTTGACTTCAATGGTG
This sequence comes from Melanostoma mellinum, assembly GCA_914767635.1. Lineage (NCBI taxonomy): Eukaryota > Metazoa > Arthropoda > Insecta > Diptera > Syrphidae > Melanostoma > Melanostoma mellinum. Next base: position 157,139,901 of record OU612058.1, on the reverse strand, counting down.
TGATGCGGTGTTTTTTCATATTTCCAAATTATCGACCAATCCTTCTTTTAAGAATTTTAAGTGTTCATCATTTTGTCAAGCTAATGTAGATATTTAATGTGAAGGTTTTATCCTGTGTTTGCTTTCTTTCTTTCTTAGCAAATGTTGCTTGTTGCCTGAAGGATTCAGGACAGTTAAAAATATTTTTTTACCCAACTTTAAAATTTTTAAGTGCTTAGCTGAACGATGTTTTTAATTTTTTCCAGTATTGCAATTACAATATATGTTTTTTTATTAGTATTTTCGCTTAAGGGAAGATAACTAGAGCTCCATTGCTTGTCAAAACACCCCTCTTATAACTGGCAATTTTAGTTTTTTTTTTTTCAACTTTATTGAACAATACGTGAAGGAAAACCGTCGCAACCCTTTTTCTTTGCTTAAACGGGACATGGAAGCTATGCTATTGGAAAGGCATTGGCGGAAGGATAAAAATTTTCTGGTTTTGCTATATTGTCTTAAGCCATAATATTAGTCTATTGATTATGTCGTAAAAAAGGGCACATAAAGAAACTCGAAAAAGGGCGGATTTTTGTTGTATGAATCGATTAATGGGCTAGTTACTAAGTAACAATCGAAAGTGCTATTAAATTAGAGGGTGCAAATCGGAGCTATGGGGCTCTAAACCATCTTCACTTCTTTTTTCAATGTAACTCGAAAACGAAGCAAAATTTTGATGCAATTCCATGACGTTTTTTGTAGAGAGCAAATTTTCCCATCAAAAAATACCTTTCGAATAATTGTAAAAAAAAGTTTTCTATCCGAAACGTTAAAATTTCCGACGAAAAAAAGTCAAAATTTTCCAAATTTTTGGTTTTGTTAGTTTTTTTAATGGCATTTCTTTCTGGTTTAAGATAGGTATAGGCATTGCTTCATAAAAAAGAAAGTAAATAAAATTTTCTTTAAAATGCTATATCATAGAACTTTCTGCGTTTGAAATTCACCAAAATATTACCACTTAATCATAGACATTTATCGTTGTTTTTGATCCTTTTTATACTGACGGCATTTAGTTTTATTTTGAGGAAATTCAAAAAGAGCTTTAACTGTTAAATTTTTTCACTAATCTTTTCATCTATTAAGAAAAAAAATATTTCTTACTCGATGGAAAGTATTTTATACATATTGCATATATATATATATAAAATGCTATAAGTATTTTTTTTACTTAAGAATTTAAGGGTTTAATCCAGGTGCTATTTTGATTCTTGAATAACATTTCGATTGTCTATACCGACATCAACATCAATATCTTCAAAAATGTCATCTTCTGCAATATCGGCTACTTGCACACTATCGCAACTGACTCCTATTCATTCTTTACAAAATAACGAGCAAGAAGTCTTTATTTTTCTGCAACCAAAGCTTCCATGGCAACCTGTAGTGCATCCACAAGCCATTTTTTTGGCTATATCTCTGGTGCAGAAGGTGAAATTGTGCGAATCGGACTGAATCCACATTTAGAACTTTCCCAACCAAAGTTCAAAGGATCTCAGCAGTTTTCACTGTTGGATTTGGAAAAAAGTTCTTAGGCCATGATGTTTGATGACATCACGTTTTGGTGGTAAAGCGTGAAGCCAGCGAAAAATTTGCACTTTTTGATAATTTGCAAAAATATTGGAAACGACAGTTGCTTAGGGTCTGGTTCAACTTTGTTCCATACAAAGTGGCTGCAGTCAGTATAAAAAGGATGAAAAACAACGTTAAATGTCTTTGATTATGTGGTAATATTTCGGTGAATTTCAAACGCAGAAAATTTTATGATACAGCATTTAAAAGAAAATTTTATTTACTTTCTTTTCTATGGAGCAATGCCTATACCTATCTGCAACCAGAAAGAAATGCCATTAAAAAACTAACAAAAAAAAAAAAATTTTGACTTTTTTTCGTCGGAAATTTTAACGTTTCGGATAGAAAACTTTTTTTTACAATTATTCGAAAAGTGTTTTTTGATGGGAAAATTTGCTCTCTACAAAAAACGTCCTGGAATTGCATCAAAATTTTGCTTCGTTATCGAGTTATATTGAAAAAAGGAGTGAAGATGGTTAAGAGCCCATATCTCCGATTTGCACCCTCTAATTTAATAGCACTTTCGGTTTTTTTCTCCAAATTTAGCCCATTAATCGATTCATACAATAAAAATCCGTCCTTTTTCGAGTTTCTTAAGAAATGACATAATCAATAGACTATATGGGTAGGTTAGCAAAGCAACAGGCAATATTTGCCTTTGGAATTTGTTTAATGCTTTACAAATGAATACATGGGAAATGAAGTATATTGCTGTTTTGTGTTTCCTGCTGTTTTTTGCATTCCATGCAATGTTTCGCATCTTTGCATTTTTTTTTTTACACTTTTGCACTCTTTTGTATTCCTTAAATTCTTTTGAAATTCTTTTGAAGCCTTATTTTGCATTATTTTGAGTTTATTTTTATGATATTCCATTCATACTTCTGCATTCTTTTGCATTGTTTTGCTTTCTTATGCATTCGCCTCTCTTAATGAATTCTAAATGAATGCGAAAGATTGAAAAATAATGAAAAAGATTACAAAAAATAAATTTTCTCCTAATTCAAATTAAGGTGACTTCATAATTTGAAGTCAAGGTATCAAAGAGTTGAATGAATGCAGTCCTTAAGTTGAAATCGTTAAAAACATACGATTGCATTCTCTTGCAACGATGCTGCATATGTACTCATTTTGTACTCTGAGAAGCTTTCTTATGTTGCTGGATTTAAATTAAAAGGCTGTAAACACACTATTTATTTCTTGTTTCGCTAAATAGGAGAACATTGTTTCTTCTGAGACTACGAATATCAAACAAAACATTATGTAGTCTCATATGAAACAATGAGACGTGTTTCGTGAAACGAAAAAACCCATTTTGCTTTATCCGCTGTGTTTGCAGCTTAAATATTTTTAGCACCTTGACCTTGACCTAAGATGTATTTCGAGCTAAACGAAAACAAAAAAAAAAACTCTTTGTTTGATGTTTCCATGCCCTAATTAGAGCTGTGTAAAATTTCCTGTGTTAGACAATGGTTGGCTTGTTTGTCTGTTACACGGAAGGTTCGGGTCTCGAATCTCGGAAAAATCAAGGAAAAACTGTCTTTCCACGGGTATCGCCTTCCGCGAAGAATTAGGAATTTCTCCGAAAGTGATTTCACAGCCATGAAATTATGGGTCCCTTCCATTCCTTCACGAGGTACGCTATTGTTTGAGAGAATTGCGCTAGGCACCGGGTTCCCCCTCCTACTCTTTTGCCACCTCCTATTTATTTAATTTTTGTAGTATACTTTTTTTTATAATTTTCGCGCACATAAAAGGGTTATGAATACGCTTATTATGTTGTAAAACACAATGCGAGCTTGTGAAAAATATGAAAGTATGGAGTAGAAGACACCAATGGACATTGATTTTAAATTTTTGCAGATCATAAAGCAGGGAAAAAAACAGAATCTTGCAAAACATTCCACATTCGGGTAGTGCGACTAAAATATGAATATCCATACTTGACTGTACGTCCGCAGTTGGGCTCAGAAAGGGTGATAAATTTAATGCATCTTCTTAAGAAAGCTAAACGTTTAGCAGCATTTTTGACGACTTCAAATACCAGATACCAAGTACTGACAGCTTTTTGGTTTCTTGGAGACAGGTACCATTCATGCATAATGGTAATGGGGGAATGTTTAGCCTTAACGAAAAGAGACATCATTGAGTTTTCGATGCATTGAATTTCAATCGGTTTTTATTATCCCGTTTAAGAATGCTGTCAACGTTAGAATTTCATGAGCTTATCATACGCAACCGTTTGAAAACCTCATCAGGAATTGGCAAAATTCAAAGTGGCGTGAAAGTTGCTTTGAAAGTTCTCTTTATTGCCTCCAAACTCGCATAACACCCTTTCTTTTCACACCCAAAATTGTTGCAGCGAATTATTTTTTTATCAACCATTTATTTCCTATTTTACATTTCATCCATTTGACGATGAACAATTACCAATCACACCTTTTGGATTTACCCAACTGATAAATTCTGTACATCAAACGACAGTTAAGTTGTGTTCCTATAAAATTCACAGAAGCGTTGATAGTTCGTGTCGAATATTTAATTTATTTTCCAACATAACAATGTGTTATACCGATTATTTTCGATTCAAAATCGATTGACAGACCAATCTCCCAGATCTGATGCCATGCGGCAATAATTTATTTTACTCCACAAATGTATTCGATTTGCTGTCGAAGTTATCTCCATGGATTTTGGAGAGTTTTTCGATTTGAGTTGTCACATTTTTAAAATTTCAAAAAGCAAAAGGTACACGTATACGAGTATAATCGACTGTAGAATTTAATTGAAATACATATTTTTATTAATTGAATCGTATTGGGATTTATTTTCTACGAATACATTTCCGCAACTACACTCATGTAACACCATTATCGACGAATATGTTATGTTTGCTTGTTCGATTTTGCATCCTTACACATCCTTTTGGTGTTCGTTCCGGAGTCGTCAATCATGATGACAATTTTAAAATTAATGATGCGTATATTTAAAATAACTCCCCGTCGAACCAACAACATTCGCAACTCAATCTAACTATTTTTTTTTTAAGTGAAACGCGGTGATTTATTTCCCATATTCCCCAGCTACATTAACCAAATTATGTGCTAGTGATAAAAAACTCTACTCTCCGCCCCCTAATACCCAACGCAAAACATGAAAAAAAAGGAAGAAAAGTAATCTCAATTAACTTGATTAAATGATCATTTTTCCAATTATTACAAAACTTTATCGATTAAACTATCTTCAAAGCAAAGTTTCTCCATGAACTAACTGCCATTTAAGCTAATCGATATATTTTTTTTTTCGAAATATAAAAACGAGAAAACAAAATACGTACATACATACAAAATTTATTGAAGTACACGCTATCGTATAATCGGATTAGATACTCTCACAAGGCCTTTGTGGGCTGGAGTAGAAAATTGCATTTGATAATAGAAAAAACATAGCTGGTTTGTCTGCAATTTTGCGCAGTCAGGCATTTCTTAACTGGAAGACAAAGTGGTTATTTTTTTAATCAAAAAGCGCTGGAAGCATTTTGTGTTCATTTGTCGTTGAAGAAGGAAAGCGTAGATTAGAATTTATTCGATGGGACCTTTTTTGTGTGACAACTGGAGCATGGTGTGTTTAAAAACTTGCGTGGATGTTGTAGCTACAAGAAATTCATTTCGATAAAAGGCAGAGAAAATTCTTTAATCATTTTAATGGATTATATTAAATATGTAATTAAAAACATTTGGGTGCGAAAGTCATGAGTCAGGGTCTTCTGTAAAATGTTTGGTCGTTCCAGTCACATATTTGGTGAGAAGAATTTTATTTAAAAACGAAGGAATTTCAACAAGAAAGAAGGGAGATACATTGTTTGAGTCTTCAAATGTATTCTCACAATGTATATGGCAATATATTAAAGCTGATTATGCCTTGGCTTCCTTTTTCATACTTATCGCTAGTTTATTCTATTTTATTATGATTGGAAGCATTTGAAAGATAGATTTACATGTCACTCTCTGAACTAGCAAGGAAAAACACTGTAATCCTCCTCTGGATCCCAGCACACAAAGGCTATGATGGTAACGAGAAGGCAGATATCTTAGCTAAAGAAGGCGCATCTAAACCATTCGTCGGTCCTGAACCCTTCTGCGGTGTAAATAAAAGCACCTTTAAACAAACTGCCAAGAACATCCTACTGGAGGAATCAAATAAAGCTTGGAGTAACTCATCTGGGCAAATCTGTTCAAAACTCTTTTTGCCAGAATACACTCAAAAAACATCAAAATTCCTACTTATCCTCAATAGGAAAACCCTAAAAATTTGCACAGGACTACTAACCGGTCACTGTTCTTTAAAGAAACATCTTCACCAAATGAGGTTGGTAGCAGACCCCAGACCCCATCTGTAGACTATGCCTCGAAAATGAAAAAAATTCTTTGCACATTATGACAGAATGTCCAGCACTTTTCCGCCTTAGAAAGCAAATACTTGACTATGAGATTATCCCGCTAGATAAACTCAAACTCATTCACTCACAGAAGATTGCTAACTTCTGGTTCAATTCAGGAGCAGGAGAACTGTCCTGAAACCTCACATGGGCCGGCACAATAAGTTTCATTCAGACACCGCAGTGCCCAGAGCTGAGCAATCTCTACCCGTCCCCTAAATCTAATCTAATCTAAGATTATTTTACAGCTCCAAATGCAAAAATTCGTGTCAGTTTTAACATCTTAGAAGTACCTAATATGAATCTTTGTTATTTGTTTTACTCCACTTTTTAATAATTTATTCTGACGTCTTAAGTCAAAGGGGTTTTAACGATTGTTATACAGGGTCATTCATTTCGTGGTTTTATGTAGCGTTGGCATTTAAATCCTGCCTAACTGAGCTGAATCGAAAGGCGATTCCCGTGGAAAAAACATTTTTGCCTCTGTTGGGATTCAAACTCGAACCTCCGGATTAACAGGCGGACATGCTATCCATCACACCACGGGTACCACGAGGCTTATTCCTCTATAATTGGCGCAATTGGGAGGGTCTCTCTTTATTAAGGATCGGGCATACGATACTGAGATTCCATTCATGGGGCATGTTTTTTTCCAACCTTATCATGCAGGTCAGCTGATGGATGCTCCATTCCAACTGATATCCGGCTGTCTTGAAAAGTTCGGCATTGATTTAAGTTTGCATATGTCAAGCTTATTAACTGAATGGTGCATTTTACCTTGCAGCGGAATTAGTGTCTTCATCGCCGCGCTATAAAAGTTGTCTTTCCAGATCTTCAGTATCGACTGTGATTCTATCACTATGTTTTCCTGCTGGTGTTTAAAAGCTTGAGTTTAAGGTTTTGTCATCGTGATTGATCGTAGATCGCAGATAATTAAACTTTTCACACTTAATCATATTTGCATTTAAATAAATATCTGGACGAATAAACATGCCTGAATGAGAAAACGGGTAGCAAAGTAATTGAGTCTTTTTTGGACAGATACGTTACTTATTTCAGAGTCATTTGCTAATAGGCCTCCGGACCGGAACTTGTCTGCTTTCCCCAACAAATTCAATTTGGTTGTGAGACGCTGCGATATCTACTACGGCGGTTGCTACCGGGAACAGAAGCAGCGACTGTTTGGATGTGGATTCGTTGTTTGAACTAGGCTCAGGCAAAAAGTCTTGAGCTTTAACGCACACGCCCCCACAGAGGAAAAGGATGAAGACACCAAAGACGTATTCTACGAGCTCCTGGACAAAACATATGAGCAGTGCCCTGGCTATGACATTAAGATTGTTCTAGGAGATTTTAATGCCAAGCTAGGAAGAGAGGATATCTTTAGTGGAATAATCGGAAGATACAGCCTGCACGACAACACCTCCGATAACGGATTCAGGCTGATCGATTTCGCTGCGGGGCGAGATGTTCTGGTAGCTAGTACGCGGTTCCAGCACCTCAATATCCACAAAGGGACATGGAAATCTCCTGATCAATCAAACGTCAACCAGATTGACCACATTGCGATCGACGCACGGCACTTCTCCAGTATAGAGGATGTCCGAACATTCCGAGGGGCCAACATTGACTCGGACCACTACCTTGTTGTAGCCAAGGTACGACTGCGGATATCCCGATCCAAGCCAACACAAGAAATACTGTGAGACAATTCGACGTTGGACGACTGCAATCGCAAGAGATCGCCAAGTCTTTTTCCGATCGAGTCTCTTACAACCTCTCAAGGAGTCTTATGCCGCCAGCATCAAGTATAGAGAACCAGTGGCAGCACTGCCAATCAGCCATCAGAGATGCCGCCTCTGAAGTGCTGGGTTTCACACGGCCACCACAACGAAACCCCTGGTTTGACGACGAATGCCGGCAAGCACATGCAGCTAAACAGGAAGCATACAAAGCGGCGCTGCACAAAAAGACTAGAACTGCTTATGAGCTCTACAAGCAGAAGAGGAGAGACGAACACCGGCTTCTCAGACGGAAAAAGAGAGAGCATGAGAAGCGCGCGATCGAGGAGATAGAAGGGTGCCACAGCAGGAATGAGGTTCGGAAGTTTTACCAGAAGGTAAAAACAACAGCCTCGGGCTACAAGCCCCGAGCCGAAGCCTGCAAAGACGATCAAGGGAACATCGTGGTGGAACCGCAGTCTATGCTGAGGATATGGAAAGACCACTTTCCCAAGCTCTATAACGGCGATGATGTACCCAATTCCGCTGTTAGAGAGATAGAACCATTTGATTTAGGCGACGTAGACCAAGAATTCCGCCAACCCGACCTGAACGAAGTGAAGACAGCAGTGTCCAAGCTAAAGTCCAACAAAGCTGCTGGAGCTGATGGCCTCACTGACGAATTGTTTAAATCGGCCGGCGATGACCTGGTCAAGAGTATGCACCAGCTCATTTGCAAAATATGGTCGGAAGAAAGCATGCCCGATGAATGGAACCTCAGCATCGATCTCAGAGGTATCAGTCTTCTTAACATCGCGTACAAGATCCTCTCTGCCGTATTGTGTGAGCTTCTGAAGCCATTCGTCAACAACCTGATAGGTCCTTATCAGTGCGGCCTTAGATCAGGAAAGTCCACCATAGACCAAATCTTCACACTACGGCAGATCTTGGAAAAAACCCAGGAGCTTCAAATCGATACCCACCACCTTTTTATCAATTTTATGGCCGCATATGACATCATCTATAGAGAGGAGTTATATAGAGCCATGTCTTGTTTTGGCATCCCTACCAAACTTGTCCGATTGTGTAGGATGACGATGGAGAACGCACGCTGCTCCATTAGGGTGGGAAAAGATCTCACCGATACATTCGATGTCAGAAAAGGTTTTAGGCAAGGCGATGCACTGTCATGCGACTTCTTCAACATCGTTCTTGAAAGAATAGTGCAAAACTCCTACGTCAACACAAGAGGCACAATCTTTCAAAGGTCCGTTCAATTGCTCGGATATGCCGACGATATTGACATAATTGGAAGAACGCAGCGTGATGTCAATGGCGTGTTTATGAGCATTGAGACGGAAGCGAAAAGGATGGGTTTAGTGGTAAATGAGGGCAAGACCAAGTATATGCTGTCATCAAGAAAGGACACCCAACACCGACGTCTTGGACAGAACGTCACGATTGACAGCTATAACTTTGAAGTAGTTAAGGACTTTGTCTACCTAGGCGCCGCGCCGCTATTAATTCAGACAACGACACCAGCGCTGAAATCAAACGAAGAATAACTCTTGCCAATCGCTGTTTCTTCGGACTAAGAAGGCAATATAGTAGTAAAGTCCTCTCCCGAGCAACTAAAGTGTCCCTGTATAAGACACTTATCATCCCGGTTCTTATATATGGCGCAGAGGCATGGACCTTGTCAAAGGCAGACGAGAACGCTTTAGGATGCTTCGAGAGAAAAATTCTTCGGGTGATATTTGGTCCCGTCTGCATAGATGGAGAATGGAGAAGAAGATTCAACGACGAATTGTACGGGCTGTACAGCGACTCTGACCTTGTCAAACGAGTCAAGGTCCAGCGGCTTAGATGGCTGGGTCATGTAGAGCGAATGGACACCAACGCTCCGGCCCGGAAAGTCTTCGAATCCAATCCCGAGGGACGGCGCAGTAGAGGAAGACCGCGGCTCAGGTGGCGCACGCAAGTAGGAGAGGACCTCAACCAACTTGGCGTGCAAAACTGGAGGCAAGCTAGCTGCCGAGTTGGCTGGAGAAGCATGTTGGTTGAGGCCCTAGTCCGACCCGGACTGTAGCGCCACCTTAAGTAAGTAAGTAAGTGAGACGCTGCCGAGGTTATTATGTTCCTCAGTCGGCTACTCAATGCTCACATAATCTTCAAAGTAGTTTTTGTTTTGTTTGGATTTTTCGATGTCTATAAACAAGTTTGTTTTGAGAAGTTCCTCATATTTTGTGCTGCGCTGCCTGCATTTTGAACTCCTGTAATTCAATACTTATACTTATTATGAATTTTTTATATAATTCTGAAGAAGCTACCAATTCTAAGAACAACTTTCTATAAAGACATCTTCTTAATATATGTATAAAAAGAAGTGTACGGTTGGTTGTGACCGCATCACTTGAGAACGGCTCGACCGAATGAAACTAAATTTTTGTGGTAGCTTAGGGGATGTTAGTAGATAGTTTAAAAAAAACGAGTTGTGACAATTTTCCTGAATGTCACTTTTGTCCATATAAAAACTACATGAAACGAAGTACGAAACCAGGATCTTTAAAACTATGACCCGTGCAACGCCGGGCGGTTCAGTTAGTTTCATATATGTATGTGGTTTTTATGATTCCGAAACGAAATGAATTAAAAACGGTTTGGAATTCAGTTCTAATTTACTCTTATCGTGCCTTCGCTTTCCTTTCTTTCTCTCTGGTTGTTCATCAGATTTAAAGTGAAGTCTTTTTATATTTCGTTTGTCAAATATTCACTCACTTCCATTAATTAAGTGCTTCAAATTGTTTACGAAGAAAATCAATTCAACCAAATACACATTGATTTGCATTTTTAATGTTATCGTATTTTGCAGACTCCATTTACCAATAATCTTTTCAAAATTCAAACCAATTTATCAATTGGTAAAGTGGTTCCTCTTTGTTTCTTACATAACGGAATGCATTGCTTACAATGTCAAATCTACCATGAGGGTCGTTTGTATAACTTCGCCCAAAACATCCAATCTGTATATACTTACTTACAAAAAGGAAAAAAAGGAAGCACGAAATGTATTCGTTTTTCCGCAATCATAATCACCGTCCTTGCTCAAGTTACAGTCCTAATGAAAAACACAACAACAGTGACATTTGTGCTGAAGACAACGTGCCGTACTATTCAACCACAGTCACCGGAAATTGATTTAAATATAACGCTAACTGCTGTAACTGTCACTTTTGTCCTTATCTCTGGCGTCAGCCATTTGACTTCCGTTTACTATGAAAAGGACTCAACAAAACAGTAATAATAACAAAGAGAAAGAAATACAAACAAAAAAGCTGTACCGTTTCCAAGTCAGTTGTTGGTTGTATCCCAACTCCCAACCATGGTTAGCGACACACAATCTCTTAGGATGTTTTCTTTCAATTTTATTTATTTATTCGTGCAACAATTAAAACAAAAATGAAATATTATTCCCCAGTAGTAAACTGTATTCTTCAACAAATGTTGTGTAAAGGAATATAAATAAACCTACAGAAAAGTAAAAATATACGAGAATAACAGAGTTAAGAGGAAAATAAAGCTTACGAAGCGTTGCGAGGAACACAATCAACTTTTTGTTTCGTAATCCTTACGTTTTGTTTTTCAATCCATCCTTTTGTTTTTTTTTTATATGCAAAAAAAAAGACATTCCCTTCCGGCACAAAGAACAAGAAGGAAAATGAAAATGAAATAAATCGAGGGATAATAGGGATGAAAGTGGGACGAGTGAAGCGAGAGGGTGTGGCAAGATGTGAAGAAAACTGTTAACAATAGTTTCGGTCTACGACGACGACAAGCGAGTTTTCTTTAGAAAATCGTTTCAAACTTGTCACGTACACGATAAAATTGGGTCAAGAACAAGTCTCAACCTCACGATTATGCGAATGTGCACTCCAATCGTGTTCTAGCTGTCACCACTTTTGGCCATCATCATCATCAGGATAATGATGATGATGGTGATGATGATGCTGTGTAGTTGTTTCTATTCTACCATACTCATGGCTCATGGCCATCAACAGCGTCAAGCGGCCTCATGGAACTTGAGGCGTTTTGAGGATGCACAAAGAAAGAGAAAAGATGAAGAAAATGAGATAGGTATACTATGTAGTTCAATGGTACCTATAGGGAGTATATGGAGACTTTAGCTAAACAAAAGTTGGATAGGGTCTTTGGTTCATATTTATGTGTACGGTATGCACAATGTCTTTGAAGTGTGATTTCATTTTCACTTTCTACTTCTTGTGAACAGAAGTATAAAGCATAATGAATGATTCTTGCTGGGATATGCAAATTTTGTTTAACATAATAATTAATTTAATTTGAATTACTTCGCTTGGGAAATATTTCACTCTAATCAATTTGTGTGGCAATGATTTATGGGAATGTGCTTTGGCTTTCGAGGGATTATTAAAATACGCTGATATTGCTTTTGAAAAGAAGTTTGATGATAATTAAATGAACTCAAACGAATTAGGTTCTACTTTCGAAAGTAAATTATTCATGCTGGTTGGGTTTGATGAAAAATATGTGAAAAATAAACTTATTCCAAAAAACAGTTGATAATGAAGCTCTGAACTTTTCTTTGTTCAGGAAATTATGTTTTTCTATTTTGTAATTTCATTTATGCTTTTTTTTTCGTAAAGATAGTTTTAAATTTCTAAAAACAAGAGTCTATGATATTTTTACACTGAATACTCTTCATTTATTGCGTAAATTTCCAATTCACTGAAATAACAAATAAATTCAGGTAAATTAGAAATAAATCAAGGGGAGGAATTGAAGCATAAATGACTTACTCAATTAATTGGTTGTAGAGGAGTTTACACAAGAAGTCTTGAATCCGATGCAGATAGTAAGTAGTCTAGAGTGGACAGGCACTCACTCCTCACTGCACACGTTTTATTGTGTCACATGTGAAGAAAAAGACTTATACGCAAATCAAAAATTAGTTGGACAGACTTCGTTTGATGGATGGTCGGATGTAGTTTGCGTTCAGATTTATCAGACTTGTCGTCCTTCATTATGTCATATTCTACTCCGTCCAACTTCAATATTTTCAAAAATACATATTTGAAAACCATCCAACAAGTTGGATAAGCGGTCATCTGAGGGTTCACATTGTCCAACAACATGGGCGTTCGAAGCAAATTATATCCAACTAATTATTGTATAGTGTGAACTCCGCTATAAAGAATCAATTGAAGAAGTTGAAAAAATCACAACGCGGAATATAAAACAGGGCTCATAACAGCAACAAGTAAATCAATTTTAAATCCTTGAAAACGTGTTCTCACACATCTCCTTTAATGTAAAGCAATACAAGCATTGTGTGAGGTGATGGTTTTTCGAAAAGGTACGGGTCGAACTCAGAGGAACGAAAAATAGTACTTCAATAGAGAGCCTATAGAAGTCGTGAAAACTTATAAATATCTTGGAGTTACTATTTCTTGCAGTCTAAGTATGGAACCTCAGCTTAAAAATAAACTCGTCATAGCGAAAAGTGCAACGCGACATGGAAATGTTTCTATGTAAATCAATATCGCATAGTGTTAAATACAAAGTTTTCTGTTGCGGTTGCGGAATCAATATTTTTGTATGCTTCACAGGTGTGGGGAGAAGAAAAGTATGAAACGGTTGAATAACTACAAAGATACTTCATTAAAAACTGCTTTCGCCTACCAAAAACCAGTCCCAACTATATGATCAATATTGAGACAGGACTTTCACCTCTATTCGCAAAATCCCTAAAATATCATGTAGAATACATTTTAAAGGTGCTTGGTATGCCAGAGGAAAGGCTACCCAAAATTTTAGCCTTAGATGCAATAAGGATAAAGAACGTTTGGTTTTCACAGTTGGAAGAACTTGGGAGATACTGCCAAATCAACTTAAGATTTCTTGAAGAAAATGGAAAGTATTTGAAAAAAGATCTGTTAAATCTTGTGTTGAAGGTGGATAAACAATACAGAGCAGGTTGCATGCACGAAGCTTTATCCTCCGTACATAGATCTATTTACAGCCTTAATTATAATCCATGCGAACAGAACTACTTCAAAATCGAAAACAAACAAGACCTTATTTCAGCAATTTTCAAAATGCGAGGAAAGTTAATTGAATAGAACTATATTCCTCATCGAGATGATCTACCCATCTTCTGCAGCTTATGCAACTTAAGAGAACGGGAGGATGTCATTCATTTTATCGGTAAATGCCCAATTTTAAGCGAAATTAGAAGAGTTATTCTCAACAGCAACTATAAATCGGAGGAAGATGTACTCACAATGCTCAACTGCGAAACTAATGTCACAGAATTATACAGTTACTACTAAACTGCGATGTCATATCGGAATCAAATAACAAACGAAGCCTTTTAAATATAAAAAAGTAAAAAAAATCTACTATAGTTATAGAAATTCTTATACTTGTTTTCCTATCAAACTAATATAATTACATATATATAATACATTACATATGAATTTATTTTAAATGATGTCAATCGGGCACTAGCTGTCAATCGGGCCACGCTCTAACGATTTTGCTAAACATTAATGTGAAAAGATAAACTATTCTTAAATAATAAATCGAATTATCTATCTATCTATCTATCTATCTCTACAAGCATTATGTTCGCTTAAAAGGAAAAATTGGATCCTGAACCTAGAGTAAATCAGAGTCAGCCAATAATTCCTTAGGCGTGTATAATGTACATGAATTTGTCGGAATACTAATGTTTTAGCGACATGTGTCTGTCAAATGGATAAAATCCAATTACAAATTTCATTGTTATATGATGCAGGACGTGTACTATGTCACTATGTGTTCACTTTTAAATGCAAAAAGAAAAACCCAAACAATGGGTGTGCATTATGTGTGATAACTCAAAATGGAATTACTCTATTCATATCGGTTTCTTTTTAATCTCTGTTTTGCTGTTTCTGCAACGTTGATCAATCATAAAATATTCGTTAAAAAAATAAAAAATTTGAGTTGAATTACGAGTAATTGAATTTTTTGCTAAGTCTTAATAACCAACAAATCATTTTTCTTTCATTTTACGTTGTACTTGACTCGGAATACAGATACACACAAGCTCGTCCTCCTACCCACTCTCAAATTTTGCGAACCATGGAGAATCTATGTATGTGCCTTTCGAGCGTCAATCCACCACCTTCTTTCAGTTCATACAGACTAGCTATAGAACGTCTTTCATTAAAATTGGAAGGATGTAACATGTTTTCTAGTCTTTTTCTCAGTTTTAAAGATGACGTTCATTAATATGTACATCAATTCATGTTTTCATATGTTGTAATTTGTTTTCCTCAGCACATAAATAACTTCTAGTGTATTCACTTGTTTTCTCGGTGCCATGACATTTGGCCATGTGCCATATGGCCATATTTTAAAATATGGCCATTTGACACTTTTCAATTGTGTCACATAGCCATATGGCCATTTGTCGCTTTGGCAATGTGTCATTTTACCATATTTTTTTGTGTCATTTAGCCAAATGGCCAAATGACGCTTTTCAAAGTGACAAATGGCCATATATTAGAATATGGTCATTTGACACATTTTCAAAGTGTCATTTGACCATATTTTTTGCAGGTGTTTCGAGCAAAAACAAAATGTTATGCGTATATTTTGGATGGGCATTTTAGTTCAAGGCTATTTAACTAAACCTTTTCTTATCGTTTTGTTTTTTTTTTTTTTTTTTTGTAAGTAACTAATTTTACAGTTGCAAGAAATTTGAACAAGTATATTCATGGTTGCCAATTTGGTAGTAAGTAACCATTTCAATATCTATTTTATTTCTTAGTTCTTAATATTTACATACACACATTATTAGGATAAAAACAAGAATTTATAAATAAACATACACACGCATTTATAAAATTATAAAAAATGTTTGCTACATATTTTGTATTTGGTATAGGTATTTATGTATATTGCTTTATTTTTTAACGAATTTAATTTAAAGTGGCAACCATGAAAGAAGAGACTAACGTGACAAATTGCCAATTACTTTACTTATTCTAAGAAGTTGTTTGCGATCTCCTCATTCTTAATTTTGTTACAAAGTGCAGAGTGGACTTGATCATGGTGGACACGTCAGAAATTTATAATTTTGAATTTTTAGAAGGATTGAAAAGAGGAAGTAAACTGCTTTACATTCCAGATATCAAACAAATTTATAGAATTAAATATAATTCAAAAACCAGTACATACTATGAGTGCTATGATCAAAATTGTAATGCAAGCGCTGTCATTGATTTTAATAATGTTAATTTGGTACGAATACCTAAAAAAAGTGCTGTGCATAATCATCCTATTAATGAACAATTAAAATTAAAAATGAACCACATTAATAAAATTAAAAAAGAATGTGAAAACGTCTCACAAAAAAAAAGTGGTATTCGCGAAGTGTTTGACGAGGTAAACGCCAGTGTGAGTGATCCGCATACACCACAGGTAAGGTATTCATTGATTTTTCTTAAAAATACACAATGGCTTTGGTACATATTCATTTTAAGGGTAGATGCATTTGTATGAATGTCCATAATTATGAACGCACTTACTTTTATAATCAACTAAAATTTGATCAATAACATTATCTAAAACAACAAGGTTTTACCTATACACATCTGTTTAAAAATGGTTTATTTTCATAAGGTGCCGTTTGGAAAGATAAGGAGAAATTTGATTCGAATAAGAAACAAATCTTTTCCGAAAACACCGGTTAATGCTAAAGAAGTGTTAGATTTATTCAAAAGTGAGGCTGTAATGAACAAATTTGGAGTATCCCGCTATGACAGCAAGCCCTTCTATCAAAGCACTATAGTAGAAGAAAATTTTGCATACACAATATTTCTTTCACCGACCATAGCAGCCGCAATTCAAAATTTGGAAAATGGTTCGAGCAGGAACTATCTCTTAGATGGTACTTTTAGTGTTGTACCTTCTTGTGGTTACAAGCAATTGTTAATAGTGCACTTCGCGCATGATAACCACGTGAGTAAAAACATTTTAATTTACATTTAGTTAAAATAAAGATTGAGATTTCTTAAAAAAGAATTATAAATAAATTTATAATTTGAAAACATATGCAAAGATGTTAAATTAAAATGATTTCAATTGGATATCTATAATAGTAGATAAGAATACATAAACATAAATACATATGTATGTATGCATATTTATATGTACATTCATACTTTAAGTTTGTGCAAAATGTACATCTTAAATATAATGAAAAAGAAAAGTCAAGTGTTGCAGAACATATGCTAGAAAATAGTCATAGCTTTAGTTTGCAAAATTTAAAATTAATAAGAAATGTAAATAACAATTATGAATTAGATGCTTTTGAATCATTTTACATATTTAAAAACAAAAATAATCTAATGAATAGTGATGATGGACCAATCAAAGATTCAATATTCAAAAAATTTTTTAATAGATTCAACTCAACTTAACTGTGAATTTGTTTAGAAACATTTTTGTTTATTATTAGTTTTTTGACAAATAATTTAATTTAATTTAATTTATAAATCTCACTGACGATGGAAGCATTGCTTCTGAAATGTACATCTGAGGAAATATAAAAAGTGTTTTAATTGTTGAAAATTTTACTAATCTTTTTATTTATTTATGTACTGATGAGTCGAAAATCCGAACAAGCATACACCCATTTGTTCCAGTATATAGATGCTAATTTATTCAAATTTGAACCAACCACTTTTGTAACTGACTATGAACAGGCAATGCGAAACAGCCTTCATAGTGTTTTTCCAGGAGCGAAGTGTAGCTTCTGCTGGTTTCACTATTGCCAGGCTCTACGAAGAAGAGCATCGAAGATACCAGAGTTTGTTACTTTCATGCACAAAAATAAGGAAGCACTCCGATTGTTTCGCAAGTTTTTGGTACTTCCTCTGATGAAACCAACGGATATTTCGCTTGCGTTTGATATTTTGTATACAGAAGCAAACGCAATTGGACTTAAAATAAATGATGAATCAAACTTTAAGAATTTTTTGAGTTATTTCAAACGACAATGGATGGATAAGGTATTTTAAATTTGATTAATATACGTATAGTCATTAATTAAGTACATTAATTTTTTAGGAAACTCCATCGGCATTTTCGGTTTTTGGTTGCCTCATGAGAACCACTAGTGCCCTTGAGGGCTACAACAGTCGACTTAGTGCAAAACTTTCTAAAAAAGGAAATTTTTTTAAGTTTTTAGATATTTTGCTGGACGAGGAGTGCATCAAATCCCGCGAATTGATTATGTCCTTGGATGGAACATTTTCTATCTTTGAGCCCCCGAAAAAAAAATTTATGGACAAACATAATTTAATTGAAAAATCTTTACAAAAACTTGGTAAAAAAGTCATTTCAATAACAGATTTTTTAAACCAACTAACGAACGAAAACAACAAGTTGGTAGAAGAAGAAATTATTCGTTTCGACGAAAATGGTGGTACGGACGAGGAAGAAGACCAGGATCTACCAAATGTAGATATTGTAAATTCAGAGGAGAAACCAATTTTATGTGTTATTTGCGTTGACAATGTGCGAACGATTCTTTTGCAGCCCTGTAACCACTTTAAATTATGTTTAGATTGTTATACAAGGCTGTCAGAACAGTACACAAAAAATCATAGTCCTATACTTTGTCCTATTTGTAGGACAATTGTTAAAAATAGCACGTCTATTTATTGTTAAATCAAGAAATTTTGTTATACCTTACATTTATTAAGAATTATGCACATTATGTTAACAAATTTATGTATTTCTGAAAATTTTGTTTTTTTTTTAGTTTTTTTCTTCTGTTTTTGATTGTTTTATTTTTTATTTTTATTGAATAAAGTTTTTGAGTTCAATTAAAAATTGAAATTTATTTCTGTTTAGAATTTTTGCACTTTAAGAAAAAGTTTCAAAGTGTCATTTGGCCATAATGGTCAAATGACACATTGCCAAAGCGACAAATGGCCATATGGCCATGTGACACAATTGAAAAGTGTCAAATGGCCATATTTTGAAATATGGCCATATGGCACATGGCCAAATGTCATGGCACCGTTTTCTCACTAAGCCTAGGACGCTGCTGAAACAAAAACAAAAATCTCATACAAAAATGACAAGATGAAACCATAAACCGTTGTGCAGTTCGCTGCTGCTTTGCGAAAAGGGTTGTATGGGTGGATAGTGGTAGTAGATTTTTTACTACAATTTTTACAATTTTCCACACTTCTGGGTCCATCTTTATCTTCCGGTACATGCTTGCAAAATTTTGACAGTTTTTTATTTTGTTCCACGACAAATATTTTTATAGTTAAATCTCGGCAAATCTCTTAGTTTTTTTTTTATTGTTTTGTGCCACAAAAATGACAGTATTATTAAATTGAGGAATATTTATTGGAACAAGAAATCAAAGTCGAGAATAAAAATAAATTGAACCGAGTGCAGATTCTGAACATTTGTTAGTGGAATAAAGCATTTTAATATTTTTGTAATTCAGATGGGATCTCCTAACCAAAAAGAAGTAGATCTTTCGCTTTCAGCGTAACTTCAGAGTAAAGGAAAAATCAATCTTTTCAAGAAAATAATAACATTTTCGTCAGTAAAAAGCGTTACTGAAAAAAAAAAACGTTTTCCTAATTGAACACGCACCAAGTGAAACGGAATGTAACTCAAAGAAATTTGGTTCTTTTTTTTTTCGTTTGGTGTCCTTTGAAATAAAAAAGAACTAAAGATGTAGAGTGCAACGAAAGAAGAAAAGCAGAATTAAAAATAACGAAGCTGCTTTTAAAACAGTTTTGGTGTTTTGTTGCATTGGGCGTGTGTTGCTCGCATACGATGCTCTGCATCTGCAACACACCATCAAAATATCTCAAAATCACGGGGTGTGTTTCATGTTTCGTTTCTTTTGGTGTTTTTTGTCTCTAAGAAGCAGTATTCCCTTGTTGACGAAACAAAAAAAGTTGTGCTTTATTCGGTGTGTTTTTAGCCTAACATATCCTATACGTGAATCCCCCCCCCCCCCCCCCCCCCCAAATGGATGATTTTAAGGTTTTTTAATTGAATGTATTTATGTAGTTCTCTTTTTGTGGAGAGAAAACAATGAATGATGAGAAGGTATTCAAATAACACGCAACCAATACACAATTTACAAAGATAAAAAAACCATTTGTCAGCGAATGCAACAAGCTGAAGCTCATGGGTTTCAGGCTACTTTTCTTCTGTTTGACATTTGGCAAAAGTAGCAGAGTGATTGAACACATCATTTCATTTGCATTTTATTCAAAATTCACAAGCTAATGTCGTTTTCCAAAAACTAAATCGGGAGTGATTTGGAGACTTTATCTATCAGATCTGACAGATAAAGTCTCCCAATCACTCCCAAACGTTTTCCAAAATGCGGTTTGGAGACACTTTTTGGAGTGATTTTTTCACTCCCGTTTCTGTTTAGGTGCAAGGGAGTGAACACCAACACGTAAACAAACTGTCATCTGAGTGCTTGTCAAAGCAAGCCGCAGTTTCTATTTTTTTATTTGTCAGCTCCCAAAGCCCGCGATACCTAATAAATTTTCTTCAGAAGACCATTAAATAATTTTTATAATTCAAGTGAACGATTTTTAGCCTTTTTTTTTTTGCTTTAAAATGAAAGAAAAAATCTAGCAAGTTAACCACTACCAATGCAATCACTCCAAAACTGTCACTTTGATTAAAACGAATTCCAAAATAAACGAAAAAGCAGTGAAAAGAGTGAAATCGTTTTTGGAAAACGACATAACGCTTGTAACAAATATCATTTCGTAGCGATATAGTCGCAAGTAGTTAACGCATGGACATGAGTGACATTATTTTAAGTCGGAGCAGCTTGGTCGAATGATAATTGTTTTTTTTTTTTTATTGACGATTGAAAATCATAAGTTGAACGATATGTGGTTCCAACTAGACGGGCGAAGAAGTCATACAACACGAGCAATTCTGACTTTGTTGAATGAGATGTTTTGGCGAAGTTCACCAAGTTCATGCGATTTGACACAATTTTTCTGTGAAAGTACGCAAAAGACCGTGCTTTTTTTTATATAATTAGCGCGCACATCAAGGAGTTGTGAATACCCTCATAATGTTTTAGAACACAGTGCGAGCATTTAGGAAAATAGGAGAGAGAGGATTCAATAGGAAACACCGATGCAAATTGCTTTTGAACCTTTGCGAATCGTAATGCAGGGGAAATACAGGCCAGGTAAAACATTCCACATTCGGATGGTGCGACTAAAATGAGAATCTCTATACTTGACTGTACGCCCGAAGTTGGGCTCAAGGTAGAACTGATGAGCATTCCTATCGAGGCGAGTGTCGCGGCTAAATTGTTTCAGGGGAGGAATGCAACTGGCTATTTCACTAGAGCACTGTTTGTGGAAAAAGCGATAAAAGAGAGAGAGAGAGACAGGTAACTTTTCGACGATGTTCATGAGAATTAATAGATTCAACGATTGAACTTGCTTGCTTGCGGGAATAATCTCAAAACTGTAGTCGCATTCAAATCCAGCAACACCGCCAGATATGCGCAAAAAAGTGTGTACAAATTACCTCAAAAGAATCGCATTCTGCTAATCTTCCCGAGGAGGCCATATTGTGTTTCACCCTTATTGGATATGCTTAGACTCTATAATGAAGTAAAATTTTCATCTAAAAAGTATGGCAGGGTGTGTTCTATCTTTTATTTAACTTAACTTTGGAGTACGACAAATTAATTGCCCTTTATAGAGCTACGACCAAAGCTCCCTGTAACATCGACTTAACCTCGTCCGTTGATAAATTACAAAAAAAATTCTTCAAAATTGTAACTCAGCGTGTAAAACATTTAACTTTTGTCATCGTTGTAGCTATCAATCTAAATGGAAAAGGTTCATTTCCCTTTTACAGGTAATTAGCGAGTTATTTTTAAAGACGAAATTTTCCCAGCCAAAATAAACAAGTTTTAAGTTCTGGCTACAGGCAAACTAAAAAAAAAGAGTTTCTTTGAGACCTAAAGCATTTCTGTTGTTCTAATTAACTACAACATAAACTGAAAAAGGTAAATTCCCTCTAAAAAAAAAATTAAATATTCACAAAAACAGGCTTAAAGGACTAAACACTTACAAAAGTTATTATTCCTCTCTTGTTTGAAGAGCTTATTTTTATAATACCCCCCTCGAGCACACGCTCAGTCTAAAAGCAATTAAATTTATGCTACTACTCACTACTTTATACCACAATTTTGAATTATTTCGTGACGAAAGAAGCTCCCCTAATAACATCATGGTATATTTATAACACCTTATAATGGCTCTCCTAAAACTCACAGTGCTCTCCACCACTTTTTCACCCTTAAAACAACCTTGTAAATACCGCGTTGTTAAACACTTTTCCTCATAATCGACATGCGAATCCCCGCTCTGACAGAATGAGTCGAGAAGAAGAAGAAAAAAAAAAAAACAACAAAAGAAAATATTTATATTGCTACACAAGTTGCCTGTTCAACCTTTTATGTACACGTCAACATAGCACAATTCTTGCATTCGGACACAACTATGGAGTTCCTTTTGTGTTTTCAGTGTTTTCTTTTTTTACCTTCTAAAATTTAAATAAAATATTAACTCTACCATTCACAAGGAACTACATTTTATGTACTATGGTCTACAACAGAACAAGCTCTTGAGATGGCAATCTTCTTCACCTTTGCGTGTTGCTGTCAACATTCTGTGTCACGTGTCAGAAAAGAAAATTTATAAATGAGCTTTGAGAGTGCGGGGGAAAGGAACTAGAAAGTTTGGCTCTTTAACAAAACGAGAAAGGAATTTTTGACAGTTTGCATTTAAGTTGGAGTAAAATTTTATAGCTGCCATTTTGACAGGCAATCATAATAATAATGAAATTCAATACCATGACATTGGCATTAAGGTTCTGTGTGTTATAACGACATTATAAAATTAATCAGGAGGTTAATTGCATTACAGCTAACATGTCTCCTGGCTATTACTTAATAAAGTTTTTCAAAACAAAACAAAACAAAACACAGCAACAAAAAGTAAGTGACAAGAATATTAATAAAGGAAACGAGTAAATGTAATTTTTGGAAATATCCGTGTGAGTTGCGTGTTGTGTGGTTTTCACAACAACAATTAATATTAAGTATTTGGTGGAAGCAACAAAATGTGTGGTTGTCACTTTCTATAACTTTCGCACCCAGCTGTGTGTAGCTGTCATTTTAAACTTTGAATGATTATTCGAAAGCCATCTTTTTGATTGTCATTGTGACATTGTCAAATGTCATTGTGACAAACGAATGTTTTCCCCGAAATCAAACAATTGATGACATTAGGTAACATCTGGAGAAGCATCCTTCTGGCAATGCCCGTTAAAGTTTGTTCACAAAAGAAACAAAAGTTCAAATTACATATGTATATGTGGGAGGGTGACACAATATGTGTTTGCTCTTTTTTTTTACTAATCCATTAACATAACCTCAGTTCCGTTACATGTCAAAAGCTCTTCTGAGAGTAAAAAGGGCTTTTCAGGGGATTTGATTTTCTTTTTGTTATCGTGTTCATACCTTTGTCGTTGGGATCGAATTCCGCCTCGAGCTCCTCTTTGGTTGGATCAGCTTCGACCGCCGCCTCTGCGGCTGCTGGCTTCGCATTGCCATCGGTTGCGGCTGTATTCTTATTGGTGGCGGCAGCTGCTGCTGATGTGTCGTCGGATTTCTTCATAGTTGTTCGAACTTGGTGACCTCGGAATGCGGCTTGGATTTTTGTTGCGGCCTTAGCTAAAGTAAAAAAATACATAAATAATGTCCATGGTTAGACAACGGAATACAAAAGAAGTACATATAGGCAGGGATTGTAGTTGGTTGATAAATATAAATACACAGTGTTTGCATGTACACATACAAGGCGGCAAGCTCCTTTGCCTGCTTTTAAGATAATGATTGTGGTTTCGCGAACTATCGATTCGCGAAAGCTGAAGACTGACCCCATTAATTTTTGGATGCGAAAAGCGCCAGCAAGGGCAAATGAAGTTTTCTTCGAAAAGCAACTCAACTGCTAACTAAAGGAGTTAATTATTTTAGAAATTTATAGACTTTTTTGTAGTCACAGTGGCGGTGGGGGGGTGGGGTATATAAGTAAAGTTTAACGGGTAGGTTTGTGGTATAGCCCATTTTTCCCTCCCGAAAAGAGGCCATTTGAAACGTCATGGTTCATAAATAAGTTCAGTTTAATCTCAAAAATGTAATCAGTGGAACACTTTCGTTTAGTTATATTAAAAAGGTCATTCCCTAAAGGACTTATGGGTGAATATAAGTATATAAATATAACGGCAACGGACGAAAAGGCAATGGAAGAAATGAAGATCAAATTTTAATTTGTGTATAACTGAAACAGCGTTTTTGCCTTCCCCAAATATTTTTCTGCCGTCCGGAAATGGCATTTTCACAAAAAAATGTACTAAATAGGAATTCGTCCCTATTTCTGGTGGGATGCTGAAGAATTTATTTGTTCTTCTTTTTTTTTTTGTCGCTTTTGAAATTGGGTCCAAATAAGGATGGTCGTTGTGACGACAGTTTTAGTAGGAGGAAAATCATTTAATGGGTAGATTGAAGCAATTTGCATATTTAAGAAGGTCTTTCTTTAAGCAGCCAGAGATGATAAATTCGTAAGATTTATTTATGTAAGAAGAAAACAACGCTTGTTTTAATTTTCAAATAAACACTCCCCGGAGATAAATCTGTTGTTTCGTGAAATTAATTAACTTATTTATGATTATCAACAACAAAAGTAATCTTTTTCAAATCTTATGGCACTGTTTAACCTTGTGGGGAACAGATGAAGAAGATGTCCCCATTTGTGTTGGAAATATGGGAATAAATAATTAATTAATTGAGAAAAGGAACTGATGAACTTAATTGAATTTTAAGAAACTTCAAGTGGCTTAAATGAAAACTGAATAAAACGATAGTCATCGACGTTTCCCTGCGTCTGTGATTGGATAACCCTGTCCTGTTTTTGTCAGGCTATAGCCGAAAGGAGACTTTAATCACTTGGTAAAGTATATTCTTCCTTTCCTAATCGCGATAAAATGCCAGTGAAGGAGTAATTATTAAATATGATCAGAAGATGTTAAAAAAGGTTGGTCTTGTATGGATACAGATGGCTCAAAAACAACAGAGAGAACTGGAGCAGAAATTTTTGGGCCAAGAACAAAAATTTCAGTACCTATGGGAAGAATGTCAAGCATATGCAATAATGACGGACAGTCAAGCTGCAATTAAGGCCTTAAGATCCTACACCATCTTCTCAAATTTTGTCAGCGAATGCATTGACAGATTGAACAAACTGGGCTGCAACAACAAGGTTACAATCTACTGGGTACCAGTAACAGGCAGACGAACTTGCAAAGACAGTAGCCGGGTCAAACCACTCATAGGACCAGAACCTTTTTGTGGTGTAACATAAAGCCACATCGAGAAAAAAATCAAAAAGTCGGAAAAAGACAAAAGAGCTAAACACTGGAATGCGCATCGCGCATCACACAGTATGGGGTAGTACTGACATAAATGAATGGGGTGAGTCACTTTTTGATTTTATTTTAAGTACTAACCTTATAGTAAGTAATATTGGCAATGAACCAACATTCATTACCAAAAACAGACAAGAAGTTTTAGATATCACTCTTGTCTCCGACTCGGTTCATCATAGGATTACTAATTGGAAAGTATCTACTGAACACTCATTTGCTGATCATAGATACATTCAATTTGATCTAAATGAGGAACCTCTCAAGCAACCAGTCTTCCGAAACTATCGGAAAACTGACTGGCAAAAATATCGGGTAATTTTGAAAAAGTTTATTAAACCTGAACTTTTACAAAACCCTACAAACAAACATGATCTAGACAAAAAAGTCAATGATCTTACCACTGCCCTTAACCATTCACTGCAGAAAAAAAACAGGAACCACTGTGGTGGAGCTCGGGGCTAGAACCGCTCAGGAAGGAATGGAGAAAACTTTTCAACTGAGCTAAACAATCTAAAACTTTAATAGACTGGGACTCCTACAAGGAATCCCTCAAAACTTATAAATATCAACTGAGGACAAATAAAAGAACTTCCTGGAGAAACTTCTGTGGAAAAATAGAAGATACTTCAGAAGCTTCTAGACTAAGAAAAATCCTCTCAAAGAGTCCGACCATGCCTAGCAGTTTGAAAACCGCTGACGGCTGGACAGAATCCTGCGAAGAAACGCTCAACTTGCTTCTGGACACTCACTTTCCAGGAAGCTCTAAGAACTTATGCAACTATGATTCCACGGAACCAGGTAGCATAATAACAAACAACCACGATCTGATTACAAGGCAAAAATTAGTTTGGGCCATTAACAGCTTTGACCCATACAAATCCCCTGGACCTGATGGTATAATTCCAGCCGAACTTCAAAAGGCCGCGGACATTATTATCCCTGTCCTTGAAGTAATTCTCATCGGCTGTACCACCTTGAACTATATCCCCACTCAGTGGAGAGAAGTCAAGGTGGTGTTTATACCTAAGGCTGGGAAATCATCCCACGTAAACCCAAAAGATCTCCGACCAATAAGTCTATCATCTTTCCTTCTTAAAACTTTGGAACGACTGATTGATATCCACCTGCGTACAGCTATAGATCCAAAATTGTTATCTACAGCACAACACGCTTACTGCAAGAGAAAATCTGTAGAAACGGTCCTACACACCCTGGTACGTACTATAGAATATTCCCTCCATCACAAAGAATTCACTCTGGCCGCCTTCCTCGACATAGAGGGCGCCTTCAACAACGTCAGCAACTCTGCAATTACAAAGGCACTGACGAAGCTCAAAGTAGATGATTCCATAGTGGAGTTGATAAATCTAATGCTAAAAAGCAGGAGAATCAACTCTACTCTAGGAGACTTCTCTGCAAAGAGATCTGTCAGTAGAGGAACACCGCAAGGCGGAGTCCTATCCCCTCTTCTATGGAATATAGTAGTCAATGAACTTCTGTTGACTTAGAAGCTGAGGGATTCAAAGTGATTGCATATGCAGATGACGTCTCCATTGCGGTGTCCGGCAAACATGCTCACGTCCTTACGGACCTGATGCAGACCGCTCTAAATAAACTTGTAAAATGGGCGGGAAAATTTGATCTAGGGGTCAACCCTCAGAAAACTGAACTCGTTCTCTTCACCAGGAATTACAAAATTCCTCAACTAATAACTCCATCAATAAATGGAATCTCACTTGTACTTTTAAACGAAGCCAAATATCTAGGTATAATCCTAGACAAAAAGCTAAATTGGAAAGCCAATATACAGGAAAGAATCAGGAAATCCACCGTGGCCTTATTTTCCTGCAAAAAAGCCATTGGTAACAAATGGGGTTTCTCCCCCCAAATCACCCACTGGCTCTACACCGTGGTCATCAGACCAATACTCACATACGGAGTAGTGGTATGGTGGACCGCTCTTGATAAAAGGACCTACTGCGATAATCTAAGCAAGGTCCAACGAACAGCCTGTCTGTGTATAAGCGGAGCACTGAGATCAACACCCTCAGCTGCACTAAATACACTCCTCAACCTCACACCACTAGATATCTTCAGCAAACAAATGGCCGCCAGTGCAGCCACTCGTATGAGAGCTATGTCCCAATGGACCGATAACAACATCGGTCACGTTGCAATCCTGAATTTATTCGGATCAATCCCCTGTCACTCCGACTACACCATCCCCCAATTGGTTTTTTAAAATAAGTTCCAAGTCTCAATCCCACCGAGAACGACCTGGGACGACGAAGAATTTTTGAGAGATGATTCAATTCATTTCTATACAGATGGTTCAAAAACCGAAGAAGGGGTAGGCTGCGGGGTATACTCAAACCGACTTAACTTAAGTCTCTCGTTCCGCCTTCCAAACCATTGTAGCGTGTTCCAAGCGGAAATTCTGGCGATCAAAGAGGTTCTATCATGGCTAAAAGAAAACGTGATATCCTCAACGAATATCCGGATTTTCTCAGATAGTCAAGCAGCCCTCAAATCACTCGGCGCTGTTTCTACGAACTCAGTAACCGCCCTCAACTGTCGCTTATCTCTTAAGGAGATGGCTGAACAGTTCAATATTCACCTTTTTTGGGTGCCGGGGCACAGAGATATCGCGGGTAACTGCAAAGCCGACGAACTCGCCAGAGAAGGAACCGTTCTACCGATCTCTACCAGCAGGTTGAATATTGGTATACCAATCGCTACATGTAAACTTATGCTAAAGCAAGAGGCGATGGACAGAACAAATCACAGGTGGAACAATACCACCACGTGCGTGGCAACAAAACGTATATGGCCAGGAATAGATCCAAAACGCACAAGACATTTGTTATCCATTACCAGATTGCAAGTTAGCTCCGTAATCAATGTCATTACCGGACATTGTCTGATAGGAAGACACGCCATAAGACTTGGCGTTCCCTCTAATGACTTCTGCAGAAGTTGCTTAGATGAGGAGGAGGAGGAGACAATCCCACACCTCCTCTGCTCATGTCCTGCACTCTCTTCTAAAAGAAAGAGGCATCTAGGAAAATATTTTCTTGATGATCCAAGCGATCTGGCGCACACAGATCCCCTGCATCTCCTTCGCTTTATTGTAAGCTCCAAATGGTTTTGTTAAGCGAGGTACTCCCTCGCATAATTTCTATGGTATCACAATGGAACTTATATTGGTCTAAGTGTGTCGGGTGTATTCCTGACAGCCATTGTAACCTAACCTAACCTAACCTAAACACTGGAATGACCTCCCCAAAATACACCAAGCCAAACTTTTACTTGGCACTTTTAACACAAAGCGTTATAAAGACGCAATAAAACTAAGTAGAAACAATGTAAGAATGTTAACCGGACACTGCAGACTAAGAAAACATCTAAAAGTACTAGGCTGGGAGAGCGACGACCAATGCTGATACTGCAACGAACAGGAAGAGTCTCCTGACCACCTCTTAGGTGACTGCGAAGCTCTAATACACCAAAGGAAGAAGTACCTAGGATCCCACTACGTAGAGGAGAAGGAGCTTAAACTCCTAAGCGTAACACAGATACTAAGTTTCATCAGAGGAATTAAGTATTATTTTAAGGAATATCACTTAAGAAGTAGGGGGTACAATAGATCTAAAAAGGTCGAGGTGCAATACAAAACCCCAATTATTCATTCATTCATTCATTCATGGATTTAACTGTTGTGGTATCGAATCAACTAACTTTTTGATATTGGAAACTAGATCTTGACTGGAAACAATCAATATTTGGACAGGTAACTGTCTAAAGTTCCTTCAAAAAAATCAATCCGTTCTTTGATTTCGAATGGTAAACGGGATAAAGGGACTTTTTATGTCAGTTCACTTTAAAAAACACGAACATTTTCAAACGACACGCGAAATATCGTATTTCAAAAAGGCTTGATGGGTTCCCTCAATCGCTAATTGGGTTCGTTAAACCAGATTTGAAAAAGCCATTTCTACTTACGTATGTACTATATATGACTGAATGGTCACGATATCTGAGACCACAGGTAAACGACATTTCAATATAAAATTCACAGTCAGTTTACCAACTTTCCACACGCAACGTTTAGATTAACAAGTGACAAAGTTTCAGAAATACTGTACTCAATGAAAGGCATCAGCTTTTATGATTGTTAAAATTATTTTTATTTTTTCCATTGTCTTGATTTGATTGCAATAATTTTCTGTTCGTTTTCTTATTTGATTCTTCTTTGGTGAAAAGTGATTTATTTCGTATGTATTTTACTTGCACCAAGAAGTCTTGAAATATCATCAAAGACGAACTCAAGTGTCTAGTGAATATTTAAATTTGTGTGACACTTTATTTTTCCTGTGACGTAATTGTTAGCATGTTTGGTAAGTGTTCGAAGGTGTTTGAGGGTGTTCGCGTATATCGGCTTCCGCTCTTATTTGACAAGTCCTCAGACAGTGATTATATTGTCAGGAGAAGTGCTTTCTATGCTCGAACTCGTCAAAAACTGGTCGAGGGACTGTGTAGTTTTAGCCTATTTATTTATTTCTTATGCCTCACTCCAGGTGAATTTTTTCGTGGAACTACTTTCAGTTAGAGTTTCAAAAAAGAATTTCGTTTAATTTATGTTTATATTTTAGTTTTAGCTGTTGTATTACTACTAAAAAACATTCTATATTCCTGACAGGAAAACATCTAATTTTGAGAGCAAAGGAATTGAATATTCGGACATTACCTTTTGCAAGATGTGGCAAGTCCTTGAAGAATAATTACACTGCCATGCAAAGCGCTTTCTTACTTAGGCTTTCGGAATCCGCAAAAACTTGTAGGTCCCCTCCATTTCTCACGAAGACACTATTGAGAGCAATGCGCTAGAGAAATGCCTCAAATTCCTTCACTCTGTTATGACGTCCTGTTTATTTCTTTATTTTTACTACTGCCTTATAAATTAATCACTTCGAAATTGTCATTAATTCGAAACCAGTTTCAGTTTGGGATTGTCAGGTATTAAACGACTGGCGGCAATCTATATATGTCAGGCTTCTATGCCTACGGCCGTCTCTTGTTTTCGACTGATATTAGACATGATAAAACTTACAAGCATTTTGGTAAATCTAATCAATTCTCCCCTCCGTTTCTCAAGCAGTGAAACATAGGGGGGTTTAGAAAGGAGAAAATAGTAGTACTGCTTATCAGATTCACGAAGGTGACTAGAAGAAATTGTTTTACTCCGATCTGTAGAAAAAAATGTAGGGCTATGAAGCAATTTTTGATAATGTCAAGCCTTTGATCAGCCGACTGGCTTCAATAGATTTCGATCTTTTTTGATATTCATTAGATTGCATTTTCAGACTCTTAAGGATATTTTCTGGCTTGAGAACCAAAAGAAAAATTTCAGTGGAATCAAATATGACCAAAACCATTTGACAAGAGTGCCATCTAAACCACTTCTGATTTAAAATTTGTTGACAATCTCCAATGGAAGCTTTCGCAAAATAAATGCTTGAAAACATTGGTTTGAATAACGACCAGAAAAAATCTCAACTGAGGCTAAATTCTGTGGGTTGGGATTATCGGATAGATAGGAATTGATTCAAACGAAATGGCAGGACAAAGCCTTAGGAAGCAGAGAAGTATACATCAGAAAATTATCCCTCAAAATCTGGTAAACTGTCATGAGTTTCGAATCAAATCAAGGACAAAGCAACTCTGTCAGAACGTCGCGCTGGGCTTCGAAGGTTCGAAGTAATCAAAGACACTATTGTCCATCGCTTTTTTGGAGCTATGGAGTAATATAATCAGTGCTCTCTGATGAGTGTCGTGTGATGTGCCATTAAAGTCGAAAATCAAATTCTGGACTTGCTTAAAATTGTGTTATGATCATTTATTAATTTTTAAATAAGGGAACAGCTTCATACAGATGACAGTTCATCCTGTTTAAATAGGACCGATAAAATTGATCTGCGATAAAAAATGCTATCTATTGTGGGTTTAAATATAATTCGCGATGTTCATTTTGCGATAGATTTAAAATATGGAGACCATACGTTAGGATTCCATTCAGTTTCGGAAAGAATCTAGATTTTATTGCAGTCTTATGAATATTTGAAAACTATTTTCTCAAATATCTAAAGTAAATAAAAATAAGTTTGTAGTAAGGACTTCAGGTGGCAAGAATTTAATTCTTAAATTGAAAGACTTGTGTTTTTCTTGTGTTACTAGATTTTCACTTACCATTTTCTAATTTCAACTATGCGCCCAGCAGTAGCTTACATGACTAATTTGAGGGTTAAGAAAGGGTTGTGTAGTTCGTGATCGTTCGTTAAACACGATCTTTTTGAATGAAATTTGAGAAGAACAAAGTCGTGTGATTCATGTTGGTTCGCTTAATACGAGTCCACTTCCACAGTCATTTTTGGTGAAAAAGATAATTGTATTTCCTATTAGTCAGTCTAAAAATATCTCAGTCATCTGAGTTGGAAGCAATGTGGAGTAGCTCGCGTTGGTTCTTGTTAAACGAAATCAGTCAGTCATTTCTGATGAAAAAGATTGAAACACAAACGACTGCAATGATCTCATTTAATAAAGACCAATTGGAAACCCTTTCATCAGAAATGACAGTGATTTCATTTTACAAGAGACAACCCAAGTCATACGGAATGTTTTCCACCTTTAATGATTCGATTGAGGTCGTGTTACTCAACCTAACACGACACACACAGTGGATCCTTGAAGACTCTTCCTAAATTTTTGGTAAATTGAAATCAATGCTCAAGTTAATGCAAAGAAAGAATTTTGCATGAATCAAATTGAGTGATTTTATAGGCTGGCTGGAATTTCGCGGTCGTGAAATACTTTTTGTGAATTATAATTCTGCGTTTTCTAAATCCAATTCGTTGATTTGACAGGCAAAAGCCATCCATTAACAAGCCGTTTTCAAAAAATATTTGTCCCAATATCCTTTTTTCATACTCGTCGAACCCAACAATGACTTTGTGGGAATGATTGATGCCTCTCTTTCATTCAATAAGCATATGTATTCAGAAGCTACATATATACTCAAATATTCACGAATCTGTTTACATAGGTGATGGCGCCTGGTTGCTCATTATGATTTTCAAAGATCAATCATCCTCAAACATTATCACAATTACATATTCGTGGTGGGGGTTTTCATAAGACATGGCTCACTGACATGAATCCTAAAATCAGAATGACAAAGCTTTTTCCTACAAAAAAAAAAGAAAAACAAGAAAATATAAAAACATTACACGTTTTAACAAGACTGAACACTTCACAACAACCCTACATACGCTTCTGGTCGTATATCGTGTTTACCAGGTCTGTAACAAAAAAGGTACATAAGTGTACTCCCAACTCCCATGTTGTTCAAGCCAGAAGTTTTTGATGACTTGACATTTCATTGTTTTGAAACAAAATATATTCAAATGACTAACCTATGTTAACCCTTCTTGCTTAAGTGTCTTAATGCATTGAAAATGAGTAGGAATTTTAATGCGTGCATGCAAACTTGCTCCCAAACTTTTTTTTGAAGAAAAAAGTCCTTATGATGAGTATACACTAACATAAATTGTTCATCTTCATCACTGTCACTGAATAATGAGTGAAAATCTAATTTGATGGCAACCCCTATCTAATTTCAAAACTGTCAGAGAATTCAGAGCGATTGAATGATAGGTTATACTTTACATCACACTTGAGATGAGCTTGAGAATAGTTGTTTTGAATTTGATCGAATGTTACCATGAATGTAGTTAAAGCCCTGTCTGATGTAATTTATGTCAACAATCCTGACTTCTTGTTGAACTATTTGGGATGTGATTTCAACATTGAATTGTCAGAATAACAAAATTCACCCCATTGGTGTTAAATCTGTGTAAAAAGTGACATATGTAGATACCGAGCTTTCAAAAAACAAAAAAAGAATTCTCTTCAATTAATGAACCCGAACTCAATGTGAATTAACTTCAATGGTTTGATTTAGTCCTTTGAATTAAAATTAATTCGGGACACATCAACGTTTATTGACTCGTACAATTAACTACTTATGGTATGTTTGAAGATTGAAATATTTACTAGAACGCATTAATTCAATTAAACAGAAAGTAATTGAATCAAGACAATAGGGAATAGGGAATACCAAGGGCCTCTTCTGCTCTAATAAAATATTCAATTCTGATCGAATTCGTGACTTAAACTACTTCTAACAATCGTTTTGTATCCATTCGATTATTATTCGATATCTTGTTGTTATTTTAAAAGGTTTAAGGCGTCATTTTTTTGTTTTTTGTTTTGCGTTTAGCAGCAGTGCGAAGCTTGTGAATCAAAAAAAAAAACTAGATATGGAGCCTTCGACTTCTGGGGCCTGGCCTCCGTTACTTTTAAGAAAGTAATCGTCCAATAATCGTCTATGCCATACAAAAATATTTTGAAAACGCTTGTTATGTGATTTTGCCTCACAAACCTTGGTTGATTTAATTGTGTTATAATTTCAATGCTTTCCAGTTCAAAAATTGTGTGTAATCATGAAGTTAAGTTTGTCTATTTTATGGAACAAAAAGTTTGCGTTTTGTGTACTTCTTTTTTAACAAAAGATAATTTTTTTTGTGAGTTTAATTAAACACGACTTGCAACTTACTAAATATTTGGAAACTAGTGAGGACGTACTTTTTGAAATATCAAACATAATGCACACATCAGGAAATAACAACTTTGTAGCTCAAATTTGGTTTCTGGAAGTCGAATATCTTCAAGAAAACTTAACCATAACTCAATTTCCATATATGTAAGCACCGGTGTCAAAGGAAAGAAAAGGACTGTGTGCAAAGCTTGGGTCGAATCATATCGCGCGTATTCTAGTAAAAAGATGAGATTTTCAACAAACGACTGCAATTATAGCTCATTTTAGGCCAACCAACAGGAAGCGCACAGTGGTACCCGTGGCTTGATGGGTAGCATGTCCACCTGCTAACCCAGAGGTTGGAGGTTCGAATCCCAGCAGAAGCAGAAATGTTTTTCCACGGGTATCGCCTTTCGTGAGGAATTGGCAAGTCCTCCGTAAGTAAAGTCATTGCCATGAAAAGCGCTTTCTCGACTAGTCGTTCGGAACCGGCAGAAAATTGTAGGTCCCCTCCATTCCCTCACAAGGCTTGGTTGTGAGAAATGCGCTAGGCGCAAGAGCTCCTCGCTCTGTTACGCCACCCTATTTATTCATTTATAACAGAAAACGCAATTACCTTTTTCATTACTAACGGATTAGTGGTTTCGTTTTAAACGAACCAACACGACTCATGCGACTAGTTTTTTTTGTCTTACTAAACTACTCAAAAAGGTCGTGTTGAACGACCGAACAAGAACTACACGATCATTTTTACTCCTGAAATGACTCGCAAAGCTCGTGTTCATTCAAAAATATGATGTATTCCTTAAATTGACACATTTTTTTTTTTCGAAAACGTAGAGGGTTTTAAAAGTGGAAAACCCGTTAATTAGAAAAATTTATACCGTTTTCAATACTTAGTTTGGTGATGTTGAGACTGAAGGTTGCAATTACTAAATTTTTTATTAAATCTATACTTTTTTCTAAATAAATTCGTTAGAAAAGTCTAAATCTAAGATGTAATTTTTTCTTTTACAATAAAAGAAGACGTGTAAGTAGATGGGGAGATAAGTGTAGAAGACAAAATTCTTTTTTTAAATTCTAAAATCGAAAAAAAAAATTCCTAGACTTTATTTCTTTAACTTTTTGGGTCTATATTTAGAGTATTCGAGATTTTCAAAGTGTGAGGTTTGTAAGTCTCTTGCAAGCGTTCAACTTGCACTGCGTCTTCACATTGTGTATAAAGCTATGCTGATGGCACACATCATGCTTCATTTTGTTCAAGAGGAAGAACTGTTTTCCTTCAAAGCAACTCTATTAGTTGGTCTTAATACTGTAATGAGCATAGCAACGCGCATCTATTTGGATGCTGGTGTTTTCCTACTGATTGCGTTAGTTCGAGCGTCATGAGGGTTCAGACAATTGAAGCTATGCGAACAAATGGATCTTTGGAAAAAGACGTTTGAGTGACATTAGTTTAAATGTTTTAATTAAACTAACATCAAATAAAATCATTTAATGTTGTAGTCAAATTTTTGTTTTCTTTTCTATTGCATAAAGGTTTTTCTTTTCTTTACACAAAAAATCCTTGACATTCTTAGAATTTCTTCATTGAATAAATTTTGCATCAAATAGTTCTGACCGTAGCAGGTGGCTTAGCTTGCGTTGTCTTCAAATAAATAAACCACATTTCACTGCGCTCCCAACATAGAACTGAACTGCTGATACCGATCACTGCGAACTTGACCTAATCTAAGAGTGTTCAGTATTCAGTACAGTACTTCAATGTGAAGTGCACTGAACTAGACTTGTCTATTGCCTGTAACACACATCCTATGCCATCCAATACTTGCCCAAGGAAATATAGCTATATTTGCTAAAAACATCCCTTGTATAGAAAGCACGTTAGTTTAGTATCACCTAAGAATTGTCTCAAGCCTAAATGCGGCTTATTAATAAACCATAGCATGAAAAAATAATCCTTCAGCTGCAATTTCCTTGAATAAATAGAAATAATAGAAAAATAAGATGACATGCTTTTCAACTTGCAAAGAATATTTGTTTTCTTTTTTAAGCGTGTTTGCTTACTGTGAGCCATAAAGTTGGCTCTATACCATCTATTGCTTTTTATATGAAGCACATAAAGTACGTTCGTGAAGTGTGCCGTTTTCTTTCGAAGGAGTACATTTCACAAAAGTAAAAATTAATAAGCTAACGCCTCACAGTTTTGAAACCTCGGGGTCTAAGGGAATTCAAGGACCTACATTTTTGTTGCTAGCGCATCATGCGAGAATCATAAAACAGGATTGAACTAATCATATTTTATTTTATGCATGTTGACTCGTAAAGCATGTAGCACACAATTTTTTGCAAAAATATGAAACAAGTATTGCTTTATTCTTCGTTTCTGTTTATTATTCATCAATAGACGGAGAAAGGAGTGATGGGCCATGTCCGTGACTGTCACTTGTGAGGATCGGCTGTAGCGCTTACCATAGTTTCGGTTTGTAAGGCGTCTCCTGGTGCTTGAACGCACACAGCATGTGTACATGGTCCTATAAAAGGTGTTTTTCTAGTTTAACCTTTGTTGACACAGCACAAGAAGGAACTTTCAAAATTATGTATCTGAACTGGAACTCTATAGTTTATTTTAGGTGCTGCATATATTAAATGCTGAGGAAGGAGCAAGGATCACTCTGCGCAACAGAAGCCTTTCAAGTCGCTCTTTGAGTCAATCGAACCGCAACTGGTATATTCTTTCAACAGTAGTGTTGGTCATAATGGTTTCTAGAGAACCTATAAACGCAATTGTCGTCACCCACAGATTTAATGAAAACTTTAATGAAGTCATCAATTTAAAGGTGAAGGCCGAACCTTGGTATTTATGGTATTTGGCACAATGGTGCGTGCCGTTTTCAAAAAAGCAACCGTTCATTTCAATGCCGCGCTTTGCCACGTCGCGATAGTGGGTTGTGGATTGTGAGCCCGTGTAATTTCCCGTTGTGCATAATTGATGGTCTAAGCCCGAAATTGGTGGTGTTCTTTCCGAAGTGATTTTATCGATCTATGTACTTTATTCAATAGAAAATCCTTAGTTATTCATGCAATCAGGATAGCAGTTCTATTACGTTAAACCGTAAACAAAGCGAAAATCGAAAATAAACCTGTACAACACGCTAAGCGCACTCAAGTAAAAACACCACCATATTGTATCTCAGTCTACATTAGTTGTAAATAAATTCTACTCCGCCTGCCGTGCCATTAGTGTTACAAAAACGAAAAGCATATTCTTTGAAATGTCACCGTGTACACAGGTGAAAAATCGGGTTCATTTGTTTTACAGGCCTGCAAGTGTAGTAGTTCAAGGGAAAAATAAATCGCACATCAGCGAGCACTTGAGGAAAAGAAACATTATACTCTCCTCGTACTCATAATAAATGAATATTTCATTTTGACATGGGGGCTGGAAAATATTGTAACATTCACAGCACGTTATAAAGCGGGTGTGTTTTCGCTCGTAATTATGTTGGAAACATAAAATTCAGTGGTTTACCGATTGACATTGACATTTCGCAAGTTACGAGTATATACAAAAGGTAATTAAAAGTAATCCATGTTGGGGGTGTGGGTGGAAATTTCGACCAAAGCCATTAATCAAACGTAAAAGAAAACCGAAGGGCGAAAAGCGATAAATTTCCTCTTCAATCATATACAAAGTAAGCTCTTTTCCAATGAACACGATGCTTTGTTTATGTGATTAGAGACCACTTCGGTTGCGTCAGGAATAATAAATTCTGTTTTTACACGTTTGATTGTAATTTTGTGACAAAGAAAATAATGATATGTATGTGTGTGTATGCTTTACTGTGTACGCATGTGTTCGGATCCGGAAGCACGTTTTGATGAAATAACTGAATTCAATTTATTTTGTCAGGTACATTCCTGAGGCAGCATAACATAACCTTTAACGTGAACATGAACAAGAACATCCTACTGTCACAAGTGGTCAGATGTAAAGTTTGTGTCTGTATCATCACCTGACACGGATGGGATTGACAAAAATAAATAATAGAAAACGTGTGCAAAACCTGGAAATACTTTAGGAGCTTCCCTTTGGGAATTTTGTTGTCCCATATTTCAAATGTCGACTTGGAAACACAAAGTGCACACTTAACTGATTCCAAATAACTTGAATGTTTTTGATAAATTTACGGCACTAGAAAAAACATTCGCATTTGATTCCACTCCGCAAGCTTCTGAAAAGATTGACGATTGAAGGGATGCCACTTGAGGAACCTCAAAAACCATAAATTTGTGGATTGATAAATATTTGACAAAGAAAAAGAATATTTAAAGGAAAAGTAAAGTGAAGAGCTGGCAGCAAATCTTGGGAGCGGAGTGAGAACCCAAATTCGTACAAATGTGTTATGTGTAAATAAACGCACTATATCGAATTCAAGCGCTTTGTAGATTTTTTTTTAATAACAGTAGGTTGAAGTAAAAACCACATAAGTGATGCGTCAAAATATTAGAAAAAAGCTGCTGATGACGAAAAAGTGTGTCCGAGACTTTTTGGTTACAGTCACTGCATGGTTATATTTGATAAGAAAAAACTTATTAGAGTTGTGAGTTGAAAATTGCATTTCGATTAGATTAGATTAGATTGAGGCGGGTTGAGGTTGCTGGGCACTGCGGTGTCTGCAGTTCTCCTGCTCCTGAGTTGAACCAGAAATTATCAATCTTCTGTGGGTGAATGAATTTGAGTTTATTTGGGGGATGATCTCATAGTCAAGTTTTTGCTTTCCAAGGTGGAAAAGTACTGCACATTCCGTATAGGAGTTTGGGTTTTCACTTTCTAAGAATAGAACTTTTTTTTTGTATAATCGTTTTTTTTTAATATCTATACATCTATACATCTATACATACATACATACATACATACATACATACATATATATAAAATAGGATGTATGTATGCATGTATGTATGTCCGGGGTAAACTCCTAAACCCCAGCCAACCCCACCACCCAAAGGATTTTTATGAAATTTTCAGGGTAGGCATAGGGATGGTTCCTGTCAAGGTTTGATCCCCATATTCCCACAGAAACGGGATTGGGAATAGAAAATTAGAAACTACTCCAAAGATTTCAACATTTTTTTCAGCACTAGGGGTGCTACATTATCTCCCTTCATAAGTAACTTAGACTATATTTCATCCCTATAATCCCACAGGAACAGAAACGGGAACGAGAACGGGAACCATAAAGTTACTTGACCGATTTCAAAAATTCTTTCAACTCTAGGATATTACATTATCCCTCAGTGACATAGACTTATATTTCATTCACATATTTCCACGAGATCGGATGATTCTTTCAGGAACGGGGTTGGAAATAGAAACTTAGAAACTTCTGGAATGATTTCAAAAATTCTTTCAACTCTGGGATGTTATATCATCTTTCAGTGACGTAGACTTATATTTCATTCACATATTTTCATGGGAACAGAAGATGTACACAGGAACGGGGTTGGGAACGGAAACTTAGAAACTACTGGATAGATTTCAAAAACGAGAAGTAGAACATTAATGTTACTTGACCGATCTCGAAAATTCTTTCAACTCTAGGATGTGACATTATCCCTTAGTGAACTAAATTTATATTTCATTCACATATTTCCGCTGGAACGGAAGATTCCAACAGGAATGGCTTGGGAACGGAAACTTAGGAACTACTGGACAGATTACAAAAATTCTTTCAGCATTAGGATGCCACATAATCCCACAGAAGAGGAAAAACGAGAACGGGAACCTTAAAACTACTGACCCGAGCAAAGCCGGGCGGCTCTCCAAAATATAAAAAGCCTCCCTCCTACTTTCGGTTAATTTTTTTTTTTAAGTGAAACTTCTTACGCAATTTCCAACAAGGTTGCGTCAAACATTTAACGCGGATTATCGATTGCATACTTTTCGGCACTGCTCCCACTTTGTTGATATAAGAGTTGTTGTATCAATTTCGAGTCATTCAACCAGACGATTGAATTGTAGTGAAATTTGTTCTTCGGTGGAAGTTTTCATTTTTTCGGAGAAAATCCAATTGAAACTAGTTCTTCGTTCTTTTTTATGCGTTTAGTATATGGGTCATTCTTTTACAAATCGAACGGATTTTGTCAAAAATCAATCGTCACCTCTCCGATTCAGGTGAAATTTTTTTTCCAGTTTCTAAATTGAAAAATAAAAGATACGTGTCCGAGGAATTTTTTTTTAATCGCCTATTTTCGATTTTATAAGATATAACAAATTTCATAATAGTGGTTGGAGACTCATTTTAAACAATATATAGCTCCAAATCCTTAAGAGCTACAAAATTTTCACCACTGACATTTTTGTAGTTAAAAAGTTGAACTTTAAGAAAAAAAAATTAGAAAAAAAATTATCAACAAATTAGTATTGTTATTAACTATTTAATTGTTTAAATCGATTTTTAACGATTGCCCCCAAGATGTATCGAGTTTTTATTACTACCATCGTATTTTGCGTTAAATTTTACGTAAAAATAATGTTTTTTATTTATGGAGACTTTTCAATTGTTATTGTTAAAAAATAATGCATGTAGCGCGTAATGGTAAAAACAATGGTTTTTTGAGTATAAAATGGTATCTGTACCTCGTATTTAAAAAAGTTAAGAGTAAAAGTTGTAGATAATTAAAAGATCTACATTTTTTAAATTCACCATATGTCAGTATAACCTCAAAATTTAGTATTATCAGGCAAAGAAGCGAAAAATCAACATTTTATCATTTATTTAGTATAAATTTTCATTAAAATTAAATCATGAGTAAATTTTTTTGTACGAAATTAAATTTCCTACAATTTTGTGAAACACTTTATTTTTGTAGCTATTGTCATTTACGGGACAAAAACAAATTTAGGGGCAAAAACAAATTAAGGAAAAAATTGGGTTTGGTGACCCGTACTACCTCGATGGTGTGAGTTACGACTTCACCGCAATGAGCTTTTTTGTAGAGCATTCAATTGTAAAGAAAGCCTACTAATGCCCTAGACCTTACCATAAAATCCCTCTGAACTGTAGAATTTTTAAGAAAAACAATTTAAGTTTACTTGTATTTTAAACGGGAAATCTTTGCATGCCTTGGACGAGCACTTAATGGTAGTAATAAGGGCTCAAATTTTGAGGGAACTTTTTTTTAGGTATTTCACAAAATTTCGGGATGGTAGTCTAATCTCCTGAATGATAAAAAACGAATTTTCATTAAAGAAAAAAAAAAAAAGATTATTAGCCACTAGATAAAATAATAATAATAGCAATGCTCGACGTAACATCAATACTAGTAGCACTAGGGTGCTTTTTTCCGACTTTTTTTTCACTCCCATCCCGAAATTTTGTGAAATACCTAAAAAAAAAGTTCCCTCAAAATTTGAGCCCTTATTATTACCATTAAGTGCTCGTCCAAGGCATGCAAAGATTTCCCGTTTAAAATACAAGTAAACTTAAATTGTTTTTCTTAAAAATTCTACAGTTCAGAGGGATTTTATGGTAAGGTCTAGGGCATTAGTAGGCTTTCTTTACAATTGAATGCTCTACAAAAAAGCTCATTGCGGTGAAGTCGTAACTAACACCATCGAGGTAGTACGGGTCACCAAACCCAATTTTTTCCTTAATTTGTTTTTGCCCCTAAATTTGTTTTTGTCCCGTAAATGACAATAGCTACAAAAATAAAGTGTTTCACAAAATTGTAGGAAATTTAATTTCGTACAAAAAAATTTACTCATGATTTAATTTTAATGAAAATTTATACTAAATAAATGATAAAATGTTGATTTTTCGCTTCTTTGCCTGATAATACTAAATTTTGAGGTTATACTGACATATGGTGAATTTAAAAAATGTAGATCTTTTAATTATCTACAACTTTTACTCTTAACTTTTTTTGATACGAGGTACAGATACCATTTTATACTCAAAAAACCGTTGTTTTTACCATTACGCGCTACATGCATTATTTTTTAACAATAACAATTGAAAAGTCTCCATAAATAAAAAACATTATTTTTACGTAAAATTTAACGCAAAATACGATGGTAGTAATAAAAACTCGATACATCTTGGGGGCAATCGTTAACAATCGATTTAAACAATTAAATAGTTAATAACAATACTAATTTGTTGATAATTTTTTTTTCTAAATTTTTTTTCTTAAAGTTCAACTTTTTAACTACAAAAATGTCAGTGGTGAAAATTTTGTAGCTCTTAAGGATTTGGAGCTATATATTGTTTAAAATGAGTCTCCAACCACTATTATGA
The DNA here is from genome assembly GCA_914767635.1 of Melanostoma mellinum. NCBI lineage: Eukaryota > Metazoa > Arthropoda > Insecta > Diptera > Syrphidae > Melanostoma > Melanostoma mellinum. Next base: position 157,097,577 of record OU612058.1, on the reverse strand, counting down.
AATTTGTTATATCTTATAAAATCGAAAATAGGCGATTAAAAAAAAATTCCTCGGACACGTATCTTTTATTTTTCAATTTAGAAACTGGAAAAAAAATTTCACCTGAATCGGAGAGGTGAAGTTCAAAAGCCGTTCGATTTGTAAAAGAATCACCCATATTTGTTATTCATTTCTTAAGAAAAATCTCAAGATCTCATTAAGTTCTTCTAAATAGTTTCTCAATCTGTGTCGTGTATGTGAAAATAATGTCTGTTTTTCCAAAATTAATTTCAATTGCTTCATTGAAAGTAGTGTTGTGTTGTGAAAATATTTAATACCTAGTTTTTGAAGTGAAACTTCGTATGCGACTTCCAACAAGATGCGATCAGTAGTTGTGAATTGTAAGCAATGTTAAGTTTAAGTTTGTCTTGAAGAAACAATATGAGTTCACTAAAAATCAATTTTTAGCCCTTCCTATTTTCATTTCCAGGAAGATTCACTTCTTCCGCGCGGAGGGACTCCACGCACCATTTTTTTTTTTTACATTAAGGGTGTTTCCTACCCACAATATGTCGGAATTTTTGGTGGAAAATAATAGTTTATGCTTTGGATGGCCACCAACAGTTTTTAAATTAAAGTTAAAATTATAGGTGATCGTTGGGGGAAGATTTGATTATTATTTAACAAAACTTTTATGGTTTTTTTAATATCCAATAATTTGCGGTCAAGTGACAGTAAACATCCCGAAATGTTTTTTCACAAGGCGTTCTGGGGGAAGCTCTGTTACCAGTTTCTGTCTCAATTTTTTTGTATGATAAAATTAAACATCATTGTTAAAAGTATGCTCGATATTCTACAAATCGTATCAATCAATACAAAAATTAATCAATTCATACATGAAAAAAAAATTACAAAAATTTTTTTTTACGCTGAAACATGAACACCCATCCCCACCCCACTTTAAAACAAATGCAATCAAGGCTTTTGTAAGGCCATCATCAGAGAAATAAGAAAATACACTATAAAGCAAAAGCGAAGCAAAACAGAATACCGAAAATGAGAGAAAATTCAAACAAAGCGTTTGTAATTGAATCGAAAACAAAATTTAAAAGTTTTCAGACATTCAAGTTTGTAAGCAATGAACTTGTTTTCGTTTTTCTAAATAAAGTGTTTAAAGAAACGAAAACAAAAAACATTGCTATACAAAAAAGAATGAAAACGATTTTACTGTGAATTGTCTGTGTCTACTAAACTGCCATTAATTGAAGTTGAAATGGCTGTTGCAGAGTTTGGAAAGTAGTTTTTTTTTTGTTCTTCTTGTGGACTTGTACAATTTTGCGAATCATGGTTCGAGAATGAAAGTTTCGTCTTTTTTTCTCGATGTAAAGAAGAAGGTGCTCATAAATACGGCATTTAACTGCTCGCTTCGTCTGTTCGGAAACTCATTTCATCGATACGCAACGTCCATTCTGGACTTTTATATTGCGCCCTTTGGTAGTATATCAGGGTTTAAGAAAACTGGCTTTAGGTAAACCTACAACCCTATAACTTTACTACAGTTCCGAACGGCTAAAATAGAAAGCCAACAGCTGACTAGACTGGCATGTTGGTGGGGAAGACTCATGGTCCCAGTCTTCGTTCGGATCTCAATCCACGAAACTTAACTCGGAATTGGAACTGATGACAGGGAGTTTGATGCCACACAGCCCATGCAACAGTCGATCGTTTGAGCAACAAATTCAGAAATCGTGTTATCGATTTGACCATTTTGGTCTTTGTTTTTGTGGGAAATCTGGAAACAATTCAAGCACCAAAAAAAGCATATTATTTAAAAAAAAAATTGGTGAAGTACAGCCGCTCAAAGAAGTAGAAAATACTCACGAAACTCCTCCGCCAAAGCTTATTAAGGATAATCAAGCACAGCTTCATGTGAATAACAACCAAATTCTTTGCCGGTCCCTTTGGCTACAGTATTGTGGTGATGTTTTAAACGAAAAGTTTCCTCAGTAGTGCTTTCTAATAAAGGGTCCGCCAAATAACTTTTTTTTTCAAAAACAGGGCGCAAAACGTTGAGTGTAGCTTCGGCTGTGTGGCACGTAGCACCGTGCTGTTGAAATTAAATATTGCCAATATCCTCCTCTTCAATTTTTGTTAACAAAAATTCGTTCAACATGGCCCGATAACGATCGCCATTGACTGTAACCGCCACACCTTGCACATTTTCGAAGAATGCCTGTGGACCGAAATTCGCAGCAAATAGTGACTCGTTTTTGATGTATCGGCTTTTCAATGTATGCGTGCGGGTTTTCTGTGTCCCAAATGCGGCAATTTGCTTGTTTACCCGCCAAGATCAAAATGAGCTTCATTTGAAAAAATGATTGTTTTGACAAAATCGGCATCGGATTTTCAAAGTAATGTCGCATTATTTCCCAGCGTTGTTCAAGCGTATACACAACCATATTCTTTTAGCGGAAGGATAAAACTAATTACCTGTCAAATCAGACATGAGATAAGTGTTACCTTTCACGAAATAAGCACTAGTTAAAAAAAAACGTTAGATGGCTTACCCTTTAGTAGTACCTAGCTTTGTATCAGACGCAGAAGTCAATTAAGCAGTGAAAAAATTCAAAAAAGGATAAACAACTGATCCAGATCAGATAAAAGGTGCATTTTTTAGGAAAGATGGGAGACATCGGGCTTATATGACCCATCTCTTAGTTTTTTGGAGGTGACAGCATGCTAATCAATAGAGGGAAGTTACCTTCTACTCACTTACAAAGGGATTGGGAGATGCAAGAAACTATCATAATTAACATTCGATCAATCTTATGTCCAACTGACGCTATCCAATGTCTAAAAGTCCTAATAGAAAAACCCTTAAAGAGTGGAAGGCTTTTGATCAGACAATGAGGATTTCCGGAGGATTATATGCGGTTGATTGAAAATCTGTACGAAGAAGTAGTGACAATAGGAACGAATCATAATAAAAGTATAGTATAGTATAGTATATTTAGTATAGTATATTTATTATTTATTTCCTTAACAATTTTTCTGATATATGTTTAAAAATACAAATAAATTAAAAGAAGAGAAATAAATCAGAAGCATTTGAAAGTGCAATGCCTTTACCTTTTAGGTGTACTTCAATGAAGCTGCTTTAGTCAACCAACGCTTCATTAAAGTCCTAAACTTCTAAGAGGCAATGTGGTACAAAGTTCTAACATGACATCGCTAAGAAAAGAAAAAAATCAAATCCAAAAAACTCTTGATACTATGCAATGGTTGGTTTAAGAAATGCAGCAAATGTATCCTTGTCAAAGATTTTAAGGTCAACGAGACATACCCCACATACGGATCAATAAAATGAGCAGATAAGTAGCAGAGCCATGATCGCTTCGAGATTAAAGTGAATCTGTACTTTTACGAGCATTAAATTGAAAATGCAGATTAAATAATTTTTTCTACTCAAACTCTTTCAGCCGTTTTTGTTTTACGAAAAACGATCAAGTTTATACTCACTGTTTACTCCTACCAATGGTACTAAAAGTCTTAACAAAAAGTTTACGAGAAATGTTGCACACTCAAAAGACTTTTCGAAAACAAATTGCGTAATCACATACTTACAATTCTGCAGCATCATTTCGCATTTCGAGGAGCCGTTTATAAGAAATTGGAATCCACAAAGAAAGTCTCATTATGAAATGTTTTGCCTTACAGCAACAGCGTACATGAGAATGAATAACGAGGAAACGCCCCAGAGTTATGTTATGTAATAGAAAAACTATTTCTCCTTTTATTAATGAGTGTGGATATTCACGCTCGTTTCAATTGCAACTTCTTTTGGTTTACGTGTACAATTTTGCTTGGCTAAACAACAAGGAAAGCAATTTCTTGCGGCTTTAATTTTGGCCTTGAAATTGCTTACTCAAAAGGAAAAAATGTTCCTTTCTCTTTAAGCTGCAAAACATATTTTCGAAAACAGTCACGAATAATCTGATTTTAGCATATATAAAAGTAAAAGTAGGTACTCAAAACTCAGCTAACCCAACAACAGTCTACAGTACTCTCAAAGTTCTCATTTGTTGACTTACTTTTAGTAGGTCTAGGTGGCTCATGCTCGTTTCGAAACAACCAAACCATACGTGTGCTTATCCAAGTCGAAATAAATTCAAGAAAAAGAATATATGAATGTTTATGGGCCTGCCTCCATAAAACGGTAATAAAGAGGACTCCCAAAAACTGCACCATGTGCATGAAAGTCATACATTTTTATTCTTTACGACCAAACAAGGCCATTTAAGCTCCTTTTACTGTGATTTTTTTATTCAAAATGCAAAGGCTTATATTTATTTATCAGTCCGTTTGTATTTATTAGAACAATTCAACACGATTCGAGAAAAACAGAAAACGGTACGCAAATGAACGCATATATCAATTTTTAATCATCCCTGTCAGTTGTTGTCATTTACTTTTGTCGCTAAAAGAATATGTATTCCATTTTTTGTGTCGTCGTCGTCAATTTTCGAGAGAACGTAGGTACTCGTACTCGTACCTACAGTAAAATGATGGTGATAGTGCTTGGGATTTGAAACACGTATAATAAACGACATAAATAATTCAAAGCACACTTTGTCCGGCCTAGAAGCAAAAATAATTGAGCCGAACTCAAAAACCGGAAGGAGATATATTTTTTTTCTGTTCAAAAATAAACTCTCTAGTACTCCCAAAGGCCATCCATTACGCAAAGTGATTCCAGCAACACCTGGTTTGCAAAACTACTTCTAAAAAAAAAATATGACAGACGAAAGCTTAACGGGCGTGTTATTTATAATCCCTTGAGTGCTCTGAATAAAAGGAGAACGAGCACAGCAGATGAGATTCGACGGGTGTGAGTGAGCGCTTGCTACAGTCAAGTCATTTAATTTAAGAAAACCATGATAAATTGGTTTGCTCGGATCCTTAACCAAACACAAAAAGAGCCCTTAAATTTCAACACATTGACGCTTTATGAATTAGCAGCAAGGATACATTGCATTCATCACATTTAGTATTCAAACCACCATCCCTAAATTGGCCTATAAATTTGCCGCTCGGTAAATAAACCAGCCACAAAAAGTCCTAAATCAACGATGACCTTCTGCAATAAAAAATGATACATCATGTTCTTCAACTTTCAACAATTCCAACACTTCCGAAACTCAAACTTGAATCTCTGTAATAAAATTTCGAAAGCATTGCTTGCTCTATTTTCTTTCTTTTCTTCCTTCATCTTTTCGTGAAGGACATTTTCGAGCTTATTTTTTTTTTTGTAAGGGAAGAACCTTATAATTGCGCCAACTCTAAAGTCTACAGTAAGTAATTTATCATGCATGTCTAGGAAACACCCAATAATATGATCTACCAGGACGAACTGTTGGATGATTTCTTTTCTAGCATTCTTCTTGTTCTCTATATTCTCATATAATTTTTTTTAAAATAGACTAACCTTTTACGGGTGAGAAACTGAGAACCATCTCATGGTTTATGTTATGTACTTACGTCTGTGTACACGAGAGAGCATATGCGGCAAGCATATGTGCATAAATATAGCACTGGCTTGGCACTCTGGTATGGTGCCGCAAAGCACATAAGAGGATATTCAGGATGAAAGTATGAAAGGATGATATAAAAAATTTCCACTTTATCGATTCCTTAAATATACCCATTCCTTATTCGTCGACAATGAGATCCTAATTCATTCAAGCGAATGCATATGTGAGGGCTGTGGGTTCCTTTTTTTTTATTTGTGTAGCTGTATGGTGTACCATCGGGGGGTTATAAATAGTTGCAGTCAAAAGTTGTGGAATATTCTAGTTCAGTTCAAGTGCTTTTATGGTTAAAAATGATTCCGTTTCGAGTTCCTGGTGAAGGAAAGACTTATGATTATCTTGCTATAAGCTTAGTCTGTCGCTTAAAACTTTTATAATTCCTTGAAGCTAAAGTGGTGGGCATGGGCATATTGTAAAAAGTTTAATGTCGAAATGGTCACTAAAAACATCATCCACTTGCAACTTGCCATTGTGCCATTTCAGTCAACGACTCAATTTGCTATCGATCTACGGTACAATAAATACAATAGATGTTTGCAACAACACAACATAGGATCGATGTTGTTAAACTGCACAGTCCTTTTTGGCCCACAGTGGCGCCTTTTGACTTTGATCGGAGCTCGTAAACAAGTAAAGGTATCGTAATAAATTTTTTCAGTTTAAAGGAAATTTTCAAAGTCATACATTTTGAGAGTTTCAAGAAAAATGTTCACAGAGTGTTTCAAAATTTTGAACTCAATTTTACCGCAAAAGTTGTCAAAAGTAAATAACTGTAATTGTGTCTTAAGAGGGGCGCTGGTCTAGAGCGTGGAAAATGGGCATAATTTGTGAATTTTTTATGACTCAACAAAAAGATCAATCGAAAATCTGTGAATGGGGTTTTATAATTTAGGTTTTAATATACAAATACACATTTTTTCGTGTGAATTAAATTCAAAATGGTGGCTGTTCAGCATGGTCCATGGCCGAAGATAAAAAAAAAAAATAAAAAATAAAAAATAGAGTGGCGCAACAGAGCGAGGAGCCCCAGGGCCTAGCGCGTTTCTCACAACCATGCCTTGTGAGGGAATGGAAGGGACCTACAATTTTTCTGCCGAGAAAGCGCTTTTCATGGCAATGAATACTAACGGAAGACTTTCCAATTCCTCGCGAAAGGCGATACCCGTGGAAAAAACATTTTTGCCTCTGTTGGAATTCGAACTCCAACCTCTGGATAAACAGGCGGACATGCTATCCATCACACCACGGGTACCATGGCCGAAGATGTAACCTCCTTAATTTTGGCCCTGGAACAAAATGCCGAAAATTTTTAGTTTCTATACAACAACAACAAGAGCCGTACGTAGGATTTCGATGTTTTCGAGAAATGGTGCACGTTTTTAACAAAAAATCAAAATTTTCACTACAAAAATTCAACAAAACTGTTGACTAATAATGAGCAATATAAAAAATAATCCTACGTACTTATCTGGAGATTGGTATTTTGAATGTACTGTCAAAATTTCGCAAAGATCGGTGAAGATTTGCTCGAGTTATGTCTCCAACCAGTTCAAAAAACAGATTTCGGGAAAAACGCATTAAGGGTTTTAAGTACTATAAAATTTTATTTCATATTTGAGGGGTACTGCCGCAGAATGGAAAGTTTGGGCGTTTAGACAGTTTCGCCGGCATCCATCCTTTGGTATGTTATTTTTAAGACCCTAAAGTACCTTTTAAGACAAAAAAAAAACTGCCAGTTTCTTCAAAATTCTAGACCAGCTTCCCCCCTTAAAGTAAAAAACGTCACAGTGGTACATAAAAGTAAACAAACAATACATTTCTTAAATATTTGCGCATGTGTTTGAAAAGCTTTTTTTTGTTTCAATTTTTAGAAGAATTATTAAAAGTCGAATAAGCCACTTTACCTTTTGAAAAGGGGAGATAGACCCCCTGCGACACGATTTTTTATTCTTGCATTTACCTAACCTATCTGTTCCGAGCTTTTGTCGCATCTTATGCAAATCACTCTGCACATATAAAAAAACCATAAACGAATAAAAATAACCTTCTTTAATATAGTCTCTCCAATACGCAAAAATGTAAAAAGTGGTAGCTGAATTTCTTTTGTAAATGTTTCAGAAATAATTAATTGATCAAATTTTCTTTGAGACGGCGCTATCGTCTACAAATCTACAAAAAAGACGTGTTTAAAGCGGGGCATCGATTTTTCCGACATTGCAACGCCGAAAGCCTTCAACTGAAAAATAAATTCGATCGTTTCCGATCCAAGTCGCATACGACGACGGTTGCATCGTGTTAGGAATATTCTTAGAACCCAAAAAAGTTACTAACGAAAATGGAAAGCTATCTTTGAATTGCTGTACGCAAAGCTATACAAAGCAATCGTTTAAAGATATCGTCGCCGTCGGGCGGTGATAGACGATTGAACAATATTCGTCAAATTAAATTTTCTAAACGCAAAAGAAATACCAAATTGGTGAGATTAAAGATGGCTACCTTATAGAGCCTTGGGCAAATGTTTAAAGTACTTGAAACTTTTATTCCTATTCTCTGAAGTTAAGTACAGCAGATTTCGAGAATTTTAAAACAGAACGTTCAAAAGTACCTCGCAACACCCTCAGAGATGATCAAAAATCTTTTTGAACAGAAAATGTTTGTTCAGACTGTAAGATGGTTAGACCAATGTCCCAAAACAGCAAAAACTATGAAAATTTAAAATGGCAACAGTTAAAAATTAATTTTTCGTATTTAAAAATAAGCTTCTAATGTTTCTTCACACTTCGTTTCTCTAAAAGGAAGTAACTTTTAGGACTTTCGTCACTTTTAAGAGGCGCCTCATATTTTTGGCCATTGCTGTCCGTGCACCAATGTTATGCTGTTTCTTGCCCGCAATTTCCACTAGTCGTACCCCATGGCAAAACTTTTGCGCTGTCCTAAAAAATACAATGGTATCCAAAATCCAACATCATGTCTGTCAACATCTGTTAATAAAGACCATCTCATTTAACAGCTTTGACCCATACGAACACACGGTATAGTATCAGCCGAAGTACAAATGACCTCGGATGTCATTATCCCGTACCTTAAGGTTATTCTGTGCATGGAATCAAACTTCATTTCCATACAATATAGAAAAGTCTCAAAGTCGTGATTATATTCAGCGCAGTTTAATGCTTTAATATTAACGCAAATGACCCCAGGTCGATTAGTCTATCGTCATTCATTCTTAAAACGCTAGAAACATTGATTGCTATCCATTTGCGCATAGTAATGCAGTGTAGATCTCAATCTTCTCCCTACACTATCGAATACTCCCTTCCTAATAAAGAGTATATTCTAATTGCATTCTTCGAAGTTGGGAAAGCCTTAATCAACGTCAGTAAACTCTACAACGGCAATGAGGAACATTAAGATAGAAAGCTCACTGGGGGAACTGATAAGTCTTATGTTAAGGAGCAGTATAATCGACTCAACCTTAAGAGGTTTCTGTAATAAATTGACTGTCATTAGACTCACACTGCAAGTTGGAGTCCTACCACCACTTCTATGGAACATAGTTGTCAACTTACTTCTAGTGAACCTGAAAGCTGGGGGAGAAGAAGCCGCACATACTAGTGTAGTCGCTATCAAGAAAAAAAGTAAGCCTAAATGCTTCTTGAGCTTATAACGACGGTTATAAAAAAAAAAACCAAAACAAATAGGGTGACGAGACAAGTTTCGGAAAGCCGCGCGGCCTAACGCATTCCAGGAATTTCAATTCCATGCCAGCTTCAAAAGACTAAGTTAGAAGGCTTTTTGCAGTGTAATTACTCACGGAGGACTCACCAGTTCTTCGCGAAAAGCTATACCTGTAGAAAAACCGCTATTAACAAACTGGCTTAAATGCACAAATAAAAACTTCGCTATAAATGTAGATTTCCACAAAAGTGAACTCCTCCTCTTACAAAAAAGTATAAATTTCTTCAGTAAATACTACGATAATAAGTGGCACTCATCACACTTTTTCACATGAAGTGAAATATCTGGGAATTATCCTTGATGGAAAGCTAAACTGGAAAATAAAAATTACTTTCGTCCAGCAAAAAAAAAAATTAATTGGAAATAGATGTGGCAAATCTCATGTTATCTGCTGGTAATATACAATGGTCAATGTTCCCATACTTACATACGGGGTGGCAGTATGGTGGACAGCCTTTAACTTTATTTGTCTTAAACAAACTTCTTAATCTCATACCGTCATACCCCTCGATATTGCCACAAGCAAGTGACCATCTCTCAATGAACCAATTACTCAATTGGCCATTCTAATTTCCTGAATTCATTCGGATCAATCCTAAGTCACTCCGACTACACCTCTTCCAACATTTTTAAAAACCGAGTTGAATTCAATGCTTCGAAAACTGAATGCTGTCTTTTGTCGTTGAAGCCTAGCATTCCCCCATTGCCATTATCCATGAATGGTACCTGCATCCAAAAAACCGAAAAGTTGTCAGTACTTGGTATGTGTGTTAACGATGATCTTCGTTGGAATGATCACATATTTGAAGTCGCCAGAAACGCTGCCAAATGCTTAGGCTTCTTGAGATCATGCAGGAAGTTCTTCATCCCTTCTAATCTGGCTACAATTTATAAGGCATTCATCCGCCCAAAACTGGAGTATAACTCTCACATCTTGCCAGGTGCTCCTCAAACATCTTTGCGCCTACTTGATAGGGTACAAAATTAAGCGTTAAAATTGATAGGTGATAGTTCAATCGTAGAATCGATAGATTCTCTTGAACATCGTCGAAACGTTACCAGTCTCTCTCTTTTCGCTTTTTTTCTTTTTTCACATACAGTGCTCTAATGAAGTAGCCAGCTGCATTCCTCCCCTGAAACAATTTAGCCGTAATACCCGCCTCGCTAGGAATGCTCATCAGTTTTACCTTGAGCCCAACTTCGGGCGTACAGTCAAGTATAGAGATTCTTTTTTAAGTCGCACCACCCGAATGTGGAATGCTCTACCTGATCCTGTTTTCCCCTTCATTACAATTCCCAAAACTTCAAAAGCAATGTGCATCGGTGTCTCCTTTCAACACACCGTCCTACCAAGATCCACATGCGAGGATAATTATTTCTTGAGGGATGATTCATTTCTCTATACCGATGGTTCAAAAACCGAAGATGGGTTTGCTGCGGCGCGGTATGTACTCAAACCGTTGCAGCGTATTCCAAACCAAAATTTCGACGATCCGATGTCCTAATGTGACTCAAAGAAGACGTGATATCCTCGTCAATTATCAGCATCTTCTTGGACAGCCATGCAGCCCTTAATTCACTCAGAAATGTGTCCAGGACCTGCGTAACCGCCCGAAACTATCGATCATCTCTCATGTGTCGTTTTCCTAAAAACCAAATCCGGAGTGAATTGGAGAGTTGAAGTAAAAGATTTGAAATTTCTAGTATAGCTTATCTTTCCAAAAAAAATTACTCCAACTCTCCAAATCACTCCGGATTTTGTTAGGGAGTGAATTTTGGAAAACAACAATGGAGACGACAGAACGGTACAACAGGCACCATTTTGAATTTCTAGGGCAAAATGAAATTCCGGGCAACTGCAAAGGCGATGAGAAACTCCAGAGCCTACCGCATTTCTCAAAACCTTGCCTTGTAAGGTAAGTAAGGTAAAAGACCTACAGTTTTCTGCCGATTCCGAACGGCTTATCAAGAAAATGCTTTTCATGACAGTGTAATATGCCATTTACTATATTTAACGTTTCCCTTCCTTAGACTTGATACAAGCTTACAAGAAAATTTGGTAAAAAATTCACTACACCTCCAGTAGCCCTCGGTACATTTTGCTAAATTAATTTATAAATTTGTTGTCTTTTTATTTTCGAAACATCACAGGAGAGCCTTCTTTTTCATTCGAAGTAATATTCTTCATTTGAATAACAAAATTAGTTCCACTTCAAAATAATTGCCAAATTTACATTCAAAGTGTCACAATTTGTTTCTCATTTGCTTTGAAGGACATTCTGTTTAAACTGGAGTAGCTACCTAACCTACACATTTGTTAGGTTAACTTTCTTTTTACAAAAAATAAATCTTCGTACAGCCAAATTTATCGACTTCTATTGGAACCAAATGAGAACGTACCTCTTAAATCGACTTGAAAGTCCTTCGAGGATAACGAAGAACAATATAAACGTTTGTTTTATTTTCATCGCCTACCCAATTCACATATTTATTGGTATAAAGTACTAAGATAATTTTCAACAACTCTCCGTCCAATGATGACCAAGACTCTTGAATTGCTGGGTAGGGAAAAAGGATAAAGACATTACTTTATTTTAATTCAAAAAACTCGTAAGGCAGTTCCTTGAGTAATAAAATTTTATAGAAAATTTTATGGACAAACCTACCGTGGCAGTTTAAATGGGCTTTTTTTTGCATTTTCTAGCTATAACTGCTTTTTAAATGGCACTTTCAGCAAGTTTCACAATTTTTCGCAACCAACCTCTAATTTTGAGAGGTTAACATTTTTGTGGATAGCTTTTGCGTTCATTTGTTGGAAATGTATGTAAATACCACCAAGGTCGATGTTGCCCTTTAGTAACAGAAAGTAATTATGAGTAAACAAAACATTACTGCAAGGACTGCTTATTCCATTGTGGCTCTCAACATTTCCACATTATTTTGTTATCGATTTGTTTTTAAATTGCTTGCCATCTCAATACTTTGTGTCCCCGAAGAGCAAATTCAAAAGAATGGGCCACGTTTTGATTAAATAATTTAACAAAACAAATGTAAATTGAAAGCACATCCTTTGTTTCATTTTAATCAAGACATGAAGAGGCACTTCATTAACTTCACAATAGGGGAGTTGAAAGCAAACCGAAATCACTATAAACCATTATTTCATCTGGTTTAGGTGCTTTTGGAATGATTTAAAGAGAAACATCAGGTCTTTAATTTATAGATTTAAATTATATCTGATGTTTGTGATCATATCCAGTGTCATGATAATAAATGAATAGCTTTGATGTCCTCCTTAGCATTGCAAATAAAATTTAAATTCAAAAGCAGTTTAATGTAGGTTTGAATTACTATTCAAATTGAATGTAAGATGAAGTAAAAATTGTATATTTTAATGAACTCTCATCAAACTTGAAAGGAACTACAGATGTTCTTTCTTCTTTATTCTGCAAAGAAGCCAAGGACCTGTCTTAATTAATTTAATATTCATATAATTTTTAAAGCATCTTTTTTTTTCTTCTTCTTTTTATGATGAGGGATAATTGATGTTGGAATACCTCCAAGTGGGCGACAGTGTGTTTTTTACAAAATTGTATTGTACACTTGTTTCATTAAACGATGTGTTCTAAATCCCTGGCACTATTAAGTAAGGTGAAGGTAGACAATAAGAAAAAAGTTAAGATCTGTTATGCTTACTATACATATATATATGCTTACATTATAGTTCATTCTTAGTTCTCATCCAACATTAGTTGCTCCTGTTAATGATAATAAACTATTTTCATTCAATTGTGTGAACGAAAGTGGAATTGTAACTGCTTTAAAGTCTATTAAGTCAAATGCATCTGGTACAGATAATATTTCACCAAAGTTTATACGTATGATTTTACCAATAGTTATCAAGTCTTTGAAGCACATTCTGAACGCATGTATCTACCGTTCTGAGTTCTCAGAAGTCTGGAAAAGTGGAAATATTGTCCCCATACCCAAAAAAGCTAATGCCTTAGAGCCTTCGGACTATAGACCAATAAACTTGTTACCTTTTTTTGGTAAAGTACTTGAACGATTAATGTCTAACCAAATTCTAAATTTTGTCCAAATCAACAATATGTTATCTACATGACGGTCAGGATTTCGAAACAAACAGAGCTGTGAATCTGCTGTTCTCAATCAGGTACATCTGATTTTCGAGTTGCTCTTGACAAAGACCAGTTGGGAGGGAGCTATGGTTCTTCTAGATTTTTCAAAAGCTTTTGACTGTGTTGACCATCAAATGCTGGTTTCGAAACTAAGCGCCAAGTTTCGTTTTTCAAACACTGCATTTAAACTTTTGAGTAATTATCTCTGCAATAGGGTTCAAATAGTAACTACTGATGAAGGTATTTCTACTCCATTTATTGTTAACCGTGGGGTGCCTCAGGGGTCAGTACTAGGACCATTTCTTTTTTTTACTTTTTGTCAATGATCTTCCAGATATTGTACATAATTGCTTCATCCACATGTATGCAGATGATGTTTTACTTTATATTTTAAGAGAATTAGGGTAAATGGATGATTGCATTGTCCGTATTAATGAAAATCTTATAAATATTAAAACTGGGTGCTTGAAAATAGACTGCAGCTAAGCACGTCAAAACCCCTTAGTATGATTTGCTCGAGAAGTGAAGTTAATTTTGAAGACTTTCCCAAAATCATATTAAACTCGCACGTTGTTGAATATGTCTCAAAAGCAAAATACTTGGGGTTCCAAATTAATAGCACACTTATTTGTTCTGACGCTATCTCTGAATCCATAAGACGCGTTTATAGGAGTTTACGTTCTCTAAGGTCCTCTTTAAGCATCTTGGATCGTGCTTTGAGAAAACATCTCGTGAAGAGTCTTGTTATGCCCTATCTTACTTTTAACTGTAATGTATACCCTTCTCTTGAGTATGAGTGCAAACGTAAACTTCATGTCGCGTTTAATGATTGTCTACGTTTCATACACTGTATTCCTAGACATGAAAGTGTGTCAAATTTACATACTTCGTTGTTAGGAATCAATTTTGATAAATATTTACTGTTCCGTAACGTTATTATGCTAAACAATATGATTCAAAATAGAAGTCCTGAATATTTAGGTGAGATGTTTCGATTTGCACGATCTCAAAGAGTACTACGATTAATTTTGCCGCGTTTTGCATATACCATTGCCGAAAGATCTTTTTTTGTAAAAATTGTTCGATTGTAGAATAGCCTTCGATTTGCACTTCAAAGAATTACCTCACCAACCATTTTTAAGAAGGAATTATTTAATTATTTGTTTACATTAAATCAAAATGTAATTAATAATTTGTAATTAATTCTTAATTAATTTTAAAAATAATTTTTGCTATACCTTTATATTCTTTTCTTTTTCTTTTTTTTTATTATTTATTATTTTAATCGTACATATTGTTATATGTAAATACTTGGTTTAAAATTTAAATACTATAAAAGATTGAATCTTGCTGTATCGCTGTAATATTTAATATGATACAAATACAAATACATTTCTATCTTCTATTTGATGAAGTCGAACACCTCCCAACCTATTTAGAAACACCAGAAAGGATGAATCGCTTCAGATTGTTTTTTCGCCAAGTCTGACTATTCAAAAGGTGTTCCTTTGTAACGCTGTGACAATTCTGTAGTATACAATTGATATACATTCAGTTGACTACATGAAGCTCAAAAAATTATTATCTTCAAAAAGAAGATACAACATTTGTTGTATGGTTAAAATTATCTTCATTTCCTTTTTTGAGTTGGTATCGATTCATTTGCCTTATCGCGTATAACTAAAAGCCAGACAAGCATTTTAGAAAACATATCCAAAGCCATACATACTTTTAAAAAGGGACCATAGTTTTTCTATAGAAAGTCTTCATATCCTGTTAATATTAATGGCTAAGGGATGTCAATAAAAAGTTATTTGACATTTGCTGGAAAAAGCACTAGGAAGGCATTTTATTTTATTAACAATCCTCAACGCAACAACGTTCACCGAAAAGCACATTAAGCAATTTATCGGGATCTTTTTTCAAGAACCTATATACAAAAAACCATATAGTATATATTTCTCGATTGGATGTACATAAAAGAGAATAGCCCACCCAAAACAGATAAGTAAGCAAATTTATTATGGCTAGTTTTATCGATGCTCGAAGAGTCATTGAACCGCAAGCTAGAGAACATGAGTTATGTGATAAAGGATGTCATAAACCATTCGTGTATTGGTTCATTAAATGCGCTTGTAATTTTATATGAACATGTTGCTTTTATTGCTTGCGATTGAGGTCAGAACAAACATACTCGTATAAATAACTTTTCGAGTAAGTGCGTTGATGTAGACAACAATCGTTCAAAAATTACAGAGGAACCTTAATGACGCAATAGGAAGATGTGAACATTAATTTTATGTAGTCACAAAAGAATGTCCTTGTGCGGTTTGGATTTCGTAAGGTTTTTTTTTCGTTTACGCAGCTCTTTAATATAAATTGAATAGGAAGGGGACCTGGCGCTTTGTCCTTCGTCCTATTTTACAGGAAAAGCAACTTAGCAAATGATAAAACCCGACTGTAGTAAATAGGGCTCCAAGACTCCGTCTAAAAGTTCCCTACTTTAACTTGAACTACACTTCCTCAATCTTTGCTTTACGAGGTCAAAATCCCAAAATAAGCTCCTGAAATTAGTCACATCGCTTTAATAGTTTCAAAAACTCATATTCTAGACTGGAATCAGTTTCAGTTTCAGTTTTCGTAAAGCGGGTACCGAGCTTAGAACCTGAATTGTTCTTCATCATGTCCTTAACTCCTTAGCTAGGATGCTTTGAAAATCATGATCATGAGTATCGTATGAGGTAGCTTTTGGACAAGTAATTTCTGTTTAAATTTGGTGGTCTTTTAGTCTTTCTTCGAGGTTGGACATGTACTATTCGGGAAGGTTTTGCATGGTGTCAACTTGGGGGCTTCCCAGATGTTGTAACGTTAGCCACAGAGTACTGAGGCCTGTAACACAAAACCAAAGTTTATGTAATGCACGTGTATTATGACAAGTGTTAAAAATTTGTATAGTACTAATCTACAAGTTTGCTTGTTCTTCTGCAAGTGTAATAAATAGAATCTTACAAGTGGCTTTTGAGTTTTAAACTTGTAGCTTTGTTTTGCAGAGCTTTGGTTTCCTCCAACCGGATGTGACTTTCCAAGATAGTATTTGCGAGGGTTGACATAGCGACGAAGCAAAAAAAAGCACAACACTATAATTCTCTGCGAGTAATGACCGACTGCTCAAATCTGTGTGGGCTGCTAGAGCTGATATGAGGTGTGTCACTGCAGCGAATAGAGACTTGCGGAACAAACGGACTTCAGCAGTCACAAAGCAGAAAGCCCTGCCTGAATGAGCGAACGGGATATGGTGATCAGTTGAACTACATTTAATGAGCGCATAGTGATAATCCGCGGCTAAATTTGCCCGCATTTGCCTGATATGCGCCCACGCCCCCACAGAACAGAAACATGATAATTCCAAAGACTGTTTCTAATAGCTCCTCGAAGAAACATATGAGCCATGTCCTAAACATCACTTGAAAATCATCCTCAGCGACGGACGACTTCTTTAGAAATACTTTCGATAAGCATAGCCTGCATGATAAAATCTCTGAAAACTGAGTCAGACTAATCAATATTGCTGCGGGGCTAAATCTTTTTGTTCGTTGTCACGCCTCCGGTATCTCAAAATAAATAATGGTACGTGGCCATCCCCAGGTCAATCGACGGTCAACCGAATTGACCATGCTGCGATCGACGTTAGGCACTATTCGAGATGTCCAAACTTTCCGAGGGGCCAACTTTGACTCGGACCATTACCTTGCTGTAGCCAAAATACGAATGAGGATATCCTGTTCACGACTCGTGCGAACCAGCGCTGTGAAGAGATATGACGTCGGATAGCTAAAGTCGTAAAAGATTCCCAGTGACTCCTCCAATCGAGTGTGCCTCCAACTTACTTTATATCTTATGCCGCCAGCATCAAGCATTAAAGACCAGCAGTGGCAGGAATACCAACAAGCCATCAGAACCGCTTCGTCTGAGGTTCTTGGTTTCACTCGGCCCAAAACGAAACCCATGGTTCGATGAAGAATACAAGCAGGTAAATGCAGCCAAAAAAAAAAGCATGAAAAACGTTGAAGCAAAAGAGAACAAAGCCTGCTTTCGACTAATATAACGAGATTTGTAAGGAGAAAAGAAGAGAACAACACAGAATTCTTAAAAAGAAAAAGAAGCAGCATGGGAAGCACTCGTTTAGGGAAATTGAGAGGTGCCATGACAGGAACGAGATTCGGAAGTTTTACCAAAAGGTAAAACGATCCTGCCAGGGTGGCAAACGCTGAACTCAATGCTGTAAAGACCAGCAGGGAAACATAGTAGTAGAGGAGTCACAGTCGCTACTGAGGATCTGGAAAGATCACTTCTGCAGACTGCTTAACGGTGATGAAGACACTAATTCGGCTGTCAGGCAGAATGCCCCATTCAACTTTGACGGTGATAAAGAAAGCCGTCCTCCTGACCTAAATGAACTTAAATTTGCCATATGCAAACTTGAATCAAATAAGACTGCAGTTACAGATGGCCTTGATGCTCATATTTTCAAGGCAGCTGGAGATCAGTTGGAAAAGACCAGGCAACAGCTGATCTGCATGATATGATCGGAAAAAATTATGCCCTATGAATGGAACCTCAGTACCGTATGCCCGATCCTAAAAAAGGAGACCCTAACAATTGCCCTTATTATAGAGGAATAAACCTCCTTAACTTCGCGTATAAGATCTTATCTGCTGTAGGTAACATGTGAACATCTGTAACACCATGACACCATTTGGAAAGGTTCTTATCAATACGGTTTTAGACCAAAAAATTCCACTATGGACCAAATTTTCACATTACGGTAGATATTGGAAAAAAAGACTTTCTTTTTATCGAATTCAAGAACGGTACGACAGACACGTATTTACAGAGACCTATTTTTAGAGACAAGCTGTACAGAGCCATGTCTAGGTTTTGGCATTCCTGCAAAACTTGTACGACTATGCGGATGAGCATCGTCATCTGGAAAGAATCACACCTATCTGCTTCCCACTTGTGATACGCCTGAGGGTTACAAGTACAACGTGCTTCAAATGTTACAATATAACGATATCTAATATTTGAATGCAATGTACTAAGATTGTCTCTATCGGGCAAATACATTATTCGGTTGTCTCTTATCTGACAGCTAGGCTGCTTTGTGTTGTTGTTAAATGACGACCCCGCATCAGTTTCCCCTTTTCTCTCTAAAAGTTTAAACGTGGTTCAGTCAACAGTCAGTACTTTGAAGACGCCTTAACGCTTAACCTACAACTGAACCATCTTTTTTCCAGGAAAGAAACATTGATCCTTAGCACAGAACTGCCATCTTTGAAAAGTTTCTTTTATGGCTCTTGTTACACATCAAAATGTTCATTTTATGCTTGAATTCAATTCGCAGAACAGAAAAACAAGGAGAAAATTTGTTTTAATAAGCCACATCACATTACACAATGATTGTCGCTTTGTTTTTCAAAGACTTAATTACGCCCCAGCAGATTATCCATGTAAAAACCAAATTACATTTAAGTTAAGTCAAAGCCTTAGCTGGATCCGTTTTAAAGTTAGCCCAGCCATAATGTCTGTTATCTTTGTGATGTTTGTAACAACCAAAGATAAGTAGGCTTATAACTCAATTATTTTCCATCTCAAGCTAAAAATATCGTAAAATAAAGACAGAAAAAAAAGAACTTTTCACTAAATTAAATCCTTTAAGTTGATTAAGTCGTATACGACTTGTAAAGAGCATAATGCAAACGAAATCGGGGTGGTAATTGGCAACTTGCAAAGTAAAGTGACTTCCTTTATCCTCTTTGAATATCATATGGAGGTGAACAACAGTTTCAAGTATTACAAGTTCTTTGCGAGGACTCTTGTCAGTGCAAAAAAGCTCTCGAACTTTTGATCCTTACTGTAAGGTATTGGTACTTCACTTATGAATATTGCATGCTTTGGTAATTTTCCAGCCGTTGGCTTTCCGGTTTATCTTGATAAGGGATGTAAAAGGCCTAGGAAATTTTCTTCAAGTGGATATTTTTAATTTACTTTATGAGATTTGTATAAGTCGTTGGACATGTGGATGAGATCCAATAACGTAATGGTGGTTTTCTCAATACCTGACAACTACAAAGAATATTTAAAATTGTTCCAATTTTGAGGATATGTATACGCAAGAGGGAATTTTTAAGTGCCAAATACACACACTTGGCACTTGCATTCATTTGCATTACAAAGCTTTGAATTGGCAAAGCTGTACATGAAATTTGTAGATTTTCAGGTGCTGCACCCTGCACAATGCACAGGCACACATCCTTTAGTTTTTTGTTGACGTTGTCATCAAATCGACCTAGTAGTACGCTATGACTTGGTGAAATGGTGACTGACATTTTGTTCTCTGGGGTTTATTTTACAACTCGAATTAATTAAGTTGCACTTGCATGATAAAATGTCTGCCGGAAGGAAGTCATGTCATCACTTTGTGAAGAGTTATAATTAAGCTGTTGTTTCGTTGAGTGCAAATGTGCAAGAGGGCTTTTTAATTTTTCTGTTTGTTTTTTTTTTTTTATTTTCTTCTCTCTCAAATTTTGCCTTGGTTGGAAAAATACATACACAGAAATACAGAAATTCCAGCTGAAGTTGCTTAATTAGTGCATTGTTGTGGTTCTTCTGTGCAATGTTTTTGTTAAATGAGGAAAATTGAGGAATTTTAATAACCGGGAAGGAAAGAATTTCGTTGTGTTTTAAATTGTCACGGTAGCATGGATCGTTTAATTGGCATTTGATGAATTTTGGCTTTGTGTTGGAAACGAGTATTTTTAGATAATCGTTTGATATGCAGAAGGAGAATGCATATTGTGTTTAAGATTAAGGCTTAAGAGGTTTCTGTTGCATCCTCGCACAGCTGAAGATGAGTGTTTTAAATCGGGCCGTTAGTTAACCAGTTCATAGCCTCCGTTCAGACTCAGGGATTTTTTTTTCTGTTGGAGGTTTTTAAAATACCAGCTGTCGTACTCAGACCTAAATACCGGTCCATTGTACTACCAGATAGCAACCTTCGGAGCCAAAAGCCAAAAGACGCTGCCATGATAAGGAGCCTAAGTTACCAGCTCTCACCATGTCTGCTCCGAGTATCTGTAACCTCAAGCGAGAAAAAGCAACAATCACAGAGGAAGTGCTCTGCGGTGTCCTCATTTTCTCCACAAGATTCACATTCCTGGCGGTGTCCTCATTTTCTCCACAAGATTCATAGAGTGTGGTATCACTTAAGCCTAACACGTTTAAATGTTTGGCAAAAGAGAAGTGCCCGCTGGCAACGCCAATAAGCTTTCTACAGTCTTTTCTGCTACGAGCTAGCAAAAATGTCGCAGTCTTCTTACTAACGTTGGGGAGCATTTTTAGGTTTGTCTGCATCCAATGGAGCCATGCCATCTACGGTTGTTCTCTTCACAGATCCAATCGTTGATTGAAGCCCTCACTGAGGACGCTGGCAGACCTAGCGACGGTTCAGGTTCTGAGAAAGCTGTCTGAGATCCCTGCCTAGCAAGTTCATCGGCGATCTCATTTCCAGTTATGCCGTGATGGCCCGGAACCCAAATGAGACTCAAGGAATTCAATCCTCCGATCGCATTCAGAGAGATCTTGCATTCTTGGATCACTTTCGAAGTGGTTAGAGAGTTGAGAAGGGCCTTGAGCACAGCTTGGTTGTCGCTGAAAACAAAACATCTCCCCGTCCATCCATTGTTCGTAACGTGGCTCAAGGCCATTAGGATATGCCTCCGCTTCGAAAACGGACGCGTATGATCCCAAAGATGTGTGCAGTCGTATGTCGTTCGTTCTCCACAAAGACACCAGCACCAGAACCCTCGTCGGCTTTGGAGCCATCTGTGAAGATACGATTACAGTTCTTTCCAGGCTCAGATTCTGGAGTGAACCAGTTGAACCGAAGTAAAGCTAGCTGAGTAATAAACTCAGGGAATAGTCTTATCAATTCTCGCCTCATTTTCGGCCCAATAGTTCGAGTTGCTACATATTTCCTGGACTAGAAAACGAGCTCGAGTGCAGCCTCAGAGTATTTCAGGAAACTGAGAACCGAAGAAAGGCTAAATTTTATTTCAGTCTCGATTACTGTTTAAGAATCCCTTTTTTTTTATTTTCGAGCAAACACAACTATTTAAGTGTCACTGAACAAGAGAAGTGGGGCAGCAGAAAGAACCAACTACATTATTGAAAAAAAAAAAAAAAATGGCGCCCAATGTGAAGAAATTTACTTAAAGCAGCTCAATAAACACGACATACGAGTGGGTGACAACTTGTCATCTCCATTTGTAACACTGATTAGTTAAGACCTTAAAGCTCAAACTCAATTTAAGGTAATCCTTCTTGAGTGTCACATTCACACAATGCGAGTGTAGTAAGATGATCCGCACATTTGCATCTCATTTTGTTCAATATACGCCTTTAGCGTGTATAAATTTAATATTTCCAACACAATTCAACCTCACACGAATTATTTTTTCTTTTTCTTCTTTATTTTAACCCTATCCGAATAAATTGGATTTTTTCTTTTAAATTACACCCAAATATAACCCAAAAACCATTTGAAATCGTGTGTCCCATCAGCATAAATATTTGTTGTTATATTTATTTTGTCTGCTTAGATATCGACAACCAAATGGAACATCTCTTTAATCTACTCAAAGGGATGAGCACAGGAGCTTCACCATCACCGTGTAACATTCAGCCCTTTGACGCACATCACAGAGTAAAGAGACTGATAGTCGGAAAAGAGAGAAAAAAAAAAATTTCGTAAATTTTATAAGGATGGAGATAAATAATGTGGGTAAGTGTTGCTTTTTACTATCATTCCATCGACTGAGCGATGTCTATGGCTGGCTGGATCCGGAAATTAACTTGATACGATTCAATTTGCATAATGTATCTACGGGATAGCACACCGACGACGACGGCGACGGAGACGGTGACGGAGGCATATTATCCAATGATTTTCTTATACAGCATCGATATACTGGTGTTGACGATGTATAAACAATTTCCAACCCACCTCCCATATAATTTATGGTGTGAACACGATAAGACCTAATTTCAGAGGCTCCACTTCACAATGCTGGCTGCTTGGATAATACAGACAGTGGTATCTCGGGGCTATAAAAAGTCAAAGGCAAACTACCACTAAAAGAATTTACGGCCAGCAAGGAGAATGCTATTAATTGTTAATTAATGGAATCCGCACTGTGAGCGTAGTATATGCTGTCAATTTTTATCCTCTTCTGCAAAAGGTGCAAAAATCCACAAGCCAATAGCTATACCTGCCAGTGGATAGTCGAGAATAAAAGCTTAATGGTCTACAGAACGTGCCTGCGTTGTATTTGTAGCCATACAATTTTATCCCTTACTTCAAGAAAATATAAAAGTGAAATACATAACCCAGCACAGTCGTTCCAGAATATTTCATTTTGTATCTAAATTATAATAACGGTTTTACCACTTTTACGGCTCATTTTGTATTCTTTTGTTTGGAGTATTTTATCTTAAGGGTTGGTTGGTTGGCTGTGGCTCATTCACAATTTAAGTTGTATAAATGCTTTGGTATTGGTATGTGTCTGTTTGTGCTAAGCTGGGAGATGAATACAAAGTCACGTAGATAGGCAAAGAATTTTTTGTGAATTCGTTTTTGTGGGAGTGGATCCGGAGATAGCTGGCTTCCTACGCATTATAATCCACTTGTCATATCTGATTCCGTTTGGCTGGAAATTCACATTTGGAACTGGGTATTTGGTATTTCTCAAAGAGGTTGGGTGAGAATAACGCGGAAACTTCTAGGAAGAGAAGACTCCATGAGACTTATGCAAAACGCTCGATTGCGGTTATAAATATAAACCAGAACTGTCACAGTATACCTACGTAATAGGAAAAATATGTTAAAGTCAGTGTGTGTGACCGACATAGACAAAGTCATTGTCACATCCATAGGTAGGTATATCTTTGGAAGAGTAAAAGAAAAGCCTTGTCTTCGGAATGAAAAAGAATGGCAAAATATTCATGATGTGGGAAATGATTTTTGAAGACGACCCCGACGGCCGCCGCCGCCGCGCCGAGCCGTCGCGGGCCTTATGGAGATTGTTTTAGATGTGACTTCTGTGCTATTTCTTGGAAATCCCTTGGTTGTGTTCTAAAATATTTTATGAACAGATGTTGTTATTTTACTTTCATAGAGTGTTTTTGTTTGTTTTCTATTTTCAAGGCATTTTTGTGTGTGTAAAAGAAATTTATGTTTTTTATTGAAACATAACGAAGTGTTGGTTGTGAAGGAAGGATTTCGCAATCTTTGAATGATTATTTCATGAGGTTTTATATTTCCTTAAAATAAAAATTGTGACTTCACCATTCAAATTTGAACAAAAGTTTTATTTCTATGGTGGAGTCCTTGAATAAATAAGTTGGGTGGCGCAGAATAGCTAAGGAAACCTCGTCACCTAGCTGCAGTTCAATGATCGTTTTTCATTTCAGTTTCTAGAATTCGAACCTCGAACCTCCCACGTAACAGGTGGACATGCTAACCATTAAGCCATGAACACCACAGATGAGGGCGGAGTCCTTGCCTAAAAGAAAATACCATTCATTAATTAACATGGCAGCACATGGTATAAAGTTGATCACATTCCTTTTGCAAAAGGCATTTTCCGTAAAGAATGTTTTTTGACATTCGTATAAAAACAAATAACCATGTTCGTGTTTTCAGGCAATGAAATTCTCGGGCCCATTAGAGCCTAATTTACTTTTTTAACCGAAATGCAATTCCTGATTATGATTTGTCTTACTTGCGATTACAGGACCTATAACTAAATAAAAAAATAAATAGGGTGGCTCAACAGAGCGGGGTGCCTCGGTGCCTTGCGCATTTCTCAGAATCATGCCTTGTGAGGGAATGAAGGAGACCTACAATTTTCTGCCGATTCGGTACAGCTAGTTGAGAAAGCGCTTTTGATGGCAATGAATCTAGCGGAGGACTTGCCAATTCCTCGCAAAAAGTTACTTATAACTGAGTCCCAACTGTTTTACTCTATTCTACTTTCAAATCATTGGAAACTTATTTTTGATTCTACTTTCGACAAAAACTACCGACTTTTGTTGACGTCTCTTATTAACCCTACGTTCTTAGGAGTAACGGAGGAGGAATTTTCTGCATTTTAACACTTTTATTATAGAATCGAGTTACATAGTAGGCTCCCTTACTCGCAACTTCGTTTGCGTCATCTTCAGATACAAAAATTGTACTGTGCTTTGAAATCTGATGTTTTGGTTCTCTTCCATTCTTTTAGTATACTCTTGGACAGTGACCACATTGGCAAAGAAAAACTTTGGGCAGAAAATAAAATGCCTTTAGAGTGAAAGCAGATTCTTACTGAAAGAAAATTTAAAGAGTATGGTGTAATTTTTGGTGGAAATGAAAATATTCAAGAACAAGAACACTGAGATTCATTTTTTAAAATGAGTGTCGGTGGATTTTCGGTGTTGTAATCCTTACTCCGCTAGGCTCTTTTAAAATCTTATTATTTTCCTCAGCTAAACATTTAATTGCTAATGTAGATAAGCTCTAAGAGCTCTTACTTCTAAGCTTTGTACCCCCACTACTTTAAGCCCAATATCTAATCTCCAATATCAATGAGAGCAAGTTATTGTAGTCTTGTGATTTTTATAAGAATTCATAAATGTGCATGAAACTTTTATTTGAACCTATAGTACGTTCGGTGTTCTTTACACGGAAAGAATTGAAAAATCGCCAATTGCGAATTTCTAGTTTGTAATTTGCGAAATCCCTTTTTTGTAAATTACACCGCTTTAATTATAAATTGATCGATAAAATAGCAATTTACTCTAAGTGTCATCTCAAATTACAAAATTTTTTAATTTGTGATTTGCAATCAAGTATCGTAATTTAAGAATTTCGTCTTTTTAGTAGTTTACAAGCTTTCAATCGCAATCTAATACACTTCCGGAAAACAATTTCGTTTTACAATTTATTTATCGTGGTTAAGAAAATAAGTATGACGATTCGCTTTCTCGAAATACTCAAATTGGGAAATTTAAAGGGTGATCTAGATATTAACCCCAGAAAAACGTAATCTACGAAAATCCTGTACCGTAAATTACAAATGATGAGTCGTAATTCTCTTATCTCTTGAACACTACCTCCTTTTTAACTGTCTATTTATGCTCAAATTTTAAGCGATCATTTTTTATTTACCTTCGCAGCTCAACGTTATCATCGCCGACTCACAACATCAAGACGTCTGGTTCAAATCCACACAGCACCTAACTGGCTGAACACAATGCATACGCATACGCATACGGAGCCGGAGCCGCAAGAGTTAAAATTAAGTTAACTTGTCCAGCTCCGTCTGGCGTTGTTGTTGTATTCGCTTGTATTTAATGTTTTGACATCTCTTGCGGCTGCGTCTCTGCAGCCATTGTGTTCACGCAGTAAACCGGTATTGTTTTCTTTCTCATATGCACTCGACACTGAATCACAACAAAACAATTCACCAGTCCCATATCGCCCTGTAACTACCTACCTTCAATTTGAAAAAGGGGTTGTTATTAGATTTTTTTTGAATTGCAAACAAAAAGTTGCAATTTGATAATATCTTATCCAAGGTCTAAAACTGGATTCATTAGTCGTGATCTCGGAATTCTTTCCTTGTAATATTTGAAGATCATTTCATTTAAATGTTGGCGGTAGCTGAGCCTCAATTTAGTTAGTCTAATTTTGGTATACTTTTCTCTCATTTCGGCTGATATCTTACGAACAAATGCTGCAATTAAAGACAGAGTATGAACGGTGCCGTGAAATAAGGCCGACGGCTATAAGGCCGAATGTGCAGAATTTGCTGTGCTCGCAAATTAATGTCCTAAATATTGACTTTATTGAGGAAAGCAAATTAATTAATTTTTTATACAACATCAAGTTTTGAACAATTTTTTTTAATCATAAAAATGACATTTTTCCTGATAGAGCATAAGTTACTTTAGTGAGCGCCACGATAATCAAATAAAATGGTAAGCGAACTCACTCATTCAGTGTCAATAGAGAAAGTTGATAATAACGAAGCAGGCTATCACTGTATTTTTCGTCCAATAAACTGTATTTAACTATTTGTGAACGGGTCTATTACATTTAATTATTGATGAAATTATTTTTTGCGATACGTCCTGTCATTTTTGTATGGGATTTTTGTTTTTGTTTCAGCTCTCTTCGTTTCGTTCAGATCTCTTTTTCCAAAAAATATACTTCCATTTTGCGAAAGTTGTTATTGTTGTGGCACAAAATAGAATACTGTTAAAATTTCGCAGCCATTTATTGTACCGGGAAATAAATGGTGAACGAAAAAGTGTGGAGAATTTCAAAAATTGTAGTAAAAAGAACCATAAAACCCATTTTGTTGCATAAACTCAATCTTGACATTTGGAATCCTGGTAATTTTTGAGCCAACCAAGCGAATCAGTACGTTGACAGTAAAAACAATAATAGTGAGTTCAACTGTGCCCAATAGGCTTTGAGAACTGGAATCGAGACATGAAGTTTCCGGTGTGTTCTAGTTATTTGAATAACTTTAAAATTTTTAGTCCGCAAATTTGGTCTTAATCGTTTTTTTCACTGCTAAAGAAATAATACGGCAAAGTTCTCTCTTATTAGTCGTATATCTTCGAATCCACTGCATTCGATCAACCCTTAAATATTACGAAATTTAAGTCTTGGTTTACTTCTTGATATGCAGTAAACCCGAACTCAATCGGTTGAACTGTTACAAAGATATCGTAGGATAAAATTTTTTACAAAATCTTTTGTTGACTAATCATATTGTAAAAAGTTTTTTTTTGGCAAATATTTCTTCGTACAAGCATTCCCCGCGCTTAATTCAAATTGGATTTTTTTAAACGTGTGCTTTTCAATCTGTCTTTTCGAGAGCTATCACTTTGTCTGCAAATCATTTCCCAAACAACGCAACGTTTGTAAATTGTGCAAGCAAAGTCGTTAATTCGAGAAACCAAGAATCGGTTTCGCACCACTTTTACTAAAGTGAATAGTGCGCACACTTAGAAGTGCCACACTGTGTGCACCGAAGGCGCTATTGCTGCTGTGGATCAGAGTATTGAAAAACCCGAACGCCACCGAGCTGAACAATGTCTATCTAATTTTAGAAGATTTTGCGGAGGGACTTTGGTTTGCAGCTTCACAGATTTAAATTGTGCAAGAAAGAAGGACCACCAAACGTTCAGTGAATGGGCCTAAAATAAAATGGCCACCGATCTCGATTTTCACAAGAATATTTTTTCAGCGATGAAGCTCACTTTTGGTTGAATGGGTACTTTAATAAACTAAATTGTCACATTTGGAATCATGATAATCAACAAGTCATCGTTTCGACATTCTGTCGTCATTACAGCCAATAAACAAGTCTACAAGTCTTATTTAGGTTTCTGCTACGGGAAGGCCGAAGAAAAACAAAATTAAAATTCTATTCGATTGATCCTCTTTAAAGCTTGCTATCTTTCAACTAAAGTTATATACGCTCCCTTGCATATTGATCACATAGTGCCTACAGAAATCTTACTGAAATACGTATACGTAACTCTTCCTCAAATGCAACACCAGAAACACAAATTTTCCAACTATACAAAATTACGTATATCAGAGAAGGACATTTTAGCTTCACTATGCGACTGTTTTAAGTCCTAAAAAATACACTCACCTTTGGTGTCAGACTTAAAGCTTTTAAGCTATAAAATAATAAACATTTTCTAAGATAGAATGCCCATGCCCACACCCTTTTCGACTCTGCAAATTCATTAAACAGTGTTCTCCAAAGCACCAGCAGATTAGTAGTTATAGTAGTTGAAAGAGCATTCTAGATATGTAATCGCCGGAAGCGCCAGATTCATAAATAAACACTTTGGGAGTTACTTTAACAAGGGTCTGACACTTCTTTAAAGCAATCTACATGCACAAAAGCATTCATTCGTTTACTGCAAATAGCTTTTAATGTGTGTGTCCTGTGTCCTTGTTATAAAGGAACTAGTCTTTCGACCATTTGTCATACAAACTATTTTATACGACTGCCCTCTATGAACCACAATGGCCATTATTTTGTTTATTTTTGAACAAAAAGTAGCTATCGGGTTTCAGTTCCCAATAAATGGACAAAAGGAAAGACTCAATTTTCACAAAATCATGTCACTGATGATAATTTTCTAAAGCCTTTTGTATTTAATTGGAAATCGAAAACTTTGGCTTTTTGGATATGTAAGTGCTTTCAATTGAGAAGGTAATTTTAGGAAGATACAGAAAACTTATCAGAATCCCAAATTAATATTTAAAATTCATAGCACATCGTGAACTTTAATCTCGAAGTGTGGGTCAGCCATTAAAATAAACAAAAAGTTTGAAATTGATTTTCAAAAGCATCATAAAAAATAATACGTAATAAAAACGATAACGAGTGGTCTTGTCTGTTTGAATAATTTTTCTTATTCAAGTCACTGGCATCAAATTTAAGATTGATTCATAGAGGGCCCCTATACATGATTAGCACGTACTTCAAGTTGTGGTCCAATTAAGTGAAGATGAAATTTCAAGGACCTCGGACTGAGAAACTATATAAGAACTTGTTTCACTGTTTGAGTTCCAATCCCACTTCTGTGGCTTGCGAAAGAAAAATCAATGAACGAAAAAGTAGTTTTGCCTCAACTTCTAATGGCTTTACTCCATGGTGTTTTATAAATTTATAGGCGATGAAGATGCAAAAACTGTGTTCATAAAAAGTTTTTCTTTTCCCAACATTAAAACTAACAACACTCTTGTATAGCTAGTATGGTTGTAGTAGTGTGTAGGATGTGCCGTTGATTTATTTTTGCAATCCTTAACTTTTCTTCCACATTTAGTTTACTGATTGTGTCCAATAAGAGGTGGTGGGAGTGTCTGTAGTAAGTGTGTAAGTATATCCATGTATTTTTTACTTCTTTCTATGGTAATTACTAAGGAAGAGCCCATCTAGATAACAGCTGAACCATTAAAATAAGTGTTTCAGCAGCAAACCATTTTGGTTGTGGCTGTGGGGCGCTAAAGACGACGGGAAAAACAACAACGACATCACGTGGAGCGAATTGTAATCGATGGCACGTTTGCTATTAGAGCTTTTGTACCTGTGCATAGAGGGATAGTAGTGGAACATACTAGGGTAAATTACATTTGAAGATTGTCGTCAATTTAATTTACGGCCATCAATGTAATGAATATCATCTACGGAAAAGCCAAATTAAGTCGTTGTAAGCCTATTGATGTTTTTAATTCAAGAAACCAATGATTTTGTTATCACACCATTGTTGACACATTCACGGTCGTTGGTGGAATATTTTGGTTTTCCGTTTGGCGGTTCTTAACGCAAAACCAAATCAATGAATTCAAATTTGGGGTGAAAGTTTAGTCGGAATAGGGTACCAGATCTTTGTGTTTTCTCTAAGTGATTTCAGGATTTCTTATGCGAAAGGTCCAATGTATAATTGGCAAAAAAATCTTTGCAGAACTTGGATATGGGTTCTATTAGGAATATTCGCAAATATTCAAACCAAGGCCAAAAGTTATTTATATCATGAAAAATTGTACTTTAAATATATAGAATTAAAATAAACTAAAACTAAAAAAACTGAAAAAAACTATTCGCAAATATTTTTGTTCAGATCACACAGTGCAAGTGGTTTAAAAACAAAAGATTTTCTGAAACTTGAAAACTGTTATGACAGTCTTCTTCATTAAAAATATTAAGACAGTTGGCGTTGGGGGCCGTTTACAAACTACGATACACGAATTTTAATGCTATGAGACTTTTCATCCAACTTTAACAAGTCCCCTGATAGTTATGAAAACTATCATGTTTGACTTAACCGTTGGAGATCGGCAAAAATTGTTGATCCCCTCCATTCTATGCCACACTTTTGTTTGTTTTTTTTTTTTTTGATTTTGCTATTACCTACACTTGTTGTGGTGCCCCTGTTTACATGTTGTCATTTTTATGAATATTCTCAAAAAGTTTAGTATATGTACGTAGGTAAGTTTTGCAAAAGCAGCTGAACATGATTTTACGATGATAGAGAATAATACAAAAGTGAGTCCTGCAATGTTTACAGCCTGAATCGCTTTAAGGATTTAAGTTGAACTTTAAGAGAAAGCCTACAGAGGGGTTTTTGGAATATAGTCTTTAGGTTTTGAAATAACGGTATGTTCCATACAACCTATATCGCAACACTTTTTTTTCCAAAAACGACTAAATTTTGTTTGAGGGAATAGCTTTTGGCTGTCTATCTTAAGGTGCAGAAAAAAATTATGAAAAAGTCTTAAAACGTTTTCTTCCATAGTTCCGTTTTCGGCCCACACGATTTTGGCTAGATCTTAAGCTTTAGAAATTCTAGGTTCCTTACGAAGAGTGCTTTTGTAACTTTTTAGTTTATGAAATTATCATTTATTAATTTTAATTACAAATTACAAAACCGGTTTTTAAAGACACTGGCCCAACGGTTTTCAGCGTTTATATGCATTATATATGCATTTCAGTAGAAACTTTTGGAATTTACTTAAATTTTTTCAATATAATGTGACTTTATTCAATTTTCACCTTTGATTCTCTGTTGGCAACCCTGTATCAACTTAAAAGTGGTTGGTATGAAAACTAAACCCTGTATTTAGAATTTAGATTTTGATGTTTTGCTTAGCATACAATCGCAAGTACGTGCGAAACAGTCGTGCACTTTTTCGTCGTTATGATGTCAAATACGATATTCAATTATTCAACTGTCGGGCTTTCAATTATAATTCCAAACTTTAAAGAAGTTTTACATGCATTAACAAAACACCAGCAAAACCTATCGTGTTTTTCCAATTTGCAGCAACGCAACGCAACGTCAACGATAACGATAACGACAAAGACAACGACAACGACAACGACAACGACAACGACAACGACAACGACAACGACAACGACAACGACAACGACAACGACAACGACAACGACAACGACAACGACAACGACAACGACAACGACAACGACAACGACAACGACAACGACAACGACAACGACAACGACAACGACAACGACAACGACAACGACAACGACAACGACAACGACAACGACAACGACAACGACAACGACAACGACAACGACAACGACAATGACAACGATAACGACAACGACAACGACAACGACAACGACAACGACAACGACAACGACAACGACAACGACAACGACAACGACAACGACAACGACAACGACAACGACAACGACAACGACAACGACAACGACAACGACAACGACAACGACAACGACAACGACAACGACAACGACAAAGACAACGACAACGACAACGACAACGACAACGACATCCAGTACGACAACGACAACGACAACGACAACGACAACGACAACGACAACCAATACGACAAGAAAACGACAACGGTAACGACACTACAAAGACAAAGACAGCGACCGCAAATGTTGCCGTTGTTGCTATGATATTTTTTTTTTTTTTTATTGAAAAAGAAATTTCAACTATGATGAATGATTCATTGACCAAGTAGTAGATAAATGTGAAGAGTGGAGATATTTATTTCCGTCAGCTTCTTGATCACTGTTTCAAAGTTGCACTGAAGAAAGCAGCAACCTCTGCCGCAACATTTTAAAAGTAAATATGACTTCATCGTCTTATTACAAAAGCTATAGCGACCAAACAAAAAACTGAAGCAAATCCAGGTTTCCACTCTCCATTTTTGAAGATATTTCAAAGATTTTTCGGGTAAGTTTCGTTCATAAATACAATATATCTTATAATGTATATATAAATTACGTGTCACGATGTTTGTCCGCGATGGACTCCTAAACTACTTACCCGATTTAATCAAATTTGTACACCATGTGCAGTTTGATCCAACTTGAAAGATAGGATAACTTACATCTCAATTTGTGTTACGTTACCCACAGCAACGCGTGGCCGGGTCAACTGGTAGACTTATATTTTGTTCACTTATTTCCATGAGAACAGAAGATTCCCCCAAGAACGGGGTTGGGAACGGAAACTTAGAAACAACTGGATAGATTTCAAAAATTCTTTCAACATTAGGGGTGCTACATAATCCCCCTTACCCTTTGTCAGAAACAGGAACGAGAACGGGAACATTAAAGTCACTTGACCGATCTCAAAATTAATTCAACTCTAGGATGTAACATTATCCCTCAGTGATATATATGTATATTTCGTTCACATATTTCCACGGGAACGGAAGATTCCAACAGGAATGGGTTGGGAACGGAAACTTAGGAACTACTGGACAGATTTCAAAATTTTTTCAGCATTAGGATGCCACATAGTCCCACAATAAGAAAGATTATGTTTCATCCACAAATTCCCACGGAAGAGGGAAAACGAAAACGGGCACCTTAAAACTACAGACCCGAGCAAAGTCGGGCGGCTCAGCTAGTTAAATATAAATTAAAAAACTAAAAAATTAAAATGTTTGTAAAAAACCAAAAGTCAAATCAGAGATCAATATTTATGTCGAAATACGGTCTAAATGCCAAACCTAAAAATATCCACATGAATTCAAGTGCGGAAAAAAAGAATCTTCTACAATTATTAAATAGAAATCTTGCTGTTGGCTAACTGAGTGGGGGTCGTGATCGAGTTGTGTAGTGGAGTAATCCATATGATTTCACAGATAAATTACATATTTTAAAAATGTATATGATGTGTTGTATCTGTCAACGAAGGTTGACTGTTACAGAATTATTTTAAAAATGTTTTTTTTTTCTATTAAAAAAACTTAAATATTTATTGTGCTTATCTTATTCCCTCGAAAATTGTTCTTAAGAATATAGCAACATACACCAAACAATATGCATTCTTCGTTTGATTCCTTTGTCTTTGATTCAAATGAACACATTGGTGCAGCGCAGCACTGTCAAAGTAAAATGAACACCAAACCTATAAAATGGCTGCGATGAACAACTGTATCACGATTAGCAACTGCAGCACAAATTCACTGAACTTCAATTAAGTACGCTGCACGCTATTGTTTTGTTAACAAAATATTTTCATTTGTTGGGAGATTGATTTTTTAAATGTGTAAACTCCAAATATGGAAAGCGAAAATATTTACGAGATAAAAACCATTGTCCTTTTATTTTTCCAACAAATTTTTAGAAAGTTGTTTTAACTGTGCTGCTCGCTGCTGCTGCCTAGTTGTGTTAACCCAATAAGAAATCAGACTCCCCTTACGACCGACGCGACGGCCTGTTCAGACTGTTGTCAACACTTAAGTAATATATTATAAAACAAATATATACTTGGCTTTATTAATGAAATGAGTTGCCTTCTACCCCATTTTCTCCTATAAAAGCTGAAACAATTTAAAGTGCTGTTCCTTTTTTTCTGTTTATTAACCCAACTTTTTGTTTGTTTTGCTTTTTGTAATAAATAGCACACACTCAGATTTCATAACAATTGAGCATATAACGCTTAAGCGGTACTTCTTGTTCCCTTTTTCACCAAATGCCTGTTTTCTCTTTTTGCTCATGTTCGTAGCTTTCGAGATTTTTCAATTTTCCTCCTTTAGATCCTTTTTGACATCGTCTTTTAAACATGAAATGGATAAATCTCTCAACCACACGCAAAAGTCTTTTCGGCTTATGTATTATCCCAAATAGGTGTATATGGTTTTTTCCATTTCTTAGTTTTCGTGACACAAAACTATAAGTTTCTGGGTCTTTCATACAATCTTCTATTTTACTGTAGCTAAACAAAATATCTTTGAAAGCTGATAGCCTCTAAAATAGTTTGTAAATTGTTATGGAACGTAATGTTGATAAAAATAATCTTTTGGAAGAAGCGTTTCTTGGCACTTGACACGTATTCCCTTTATTTTCGCATTATTATTTTTTTTTTTTCTTTGTGAGGCTATAATTTAATAAAGTCTAGTTTTTTTTATACAACCGCAAAAAAAAAATTTAGAGGTAATTCATAAAATTACGAAGTCGTTGAAAATTAAGTGATTTAAAGTTTTAAAGATGCAAAAAACATTGCATTGAGTCCAAAAGATGCCTCCTTCTCTTATTTACAGAATTTTTATTCAAAATTTGCCATTCAAAGCCTACGTTCTATTGGCCAAGAACGTCTCTCATCCAAAAAATGTGAAGCCAAGAATCCCAAAGTATAAAAATAAGCATTCATTACTAGGATAAACATGGCCACGATCGCGCAACTTTTAAGACGACTACCGTCTTAAATCTGGGGTACTTTAAAACCCTAGAAAGTTATCAAAGCTTTGAGTAGATAGTAAAGTGGCTATTTTTTCAATTACATTAAGCCAACTTTTGAAAGTTTAAGTTGGGTTTGATCGACTGTTAGATTGTGCGATAAGTAAATATGAATAATAATATGACTTGTGAAGGAATGCAAGGGACCTACAATTTTCCAAAACGGCTAATCGAGAAAGCGCTTTTCATGGCTTGAAATTTTGATCGGTAAAGTTTCCAGATCTTCACGAAAGGCTATTTTTTGTTAACTAGAGGTGCTATATGGCAAGTCTTGCACACGTGCAGGAAAAAAGTTTTGAGCTAAAAATTAAACATAATATTCCGATGGTAGAGAATACGAAAAAAGTTGGTCCTGCAATTCTGTGTGTCTGCCTGTCTGTCCGTATATAGATCTACAGCCTGAACCGGTGGACCTATTCTCTTCAAAATTTGCAGTTACGGTCTGTGGAGCAGCCTACAGAAGGGTTTTTGGAATAGAGCCTCAAGGTCTTGAAATTATGGTAACGGCTCCAACGGTTTCGATAAAATTTTATGTGAAAGATTAGTTTTAGGTTGTCTTTCTTATTGCAAAAAAAATTCTTTAAAAAGTCTAAAAAACGGTTCCTCCCAAAGTACCGTTATTTTCGAACCCGACTTTCTCGTTAACGGCTTGCACGATGTTGACGAAATTTTAGTATTTTAGATTTTAGTTGTAGCAAAGATTGCGTATAAGAGTTTCAAAAAATCTAATTTTTTCAAAAAAGTTTTTGTCATAACTTTGCGTACAGGTTTTCTAAAAAACTCGTTTTTAAAACAGTGAAAAATAAAATAGTTCTTTTTTTTAAATGGTCAAAAGATTTTTATTAAATTTTCAGCAAAAGAATGGCGGTTTTAGATTTTCCTTTGGAATATTGAATTTACTTTTTTTCAATATTTTGCGTATGCCCGATCCTAAAGAAGGGAGACCCTCACAATTGCGCCAATTATAGAGGGATAAGCCTCCTTAACGTCGCTTATAAGATCTTGTCTGCTGTAATATGTGAACGTCTGAAACCCCACGTCATCAACTTGATAGGTGCTTATCAATGTGGTTTTAGACCAGAGAAGTCCACAATAGACCAAATTTTCACATTACGGCAGATCTTGGAAAAAACCCGAGAACGTAATATCGATATTCACCATCTCTTTATCGATTTCAAGGCCGCGTATGACAGCATTTACAGAGACGAGCTGTACAGAGCCATGTTTAGTTTCGGCATCCCTGCAAAACTCGTACGACTATGCAGGATGACTTTGGAGAATTCACGCTACTTCGTCAAGGTCGGTAAAGAACTCACCGAGACCTTTGATGTCGAAAAAGGTTTTAGGCAAGGCGACAAGCTGTCATGCGATTTCTTCAACATCATACTTGAAAAGATTGTAAGAAACTCAAACGTCAACACCAGAGGAACAATCTTTCAAAAGTCTGTACAATTACTTGCCTACGCAGACGATATTGGCGTAATGGGAAGGAATAAGCGTGATGTCATAGGTGCTTTTGCGAGTATTGAAACAGAAGCGGCAAAAATGGGTTTGATGGTTAATGAGGGCAAAACGAAGTATATGTTGTCATCAAACAAGGACACAGAACATCGACGAATTGGACAAAACGTCACAATAGACAGACATAACTTCGAGGTGGTACAGGACTTCGTCTACCTAGGATCCGCTGTAGACACGGACAACAACATCAGTGCGGAGATCAAACGGAGAATAACTCTTGCCAACCGTTGCTTCTTTGGGTTAAGAAGGCAATTGAGAAACAAAACCCTCTCCAGAAAAACCAAGGTAACCCTATATAAGACCTTAATCATCCCAGTCCTGCTTTACGGCGCGGAAGCATGGACCTTATCGAAAGCGGATGAGGAAACCCTTGGTCGTTTCGAAAGAAAAATTCTCCGAATGATCTTTGGTCCCGTATGCGAAGGCAATGTGTGGAGAAGAAGATACAACAACGAGCTGTATGAGCTGTACCGCGACATGGGCATAGCCAGAAGAGTACGCATCGCGAGGCTACGATGGTTGGGCCATGTTGAGCGGATGGACCCAAACGCTCCGGCTCGTCGGGTGTTGGAAAGCACATTGCAGGGAAATCGCGTAAGGGGAAGACCTCGTCTTAGATGGCGCAATCAAGTGGATGAAGACCTCAACCAACTTATAGTGCGAAACTGGAGACAGCTCGCCCGAAATCGAAGTCATTATAGAAGGATGTTGGTTGAGGCCCAGGTTCACCCCGAGCTGTACTGCCCACCTAAGGAAGTAGAATTCAATTTTCATAATATATGTAATTAATAAAATATTAAATTAGTAATAAAACAAATATTAAACCTTGTACTAAGATTTAAGATTTTTATACTGTGCTTAGCACACAATCGAACGTTCATGCCCATTTTTTTGCTGTATGTTTTTGGAATTTGAGCCTCGAACTTTAAATTTCGTTGAGGTCCATTTTCAGTTTTCACTCCCAACTGCGATGTCTACTAATGCAAGCATAAAGAAGAAAAGTAACAAATTTTCGCTTAAAAACATCTTTTTGAATTCTGAAGGAGCTGAAATCTTTGTATGACAGAAATATTGTAGATTGTAGTTTCCAAAATTCTCATTTTCAAAGAACATCACTTTTATAAAAGGCTGTGAACAGCCTATTCTCCGATATGCAATTAAAGGGTCCCTATGGCTAACAGTGTTTGTATCGTAGTTTAGGCTTATCATTCTTTCGTTTTAAGTGATGAGTAATTTTGACAAAAGAAATGGAAATTCTATCATCATTTGTCTTACAGACAGAAGGGTGTTCGAGGGGTAGTTGTTATAGCACAAACATTTGTCTGTTGCGTGGGACCCCAGAATCACCGAATTATTTTTATCGCCATTCTGTGGAGTTCAAGTATTACATATATCATCGAAAGTTTCAGAAAAAGATTGCTTTATCAAAAAAGACTGGAGAAAAAATTGTTATCAAAGGATTGTTTGAAAAAAAAAAAAAAAAATGATGCCCGAAGATTAAGAACTCCTTTAACTTGGCTCTAAACTCTGAAGCAAAACAAGTCAATGTTTTTCCAAGGACGTTTAAGCTCTTAAGTAAACTGCATGTGAACTAAAAAAACTCTGTGAAAGCAAACTGCTTACATGATTACACTTTGCTCCCAGGCCTTTACTACATTATGCCATTCAGTACATGTGTGTTTACCTTTTCCATGAGATGTTTTGCATAGGTAATACTATACCTGTGATGCAGTTTACCAAAACTTCTCCTGCCTAACCCTCTAAGAAAATTCCTTTGAGAACTTCAGTGGAAGTGCATAATGCTAACAACCCCTTGTAAAATTCTTCGAATTTCCCCCAAAGAAAAATTCATTTACAATTCTTATTCTCCTTCCTGGTAAACCTTTGTTCTTGATTTCCTGTTGTCCTATATACTACAAGAAATGTTCCTTTCTTGTTGCCATATATAAATTCGATATATAAAGCTTCCGTTTCCTCCCCATAGGTTTGTTTGTCTGCTTTGTTTTGATTGCTGCTTTGCTGAGACTTGGGGCCGTGCAAAGTTATTTTACAAAGAACTCATTTATTGTTTTGATTAAAACAACAAGAAGCACAACCTATTCTCACTAAACATTTCAATGTGTTGCTAAATTTAGATGGCCTCCTCTTAACTTGGCTTCCTTGAACCCCTTTCCTTTATTGTGTATCATCAGTCCCAAAGCCTATCATCTTGTTTTATGCCTCAATTTGAAATGACAAGTCGCTTGAGATGAAAGGAAACTAAGGTTGTGTTTATATTTTTTTTTTTCTCTATAAATCGCTTCGTATGTCAGGAAGGAATGTACCTAATCGAGGAGATAGTACTCTTCATTAAGGTTCCAATTTGATTTTAACAACCGAAATCCTTGTGCTGTATGACCGAAAGGACATACTAAGCCGATTTAATGGAGAGTAGAGAAAAAATATTTTATTTTATGCAAGTGCGTTTGCAGATTTTGATCGTACTTTTTCTGCTTTTATGTTTTATTGAACACTTAGACCTGATTATTATTTTAGGTTATAGGCTTAAGAGTGTCGGCTACGCCTCGCCGCCCGACGAGAGTACACACTCGTAAAGAACTAGCACTCAAATTAAGTTCAATGCTAATTAGTTTTTCGGTTCTCTCTCATGCACTGAAAATACATACAAAACACGTAAGTCGAGTCGCATGGCCTTTGATATTTATGGGACTCACAAAATTGGGAGAAAATTGAATTTATCCATTAAATATTAATGAAAATGGCTCTGAGGACAAACTTGCCTGTCAGAACATTGATATAATGTCGGATGTACACATATATGTGTATATTTGCCATTGAACGAAACGTGAATGTATTAAAAGTCCAAACATGATTGCAACGTACGACTTTGTTATATGTGAAGAGAGAAGGCAGCTAACGTAGGGTCGATGTTTCATGGGAGCATTTTTGACTCATGACTTTAGGGAATATAACACTAAATTGCTGATATGTCTCTCTCCTTGTTGGGACTCGGTGCCTATACAAACATAGAGTAAAGTTCAAAAGTTTCCTGGGGTTTTTTAGTTTCGAAAAAGTTAATGGAGAAACAAAAAAAGTCGGGCTGTTTAATATTGCAGGCAGTTTTTCTTTTACTTTTTTTTGTTATTATTTGCCTCACGCTAAAAATGTATGAGCATATGTACGTGACTCGATATGATGATTGTCCGCAGATACTTGATCTCTCCATAGAATCATTTTATCATCAATAACATTTATCATGACGTTTTGGAAAAATGTCTTTTGACATGGGAAATTATATTTATCGAATTTGCACATTGGACAACAAAATCCCAATCCAACAATTTGAGAAGATGAATACTGACAGGGGCTTAAAAGAAAAAAAGGACTGACTCTTAAATTTCATTTTAAAACCGTATTTAATTTCACTTTCATTGTTTTTTCTCATTGATTTAGATTTGACTTAACAGGATTACTTGCTTTTGAGAAGGTGTAAAAGTAACTTTTTTAATTCCATTTCTTAGAATAAAAGTGGTCTAAGTTTAATGTGCTGAACATGAAGAGTACATTGTTGAATTTCTATGCACTAGGAGTACACACACAAGGTCGTATTTATGATTCAAAATGTAATCCCAAATTCACTTGAAGCTACAGAAACAGAAAAAGTATCGTGTCATTGGTATTCGAACCTCGAACCTCTCTCGTAGCAGGAATGCAAGTAACCATTTCGCCATGAGCACCACCATTTCAACTGTGGGAAACTGTTTAAAACAAACTACACGCCGAAAGGATTGAAGAATTTTTTTTTCAAAATTCGTAAATACTGTAATACTAAGTTCCCCGCACGCTGTACTCGTTGTATGAAGTATAAAATGCGTCTAGCAAGCAGAAGGCTGAAACCAAATCGTCTTGAATCGACTTTTTTGTAATCAGGGAAATTTTTCTGATTTTTGGATGCATCATTTATGTGGTTATCACTTCGACCTCAAAATCAGTAAAATTAGCATTTTCGAGGCGGGGGTGGGCACGCCCCCGTCTGAAAAAGAAACCTGCCAGACGGTTGAATCCGATATAATGTTGCGTGTAACTACAAATACGTGTGCATTATTTTTGGTTATCACTCCACTCCAAAAATTTGCTTCCAGCTCTTAGACTATAATGACTGTAGCCATTATTATTATTTTATTGAAAAAGAAATAATGTGTTGCTAGACACCTGCGTTCGTAACTGAATACTACGACTTCATGCTACACACAAATCAACGTGTTTGAACATATTATATTCTCATTGTTTCAATACTCAAGCCATACAATTGTTGACCTACTTTGGTTTGTTTCCATTGACATAATGCACTGTGATTCTGTGTACAGTGTTAATTATGCTCCTTTCAATTTCTAATAATGGCCCTTCTTACGAAATGATAATTATTGTTTTTTTTTGATACATCAGAACTGTGAGCAGTACGTAGAGTATACAGAGAAAAATATTATGACGTTATCAGAACCCTATCAAAAAAGTGCTGTTTAAAAAACATCAAGTAATGGTTGGTAATTTTTTTTTACTATTTTCTTTATTATTATTTACTGGTTGTGACGTTTCACGTTTTGTGTTTTGTGTCACTGTCAAACATCTTTAGTTTGGTCTACAATTTAACAATGAATCGCCTTGCAAACGAACAACGCTTGCAAATTATTGATTTTTATTTTCAAAATGCGGTCGGTTTAATCGACCTACTGAGGCGACATTTTGGCTACATTGTTGGACATTAAACCACCAACAAGCGTAGAGTGGCATGGGGTTTGAACGACACGGTGCAACATACCACATAGCACACTTAACAATGGGCCGATTAAAAGGCGAGATCGATTAACTGTTTTTTTTTCACGTTTGGGGCTGGTATTGTATTAAGCGACAAGCACGCTTCGATTGACGTAGTGGAAGCCGAAATTGAAGCATTTATTCGTAAAATGTAAGGAAAGATTATGCCAAAATTTAACTAAGCGCCTCGTAATTAATCCTGAGATTGCAGGACGCACGACCTTTCTTTGACCTTGTTGTCTGTTCGGGAAAATTCCCAAAGAGTCGTTTGTTTGCGGGTGTATTGTACACACAAGTTCTTGTTTTGAATTTTAATCTGGGTAAAAACCTTCGAACTTAAATTTCATACCATTTAAATTGTTAACTGGCCCTCTGTCAGATTCTACGTACATACTTTGTACACCCAATTGTTTAC
This sequence comes from Melanostoma mellinum, assembly GCA_914767635.1. Lineage (NCBI taxonomy): Eukaryota > Metazoa > Arthropoda > Insecta > Diptera > Syrphidae > Melanostoma > Melanostoma mellinum. Next base: position 157,056,002 of record OU612058.1, on the reverse strand, counting down.
GAAAAGATTTCAGGTTTTATACCTATACTTGTAAAGGTTTCCTGAACAAAATATAATTTTATTCCTTTTGGAAAATCGTTCTTTTAATTCTGTTTGAAGACCATGTTCAGTTTTCTGTTTGAAGACCATGTTCAGTGTTGAAGTTTGTTTGGAAATTCCAATCAAAAATTTCCTGGTGCCCTTTATTGTACGAAACACCCACAGTTGTGTGTTTTGATTAATTCTTATTCTTTTCATTAATTCCTTGCTTTTATTAAATCATTTATACCTACGTACCAATAAAAACTACCTACGGACCACCCCTTGCTGAGCAGCTGGCATTGGCAGCATATTATCTTGCTACCTGTTGCACTCTTTTCCGTTAAAATCCACCCAGCTGTCATTTGACAGTTCATCCTAAAGGTAAATTCGATCAACATTGCCGCGGCACATCGGTGTGCATGTTTTATATTTTTGTGTTATAAATAATAATTAATTAATCATTCGTTGTGTTTTTTCTTTAATTTCCGTAGCTCTTTAAAAATCTTTCGTTGTGTGAGCTATGTATGTTGGCTGAATTATAATCTTAAGGTTGAGTTCATTAAACACTCCAGCAGCTGGTCTGTGAAACCCTACAAACGTGGGATGTTTGTCGAGTTCATACCTACAAAAAGCTAAGTTTCGGCTGGTGCGGTGGTGTTTCAATTCGAACGAAACTAGAGTACAACTCCCATGCTTGGTCAGGTGCTTCTCAAAGAAACATCATTGTGCCTACTTGTTAGGGTTCAAAACAGAGCTTAACTGCCCGAACAAAATGGTATAGCTGTAGCTGTAGTACGCCGCGCTGTCAAAGTCGAAAGTAGGCAAATGCCATAAGAGTGAACACAATGCGAAGTAGTAGCTGTAGCGGTAGCTGTAGCTGTAGTACAAGTTGACTCAACTTCAACTTTTGAGCGCGCTGCAGCGCTACATTTTGACGTTTCATACAGAAAAAACAAAACAAAGCAAAATGGCTCAGCAAAATTGACATCTTGCGCTACACCATTGTGGACGAGCTTTGCTACATTCCTCAGCTGCATTCTGATTTTTGATTTGACAGCGCGGCGTACTACAGCTACAGTTACACCATATAATACTCATATAATAGTTCAGTTGTAGGATCGATCGATTCTTTTGAACATCGTTTTAATATCATATCCCTTCCTCTTTTGCCGCTTTTTTACAAACAGTGCTCTAATGGAACGCTGATCACGGGCGTACAATCAAATATTAAGGTTCATATTTTTGCCGCTCCAACCAAATAGGCAAAGGTTTACCTGTCCTGTTTTTGCTCCGCATTATGATCTACAAAAACAAATATTTAAAATCAATGTTCAACTGCATTTCCTTCTTAATTTTATCCTAGATAGATTAAGTGGACGGGTAGAGCTTGCTCAGCTCTGGGCGCTGAGGTGTCTGAATGAAACCTATTGTGAAGGTCATTCTATCGTAACTATCTGTTTGCGTTTGCACTTTCACGTTTGTTCCATAAAATTTGAAGGGCGTTCATATTACCCTGATGTGCGCGTCAGTTATAAAAAAAAGAGATGGCTTTTAAGTGTCGTAACCCCTAACCTAAGGTAGCTGTAATGCTAACAACATTTTCGATTGTTTTATGAAAGTCAGTTCTTTTCTTATTTTTATGAAAACTGATTCAAACGGCTATTAAAGGGTTGACTACAGTTACCTGCGTAGCCTTAAATCAACCGAAAAATCAGCAAGCCAACCTTTGTCATATAATGGAACGCAAATAGTAAGGATTTCCACATTATCTACCACATGGTTCAAATTGGGCTCCCCAGGAAGGGATTTTGCGCGTTACTCGAGCGCGTCAGAAAATCATATGGGGAGAAACCTTGCACCCTGTAATGTACTCCTACCATATATGAAACCTTAATGTTGGAGTGTTCGTTCAGGGCAGTCCTGATTAGTAAAAAAAAGTCGATCCTCGGAAATACTCGAGGTTGATAACATTACATAAGAGTGTATATTTTAATAATCTGATATTTTAAGTGGGGCCTTAGTAAGTAGGCGAGTCACAAAGGTGTAAAAAAAGTTTTGAAATACTCGAGCGCGATTAATTTTTTTTTTTTTATTTTGAAGTCAATTTTCGGAAAACATATAATCTGACAATTTGCTTGGGACGATTGAGGTAAAATCGTTAATAAAATGTATAATATATGATGGTTAATATCTCGGATAATATTGATATTAGCAATTGGTCCAAAAAACGTTTTTTGTAGAAAACTAAATTCTCTACAAGTTTCTAATTTACAATTTTTCTGTATCTTTTGTTATTTACAAGATAACTGCGATTAAACGTGGAAATATCTGGTTTAGTTGCCTGGTCTGGTCTGGTTTATGGCCCGTATGGCCGGTATGAGTAACGACTTTGCCACGAAGAACATTTTTGTAAAGCGTTCAATTTCAAGAAAAAAATATCTTCGGTTAAAGCGATCCCATGAAATGCCGCTGAGCTATAGAAATGTAAAAATAAAAAAGCAATTTAAATTGTCAGACTAAGAGTACGCCCCTATAAAATGGTCAGATTATCATTCTGGAGGGTGAAGACATCAAGTTGACCACTCTGTATAAAAATCTGACGCGCTCGAGTATTTCAAAACATAGATTTTTTTTACATCTTTGTGACTTGCCTACTTACTAAGGCCCCACTCAAATTGTCAGATTATTGAAATATACACTTTTTAGAGTACACTTAACATACACTTTAAAAATCTGACACGCTCGAATAACTTTTTTTGTTTTGTTTTTCAACCTCTCTTTACGCCCATTTGCCCCCAGTAAATCGTCAGATTAATATATATCGGTTATCAGAAAGACAAAGCGCGTATACTCTATGAAAATTTGACGCGCTCGAGTATTTCAATTTGACTGTTTTTTTTTTACACGCCCATCTCCCCACTGCTATACACTTCTTTTCATTTTAGAACGTAAACTTCACAATCCAATAAGTCCTCATGACGCTTTAGTAACTGCAAATTTAGCATCCCGGGCTCCCTTGTCCAGTCAGTTCTTAAAAAAGACGATGATTCCTCCATCTGGTATAATGGTTACTTCTTCCTAAAGTCATAAAACTCAAGCACTTAAAATCAGCTACGGAAATTTCTCGAATACGAATACCGACTTCTTAATAACCTTCACGCCTTTAAAAAGCTGTGTTTTAAAGGGAGTGAGTAAACTTGTTGTCTTTGCTTTTCCAATAGCAGCCAAAAGGAATTTAGCTTCTTACTCTATTATTTTAAGTATTTTTTCTTTCAAGCCCCACTCTCAATGTGCAAGTTGTCTGTTAATCATCAAGTTAATGATGGTGTACCCCAGGATTCCGTTTTTTCTCCAACCTGTTCTCTTTTATTCATGATATTTCATTACAAATGTTCAAACTTATTACCTGTTTTGCTGACGACAGTACACTTAGACTTTCATTTCTAGTTTTAGGCCTCTGCTTTCAGAACGCTGAGCTTGGTGTGATAACCTACTCCTCCTAATCTTAACGTCATTCCATAATGAAGGATAAAAAATCTTGTGAAATTGAAAAATACCAAAAACAAATGTCACTGGTTTTTGAAACTTACTCTTTTGCCACTGTCCTTAAGTGGAACTTGTATTAATGAAACTGAACAACTTTCGATGCGGACCTCTCACCAACGATGAATCACCTCTTCTGGCCTCATAAATCAAAAACTAGCTAAAAGTGTTGCAAAATATTTAGGTTTCCTTAGACGATATTTAAATTCATATTCCCTTTTGATCTGGCTGTCATATTTCTTAAGAGCAAACCTCCCATTTATCTGTTCTGGTGCTCATTGAGCCTATTCGAATCGGAAGAAGGAGTTTTAAAAGTAATCGGAGATAATGAAACATAGCCCCTTGCTGCCAATAAATTCTTTCAACAGACGGTTCTTAAGTTTCATAACAATTCACTGCACCCTACCTTGCCACAATATTATTCTGATGGACTTCCTTAATTTCTTGGTGATTCTTAGTGCCTTCAAATACTTAAATCACATTGGATAAGGTCTGTGAAGCGTGGAATGCATTGTACATCGCCATTCCGGGACACCACACGTTCGTTCGTTGAAAATCTTTACATGAAAAATCATTTATGTAAAATTGTGCTTCGTGAAGGAAGCACGTCCCGGACACTAAAGTTGAAGCGGAGGCGGGCGACAGTGACGAAACGCATTCCAAGTAGCCATTCTGTCATTTCGATGAATCCACAATGCTCAACGATCCAGTATGCATGCAATTTGACTTACCACTGCAGGCTACCACTTGAGGGAATCAACGATTTTGTACAAAACCCCACTCCTCCTCTCTTCTCATGGTTGATTTCCACAACCCATTACGTTAACGTCCAGTTTTGTTTGATCACCCTGGTCCAATTCCCAAAACCCCACAGCCTACTATGTGATGTGCATATTATATTTTAAATATTTACCACCAGTGGCTTTTAATACTCTTGAGAGAACGGAAACTATTGGATATGCTGAGTGCAAAGTTTCTATGAGACTTAAAACCCATTTCATAGTTTTTACCAAAGTTCTGTTGTCAATCGCATATTCATGCTGCTGTAACCACCTAAACGGACATCAATCCCTGTATTTCACTCCCAAACAGTCATTTTTGAAATGTCAAAATATCTTATTATCTTAAGCTCTAATGAATTGATAATGATCCATGGAACGTTATAATTAATTATTTTGTCTAATGATCCCACTTGTCTCAAGCTAGACATATGACATAATCTAATGTCATTAGCCATCTAAACCATCTAAACCACCTGAAATTACTCGGTATAATGCACAACGGAGATTTCGATCAATTCAGGACTCCCGAAAGTGATTACGAAATTAGGTCAGTAGAAAAGTTATTTCATATTAACCACATATAATAATACAAATACATATATATAGAGTAAGCCCACTCTGACCAACCCCTCCGACCCACAAGGAAAGCATTTAAATTGCTTCCTGAGTGTATCGCAACTACTATACCTGATAATGTCACTGTTTTCGATAAATAAGGCTATTCGAACACGGTTTCGATAAACATTTTTAAATTGGTTTGATACCAGAAATTGGTAATGACGTTGAACTCACAGGATGGCAGAGAATAAACTGTGTTTCCGCACCCTCATTAATGAAGTTTGGGTGTGGCAAATGTAGCATTTTTGTTTCAATGTAGTTTATTCGGACTTTCGATTCCGGTGCGGGCTACCATCATTGAATTAATGGATGTTGATGGACTGAAAATCAGAGGAAAAAAACCCTTCATTACTGTCCATGTGGGTAGAAATTAGAACTTTTAAACTTAATTGGACGCTGCCACTCTATTTGAAAAGAAGAATAGAGTTCAGTTGAGCGTGGCTAATTGACATCGACATAATTGACAGTAAGTGATTACCGTATTGGTGATTTTACTGACATTAACCGTAGGTAGTGAGCTCGTGAAAACAGAACATAGCTTATGTGAAAGGTTGGTGAAATGAAAACTGCAATGTCTTGCTGATTTTTAAACTTTCGAGTCTGCCTCAAAATATTCAAACATTGTTAAAGCTTCTATCTATCAAATAAATTCTCTTATTCAGTTTTGCATTTTTGGCTTATAAATTGTTCTTAACATAAATTGTCCAGTTTATCAGTCATTCTTTCTAAAGAGAGCCAATTTCGCCCATAAATGTCATTGTAGTAAATTTAATGCGTGAAAAAATTCTGTTCTTATTGGTTTTCACTTCCTTTTTGATTTATTTATTTGTCGTAACTCATTGCGTACTGCATCCACCCGATAAGTCGGATATTATCCACTTCCACTGCAAATGAGCCTTTCATCTGACAAATAATGGGCATTAATAGGCTTTAACTGAGTATTTTGAAACAGACCCTCAGCGAAGTTATGAAAACGGTATGTTTTTATCGATAGACTTCAAGATGAATTCAACAAGCTTTTAGGGTTTTGAGTGAAGTTTTTGGAGAGCAAAAAGTTGTTTCGCTTCAATTGTTAAAACTTTAAATTTTTTTGGAATCGGGAATTTCAGTTTTGTTATATAATAAACTATCGACCCGCCCCGGCTTCGCACTGGTACAATGCTTATGATACTAAATAGGTACCTAGTAGTAGTACATAAATTTGATTTATCGTAAGGTTTAGCCAGCGTTTGCAATGTAAACGCAGAAAAATATGTTTGTTACGACATCACATTACAAATCTTTAAATTTCTCGGCTTTTCTGTACCGAAATATGCATGTATTATACATATTAATCTCCCTCCTGAATCAATCTATTCATTAAAAAAAAACCGCATCAAAATCCGTTGCGTAGTTTTAAAAATCAAAGCATACATAGGGACATAGGGACAGAGAAAGCCACTTTGTTTTATACTATGTAGTGATGATGTAGTGATTGTATACAAAGAAGAAACAAAATAGTAGTTGCCTTTGTTTAAATGTCTAGTCTTATCCAGAAAATTTGGAAAAAGTTAGAAAAATAAATCAAAGCCAATCGGATTGTGAATAAAGAAAGGTTCAAGATAGGAAGCAATATTTGCTATGTGCGTTCGGATAAGGGTATATCACATACATACCAAATACCAATCGTATAAACAACGTTTTATACATATGTACTCGAATAGTTATCCCGTAAGACAATTAATTAAACGACTAGATTGTTCGTCCTTTAGGCCATCGGCTTCTGAACTGTATAAAAGTCTTTCGAGAGTAACAAAGTCTCTCTACTTTACACTAAAATTTGCAATTTAAAGTGTTTACTCCGGCGCTCAATTAAAGCAATCCTTTGGAGCGAAATGGTATACAAAGAAGAATAGTTGCAAATATCAAAGAAACAATTGAAATTTGAATAATACAGGTGTTATATTTAAAAGAGAATAAGAATTTAATTTTTCGTGGAATATTCCTCTGAAAGTAATGCTGCTATGAATAGGTCTTTTTTACCCTAGCCAATCGGACCCGTAAGTAGGCGCTCTCCATTCTCCAAAAGAATTGAAGAGTGTGTTCTAGGCCATGGCCCATTCTGAACAGCTGTTACCAATTCCTTGTTTTTGAAGTGAAACCGAAAGAGAGAAAGAGAGGGGAAAAATAGGGTGAGAGAGTAAAATATGAAGGAATAAAGACGTATATAAATATTTAGAATGAAACCGAAAGTTTCAAACAGAAATAACTGAATATTTAAAGTGAGTCACGGTATTAGGGAAGGTTTTGAAAGCAAAATTTCCGTAGAATCGATTTGATTTGACACTCGATGAAACGAAAATACGTCACGATGTGGAAACAAACTCAAAAAAGCATTAAATCAAGTTGACGAAAGAAAGAGATAGAATAAATAACATACATATTATTGGATATGTTCGGTGTCCTCTTTTTGTTCTGCTTCGTAGCATCTACACTGTCATGTATCATCTACTTAGGATTGTCTATATGTATAAGAATTGTGTTGAGGAATTTCGTGTATATCTAATATATAGCCGAACTACATTATAAGACTATTAGAATTATTAATTTACTGATGAAACGAAAGAGCAACACAAAAAAATAAAAGTATTCATGTTGGTTATGGTCTCCAGTTGAGCTTATATAAAGTATGTACACTCATGGTCACACAATTAAGTCATTTTTATAAAATTAGGTTTACATATCCATACATTAAGTACAAATTACAACGAATGCAAAATTTGTTCAAATTCTAAATATTTACAATCACAATCATTAAAAAAAACCAAAGAAAATAAATTCCACTATAACAATAGTCATTTCTTTAACAAAAAATCAATAATATATAAAATAAGTGTGGCCATATAATTAAGTCACATGAAAAAACAAGCAAAATATGATAAAAAACATAGTTTGTTTTTTTAACCGCACAGTTGATATTTCGTAGGATAGCCTTTCGGATATTCTCCTTTGCATGGAGTCCACCAAACCTTTCCATTGCTCTACGCTACTATTTTTCCACTTTTTCTGCAAAATACTCCAGAGAGTAGTCTTGCTGGTTGTTTTTTTTCCGCAACTTTTTTTTTTTAGAATGTCCCCAAATTTTCAATAGGGTTTAAGTCCGGTGACATTGCTGGCCACCCCAAAACATTCACTTTACGCTCTTCAAGGAAAGATTTCACAACTCTTTACTTGTGTTTGGGGTCATTGTCGGGCTGAAAGATCCATCATTGGGGTAATTGGTTCTGGGAGTCGCCGAGAAGATTTGTCTCCAGTATGTCCCGGTAGTCAATACCTGTCATTTTACCGTTTATTTGACACAGCGGACCAACACACCATGGCTTTTGAAGCACGCCCAAACCATTATAGAATTGCCGCCATGCCTAAAGGTCTTTTTGGTGTATCTTGGGTTCAGCTCAGCATTTCTGGGACGTCTAACATACGGTTTGCCATCATTTCCATAATGTTGACCTTCACCTCACACAATGTTTGTTGATGAGAAATGAGAAATCTTTGGTTTTTTTTAATGATTGTGATTGTAAATATTTAGAATTTGAACAAATTTTGCATTCGTTGTAATTTGTACTTAATGTATGGATATGTAAGCCTAATTTTATAAAAATGACTTAATTGTGTGACCATGAGTGTATGTATATACAAATATAAATATATAAAGAAAATGTATATACAGGATGTCCCGTAATTCGTGTGACATACTTTGGGATGTGATTCTTGGTCATATTCTAAGAAACAAATTTTTCTACAGTAAAGACTGTTTCTCAACTTTGACATCACATTTTGGCAATTTAGAAAAAGGCTAACTTTGTGTGTACCCTGACCTATCTTAAATTTGATTTCTATGTCAATATCCGGATGGTATAGACCTAATCTTAGACTTAATTTTTTGTAGGGATAGTAGTTTTTAAAACTGTATTTAAATTGGACTCTTATAGGCTTAGGTTTGCTAGATTTTCAATTTTAAATGGTGTTCAAATTTTCTTCCCCCAAAGTTTTGGCTTTGAGGTAGTTATTTTTTTTTTTTTTTCAGAAAATATCTGTTGAACAGAGATTCTTCATTTTTTACAGAACAAAACAATATTAAAAAAAAAAATCATTAATAAGTGCACCCAAAAACCCATACATATTTATTAAGTATTTAGTATTTTCAAAACACAAAGCATGGACCTTATCGAAAGCGTATGAGGAAACCCTTGGTCGTTTCGAAAGAAAAATTCTCCGAATGATCTTTGGTCCCGTATGCGAAGACAATGTGTGGAGAAGAAGATACAACAACGAGCTGTATGAGCTGTACCGCGACATGGGCATAGCCAGAAGAGTACGCATCGCGAGGCTACGATGGTTGGGCCATGTAGAGCGGATGGACACAAACGCTCCGGCTCGTCGGGTGTTCGAAAGCACATTGCAGGGAAATCGCGGAAGGGGAAGACCTCGTCTTAGGTGGCGCAACCAAGTGGATGAAGACCTCAACCGACTTGGAGTGCGAAACTGGAGAGAGCTCGCCCGAAATCGAAGTCGTTATAGAAGGATGTTGGTTGAGGCCCAGGTTCACCCCGAACTGTAATGCCCACCTAAGTAAGTATTTTCAAAACGCTTTTAAGAGTTTTATCATTGCACTAGTATAGTCTAGCCTCGGAGATGCCGTACATACATAAGCAAATGAAAATTAAATTGCTAATTTTCTTTTTATTTTGGTCATTTAGTCTTGTTTGCATACTATTCTAAGTCTCATAAAATCTCGCTTTTCAGTTCGGAGCCCCTTTGAGCTTTCCAAAGAAAAAGTATTTGGCTGCTTATAAGATAAAAGAGATTGATTCATCACCATTTTTTACTGTATCAAATGAATGAAAAAATTAGTAAAGTTTTTAAAAGTTAAAACACTTTTTATATTTCCTCAGATGTACATTTCAGAAGCAATGCTTCCATCGTCAGTGAGATATAAAAATTAAATTAAATTAAATTATTTGTCAAAAAACTAATATAATAAACAAAAATGTTTCTAAACAAAATTACAGTTGAGTTGCATCTATTAAAAATCTATTAAATTTTTTGAATATTGAATCTTTGATTGGTCTATCATCACTATTCATTAGATTATTTTTGTTGTATCAAATGTATGAAAATGTATCATACATTGTAGACACATAATGTATGACAACTAGGGATTGCAATCGTGTGACTAGGGACCCCGATTCTTTTTCCGGTACCGGAAATCCGGAGATCAAAATTAAAAGCTCTCGGAATTTTTGGAATTGATTTTTTGAATATTTCGACTTATTGTTTTCATCTACATTACTATTTTCCGAATAAAAAATTCAAAATTGGATTGGATTTATAATAAACAACTATTCTTTTATACTGTCAAAGCATTTTTTGTGTCCATTCCAAAAACAGTAAAATAGTTTGTCCTCCTTTTTTCCTTATATCTTCATCTTTTGACTATCGGTTTGTAAAACCATTTTTTAAATTCCCCTTTCCCCAACATCAGCAAAGAGTTTTGCACACCTTTTTGTCACCAAGACACGACAAAAATACATTGATTCGGATAACAATCAGTCATCAATTAAATAACTTTTTAGACAATAAATCGTTGTCTACAATATTTAGTCAATCTTCCGGGGATTGACATGTCTGCATCCCGAAATATCGGTATTGAAAAACACTTCCGGGATTGCAATCCCTGATGACATTATGTGAAAAGAATCGAATCAATCAATCAATGTCAGCAGTCATACAAAATTTCTGTTAAACAGTATTTTTGTAAAATAAATTTTAAAATCATACATTGTAAAAAAATTAAAGTGATGATACCATAGCATGGATAAAGTTTAATAAATTTTTTCTCCATATTTTGTATGGTCTAAAGCTCGCCAGAACTTGAAGTGGTTGCCGAAAAACCGATGTTTGAGTTGATATGAGTGCTTAGAATTATTCATTCATTATTATACACTTTTGTAAAGTTTAATGGAAGAAAAATCAGTCTTGTTAGGTCCGGTTGACCAGCTAGCTATTTTCTTGACTCGAGTGTTTTGAAAAAAATTAAGAAATAAAATTGCCTTGTAAGGGAATGTAGGGACCTACAATTTTCTGCCGATTCCAAACGGTTAGTCCAGAAAGCGCTTTTCATGGCGATAAATTTACAAACGGAAGACTTGCCAATCAGTTGCGAAAGGCGACACCCCTGGAAAAACATTTTTTGGGTTCTGTTGGGACTCGAACCTAAGCAAATATGCATACCATCACGCCACGGGCACTGTCTCAGCTAATACAAGAAAATTGTTCAAAAAGACTCTTGTCACAGCACCGGCTCGCACTTACATTCTACCTGAGTAAACGGAAGATTATGATGATAAATTTCGTTCATCTGCAGTCCACTAACATGTTTCTATTGCTTCAATTGCTAACATCCATCGCAATTCGCAATTTAATTTTCAGCAATTTTGCCACTTATTTCAAAGAAACGATTTCTATTTCATTTTCCTTTTGAATTTTTCATTACTTAAAAGCTGCTTTATCTGAAGTATGTCACATACAGAAATTTATACATCGCCATTCAAGCGAAAGATCGTATCAAAAGTCACCAAGAAAATATAATTGAATAGAAATTCCATTGAATTGTCATATTTGACATCGTTATCGCATTCAAATTACATGAATACCAAACAGCAAACAGAATCGTAGTGTTTGGATTGTTCAATCAAGTAGATATAAACTGTGCAATTAAATTCGCTTTGTGATGCATCAAACTACTTATCTCCTTTTTTTGATGAAAAATTGTCAAATATCGGTGAAATTTCAATTATTTCGAGGATAATTTATCTCAAATATTTTAAAATTCAAATAGATGTCAGTTCAAAAACTAAATAATCTCAAAACCCAATTTTCGATTAATCTTCTTTTTATGCATGAGCCTGTTAAAGCAATTTCCATATCAATTTCACTCGAATTCCGATACAGCCACTAGAGCTTTATTTTGATTTCACCTTTTGCAATCTGTAGCCACAGTGTGAAGTTTGTTTTTCTGCAAATAAACTAAGTTCCTGTGACCTGAGATAGAGTGAGAGAGAGACAAATTAGTATTTGTTAGTCCTTGTCACGTGGATTATAAATCAAACGAGAATAGACCTGAAGAAAAACATAAATGCTTTTAATTAATTATTATTGCTTTCGCCATACACCAATCTCCCACCCAAAGCAAGCAAGCTCCCTCTCATCAAAGATGCATTCCTTCACCATTAACCATTAATCAAAGTCTTTGTAAGGATACCAGGAAGGATATGTCTCCCACTTTCACTTATATTTTCATTATTTAACATAGAGGAGACGTGTAGAGGAAATTCGAGCTTACTTCCATGGAATCGCAAATGCTAAATACCAAGCAGAGTTAGCCCCCTCGTTTATTATTCCTGCCATCAATAGTACAACTAGGTACCTACCTACTAAGTCAAATGTTCTAGGATTTGTGTCTGGTAAATAAGGAACCAAAATAGACTTACTCCTAAATCTTTTCGTCCTTGATTGAGTGAGGCGTGTGTTTGCCGTTCGTTTGAACAACAAAACTTCTTTTAGGCAGCAAATTTACGACACTCTCAAACATTTGCATGTAAATAATTTAATAACATTTCCTTTTGCATCATGCTTCTAAGGAATATTTATACAAAAAGTTACCTATAGTTGCTGCTTTGGGATTGTGGAAATGTCGACAAAAAAAATCGTTATATTTACCCATATCGTTTTATGTATTTTATACATTTTCCGTATTTATTTTTGGGATTGTGTGTGTGAACAGTACAGGGCGTCATAAAATATTTGCAGAGGAATTGGCTCATCTTGTAGATATTGGCATTTTATTATTTTTCTATATCCAAAAATGCCTATTGGAGGAGCTTAATATCAATTCATTCATATTCATGTCAAGTCTTCCGATATAATATTTTATACATGTGTATGAATTTGCAAGGCCCAAGCACCACCAAACCGACCGAAGAAGTGATTTTATAGATTTTGAATTCAATTCAGAGCATGTGTAGGTGAAGGAAGGTATTATGGAGTATCAGGAATTATAAAATAGAAAGGCCTCTTTTTGTGAAAGGAGTCTCAACACGAAAATCTTCTACTGATGAGACACGTGCAAAGGATTTTTGGAAATAATCAATTAGTCGTATTTGTTCGGCTGAAGTGCTTTTCTTCTTTGTGTTTATTTATTTATTCTTCTTTTTTTGTGGATGAAGACAATCTGTGGACTTTTTTCTTTTCATCAATAATTAATTTTTTTCATGGAATTGTTTTTTTATGTTTACAAACAATTACTGGGAAAAGCAATACAATTTTGTGGCCTATACTGAAGTTCATGGTCTGCCGATTTCCTTTGCTGACGTAGATGTGAATCAAAACAGAATTCCTTGATAGTAACAATATGAGTTTTTCTTTGTTGATTTGGTGTGGTGTTGAAAAGTTTAAATAAAAAAAAAGAAACAAAACAGAAGACGTAGACTTATAATGGTTTTTCTTTTTGTATTATTGTATTTGACGGTTTGGTGGGCTCAGGTGGCGTTGCGAGTATTGTAATCTCGATGGATTACAATTCGCAAATCCTCCACTAGTGATCCGCTTGTGGGGTAACTTAAATGTTAGACAAAATTCTGACTTTTGACTATAGAATCGATTACTTTGTAGCGCTCTTTGCCTTAGGACATAAAAATAAACGAATTTCCATGTCTCGAACAAAAGTTATGGGTGTGTATCGTCATGAAGAATACGATGAAGGAAAACTCGTTTCTTTTAGGTTGGTTGATAGCACTCAAAGGAGCACTCAAGTGATATTCCAATTACTCCAGTTAGTTCTATAGTCGAGTTTGTATTTATTTTAGTCAGGCTATGATTACCAAAGTTTTATTTGCATTTTCTATGAGCTTAATAAATTGCAAATATCCTGAATGCAAATAAAGGCCGCTATTAATAAGTATATCTTGTGGACTCCGAAAACTACGTAAACGTCGAAAAGGATGCAAGAAGAAGCCAAGGGAAGCAGTTTTTCTTTTTCTGCATAAGCATATTGCTCTACCAGTGCAAATAATAAAGGAAAAACGCTAAAATTACGATACTTAGAAGAGTAGAAAACAGTAATCATTTCACTTAGCGCCAAAAAAGGAAACCAAGTAGATATACGTGTACAAAGAACTGCGAGTGAATTTCCTCTGAGAGCATGTCGCTCAAGCAACGAATTGAAATGTGTTGTCTTTTCGGATTATATTGACAATCTTGCTGCTATCAACTTTAACTTTCATGAATAAACAAAAGAAAAACTTATTTTATGGAGACAAGTTGTGAGGTAGAGGGAGGAAAAAATGTATAGTTTTAGGTGGAAAGTTATATTCTCACTGTCGAAAGTGACCTATTTTATTTCTTTATTTTTTGTATGTTTGTTAGTTAATGCCGATCAAGAACATAAAGTTGTTCAACAGACTTTTTTACGGCAGAAATAAAAAAAAACTGAAAATGTTCGTTTTGTTTTTGGGCTTGAACTTGAAAAGTAAGCATTTATCTTAAAAACACCTTCAGTGGGCACCAAGTCGTGGCCTTTTTCATGTGGGTATGCCTGCATAAAATAATGGCCAAGATTGTGTTCCGTGAAGTTGCGATTATCTGCTCAAAAAAGCCTCAAGGTTGAATACAAGGTTTTTGTATAATTTTTAAGATAATTTCAAATGGATTATTTTCTTAAGCTTTAGTAAGCTTTAGTATATCTAAGGAAAAGCAAACCCGGCGAACTCCGTTTCGCCACCAGATGGCTTCGTTTTTTGTAATCACCCCTATCATGAAATCCATTCGGAGAAATCCCCGAGTGAAAAATCACGATACGAATCCCGACAAAAAGCAATCACAAATTCCGAACGAATTCGAAAAAAGCATTGCCTGATTGAAAAAATGAGTCCATTTTCGAAGTCAGCTGTCCTATGTCAAAATAAATACTCGAAGCAATAGAAACAAAAATCCCTAAACTTAAAAAAAAATCCCTTAACTTTTCCCAAACACATTTTTTACCGATTTTTGTTTTCTAGTAAAAATTGATTTATTTGCACTTTTTGGGCTTAGAATAAGTTATAATAGATCTGTATCATTGATCAAATCTTAAATGTTATATGAAATAAACAATTTTACTGTCGTATATAATCAAATATTTTCTTCATCAAGTTATAAATTCCCAAAAAAGGATTTTTGTTACGTGGTCCCTGAGTACTTTCCAATCTGTCAAACACAAATTCATTCACTTGTGTTTTTTAACAAACCATAAAATAATTTGTGAAATCCAAGTTTGTTTACAGATAAAATTCAAGTGTTATTTTGGCTATCAGATAAAGTAATTTAACAATAATACGAGTACTATTTAAACACTCCAAATCTGTCAATTTCACCGCTTAAATTTGGAAACGGGCATAACGAAGGCAGTCTTTTGAAAAAATTTAATTTCTTTTGGAAATAATTCTATTCATTGATATGTGTTTCTGTTTATAATAACCCATGTTCTTAAAGGGTGAAAACAACAAACAAACAACAGGTTATATGAAATGTTATCCTGTAATCCAGACGGCAAAAGGATACGCTAAACGCCTAAAAGACGAAGTTAATGACCACTGAGAGGGAATAAAAACAGAGTTGGATGTAATTTAATTTACGAGATAATTTTTGTTTTCATTGTTTTTTCTTAAGTAGAATTTTATTTTGTAAAATTGTTCTATACAAATGTGTTTTTTATGTTATGTTTTAACAAATGGATTTTACCTATGGCTCTACGCTCTACGACAGAAGAAACTTGTCGTAGAAAAGGACGTCATATTTCCGTTTCATTCGGAATTTGTGATACCAAACTACGAATTTCGAAATTCGTTCCACTCCGAATGGTTTATGTGATAGCAACATCGGGAAACTTAGACTTTTTTCGATTACGATGGAATCTGTGATAGGGCTGAATATACCGGTTGGGGATTTAAAGATGAAGAAAAATCAGTTTTTTAGTTTCAACATGCTATGGATCAGAGAGGGGTATGTGAAAAATGATTTTCGTTTCCTGCTTTGCTCTTGAAACTTTTCCTGAATTTTCTTTGCTAAAAACCTCACGGAGCACGAGACCTTTCCAACGAATGCAAAACCGTGGAAATCGCTTCGTGCGTTCTGGAATTATAGCGTCAGGAAGGAAAACCCGACTTATTTTTATATTATAGATGAGTGAATACTTAGCTCTTCCTAATACATTTTGTGATACGAGGTGCCAACTGCAGATTAGTTGTAGAAACAAAATAAAATCACTTGAAGTATTGAAAAAAGTTTAATTGAATTTTCTAGAGATTTTCAGCGAAAATATAAAAAGCCATTTTTGCAGTTAAAATAAATAAATGGGGTGGCGCAAGAGAAGGGGAAGTCCCGCGAAAATATGAAAACGCCATTACTTACATTTTAAGTAAATAAACAAATAGGGTGGTGCAACAGAGTCGGGAACCCCGTGGCCTAATACCTTATAGAGGGAACCGGAACGCTGAAAACTCAATCAAAATCGTTTGATCAGTTTTTTTTAAATAGGTTTATTATTTTTCACTTTTTTTTTAAAGTAGCAAGTCCATAACGCGTCATTAGGAAGCAGTTAACCCTCCCATAAAATATAAAGCATAAAAATCATGGGTTTCTAGGACGTCACAATACTCGAGGGTATCACAATGGATCTACATTGATCTAAGTGTGACGATAATAAGATCAACCGTCAGCCCATTCTACCTAACCTAACCTACCCTCCCAAAAGAAGTTATCACTTCGAAAAACATCTTTATCATTTTTTCAACGGCTCACAATTTACGCACAAAACTATCTTAGTGATTCGTAAATCACGGCGTAAACTTCCTACTCTTTTACTGCGGTTGAAATGGGAAATGAAGGGGTTGGAGTTGTATACCTACTTAGGTTCGAGTTCGAATCTCAACAGAGGCAAAAATGTTTTTTCCACGGGTATCGCCTTTTGGCGAGGAATTGGCATGCCCTCCGTTAGTATTCATTGCGATGAAAAGCGCTTTCTCGATTAGTCGTTCGGAATCGGCAGAAAATTGTAGGTCCCTTCCATTTCCTCACAAGGCATGGTTGTGAGAAATGCGCTAGGCCCAGGGGCCTTCGCTCTGTTGCGCCACACTATTTATCTATTTTATTTTTTGTTTAATGCAATGACTCTAAACTACGTAGTTGGTGAATTCCTCCGCGATAGTTGAATCCGATGTGGGACAGCAAGTCCAAAGCATCAATTGAACCTGATATTAGTTGATGAAAAAAAAAAATCTAAGTCAAAGCTAAGAAAGAAAGTAGTTGCAGATTTAAAAATCGAGTAAGATTTTCATAAAGCAGAGTTTAGGAGGATCTTCCCAGGGAAGAACCCAAAGCTAAACGTATAAGTCTGTGTTGTAGTTCCTCTATACAAGATTTATGAATCTTGGGTAGAGGTGACCGAACCTGAGAAGCATACCTACTTTAGATAGGGACGAACATGACTTTTGTATAAAGAAAATGGAACATTAATTCTTCTGTTTTACATGAGATGAATATAAAGCCAAGCATAGAACTCGATTTGCTGACAATAAAGTTGGTGTCCTCGTTGAATTCGAGGTTAATACTGAAAAGAACACCAAGGTCACGGAATTTCAAAACTTTAGATAATTATTGTTGAGGTACTGAAAAATTTGCAATAGCGAGAATCCTTTTGCGGAAGAACCTTATACTTTTGCACCTGGAATCGTTCAAACTAACACGGTTTTTAGAACACCATAAAACAAAACTGACGATATACTTCGGTAGCAAACACCGATCTGAAGCGTTTTCAATAGTTTTAAAAATATATCGTTAGTGAAAATTAGAATGTAGCTGTATGAAATGCAAGAAATTACTTCATTTATGGCAACAATGAAAAGCAAAGGATCAAACTGACTCCCTTGTGGCATGCCAGACAAACCATTAAGAAGACGCTGAGGCAACTTAACTTCTTAATCTTCAGTTTCCATTAAAAAACAGTAAAAATTAGTGGAAAACATAGTAAACAACATGTAATGCAGTATTTTCCTTTGCAAACAAAATTCCTTATTTGTTTTTTTTAATTGATTGAAAAGATGTAGTCTTTTGCGGTAACGCAGTTGCTTTTCAAACAAAATATTGCCGGTGTTGTACTTGACTGATGGTATCAATGTTTAGTTCTAAAAATAAGTAGTCACTTATCGATTTGAACTAGAAGCAATATAATTTTGTGTAATAATATAAAACTTGCTTTTCTATATGAACATGAACTTTAAGTTATTGTATTATAATTGAAAGTGCGTCAATTTGTTTGATTTGATTTAACTCTCAAAACAAATGATAATTGTTTTGCAGTGCTATAAACTGGAAGAATTACACGCTTCGCATTAGAGTGGTGCGTGTGTTTATTGCGTGACCGCAGAGTTATCGCTCGCAAAGGTTAGTACTAACGAAGTTTGCATTATTGATATTTTATATCAGAGTATTTCAGATTACTGTTCGTTTTTCTATTAATTGCACTTTGTCGATTTAATTTAATATTTATTATTATTTTTCTTCTTTGGTACTTTATCTACTACACAGAATTAAAACAGGTTGTATTAACAACGCGGTGACTTCAAACCAATTTTCAAATCATTCCTTAAAAGGTTGGCGTTTTTTTATTTATTTTTTATGATGCTGTGAGTCCTTTGTAGTTCACGGCATTTATGCCGATTCCGAAGTCCGAACTAAGTTAGAAAAAGCTTTTCATGGCAATTCGTAGTTACCTGTCGGGAGACTTGCAATTCCCCGCAAGAGGCGATACCCGAAATATTTGATTTTGTGAGATGTTCAAACAGGACGACATTCTAACCATTACGCCAAGGTAACCAGCTTTCTAGAAAAGGTAGAAAAAGCTTCTAAGGAGCCTATGTAAGCTCATCTCTCACCATGTCTGCATTGATTATTATCTGTAACTTTATTCGAAAAAATGTAAGACGTTAACAAAAAAAGGTCTCCACAGTGTCTTCACTTTCTCAACGAAGTTGTCAGAATATGGTAAATCAAGCACGTTTATTAAGGGGTTAGGCCACCCTAGAACTTTCGAAAAATCGATTTTTTTTTTAAATTTCAAATGGTCCCTTAGGACCTCAAAAATGATATCCCAAAAGATTATGGCCGAGAAAAACTTTTACGTACTCTGTTTTCGAATTTTAGTACAAGGCCGTCTGGTCCGCAGCGAGCTCCTTTTGTGAGCCCAAGGGGCAAGGTACGTTAGAGGAGTAGAGCATGTTATTGAAAATATTTATTTCCTGACTAGTCTAAACTAGTAGTCTAGACTAGAGTTGGATTTGCGAACGTCTCCTTCCGGCATCGCAGATTAAAAGTATTGTAAAATTATTCATGATTTTCTACTACTCAAAACTTTAAACGCGTTTATCTCAAAACTATGTTTTTCAAGTTGGCCGGACTCGTAACTCATGCAATTTTCAACCGATTGACTTGAAATTTTAAACATGTCTTGAAATATACATTGTCTATGGAAGTACGTAGGATTTTTTTTTGTGTTGCGTAGTTCATTTGTTATTAACAATTTTCTGACAATTTTTTAGGCAAATTTTGCACTTTTCACTTTAGAAGGGCGCCATTTGGCCAAAAATCAATATATCGCAAAAATCCTACGTACTTCTATAGCAGTGAGTATATAATCGAAAAAGTCTATTTGCTCATTATTATTCAAAAAATTACAGGAGCTGTTGGTGCGGCCGTGGAACTAAAAAAAAAAAAAAGACGTCGTCGAAAAAATGCTGCACAGCCGCCATTTTGCAATGAATCGATTCAAAAAAATTATCGTAAGCAGTCATTAATATAAATAATAAAATCGCGTTTCAGTTATCTCGATTTATTTTGTAGTTTTTCTAAAAAAAAATCCCCAAAAAGCCTATTTTTTCAGCCTCTAGGGTGGCCTAACCCCTTAAATGCGCTTGTCTAAAGAGAACTGCCCCTTGGTCCAACAATTTTATTACAGTCTTTTCTGCTGTGTGCCAATAATGTTGCAGTTGTCTTATTAAAATGGGGGAGCATGGATTTGATTTGTCTGCATCTATTAAATGCACGCCATCTACAGCTCTATCCTGGACATATTTGATCGTTGATTGAACAATGGTCGACCAACCGTGAGTTCAGGTCTTAAGAGATGTCAGAGATTCTTGTATTAAAATTCGTCGACTATTTCGTTTTCACTTGTGCGGTGCTGAACCCAAACGAGACTTAAACAATATAAAAAATTCAAAGAGAGCCTTGCATTCCCTGATTTTCTTTAGGTATTCTGTTTGCGATATTCTCAAAGCCCCAGCGAGAACTATGCTAGAGACCACTTCTTTTTAGACAAGTACAGTACAATACGAGTACATCCCATGATGTATGTATGTTTCAAAGGGAAGAAGATTCACCAGTGCGTCGAGAGCAGCTGCTGGAGTACTTGAAAGGCCCCACTATAGTCGCGACGTTATTCCCCTCATCGGTTTGAAAGAGTACTAGTGTGACAACCGTATCGCAGAGGTGTCTGGTAGAGAACATGCAGACGAAGATATTGAAAAGCTAAACTTATCATCTTATAAAAAAATCTCCGCCCTACTTGCAAAATCGAATTTGACTTTCCTACGATGACGGCAACTCATACCGACGACGCGACGTTCCGGAAATTAATTTCGTACATTTGTCGGTAGATAGCAACTTGCACATTTCAAACGAAAGCCTACCCCAAACCTGCACCTTACAAAGTGATACCTTCTCACTTAGTAGGTTTCCATGATAGCTACACAATACAATACTGAAAACTTTTGTGCTAAACGCACTATTTCAAATATTTCAATGACATTTAAGAGACTGGAATGTTTTATAGATTTTGGTCGATGACATTTTGATTGCATTTTATGAGGTAGACCCCTATTTAACAAAAGACAAAACATCTATTGCAAATTGGAGACACTATAAGGTTAACTAAAACGTTCCTTGAATGAAACCTAGTTTTACTTCTGGTGAAAACATAGTATAAGGTTTTTTTTTTAAATAACCTCAAACTAAAATTTTTACTTAAAAGTGCTAGTATCAGAAGAAATAGAACCAAAGCAGCAGTTAAAAAAAAAACCTTTAAAAGAAATGACACCTGTGCGTTGGGGTTGAACGATTTAAATACGTAAAAAAATTTAAGACACATTCAGACTGCTTATTGCTGACTAACGAAATGATTTATTATATCACCTTTAACCTGCTCCGGGTTCCAAATAAAAAACATTCCTAACTTAGCTTTTTTGCCCTCAATGTTGTCCTTTCATTACAATTGTGTATGTTGAACGAAGAACTAACCCAGTTTTACTAGAGAAACAGAATTCCATTAGAACTATTAGAACAATGTGCTACAGTAAAGGCTCAAGTTTGGAAGTAACAATAATCTTTGTACCAAGTACCATGGTAATAGCTTGAACATGTTGCGATTTATTCGAGCGTAATTGTGACTTTTAATTAAAGAAGAAAAAAAAACAAAAGCAAAGCAAAATGTAAAGTTTTTTTCTACGTAAAAATTGTTCATAATGCAAATGTTAGCTCTTATTTTCCAATGTTATTTTTCTGATTCCAGGAAAAGCTGCTTCGTAAGCAAAATAAATAAATTTCAATAAAACTGCACATAACATTTATAAAATGTATGAGAAAAAAACTTTATGATGATTTTGATCCTCATATTAAAGAAATTTCGTACCACATGTTTTTTCCCCTTTACAAGCCAACCAAGCGGAAATTCATATTTTTCTTAGAAATACAAAGAACTGCCAAATAAACTGGGGGATACATTTCATACAGTCACTGCTTAGGAAGTAAATGAGTTGAGAGCTTATTTTTCATCTCTATTTGCCTCAAACCAGATGGTGCTGCCCAGAAATAAATGTGAAGGCCTTACAAATTTATAATTAAGTTAAAAGAATTGTTCTATCATTAATTTCTTAGCGAGCTAATTTAATTCATTAGACGGTCGGTTGTAAACTATATTGATGAAATTCCATTCCATTTTTCATCATAATCTCCTTTCAAGTCGAAAGCGTGTCAATTACGGTCGATTCTCTGAACCCATCCAAAAAACATTATTTCCTTATGGTTGGTTGAAAAAAGGCTTAAAGTTACAATGAAACCATCTTTTTTTTTCTTTTGAAGGAAATTTTTGTCTTCCAAACAAAAATCTGGTCATTAAGAAAAGTCGATGAATTCGGGATGCCGGACGGTGCGGTGGAGCGCTAGATTGCTCGTTATCTTTATGAAATTGTACATTGTTCTCTAATAAACAACAATTAGTTTCTCGTCTAGCTTGTTGTGTGCATTCTTTCAGTGTTGTTTGGCCTTTCAATAAATACAATTATTTCAAGACTTGTAAAAAACAGTCGCATGTACGGCAGTTGAAAGCGTTTTCCCATTTTGTGTTGAAAGTATGTCCCTTTTATCCCAAAAGTGAAATATTTAACGTTAGTTTCATCAGCAGTTATTGCTCTACCATTAAAGTACGGAAGGTCCTTGAAATGAACATTCAAGAAAAAAATTGCGTTGATTGATTAGTCATCTTTTCCTTTTATACTCTGGACTTGGGCCGTTTGTGGGGCTCTGAATTTGTTAACAGTCACTTAATTCCCCATTTGTTGTACCAATAAAGAGTTCTTTCATATCACCTTACTTCTTATAAACTGGTATCGCGCAATCAAATGTAACTACTTAATACGATATATTGTGGTGCCTGAGGTTTTATAGTTAGAATATTTGTCTGTTACGTGAGAGTTCAAGATTCGATTCCCAGAAACATCAGGTTGTTTTCTGTGAGTTAAAAAAAACCGTTGCTCCGGCGCGGTGTCGTGAAAAGGATTTTCTTATTAAATCGTTGGGATTCGCCAAAATATTGTACATATTTTATATTGTGGTTGTGTTTTGGTTTTCGTGTTTGTGTTTGGGTTTTTGTGTTTCTGCTTATGTTCGTTGAATGTTGTTGAAATTGTGTTCGTCTCCATGTAGTAAATATGTGCACCCTCCAAGCAATAAAAACAAGTAATTTATAAAAGAAAAAATATTTTCACTTAGAAATAAAACTAGACCGAAATGAATTCCTTGGGCTATCCCAGTTTTGACTGAAATTTTAGTCGACATTGCATGACAAACTACAAATAAGCAGTTTATGATCAACTTTTTCAAAGACTTCGTTCTTGTAGTTGATTAATCAGTTTTCTTCTTTTTTTATTGCAAACCGTTTGTGCGCTTTCTTTGTTAGTGGCACAGGTGCATATATCGTTCTACAAGTGAATTCAAGTGAATCACTCGCTGGACCTTTAGGTTAGGTAAGGTTAGGTTGAATGGGGGGTGCAGCCACAAGTGGCAACACCTCACTCGGATCTCAAGGATCCATTGTGCTCCCCGGGAAATCAGAGGGTGAGGAAATGGGAGGATTGGAGACGAAGATGGTTATTGTGGTAGGGAACTCCCACTGAACCATTTGGAGCCCTGAGTAAATTTCAGGACGTTGCTCAGTGGGAGATTTGAGATGTCGCCCAGTTCGTCGAAAAAGTATTCTCCGAGGGTTTTTTTCCGAGTGTGGGCCAAGCTAGGACACTCACAGAGGAAGTGGAATGATCCCTCCTCTGCCTCCTCATCTTGGCATCCTCTACATAAGTCGGATGTGCTAATGCCCATTCTCATCATGTGGGTACCCAGCGAATTGTGTCCCGTGAGAATGCCAATCAACAGAGAGAGCCGAGGTCTACTTAGCTGGAGTAGAAATTCTGTTTTTTTCTTGGAAATGTCTGACCAAAGGTTTCTAGAAACTTGGCATGTTTCTAACGATGACCACCTGTCATTGGCGGTTTTTAGAAAATTATGTCTGGTTCTGTTTTTTTCTTGCTCAAGTGGCCTTAGAACTGAGGTGTTCGTTTCGCTGGATTCGAGTGCTGACCCGATTTTAGCCAGCTTATCCGCCATTTCATTACCAATTATGTCACGATGTCCTGGAACCCAGGTTAAACTAACTGTGTTTGTTTCGCTTAGCAGTCTTAGGTTACTGCGACAGTTGTCTACTAGTCTGGATTTTGTCATAATGGATGAGATAGCTTTGATGGCCGCTTGACTGTCTATAAAGAAGTCAATATTTTTGTTGATCAAGTTTTGCGTAGCTAGGTGCTTCGCGGCTTCGCACTTCGCTGAAAGACACTGCAGAAGTCGGGAAGCTTTATTGATCTATTCATGGTGGGGTAGTCTGAGAAGATACCTGATCCTACCCCTTCGTCCGTTTTGGAACCATCTGTGAAGACGGAAATGTGATTTTCTTTTATAACCCTGTTTTCCTCCCAGCTTTCTCTAGTCGGAAAGACTGTTAGGGCCACTGGATTGAAATCAATATGCGGGGGGGTATAGTCTGTTTGGATGTCTATATCTGTATGGTTCATGATGGTTCTATGGCCTGATATGCCTGTTTTCCAATTGTTGCATTGTTTGAGTCGCAGTGCGCTTTTGGCCGCCATCTCCTTTGTAAAGAGATCTAGGGGGGCTAGCGATAGGAAAGTTTCCAGAGCTGCAGTTGGTGTTGTTCTCATGGCACTAGTTGAGCCAATGCATGCAAGCCTTTGGATTTTGGTCATGGTCTTAAGGTTTGAAGCCTTTCTCTAATGATGGCCACCAGACTAGACAGGCATATGTGAGGATTGGTCTTATTATGGATGTATACATCCAGTGAATGGTTTTGGGACCAGGTCCCCATTTTTTCCCAAAAATTCTACTACAAGTGTAGAAAGCGATTTGAGCTTTCCTTTCTCTTTCTTTTAAATTTTCTTTCCAGTTAAGTTTACGATGAAGGACAATTCCGAGATATTTTCCCGTACCAGATAGTTTATTGGTATACCATTAATGGAGGGAGGAAATATATCTGGAATGTTACGTTTTCTCGTAAACAGAACAAGTTCTGTTTAAGTAGGGTTGACGTTTAGCCCACAGTTTTTTGCCCAGCTGGTGAGCTTGTTTAGAGCTGTCTGAAGAAGTTCACAAAGGGTGGTTGTGAATTTTCCCGAAGTCATGATGACGATGTCATCGGCATAGGCTACTGCTTTTATTCCGCTCCTGTCAAGTTTAACCAGGACTTGGTTAACTACTAGGAGCCAGAGTAGCGGGGATAACACTCCTCCTTGCGGTGTACCTCTACAAGTTTTGACTTTTAGTGTACTTGCACCCATTTCTGCTTTTACTATTCTCATTTGGAGCATGGAGTTGAACCAGTTTGATAGCGATGGCTCGATATTTATGGAACTGAGTGCCATGCGAATGGCACTGTATTCAACGTTTTTGAAGGCACCTTCTATATCGAGGAATGCAGCCAACGTATACTCTTTATATTGGATTGACTGTTCAATGGTTCCGACAACTTCATGAAGTGTGAGTGAAATTCCACTGATTTGCCCTTTATATATGCATGTTGGGCTGTAGAGATCACATTGTTATCCAGTTTTGTTCGGATATGCGTTTCTATAAGTCTCTCTAGAGTCTTAAGTAGAAAGGAGGATAGGCTTATTGGTCTGAAGTCTTCGAGTTCAGTGTGGGAGGGCTTACCGGCTTTAGGAATAAATATGACTCTAGCTTCCCTCCAACTAGTTGGAATAAAGGTGAGGTTTAGACAACCTCTGAATATTTCCACTAGAATCGGCACAATCAAGTCTTTGGAACTTTGGATCATCATTGGAATGATGCCGTCCAGACCTGCAGATTTGTATGCTGAGAATGAGTAAATGGCCCACATTACCTTCCTATTATCTACTAATAGACTTTCTATGTGGAAGGACCTGGGTCTTTACGCAATTACAACTCTTGGAATATCTTTGAACCATTTATTTGCGACAATGTTATCATATTCAACAGCAGTTTGGTTAAAATGACAGCGAAGTGAAAAGCTTTTTCGATGACCTCTGCTGACAGTGCACTGAGAAATGTTGGTCTTTAATTTTTGCTATTTGATGGAAACGATGTGAAAATCTTCACCCCATACACAATAAAAAGAACAAAAAAATACAGAAAATAACAACAGGAAATCCCAGAAAAAGAAAAAAACTAAACTCTTCTAGACGAGTGTAATATGACCCAACACGATTAAAAGCGCAAACAGTCAAATTTAATATTCAAATCCTTCGAAGTAGTTTACCCTCGTCGCACACTGACAAATATTTTCTTTGTATTTGTTTTAAATTCTCTCACTGTCCTGCACTAACTTAGTTGCTAAAGTGTCAAACGGAAAGTGTCAACATATAGAAGTAGTCATTGTTAACCAAGACATGAGTTTATGGGATGAATGCTGGTAAAACACACTTTTCTTGGTCTAATGTTGAGGATAATTTGTCGTTTTTAACGCCCATATCAAGGGGCTGTGACTACCGCGGGCTACTCAGCCACTCAGCCACATATCAGTAGTATTAAATAGTTAAATAGGAGAACTGTGATCCCTTCCTAAAGGAATAATAAGAGGAAGATATGAAGGCGCTATTAATAACAAAGTAAACAACACCGATACATATTGCTTTTAAACTTTTACGAATCGAAATAATGCAGTTGAAAAAAAAAGCTTTTCACATTCGGCTGATGCGGCTAAATTTCTCGATAGGAGAAGTGCAACTGGCTATTTCACTAGGGCACTTTTTGTTAAAAATCGATAGAAAAGGGTGAGACAGGTAACGTTTCGATGATGTTCAAAAGAATCGATCGCTGCTGAAATTAAACTTTCACCTATCATCATCGACGTTCTGTGTTGTACCTATTTTTTTATGATTTTGGAGAACCTGACCAAACATGGGAGTTATACTTTAATCTAAGTTAGATGTAGGCTTGTAGCCAGACCAGAAGGGATGAAAAAATTTTCGCATCATCTTAAGAAACCTAAGCATTTAATATATTGCACCATATTCTGTAGCGTCAAATATATGGTCATGGTCATTCACAAGAAAATTATCGTTTACGCATTCACCAAGTACTGACAACTTTTCCGTTTTCTTGAGGCAGGATTATGATAACAATGAGGTATCCAAATAGAAGGTTGTCTTGATATTATGAAATCGACTCTTACCAGCAATCTTACAGTAATAGTTTTGACTCAAGCTCAATCCGACCTGAACTTCAGTCTTAATTTTAAGATCAAGTTGAGTTCGTTCGGTTTCACTCTGCCAACTGACTTCACTTAAGTTGAGTTAAGCTTATAAATGCAGTTTGGCACTATCTTAGCTTCGATTTAAACCTCACAAGTCAGAATATAGTATGGTAGCGTGACGTAATGGTTAATATGGTAGCTGTTACGTGTCAGTTCGAAGGTTCGTATATCAGAAACATCCTTTTTTTTTTTTTTACTTGTTTCGACTTTCGAAGGGATTTGGAAAGTCCTCCAAAAGAAATCAAACTGACATGAAAAGCGATTTCCAACTGAGCCGTAAGTCGGCATAAAATTGAAGGTCCTTGAAATGAATCGCAAGGTCACAGTTTTCCAAAGCTTTTTTTAAATCACACTATTTGTATTTTTATTTTAGGCACATATTCATAGCTTAATATTTATATATAGATTAAACAAATCAAATTGGTTAAGAAGGCATTTGGGAAAAAACGCTCTCTAGAAAAATCGTCTAATCTAAGGTGTCGCAGAAAATTGGACGCAGACCTCAACCGACTTTAAATGCGAAACTTCAGAGAGCTCGCCGAGAATCGAAATCGTTGACGAAAGATTTTGGTGGGGCCCAGGTTCACCTTTAACTGTAATGTCCACCTAAGTAAGTAACAATATAATCAATCAAAGTAAATTTAACTTTAAATCAAAACCGAAGTTTAAACATCTATTGTAAGTTGGTCATAAGCTGAGTAACGTACATATGTAACATTGCTTTAGTCTTCTTAATAACAACCGTTCACTTGAATCCTTAAAAACAAAGAGCAATGTATGCTGAAAGTTATTGCATCGGTCTTATTTAAAAAAAAATAGTTTCTATTATTTTCGAGAAAAGTTAGAGTTGTGGTATGAACAAAATCTAACAGGTTGCGCTGTTGGCAGTAAACACTGACCAAGACATCACGTCTAAGTGTCTTCACTGTTAATTCATATGCGACGAAAAAAGAACTTAAAACGACTTTGGCAATCAAACATTGGAGTTGGCGAAATTTGCTACTTCTGTCCTCAGCTGCCATATAAAAAAAAACCTTATGTAAATATTTAGAAAGAAATTTAAAAATTTAAGTAAAAAGCCGAAAACGAATATGTAAAAGAGAATTTACCTTGAAAATCAATTTATTACCTAATAATTTGCTACTTCAACCGTTTCGTGGAAATGAGTTATGAAAAGAGAAACGTCGGGTTCATTACCTCTATGGTGGAAACAACAATGAAAGGCAATCATTGCCTCCCATTTCCATTGCCATATTGTCATTACCACTGCACAGCCAGCGCCGTAGTCGGCAATTTCAAAAGTAATGACAATGAAATTATCAATTTATTGCCTCAAATATTGCCTGTGGAACCATTTTTGGGTTAAAAAGGTTGGTACATATTCCAAGGAATGGAATTTTCCTTTTGTACCCGTGCAAAACCCATTTCTGAGTTAGGGACTCTTATTTTTGTTTTTTTTTTTTTAAATGATTTAGTATCATTATACAGTGTATGCTAGTTTAATAAGCAGATACTTGCAATTTTTTATGAAGCGTTTATTGAATCTTATATTGCATAAAGTGTTGTCGTGTTTTTGGTTGACTTTGAAACTCGAGTTATCAAAAAAAAATTAGTTATTTTAATAATCCAATTCATCCGACAACAACTCTTACTCTCAGCGGTTCTTATTCTCTTATTCTGTAAAGAACACTGCTATGCAAAACTTTCCACTTATTACTTAAACACTTTAAAGACATTCGTCATCTTTTACGAGGTAAAAAAAGAAAATCGTGAAATAAGTTTGAATGAAATATAAATGAATAAATAGGATAGTGCAACAAATCTATGGAAACTCGGGCTTCGGTATTTCAAAGGTCCTAATATGTTATTTCGATTCAGATCGGCTAAAATTAGAAAGCATTTTTGATGTCAGGGCTATATTTTCGGAAGAATTGTCAACTTTTCACGAAATGCATGGAAAAACAATTTTATGTTTATAATGGAATTCGAAGATCGAATTTCGCACGAAACAGGCAGAAATGTCAAACCACCAGTTTGACTGATGCAATTTTTCATTCTTTCCTGTGTCTCGACTTTGATTTTCATTGAAAAATTTTTAATGATTTTGTTCAAATATCGGTGCATAGGTTCGAATATGCATTTCTTTTAAGAATATGAAAGTATGTCCCTTCTTTTTGCCTTGGGTTCGCAAAAACGTACGATAAATATGCAACCCAACTGCTTCATCTTTGATATACTTGATTCAAATAAAATCGCTGAACCAATTGCAAATCTCAAACACGTCGGCCAATCGAAAGAGCCCATCTTCAAAATGTAATTACCAAAGTTTCAAAGCAAAAGAATTCCTAGTAACACTGCCAAAGCTCTTTTGAAAAGGGAAGTTACCTAGGTTGCACTAGATAATTGTGTTCTGTGAGCTTATACAGTTCAGGTACGAAGTCATACCTATTTTGCTTTTGCCTTCAAAGTTGTATTCTTTCTTGATGCTTGGGGCGATCTAAATGGAATAAAAAATAAGGAAATAACCAACTTTTTCAAAAAGTATTTTATAATCATGGAATAGAGGTTCACTTACAAAAATCTTATCTATATTTAAAAATAAATTAGCTTTGAACTCTTAAGACTTAAGGTATAGTTTTTATACGGGACGTTCTCTATCCCACCACCACCCAATTTGAATAGACTTCATATTGATTTCAGGTGTTCTATGAGGGTTCTTTTGTTGAAGACACTTGAAGTATTCACAAGAAACTTTTGAAAAAAAAAATCATATCTTTTGAATGTTCGTTCAAAAATAATCCACTAAAGCCTTTGTTGTAAGCTTTGTAAAGAAAAAACCCATATTCTCAAAATAACCTGCTCATTTATGCATACAGTCAAGTGTGTTGGTTTGAAAACAACAGCCAAGCCAGAAACCTTATTGTTTGCAATAAATCATCCCTTTCAACTAACACCTTTTTGTGCCTATAATTACTTCTTTTAACTTGGCAATAAGCGGAAAACCATAATCAATTTTCGCCACCGCACCACCAAATCAGTGTCAAGACACTGTGTGTATATAATAAATAATTCCAAACAACCATTTGAAGGACGTACTATCTGCGATAAAATTAAAATTAATTTCCCAAAACAAAACTCATTCAAATGAAGCAGAAAAAGAAAAAGAATGGTACCATTTCAGGAATATGTAGGTTTTCCGCTCGGTGGCTCGTTAAAAACAAATAACCTTCAACCAATTTGAACAGAAAAAGATATACCCTTTCGCCATCATGTTCATACCAATGCTGCTAGAGTGCTTCTCTGTTCGTGCTCAGCCAGCAAAATCAGGAAAATATCTAATATAATAGCAGGGAAAATTTATTTCATAAAATAAATCGATTTTCAACACACATAAGAGGCCACACACCTGCATTTCATTCGTTTCAACCAGACAAGGTCTTCAAACTATGAATAATGTGTACATATATTTATTTTCCAAAGCCAATTATACCTTAGACAGGAGAAGAAGCTACCATACACAAAAATCAAAGAAGTTCGCGCCAAGGAGTCACTTCGTTTGCACATATGACGTCCGCCCACATACACTTACCATATAAAAAGGTGAACATAATTTGGTTAGTGGGCTTGAGAACGATTTATCGAATACTCAAAGCAAAGTGATGTTTCGTGTTCTAATCTTTTTGACGATAGTATTCGTAAGTATACCAACTTTGTACATTTTTTCCCTTCCAGGTGAAATATTATATAACAACCGTCAGGTGGATATTGCGGAAATCCTTTTTGTGAAACGCAGTGGGTGGGCAACAGAGTCAATAAGAAAAATATCTAAATATAGAAGGTGAATTGCACTTGGGCATGAATTTTTGGGATTTTTCTATAAGGGCCTATGGCATATTTATTGATTATGTCTCATCCATTTTAATTCAAACTTACCGTTAGCTGCTCTTGTTTGTTCTTGGAAACGCAGGTTTTCTTAAAAAGCCACTCACCACTGAACACAAAGTTTTGTTCCTGAATTAATACTACCACGGTCGGAGCAACAAAGATTAGCCACTTGTTTAAGAACTTCACGATAAGAGCGACAGTAACACAGATCCTTCTGAACCGAACTCAATTTTTGATTTGAACGGGCAAGAGAGTGAGAGTTTCACTGAAGTCGTCCGCGTTAAGTCTTGTTTTAGGTAAGTGAAGCTTACGAGTGAGTGCCTGAGATTTTCCCAGAATTCTCAAGCGATTACCAATGCTAGCAATTTAGTCTCACTCACTCTCAATCAAACCTGATTATATTCGTTGCCCCCAGATGTGCATTCAATGCAATTGTCTCCCTTACTCACTAAGAAATGGCTTTGCTTGCGATTGGTATAAAGAGGAGAAAAAAAGCTTTCAAATTTCTCCATCTGTTTGTCAGATGGAAAGTTTTTGTGTAAGATGGAGAGTGATATCTAGATTGACATCAAGGGGTTGAACATTGTTCTTTATTCGGTTACTCTTATTGAGCCTATGATGACGCATGTGAAGCTTTTGGTCACGTCTAAGCTTTTGAGTATTCCCCTTTCCTTACTCTGAGTTTATTTGTTGGTTCGATTATACAAAGGATGCACGTGCGTGCTATTGTGACGGCGCGCACTGATCTCAGTCTTAAATTCCGATTGGGATAAAATCAAGTTCTTTAAATAATAAGAAATAAGTCTACCCAAAGCTTCCTTATTTGTTTTCGGAGAGAGATAAAAAAAAGCTTTAGCAAGGAAAAAAGAGATGTGTATGTATCTGGATATCGTTATTTATTCTGTTTGAGTTTGAATAGGCTAGGTGTGGTGTTTTAAAAGCACATTTCAGTGTGTAAGACATCCAAATGTGCTGGACAAAAAGTGCGCCATTTTCTGGCGTACGTCCAAAATGAATACTATAAAGCCTACTTTGAGAAACTTTTTTGCACAAACAGAAAAAACAAGTGAAATGAGTAAAAGATAAAACATTTTTGGCAATTTCTACTTAATTGATTAATTTTGATGGAAACAGGCAAAAACAAGTCAAAAGCTGAGCTATGTCATTTTGAGTAGAGTGAAGATGGTGCCAAGAAAAGTTGTTTGTTGCTTGTTTTCAAATTCGGCCATTAAAGAGTATGTAATGTAAATATGGTAGCCATTATAAAGTAAACCTTTTCTTTGAACTTAAGAGTCATTTGCATCTACCTTGACAAGCTGCTTTTTAAAAATGCAACCGGTTGCGATGGTGCGCATATAATGACATAGACATAAAGATACTCTAGGCGAAATCTGACCTTTTGTAAGAGGTACATATCTAGAAGGGTAGAATTGCTGAGAGAAAAGCCCCGGATCTAGGCTCAGCCCGAGCTGTTTGTGTGTGAAAATATATATTTACTCTCCTGGCGTATCTAGAGTAGATGCTGCTCTGAAATAAAATCTATGGTACTGAGGGTATTTGGAGCAGTCTAATGTTGAAAGGATTTTGAAAACTGTTCAGCAGGTTTTAAGTTTCAGTTTATTTCCGTTTCCGTGGGAATAATGTAGCACTCTTAACAGTGAAAGAATGTTCGAGATCGTTCCAGTATTTTCTGAATGCCCGGTTATGTTCTCGTTCCCATCCTTTTTCCGTGGGAATATGAGCATTAAATATAGCCTATTTAATTTCTCAGGCTCTAGTTCCAAATCGTATTGAATTCGGCTCATTAGTTTTAGAGCGTATTTAATACAAACTCATAAGCTATCGTTTCCGTTGACGAAGGAAATTGAAAATGAAATATGGCTTATGTTACTTCCTAGGTTCTAAGCCGTTTTTTTTTGCCAATTTGATACAAACGAACAACAAGCAAACTGATATAACAGCCCTATAGGAAATGCGATGGGATGGAGAGAGCATGCGAAGGATGAAGACCTGCGATATCTACTTCGGTAAGTGCTAGGGGGAACAGAAACAGCCGTTGTTCGGGTGTGGCTTTGTGATTAGAGGTAGACCTAGGCAAGATGTAATGTACTTTAAGTATGTAAGTGAGGACCTTGTCACCATCCGCATCAGAGCAAATTTTAAAACCATCACGCTGATCTGTATTCACGTCCCAACTGAGGGGAAAGATGACCCGATCAAAGAAGGAACAGAACAGAGAAGCCTGTCGTGATGAATAATTCTTTCATCTTTATAATAGTGTAAACAGTAAAGTGGGTTGAAGCAGTTCTTTACTGAAAATCTGAGTCTAGAACGTAAAATTGCTTGTTCAAGGAAGTTTCGAGTCTCAGCGGTTAACCAAATGAAAGTATGCTTTGGAAGCGCCTCATCTATAAAGTCGTGATTTTATATTTTCAAATTCAGGAAAGGGTAATCGATTTCGTGTTTTGTGGCGTCTGTAACATAAAACTATAAGTACTTGTAGTACAAGTAAAATGTGGCAAAAAGTTTCTGCAACACAAATCAGAAATTTGTTTACTCTTCTACAAGTGTAATGGAGATAATCCTAGAAGTGGCTCTAGACTTGTTGACTTGTAGGTTTGTGCTACAGTAGATAGCGAGGTACTAACTTTATAGTAATTATAATCAGAAAAGCCAGCTTTGGAAATTGCTAAGTGGTAAAGATCAAATTGGACTGTCTTTGGTCATATAGAGGATGATGATCCACATTTCAATCTCAATCCTTTGTAACCACTTATGCCATTTCTCAAATAAACTAAAGAAGATGCTACAGAATCGATACGTACTGTCCGCTACAGTTCATTGTACCATTAAGGTTGCATACCGTACTAACGAAATAATACACTTTTTTACACAAAGATTGCGTCCCTAGTAGTTCATTTTCGTTTTCTGCGGCGAGTTGGTACATACGAAAAGTTTGAAATTCATGAAACAAATAGCTTGTTAAATTGCTTCAGTTTAGTACAATTAGTTTTCTGTTAAATAAATCAGGCAACAAGAAATATAATTGCTTCTATCCAACACCGCATACTACATTAGCTCAATGAGACATACATATATTACTAATTTTCTTTCTTGTGTGCGTTTTATAAAGCTTTTTAGTTTTCTAATATCAAACAAAAAATTTTAATTTCTTCATCCCAATCAAGTGAAGAAAGGAAATTTGGTTGAAAGTCACCGCAACTTGTTCCATTGACTTCATCTGCTGTAAATTAGGAAAAAAGGAAAACGTTCTTATTGTTTGCTTTTGGGTCATTCCACGGTAACACCCGAAACGAACACTTTTCGACTCATAAAATTATTAATCCTTATGCTGATATTTTAGCGTTTTTATCTTTTTTCTTTTAATTTTCTGCGTTTTTAGTTGCTTTATCTCAATTGTAAGATTTGTAGATTTTAGCAAAAGGATTAACAATTTTATGAGTCGAAAGGTGTTCGTTTCGGTTGTTGCCGTGGAATGACCCTTTTGTCCTAATTGACTTTTCATGAGTGGGTCATTTTCAATTGTTTATTATTTTTTTTTTTTATTTAGTTTTTTTTTTGGCGGCGGATATCAAAGAAATCACAGCTCTCCCTTGTCTGCTTCACACTAGTAATCGCTTTATGGGGTACTCCAGGTTGACCTCAGACAAGCCTCCCGGTTTTGAGTTATTGGATTTCTGAGGCGAATTTTTTGCTGGTGCATTCGCATTTCTATGTACCAGCAGTTTTTTGACTTGATATTGCCTTTTTAATGGACCTCGCCGTATTTGTATTTTGAATGTGACAGTACCAGCTGAGCCTGACGTGCTTTTTTTTTTAGTATAAAACTAAGTGTAAACCTATAAAATGGGAGATAATCCGCTTAAAGAAAACACCCAGAGAAACTGAATTGTAAGATGAAGTGGTATAAGAGTGTGTTATACATCCATGGCCAAAAGTAAGAGGCCCCTCTAAAAACTGACCAAAATTCTAAAAGGAAGTAAGATAAAAAGAAACATATTTTCATATCATTTGCTGTTTTTGGACATTGGTCTAACCAGTTGCATCTTACAGTCTGAACAAACTTTTCTCTACTTTCTGTTCAAAAGATCTCTTAGGATGTTGCGGAGTGCTTTTGTAAAAGGATGACTTAAAACACAAGTTTTTATTAATTTATGCGCTTCTGCTTTCCAAAACAACACTAAATTTTTTCAGGTAAACTGAAGCTAAATGATTGCGGCTAAAATGTTCGCTCGCTTTGGAAACTATGTCTCTTTATGTATTAACTTTCCATTTTGATGGTTCGGGTTAAATGTATTGTTTGAACTTTATTACAGTGAAAACGAAGAACTGATTTATATTCGCAATGACCATGCTTCATAGGAGTAGTAAAACGTTTGTTTTCAAATGTGCCAATGACAATTCTACCAGAACTTTTAACATTCAGCAACAGAGAGTGCAACAGGGGAGTCATAGTATTCACAACCGTGCGTCGATCTAATTGCTTACCATGTTTAATGATATGCCGACCACATTACAATCTTATTCTTACAGAACAGGTTCAATGATCGCTGACTGGAAACTTGAAATCAGCTTCTTTAAATCGGAAACATTTTTGTTTAACAACATTTAGGTGACTAAAGCTTCAAAAGACACGAGAAAGAGCTGGTTGGCCTACACGACCATCAGTACTCAGTACCAAGCTAAGTAGTCGTCAAATAGCTCGGCCCTTGGCTAGATTAGTTTATCTATATTTCAACACACATATGAATGCGGTTTTGACCTAGAGGAGCTTGAATAGATTCTAGATTCTAATATCGATTATTCAGTAAGGAGCCAAGCTATTAGTCAATTATATGAGTTGTCAGTCATAAAAGAAGTAATGTTGAAGTTCTATTTCTTCGCCTTGAGTTGAATGAAGCAATTCTACTTCTTTACTTTGCTGTTGTATGAATGTATCCATCTTGTACCTACATATGTCTGGGATAGTAATGAGCTCGAAGCTTTCGAAATATTTCATGTACAACTTTTATTTAAAGAAACACCAAACTTCATTGAAAAAGTCCAAAAACCCTTGAAACATTAATAAATCAGAAACCAATTCTTGTACAATTACAATTATTTAATTCCGGTAGCGTGGACTATTCTTGAATATATCGTCAGTGATACCCGTGGCGTGCTGGTAAGCATGTCTGCCTGTTAACCCAAAAAGTTTTTCCGCGGGCATCGCCTTCCGCGAGGAATTGGCAAATCCTCCGTTGGTAAATTCATTGCCATGAAAAGCACTTTCTCGATTAGCCGTTCGAACCCGGCAGAAAATTGTAGGTCTCCTCAATTCCCTCAGAAAGGCATGGTTGTGAGAGATGCGCTAGGCCCTAAGTATTGGAGTCGTCTTTTTCAAGGCCTTCTGGTTATTTTCGACTGCGTTTTAATTGACGTCTCTAGATTTCTAATGACATAAATAAAAAACGATCAAGTATTTTGAAGGTCTCCTGACAGGCACACACAGCTCGGCAGGAATTAATGCCGGCCCTCAGTGGCACACGGCACGACAGACTGTAAGCTCTGGTTCATCGAAAAGTATTAACTCGGCTCTTGGTTTACCAAAGGACGATATGGGCCTTTAAAGCGTAGTCTTTGTTGTAAGCAATGAAGTAGTCCGAGTCCGGGGCTAACAATCCGGACGGTCTCGGAATCAGCAGGCTTATTTGGAGACGTGTGGGTTAAATATAGTTCTAGTGCGGTAGTTTTAAGCAGATAACTTGATAAGAGGTTAAAGGTGATGTTTATACGTTCAAGAATTTTTTTACTTTTTCGACCATAATTTTTCAAAAACATTTGAAGTAAACACAGAACCTATTACACTTATAATTCGGGTTTGTGTTCCCGAAATTTGAGAGAAAGGCCCCGTTCAAGTCAGTCATTGTCTATGGGACTCTCATCTGATTCAATGCCACAGCGTCTCAAACGGAAATGGCTTGAGTGTTTGAGAGACAGCGTCTGTTTACCTGCACCAGAGTTGAAGTACAAAACTTTGAGTACTAATAGGGTTGCTTACAACGGGGTCATTCATATAAACGGAATTGGTAATTCCATTACGAAATTAGTTCGCAGTCAGACTGCAGGAGCGACAATTTCAACCAAATGCTTAACATTCGCGGCATTAAACCCGAATGTAGAGTAATGTTCGTTTGCTTCACCGGAAGTTTTCTTATATTTTGATATGGAATAATTGATTCCAGGACACCTTTATGGTAACATCAATAGGCCGAAGTCCGTGGAATGGCTGCTCCAGACGAGGCGATGAAGAATTCTTTCAGTTCAGTAGAGACGTTTCAGATCGTGATCGTCTCGACAAGTTGTAGAAAATTCAGATGGGTACTGTTAGTTTTATTAGCTTAAAGGTTCTCCCAATCGAAAGTGATTTTCAGGTTGCGGCAGCAGAAGAAAAGCTGTTGACAGGATTACTGTCTTGGCGACAACGGTCAATGTAAGAAAAACGCGCCATTTTTATCGCTTCCAGTGTAGGCATTCACTTATAGCGCTATGTATGTAAATATAAAGGACCTTCCAAACAGCGTTTCTGTCGCTGCCGCAACTTCAAAAATGCTTTGCTTTAAGAGAACCTTAATTTTATAACTGAATTTAACGCTGCCGTAACTTGGAAATCGCTTTGGGTTGGGTGAGCCTTTACAGCTGGTAAAGCTCATTTTGAATTGATATTAAAACAGAGTCGTCAATAACTGGCTGACAATGTCTTATCACGATAAAAAAAAGATTTTTAAAAACAAGAACCAATAAAAATTTAAAACACACAACTCAGAAAAGTGATTATAAAACATAGACAAAGCGCTGCGATGGTTGCTCTGATTGAAAAGAAGTTTTAAATGGTTTTAATTAGTTTGACGTTTTTTCTTAATTTATTAAAGTGGCTAATACTAATTTGGGGCACTCAGCCCATTTGCCAGCTCATTTTGCGATGAAGTAGATGCTGGTGCGGGATACGAACCTAACATTCTGGTCGATCCACTGAGGACTGAATGCCGGACTAGTAATTTTAGGTAAAAAGATCTAAGAAACTTAGTTTTTGGCAAGCTTTAGATTTTTAATTCATAATCAATCTTAGTACCGGGAGTCATAAGTTCTCAGTTATAAATATTAAGAGCACTACCCGTTCAAGGTACTGTTAGTTAGTTTAGGAAATAGACAATCTTGTATTTCATTTAGTTGATGTTAGACAATTATTAAAATTATTGATTCCATTCAATTATTAAAAGTTATTTTTCCAGTCAAAGTCTTTGGGGCTGAAATCGAAGTTTAATCTGCTGTGTGGTTTCGAAAAAAATTAAAATTTTTGGCTTGGAAATTTTCTTTCACTTTTATTCTTACTCTTAGGTATTCTGTACTAGCCTAACAAGTATAATCGCAGTCAGAAATGCTTGTATTGTTTCTAATAAAGTCCTTCCTAATGAGTTCCAAAAATTAATAGTAAAGAGTTCCACAAGAGTCAGACGACATAGTCCTAGCGGAGATATAACCTTGCTATTCGGCTATTCGACAAAAAGAACTCGACAACAAGAAAGAGTTCGTCATTGTAGCAAGTATGAAAGTCTCAATTTAAATGAAAAAACTCATATAATGTCATGTTTGGTTGATATCTCAACAATGTGTCTATTATTTTCGATTTTGTAGGTCACTCACCTCTTAGATTCTAAGAGATGACCAAATATTTTTCCACTAAGGAAGAGTTGTAAATATGTGTGATTCGTCAGCATCGACACTAACAACCGACAACATATAACACTCAGAGTAATGAAAAGCATTTTTCATTATAGAAAAAAAAAGATCCATATACTTAAACCAAATATCATACCAAAAAGTAGAGAAATATTCGATTAGCAATTATTCTCTTGAGACTGATTGCCAGCTTATGAAAAATATTATTTGAAAGCCTATTGATTTTCACACTCGATCCTAGTTGCCAGCAAATTAAACCAATAACTTTGAAAAATCACTCGGGCGTATACGTTCTTTTTTCTTCTATTTCATAAATGATTTTTAATGGTTGGCTTATTGAGTCGCTCGTTTTGAGCTTATAACGAAATATTGATAAGCATTAGTTCCAATCAATAAAGCTTAGTGGTTTTTTTTTTTTTTGTTTCACCGCACCTTCTTTTGGCAAACAAAAGGTACCTACTACAAAAATGGCAGAAAATTTTATGCTTGGATTCCAAAAAGAACAAAAAAATCATAGAAAAAAATGAGAATAGTAAATTCGGTTGTGTGGGAGTGCACGCCCATTAGGTTAACATTTCCTTTGTCTCAATGGGAAAAGTTTTTAAATATTAACTGCATAAATCCAATATCATCTAATGAGACAACAAAACCAAAAACAAAGCTTTTGCAGGCTGCCGTTTTTAGATAAGGGCCTATTATTGCGTTCTAACGTAAACAACATTAATTAAAGATCCTTATCTCTGTGATATACAAAGCTGTTTTTATATTTTCGGGAAGACCGTCAAGTAATTGATAGAGACCTGCCTAAACATGAAATGGGGTAAAATCAGAAATTAATATGTAGCCATTGGAAAACATTTTCTAAAAATAAAGACTCTCATGCACGCAATATTGGAACACGGTGCGTACCATAAACACGGAACGTTGTCACATGATATGATGATGAAACAAATACCTCAACAAAAGGCGGTGAATATTCCTAAAGCCAACACAATAGAGCAGGGAATTTACACTTTAATTAACAAATTAGCGAATAATCTAGACTTCAATTTTTTTCTTTTCCATAACTTCTTCGTTGTAATGTCACCCATTTTGGTAGATAGCTTAACTTTGTGTCAAAGAGTATATCTTTTATATTTATTGCCCCACAAACAAGGTTAAATTGACAGATATACAACAACAGCACTCAGAACAAAACAAAACAAAAAAAAACTATTCTTGTAGAGATAAAAGATTCTGTAAAAGAAGCAGCTGCAAAAACTTTAGCATACTTTTTTTTTTGCGGAAATACCAAACGTGTTTGTGTAATCTTTTATCGTTTGCATGACATCTTTTGGATTTTGTTTCGGGAAGAAGATATAATGTCAAGGATTGTTTTTCTTGACTCCGTGGTTCCTTATTGTAGTTTAAAAACTGACTAGTTTGTTATTCGCAAACAAACTTAAAAAGTAGAGAGTTTGTTTTTGTATGAAAAGTGTGAGCTTCTACGTTTTTTGACCTTGCGATTCTTTTTTAGAACAAGGATGTTTGAAATCTGACTTAAGAAAACCTAAATTTATTTGTTTCATTGTTTGTATGCTGGGCTTGATCAATCTGTTTAGTGTTTATGCTGTCACTTGATAGTTTTTAGTTTATTAAGTGTGAATGTAAATCTGGTTCGCTGAAATAGAAGAATGGAAGAAAACAAAAGGAATTTCTTTTTTTTAAATCAGTAGAATACAACAAAAAAAGGAACTGTGTGTTAATAATAAAGAGGAGAGAATAAAATTAATAAGGATTCAAATATGTAGATCTAGACCACAATAGCACTCTACCAAAGTGAAAAAATTCAGCTTCAATAATAAGAATGTACAAGAGTCTAAGTTCTGTGTACATATTTTTATTCAGTTGCAGAACAACTGCATGATTTAATTTTTCAATAGTCAGAATACGTGGGTTAGTTGTGGAGCAGTCAGACTAAATGTTGTATGATGCTCTGCTATAATATTAAAGCTACATTCTGAAAAGTATTTGTAGTTCAAAGAGAAAATTGAAAATGTTTGGATTGTTGGAATTAGTATTCCCGATTCCAACTGACAATGAATTCTCAAAATCACTCGGGCGTATACGTGATATTTTTTTTTATTTCATAATTGATGGCTTTTTTCTGTCTGAGTTATTTGAAATACTAACTGAAGCAACTAGACCAGAATATTAGTCTATTGTCCTAACTTCTTTTCAGGTAGGTTAGCAGATGTTCTTAGAAAATCTAGAAAACCCAGCCACGCCTATGTTTCCAGTTCTCACCATGTCAAAAAATACAAAATAGTCGCAGATGTAAGTCTGAGCCAATAGCACTTTTATGCTTGGCGAAAAGGAATTGCTCTTTGGCACGCCCTACAGCTAAGGGGTAGCATAATGGTTTAAGCTTTTTTTAGGTTGAGCATACGTTTAGTGTGTCTGAATCCATGCCAACTGAATCATTGTCAACTACGGTTGTGCTCTTGGCAGAATCGATTTTGGATGGAAGCCTTCGCTACGGACCCAGACAGACTAAGCCCTGATTCAGGTCTTGAGAGATTAGTCTTAGATTCTTGCCTTGTAAGTTCATCGGCGATCTCGTATCGTGCTATATGCAGTGTTTACCTGGAATTCAAATGAGATTCGAAGAATATAGTCGTCCGATCGCATTCAAAGAGTTTTTGTATTCCTTTGTGTCGCTGACGCAGCGCAGTAGAAAGAGGATCCAGAAGAGCCTTGAGCTCAGCTTGGCCAAATCCACCCTTTTTTTTGTAACTTAGCTTGTAGCCATTTGGATAGCAAACGTCTCCGCTTGAAGATGCGTGTAGTATGTAGCTAATGAGACTTGCAGTCGCATGACATATCATCGCTTTCCACAAAAGCACCAGTGACAGATCGTTTATCGGTTCTGGAACCATCAAATCCGATAACAATAACTTCCTGGTTCAGATGCTAGAGTGAAACGTTACCGTTGTGTTTATGATACAAGTCCTGGGATCATCATATCGGACGCGAATTAAAAGGCATGTTGTTTGGGAAATACTCTAAGCTCCAAGGCAAATTGTGCCAGAGACTACTTCTTCAAGGGGAGTAAAACTCAGCAGTGCGTCGAGAGCACCGCCTGAAGTGCCTGGGAAGCCAAGACATATTGATTTTTGAAATTTGGCGAACGAAGCAATTTTGTATTTGCGTGAGAGCTTTTTTTACCAAACAACTGACGCACAGGGTATGATTTAGCTTGTCATAGCCTTAATAGACCAGGGTCGATAATTTTTAAAATGGTCAAAAAAGAAAAAAAATTATAGTAGAATGAAACCTTTTAAAAAAGGTAGAGAATAAACCAAAAAAAAAGGAAAAATAAATTACGGGCGATGTGAGGTCGGGAAGGGGGCGGGGGGCGTATTTAAGGGTAAAAACGGTTAATCTCGATTTCCGGTAAAACTGAAAGTCTTAGGAAAAAAAGTTTAATGGCAAAGTTGTAGGTATTAAAAAGATCTACAACTTTTGTAAAGACACTTTTTTCACATAACCTCAAAATGTATGTGAAAAATTCGAATAACTGAGTTTTTGGTTTTTTATTTTTATCTTTTGCAAAAAAACTTATTTTTTCACGAGATTTGGTGAAAACATACCTTTGTATATTCCAAACATACAGTAATTTTTTTGATTTAAAATATTTATTTTTTCACCTTATTTTGATAAAATTTTGAAAAATTACCCTAACTTTCAATCGAAAAATCTCACGTCAAAATATCGGCTTTTTTAAAAAAAATTGGTGTGTTTCTTGTTTGTTGAAATCTCTACTTTCAAATGGTTAAAAAAAAATTTACACTACTATGGTAAATGTTCTCAGAAAATGCAAATAATGAAAATAGCCCAAATCCAATTTTTTTTTTTATTTTTTTAAAAATTCAAAATTTACACTATTTAATTACATTATTTAATTACTAGAAAAACGTAAGATTTCATGTTATACCGATAAACAAAAAAATTGCTACTCGAAATATACTACTATCTTACGTTTTTCTAGTAATTAATGTGTAAATTTTGAATTTTTAAAAAAAATTTTTTTCCTAAGACTTGCAGTTTTACCGGAAATCGAGATTAACCGTTTTTTACCCTTAAATACGCCCCCCCCCCGCCCCCTTCCCGACCTCAGATCGCCCGTAATTTATTTTTTCCTTTTTTTTTGGTTTATTTTCTACCTCTTACAACTTGTTTCATTCTACCATAATTTTTTTTTGTTTCAAAAATGATCGACCCTGGTCTATAAAGACTTACAACAAACTTTGCGTTGCCTAATAATGTAAGTAATGTTTGGACTAAAGTACACAAGTCACACCACACAAGCCTCCATGCAGCTTGTTTAAGAGTACGAGCTTCGCTTAGTTTGATTGATACCTTGGGTTTAACCCAACTCGCAGATAAAGGCGTCGACTTTCTCTTTTTATATTAAATCAGACATCCTAGATTGATTAATCAATCAAACTAAGCGAAGCTCGTACTCTTAAACAAGCTGCATGGAGGCTTGTAGGGTGTGAGGTGTTGAAAGCCTTATTATAATAATTATTTAGTTTATTGTAGCCTAACGCCTCGCAACACACGGAGGATACACGAGTATCTTATTGAATGTTTTACTGTTATGTTCATATTCAATTGTCAATTTTGTTATAATCATATTTCAACTAATTATAGCAATATACGAGTGTAACTATTTCCACGTTGTTAAGCCTATCATCAATTTCTTTTGTTTGGTGTTGTTAATCGTCAGCTATATTATTATATCGTAATACATTTCCATTAGCCACCACGTATCATGTATCAGAACCTCTTTGATAAAATATGCAAATTAATATTGCGTATGATATGCGTCATAAAAATAATCAGCATACATTAAGGGGTTAGGGGTAGTCAGCAGCGTGAAATAAAATTTTTTACTGGTAATTAATTTTTTTTTTTCACAAAAGCAAAAACAAAGTATAATTTCATCATACTTTAACATTACTTCACTAAAATTTCAAAATAAAATTTTAACTATTTTACAAGTCGTGGCGATCTAAGTTCAACAGGTTTTAAAAATGGGTCCTTGCGGTCCCAACTGTAACTCAAAAACCGCTCGGTAGATTTGAATGAAACTTTCCGTAGTTTTTAGAAAACATAAAAAGCTAGTGCCTGATCGAAGGATTTTTTTTTTTTTCAAAATTAACAAAACGGCGGCTTCAGGAATTTTTTTTTCTGATTTTCTGATTTTCGTTTATAAAAAATCAAATTTTTAAAAAAAACAAAAAAATCACTTATTCATTTCAAACTTTCAGAGAATACTCTTAAAATACTATACTTTAAGAAAATGCAAAAACAAAAATCGTTTTTTTGAATATTCTGATTACCCCTAACCCTTTAAGTTTAAAGGTGTGCAAAAGACTGTACCAGTAAAGTTGTTAGTCTGAATCTGAAGTATTAAATCATGCTGTTAGGCATTGATCAATGGTTAGTCGTACGGTGCAGTTCAGTTGCTTACGCAGTAAGGAAAATTTGAGGTTTGGTGATGTTTTTCTTTATATTTCCAGATTAAAAAAAATACTTATAGCGCCAAATCGAGCAGTTTAATTCTTTGAAGAAGGATCCATTGTGCTCCCCTTTATAACGAAAGATGAGAGTGGGTTTGAAGTTGAGAAGGGGGTGATTGTTGGTGACTTGGTTATTGAGCTTAAGAGCCTTACTGAACCATTGGGAACCCTGAATGAATTGTAGAATGATGTCCAGAGGAAGGTAAGAGATTTCGCCTTGTTCGTCGAAGAAGTATTCACCGATGTATTTTTTCCTAGTGTTTACACTCACAGAGGAAATATAATGGTATATCCTCTGCCTTTTTGTCTTATCATCCTCTACAGAAATTATGCTAATGTGCTAAAGCTTATTCTCAAAGTGTGGGTACCCT
Organism: Melanostoma mellinum; assembly: GCA_914767635.1. NCBI lineage: Eukaryota > Metazoa > Arthropoda > Insecta > Diptera > Syrphidae > Melanostoma > Melanostoma mellinum. The sequence goes on along the minus strand of OU612058.1, from coordinate 157,011,211 downwards.
TGTGAGATGAGTAGTTTTCTTTTGGAAATGTTTGGCTATATGTTTCTAGATACCCGGTAAGTTTCTTAAGATGATCGCCTGCCATTGGTATAGTTTTAAGATTGGATTCTGTTCTTTTTTTTTTGCATATTTTACTCACATAAAATTGTAACTATGAAAAAAAAGTCTCAATAAAAACTCAATTATCAATTATCAATTTTTTGCTCTAGTTGCTTGAGTGTTGGTTTCGCTGCATTCGAGTGATGCACCGATTTTGTCCACCACTTTTCTGCCATTTCATTGCCAGTTCTGTCACGGGGTACTGGTACATAAGCTGCGGTTTTCTTTGTACTGAGCAGCCATGAGTTACTGTGACCTACTACCTACTTATTTGCATTCATGTTTTGCATTTTGTTTGCTCTGAGTTCCAATGAATTTGAGCGACAAGTAAACTATCAACTATGTCTTATTTAAAATTTACGTTTATTTATTTGGACAATGAACTACGTTATCAAGGCAAGATTCAAGCAACCTGTATGTTCAGGAAGCACCTGTTGAAACGTGGACTTTAAGCCAACATGCCAAGCTTTATAGAAAGCTCTTGACATGCCTTGGAAAGCATTCGACAGAATTGAAGTTCAAGTTTCTTAAAACTAACAAAAAAGAAAAGTGGCAGTTCTTGCAATGATGTCATCGACTGTAGCTCGTTCTTGAAAATGTTAAACTATTTCGATAGTACATCATTTTCAGTCTTCCCTTTTAGTGGAAAAATATGATGCTAATTTTGTTAGTAATTTCAAATTTATATGAATACAAAAATTGGTATAGAGTAAGCTGCAGACTAAAGACTAAGCTAATAAAGTATTAATAAAAAAGAAAATAGTCTCTTAATATATAAAAAGAAGTGTACGGTTGGTTGTGATCCCATCACTTGCGAAAGGCGCGACCGAATGAAACCAAATTTTTGGGGTAGCTTAGGGGATGTTGGTCGCTTTTTTCCATATAAAAACTATATGAAACGAAGGACGAGACCGGGAACCTTAAAACTACGGTCCCGTGCAACGCGGGGCTATTCAGCCAATCAATAGAAACTGTAGTTTTTTGCATATTTTCACAAATTTTCAACTACTAAATCATTAAGGCGACTAAAAAGAGAATCCTCTTTGAATCAAAGACTACAAAGCATAACATGTACCCATTGCCATTGTTTATGAACGATACCTGCATCTACCAAATTTTTCTTAAGACGATGCAGGAAATTCTGCACCCTTTCTGTTCTGGACACAATTTAAAAATCCTACACTAAAATATACTTCCCATGTCTGGTCAGATCTTTCTAAAACATGCGCCTTTTTAATAAAGTACAAAACAGATTGTTAAGACTAATAGGTGATAGTTGATTTGTAGACTCGTTTTATTCTCATGAACATCGTCAAAACGTTACCTTTTGCTTTCCACCCCATGAAAATATTTAGCCGTAGGCACCTGGAATGCTCATTAGTTTACCTTGAGCACAATTTCGGACTTACACGCAATTATAGGGATTTATATTTTAGTCGCATTACCCGTATGTACAATGCTCTACCAGAATCTGTTTGTCCCATCGTTTTCTCCTACTGAACTCTCACACTGTGTTTTATAACATTATAAGGGTTCTCCTTGATGTGCGGGTAAATAATTTTAACAAAAAACCAAGTAGTTGCAGGCATCTTTGAACCGAATATAAAGTCCTTCGTTCTCCTTGGCAAAGGCTAGTTTTTGAGTAATAGCCTTTGCTATTGTACTCGTACAGATTTGCAATACCAAAATAGAGCAACGTCAATGGTGCTAGTTTAAAAATCTCTTCTGATTGTGTCGCAGCTATTGAGCTCACTCACTTATGAGTTGAAGCTTGAATGTAACTGCCTGACAACTCTAACTCATCTATTTGTTTTCACCTGCATCAATATAAAATGAGGAGGTGAAATGTCTAGCCAACCTCAGCTCAAAAATAGGGTTTCGTTCCCAATACGTATCCTCAATCAGAATCTGACAACATTGGTACGACAAAACATGATTCATGTCTCGAACTCCATTTCTGGTATCTGCCAATCAGAACTAAATATCAATCATTTACCTATGTGCATGAGAGAAAAGCTACTCACGTACTTCTCTATGGGCCTTTAATCCTTCAACTTACCCCTCAAACCCATTGGTATAACTCAAAACTGGCATTTATCGTTTTCGCCTCTGAGGCGCAAGAACACCTGAATACATTTGATGTGAATGTCCTTTCCTTTCTTAAAATTTTTCAAAAAGCACTCGTAAGCCTTTCTGACAGCTTGTTTAAACTCATATTCACACTTTCTTTGTCAACTACAGAGGCAAGCACAAACATCTTTCAAGTTGACGTGGGTGGTGGACAAAATTAACTTATGTGAGTGGTAGCTTAATACAAAGTTCTATTGCTGGAAGTAGTAGGATACAGCAACAACTCCCAAAAAGGATATTTATAGAAATGTGTCCTAGTAGGCATTTTGTTTACTAGTTAATGATATTATGATTTCCTTTACTTCTATGACCCTTTCACGAGCTTTATTATTACAACGATTGTTTGTTTTATTATAAGTCAACAGTCCTCAATAATTTGTTTATTCTATCATAAATCTATTTCATAATTATCCACAAACAAAACTTCCTTGCTAATTAGACATGCCTTTTTGCTTATTGTGCGATCTACTTAATTTACCATCTCAACAAAACCACTCAGAATGTTATGATTATTATTTTCATTACCATTGTGCGTCTTCCTATTGACATTGTTTTCACATACTATTGACACTGACAATTACCTATTTTCTTTACACTAAACAACAACTGTTGATAGTCGTCCACTCAGTCTGAAAGTAGAGCTACCACTTTAATTAATACCACTCACTATGTATACAGTAGTTAATCACGCATTTGTGGAATAAAGCTCCCATGCTGATAAAAAAGTGCCTATAACAATGTGAGCGAACCTCATAACCAGGTTTTATAACGCCAAAACGTTAGTCTAGGGACGGCGAAAATGTAATCATAACTTCGAATCTATTTATATAAATAGGACATTTCCTTTCAGTCAGGTTGGGACCTTTCATTTAATTACCCATCCTTAGAGTTGTAGGGAAAGTGATATGCGAGCGTGACCAATCGTACCAACAAGCCTCTGAGTAGATTAAAACCAACGCGGTGATGACGACGAATGTAGGTGTAGAGTCAGTTAATTATGCCAATTTCCTAATTTGCCCAGTTAACATCGTCTATTCGAGTCAGTGTGTGTTTTCTGTGGGTTATTCTGCAGGGTGTTTTAAACAGAATTTTGAATCGAATAGAAACCGTAGACACCCCGAAGTGAGGTCACTTTGGGTTATTTTTTTATGATTTTTCTTTATGTGAATTTTTTAAATGGATTTTTTCGCTTGAGCAGCTAATGCTAGTTCAAGAGTGTATCTTGTCAAAAAAGTGTTACTATCGAGGTGAATCCCAGAAACATCAAGAAAAAATCGCGAGGAATCGGCAAGTCCTCCGATAGTAATTTCATACCATGAAATGTGCTTTCTTGATTATTCGTTCGGAATCGGCAAATAATTGTAGGTTTATTCCATTCCCTCACATTGCATAGTTAAGAGAAATTCGCTCTGCTGCACCACTCTATTCATGTATTTACTTTAAGGCGAGTTTTTTTGGGAATATTTTGCGGGAAAAAAGCTCTTGAATAGTTTTTCCAACCAATATAACCCTGAGTTTTAGCAACGGTTACACTAAACATTTTTATTAGCAAAGCACAAGGTTCCCAACCCAACTGTGGAACTGACAAATCGGGTGTTTTGAAAGTTAAGCACAGATATTACTCTCATTTCCTATGTAGTTGAAGTTAATAAAGGTTCCGTGTCGTGGTTCAGCATAGTCTTCTTCTTCTTCCAGTTTCTGCGTTACGAACATTGTGATCTCTAACGTATCACAGCTTTCCTACTTGACTGTTTCACACTAGTAATACGCTTGTAGGGTACGTCATCCCATATCGTCTCGGTTTATTTTAAATATTTCTTACCAAGTTCTTAATCCTTTTGTTGATGTTGATTTCGATATCAATCGAAATGGAAAAAAGGGGACCTTGTTTCGTTACTTTTTTGCTTACGCTCCCATAAATTTGAATTGTTGTGAACTTTTTAAACTTTTCGAACTGCTTCGACAGAATTCACTCGTGGATTTAAGCGAAAAAGGGTAGTTCCTTCATTCGTTTTTCCTACACAAAAAATTCAGTAAATTCGCTGAAAGACGTTCAATAATATTTTCTACTCGTTTGGTCAGTATGTGAATGACGAATTCGAAATCATCCACATTTAAGAAGTTTTTTGACGATATTCTACGTCAAATATAGTGGTATCCGTGGTCAGCCTCTTAATCCAGAGGTTCGTGGCTCGAATCCCAACAGAGGCAAAAATGTTTTTTCCACGGGTATCGCCTTTCGCGAGGAATTGCCATATCCTCCGTTAGTATTCATTGCTATGAAAAGCGCTGTCTCCATTAGCCGTTTGGAAGCGGCAAAAAAATTGTAGGTCCCTTCCATTCCCTCATAAGGCATGGATGTGAGAAATGCGCTAGGCCCAGGGGCTCCTCTGTTGCGCCACCCTATTTATTATTTATACATCAAATATTTGTTAACTGTAGTTTTTTTCAAAAATAAGAAATTAAGTAAAGACTAGAGAAAAACCAAGAAGAACCTGAAGCATAAGTTCTTTCAAATGAAGAGTTCATAACTTGTTTGACTTTCCATCAAAATGCGTCTGTGTGAGTGAAATCCCTAGGGCCATGAAGGTATAACACATCTTATAGTTAAAGCAGAGAATTTGGAGATAGATTTTTTCTTTATCCATACTGCTTCTCCATAAATATTTCGAGACGATTACAAGTTTTGCTGCAGAACTGCCTGTTTTATAGGCAGACTTAATGTCTTACAATGCAGCACGAAAGTGTTAGAGTAATCAAACCTCTCTATCGCCTTAGAAGCTTCAGTAAAATTTACAAAGTTTGAGTACACACGTCAGACCACTAGTTTATCTCTGATTATAGTCTTTTCAAATGCGTCTGTCTAAGCAAAGCTTTGTCTGATTCGAATAATATGTCAATACTCACCTATTTGTATAATAAAATTGCAAAAAGCACTCATGAAGTACTAAAGGACTAATAAGGACGCGAAAATGATCCTCAGTGAGGAGAAGAAGCAGCATAAGCAGCCACAAAAGCAGCAGCCAGCCCAACAACAGCAGTAACAGAAAGTCAAAGAAGTGTAGAGTGCCCCTCATAAACAATGTCTTGCACTTTCGTAGATGATTATTATTGAACTTCTCTGCCACTTCTCTAAAAAAAAGGTCGATAGTCAAAGTGGCTACACTTGTGTAGCCACTTTGTGGGTAAAAAAATTTGGATTTGTTGAAAGCTAGATTGTCTGACAAGGTACAAATATCCTTTTGGGGTATCTCGTTTTCTCTCATCCGGGCCAATGCTTCATCATTTGTTTTTGATCTTTCAGTTTAAAATTGATTATTCCCTCCAAGAAGGGAAGGGGGGACTGTTTATTCTTTCGAATTTGAGGTGTAAAGGTTAAATTTTTTTTTGTGCATTGCATGGTCCTATTCGAAGAGCGTTTAGATTTGAAACTCGATTAGAGTTCATTTAAATGCATCGCCTCATTTAGAGAACTATTTGAAGCTGTTTTTGGGATTTTTTTTAAACAGAAAGAAAAATTATAAAAGTGCAGTTTTGACATATTTTTTCATATTTTGAGAAAGATATAGAAATGCTTTTGTTCGTAAATAAGCGAGTTACGCCTATTTAACGAAAAGGGCGTTACGGCCGAAGGCCTCTATTGGCGTGCAGTCCTCAGATCGCAATTTTTTTCTCACAGAAAAATATAAAAAAAATTTCACATTTTTAAATATTTAAGTGAATATCCTAAAATTGAGTAGAAATACAAATTTTAGTTTTTAGACAAGTTTGAAGTAAAAATACCGTATTCTTATTGTACGCATACAATATTCACACGAGACATAACAAAGAGCGCTTGTGCCTAACTTAATGTCCTGTAGCCTCTTCAAATTGAACAGGTGTGTAACTCTTCTATTACTTCCGACAACACGGTCGAACAGTAAAAAAAAGTATTCACTTCATCGAACACGGAGTATATGAAAGACTTTCATATTTGAATTTCAGTACCACCAACACCCTCATATTATGCTGGAAATTTACTAACATTTTATTCAAAAATAAAAACCCTCTAAATTAGGTGCCTCTAATAAACAACCTAATAAACAATAAAAATACTTTCTTTATTTTACTCAAATGATGATTTCAGAGCTAAATTTCCATCTTCACTGAGATAATTATAAATCAACTAACCGAAACACCCTCTGAGAATTTTCCATACAATATAATAAAATATTGCAGTTACTTAATCATAACAACTAGCAAATAAACCTTTTAAGTAACTTCACCCCTGTCATATGATACACATACATATTTGCCTTCTGAGGATACATCGAATTAAGTCGAAGCAAATACTACGAACCATTATATTTGTTTTGTTGTCTGTCTACTTTTCTTTGTAAAGTTTTGTCCTGTCACTTTGCCAATTGCTTTAAAGCTAAATTCCAAAGCTTGCATTTTATAATTAATGAGGGTAAATGCTGTTTGTTTATTTTGTGTACATTCATCTTACAGTCGAAGTTATGATATTTATTTAAATTATGGTCGTAAGAACTTTGAATGAGGGGTATTACATGACATTTGGGATACCTATAGACTATGAAAGTATTATTAATTGGTTTATTTAGGTTTTATATAAAAGGGTACGTGGGGTCAGGATTTTGAGAAGTATAATAAGGAACAATAAAACCTTTTAAAGCCTTTTCTAAACTAACTTTCATTTCGTGTTGCTGGAATCCGTAACGGAACTTAAAATTTTTCGGAACCCTTTGTAGATATAAATTCCTGAAGAGAATTGTTAATATCACGGCATACCGGTGGCATTGGGGGAGTAATGTGGATACAGCGATCCGATACCATCTAGAATTTAGTTTTAAATGCCCACTTAAAAGATAAAGTTTGATTTGTTGATTTATGTGCCAGCGTTGTCATACTTTTGGAACTTAAAACAAAGTAAACTGAAACTCGCAAACACAAGTGGAAGAAAATGGCAATATTTGACATTCAGGTTTTTTTCGATTATGGATTCAACGGAGCGGAAGCATTACTGTGTCTATACTTTTAGCATTTTTGAAAAGTTTAGGCATTGTAGACTACTGCTGGTTATTATGGCAAAATTAATCTGCGGTCTTCACCTTAAACAAGGAATTACCCGAAAAACTTTGGATTTCCTCAATTATTATTAAAGCCAAGACGTCTTAAATGGCAAACATGGCGAAGTGGAAACCTGTTTTCAATTAAAAATGACAGTTTGGTTTTCTTCAACGCCTTATTTCTTCAAGAAATCATTTAAATTTATTAAGAAAAATGGCTAAGTGGTTTAAAATAAATAAAAATAAATAGGGCGGCGGAACAGAGCGAGGAGGCTCAGAGCCGAGCGCATTTCTCACAACTATGCCTTGTGAGGGGATGGACGGGTCCTACATGCCGGTTTCGAATGGATAATCGAGAAAGCGCTATTCATGGCATTGAATTTTGATTTCAGAAGACTTGCCAATTCGCGATATCCGTGGAAAAACATTTTTGCCTCTGTTAGGCTAAGTGGCTAAGTAGGGAATAAGAGCTTCTCAAATGGATTTTTTTATATCGTTAAGCGTTTGTGAAACGAATTCTATTCGAAATTTGCCTACACAGCAAAAACCATTTACTTCGCTATATAAATTTAAAAAAATTGCAACGGAACATAAGTAAACTACGATTGATTTACTGTAATTAAATAGAAACTCGTATTTGTCGAAATAACCTTTAAACAGATTTATAAAACTCAGACAGGGTGCGGGTGACGTCCACCACAGGCTGATAACTAGTGTGAAGCAGTTGTGGCGGGTTGGTGTCTAAAATTTTTGAAAATCGAATGTTTTTATTTTTTGAAAGCATAGTATCTTTTAGATGTTCTATTAAAATTTCATGACGAAATTTCGAATATTTAAGGATCTACAGCTAATTAGAAGGTTAGGTAAGTAAAGGGTTTTCCAATAAGAAAGATATTATTTTTTTTTTTTTTTTTACACACACTGGTTGTCAAGGAAATTCAAATATTTTTTATTTAATGTGCAGTTCAATCAATACAATTAAGTTTAAAATAAAACGTCATTCAAAAGGCCACCACGACTTTTTCTGCAGCAACAAATTCGATGAACCCAATTTTTGAGCTCTTTTTCCACTAAATCAAGTCGTATAATCATATTGATAACAATATTGACTGGTAAAGATTGTAGAGAATCTGGTTTATTTTGAAAGACTATCGACTTCAAATAACCCTACAAGAAATATTCTAATGGGGTTGAGTCAGGACTTCTTAGAGGCCATTCAATTTCACCATTTCTTGAAATAATCGAATCTCTAAACTTTTCTTGCAATAATTCAATTGTTGCATTTGCTGTGTGGCACGTAGCCCCGTATTGTTGAAAGCAAATGTTGTCAGGATCAACTACTTCCAATGTCGGCCATAAACAGTTGGTTATCATCAATCTATACCGCTCTCCATTGACAGTAATGGTGTTACCAGGTTCATTTTGAAAGAAGTACGGACCGATGATTCCACCAGCCCAAAAACCACACCAAACTGTCAATTTAGGTGAATGTAATGGTTTTTCTTGAATATTTTGTGGATTTTCATCGCCAGTTTTGTTTATTTACCGCACCAGTGAAATGAAAGATGATCATCGGAAAAGATGATTTTCTTTAAAAAAAATCGTCTCACACTGTCAAATCAGGCTAAATATCTAGGTCTCATTTTTGACAAAAAACTGACCTGGAAAACCAATATTGAGGAAAGAGTAAATAAAGCCAACGTTGCACTCTTCTCCTGTAACAAAGCCATTGGCGGGAAATGGGGTTTCTCCCCCCAAATCACCCATTGGCTGTTTACATCGGTAATTAGACCGATACTCACATACGGGGTGATAGTCTGGTGGACAGCACTAGACAAGATGATCAACTACAACAAGCTGGTCAAAGTTCAAAAAACGGCTAGTCTGTGTATTAGTGGTGCACTGAGGACAACCCCATCGGACGCCCTCAATGTACTACTAGATCTCACACCCCTAGATATCTTCAGCAAACAAGTCACCGCTAGCTCAGCTACTCGACTCAGAGCTACATCACAGTGGACCAATAATCAAATCGGCCACACTACCATTCTAGATAACTTTAGATTCTTACCGAATCGATATGACTACACCACCTCCAAGTTGGTGTTTGACAATAATTTCCAAGTAACCATACCTTCAAGAGAAGCTTGGGAAAATGGCGCTCTTTTGGAAAATGAAGCAATACACTTCTACACCGATGGTTTAAAAACCAGCGAAGGTGTTGCAAGTGGAATCTACTCAGAAAAGCTGAATCTCAGTCTTTTCTTCCGCCTACCCGATCATTGTAGTGTGTTCCAAGCGGAAATTCTGGCGATTAAGGAGGTGCTGTCTTGGCTCAAAGAAAACGTCATATCCTCCACGGATATTCGGAACTTCTCAGACAGCCAAGCTGCCCTTAAATCTCTTGCCTCTGTCTCTACAAAATCCATCACGGTCCAAAATTGTCAGATGTCTCTGAGGGAGATGTCAAATCAGTTTAACATTCACCTTTCATTGGTGCCAGGGCACAGGGACATACCAGGCAACTGTATGGCAGACGAACTAGCCAAAAAGGGCACGACCACTTCCCTACGCTCAGAATGGAACAACATAGGTGTACCTATCGCTGCATGTAAACTCCTACTTAGACAAGACGCTTCAAGGATAACAAACACTAGATGGACTGAGAGTAATACATGCCTTGCAACCAAAAAAGTTTGGCCGTGTGTGGACTCAAAACGATCAAAGAGTTTGTTGGCCCTGAACCGTCTGTGTCTAGGTTCTACCATAGGTGTTCTTACGGGACACTGTCTAATAGGGAGACACGCCAAAAGACTTGGTGTGTTTTCCAATGATTTCTGCAGAAGCTGCATGGACGAGGAGGAGGAAGAAACCGTTCAACACCTTCTTTGCTCATGCCCTGCACTACTTCATAGGAGGAAAACTCATCTCGGTGAATTCTTCTTCGATGATACTAGCGACTTAGCTTACATAGACCCTAAAAGTCTTTCAAAATACATTAAAAGTTCCACGTGGTTCGACTAGCAGGTGATTAACCGGCTAGTACCGTAATGGAAGATTAATAAGTGATCAACTCGTTAATCTTACATCGGGTTTCTGAGATCAGTAGGTGATTAACTTGCTGATCTCTGTGGTATCACAATGGGCCCTTGCGGCCTAAGTGTGTTAGGCAATGTACTCATTGACTGACAGCCACTTCCACCTAACCTAACCTAACATAAAAAAAAATCGTTATCGTTTTCAAGTTGTTCCCAGGCAAAACCAGAAAATTCCTGACGTTTACGGTGGTCCAATGGTGAAATTGTAAACACTTTTGAATGCAATAAAAAACAAATGGCAGATAAAGACATAATGGCCGAAACGCCACTGCAAAATCATATAATACCTATTGGAAAACCCTTTAGAAGAATCCGTGAGTCGGGCTCTATTGCTCGGTAGTTTCAGTTTCTTGGGTTCGTATATCTGACTTCCACTAATGCATCAATTTAATAGGAAATATTTTAGTTTTAAGAGTTATATTGTTTAGTTTAGTTCCTGCGATAGCTATAATTATATTGATTAAAATTTTGTCACTTTTTTTAGATCAGAGGGAGAGATAAATCACCTCTCACCAGTCAATCTTCTTAGATAGGGAGATTTCAGAAACATTTTTTCCATTTTTGTGTAGGTGATAAGTAATAAAATAAATGTAAAAGAAATTTAAAGCATTTTTCGTTACCATCATACAAAATAATTTTTTTTTTTAATTGCTTAAATTGTAGGTCGCTAGACCACCAACACCTCTTAAGTATGAGAGTTGTTATCCCTTCGAAAGAAACAAAGAGATGACACATGCTATGAGTTTCTAACGAAATTTCGCTTTTTGCCCCCAAAAATTTATTAATTTTACTCATGGGACTATCCTGTGTACTACTTCTTTTTACTCATGAGTTAAAAAACGTCTTTTTTATGAAAAGAGGTACAGACCTTTTCAGGACTACTATTGTAGTTGGTATTTTTTAAAAACACAGTTGTAAGCCATGGGTTCCAATTTTTGGCCCTATTCATATCACTCTTAACCTCCTTGATGCCCCAAGACTGATTTAAATAATTAACCCTTCCACCGTACTTTTGGAATAATTTCGAATTTCAAAGAAAACATATCTAACAAAACCCGAGTTAATCAGCTTGTTTTTGGGATCTAAAAGAATGCTGTCTCAAATGCAAGGATTGTCTGAGTATTTAAAACATTACAATTGACTTACATATGATGTTCGATGTCAAGTGAAATTACAACCCTATTTTTGTGTAATTTTATTTACACGTGTATTTAAGAATTAAACATCTATGAGTGTAAAAAGGTTGAAAGGTAAGTCTGCGGCAGCCAATAAAGAAAGGCAGCGGCTTTCAAAGCACAGTCAAAGTGCCCTTCAAATAATAGAGATGAAAGGAGACTAGCTACGCTGTCTCACTACGCTGTATGGAAGCCCGCGAATGGCAGCTCTGAGCTCTCATGTTAAAGTATCTGCGGATAGCAGTTTAAAATATTGCGTTGTATGGGAGCCTTTTTTAATTAACTTCAACCTAGCGCGTGCATAGCTTTAAAGTCAGCATACATCTGTGTCTCCTTCTTGGTCCTCTATTATTTTCCTCAAACAGGTGCACATTGGGCCTATTGTGAAGTTGAAGGGAGATGCGTTATTCTTAAGCACTTTAGAATACGAATCCAGAATTATCATTTTTTTACAAAGTGGTAATAAAGTATTGCGATTCTTTGAAAAGCGGTGCCCGAGTCGTGATGGTCAGCATGTCTGCTTGTTAACCCAGAGGTCTGTGGTTTGAATCTCAACAGAGGCAAAAATGTTTTTCCACAGGCATCGCCTTTCGCAGAAATTGGCAAGTCTTCCGTGAGTAAATTCATTGCAATGAAAAGCGCTTTCTGCGATAGCCGTTCGGAACCGGCAGAAAATTTTAGGTCCTTCCATAGCCGCACAAGGCATGGTTGTGAGAAATGCGCTAGGCTCTGGGACTCCTCGCTTTGTTGCGCCACCCTATTTTTTTAATTTTTTTATTTTCTGATTCTTAAAAAATAATACTTCAACTGTATTCGAGTGACTTATCGACCAGAAATAAACCAACAAGCACGATCCGATGCAGGTGCTTCAAGTTCAACTTGTCGTAGGTTCATAGAAACGGGTGTGCATATGTGAAAGTTCATTGTATATATTGTTCACATGTTTCGACGTAAAACTGATGACAAAGAGAATGAGTAGAAGCAGAAGATTAGGAGTTTAATGTTTGTGAAGGTGATTAATTTTCAACATTACTTCATCATCAGAGCAAAATTACAATCAACTTGCTTCTCCTATCGAACAACGTGGAATTACAATGTTATGGATGCAGTAGGTACATGGAAAATGGCTAATACTGTCGGTTTGCGGATTAACAGCTTAGATAGTGTAATGAGTAGATGTCTACGTTGCATGGAACTAAATTTTCGTTTAATACTGACGGTGATGCAAGATGACTTCGTATTATGTGTTGAAAATAAAATGTAATCTATTTAAAAAAAAAAATTGGTTTCGAAAGTCTTCAAACCCAAACGACAAAGCTGTTGGAATGCCCTTTTTTCGTTTAACCTTCAAACGTTAAGTTGACCATTTATGGTTCCAAGTGACTTCAATCTGATACAAAAACTATCTTTGTACATCAGCATCATAGTATTTCAAGCTCTAGACTTTATGACGGCAACGACGACGCCTTAGTGAAATACTAGCAACAACGAAGGTATTGTGTCTCTTTCAACGTTTTGGGTATACAAAAAATAGACATACTTCATTGTATACATTATCTTGAGCAAAGAAATGAGCCTGTGAGTGGGGTTGTTTGTAAACATGCCCCATTCATGAGATTCGACAATAAAATTTAAGAAGCAGACATAAAAAGACGAACAAAGCGCTGTACCATTTTGAAATCATGCGCATTTCAGAGTGAAGTACAAGGCGAGGGATTTCACAAAAAGATTAAGAAAAGTACTTGAATATCTTTAAGATAGCTATGTATTTTTAAGGCAAAGCTATCTTTTTTTTGTATGTTCATAAATGTTAATAGCAGGAAAGTCCTGTCAAATTCAAACACTATAACGACTCTGTTATACATTTAAATTACCTTCATCATCGTCGTTTTCTTCCTCATCGCCATCGATATCCACATTGTTCAACTCGCTAATCTCTGCCTTGTCACATCGTTTCACATTGCTGGAAGTGTCATCTTTTATATTACCGTTTACGAGACCCTTACGATGTTTTCCATCATCTACAATGGTGACATCACCTGCTGATGGCACTACTGGTGACTTTTGTTGTGGTTGTTGTGTACCTTGCTTCTGAATACCATTGTTCTTCAAATTCTGTTCACTCTCGCTGGCAACTTTGGTCACTATGCCTCCTGGCGAAGCTACAGTACAGCTTTTATTTACTGCATCCGTACTACTGTCCTCAACAGATGGTGCTTTAGAATCACCATTCATGACTGATGGAGTTGTCTGTTCGGTGGTTTCAGCGTTTTTTGTACCCACTTCGGTTGAATCGTCCTCCTCCGGTTTTTTCGCCTTAACATCCTGACTTGTATTACAACCCATTTTTAATTTTTTTTTTATTTTATTCTTTGTAAAAAGACTACAGTTGGGTTTTTTAATTTATTTATGAATTGCTTTCGGTGGTGTCACTTTGCTTTTGTTTTTATTTACTTTAAATTATTCTATAATGAATCACATTAATGTATAAATAACTCGAGAACACCAGGGTAACAATGTTAAAAGTTTAATCAATTAAATCAGCACGTGCGCCTGGCCCTCTTCAATCACAAATTTTTTTTTCTTCTTTGTTTTGCGGATGGAATTCGACTACGTAGTTTATATACCAGACTACGCTATACGAGTATATATTAATTAGTAAAAATTGATCACATTAAACCACTATTCTTTGTTTTAATTAAATTCAGACGTTCCCTCTCTGAAGGTTGTGTATAGACCAAAAGAACACAGCGCAACACCGTAATGTTAACCGACAGGAAAAAAAAGTACACGGATTGTCGAGAGGTAATTTGTTGTATGACACAGCCTGTGCTACACGCTCTTGTGTGTCAATATACAAACGCAGCCTAAGCTATACTACCGCTTGTTAAGTGTGGATAATGCAAACAGCCGGATTAAGAGGAATCTGTCGCGCGCGCCACACCAATTTGAGAGTCCTGCCGAGTAAGATAGCTACGTGTGGAATGTCGTCGTCCTCTGTGTGCTCTGCTCGTCCCTTTTTGGAATAACTTGGCTGTCGCCGCCGTTCCATGCTCCACTCCCATGACATAAACATATACACTTGTCGACGACGCACACCCTTGTGTGTAGCAAAAGCAGCAGGAGACGATTTCCCCTGTTTATAATTTAATCTATGATTGTAAATTCGGGATGATATCGACCTGCATCCCACACAATGCTCGGCTGGTAGCGGCGCCCGTTTTTTTTTTTTTTATTATTGTTGCTTTCATGGTATTTTTTTGGGGGTTGCGAACCTACAGCCCCAAAAGAGCAACCCAGCCATGTTAAAAAATAACCACATAAGCACAATATAGGATGACGCGTCATTAAGGACTAGCTGTATGTAACAGTGTTGTTATAATTGTGTTGGATTTCAGTTGGAGCATACGTTGCATCGTTAAATATAATAATTATTTTATCTGAGAGTTGTTAAAAGTCTGGTTTGGTTTTTATTGAAATTAAAAAAAAAAATTTAATTATTTTTTTAAAAGATGAGGAAAAACTAGTTTTTAAATTCAATTAAGAGTATGATCTTTCATAGTGGAGCTAGCCGAAGAAATGATAGTTGAAGAACAATCACTCATTCCTAAACAACACCCAACATCAAAGTACCTCAGGTAGCAAAACCTATCAGTCCTGTCGTAAACTCCTATTTGTAGTAAACTTTCGACATTTCAAGCACACTTTGAGAAAAAAATTAACAGTGATAGTGAGCCAGAAGAGAATTTGTTGGAAATCCTTTCTCTAGGCTTCCAGTTTATGTGCTTCATTATTACTACCTGCCTTATTTACTTATTTAGATGGAAAATGAAAGTCTAGTTGAATCTAGATCTCAACCAACATACTTATCTCGTTAACTGTTTCTGTCGAGTTCTCTCCAATTTTGCACTGATACTAATGTTTGTCGCTTGTCTCTTGATTTAAAAATATAAGGCTTCGCTTAGTGCGCGATGCAAGAAACGATGCGAGAAACGATGCGAAAAGCGATTCGAGATGCGACAAAGTTCACCCCTTAAAAACGAATTCGCCACGGCCACGCAGTAAGCGGCAGAGCGGCTAAGCGGCTGAGCGGCAACTCTAAGCGGCGTATGGCCAGGCACTAAGCGGCTGAGCGGCAACTCTAAGCGACGTATGGCCAGGCACTGAGAGCGACTGCTTTTGAGCGATTAGTAGTTAAAATGCCGTTGTCAAGAACAGTTCGCCGTATTTTATTGTCAGAAAATCGTTCGTATGTATACAAATTACTTAAACGTATACAAAAAAGAAGACGCTTTGGTGTTCATCCGATTAACCAATTAAGATCGGAATTTGTTGAATTTAATCATTTATTTTTGAATTTACGAAGATTTCCAGATAGATAACGCCTTGGTTAAGATGTCAGCAACCATGTCTGTTGTTGATAAACTTTTTAACTCGAAACATCCTTCCTCGAATTTTTCACGTATAAAATGGTACCTTACATATATCGACTTACGTTCCCAATCGCATAACTAATATCTGGTCTTGTAGCTATGGCCAAGTAAATAAGACTTCCAACTAGTTGTCGATATGGAAACTTGCTTGGTTGTGATTGCTCAAAATTCGAAAGTAATTGATTTGGGTCAGCTGGAACAGACACTGGATTGCAACTTTCATGGTGAAATCTTTGTAAAATCCTCTTGGCATATCCTGCTTGGTGCATAAATATTGAACCATCCGCACGCTGATCAATCTCCAGACCAAGAAAACAACCAACTGGCATTTGTTCGATTTCAAATTCTTTTTGCAAATGTTCAATCACGGATTCCACTTGAGCTTTATCGTCTCCAGTCACAATTCCATCGTCTACATAAATTGCCATTATAATTGTTTTTCCATTACCTGAGATCTTTTTAAATTCGTTAACGGAAGCACTCATTCCACTCAATATATGGACGCTTTAGATAAGATTTTTTTTAGATTAGATAATGATTTTTTCAACACAATTTTTAATCATATTTCGTAACAATTTCATTTATATAGCATGGCCTACGCCGTCTGGACGCTTCGTTACTGATATAAATATAAAATGCTGTTTGCCGCTCAGAAAATTAAAACATGTTTGGTTGCTGAGCGGCCCCGCTTTGCCGCCCAGAATTTTGTTTTGCCGCCCGCTCATTGCGTGGCCACTCCTGTGTGATTTCATATGTTTTAATTATTTTTTGCCGCTCTGCCGCTCTGTCGCTTACTGCGTAAGAAGAATTCACCTTTTTAAATGCAATTTCTAAATACATATTATATAGTTCTTTGTTGATTGTGATTTCTGCTTAAAATATTACCAAAATTTCTTTCAGACTTGTAAGACCTCCTATCAAATGTTTTCGTGTGAACTCTTTTCAAAACCTATTAATAACCTTTTCAAGAGGAAACATTCGCAACGGCTTGAGAGTTTTTGATTTCCACTTCCAAATACACCTTAAAGTGTTCTAGAAGAAGTAGTTGGAAATGTGGTGAATTTCGCTGACATCTAAGAATAAAACTGGAGGTTTGTTGTTTTTGTCAGTTTTTTTCGCAAAGCATATCGAGATTCGAGACAAACATATTAAAAGCTATTAATATTTTTATGGCTCTCATTGATTGAAATACATATACATAAGTCTATCTGCATAGATTGAAACTAAAATTATCGAGTTGTTTTCAATTTTGGCTGGTGTTATAGAGAGAGACATTTTATTATTAATTTAGCTCACTAGTTCACACTTATCACTCCAAGTAAAAAATATCTTTATGCACTTTTCAAAATGCTATACTACGCACTCCTCGTTCCAGGCAGATGGCTGCTCCCGTTTAATCCCTTTTAGGGACTTAACAAACTTTCTAGATGGCATGCTCTTTGGAAAGTAATTTTTTAAGGTAATATTTAAGAAAGAACTAGGTTAGTAGTTTTCCGTTTATTCTTTGTTTTCACACTTCGGTAATCATTGGCTGAACCAAAGGTCGGTGTATTTTTTCTAGTGAACGACAATTTCTTAATTCAATTCAGGTACAGTCCATGCTTCTGTGCCATATTTAGTTGAACTAGAATTATAAGCTCTCATAATAGGCACCTCGTTAACCCAAAGAAACAGTGATTTACAAAAGTTACTCTCTCTGGTCTCCACGCTGATGTTAAGTTGAGCCAAAGTAAACGAAGCCCTGATCTTTGTCTAGTTTATCTGGTTTCATTTTATGACATCTTATGCCTTCAATAACAAAAACACAGTTTTGAGATATCGTTCACTTAGAGATGACTTTTGCACAATTATTTCAAGAAAAATTTTACAGAAATCGCAGCTAAACGGTTCGCCTTGGGGAAAACTCGTGAATGGTTTCGTTCAGCTCTTTATCGACAGTGAGGAAATCAAGTTGGTGATAAAAGGGTTTCAGCCATTCACCTAGCAGAGCATTTAAGATCGTATATGCAACGAATAGGAAACTTATAGCCCGATTCTGCTCGCTGATACCTCTCAAGGTCTCAAGTCACATTCAAGTCACAACTTTGTGAGGGTCTCACTTTATAATGTGTCTTCCGAACATTTTATGAAGATAAACTCCTTCTGCGCCGGCAGTAAAAATCTTCTTAATAAATATTGCAGTCCAATCCATCGCTTTTGTGCACGCTCTATAGCAGTTGTAAGGACCTTGGGTAATTCCTTACCTGTACTTCGTCTACAAGCAACATACCGTTCCATTTATTTAGTTATTTCGAAAACCAGTTTTTTGCTGCTTAGTTATCCCTATGCCTTACTTTAAAATAAGGGGCTCAAGACGAGTTAGTGAACTTACCTATAAATCGTAGTTTTTTTTCAATTTGCCTAGATTAATCGACTTTAATTGCAAACTTGTAAATAACTACTGCTATCATAAGTTTCGTTCGTTTTTCTCAAACCAGGGTTGACCTAAGTGTTTTTGACAGCTCCATAAGTTGTTAAAGAGACTGAAGGTTTTCAAGAACCGGTGCTTCGCTAGTAAACTATATTATGAACGAAAACAGTTGTAATATGAATTATTTGTAACTGAATCTGAAACTATTGTATTTTGTAATGGTTGGAACGTTAGATGTTGCAGATAGGGGTTCGATTCCCAGTAAGAACCAAGCTTTTTCGAAAGTATTGCTTTTTTGAGAAAAATGTATATGTAACTCCCCGGAAAGCAATCAGAATATTCTTGATCCTATGGAAGGACAATTCATAGGAATCATTTACATTTTACATTTTACATGAAACCTACTCCACACATAAATCTGCGGAGTAGGGGGGTTGCGGCCGGGTGACAAAGACCATTTGGCTGATACACCACAAGACTAACTACATAAATACTACATAGACCAAATAACAAATGACAACAGCACGCCGTAGTACAAGACGGTCCCCCATTTTGTCACTAACAGCGCTCATTCTGATTTAATTACGGTGTTCTAATGGGAACCGACTCTTTTCGGTTGACAAAGCCGTTGTCTCTTCATAGGAATACATTAGGTCCGGTCAATGTCGCATTCTGAGTTATTCCCGAATGGCGTAATGGCTAGCGTGTCTGCCCTTCGAGTCTCAGAAACACCAAAGTGAAAAAGTTTTTCCACGAGTGTCTTCTCGTCCATTTTTGAATTCCGATAGTAATTTCATGCCATGAAAAGCGGTTTCTCGTTTAGCCGTTCGGAATGAGCAAAAAATTGCAGGTCCCTTCCATCTTTCCACAATTTATGGTTGAGAGAAATGCGCTTGGCCCTGGGCGCCCGCGTTGGGCCACCCTGTTTATTTTATTTTTATTAATCGTATTTTTATAGTATAGTCCTGGTCTTTCGAAAAGTAAACTTTTATACAACGCTGTTGTATACCAATGTCTACATATATATTCTTCTACATATAATACGCTCGTTCTGCTTATTGCAAGTCTTGCTTAGGTAACAGTCCGGCCTATGGAGAGTAGTTCTGTTGTATGAATGTAACAAATTTTTAGGGAGTGACACGGCGGCTACTGTCCCTCTGCCGTTTCCTCTTGCGTTTAAGGCTGCGTATAGATGTTGTTATACAAACCATTCGTTTATCTGAAATCATTCGGAGTGGCTTTTGTATGAAATCATCTCTTCGACGACGATGTCGACCCCCTAAATGTGGAGCTGGGGTGAGCTCCTTACTCTCATGCTCTCTCTCTTTCTCCTTCTCTTTCTCTGTTTTTGGGTGGCAGACAACGCCTTAGTTGTTCCTTTTTTTGTGTCCTTTTTTCTAACTTTTGTTCTCTTTGTGTGGCTTATTTCGTATGTTTTTGTCTGTGTTTCATCTTTATTTTTTATCTTTGATGTGCCAAAAGAGGGGAAAATGCGTTCAAAGAACCAAACTCATACACAACACACACTTAAACAGAAAAATGAAACAAATCCTTGCGATGAGATAAATTTTTTTCTTTGCAAAGGCTTTACTTTATATTTTGCACTTGGTGTTCTTTATGAGACAGGAGGTGGGGAGAGGGGGAGGAATGAAAAACACCTGTATGTTCGCTGGTGGAGTGTGTATTTTTTAATTAATCGAAGGAAATAACAAAATTTGCATAAACGATCATGGTTGCTGTACACGCTCATTAATATTTCAAAAATTAACCTCAAAAGGCTGTGAAATGAAAAGGATGATAATGGTTTCTTTTTTTATTGTTGTTAGGCGAGATTGCCGGAAGGATGTATGAATTTGTGTTGAGAAAGAGATTGATAGATTGTTATGTTGGAAAAAGAAATCATTTTGGAGCCTTGCCTTGTGTGTGAAAGTATTATAATGACTTTGGTAGTTTTTAACCTTCCTTTTACAGAGGGCGGTTTTCGGTGTTTATTGCTTGAACGGGCGGTAATGAAGAGCTAGTGAGGTCATTGACAGATATAATAAATAAGAGTATTAGAGTCTTCGTTTTTTAAGGTTTGTAATGGAATGGAAGGTGAGAACAAAGAGAAGTTTTGGTTCATTGAATAGCACTTTGCAAAAAATGAAAACCAAACTTCTGTTGTGGAATATTCAAACGCAAAATATAACGCTACCGGACAAATGAGAAATCAATTATTGTTTTTTTTTTTTTTTGATGGAATAAATTGAAGAAGTGAAAAGGAGAATCATATGAAATACGATTCAAGCTTTATTTTATTTCTGCTAATGGGAACTGATTAATTAAGGTGTCAGTGGTTATCGTTCCCAACTTTTAACGAAGTTGCAAATGTAACTAATAAATTACAACAGGTACCTGTTAAGAAGCTAACATCAACAAAAATTCGATATAAAATGTGCAAGCCAATTTCACACGATATTTTCATTGATCCACACAGAACTTTCATGCACTGAGTGCATTGAGTCGTTGATCTGCCAGTAATTAGGCTGTTGGTGCTTTATGTGGTCTTCTGCTCGTAGAGTTGAAAACCACATAATGAAGCTCTTCGAGTACTACAAAATATGGGGAATAAAAATTAATTCAGCGAAATCCGAGCTAATTTGCATGAGAAGACCCACACAAGGACGGAGACGTTCGAGATCAGCAACATCTGCGCTACACAGCTCAGGCCGAAAAAGCAGGAGTCCACTTCAACGAAATGATGCGTTTCTACCTGCACGCCACTGCATTCGTCAAAAAAGCTAACTTTGTTTTCCATCGCGTCCATCTGTTGATGCGCAAAAGAAGTGGACTCAGCCAAAACACAAAATTGTTGCTGTACAAGCAACTAATACGACTCTTGATCACCTACTGCTTCCCCGTCTGGTTTATACTATATCCAAGACTAGAATGCAAAAACTGCTGGCTGTATTCGAGAGGAAGGTTCTGCGCATATGCACAGGGCTTGGTTACAATCCGAGACGCAGGAAAAACGTCAGCAATAGAGAGCTCTATGAAGAAGCAAGGGTCATCTCCATAGAGAAATACATAGTGCAATCTGGAAGACGCCTAATGAGAAACCTGGCCAACCATCCGAACTCCTTAGTAAGAAGGATAGCAGAAGAAGACCGACACCCGGACCCGAGATACATCGATGCGATGACACTAATGGAAGACGACACATTCAACAACGATGAGGCAATGGCCTTCTACGCTGAGGCAGCGTCAGCTTACCGCACCGTGGCTAGCTGCTCCATCCCCCATCACCCCCTACTCCCCCTCCTACACCTGCGACCACCCCGATGGCTGAGCATTGTAGAGCAGATGGATATCAACGCTCCGTCTCGGCGGGCTTTCGAAAGCATTTTGAAGGAAAATCACGGAAGAAGAAGACCTCGTCTTAGGTGACGCAGTTAAGTGTAAAAACCCCTCATATCTCAACCGACTTAGAGTACAAAACTGGGTGAGTTCGCTCGAAATCGAAATTATTGGTGAAAGATATTGGCTGCGGGTCAGGTTCATCCCGAACTGTAATGCCAATCTGAGTAAGTGAGAAGTAACTCTGGACCTGACGAGCATATACCACAGCTCTTCTAGATAAAAAAAGCACGTCACAACTACGGTAGCAACTTGGAAAAACAATGTTATCAAAGATGAAAATAAGAATGAAACATAGCGTAAACTAATCAAAAGATGGTTGGTTTTGATAAACAAATAGAGTTGAAGAGAAGAACACCAATTTTTCAAACAGAGAGAAAGCAGCGTGAACCCCGTCAACAAATTTTAATAGCACGTGAGATCTTGGAACCAGAGCCATGCCTAGTTGGACTTAAACAAGTCTAAACCACGGGGAAGCACTCATTTTAAAAGCCAATGGAACACCCAAAATTATTTTCGCTCAGTTTAACGTGTTGTTTGTGTGTGAGTGAGACATCTATGGCTCGATTCATAAAAAAAGATATTTGAAGAAAGTTTTCATTTTGACACTTGAGTGACATGTGCTTCTTGAGTAGATTCTCACTTTGAATCGAGAGTGGCTGTCACTTCTCAAAATCATGAAAAGCGATCTTTCTGCACCAATGGAACGTTTTGAAAATGCTTCTGGACGCTCCTAGACGGTTCTTTTAGTCCAATGGAAAGTGACATAATGGAACGGTTTGAGAACTCACCTGGACGGTTCTTTTCATCCAATGGGAAGCGACATTAGTATGCGATTTGAAGTGAGAATCTACTCAAGAACCACTAATGCTGAAGTGTAAAAAAGAAAATTTTACTTTAGGAATATTTCTTGCGAGCTGAATAGAAATAATTTTAGGTTCTCCATTTGTTTTCAAAATGAGTGCTTCCACGTCTTTTCAATTCCTATCAGGAATAAAGAAATGAACTAGGCTTTGGGTTTTTTTTTTTGCTCTTGGGCTTACATATTTATTTATATTCATTCAAACTCTATAGCTCAACGTTTGATATGATCAACAACCAACAAATCTTTAGATTCGAGTTGGATGCAGGGCAAATTTAATGTCGTATTCCATTGAATGAAAAGAGCCGTCCAGGGGCGTCCAAGAGCATTCTCAAACTCAATTAGCTCAAATTCTCATTAGTTCAAAAAATCGTTTTTCATTATTCTGAGAAGTGACAGTCACTTCTCCATTTGAATGAGAATTCACTCAAGAGGTATAACTCAAATTTTAAAAAGGAAATTTTACTTTATGAATATTTTTTATGAGCTATAAGTGCTTCACTCACAGAAAGACAATTTGTCAAAACTGAACAAAAATAATTTTATGCGTTTCATTGGTTTTTAAAATGAGTACTTTCCCGAGTGTAACCAATGGAAATCGGTATAAGGTTAAGAGGCTTGAAACAGTACCGATTTTCGATTTGCTGTTAAACTATATTTTGCAGTAACAACTCTATTGCCTTTAATAGTTTTACTGTTTACGAAAATACAGAATGTGGTATAACCGGCCAGGTGGTACGGATAACGGATAAGGATGTGTATAGGCCACAGCCCTATCCGGAACTGTATCTACAGCTGTACACGCAACAGTATTCACAGTCTTCCACAACTACATCCACAGCAGTACCTGCAGCCTATTTCGCAGCCGTTTTTGCACAGCAGTACCTGTAACCATTTCGGCAGTAACATCTGCAGCCGTAGTGGCAGTAGTATCGGCAGCTGTATCGTCAGTTGTATTCCCCGTTTCCGCATCCGCATTATTTGCGTGCATGCAGTTGAATTGGCAGCTGTATTGACCGCCGTATCTCTTCAGTGGCCGTATCGTCATTTCCGCAGCTATATCCATAACTGCACCCGCAGTAGTACCCGCATCCGTATCTGCAGCCTTATTCGCAGTCGAGGACGCATTTGTGTCAACAGTCGCCAGTCGTAATTTCGTAATTGAAAAATGCTGGTCTTAGGTTTTATTGTCAATTCCCAGGCTAGGTTAATGTATTTACATTATACTTTGATACGTTGATACTCTTATCAACTTATCAAATGAAGATGAAGTTTAGAAAATGATGTTATTGTTGGGCAACACTTTTCAGATATCAAATCTTCAATGTACCCCTTTTCATGAAAAATTTAAAATTTACAAGGAGTTATTATTTAAAGCTTTTGAGGTACATCAATACATACATTTTATTTAAATTGGTAAACGTAGTTTTTATAATAATTTCATTTTTTTTATATAAACATGTTAAATCCTTAATCAATATTGGAATCGTTATTCCAAGGTTTTTGTGATATATACAGTACAAGAATCGTGGTTAAAGCGCTAACCAAAAATATAACATCGAACCATCGATGATAGAAATTAAAGTGCAAACTGCCGAGCACCTCAGTAATGATTACTCTGTACTCTGCCGGCATGTTCATTCTCATGAGCAGAACAGAGGAACAGAAATACATTCCCATTATTTGTGCTAAAATTAAAACTATTATGTTTGATGATTTACTCGATGAAATCCTGTAAAAGAACTGAAACGACAAAGTTAGTTTTAAAGTTTGTGACTATAATTTCACAATTACCTTCGTTAGAGTCAGCAAAAGACCACGAATGGAGGTGACTACGATACAGCCAACTAATAAAAAGGAAATGTGCTGATTCCAAAATGCTAAATCAATATCGAAACCACACCAGTGTACTGCGATTTCAAGGCCTCGGGTAACAGGGTCCTTACGACCAACACGATCGAATATGATGTTGACTGTGCACTAAGTTTAAAAATTTGTTAAAATGGCCAACGATCCAATTTGGGAAAAAAATCGAACTTACTATGAAAATTTTCCACAAGCAATACGCACTAAAGAAGTGACCAATCACATTAAAGTACCTTCCTTTCAAGGTTTTTGACCACTTCTGTCGCTCCTGCATGTTTTTCAGTGAGTTGATCTCAAGGAAAACCTGCCGAAGAATCTCTTCACACCCAGCGATCTCTAATCGTAACTGGCCAATATCTAGAAAAACAAAATTACTAAAGTTGATTTCAAAAAGAATTTAATTGCTTACTTTCTCCACCTGTGTCCCTATTTGTTACAGAACTTAAAATACTCCACAATCGTGGCTTTGTGTGGTTTTGTTTATTGCGTTTGAGTTCTAAGGCTATGCGCTTCTTTTTTCCTGTAATCATGTCAACGGTCAATGCTAATCGCCGTTCCAGTA
This sequence comes from Melanostoma mellinum, assembly GCA_914767635.1. Taxonomy (NCBI): domain Eukaryota; kingdom Metazoa; phylum Arthropoda; class Insecta; order Diptera; family Syrphidae; genus Melanostoma; species Melanostoma mellinum. Next base: position 156,986,111 of record OU612058.1, on the reverse strand, counting down.
GTACAATATCACTTTGCGACACCGGCCTATTCAACATAAAACAAACGCATTAACTTTTATTCTATGTGAAGATTGGTTACTTGCCTTATAAAATATGTCATGCTTTCGTAGGGATAATTCACAGCTCCAAAGCCTGATAATATAGCCATGACAGTCACTCCAATCACACCGATGCGTGATACTCCCTAAAATGAAACAAATGGATTTTCATGGTTTCTGTCCTAAAAAATTTATAAAGCTCACCTGTTCAATGGTAAATATCCCATGAGATACACTTAGCAATGGGAATGGATCACCGATCTTCCAAAGCCCGTAGAGGAACACAAAATAACACAATACTGTCATGATTCGTACCCATTTATCAGAAACTACATACAACAAATCAAAAGTATTAGAATCGTCTTCAAAAAGTTCTCCTGTTAATCTTACCTAGAGAAAGGCTATGAATAACCGAATGGATGATATACAACGGAATCACCATGATAACCATCAGCAAGAGCAGGGTCAACCCCAATCTCCAATGGAAATAACGCGAGGATGACTCTAAGACACCAAGTATTTCAAATATAATCAACTCAAACATGGTTATGGAGAGCGCAAATGTTAGGGAATAGATGAATTGCACCGATATGTGTCGGATTTCATAATTTTTGAAGAGTTGCTTTACGAAGAACAACCACCCACCGGCAAAAAATACCAACTGAAATTTGTGTAAGCAGTTTGTTTGTTGGCAAAGCTTAGTGATAAAGATGGTAAACTTACTTGGGAGGCGAAAACTATAAGACAATCTTCAAGGAAGCCCATGTTGATTTTTATCTTTTATTTTCACTGAATAAAATCAACATTTTTCTTCGTATTTGCGATAGCGAAGTAAAAAATCGCCAACAAAACTATAAACAAATAGTTTTTGTGGACGACAGACCGAGTGACAAATGACATTTCACTCTATGGTTTGTTTGCTTTGTAGTACCGCTCACAAAATTCACTCCGTAAAAAAATTGTAAGATGCGTTCGCGTACTGCAAGTTAACATGAAAAGAGCTAAAATTTCTCAAGTAACAACGTTGAATCGTCGACCGGCAATTCTCGTCTCTATTGTTTTGTCGGTTGGCTTGAAATAAACTTAAAAAAGCGAACGTTTTCCCGATGTTTTCGGTTTGTTTGTAACAGCGGTGGGTGTTTAAGCTTCATTCAAAACTAACGCAGTAATCAATATTTGCCATCAAAGTTAAAACTACATAAATAAAGCTGGAAGTAAATAACTCAATTGCAGCCGTTTATTCAAATAAGACTCTTGGTTTTAACCCGACAAAAAAATTAAACTGATTTTTTGTTTGGAAAGTTGGGATTCATAAATCTTTGAAATCGAAGATAACGTCTCATTAGACTCAATTAGTATATCAGGCAACAATTGAGTTTCATTTTCACTTTTTCATTTCGAAGATTGTCGATGGAATTCATAAGACTCATAAGACTTGATTTTAACCCGAAAAAAATTAAAGCTTGAAGGAAAAATGCACTACTTTGCCGCAGTTGAGTTCTCTAGTTCTACTCTACTATATGCTTCAAGCACCACCACAAAGAAGTTCAAACAAACAGTTCTGTTGAAGATGTGTTTGGCATCACTCATATTTGACATTTGTGAACTATCAAAAGTAAATTTTTCCGAAAAGTTATTTCACATCTAGCCGACGGATAAAAATGGAAAAAATTAATAAATTTATCGTCTTCGGACTTCGTTCCAACCAAAGATCAATCCACACATCTGCCGTTCTCTCGGGCAAAAGAAATTTTCGCAAATTCCCCACTTACAACAAACGAGGAACCAGATCGTCAAAAGAAGTACAAATGACCTCACCTAACCCACCAACTCCAGTTTATAAACGTGGTGTTCGGGAGACAGGGCACTACGTCAACGGCAAATTCGAATCAATACCACAGAAAATTCCTCAACTTATTGTCCCTGACTTGGACAACTGCAAACTTAAGCCCTACGTTTCTTACAGAGCCCCAGATGTTGTGCAATCAGAGTTCACCAGCTTGGACCTTTACAATGCCGTCTACGCTCAAAAAGTAATTGATGACTTCAAAGCTGGAAAACTAGATGAAGATGGTAATCCCTTAGAGCCTTCAGAGAATGAATTACTGAAACCAGAAGAGGCTTTGCTAAAAGCAAGGAAAACAGGATCTGATATTTTTTAAACAATATTAAATTAGTTTTATTCTTGGAACGCTTTTTGTCTGTAGTTGAAAAGTTTCTTCACCCATCTATCCATTTTAGTCCTGTCATCTCCTATGAACTGCAAGTAAAAGAATAGAAAGTTTAAATTATGCATTTTTATTTATAAATATGTACGTTATTACGTCTGGGTGGAATAGCAAAGACTCCTGTGGCTGGGTATCTTCATCTTTTTGCTCGACTAATATTGTGTCGTTCTTCAAATCGATTATAACCTTATCAGTTACTTTTTTGCTTTCTTTGCTACTGATGAAAGGTTTCGCTGTAAAAGAATCTTCTTCAATTTTGTTAATAGCAGTTGGGTCTGGGAAATCATTTAGGACATGAATGTCTCTGTTTGTGTGAACTGATAAAGAATTATCTTCCAAGCTAGATGGCTGCGTACGCCGAATACTAGAAACACTAGATTTTAACGACCCGCGGCTACGGCCACTGGTAGAACTGTTACTACTGCTACGATAGCGCTTCTTCTTGGATTTTTTCTTTTTTGACTTCGAATGTCTTGATCGGGAGGTAGATCTTCTTCTGCGTGAGTAGTAATCTCTATCCCGTTCCCGTTCGCGGTCCCTGTCTCTGTCACGGGATTTTGAACGTGATTTATGGCGGGAACGGTGGGAGGAGGATCGATAATGAGCTTCTCTCATCTTGTGGATCTGTTCTATTTATTTATTTACTTATTAATTTATTTTTTGTAACTAACTTTATAAATATTCCATAAACAAAATGTACATAAATTTTGTGGAAAGACCGAGTGTGAATAGAAATATATGTCAATCTGTCAGTTTACAACACAAATGTTTGACATTAAACTTCGAACGTCAAACAATTTCGAAAAATGAAACCATTCAGCTACAAACTGATTGTTTCTTAGGTGGTGTTTATATAGGTCGATTTTCTTAACTGTCTGTTGGCAAGGTAGTAAGAAAAATAAGTTGAAGGAGTGTTTACGCAATTAAAATCGACATGAAATGTTGATAACTCTTGCGATATATTCGTTTTTCTTTACCTTTCTGCATATGTGTACCAGGGGTGTTGCAGATATTCGCATCCGCATCCGCAATCGCGGATTATTCGCATTGTCTGCTATTATACGGAGAAATTTGTTTCATGAAACTGTTCGAACATAATAAGTGCAAAAGAGAACGAAAATTCGAAAAAGAGAGATGGACAATGAGCTACCCTGTGTCGCATGGGTTATGGTTTGGTGAAACAGCTTTGACGTTTCTCTTTTAGTGATGTGCCAAACCGTAAAATTTACAAACCGAGTTAACCCGAGTTGGATTTTGATTAACCCGAGTTGTAACTCGAGTTAGCTAACTCGGTTTACAAAAATAAATTTGCGCTTTTTCCTTCAATACTATGTTTTGAAAAATAGAAACAAAGCAAAATTTTCAATCAAAATAAACGGATTTAATCAAAATGAATTAAAAAAAAGTCACACAAGAAAGAAATTAACGCAATGCGCAGTCCAACTCGGTTTGACTTGACTCTGGATATTTTACAGACAATTAATTCCTAACTCGAGTAGCAATATGTACCCAAAACATTCAAACCTTCTACCTATTAACAGACGACAATCAAAAAAACAAAAAAACATCTAGTTTAACAGATGTGTGTGTTTCTGTATGCCTGCGCAAGTAACTCACTTGCTTTGATGCTTTATATACTACTACCGGTCGACTATGGACTTTATTGTATAAGTGCATTGTGTTTGGCACAGACCGCAACTAAAGGAGGGAAGTTTTGATTATGTTCAAGTTAACTCGGTCTGCTTGCATTCATTTCATTTTAATTATTTGGTTGACGGTTCGGTTTTTTCTTCGGTTTGCCAACTCGGTTTGGAAAAATGTAAACCGAGTCAACTCGGTTTGGGTTCAACTCGGTTTGACTCGTTTTATGATACCGACACATCACTATTCTCTTTGTCTTTGTTCGTGTTTTTGTTTATTCTGTTTCATTTGGTTCAAAAATAAGTAATAATACTAATAATAATGACTTCTTTGTTTTTCAATTGCCAATAGAAGAGGTTTTGAAGCAACCAGGCACTACTAGATAACTATTTTTCCCCAAAAATAAAAACAGCGAATGAAAGATAAAGAGAAATGTGAAACTAGTTTCATGAAACTGGATTTCATCGTATAATAACACTTGCGACACGGAATGACAGAACAAAGAAGAATTCGAAGTTGTTTCATGAAACAAATTTCTCCGTATAATAGCAGACATTGATTTCAACATCTGCATCCGCATCCGCATCCGCATCAATTTATGCGGAGTTTATGCGGATGTGATTCAAAGTTTTTTTTACTTACCAATTTTGCCAGAGGAGTGAAAAGTAATCGAAAACTGTCTTGAATTATTAAAACCTTTTGAAGAAGCCACTCGTGAAATGAGCAGTTCTCAGGCACTTTTATCATCTGTGATTCCAATTATTCATATGCTTATGAAAAAACTTGATGAATACCTATCAAAACCATCGGCAATTGATCCCATTCGGCTTGCAGTCTTAAATCTAAAAACACAATTTTCCTCAAAATTTTCTTCTTTGGAAGATAACAATTTGTACGTGATTTCAACATACTTAGACCCTCGCTATAAACATAAATTTTTCAAACCTGTCACAGAGGAAAGAATAAGAGATGAAATATTAAAAATGACAAACATTCCTTTAACCTCTGACTCTCTCACGAAGTCACCAAATTCAAAAAAATCAAAAAAACAGAAAAAAGATTCAGAACCAGGAACTTCCGGGTTGTGTGACAGGGCTTGCTTTAAAAGCGATATGGCTATGATGCTAAATTCATCGAGTGAAGATGATGGTGAAGCAGAATCTGACAACGCAAGTCCCGAAACGCTTCTTCGAAGAGAGATAGCTACTTATCGCAATAAAAAAAGACTCTATTTGGATAATAATCCCCTCGATTGGTGGAAAACTATAATGAACCAGATCTTAAAACACTCTCCAAAATTGCACGCAGGTATTTGTCACCTCCACCTGCTAGTGTTCCCAGCGAACAGCTGTTTAGTGGAGCTGGTTTAATCTACGATCCATTAAGAAACAGATTGGAATGAAGTACAATACATTTTTGTTTTTATTTTTAAATAAAAAAAAATTTAAAATTGATAAATTTTCATTCATTTATGTATTTAAAATGATATATATTTCGCAAATTCTAAGATCCGCATCCGCATCCGCATCCGCGGATATTAGTTTCCTAAAATCTGCATCCGCATCCGCATCCGCGGATGTCAAAATTTGCACATCCGTAACAACCCTGATGTGTACTAACGGATGTATGTAAGTCCAGGCATTACATTGCACTATATGAGAATGCCTACACTGACGCCACAAAAACGACACTCCAACTAGAAAACTACTTTGTTTTGGGAGACTTTTTAAAGATTTTTGAATTTGGCATAATACTCTAGATACCACACAGTCCTCAAAAACAAAATCGATAAATTTTGTTGTCAATCAATGGGGTTATTTACAAAATTTACAAAATTCCGAATACAAGTCAAGTATTTCCAGCTAAGTTAATTAGGCACCACTTTGTTTCAAATCTGGTTGGAAATACGGTGTTTGCACGATAAGTAGATGTAAAAATTCCGTTGCGTGCATGACACCTTCTCCCTTGATATATATGCCATTAAAATCTTGTTAAAAAAAATCTTAGTACGTAACTGAATCTACTAACAGTACTAATTAAAGGCACTCTTTTGGTAGTTTGGCATCACTAATCGATAACACACCGATTAACGAATTGGCAGCATTGTGTTGGCAGTTCTTCGGCTAAAAAAACAACGCATTGCCGCCATTTTTTTAAACTGCGACAAGTGCTGAGTGAAAAATATTTTCAATCCGAAAAAAGTGTGTTTTATTTAATTTTTGTATTGTTTCTTAAACTCTAAACTGAAGCAAGGAACTAGAAATGAAGAGTTCGAAAGCTGATATGAGCCTGGAGCTTGAATGCTGGATAGAAGAACTATCACCGGCACAATTGGCGGCCTATGAAAAAGTGGCAAATGAGCACAATGCCATAAAAAATTCCTTAAAATCTCTTATGGGAACTAATGAGGGCAAAGAACTATTCAATGGTGAAGTATTCTCTGCGTATTCTTTCAAAGGTAAAGTTCTACAAGAAATCAAGGAGGCAACTGTACCCAAAAAGCCACCACGTCCACCACCAAAGCCTCTTGACAAAGCAGAACGCAGAAAGCGCCCATCGAATTTTATGTACTTAGAGTCGTCAGACGATGAATTAGATAATATTCCACTGGCCAAGCGCACAGCAGCAGCATCACCACTGCTAACCCAAAACTCTTCTAAACGTGGAAGACATTCTAAAGTAGGAGCTCAACCACCAGCTTCAGCGAATAAACTTAAACCAATACTTCCAAAAACAGGATCCCCAGTTGCGTCTCCGAAATTGACATCGCCACAACATTCACCACTACCGGCGAAAGCAGAAAAATCTTATGGGAAAGGAAATACAACACCAAAGAGTTCAGCTGGGAAAAATTCGCTTGAAAAGGATAAACTTACTTCACAGAATTTCCGTCCGTCAGAGATAACATCCGTGGGAGGTTTAGTTGTTGATTCTGAATCAAAGGAATCAAAATCCAGTGCTTCTGAAAAGGAAGGTAAACTTCAAGGGAAGACATTCCCATCGTTGGTTGTGCTGGCTAAGCCCTGGTTAAAGGTAAAAGACATGACGGCAACACGAAGTAAATTGGATTCTAAAGTAAAATTGGTATTGATGTTGACACCAAACAAGTTTACCGAGTGGCTTATTCAAGAAGGTTTGCTCAAGTCTGAGCAGAAGTGCACCAATCACAAAACCAAGGAGTTAAAATTGGGTGAGCTAATTTATTTGTTTAACATAAGTAGTTATCGCTTACAATCTCTTGCAACACAACTTTCACGCAGTCAAAAAATCAATTAGCCAAAATGAAATGATTAAATAAAAGTTGATGTATTCTTTACAAGTTCCTAACCATTGCCATTAAACTTACACAGGGTCGACCCAGGTTTTCTTGAAAGCTCTTTGAGTTGCAAATAGAAAAAAATTGATGGCCTTGGAGAAGCGATTTGACCCCTTTGAATATTTTTTTTTTATCGGGAATTATAAAGGATTTGCGTTCAACCTGAAGCCACCAAGGTCTTGGAAATGCGAAGCCGAGGCAGCGCTTTGAACAACGAAAATTAGTAGGCATGTCTGCTCTTAGGCCGTGTGTGAATTGCGTTAAAATTTGCGTTAAAACTTCTACCACGATTAAATTGAGGTGGGATCAAATTTATCCATTTGCTGTGGGAAATGCGTTAAAACAATTATTTTAACCAAGATTTCTGCGTAGGTTAAAAAAATTTCCCTCAATAATTTAAGAAATTTCCCTGAACAAAAATTGGTTTTCTTTTTCACGGAAAAATAATTTTAATTACAAAACATATTTTTAAAAAAACAAGGTTAATAAAAAGTCTCTGAAACTGAAAAAAAAATCTTTTTCATTTATTTTTCTCGATTCTGATGTCATATTTTAAAACAACAATGAAAAATATTCAAACAAAATTCCAATTTTGATTAATTGATTTATTCGGTATAGTAACACTGAAAATTAGTTTTCATGGCTGATATCTTTCATACATTTCAAATTTCTATTTTTTATTAATTCTTGTTTTTTTCATCCAGACTTATCCTAATTTCTATTATTTTTAATTTTTCTTGAGACCCTAGAAAACAAAAGCATTGAATTTATATAAATTAATTGATTTCTAACTGACATTTAATGTATGGTTTTCCAGCCTGCCTTGGTTTTTTTTTCTTGATTCATATTTCGTTGTTTGAATTGAATTCAAAGCAAGAGCAAATTTCTCTATCACTAGAAACGTCAAATTTTAACACACTTTAACCTGCTCCACAGCTGAATAAATAGGCGTGTTTCTTTACTGAAAATTCACACGAAATGCACCGAAAGTCGGTGAAAGTCAGTCAAATGTCGTTCCAGCACAGCGATTTTTCGTAGCAGTGCACAAAAGAGAGTGCTCACGAGAGAGTAAAAAATTTCCCCACCCTGCGAATTTCTGCCACCTAAATTTCTGTGGGCAGAAACCGTGCACAGCCAAAAGAAATACAACAACTGTCAAACAGACGTTTTTCCAAGCGCTGCTGCGAATGTTTGTTAAAGACCGTTTCTTTACTTTTGAGACAATTACGCTCTTTCAGAGAGTTTCTGACCATTTCTGAGAGAATTTTACCCCCACTCCTTAAAATTTGACAGATTGTGAATTTCTGTGCACAAAGTAAAGAAACAGACCTAATTTTAACCCATTTTATTCACCTCAGTAGTGCCAAATTTTAACGCGGGTTATATTTTAACGCACATTTTAACGCAATTCACACACGGCCTTACTGATTAGGCTGCTTTAAATTAGTGATCCGTCCGTGGGGTATGCTATGTCGCGTTGACCTCAGAAAGCGTCGCAAAGTCTCCTGATTATGGAGTGTTTCATTTATGATGTCAAACAAGCATCTGTTTGTTTGCAGGTCTGTTTTGAGGCACCTGTCTTCGCTATGGAATGGTTATTATTATTATTTTTTTTTTTATTTGGTTTTCTGGAAATCCACTTTGAACATGGCAATACCAACTGAGACGGTCGAATTTCATTTTTGAAGTTATTTTTGACGTGAAAAGCATGAAGCCTGTCAGCGCTTTGCTATACTGATCTCAACCAGTGCAAGGTGCCATCGATAAAATAAACAGCACGTGAATCGTATCTTATTATTGGTCTAAGTGTGTCAATCGTCTTTCTTTCCATTTTAACCTTACTTAACTCGAACAGAACGGTTGCCTGATAGTGAATTTGGAAAGTTATCACTATCGTGGATTCTAATACGATTACCGCCTGCCTTTCTCTTTATGCTTCAAGAAGGGAACCCATAAACCGCGTTAACCTCAGAAAGCGTAAAAAAAAAAAAAATCTTCCAAGACACAAAGTCATGTTATAGTTTCATCCAACGCACTATTCTTATTCTTAATTTGCTATTACGTTTCATAATTATCGCTGTCAGTTACGACTGCCCTTCAAAGTCGTTTTGTTATGGTTCTGACATTTTCATAGATCCATTCTCTCTGTTATATGCCCTTTGGGCATAAGACGCCTCCTTATAAAAGCTAATAAAATAAGCTAGACGACAAAAACTGTTTCCTTTATACAGCGTGTTACGGCGTGTTAAATTCTTGTATTTTACTAGACATAACTTTACGATTTGACAATTGGATTAATACTGACTCGTTGCGATTGCAACTGGATTGAAAATATGCCAACAGTGGCTTACAAAATGAGTTATGTATATACTTGATAGAACAATATTTCTGATTGGCTGTTGGATTGTTTGCTAACCAATCAGAAATATTGTTGTATCGTTATGTCTTTCTTTAAATTCTCTTTGTTTGTTATGTACTTTAACACTGACATACAACATCCCATCCCCCGTGAATCCTCAGCGAGATTCACCATCAACGTCCAGTACGGCGAGTTTTGATGTCGGTCTTCGTAGGATACCCGATGGTGTTTTGACTTCTGCCGTTCTCATCTGTCCGTCTTTTGCCACGATTACCTTCTCGATTCTCCCACGCTGCCATCTACTTCTAGGTTGGCTCCCGTCACAAATAAGAACCAGATCGCCGATTTTCAACGGTTGAGTTCGCATATGCCATTTGGTTCTTCTAGTTTCGTATGGTAGACACATGGCGGCATCCAATCGACCATGCATGCGAATTATGTTTTCGTTATCCAGGTACGGCGCTAATTCAAAAATGGCACTTCCCTTTGGAATGGCTTGTTGTTTTCGGAGTAACTTCACTTCTTGATGAAGGCTTCGTATTGTACTTGTTGACAAAGAATTCGTTCGGCTGCAGCTGTCTCTTTGGCAACTAGCTCAGCAGGACTTTTAGGTTTAACAGGAACAGATGACTTCATGACAGGTTTCTCGGATAGTTTACTTCTTGCATGACATAATAGGTTGTTTTTGTAGCGAAGAATCCAGGCTACAACTCTTTTGAGCCTTAAATAAGAGGAAAATTTAGTAATATCAATACAAAGGTAACTTGCCTCTTCCAAATGGAAAATCCTTTCCGAAACTTCCTCTTCTAGTTTCTCGGGGGGGGGGGGGGGGGGGGGCCATTGATCCTCAGGGAGGTATAAGAAGCTTGGCCCATTTAACCACCGGTCGTTGTTAGAGAACTTTGGTGGACTTTTTGCCCTTGTTGCGTCATCAGCGATGTTTAAGTCTGTTGGAATCCAACGCCAGTTTGATGCTTCGGACACATCCAGGATCTCGGCAATTCTGTGCGCGACGAAAGGTTTGTATTTCCGCTTGGAAGATTGTATCCACAGGATCCCAGTTCTAGAGTCGCTCCAGAATACGACATCGGCAATGTTTAAGTTGTGATTCGTTTTGATTAGTGTCTGCAGGCGACTTCTCAATACTGCCGCTTGAAGTTCTAGCCGAGGAACGGAGAGTGGTTTTTGCGGGGCACATCTGGTTTTGGCAGTTACGAAAGCGACATGAACTTCTCCTGGCAGAGCCATTCGCAGATATCCAACAGCGGAGAAGGCACTTTCGCTGGCATCAGTAAATATATGTAGTTTACCTGGCTTGGCTGGGTTCTCAACCCCAAAATGTGGTAAATACCACGTACGTCGGCCAACGTTCTTGATTTCTTCTGTCAACATTTCTCTGGCGTATCTTTTATAAAGGTATTCTGACATCTGGCTATTATATTTTTCGGCGAAGGCGTTATCTTTCTTCATCCTGGCTTCTATGTTGAGGAGTCTTCTTGTGGCTATTGGCAAACTGTCCGGAAGCGAAATGTCATCAGAGCTCCAAAGCAACCCCGTTTCAAATTTGTTCCCTATACGTTTTGTAGTTTCCGCTAATATTGATCTCGCACGATGTTCTTCGGGTGATTCCAGTACCACATCAGTTTTGCTCACTCCGAAATGTTCCGTGGTGAAGTAAGATTCGACGAGTTTGTCCAGTTTCTTTAACCCATTGACTTCACCTATGTTGAGAATGAACGGTTTTTTATTAACATGAGGACTTACCGGGCCGTAGGCTAACCAGCCTAATTTTGTAAGCGTAGCTATCGGTTCTGCACAACCTCCATCGACTGTTTTGGATGTCACTCCAAGGTGGCAGTTGTCCAGGCCAATTAAGAGTGACGGTTGGACGTTCTTGTAATTTTCCAGAGGTAAGTTCGCTAAATGCAGGCTATTCTCCTTGCAGAAAGATTGCACCGGCAAATTTAAATCTTTCACTGTTCTTACATCTTTAAGTGTATAATTCTCGCTCCCGTCACCTTTGCCTCTTATGTTGAATGTAACCTTTTTTGACATTTCTGTCACTGTTTTCTCTCCGTACCACTGTAGAGTTATATGTTCTGTTTTACCCTTTAGGCCTAGTTCGTTCGCGAGTCTTTCTTCTATGATGGAGATTGAAGAACCCTCGTCAAACATGATGGAGGCCTCTATTTCCCCGTTGGGGCCTGATAGGACTGCTGGCAGGATACGAAAGAGAAGGTCGTTGCGTGATGCGGTATGGCAAATTTGAGAATTGTTGATGCTGAGGCATTGATTTGCTTGAACGTTAACTTGCATATTGGCTCCGGCCTCGTCGTGAAGAAGCTTACTGTGAAATCTGCGACATCCATTTTGGTTGCACCTTTTGCGATTTCGACAGTTACTGGTACCGTGGTTTTGCCTTAAACAAGAAAAACAGAGATGCTTGCTCTTTGCCATGGTCCAACGGGCGTTTAAGGGCATATTTTTGAACGTTGCACACTCACTAACCTGATGCAAGTTCCCGCATACTGAGCAAGTTCTTCCTTGTGTTGGCATTTGGACACCGTCTGACTGGTTTATATGAAACATTCTCCGAGGTGGCGTAGGCGCTATTCTTGATGGCATTTGATGGCCTGCTTGTGGCATTAGCTGAATGACCTTGGCTAGATCGTTTAACCAACGGGAGAAATCTTTCAGGGTAGCATAAGGCCTAATGGCTGACGCGTGTCTTGCCCAGTCTATTCGCCTAGATATTGGCAATTTACAGCTCACCTCTTCCAGTAACATTGGATTGCACAAGTGTTGCTCTTGTTGTGCGGCTTCCAAATATGCAACTAAGTTTTTTATCTTCGTCGAAAACGGAATTATTTGTTCCATCTTGGTGTCATTTATGACAGGCCACTGCTGGATTTTGGTGAGTTGCGTTTTGATGAGCACCTCCGGGCGTCCAAAGCGAAAGGAAAGCTCTTCAATAACTTGGTTAACGTTGTTTGGGTGAATTAGAAGCGATGAGACTGCTTCTCGTGCAGCCCCCTGCAGGCACTTTTGAAGTCTTATGGTGTTTTCTGTGGCAGTGTACGCGAAGTTGTTGGTTGTCTCGTTGAAATTTGCAAAAAAGAGCGGCCAATCTTCCGGCGCTCCAGAAAAGGCAGGCAGATCATGCAGTTTCTTGAAAGCTGAACTTGATGTCGTGATGGCACTTGCAACGGTACTTTGGTGGACCGTTATTGGGCTTGCATTCGAGACGGGCGGGCTTTCGGACTGGCGAAGTTCGATGACTTCTCTTAGTCGTTGGGTTTCTGCCTGGCTTTCGGCAGCATTCTTTCTCAGTTCGGCTATTGATTGGTTTAAATTGGCAAAATGGGCTGATAAATCGCTTATCGGGGGGGGGGGGGGGGGGGACGTCAGAGTTTTGAGGCCATTGATCCTCAGGGAGGTATAAGAAGCTTGGCCCATTTAACCACCGGTCGTTGTTAGAGAACTTTGGTGGACTTTTTGCCCTTGTTGCGTCATCAGCGATGTTTAAGTCTGTTGGAATCCAACGCCAGTTTGATGCTTCGGACACATCCAGGATCTCGGCAATTCTGTGCGCGACGAAAGGTTTGTATTTCCGCTTGGAAGATTGTATCCACAGGATCCCAGTTCTAGAGTCGCTCCAGAATACGACATCGGCAATGTTTAAGTTGTGATTCGTTTTGATTAGTGTCTGCAGGCGACTTCTCAATACTGCCGCTTGAAGTTCTAGCCGAGGAACGGAGAGTGGTTTTTGCGGGGCACATCTGGTTTTGGCAGTTACGAAAGCGACATGAACTTCTCCTGGCAGAGCCATTCGCAGATATCCAACAGCGGAGAAGGCACTTTCGCTGGCATCAGTAAATATATGTAGTTTACCTGGCTTGGCTGGGTTCTCAACCCCAAAATGTGGTAAATACCACGTACGTCGGCCAACGTTCTTGATTTCTTCTGTCAACATTTCTCTGGCGTATCTTTTATAAAGGTATTCTGACATCTGGCTATTATATTTTTCGGCGAAGGCGTTATCTTTCTTCATCCTGGCTTCTATGTTGAGGAGTCTTCTTGTGGCTATTGGCAAACTGTCCGGAAGCGAAATGTCATCAGAGCTCCAAAGCAACCCCGTTTCAAATTTGTTCCCTATACGTTTTGTAGTTTCCGCTAATATTGATCTCGCACGATGTTCTTCGGGTGATTCCAGTACCACATCAGTTTTGCTCACTCCGAAATGTTCCGTGGTGAAGTAAGATTCGACGAGTTTGTCCAGTTTCTTTAACCCATTGACTTCACCTATGTTGAGAATGAACGGTTTTTTATTAACATGAGGACTTACCGGGCCGTAGGCTAACCAGCCTAATTTTGTAAGCGTAGCTATCGGTTCTGCACAACCTCCATCGACTGTTTTGGATGTCACTCCAAGGTGGCAGTTGTCCAGGCCAATTAAGAGTGACGGTTGGACGTTCTTGTAATTTTCCAGAGGTAAGTTCGCTAAATGCAGGCTATTCTCCTTGCAGAAAGATTGCACCGGCAAATTTAAATCTTTCACTGTTCTTACATCTTTAAGTGTATAATTCTCGCTCCCGTCACCTTTGCCTCTTATGTTGAATGTAACCTTTTTTGACATTTCTGTCACTGTTTTCTCTCCGTACCACTGTAGAGTTATATGTTCTGTTTTACCCTTTAGGCCTAGTTCGTTCGCGAGTCTTTCTTCTATGATGGAGATTGAAGAACCCTCGTCAAACATGATGGAGGCCTCTATTTCCCCGTTGGGGCCTGATAGGACTGCTGGCAGGATACGAAAGAGAAGGTCGTTGCGTGATGCGGTATGGCAAATTTGAGAATTGTTGATGCTGAGGCATTGATTTGCTTGAACGTTAACTTGCATATTGGCTCCGGCCTCGTCGTGAAGAAGCTTACTGTGAAATCTGCGACATCCATTTTGGTTGCACCTTTTGCGATTTCGACAGTTACTGGTACCGTGGTTTTGCCTTAAACAAGAAAAACAGAGATGCTTGCTCTTTGCCATGGTCCAACGGGCGTTTAAGGGCATATTTTTGAACGTTGCACACTCACTAACCTGATGCAAGTTCCCGCATACTGAGCAAGTTCTTCCTTGTGTTGGCATTTGGACACCGTCTGACTGGTTTATATGAAACATTCTCCGAGGTGGCGTAGGCGCTATTCTTGATGGCATTTGATGGCCTGCTTGTGGCATTAGCTGAATGACCTTGGCTAGATCGTTTAACCAACGGGAGAAATCTTTCAGGGTAGCATAAGGCCTAATGGCTGACGCGTGTCTTGCCCAGTCTATTCGCCTAGATATTGGCAATTTACAGCTCACCTCTTCCAGTAACATTGGATTGCACAAGTGTTGCTCTTGTTGTGCGGCTTCCAAATATGCAACTAAGTTTTTTATCTTCGTCGAAAACGGAATTATTTGTTCCATCTTGGTGTCATTTATGACAGGCCACTGCTGGATTTTGGTGAGTTGCGTTTTGATGAGCACCTCCGGGCGTCCAAAGCGAAAGGAAAGCTCTTCAATAACTTGGTTAACGTTGTTTGGGTGAATTAGAAGCGATGAGACTGCTTCTCGTGCAGCCCCCTGCAGGCACTTTTGAAGTCTTATGGTGTTTTCTGTGGCAGTGTACGCGAAGTTGTTGGTTGTCTCGTTGAAATTTGCAAAAAAGAGCGGCCAATCTTCCGGCGCTCCAGAAAAGGCAGGCAGATCATGCAGTTTCTTGAAAGCTGAACTTGATGTCGTGATGGCACTTGCAACGGTACTTTGGTGGACCGTTATTGGGCTTGCATTCGAGACGGGCGGGCTTTCGGACTGGCGAAGTTCGATGACTTCTCTTAGTCGTTGGGTTTCTGCCTGGCTTTCGGCAGCATTCTTTCTCAGTTCGGCTATTGATTGGTTTAAATTGGCAAAATGGGCTGATAAATCGCTTACCTGATCAAATGCTGTGGAGGTGGCTGCATCTTCTGGGTTAGACATTTTGCCTTCGGTATCACTGGCTTGGTTTGATGTTTGATGCTTGTGGTGTTCGCTTCTTCGAAGTGGCGGTGGCGATGACATATGCGACGATAGCGGTGGCGGGAATAACGGTGGCGACGATGATGATGGCGACTGGCGATGTCTACACTAATGGTAACGGCAATGACGTGGCTACACTACTGGTAACGGCAATGACGTGGCTACACTACTGGTAGCGGCAATGACGTGGCTACACTACTGGTAACGGCAATGGCGGTCGCGACGATGATGATGGCGACTATGGCGGTGGCTACACTAATGGTAACGGCAATGACGTGGCTACACTACTGGTAGCGGCAATGACGTGGCTACACTACTGGTAACGGCAATGGCGGTCGCGACGATGATGATGGCGACTATGGCGGTGGCTACACTAATGGTAACGGCAATGACGTGGCTACACTACTGGTAACGGCAATGACGTGGCTACACTACTGGTAACGGCAATGACGTGGCTACACTACTGGTAACGGCTATGACGTGGCTACACTGCTGGTAGCGGCAATGACGTGGCTACACTACTGGTAACGGCAATGACGTGGCTACACTACTGGTAACGGCTATGACGTGGCTACACTGCTGGTAGCGGCAATGACGTGGCTACACTACTGGTAACGGCAATGACGTGGCTACACTACTGGTAGCGGCAATGGCGGTGGCGACGATGATGATGGCGACTATGGCGGTGGCTACACTAATGGTAACGGCAATGACGTGGCTACACTACTGGTAACGGCAATGACGTGGCTACACTACTGGTAACGGCAATGACGTGGCTACACTACTGGTAGCGGCAATGACGTGGCTACACTACTGGTAACGGCAATGGCGGTCGCGACGATGATGATGGCGACTATGGCGGTGGCTACACTAATGGTAACGGCAATGACGTGGCTACACTACTGGTAGCGGCAATGACGTGGCTACACTACTGGTAACGGCAATGGCGGTCGCGACGATGATGATGGCGACTATGGCGGTGGCTACACTAATGGTAACGGCAATGACGTGGCTACACTACTGGTAACGGCAATGACGTGGCTACACTACTGGTAACGGCAATGACGTGGCTACACTACTGGTAACGGCTATGACGTGGCTACACTGCTGGTAGCGGCAATGACGTGGCTACACTACTGGTAACGGCAATGACGTGGCTACACTTCATTAACGTTCGTTGTCAAGTGCAGACGTGTTTTCAATCCGCTCCCTTTGTTGATTTCTTGTATTCGTCATTTCCCATTAAAATCAATCAACTCTTTTTTTCAAAATGACCAAGTGCAACGCGTGCAATACTAACCTAGCTACCGACAATAGTATGCCCCAATTAACGTGCGGTGGTTTGTGCGGTAGGCTTTTTCACCCAACGTGTGCAGGTCTAAGCAAACGTTCGCTGACCTACTTTGCCGAATATAGTTCCCGGTTCGTGTTTTTTTGTGATGAGTGCAGGGAAATATCTTTGTCCCACATTTTAAAAGCCATTAAATTTAACAATGACTCGTGCAGTGACGAAATAAATAAAAATAATGATAAGTGTCGGCAAATTTTAAATGAAATGAGTAAATTTGATGACCTTATAAACTCAAATGATGAAATCCACTGCCGCCTCTCTGAATTGACCCGTGCAATAAACAATAATTCAAGTGATTTAAATAAAAAAATTGTCAATGCTAATGACACCCTTGATGAAATCATTTCTGTCAAATCCTCTATACATAATACGAAAAAAGACATTATCTCGGCAATTTCTAAAATAAATCTAGATGGACAATTTACTACTCTTCGGGATGAACTACACCGATCGGGAAACAATATAATGGATTCTATCAATTCCCTTAAACCTCACCAATCTGACGATGCCTCATTCTCATCACTAATTGACGACGCCTTGAAACACATCTCCAATTTTTCGGTTGATCTCGCGATGACCATGGACACCGTCAAAGAGTTGATAGATACTGTGAGAACATCTAAAGGCTTACACCAACCTTCCCCTCACCTCACGCTGTCGAACAACAATGTGCCCTCGTGCTCGTTTAATGTTTCCTTACATGATGAGCTACAATTTTGTTCCCCAGTCAAAAATCGCAATGAAGTGGTAATCGCAGCCGAGAATGAACCTCACCTCCATAATACCACTTCATCATCTTTACCCACCATAAATGCCGATCCTGTGTTACCACCATCTTCTTGTACCTTACCTCCCTCTACACCACTTCTTTCGAAATTTGGGACCACCTGGACTAAAGCCGAATGGAGTAACAGACTTAACAAACTGAAAAATACCAACACAATTGCCCTTCTCTTGAGAAACACTCCTCGCAAAGCCAACAAACTTTGGATACGTGATTTCTTCTCCAGAACTTACTCTATATCGGTTACTGATTCCAGACGTGCAGCGAAACGAAGTTTTATAATCAACATTCCTGGGAAATACGAATGGTTATTTTCTTTCCCTGATGGAAGCTTAAAACTTGGTGATATGACCCTATCGTTGTGGATTGAAGACCCTCGGCCCGAAAAATCAGCAGAAGCGCCGACACATAACTGGAGTTTTAAAACAAGTATTTTCCCTAATTTCTCCTTTTCTCTCAATAATTCTAAATACAATCCTTATCCCCCTAAGCCCCACACACTTCCTACTAGACCTCTGCCCAAGCCCCACGTATCTCAAAAATCTATAACTCAGCCTAAACTCTTGCCCAAGCCCCAACACAACCCCAGACTAGCCTTACAGCAACCCGCAGTCCAACAGAAACGTGCTCATCAACGGGTTTCCTTCAATACTAACCCGGATTCCCAAACCTCTCTCTCAAATAATTGTGACCTAACAAAATCCCCCCCCGTTCCTAGTTTCAACCTCACCTCAGGAGCTAAGTACCCTAATTTTATAAGCTCTCATATTTTAAACCCAAGCCCATCTCAACCGCCACTCGAATCTCGCTCTGCTTTCGATCCTCTTTTACCTCCTAATGTCAAACTCACTCAACAGTCCCTCATTGAATCTACAGAGTCCCGCTATGCTCTTTCAAAACTTAGAGATAGTAAGGTGTTTGACAACATTCGTCTGTTCCTTGCTTATCTTCACGATAAACCAGACGATATGTGTGTAGACGGTATAACAAAAAGCTATGTATTAGCGTCTATTCAAAAGGAAGGACTTCCTTCTGATCCTTAACACCTAAGGCAGCTCTACAACAAATACCACGAGCTCCTGAATATCTCTTCGTTGCAAGTCTCTAAAGATCTCTTAGCTTTCTCTCGGTACGTTCAATCTAAAAGAATTTCTTATCTGCAAAGAATCCGATCCGAAACTGAAAAGTTTTATCGCTCCTAACACTGAATCCAGTTTTCCACCTTCTAATCTCCACCCTCTTTCTTTTTATTACCAAAACGTAAGAGGTCTTCGATCTAAAACTCACTCAGTGTACATGCAGTCCCACAATCTTCCCTTTGATGTATTTGCTCTTACTGAAACAAATCTTTCCCAGGACATCAAAAGCCAAGAGCTGTTTCCTTCGTTTTTCAATGTCTTTCGTGATGACGAACACCCTCATAGCGAACCCCCAAATAGAGGCGTCCTAATCGCTGTCCATAACAAATACGAATCTTCTTTCGTTTCATCCTCCTCTTCCAATCTTCTAGACTACATCTCTATTAAACTAACATTCTCTAATCAATCCATCTTCCTGATGTGTTTCTACATCCTTCCCGGCGAACCAACTGAGTCATACAAATTGGTGGTAGCTGCTATTGACAAAGTGCTTGACGTCTCAGAAGCACAAGATGAGATAATTATTTTCGGTGACTTCAATCTTCCCTATCTTCAATGGAACACTTCAGAAGATCAAATTGCCTTCACTCCCTCACCCGTTTCCATCAAAGAATCTGTCTTCGTGGATGGTCTTACTGATTCAAGCCTTTCCCAAATGAGTGGTATTAAAAACTATATGGGCCGACAGCTTGATCTTATCTTCACTTCCGACCCCATTAACTCATCTGTCTCAGAAACCACATCCCCATTATCTACTATTGACAACTTTCATCCGCCTCTCACACTGTCTTTTTTTATAACCTTACCTTTATTTCTACCTAGCCCAAGTAAGTATTCGTTCAACTTTCGTAAAGCTAACTTCAAGAAAATCAATGAAATCCTCTCTAATACCTCATTCGACTTTAAAAATCTTTCAATGAATGATGCAACTAGTCTGTTTTACGAGAAATTGTTGCATTGCATAAATCTCTATGTTCCCCTTTCGCGTGATAAGCCCTACTCAACATCCCCTCCCTGGTACAATCGTAAACTTCGTGAGTTGCGAAACAAGAGAAACAAGCTCTGGAATAGATTTCTTCGGTCCCGTTCAGTTTTTGATTACTCTGATTACCTTGGAGTATTTTATAAGTTTTCCAACCTCAATGAAGCTCTTTACAACGACTTTACATCCACCACCCAAGCAAATCTAATTTCGGAGCCAAAATCGTTTTATAAGTTTATCAACTATAAAAAGAAAAATGATGGTTTCCCTCCTTCTCTTCACTACGATAGCCAATCTTCCAACGACCCAACTACAATCGCAAATTTTTTTGCAAGTTACTTTAAACTGTCTTTTGCTCAAAAAACCCCTGATCTAGACCAGACTTACTTTTCCTATCTTCGCCATTTCTCTACTGGGCCTTCCAATCTTAGCTTTAATCAGTCAACTGTTCTTAATGGTCTCCTCAAACTCAAAGACGAGTATAATCCAGGTCCAGATGGCATTCCTGCCATTTTGCTTAAAAAATGTTGTTCCAGTTTAGCCCTTCCTATCACTAACCTTTTCAAACTATCCCTTTTAAGTGGAGTTTTTCCGGACTTATGGAAAATATCTGTTATTTCACCTATCCATAAAAAAGGCCCCAAAAACCTAATTTCTAACTATAGACCCATTGCCAAACTCTCTCATATCCCTAAGCTTTTCGAAAGCATTCTGTATGAAATACTTTCTTTCCAGTGCAAATCAATGATATCCTCCAAGCAGCATGGTTTCTTTAAAGGAAGGTCCACAACTACTAATCTAGTTGAGTTTGTTTCCTTCTCTCTCTCTGCGATGGAAAAAGGAAAGGAAGTAGACGTGATCACCACAGATTTCAGCAAAGCTTTTGACAAAATTTCTCACTCTGTAATCCTCTTTAAACTTTCTTTCCTCGGATTTAGTCCTATCCTACTCAAATGGGTCTCTTCATATCTTGAACACCGCCTATATAAAGTTCGTTTCCGTTCTACTCTTTCAGTTCCTTTTGTGGCCACCTCCGGTGTACCCCAAGGCAGCCATCTTGGACCCCTCTTTTTCATCCTGGCCATTAATGATGTCGAAAAGATCATCCAATATTCTTCTATCTCACTTTACGCGGATGACGCTAAAATTTTCAAAGTCATCACCTCCGATCGAGATTCTCTCCAGCTTCAAAATGACCTCGAGTCATTCGTCTTTTGGTGTTCTAAAAACTTCCTTGAGTTAAACATTGCCAAATGTGAAACAATAACTTTTTCTCGTAAAAGTAATAAACCTCTCCCTAGATCCTATCATCTTCAGAACATTCCTTTAAACCGTGTGCAGCTTATCCGAGATTTGGGGGTTCTATGCGACAGCGAATTAAATTTTCGTTCTCATATAGACGAGGTAGTCTCAAGAGCTAATTCCGCCCTTGGTTTTATCAAGAGATGGTCCAAAGAGTTCCATAACCCTCTTGTAACGAAATCCCTCTATATTGCCTATGTTCGCCCTCTCCTAGAGTATGCTTCGCAAGTGTGGGCTCCATATCATGCGGTTCATATCTCGAGGATCGAAAGTGTTCAACGACGTTTTCTGCTGTTTGCCCTTCGGGATCTCTACGATGTTAGAAACTTTCTCACCCTGCCTCCTTACCGCGAACGTCTCGCAATCATTAATCTCCATTCCCTAGAAAACAGAAGGAATGTCTTTGACATCATTTTCGTTCACCGACTTCTCACTGGTAACACTGATTGCTCCTCCCTTTTAGACCTTATCTCTTTCAACACTAATCCCCGAAACGTAAGATCATCCCGATTTTTTTTCCTTCCTGCTCATCGTACACCCTATGGTCTGAACGAACCCTTAACCCGCATGATGAGTAAGATTAATTCTGTTCCTTCTCTTTTCGACCTCAATCTTCCAAGCCCTTGCCTGAAAGTCCTCCTTTTAAACCATTTCTCATCCTTGTAGGTTAATAGTTTTAATTAGTTTTAAGTAGTTAAGTTTAGTATGTTTAAGTTATTTTAAGCTTGTATTAAGCTAATAAATGGGGCGGTAGCCCCACCAAAATTAAAAATTAAAATTAAATTACACTACTGGTAACGGCTATGACGTGGCTACACTGCTGGTAGCGGCAATGACGTGGCTACACTACTGGTAACGGCAATGACGTGGCTACACTACTGGTAGCGGCAATGGCGGTGGCGACGATGATGATGGCGACTATGGCGGTGGCTACACTAATGGTAACGGCAATGACGTGGCTACACTACTGGTAACGGCAATGACGTGGCTACACTACTGGTAACGGCAATGACGTGGCTACACTACTGGTAGCGGCAATGACGTGGCTACACTACTGGTAACGGCTATGACGTGGCTACACTGCTGGTAGCGGCAATGACGTGGCTACACTACTGGTAACGGCAATGACGTGGCTACACTACTGGTAACGGCTATGACGTGGCTACACTGCTGGTAGCGGCAATGACGTGGCTACACTACTGGTAACGGCAATGACGTGGCTACACTACTGGTAGCGGCAATGGCGGTGGCGACGATGATGATGGCGACTATGGCGGTGGCTACACTAATGGTAACGGCAATGACGTGGCTACACTACTGGTAACGGCAATGACGTGGCTACACTACTGGTAACGGCAATGACGTGGCTACACTACTGGTAGCGGCAATGACGTGGCTACACTACTGGTAACGGCTATGACGTGGCTACACTGCTGGTAGCGGCAATGACGTGGCTACACTACTGGTAACGGCAATGACGTGGCTACACTACTGGTAACGGCTATGACGTGGCTACACTGCTGGTAGCGGCAATGACGTGGCTACACTACTGGTAACGGCAATGACGTGGCTACACTACTGGTAGCGGCAATGGCGGTGGCGACGATGATGATGGCGACTATGGCGGTGGCTACACTAATGGTAACGGCAATGACGTGGCTACACTACTGGTAACGGCAATGACGTGGCTACACTACTGGTAACGGCAATGGCGGTGGCGACGATGATGATGGCGACTATGGCGATGTTGTTGGTGCGCACGACGACATAAATTTTCACGTAAAAAATACTAAGAGTGTGCGAGCACTGGCATATGTACGTTCATTATTGAGATTTCTCTTGCGAGAGCGTCAGTAGAAACATTAAAACTTGTGATGGCGATGGCTACAATGGCGATGTTGTTGGTGCGCACGACGACATAAATTTTCACGTAAAAAATACTAAGAGTGTGCGAGCACTGGTATATGTACGTTCATTATTGATTATTAATTAAATATTAATCCTTGACGCTAATGGCAATGGCGATGTTGGTCCGCACGACAATACAACATATATATAGCTAGCAAACGTTTGCTATTTCACGACGATTTTCCTGTTGGAAATTTATCACATTAATACATTTAATTAAAATTAAATTTCTCGTATGCGATCATCAAATAAAAAGAATTTAAACTTGTTATATGCCCCTTGGGCATAAGACGCCTCCTTATAAAAGCTAATAAAATAAGCTAGACGACAAAAACTGTTTCCTTTATACAGCGTGTTACGGCGTGTTAAATTCTTGTATTTTATTAGACATAACTTTACGATTTGACAATTGGATTAATACTGACTCGTTGCGATTGCAACTGGATTGAAAATATGCCAACAGTGGCTTACAAAATGAGTTATGTATATACTTGATAGAACAATATTTCTGATTGGCTGTTGGATTGTTTGCTAACCAATCAGAAATATTGTTGTATCGTTATGTCTTTCTTTAAATTCTCTTTGTTTGTTATGTACTTTAACACTGACATACAACACTCTCAATTCATAATCAGTCTATGTCGGGCTATACCTAGTTGTTTTGCGTTTTGCTTTTTTTTTGGCTCCCGTTTCGAAGTTCGTAACACAGTCAAAGAAATAGAACAGTCTTCGTAGCAGTACATTTAATTTGAGATTCTCGCTAAAAGTTGTTTTTTATACAAAGGAATGAGTTTTGCCAAAAAAATAGAATTAGTCTAAAAAAAAAACAACGACATCTGTGAATTAATTAATAGATTAATTCTAGAACAATTTAATAAATAAATAGCTATACGATACGATTACGTAGCTGTAATCTCAAAACGGTTACTCAATCACTCGATCACTGATGTCACTCACTTACTCGATAACGTGAGCTGTAGTTCGGACCTCATTTCTTAAAGGAGCGAGTTCACTTTTTAGTTAAATAAATAAAAATTTTAATTTGTATTATTTTCTTTCAATAAAATGATATTGTGTTCCTTTCAAACAAAGATATTGTCTTGCCTGTATAACAGAATATTTAGAACGCTCCTTTACAAAGTTTAAAAATTGAATACATACTTGAACTTTCCTCAACAATATCCAGTGTTTTTCGTTGCTTATTTTGTCAGCCGAAAGTATTATTATTATTATTATTATTATTTTATTTTTTAAGAGGAGGCTTATGCCAATCTAAAGAACTCTGTACTTATTGCCAATCCATTTTACTACCACAGTAGCAGCTTTTCCCTTTTTGTGGTGCATTAGATTCAAATAAGGTGGTTGTAATTCCACGTATAACCTCAAGGGTGGTGTTCAGATGAAACTGGGAGGCTGAAAGAATAGTAAATGCTCAGAGTGTTATTATAATGAACACGCGTTTTATCTTCAGTCCACTCCATGTTTTTGTTGCACGAGAAACTTTATTTGTGGCGAAAGAACGCTTTATGAATACAGATATGAAAAGTAGAAATGAACTGTCGACGAACGGCTCGATCAGATCGACTAACTGGAAACTAATTTTTTTTAATATAATAAGCGCTTCCTTTTTGGGGGAAAAAATCGAGTATGAGTAGAGCTGAGCATTTATAAAAATAGGTATATTTTTGTTTAAGATGTCTTTTCGTATTACACAAAAAATTTCTACGACAAAGGCAACAATGCCGAGTTTCGAACATATTGTTACAAAAATCGATCTTCAAAAATTGATAAAAATATGGAGAAAGTTACCTTTTCTTTTTGTGTAAGGATTTGAATCAATCCAAAATAAAATTCTCAGGAGAACTGAACTCCAAAATACCACTGCGATGTGAGTTTTTAGCTAACTCACTTTCTCATTCAATGAACTTGATAAATAAAAAAAGAGATTTTATCTATATGAGTGTAAACATGTTTAAGGATGCAATATCTATAATTGGTCCCGTATTAACAAGAATCATTAACACTTCCTTAAGTGCGGGTGTTTTTCCACAATCCTGGAAAGAATCCCTAGTTATACCAACGAAAAAGATAAAAAAATATCCAAAAAAAAGGTGTGTTGCGAAAGATTAGAAAAAATATATCTATGAGTATGGCTGTTAATTTGTCCAATGTATTAATTAAACCACATTTTGATTATTGTGCTAGTTTATTGTTTTTGTGTCCACAAAGTCATAAAAATAGACTGCAATTGCAACAAAATAAAATTATGAGATTAATTCTGAAATGTAACAGATATACTCCGATACAAAATATGTTAAACAGACTTAAATGGATGAATGTAAATCAAAGACTTTTTATGTTGTGTATGACATTTGTGTTCAAAATAAAAAATAATATGTTACCTGGATATTTATGTGAAAATGTAACGCTTGTAAGTGATGTGAATTATAACCTAAGAAATAGCAATGACCAAAGAATAGCTCGTTCAAGAACAGTAAGGGGGCAGCGAACAATATTTTGTATGGGGTTTCAAGATTTTAATAACCTACCGAATGAAATCAAAAATCTAAGTAATTTTAACCTTTTCAAACAAAAACTTATCTGTTATGTAAAAAGCATGAATATATATATAATATATATATATATATATGTTTTATAACAATTTAAAATTATGTATATATTTTATAATATATGTATGCAGTTTAAGACTCCCATAGAATAATAATAGAGTTTCTGCATACCATCTTGGCTGGGGCCAAGAGTACCCATCTTAACGTCAAGATTGGGCTCTATATTAGCGCCTAGAAAAAAATGGTTGAGGAAACATAGAGTTATTAGTTAAAAACTTTTGAATAAACGAAGATATTAGTGTCACACTATATTAATCAATGCTTTACTTTGGCTACACGACACTGGTTTTAATATACGCACTGAGTTTTTTTTTAAATATGCTTATACTGTTTTCTCTTTTTAGATCCACGGGCAGACTATTGTAATAGTTGATTCCATCATATAAAATAGATTTCTGAGTTCTGCTCAAACGACATCGTTCTGGTCTTAAATCACTATTATTTCTTAATCTAAACGGTTGGATTTGAGATATTTCCGATATCCCATCCAATAAGTATTCCGGGAGCTTACCGTTACGCATTTTAAAAATAAAAATCATCGCATCATATATCAGTCTCTGTTTAACACTCATCCAATTTAAGCAGTCTAGCATGAACCGAATCGGAGTGTAAATGTTCAACCTCAATATTACTCTCATACCCTTGTTCTGAAGCTTTTGGAGTCTTAATTTTACATCTTCATTAGCTCCGAACAGCAGAGTCGAGCAATAATTGAAGTGTGGCATTACTAGGGCATTATACAGTAGAATAGAAGATTCAAATGTCAATTGCTTTCTTATTGTGCTCAAAAAATAGATTTTCTTTGAAATTTTTGCACACACGTGATTCGAATGTTCTTTAAAATTAAGTTTTTCATCTATTATGACACCTAAGTATTTTATACTTTGAACACAGTTTATTAATACACCGTCCATATATACATTAACTTCTTCACTTGCTCGAAATTTCATACATTTAGTCTTATTGATATTCACCTTCAATTTGTTCATTTTCAACCATTCATCAATTCTCATCAAATCCTCATTCAATTTTTCACACATTGCTTCACTATTTTTCCCACAAATGTAGATCAGACTATCATCCGCAAAAAGTTTAACACTACAATACTTCAAACATTTTTTAAAATCATTCATATATAAAAGAAAGAGGAATACCCCCAACACTGAACCTTGTGGAACTCCCAGATCATTTATCATTGCACTAGATATTTCATCATTCACTCTAGTTCTTTGGCTTCTATTCTCTAAATAAGATTTAAACCATTCCAACTCACAACCCCTCACACCATATAAACACAACTTTTCCAATAATACATGTCTGTCGATAGTCTCAAACGCACGTTTCAGATCCAAGAAAACCGCTATCACCGAATTTCCACAATCAATTTGCCTTTCCACTTCCACACAACACAATTAATGGCAGTTTCACATGAATGCTCTCTTCTAAAACCAGACTGTTCATCAATCAATAAATTATTGGACTCTAAATAATTTTGAAATTGATTAGCAACAAACTTTTCCAATATTTTTTCACAAATAGGCAACATATTCACTGGTCTAAATTCTTCACATTTATTTGTATTATTTACTTTTTCAACCGGAATAACAACCGATTCCTTCCATATTGTAGGAAATTTGCCGGTTTCTAATGATTTGTTAATAAGCTTCAAAAGTACTGGACCAATTAATTCAATCGATTGCAAAATTATATCCCTATTCAGTCTAAACACGTCACTTTTATTATTCAAATCTTTAATCAAGGTATACAGCATACTTTCATTACAAAAACCAAAAGTAAAAATAGAACTGACACTTATTTCCGGTAGCACAAATCTTACGTTCTCAATAGATTGATTTATTTCTCTAATACTATTTACAAAATATGCATTGAATTTTTCAGCAATTTCATTTGCCCGAGTTGACGTCTCATTCCCGAATTTAACACTTTCAATTACATTCGTTTTTACATTCTTCAGCACTATTTTTTTAAGAGTCTTCCACATTTCAATATGATTTCCAGATTTCGCCAAAATCTGGGATGTTATGTAACTACTCTTAGCAATTTTTATCTCACTCTTATAGCTATTACGAATAGATTTATATCTTGACCAATTTTCAGCTGTGCTACTAAAAACAGCAGCGTTATAAGCTCTAACTTTCTCTATTTTCAATCTTTGCAAACGAGAACTGAACCATGCATTATTATCATTTAGTTTTTCCATTTTTTCTATTGTCAGAGCTTCACAACATGCGTTTAATGTTTGAATGAATGAATGAATGAATGAATGAATGAATGAATGAATGATCTTTATTTAGCTTCATGATAAGCCATTTAGTATACAGTTTTTACAATTTTAAATAATAAGTCTTATATCTCGATCACAGTTAATTGTTTTGACATTTTTGGATTAATTAAATAACATTCTCTTTTACATAGTTGGTAATTCTTCTTTTAAATTCTAAAAAATTATTTACATTTTTGATTTCACTTGGTAGATTATTGAAACCATGGAAGCCCATGTAAAATATAGTTCTTTGACCTCTCACTGTCCTTGACCTTTCTATTCTTAGGTCATTGTTGTTTCTAAGGTTGTATTCACGGTCTGCATTTGTTCGTACGTTTTCACATAGATAGTCAGGATACATATTATTTTTAATTTTATACACAAATATCATACACAACATAAACAGTCTTTGGTTAATATTTAGCCATTTAATCGAATTTAACATCGTTCTTATTGAGGTGTATCGACTACATTTTAAAATACAACGCATAATTTTGTTTTGTTGTAATTGAAGTCTATCTTTGTGACTCTGTGGACACATAAACAACAAACTAGCACAAAAATCAAAATGTGGTTTAATTAACACATTACATAAATTCACAGCAGTTGTCTTGGATATATTTTTCCTTATTTTTCTTAACACTCCAACTTTTTTTGATATTTTTTTACAAAGGTAATTTATGTGTTCGTTAAAGTTTAGTTTTTCGTCTAATAAAATTCCAAGATATTTTAATTGTTTGACTTGCTCAATTTGTTCATTATTTATATACATATTTACATTTTCAGACGAACTTACAGGACAACATTTGAAAATCATACATTTAGTTTTTGCAACATTTAATATCAGTCTATTCATTTTTAGCCATGTGCTTATTCTCTCCAAGTCTTGATTGATTTCTTCTATGCAGCCTGCGACATTTTTTCCAGAAGCGTATAGCAAACCATCATCAGCAAACAAAATTAGTTTCGAAGATCTAACTACTTTAGTCATGTCATTTATGAACAATAGGAACAACCACACTCCCAGTATTGTGCCTTGTGGTATTCCTACATTGACACTAATTGGTGACGATATTTTGCCATTTACGTTAGTGCGTTGTGTCCTACCTGTTATGAATGACTTAAACCACTTAAACTCCACTCCCTTTATACCGTAATACTTCAACTTTTTAAGCATTATTTCGTGGTTTACTGTTTCGAAAGCTCGTTTTAAGTCCAGAAATACAGCAACTACCACATTTTTACCATCTATTTCCCTCCTCCAATCATTAATGACAAAGTTCAAAGTCGTTTCACATGAGTGATTTGCACGGAATCCCGATTGATAAGTGTCTATAAGCTCTTGGCTTTCTAAGTGATTTTGGAGTTGTATTACTACACATTTTTCTATTACTTTTTCATAAAGGGGCATCATGTTTATTGGCCTAAAATCACACATAGTTTTTGCATTGGGGATCTTTTTTATGGGTACTATCAACGATTCTTTCCAAGATTGTGGAAAAACACCGGCACTAAGGGACATATTAATTATTTTTTCAATTATTGGGCCAACAACACATAGGGAGTCTTTTAACATTTTAACATTCATAAAATTAAAGTCTCTTTTCTTGCTAAGCAGATCTATTGCACTTCGTATACTAATTATGTTGACTAGACTGAACTTAAAATCTATATTGCACTGCTCAAGTAAATTTGAATAATCGCAAAATATCACAGATCGGGTTATTTCATGTATAGACTGAACGAAAAAGTTGTTGAATTTGTCACACATTATTGCACTATTATTTATCACAGAACCATCTTCTATTTCTATTTCCAATATAGTTTCGTCACTTTTCTTAAGAACGTATTTCTTTAACTTTTTCCACATGTCCTTTTGATTATTTGCACTTTCAATTTGGTTTTTTATAAACAAAGATTTAGCTAGCCGAATTTTCCTTTTGAATTGGTTTCTACATTGCTGATACGCGTGCCATATATTTTCATCATTTGTAAGAACAGCCCTTCTATAAAGATTGACTTTTCGCATTTTTTCCACTTCTAGTTCAGAATTAAACCACTCAGCGTTACTATAAGGAACTTTTTTTTCTACAATCATGGAGTCGACAACACTTTTTAGATTATACACAAAATGATCACATAGGACGTTCAAGTTAAGTGATTGCTCAGAATCAATAACAAAAAAGGGAATTTCCAGGAGTTTTGACACAAAAACATTTTGATTATAAGAACAGTATCTAACTGTTTTTTTATGTTTGGTCTTGTGTTGGTTTATTATAAATATGTCAATGGATTCGTGGTCACTTATTTTGTTATTATTATTCACTCTTGCAGTAACTACGTCAGTGCAGTTTGTGATCACATAGTCAATCAATGTTTTTGAGTTACTTGTTATTCGCGTAGGCTCATTTACAATCATGTTTAGACCGTTATCATTAAAAATGTTTGAAATTTTTCGCGTGTACGTGTCCGTTTCCTCAAACCAGTCAATATTGACGTCACCTACCATTATAAATCTACCACATTGGGATAGATATTCTAACCAGTTTTCTAGATCATTACAAAATTCACTTTTCGACGATACTCGACTAGGAGATCTATATACACCACATATATGTATCACAGGATAGTTTTCATATTGCACTCTTAACATCAAACACCAATATTGCATACTTACTTTATATTTTTTCAGAAGATGACATTTAAAATTATTTTTGACATAGACAACAACACCACCGGTATGACTAGATTCACTTTCACAGCTAAAAGGATGATAATATCCTTCAAGTTCTAAATAATTTAGGTCATTTGAATCTGTAACATGTGTCTCTGTTAGCACTAGAATATCAGCATTTTCTTTTTCCACTATGCTTTCTAATTCGTCAAAATTATTTGATAGACCTTGTATATTAAAATAGATACACCTAATATCTTCTAATTGCTAGTAGTCCGTACGTTCTTCTGCAATTTTCAGTTTTCTCTGGAAAACTGGACAAATTGGATCATTCGCCGTATGATTTTCATCTAAGTCCATTCTTAAGTTTGTTTTTGCATTGTGACAATTGATGCATTTAATATTAGTACTATTACACACTTTCACGTCATGATTTCCCGCACATTTAATACAAACTTTGTCTTTCGTACAATTTTTAGATGTATGGTTAAAACCACAACACTTAAAACATCTTTGTATTTTGGTATGTTGATACACTCGGCATCTATCCCATCCAACATTTACTCTAGCACTTTCCATTACTTTCTCATAAGCAACACTGTCCATTTCTATTATTGCATTATAACACTTTTTTGGGGACAAGTATATGTGCACACACCTTAAATCACATTCGTTTAGCCCATTTTGACATTTAAGTGACTTCACTAGCTCATCATCACCCACTTTCTCTTTCATACCTACTATAAGCACTCGTGGTTTCCTTCGCGCTGGTATATTAACATTATAGCCATCACTATGCTTTTCTTTAAACTCATTTTGTATTTTTTTCACTGAAGCTTCATCCCCTTTAATTAATACAGCTCCGTTTTGAATATTCTTAACATTACTAATTTTTAATTGCAAACTTGTTGGATCTATTGCGTTTTTGATAACTTCTCGCGTTTTCACATTGTTTTGATTTTCTTTAGGTTTTATTATGACAACATTATTTTTCTCTTTTATTTTTTCTGCATATGTTGGATGTTGTGTTTGTGTTGGTGTTGTTTTGCTTTTTTCATTTCCAATTGAAACTTTTATTTGCTTCAATTCTTTAACAAAATCTTTCTTGATTTCGCTTACACTTTGCATTGTGTTTAAATTTTCACTTTCTATTCTTTTGACACTATCGCATATTTTAACACTTTGTTCTTTAAATATTTCACTATGTTTTCCAATTTCCTTAACACTGTTTTCACAAGCTTTCTGTGCCAATTTTATCTCTTTTAATCTATCTACATATCTAGCTTCGATTGCATGTAGTAAATCTTTAATTTCTAATTCATTTTTTTAAGAGACTCCTCAAATTCATTTTTATACTCGCGTAAATAATTTCCGTTTTTTTTTAACCGACTCCTGTATATCGCGCACCGCTAAGTCAACATTGTGTATGTACGTTATACAGTCATCACATATGAACTTCAACATGGGACATGTATCCAATACACCGCTGCTGTACCGGTCGAGACCACTACACGAAGTTTTTGCATGAAAAAACTTTCCACATATGCCGGCGCATTTTAAACCAGATTCCCCCCTAATATCAGTTTTGCATTTATTACACTCCATAATTCTTATTGAATAATTTAAGGTTCAACACCCGCGCACTTTAAGTCCGTTTTCTTATGTGCACCGGTGCAACAATCTCAAAAAGAACAATTAAAATTTCTATTTAACTTAGAGCGATTTTAAACACGTCTGTCTTCTATGAAGGTTCACAAAACGTACTGGACAAAATATTTAAATCATTTTCAAAGTAGATATTTGAGAATCCTTTTTCATTCAGAAAAGCATCAAACCGTGGTTTTATATAACGAATAGTTTTATACAAGGTGTCTCAAAAGTAAGTTCACATTTGCTTATCTTATTACGCGAAAGCAACTATTCTGAGGGGCGCGGGGGGTATGTCAGTCGGTAGTCTGGCTCTTGGGAATTTAGTCGCTATGGAGCGTTTCTCTGGTGCGGACCGTGCGTTGTGCGTACGTGAGTTTTACAAAAACGGTAATTCGGCGACTGTAGCGCGTAGAAAATTCTGCAGTATTCGACATATTCGTCACTTAAATGATGCGCCTAGCACTCGTCTCATTGCAAAATGGGTTGAGAAGTTTGAAGAGACTGGGTCAACTCTGGAGAAACCAAAATCTGGGCGACCAAGAACATCAAGAACAGCCGAAAACGTGGACAGTGTTACTCAGTCTATTCGAGATGATCCAAACCTCTCGATTCGAGCTGTCATAGGCAATTTTAGTGCCCGACTAAATGAATGCCGAGAGCGCAACGGTTTACATTTGGACGATGTTATTTTTAAAAAATAAATTCCCAAACAGTGTACTTCAATATAAAATAAATATTTTTTCAATAAAGCTAAGACTTTTCTTTTAAAAAAAGATTTAAATGTGAACTTTCTTTTGAGACACCTTGTACTTTCTTTGCTGTATCACATGATTTTGTCTAATTTTGACTTCTACTCTTATTGTTTCATGGTCTGATATTTTATCCTCTGCGTTTATATTCACTTTTACTTGGGACTTTAAATCACTATTTGTAATAACATAGTCTATTAAGGTAGACGAAAATTCGGTTATTCTCGTAGGTTGATTCACTAATTGTGTAAGGCCCTGATCCGCAAGGATGTCTAAAAATTTTTCTGAATTACGATCCTTTGTCAGTAAATCTAAATTAAAATCACCAGTCATTAAGATATTGTCTTCGTTTTCCAGCGAATAAACACGCCATTCCGAAAAAAATGTCATAAACTCTGCTAACGAGGAGCTAGGAGATCTATAAAGCAATATCAATGTCCACTTTTCTTCATTCAACCATACATACATTTTGATAACCCATACAGAATTTAAAAAATTTAAATTGTCTATCACTTGAAATCGTATGCCATTTTTCAAATAAATTACCACTCCTCCAGTGTGTCTAGAGTGAGAAGTACCAGTAATGTTCTTGTAACCATCAACACTTATTTCTGTCTCATCTATATTGCTTGTGGTACAAGTTTCCGTTAACATTACAAAATCTGGCTTATAGTCTTGAATTAAAATTTCCACTTCACTCTTATTGGCTAACAATTTTTGGGAGTTTAAATAATAAAAAACAAAAGATTCCGAATCCAAACTTGTTTGCTACAAGTATTTATTTTTTTCAACTTTAAGTTTCCTCTTATACACCTCACAATCGCTATCAAAAGCATTGTGATTTGTATCTAGATTTAACTTTAGTTCATTGTTCATTCTCACACAATTCACACAACTTAGACACTTAGCTTGGCATTCGATCCCAATATGACATCCACCACATTTAGCACACAGTCTGTTTTCAGCCTTACATTCTTTACTAGAGTGATTAAAACCCAGGCATTTGAAACATCTTTTTACATACAGCGACTCTTTAACAAAAAACTTGTCCCATCCAACACTAAGCTTACCCGCCTTCATAACTTGATTGAAACATTTATGATCCACTTCAATAACAGCACTAAAAGATTTTTTATTAATGTTTTTCCACATCGCTTTAAATTCTAAGTTTACATTCTCATCTTGAAACATTTCATTCTGTTTTTTTACTGACTTGTTGATGTCATATTCAGTTAAATTTATGCATTTGGGATGGAACAAACTTCCACATCCGCCATTACATACAACAAGTGCTGAGTCTCTATTATTATTGTTGCGGGTGAGCTTTTTACACTCACCGCAAGTCCCACTAACACTCATATAATTTGTATATTAATTTCTATTTACACTTTACTTTTGTCTTATTGCCTTCTCACTCACTCAAGCACCGCTCACACGTCTTATTTATTTCTTGCCTTTGATCCGTTTTCTTCACTTTCACTCAAATTTAACTATTTAAAATTCACAAAGTTAATTTGTTTTATATTTTTTAAATATTAGTGAAAAAAATTTAAAAATTTAAAACTAAATGGCTTTTAAAGCTAAATAAACATCATTCAATTCAATTCAATTCAATTCATTCTCATTCGGATGATTTTGGAACCTTTGTTTTTAAAATTCTGAGTTTACTTGTGTGCTTTTCCAACAAATTTCTTTCTGATCCCAAATCAACTCGTTTTTTCCCCCTGAGATTGTGGGCTTGTTTCTCATACATATTTTAAATGACCTTTAAAAATTTCTTCCAAAAATAACAACTAACTTTCTCATTTCAGGTGTCTATTCGGACGCTACAAAATTTCCATATTCTGGCGGATACGTTTGGATCAGCGAATGCTGCCCAACCCGGTTTGTATCGGTTTTCCATGGCTCTCTATTTGAAGGCGCACCAAATCCACCATCTTGTATCCTTAAACTGATCTACCATTGGTCATGCCAGACAAACATTCAAAATGTAGTCCAATGGGTTAAAGTAGATAATGTTTATATCAAAGGAGTCTACACTTGGCTACGAGCAGCCTGTACATTGGCCATTCATCAAAAATGTAAACTCTTAGGAGGACCAGAAAAATATGTCGAGGTAAAAAAATCATATAATCATGTTTATGTGAAAAAGGAACACTGTTCATTTGCGGAATGTCTTTTTTAAGGTCGGAGTCATCTCGCTTGGTACAACGAGCCAAGATGGCCAACAGCGTCAAGTTAAAGTAGAAGTACTTGGAGTATTAGATTACACAGAAAAAACTATTCGATTGCGAGCTGTCGAACCAGTGTCAGATGCAGACAGAAACTATAAAAAGCGTTTCCAAACTATTTTGGAGCCTTTAGCACGATGGGTTAGCAAAGACAGTATCATTGCCATTGATCTCACCGTTGACAAAATGACACTTTATCAAATGGGATTTAAGAATATCGTTCAAGCTGCAGCAAATGATACCAGTGCAAAACATACAAACTCTTCTGTTATGGACTATTTGCGTAGGATCGTCCCAAGGATGTTTCAGAATACACTGAGTTTACTATCCAGGCAGATGATTCAACAGTTTCTGGATGAATTGGTTTGGAGAGAACAGTTTGGAACTTATGCTCTTCAAGCTTTCAACAACATAACATCACATTTGGCCGAACAGACTCGAATGAACACTGGAGAAACTCTTACTCAAAGATTATACCAGGTAGGTGTTTTTTAAAAAGTGTGTTCCTTTTTTTACTATTTTTATTTTGTTTAGGTTGCTACAAACCCATTCAGAGATTGGACTGTCGTTCAAACTTCAATTGCTAGTACTCCATCGACGTCTACCACACCAAAACGGCTTAAGAAACGTTAGTAGTTTAATTTATTTTATTAACTTTATTCGGGCTTTGTTCCAAACAAGCTCATCCTTTGAATTTTTATTTATTTTCGCTCAAAAGAAGAAAAAAAACACCATTTCGGTGGAAAATGTTGGGTGATATAATTGTTCTATTCTTAAGTTATTGAATTTTTTAAACCTTAAGATCGTTTCTAAGTTTGTTTTGTTTTCTTTTATAATGGAATAAAATCATGTTATTGTTACAACAAGAACAAAAGCGTAAATTATTTCGACTTTCTTTCCCTTTTTTAAAGCCTTTTCTAACTTTTTGTCTCGATCATCAGTGTTGAATTATTTGTTAGTATAGCTTTTGCTTTTGTTGGAACAGTGATTGTGATTTTGTTTAGTAGTGGTAAAAGAAAATAAACAAACAAAGAAACAAGAATGGACATTCCCGAGAAGAAACTACTTCCTGGAAAAAAATGCTAGAGGACAATGAAAATAGCCTTGTAGCCTGATTCTCCCCAAATATCACAAATCAGAACATTTTGAACTGCCTAGAAACTCGTATCACAATTTGAGTATTGAGTGAAAGTTTTTGACTTGACTGGAACGTTGTGTCTTGGGATAATTGGGGGAATTTGGTTTTCTCATTTTATTTCCTGAAGATTTTGTATATTTTTTTGGAACCTCATGAAGTATCTGTCACACTTGTTTACTCATAGAATTACAACGTGTTGAGTTCTATTTCAAATGAAAAAGTTAAAAATCATTCACACCATAACAAACGGTATGTCTCGAAACCCGTTCACTCAAGCAAAAGAATTCGGTGGTATCTTATATAATAGGCAATCCGAAAATTGCATTCTCGTTTTTTTTCTGATCTGCGCCACTAAGTTTCTGACTGTCTAGTCATTATTAGCAGAGCATTATAATGTTGCAAAACTATAATGGTCAGTACTCGCACTTACTACGTTTAGAAGTCCCCCCTGTTGAAAGAGACCAGTACCCAGAGAGCGGAGGTGTTCACTATTCTCTTTGTATACACACAGTTGACAGTTGAAAATAGTTAAAAAAAAAAAACGCTCAAAATTTGATTTTTCAAAGTACATTTTCTCCGAACCCTTTGACAAACTCTCGTGAAGCGGCATTTCATGAGTTTTAGGTGAGCTTTGTTGATTGCTGGACGGGGGTTTAAAATACTAGAAAAGAAAAAAATGTCCAAGTCCTCCCTCATGTACCAAAATTTTTCCTTCAACTTTACTTGCTCAGGGTGGTCAGGTATACGCATGTTTTTGTCATTTTACTGGAATGATCGGGCAAAAAAAAAAATATTTTTTTTATTTTTCGAATCGTCATCATGGACAGGGATACTGAAAAAGTTAGCTGCGTAAACCTGCCAACTTCGGTGCTAGAGATGAACGAATTCGGTAGATGACTAACAGTCAAATCCAGACTAGACGCCCCGTAACTCTCCCTTTTTATCTTTACTTGAATAGACAGGTCAACGCTCGAAGACTGATTTTTTTTTTTTGTGCAGTTCTCAAGTTAATGTTGACCGGAAAAGATGTCCGAGTTGATCCGAGTGAAAAATCGTGTCCTAGTTAAAATACTACATCAAAAATTATTGAATTTTTAGCTTTTGTTTAAGATTTTTGACCACTGTGCGCCGTCAAGCTGACACCAATCAAGACCTTCCCTAATGATACAAGCCGAGCCACATAAATTGCCAGTTTATGTCAGTATGCTTCGGGTCATTGGCAGTGTTTCTTATGCAGCGATACTAGTGTTGTATTTATTTAAGACTATCTAGCTTCGATCTTGACTATTATTTAAAAAAAAAGCTAAGCTAAGCTATTCGGCCCTATCATGGTAACCGTCGGAGCGGAGATTTCTCCGCAACGCATCAACACAATTTTGCTTCGAAGTAGTTGTCGTCGTAAGAAATTTTTTACAAATGC
Source organism: Melanostoma mellinum (assembly GCA_914767635.1). NCBI lineage: Eukaryota > Metazoa > Arthropoda > Insecta > Diptera > Syrphidae > Melanostoma > Melanostoma mellinum. The sequence continues at coordinate 156,948,240 of OU612058.1, read as the reverse complement.
GGCAATGCATTGCATTCCCAAGACTAGAATCTCCGCAACAAAAACTTATTGGAGAACGTCGGAACGTCCGTTACCACGATAGGGCCGATTAAAAACCCGTGGAAAATTGAAAAGTTTTCTCAAGCTGCGTTGCTAATATATTTAAATTTAATTATTTAGTTAATCCTCGAATTTTAAATTTTAGCAATTGATGAAGCTGATTACGCACCAACTTCTGCTGTTGTTAAAATAAAAACCGAAAAGAAGGATCTACCCAAACGAAAAACGGAAGATATCGTTAAAATTGAGAAAAAAACAAAAACATCGAGTAGTATTTCAACTCCAACGTCCTCGAAAAAAACAGCAGAAGTAAAAATCAAACAACAACCTCAAGACGATATGAAGGGCCTTGAAGAGATGTACTATGGCGTTAAAGTGGGAACTGACAAAACTTCGGAACCCTTCCCGCCTAATCAAACACTTGACTGTCCACTTTGTGGTGACTCATTCGATTCTAATGAGAAGTTACAAACTCATTTGGTTGTTCACATATCAATCGATGGCAAGGATCACCAATTTCAGTGTTTGTTCTGTCTTGAAAAACATCCGAGTGAGGCAGTTTTGTCAAAGCACAACTTGATAATGCATCCAATGGAAACCAAAACTGCTTCATCGGCATCATTCTATTGTTTGATCTGTCAACAGAGACATAACAGCTTGCATTTTTTGACTGTTCATATGCACAAGACGCACAACTTACTGGAAATGCCGTACGCTTGTGAGGTTTGCGAATATAGGTCTTCATCTCATAGAGATTTGGTGCGTCATTTCTATGATGATCATAAACAGCAGAACTTTTTGCAATGTCCATTGTGTTTGGGTGTAAGTATAAATGGTTTTGTATTTATTGTATCATGATCAGTAGTACTCACTTTGGTGTATTTAGATTTTCAGAATTGCAGTAAAAGGTGAATTGAAACCTAAAAATGTTGACGCTTTTTACATGCATTTGCGGTCCCATTTGCCAAGAGACGAGCTGAAGAAATGTCCGAAGTGTGCACTTTGTTTCCATGACAAAGGTTTGTTCTTAATTTTGATTTAGTTATTTTTGGTAAGAGAAAGTATTTGTTTTTTAAGGTTTTTTGAAGAGACATTTAGCCTACCAGCACCAGGGCAACTCGAAATCATCACAAATTCGCAGGTTATTACCAAACTCGGCTTTAGTTGAAGTACCTAAGGTAAGTCATTTCAAATGATTCTGAATACGTTTTGAATTGGGATAAACAGTTTGTAGTATGCTTGTTTCTTCGTTCACAGAACGTGGACAAGAACTTAAGCAAAAGTGCTACACTAATGCATTGGATTTGTTGCCTTATTATTTATAAAAAGTCTTCTTTTTAAGTTTAATCCAAACATAATCGTGTTGAGTCCTGCTTGAGGTGGAATAGGCATCAACCTCCGCATTGCTCATTGCTCTATCTAAAACGATCACAAACAAATTTTATTCACTGGCAGAATTTAAACAAAACAGCAATACACACTTCTTTCTCTTTTTCTGTTGGCCTCCAAACCTTTTAGAAACTTTTATGAGAGACTTGGATCTGAACGACAAATGGTGGATAATGTGAACCCTCAAACGCTTGTCCGACTTGAATACTTACTTGTTGTATGGTTTTCAAAAATGTTTGATAGTTTTACATAAGACTTAGTTCTGAAAACTCTGAACGCAAACTTTACACTTTCCAACATCTATCAGATCTGTCCAACTTATTGTACAGTGTGAACCGCCCAATTACGTTTTTATGTTCATCTATATTCTTCCGCCTAAAGTAAAAATCGAACTCAGTTAAATTCGAAGTGCAATAGGTTTTCAATGAAATCTATCGCCAAAAGGCAACGGTCAGAGATCAAAACTTATTCTTATCGAGGTCTTTAAACGAAAAAACGAAAATCTCAGCCTGTAAATCCAAATGTTTATTGCAAATCATAGGTTCGTTCGTTGAGCTTTTCCCAGGGTTGACCCAGGTTTTCTTGACAACCCTATGAGTTGTCAAAAAAACCTGGATTTTCCAGTCCTCAAAAAACCTGGATTTTCCAGTCCTCAAAAAACTAAACCACAAATAACCACACATCCCTGTCATTAAAAAAGAAAAACCATTCCGACAGCCCTCAACTCGCTACAGGGCTTCAACGAACAAACCTCCATGACTCAGTGTGTAAATATTGTTGACAAAATGTTTTTTTTTTTTATTGAAACAACTGCATTTTAAAAAAAATTTCAGGCACGTGCGCACAACAAGGAGCCCTTACCCTACATTGCGCAGTCGAAATTCAAAGATTTGTACATATATCTAAAGGCAGGTAGTATTTGCGCAGAATGTGACACCGAGGTCCTCAATGAAGATCATTTCTTGTAAGATTTCTACAAAATTTCTTTTCGTGTATTGTTATTCAATTAACGTTTTTATTTTTAGTGCGCAGTTGAAATGCACGAAATGTGCATACAAAACATGCTGTGAACGTGCAATGTTCCAACACTCGACGGTATGTCAAAACTCCAGCAGCAATAATCTCCCCGGAGCCATGGAACTACCTACTGAAGAAGAAATGCATTGTGTATGCGGCTTCTCTACAGCAATTGGCAACAAAATGGCTCGTCATTTAGCACTTTGTTGCCACAAATCGGCTTATTTGAGCGTGGAAGACGCAATAGAGAATACAGTCAAACGAAACATGCTCGATATGCTGGGATTGATGCGTCGTGATGGTGAACAAATCACGGAAAGTGAAGGTGATCAACATGCAAGAATTGAAAATCCATCGCCAGACGATGAATCTTTAGGTGTGGAAGAACACTTAGAAGTGGAACACTTACTCGAGGTTACGCATGACAAAGACGATTGAAGATGTTTCTTTTTTATATACCTATACATATATATAAATTTGTTTTAATATACATAAATATGAATATAAACATACAGTTAATAAAACAAAACTGATCCTTGTTGTAATACTTGTGTTTTTCACTACGTCAGCTTTTTACCACTTTTAGATTGATGCAATGCAGACAGCACCAGTGCTGTGTCTAGTTCTTTGTGTGAGCCTTTTTCGCTGTCCAGGGAAATTTCTGCGGCCCGGGAATGAAATCTGGCCAGCACACGCGGTCTGTAATCTGATAGAAAAACAATGAATATTCGTTTTGAATAGGTTTTTTTTATACCTACCAACACTCCCAGCTAATGGATTTCCAGTCAATCTTAGTGCTTCAAGCATCGGGAGACAGGCTACATTATCTACTTCATCCAAATCGTCAAATTTGATTGCAGCTAAGATCTAAATTGATCAAGGAATAGAGTTTCCTCAGTCCGTTTAGGCTTTTCAGTTTATTTTGGGACAGATTCAGGTTGACCAAATTGCCCAGCTCCAAATGCCAATCAATGCACTCGGCAATCAGGTTGACAGCTAAACTTAGAGTGTGCAAGCGAGGCAGTTCATTGAGATTCTTAATGCAAGTGAGACGGTTTTGATCTAAATTTAAAGTGCACAGGTTCGGCACAGTTTTAATACTTGTATCGATTGTTGTGAGAAGATTCCCTGTTAGATTTAGCTCTTCTACACTGGCCCAAATGTCCTTGGTGGGTTTATTTGCAGCTGCAGTGTTGTCAAAGTCAAATTTGTGTAAATTATCACACATGAGGACCTGATTAATCCGAGTGATTGTCGTATTGTGGACAGAGATGTGTTGTACCGTCGGTTTTATGAGTGCTAAAAACAGAAAATACGGATTAATTGAAAAATAGAAAGAATGATCGATTGACTAACCAATGTCAACTATATTTTCTGTCGATAAGCTAAAAAACTTTATCATTTTAAGATTACGAAAGGCGTTTAAATTGAAGAACAGATTTTTAGGAATAATATTGCTTCGGCCAATAGGTACGTCAATGGAATTATAATCACAGCCAGATACGCCAGTGTCCTGAAAAGTTATAAATATTGTATGTGCTTATTTTTTGTCGACCGTTGACTGCGTATAAACGGTGGAATGCCGTTTACTTACATGCCACAGCGAACGAGGTACTGAACAAAAGTGATTTAAAGACACTGAAATTATGTAGACCTCATCATCGTAACCGATCAGAACGAAATGTTTTCCCATTTGCACGAAATGTAAGATATTTGTATTGTGGTTGATAAATCGGACTCCGCAACTGGGGTTTAAACGGGTTTTTCAGTACGAAAATTCTAAACGATAATCATCCTAAAAGTTACGCTACCCATGCCCTGACTTTCTGCTGGTTTTTCGGCTCACAATACTTTTGTGAACTCGACCAATATTTCCGAAAATATAAATAAATGTAGGCTCTTATATGAGTAGCAAATCGACGTTTTGTCTTAACAATGCCTTTGGAGGAAATGGAAGGCACCAACAATTTTTTGCCGATTCTGAACGGCTAGTCGGGAAATCAAAGAAAACGAGAGAATTTATTTTCGTGGTAGAAAGTTACCATCGAAGAAATTGCCAATTCACTGCGAAAGACGATACCCGTGGAAAAACATTTTTCCATGATGCTGATACGATCCTTGAACCTCGAGCCTCCCACGTAACAGGCAGTAACGCTAGCCATTACCACAGACGTTTGTTGGATTAATAGTAACTCCTAATAGGGGTCGTAATATGATAAATGACTTTGCCTTCGTTCAGTCCCTCGTTCCATATTTGAATTGTTTACCATCTTACCTTTATTGGAGTGCCTTTAAGTATTTCCAACTGACTACAGAAATCAAGAACATGAGAAAAGTCGTATTTGTTTGCCTGATCATTGTCTGGACATGGCAAACACAGTCGTTCACTTATTGCAAAAAGCTGTAATTAATAATTAGCAATTAAAAAACAAAAACTTTTCGAGTGCACAAACAGTTAGGCTTATCTTACCTCGAGAGCCGAAAAGCTGTACATCTTAGTCACACTCAAAAGAGAGTCACCAGATTCATTGAAATACTTTGCCAAATCTTGCAGTAAATAAATGATGTCATACTTATTCAAATCGAGGAACTGTGCCAGTGGACGAGGCATTGTAGCACGAAAGAGAGCTAGCAGCTCTTGAAGATACTTCTCTAGTTGTTGTCGTCGTTTTTCAACAAATTCTGGGTTTTTATTCCCAACAAGCTAAATAAATTAATAGTTATCAAGCCGGTCTTCAGAATGCTTTTACACAAAAGTTACCTTCTTTGGGGGTAGCAGCTTCTTGGAAATTAAATTTTCTTCTATGAGCTTATCGTTTAACTGGTCGAAATCTTTATATCGCCGTTCTAGGTTCCATTCCACGTCGTGTATCTTCACATGAATTTCATAGTAAACGACGTTGGATTCAATAAACTTTGGAATGTATACTTCGGTTTCTTGATTATATTTGTAGTAGCAAGACATTTTAATTTAAGCTAAAAAGATTAACGGTCACTTATTGTTATCTCATTCGAAGAGTTCTTTAAACTTTTGTTTGCACTCGAATATGTAATTATAATAGATAAATCAGCTTTTGAAGGCGGATTATGTTAAAAAGAAAGAAAAAAGATTTTATAATTGGTCAACATCGAAAGGCAGGCACTGTAAAAATCCTTTTTAATATTTGTTGATCACAAGCTCAACGTACATGATATTGGAATTCTTTGAAGGAGTAATATTTTGCATAACAATACTAGTTAGGTTTTGAACACGTAATTGCACAATTAGTTTTGAATATTTTTCATATCGAAAAAACAAAAAAAAAGTCACCCAAAAGTTGTTTTGAAGCGACAAAAATTTGACATTTTCTTTTGGAGTGACGTTTCAAATATCACTTGACGTTTCTTCCAAAGGTTGTGTTCAACTGTATTTCATCTCGCAGGCAAATGAAATATTTAGAACACTGCTGGCCGTATTTATTAGATTTTCTTAAGACGTCTCTTAGACGTCGATTAGTTAAGTTTCAATTAAAATTTAATTGGAACTTAAGAGAGGTTGATTAAATTCTTATCGATAATCGATTCTGCACTGATGCTAAACTAATTGATAGTTGTGTCAAAATAAAGTAGTAAAAACAGAAATCTAGTCCAATTTAAAACGCGTTTTGACAACCATTCGTTTGTAAACAGATGTATGGTGCCTTTTTGCTTATCAAAAAAAAAAAAAAAAAAAAAAACACTATGTACGAGTATCATCAAACTAAAATGTGATGAGGATTTCTTTCGAATATTCATTCAAAACTAACGCAACGCATTGTTCGTCTTAGGACCTTATTATGAGAAGCAAATCGACCGCTCGACCATGGAACAATCTTTCTTTGCCAAGCAAAACTGCAATTCCCTGACAATCTCTTAGCTCTGGTTGTAGGCACACGACATCCATAGCGAAATGGATAAAGCATAACTACTGCGTGGGCATTCGACCACCATAAACATCCAAAATGATTTTTCTCTGGTAGGTATCACCTCAAGGCAGGAAAATATGCCTTGAGGAATGCTATTCCGATTTAACCTTACAGACCCGCACGCACGAGAATGGTTGTTGCGAGAACAACGCGTTTGGCCTTGTAGCTCTGTGGAGCTTTTGTGCCAGCTTCTTATGTTTCTATTTATTAATCATGACATCTGAAAAATTCTTAGCACATTGAAAACATTTAAATCGCGACGAAAATCTTCCATATTTTTATTTTAAGAAAAGTTTCATTTTATTACCAAAACAACAGAGCGAAATTGACACCGATTTTCCCGAAACGTCAGAATGAATTTTTAATTTGGATTTAAGAGACCTTTAAACGTCATTATTGGCATTTAAGTTAAGAGGGCTCTTAGCAAGGTTACTTAAATGTGAAATTTGATTATCGATACGGATTCGTTACTTAAGTGTTACTTAAATGGCAATTAAATCTAATCGATGATTAAAAATTCTTTATAGATACGGCTGTGCGTCTTCTCCCCTGTCTGTAAAGATAGTTAAAATTATTAATTATGAAAAAATAAAAATGAAAATTAGTAAAATGCTTTAAAAATTGTAGAGCAAATATGAATTTGATTCAAAAGTCAACCTATTTAAAAAAATGTCTTTTTCGCCATTTTGATAGCAGTGCAATGTAAGGCCTTGGCCAAACCAACGCGGTGAATGCGTGCGATGCGATTGCGATAAGTCAAATCCCTATGCATTACGTCAAACGTCCATAAGATTACATAGGGATTTGACATATCGCAATCGCATCGCACGCGCTCACCGCGTTGGTTTGGGCAAGGCTTAAAGCTTATTAGTGGCGTGTCCAAAAGTTCATCTATTCCAACATTGGAAACACTGCAGTTTAAATTTCTCTAAGAAATAAGCGGGGATGTTTATCCACGCTATCCACTTATTTTGTTGTTGTTTTGAGCATTTTAGAATTTGAACAAGAGTATATCCGCGTACCAAAAATCGCACCTACTGTTTGTGTGAACAATCTCATAAGCCCTGTTCACACTGTACAAATAGTTGGACAGACTTCTTTTGATGGAAGTTGGATGGTCTGATGTAGTTTGCGTTCACACTTATCAAGCTTGTCGTCCAACTTTATGTCACATACCCTTCACTCCGTCCAACTTCTAGATTTTCAAAAAATTTTGAAAACCATCCAACAAGTTGGACAAGCGGTCGTATGAAGGGTTCACACTATCGTTCAAAACTAAGTCTGTCCCACTAATTGTACAGTGTGAACAGGGCTATATACATAGATCGCTATATAAATGCAATTAGACTGCTAAATTTGTCACTGCTGTAACTACAAAATCACTTTAGATTGTCAGACCACTTAAACTTGTGCAACCTCAAAAATTGCTTCCTGAGATTTCATTGTGGTTGTATGGTTTTCCTTTCTGGTTTCTCAATGATCTATTTTCAATAAAAAAAAATGTCTATGATTTTCATCACCCTGCTCAGCTGTTAAATCATCTGCTACCAACAGAGTTTGGCATCACTGTTCAAGTCTGTTTTTTTTTCTTTTTATATTTTCTTTTTCTTCAGTTCTTCAAGTTTTTCTTTACGTTTTCTATTCCTACAACCGTCTTGCAGTCTTGCTGCTGTGCTGTGTGCTGAGTTTTCTTCTTTCAATCGCCGTGAAACCGAACAATTTACCTCAAGTATCTCGCTGGTATTTTGCTTTTACATTTTTAACTTTAAAGTAACGCCTCGAAATAAGAAAAAGAATACGTAACAAGAAACAAAAAACTTATCCTCTATGTTCGATTGCGCAAATATTAAAAGTAAAAACCCAAATCCGGATTGTAATTATTGCGTGACCCTTTTCATTTCACCACCTCTAGAGGCTCTAGTTGGATTCGCCAGTTGTGAGTGAAATAAAATAAAAGAAAATATACGGATAGTAGAGAGAGAAAAAAAATTGAAAAATGAAGAATTTTAACTTTGTGCACATATTTGCAACAATAATTCTATTCAGTTCGTTGCTTTCTGAAGCTGGTCGGCCCCCAGCAGCAAAGAAAATAAACAAATGTTGTCGCATCGGAGAATATCTAGATCGGTCGAAAGTTTGTGTAGCTGGTAGCTCAAATAATTGGGTTCCCCTAGTGTATTTAATCAATCGCAACGACTACTACGACCCGAAAGGTGAAAGCCCTAAATTTATCTCGTTCGAAGAGAGCACAAGGCCAAAGGATTGTGATGATCACCAATGGGAAATGTTTATGGGAAGCAATAACATAATTATTTTCTCCAACGGCTCATTGTTCTTACGTGAAAAACATTCGTTTGTTGGGATAGACGACTACTGTGTCGACCGAGAGGCAGCTTTAGTATGCTTTCGCCACATTCATGCGGTCGATTCGCTGACTGCTCCCAAGAAAAAACTGACCAAAGTACAAAAGTGTTGCGGACCGAATGCAGCTTACGACAGCAAGCAGAAAACGTGCATCTATCAGCAAAATGTGACCGCAGCAAGCCAAGGGGATATCTTCAATTCCACAGATGTTGACTTGGTGTTCGGTTTCCCGGACTGTAACAGTACAAATTTTGCAATCGTAAGCAGCTTTAATTCTGAACTATTTAATGTCTCAACGGGCAAGCTTACTCTTGAATCGGAGAAGGAGATTACGTCAGATCAGTTTTGCCTGGAGTACACCATCGATACCAGTGATGAGAAGACACCGCCCACAGTCGATATCTTTACCTGTGCTCATCATATTTCAACAAAACATGCAATGCTGAACAGTCCCAATGATGATATTCACTTTGCTGTACTCTCAACTGGATTGTTTATATCGGTTCTGTTTCTAGCTGCTGCTTTAGGTGCTGGCTTCCTAATGCCATCCGTCCATTATGTCCTGCATTGGCAGTGTCAAATTTATTATATATTTTGCCTTCTGGTCGGCGATTTACTGCTGGCCATCATACAAATGTCACGAGATGCTCTTAATGAAAGTGCCTGCACGGTTCTTGCCGTATGCACTCACTTTTTCTTCCTAGCCGCGTTCTTTTGGCTTAATACAATGTGCTTTAATATCTGGTGGACCTTTAGAGACTTCCGGCCATCGTCGTTGGAGAAGAACCAAGAACTCTTCCGTTTGCGGCTGTTTCGGGTGTATGCCTGGGGATTGTCGTTTATTATTGCTGGTACTGCTGCTATTCTTGAACAAACATCGGATGAGAACAACTTGCTTAAACCTGGATTTGGAGCGAACTGTTGGTTCAAGGGTGACTTGGAAATGTTTGCCTTCTTCTTTGGTCCAATTGGAATCCTTCTTTGTATAAATCTTATGCTGTTTGCGTCCACTGCTCGTCAGTTGACTTGTGGTCTGTGGAAGCGTGACGATGTCAAATCGACTACTGAGAGAACTGCCCTGGGAAAAGTCTGCCTTAAACTGGTGGTCGTTATGGGCGTGACATGGATGGCTGACATAATTTCTTGGATCATTGGAGGTCCTAAGTACCTTTGGTATTTTACTGACCTGATTAATGCCCTACAAGGAGTTTTCATTTTCATCGTGGTTGGCTGCCAGCCTCAAGTTTGGGCTGCTGTCAAGCGCATTTGGACTTCAAAGACCCGACAAGAAGCTACAAATACCACTAATGCTGTGCAACATTCAAGTTCATCAAATGGCCTTCCGTCGATCGGCGACACTATAACAAATAACACCGTTGCTTCGGATAATGCAACCAAGATCCCCATGGAAACTGTATGTTAGAAAAGTATGTTTTTTATATTTTTATATTTCAAACACCAGCTGCCAAGAGTATTGAAATTAATTACAATTTATATAAGACTTAGTATACATTAGTATAGGCTATAAAAACTTAAGTGTTCTTAAACCGGAAAGAAGAAAATTGATAATGTTGATGAATTTGAGGAGCCCTATGTGTGTGAATAGTTCTCTAAACTTTTTTTTTCTAATAAGACGAAATCCGATCAATGTTCGGATAGTGAATTCTCCCTTTTGAGACGCAGAGACACAGACTCACACATAAATGAATCAAGTTCATCAAGCCGCGCTATCGTCGTTGCGTCGAGCAAAATAAAACTAATTGAACAAATAAATAATAAAACACCCTAGTTACACAAGCGACATTGACAGTTGTGGTGTTAGCCAAGCAAATTAAAATGTATTCAGCGACTTGAAAAAAAAACCCAGTCCTCGAACTCTTGAACACCAGAGTTGTTTTTTACAAGTTAGCGCCTTTGATTGTGGTGCTCTCTTTAAATTGTTAAATGCCCTCTCAACCTGATCTATTGTTTGCTTATTAAATATTCCTTTCAGTACGCGCTGGATAGGGGAAAAGAGTTTAGTCGCGTTCTTTTTAAAATTGAAACAAATTGGTTAATTTAATTTGAAGTTTAATCACATTATGATTTCAATAATTGATTATGAAAAGAGAATGGAAACAGAGCAATTGAATTGAGAGAGGAGAGAATGTGGTTTTTGGTTGGACCATAAGGGAATTGTGTTTTTGATAACGAAACATGATCTTTTTTAAAAAATGTTCATAAAAAAACAATAATAACTATAGGTACCTGTGTTTTTCAGACAAAAGAGATTTTGTCGTGATTTGGTTGTTCACACGCCGCGCCGACTTTCTGCTGTACGCGGTTTTGAAATTAAATGATATCTATTGTTATGGTTGTCAGTTGGTTGATTGTTTGTTTTTTTTTTAAGAAATTCAGTGCACAGAAAGTTGTCGTGCGAACTTTTTCCAAGGTCTATTTGACAGCTGGGGTACATCTAAAGACTACGTTGAGAATTACTCTGCTGAATTACTAATCTTTTCAATCTTAACTTTACAAAAGCTGAATATTTATCTGTTATAGCATAGCTGTATTATATGTCGCTTAACATCTCATTGCCATTGAAGGAAATATTTTTTGCTGTTTCTTTCTCAAATCTATGCATTAGATGTATAGTTTATGCTTTATCATAATTCTTTCTTCTTACTTTCCTACCCAGTTTGACTTAAATATTAGCGTAATTATTTCTATCAGGCTCGACGATTCGTGTGCCCAACGAGTTGAAAAATATTAGATGTCCACACTGACTCGACAAGAACGACCCATTTGAAATCGTCGCGGATATAGGATATTTTTGGTTTGGGAGAGCCTAAGGTTGTGCATTTCTGTTTTTTTTTTTTTTTTTGTACCTACATAGTAGTAGTATAAGAACTCCGATGTTACTGTTATAACAGGCCCGTTTTTTATTTCGTTTTCCAAAACCAAATTTTGGAGTGTAGTTTGGGATTATAAACAAACAATATTTTTATTGACTGCATAAATAAAAATTTTTTGCCAGCTTAAAAGGTCGCTGATAGTTAACAAATTTTCTTTAGCAAATACAAAATAATTTTTAAAATTGAAGTGAACGATTTTTAGCCCTGCTTTGAGCGTTAAATAAAAGGAAGAAATTTATCAGTTTTAGCACTCAAAGCGCCATGGGGCGTTCAATAATCGTAGCCGTAGTGTATATTGAAACTATAGTAGCATCACGGTGCGGAAATCGCTGGTATTGCCACCTTTAGTCTCCATTAAACGTACTACTTTCTCAATCGGTAAAAGCGAGTCGTAGAACCTTAATATATTATTGTTTTTGCTAGGGGGGGCGGGGCTTTGCTTAGTAAATTAGCTTAGCAATACAGAAGCGTGATGTGCTTTTTAATTGTGAATGACAAAAAGTTTGTTGTTTTGCGTTTGGCGTATCAAAAAATAGTTTTAAAATCATTTTTCCACAATCATTAAAGCATCCACGAAAATACCATCCACATAACTAAGTGAACAATCACTTACAGTTTTTGAACCAATAAATCCTTTAATGGAGACTGAAGATGGCTTTACCAGCGATTTTCCCGCAGTGGTGCTACTAACTACTATCATTATACATATATAGAAACTATAGTAAGTTCATGAATTGATTTAACAATGCTTTGGACCAGAGGAGCACGGTGGCGCAGCATTCGCTTCTCTACACACAATGGTGAAACAAATGGTTTGGAACGGAGACTGCTAAGTTGGACCGGTGAAAATAGGTTCGCTACTAGTCAAAAAACCTACATATTAATACTATAGTTTCAATATACAATGCTACTATAGTTTCAATATGCAATGATCCGGACAGCCTTTTGTTATTTATGTGTTGAACATTTAGCAGAGGCACTAACCCATTTTACACCAAAAATACCTTCCTATTATGATCGCATCAGTGATCGAGTGAGTTAATGCTACTTTTCTTTCAACATTCGCTCTATATTATATAACAGTAGTTTGCTGCTCATTTATCGACTTCAATTCGTTCAAATACTGATGAAAGAATGCCAAATTAAGGTCCTAAGGGGCTCGATGCCGCGAGAAGTAATAACACATAATTCAGTCACATATTCTTCGATCTAGTGTGTGGTTATTCGCCCCAAGCTTTTTAAACTATTATTTTTGTTTGTTTTCTTCTTGTTTTTTTTTTTTTACTTTGGTTTTATTTCAGTATTACAGTCACCTACTCCAAATCTGTCAATTTAAACAAATTCCAAAAGTCGATTAAAATCAAGAATCAAGTAAATAAGTAGAAATACTTTCGGAGAACGACACAACTGTGCACAGAAATTCACATGCTGATTGAAGAACTGAATTATAAACTAATGTAGGATTGACCAATTAAGTGGAAGAAAGAAGTTAGAGAATCGGCCTTGACGAAGTACTCGTTCGGAGAGGAAAATTCTCCCTTTTTCTACGACTCGGAGGTTTTTGTTTCGAGATATTCTTAACAAATGTTCAAAATTTTTCTCCGACATTATTGTAACACACTAGGCGAACTGCGTTGAAGTGCGATCAAGTGCTTTATTTGTGAACGGATGCATCGTTAGGGCATTTATTTATAAAAAAAAAATTAAGAATGCTTCCAATGTCCCGACTTTTGAAAAAATTCTGTCCTCCTTAGAAATTTAAATGGCAGAAATTAGCAAGGCGGTAAAATTTTCAATTCTCTCGTGAGCACTTCTCTTCAACTACAATAAATTGCTGTGCTGGAACAGGATTTGACTGATTTTAAATTAATTCCAGCGTATTTTGTGATAATATACAGTAGGCCCTCTAAACGAAACACAGTTTGTATAAACACCAATACTTGCGTCCATAAACAACTTAGACATCCTTTTGTGGCTCTATGCGTGTCCTTTAACAGATTTGTAATTTTTTTTTAATGTTTAAACAAATTTTAGAAAGTAAGCACAAAAGATTACATTATACGATTTCAAATAGAACACCCACATATTAATGTGGCGCCATAGCCCAAGGTGTAAACTTATGTCTAGTTCTCTCTTCTCTTTGTATATTTTTTTTTGTTCGTAGAAAGTCATTCATCCTTCAACTTCCTGTCAGGTTTAGATACTTCTGTGTCTGAAATCGAACAATATATACATGGGTGCTCTAGCAAATGTTCGTTTCCTTATGATATTCGTTAGTAGATACTAATGAAAAGAAAAACATTTTTGTTGTTTAAACGCCATAAATATTTCAATCAATGCTTCAACAAAGTTACTTTGCAAACCATGCCAAAACTCATAAAAAGTATTTTCTTTTTACTCACAATTCAATGGTGTGTTCCATTCATAAGTCATGGTGCTGTAGAAAAATCAACGAAAATGTTTTAAATAAACAAATGCATAACTTGTTATACATTTATGTTTGAGAAATCTTAAGCATTTCAAACATAAGTTCTGAACATTAGCACATAGACATATATGAATTTGACGAACATTTGGCTGCCCTCGGGCAAGGCCTTGGGCTTTGGGCGCCGTTTATTTTGCATGCCCTTGCGACCTAAATCAACTTTTTATGAAGCTTCAGTTCAAAACATAGTGCCTGAGTTATAAGATTGCTGCACAACATCTAAAGGATGTATAGAATTAGATAGTAGATCAGTCTTTTCCTAGCTAATATGTAGTTTACAACCGACTAATAAAATATTTAGCTAGGCGAAAATAATTGAGAAGTAGGTATACAATTTAGAAACTTAATATATGAGGGTCAATAAAATACATTTTTCCTCTTTTTGTCCTCTCGACAAATGCGTTATTTCAATTAATCCCCACATTGTCGCAACGTGGTGAGTGTTTTGCACTTTGTATAAAGTATAATAGAGCAACCAGCATCTGTCTATTACTTCGTGTTGATGAATACAAATAACGCACGCTGCAGAGTGCAGACCTATTTTGTCATTTAAATCTCTAAACAGATGAACGAATTCTCCTTATTATTATACAATTGCTGGTGTGACGAGACGAATGCAAGGTAGGGGTTGTTATTTTTTTCTTTGAAAATTATTTCCTTTGTGGGAGAAAGAACGTTTATCATTCTGTCTGTAAGATAGAAAATACATTTTTTTAAGGCAGGTATTGCCCTTTTCAGATTTAGCTCCTTTTGAGTTAAATGTTATTTTTTACTTGAACACATTTTTTTGGTGTGACTGGTTTTTTCTGTTTGTTCATTGAAAATGAAATTTACCCATGATGTATATGTCAACATCGACAGCAGCTTTATTATATTAACTTTTTTTGGTAAGCTCACAACCATAAACTATGTCACCAATCACATAGGTAACAACAAATAATAGAATTTCTCTGGCTTTAAACGAAACTTGTTTACATGTCAAAAAAGCCAAACAAAATGAAAACTTCTAGTTTAGTGAACCAATTATTACTTCACATACACCACTGAGCGCTAATCGTGTGGAACTAAAGACTTTCATGGTGATAAAAAGTAAACTTTTACTTTTGTCGTTTCTTTTGTATAATTTTTACCTTTCCCCATCAGGGTTGATTTCAAAATGTGGGAAAAATAAATTGAAATACTTGCGTTTAATTTCAACCAAATTAACATTAATTATTGTATTCAGCATAATTATGTATTATTTCGCAACACACAATAAGAAGAATCGATTTAGCAAACTGATTTCAGTAATTGTCGAAACAGTTTCGCAGGAATTCGTTGGAGTACTTTTAGTCTGGAAGTTAATAGTTAGTTTTGTTGAGCTTCATAAACTCATTTGAAAGGTTTCTTTTGTAAGGGAACTGGATTTGTGTGTGAATTAAAACTCACGCTACCAGAAGTCCGAAGCCATGCGGAATCATAAGTTTGCAGTCGATTAACGGGTCCAAATCTAGTGACATTTTTAATATTCCAGTAAACATAAAGCTTACATAACAAGCAGGACCACGGGAGAGTTTAAGTGATTCCGTTGATACTTGCCACGCGCACTAGTAGTTTGATAAAAAAGAAAGAAATTGGGCTACCCATTGGAAAAAGGCACTGAATTTTATTTAAAAGTTACATACTTGCTTTACAACCGCTTGAGTACATAGGTACTTTAAATTAGCCAGACCCTGAAACTTCGGAGAGCATAAGCATCCTTGAAGCAAATACATGTCAAATTCATAAAATTGAAGTTCATTAGTTTGAAAGTATTGGAATAAATAGATTTATTTATGTTTCTTTACCCAAACGAGTTTTGAAAAATTAAAGGCCATAGGTTAAACGAACTCTGCAGGAGATAAGAAATTTTATTACTCAAACATTTGAACATTTTATGATCCTTTTCTTTTGTTTATCGATTTTATTGCTTTGACGAGGTTATGTTGCCTGCTGCGCTATCTCTTAAAAATCCTTACCTTTAACTTGAATGAAATTGTGCTAGATTTTTATATATCTTGTAAAGGATCTGGTTCTTTTGTTTACGTAAAATAAAATAATAAAGCACTTTATACGCAATCTAAATATAAGCGATTCAGTAAACATTTGGAAACTTTCACCCTTTTTTGCGACTGTGAAGCGTAGCATAGCACAAATTGAGGTCGCGTTTCGAGTAACCATGTACCATAGAAGACAACAACTAGCTTTTCAAACAAACAAATGCAGTCTTAAACCGAGGAAAAATTTTACTGTGGCGGGTTAAAAGGTTTTTTCCGCCGGATTCATACCTTCGACGTTTTACCAAAAAATCAGTGGGAAGAACTTTAAAATCTATCTGTACTTTGCTTTATTTTCAGAAACTTTTGAATGTCTATTTCCCATTTTGTTAGTTCTGAGTTCGGTATTTTTTATCAGCTTTTCCATTTAATTATTTTGTTTTTTTAATTCCTGAGAATCTGGTCCCAATTTTTCTCTCGCTTCTTCTTAAGTACCAACTTGTTCACATGACTTCTTATCATTCGGTTCTGAGCAACTTTGGTGAAGGGGCAAGGGAAATATAACCGATTCAGAGTCGTGTGGACAAGTTCTCGTCTATCATCATCAATTGGATCATTTTAGTAGAAATTTCATTTCAAATTTGGCAGAAATTCATAGAGTCCCTTCTATTCCTCATAGCAATGGCTGACAGAAATGCATTATAAATTGCCTAGTCCTTAGAAAGTATTCAAAAATTGCAATAAAAAGCACTTTGTAAAAACTTGCCGTAAAGTAATAGGTCCTTAAAATGCCTTGCGGTGCGCATTCCCCCGTGATTTGTTGCGACACTCGATTTATTTACTTATTTATTTGTAGCGACAATAATAGTACAGATGTGTATCCTATTTGGAGTTTGTTGATAAACTGAGTTCGGTTTGAAACTAACCTGTTATCGTTAATAAACCAAAATCCCAACGCAAACCAGCGTTACATACTAGTTATTTTGTCTTTTTTCTCCATATATACAATTTTGTTTTGTTGACTATTCTCATCATACTTTTAACCAGAATCAACCAACCAAGTATTGAATTTAATAGCTCTTGATACAGTGTGGCTTTGATATTTCTTTAATTGCGATTTTCTTCTTCCGGAAATATATTATCTTTGTCTGTTGAAATTAATAGCTGGTGACATAATAAAAAACCATTGCTTTCCGACGAAAAAATAACCTAATAATGTAACGAAACTCTAAAACAGCAACAAAAACTCTCCTCCTACGCCCAATCCAAAATGCATTCATTCCCAACAGCCCCTTTAATTTGTCTTAAAATGAACCCACTTAATATTTTAGAATAACTCTTTTGTATATGTAAACATTTAGACTCTATTTTGCCAGACGCCAATAATTCTTTACAACGATAATCCCATTTGTTCAAACTCAACGCGTAGTGTAAAAATAAATTTTGACAAATTATTACCCCATTTTCCCAAATGAAGTGCAAAAGAACTCTAAACCAGGGCAATTACATTTCAAACAACAAGGGTAACGAAACATTTTGAGATATATGTCATAAAAATGGAAGGCTCATGACCCCGCTATTCTCCGCCACCCACATCCTCACACTCGAAATTCAATTTAAACGAAACAAAAGTTTGTATGTTTTTTTTTTTTGTTTGGATTCATTGCCATCAGAGATGCCTACGTATTTTTGTCTGTGATATTCCGGCCTGTTTCACAATCAATTGAAACGCATCGTTGTTCGGTTATAAATTTACAACACCTTGTAAAAATAAATGCTACCATAATGTTGCATAAATAACACATCTGGTAGCGTTTAAAGTGTCCTTGAGTTGCAAACACTTAACTAAGGAGGGGACTTCAATGAGATCGCGATGATTCAAAATTCTAAAGTTTAAGGCCAAAACAAAATAATCTGTGTCAATTAATTGATAAGGGCCTCATTAAAAGACTAGGCCAACTATTAGGTTTGTTCGTTGAAGCCCTGGGGTTGCACTAGGGTCGCCACAAAGCGTTTTTTGAGAAACCTAAATTCACCCTGAATGTCAAATTAAGTGTTTTTTGAGCCACAGGTTTGCCATAGGTTTTCCCCAAACTCGCCCTAGCTTTTTGCTGTGGCGATTTGAGGGCTGTCAAATGGTATGTATTTTTATTTAAATGACAGGGATGTGTGGTGATTTGTGGTTTAGCGTTTTTTGAGGACTGGAATACCCAGGTTTTTTTGACAACTCATGGGGTTGTCAAGAAAACCTGGGTCAACCCTGGGGAAAGTTCAACGAACAGACCTATTGAGTGTTTTCATTTCAAGATTTCCATATTCGGATCAGAAAGCTAATGACGTATGTGTGTGGTGTGTTTTCATTTGTTTTCCTTTATTTTTATCTCTTTATTGTGATGTAAGTTCAACGATTGGGTAGAATCCGCGTGTGTCTATTCTCAAATAAAAACAACAATTCATTATTATTAACTTGGAGCGCCGCTGTCACTGTCTCTTCGTAGCGTGGGTGTGTAACAACGAATTAATCGCAACAATAAAATAAATTTTTGTTAATTTCGTTTATTTCTTCCCTGTTTTGCGCTTAAGACAAATTTTTGTTTATTATTATTTATAGAGGAAATGGCAGTTATATATTTATAATTTATTTAATTCGAAAATAATGAATACTTTATAAGAGGCATACATGTACCTATGTATTTATTGCTTTTGATTTTCACTAAATCGTTTTAATAAACAAGTAACACAACGAAAGAGTATACACTTAACTCATATTCATTAAAGTCTTACGATTGTTATCATTATTGTACATGTTGCTAAGAGAGACTTTTTTCTATTTTGTTTTGTTTATTTTAGATTATTTTTAATTTTTATCATTCATCTACTAAGCTCGTCTGTTTCACATTAATTTCATTTATTTATTTTTACGTGTATACTACTTAAGAGCCCAAGTCCAAAAATACAACGAATGTTTAGAATTAGTATATAAGAAATGCTTATAAAATTTTATATATGAATATTATATATTTGTGGAATCAAAATTTTGTAATAAGAAATTGAATCGAATAAAAAGAAACAAAAAACTAAAGAGAAATCTTTGAAGACTGTAAAATTGAACTCCAATTTCGAAATATTTTTACATTGTTATATAATAAAAACTTTTCTATACATAAATATATATACTTATGATTAAATAAAAAAAGAGCAAATAATTGACTTGAATATATACATGAATTCTAAAATCAATACTCGAATATAGCACAACTACTAATTTCTTTTTTTCGTCGTAACTCTTAAGCTATTTATAACGCCTTTTATACAAATCATACAATACATATATTCATATACTTATATTAAGGTCGTTTGTACACGAAATATATAATAAAATTTATTTTTAAGATGTAAAACGATTCTCTGTCCTTTTCAAATGGCAGCCTTTAACTACTATTTGTTTACTACATTTACGTACTCCTTCATAATGAGAATAAAATCTTTTGTTTCTACTCTGTGTTTTGTATTTGAAGTCATTATTTATTTTAAGTGTTTTGTAAACTTTATACAAATTTGATTACTTAAATTATATTTCATTCGTTAAAAATATATATATACCTTGAACCTTGAATAAAATAGTTTTTTTTTCGTTTCTTAATACCTCATTTTGACCAAAAACTATAAAGAGGTTGTTTAAAGACATGATTTTTTAATTTTTGAGCTACCAACTTGGAATGCCTGTTGAAGATAGATCTTCTTTGGGTACGTATATATGATCATGCTTTGAAACAGCTGATTTTATTTTCTCTCTGAAATTTAAGTTACTTTCGTTGCAGTTTACTAAAGGGCTGAAATTAAGCTTTTAAAGGGAAATTTAAAAAAGTGTATGTAAGGCTTTTCAAACAAACGCACGAACTTGCGATCGTGTTGCTAAGCACAATCTCAAAATCTTGAGGCTTAATACAATGTGTTTGGTCTTACAGGGTTGCCTAGATACATAAAATATGAAAGAAAGAAATTAAATAAAATATTCCAAAGGTTTTTTGCGAAAATTAAAAACGCCATTTTTGCGATTGTTAGGACATATAAACTCTAAAAATATTATCAAAATCGTAAGATCGGTTTTTTATTTTTGTCTTTTTTTAAAAGACGATTTTTAAAAATCAAGTCTGCTAGTTTAAAGGTCATGTTAGAAGATATTTAAAAATAAAAAAATAAAAAAAAATCCAAGATAGGTACCGTTCTTAAAAAATTCAACAAAATTTATAAAAATTTCAATTTTTTTTATCATAAGAAATGTTAAAATTTTTTATCTAAACTGTTAGTCGTTTTTGAGAAAAATAAGTATTACTTGATAGGTAATCGGCCCTATCGTGGTAACCGTCGCCGTCGGAGCGGAGTTTACTCCTCAACGCATCCATTTTCATTTGTCACAAATGCGGCAACGTATTGCGATGGATTTAAGGCCCCGACCCATATAATCTGTTGCGCCCGTTCGCTGCCGGATTCAACTGACAGCAGTGAGTTTTACCGGACACAGCGGATTGAAGTGACCCATAGAATCCGTTGAAAACTTCAAATTGGTTTGACTGCGCATGTCATCAGCTCTGCCGGATGCAAAAGTTAAAAGTTGGGCTACTTTTTCCGTTGCGTCCGTTGCATCAGATGCTTATGGGTCACCTCTCATAAGATCGTGTGTATTTAATCGAGCTGTCAGTTGAATCCGGCAGCGAACGGACGCAACGGATTCTATGGGTCGGGGCCTTTAAACAGAGATGTGCTAATTAACCGATACATCGAAAATGCGATAACTTTTCGATTCTTATAAAATTAAAACCATTATCGTTTTCAGCCATGAAAAATCGGTTAGAGAGTGTAATTTTTTTTAAAATAAAAAGTACTTTTTCAGATTTACTGCGATAGCGTTTTTAAGACATTGTAATTTGATATACTGATTTTTAGGTCAAAACTATCGAATAGAGTTCCTTCCCTATTTCAAAACATGTTTTTCGTTTAGTTTTTCATCCCGCGGTTTTGAGTTCTCGTTCCCTTGGAATGTGGGGATATAATATATTTAATGCTCGTACTCAGCGTTAGCATGCCTGCCTGTTACGTTGGAGGTAGGTCCCTTCTATTCCCTCACAAGGTAAATGGTAGTGAGAAACCCGCTTGGCCACGAGGCTCCCGACTCTATTGCGTCCTTCTATTTATTTGTTTTATTTTTCCAAAAAATGCCTCAAAGAGTGACTTGATTTCTTTTTAATTGGCTGTGTAATTAGCTTTGAGAGAATCATTCGCAATGATAGGCCTCTTCTTCGTCTCATGTGCGAGGTGCTTGACGATGTTCAAATAACTTCTGTTAAATTGCATAAAGAAAGTGCGTAGTAAATTTCTTAATTTTTCCAACATCATTTGAAACTTCATGAAAAGCTATTTAGATTTATTAAAATTTTCTAGCGCTAGACCTAGCAGCCAGCACTCATTTGCATTTTCGCAAAAGCGTTATCACCTGCTCAATGCCGTTGGATTGTGTAATTTAGGTACCAATGTACATCTTTCTTGATGCCTAATACTCTAACTATGCGTTCTTAATCCCCAGCACGTAAATATAATATACATAACATACCTATTCCGACTTGAAGTGTGTAACCCAGCACGTAATTATCTATGTATCTACTTGAAGTGAGTTGAAAATGACAGCATAAGAGGAAAGCCAAAGTATGATTTTAACATGGGTATGGGTACCTATACAAGCTATACAACTGCAATATATTTTATGAATCATTGAGCAGTTTATTGACTCATTGTCAATGAACGTTTAAGCCTTTGTTTACGTCTGGTTTATAGAAGTAACAATTTTTGAACTTACAACCATACATTCGAGTATGACGAGAGAGACTTGCCCTATTTACACAACTTGGAAGTAGGTATACCTATGTACCTGCACTTTATAACCTCTGAACTGGAGAAATTTATAAACATTGAATGAGATAAACACGTTCTAACAAAGGTATAAAATGAAACCAGTTTTACTTTTTTTGCCTTAATTACCCAAAAAGATAAAAGAATCTATCACTTGCTCTAATTAATGTACACAAATATTTTATGTAGGTTCATTGTGCAAACATGCTTTAACGTCTGTGAACTATCTACGAGCATAAAAGATTTTTTTTTATTTTCTTGCTGCCGCGCGCCGCACCGTCTTTATAAAACAATTTGGCAGACCAAGCGTGACCTTTCCGTAGAGTAAATAGGAGTAAGCAAAACAGACAAGAATAAAAGAAATGTGTGTCGTTTCAAATAAATTTAGAGCGAGTATCTGTTTGCAAAATTAAACCAAAGATATGCTACGTGCAGGGAAAACGATTCACGTTTTACTGAAAAAAAGATTGATGGCTCATATTTAAAACTGCAAAGCTATAGGTATGCTCACTTGGATTTAGAAGAGATGTTGACTTTTTGAGTTCTCGTAAGTTGTATATTATTACTTATTACTAAATGATGTTTTTGAATAATATATATACATGAGTGTATCTATGTATTTACATAAAAGTAGAAGACCAAGATCAAACAGTCGCCGGGTAATTTTATTTGGCTGCATAGGATATAGATAAGTCGATAACGACAAACACAGGCTTTTACAGGAACCTTGTTTAAAATGTTTTACCTGTGTATAGCCAAATGGCTTTACGAATCGGCCGGCGGAGCGCAACGGCGCGGCGTTTGAGTAAAAATGTATTTAAATTCATCACTTTTACCAGGTATATTTAATAATTTTTATGAAAAATCAAAACAAATAAATAGACAGGGGAAATTCGGAGCCTAATGCATTTCAAGGATCTGCAATATTCCCTTTTCTCTGAGGACATGCAAATTCCTTCCAAAACCCGATACCCATGGAAAACGTTTCGTTGCATACAAACTAACAATTACGCCACAGTCACAAAACTTGATTGTAATTGAGCAAATTCCAACAGCAACTTAGATCGGTTTCTGTTAATTTAATATAAGGTCCGTTCGTTGAACTTTCCCCAGGGTTGACCCTATGAGTTGTCAAAAAAACCTGGGGTTTCCACTCCTCAAAGAACGTTAAACCACAAATTACCACACATCCCTGTCATTAAAAAAAAATACATGCCATTTGACAGCCCTCAAATCGCCACAGCAAAAAGCTAGGGCGAGTTGGGGGAAAACCTATGGCAAACCTATGGCTCAAAACACACTCAATTTGACATTCAGGGCGAATTTAGGTTTCTCAAAAAACGCTTTGTGGCGACCCTAGGGCAACCTTAGGGCTTCAACAAACAAACCTATAGTTTCTTTAATTGACTTAGAATTCAAGGGCCCAACTCTGTATTTCGTTTCGAAAGCAAATCCTATTTGAAAGTCTTATTGATTATTGGAAAAAATTGACAAAGGCCGAATACTCAGTTGGTGTTATCACGTTCAAAGGAAGGAACCCATTCAATAAACTAGTAGTTTGATAAAAAAGAAAGAAATTGGGCTACCCATTGGAAAAAGGCACTGAATTTTATTTAAAAGTTACATACTTGCTTTACAACCGCTTGAGTACATAGGTACTTTAAATTAGCCAGACCCTGAAACTTCGGAGAGCATAAGCATCCTTGAAGCAAATACATGTCAAATTCATAAAATTGAAGTTCATTAGTTTGAAAGTATTGGAATAAATAGATTTATTTATGTTTCTTTACCCAAACGAGTTTTGAAAAATTAAAGGCCATAGGTTAAACGAACTCTGCAGGAGATAAGAAATTTTATTACTCAAACATTTGAACATTTTATGATCCTTTTCTTTTGTTTATCGATTTTATTGCTTTGACGAGGTTATGTTGCCTGCTGCGCTATCTCTTAAAAATCCTTACCTTTAACTTGAATGAAATTGTGCTAGATTTTTATATATCTTGTAAAGGATCTGGTTCTTTTGTTTACGTAAAATAAAATAATAAAGCACTTTATACGCAATCTAAATATAAGCGATTCAGTAAACATTTGGAAACTTTCACCCTTTTTTGCGACTGTGAAGCGTAGCATAGCACAAATTGAGGTCGCGTTTCGAGTAACCATGTACCATAGAAGACAACAACTAGCTTTTCAAACAAACAAATGCAGTCTTAAACCGAGGAAAAATTTTACTGTGGCGGGTTAAAAGGTTTTTTCCGCCGGATTCATACCTTCGACGTTTTACCAAAAAATCAGTGGGAAGAACTTTAAAATCTATCTGTACTTTGCTTTATTTTCAGAAACTTTTGAATGTCTATTTCCCATTTTGTTAGTTCTGAGTTCGGTATTTTTTATCAGCTTTTCCATTTAATTATTTTGTTTTTTTAATTCCTGAGAATCTGGTCCCAATTTTTCTCTCGCTTCTTCTTAAGTACCAACTTGTTCACATGACTTCTTATCATTCGGTTCTGAGCAACTTTGGTGAAGGGGCAAGGGAAATATAACCGATTCAGAGTCGTGTGGACAAGTTCTCGTCTATCATCATCAATTGGATCATTTTAGTAGAAATTTCATTTCAAATTTGGCAGAAATTCATAGAGTCCCTTCTATTCCTCATAGCAATGGCTGACAGAAATGCATTATAAATTGCCTAGTCCTTAGAAAGTATTCAAAAATTGCAATAAAAAGCACTTTGTAAAAACTTGCCGTAAAGTAATAGGTCCTTAAAATGCCTTGCGGTGCGCATTCCCCCGTGATTTGTTGCGACACTCGATTTATTTACTTATTTATTTGTAGCGACAATAATAGTACAGATGTGTATCCTATTTGGAGTTTGTTGATAAACTGAGTTCGGTTTGAAACTAACCTGTTATCGTTAATAAACCAAAATCCCAACGCAAACCAGCGTTACATACTAGTTATTTTGTCTTTTTTCTCCATATATACAATTTTGTTTTGTTGACTATTCTCATCATACTTTTAACCAGAATCAACCAACCAAGTATTGAATTTAATAGCTCTTGATACAGTGTGGCTTTGATATTTCTTTAATTGCGATTTTCTTCTTCCGGAAATATATTATCTTTGTCTGTTGAAATTAATAGCTGGTGACATAATAAAAAACCATTGCTTTCCGACGAAAAAATAACCTAATAATGTAACGAAACTCTAAAACAGCAACAAAAACTCTCCTCCTACGCCCAATCCAAAATGCATTCATTCCCAACAGCCCCTTTAATTTGTCTTAAAATGAACCCACTTAATATTTTAGAATAACTCTTTTGTATATGTAAACATTTAGACTCTATTTTGCCAGACGCCAATAATTCTTTACAACGATAATCCCATTTGTTCAAACTCAACGCGTAGTGTAAAAATAAATTTTGACAAATTATTACCCCATTTTCCCAAATGAAGTGCAAAAGAACTCTAAACCAGGGCAATTACATTTCAAACAACAAGGGTAACGAAACATTTTGAGATATATGTCATAAAAATGGAAGGCTCATGACCCCGCTATTCTCCGCCACCCACATCCTCACACTCGAAATTCAATTTAAACGAAACAAAAGTTTGTATGTTTTTTTTTTTTGTTTGGATTCATTGCCATCAGAGATGCCTACGTATTTTTGTCTGTGATATTCCGGCCTGTTTCACAATCAATTGAAACGCATCGTTGTTCGGTTATAAATTTACAACACCTTGTAAAAATAAATGCTACCATAATGTTGCATAAATAACACATCTGGTAGCGTTTAAAGTGTCCTTGAGTTGCAAACACTTAACTAAGGAGGGGACTTCAATGAGATCGCGATGATTCAAAATTCTAAAGTTTAAGGCCAAAACAAAATAATCTGTGTCAATTAATTGATAAGGGCCTCATTAAAAGACTAGGCCAACTATTGAGTGTTTTCATTTCAAGATTTCCATATTCGGATCAGAAAGCTAATGACGTATGTGTGTGGTGTGTTTTCATTTGTTTTCCTTTATTTTTATCTCTTTATTGTGATGTAAGTTCAACGATTGGGTAGAATCCGCGTGTGTCTATTCTCAAATAAAAACAACAATTCATTATTATTAACTTGGAGCGCCGCTGTCACTGTCTCTTCGTAGCGTGGGTGTGTAACAACGAATTAATCGCAACAATAAAATAAATTTTTGTTAATTTCGTTTATTTCTTCCCTGTTTTGCGCTTAAGACAAATTTTTGTTTATTATTATTTATAGAGGAAATGGCAGTTATATATTTATAATTTATTTAATTCGAAAATAATGAATACTTTATAAGAGGCATACATGTACCTATGTATTTATTGCTTTTGATTTTCACTAAATCGTTTTAATAAACAAGTAACACAACGAAAGAGTATACACTTAACTCATATTCATTAAAGTCTTACGATTGTTATCATTATTGTACATGTTGCTAAGAGAGACTTTTTTCTATTTTGTTTTGTTTATTTTAGATTATTTTTAATTTTTATCATTCATCTACTAAGCTCGTCTGTTTCACATTAATTTCATTTATTTATTTTTACGTGTATACTACTTAAGAGCCCAAGTCCAAAAATACAACGAATGTTTAGAATTAGTATATAAGAAATGCTTATAAAATTTTATATATGAATATTATATATTTGTGGAATCAAAATTTTGTAATAAGAAATTGAATCGAATAAAAAGAAACAAAAAACTAAAGAGAAATCTTTGAAGACTGTAAAATTGAACTCCAATTTCGAAATATTTTTACATTGTTATATAATAAAAACTTTTCTATACATAAATATATATACTTATGATTAAATAAAAAAAGAGCAAATAATTGACTTGAATATATACATGAATTCTAAAATCAATACTCGAATATAGCACAACTACTAATTTCTTTTTTTCGTCGTAACTCTTAAGCTATTTATAACGCCTTTTATACAAATCATACAATACATATATTCATATACTTATATTAAGGTCGTTTGTACACGAAATATATAATAAAATTTATTTTTAAGATGTAAAACGATTCTCTGTCCTTTTCAAATGGCAGCCTTTAACTACTATTTGTTTACTACATTTACGTACTCCTTCATAATGAGAATAAAATCTTTTGTTTCTACTCTGTGTTTTGTATTTGAAGTCATTATTTATTTTAAGTGTTTTGTAAACTTTATACAAATTTGATTACTTAAATTATATTTCATTCGTTAAAAATATATATATACCTTGAACCTTGAATAAAATAGTTTTTTTTTCGTTTCTTAATACCTCATTTTGACCAAAAACTATAAAGAGGTTGTTTAAAGACATGATTTTTTAATTTTTGAGCTACCAACTTGGAATGCCTGTTGAAGATAGATCTTCTTTGGGTACGTATATATGATCATGCTTTGAAACAGCTGATTTTATTTTCTCTCTGAAATTTAAGTTACTTTCGTTGCAGTTTACTAAAGGGCTGAAATTAAGCTTTTAAAGGGAAATTTAAAAAAGTGTATGTAAGGCTTTTCAAACAAACGCACGAACTTGCGATCGTGTTGCTAAGCACAATCTCAAAATCTTGAGGCTTAATACAATGTGTTTGGTCTTACAGGGTTGCCTAGATACATAAAATATGAAAGAAAGAAATTAAATAAAATATTCCAAAGGTTTTTTGCGAAAATTAAAAACGCCATTTTTGCGATTGTTAGGACATATAAACTCTAAAAATATTATCAAAATCGTAAGATCGGTTTTTTATTTTTGTCTTTTTTTAAAAGACGATTTTTAAAAATCAAGTCTGCTAGTTTAAAGGTCATGTTAGAAGATATTTAAAAATAAAAAAATAAAAAAAAATCCAAGATAGGTACCGTTCTTAAAAAATTCAACAAAATTTATAAAAATTTCAATTTTTTTTATCATAAGAAATGTTAAAATTTTTTATCTAAACTGTTAGTCGTTTTTGAGAAAAATAAGTATTACTTGATAGGTAATCGGCCCTATCGTGGTAACCGTCGCCGTCGGAGCGGAGTTTACTCCTCAACGCATCCATTTTCATTTGTCACAAATGCGGCAACGTATTGCGATGGATTTAAGGCCCCGACCCATATAATCTGTTGCGCCCGTTCGCTGCCGGATTCAACTGACAGCAGTGAGTTTTACCGGACACAGCGGATTGAAGTGACCCATAGAATCCGTTGAAAACTTCAAATTGGTTTGACTGCGCATGTCATCAGCTCTGCCGGATGCAAAAGTTAAAAGTTGGGCTACTTTTTCCGTTGCGTCCGTTGCATCAGATGCTTATGGGTCACCTCTCATAAGATCGTGTGTATTTAATCGAGCTGTCAGTTGAATCCGGCAGCGAACGGACGCAACGGATTCTATGGGTCGGGGCCTTTAAACAGAGATGTGCTAATTAACCGATACATCGAAAATGCGATAACTTTTCGATTCTTATAAAATTAAAACCATTATCGTTTTCAGCCATGAAAAATCGGTTAGAGAGTGTAATTTTTTTTAAAATAAAAAGTACTTTTTCAGATTTACTGCGATAGCGTTTTTAAGACATTGTAATTTGATATACTGATTTTTAGGTCAAAACTATCGAATAGAGTTCCTTCCCTATTTCAAAACATGTTTTTCGTTTAGTTTTTCATCCCGCGGTTTTGAGTTCTCGTTCCCTTGGAATGTGGGGATATAATATATTTAATGCTCGTACTCAGCGTTAGCATGCCTGCCTGTTACGTTGGAGGTAGGTCCCTTCTATTCCCTCACAAGGTAAATGGTAGTGAGAAACCCGCTTGGCCACGAGGCTCCCGACTCTATTGCGTCCTTCTATTTATTTGTTTTATTTTTCCAAAAAATGCCTCAAAGAGTGACTTGATTTCTTTTTAATTGGCTGTGTAATTAGCTTTGAGAGAATCATTCGCAATGATAGGCCTCTTCTTCGTCTCATGTGCGAGGTGCTTGACGATGTTCAAATAACTTCTGTTAAATTGCATAAAGAAAGTGCGTAGTAAATTTCTTAATTTTTCCAACATCATTTGAAACTTCATGAAAAGCTATTTAGATTTATTAAAATTTTCTAGCGCTAGACCTAGCAGCCAGCACTCATTTGCATTTTCGCAAAAGCGTTATCACCTGCTCAATGCCGTTGGATTGTGTAATTTAGGTACCAATGTACATCTTTCTTGATGCCTAATACTCTAACTATGCGTTCTTAATCCCCAGCACGTAAATATAATATACATAACATACCTATTCCGACTTGAAGTGTGTAACCCAGCACGTAATTATCTATGTATCTACTTGAAGTGAGTTGAAAATGACAGCATAAGAGGAAAGCCAAAGTATGATTTT
The DNA here is from genome assembly GCA_914767635.1 of Melanostoma mellinum. Lineage (NCBI taxonomy): Eukaryota > Metazoa > Arthropoda > Insecta > Diptera > Syrphidae > Melanostoma > Melanostoma mellinum. Next base: position 156,918,819 of record OU612058.1, on the reverse strand, counting down.
AACATGGGTATGGGTACCTATACAAGCTATACAACTGCAATATATTTTATGAATCATTGAGCAGTTTATTGACTCATTGTCAATGAACGTTTAAGCCTTTGTTTACGTCTGGTTTATAGAAGTAACAATTTTTGAACTTACAACCATACATTCGAGTATGACGAGAGAGACTTGCCCTATTTACACAACTTGGAAGTAGGTATACCTATGTACCTGCACTTTATAACCTCTGAACTGGAGAAATTTATAAACATTGAATGAGATAAACACGTTCTAACAAAGGTATAAAATGAAACCAGTTTTACTTTTTTTGCCTTAATTACCCAAAAAGATAAAAGAATCTATCACTTGCTCTAATTAATGTACACAAATATTTTATGTAGGTTCATTGTGCAAACATGCTTTAACGTCTGTGAACTATCTACGAGCATAAAAGATTTTTTTTTATTTTCTTGCTGCCGCGCGCCGCACCGTCTTTATAAAACAATTTGGCAGACCAAGCGTGACCTTTCCGTAGAGTAAATAGGAGTAAGCAAAACAGACAAGAATAAAAGAAATGTGTGTCGTTTCAAATAAATTTAGAGCGAGTATCTGTTTGCAAAATTAAACCAAAGATATGCTACGTGCAGGGAAAACGATTCACGTTTTACTGAAAAAAAGATTGATGGCTCATATTTAAAACTGCAAAGCTATAGGTATGCTCACTTGGATTTAGAAGAGATGTTGACTTTTTGAGTTCTCGTAAGTTGTATATTATTACTTATTACTAAATGATGTTTTTGAATAATATATATACATGAGTGTATCTATGTATTTACATAAAAGTAGAAGACCAAGATCAAACAGTCGCCGGGTAATTTTATTTGGCTGCATAGGATATAGATAAGTCGATAACGACAAACACAGGCTTTTACAGGAACCTTGTTTAAAATGTTTTACCTGTGTATAGCCAAATGGCTTTACGAATCGGCCGGCGGAGCGCAACGGCGCGGCGTTTGAGTAAAAATGTATTTAAATTCATCACTTTTACCAGGTATATTTAATAATTTTTATGAAAAATCAAAACAAATAAATAGACAGGGGAAATTCGGAGCCTAATGCATTTCAAGGATCTGCAATATTCCCTTTTCTCTGAGGACATGCAAATTCCTTCCAAAACCCGATACCCATGGAAAACGTTTCGTTGCATACAAACTAACAATTACGCCACAGTCACAAAACTTGATTGTAATTGAGCAAATTCCAACAGCAACTTAGATCGGTTTCTGTTAATTTAATATAAGGTCCGTTCGTTGAACTTTCCCCAGGGTTGACCCTATGAGTTGTCAAAAAAACCTGGGGTTTCCACTCCTCAAAGAACGTTAAACCACAAATTACCACACATCCCTGTCATTAAAAAAAAATACATGCCATTTGACAGCCCTCAAATCGCCACAGCAAAAAGCTAGGGCGAGTTGGGGGAAAACCTATGGCAAACCTATGGCTCAAAACACACTCAATTTGACATTCAGGGCGAATTTAGGTTTCTCAAAAAACGCTTTGTGGCGACCCTAGGGCAACCTTAGGGCTTCAACAAACAAACCTATAGTTTCTTTAATTGACTTAGAATTCAAGGGCCCAACTCTGTATTTCGTTTCGAAAGCAAATCCTATTTGAAAGTCTTATTGATTATTGGAAAAAATTGACAAAGGCCGAATACTCAGTTGGTGTTATCACGTTCAAAGGAAGGAACCCATTCAATAAGGCAATATCATTCAGCGTTCACACACGATTGCGAAGGATAAAAAAGGCGGACCCAAACCCTCCAGGTACATAAAAATATAACAAAATCTACATTTGGTTGGCCTTATCGAAAACATTCTAAACCGATAGTTTTCCAAACCAACAAACCTATTCAATCCGCAAAATGGGGTTTTTTCCAGACGATAAACTTTTTCATTGTTACGGTTACGTAAAGTGACACCATCGTCAATCTTGATCAGTCTATAGCCGTGCTACGGAATGAACCCCTATAGTTGAATAGCTTCTATTTTTGATCAGACTGCATCCCACAACTGTAGATAATACTAATACTAATTTCTTTTTGCCAATACTCTGCCAGTAAGAGTAATGGTATTGGCATAAAAAGCTATTCAAGGGCGAGGTTTCCAAAAAACGGTTTTTTTTTTTTTACTAATATCGCGCTTTCTATGCGTCTGAGACCAATTAAGGTCGTGTTCCATTGGGTCTTGTGCTTTTAAGTACTTCCCACGTAGATGATGAATGGAATGATGAAATGTGTAATGTAAAAGTAAGCAAAAGTAATAGATGAATAGAACCTTTAAGGTGGGGGCAATCGCCAAAAGTATTTTGATATTGCTGAATTTTTTATCTTAAATTTAAGATGCCAGTATTCTTATTGCCATCATAGCTCTAATTGCTGGAATCCAATGTAATATAACGAGTTTTTACTAGAAAGTTTGGCGAGTATGATTGTTTTCTGTACTAGTTTCGATCTTATGACAAGTGAGCTCAGTGCTTTTTTCGTGTTCGAGGAATTGATCACTCTAACAATTTGATTAAAAAAAAAAGAGCTACAAGTTTACAAGTCTAGAACCACTTGTAGGAATAAGTACATTACACTTGCAGAAGAGTGGCTTTGTGTTTCAAAATTTGTTTACATTTATAATAAATTACTTGTATTACAAGAACTTGTACTTTTTGTGGTACAGGCCGCTGGAATATAGACGAATGATTTTACCAACCAACAACTGCTACAAAGTTCGTCCTTATGGTGAGTCGCTCAAAGTGCTGGAACCTGTACCTAAGCCATATGAATGCTTAAATATGTAACTACAAGTGATTGGCCATTGACCCAAAGGAATATTTCTAATAATATTTTGAATCTCGCAAGCACGTTACTCTTTTGCAATGGCAGAACACTCTTCAAGTTTCTCTTCTTTACCTCGATTGAAATTTATAATTTTGTGAAATTATTTTTATGGCCGAAAACGACTTTGAGTCATGGAGCTTTAATTTCATAATAATTGTGAACGGCATCTCATAAAGCCGCATCACAGCAGACAAGAGAGCAGATATCAAATTTAGTCAAACTAATAAAATTACACTTCCTGTAGAACCATCTTTTTCATTACATTCAAAGAAAACCAATAAGTGGGGAGTATGGATGCTATTTGTATAAGTAAATACTATCATATTAAAGAGTCGGTATAGTATACGGACGAATCAACTTAAGGCCTATTACGAAACATAACGATAAAATTAAATCAAATGAAAACACAGCTACATACCTATACCCGAAACCAAAAATTAACACACGTATTAGGATACGAGTTATGTCGGGCGGCGAGTATGTAAATGCATTTCACAAATGAAGATCTCAAAATTGTGGGTATGGAAACACAGCTTAATTAATCTCTTCTTTCTAATCAGCTCCAACAACGCCGGTCTCATAATTAAATGCAGACAAATTAAGAGGAAGTTACAAATTGTGTAGGGGTAGGCACTAGGCAGATGCAAGTTGTTGTAAAGAGTTTAACTTAATTAACACAAAGTGCATAATTGTTCCATCATACTTCATACTTGATAGCTATACGTACGTACATATATCAGAACAAGCTCTGTCTGCAACTCTTCAAAGATGCTGTAAATGAAATCTCCACATACACATACCGCATCTAAAGACAACAGAACTTGTTCATTTAAATATAACGGCATGTTGTTTGGCTAACTTAAACTAAACTCAAGCACCACAAAATGCGATTTATAGCGAATTTCTTCAACTTCAAGGCAAAATTAAAAGTAAAATAAACAATTGGATGGATACCTTCCGATCAAAACCAAATTGAACAACATTTCCTGCGATAAATTCGAAGAATTTTATACTTAATTGCTAACCAATTGAATTGTATATTGTTGTTTACAATCAAGAACACTGTTTTTCTTACCCGCAGACAATAATGGATGCTCATCCAGATTTTGCGGATAAAAAAATCAGGTCGTTCAGACGGACGGACATACAATCGTGCGATCGTTTAAACATGTAATGCGATTAAGACGAAACATACGCTTTGCGGTATGTGTACTGTGTAGTCTGTCTGTAGTGAGTGTATCTATCTATCTATTAGATACCCTCAAGTGGATAAGGAATAAGACTGTTAATTATACTATACGTTCTTGTTCTTGTTTTTGGAGTGAAGTAAAACAGATTTTTAAATGGCAAAATTATTTGAACGCCTGCAAAGATCAACAATTAATTCAACAATTTCCGATGAAATTGAAATCGAATACAATGCTAAACAACTCCCACTCGCTTATACATACATATATCTCGTTCAGCATATGTATGTATATACATATATGTACGAAGAAGAAGTTATGTGGACATTTTATATTTATATTTAGAATTCATAGTTTTTTTAAATTATAAATCTTAAAATCTTTTATGAATTAAGAGTGGCTAAAATTAATCAGGCATTCATATTTTTTTATGTTTCTGATAAACAAACAAATTAATAACAACAAATACATTTATACTAAAATACTACATTTCTGTCCTACCACATCAGAGGAATAGCTGAAAAAACTCATGAGATACTTTAAAGTTTAATGTAGCTTGTGTTTCGAAGACGAACTGGCATAATTAATCAGTTTTGATGCCGTTTGAAAAAAAAACTGTCATTTGGAAAATTGTGGATTATTCGAATATAATTTCAAACATAATTCACAGGTCTTAAATTAACAGTAGATCCGCGATGCGTTAAGACTTTTAAAATCACATTTGCTACACTCTTGGAGCTTTGACGTCGAGTTGGCGGTGGCGGCGGTGGCGTATTTTGAATTAAACATTGTAACATATGTACATACATACATACATATATGTACATATATGTATAAATCTGAACTTGTCCTTCAAATAAAAATTTGATTTAATTTTACTTTGTAAAGGAACACCCCTTGCAAAAAAGTGGTCACGGAATACTACTAGCCTTTAGTTTTTAGTACATACATACCTAAAAATATTTAGTTACATATGTAGGTACATATAATAGTGTAACATTTTTTTTTTGATTGATTCGGCCTAGTTGAATTTAACATACCAAGACCTAGACCGCTCAATTTAGACATCCAAGATAACAAAAATTCACACTTGGTTGAGAATATTTAATATAGTTTCGCCCTGTGGTCGAGCTTCGACCACTTAGGTTATTCTTTCTTTTTGTACAAAAAATTTTAATATTTTTGTTTTTGTGTGCTAAACATCTCTGGTATTCGTCCCGATAAAAATATTTGTTAATTTTTTTGTTTACTTAAGAAAAATTATCTCGAATCTGTCATGACTCCATGTGTCAAGTGTTATTTTTTAAATTTTTTTAATTTTTTAAATTTTTTTAATTTTTTAAATTTTTTTTATTATTGAAATAAAGAAGAAGACAACACTTATATCAACCGTCAAACTTGGTACGTATTTAAAAATCCAAATGAAATCTTTTTTCTGCCGCCACTCCAATTTGGTTTTTCTGCAAAATTAAATATCCAAAATACGTTTAATAAAATAAGACACAAACTCTCCTGAACCGATGAACTCAACTTACATTTAGCTTTTTCCACACAGTGAAAACGCTCAAAGAAAAAATAACAGTTTTGCATTCACACTTAAACTGAGACGGAATAAACCCACACACACTTCTCCGTTTTCAGCGTCGCCGTAAATTCACCGCTTCCAATGGTAATCATGTCCAATTGACCAAACGCTCACGTATGCGAAAGGCAATACCAAAGCTGAGACGGAATAAATGCATACACACTTCTCCGTTTTCAGCGTCGCACCACTTCTTCGTAAATTCAACAATTCCAATGGTAATAATGTCCAATTGACCAAACGCTCACGTATGCGAGAGACAATACAAAAGCTGAGACGGAATTAACGCACACACACTTCTCCGTTTTCAGCATCACACTACCTGTTCGTAAAATCACCTCTTCCACTTGTAATCTTGTATGCGCTCATGTATGCAAGAACTATGAGATTGTAATGCACAGTGTAAAAAAACACAGTGTTGTTGTTGTTTTTTAAACGATTTTTCTACCGCAATTTAACCGGGTAAACGTTAACAGATCCGGAAAAAATGTATATTCTTCCATTCTATGGCTAAGTACCTTTCAGAAAATATATACTTCATGCGGGTGCGTCATCGTTAAGTGGGGTAAAAATGTACCACAAAAAAACCACTTGCCGATTAATATATAGATTAATAAAATGTGAAAAGTGCTCACCGAACCGACATGACACCTGGAAAAAATTTACACTGGTTCGAAGGTAACAAAAACGGGTAGCGATTTTCAGCAAAACGGTAAGTTTTATCATAAAATTAAAAAATGTCAAAATACCCATGGCGTGATGGTAAGCATGTCTGCATGTTAACAGAAGCAAAAATGTTGTTTCAGGGGTATCGCCTTTCGCGAGGAATTGGAAAGAAGTCCGATATAGTAAACTCATTACCATGAAAAGCGCTGGGCAAAAAAATTGTAGAAATCCGCTAGGCCCTGGAGCTCCTCGCTCTGTTATGCCACTTTATTCATTTTAAATTCTTTTGTTTTTCTTAAGAGCCACCGTTTTCGAAATATTACGATTCAACAAGTTGAAAGAGTTGTAAACGTTATAGTATATGGACACGTTTCCACGTGCAACCTTTGAGGCTTATTTTATTGATCCGTTGTAAATTCTCTTCAATTTGAAACTATTGAATTATTATCAAAGATGCAGGTGTTGAAAATGATAAAATGTGTGTAAACTAGAAAAAAAAAAAGAAAGGGAACTTTATCCATGGGAATCATAATTATCTGAACCTTATGCTTCCTCTTCCCATTGTTTATCTTCCTTATCCTGGGTGAAAGTGGTTTGCCCCAATCATTATACATCAAATGAATCTTCAATCTTCGGCCTTGACAAATTGTATATGCAACATTAGAAAAGAGTCCAATTTTTTTGCAACCACATTTAGGTCTTCATCACTACATCCCTTATTACCGTCGCAAAAAATTTTATTTAGCGGTTTTTTGGGCGCATTTGGGAGTAAGATATGAACGGGTTCTAATGAATTGTCGACCAACTTCCAACCCCAGTCTTTTGGGTCAAGCAGATAAACCACTATTATAGCATTGAATATATTGTGCGTTCTAATGTAAAACAGGAATACTATACCTAGCCACAAAGATAATTGAATGGGAGTTAGATGTCGCTCAAGACTACACTGGCGTATAAAATGAGGGACTGGTTTTGTTTTTACCCGAAAATCTCATATTTATAATATTTTATATGTATAAGTTAAACTAACCGATAGAATGATATTCTTACTCGTCTTACAGCTTCAGTGATGTAGACGTGGTGTAGTTATATCTGCATACTACGACGACTATAACTTTTTGAACCGTTATATTTCAAAAAAAGGTGGCCATTAGTTTCCTGTTTGAAGTATTTTGAAATTATTTGTAGATACCTAATAATTATTTCTGATCTACAATTTTTGTCAAAAACCCCGTTTTTATGACCCTTGAACCCGAGTAAATTTTTTTCCAGGAGTCGAATCAATGAGGTCTTTCCACATTTCATTTACAATAGTGTTTTGAGCAATGTAGACGATGGATGAGGTGATAGTGAATTAAACTGAAACAAATACTTGATGACCATTGACCAAAAATTGGCCAACCAATGATCGTCATGAAAGTTGAGCCATAAAAGTAATGCAATCTGTAACAGTTCAGTTATTCCGGACAGCATTTCTGTCTGGCGTATTGTGTTCAAAACTCAAGACATTGACACACTAATCAAATCAAGTGAAATTTTGAAGTGTTTTCCTCATTTACATTTAAGACTAAACTCAAAACGCTATATAGTTACTTAATATGTATTCATAAAACTCCACAAACGCGATACTAACGATATTTAACAAATAACCAATTGTGTTCAACCTGCACGATTTAGTTCTTTTTCTAATTTTAAACGGTTTGCTGTTTTCTCCTTCCAAAATTTAAGTATCGGTTTTATCTTTCGATATTAATGCTTTCAGTAACCTATGTTTGGGGCGTAAAAGGGCAGAATTAGGTAGAATTTTGTAAAACTTTAAATCTTCTGAAAGTGGAATATTTCAAAAGCATATTCTCTTTCAGACAAATCGGACTATGATAATTGTAATGGGAAAGAGGTCGTCCTAATAAGCTCCTAAAAAACTATGGACTTTTTAATCTTATTTTTTTACGATTGAGTGAAACTTCAGTCGAATGCGAAATTTTTCAAATACCAAATAAAAAATGTTCGCAATATTTTCATGTAATGTCTTTTTTTAGGAAAATATTTGCTGTGGTTTTTCAATGTTAAAAAAAAAAAAATAAAAAATAAAAATCTTTCCCCTTGGTAGTTCTCGGTCCCATCGAACTTGCGATTCATAGAAGACATGTCTGGCCAGTATACGAACGTAATTGTTCTACCAATGTAACTCCAATGTTTCAAAAATCATCTTTTTATGGTCAGGTAAAGGTATTTTTAAATCGAAAGCAAAGGAAACACATGCGAGTCTCTGTATATCGAGGTTCTAAAAACTTAAACCAACAATTCGATTGGGGTCGTTACACTTTTCAACGAATTTACTGATTAAATGAATTTACTTATTTGTTTACTTAATGACAACTTTCCTCTTGATATGTTCGCTACCTAAACAAATAGTGACTCTGAGCTGACGCGTTTAAAAAACACACAAACAAAAAAAAAAAAACATATTCGTTAACCAAAAAGTGTCAAGATTCTTTCAACGGATTTCCAAATCTTAAATCAAAGGAGAAGGCTATTTACAGTCGTTGTTGTTTTAACCAATCACTATACGATCAGTTAACACCTTCTTAGATCTGAACTCAATGTTTCAATTGAAGCAACCTCTTGACGAGGAGCTCGTAAAGATAAACACGAACTTAAAATGTTTACAATTTTCGTTTAAACATCGAATTTCGTCTCCCATTGATTTTTTTCAAGGTGAATCAAACCAGACCACTCACTACTTTTTGGGTTATTTTTATTTTGGTTTTCTTTTTAATTCATTCTGTTTTTTTTTTTTTTTAATCATTTGCATAGGAACCATATTTAGAAATCATTGATTCATAAAAAAAAACGATTGTATTATGTCTGAAGTGAAGTGATCCACGATGACTGTATTGAGCATTGTGAAATAAATTTAAAACGAAAGTATATCTACTTTGGTCTCGTTAAAGTTATCGCAGTCTTTATTTCATTTAAGGAACAACAAATTTTTTATTTTGAATACAAACGGATGTTAGGTTTTCCCCTTTTATTTGAATTCTCAGAAGAAAATCGAACTGGTTGAATTAATGAAAAGTCAACATATTTACGAGAATGTCTGTCGTCGGCTAAATGGTGTTTTCCATAGAAGAGTTATATTCAATCCCGTCAAACATTCTCATTTTGGTGGGTGGCAAATGGCAATGCAATTTCTTTTGATGTACGAGTATGTATGTATGTACAAAGTACGAACATATTTTCTTTGCTTTTTAGTTCAAATCGAGTAAATATTGCAGGAGGTTCTGAGAAATATAAAGCGAAAAATCCTAACAAAAGCAATTTTTTATGATCTTCAAATGGTAGGCGTAGTGCAAATGGTTCAAGTAATTGTAAGAAGCAGTTCTCTGGTTTGATCTATAAAAGTCTTTGGGTTTTGTTTTTGTTTTCCTTTAATGTTTCTTGGCTGCTTATTATAATGTCGTTCGAGGTTGATTCGTGTTGTTCAAGATCTTAAGGGTGCTAACGTTGAAAGAATTTTGAATTTTGAATCAGTCAAGCAGTTTCCAGTTTCCTGTTCCTGTTCCTGTTCCCACTTCCTGCTCTAATGGGAATATGTGGAACAGATAGCTTTCTGTAGGTGAAAACATTTTGAAATCGGTAAAACAGTTTCTGCTTTACGGTATTATCGGTTTATCGGTAAACAAGTTCCCATGTATGTTCCCGTTCCCGTTACCGAGGCAATAAAAGGATGGAATGAACATAATAAAAACCTTTCCCTTAGATCAATCCATCTAATTAACTCAAAAAACGTATCAAAATCAGTTGTGTAGTTTTAAAGATTTAAGCATACAGACAACGGAAAAGCAACTTGTTTCACAACAGGTAAGTATTATAAGGAAAAAAGATAAAAAGTCGGAGGTAGAGGTAGGTTAGGTACCGTTGTCGGAATTCCAAACCTTTTTTTAAGACCAATTTATATAGAAATCCCTCCATGAGAAAGAAAGGAAATAAAATTTTCTTTAAAACGCTGTACCCCTTTCGACGGTACAAATTCACCGAGACATGGCCAATTTATGATAGAAATTTTTACCGTCGATTTTCTTCCTACTTATACTGTTTATGCTTTTATTCTTATTTTTATTTTTGAAAAACATATTTTTATAGTGAATTTGAAGTGAAATGATAATTTGTTCGTTAAAGCCCTGTGGTCACCACAAAACGTTTTTTTTTTTTTTTGCAAAACCTCAACTCTTCCGGAATGTCAAAATGACTTTATTTTGACTCTGGGTTCGCCCTCAATTCGCTCTTAAGTAGCTCTCTCTCTTTGCTGAGGTATGTTGTGTTGTTAAATTGTGAAGACTTTTGGACTGATAGCGAACCTGTTGTCTCCGGTCCAACCTAGCAGTATCCGTTACAAGCTATATTGGTTACGCCATTGTATAAAAGCGACTGGTGTGTGTGTTATCCTCCGGTCCATAATTTTCACATTCTTAAATCGCCTTTTTGACTTACTTATAGTTTACATTTACAATGATAAAACTATGTTTTTATAGTGTTCTTAGTTTTCAGGACATCTAGGTTATTAATTCAAAAGTTATATTTAAGCCCGAAAGGCATTAGAATTAAGTTATTGAGTAATTTAGAGTTACCGTTAACGGTCAGTATGATAATTAGGTTATTATCTGAACTAGTTCTACATTTTTTTGCTAGCCTCTAAGTAGATTTAAGAAAACTGAATAAAAATGAATTTAAATACAAAAGACAACGAATTGTGTGAGAAACTTCCTGGTCGTGTAATTTCAGGTTTTGACGACGTCAATTGGTCAACAAGATCATACTACTTGAAATCGTTTGATTAATTTCTATGAGGCTATGCGAAAAATCGTGGTAACGCGTATAATCCCCAAGCTCTAGACGCATTATACACCAACATTGCTCAAGTTATCACCACAAAATTACCTCAAAAGAATCGCATGTGGCGAGTCTTCCCGAAGCGGCCATTTGAGTTGCCATTTATAATGTTCTTCACACGCAATGGCAAAGCTCAAACTCCACAAGATTTCCATCAAAAATATATCGCTGTGTGTATTTTAATTAGCTTTGATTTTGAAACCGAAAGTTGAAAGACCCTTTACAAGGATTGAGACATGTCCTGCGGTAGATTCAACCAAACAAAACTAAAATCAAATAATTAACAGAGCCTTGAAGTTATTCATTAAATGACACAATTTTGTAACAGTTCATCAAGTTCAACGTCCATGAACACTTACTTCAAAAAGTATTAACCGAATTTGACTTTTATTAATCTGTCATTAGCTAAGTCCATGTAAACAATGTGTAGGAAGAACTTTGAGGAATCATCATGTATGAAGCCAAGCATTTTTGTAAGTGCCGCAAAACTATACATACATTTTGGCTTTTCATTGACACAATGTTAAGAAATTTATAATAGCTAACATGGGTAGAGGAGTTTGAATAATTGTTTTGCCTTTATATTTTGTTTTCTTTCAACGACTTTGATGGTCAAGCTTTTTTGCTTTGCTACGATTTCGATTAATTTAATTGTTTTTTTTTTTTTTTTTTTAAATATCACTATGCTTTCACATCCTGTAAAGTTTTTTAATTCATATAACTATAAATGGAAAGAAACTCTGTGTGGTTGCACCATAGTTTCATATTTTTTTAACCTTATCCCATGATATATTTATGAATTTTGAAACATACTACAGCTTACGTTTCTTTACAGATTGCAGAATAGATATATAACCTAAACAGCGACTGCTTGGCTGATTTGTGGTTCTAAACCCTCTGGGCGCCACTTAAGCACATACAAGAAAATTCATTCAAATCGTTCCAGCCTTGCCGTTTAACAATCGCCGATTGAAACCAATGAAAACCGACATTAGAAAACAGTTACATTTTAAATTGCTTTCCATTGGTTTCACACGGGGAACCACTCATTTTGAAAACCAATGGAACAACTAAAATTATTTCTGTTTTATTTTGACAGATTGTCTTTGTGTGGCTCATAAAACAAATATTCCTCAGAGAAAATTTTAATTTGAACATTTCAGTAACATGTATTACTGAATCTTGAGTAGATTCTCACTTCAATTCGAGAAGTGACAATAATAGAACGGTATGAGAATGCTCCTGGACGCTTCTGAATGGTTCTTTTCGTCCAATGGAAAGCGACATTAGACTTTATTAATTCTATATCAAAACTCAGCTTGCTCATGTCTCGCAAAAGTAATAAATTTTTAACTGTGAGAAAAAATGGCGGGAGACGTGAAACGCTTTCTAACGGCTCGCGTACACTGAATCCGATTTATCGGCCGATATCGGATCGGAACTGTTCGGACGACAATCTCGGACGTTCGTTTGCATACACTGCTGCCGTTCTCTGACGATAGCTGACAGACAGCCTGTTATTGAATTTATTTATTTCAGTTCAATTGAAACATTTTTCCAGAGATTTTTAGTGACATCTAAATTATTATACGTCTTAGAAAACTTATTCCACAGTGGTGTTCTACTAAAAACGAGATTTATTAACTTTTCACTATCTATTGTGTACTTTTAAAGGCAAACTGGCGTCCCACGTCCGATAAATCCAAACAAGTTGGGATTTGTCTGCTGATCTAATGAAGTCGGACGACATCGGACGACATCTGACGTTGTCGGTTGTAGTGGTGTACGTGCTCTCTTTGTTTAACACATGTTTGTTTCGAACGTCAGAGTTCGGCCGACAACGGCCGACTATAATTCGGACGATGTCTGATTTAGTGTACGCGAGCCGTTTAGGGGAGACTTGATCAGTGGCTCTAGTCTTCCTTCGCTGTGATCTATTTTTAGAACTGTGTTACAAGTGCAGAAATTTCCTTTTTATAACTATTGTAAATGTCATTTGCATTCAAAGAAAAAGGGGATTAAAAGAATTTGGCTCCCAAAGATGTTACTGAGCCGTTACTTATACGGTAAGTTTAGTTTGAACAAATTTGAAATCTAAGCAAGTCAACATAAAAATTCTAAAATACTCGTGGCGTTAACTGAAAGGTTCGTAGTTTTTTGGCAAGCCCTCCAATAGTAAGTTCATGAAAACCGCTTTCTCGAATAGCCGTTCGAAACCGGCAGAAAGTTATAGGTCCTCTCCATTGGTTGTGAGAAATGCGCTAGTCCCCGAGGCTTCTCGCTTTGTTGCACCAAATTTTGTTTTAGGAATATTTATTATCAGCTATAAGTGCTTAGCTAACACAAAGACAGTTTATTGTTTAACTGAACATAAATAGCTTTAGGTGTTCTATTTGTTTTTCAAATCAGCGCTTTCCCAAGAAGTCCTGTGCAAACGAGCGCGGTTGGTGCGTGCGATGCGATTGCGTTAAGTGGAACCTCCATAAGCTTACATGTGCTTCATTTTGACAAGATAAGTCACTTCAAAGAATTTCGGAATTTCGATTCGTAGGTTAGATTTACACTCACTTTCGTGCACCAGTTTAGAGTTTGAAACGACAGAAATGACTTTGTGAATTAATAAATCAAAGAGTTGTCTACTCTTTTATGCTGGATTTACATGCATCTGCAACTGCAGAAGTGCAGTAAAGTAAAGCGGGACGGAACCGGCGTATAGTTGGCTCGACAGTTCTCGCGTGCTGGGTTCATACTCGCTTGCTGAGTTCCTATGAATTAATGTATATTAATGTATGAAAGCTTTTAATTTACTTATGGCTAGATCAAAAGTTATTAACAATTGAAATTTGGTGTATAGTTGGCTTGACGGTTTTCACAGATTGGCCTCAAATTGGTCTCAATCGATTCGGAGCGTCAAGGAGAAATTAATGTATGAAAGCTTTTTTCTTAGTTTTGCTTAATTAAGCCATAAATCAATAAATTGTTAATAATAGCCACGTGGCTATAAACAAATGGAAAAATCAAACAAACCTCTGCCTCGTAACGTAACGTGGTCATTACGTGCTTCGAAATTCAAAATGGCGTATGGAAAATTTTCATGATTTTTATCGAAAGCCATTGGATACGTTCAAAAAGTGTTGCAATACAGTTTGAAACAGTTTTCAAATTTCTCGCATTGGTTTCCATTGGGACATAAAGTCAATTCTGAAGTTGAGTCCCTTCTATTTCCTTAAGAAAACTTTTAATGTAACTTTTTTAAATTATTATTTTTTCCCACAAACCAGCTGAAAACTAGCAATTGTAAAATTCAAACTCCAAAAAAATAAGTCTTATTTTGCTGTTGGTTAAAGAAAACCATCCAAATAAATCAATTTTTGGATCAAATTTTTAAAATCCATAGCCTGACAAAAGATGAAGTTTATAACAAAATATTTAATGCAGATGAATGAATTTATAAGCGTATCTATCTATATATATAAAAGAAAGTCGTGTTAGTTACACCATTCATAACTCAAGAACGGCTGAACCGATTTGTCTGAAAATTGGTGAGGAGGGAGTTTAGGACCCGGAGACGGACATAGGATACTTTTTATCCCTATATCCCTATGGGAATGACATCAATGCAATGCGTTAGTTTTCCTTATATACAAAACACTGTACTGTAAAAAAAACAAAAAAGAAATTGACTTATAGTGAGAAATAAATTTGATTTTTGTATGAAATCAATATCAAATAAATATAATATCCGGATACCCAGGAACTGCATCGCCTTGCTTTCTTCTTTAAAAATTCTTCGATATAGCATTCCAAGTATAATAACTTGCCACCTCCGAGTAAAGCAAAGTTCGTGCAAACGGATCGATCTGCCATCGCAAAAAAAAGAAAAGTAGCTAAAAGTGTTTCAGCACATTGCACAGCATTCGAAGCCGTGAAAGACTGAAATACACTTCTTGACCATTCTCCAGACGCACCGCCAAATGCACAACAGTAGGATGCGTCGTGAATGTGGAATGCGAATATACGCCAAATCGCTTAATTACAGTTCACATAACGACCAACTTGATAGCGTGATATTTCATCGTTGGTACTTGAGGATTGCAATCCAAAAGCCGCCATATCGCTGCCTTTTGTTACATATTTACTGAATTGCAGTACTCAACGTTGCAATGCGTCTTAAACGCTTTAGAAATAAGTGGCGAATATGGAACAATCTTACTGTAGTTGGCGACAACGGATAACGAAATCCATTCTTTTCATTTTTGAGTTCGACCGTTGTCATCTGGTGATCGACGCCGATACAGCGGATAACCATCGTTGCCAGTGAGGGTCGGCCGTAAATTCCCGTGAATACCGTCCATGAATCATATTTGTAATAACATCATGTAAATCTGGATCGGCTTCCTGATCAGGAATCTCGGCACATATGATATCATCTATTTGGTCAGGCTGAATTCTTTCCGTTACACAAATAAAAATGTGTGCGTGCGGCAGGCTTCGCTTTTGGAATTCGATTGAATACATCCAGCATCGAGTATCTTCAAAGAAGCGTTGTTTAAAAATGAAGTTCATCAAGGGCCGATTTTTTTCCTGAATATACGTGCTGTGATGTCGTGTCTATCACTTGATGCTTGACTGGGAAGCAGCAATTGAATAATTTCTATCCATTTTGGATTACAGGTAAAAGTAATAAAGTGATCTGGCCGACCGTAATGACGAACATATGTCATTGCATCTTGCATATATTCATGCATCTGACGTGGACTACCAACGAACGTCGCCGTCGCCGGCAAAATAGTTCATCGACCAATGTTAGCTGCATATCCTTCAGTAATCAGTACTAACTGTAACTAACGTAAATGGACGTACTCCTCAGAAAGCAGTTTAGCTTGGTTCAACCTTATGAACGTTAAACGTTCCGTTTCTATTTAGACATAATCTTACTCATATACCCCTTATGCCTCAACATTCACGGCGTTGCTTAGGTCTGTATTTTTATTTTTACATCTGAGTTATTTGTTCTCGCGCCTGATAAGCCAAAAAATATCGTCTATCACAATTCACAAGGTGCTTCTGTGAAAAGTGCAACACATGCACCAAAATAAATAGCTAATAAGGAGTCATTAAAATGCTAGATTTTTTTTAAATATATATATACTATCCTAAAAATTTAAATTAATAAAATCCAAACTCTGCTCATATATTGCCTCTAAGGCAGTAGGCAGAACAAAGTTTGCCGGGTCAGCTAGTCTTCAATAAAGCATCTAAACGAAATTTTTTTTGCTTATTGAACAAAAAAGTACAATTTTTCATTTTCTCTCCGGAAGGAGTGTAAGGCCACTCAGAGTACCTAATTTCTAGTTGGACTTGCCTTTTTCCATTTGGGGATTTCGAGGTGTATTTCATAGATTTTTTTCTGTGATACCATTGACACACTTGACTCTGCTGGTATCGATGCGTACGAGTCGAAACTCATATGAGTACCTATAAACAGCAAAAATCACATCTTCATAACATTGGAGTACGACCATCATAATGAAAAGGCAGTAGCTATAATAGGCAAAACATCACTCACGTTTCATCAAAAATTATTTTTTATTTTCTTATATAGTATACCTACAGGATGTTTGGCATAATATGCGACCAAAGCTCATTATCGTGTGGGAGGCGGAAGGTGGTTCTCCGTCTAAGGAGGGAGGAACAATTTCATAAAAAAAAATTGACTTAACTTTCTAAAACAATTATGAAAAATTAACTGCCATCTCTATGTATAACTCACATGTACAACTTACCACAATGTATTTTACCTTGTTTGTTCTCTAATTAACATTTTAGTTTGAGTAAATTTAGGGAACAGTTTTTGAGTAATCAAGTCCCAAAATCAAAATTTAATAATGAAATGACAATCTTTTCTATTTCGAATAAAATTTTTTCTGAGAAATTTAAAAAAAAATATATTCATTCCATTACCATTTTCCTTTTTTAGAAAGTCCTCACCCAGGCTCTACCAAAATGTCCTAGCGATTTTGAATTTTCTTTAGTAATTGTCCATTTCGTTGAAGCCTCTTACTATGAGTAAACGCATTTAACCGAGAAGTTTACGTTTTTATTGAGTAAATGCATTTAACCGAGGAGTTTTGGTTTTTAATGGGCAGGAAATCCTTTACAAATAAGCTCATTCGTCGAACTCGGTCCTAGAGACCTGGCAATCTTCAGTTTAGTACGCCATGTTGAAAATTCGCTCTTACATCGTCCTGCAGTAGCGATAAACACGGAGATTTCGGTAACCAAGTGCGGGTATCAATCCGTTCCACAAAGCGATCGCAATCGTCAAGATTTTTTTTTTCAACAATTATGACCAATAATTAATAAGAGTACTATCAAGAATTTCAAAAGGAACCTTTGCAAAGATTTATAAAAACAATTTCATCCTTTTTTGAATATACATATTATATTTGTTTGTTTTGACTAAGTTTATACACATTTACACATTATGTGTATAGTATATTTTTATAAAAACAAGAAATAAAAAAAGGACAAATATTTTTTGGAAACTTAATTGAAAACATAAAACTTCATCAAAGATTGAGTACACAAAATGTATGGCAAACGAAAACTACTCAACGCTGAACCAATTTTTAATAAAAAAAAATAATTTTTTAATGGAAGAATTTTAAGCGTTCTTTGGTCTAAATTATAAAAGAATAATTGCAGAAAATTTTTAATAAATTTAGTCGAACGCGAATTCAATAATCGATATGCTATTGATCTTCAAGTCCTAGACTGCTAATAGTATAACTGAGTCGTGAGTCCATTAGTTTTTTATGATCGAGTCATTTCTGAATCGTTGAGCATGGTTGTTGTGACATTTCCCATTTTGGGCTGGGAGGTATTGGTAACCTAGGGCCCGGGTGTGCTTGGTTTACGCAGTACTCCATAGCCAAGATAACTATCATCGGCTACTCGACATGGATGTGTATCTGGGCTACCGATAAGCTCGTAATCATTGGCCACTGGGATGTTGGCTGGTTTGCGGCATTTTAGGACGAGGAGACAGTCACGATTGTCTTATAGCAGCTTGATGCATTGTTGTTCGGCAAAAGAAAACCCAACCAATCGTATGTGGCTTCTGTTTCATTATCATCAATGTCAATAGTTTTGGGAAAGGTGTCTTTGGATGCGGCTATATGGCGTTGAGACTGAGTTCTCTGCCAAGCAAAATCAATCAAGTCGTCTTCATGAATGTGGTTCCGTTCGGTCCAAGGGTTTTCCAAGCGTTGGTTATGGTTAATACTTTCGTAATGACGTTCGATCGTTTTATGAGCTAGACACTTTCGTTGTGAACAGGGAGGTCTTGAAACACTTGCAATGCTCTTCAAGTAGGTCTGGCGATGATGATGGTTTTAGGATCACCGTGGACCCAACAGTCTTGTTGGGATCGAAGTTGTTACTGAAACTGGTTCAGTTTTGGAATACTTTGAATTATCACAATTTTGCGGCTGATGTTGCTGAGCTTTGACAATCATAGTTTTCCTCTTCAATTCGTTAGATTGCAACGATAACAACGACGACGGTGTGATTGGTATGGATGAATGGTGTGATGTCTGCGGTTTGTCTTTGTTTAATGGTAACAGTTTTCTGGCGATTTGTTCGGGAATGCTTTTTGCTGATGAAGTTGATATCACGTTGTGTGTGGATGAAGTTCTTGAATTTAATGAAGAACTATTAAGTGAATCGTTGGACGATAGGAAACTACGCATTGAAATGACACTGTGTGTGGAATGGCGGCAACCGCAACAGGCTTCTTGAATCTTGATCCTGGTTCTCAAGCGTGAATGAAAAATGAATAATGAAATCGAATCGAATGAACAGAACATAGGAAATTTGATATCATATATCACAGAGGAGAGAAGAGACACACTGAAAATATTAAAGTACAGTCCGAAATCTTCAGAGATATTTTTGGCATTTAACGAAAAAAAAACACGCAACGTAACAAAAGTTCTGTTTCCTTCGCACACTGACCCGAATCGTCGTAGAGTAAGAACGAGGGTACTTTTTTTTTCAAAATAATAGTTTTTTGCAAATAACTCCATTTCTAGCTATAAGTAAATTCTAAAACTCTGCACGGATCTTCCTAAGGATCTTTAAAAGATATTCGTAAAGTTCCAGAATTTACTTATAGCTAGAAAGAGAGTTATCATCATTTTACTATTCTGGCTTCATTGTTCTATCGAAGCTGGAATATTAAATTGACTGAAACTTTGTTTCTAGCTATAAGTAAATTCTAAAACTCTGCACGGATCTTCCTAAGGATCTTTAAAAGATATTCGTAAAGTTCCAGAATTTACTTATAGCTAGAAAAAAAGTTTCAGTCAGAAAGTTTCAGAGTTTTAGAATTTACTTATAGCTAGAAATGGAGTTATTTGCAAAAAACTATTATTTTGAAAAAAAAAGTACCCTCGTTCTTACTCTACGACGATTCGGGTCAGTGTGCGAAGGAAACAGAACTTTTGTTACGTTGCGTGTTTTTTTTTCGTTAAATGCCAAAAATATCTCTGAAGATTTCGGACTGTACTTTAATATTTTCAGTGTGTCTCTTCTCTCCTCTGTGATATATGATATCAAATTTCCTATGTTCTGTTCATTCGATTCGATTTCATTATTCATTTTTCATTCACGCTTGAGAACCAGGATCAAGATTCAAGAAGCCTGTTGCGGTTGCCGCCATTCCACACACAGTGTCATTTCAATGCGTAGTTTCCTATCGTCCAACGATTCACTTAATAGTTCTTCATTAAATTCAAGAACTTCATCCACACACAACGTGATATCAACTTCATCAGCAAAAAGCATTCCCGAACAAATCGCCAGAAAACTGTTACCATTAAACAAAGACAAACCGCAGACATCACACCATTCATCCATACCAATCACACCGTCGTCGTTGTTATCGTTGCAATCTAACGAATTGAAGAGGAAAACTATGATTGTCAAAGCTCAGCAACATCAGCCGCAAAATTGTGATAATTCAAAGTATTCCAAAACTGAACCAGTTTCAGTAACAACTTCGATCCCAACAAGACTGTTGGGTCCACGGTGATCCTAAAACCATCATCATCGCCAGACCTACTTGAAGAGCATTGCAAGTGTTTCAAGACCTCCCTGTTCACAACGAAAGTGTCTAGCTCATAAAACGATCGAACGTCATTACGAAAGTATTAACCATAACCAACGCTTGGAAAACCCTTGGACCGAACGGAACCACATTCATGAAGACGACTTGATTGATTTTGCTTGGCAGAGAACTCAGTCTCAACGCCATATAGCCGCATCCAAAGACACCTTTCCCAAAACTATTGACATTGATGATAATGAAACAGAAGCCACATACGATTGGTTGGGTTTTCTTTTGCCGAACAACAATGCATCAAGCTGCTATAAGACAATCGTGACTGTCTCCTCGTCCTAAAATGCCGCAAACCAGCCAACATCCCAGTGGCCAATGATTACGAGCTTATCGGTAGCCCAGATACACATCCATGTCGAGTAGCCGATGATAGTTATCTTGGCTATGGAGTACTGCGTAAACCAAGCACACCCGGGCCCTAGGTTACCAATACCTCCCAGCCCAAAATGGGAAATGTCACAACAACCATGCTCAACGATTCAGAAATGACTCGATCATAAAAAACTAATGGACTCACGACTCAGTTATACTATTAGCAGTCTAGGACTTGAAGATCAATAGCATATCGATTATTGAATTCGCGTTCGACTAAATTTATTAAAAATTTTCTGCAATTATTCTTTTATAATTTAGACCAAAGAACGCTTAAAATTCTTCCATTAAAAAATTATTTTTTTTTATTAAAAATTGGTTCAGCGTTGAGTAGTTTTCGTTTGCCATACATTTTGTGTACTCAATCTTTGATGAAGTTTTATGTTTTCAATTAAGTTTCCAAAAAATATTTGTCCTTTTTTTATTTCTTGTTTTTATAAAAATATACTATACACATAATGTGTAAATGTGTATAAACTTAGTCAAAACAAACAAATATAATATGTATATTCAAAAAAGGATGAAATTGTTTTTATAAATCTTTGCAAAGGTTCCTTTTGAAATTCTTGATAGTACTCTTATTAATTATTGGTCATAATTGTTGAAAAAAAAAATCTTGACGATTGCGATCGCTTTGTGGAACGGATTGATACCCGCACTTGGTTACCGAAATCTCCGTGTTTATCGCTACTGCAGGACGATGTAAGAGCGAATTTTCAACATGGCGTACTAAACTGAAGATTGCCAGGTCTCTAGGACCGAGTTCGACGAATGAGCTTATTTGTAAAGGATTTCCTGCCCATTAAAAACCAAAACTCCTCGGTTAAATGCATTTACTCAATAAAAACGTAAACTTCTCGGTTAAATGCGTTTACTCATAGTAAGAGGCTTCAACGAAATGGACAATTACTAAAGAAAATTCAAAATCGCTAGGACATTTTGGTAGAGCCTGGGTGAGGACTTTCTAAAAAAGGAAAATGGTAATGGAATGAATATATTTTTTTTTAAATTTCTCAGAAAAAATTTTATTCGAAATAGAAAAGATTGTCATTTCATTATTAAATTTTGATTTTGGGACTTGATTACTCAAAAACTGTTCCCTAAATTTACTCAAACTAAAATGTTAATTAGAGAACAAACAAGGTAAAATACATTGTGGTAAGTTGTACATGTGAGTTATACATAGAGATGGCAGTTAATTTTTCATAATTGTTTTAGAAAGTTAAGTCAATTTTTTTTTATGAAATTGTTCCTCCCTCCTTAGACGGAGAACCACCTTCCGCCTCCCACACGATAATGAGCTTTGGTCGCATATTATGCCAAACATCCTGTAGGTATACTATATAAGAAAATAAAAAATAATTTTTGATGAAACGTGAGTGATGTTTTGCCTATTATAGCTACTGCCTTTTCATTATGATGGTCGTACTCCAATGTTATGAAGATGTGATTTTTGCTGTTTATAGGTACTCATATGAGTTTCGACTCGTACGCATCGATACCAGCAGAGTCAAGTGTGTCAATGGTATCACAGAAAAAAATCTATGAAATACACCTCGAAATCCCCAAATGGAAAAAGGCAAGTCCAACTAGAAATTAGGTACTCTGAGTGGCCTTACACTCCTTCCGGAGAGAAAATGAAAAATTGTACTTTTTTGTTCAATAAGCAAAAAAAAATTCGTTTAGATGCTTTATTGAAGACTAGCTGACCCGGCAAACTTTGTTCTGCCTACTGCCTTAGAGGCAATATATGAGCAGAGTTTGGATTTTATTAATTTAAATTTTTAGGATAGTATATATATATTTAAAAAAAATCTAGCATTTTAATGACTCCTTATTAGCTATTTATTTTGGTGCATGTGTTGCACTTTTCACAGAAGCACCTTGTGAATTGTGATAGACGATATTTTTTGGCTTATCAGGCGCGAGAACAAATAACTCAGATGTAAAAATAAAAATACAGACCTAAGCAACGCCGTGAATGTTGAGGCATAAGGGGTATATGAGTAAGATTATGTCTAAATAGAAACGGAACGTTTAACGTTCATAAGGTTGAACCAAGCTAAACTGCTTTCTGAGGAGTACGTCCATTTACGTTAGTTACAGTTAGTACTGATTACTGAAGGATATGCAGCTAACATTGGTCGATGAACTATTTTGCCGGCGACGGCGACGTTCGTTGGTAGTCCACGTCAGATGCATGAATATATGCAAGATGCAATGACATATGTTCGTCATTACGGTCGGCCAGATCACTTTATTACTTTTACCTGTAATCCAAAATGGATAGAAATTATTCAATTGCTGCTTCCCAGTCAAGCATCAAGTGATAGACACGACATCACAGCACGTATATTCAGGAAAAAAATCGGCCCTTGATGAACTTCATTTTTAAACAACGCTTCTTTGAAGATACTCGATGCTGGATGTATTCAATCGAATTCCAAAAGCGAAGCCTGCCGCACGCACACATTTTTATTTGTGTAACGGAAAGAATTCAGCCTGACCAAATAGATGATATCATATGTGCCGAGATTCCTGATCAGGAAGCCGATCCAGATTTACATGATGTTATTACAAATATGATTCATGGACGGTATTCACGGGAATTTACGGCCGACCCTCACTGGCAACGATGGTTATCCGCTGTATCGGCGTCGATCACCAGATGACAACGGTCGAACTCAAAAATGAAAAGAATGGATTTCGTTATCCGTTGTCGCCAACTACAGTAAGATTGTTCCATATTCGCCACTTATTTCTAAAGCGTTTAAGACGCATTGCAACGTTGAGTACTGCAATTCAGTAAATATGTAACAAAAGGCAGCGATATGGCGGCTTTTGGATTGCAATCCTCAAGTACCAACGATGAAATATCACGCTATCAAGTTGGTCGTTATGTGAACTGTAATTAAGCGATTTGGCGTATATTCGCATTCCACATTCACGACGCATCCTACTGTTGTGCATTTGGCGGTGCGTCTGGAGAATGGTCAAGAAGTGTATTTCAGTCTTTCACGGCTTCGAATGCTGTGCAATGTGCTGAAACACTTTTAGCTACTTTTCTTTTTTTTGCGATGGCAGATCGATCCGTTTGCACGAACTTTGCTTTACTCGGAGGTGGCAAGTTATTATACTTGGAATGCTATATCGAAGAATTTTTAAAGAAGAAAGCAAGGCGATGCAGTTCCTGGGTATCCGGATATTATATTTATTTGATATTGATTTCATACAAAAATCAAATTTATTTCTCACTATAAGTCAATTTCTTTTTTGTTTTTTTTACAGTACAGTGTTTTGTATATAAGGAAAACTAACGCATTGCATTGATGTCATTCCCATAGGGATATAGGGATAAAAAGTATCCTATGTCCGTCTCCGGGTCCTAAACTCCCTCCTCACCAATTTTCAGACAAATCGGTTCAGCCGTTCTTGAGTTATGAATGGTGTAACTAACACGACTTTCTTTTATATATATAGATAGATACGCTTATAAATTCATTCATCTGCATTAAATATTTTGTTATAAACTTCATCTTTTGTCAGGCTATGGATTTTAAAAATTTGATCCAAAAATTGATTTATTTGGATGGTTTTCTTTAACCAACAGCAAAATAAGACTTATTTTTTTGGAGTTTGAATTTTACAATTGCTAGTTTTCAGCTGGTTTGTGGGAAAAAATAATAATTTAAAAAAGTTACATTAAAAGTTTTCTTAAGGAAATAGAAGGGACTCAACTTCAGAATTGACTTTATGTCCCAATGGAAACCAATGCGAGAAATTTGAAAACTGTTTCAAACTGTATTGCAACACTTTTTGAACGTATCCAATGGCTTTCGATAAAAATCATGAAAATTTTCCATACGCCATTTTGAATTTCGAAGCACGTAATGACCACGTTACGTTACGAGGCAGAGGTTTGTTTGATTTTTCCATTTGTTTATAGCCACGTGGCTATTATTAACAATTTATTGATTTATGGCTTAATTAAGCAAAACTAAGAAAAAAGCTTTCATACATTAATTTCTCCTTGACGCTCCGAATCGATTGAGACCAATTTGAGGCCAATCTGTGAAAACCGTCAAGCCAACTATACGCCAAATTTCAATTGTTAATAACTTTTGATCTAGCCATAAGTAAATTAAAAGCTTTCATACATTAATATACATTAATTCATAGGAACTCAGCAAGCGAGTATGAACCCAGCACGCGAGAACTGTCGAGCCAACTATACGCCGGTCGGGACGGATGAAGATTGTAAAGCACAAAAGTTAAAAAGAGAAGCGAATAGATTTATGGCTGCAGATGTAAAATTATAGGCGCATCCTATAACTAAGGAAGTGCAGAAGGTGCCTTCCCTCTCTATCAGACAAGTATGAATTTTACATCTTGTGTCTTTTTCTTTTTTTTATCTGCACTTGCAGATGCATGTAAATCCAGCCTAAAGCCTTGCGCAAACCAACGCGGTGAGTACGTGCGATGCGATTACGTTAAGTCAAATCCCTATGCATTAAGTCAAACGTCCATAAGATTACATATGGATTTTACTTATCGCAATCGCATCGCACGCACTCACCGCTTTGGTTTGCGCAAGGCTTTTAGGATCTCCAAAACAAATCTATTTTCAGTCACGACAGCGGCAAGCTCAATTAAATTAAATTGAACAGTGACATATTAGAATATCCACTTTGATGCAGAAAAAGAAGCTGTCGCGGCTGTAGAAATGCAGCGCACAGAGTTTCTGGACAGGTGTAAAAACGTTTTGGTTTGGGAGAACCATTCAACAAAAGAATTTGTATTTATTTGCTAGTAAACAGAAATTATTCGAGTTGTTTGGAATAATTTTTCTTTTACAAAAGAACAACTCAGAACTGGCTATGAAAACACACAAACAATGACAAAAAATATTTTGTCTTAACACTTTGTGGACCTTGTGCAAGCCCAGCGCGGTCTACAATTTCGATCAGAAAAACATGAAAAATGTCAAGCAACTTAGAGCAGAGTCAGCTGGTGCCATAAGTCAGCTAAAAAAAAACAACAATCATTTTGTGACCCAGCTAGCTTGCGAAAATATATTTGGTATCATATTATAATAAAAATCCATAATCCGAAACATTTTAATCAAAACTAAACTAGCATGCGATGTTAATTCAATTGATTCTAAGTTAAATTCGATTTTAATAGATCTACTTTTTCTATGGATTTCTTACCACAAAATGTTTCATTTTCTAACCACAAAACTAATAATAGCTTAAAATTCACGCAAATAGCTTTTTTCTGCTCTATGTCGTAGGCCGCCTTGGCTTGTGCAAGGTTTTAAAAAAGTTTTAAATCGGAATCGTTGTATTTATGTCAACACCTTCACGCTTCACCCTGTACTGATAAGGCAATTCTTCAATTCGCCTACAGAAACTTCATTAAAATCGCCGCTGTCAAAATAATTCGTTCGACTTCGACGTCAAGGCAGAAGACAAGAGCGACACCGAATTTCAAGAACAAGAAATGTTTTTTGCCGAACGATTTGTAGATTCATAAATAAACCTTTCATTAAACGTATCCGTAATAAACAAAAATCGTGTTCTCTAAAATGCCGGAAGATTCAAAGGAAAATAAAGCCAAAAAGCTGGCAGCAGCTCGCAAGAAGGTACGTTGTATAAATAAGTGATCAATGCCATTGAAATATTCGATAACAACAAATCTGACACGTCACAAAGTTTCTTAACAAATAAATATTTACATAAATTCTAGTTAAAGGAGTACCAATCTAAAGAAAAACGAGAAAACGAAGGGAACCAAGGTGAATTAGTTCCCAATCAAACTGATGTGGCTGTTACAGAAAACCAAACATTACCTAGAGAATCCCTGTCCCCGTCACCTGTCATGCAAGGCAACGAAGGTGTTGTCACAGATTCAGTGCCATCTACTGAGGCAGCAAAGACAATACAAGAAGAGTTGCCTCCTTCATCAACAATGATTGCTGAGGCTAACAACAGTAGCATTGATACTATCCAAATCCTCATCACAGAAAAAGCGGCACTCTTATCGGAACTAAATAAATTTCGTAACATTTGCCGTGAGAAGGAGTTAGAAAACGAAGAGCTCCAGACACAATTTCATCTGACGTCCAAGCGTCTACAAGATTTGCAAAAGGAATATACGAACGAACATCAAGTGATGAGCGAATATAAATCAAAGAATCTTACACTACAGGTTCAGTTAGAAGAAACAAGATCAAAACACGACGATCAGGCAGAGCATTTGGAAGAAATTAAAAAATCACTTGCATTTGAGAAAGATCGTAACCAAACGTTACAGAACCAGTTGAAGGAAGCGAACAACGAACTGGAATTCACTAAGATTCGAATAAATCAACTAAGTGATGAGGCAAGCGTTACTAAAGATAATCGTGTGGAATCTCTAACACAAACCCAGTTTATGTATGAACAACAAATACGTGATTTGCAGGTAAACTCATGTTGAATACGTTTCCTCGTAAGTGTACTGAGATAGACTTTTTTTCGTTTTAGGCAATGGTACAGCAATTGACTAGTGACAAGGAACAAGCAAATCAACAATACCAGACATACGTGCAGCACCTCAATACAGAGGTAAACAATTTGAACGAAAAAAATAGTGAACTTGCCGAAGAATGCTCAAAGTTGCAGGAGCGTGAACGACAATTTGTTGAACACATAAGCGGTTTGGAGAAAGAAATTCAAAAGTCTATCTCGCGGCAAGATCATATTAAAGAAAATCAGGT
The DNA here is from genome assembly GCA_914767635.1 of Melanostoma mellinum. Classification (NCBI taxonomy): domain Eukaryota; kingdom Metazoa; phylum Arthropoda; class Insecta; order Diptera; family Syrphidae; genus Melanostoma; species Melanostoma mellinum. Next base: position 156,891,303 of record OU612058.1, on the reverse strand, counting down.
AAGAGTTTCAAAAAATGTGAACCCCGTTTAAGATGTTTTAAAAATGAACTTCAACTTTTCTACTTTTGCAGCAAGCCGAAGTGAACGAAGTCTACACAAAAGAAATAGACGAACTCAAAGAGAAGATCTCTGAGTTTGAATCCGAACGATACGAGTTTCAGCTTAAAATTAAATCACAAGAAGATAGATTCGATTCACTCAATCAAAACCTATCCGAGAAGGATAATAAAATTTCTGAATTGGAAGAGCATCTGCAGAATATTCTCTCGGAGCGTCCAGATAGTGTTAAACTTCTTGCAACAATGGAAAGCGATAAGATTGCAGCATCTAGAGCTCTCACCCAAAACGATGCATTGAAAAAGCAACTGGACGAGCTGGAATTGAGATTTGTTCAGTTGACAAATGACAAAGCTGACTTGGTCAACAAGTTGGATGCTGAGGAGTATGTTAATCGTGAAACTCGAAACAATTTTGCTTCCATGGAAGAACAGATAAAGAACCTTGAGGAAAAACTTCACTTTAAAGACGAAGAGATGATTCGATTAACACACGAGAACAACGACTTAACTCGGCGCAGTTTGGTTCTTCAGCAACAATTAGATAGGATGCAGCACTATGAAGCTGGGGAATATTCAAACAAATATCAGTCAAATCAAGAGAATCCCAAAGAAAATGGTAGCCATCACCATGATGAAACAAATTGCGAACAAGACGATCACGAGCATTGTCATGACCATGACCACGGGCATGATGACGATGAACACCATCACGATGAAAACTCCGACTGTTCTTCGGGTCACGCTGGCCATGAACACTCACATTCTCATGCAAGTTTGGATGAACACGATCTTCCCAAAGAACGAAGTCATCAATCGACTTCCATGACCCCTCAACACCATCATAAGAATCGCATCGACGAGCCTCCAACAATTCCAACTATAGAAGCGTTACAAAAACTTCAGAGTCGGTTTACCAAACTAATGGCTCAAGTGGCTGATTTGACAGATGAAAAACAACGCCTAGAACACTTGGTTCTTCAGCTTCAAGGCGAAACAGAAACAATTGGTGAATATATCGCCTTATATCAAACACAGAGGCGGATTCTCAAACAGAGAGAATATGAGAAAGCTTCTCAGCTGCAGTTGCTTCTTGGAGAACGAGAAGAAATGCGCGAAAAAATTACAACGCTTAACAAGTTGGTTTCAAACTTAGGAGTGGAACACCCAAACAACTTGCGTCTAAATGAAAACCTTTCCAGTGCAATGGAGAGCATCTGCATCGAGCCAAATGTTTCGCATTACTCAGTTAGTGAAAACGGCGAGCTGGATAAACAACAAGCTATTATCGACGAGGCAGTTGTGAATAAACGTTTAAATTCAAATGAATCAAAAGAAATATTGGCGAAAATTCAAAATATTATAACGGAAATTAAGGAAAATACAAAAGATATTTCACCAGGTAATAGTGCGGACCATTTGACATGTTGTTCGGGAAAGTTTGAAATTGTTTAAACTGGAAAGGTGTCTATTTTAGGAGCTATTTTAATTAACACACACAAATAAAAACACGTATTCTTTAAATGCCTTTTGTGTTTAGAATGCAAGTGGAGTCTGGGCATTATGAGTCGAAGGTCGTCGAAGTTTTTTTTATTATAGATTCAGTAGCTTGCCACGCTATTTAAATAATTATTCTTAACTTAGCTAATCATAATCCTTTGGACGTTTATATTCTTGCTGCTTAGCAAGCAGGGAGAATTGATTATTCAACAGCAATGAAAATAAAATATTTCAAAAAAGAAATGTATTTTTCATTTTTGATTTTACATATTTGGAAATGATCTGATAGCTATTATGCAATGTTCAGGTAATAAAACAGGAAGGGTCAAAATAATAGATTTTAGAACTTCAAGAGGCAGGGCATAATCACAGTCGCTACACTATAAGGCATTAGATCCCATCTGTAATTACGCTGACGGTCCTTGTAATATTAGCATCTTTTAGAAATAAGCAATATGATGGAGAAGAATGACATTCTTCCTAATTCCTTAAGAATGACTTCCTCAGTCTTAAGGCTCATATTTTTGAAAAAAAAAACTCTGTTGAAAATGAACGCATAATTCAAGAGTCGCTACACTATAAGGTTGAGATCCCATCTGTAATTACGCTGACGGTCCTTGTAATATTAGAATCTTTTAGAAATAAGCAATATGATGGAGAAGAATGACATTCTTCCTAATTCCTTAAGAATGACTTCCTCAGTCTTAAGGCTCATATTTTTGAAAAAAAAAACTCTGTTGAAAATGAACGCATAATTCAAGAGTGGAACGATAAACAAATTACCACAACAAATAAAAGTTCCTTTTATTCTACATCCCAAAAAAAAAAAATTGAAAAATTGAATGATGTTTCGAACAAAATAAAAACAAGTTGAAATGAGACTCAGGAAATTAGGATCTCACTTTTTCTAGTGGTATCTGTGACGAAATGGTTATCAGGTCTGCTGTTACGCGGTAGATTCGACTTCGATTTCAAACAGAAACGAAAAATGTTTCTCCATGGGTATCACCTTTCCTCCGATAATAAAGTCGCTGCCAAGAAAAGCGCTTTCTCGATCAGCCGCTCGGGATCGGCACGAAATTGTAGGTCCCTTCTAATCCCGTTGTGAGAAATGCGCAAGACCAAAGGGCTACCCGCTCTGTTGCGCTACCCTATGTAAATATGTATGTGTGTATGTATGTTTTTCATGTATGTTCAAGGTTTTATGTCGATTTCCAGTGGTACACAAAAGCACTTTTAAAAGTGCTTTTTTGCTCGAAATACGTTACATGTAGACACCAGATCACTTTTTTTTTGCCTCGAAAAAGCACTTTTACGAATCTCGATTTAGAGGCAAGATTTATGTCGATTTCCAGTGGTACACAAAAGCACTTTTAAAAGTGCTTTTTTGCTGGAAATACGTTACATGTAGACACCAGATCACTTTTTTTTTGCCCCGAAAAAGCACTTTTACGAATCTCGATTCAGAGGCAAGATTTACACGCACTTTCACGTACACCAACGCAAAACATTTGACGTTTACCAGTTTGCAGTTTGATTATTTTGCATTTTTGGTTAAAGGACTGTGAAAGAGAGATAATTAAAATAAATAATAAACTATTTTGTGAAAATGGATCGCTCAATTTTAGCTGAAATTATCAAAATATTTATGAGTCGTCATCTAGTTCTGATTCCAACAAAGAAGTGTTTGAAATTCTGAAATTCCTTACACAAAACGAAAGGCATTGGGCGCGTTCGTTGTAATTCAGATTTTAAGATTAACTAAAAAACTTATTCAGTTTTGCGTCGAACGGTCTTCTAAATTTTTTGTCAGATTTGAATGGTATTGGGATTCACCTTTCAATTCTGCTAGGAAAGATTTGATAAGAAATAAATAATTTCTTGTAGTTGGTTCAAAATAGTATTAACTTATAGTCCAAAGCATTTCTCTTCAATATTTGTGATTAGAAATATGCGTGTAACTACAATTTGAATAGACTTCGAGTGAAAATGTAGCAAATAATTTTCTTAAAAATCTATTTCCTTTGTAAGGGTTTCCATTAATAATCTTTAATTATACGACAAATTGCCTAAAAATAAATTAGAGTTCAGTTTAATGAAAAAGTTCACTACAAAAATGTTTCCACAAAAAGCTAACCGAAAAATACAAAGTAAAGTTCAATTGTCATGTAGGCTATTTATCGCATCTGACAGCTTAATAAACTAAATCTAGATTTTCAGCCTGCTTTTCTTGACTGAAAAACTGAATCGGTAAAAACTAACAGCTGATGAGTTGTCAACTGAAAAACTTAACGTCTGGCCAATCAGAGGCCGAGAATAGTTAGTTAATCTGAAAATCTGAATTGCACCGAACGCGCCCATTCTGTGAATAATTTTGTTCAAAGTGTTGTGTACAATTATTCAGATGAGGAGGTTTCTTCCTAGTGCATTTATTAATAAAGTTTCGAAAACATTCTTTCTATATAAATTGCAGAACAAAACAAACGGGAATAGTTGGCTGTCAAAAATAGCACACATACAATGATAAAAAAAGAATTTTGTCTTTTCTGTTCCAGTGAGCACGAAAAAAAAACACTTTTTTAGAGTGCTTTTGTTTTTGCAAAGGAAATCGACATTAGTTTTACTGATTTTGATATGAAATTGATCTTATGTCGATTTCCTTTCACCAATTTGCAGTCGACTGCAGTCGCTACTAAATTCGATTCTTTTTTGGGCATTTAGGAAATTAAAAAAGTAGCGATTCTTTTTTTTATGAATGTGTGTGTGTCCAACTGACTAATGAAGAAAAACAAGCACCACGGAACAAAACAATTAAAATTCACAACTAAATACAAAACAATTCTGCTTCCTTTATTTTTTTTCATATGCCGATGTTTTTGTTTGCCGTTTTCGATCTGTCAAAATTGTTGTGTGTGTGAAAATCTGTGTGCAAATCCGTCTCAAAAAAGAGATCGACTGCAGTCGATTTTTTTTCCTCTTAAATGAATTCCATTGAAAAAAAATTGACTGCAGTCGACTGCAGTCGATTTTTTTATTGAAAGGAATTCGACATTAGTTTGGAATTTTGTGTCAAAAGTAATCGTTAAAAGTTAAAAAGTGTTAAAAAAAATTAACAGAACAGAAATTAAATTCATACTGTCGTATTTTTAAAGAAGTTTTAGAGGTTCAAAAGGCTTATGTTGTCTCATTTTGTCACCAAATTGAACTCGAACTTTCCCAGCGTGTATAAGCTTCTTGTCTTATTTCTTTTGTAATGGTATGACCTATTGATGACACGTTTGGGGGTATGGTAAAGATCAACGACGTTTTGATGCTTTTATTGCCTTAAACTTTTTTTATATATTGGAGACCATATTAAGCGGATTCTTGGAAAGCTGGAGAATGATTGGTGTGTTGTTTTTATTATTGACAATTCTGCATATTCCACTCAAGGAGTAGCTGCAAATTGCTGTTTTTTTTCAATTTTTTCGTTAAGAAATTTAAATGCTTAAACTACTACCATTCCATCTCTTATAAACAAAATCTGGTTAGGTTGTCATATTCGCAGTAGTATCTGCAGACTGAGTAACTTGTTGTAAAGGATTCAATCAAAGAGACATTCAATAACACCTTGAGGAAGTTTCCTTATTTGGATGTTATACAGAGAGTACATACACTCTTGGCCTGAAACACTCTCAATTTTCTTCTGAGGTTTAATCAAAGTTTACGTTTTATTTGAATTAACGGCCAATCCGGCTAAAGTTTAATTATTTTTTTTGTGTTTTCTTCACGTTAATGATAAATAATGTTTACATGAATTTTACTATACTCTCCACGGTAACCGGTAATTTCATAAAAATAATCGTTATAGCACATGAATGATGTCAAGCATCCCTCAAATCAATCGGTACTGTTTCTATGAACTGAGTAACCGCCTTCAACTAAGCATATTTCTTAAGCAGATAGCTGAACAGTTCAATATTAACCTTATTTGGGTGCCGGGGCACAGAGATATACTAGATAACTGCAAGGCCGATGAACTCGCCAGAAATGGATCGCTACATGCAAACTTATGCTAAAGCAAGAGGCAATGGATAGAACAAATAATAGGTGGAACAATATCACTACATGTGTGGCAACAAATCAGATATGGCCAGAGGTAGATCAAAAACACACAAGACATTTGTTATCCATAACCAGATTGTATGTTATCTTCGTAATCAATGTCATTACCAGACATTGTCTAATAGGAAGACACCATAAGATTTGGCGTTTCCTCTAACGACTTCTGCAGAAGCCTCTTCGATGAGGAGGAGGAAGAGACAGTCCAACATCTCCTCTGCTCATGTCCTGCTCTCTCCCCCAAAACAAAACTGCATCCAGGAAAATATTTCCTTGATGATCTAAGCGGTCTGGCGAACACATTAATCTTCATCTCTATCACTTTATCAAAAGCTCCAAATGGTTTTGTTAGGTGAGGTACTCCCTCACATAATTCTTATGGTATCACAACGACAGCCATTTAAACCTAACCTAACCACATGAAAAAGCTTAGAACTAAGCCATTCAAAGCTTTCTATTAAGCAATGAACCAGAGAATGTCCGTGTTCTTCAGATGGATTGCACCGTCAAAAAAGAAATCTCCTAGTTGCAGTTGCAGTTTTTGGGAGAAGCAGGGCCCAGGAACGTGTCACGAATTATGAAACGCCGGCGAAACCATTCGAATGCCTAGTATTTTTTCTCCGTAGTTCTTAAGGATGTAGGACTAAATGAAAGCTCTGAAGCTATAGTTCGAAAGATGTTAGAAGAAATTGAATACGATTCCACTATCATTGTTATTAAAGTTTTCGCCATTGATTTTGGCGGTCAGCTGACATTTTCATAGATCCATTATCGTGACTTATTATCGGTCTATGTCGCGGCTATCGGTTTTTATATTTCTTTTTTTTTGTCTCGCATTTTTTAATTCGTATTACGTGCTTAGAACAACTAGGACCGTTGCAGGAATTTCGGACTACGAAGTCAAAAGGGAAGTATCATAGACGTCGTAGTGAATGCTTTGCCCCCAAATTTGATACTGTTGATAAAATTATTAACAAGTTTAAACATGTATCTGTTCCAAAGCATTCTTAATGGAGATGTTTTTAGTCCTTTGTTTGGCATTCGAAATTTTTACTACAGCCTTGTGATAGGGCATAGGGGTAGTTATTCGGCCCTATGAGCGGAATTCTCTCCGATCGGAGACATTTTGCTTCGTGTTATTTCTCCGATCGGACGATCCGACGTTCTCCGATAAGTTTCTGTTGCGGAGATTTTAGTTTTGGGAATGCTTTTGTGAAAAATTTCTTACGACGACAACTACTTCGAAGCAAAATTGAATCTCCGAAAAAAGATGCGTTGCGGAGAAAACTCCGCTCCGAAGGTTACCACGATAGGGCCGATTGAAAATCCTTATTGCTGATTTGTGTATACTGACATCAAATTGCTGGTTCTTCAATATTCTAATGTATTTCGAACTTCTTAAGCCTGAACTACATCGAAACACAAAGTAAAAAGTTTGTTAAAAAAGTCAAATGATATTCCGAAACTCCTCTATCAAAAACAAATTTGTATTTCTTCCTCTCAGTTTAAAAAAGTGTGTTTGAAAAAAGCTCGCACATATCAAAGCTTTCACTTTAGGCAATTTTTTGAAAACAAACACAACCAAATAATTTTGTTTATTTTTCTTGAAAGGTAGCGCTTTCATCACTAGAATCCTGTAGTTTTCATAACAAAAGCTCTTTCATAGTTTCAAACCTATTTTAAAAATTATAAAATTGAAGGAAATGTCTACTTTGTTTTCAAATTTTAAAGTAAATTTAGGCGTATTCAATTAATATTATTGAACTTTAACCATAACCAGCTCCAAAAACAGAAATTTTTCTTTTTTGACAAGTTGTTTATTGTTTTGTTTTGAAATATTTAACTGTCAAAAAGCTTTTCGGAGTTTTTCTAATGTTGCCAACAGGTGTCACGCAGTAATATGTGTGTACTTTAAAAGCTTTTACTTTTTTTAGTTTTTTACTTTTTTCACTTTGTAGTTCAGGCTTAACACGTTATGGCAATGATTTCAAGATCTCACCTTCATCTACTCTACGTTTATAGGAAAAATCGCTTATTAAAAGCACCTATTGGCTCTTTTTTTTTTGTAAACGTAAAACGTATTCAAAGATACAACAAAGTTCAGAGAATCCTTTTTGAAGAATATTCAGAGACCAAGATCTGTCCTTTATCTAACAACGGAGTTCCTATTACATTTTTTGGTTGAAAACAAAAAACAATAAGTACTCAAAAAATTTTTGGCATACACATACTAATCGAATATTATATTTCAAGAGATTATTATAACAGTTACCTACTAATACATTAGTGCAATAAAATATTGTATAAGAAAAGTTATTTTTTAATTTATGTGTCTTGTGAAAAAATCCCCTCGAACTTGATATCATATCGTTTGAAATTTAATTTAAAAAAATATAAAAATGTTGAATCTTTGTTCGTATGTATGTATGTATATAAAACAAATAATGTATGCCTCTAATTGAAAGAAGATTGCTTAGTAAAATTAGTCAAGCAGAGTCAAAATGAAAGCCAAAGGAATCTCTGTTGATCAATTTTTTTTTTTCACTGTGATTTATTTTCTATTTTCAAATAACTTGCACAGCGATCTTAGTTATACTTTATGTCATCTATTAACAAGATCGCCTTTTTTGAGGAAAAAAAAATAATTTTGTTCGTCTTAATGGCAAGTTATTTACAATAGTGAAAAGTGGAATTTCTGAGGTGACTACTCGAGAACGGTTATTTCTTCTTTAATCAAAAATTCAACAATTTCTTCATCAACATCTTCGGTCTCCAAGCTATCAGTATCGACATCTGTTGCGGAGAAAGAAAAAAACAAACATGAGACAAGGGTTAACAACAATTTTGAGTCTAAAGTAAAACTTACGATTTCTGAGTTGCATACGCCTGTTCTTTTGTTCTTTCCACTCGATAATACGCTTGTTGCGGTACTCTGCAAACTGCTCACGCAATTGTGAACGTTTCTCCAACAATTCCTTTGAAGCACGAGTCATTCGGAGTCGATCCTTGTTTTCGAACTGTGGATAGTACTTCTTCAAGGTCTTCTTGATCTCCTTTTGCTGTGCGTCCGATAGAAGAGTTGGTGGTCTTGGACGCCAAAGAAATTGAACGAAGTTCTTCAAAATTGTACGCTTAAGAATACGTCCTTGGAAGGAGTACATGTTGTATCCGGTGTCTTCCTTGACCTTCCACGATGACACTCCCGTAACGACATAACGTCCAGTTGGATCCCATTCCACTTCTGATGCACGGAAATGATCTGGTGAAGCCATGACAATGAAGTCATTGTTGCTATCGACGAATTCAAATGTTCCCATTGTCAAATTTGCCAAGACAATAAATTGGCCACGGGGTGACCAGAACAAATGGCTGCAAGACTTCTTTTCTAGCTTTTTGACCAAGTTCGGCTTCTGGCCCTTCTTAACTTCGTAAAAACTGACATTTGAGTTGCTAGGCTCGCCGTGAATAATGGCGAACTTATTGCCAACCGGCTCCCACGAGAATGCAAGAATAAGCTCCTTTATTTCAACTGAATCTACAGGAATATCTTTCTCGCGCATATGGAATATCTCAAAGTTGTAGAACATTCCAAGGAACTTCACATCAAAGTCCTTTTTGTCCTTCTTCTGTTTGGAAAAACGATCTACTTTCACACACAAATAGTCACCCGACTTTTGCCAGTGGATCTTGCAGTCAGCAACGTGAAACAGATTCTTGCTACGCAGCTCGCGCTTCTTGGGAATCTCGTAGATAATAACTCGAGCTGGGATTTGGTTATCCTCAGCCACCCAGTAAGCGATAACGTTGTCAGTTGGTGACCAACTAAATCCACGAATACCCGGAACTTTGATGGACTTCATATCCAAAAGGAAGAAACTGGGAGTTTCATGCACGTGAATGCAGTTATCTCCCATCCGGGCGACGTATTTGTCGTCATGCGACCAACGGAACATAGAAAGGTTAGACATACCATCTGATACGAAGCTTCGTTTCTCAAATCCAGTGCGAATGTCCCAAATAATGATTTTTTGACCAGTTGCCGTTGGCCCATAGGTGACGAGGTAGTTCTCGCATGGCGAAAACTCAACGAATTGGGTTCCTGGATGGGGAAATTTGTTAATCTTTTGGAAAGTGCTTCCACCCCAGATAGCAACACCGGGTTTGTGGAAAGTAACAACATATGTTCCGAGTGGGGACCACTTGACAAATGTGTCGGTGAAACGATCACGGCTTTCCAGCTCTGTGGGTTCGGGAAGGGTATTTTGCCAAAATTGAACTTGTACAGAGTTGGGAGCGGTTTCAGCGGCTACACAGTACTGATCGTATGCATCTGGCTCAGTGATGAAAGTATAAAGATCATTCTGCACCTTGAAGGGCTGTGGAGTTGGTGGTTCCCATTTCTCCGGGATGTTTTCGTACCTTAATGAAACAAAATTAAGTAAATTTTATAAGGAAATTTACAGTTCCTTAGGTACTCACTTCGCAAAATCGGTAAACAGGTTCACTGCAAAAGTATGGTTTTTGTCCAAACGATATTGGTTCATGGTTTTCACTGCTTCGGCGGCATTAACTGGACTTTTGAATTCCAAAAACGCATATCCCTTGGTATTGCCCTCTTCATCCAATGGATGGAACACATTAACGATCTCACCACAGGTTGTGAATAGCTTGTTTATGACGGACTTAAGTTTCTCCATTCGAGACGGCTCAACTTTCGGAATATTATCCACAACTACGACACTTTCAACACCATCTGTTTCACATGGCTTCTGCTCTAGCATATCAGCCAAAAGTTCTTAAAAAAGAAATGAATAATTTTTCTAAAAACACTTTTTGCATACTTTTTGCAAACATTTTTAAGGTTATAAAATACACATGAATGCATGCTGCGCTGGCAGACAAAAAAGCCCGCTTACCTTCATCGGGTATATCGTCAACGAAACCCTCTGGATCTTCAAAATTTGGCTCTTCATCGAAATCGTTTTCATCACCACTATCACCGGCGTAGTCTTCACTTTTCTTTTTAGCCATTTTATCCTTAATTTAATGAAAAAATTTACAATGAAAAAGTTAAAGCCGTCATCAACCGCTTGCGACAACGAAAAGATAATTTGTAGGTTCTGAAGGTTGGTAATGGTTTTTTTTACCAGTGAAAACGTCAAATTTGCTGTGGTTTTACTTCTGCGTGTTGGTAGCATTGAATTGGGTGTTTCCAGAAGTGTACTAGAATAAATAAAATTTACTAGTTGAATTCACACGACGACTCTCTTTAGAACTGAAACAGCCATAAAGTATCTCCCAAACTGTTTTTGCAGTCCTGATCGGTTAAGTTATACAACGACATACATATGAGAAAAACCTACCTACCTGCCTACCTACCAACCTAAAAAAAAACTCATACGATTGTGTTATGTTATGAAAAAACAAATATTCCTAATCATTTATGTACAGGTATTTAAAAAGCAAAGAATCCAAAAACACATACTTATCAGTATATCTTAATATGGGCCCATATTTCCTTTCAACTTGTTTCCGAATTGCGACTCTGTTCGGGCTTCGATGATAGACGAACTAACGATGATCGTCTGTGAAAGTTACAGAATAACCCCCAAGAGTGGATGTGTTGTCATTATCTTTTGTGCTTTCAATTTTACACTTAGTCCCCTATTATACGATGTCTCACGAGACATGTCTCATTTTTGACGTTCCTTTTAAATTTCCATCCCGTGAGACAATCACTATTAGTCCCCTATTACATGATGTCTCACGAGCCCAGTCTCACATGAGTGCGAAAAAGAAAGGAGATGTGAGGAAATGAGATGCACAAAAAAATTCCCGATGAGTACCGTGCCGATTTTTAGCAGTCTCATATTGACGTTTCTCTTTTCCCATATTCGTTTTTGCCATGTTGCTTTAATGTATTTTTTGTGTTGGTCATAGTGCCTGTCCACACGTGTTATGCCCATAACGTTATGCCCATAACACCTAGTGTCCAGACGTTGTTATAATTCCTCACACAAATTCTCCATTTTGTTGTTGGAAATCGTTGAAAACAAGCATAACGTTATGGGCAAAACACGTCTGGACACGCAAAGTGTACTGCTTGCGCAGATAAATCAGTTTTCATTTTGCGCATCCAGCCACTTTCTTCCTCACCCCTCTTGCCTAAAAACGGCCGATATAACGTTATGGGCATAACACGTCTGGACAGGCACATATGAACGTAAACTGGATGTTTTGATTATCGTTGTGGTCTTGTGATATCAAGTAATAAATAAATAAATAAATTTAGACTTTTTGTTATTTTTGTAATTTTATGAAGCAACTTACTTTATTTAGAGAAAAATACAACTTTGAAATCTATAAACTGACAACAAAAAAAGGATTGAAAGAGAAATGAAGAATTGTCAAATTTGAGACGTGAGCCTTCAAAATTGAGCATGTAATAGTGATTGTCTCACGGGATGGAAATTTATAAGGAACGTCAAAAATGAGACATGTCTCGTGAGACATCGTATAATAGGGGACTTACATGTTCAATTTTGAAGGCTCACGTCTCAAATTTGACAATTCTTCATTTCTCTTTCAATCCTTTTCTTGTTGTCACTTTATAAATTTCAAAGTTTTATTTTTCTCTAAATAGAGTAAGTTGCTTGATAAAATTACAAAAATAACAAATTAGTTTTACAACTTTTAATTTGAAAAATAAAAAACAAGACCACAACGAAAATGAAACTCGTATGGTACGTATTTTTGCCTTATTTTTCCTATTTTGCTGTTGATGGTGGATTATATTGGTCAGGCTGTAATAGAAAAGTCTGTGATAGAAAAGTCATACCGTCGTATTAATAAACGCGGAATAGCTGGGTTCCATGGATTAAGTGGAAAATGGTATAATGGTAACTTTAATTAATTGGAAAATGGTATAATGATAACTTAATCCATGGAATAAGGATATTCCGCGTTTATTAATACGGCGGATTAGCTTTATCTGTAGGGTTTTCTAGTTGTTGCTTAACCAAATTAGAAATGCTTCTTACTAGCACAGCATCACACTATGCCAGGACTTCATTCTAAAACGCTCTCTATGTATGTAGTCCAATGAGTTGTTTCGGTTGACCGGAGATCTGAAGACACTAAATAGAACTAGTCATAGCTCCCATTTTCTATAATACGAACAATAATAGTTCATAGTTGTACTGTTAAAAAATTCTCCCATTTACCAAACAATAATGTTGAAGAGCTTATAGCCATATAAAATTGCACCTAGATGGCTACGAAGACCTTCTTTGTGTTTAAAAAGCTGGCACTGTGATTCTTTTTTTCCTTTCATCGTGCATGGTAATGGAACTTGGATATGTAAAATGTAAAATCTAAAACAAAAATGAAAAATTTATGAAAAAAAAAATAAAAATTGACAGGGTATCGCACGATGCCAAATCGCGCTAGTTTGAACAGAAAACGGATCGCAAACGCATCACACGATACGTTCCACTTAAGGCCTTGGCCAAACCAACGCGGTGAGGGCGTGCGATGCGATTGCGATAAGTCAAATCCCTATGCATTACGTCAAACGTCCATAAGATTACATAGGGATTTGACCTATCGCAATCGCATCGCACGCACTCACCGCGTTGGTTTGGGCAAGGCTTAACGCAATCGCATCGCACGCTCTCACCGCATTGGTTTGCGCAAGCCTTAAAAGTTCAATACTTATATTTTAAAAGTGTCTTGAGAAATAAGACACAAGCGGATACTTATCTGTATAAGAATCAACTTCCGTTTCATGGTTTATATGTAACGAATAACGAAATCGAGTTTACTATTCCTTAATGGTTATTAATTGTAGATTAAATAAGTCTGGAACAGATGGCGCTTTTGTTGTTATTAATCATAGATTGCATAAATCTGGAACAGATGGCGCCTTAAGCGAATTTCCTTACAGAGAACTGTAAAACATTGTCCCTTGCACCTCACAGATGGCGGCCTACAGCAACGGTTGGCCGGGTCTGCTAGTAATCAATAAATAAATCTATTTTAAGATAAGACGTAGTAAATACTATTGGAAAAAAATGTTAACATTCACCGAAAAATATGTTAAGGAACTGTGCAAAAAAGAACCAAAAAATAGTTTAACAGAGCTTTTTTCGTTTCTTTTACGATATATTATTATATACCTATGAACCTGCAAATTAAATAATCAAAATCAATAAATTTCTACAATTCAAAAATCGTTACCAAAATTCTTTTCCATTCTATTCTATTCTTGTACAAAATTCATTTCCATTCACTCGTGAACACGTCCTTTTTCTGTTGCTCGAGCCTCTAGTCGCACCAACATTTAAAAATGAAACATCGAAAAACTCATTCGAACTCGAATAATCTATCCCTTGTAAGTTTTACTCATCCTTTTATCCCCTGTATCTTTTGTTGTTGTTGCTTTACATGTATTTACCATACAAGGTACCGGACAGCCTCCCAAAAAAACAGGCCTAGTTTAGACAACCAATTTCGGTGTCTAATGCTGGGCTTACATGCATTTGCAACTGCGGAAGTGCAGAAAAGTAAAGCGAGACGGATGAAGATTACAAAGCACAAAAGTTAAAAAGAAAGACGAATAGGATTATGGTTGCAGATGAACATGTTCAAATAAAAATTATGGTTGCAGATGAACATGTTCATCTGCACCCATAATTTTTCATCTGCAACCATAACTAGGAAGTTCGTTCCCTCTCTATCAGACAAGTATGAGTTTTACATCTTGTGTCTTTTTCCGATTTTCATCTGCACTTGCAGGTGCATGTAAATCCACCATAAAGTTAGACATTTCTTAGACAGCGATGAAAGTGTTTATAAATATGATTGGGACTTGGACACTGTCCTAAGAGCTGTCCAAAGTTAGACATACTTTGGAATGGGATTATAAATACGACTGTCAATGGATAATGGAATTGATTGATCTGATTCGAATTTGAAAGTTTGTTTGCCGATAGCTGCGTGTACCCTACAACTTCGTTTGAGTCTGATTACCCGAATCAGTACGGTGTAATATACCTGCATCGGAATCCAATTCGATCCACTGGTGGAAATGGGGTATATGCGTTTTGTAGTTTTTCCAATTTATTTCTGATTGCTCATATTGAAATTCGAGTTGATGTAACTTATCTATTAGTGTAATGCTAGTACATTTGTGAACTGAAATCGTAGCAGAATGCAATGTATCTTTCGACTACTACAAATATCTTTTCATGTAGCCCATTAAAAAAGTAGAAAACAACCACTCGCACGTAAAAAAGAAAAAATTCATTGAAAAAAGTAATTAAAAGAGTGTGCGCAATATCTAGTGCCTGTGCCGTCGTAGGCTTTGGTTCTTCATTCAAAAAAAATAGACCTCGATATTTAAATAACGAACAAGGCCAAACATACACGCCCCTAGCGGCTTCAGAGAACACGCAACAAAGACAACAATACTACACTCTTCCGCTCTCTCAGTTACAGGGCTGCCACTTTAAACAGAATCATTTCGTATTGTATATTTTGAAGGTACAATTTTGTTTTGCTGACCTGTTGGGAATATTTATCCTATTCGAAAATCAATTTGTTGAACAGTTTTTGGGCAAAGAGGTAAGCGAAGGTACTTGAAAGGCTGTTTCCTTAAATCGAATCAACACGCACTGTTAAACTTCGTGTGAATAAAGTTTCTACTTTCTTGCTCTGTCAATCTCATTTGCAGGTATAGGATGTTAAGGTTATCCCGAACCGTAGCATTTTGCAGTTCTAAATTAATTTTGACAACGATAATTGCTACTGCCACGACTGCAAAAGCGTCTTGGTTGGAATTCACTGGACAATATAATTATTTTGTCGTTGTTTGCTCAGCAACACGCTTTGCCATTGAACATAAAAACTTATCACAAATGTTTTGTAGTGCTTAGCAGAAGGATCGATGAGCTTATACCTAAAACTAAAAAACAAGAATAGAAGCAAAAGCCTTTATTTTCGTATCCCGAAATTTCCGCTGGCTTACACTTGCCTTTGTGAAATTACAAACGACAATTTGGTTTCCGATTTGGAGCAGGTTTTCAGAGTACAAGTGTTATTTTATGCGTTAGATCTCTCTTTTTGTCATACCTTTTGGATGGGACAGAGAAAACTATTTGTTTATCTTTCCACAGAAGCACGTACGTTATTTGATAACCAAATCCAACTGAACTACGGAATCAATTATAGCGTTGAAGATTGTATTGTATGATCTTTGAACATCTATCTATCAAAAATTATATTCACAAAGCTGTACTAGCAAAAGAATTGATATTTTTCTTTTCTCACTATGATTTCAAAATTATCACAAAAGCAGCAGTTCAATTAAAAAAAGTGGCAGCCCTTTTCAGCTCTGATGCGTAGAGAAAAATTAAGTACTCAACAAAAAAATCATCTCATCCGAAGTTGGTGGAAGAAGGCGAAAAAGCAAAAAGGCTCAGCTCTGCAGCACAAAATATTTCGTTGCTGTAACTCTGGCCAAGTAGTGTGTAACCCGAAGAACCTTTTTCTTTGAAAATCCAACAGGAATAGCCATGAAAAATGGGATATTAATAAGAAAATTTCTATCAATTGCACTATAAATTACTAATCCGTCAAAAACCAAGTGACTGAAAGTGAAACAAGAAAAAAAGAAACCAAAATCGGTCGCCTCTCTATTCTTTTCTTTTTCCAATTCCTTGTATATTGTGTTTGAAAAGCAAAAGTGTTTTTTAGTTCCTTGCAATTTCGTCGATACTCTGCACGGCAATAGTTTCTTTTGATTTCCGTATTTCTTTTAATAATCTGAATTTCAATTTAGCCAAATGAATTAAAGTGAAATGAAAAGCTGAAGTGCACCAAGAAAAATATTTCCAAAAGGAAAAAAAGAAAGAAAAAGGAAAATCGGATTTTCTTGGTAATAAATGGAAGAAAATTCACAGGTTCTTCGGGGTAAAAGAAAAAAGAAATTTTTTTCAAAGTTCGATTGATCGGGAAATTCTTTTTGAAAAAGGAAAACTACAACAAATAATATAAGAAGAAAAGAAAAAACGGCACATTTTAAGTATTTGCTGGGAGTGAGAGGAAAATCTGCGTGTCTCGTCGTGTATTTTTTTTTTTTATATGTTGAGTGAAAAAGGGAGTGTATAGTGTAGTTTTTTTTTCTTGTGGTCTTGCAAAAGTCAAAGGCAACAACAAACAAAAAGTGTAAGGAAAATTTGTTGTTCAAGAAGAAAACTCGGTATTTTTGTAATAAATTTGGAATTAAAAAAGGGAAATCTAAAAAAAAATTGGGTGGAAAAAAAGTCCTTTCAAAGAAATTCGTTGGCTGATGTCTTTATGCTTTAAACATGGTGAAACTGGTCGTGCTACGCTTCAATATTAGGATATTTGTGATTACAAATCATGACAGAAGGACATGAAAGGTAAGAAATACCTACTTTGTTTTTTTTTCTTTTTGCTGAACTGAACAAATTCGCTTTTCATTGTAATGAAGAAAATGCGATAGGTAGCAACAAATTCGCTTACATTACAGAAAGAAAAAAAAAATCATAGAAGTGGAGATGTGTCAGGATCAGGATGATACAATTTTTCCCCAATGACTTGGCTATGTGTGTATATACTTTTTTCCTCCTTGCGATTTCTTTCGTAAGGTTTCAATTCGTATATTGTTGTCCTATCGGTTTTTTGGGAACTAATTTGTGTGTAGGTGGAAATATGATGGGAAGTAAAACTCATGATTTTCAAAAAAAATAAAATAAAATAAAAAATAAATCCAGATTGCATAAATCTAATTAGTTTCAAATGAATTTGAATATTCCAGTGTATTGTCCTGTTGAACGGCATGCAGGTAGGTAACTTACATGTGTATCTTAGAAAATGGAATTGCACTTAAATTTTTATTGGATAAAAAGGAGTCTAGCTTTTAAAGTAGGTACTATCGAAACTTATAGTAGGTTGTGTGTTGAAAAAATATCATCTACCCAGTCTAAGGTAATAACCTAAATAGAAAAGAACATTATTTTACTTAGGATGACGCTTACAGGTCTGCACTAGCCAAAGCCTAATTTAGCAATCAAACGCTATCTGCTTCATTTGGATAATCCAAGTTTGCCAGGATTTGAAAGAGTCTGAGATGAGGTCACTCCCTGTTGAATGCTCGTCTTTGCATGGAATCCAAAACTCGCCTTCCTATAGTACCTGTGTCCATATGTTTCATGTGACCTATGCACATCCAACGATGAGTTTTTGTTTTGTCTTCGACACTGCCACAATACGGTTTGTAGAGCTCATCGTTTTGAATATTTTATATTCTAAATAGTGTGAATTGCATAAGATCCATCAAATGATTGAAGGAAGTAGGTTGGACTAAGCCGAAGAAGGGTGGGGGTTGGATAGTCCATACCGACCTTTAAGTAGGTATATGTGGTGTCTCAAAAAAATCTCACATTTGCTTAGCCAACTGCGTAAACCAATCGAAGTTGAGGCACGGGGGACGTACGCCAATAGGTAAGGCGGCTCTTTTAAATTCAGTCTTTATGCCGCGGACCATTCTAAAATTCTGTAATGTTTAAGGCTTCCGTCTGCGGTGGCAAACATCCTTCTTAATTGACAATGGGCCAACAAATAAAAAAAAAAAAACCGGTTCAACTCTTAGAAGACCATGGCCAAGAACGTAGATCATTCCACCTTAAGATATAAAACTAAATAAAAATAATAAAACACGATGGTGCAAAAGAGGGGAGCCTAGCTAATTTCTCACAACTATGCCTTGCGAGGGATTGGAGGATACCTAAAATCTTCTGTCGATTCCACGGAGGACTGACCAGTTCCTCTCGAAAGGCGATCTTTTTGTGCTACAGGCTCAAAAAAAAAAATCTAACACTTAGCCGTAGAAAGTTCAATAGGTGCAAGAATTTAAACCCCAGGCTGCCAGGCATAGGCTTTCCCCCCATAGTAGGTAAGTTGATCTCGACGAAAGGCAACGTAAACTAGCCTGATAGTTTTACTTAACTTGATCTTTTGTGAGTTTATGTTTAATTCAAGGCTTACAAGTTACAGCATTAACCCTATAATTAAAAGAACATATTAACAATTACATCGCAAACATCACAGAGTCAGCATGTCGAACGGTCATTGGTAATTTGTGGTTCGACAATATGAGTGACGTGAACGGTGGGCTTTAATCGATGTTATTTTTAAGAAAGAAATCCTGATCGACTGTACTTACTAATAAATATTAAAAATGTAAAAGTATCTCTGCCTGTCTGTCTGTGTAACGAAGTTCCCCCTAAACTACCGAACTGATTTAAATGAAATTCGATATAGAAGTAGTCTAGAACCTGACTTTTATTTTTTATATGTAATTCCCACGGAAACGAGAAAGTAAACTTGAACTTAGAAGGTAATAGACCCGTTTCCAAATTTTTTCCGAGCACGTTACACTTACATTATATTTGCATTCGGTCCCCGTTGATTCGATCTTCTCGAAGTTTGAGAAACATCCAATGTTGGTTAAAAACTGAATAAATACTAAACCCGAAATCAAACCCTTCTTAGATTTAGAGTGCTAAGTTCTAATCAACTCTAAGAACAGTTAGTTTGAATCAGATTTTTAACAGTCGCAAGTTCCAGGATCATGACGAAAATTTGTCACGAAATTTTTGGTAAAACAATATTTTGATGACAGCGCATGGAATACCCGTTGAATTCTTCAAAAAAGCAATAAAGTGTGTTTAACGGCAATTTTTCAGATCAGAACAGTACAGAAGGAGTGAAAAACGTGAAGCAAGTTAAAACAAGCAAACTTGTAAAAAAAACACCCAGCAAAAAAAAAAAACAGAAAAGCCACCACCAATTTTTCTTTTTCTGATATCAACTCGATTTACCTAGTTTCAATAACAAGTAATTTTGTTTTCAGCACAGGATTATACCTACATATTAACCAAAATTGATCATGCTAAAAAAATTTTGAAAACGCTGTGCTAAACTTTTCTAGAACAGCTCATTGAACAAAAAAAAAGATCAGAAAAGAACAGAAAGCTTGTCATTGAACACCAAAAGCTGATCTTTTCTGACTGAAACTGTTCTAGAACAGCCCAATGAACACACTTAAAATCAACTCAAACCTACAATTCAAATTTTCAATTGCAGCAATGACGGTCCGGGTATTTCCAAGGCATTTACGGAAACCCTTATCTACCTATTTGTCTGTTCGTGTAGGTCTAAAGAAGGTTTAAAAGCTTTTATTTCATCCCTATAATCCCACGGGAACAGAAACAGGAACGAGAACGGGAACCTTAAAGTTACTTGACAGATTCCGAAAATTCTTTCAACTCTAGGATGTTACATTATCCCTCAGTGACATTGACTTATATTTCGTTCACATATTTCCACGGGAATGGAAGATTTTCTCAGGACCGGAATTTTAAACGGAAAACTTAGAAACTACTGAACAGATTTCAAAAATTCTTTCGGCACTGGGATGCCACATAATCTCTCAGAAACTTAGCGTAGATTTCTATTTCCCTATAATCCCACGGGAACAGAAACAAGAATGAGCACAGGAGCGTTAAAACTACAGATCCGAGCAACGCCAGGCAGCTCAGCTAATTAAATAACAAATAGTAAGATTATTGGATTGTTTGTTTTTAAGAACTCTTTTGATTTTCGTCTGGCAAGAATAAATTTAAACTTTTTATTATAGTTAAAAGTGCTAGTTTTACAATAATTCAAACTATTTTTTCACATTGAACTTTATAACATTCGCAAAACAAAATGAATTGATTTCAAATGATACTATAAAGTGTCTGTATATGCTATGTGACCAAAGCAATGACAGCGTCTTCTAGGCCTTTGGTAGAGATAAGGATCTCGAAGGGATATAGGGTTCGAAATGAAGTGGAAGTTCTTTGGTTATTATGTAGTCAAGAGGTAAAGTAATAAATTTAATTTTGGCTAAGACACAATAAGGGTAATGTAAGACCACTTGGTGGTCTCTGATGTGACTATGTTGAACGGAGCAGATGCTGACACTTTGGTGTACTCAATACATGCCACGAGCTTCAGCAACAGGACGGGAACAACAACATTAGCGGGAGCTTGGAAAATATTATACCAATTCCCAAAAATTTTGCAATATTTGAATGCTTCATAGCTCCTGAATATTAATGACTATATTTCCTTCCCATATTCTTTCGGGAACGGAAACGGGAATGGCGAAATAACCAAGAAACTGGAAAGTACTCAAGCGATTGCAAAAATTCTTGAATGCTTCATTGTCCCTGAGCTATCTAAACTATATTTTACACGAACGGGAATCCAAAAAAAAAAAAAACACTTTAACGATTTCAATGCGTATTCCAAAAACTATGTCATCATTAGAGTGCTTAACTGTTCCTGAGTAACATAAACTATATTTCATCCCCACTCTCCCACTAGAATGGAAACTTAGAAACTACTTAACTAAACTTACTTAATACGATTAACGTAGGGCCTGAGCTACGCCGCCGACGGGCGGGGGGGTCAGCTAGTTTTCTAATAAAAAAGATTCACCCTGCACAGTAAATCTATCATTTCTGCCAAATTTCAGTAAAATAATGCAAA
The DNA here is from genome assembly GCA_914767635.1 of Melanostoma mellinum. Taxonomy (NCBI): domain Eukaryota; kingdom Metazoa; phylum Arthropoda; class Insecta; order Diptera; family Syrphidae; genus Melanostoma; species Melanostoma mellinum. Next base: position 156,870,022 of record OU612058.1, on the reverse strand, counting down.
AGCTACTTTATTTGTTTTGTTAAATAATATGTATTCGATCTTCATCGTCAACAAAGTTGCAGTTGATGTAATAGAATAGAATTTGAAGATACTACTTAATCCCTACCTGCCCTATTTTGTAAAACAAAAACGACGAATATGTTTCATGGAAAGCCTTTTGTGACTCAAGTTTTTATAAAATTTTAAGTGGAAATCAACGATATTCTAACTTTATAAATATTGCAAACATGTTCTCATGTTTTCAAACAGCTTTTGAAAATTACGTTTACTCTCTTTGTTCTTGTTTCAAAATATTTAATTTTTGACAACTTAATTTGTTGCTTTTAATGTGGTAAGTCATTGAAATGTCAGAGATTACATAAACCTCAAAATTATTTGCTCTCCCATTTTTTTAAAATCTGATGTCGATTTACCGCATCAGTGATCGAGTGTGTAAGTACTTTTTTCCTTTCAAACTTCGCTCCTTATTACACAACATCAGTGTTCTGTTGATTTATCGACTTCAATTCGTTCAAATATCAATTTATATCAATTTTGCTGTCCTAAAGTGCTCGATAACTAGAGAAGTAATGCCAAAAGCACATAATTCAGTCACGTATTACTCGATTACTTGTGCGGCAATTCGGCCCCTGAAATAACTGCTCCAACCTTATTTTTTTCTTTCCCATTAGACGATCTTTTCGTATTTCGACTCAACCAAAATCGTTTGGCGTTTTGTTGCATCTTCTTCAAATTACCCTGTGCGATGTTATGACGGTGAAGCATACAAGCCTAAATAAACAGAAGTTTTTTAACTCAATTTTTTGGCTTTCTATGACTCCTTCTTGACCAAGTCCAGCCCTGTACACAAAAAACAATCTCATGGTGTTTCATACCATGAATGAACATCAAATATCCCCAAGCTTAGCAAGCGTTTTCTTTTTCTTTCTCTCATTTCATTTATTCTAATTTGCATGATCAGTCAGACAAATTCTTGACACCCACAGAAATTAAAATCTCCCACCCACATACAGGTTAACCCCATTCATACAATGTCGATCAATTCAAAGTCATACTCCTATGAGTTGACTGCTCTTTCTTTGTGGAATCAATTAATTGTTGGGTTTGCTTTTGGATTTATCTTTTTTTTTTTTTTTTATCTCTTTGGTATCAAATGTCGCCATATAATACATACAGATTGAGTTATCTCAGCATCTCTCTAAGTCCGTCGTTTCTAAAATATTGTCCACTGTGCTATTATTTACACTCTCAATGATCGTCGTCAAGTAGGTAGCTGATGTTGCAGAGGCAGATTTTTGTTTGTTGTTAAAAATAATAAGGGAGCACAGCTTTTTCGATTGAATGAGCAAAGGAAATCATGTCTTAAAGTTCTCTAAATATAACAAGGAAAGGCCAGCAGTTTCCATGGGTATAACAGGTGGTGCCCACTTGACCACACTCGATACGTATGATAGGAATGGATACCCACATTGCCATCAATCAGAGGAGATGGTTTTTTATGTATATCAGTTTGCATAGTTTAAAGCACGCTAACATTTTCTGACCCCCTGAATTTGTGGAAACCTAAAAATAAACCAAGAAGTGCAATTTCCTGCTTCAATGTTAAGGTTTGAATTACATTTTAAAATTTGTCTTTTTTTAAGGTTGTGTACGGGGTGTAGCGAAGACAATGATGCATGTAGAAAGTGGTCCGCCACCACCATATGTTCGACATGTTTGGGGTTGATTACAGGTTAATACCTGTGTTTGAGTTTAGTCTTTACGTCAAAAAAAAAAAAAAAAATTATTGACTATAGGGAATGTTTGTTGCATTTGAAAGTTGTTCCGATATAATCAATTGATTATATTTGATGGCCGGAAGCAACACAACACAAAAACTCTTAAATGTTTGCATGGGCTATCAGCCCTGTTCACACTGTACAATTAGTTGGACAGACTTGGGCTTGAATGACTAATACTTGATCGTGTGAACCCTTCAGACTGCTTGTTGGATGGTTTTTTTTTGAAAATCTAGAAGTTGGGCGGAGTGCAAGGGTATGTCGTATGTGATATAAAGTTGGACGACAAGCTTGATAAGTGTGAACGCAAACTACATCAGACCATCCAACTTCCATCAAACGAAGTCTGTCCAACTAATTTTACAGTGTGAACAGGACTATCAACATATTCCTTTCATATTCCTTTCATTTTTCATGGCAGGCATCCAGAAATATTGTTAATAGAATATAATTATAAATATTCAGTTGTCGACTGCGCTGCCAACTGCTTATTATGAATCAACGTGCATTACACATCGCTTTCATTTTTCAGCGTGAACCTTCGTATCGTAAGCCCAGTTCTTAAAAATTATTTTAGTTATATTTTATGATAAAGTAGCAATCGAAGTTCTTCATGGCTTGCAGGGTTGGCCATTTCATATCCACTGCGAATGTTTCATATTGGGGTTTGTTAAGTTTCACGATACTTAAAAACTCGGTTTTCAACGTATCTTCTCATAGATCATATTATTACAACGTAGAATTATCAAGAAATATAACACAGTTTGGTTCTAGTCGTATTCAAATATTTGCAAACTATTTTCTATAAACTTCGACATTCATGTTTTCTAGATGATCTTCACTTTTTTCAGAAAGGAGATATACAAGTCCTTCGAAGACAAATGCTGTTGATTTTGCTATTTTTGGAGAATGATTAACCAACCAATCACCATTTCTTTTCAAAAGATCCATATTTCGCTGAAATTTAGTAAACTTAGAGCTCGTGTCTTTCTCCGAATGTTATGAAAGGGTATAGTACGATATTCGTGGCACTGCAATCTGATAATGAATTTAGCTTAATTTGGCCAAGATAAAACAAAAATGTAAAATAAAGTCGCGCGAATTTTAGGACATTATTAGTTCATATTTACAAATATAAAGCAAAAAAGGCCTTTAAAAGTCGATATCTCGAAAACAAACCGAGATATCGGAACAATTTTATGTTTGTTTTATCTTAGCGTAATTAAGCTAAAATCGTTGTCAGAATGCGGCTCTAACCCTATTTTTTACAAACATGAAGAATTTGTTTTTTGAATTTAGTGCCGCTTTCCATTGGTTTCACTCGGGGAAGCACTCATTTTAAAAACCAATGGAACACCCAAAATTTGTTCTATTCAGTTTAACGTAATTCCTTTTGTGTGAGTGAAACACCTATGACTTTAAAAAAATATTTCTTGAAGTAAATTTTCTTTTTGGCATTTGAGTAACATGTCTTAGTGCTTCTTGAGTCGATTCTCACTTCAAATCGAGAAGCGGCTGTCACTCCTCAGAATCATGAGAAGCAATCTATTTGCACCAATGGAACGGTTTTAGAATGCTTCTGGACGCTCCTGGACGGTTCTTTTCGTCCAATGGAAAGTGACATAAGTGTCGATACCTCCAAAACTAAGCGAGATATCAAAAAGTTTTATTTTAAATTTTTAACTTATTTTAAGTTTTAGCGCAAGGGATATCGTACCTTTGCCGTATAAAGTGAGATGTGGCTTTTCTACAGTGGTGGCCAAAATAATAAGAGTGGAACCAATTTTTCCCATTACCTCTTGCATCAGCTCTTCATTGGCTCTCCTTTTAACATAAGTTCCGCCATCAGAACCAAATAAATTTATCTTGGTTTCATCACTAAAAAAAACCTTTTGCCAATTTCTTTAAGCCGATTATGAAAGTTTTACTTTTGCAAATTGTATACGCTGCTTTATATTCTTAGAACTAAGTAACGGAACCTTCGTCGCATTTCGACCATGTAAGTTTTTATCCTGCAAATGTCTACGGATTGTACTAGAGCTGATATCCAATGATAGATCTGCTTTTATAATGTTAGATGTTGTAAAAGGATTTTTAAGCGCCTCTCTAACTATTCTTTTGTCAAGCAAAGTTGTGGTTTTTTTTTGGCGTCCCCTTTTTTCGGCAAGTTTTTTCGGTGAATTTCGCTGCCTTAGCACCCTAGCGACAACACAAGGAGATCTATGTTTTTCCTTGATCTCTGAGTTGGAGGATCAAATGCCGTTCTTCCTCGGAGCAATGCTTTCCGCGTCCCATATGCACTTTAAACACTTAAACACAAGTCTTACGGTAAATTTAATAGAAAAAAAGAAATCAGAAGCGAAAAAGACCATAAATAATAACAATCTACTTAGCACTCCTATTTTTTTGACCATTGCAAATCTGACATTTGTAAGTAGAACTAACAGTACATTCCAAGTGATCATCATTAATGGTTGGTAGCACTGCAAATGTTTTACAGTCAAGTCAAAGAAAATTCGTAACTATATTTTGCCCCAATTATAAAGGTATAAGACAAAGATTCCTCTATAACAAGAAAACAAAATAATCCGCTCTTATTATTTTGGCCACCACTGTATATCTTCTATACATATAATAAAAACGTAACAGTTAGTTTGCACGCTTATCTCAGAAACGGTTTATCCTATCTAGATGGGGTTTTCAGTAATATATTGTGGTAAGCTTCACTTAACATTTAGTTTTTATTTCATGTCAATCGGTTGATAAATAAAATAGTTGTGCCAATTCTTGCGGACGAAGTCGCTGGCACACCTAAGTTTTGTTATATTTTCGTTGAATCAAGCCTGGAAAAAAAAATTGATTAAAAGCAACGAACAATTTGTCCGATGGCGCACCATTTTTCTTTTTTATTTCATAGGACACAGTTTACTGAAACAACTCAAAATGGTATAACTATAGGTCTGCAATCGATGCAAAACATTAACTTTATAATTTTATCAAATGCTAAGTTTTTTTTTTGCGTTCTGTACCATAGTGGGGCGGGCAATGTCGTTGGTGATCAAGGATATGTATGAAGGGGCAGTGGCAAACGTAAAATGCCCAACCGGAGTAACCGAAGAATTCCATTCACAGCTCGTATAAATGAATTTTCTGTTCTTTATTACAGTAAAGCACCGAAAACCCCACATGCAGATTACTAGTGTCCATCTAATAAGTGGGAAAGCTGTGATTCCTCCGAGATTACGGTACTCATGCTCGTAAAAGAAAAAGAACTATAAAAATAAGTAAAATTGTGATAGGTTTCAAATCTACTGCCAATTTTTTTTGATGGGTTTTAAGTTTTTGAACTGTTTTTTTTTTTTCGTCCCCTCTTTCCTGTTGTGACGATTAATTTCATAAGTAAAAATTTTAACACAGCAACCCAGGGGTTATTGTATTTCTTTCAACCATTTCAAAGGGTGGGACTAACGATTTTATGCTGGTACTGCAGCTTTTAACCTAGATTGACTTAAAACATGTAGTTTGGAGGAGTAGCTTGCATGTCTGTTACGCGGGAATTCGAATCCCAGAAACCTAAAATTGTTTTTCACTATGATGTCCTTTGCGAGGTATTGGCAAGTCCTTAATCATTGCACTGCCATGAAAAGCACTAACTTAGCCTTTTGGGATTCGGCGTAAAATTGTAAGGTCAGAAAACGCGTTACACTCCAATTTTCGCCAAGCTTTGATACACCACCTTTTTTAACTTAAAAAACACTTTTTACTTAAAGGGGAAGCAGGGATATTTCGCATTAAAAAATATAAAATTTTGTGATTTTTTTTTTGACGACACAGCTAGTGTGTAATCAATGCTATTTCAAAATATAATATTCAAAGAATTTTGTAAAATTTCATAAAGAAATATCAAAAACTATACAACCATGGTAGCAGTTATTGTGAAACGTCTCACTCGAAAAAAAGAATAGTTACGGTGCCTCTCGTAACTCCGTACGGGATCATCGGAAATCAAAAATTTTAAGTTATTTGGTAAGATAATTGTTTTCCCCAGGTGACAATGGGAGGGTTTTTCGAAATTTCAATTTTTCATTTTTTGCCAACGCTTTTGAATCGAAAACTGCGATTTTTGAAAACTAACGAATTTGAAAAAAAAAAACTGTCAAGCGTTCAGTAGTTTTGAAGTTATGAAGGGCACCGACTTTGAAAAGTGGCCTTAAAGTTGCCTGAAATATTTTTAAAATAAAAAATGCAAAACAAAATTTTAAAACACCACTTCCCCTTAACCCTTCTAGGGTAAGATAAATTTATTTTTTATTACCTACTGAAAAGATAAGCATGCGCCTGCGAACCGCACGATTAAAAAACCGTTTTTTTCTTACAAAATTAAATCATTTTTTTATTACTTCATGTTATTGTTATATTCTTTATTAAGTAAAAGCAAAAATGTATTATTAATTTTTTCTAAGAAACGTATGCATCAAAGGCGCAGTTTATATTTCTCGGGTTAAGGAAAAGAGATGGCTAGTAAATGTCCAGGCTGTGCTTTCCCTGGTAATTTTATAACGTTGCCTAATGCCTGTTACACAAATGCACCACATTTGTTTCTGGCTATACCTACCTCGCTGGTTTCAGCCTGGTATCTATTCCAGGTTTTTTGTTTAGTGTAATTAGCCAAAATAGTACAATTATCATAACCAAACAGATAACGAATCTTAGGGACAAGGAGGCTCTTTCAAAGTTTTCAGAAAACTTTAAACTTCCTTTTGCTTTATGCATATTTAGTCATAATATCACAATGATTAATAACAATTTATGGTAGCTTCTACTGACAACTGTACGCCTACATAAATATGTTTTTCAAGGAAAATGTTGAAAATGCATCTTTCTTTGAATGTTAATTTAAGTGTGTCTTTAGTGTTTAGTGCTAAACTTAAGGGGTTAGGCCACCCTTGAGTTTTTGAAAAATCGATTTATTATTTTGGCCGAGAAAAACCTTTAGGTACTCGGTTTTCGAATTTTAGTTCAAGGCCGTCTGGTCTGGAGAAAATCCATTTGCACATTAATATTTAAAAAATTACAGGAGCTGTTGGTCGTGGACCTAAAAAAAACACGTCGTCACAAAAACGCTGCACAGCCGCCATTTTGTAATAAATTGCTTCAACAAAATTATTGTAAGCAATCAATGATACAAATAATAAAATCACGTTTTTGTTATTTCGATTTATTTTGTAGTATTTCTGAAAAAAAATCCCCAAAAAGCCTATTTTTTAGCCTCTAGGGTGGCCTAACCCCTTAAGAAGTTTCGGAGATTGAACCCACAACGTTGCAGTTTAGGAATCAGACCAAGATACCTACTGCTCCGATTGAGAACCAAAAACAATTTCTTTAAAACTAAACTAAACGATAAGATAAAAAATATAACCCAAATTGATTATTGTGCCCATTCCTAAAAACACATTTTACACCTTATCGAGATATGATAAAAATAAATGAAAAATATTGTTTTTTTGTTTATTCTGTACACATTATGCACACGCTGGTGTCTCAACAATTACTTTGCATATTGCAGCTATGTATCGGCACACTACATACATTAAAAAATAGAATTTATTGAACAATAAAAAAGTAGGTACTCAATTCAGTTTTCCAAGTTGCAAATGATACACAATAACAACGCATCCAGCCTTGTCATGAGCAAAACATCGTGCAAGTGTTGTTTCACTTTTATCCGAATAAACAGAAAATAACTAAAAACAATCCGACCGCTGCTGTCAAACATTGCAACAGTCAAATTCATTGAGAAAGCTTTTCCCACCGCGCACACAGTAAGAGTAATATTATCAATAAAAAAAGCTACTTTCACATATCCTATATAGCGAGAGAATAAAACTAAGTGAGCCAAACATTATAGTAAAAGGAAATAATGAATAAAATCTTCTGACAGTTCCGATTTGACATGTAACACGACATTGGACATGGTTCAAAAACGACTCGCAGTTATAATGTACTCGTTCGTACTCGTACATAAATGTATAGGTATGTGTACATATTGCATTCTATTTATTGCAGCCTCATCTCATTTTCCTCTCTAGGTGGTAGATAAACGAAAATAATAAAAATGAATTTTCACAAACAAAAGCCACGCGCACACACAGCGAACACCTACCTTATAGCTTATAGTTTAAACAATCAAGATAAAATTTTATTTCATTCTCCTCAGAGCCTCAGAGCAATGACCGATATATAACAAAAACAAAAACAATAGTTGTGCTGCATTAAGTTATTTTTCATCAATGAATACAGGTTTTTCATTCATTTCCTTAGACATGACCTCTAAGAGACAACCTGACATAGAATAGAGAGAAATAAAACAAACATAAACAATTCACACAGAGAATTGCCTTTCGCCACCTCCCCACTAACCCTCCCTCTTTTCCATTGAATGAAAATAAGCAAGGAGTGGATTATTGTCGTAGTACATTATACATGTATACGGGTCGGTCGGCAAATCACCCCCTATTAGCCGATGATGTCGTTTTATTCACGGTATATTATATATGTAGGGTATATAATTTTTTTTTGATCTTATGTATAAAGTCGATACCAAAAATAACAATGAATCTCTTTTGAAACAAACACAATATTATAGAGGTTAGTTTTTCTTTTATGTATGTACATATAGAGCATATACATACCAACCTTCCCAACTACAAAGACCAACCATCCCCCCATTTTATACAGGGGATGCGGGAGAAGAGAAAGAGAGCTGTTGATATTTCTGGCATCCATTCATGGATTATTTTGTTCGTTCTTATAGAAATAAAATGTGTGCTTGCGGAGCTTTGACTGAAAAGAGTATATTTCTAGTCCAATGTGAATATACCGATACAGAAATTGTAGGTATTTAAATAGTTTTTGTCTGCGCACATGAGCAGCGAGTGAAAGAAAGCTTTTGGAGTTCTCATGTGTCAAAATAAGTTGGTGTCAGCAAGCATAAGAGTTTTCCTTGGAGTGAAATTTTGACAAATAAAATGTGATATATGTATGTAGGATTAGGTGCTGATTTTGTAAATTCCTATAACTTCGATTGGAGGTAAGATTTGATCTTCGCTCATTGAAAAGCAATTTTCTTTCTCTCAAGGTAAGTGTTGGAACCTTTGAAATGACGTCCAAGATGGTCTTTGAAGTCCGAGAAACGAACGAAAATAGGAGTTTGATATTTTTACTTGCCAATTGCAAAAGAATGTTTGCAATTTATTTTTTTGGTTTTATTCATGGTGTATGTGTGTTCTTGGTCCAGGTAAACTGCATTCGATTGGTTTTTGTAGTGTATGCTTTAACAACACATCTAGGTGATTTCTATTGTGGCTTTCCAAGTGAAGTTGTAGAGTACTTCTTTTACTTCAGAGTTAAGTCGGAAACTAATAAGCTTCTGTGGACGAATAATTTAGAATGCTGAACGTTCTACGAGGAATTGCATGGTGCAGCGTGCAGAGATGTTTCGACTTTCGACTCTGTCAATTCAAAAAAAATTGCCTGCTTATCCAATATTGTTCAAGTTAACTCAAGGTACTGTTTTGAGGCTTTCGATTTAAAAAATTTGGGAGGAACTATCTTGTTTTGGTGGAGCATTTTAGAACATAATATCACTTACAGAAGGGCTCAGAACCAGCAAAGGTTTCGTCTGTTTCTAAGGTGTTCTTCTTCCATTGTCATCGCATACTTCAAGCAATCAAATGGAAGACAACAAAGTTCTTCCTTGTAAGTTCAGAGAATGCCGTGATTGTCTTGGGAACAGGTTTGGCTTTAAGTTGAGCTTGGTATGAGTAGTGCCAAAGAATAAAGATTGAAAATTCCCGCAAGATTTCTTACCAAAAACTGAGAGACTAGTACCTACCTGCCTGTTTTCATTTTCGAACTGTCAGAATATCATAATCGGTCTTGGCTGGATAGGTAAGGTTTGTAGTTTTCCCAGTTTTCCTTAGAAGATCTAAGAGAGAAATCTAACTTTCATTGGGCATTACATTTTTAGGTAAACTTAAGCCTCAAACAATAGTTTTTGCCAACATTTCTGGTTTCTGTTGAGCTCTCTTCAGCACTTTAAGTCGCTAAAGGTGCGTGTGCTTGCAAAAACTCATCGAACCAAAACGTTAAGGTGTGACCACAGTCATTTATTATAAAGTGCGTTTTATTGAGAATCTTATAGCTTGTGCAGTAATGAGTCTCATTCAAACGATGTACTCACTAATGCGACTTTGTTCCATAAACACAATTTTCCTGTCATCCCTGTTGTTCACTTTTGAACACTGACTGAATTTTGTTCACTAATCGTTGTTGTTTTCCCATGTGCGATGTTTTGCGATCTTTTGCAAACCTGCATATAGATTCCCAATAAAACACGGCTATGATATTATTTCTGTTCACTTTTGACAAATTGCCTCTGTGTGGGTTGAGCACTTATAGCTCATAAAAAATATTCTTGAAGTAATATTTTCTTTTTGACATTTGAGTAAAATGTATTAATGCTTCTTGAATGTATTCTCACTTCAAATCGAGAAGTGGCTGTCATTTCTCTAAATCATGATCTTTTAGCACTAATGGAGCGGTTACAGATTGCCTCTGGAGGCCCCTGGACGGTTGTTTTCGTCCAATTGAAAGCGACATAACTGAATTTTTCGAATTACCTTCGATCAATTTACTTCGAAAGTGATCAAGGAAAGCAAGACCTCTATGAAAACAAAACTATTTAAGTCCTGCTTGGGTTCCAGGTCATTACGGCATAGCGGGAAACGAGATCGCCGATGAACTTCCAAGGCAAGAATCTCAGATAGTTTTCTCATGACCTGAACCAGCGCTTGATCTTGCCAGGGTGTTGAGTGAGTTCTTCAATTATCGATTGGATCTGTCAAGACCACAACCATAGATGACATGACGCCGTTAGATGCAGACAAATTTACCGCATGTTACCCATACCCCTCCTCATAGGATTAGCACCTTTTTCTACAATATACAATATACATATATCTACATACTTCATGAAGCAAGGAAACTTTATTATTTTCAGTTGCAAAACTGCAATAGATTCAATTTAAGTCTTAAAAAAAGTCAGTGAATTAATGTTAATGTAAAAAACTTAAAGCTATCTTTAATGTAATTGTGTCTAATAATTACGTCAGACAACAACAGAACACGTGATATGTAAGCAGGATTACACGCAGCATGCAGGTGAAACTGTAGAACGCGGTAGGCTAAAAGTTCAACTAGTAAATTAAATTACGAAAACACACAATTGAATAAAACAAATATGTCAAATTTGTAGGCCATATACAAATGCATGAGCATTATGCTATTAAGTTCATTTCAAGTGTGAAAGTTCATTAGTAATTTTGTGTAGGTAGTTTCCTTAACCAAACTTGTGTGGCTTCTGTTTAGAGCAACACAATTATTTAACTGTACACATATTTTGAAAATGCTCCCTTTAAATAGGATTTCAAGTAAAATTTTGTGGTTTTGCTTATTCGATTAGAAATTTCAACTCCCTATGGTTGTCACAGATCCTGATCATAGTAACGTATTACATAGTTTTCATGCAAGGTTGGTGTGTTATTCAAATGTCTTAGGAAGCCAAATGCGGTCTTACTACAGAAGTGAGGATACAAACCATAAATAAAAAACCCTGATTATCTAAGTCCTGCTAAGAATGTATATGGTAGATCCTTATTAATGCGGTTTTAGTCCGCAATTGCCCAAATTTCACATTTCAACAAAGCGTTAAAAAAACCGTCAGTATAATATCATTTGTTATCGATTTCGAGGCCACATATGATATATGACAGTATATAGAAACGAGGTGCACAGAGCCATGTCCTTTTTTTTGTATCCCTACAAATTTGTACGACTATCCAGGACAACTTTGGAAAATTCATGTTGCTCGGTGAAGGTCGGTTAAGAATCCACCCAGACTTTTGATGTCGAAAAAGGCCTTCGACAAGACGACAGTCTTTCATGCGATTTCTTTAACATCAATCATTGAAAAGATGTACAAATCTCAAACGTCAACATCAGAGGAATAATCTTTTAAAAGTCTGTACATTTATTCGCTTAGAGACGAGTTATAGTGATCATGAAAACGAATCAAGAAAAAAGGTTCAACTTGAATAACAACTATGTTTTCGTTACAATTGAATAAGAAATGTATACCAACCGATAGTAAATAACCCAGAGAATCTTTTTTGTCAAGAAAATGTTTGATTGAACTAATAGTTTCCGTTAAAATTATATTTTTCTACTTCCCTGATGAAATTGGATCAGGAAAATGGAAAAACACAATTTTAACAAAAAAATAATTGTTTTCCTGGCCTATACGCAGCCACGCAGTGCAGACTATATTCGCGTAATGGAAAGAGACAAGCAGATGTCATAGGTGCTTTTGAGAGCATTGAAACAGAAGAGGTAAAAATGAATTTAATGTTTAATGAGGGCAAAACGAAGTATGTGCTCACATCAAAGAAGAACATCTTAGAATTGGACAAAACTTCACAATAGAGACACCTAACTTCGTTTACCAAGGATGCGCTATAGACAAGGAAAATATGATCAGTAAAGAGATCAAACGGAGAATTACTCTTCCCAATCGCTGCTTCCTTGGGTTAAGTAGGCAATTGAGAAATAGAACCCTCTATAGAAAAACTAAGGTAACCCTTAATAAAACCTTGGCCATCCCAGGAATGTTAGTTGGATAGGGGGTGTAGCCGCAAGACACCTCACTCAAATCTGTTGTGCTCTTCGGTCAACAGAGGAAGAGGTGGGGATATGAGGTGGGCAATAGAAGTTAAGGATAGGAGGTGGGGGGAAAACACGTGGGAAATAAGAGGCGATGAATAGCAGAAGATTGAGTTGGTGACTGTGGTATTGGGGTCGAAAAGCCTCACTGAACTATATCGAGCAATAAACGAATTTTAGGATTCTGTTCAGTGTTAGGTTAGAGATGTCAACCAGTTCGTCGGAGAAGTATTCCCCGAGGCCAATTTTTTTTCCTAGTGTAGGGCAATCTAGGGCACTCACAGAGGAAGTTGAATAATCCTTCCTCTGCTTCTTCGTCTTGGCATCATCTAAATAAGTCGGATGTGGTCATGCCTCACATCAGGTGCGTACGCAATGAGTTGTGACCCATGTCACGGTGCGGAAGCATTGATCTTATCTAAAGCGAATGAGGAACTGGTCGTTTCGAAAGAAAAGTATTTCGAATGATCTTTGGTCCCGTATGTGAAGACAATTTCCACATGCGACATGACCACAGCTCGAAGAATACGCATCGCGAGACTACGATGGCTGGGACATGTAAAGCGGATAGAAATCAACGGCTAAGTTTGACGGTTTTTCAAATTCTCAATGCAGTGAAGTCGTGGATGGGGAAGATCTCGTCTTAGGTGGCGCAATCAAGTGAAAGTAAGAGGCATGGGTTGTTGGAAATTACTGTAGGAAGTAGTACACAAGAGTTTATCAATGATCTTGCTGAGATCCAAAGCCATTTGTCACGCTACCTTCTCCTATTCTTTCTTCGATTGCGCACCATTGTTCATGTGGGAAATTTTTTGTAAGTCTGTTTCGACGCAACGTAAAGCTGTGATCCCTTCGAGATCACCATACTCGTAGTGGCGTAAAGGAAGATAAGGAGTAAGAAGATCAAAAAATATAGTTTGGCGGTATAATTAAACTCAGGGTTTTAGAATTAATATAAAAAAGAGATTCCTCCGTTTTCTATGGTTCTGTAGACACTGAAGCGCACTTTCGTAGGTAATATGAAGCAGAAACACCTTGTACAACAACATTGAGTGCATTTTTCTATAGAATAGAACTGACGGCCCGAGAAAAGCACTAACCGGAAAAGATTAGTCTTTAGATGGGGTAATTGCTCAGTTTTTTTTTTCTAAGGCCAAGGTGATTTATATATGAAAACATAGTCTCTTCGAGATTTAATAATTAATAAACTGGCTGTGTTCTTTCTTATTAAAACGTGTAATAACAATTAACAAGTTTGAACACACACCGACACAGCCATAGTGATACAACAAAAACCCTAGACAACTTAATTTTCTTCTGCAGTTCATTGAATGAAAAGCTTTTTCATGCGCTCACACACCAACGCAGCACAACTTTCTTTATATCTGAATTCCAATTTAACTTAATACACAATTTGACCGACCTACCCTCAAAAGCAAATCATATAAAAGCTACCACCGCACCGCTCCAAAGCCCACCCCAATGGAGTTGAGCATAACACGTTACCAACACCAAAAATTGTATTGATGTTGACGGGAGTTTGTTTTTTTTTCGATTTTTGTTTCAAGGAGGAAGGGAAAGATGCGCGCATATGCAACACCTAGACATAACCCAACATGCCACCCAAAGTTATCTCCACCCAAAATTCTATCTAAAGATAGGTAGGCAAGTATATATTTATACATATACTGAACAACTCCCTCCCTGTCATGTCTATATGTGTATCCACTAAAGAGAAGTTGTTGAATATTTAGGTCAACTTTTAATTCACATTTTCTGCTCGTTCCTAGGACAAAATATGTTTTTTTTTCTATTGTTTTACTGTTGTTGTTTTCTGTAGAAAGGGGGTTGGCTCCTTTCTCCTTACACTCCTCACTCCTCAGTGTTTGTTACTTGCTTTGCGCCAAACTTAATTACTTTATATGGCAAACATTGAAAGAAAAATGTATTTTTTCATTCATAGGGCTTTCGTGAAGGGTACACTGCTATGTATGTAGATATTCGAAAGGTACATAATATACAGCAAAATACAGTGACTGTGTGCATTTAAGGTGCGCTTTACACAGAGGGAGTCGGAAATATTACGGATAAAGAGGTAGAGGATAGCGGTAGGTAGGTTATATTACTGAATGAACTCGCGTCTACAGTTACTTGAATGAATTGGATGTATTTTTTCCTCAATCGAATGCAATATGAACGTAAGACCTTGCAACATGATCAGGTATATGTAGGTGCAAGTGTTTTTGTTGGTATTCGTTCGTTGCTATGGACACAAGTAATTTTAACTTGACAAAGTAAAGCAATACCGATTTAGCTAATTGGCAAGGTCTGCTTTGATGAAATCTTTGACAAAGTTAAGTTTATCTACTAGAATAGAGATTTTCATCGCAAATGCGTCGGAGTGCTCAAAACGCAGCTCTGAGTGGAATAATTTCGCTGGGTGCTTTGTTTCGGTCAAAAATTGTTTTTGGAGTAAAACTTCTTATGCGAACATGAATGCGTAACACGTTTAACGCGGATTATCAATTGCATACTTTTCGGCACTGCTCACAATTCGTCATTCAGCCAGACGATTTAATTGTAGTGAAATGTGTTCTTCGGTGGAAGATTGCATTATTGTCGGATAAAATCAAATTGAAACTAGTTCTTTGTTCTTTTTAATGCGTTTAATATATGTATTTGTATTTTATTTCTCAAGAAAAATCTCAAGATCTCATTAAATTCTTCTAAATAATTTTTTAATTTGTGGCTTAGAGGGATAAAGAACAAAGAGAACAAAATCTGTTTGAAATCTGAAAATAGAGTGGTGTTAGTAAATTCACTGTCACAGCTTTATATTAAGCTTAATACATGTGTTTGCAAAATTGATTTCGATTGCTTTATTGAAAGTAGTGTTGTGTTTTCTTTTCTCCTCAAATTAAATAATAGAAAATATTTAATAGGTGGGACTCCAAAAAACTAAAAAAAAAAAACCACTGTTGGGCACTCAGTTTGAAATTAATCACCCTTATTGCGATAGGCGTTTCACTAAAACGACTAAGAAGTGACAGAGCTTCAGCCTCGATAATTTTTGTTTTCATAAAAATATAAGTTCAGCCCTCAATCTGTTCCTCATTGCTCTTACCATTCCTTCAAAAGTTATTTTATTTAAACGGCAATTGTGGCATCTAGAGATAAGTCATCTTATTGGCGTTTTATTAAAACGCCATTCGTAATAGGGGTGAATTTTTCAATATTTCGCTACGCGGAAGTATGATACTGATAAATCTGCCAAGATTTCGAATGGGAAACAGCTAGATGACCAAACCTGGGGTAGAATTGCCGCATCAGTAATCGAGTGAGTGAATGTTATTTTTCTTCCAACATTCGCTCCATATTACACAAAATCAGTGCGCTGCTGATTTACCGACTTCAATTCGTTCAAATATGATAAAAGAATGTCAAATTGAGGTCCTAAAGTGGTCGATAACTCGAGAAGTAATGCCAAAAACACACAACTCAGTCATGTATTACTCGATCACGTGTGAGGTAATTCGGCCCCTGTAAACCTAGCTTGGCAGTGTTTTCTGATTGACAAAATCGGGTGATGTTCACTATAAACGGAATTTTTACCGTTCAACCATCGCACCACGGTGTGGTACCCGTGGTGCGATGGTTAGCATGTCCACCTGCTAATCCAGAGGTTCGAGGTTCGAATCCCAGCAGAGGCAAAAATGTTTTTCCACGGGTATCGCCTTTCGCGAGGAATTGGCAAGTCCTCCGTTAGTAAATTCACTGCCATGAAAGGCACTTTCTCAATAAGCCGTTCGGAACCGGCCCAAAATTGTAGGTCCCCTCCATTCCCTCACAAGGTTTGGTTGTGAGAAATGCGCTAGGCCCAGGGGCTCTTCGCTCTGTTGCGCCACCCTATTTATTTATTTATTTAAACCGTAATATTTCGTCACAGTAAGCCCGAAGTAATTCTAAACGCCAGGTTTTTTACTTTCACAATCATAATTTATGAGGGATGAAGAGGACCTACAATTTTTTGCCGATAGAAAAGAGTGGAATAGTTATGTCTGGCCCTCTTTCTTTGACTACTTTCTTCGGACTTTTTAAACTATCGATTTTTGGACAATCCAGTGGTGGTCTCCCTTTTGGAGTTGTTGTGTACACCGCAACCTTTGCCTTTAAAATTTTCTTGTTCGGATATAAATTGGCGACCTCGCTTCTGGGTTCTGTCAAGGGTAAGGTTCGATCTTCTGGATGAATTTCTGAGCCCAGCGTCAGCGTTTCCCATCTCAGCTTTAAGAAGTAACATTCGCCGTATCTTCTCATGGTTCTTCCAGTATTTTCAAGCCTCTTTTGACCAGGGTCGAATTAATTCCTCATTCTGCTCCCTGGAATCAGCACCTTTACTCTTAGCCGGTTCTGATGAGCGGTGGCCTTTATGTGGGACTTTACCCACGTAGACTTTGATCGATCTCTTTGCGTTCAGGTCATTTTGGCTGATTTATCACTTTTCGCCTAGTATTCGCCTCTTTTGTTCTCTTGCAATTTTGGGTCAGTGAAGTCCACCATGTAGTCGTCTTTTCCGAGGATATAATTTTCTTTTTCCACCAGCTCCATCATCGAATTCGCTGAATTCCATAGTGTTCTCTGGGAGACCCTCATCGATTTCTGTGGCTTCCCTGCTGCAGCGAGGAGTGCATTCTATCGCTTTACCTTATGTCTTTTTCCTACTTGTCACTGTCGATTTATCATCTTTCGAAGCCAAGCCATCCGACGTTTACTACAACAGACTTTTGAGAGTATATCCCCCCTGGAATTTTCTCTCCCTTATTTTGTATTTTTCCTTATTATAGACAGGAATCTCTGTCTTGAGGTTTTCTTGGTTGTTTGACACTGTAGCTGGTTCGCCGAAATAAGGTGTAACCTTTTGTGTTTTAAAGACAAAATCTTGTTCTTGTACAAACGGAATGTTATCAGTTGATACTGAGAAACAACTTAAAACCCATCTTACTTTCTTTTCAATTCTTTAACAGACTTTACAGCAGAAGTAATTCAAATGTACATACGTTCATTTGCAGTTGACAAGTCCTCTTTATTAAAGAAAAGAATAACAACGTAATTTAAATGTGCCTTACCCTCATGATCCTCATGCAACTAAATAACCACCTGATGTAAACTATAATGACCGAGCATACAACACAGAACACACATACACTAACACTATTTGGCGTTAGCCGGCCGTTCAGGCAAAACTCATTAACCAACTCACTCAGCTAATAATAGCATTATTCTCTTGCTGATTAGTATGCATTTACACACCTGCTATATCACACTAACCGCCACCGCCACACTATGCTGTTAAGTCGACTCAATTAATTAAATTATTTTAAAGTATTTTAACAACCATGACATAATGTTGGTCTTCGCAGGTACATTGAGAGTAAATTGTAATAGGTCGACGAGCTTACCTTTGCATGATGTTGAAGCTTAACATACGCAATTGTTGAATGTTTGCAAATTTAAGGATTCCCCGACGCAACATGGTTTTTGTAATTTTTTTCCCAAGTAATATTGGCAAAGTCAAATAAATAAAAAAGATGTATAATAACGTTTTTCGGGAACCGAAAATTTTTTGCTGAATTCCAACGGCTGAGTGAGAAAGCGGTTTTCATGTCAGAGTAAATTCTATCCGATTCGCGCGAGTGTCAATGCCCCTGGAAAAACGATTGGGGGTTTTTCTGGTATATTTGCCCCTTCTCACCTAATTGTCAGATATGGTAACTGTTTTACGTCACGGACAACATCGTTCTAGTTGCTATTTCTAAGAAAATCACTTACTTTACACGACACTTGTTTGTGTTTGTTGAATTCTGATGCGATTCCTTAGCAAGGATCTCAGGATTTGGACCTTATCTGGATTTGACCACCTCCATATCTACTGATGGATTCGTGGTACAATTAGATTCCTCAATTGCCGTATCGTATATGATGTTTCTATGGAATGTTGGGTGACTAAAAAAGTGCTGTTTAATACCAATAAGCATTATACGACATTCTGAGTATCTAAAAAATAATAAATAAGTGAGAGAAGGTTTTTCATGACAGTGTTATTACACTCAGAGGATCTACCAATTCTTGGCGAAAGGCGATACCTTGAAAAGAATACAATGCTCTTATAACCCAAGATCTTGAACTCCCGCATAATGGGTTAATCATTACACCACGGAATATCTTAACAGAAATTATTTCAAGAGACTTGTTGGTCTGCTGTGTGGAGAGGATAAGGAGACTATGCAGAGCAGTAATTCTGAAACTTTTTTCATGGTTTCCAATCAAGTTACAGATTATTTAAAAGAAGGCTTCCTAATGGCTTTTCTGTGATGATCTTGGAAACTTTTTGAGGACTTCTAACGCCACCTTTAAATACGAGGACATTGTAGTACCACATAGCAAAGGCTTCAATAAATCAAAAATGTTCAATACACCGATGAAAAACTTTGACTCTTCTTTGTTAAAATTTTTGGAATTCGTATTTTTTTTTTTTTTTTTGGAGGTTTTTAAAATACCAGCTGGAGCACTCAGACCTAAATACCGGTCCATTGTACTACTGGAATTCGTATACTTTGCTATAAAAACTCAAATATCTCTACTAAAAATGAACTTACGTGCAATCTTACTTTGAATCTGCACATCCTTTGAGTTTTTTAAAAGCTCTCTATATTTTTATACATTCATACATTAAAACAGTTTTTAAACGTATTTATATGCAAGTAATGAATAATCGATTTTTGTTTCGTTTCCAGCGACTTCTTAGTAAAAGTACGAGCACAGGTTATGACTAGAGACGAGAGTACCGAGGGCTGGTTACCACTCGCTGGGGGAGGTTTAGCTAACGTTTCAATACGTAAACGTACTAGACTATCCCCTGGCGCAGGTGGACATGAATACATAATCTATGGGCAAAGAATTTCGGATCAGAATGTAAATATTTTCTTATTTTTAAGTATATAATTGAACTTTAACGTTAACATTTGAAATTACTAGGTTATCCTGAGCTGTGTAATAAATCGAGATTTGAAGTATTTTAAAGTGATGCCAACTTTTCATCATTGGCGCGCCGGTAAACAACGTAATGGTTTGACATTTCAGACAGCTGCCGATGCAAGAGCTTTTGACAAAGGAATTGTTCGGGCTTACAATGAATTAATTGACGGTACGTTTGCCTAAAAGTTCTAAAAAAATACCCATATATTTTAAATATTGGATTTTAAAGATTTGTCAATTTTTGGTCGATATTATTGTTTTAACCTTGTTTTAAGTTAAATAAATTGTTTTAAGGTTATTATCGCATGATCGCTTTTCTTTTGCATCTTTATGTTAAACTTTGTTTGCATTACTTTGTAGTTTGAAATTTATAGACTGAAAGCAAATTCTTCTCAAAAGGGAGTATAACGAGAATTTTATGAAATGATTTTCTTTTTTGAGTGTTAAAATTTTTTTAAAGGATGTTGCTAAGTTTATATAAAACCAAGAAATACAGCTTCAAGCTATATTATTAAATTTTATTGCTTCACAAGTATTAAACAGCCAAGAAAAGGTTTGAAAAACAATTTTGAAAACTGTATAGACATCATCGTCAAACACTACTGTAAAATATATAGGACGACTTTTTATGAAAGTAATATATGTAACCATTAGTAAGTAAAACCACGTATAACTACTGTGTTACTAAAATGCTGACAGCTGGCAGACTTTTCATCAAGTCTGTCTTAGTAAAGTCGTTTGGATAAGTAGAATCTTTCTCTTGACAAGAATAAAGGCTTTTTGCATACTAATCTTGGAATCTGTTAACCAGATAAAGATCTTCTTTTACCCATTGTAGGGGATACCGGATACTCTAAGTCACTGAAGTACATTTATGAAAATACAAAGATTTAGTTAAATTTTTAACACAACATTAAGAGGAAATTGAAAATTGAAGCAAAACAAGAGAAGAATTAAGATCGCGTGAGCAGTGAATAACACGATAGTCGTACGCTATGATGATGTACAGCTATTAGTACTAATACTAAAGATACGCACTCTAAACAATGCAAATACAAACCGTTCTAGTCAAATTGTGCGCACGTCGATTTTTAATGACGTTATGTTAAAGTCCTTTGTGCTCAGGCGTGGTAATGTTCAACCACGTTGTGTTTGGTGTTGCTGGGACTTTAAACTTTCCGTTTTTGTTTTGAATGTTTGTTTTGAATTTCAAAAAACGCTGTCTGGCGGGGCGCATTTCTCTCAACCATATTTTGTAAGCAACAAAAGGTATCTTAAAACTTTTTCGATTTCGAAAAGCTAAGTGCGAATACGTGAAAATACTATCGGAGGGCTTGCAACTTCTTAGGGAAAGCCGTAATACAACAATTGAATGACTCTGAGATATTAACCTTTTAATTTAACAACTCACCCAAAACTATTAAAAAATTTTTTTTCACCTTGTATTTTTTAATGAAGTCTCGTTTGGATTGTTGTATACCCGTGGTGTAATAGATAACAAGTCCGCCTGTTAATCCAGAGGTTCTTGATTCGGATGCCAACAGAGGCAATGTTTTTTCCACGGGTATCGTCTTTCGGGAGGAATTGGCAAGTCCTCCGTTAGTATTCATTGCCATGAAAAGCGCTTTCTCGATTAGCTGTTCGGAACCGGCAGAAAATTGTAGGTTCACTCCATTCCCTAACAAGGCATGGTTGTGAGAAATGCGCTAGGCCCAAGGGCTCATCGCTCTGTTGGGCCACCTTATAGATATATTTTTATTTATTTATTAATTAATTTATTTATTTATTTATTTATTTTTATATGGGAATTCTAACACCTGCTGACTTTGCCCTTAATTACCTGCCAATTTTCGTGGTTCTCGCCTTCCTCTGTGCTGCTCTGCTCTGCTCTTTTTCTTAATAGACAAAGCTATTGTCAGGTATGAAAGAATTGGTTACTAGGTGGTTTCAAATTTAATAATCTTATACTCGTTCATCGTTCGTTCATATTGGAACCTTTATTTTAATAAGCGTTTCACTTAAACGCTCGGAAAATGTCAAGCTCCAGGCACCACAGTTTGCTTTTTGATAAAAATTTATGCTTTTATTTAAACTTTAATTGTGGCACCTAGAGCAATGTCATTTTACTGGCGTTTTATTAAAATGCCTTTTGTAATAAGGGTGAATATATGCATTGAAACGTTGTGCATGTGGATGGGTATACGATGCCTAGTTTACCACGACTGCCAAGTGCCTTAATACCAGTATTTCTGTCATTAACATATTCGTACTAGCATCTTTATTTATTGTTTTATTGCTTAGTAAAAAATTAAATTTTATACCCGATTTTCACCAGCAGCAAAAAGTTTTTCAGAAATTCTAGCATGCTGTCGTGTAAATCTGGGATTTATCAATGGCCGTCTTTAGATTCGAGAAAGAATACACAAGAATTGGTATGGAACATTTGTTAGTCGTAAATACTCTCATACGCAAATACGCTTCCTTTTTATAAAAGTAATTCCCCGTTTTTCTCGTGCTAAGTAGGTACTCAAAACTGTTATAAACAGTCTCATTGTATTTGAAATAAAACAATCGAAGATTACCAAATAAGGGACTAGATTACATAACTTTAAAGATGAATATCATCCAAAACTGCAAAAAATCAAAAAACTACAAAAGAAAGAAGATAGTAAAAGTTATCCTTCGATCGCTGAAGGTGAATTTACATGAAACAGCCTTTCTTAACAAGGCAAGGATTATTATCTTTGTTTTTTGTTTGTGACCCAATTTTGAGCAATAGTTATTTTGTTTTGATTAAATTTTTTCAGATCTAATATATTTATGTGTTAAGTACTGTTTGGTATATTTTTGTTTTGTCCATAAAATTAAAAAAAAAATCACTTTGTTTTTTGTTATACCATTTTTGTTTTTTTTTTTATTTTATTTTATTTCCGAAATCTAACATCATGTGCTCTTCTTTGTTTTGCCTCATAATTGGACAACTTTTTTTACGAATATAACCAAAATATAATAATTGGTAAGTTCAATTTAAGATGAAACTAAAAAAATGTGATTTTTATTTGTAAATGTTTTTATTTATGATTTGCCGATATTTTTACACGAAATAAAACAAAAATTCAATTAAAGTAACTAAACAGAAAAATGAATAAAATAGTCATGCACCGTTATTTTTATTTAAAGAATTACTTTTATGCAAAACTAAGAAAATACTTTTGATACATTTGCAGGATTGGCTAAATCAAATCCATCGGTAATATGGCCTCCCTTAACTAAATACGACTCAGTTGGTGAAGATGACGTTTTTATGGTAAGTTGGGGATTTACATGTTCTTATTTACAAAATATTAAAAATAAATCTATGACCTTCTTTTTAGACGTTGGATTTACCTATAGACACCGAAACACAAACAAGTCCGGAGGGTAGCGAAAAAAGTCACAGTAAGTTTCTTCTTTTTTATTCTTGCATGTATTTCGGTGAGCAAAATCTAAACGAAGTATGTTTGCGCAGTTTCTCCCACAGGGAGCAGTGAACGAGATAAAGACAGTGAAAAGGAGAAAGCCAGCATTCAGTACATATCCAGTGACAAGCCGACACCACCTCCGCTACAAAATACGAATGCCGAGCAGCCATCAATAGCACCAAGTGAAAACTATTCCTACGTCACTTTAACCGCAGTAACTCAAACTAACTATTTGTGATTCTTGAGTTGTAATTTATTTTGTTTTAATCCGAAAAAACAGGTACACGATTACAACTATCCAGTTGTTGACCAGCCAGCTGCGGCACAAGTGTTAAATGCACGCCGTGAATCTATATGCAATCTTAAAAAACGCTCCGCACTCGATAGTTCGCCTGATGGAACAACCGAGGCGGGAGGATTTAAAGTACCAGTGATGGGCAACAATAATAGGGTGCGGTGTCGATATTGCCATGAATTGTATTTGGACGAATGCAACCGGAAGGGCGCATGCGAATTTGCTCCCGATAATTTTAGAACTGGATTCGAGTGCATCTCGGGAATGGGTTGCGCGCGTTGTATGCTATATCATTGTATGAGCGATGCTGAAGGGGAGACACCATCACACCCATGTGAATGTGCAAATGAGACCGGATGCACAAAGAGGTGAGTTGATCCAAGTTTATAATAAATCATATGGTGTTCACACACGTTTTGGGCATTGGTAGTATTTGGGTATACAGAACTGCCAAGTTTGCTTTCTAATTTGAATTATTAAGTCGAATCAGGAAAGAGTTCTGTTGTTTGGTTTAGTGCTTATCATTTGAAATGAATTCTCGTCCAACTAATACCAAGAAAGAATATTTTCAAAATATTTTTGCTTCCAATGGAGACCATTTAAGTTAAAAAGTTACATTTTTCAGCCCTAGGGTCGCCCTGGGGTCGCCACAAAGCGTTTTTTGGGAAACCTAAAGTCGCCCTGAATGTCAAAATTAGTGTTTTTTAAGCCCTAGGGTTGACCTAGGTTTTTCCTCAAATCGTCATAGGTTTTTGATGTGGCGAGTTGAGGGCTGTCAAATGGCATGTATTATTTTTATTGAATGACAGGGATGTGTGGTGATTGGTGGTTTAGCGTTCTTTAAGGAGTGGAAAACCCAGGTTTTTTGACAACGTTTTTGACAACCCTAGGGAACGAACGGGCCTATTAAGTTGTAAAACTTTCAATGAGAGCATTTCTTTTAATCGCAGCCTGAAAAAAGATATCTGTCTCCTTTGAGCTAATCACAACAACATAAGATACAACAAAAACTGCTGAAATTAAAGCTTTTTGTCACCACCTTCAAATAGCTGCGATTAAAGTCATTGCATGTTTGTGTTGTTGTGCCCGTGGCGTAATAGTTAGCATGCCTGGCTGTTACTTGGGAGTTCGAAGTTCGAATCCCAGGAAAAACAAAAATCGTTTTATGGGTATCAACTTTCACGAGGAATTAGCAAGTTCCCGAGAGTACCACAGTACCATTCGATTTCCAATTTAGCCATTCGAAATCGGCATAAAATTGAAGGTCCTTGACATGAGTTACGTCCCGAGGTTTCCATAGCTTTGTTGCGTTACTTTATTTATTTATTTATTTATTTATTTATTTATTTATTTATTTATTAATGTTTGTGTTGCATTTTGTGCCGGCTCCAAAGATTCAATAACAAAATTAACGATTAAATCTTAATATAATAGTTTTCTTCTTCTTACTTCGTGCTTCGTAATCCTATCTTCTTCTTCTTCGTGATCTCAAAGGGATCACAGCTTTCTCTTTTGAAAGCTTCACCCTAGTGATCCGCTCGTGGATACGCCGCGTTGTCCTCAGATTGCGTCGGCAAACCTCCCGGTTTTGAATTGTCCCACGTCTGAGACCAACCAAATGCAGATTTCGTTGCATTTGTCTATCATACGAAGCATCTTCATCTCAGTTGCTAACAACCTACTCTCATACTTTTTTTTTTACATTGTGAAACATTGTGAACCGTATGTGAGTGCTGCACTCAAAACCGCGGTGTAAAGTCTTTCTTTATGTTTGAAGGGCATTCGTCTACCACAGAAGATGACAAAGTTCTCTCGCCTTCATCCACCGTACTCTTACTTGATGATTAATACTATTCCCCCCCCCCTGTTCTTCGATCTGCAGGGATTCAAAATCAATGTGTATCGGTGTCTCATATTAACCCTCTCCCATTCCATTATAAGGTTATTATGTTTGAAGTGCGTGGAAATTGTTAAACAAAATAATAATAATTGATATTTATTTAATTTTCAGATGGATTGGCCTGACACTACTTTCTTTGGTTGTACCATGCCTGTGGTGCTATCCACCACTACGAGCTTGCCACTGGGTTGGCGTATCCTGCGGCGTATGTGGTGGAAAGCATAAGCCGCAGGTCTGACATTTGGAGGCTAGATTACAGAATTTTGATAACTATTACAATCCAAACTATCCACAAGAGCAGAATTTCCAAAATAAACTTCAAAAACAA
Source organism: Melanostoma mellinum (assembly GCA_914767635.1). NCBI lineage: Eukaryota > Metazoa > Arthropoda > Insecta > Diptera > Syrphidae > Melanostoma > Melanostoma mellinum. The sequence goes on along the minus strand of OU612058.1, from coordinate 156,844,446 downwards.
ATGCATCAACAACATTATCAACCAACATCGGTTCGAGCCCAACTTAACGATTATGGTCGGCTTGTGTTCTAAATAAATGAATCGACACCATAGCAATCACAACTGAAAAAAAAATCACCCTAATCATCAAATCAAACCACGTCGCCATTCAAAAATCGGATTCATTACAACAACATCGGGCGTTTTAAAATGTTAAGGTAAAAAAAAGATGTCATTCAAAATAAACGGAATTCATTGTGACATCTAAAGCCAAGTTGCGTTATGGCGCACTTGAAAATTGACTATTTTGTTTTTAAAACTAAAGAACAGAGTGACCTAAACTACTAACCGAATGTATCACGACAAACAACATCGGTAAGTGCGCAACTAAATAATAATGGTAGATTAGTGCTTTGAAAAATATCAAATGAAGAAGCGTCACCACAATTAACAACCGAATTCGAATTCATCTCGAACAAAAACAAAAACAATAAACGAAATAGCAAAATAATTGAAATTGAAATTCAAAAGTTCTTAAATTTCTGCTAAAAATTTATCAATACCAAATGAGAATGAAGTACAATATTTAAAATATAATTTTTTTGTTCAATTTTATATTCTCTGTTTTACCGCTCTTAACTACAAAAATAAATGCTATGATTGAAATACAATTTTCTGTATTATAATATTAGTTTTGCTTTTGTGTTTTATACAAAGAGTATATTTTGTACGCATTACAAGGCACACAATTTATGACAGTTACTACAACAAACACACACACAGAAACACAAACACACAAATTGCACAAGTACTTCTTTTATTTTTATACCTTATATGCATTTTTTTACTTATTTATGTTTACTTTATTTATTATATAAATAAAAGCAAATATTCCTTTTGAATAAAATAACTTGCTTCACATTTTTTTCACATTTATAATTTATAATTTCATATTTAAAAAAAGAGAAACAAAATAAATATAT